>OY728155.1:851883072-856883072 GCA_963277665.1 Viscum album | reverse complement strand
CCAAATGACATATAAACTTTTAAAATGCTCAATTTATATAAATAATTTGGCAATTTACCTTAAATTAGTAATTTTTATTTATTTTTTTAGACTTATTTGGGTAAAAACATGGGTAATCCTAAATTCTTTTCAAAAATACCAAGTGAGTACTTTTACTCCCTTAAAAATGACCACCAACTATCCCCACTCCTCAAATCTCTTAAGACTCTTAGGCTAGTAAAATATCTTCAATTATAAATTACATAAATACCTCCCCTAGACCTTGAAGGCTCCCTTTTAGATGATATCCTTCCAAGGTGTAGAAATCGAAATAAGTTACCCAATTAAGTGGTAATGTCTTCTCCCAAGATCTCTTCTTTCATTTCTATTCTCCAACCACTAAAATAAACTTATTACATGATTTTGTAAATAATGGTATCCAAAATATTTTACGATGATTTTATATAAATGTATCTACGAAAACATACACACACCTCTATCTAATGGGTAACTAACATACTGTTTCTCTGTATGGTGATCTACTTTCTCATGGAATGATGATTGTTCGTTTTTCACTTGCAATATATCATGGTGTCCATTATTATGGGAACACTATTTATATATGATATATATGATACTTATTATTTAGTTATTTTTATATTATCCTTTTATTACAAATACCTTTAATACCATCCATTTAACATTAGTACGATAACATCTTCTGAGGAACTATGGACTACCGCAACCTCGAAGCAATGCAAATTGTTCACACTATACCTGTAATGTATGAAATATGGTTTTAATTATAAATATGTGATATAAACAAACTCTATATTATATTCATGAAATAATTAGCTTTATTTAAGTAATATATATATATATATCAATTTCATCATTACCCTTTCAAACACTTACAAAGTGATAACTTCATTCATGACCATATGGACTACCACCTCCTCAACACGATGTGATTCCTTTAACACCTATCATCTCCATATTCATAACATTGATTAATTTTTCATAACCATATTTAATTATTGGTTTTAAAATTATAATTTATTTAAAAATATTATAATTATTTCATTATTATTATTCTAGATATATTATTTAATTAACCCTTTGACTATAGTTGGCTTACAAAAGTTATTTTTGACACATAAATAGAATTTAGTCAAAACCTACGATGTAATTATAATTATTTTATTAGTATTATTCTACATAGTAAAAAGTGAAATAAAATTCATTATAAAAATGAAAAGTTTTCTAAATAAAGTACAAAATTTACATTATTTTATTATATAAGAATTTAAAGGTCGTTCTCCTAAAAGGAAACTCAAGGTAAGGGATTTTTGTCTCAATTTATATTCCATTGAGAGAAAATTGTTGTTATGCCCCAAGTTTATTTAATGTCATGTATATATTATGTTGGACATGTTATATCATTAATTCATTTATTATCATGTTATTATATGTTCCATTTAATATTTCTTCCTTCATGATTATTGAGATTTAAGATGTTTTAATGTCATACGGGACACATTGGTATGTTGAAATGTTATTTTCTTCATGTTTGATACATTAAATATTTCAATATAATTTTTATTTCACAAAATTATATAACCATTGTACAATAAACCCTATCATTACTCTCTTGTTATTCGTGACCATTTTCAATTATTATTACCTTTTTCAACTCTTTGGTACTCAATATGTATTAGAAAAGTTTTTTTTAAAGAAAACATGAATTTATTTATCTATTTAGTTAGAGAACCAATTTTCTTATGAAAAAAATAAAAAATTACTTTAAAATGATTTAGAAATATCAATTTTAACCTTTTTTTAATTTAATTTTTCTTTTAAAATAATCTTCTTGTCTATTTACCAATATAACATATTTATAACATTTTTACCATGAAAAAGGAAGATTCTTTTACCTCGTAAAACAAGTATATATTTACATATGGGAATTTATTTGAGGAATCATTTGCATTACTAAAAGGTTAATTTTTTAAGAAAATTTTTTAAGAAGTTATTTTCCAGGACATGGTGTTTCAAAAGGATTTATGAAAAAATTACATTTTCCGGAAGAATGTTATTAAAAGGTATTTTTATAGTGTTTCTATTCATCCAAAATAAAAATGTTTTATTTTACTCCACCTGGGGTATGTTGTGTTGATACCATCCTTAATGTTCCTATATATGTTTTAGGTTTGATTTGGATAAGTATATAACTCAAATTAACTTCCTTTATTCTTTTTAGTCCCCTTTAAATATTTACCTTCCTATTATTATTTAATATTGAATTTACCCTAATTATCTATATCATATACCTGGGATATATCCATTTCCTAAACTGTATATCATTTTTCATATGATGCTTACTTTGAATGTTTTTTGATTATTAGGTAAAATATTTGTTAAAAAATAAACATTATTCAATGTAGATATTTGATAAGCGAAAAAATTTATTTGATATGAATAATTCTTTGGATGGGTAAGACATGGGTTGGGGACCATTTAAGGTAAGCACCATAGGTTGGGGACCAGTTAATGAAAGCCCCTTGATGCATCTAAAGTCTGATGAGATGAATTACTTATACAAATTAGATGGTTTTGTACATGATATGCTAAACTATATTATGAATGGTATTGAAGGTAACAGTTCCATATACCTAGTCAACCTGGCATCTAATAATTAATGGTTGACTTCATATTAGTTTCAGTTATTATTCATCAATGTGATTTTTTGTTAACCTATCTATGGATATATTTAATTTTTGGTTCATTGATTAAATGGGATGTACTTTATTTTCTTACGTTTCCATATTTATTTTTCCATCTCTAGAAATTTGAATGGAATGTGTTTCTTGTTATTACTTTTCCATATTGTTTATTCACTTCCCTATTAGTTTATTGGTTATATGTCATGTAATTTTAGTTATTTACCATGTCATCATTATTATTCTCAATGATTCATTTTTCCCCTATTATATTTTCCCCTTACAGAGCATTTGAGCTCACCCTTATTATGTTTATTTTCCTAGGAATCCAAGTAGAGTACTATAAATGATATTCATGTATTTAGTATATAAATTTGATCTATCCTTGACGTTATTAATTTTGAAGAAAAAAAATGTTTTAATTACTGTATTATTTTGTAATAAAATACTCATGTATGTATCTTGTTTACCGAGACTACTAATCTCTCATTCCATTGAAATTTGATTCCTTGTAATAAATACAATGTAATTTTTATCCGAAACTGGTTTTAGGTTTTCGAGGTTGGGTCACTACAATTTATATCTTATTTAGTTTGGTAGAAAACATGGAAACTAGATTTTGGAAAACATGGGTTATAGAACATAATCCTAATGTATAATTTTAGCATAATTATATAATAAAACACTAATATTTTGTCATATTATAGATTATGTAGGTATTTCTATAAATACATCCATGTCTGGATAATACATGTGGATGTTTTTTTGGAAAAAATCTACATAGGATTTATAACTATAACAAGTGGATCCTGGCCTGACTTGGGGTAACCTGGTATATGACAACACACCTTACTGTACACCTGGCTGGACACTCTCTAGGGAGTTTCCATGGATAATTTACATTTTATTTACAATCCATTATGAAAGATTTTAAATGGCAATAAAAATTAATATCCTCGGTTAAACCAATAGTTATTTAGATTGAAAATATGGTTTTATGATTAAGAAATAATACAAATGATATTAATAATAAAATCGAGTCCATGAAAGGACCTTTTTGGAATTAAATGGAAGAATTACTTATGTATTGATAATGTTTTAAAAACAATATTTAGAATAATAATTAATGATTAACCATATTTCAAGGATTTACATTCAATTTTTTATTGAAATTATATTAATTTGGTTTTAGAAAAGTACCAACTCTTTGGAGGGTGACAACCAGACAAGTTCAAAAAGGATGCGGGTCTTGAACCCATAACCGTAGAAAGATAAAAGTTCCACACCAACCATTGACCTACACAATTCCCTGGTTAATTTTTCAATGTTTTTAGTTAAATAATTTGAGGAATAAATATTAATGATGAACTAGTATTATTAATTTATAGGATTATAGATTAACATATGAACAGTAGTAGTTTTTTAATATTTTTAAATACAAATATTTATAATTGTCACTCGTTTATAGGAATTATGATTCTTTACAAGATTCATTTAGTGTTTAATTAAAAAATAATTTTTGTTAATTAATTTCTTATAGTAAAGGAATTAATTAAAATTTTATTGAAGAACAACAAAAATATTGGATTTTTCAAATGAAATTTAAACCTATCAAGTAATAATATTTCATTATAATATTGGTCAAAATAATAATTAACTAAAATTAGGAAAATGATACTGAAATAAGAAATTTTCCTAATGCCATAATTTTTGTTGAAATGATGGACTTATAAATCATTTAACGTTTATAGATATGAGTCCCTAAAAATTATATTGATCAGATTTTTTTTATTGATGACAAAATTAACTCCTTATAAATATATACACTATTTATCCAAGTATGTATATCTACTTTCTAATGATGTTCTCCTACTTAAAGACCTTGTTAAATGGTAGTGCACGACACCTTTTTTACTTTACCTTACCCATTTAATAAGGGATGATTTATAAACCCTTTTTACAATGTGGGACCTAAAACATAGTAAGTATCAAACAATATTTCACCATGATCTATTTTAAATTGTGATGGAGAAATTTAAATAAGGCGGGGAGAATGAAACACCCAATAAATCTAAATCAATAACTTTTTATTTTCTTGAGCTTGTGACACACGACACCAAAAAAGTAAGGTAAAATAATATCAAAGAACATTATAATATATTTACTATTTTAAATAAATTCTATATATTTAAATTCATGCAACACCGAGTTATCATGCATTACACATAAGAGCGACCGTCTTCGATGGCTTGCATTACGTGCAAAACCGAGTTTTACCGAACAATAATATATTATGAAAATATTATTATTTAATATAATATTATATAACCAAGTCATTATGTTAGTGTTTATGAATATTACTTAATAACTTTTAGAAATTTTTGGTTATATAAATATAACATCAATACATTGGATACCAGTTCGTGAGAAACAAAAATTAGAACCTATTAGATATAAACAGAAATATTATTATTATTTTGCTTCAAAATGAGTTTTGTACTAATGGAAATAAATAATTAAAATAATTTAATTATTTTAATAAAATATATTTATTATATATTCATCCTAATATTTTTTATATTCATCTATTATGTTTTATATACAAAAGATAATAATAAATTCTATTGTATACATAAAACCTTTATTTTTTAAAGGTAATTTTACCACATTTTAATGCTGAACCAATTTTGAATATTAATTTTGACACTTTTTTCAATTTAATATGTTAAAATAAACTTAATATTTTTAATAAAAATATAATAATTAGTTTAGGGTTATTTTTTATATTTTTGTAAAACAATTCATGCTTTAATTAACAGTTAAAAATTCAGATTTTCAGTTCAAAACATCTTTTCAATATAATTTATTTATGTGGATAAATAATATTTTAATTTTTTTTAAATTATAATTATAAAATATTATTATAAATTAATAAAATTTATTTCATTTTAACAAATTTTAATTTGAAATGGATTATAAAAACCTAGAAAACTTTTAGATATTTTTACTTTAAAACACGCATTGTCGTCCCGCCTGTTGGATTAATTTTAAATTAATTTCCGCCACCACTTTGATATGAATTTGAAAAAATGGATTTAATATTTTGAATCAGCCTAATTTATAATGTCTAATAAGGTAAATTTAGTTTTTTTACCAAAAAAAAATAATGAATATAATTAAAATTCATTACAATTATTAAGGAAAATTAAAGATTAGTAAAGGAAAAACAATTAAAATAGGTTTGCAAATGATGCATCCTCTTGAAAATAACCAATTTTAGGGAAATTATAGGCCCATTTACCTCAAATTATTGATTTTTTAGTTTTTTGAAGAATCTTTTGGGTAAAAACGTAGGTACACCTAACTTCTTTTCAAAAATACCAAGTGAGTCCATTTCCTCATAAAAGGCCCCCAACTATCCCCATTCCCCGCACCTCTCAATCCTCTTAGGTTCAGACAATATATACCCATATAGATTCATAAAATCCCACCCCATGACCTTAATGAATCTTTTTGGGAATAAATCCTTCTAAGGAGTCATTTTGGTATAATCCAAAAGAAGTGACATGATTAAGAGGTACCATCTTCTCTCATGCTCTCTCAATTCACTTCCATTATACACCCCTAAAATAAATTTATTCCATGATTATACAAAAAAAACAGTACCCTCAATATACTAGGATAATTTTTTGTAATTTTTAGACCTAAAAATACACACACCACCATCTAATGGGAAATGAACGTACTGTTTCTGCATACAAAGAACTACTGCCTCCCAAAATGATGATTGTTTATTCTTTGTTTACCACCTATCATGGTGGAAATTATGATGGAAAATAATTTTATATATGATATATATGATATTTATTTTTTAATTATGATTATATAATCCTTTTATTAACAAAAAATATAATACATTCCATTTTATGATAATACAATAACATAGTATGAGGAAGTGTGGACTACCGCCCCTACGAAGCGATGTGAATTGTTTATGCAATACATGAAATGTGAAAAGGATGGTTTCAATTAAACATATGTGGAATAAAATACCTATATATTATATTAATTACATAATTAAATTTCTATAAATGTACTATATATATATATATGATTTTCATTATTACCCTTCGACACACTTAAAAAGTGATAATGTCATTCATAGATGTGTAGAATACCACCTCCTCAACATGATGTGATTTATTTTAAATCAGATAAATATATATAAACTTATATATTATTAAATAAAATGGTATTTTTTATATAATTATCATTCTAGAAAGATATGGGGTTACATACATTCTTTCTATAACGTTCATTAATAAATGGGAACGTTACTCATGCGTACATATTTCCTACCAACTCCATGATCGTAACGTGGAATCATTTTTCATCACCAGATTTAATGATAGGTTATAAAATTAAAATATAGCTCTAAATATTATAAATATTTAATTATTATTATTTGGGAGATGTTATTTAATAAATCCTTTGACCATAGTAGAGATACCAAACTTATTTTTGATAGATAAACCAAATTTGGTCAAAACCCCCGATGTAGACTTAATTGTTTAAGTAGTTGTATAGAACATAGTAAAATGTTAAATAAAAGTAATTATAAACATGAAAACGGTTCTGAAGAAAGTATAATAGCAACTTAAGTTTGTTATACTGAAATTTAAAGTACGTTCTCTTGAAAGGACACACAAGGTAACAAATTTTCATCTAAATTAATATTCTAGTGAGAGTTAATTATTGTTATGAACCTTGTTTATTTTTTATAGCATATAGAATGTATTTTAAATGTCATGTCATGAATCACATTACTACCATGATATTATATGTTTAATTTAATATTATTC
Organism: Viscum album; assembly: GCA_963277665.1. Lineage (NCBI taxonomy): Eukaryota > Viridiplantae > Streptophyta > Magnoliopsida > Santalales > Viscaceae > Viscum > Viscum album. The sequence continues at coordinate 856,875,511 of OY728155.1, read as the reverse complement.
TTTCATGAGTATTATAATTTAAAATGTTTCAATGTGGTATAAGACAATTTGAGTTGTTTAAATATTATTTTCCTCACGACTAAAAATAAAGATATTTCCATTTAATTTCCATTGGTGGAAATTATGTAAATATTTTTAAATAAATAATTTCATTATTCTATAGTATTTCATGACCATTATCAATTATTAGTTCAATTTTACCACTCCTTTGTACTTAAAATATATTAGAAAATGTTTTTTTAAGAAAACCTTAGTTTGTCTCCCTCTTTAGTCAAAGAACCTTCTTTCTTCAAAAAACCATGTTTTATTAAAATGTTTTCAAAATGATTTTTAAAGGAGTTAGTAAATTCATTTTTACACTTTTTTCATTTACCATGGTTTTCAATGAAATATTCTTGTCTGTTTCCCAGAAATGCATTTTCAATGATTTTTACCATGTAAAAGGGAATGTTATTTTACATTATAAGGAAAGTATGGATTTTCTTGTCGTCATTTCATTAAAGCTTCATTTTTTTTGCCTAAAAGTATTATTTTCAATGAAATTATTTTCAAAATTAATTTTCAAGGTAATTTTTTTCAAAAGGTTTTCTAAAAAAGGATAGTACCTAAAATAATGTTTTGGAAATATATTTTTATAATGTTTCTATTCGTCAATTACAAAAACCCTTTATTTTACACCAATTAGGGTGTGTTGAATTGATACCATCATTAATATTCTCTCAGATGGTTTAAGTGTCTTTTTTCTAAGTGTAGTATTCACATTAACTTTCTTGATTCTCTTTAGTCACTTTAACGTATTCTATATCCTATGATTATTGAACATTCAATTTTCTCCTAATTATCATTACCATCTATCATGTAAATGTTCATTTACTAAACTATATACCGTTTTTCATATAGTGTTCACATTGAAATTTATTTGATTATTTGGAGAAATATTGATTAATCCATATATGTTATTTAATACAGATATCTAATAAGTAATATTTATTATTCATCCTAAAAATGATTTGGACAAGTAAGACATGGGTTGCAGAATATTTAAGGTAATCCCTACAGGTTAGGGACTGAGTAATGAAAGCCCCTCGATGCATCAATAGTCTTATAAGATCATTTTGTTTAGGGAAATAGATGGGGTTCTACTTGATATGGTAAACTCTCTTATGAACAGTCTTGGTAGTAATGGTCCCATTTACCTAGGAAACATGGCATCCAATAATTAACCATTACGTTCATATTAGTCTAGATTATTATTAATCCTAGATATTTTTCATTGACATATCTATGGATACATTTCATTTTTAGTTCATGGATTAAACTGAACATGTTTTAGTTTATTATGTTTCTATATTTATTTTCCCTTATCTAGTTATTTTAATAACAAGTTTTCCTAGTTATTAAATTTCTATATTTCTTTTTCACTTCCCTCTCTATTTATTGATTATAAGGATTGTGAGTTCATTTTTTTACCATGTCGTAATTATATTTATCATTGATTCATTATTGATTACACTATATTTCTTTCCTTACTACATATTTGAGCTGCCCTTATTTTGTTTCTTTTCCCAGGAATCCAAGAAGCGGATTATGAAATATATATAGGGATTTACTAAATGGATTTGTGTTATCGTTAATGTTATTTAATTAGATGAAATGATGTTTTAATTATTGAATTATTTTGTAATAAATTAATCATGTTTGTTTCTAGTGTAACGAAACATCTAAACTCTTATTCCTTTTTTATTTTATTTCTTTTAATCTTGCAGATATAAATAATAGCATACACCATCATTGGGTTTCTAGGGCCGAGTAAGTACATTTGATTTATCTTTTAACTTTTCCCTAATTTACTTTAAACTTTCTAATTAATTTAAAATATTAGTAATTAATTTTAATGGAAAATCATAATATTGAAAATTTTATTTAATTTCATATATTAAATTTCAATTTAAATATAATTTTTTAAAATAAAAATTTTAAATATGCAAACATTTAATTTTAAAATAAAAAACATAATCTCATAAAAAGGGTATTTTAAATAATTAGCTTTTATGTTTTAAACATACAAATAAGAAAATAGTATCTTAGAACTCAATTTTAATGAAGGTAATGGATTTTCTATAAAACATAAAACGGTAAGAGTATTTAATGGAATGGAAAATCTACACCACCCTTTAAAATACATGGTTCATATAAAAGGATGAAAATCATTTTCTTATTCAATCATAGTTTTTCAAATGTTATAAAAATATTACACTTTGTTTTTATAAGCACAAAGAATATTTCAAAATGAATAATTTAAATCCATATATTAATATTTGATTACTTGAATAGTTTTTTAATATTATGGATAATTATTATATAATTTTTTTTAAAGTTACAAGTTTCATTAGAATCATATTTGTTTTATTAGAAACATAACCTTTCAGAAAAAGATAAAAAATACATACTAATTAAATTTTTATTTGAGGAATTCAAAAATAAATCCAATTTTATTAATATCCAAATCTAGAATTTCTAAATTAAATTTTAATATAAAATAATAAAATGTAATGAAAAAACTATTTTTATTTAAAAAAATTTTAAAATATTAACTAGTAAGTTACTTATTTAACACCATTTACCACATAAATAATTATTAAACAATTTATATGATCAAACATTAATAATATGTTTCACGAAAAAGAAATTCATATATCTTAAATGATAATTTATATAGAAATAATTTTCGAAACAATATATAATCCTATAGGTCATTTTATTTTAGCTAATTTAAATTCATTTATTTTAGAAGTAACCTTTACTTTTTATAAATTAAATTTTTTAAATTGGTTACTTATATTCATTCCCACTAATTAAATGTCTATGTTTCTAATGGTCATACATAAAATTTTAAATTTTATCTAAATATATCATGGTCTTATTTATTTTTAATTTTTGTGTGGATACATCAATCAAACACATTGACTTATAAATATTAAACAATATATTAAGATCAAATCATGATAGATTTTACCCCTTAAATAAATGTTATCTTTAAAATTTGACTAACAATAATTTCATTATGGATCTCATAATTATCCATAAACTGCTATAATATTATTTTTAATTTAGGATGTGGAATTTGATTTATCTTTATAATATATTATTATATGAACTTTAAAAATATATTTAATCGAGTCCTAATTTCACTTAGAATTATACTCAGGAAAGGCGATTAAGATTTAAAAGGAGTGAATTCCCTAAACCCCTAAAAAATATTTATATGACAATTAAAACACTCAACATCTAGTAGTTGGTGAAAAAATAAATAATATATGAGAGTTGAGAATATAGTCTAAAAACTCACTATCTGAAACATTAGTAATAGTTTTATAGTATTTTCCATGTTTTCCATATTACTAATGACAATCTTCGATATCAGCCCTATGTTTGGGAAATTGACCTGTTAAATTCCAAATGCTCCTATAATTAAAGCATTTTTTATATACTATATTTCTATATCACTTATTGAGTATGATGACCTTCATCTCCACACATATGTCATTTACTTAACTTTTTCAACAAACATTTTATAGAAATATAAAATAAGATATTATTTAATTTTTTACCAAGGTCTACAAAATTTTTATGAGAATAAATCATTCTTTTTTTGGAGTTTTTTGGATTTGAAATATGTTCTTATTTTTAAACATATATCATTATATCACTTTTGTTAAAATTAAAAATTTTATCAGCATATTTCTCATCCCATTAGGTAGTTCTCTGTGACTTTTTACACATTTTTATGGCATCAATTGTTAAATTTTCACCATTACGATTTAGCGATTATAAAAATCAATGGGGTTACAATGGGAGATGATTATTTAAAAAGAATAATATTAAATAACCACACAAAAAATTATCCACAATATGTGTAACCTTATAAAAAAATCATGATTTTATATAGTTCGTACATTTCAACTTGTATCAGACATGGTTCAACCCATATCAATCTTAGTTTAACAAATATCATTCTTAGTTCAACCTATGATACATTAAGTGATGTTATCCCATAATTTTAATCTTAATATCTAATATAGAAAGGCAAAATTTCCTAGAAATTATTTATAATATTCTAAATATAATAATAAATCAAATCAATTCTCTCAAATTCCAACTTATATTTCTTAAAAAATTTATTAATTCCTACAATCATATAACCAGGTATGAAAATACCCTAATTTTATACTACAAATAACATAACTTTCCAAAGACCTATTTAAATCATCATTATAATAATCCAAAACAAGATTATATATTCCAGAAAAAAATAACGATATTTTAGCCCTAATATTTTCATAACCACTAGTATATAAGGTTATAACCTAGTCAGTATATATCACAATCTGAAAAGTGAGATGAACTTATACAAAAATATCATGAATATATTATCTATACTAGGGTTACCAACCATTATCTAACATACATGTTAAAAATAAAACCAAAATTTATTATCACAACATCTTGAGTATATTAATATAATGTCCTAGCCATTCTAGAGAAACCTCAGGCACATATTCAAGTAATATTTTTTATATATTTTGTTCATACATTGGGTGTGTTTTTTGGGGTTGTGAATAGTGAAAATGGAGAAGTTTTTAAGAACATGTGTTTGTTCATATATGGTTCATGGATGGGGAAAACAATGGATCTTTACCCATAAAATTGTGCCAACTTTTGGTGAGACAGGAGGTGGTGCACTATTGGAACACAATTTAGACAAACCGTGTGGGCGCCTTCACAAACCATGAGACCTCCAATATAGTGGGTTTTTATAGTTGGGGAATGGGATACCAAACTATGAGACACATAAGAGAAAAAATGTCCCTCCTGATAATATACGCACATTTATGGTGCACGGTTAGGATAATCATTCTCCACTGCCCAGAAAACTATTTTTGTGGGTTTCCAATTACCCAAAAATTTATTTTATATTTTATAACCCCCTAGTTTTAATCCCTATTCACTTTACATGTTCCTAAACCTATAAATATGATTTTAGATGCTCTCGATAAGGATCTAAGTACCCTTAAAAACATTTATTGATGAATCAATAATCTGATCGATGGATCATGTCCTCTGTAGTATGTGTTTTCATCCCTATATGGATTCCTCTCTCTCTCATATCTCTTAAATAATTAAGAGGAATTTTTTGCATATATTTTATATGGTTTAGATCTAGGTTTTCATGGACCTTTATATATTTTATCTTGATCCTATGTTTTGGACTTATATATTCAGCTCCGTTTTAATCTTGGACATTGATCAATTATGGGCGTTTTGTTTTAGAGAAATCCCATCAACAATATTGATACTTGAGGTGTAATTTCTAATTCCCATAGTATTTATTATAATTATGTGTATGTATTGTATAATATCAATTTCCTTGTTTATGAACTTAAATTTTCTAATTTTATTAATTAATTGATCAATGTGATTTTAAATTGGTTGAATAATGGAATTATAGAATAAGGAGATTAGTAGGTTTATGAAATTGGATGATTAATATGATTTTGAATTGGTTGATAATGGGAATTATCGGATGGTTGTCTTAAATATTAGGGGTTAATTGGTTATATTAGTTAATGTTGAAAAATTGCATAATGGTGAATTGTTAATATTATTCCATGTATGTTTTGTGAAGAACCATGATTGTTGTAATGAATTGAAATGGTTCTCCATGATGAGATTGTTTTATAATAAGTTTAATGACTATTAAATTTTTTGAATATTATATATTTTTTTATATTTGACGGATTTATAAATGAGTTTTGGGACAAGGATTGATGTTCCAAATACCCATGGGTTTCTATAGATTATGTTTTGGCCCAAAATTTATGCATGTGATTATTAATGTATAGGACATGGAATGATGCTCCAAATACCCATGAGGTTTAGGACATGGACTAATGCTCCAAATACCCATGGAATTCCATAAATGATGTTTTGGGACCAAATGCAAGAATGTGATTATTAATGTACAATATAGGGACTGATAATTCAATTAACATTTAGGTATAAGACATGGACTGATTCCCTAAATAACCAGAGGGTTATAGACATGATGTTATTGGCCTTAGGATATTGGAATTGGATAGAGATTCCAATTATCCAGGTTAGGAAATTGTATTTAAATAAATCAAGAAATACCATGATATACTAAATTGTGATTCCCTAAGGGATATGGTTATGACATTGGCATGGGATAATGTAGGTATTGATGTTTCCAATGTCATCGTAAAACTGATAAATTTTTGTGGTTCATAAAATAATAATTTTTTTAGAAAGTTGTGTAATTTATTTATTATATTTTATTCTGTATACAATTTTATAAACTTTTATAGAATGGAGTATGTTTTAGAAACTGTTGGTGGTGTCCTTCTGAGTGGAACTCAAACCCCACTCAGGCTACAAGATCATTACCCGAATAGATTTCATGTTTATAGGATAGTATAAGGGGAATATACCTATGTCAAATGGTTGATTTGGGATTTAGCATTGATGAGGGAATGAAAAAAGATTTCGAGACCTTATTGGTAGTTTCTAATAATAATTTATTTTGGGTTTTCATTTGAAACATGACACATTTATGGAATAACATATCTGATTCTTTATTCTCAATGTTTTTTCCTCTTCTGGATTATCATGTGATGATTCTTTGAATTGGTTGTGTTATTATACTGGTTATTATTTATTATCCTTTATCTATTGGTTATTTATTTCTTATATTGAGATTATTTGATAAGGAGGGAATATTTTCCCCATGATATATCTATTAGACCCTCGTTACTAGTTGGTAGGCTCTGGTGTATAGGGAGGAATGCCTATAGTAATGTGTCCAATCAGCTTAGGGCAGTGGTATGTGTCACCAGGGTCATGATATTACAAAGTGGTATTAGAGAATTTTTTTCATTTTTTTTCTTTTGTCTTACAAATTGATAATGGTAGATATAATAATAATATAATTTATACCTTGGTCATGATCTCATTCATGGGAGTACTAAACCCATGTACATAGAAAAAACCCATGTAACCGTGGTGGGATTATTTTCATTGATGCTTTTTGTTACTAATTAATGTTATTACACATTGGGTTATGTAGCTTTTATATTATTTTAATATATTTATGATACATTCTTAATGGACCTTTATGGAATGAGATTAGTGTATACATGCATCATTTTAGAAACTCATGAATTACTGTGGCATGCACCATTTTAGGCACACATAGAAAATTATTTTTTTTGTGATGCCTTTAAATAAAAATTAATTTAATTAATTGTGTAATCAAAATTAAAAAGGTTCCTAATAAGAAATAGATAATTTTAACCGATCTTAAAATATGTTAAATTAAATGGATAAATGAGTTTCTAATGAGATGATTGAGTTATGAAAGTGTTTACCCTATGTTATACATTACCTGTATGAGGGATGGTTGAGGGTCATGATAACACTGTGGTTTTGATCATGTGGATGGATATGGGGGATGAATTATTATGAATTAATATGAATCCCTCTATTTGAAGTGTGATATTAATGTGTTATGTGTCCTAAGATATTTGTTTGGAATTGTAGAGATATTCAGATATGATGATGTTTTTTGATAGGATGAAAGAAGGAAATGTATAAAAATATTCCTCCAGTAGTGGAACAAATGTTTTCGATTGTTCCTAAGGAGGACTCTCATGACCCATCCATCGGGGGCCAAATCTTGACTACCCTAAGCTTTCCTTCCATAGGCTAGGGGATGAGGACTAGCACCAAAGGCATAATTCCATAAAACTGGAAAGACATTGACTTTATAAATCATAAACACACACAACCAGAGTACAAGTGGAAGCAAACATAACGTAAAAGCTGTATAACAAGTGTACTGAAAGTAAAGGGGTCCAGAATACAAGCCCAACAATTAATTACAAGGAAAGGACAAACATGTACAACTAAAAAGACAAATAGATGAAAGGTGTCTAGAAACTCCTGGATCATCCACCATGGATCCTACCTGAAGGGTAGGTATAGATAGCTTCCTTAGTGCTCCACATCTGTCCAACTCATCTGGGCACTGACTTGTCGTGAGGTCCACCTTCAGGTACCGTCCAATCCTCACACACTCTTCCTTGGTCAGCGTTATTCATCGTCTACATCCAACACAATGAGGTGCAGGCATATCCCGTTCAGGGGTGAGTATAAAAATACTCAGTAGGGACCCCGAGACCCTCATGGTATCACAAAATACTACAAGGATAAACCAAAAAGTATGATTTCAATGCATAACCATTACTTAGGTATATTCCAATACATATATCTAAGTTATCAAGTAACCCATATCAATCATGAGGAAAACACAAAGGTCATAGACTCATCTCAAACCAGTATTTTCATTAACGAAACCATGGCTACTGGAGAACTCCTCCTCTTTCGAGTACAGTGGCCCTGTCCCGAATCTGAGGCGCTACTCACAAACCTTAGACTGCTGAGTTACTCCTCCTGTTGAGTTCCTTGGGACAACTACATCACACAGAGATTCCTCCCACTTAGGGTCTTTCACCTCACACAGTAGTGCTCCCCCCTAATATCCAACAAAGGTACTCCTTCTGTCAAGTACCGCAGGTCTATTGCCTCACACAGTGGATATCCTCCACCATGGGTCTGCCACCTCACACATTAGCGCTCCCCACTAGGCTAGTCGACTCACTCCAAAAAAATCAGTCAAGTAGTGGGGAGTGCTACTGTGTGAGGCGGTAGACCCATGGTGGAAGAGAGCCACTGTGTTAGGTGGTAGACCTACGATACTCAACAAGAGATGTACCTCTGTAGTCTATTAGGGGGGAGCGCTACTGTGTGAGGTGACAGACCCCAGGTGGGAAGCATCTCTTTGTGATGTAGATGTCCGAAGGTACTCGATAGGAGGAGTACCTCAACAGTCTAAGGTTAGTGAGTAGCGCCTCAGAGTTGCGACAGGGCCATTGTACTCGATAGAGGAGGAGTTCTCTACTAGTCATGGTTTTTTAATGAAAATCCTGGTTTGAGCTGAGTCAATGACCTTTGTGTTTTCCTCATGATTGATATGTGTTACTCGATAACATAGGTATATGTATGGGCATATACCTAAGTAATGGTTATCCGTTGAGATCATAATTTTTGGTTTATCCTTGTTGTGTTTTGTGAGACCTTGAGGGTCACGGGGTCCCTACTGAGTATTGTTATACTTACCCCTGCACGGGCTATGCTTGCACCTCATTGTGTTGGGTGCAGACGACAGACAATGCTGATCGAGGCAGAGTGTACGAGGACTGGACGGTACCCAGAGGTGGACCTCACGACAAGTCGGTACCCAGAGGAGTCGGACGGACGTCGATCACTGAGGAAGCTATCTGTACTTATCCTTCATGTAGGATCTGTGGTGGACGATCCAAGAACTGCTAGAAACCATTCAATTGTTTTTCTTTTTAGTTGTACCTATTTTTCCGTTCATTGTACTTTACTTTTGTGTTTGTATTCTGGCCCCCTTTACTTTCAGTACACTTGTTATACAACTTTTACATTGTGTTTGCATCTACTTTTACTCTGGTTTTGTGTGTTTACGATTTATAAAGGCAATGCCTTCCATGTTTTATGGAATTAAGCCTTTGGTGCTAGTCGCCAGCCCCTGGGCTGTGGAATGTGGGCTTGAGTTAGTAACGATTCAGCCCCTGGGGGATGTGTCGTGACAAATTGGTATCAGAGGACGTCAGTTCTACTGTAGAAATTAGGACTCTGATATTTCATTTATGTGAAGAAATAGTGTTAAGGGTACTAAGTGTGGTTTTCATTTTAGGGAGTCCAGTGTTGGTGCGGGCGGCTGACGTATCCATACACTAGGACCCTGACTTATGATTTCTGACTCAGTGCACAAAAACAATGTTTGCGTGTGTTTTTTTAAAAGTTTTCTTTAAGTCAGCTCAAACCTGGTCAACTCACCAAGTATAGTCTTTTGATCGTGTCACACTTGTTTCATTCAGGATGCCTCCCTATGGACGACTAGCCAGAGCCCCGAGAGTTGTACGTACTAATAGCTTTTTGAGCAACGAGGCCTCAGTATAGGGCCCTCTTTCAGTTGAGGCTCTAGCGGAGGCACCAACGGTACTACTTCCTGTGGGGCCACTGATGCCACCATCCCCAGCAGTAAACAATGCATGCTGCTTGAGTGCGTTGCATGATTTCCAATTCTAGAGGCCACCTAGGTTCCAGGGAGGGAAAGACCCACAGGTAGCTGAGGATTGGCTAGAGGCTATGGTGAGAGTCTTCGGGATTGTCGGAACACCAGCAGAATTTAGGGTGATCCTTACTGCCAGCCTTCTTCAGGAAGGAGCAAGAAGATGGTGGAGCTTGATGCTCTAAATGCATGATGAGGCATCACTTCTATGGGAAAACTTTGAGATCCTATTCTGGGCAGAGTTTGTACCATCCACCCTTCAAACGGTGCTCAGTGAGATCAGGCAGGCCGAGGTGTGTTCCTACGGCTACAGATTGTAGTCCCAGTCCCTTTCTTTATAGGCTGGACTTTGTTGCATACTCTATTTTGGTGGGCTTGTACTTTTGGCCCTGGGTTTTACATTACATTACTTTACTTTCATGTCATACTCTATTGGTTGGGATTTTAGTGTATGCATGCATTTCCATTTTTATAAGTTTTTACAAATCATCTTTTTGGGATTGGAGATGTTTGTGTGTGGGTACAGGCTTATAGGCAATGCCTCCCATGTTAGTGACATGCCTACTCGGTGCTAGTCACCAGCCCCTTGCCTATTGGAGGTGGGCTCAGGGAGTCATGACACGGGCATCACTAAGACAGGTCGGTACAATGATTTTGTAGATCAATTAAAGGATAACCTTGTTCACTTTATGTGGTTTATGGAATTAGACCTAGAGTGGGATTGGTATTATATTTCCAACATTAAATGATATAACTAGTTTCAATACCCATTTAAATTCAATGCAGAAGGTGGATGTGAGCTAGATGAGTTCTTTATTTAGTCTTTCCATATTATCCTTCCCCATTTGGGGACTCTATATTAGAATAGATTTTCAATCACAGATTATATGTTACATTGTCGAGGAAATAATTATTGGGACATATAGAATCTAGTTGGATAGCTAGAGAATATGGTGTGAAATGTCTTTTTGGAGAATTTATATGAATACATATATCATGTTATTCTTATGAATGAGAGGGTATCTAAATTTAGGTGGTTGACCCAAGATTGAATAACAGTGATGTACTATGTTGGATGCTTGCCTAATTTGGAATACTTTTCTCTAGTTTTGTCATGGGATGATGATACTACAAAGATGAATTTTCTAAATGGGATGAAATGTGAAATTAACTCAAAGGTTATCTTTATTAGGGTAAAGAAGTTTTTTTGAAGTGGTGAATAAGGATCTCATATCTGAGGGAATCTCAAAAGATGGTTCCATTATAGGACATTTGGTTTCTATTGGATGATGTGAAGTTACATCTTCTAAGGGTAGGAAGTGCTTTTATGAAAATATTAACTAGATCAGTGGAAATAATAGTGTTCATAGTGAAATAATAGTTACTTAGGACATTACTCGAGTTCTCTTAAACAAGTGAAGTAGATTGGGTAACTTTTGTACCCAATTCCCTTGCCCACCGATAGATATTTGGTCAGGATGTAGGGTGTGTAATTCCCTGAACCCAGATAACCTAAAGCCTGAGTGTCATTACATTTTATTGGAATGATTACAAGAAAAAAATCCAGAAGGATTGTATAGTTTAGTAGTCTTGGAAATCCAGATTGCATACATGATACCTGTAGTAAATTGGGAAAGAAAAATAATACATGCTACACAACAACTGAAATAAACCGCATCCCAGAAATCTTAATCATTGTTTTCTACTTCATAACATGGGGATAGAAACATAATAAAGCTAAGCTCAAATTATCAGAAATGGGTAGTATAATGAAACAAGTAATCAATATATATGGAAAGGTAAATATCTGAGAACAATTTACATATATAAAAATGGACAAGGAAAAAATAATACATAAAGTAAGGAACTCAAATATCTTCCATAAATTAATAAACCTATAATGAACTACTTACATTGATATATCGACAATAAATCTCATGGATAAATAATAATTGAAATTAAATGAGGGAAATACATTATTTGAGGACGTCATGTCTCAAGCACATGAAAACCTATTACTCTCATGAACATTCACAAGATGGTTTTACATTAAGGGTAGAAACCCATTTGGCCAACTTATTCATCTCATGAGAACCTGTTGATGCTTTTTGAAGCTATATAATGTCATGTATCCACCCTTCACTTCCATTCAAAAGTATTTCTTATATCGAATAACCAAAATAAATAATACATCATATCAAATAACCATATTGAATGAGTAATATGGATATATAAATAATTACCATGAAGGAAATAATTTAATATAATGAAAATAATTAGATTTATGATATAAAATTCAAATGGTATAACATACATTGTAAAAAATGATCTAGGTGCACAACATTACAATATGCCTCAATGAAATGAAATTGAGAAGAAATCCCTTACCTTAAGTTTGATAATCTCTCTATTTTTCTAATACTCATATATGATAGTATTTTTAACCAATATTTGAATCATAATAATATTTATGATATCATATATTATTCTTTTGTTAAATTATACTACCCATTTATTAACAATTCCATGTTAATGTATCATTTTGGGTAATGAACGCTTTGTTTATCCTATGTGTTCTGACTTGTTATTCATGATCATAATACATAGATCATGATTATATTACTTAAAAAAAGTTTAATACAATTTATATACTATATATATTTATAATATAAATATATATAATAGATAGATATATTATATGGAATACACCGTTCACAGGGACGGTAGGTCGTACGTATGCATGAACGTTGTTTCCTTTTTCTTATCATATTAAATGGAAATAAGTGAATGAAATATATATACATATATATATATATATATTATTTCAGTATAATTATTATGGAATATATTTTATAATTATTCATATACATATCATTATAATCATTCTGGGATGGTGAATGTGGAAGATGAGTCTCATCACGTCGTCGAGATGGCCAGTCGTACGTATGCATGAGTGACGATGTCATTTCCTTAATGGTTTAATGTTATGGATATGGATGGAATATTAATTTTGAAGAAATAATATCATGTTATATTTATTATATAAGTCTTTTTTATTCATCATTATAATTATCTAAATAAATTATATATGGAAAACAGTTTACACTATAGAGTAGAGATGGTAAGCCATACATACACACACATGGTGATGTTGTTATTCATAGGATGTGTAAAAGGGGAATATGTTCGTCCCCTAATCATAAAAACATCTCAGAATATAGTAGAATATGGAGTTATTAATTTATTATTGGAAAAAATTAGTAAGAGGATGTATAAGTAGAAATTAACTTTGAATAAAGGGATAAAGTTATTACCTATTCTTCGGGTGTCTGCTTTTGATTCACACAAAAGGTCTCCATATGTAGGTTTTCTGCCCAATTTTTGGCCTATAGAATGAAGTGAGAGAAGTTGGGAGGTTATTTGGCCAGGTTTTGGCAGAGGAAAAGGGATTTGGAGGTGTGAATAAGTTGGTATAGGTGGTGGCCTTTTATAAGAGGGAGGAGGGGCACATTCGGAATGTCTTGAAATATTATTTTATTATAAAATTAGTTTCGAAATATAATAGTTTAGAAGGGATATATTTATATAATAAGATGATAATGGGTCTAAATCCTCCCAACCTATAGTTTTTATACTTGTTTAGGTAACATAATTAACTTGATCTTCTAGCTTTAACCCTTAGTTAAAAACATTAACTCTTACCATGTATTTTTTAATTTTCATAATATATGGTTACGGTAGTTACAATAAGATTAAAAGAGATCCATTGGTGGATAATTAATGAAATTTTTAATATTATATAATTTATTGTTATGAATCTTATATTTTTAGGACCATTATATCATTTATTTAAATAAAATGTGTTTTAAAAACTCATTTTGGTCAATTTTGATACTATTTAGTAATTGATTTTTTTAAAGTCATCATAACATTATTACATTGAACCAAAGGAGTTTAATAAAATATAATATGTTAATATCATCTATAAAATTATTGTAAGGCATAAAATTGTCATATTATACTTATTTAAATATTTATAATATCATTTATTTGAATTTTTCATTAATAAGGTAATCACTACACCATAATTGAGTCATAAATAAATTCTTTCTTTAATGTATTAAAATTATTAATAAACTACCATGATATATAAAATATTTTTATCTTACTAATTAGTACTTATAGTTAAATATATTAGTCATATAACCAGATATTAAAATTTTTTTAGTAAAAGATACATGTTTATGTTATATTTATCTTTACTTTATGTTATTTTTTATAACAGGTCATTATCACACCCAAGTGGTCTCATGGGGTCCTAAAATAATCACTTGGATGTTTGTGGAATATCTAATAAAATAGTATTAAGACATGTGTTAGGGTAGTTTTATATTTTTATAATATTATTTTATTACCCTCATTCACCTGATTTACCTTTTTACCATGGTGAATAAAAATAATTATAGAAGTTACTATTCTTAATGTAAAAAATAAATGGTGCCTATTTAAAATTGGTACCTTATAATTTCAAATATAGAATAAATTTTTTCAAATTTGAAACATAGATTTTTTTAGTAATTAATTTAAAAATAATTCTTGTAGTCAAAATAAGAAAGCTGGTTTTGAAGAAGTAAAACTATCAAAAGATTAACATGTGTTTACGTACAATTTAAATGTCAAATTAATTATAATGAAAATAATTAGATTAAAGGAAAGAATATTAATATAATTAAACTTTAAAATTAATTAAAAATACAATTCAACAATATGAATAAATTATATGAAAAGGCAGTTAGGAATTAAAATGCAATATTTTTCACTATTCATCAAAAAATGAATCTTTTCAAAAAATTACCAAAATTTCAATATAATCTAATTCTACTATTCCAAATTCAAAATTTAATTCTATTTTAAAAAATAATGTTTTTAAATTTCCAAATTTTGGTTAATAATATTCATAACTTCTTTTTTAAATGGCTAATTAGATTGGTCGTGGTGTGCTTGAACTCAGGGATGCGTACAAAACAAGACATTGAATTATTTAAAAATAAGAGTATTGTGGAATCTTGGGGAAATAAATTATTCCCTCATTAAATTAATATTTTACTATAAATTTCTATAATTCCATGAAACTAAATGATTCGGTTTGTTTTTCATCATATGTTTTCAGGTTCCCATGTCTCCTCTTCCATTTGAAGGTTTCTCCAAAGAACTTTTACCATACGAGTTATCTTATTTTTCAATAGTTGTTATACGGTATCAAGAATCATGACAGGATCATCACAATAAGATAGATCAGGTTCCAATTCTGTTTCTTCATAGGTGAGTGCAAGCATTTTTCTATCAAGTCTTTCCTTAAAATTGATATGTGGAACACGTCATTAACTTTTGAGAGACATGGAAGCATTGTAACATGGTAGGCTACAACTCGTATTTGATCTAGAATTTCAAAAGGTATAATGTACCTAATAGTTAATTTACCTTTCTTACCGAATCATATAACACCATTCTAGGGATATACCATCAAGAAAACATGATATCCTTCATGAAATTCTAAATCCATCCTTTAGTTATTGGTATAGATATTTTTTCTACGTTGAGGTGTTTTTTATATTGGTTTGGATAATCATCGCCTTGCTCATGGTTTCTTCAACATGTTCTGGGCCGAAAAGTTTTTTTTCACCAACATCATCCAAAAACGTTGGTGTACGACATCTCTTTTCATATAATGCTTCATATGGTGTCATATAGATACATGAATGGATATTATTGTTATAGGGAAATTCTACTAGATGTAAATATTGATTCCACATACCTTGAATATAATGTGAGTTGGATCTAAATAGTTATTCTAAAGATTGAATAGTTTGTTCTGATTGTCCATCTATTTTAGGGTGGTAAGTATTGATCAAATGAAGATTTGTATATAGGGCCTTCTGAAGACTTTTCTAAAAAATTTATGTAAAATGGGGATCATGATCTGAAACAATCGATAGGGGTACACCATTAAGTCTTAAAACTTAATTAATATATATTCTTGCTAAATGTTCAAGTGGTAAATCATCTCTTATAGCAAGAAAATGTGGTGACATGGTAATTTTATCAATAATAAACTATATTGAATCATTAATTATTGGAGTCTTTGTTATCCCCATGACAAAGTCCATCACAATATCATCCCACTTCCACATAGATATAGGAATAGGTTACATGAATCCTCTAGGATATTGCCTTCCAGCCTTCACCTATTGACAAATAAACATTTTAATACATAATCAGCAATTTCCCACTTCATGGTGTCATGCAAAATATGTTCCTTAAAATATCTATACATTTTAGTTCCACCATGGTGTGTAGATAAATTGGATCTATAAGAATCATCCAATAATACCCTTTTTAGCTCAGGTATAGTGGGAACACAAAGCCTATTCCCAAATTTCCAAATTCCACCTTCAAATATGAAATCAATCAATCTACCATCATTCACAGCATTAATTTTCTTTTGAAACTACTCGTAATCATAATGAGAGATTTTTATTCTTTCTAGTAGAGATGATATGGCATCCATTTGAAAACGTAGTAATGTTTCACCCACTATGATAATTCTCATAACAATATTTACTAGATAATGGAACATAGGATACTTTTAACTATCATCTTTTTTATAACTCCATATTCCTTCTTGATCAAGGAATATACCACCTTATTTTCTTTCCCTAGGTTGTAGTGTGTTGTGAAATCATAATCCTAGAGTATGTCAAGCCATCTCCTTTGTCTCATGTTGAGTTCTGTATGTGAGAAAATATATTTCAAACTCTTTTGATCAGTCTATATCTCACATTTTTCACTGTAGATATAGTGTCTGTATATATTCAGTGTAAAGATTAATATAGATAACACAAGATCATGAGTTGGATAGTTTTATTCATGGGTTTTTAATTTTCTTGATGGATATGAAATAATCCTATAAATATGCATAAGGACACAACCTAGTCCTTTCCTTGATGAATCACTATAAATAACAAACTCATCATTTCTAGATGGTAATTTCAAGATAGAATCATTGAATAATATTCTATTCAATTAATCAAAACATTATTCACACACTTTTTTTCAAATTAATTTAACCCTTTCACATGTGATCTTTTATAAAGGGGTTTCCAATATTGAAAAATTCTGGACAAAATGCCGATTATAACCAGCTAAACCAATAAAATAGTGTACCTAAGTTATACTTGTTGGTGAAAGACAT
Source organism: Viscum album (assembly GCA_963277665.1). Lineage (NCBI taxonomy): Eukaryota > Viridiplantae > Streptophyta > Magnoliopsida > Santalales > Viscaceae > Viscum > Viscum album. Next base: position 856,858,022 of record OY728155.1, on the reverse strand, counting down.
TCTTGAATTTCCTTTTTATTTTAAGGATCAATAGATATTTTATTATTGGAGATTATATGACCAAGGAAATAAATTTCATGAAGCCAAGATTCACAGTTTTAAATTTACCATATAATTATTTTCTCGTGAGAGTCTCAAGAATTATTCTCAAGTGATAATCATGTTCATTAAAATTTTAGAATATATCAAAACATCATCAATGAATACAACAACAAAATAATTAAGATATCTCTTGAATAATCTATTCTAGTTATCCATAATTTCTAAGGGTGCATTTTTTAATCCAAAAGGCATTACTGTAAATTCTTAATGACTATACACTGTACAAAAAGATATCTTTGGAATGTCTTCATTCGTCGCTTGTAATTGATGATATCCATAATGATGATCAATCTTTGAAAATAATTGATCTCCTTGAATTTGATCAAATAAATCATCGATACAAGGTTGAGGAAACTTTTTCATTATTATAATAACTTCTATTTCCCTACAATCAATACATAACCTCATGGATCTGTCTTTTATCTTGGAAAAGGGTACAGGGGATCCCCATGGAGAAACAAAAGGGTAGATAAATCCCTTTTGACCCAAACACTCAAGGTATTTTTCGATCTATTAATTCCACAGTGACCATTCTATAGATAGGTCTTGATACGTGCCTTGCATCAGGGATTAAATCTGTCCAAAACTGAACTTCATGCTCTGGGTGTGTCTAGGTAAATATTTAGGAAAAACATCAATGTATTTATTTAAAATATCTATGTCCTCAATTAGATGATTACCTCCCTCATCCATAGCTATTGATATCTCCTCCTCAATAATCTCATTTAGTACAGCTACAAGGGGTGGGTGTTGATAAGAATTAGGTGTAGAAGATTCAGCTCTAAGAATAATTAATTCCACATCTTCCTTACAAATCAAAACATCATTCTTCTTGTAATATATCCTTGCATCATATGTTTAATGTTAATCCATACCAAGGATTATATTGAAAAAAATAGGTATGATAACCTAATTATCAATTAGAGAACGTTTATATTCCATAATAAGAATTTTTAGACACATCTTTGTTGCGATAATGTTTACACTATGAGTTCTGACAGACAATTCCCTTGTCATGGTAAATTGGAAATATTTAATTTTTAAAGAAAACTAAGAAGATATAAAGGAATTTGAGGATATAAAATCAAATAATGATTTTTTCTAAATTCAAGGAAAAATTAATGTACCTTCCACCACATCATTAGGAACTTAAACCTCAGTAGTTGTGATCGCAAAAGCTTGGCCATCTCCCCTCGACTTTTTCTATGGTAGATTCCCTTGATGTTTGGGGAATTAATTTCAATAGTGTCCCATTTCTTTACAATTTTAGCACCAGACATACTTTATTTGATTATTACCTTTGTATTCATGATCATGTTGTCCCTTATCTCTGCACTTATAACATTCTCCAGATCCCTTAATACATTTCCTAGGGTGTTTTTCCACATTTTTCACAAGATGAAAATTGTTTAAACTTCTTCTTCTTCTTTGACGAATTACCATTTTCATGGTTCTGAGATGACATCTTCTTGTATTGTTTTCCTATTAATATATTGATCCATGAAAATTATTTCTCCACCTTGATGGAAGATAAAACTCTTTCATCATAAGATGAAAAAATCTATGAAAATAGTTCCCTTCAGAGATTTGTCTTAAGACCTTAAAATAAGTGATTGATCATGAAATTTGTGGTGTGTATATAATCATTAGAAATACAAGATAACGTGGTAAATGTATCTTCATAACATGCGACACTCTCTTCTTCCTTTTTCGTTAAGTTAAGGAACTTCTTATCCATATTAATTTGTTGATCACGAGGAAAGTTGTTGTCAAATAATTTCTCTTTAAAAATTATCCATTCCAAAAGATCTATATATTCTTTACCCCTAGAATTTTGGATAAATTCCCACCATTGATTAGCATCACATTTGAGACAATGGACCAAAAAAGCAACCTTTTTTTATTCCATTCTATTCCAAGAAAAAAAATTTATTTTCGAGAGACTTAATCAACTTTTCATAATTTAAAAACACGGATTTTTTCATGTATTTTTTAAATTATATGGAATATTATGAGTCTGAGAAATTTTATGGCACGTGGTTCCGAGGCCTGGCTTCCCAAAATTAATTTCTGAATTTTTTTAGGTACGTTTAGAAAACATGGGAGTGGGTTTTTGTAACATTTAAATCTGTTGGACTACTCATGTGTTAATCATGTTTTAATGATCACAAATCTTATTACTGTTAATTAATCCCAATCTTCATTGCACATCTTACTAATTCTCATTAATCTCAATAATAACTACACATCACGTTTTAATGATAACAAATCTTATAATGTTAATGACTCTCTTTATTATTTATAAGTCTTATGCATGATCACAAATGTCACATATATTATCAAGAATTTATATTTATGATTCATGTTCTCTAACTCTCTAATGATTAAACTTAATCCATATTCTGCATATTACAGTCTAAGTCTAAATACAGATATTTTTCTAAATATGGACACACCGTGAAGGACTCACCGTGACCCAGACACCGTGAAGGACTCACCGTGACCCAGACACCGTGAAGGACTCACCGTGACCCAAACACCATGAAGGACTCACCGTGACGCATACACCGTGAAGCTCATACCGTGAAGCTCATACAGTAAAGCTCATACGGTGAAGACTATACCATGAAGAAGACGTCGTTTACTTAATCACTGTGACACCATTTCTTAACTTTTTGTCAATAATATTTAAATAATGCTAACAGTCATCTTTGATGTTTTTAATGCAATTAATGTTATTTAATGATAGTTGTTGGCATGTCAGGAAACCGTATCTCATACCAATGAAAAGGGAATCATTCCTACATCCAAAATTTGTGGAATATAAGGATGTTTGAGATTCAGTACACATGAGGCGTTCAAGTGTGAATATACAATGAGAAGAACTTACATACACCAGACAACACTGTGCTGAACAAGAAGAACAATCCTAAGAAAGAAAGAGATTGCAAGACTTTCAAAGAACTCTCAGGAATGAAATCCAACACCTATGAAGAACACACGATGAATCGAGAGATCATTTTCATTCTTGTAGAATACAAGCTGAACTACGACACTGTTTTTCAACAGAAAAACCAGAGAAGGACTCAGATGCATTCATGATGAATCCAACAAGTCCAGAGTTGCATTGATAATAACTAGAGATTTCTAAACTCTTATCTGTTCTCTCTAGGTGATTTATTTATTAACTTTCGAATAGCGTGGTGTACTCTGTATTTCTTATACACACACTGTCTCCTACACTGAACTGGAGGATATCAAAATCCTCACTCCAAATCTCTTAACTCTTTTTTACCCACATCAACTGTGGAATAGGTCCTTGTGTGGCCTGGTCTTCATTTTGTTTCCCACGAAGAACAGTGGTAGTGGTCCCTACGTGGCCTGGAAAATTTTGTAAACGATTGTTAACCCCAATCCAGGGTGTGGATCAAATTTTATATAAATTTTAGAGGACTAAGACTCGGCTTGAGAATGAACCTCTTGTTATATCTGCTGTTCTTCTTTAGTTATGTTCAAAAGTATACTACATATATATTATTTTTTTCCACTTCTATTACTTTTAAATACAAAATTTTTTTAAAGATACATTGATAGTTAAATTAGCAAGTGTTTACACTTATTATAAATTAGTAGGTTAGTTTCAAAAGTTAGTTTGATCTTGTGGTTAAATTAACTGAGACCTAATCAATCTTTGAGAAGCTAAGTGAATATTTATAATCTATATAAATTCACTACAGTTTAACTTGTTTTATAAATTGGGGGATTTTAAATAGACAATATTTTAAATGAATTATAATTGGAACTCAATTCACCGCCTTCTTGAGTATCCTCTCCGACCACAATTTGGTATCAGAGTATTTGTTTTTGTTTAAGGATTTTTGAAATACTCTATTTTTCAACTATGATTTTAGTTGCATCTTTAAAGATCTTAAATTTCTGTTAGTTCTAAAGTTTAGCTCTTTAAATTATCTTTCTAAAATCTAGATATGAACAATATACTAGATGGTGATGCTACTAACATGCCCCCTTTCATCAATGGTACAAACTATGCGTAGTGGAAACGTAAACTGAAAATTCATTTAGAAAGCATGGGTTTTAATATCTGGACTACTATAGAGTCACAATATAAAATTCCAGAAACTGAAAGAGTAACATCGTATGAACCTACAAAGACTGCCTACAATAATAATTGTAAGGCTATGAATTCCATGTACTGTGCTTCAGGAGATGAGGAGTTTAATATAATTTCTTCTTCTAAAACTGCTTTTGAAATATGGGATACTTCGGGTGTTTCTCATGAGGGAACAACTGATGTTAAAGAAACGAGATTAAAAACTTATATTATTAAATATGATAATTTTAAAATGAAGACTGAATAAACTTTTTATGATATGTATCTTAGGTTTAATGAGATATTCAATACAATGAATTCACTCGGAAAGGCTGTTCCAGCAAATGAACAAATTTTGAGAATCTTGAGATGTTTACCAGACCGATGGAGAGGCACATCTATTTCAATCAGAGAGTCATGTGACATTGCTTCTCTACATGTAAAAGAACTAATTGGTAATCTTATGATGTATGAGGAAGAACTCAAGGTGAATAAAGAGGAATATGATGAACCTAAGAGAAAATTTATGTCTTTCAAGACTACTTCTTCAAAGAATAAGGAAAAAGATAAAGCTCAAATACAAACTGAAAGTTCAACTAGTGAAAATTCAGACTCTGAAAGTGATGCAAAAATGGATCACATAGCCAGAAGATTTAATAAGTTTTATAGGAAAAAGAAGTTTTTTCAGAAAATCGAATTACAAAGTAAGTATGACAACAAGGGACACTAGAAAAAGGACTGGAAGAAATCTGAAAAATCTGATGAAGTTGTCTGCTATGAATGAAAAAGAAAAGGACATATAAAAGCAGACTGTACAAAGATTAAATACAAGAAGAAATATGAGTATAAGGATAATAAGTATAATAAATCCATGAAGGCTACGTGGAGTGAATCTGAGGATAGCTCCAGTGAATCTGAAGCTTCTGAGACTGAAAACAGAAATAAGGCAAATATGTGTTTTATGAAAAACACTTCTGAGGAAACATCTGAAACTCCTGCTTTAAATTCATATTATTCTGGAGATGATTCTAATTCTAAAAATATGTCAAAATCTAAACTGTTTGTATACTGTGATATGTTGGAAGAAACCAGTAATGAGTTGAAAGAAAAATACAAAGTTTTAAAGAAACAATATGCTTTAACTGTTAATCATAAATATTATCATGACATAGAAATAGAAAAGAATGATCAGTTTCTTAAAGAAAAACCTGAACTAAAAATGTCTAGTGAGAAACTTAGAAAAGACTTAGAAAAGTTCACAAATGGCAAAGATACTCTTACTCAAATGTTAGGAATGAATGTTTCACCGAAATACACTACTGGAATAGGCTACAAACCTAGACAGAGACAGATTACTAAGAATAGATTTATTTCTAAATCTGAACAGAATACTTTTAGTTCTAGTTCTGGACATTTATATGCTTCAACTAGTTATTCACAAAGTTATAAATTAAATAGAGTTTATCTTTCAAAATATTTTGATTCTGTAAATTATATGAGTCCCATAAGATAAATTTGGGTACCAAAAGATTTGATTTCTAACATGTCTGGACCCAAGAATATCTAGGTACCAAAATGATTTCCTATCTAAATCTGTTTTGTAGGAAACCTGCTTGAAGAGTTCCCACAAGAAGACATGGTATTTAGATAGTGTATGTTCAAGACATATGTCTGAGGATTACTCATGCATCAAGAGTTTAATAAAGGTTGATAGAGGTCATGTCACCTTTGGTGATAATTCTAAAGGAAAGATCATTGGCCTAGGCCAAATTGGTAACACTGATTCAGTTTTAATTTCAAAATTTTTATTTGCTGATGGACTTAATTATAATTCACCAAGTATTTCTTAGTTATGTTATGATGGTTTTAATGTTAAATTTGAAAATGATTCTTGTAATATTTTTAATTGTAAATTTGTTTTGTATTTTCTTCTCTAAGAAATAAAATTTTTAATGTTGTTGATTTAAATTACTTAGCTAAGAAAAATTTTACCCGTTTAAATGATTTTCATAAAGAGTCTTGGATTTGGCATAGAAGATTAGGACACTGCAACATCCATTCACTTAGAAAACTGACTAGAAAAAACTTAGTTAGAGACCTACCTAAACTTGAGTTTACAAATGACAATGTTTGTAATCCCTGTCAAAAGGGAAAGCAATATAAAGTTTCTTTTAAATAAAAGAAATACGTTTCTACTTCTCAACCTCTCGAGTTGGTTCACATGGAATTGTTCAGACCATCAAGAGTTTCTACTTTAAATGAGATGAACTATGTCTATGTCCTAGTAGATGAATTTTCAAGATATACTTGGGTATAATTCTTAGCTCACAAAAGTGAAGCTTGTTCCTACTTTGTTAAATACTCCAAATCTGTAGAAAATCATAGTGGACATAAGATTAAAACCCTAAGAAGTGATCATGGACGTGAGTTTGAAAATCATGAATTTGAATCCTATTTCTCACACAATGGCTATAGTCATAACTTTTTTGATCCTAGGACACCTCAGCAGAATGGTGTAGTAGAAAGAAGAAATAGAACCTTGCAAGAAATTGCTAGAACTATGCTTAATTAATATGACCTTCCTATTTACTTGTGTGCTGAATCTGTGAATACAACTTGTTATATTATTAATAGACTTTTAATGATACATTTTCTTAAGAAGACCCCATATGAGTTGTGTAAAAATAGAAAACCTAAAGTTAGTTACTTTAGAGCCTTTGGATGCAAAGTTTTTATTCTCAATACAAAATACAATCTTCATAAGTTTTCTTCTAAGAGTGATGAAGGAATATTTTTAGGATATTCCTTAACCAGCAAGGCTTATAGAGTTTTCAATAAAAGAACAAAGTGTGTGGAAGAATCTATTCACATCAAATTTGTTGAAACTGATCCACATGAGCCTAAAACCTCTCTTGAAAATCATGAAGAAGATTAATCTGTTCTGAACCATAATGACAAATCTAATGAACCTGCTCTAAAGACAACCAGTTCTGGACTTATTCTAGAATCTGCTCCTAATGATCCTGAACCTAGAGAAGAACCTGAAATTTCTAGTCCTACCTTTACTAGATCAACTAGAATTCTAAATAATCATCCTTTAGATGTTGTTGTAGAAAATCATGACAGAGGGACACAGATTAGAGCTTCTCTTAGAAATCTGGTTGAACATCAAGACTTCTTGTCACATCTTGAACCTAAAAACATTGATGATTCTATTAATGATGAATTTTGGGTAATTTATATGCAAAAAGAACTCAATCAATTTGAAAGAAATAAAGTTTGGAATCTTGTTGAAAGGCCTAAAGACACTTTCACAATAGGCATTAAATGGGTGTTTAGAAATAAAGTAGATGAATCTGGAAACATAGTTAGAAATAAAGCTAGGATAGTTGCACAAGGCTATAGTCAAGAAGAAGTTATTGACTATGAGGAGACTTTTTCTCCAGTAGCCAGATTAGAAGCTATTAGTATTTTACTTGCTTATGCTGCACATCTAAATTTCAAACTATATCAAATGGATGTCAAGAGTGCATTCTTGAATGGATATATTGCTGAGGATGTTTTTGTTGAACAACCACATGGATTTTCAAACCCTCATTTTCCAAAACATATTTTAAGATTATCAGAAGCTTTATACGGTTTAAAGCAAGCTCTAAGAGCTTGGTATGATAGATTAAGTACTTTTCTAATTTCTAAAAGTATTACAAAAGGAATAGCTGATCATAATCTATTTATAACACTAATTTATAATGATGTTTTAGTTGTACAAATTAATGTATATGATATTATTTTTGGATCTTCAAAAACTACATTATGTACTGATTTTTCTAAAATGATGCAAAATGATTTTGAAATGAGTTTAATGGGTGAACATAAATTTATTCATGGGTTTCAAATCATTCAAAATGATGATGGAATTATTTTAACTCAATGTAAATATACTAGAGATCTTTTAAAATGTTTAGGATTGGATAGCACAAAGAGTAGTGACACTCCCATGATAACCACTTGTAAGATGGATCTTGATGAAAATGGTAAGTCTGTTGATCAAACTACTTATAGAGGAATGATTGGAATTCTACTCTATCTGACTGCTAGTCATCCTGATATTATGTTTAGTGTGTTTATGTGTGCTCGTTTTAAAGAAAACCCAAAAGAGTCACATTTAAATGCTGTAAATAGAATTTTCAAATACCTCATGAAAACTCCCAATTTAGGATTGTTCTATCCCAAAAGACAATAATTTGAATTAGTTAGTTATTCTGATGCTGATTTTGCTGGATGTATGTTAGATAGAAAAAGAACCTCTAGAACATGTCACCTTTTAGGCAAGTCACTAGTATCATGGTGTAGTAAGAAACAAAATTATGTTGCGTTATCTACTGTAGAAGTTGAATACATTGCTGCTGGAAGTTTTTGTGCACAAATTTTGTGGAAAAAGCACACATTACTAGACTATGGATATCAATTCAGACATGTCCCAATAAATTTTGACAACACAACTACTATTAACATTTCTAAGAATCCTGTTTCTCATTATAGGACAAAACATATTGATGTAATACATCACTTTTTGAGGGATCATTATCAAAAATGTGATATCACTTTGGAATTCATTGGTACTGAATATCAACTTGCGGATATATCACTAAACCATTAAATTCTGAAAGATTATACTAAATCATACATGATCTTGGTATTATTAATCATACGTAAATAACTTTCTGATCATAACTTTTAATACTTTACTATATTTTACTTTACGGTTTCATGGTCACTATTTCTAAGTTACTGTTTTATGATCATGGTCTCACCGTCAAGACTTTATGCTCACGGTCTGTCAACTCACTATCTCACTATGACTACACAGAATGCTCACTATCTCACCCTGACAACTACCAACTGTCTCACCATGATGACTAGTATTCATCACACGGTAATGCCTACTCATGGTCTCACCATGAAGACTTTTTTATATTATTATTTTAACACGTATCGCGATAATTTTTATTTCACCGCTATTTGATTTCCCGAATTTTTTATTTTATGACGTTTGACATTCCAAAATGATAAAAATTAATGGTTTTATTCGATTCATTACCCGAATACTCTCCTGAACCTTCTCTTCCCTCTTTCCCAAACCTTCAGTGAATGCCAAGGATGAGGCGTCCATCTTCACCCTCGTCTGAGAAGAGACACTCTAAGAAACAGAAGAGGATACCGAGGATAGCTCCCGAAGGACCTCTAAACCCAAACCTGGTAAGCCGTACAATTGTACCTGAAAAAGAGGTTTTCCTTGAGTGGTTGTTTTCTACCAAATCTTTAGTTTTGAAAGTTTTAAAAGAACAAGTATGGATTGAATAGTTCACTGGACAGAATAGACTGATTTACCTGAGGCTGGTATCTCAATTCTATAAGTATGTAAAGTTTTCCTTTGAGTTTGGAGAAAGCTTTATGATGACAAGCTGGATAAATGGTCAGAAGTACTCTTTATCTTTGAGGTTGTGGGCCGCATGCCTAGGGATTTTGCATGAAGGATTTTGTGAGGATTACCAGAGAGACCCTCCTCCAAGAACCGACATCTTTGACCTGGAGAATGCATTGGAAATTCATACTGGAAATGGAACCAAGCGAAGGACCATAGCTGCTGAATTAGATGGGGAGACTAGACTTCTGTTCAAGTTTGTTCAGAATTTTATTTGCCCAAGAAAAGGAGATTTTGCTGTGATGAAGTATCTGGATGTGTTCCTAATTCACCTATTGAAGAATGGCCATAAGGTATCTTTGTACGTATGTTATCAAACATATATGTGAGCTGATCAAATTCACTTCCAAATCCACCTCCTTGTTCTACTCAAGGATGATTTCAGCTATGTTAGTTGCCAAAGGGATGGCTGGACCAAATGAAGAAAAGTTAGAGGACTTTGATTTATGCCTATCCGTGCCTATCATCAGATGGATGAAAATTAGTTGGAACCCCTAGAAGAAGCAGTGGGTTGAGGATAATGATCGACTATATAAAATTTTTAATCTCGTTGACTCTCCAAGAAGGCCTAAAAATTTACCAGATCCTGGTTAGTAACCAGATGATGTGGTTGAGTATTCAGAAGAAGAAGAAGAAGAGGAAGTAACAACTGAAGTATCTCCTAGAGAAGAGGTTGAAATACTACAAATGGAAACATCTCCTGTTGAAAAAGAAAGGATTATTGTCCCTGATGAAACACCTCAAGAGGAGGAAGTTGCTGTTAGTTTGAGAGAAGAGGAAGCTCCTGATTCTAGTGCAGATGTCAATCTAGAAGCTCATCCTAATGCCGCAAGAATTTTTTTTCCGAATTCAGAACTGCAAGAAACCACATAGGAATATCCTATCGAATAGGATCTTTCTATTGAGAAAGAAGCAAGTCTGGAAGCTCAACCAGTGGAACAATCGGTTCCTGAGATTATTCCCTCTTCTGAAGAGAGGATGGAAATTGCCTTTCAGCTAGCAAGGCAAGAGTTTTCTGAAGAGATTAGAGATGATCCTTTGGATCTTGATCATGGTGAGCATATAGTCTGTGAAATAGAAGCACAATTTAAGGGGGAGGAACCTCAAAACCTTGAGATTATAGAAGCTGGATCTGATAAAGCCTCTCAACCTTCTGTCTCATACTCTCTACACACCCGATTTGTTTTCCCAAGCTTTTATGATGTGAATGAGTCAGAGCAAGTGTCTATAACTGGAATGGATATTTCTTCTCTGTTTCAACTAAAGTCTATAGCTTATCCAGAACCAGAAACAGAGCCCTAACCTCAATCCGAATCCGAATCTGAGTATGAAGATGACTCTGAACCTCAACCAGAATATGAACCTCTACCTGTACCTACACCCTTACCCGAGCATCACTCTTTTGTGACCAAAGATTATCTGAAAATTTTTTGAGAGACTTTTTTAGCTGGAGATGAGAAAATTTCTCCACTCAACCTCATCCGGTGGCTCCGTTAAGTCAAGAAGATTCATCAATTCGCTTGGAAAATATTATTTTGCATATTCAACTGAGGATGATATGAGAAATTCAAGAAGTCATAGTTGAGAATACGCTGCTGAGTGCTGATGTTGCAAATCTGAAAAATATGATAGCAAATTTGCAGAATGAGTTATCATTGAGATCAGAGCCTGCTCTTGTTTCTGCCCCTGCACCTGATGATTCTTCTCCTGAGACATCTTATTCCCTCCTTTCTAGGGAAATTGTGTCCCAAGTTCATCCATATCTACTTTTTTTGATGAAAAGATTGAAAAAAGACACACCAAAATACTAGAACGCATGAGGGAGCTTGAAGAAAATCTGAATAAGCTTACAGATGAATACACTGGATGCCTACAAAAAGTTCTTAAATAGCTCAATGTTCTAACTGAAGCTATCAAGGCTACACCTACCTCTGGTCAGACCTCCACATCTTTTTTGGATGTTTCTATGCTGAGATCCATAATCAAGGAAGAATGTCAGAGTGCCTTCAGTGGCTTGGATCTATCTTCTTTGACAGGAGTCGTTAAGAACAGTGATAGAGCATTGGACTTGGATAGGATTCATTCTATGATATCCAATGATGCTCAACAGGAAATCACCAAGAAAATAGATTTGTATCTCTCCCAAATTTTCTCTAAAAGTGATATGATAGATCACTTTAGATATATCGTGGAAAATTTGAGAATCCCTCCAGTGACTCAAGCTTTTAAAGATCAAGTTTAGAAACTTACAGAGTTCACCAGATTGTTGGACAGATTTATGGAGAATAAGGATGATTTTGAAAAGTCTATGAAATATTGTGGTGAAATAATTACTGATTTCATCAATCTTTTGAAGCTATATCTTATTGTGCAGAGTATTGCTATATTTGCTCAAGCTACTTCACCCCTTAGACCTAGTTTACCTTCCTTAGCCTCAACTGCCATGTCAGTCATCCATGATCTTTCTCATATCTGGATAGTCATTCTTGACCAACCAAAACCTAGATCTTTTACTACTACTACCTTGGCTCCATCTGTTTTTGAAGGTCTACCCTTACCCTCTTTGTCTACCACATTTATGGCTTCTTCTACTTCGGCACCAGCTCCTGCAGCTGATAAAGGCAAGGAAAAGATGTATCCCTGAAGAGTCCAGTGACTCTTTTCTTTTTGATGGGATGTCATTTCTTGTTTACTATTTGTACTTCTCCTGTATGTTCTATTCTGAACCCTTTTTAATGAAAATGCAGTGTTTCATTTCATTTTCTCTACTTTTTGATAATCTGAAAAGGGGGAGAAAACTACAAGTATAAAAGGGAGAGAAAAACTACAAGTTTCAGTACTATAATGAGATATGCTATTCTAATATGCTAGTTTCTTTAATGTTACATTTCATTTTTATTTTGACCATACATGATTTGTGATCATCAAAAAGGTGGAGATTGTTGGATTCCTCATGTGTTAATCATGTTTTAATGATCACAAATCCTATTACTGTTAATTAATCTCAATCTTCATTGGACATCTTACTAATGCTCTTTAATCCAAATAATAACTACACATCACGTTTTAATGATAACAAATATTATGATGTTAATTACTCTCTTTTTTATTTACATGTATTATGCATGATCACAAATCTCACATATATTATTAAGACTTTATATTTATGATTCAAGTTCTCTTACTCTCTAATGATTAAACTTAATCTATATTCTACATATTACTGTCTAATTCCAGATACAGATATTTTTCTAATTATGGAAACACCGTCAAGGGCTCACAGTGACCTAGACCCCATGAAGGACTCACCGTGACCCACACACCATGATGGACTCACCGTGACCCAGACACAGTGAAGGACTCACTGTGACCCAGACACTGTGAAGTACTCACCGTGACCCAGACACCATGATGCTCATACCGTGAATCTCATACTGTGAAGCTCATCCCGTGAAGACTATACCATGAAGAAGACATCGTTTACTTAATCACGGTGACACCGTTTCTTAAGTTTTTGTCAATATTATTTAAATAATTCTAACGGTCATATTTGATGTTTTTAATGAAATTAATGTTATTTAATGATAGTTGTTGGCATTTCAGGAAACCATATCTCATACCCATGAAAAGGGAATCATTCCTACTACCAAAATTTGTGGAAAATAAGGACGTTTGAGATGCTGTACACGTGAGGCATGTAAGTGTGAATATACAATGAGAAGAACTTACAAACACCAGAGATACTGTACTGAAAGAGAAGAACAATCCTGAGTAAGAAAGAGATTGCTAGACTTTCAAAGAACTCTCATGAATGCAATCCAACACCACTGAAGAACACACGACGAATCAAGAGATCATTTTCATTCCTGTAGAATACAAGCTGAACTAGGACACTTATTTTTTCAACAGAAAAACCAGAGAAGGACTCATAGGCATTCTTGATGAATCCAATGAGTCCAGAGTTGCATTGATAACCACTAGAGCTTTCTAAACTCTTATCTGTTCCCTCTAAGTGATTTATTTATTAAATTTTGAGTAGTGTGGTGTACTTTGAATTTCTTATACACACACTATCTCCTGCACTGAACTTGAGGATATAAAAATCTTTACTCCAAATCTATTAACTCTTGTTTACCCACGTCAACCGTGGAAGAGGTCCTTGTGTGGCCTGTTCTTTCTTTTGATTCCCATGAAGAACAGTGGTAGATGTCCCTGCATGGCTTGGACAGTTTTGTAAACTGTTGTTAACCCCGATCTAGGGTGTGGATCAAATTTTATATAAATTTTAGAGGACTAAGTCTCGGCTTGAGACTGATCCTCTTTTCATATCTGTTGTGCTTCTTTAGTTAAGTTCAAAAGTATACTACATATATCTTATTCTTTCCACTGCTATTACTTTGAAATAAAAAACTATTTTAAAGCTACTTTTATTGTTAAATTAGCAAGTGTTTACTCTTATTTTAAATCAGTAGGTTAGTTTCAAAAGTAATTTTGATCTTGTGGTTAAATTAACTGAGACCTAATAAATCTTTGAGAAGCTAAGTGAACATTTATAATCTATATAAATTCACTATAGTTTAACTTGATTTATAAATTGGAAGATTTTAAATAGAAAATATTTTAACAGAAATTTTAATTGGAACTCAATTCACCCCCCTCTTGAGTATCCACTCCGACCAACAAAATCAGTGCTCAGAAATGGAATTCGAGGGCACCATTGAACTCAAAACACCAATTTTCTCTTAAGGAGACCTTCACTTCGACCACAGTAGGTCGAGGGTAGAAGTTGGTTTTTTAGCTTTTTGTGGGAGAATAAAAATAAAATAAAATAAGACAACTTTTTTTTGTTTGAAACCTATTTTTTTAATTCTGGTGGTGGAGACCCCACGAACCCTTATTTTGTGTGGGGAAAACCATTGGGATCCTTCAAATTTATTATGCCAATTTATTCTTCCAATTTATTATGCCAATTTATTGTTCCAATTTAATTTGCAAACTTTGATGTGCCAACATTAATGGTTAATTCATTAAATTGGCACCGCACGTCTCATGGGAGAATTTTATGAAAAAATGGAGAGCTTTGTAAAGTTGGAAAGAACATTCTCCAACAAAGAACCACCCCCAATGAAGAATGTGGAACCAACACCATTCATGGATAGGAAGAATCTTGCGAAAGTGACGAACACCAATGTCACCATCTCGTCAACTTCACCTTCTCCATCGTGACATCTCTTATGGGAGAATGAGGTAGGGGTTTTATTTATGTTTGAATTTACTTTAATGATTATTCATATCTTAAATTCACAAGGACGATGGAAAAAAAACATGGCCATCATTGCGCACATAAACATTTATCCTCTTTCTTTTTATTCTTCATGCATTCTTTGTGTGTTCTTCAATGCCTAATATCTATTGATGTTGGAAACACAGAGATTTTTGAAGAGAGATATATGGATGTTGAGCCCTCAATGCAAGGATCATGAATATGTGATCATTTAATTTTTTGTTCTTAGAACGAAGCTAAAGTGGCTCACGGAAGAAGGTGGAGGCCAACACCCGACCGACAGTGAGGAAGGAAGGGCATCGAGTGTCTGCGCCGCCGGTTGATGAGGAGGCCACGACCCGTCAGCCACAGAGGGGAAGGGTGGTGGCTGAAAACTGGACGGCTGCATGGAGGAGTGGTGGTGCGCATCTGAACAACCGGTGGAGTAGGGGATCCGTGACCTCTTGTTCGCGGCGGAGGCCGAAGGGAGACCGGCCTTGCTCCCGGCCGTGGTGGAGCAACGATGCGTGACCACACCCCTGAGATGAAGACCTACTAGCCCTATGGTCATCCACACTATACTGGGAGAGACCCCTCCAGTGAGTCATGTGTTCCACCCAGCTGAACAGTCCGATGGGCCGTTTAGGAAAATCTGAAGGGGGTGCTCCCCCTTCGGCAGTAGTTCGGGTGGACCGCACACGCAGTGGGCCGTGCCTAATGGGATGCACCGTAGCAGGCCTCACCCAGCAGGCGGCACCAGTGGGCTACGTTGGGCCACCCCTTTGTGGGTCATGTCAGACTACGACCTAGTGGGTAGGGCCATGCATGGCCCAAGCCATCCGGGATGGACTCAGACCAAGTCGGGTTGGACCAGACCCGGGCCGATTTGGATTCAGTTTGACCTTTTTGCCATAACTTGTCATCTGAGCATCTGTTTGACGAATCGTCTACAGAGTCGGAATCCTTGGATCAATATGTTCATTTTGGGATCATTCACTTGAGTTTTGGATAATGTTCTTGTATGGTCGGGTTGGATTGGACCCCGAATCCAACTGGGCCCTCGGATCGGAAACACGAATAACTTACAAACCAGGCATCTGATTGATGCGCCATCAATTGTGTTGGGTCCCATTTGACATGACAGATCTTTGGGATACTTTTTAATGGATCTTTGGGGCAGTTGAGGTATGAACTATGGCTGGGGGAGTAGTTCTACCAAATGTGATACGTACAGAATGCTGCGACTGGATGAGCCATGATAACTACTGATCGTCTCGAATCAGAGTGACTCGATAGGCCCAGTGGGTAGCACCTCTGTGTGACTCAGAAGACCCACATTGGGGAGAAACTCTATTTTATGTGGTAGAACCATGGTACTCGATAGGAGGAGTACCTCAACAAGCACTGAGGGGGAGCGCATATGAGTGACGCGGCATACCCATGGTGTGGAGGGCCTCTGTGTGATGCAGCAGACCCGCGGTACTCAACAGGAGGAGTACCTTAGTAGTCCAAAGTTAGTGGGAATCACCTTTGTGTGACGAGGTAGGCACACTGTACTTGATATAGGAGGAGTTATCTTGTAGTTGAGGTGTTCGACGTTATGACTGGGAATGTTACTTGTTACTATCCCTAGAGAATCATGTGGCTGGCTATCAGCTTCCATAGCGATCCTATGTGGGCCAGCATCATAATTCTATTTCTCAGAGTTGTATACTTGGTATGAGCTGAGTCTTTAAATTTGTGGTATTCTTTCATTCATGGACCAGTCGAGCATTGGGCTTTTGAGTTGGGCCTTGTGTTTCCTCAAGATTGAGATGGGTATACTCGACAACTTAGGTATATGTATGGGCATATTCCTAAGTAGGGTTGACCATTGTTTCATGCCTTGTGGTTTATCCTTTGTGTATTTTGTGAGACCATTGAAGGTATTGGGCTCCCTAGTGAGTATCGTTATACTCACCCCTTCACGGGCTACGCCTGCACCTTATTGTGTTTGGTGCAGACTACAGATAGTGCTGACTGGGGACGAGGGTACCAGGACTGGATGTGGCTCCTAGTTGGACATTAGATGAGGTGTACCATAGAGACGACTATTTGAGAGCTATAAAAAACCTTCAGGTATGATCCTTGGTGGGATTCTCACAAGATTCATTTTCAATTATACGTGTACTTTCAAGTTTTCTTGTACCTTTTAGTTTTAGTTGTACTTTTCAGTTGGGCTTGTACTCCGACCCCTTCTGTAACACCCCTGAATGATAAAGGGTTAAATGAATAAATGATATGACTCATGTCAACAAGGTGCACCTTCTTTTTCGGGAGCCTGTTTGATTAGAACTCCACAGTTAAGCATGATTGGCATGGAGTAGTGATCAGAATGGGTGACCTTCTTGGAAGTTTCCCAGGGTGCGTGTGAGTAAGGAAAAAGCACAATATAAAGGCCATGTGTTGGCCTATGGGGACTGTAATTAGTCAGATGGCCAGTTCGGGCATGTGGGTGGCCCTTATGGTTGGGACCACGTGCCTACGGGGCATTTAGAGGTACCTGGCGGGCAAGGAACCGACGACCATGTTAAGGCAGGGTGTTTGTACTGTCACTGGGACCCGGTTGTCAGATTTGGTATCAGAGGTGGTACCCAGCCTTAAGCAAGGTGCACTTATTGAGATTAGATGTAGGACCAACAACGATGATATTGTGATATAAAGGGGGGTGGGGTGATTGTAACACCCTAGAATGATAAAGGGTTAAATGATTAAATGATATGACTCATGTCAATAAGGTGCACCTTCCTTTTTGGGAGTCTATCTGATTAGAAATCCATAGTTTAGCATGCTTATCATGGAGTGGTGATCAGGATGGGTGAGCTTCTTGGAAGTTTTCCAGGGTTTGTGTGAGTGAGGAAGAAGCACACTGGAAAGGCCATGTGTTGGCCTATGGGGACTGTCATTAGTCAGACAGCCCGTTCGGGCATGTGGGTGGCTACTAAGGTTGGGACCACATATCTGTGGGGAAACTAGTGGTATCTTACGGGCCAAGATCCCACGACCATGTTATGGTAGGGTGTTTCTGCTGTCACCGGACCCAATTTTTACACCTTTACTTTCTATACACACCCTTTTTACTATATATTTTACATTGTGCTTGTATCTAATTGTGTTCTTGGTTTGTGTGAGTTTATAGTTTATAAAGGCAATTCCTTCCTGTTTTATAGAATATTCCATTCCCTGCTAGTCTCTATCTCATGGCTAGTAGGCTTGGGGTAGTCACAACATGGGCCCGGGGGGACAGGTCGTGGCCAATTGCTATTAGAGGAGTTCAGTTCTACCGAAGAACAATGACTCTAATCTTTTCTATGAAGCAATAGTGTTATGTGTTATGAGTGTGGTTTTCAGTTTGAGGAGTCCAGTGTTGGTGCGGTGGCTGGCGTATCCATACACCAGGGCCCTGAGTTCATATTTCTGACTCAATGCATGAAAACAGTGATTGTGTATGAATTTTTGAAAAGTTTTCATTGTGATCTCTTTGACTCATCTCTCCAGGTATAAACATAATGACTATAGAACACCTGTTTCTTTTCTGGATGCCTCTACAAAAAGATTCATCCAATATTCTAGTTAGAGTACATGATGACAGCCCACCGAGCGACTAGGCTTTAGTGCAGTGCCCCCTTACGTTAGTTATACCACCGAGTGGTGTACCGGTAGCACCACTACCCATTCGGCAGCCGACGCCACTAGCCCATGAAATATACTGTTCATGATGCTTGAGCGCATTTCACAAGTTCTAGCTCCAGAGGACACTGAGGTTCCAGGGTGAGACAGATCTACAGGCAGCTGAGGAATGGATGGAGGCTATGGTTAGGGTTTTTCGACTGGTAGGGACACCGGCTCATCTCATGGTGATCTTTGTCGCCAGCCTTCTTCAGGAAGTAACATGAAGATAGTGCAACTTGATGATCCAAGTACATGATGATGTCACTCTCATATGGGTAGAATCAGAGAGCCTTTTTAGGGAAGAGTTCATCCCAACAACCCTATGCTCAGTGCTTATATAAGAGCCTCTCCACCTGCAGCAGTTTAACATGACTGTGGCTCAGCATTCCATGAGGTTCACCGACCTCTCGTGCTACACCACTGACATGGTGTGGGGACCTTTCATTAGGGACCTTACCTTCTAGTAGGGGATAAGACAAGAGATTAGATCCTCGATGTATTCCCTCAGCATCCTGACATAGGTAGGGGTTTTAGAGCGAGCACTCTTAGTGGAGAGCTTCCTTGATGAGCAGTCACCAGCAGTGAGACACACCATCGGGCGAGACAAGCAGAGTCATCTACAAATTGATGTAGAAAGATTATGTAGAGGTCCAAGAGGACCATAAAAACTGGAATAAGACTATAGGATACATGGTCGGTGGTGCAGGGCCCTCGAGGCAGAGCAGTATATGTAAGGATCATGCAGTGTTACTCATGCGGCAGGCAAGGTCAGATGGCTCACGACTGCCCGACCCGCCATATTGACAACCCGAAGATGGTCGAGGGACCACCGAGGAAGATAAAGAGGTTCGATCGAGGAGGTCCACAAGAAAGAGGTAGACATGGCAGTGGAATAGTCCATGCAGCAGGCGGTTAGAGACGTTTCATGGTTCTTCCACCACCACCACCAAGTGGTCCACCCAGACCATAGGGAGCAGGTGGACATGGGTGATCTTGGCTCCAGCCAGCTGAGGCATATGACCACAAAACTAAGAAGATGATATGAGTTATGAGCTTTTTCTACCCCACCTTAGCTGTAATACTTATAGACATAGGTTTCAGTCACTCATTTATTATCATGACCCTCATTTGGAGCTCAGTGATTCAGATAGAGCAGTTGGCTAGATACTTACTGCTAGAGACTTCTATGGGAATATATTCGACGACCACCCACTGGTGCCGGTACTGTGAGATTACATAAGGAGGCGAGAGATTCGACTGGGATATCTATCATGAGGCCATACTATTTCATTTGGGGTATGGACTGATTAACTACAGTCCATGCTCAAATTGACTGTATTAGGTGCAATGTGCGATTGTCTATATGAAAGAGACCAGGTTCTCCTTCACCGACAAGAAGGGAACATTTTCACCATAGGGAGGACATAACCGGAGGAGGTGGGAGCTTATCACACATCAGTTGGCTAACCTTACCCTCATAGCGGTTGATGTAGAGAGTCTGAGGTATCCTGTAGTGATGGACAAGTACGCTAATGTTTTCCCAGACGATGTTCTGGGTCAACCTCTTGGTCGAGAAGAGGACATTTATATTGATTTGTATCCTGGGACGACCCCAATATCTACACCAGTATATAATATGGCTCTTGTAGAGCTTCAGGAGCTGCATGTACCGTTGGAGGACTTACATAGCAAGGGGTTCACTAGGCCGAGTGTTTCTCCTTAGGAAAACCTGATTTTGTTCGCCATGAAGGCGGATGAGAGTTTAAGACTATGTGTGGACTATCGACACCTGAACTAGGAGACCGTGAAGAACAAGTACCCACTCATGAAGATTGAAAATCTCTTTGATCAGCAAAAGGAGGCATGATGGTTTTTGAAGAAAGACCTCAGATCAAGCTATCACCAGCTTAGAGTACGAGATGAGGATGTGCAGAAGACGGCCTTCAGATGTTAGTATGGACATTATGAGTTCTTGGTTATGCCTTTTGGCATGACCAACATCCCATTAGTGTTTATGGGACTCATGAATAGGATATTTCAGCCATACCTCGATGACTTTGTGGTAGTCTTCATTGATGACATCCTGATATACTCAACGACAGAGGTAGAGCATGCCTATCATTTTTATATAGTTCTGGACACACTCTGATAGCACTGGATTTATGGTAAGCTCTCTAAGTGCTTGTTCTCAATCTGGGAGGTTCACATTCTAGGACACATCATCTTAGAGGTTGGATTTGCAGTGGATCCAGCATTGATTGAGGCTATGCTTTCTTGGGAGCAACCCAAGAGTGTGACGGAAGTGCGGAGTTTCCTTGGTTTGGCTGATTACTTCTGGTGGATTGTGCCTGAATTTTCTAGACTTTCATCACTCTTATTAGCGTTGACGAATAAGGGGAAGTCCTTCATGTGTTTGGAGGGATTCTAGAAGAGTTTCTAGGAGATGAGGCAGAGACTAACGAGTCCCCCTATATTGAGGCTATCGGAGGAAGGCGTTGGGTACATAGTCTACTACGACACATCAAGGACCGGGCTTGGATGTTTCCTAATACAGGAGTAAGGAGTGATCACGTATGGTTCTCGATAGCTGATATTAAATGAGTATAACTAAGCTTCCCATCACTAGGAGTTAGAAGCAGTGGTCTTCGCCTTGAAGATGTGGCAACAATACTTGATGGGAGAACATTTCATAGTCTACTCTGATCACAAGTGTCTCAGGTATATTTTCTCTCAGAAGGACCTGAACCTGAGATAACAATGTTGGATAGAGTTCCTCCAGGACTATGACTTTGATATAGTCTATACTCTTGGGAAGGGGAATGTAGTAGTAGATGCACTCAGTTCAAGGTCTGGTATACAGTTACTGAGTGAAGCAACAGAGTATTTAGCCAGTTTTTAGATATCCTACGTAGATCGAGATGGAGATTATTATCTTTAGTCTATAATAGTCACTCCCCCACTCCATCAGTGAGTTAGGGAGGCGCAGCTTAGGGACACCAGATGGGAGGCTCGACATGCTCAGATATCCATAGGACAGGCACCTGATGGATTTTCTGAAGGTGAGGAGCATGTCATCCTCTTCAGAGGACTTAATTTAGCACCAGTGGTTCTTTGGAAGTATTTGATAAGAGAGTTCCATAAGTCTCCTCTAGGTGTACATCCAGAAGTGGTGAAGATGTACCAGGACCTCCAACGTCAGCACTGGTGGCTAGGACTGAATACGGCAATGGAAACGTTTGTCTCTCGGTTCCTTAATTGTTGGAAATTGAAGGTAGAGAATCAAGTTCTAGCAGGCTTAGTTCAAAAATTAGAGGTTCTAGAGTGGAAGTGGGATGAAATTTTTATGGACTTCGTGACATGACTTCCACACACATCCAGGAGTTATGATTATATCTGGGTGATCGTTGACCGACTCACCAAATCATCCCACTTCATACCTATCAGAGATCAGGGTTCAGTAGAGGGGTTTAAAAGGCTCTACGTATAAGGGATTATACAGCTTCATGAAGTGCCATCTATGATTTTCTACGGTTATGATGCACGATTTACTTCCCGGTTATGGAAGGGGTTGTAGGAAGCGTTCGAGACACAACTTCGATTCAGCACTGCCTTCCATCCTCAGAGGGATGGCCAGACAGAGCAGACCCTTCAGACCATTGATAACATGATACATTCTTTCATCCTTGATTTTTTCCACAACTGTGAGGATCACTTTCCTTTTGTGGAGTTTGCGTACAACAATATCCATCACTCCACTATTGGTGTGGCACCATTTGAGGAATTGTACAGGTGACCTTGTAGATCAACACTATACAGGACTAACCAAGGGGAGTCAGCACTCATGGGACCAGAGACGGTATGAGCTACCATGGAGAAGGTGTAGATCATCCAAGAGAAGATAAACACTACACAGAGTAGTAATAAGACCTATAATGACAGGATATAGAGACCTCTTTGAGTTCTATTATGGTGACCATATCTTTCTACGGGTCTCACCTAAACGAGTTTTACAAATATTTGGCCAGACAACAAGTTATCTTCTAGGTTCATTGGAACCTCTCAGGTCCTCAACAGAGTTGTTGAGGTTTCTTACCACTTAGCTCTTCCACCTCAGTTGCACCGAGTTCAGGACATCTTTCACATATCCCAGCTAAAGAGATATGTAAATGGCCCTTCACACATCATTGACTGGGGTGAGATGGACATCGATGATGGGGAGACGTTTTCGGAGGTTCTTAAGGATATTGAGGATCAATAGGAGTGGGTCCTTAATGGCTAGTCAATACCTCTGGTGTGAGTATGTTGGTAGCATGGAAACCTCCATGAGAGCACATGGGAGATGGAGGCTCAGATTCATGCTTAGTACCCCTAATTGTTTCCCTAGTTTATTTTGTGGCTTTCGGGGATGCGAATCCCTGACGTGGGGAGAATTTAATGACCCAGATGTCTTCCATGTAATGTTTTTTATTATATTTAATATCAAGAGTCCGTGAAAATTGAAGGCATGTGATTCTGTGTCTCGGAGTGCCCAGAATTAATTTCATAATTTTTTTTATGTACGCTAAGTAAACGTGTGAGCGGGTTTTTGTAACTTTGGAATTAGTGCTCAGAATTGAAATATGAGGGAACTGTTGAACTCGTAGCACTGACATTCACTTAAGGATACCTTCACCTCAAACATAGCAGGTCAAGGGTAGAATTTGGTTTTTTTGGCTTTTTGTAGGAGAATAAAAATAAAATAAAATAAAACAACTTTTTTTTTGAAACCTCCTTTTTGAATTCGGGTGGTAAGTACCACCCGAACACTTATTTAATGTAGGTAAAACCCTTGGGATCCATTATATTTTTTGTTTCAATATATTGTGGCAATTTATTATGCCAATTTATTGTGCCTATTTATCATTCCAAATTATTGTGCCAATTTATTGGGCCCATTTATTATGGAAACATTGATGTGCCAAAATTAATCCTTAACTCATTAAATTGACACCACACCTCTCATAAGAGAATTTTTGGAAGAAGATGAGATCATTGGAGAGTTGGAAAGAACACTCTCCAACGAAGAACAACCCCCAACAAAGAATGAGGAACTGATGCCAATCCTGGATCGAAAGCGACGAACGCCGACATCACCATCTCATCGACTTCATCTTCTTCCTCACGACATCTATTATGGGTGAATGAGGTAGGGGTTTGATTTATGTTTGAATTTAATTTATTGATTCTTTATGTCCTAAATTCATGAAGATAGTGTCCAAAAGAACATGGCCATCATCCCACAAATAAATCTTTCTCATCTTTCTTTTTATTCTTCACGCATTCTTCGTGAATTCTTCAATGCCTAATATTAATTGACACTGAAAACATAGAGTTTTACGGAGTGTGATATAGGGATATGGAGCCCTCAATGCAAGGATTACAAATATGCTATCGTTTAATTTTTTGGGCTTGGAATGAAGCTGCAATGTCTCGCGGAAGAAGGCGGTGGCTGACAACTAGCTGGTTGCAAGGAAGGAAGGGTGGCACGTGTCTGCACTGCTAGTTGATGATGAGGCCATGGCATGTCAGCCCCGATGGGGTAGGGTGGAAGATGACAACCGGCTGGCCGGGCGGCAGAGCAGTGTCATGCGTCTGTGCAGCCGGTGGGGCATGGGGGTCGCGACCGCAGGGCTGCGGCGGAGGCCGAAGGGCGGCCGGACTTCCAGACGGACATGGTGGAGAAAAAGCATGTGAACACACTGCTAAGAGGAAGACAAGATGGCCTTCTAGCCGGCTGTGCTAGAATAGGCGGGACCATTGGGTGGGTCCCAGATGCCACCCATCCGAATAATCTAATAGACCATTTGGGAAAACTTGAAGGGGTCACTCCCCCTTCGGTGCCAGCTCGGGTGGACTGCATGCCCAACGTTCTGTGCCAGGGGGTTGGGTCGGGTTGCCCCGTCGCGGGCTGGGTCGGACTATAGCCCAGCGGGCCGGGTCAGGCTGGGTTGGTCTGACCGGGGTGGGACCTGACCCGGGCCCATCTCAACCTAGTTTTTCATTTTTGGCCATGACTTGTGATCTGAGCATCCGTTTGATGAACATTTAGTGGTGTAATAATCCTTGGATCGAGATGGTCCTATTGGTATACTCCACTTGAGTTTTGGGTAAGCTTGGAGTATGATCGTGTTTGATCAGACCCTAAATCCAACTAGGGCATTGGAGAAGAAACGCTAATAACTTACAGACCGAGTGTCCGATTGACATGTCGTCTGTTGCATTAGGTCCATTTTCACATGAAGAACCTTTGGGATACTTTATTTTAGAACTTTGAAGAGGTTTAAGTATGAAATATGTCTTCGGGAGTGGTTCTCCCATGTGTGATACGTACGAAACCGTGTGACTGGATGAGAGTTAACGACTGCTGACTGTTTTGACTCAAAGTGATTCAACTGGCCCAGCGGGGAGCGCCTCTGTGTGATGCCGCATACCCGTGGTGGGGAGAACCTTTGTGTGATGTGGCAGACCCATGATACTCAGCAGGAGGAGTAAATCAGTAGGGCACAATGGGGAAAACCTCTGTGTGACGCGACATACCCATGATGGGGAGCACCTCTGTGTAACGCGACAGACCCAAGATTCTCAACATGAAGAGTACCATAGAAGTCCAAGTTTAGTGGAAAGCACCTCTCTGTGATGCGGAGGCCCACTATACTTGATATAGGATGATTTCTCTAGTAGTAGAGGTGTTCAACGTTGTGACTGGGAATATTATTTGTCACTATCCCTAGAGAATCTTGTGTCTGGCTATCAGCTTTCATAGCAATCATGTCTGGGTTACCTTCATAATTATATTTCTCAAAGTTGTATACTTTGTATGAGATGATTATTTACCTTTGTGGTATTATTTTCTTCCTAGAAAAGTATAGCTTTGGTCTTTTGAGTCAGCCCTTGTGTTTCCTACAGATTGAGATGGGTATACTCGACAACGTAGGTATATGTATGGGAATATACCTAATTAGGGTAGGAAATTGATTCATTCATTGTGGTTTATCCTTTGTGGATTTTGTGATAATTTAGAGGGTCTTGGGGTCCCTAATGAGTATCATTATACTCACCCCTACCAGGGATGTGCGTTCACCTTATTGTGTTTAGTGCAGACGACAGACAATGCTGACTGAGGACAAGGGTACCAGGACTGGAGGTGGCTCATAGGTGGACATTAGACGAGGCATACCGCAAATAAGACTATTCAAGAGAAATATCTACCCTTAAAGTAGGATCCTCGGTGGGTGTTCAGAAGATTTGTATTCAGTTATACTTGTACTTTTCAGTTTACTTGAACCTTTCTGTTTTACTTGTACTTTTTAGTTTGGATTGTATTCTGGCCCCCTTACTTTCTGTACACACATTGTTTACAATATAGTTTTCTTTGTGCTTGTATCCAGCTGTCTACTTGGTTTGTGTGAGTTTAGAGTTTATAAAGGCAATTCCTTCATGTTTTAGGGAATACGCCTTTCGATGAAAGTCTCCATCCCTAGGCCTATAAAAGGCGGGCTTGGGGTAGCCACGATATGGGCCTGGGGGGACGGGTCGTGAGACATAAACAATTGGACTATTAGTCCCACTAAATGGTGGGGGATTTTGTCACATAATGTGATCCAGTATAAGATAATCCCTCGGTGGGAGGATTTATACCATTCGAGAAAGGTTATTTTTCTTAACCTGATTATGTTTCCCCAATATCGCTATAATTTTCTCTATTCAAATACCGTATGTATTGGTTTCTTCTATAGGGAAACCCTTGTAATTTCTTCGAGTATTGATACCATTTTTCCTTCCTAGTGAAATTTATATATAATGACACATATAAAACTAGCTAATAAACTTTTGAGTTTTAAATATGGTAAAACACTCAACATAAATTGAAAATTTCTATATCATAAATCAAAATTCTTTTTATTTTTGGTGAATAATAATGAGTGTATGCCCAAAGTCTAATTTAAGATATGTTCCTTAATCTATGATCTCTAAATATAGTTTCCAAGGTTATTGCAGAACATCCCTTTGATATCAATTGTAATGCCCTGACCCCAGGTAACGTGAAGCCGATGCGTTATTACATTTCTTTTTCAGTATTATAAGGAAACAGATCCCAAAGGACTATATAGTTTAACTATCATTGAAATCCTGATTACATATATGATACCCATAGTACATTGGGAAAACAAAATAAGACATGATACACAGTAACTGAAATAAACTCCATCTTGGAAAGCATAATCAAATTTCTCTTCCTCAGAACCATATGAGAGAAATATAAAAAGGATGATCACAAATGCTCAGTAAGATTTTGTAAAAATAAAGAAATAATAAATCTATATGAAAAGGTTAATATCTAAGAACACATGACATTTATAAAACTAGATAAGGAACAAATAATATGGAAAGTAAGGAACTGAAACATATTCTATAAGTTGATAAACTGAGAATGAACTACTTCCATAGATATGTCCATGTAAAATCTCGTGGATAAATAATATCTGAAATTAAATGAGGGGAAACCATTATTTAAGGAAATCATGTCTTAGGAACAAGAAAAACTGTTACCGTCAATACCTTTCACAAGATGGATTAATATTAAGGGTAGTGTAACAACCAGAGATTTTATAAGGTATATTCATTTTAATTTCATTCAGATCTTCTGTTGTACGCTACACCAAGATTATCTTATGCTATATGCAACACCGTATTAGCTTGCAGTATACACAACCCAAATCTTGGATAGTGTTACACAAAATTTCATGTTTGTTTGATAATAGTTATTCTATGAAACATTGTGTGTGTATATATATATATTCAATGTATTTTGTTATACGCAACAACAAATGAGTTGTGCACTACACACAACCCTGACTTGGCTTTCATTACACGCAATCACGACCTTCCTCGATAGCGTGTGTTGTACGCAATACCGGGTTTTACTAAACAATGATATGCTATTAAAATATTATTAAAACTAGCCGTTATGAATAGTAATACCCACTTTTAAATTTTTTAAAATTTTATTTTTCCAAATGGACTTCATTTTTGGATTCTAAATATCGAAATTAGCCTAGGGTGAAATTTTGGTATTTTTCTGAAAACTTTCAATTTTTGGATGAATAGTGAGAACACTGGGTTACTATTTAAAAACTGACTTTTTATTTAAATAATTATTTATTTTATTTAAATTTATTTTAGGTAAAAATTGATACATAATACTTATATAAGTTCAATGCAATTAATTGGATTTATTTTATTATAATTTTAGATATATTAATATTTTATTGAACTTTTCACTATCTTTTACCCACCTCCTAGGAGAATTTGCAAATTTACATAAAACATAATTTTACCGCTTCTGTGAGTGGAATTTCGAAAATCCAAGAGACATGGTTAATATCATGGAATAAAATGTGGCTCAATTAGATGAAAATAAATTTTGGTGAAAAGTAACTTTTTACTTTTTTTTACCAAGGTTAAAAGTAAATAGGGTAATTAAGGGTAAAAATGATATTATTATTACACTAACACAGGTCCTAATTCTTTTGGATAAGTGTAATTCGACCAAAAACAACCTTACGAATAAAATACGACCATTTAGGCCCACTTGTATTAGATTAGGACATTTATTATTAATTTATTTAAAGAAGGGTTAAAATAGTTTAAATCAAAGATTAATAACTAAATTATATTTAATATAGGGTTATACATAAGATAAATTAGACAATAAATATTCATTAGAAATCTAAAACAATTTCATACCTAATATATTTTAATTTTAATTTTTTAACATTAAATAATTTAATTTATTTATGACACAATGATGATGTAATAATTATCTTATTAATAAAATGTTGACATAATTGATGTTATAAATACCCAAATAAATGCAATTTGAGACTTTTTATGAATTAAAATAATTTTTTAGGTTAATATTAAATGTTAGTATTGATTTTATTATCTTTTTTTGAACTAATCATTCTGTTATAATTTCCACAAAAATCAATTACAAAATAGTGTCAAAATTGACCTAAAATAGTTTTTTTAAAAAAATATTATATTATTAATTGTTATTTTATTCATAAAAATCAATGGTTCAGAAACATGTCTTAGATAAGGTTATATATATTAATAATAAACAAATTGGGGTTTGTTTGTCTTGTTAATGTTTGTTTATTAACCTTATAGTGTAAGAAAACAAGAAGACACGGTAAAAGTTAAATTATCTAACTTAAAGTTAAAATAGAAACCTAAACATCTCTAAATTATATTATATGAGAGGATTTAGACCCATCCCCACCTTATCTTCGAAATAAATCAATTTGGAGCTATTAAAAACGGAATATGACTTTATAATAAAATAATATTTTTAGTTTTTCCTAAGGTTTCCCTCTCCTCCCTTATAAAAGGGCACCTCCTCCCTCTCTTCCTCACACCACATTGAGCCTTCAAGCTTGGACAAACCCTGCCAATTTCTCTTCTCCACTTTGCTATAAACATCCTAGAGGTACTGGTCTTCTTCAAAGACCAATTTTAGTTCTATAAAAGGAGGTCTCAAAGAGGCGCTTCAGAGAAGAGGTAATGTCCATTACCAATTCTTTCAGCTTTATTTCTTCTTCCACTTCTTCTTCTTTAGTTTTTTCATTATTAAGTAATAACAACAGTATCACTCACATACTGATATGTTATTATAAGTATGAAACAACCTTATTTCACCATCTATCCTTCCTACAGAAAACGAAATCACCGCGCGTGCGTACGTGCGGAATACCGTCTCCATGCCGTGGTGTAATCTATTTTCCACCAAAAACTTACTTGGATGGGTATTATGGTGTAAATATCAACTATATATGATTATTGTAATGTGATATTGATTCTGAAATAGAATACGTACACTCCAATATAATTCCATGATCATGGGAATGATATCATCTCTCGTGCGTACGTACAGAATACCGTCTCCACGATGTGATGCGACTCGTTCTACATGAACATTATTGCATAATGAGTACATAAATGAATTGAATTAATTAATTTGATATATATTACACTAATATCATTCTAGAAATTAGGTATCTATAACCTAAAAATAAGAATAAGAATTTATTCTACAAAACACGCATAAGAACAAAAATTAATAAACACCAGAATAACAAGTAGTAATGAAATATTACTAATAAGAAGCTAAGACTATAACCATATATTATATCATAAAAATAAGTATGATTTTTTAATAAGTCAATAACATTATTTAAATCATTATACAAGAGGTTCAGACACTTACGTAGCAAATTGGACCTAAGGTAAGGGAAGATCTGACAATCTCATTTTTATTCGAGATTGTTTATACTTTAGAATTTATTGGGGAATATTTATCATCCACATCCATGTTTACTCAATATGTAATATTATTTCCATCCACCTACAATTTTTTAAATTCAATTTTACCCATGGGTGAGTTTTTAGTAAAAGATATGAAAGGAATCTTTTGACGTTTTTAGTACGAGATACTTTATGACTTTTCTGACCAAAGTACGAGAAGAATGTTTTTTAACTTATACGGCATGAATGGATTTTTATGATTTCAGAGAAAATTATTTCCATGAAGCTTCCTTTACAATTTTTCAAGTTTATTTTTAATCAACTTCTTTTAGTTTAAAATTATATGACATTTTAAGAAAGGAAAATGTTTTTGAAGTATAAAGGATATTTTCCTCAAGAATGGAGTTCAAGAGTTTTATCAAAATTATTTTCCATCTAAGATAATATATGGTTCTATTTATATCCCTATTTTTACATTGATTTGATTTTGTTATGATGGAATTAATTTAATGATGTCCTTTTATCTTATATGGATTATGTTATGATGGCATGATGTTTAAGAATCCCATTTTTATTACATGGGTTATGCTATGATGTATGATTTATGATTTTGTGGAACACATAATAATGGTTTCATTATGAGATGGGTGGGACCTATATCTCCCTCCAATGCATTGGGTAAATATTTATATTTCATGAGATGGACATGGCTGGAACGGCAGGTTAAACTGGTTCAGTGAAACATGACTGAAACGAGGAGTGAACTCGGTTCAGAAATGGACTTTGTCCGCTAAGATAGTCTTGGAAATGAGTCTTGACTACTATGAAATGATTCTCTATGATTATGTGTGTATGCCACAAATTTTCATGTTTTAAGTTATTATTATTGGGATTACATTTCAGTACTATGATTTATCCCATGATTATGAAATTATGATCTCTTTTGCAGGTTATGATTTCTAAAATGTTATGTTCTTATTAATATGATGTGATTGATATTTAGTTTGTTTACACTTACTGAGCATTTGAGCTCACCCTTTTGTATTTTTTCTTTCCCCAGGTCAGGGAAGAAGGTTATTAAGTAGAATATTTCAAAAGGGACTCTAGATATGATGAAATAAAAGGGAGACAATGTAGATTCTTTATGAACAAGTTGTTTTTGTTTCCCAGTTTCTAAAGACACTATACCTATATGGTCCTTTCCTGGTTTTGTTATATGTAGTAATAAGTGTGCTTAAATTCTGAAGTAATAACAATTTATGTAAAGTATGGGTCGTTATAGTTGGGATCATAGGAAAGGTATAGTCAACCTTTGGAAACTAGGATGCAAAAACTATAGTGATACCCCTAGAGATATTTCTAAGGTATGTCTAGGGATGTCCCTAAGGTTAAGTAAAAGTATAAATTATAGTCCTATAACTACGGTAACGATCTTATAATTTAACCTAAGATGTTAGATATTGACGGTACTCCCCCTTGATTATATTATTTTCCTTGTATGATTTTTGCCTCTCACAGAATTCTTTTTGTGTTTTAGTCAATGGAGGGAACCAGAAGGAATTTGGTTAACATTGAATCCAATGGACAAATTGGTGACTATGAGCAACAAAATTGTGTAATTCCAAGAGAGAAAGATATTGTGATTATGCCGAATTAGTCATCGCGATATATGATTAACAAGGTATAATTTAATGGTATGCCTAATTCATCAAATAAGAGTAAGATAGTCTTTTATGCATGTTCGCATGTTGAGGAGCATAAAGAAAGGAAGATTGAGATTTTAAAAGAAGGGAAGAAGAACCTTGAGGAATACCTCAAATGGAGGGACATATGTTATCTGTGTGGAGAAAAGGGTCATAGAGTGACAGACTGTTATGGAGTTCAATTTCTTATTTGTGGAGAACATGGGCATTACCCAACTCAATGCCGTGACCCAAAAAGTTACTTCTAAATCAAGGAAGGACTTATTCCAGGACAATCATTAAAGAGGATGGATTGAAGTGTTTATGTATTGGTATTCCAAAATAATGTTGTTGAGGTACTTTTATGGTGTATTAGAATATTTTTCTATTAGTCTATTGTGGTTTTCAATAATTTTATGGTACCAGTAACCATGAAAAGGGATTCAAATATTTTGGAAAGTAGATGATATGCGCATAATGAAGGGATAAAGAGAAAATGAAATGTTTGATAGTATTCATCAGCTCATGATTGATATAATGACTAAGTGATATCACGGTATACAGAATTTTGAGGATTTTGGTATGTGGAAAGTGTAAACTTTTAAATGCATTCATGTTTTCACTAAGCTTCAATAGGTATTCATTTTTTTTCAAGAGAATACATGATTAAGGCCTCCAAATGTTTGTAATGTGACCAACAAGGCATATCTTATGATACATGGGGATCAACGATGGTGTTAACATGCTTGTTATATAAACTCTTTGGTAATCGTTTTCACTATAATATGAGATTAGACAACAATATTTTGGATATTCCTAAAGATTGGAATGGATTATGTTGGACATAAGTTATTATTGTTTAAGGCTATAACTTTTTAGATATTATTGATGGAACGTTATAATAAGGTATTTTTAGAAAAAAAGGACAATCTGCAGGATGGGCGACAACCCATCGCGTCAGACAAGGCTGTGGGAATCGAACCCACAAATGACGTGCGACTGGCCTTTATCACCTACCACTAGCCTACAGAAGACCCTGGTTAGTAGAAACTAGATTTATTTTATGAAGTGGTATGATAGATGAAGTATAAGTCAATTTTTGGAATCATATACAATTAATCTCACTATAGATGGTCTTATGTATATTTGATAACTTTTGCTAACCTTTTGTTTGAAACAGATGGAATGACCCTTCATTCGATCACATGATCTGTTAACACTTCACAAATAACAAATTCAACTTCATTTCTTTAAGAGATGAAATGGAAATTATTCAAAGAACGAACAACAGTGAGACTGTACCAAAATCAAGCAAGTATTTCTTCTAATTCACAATTTTTAACTATAGGGAAATGATATTGAAAACCAAAAATGTTGTCCTAGTGCTCTTATATCCGATGAATCAGATAGTACCTTAGATCATCACAAATTTATGGCTCTGTGATTGATGGATTTTTCATAGCCATGTTCTCTACCACTCTCTATCAGAACTTGATGGTTAGATTTTTCTTCCATATCCATATTTTCACTTGTGTTCTCCTATATAGAAACCCAGTGATGAGTTACTTTGGGTAATTTTTACATTTCTTACTTTGGTTTTTAAAATTAAGTTTTAGTATTCTTTTTTACGATGTGGGTTTCTATGAATAGTAAAGGATTTATACCCCCGATGAATTTCGAGGGAGAAATTCATTTTAAGGGGGGTAGAATGTAACAAACTGAGATTTTATAAGATATATTCATTTTAATTTCTTTCATATCTTCTGTTTTAAGCTACACAAAGATTATCTTGCGCTATATGCAACCCTGTATTAGCTTGTAGTATACGCAACACTAATCTTAGATCGTGTTAGACACAATTTCATGTCTATTTGATAGTAGTTATTCTACAAAACATTGAGTATATATATATATATATATATTAAATTTATTTTTTATACACAACAACAAAGGAGTCGTGCACTACATGCAACCCTAACTTGGATTGCATTACATGCAATCGTGACCTTCCTCAATAGCGTGTGTTGTACGCAATATCGGGTTTTACTAAACAACGATATGCTATTAAAATATTATTAAAACTAGCCATTATGAATAGTAATACCTACTTTTTGAAATTTTTGAAATTTTATTTTTCAAAATGGACTTCATTTTTTAGATTCGGAATATCAAAATTAGCCTAGGGTGAAATTTTGGTATTTTTCTGATAACTTTCAATTTTTGGATGAATAGTGAAAACAATGGGTTACTATTTAAAAACCGACTTTTTATTTAAATAAATACATTATTTTATTTAAATTTATTTTAGGTCAAAATTGATACATAATACCTATATAAGTTCAATGCAATTCATTGGAGTCATTTTATAATAATTTTAGATATATAAAAATTTTATTGAACTTTTCACCGTCTTTTACCCACCTCCTAGGAGAATTTGAAAATTTACATAAAACATAATTTTACCGCTTCTGTGAGTGGAATTTAAAAAATCCGAAATACACGGTTAATATCATGGACTAAAATGTGGTTCAATGAGATGAAAATAATTTTTGGTGAATAGTAACGTTTTACTTTTTTTACCACGGTTAAAAATAAATAAGGTAATTAAGGGTAAAAATGATATTATTATTACCCTAACATATGTCTTAATTCTATTGGATAAGTGTAATTCTACCATAAAAAACCTTAGGAAAAAAATCTGACCATTTAGGCCCACTTGGATTAGATTAGGACATTTATTATTAATTTATTTAAAGAAGGGTTAAAATAGTTAAAATCAATGTTTAATAACTAAATAATTTTTAATATAGGATTATACATAAGATAAATTCGACTATAAATATTCATTATAAAGATAAAAATATTTCCTACATAATGGTATTTTATTATTAAATTTTAGACATTAAATATATTAATTTATTTATGACACATTGATGATGCACTAATTATCTAATTAATGAAATATTGACATAATTGATGTTATAAATACCCAAATAAATGTAATTTGAGACTTTTTATGAATTAAAATAATTTTATAGTTTAATATTACATGTTATTATTGATTTTATTGACTTTTTGAGAACTAATATTTATGTTATGATTTTTAGAAAAATCAATTACCAAATAGTGTCAAAATTGACATAAAATAGTTTTTAAAACAAATATTATATTATTAATTGTTATATTATTCCTAAAAATCTATGGTTCTTCAAAATGACTTAGATAAGGTTATATATATTAATAATAAACAACTTGGGGTTCTTTTGGCTTGTTATGGTAAGTTTATTATTGTTATAGTGTAATAAAACAACAAGACACGGTAAAAGTTAAATTATCTAACATAAAGTTAAATATAAATGATAAGGTTAAAATAGAAACCAAAAATTCTCTAAATTCTATTGGATAAAATTATTTTGACTCATCCCCACCTTTTCTTCGAAATAAATCAATTTGGAGCTATTAAAAAACGAATATGACCTTATAATAAAATAATATTTTTAGTTTTTCATAAGGTGCCCCTCTCCTCCCTTATAAATGGGCACCTCCTCCCTCTCCTCGTCTAACCAATTTGAGCCTTCAAGCTCGTCCAACCCCTCCACTGCCCTAGAAACATCTTGGAGGTCCTGGTCTTCATCGAAGACCATTTTTAGTGCCCTAAAAGGAGGTCTCAAAGAGGCACTTCAAAGAAGAGGTAATGTCAGTTACAGATTCTTTCAACTTTATTTCTTCTTCCACTTCTTCTTCTTTAGTTGTTTCATTATGAAGTAATAGCATCAGTATCAATCATATATTTATATGTTATTATAAGTATGAAACAACCCTATTTCACCATCTATCCATCCTACGGAAAACAAAATCACCACACATGCGTACGTACAGAATACCGTCTCCACGTCGTGGTGTAATATATTTTCCACCACCACCTTACTTGGATGGGTATAATGGTGTAAATAATAACTATATATGATTATTTTAAAGTGATATTGATTCTGAAATAGTATACATACACTCCAATACAATTCCACGATCATGGGAACGATATCATCGCTCGTGCGTACGTACGGAATACCGTCTCCACAATGTTATGCGACTACTTGTACATGATATTCATTGCATAATGATTATATAAATGAATTGAATGAATTAATATAATATATTTTACACTAATAAAATTCTGGAAATGAATTATCTATAACCTAAAAATAGGAATAATAACTTATTCGAAAAAACATGCATAAGAACAAAAAGTAATAAACACCCGAATAACAAGTAGTAATAAAATATTACTAATAAGAAGCTAAGAATATAACATTATATGAAATCATAAAAATAAGTATGATTCTGGAATAAGTCAATAACATTATTTGAATCATTATAAGGTAGGTTCGGAAACTTACGAAGCAAATCGGACCTAAGGTAAGGGAAAATCTCACAATCTCATTTTTATCCAAGCTTGTTTATACTTCAGAATTTACTAGGGAATATTTATCATCCACATCCATGTTTCCCCAATATGTAATATTATTCCCATCCACCTACAATTTTTTAAATCCAATTTTACCCATTGGTGTTTTTTTAGTAGAAGATATGAAAGGAATATTTTTTCGTTTTTAGTACGAGGAACTTTTTGACTTTTCCGACCAAAGTACGAGAAGAATGTTTTCTTAACTTATACGGAATGAATGGATTTTTATGATTTAAGAGAACATTATTTCCATGAAGCATCCTTTATAAGTTTCAAGTTTATTTTTAATCAACTTCTTTCAGTTTAAATTTATATGACATTTCAATAAAGGAAAAAGTTTTTGAAGTAGAAAGGATATTTTCCTCAAGAATGGAGTTCAAGAGTTTTATCAAAATTATTTTCCATCTAAGATAATATAGGGTTCTGTTTCTATCCCTATTTTTAAATTAATTTGATTACGTTATGATGGAATTAATTTTAATATGTCCTTTTATCTTATATGGATTATGATATGATGGAATAATGTTTAAGAATCCCATTTTTATTACATGGGTTATGCTATGATGTATGATTTATGATTTTGTGGAACACATAATAATCGTTTCATTATGAGATGGGTGGGACCTATATATCCCTCCAATTAATTGGGTAAAGATTTATATCTAATGAGATAGACATGGCTGGATTGGAATTTTAAACCGGTTCAGTGAAATGGGACTGAAACGGGGAGTGAACTCGGTTCAGAAATGGACTTTTTCCACTAATATAGTCTTGGAAATGATTCTTGACTACTAAGAAATGATTCTCTATGATTATGTGTGTATTCCACAGTGTTTAATGTTTTTATTTTTGATTATTGGGATTACATTTCAGTACTATGATTTATCCCATGATTATGAAATTATGATCTCTTTTGCAGGTTAAAATTTCCAAAATGTTGTGTTCTTATGAATATGATGTGATTGATATTTCTTTTGTTTACCATTACAGAGAATTTGAGCTCACCCTTTTGTATGTTTTCTTTCCCCAGGTCAGGAAGAAGGTTATTAAGTAGGATATGCCAAAAGGGACTCTAGATATGATGAAATAAATGGGAGACAATGTAGATGCTTTATGAACCAGTTGTTTATGTTTCCCAGTTTCTAAAGACACTATACCTATATGGTCCTTTCCTAGATTTGTAATATGTTGTAATAAGTCTACTTCAATTCTGATGTAATAACAATGTATGTAAGGTATGAGTCATTTTAGTTGGTATTAGAGGAATGGTATAATCAACCTTTGGAAACTAGGATGTGAAAACTATAGTGAGATCCTTAGAGATATTTCTAAGGTATATCAAGGGATGTCTCTAAGGTTAGGTATAATTATAGGTTATAGTCCTATAACTACGGTAACGATCTTAGAATTTAAAATAAGATGTCAGATATTGATGGTACTCCACCTTGATTATGTTATTTTCCTTGTATGATTTTTTCCTCTCACAGAATTCTTTTTGTCTTTTAGTCAATGGAGGGAACCAGAAGTAATTCGGTTAACATTGAATCTAATGGACAAATTGGTCACTATGAGCAAAAAAATTGTGTAATTCCTAGATATAAAGATATTGTGATTATGCCGAATCAGTCATCATGATATATGATTAACAAGGTTAAATTTAGTGGTATGCCTAATTCATCAAATAAGAGGAAGATAGACTTTTATGCATGTTCGCATGTTGAGGAGCATAAAGAAAGGAAGATTGAGATTTCTAAAGAAGGGAAGAAGAACCTTGAGGAATACCTCAAATGGAGGGACTTATGTTATCTGTGTGGAGAAAAGGGTCATAGAGTGACAGAACGTTATGGAGTTCAAAGTCTTATTTGTGGAGAACCTGGGAATTACCCAACTCAATGCCCTGACCTAAAAAGTTACTTCTAAATAAAGGAAGGACTTATTCTAGGACAATCATTGAAGAGGATGGATTTAAGTGTTTATGTATTGGTATTCATGAATAATGTTTTTGAGGTACTTTTATGGTGTATTAGAATATTTTTGTATTAGCCTATTGTGGTTTTCAATAAATTTATTGTACCAGTAACCATGAAAAGTGATTCAAATATTTTGGAAAGCAGATGATATGTGCATAATGAAGGGATAAGGAGAAAATGAAATGTATAATAGTATTCATGAGATCATTATTGATATAAGGACTAAGTGATATCATTGTTTGAGTATATAGAATTTTTATGATTTTGGTATGTGGAAAGTATTAACTTTTAACTGCATTCATGTTTTCACTAAGGTTCAATGGGTATTGATTTTTTTCTCAAGAGAATACATGATTAAGGACTTTGAATGTTTGGAATGTGACCAACATGACATATCTTATGATATATGGGGGTCAATGATGGTATTAAAATTCTTGTTATAAGAAATACTTGGTAATCGTTTTCACTATAATATGAGATTGGAAAGCAATATTTTGGATAATCCTAAAGATTGGAATGGATTATGTTAGACATAAGTTATTATTGTTTAAGGCTATAACTTTTTCGATATTATTGATGGAAAGTTATAATAATGTATTTTTCTAAAAAAAAAGGACATCCTGCAGGACGGGTGACAACCCGTCGCGTCGGACAAGGCTCTGGGAATCGAACCCATAACCGAAGTGTGATTGGCCTTTATCACCTACCACTAGCCTACAGGAAGTTCCTGGTTAGTAGAAACTAGTTTTATTTTATTAAGCGGTATGATAGATGATGTATAAGTCCATTTTTGGAATCATATACGATTAATCTCACTATAGATGGACTTATGTTTATTTGATAACTTTTGCTAACATTTTGTTTGAAACAGATGGAAGGATCGATCATTCTATCACATGATTTTTTAACACTTCACGAATAACAAATTCAACTTTATTTCTTTAAGAGATGAAGTGGAAATTGTTCAAAGCACGAACAACAGCGAGATTGTACCAAAATCAAGCAAGTATTTCTTTTAATTCAAAATTTTCAACTTTAGGGAAATGATATTGAAAACCAAAAATGTTGTTCTAGTGCTCTTATATCCGATGAATCAGATAGCACCTTAGATCATCACAAATTTATGGCTTTGTGATTGATGGCTTTTTTATAGTCGTGTTCTCTACCACTCTCCATCAGAACTTGAAGGTTAGATTTGTCTTCCATATCCATATTTTCACCTATGTTCTCCTATACGGAAACCCAGTGATGCGTTAATTTGGGTAATCATTACATTTCATAATTTAGTTTTTAAAATTAAGTTTTAGTATTCTTTTTTACGATGTGGGTTTCTATGAATAGTAAACAATTTATAACCCCAACGAATTTCGAGGGCAAAATTCATTTTAAGGGGGGTAGAATGTAACAACCCGAGATTTTATAAGATATATTCATTTTAATTTCTTTCATATCTTCTGTTGTACGCTACAACAAGATTATCTTGTGCTATATGCAACACCGTATTGGCTTGCAGTATACGCAACACTAATCTTGGATCGTGTTATAGACAATTTCATGTTTTTTTATAGTAGTTATTCTACAAAACATTGAGAATATATATATATATATATATTAAATGTATTTTGTTTTACGAAAAAACAAAGGAGTCATTCACTACACGCAAC
The DNA here is from genome assembly GCA_963277665.1 of Viscum album. Taxonomy (NCBI): domain Eukaryota; kingdom Viridiplantae; phylum Streptophyta; class Magnoliopsida; order Santalales; family Viscaceae; genus Viscum; species Viscum album. Next base: position 856,818,223 of record OY728155.1, on the reverse strand, counting down.
CCTGAATTGTCTTGCATTACACGCAATCGCGACCTTCCTTGAAGTGTGTGTTGTACGCAATACCAGGTTTTACTAAACAACAATATGCTATTAAAATATTATTAAAACTAGCCGTTATGAATAGTAATACCCAATTTTTGAAATTTCTTAAACTTTATTTTTTAAAATGGAATTCATTTTTGGATTCAAAATATCGAAATTATCCTCGGGAGAAATTTTGGTATTTTTCTGAAATCTTTCAATTTTTGGATGAATAGTGAATACACTGGGTTACTATTTAAAAACCGAATTTTTTTTAAATAATTATTTATTTTATTTAAATTTATTTTAGGTAAAAATTGATAAAAAATTACTATATAAGTTCAATGCAATTCGTTGGAGTAATTTTATAATAATTTTAGATATATAAAAATTTTATTGAACTTTTCACCGTCTTTTACCCACCTCCTATGAGAATTTGAAAATTTACATAAAACATAATTTTACCACTTCTGTGAGTGGAATTTAAAAATTCAAGAGACACGGTTAATATCAAGTACTAAAATGTGGTTCAATGAGATGAATGTAATTTTTGGTGAATAGTAACTTTTTACTTTTTTTACCACGGTTAAAAGTAAATAGTGTAATTAAGGGTAAAAATGATATTATTATTACCCTAACACATGTCCTAATTCTATTGGAGAAGTTTAATTCGACCAAAAACAATCTTATAAATAAAATATGACCATTTAGTCCCACTTGTATTAGATTAGGACTTTTATTATTAATTTATTTAAAGAAGGGTTAAAATTGTTAAAATCGAAGTTTAATAAATAAATCATTTTTAATATAGGGTTATACATAAGATAAATTAGACTATAAATATTAATTAGAAAGATGAAATTATTTCCTACATAATGGTATTTTATTTTTAATTTTTAGACATTATATAATTTAATTTATTTATGACACAATGATGATACAGTAATTATCTTATTAATGAAATATTGACATAATTGATGTTATAAATACCCAAATAAATGTAATTTGAGACTTTTTATGAATTAAAATAATTTTATAGGTTACTATTACATGTTAGTATTGATTTTAGTAACTGTTTTAGAACTAATAATTATGTTATGATTTTCACAAAAATCAATTACCAAATAGTGTCAAAATTGACATAAAATAGTTTTTTAAAAAAATATTATATTATTAATTGTTATTTTATTCCTAAAAATCTATGGTTCAGAAACATGACTTATATAAGGTTATATATATTAATAATAAACAACTTGGGGTTATTTTGTCTTGTTATAGTATGTTTATTACCCTTATAGTGTAAGAAAACAAGAAGACACGATAAAAGTTAAATTATCTATCTTAAAGATAAATCTAAATGATAATGTTGAAATAGAAACCTAAACTTCTCTAAATTCTATTGGATGATAGTATTTCGACACATACCCACCCTATATTAGAAATAAATCAATTTTGAGCTATTAAAAACCGAATATGACTTTATAATAAAATAATGTTTTTAGTTTTTCCTAAGGTGCCCCTCTCCTCCCTTATAAAAGGGCACCTTCTCCCTCTCTTCCTCACACCACTTTGACCCTTCAATCTCTACCAACCCCTGAAAAATTATTTTCTCTACTTTCCTAGAAACATCCTAGAGGTCCAGGTCTTCTTCAAAGACCAATTTTAGTGCCCTAAAAGGAGGTCTCAAAGAGGCGCTTCAAAGAAGAGGTAATGTCCGTTACGGATTCTTTCAACTTTATTTCTTCTTCTACTTCTTCTTATTTAGTTGTTTAATTATGAAGTAATAATATATGTATAAATCATATACTTATATCTTATTATAAGTATGAAACAACCCTATTTCACAATCTATCCATCCTACGGAAAACGAAATCACCGCTCCTGCGTACGAACGGAATACCGTCTCCACGCCATGGTGTAATCTATTTTCCACCACCACCTTACTTGGATGGGTATAAAGGTGTAAAGAATACCTTTATATGATTATTTTAAGGTGATATTGATTATGAAACTGTATAAATACACTCCAATACAATTCCATGATCATGGGAACGATATCATCGCTCGTGCGTACGTACGGAATACCGTCTCCACGATGTGATGTGACTCGTTATACATGATCTTCATTGCATAATGATTATATAAATGAATTTAATGGATTAATATGATATATATTACACTAATACCATTATGGAAATGATGTATCTATAACTGAAAGAGAAGAATAAGAATTTATTCGACAAAACACACATAAGAACAAAAAGTAATAAACACCCGAATAACAAGTAGTAAAGAAATATTACTAATAAGAAGATAAGAATAGAGCCATATATGATATCATAAAAATAAGTATGATTCTGAAATAAGTCAATAAAATTATGTAAATAATTATACAGGAGGTTCGGACACTTAAGAAGCAAATCGGACCTAAGGTAAGGGAAAATCTCACAATCTCATTTTTATCTGAGATTGTTTATACTTCAGAATTTACTGGAGAATATTTATCATCCACATCCATGTTTCCTCAATATGTAATATTATTTCCATCCACCTAAAATTTTTAAAATCCAATTTTACCCTTTGGTGAGTTTTTAGTAAAATATATGAAAGGAATCTTTTTTCGTTTTTAGTACGAGGTACTTTTTGACTTTTCTGACCAAAGTACAAGAAGAATGTTTTTTAACTTATATGGTGTGAATGGATTTTTATGATTTCAGAGAAAATTATTTCCATTAATCTTACTTTACATGTTTTCAAGATTATTTTTAATCAACTTATTTTAGTTTAAAATTATATGACCTTTTGAGAAAGGAAAATGTTTTTTAAGTATAAAGGATATTTTCCTCATGAATGGAGTTCAAGAGTTTTATCAAAATTATTTTCCTTCTAAGATAATATAGGTTTCTGTTTCTATCCCTATTTTAAATTGATTTGATTATGTTATGATGGAATTAATTTTATGATGTCCTTTTATCTTATATTGATTATGTTATGATGGCATGATGTTTAAGAATCCCATTTTTATTACATGGGTTATGCTATGATGTATGATTTATGAATTTATGGAACACATAATAATGGTTTCAGTATGAGATGGGTGGGACCTATATCTCCCTCCAATTCATTGGGGAAATATTTATATCTCATGAGATAGACATGGTTGGAATGACAGGTTAAACTGGTTCAGTGAAACATGACTGAAACGAGAAGTGAACTCGGTTCAGAAATGGACTTTGTCCCCTAAGATAGTCTTGGCAATGAGTCTTGACTACTAAAAAATGATTCTCTATGATTATGTTTGTATTCCACAAAGTTTCATGTTTTAAGTTATGATTATTCGGATTACATTTCAGTACTATGATTTATCCCATGATTATAAAATTATGATCTCTTTTGCATGATCAGATTTCCAAAATGTTATGTTCTTATGAATATGATGTGATTGATATTTATTTTTTTTACCCTTACTGAGAATTTGAGCTCACCCTTATATATGTTTTATTTCCCCCGGTCAGGATGAAGTTTACTAATTAGGATATTCCAAAAGGGACTATAGATATGATGAAATAAATGGGAGATAGTATAGATGCTTTATGAACCAGTTGTTTATGTTTCCCAGTTTTAAAGACACTATACCTATACAGTCCTTTCCTGGTTTTTTTATATGTTGTAATAAGTGTGCTTAAATTCTTAAGTAATAAAAATGTATGTAAAGTATGGGTCGTTATAGGTAGAAACCCATTTGGCCAACTTATTCATCTCATGAGAACCTGTTGATACATCTAGTTGCTATATAATGTCCGATCTCCACCCATCATTACCAGTAAAAAGTATTACTCACATTGAAAAACCAAAATATATAATATTCCATATCATATAACTATATTGAATGAGTAATATGAATCGATCAATAATTACCCTGAAGGAAATAATATAATATCATGAAAATAATTAGATTCATGATATAACAATTAAAAAGGTATATTATACACCATATAAAATGAACTAGGTTCATAACGTTACAATATTCCTCAATGAAATGAAATTGAGATGAAATCCATTACCTTAAGTACAAATCTATCTGTATTTGTTCGAAACTCCTGTATGATGGTATTATTAACTGATATTAGAATCATAATAATATTTATAATATCATATATTATTATTTTATGATGTTATATTATCCATTTATTAAGAATTCCATGTTACTGTAATATTTCGGGTAATAATTGTTTTGTTTGTGGTACGTGTTTTGACTTGTTATTCTTGATCACATTACATAGATCATGATTTACTTCAAAAATGTATAATATGGTTTATATATCTTATATATTCATAATATAAATATATATAATAGACATATATTACATGGAATACTCCATTCATAGAGTTGGTAGGTCGTACATATTGATGAACACTGTTTCTATTTTCTTATCGTATTATATTGAAGTAGGTGAATGACATATATGTACACACACTCACACACACACACACTCATATATATTATTCTATAAGAATTATTATTTCATATATTTCATAATTATTCCGAATATATATCTTTATAATCATTTTTGGATGGTGAATGTGGAAGATGAGTCTCATCACGTCGTGGAGACGGTAAGCTGTACGTACGCATGACCAAAGATACCATTTCATTAATGGTTTAAGGGTATGGATTTGGATAGAATATGAATTTTAATGAAATAATATCATGTTAAATTTATTATTTAAGTCATTTTTATTCATTATTATACCCATCCAAATGGACTATAGATGAATAATAGTTTACACTATGACGTGGAGATGCTAAGTCGTATGTACGCACACGTGATGATATTATTTTTCCTAGGATGGGTAAAAGATGAATATGGTTGTCCCATAATTATAACAAATATCATGATATATTAAATTATGGATTTATTTTTTTATTATTGTAATAACATAGTAAGATTATGTAGACCAAGAAATCATCATTGAAATAAGGAATAAAACGATTACCTCTTCTTTGGGTGTTTCCTATTGATTTGAACAAAAAGACTATATAAGCTGGTTTTCTTTCCAATGGGTATCCTCTATAATCAATTGAGGGATTTTGGGAGGATATTTAGGTAGGTTTTGGTAGAGGAAAATGGATTCTAATGTATGAATAAGTGGGTAGAGGTGGTGGTCTTTTATATGAGGGAGGAGGGGCACTTTAGAAATGTCTTGAAATATTATTTTACTATAAAATTATTTTCTAATTATAATAGTTATAAAGTGATATATTTATATTATAATATGTTAATGGGTATAATTTCTCTAAAGCAATCGATTTTAGTCAAGTTTAGGTCACAAAATTAACCTTCTCTTTTAGCATTAGACCTTGGTTAAAAACATTAACTCTTACCGTGTCTTCTTGTATTTTCATAATATATGGTTACTATAGTTACAGTAAAATTGAAAGAGAACCAAAATTAGATCATTAATAAAATTTTTAAAATTATATAAGTCCGTTGGCATAATAGTTTATTTTTATGACTATTATATCATTTAATAAAATATAATTTGTTTTAAAAACTCAATTATGTCAATTTTGACACTATTTAGAAATTGATTTTTTTAAGTCATAAAAATTTATTACTAATAACCAAAGGAATTAACTCAAATATAATATGTCAATATCATCCGTAAAATTTTTTTATGGCATCAAAATGGTCAAATTATATTTATTTAAATATTTATAATATCATTTATTTGATTTTTCATTATTAAGGTGATCACTGCATGATAATTGTGTAATAAATAATTTTGTTTTAATTTCTAAAAATTATAAATAAAATACCATGGTGTAGGAATTTATTATATATTTCTAATTAATATTTATATCCAATGAGATTATGCATGTAACCCTATATTAATATTTTTTAGTAAAAGATACATGTTTATGTTATATTTATATTTAATTTAAATTAATTCTTATGACATGTCATTATCACACCCATGTGGTCCCATGGAGTCCTGAAATAGACCTAAGGAAGAACATGGTCAGAAATATCTAATAAAATTGGATTATGATATGTGTTAGGGTCATTTTATATTGTTATAATATTATTTTATTACCCTTATTTACCAGATTTATCCTTTTTCAATGGTAAATTAAAAAAATTATCGAAGTTACTATTGTTAATGAAAAAAAGGTATCTATTTACACAATTTAAAAATTATGATTCCATATATGAAATGAAATTTTACAAATTCAAAACACATAATTTTTATAAATTAATTTTTAATTAATTACCAATGTAAAAATTAGAAACAGGGTTATTATGAAGTAATTACTATCAAAAAATTGACATGTGTTTATGTAAAATTTAAATATAAAATTACATCCAATGAATATCATTAGATTAAATTAAAAAATATTAATCCAATTACACTTTAAAATATATTACAATGATAATTTATCAATATAAAAAAATGAGATAAATATGTAGTTCCAAATTAAAATGTAGTATTTTTCACAATTCATCAACAATTGAAACATTTCAGAAAATTACTAAAATTTCATCCTAAGATATTTTTTGTATTCAAAATTAAAATAATGAAGTATATTTTAGAAAATAAATTTTATAAAATTTCAAAATTTGGTTAATACTATTCATATCTTCTTTTTTAAAGGGCTGCTTTGATAGGTCATGGTGTGCTTGAACTTGAGGCTGCGTACAACACAAGACATTGAATTATATTAAAAAGCATAATGTGGAAGCTTGGGGTGTAATATAATGAGGCATCTACAATGTTATTTCAGGAACCCTCTACTTGTGGGGGTGATAGAGGATTCAGGAAGATCCATAACACTAGAAGAGGATATTATACCCTATTTCAATAAATAAATTCAATTTCATCTAGACTTGGAGGTTGAGGAAGTGTACATGGTATTATATGGAATGTTCCCCCATTTTATTAGTGCATTAAATCTCAGGTGAATCATACTGTAACATAGGGAAAAGGGAAGGACAATTTCATATAGTACACCCAAAGCATGTCTATAGTGACGATGGACCATCGAAAGTCAAAGGTACTGTTCATATAGATTCTATAATTTCTACTTCCTTATTTGATAAATGAACCTCCTAGTATTTTATTTCTGTAAACCATCTAATGGTTTTTTTCTCACAGTGGTGACTGTGAGTGTGGTTTCGATGATCGACACGTTGTTGCGAGTGTGGTTGAGGGGAATTTGTTTATTCAATGTGTGTTCTCTCATGTTGTGGTTGTATCATTTTTATTGGGCTCTTTAAATACATGATATGTTAGTTTTTGTATTAATTTTGGGTTTGTACTTTTTAGTAGTGTAACAAGCTCACAATGATTATTATTATAAGAGAGTGACCTTTATATCCCCTAAGGGTAACTGTTATTTGGATCATGTAGAGTGGAATATCACAGAGGAAAGTGCATTGAAAGTTCATAAACAACTGGGGGAGCTCACACCCTATGTTTTAAGTATTTTATTTCATTATGGGGGTGTGACATATAATGTCTTTCCACATGTAATATCTTGTTCCATGATGATATTGACATAGAATTATGTAGGTTTTCACATGAGATAGATGTGTATTTTACAATTGAGCTCATACATGGAGATGAACCAATTTATATACCGCCTAAAAGAGTGGAACCAATAGTGCTTTAGGAAAAAAGGACTCAGCTAGAAGAGTTAATGTAAAATGGGTTAATCCACCTTAGTATTTTGCTTTAGGGTTCCCTGGTCTTGTTTTCAAAGAAGAATATCAATACATTTTTCTTGTGCATTGATTGCAATAAGTTGAACTTGATGACAATGAATAATTAGTATCCTCTTCTATGTTTAAATGATCTCGTTGACTAGTTCAGAGGAGCTAATGTGTTCTCCATGATTGAATTGTGATTTGGGAATCATCGACTCAGAGTTCGAACATCGGATATACCACATACATTAATTAAATGTATCTTTTTTCTTTTATAATTTCATTGTGATTTTGTTAGGGATGAAGAACAGTTTTTCTATGTTTATTCCCATGATGAACCAAATCATCCAATTGTATCTGGATAAGATCATTGTTGTTTTTTATGTAACCTTTTCGTACTCTAGGACTCAATATGATCATTTCCAACATCTTGAAATAATCTTGAGTACACTAATTGAGTATCATATATATCCCAAGTTACATAACTGATAGTTTTTTATTAAACAGGTATATTTGTTGGGTTAAAACATATCATTGGAAGGTTTCTCAGTGGATCCAAATAATTTATAGATCGTGGTTTCTTGTGGGTATCTCAATAATGTTATTTATATCTTCAACAATCTCGAATTGGATTTATATTACCAAAATTCCATCTCAGAATTTTACCGCATTGAAGAACCACTTTTGTGATTGAACAAGAAATGGGTCAAGTATTAATGGACAAGATCATGATATGATTCTTTTTAGTAGTAGAAAATGAGTTGGGCTAATACACAAATTTGTATTCTACCTGATCCATGTGAGGAGTATACAATGGTTAGTGATGCATTTGGGAAAGTTAATGGGGTACTGTTTATGGATGGAGATCAAGATGTATTTTATGTGTCATAGAAGTTGAGGCCACATGAATGGAAGTACCCTATGCATGAACTCAATTTTTATTTAATGATTTTTTATTTGAAGTTTGGGAAACATAATAATTTTGTGGAAATTTATTGTATGTACACCAATTAAAAGAGATTAAGTATATATTTTTTGCTCAAAAATTTCAATCTATTATAACATAGTTGGTTGAATATATTAAATATTTTCATTTTTAAACAGTATATACACTAGAGAAAGGAAATAGTGTTGTTGTATATCTAAGTAGGAATAAAAAAACTCAAGAGGTTCAAAATTCTAGTTTGGAGTGGGAAAATATTATATTTTGGCTGAGATACATATTGTGTTTTGGGAGGTCTAGGAGAATATGACCCTCATATCAGTATCACTTCAGTTTACAATTTTTAACCAGATTAGGGAGATCCAATATGAGGATTCATTGTGTCTTTCCATGAGGTAAATCCTTGATGGTGGGAATTTAATGTTAGATTAAAACATATTTGATTATGAAATAATCTATGTTTGGAAACAAGTTGTTTTGCCTATGAGTATGTGAGAGGAGTTTAGGCAAGAGTTTTCTTCCTTGAAGTGAACATTGTATCCAAGATCGAAAAAATATATTGTCAACTAAGTTGATAGTGTTATTTAAATTGAATGAAAAAGGAGATTATAGGGTTTATGGAAAGATATTAAACGTATAAATAAATTAAGGTCAAGTATTAATGAACTGGTGGTTTAATATATAATTTTCCTATTTTGGAATGGAAGTGGGATGATGTTATCATAGATTTCATGGTGGGTCTTTCAAAGTTAACTCATATGAATGATTATATATGGATAATTTTGGATCAACTATTGGAAGTGGCCCATTTCATTCCTATCATAATGACTTTCTAAGTGGATTGGTTATAATACAAGTACGTATAAGAGATATTTCATCTTCACGGAGTCCCATGGAGTATAGTTTCATGACATGGATCCCATTTCACATCATTATTTTTAATGGTATTAAAAAAATAATTTAGTGCCCAGGTATTCCTGAGTATGGATTTCAACCAACAAATAGATGGATATTTAGAAAATACTATACAAGTATTGGAGATTTTTCTTTGAGGGTTCATTCTCTCCGTTGGTTTGTCTCGGTAGAGAAACCTAGAACTCATTGATTTTGACTATTACAACAGTTATCAGGAACATATTTAGATGGTAGCATATTAGGAACTTTATGGTATGCCATGACAATAACCGCAATTTTTGATAATGAATGTTAAATACAATTTATTGGGATTGAGTCTCATGTAGGAGATGTTGGAGTAGGTTCTGATAATTCAGAAACATATGGCTATATCTCATAGTAGACATAAGTAGTACGATTACCGACATAAATTAACTCTTGAGATTATAGTGGGTTATTGTGTTTTCATTTTTGTGTCTCTACATTGATTCAATATATGATTTAGAGATAGGGTTTTTTGGTTCCCAAGTTTGTTGGACATTTTGAGATTGTGGAGAAAATTTGGTTGTTGTCATACAGATTTCCTCTTCAATAGATGTATAAAACTATGTAGGATGTTTTTCTTCTAACTCAACATTGGAAGAATCATATCAGCCTTTCTCATGAGATCAATATTAATGATTTTTGAGATTTAGGCTGATGTGTTTATTAAGGATCATCTGATTCATGTTATGTATCACAGTGAGAATGTGTTGTATGGGAAATAAGTAAAGATTTTTTTTTTGTGACAACATGTCAATGTTCAGGAGGAAACTTGTGAGAGAGAACATGATTTTTGGGTTTATTAGGCCTAAAATTTTTAACTTGATAATATTATATATTCTTGGGAGTACTAGTTGATTATGAGATATTATAAAGTGGGGAAATTTTATATTCCTAGACATTCTGGAGATAGATTTCTAGGACCCCGGGACACCCTGAGAGGGGAGGGGTGAATTAGGGTGACAAATTTTTCTTTTAAAGAGATGGACCTTATTCCCATGTTGGTTGGAACTTGCTAAATCTATATGATAAATATGATCATAAAGAAAACATTCACATGCAGAGAGATGACACAACACTTTTTACTTGGTTCACCACTAAAGGATTCGTCCAAGGAGCACATGCCGACAGGTTGTTGGTCATACCAAATTCCACTAAACATCACTAGATGTAGATTATAAAGGTTTGGGCACAGTCACTCTATCCCAGGATCACTGCCTTTACAAAAGATCAGGGGTATCTTACTGCGCCCTTCGGGTCACTCCGGTTGACTCCCCATAGCTCACTGCCTTTGGTGAAGTCACACTTAGTTTATAGATGTAAAGGTATCTTCATCATCACAAATGAATACATCCTTATTGTATATATATGCTCTGTTTAAGTCCAACATTCACCCATAGACGAATCTCACATTGCACTGAGGGTACCGGGCAATCTCCCAACTTTCTCACAGCTCAAAAACACAATCGTGCTTCTTTACTCCCTGGAGTGCATGTCACTTGCGTGGAAGAAATTCGGCGCGCAAGTTTCACCAAACAACTTGTAAAACACCTCCTTCTTCAAATCCAAACATGGGAAACTTGCCGTCTTGTACGCCCAAACCACCTTGGATGTGCATCCAACAACTGGCACACAACTTCTACTTGCGCGACCAAACTACAACTTGCACGACTACAACACATACACGATGGGAGCTTGGAAAATCTCTAATCTTGAACTTCGTACCTAAATGAGGAGGGGTGGTCCTCTATTTATATGCAAACTGGACACCCTGCATGGTGGCGTGCAAGCCTCCTCTCAGTGCACATGTTTCGGTGCGCAACTCCAACTCCCTAGCCTCTGTCCCACTACTCACTTGTGAGACCAAACCAATACTTGTGTGACCCTCTTTACTTTTCCATATTTTGAAGTTCTGATCTTGAAAAACATTTGGAACACATCTTTCTAATCCTCCGAGGCATCAGCGTGCAAGTCCTTTCTCGGCTCCCAAGTCACTTGCACGGCACATATCCGGCATACAAGTCCCTTTCCCCAAAAAACGGTTTTCCCCTTTTGTCAATTTTGAGGTCCAAAAATTTGGAAAACACAGGAAAACGGTGCCACCTTCAATACTGTTATCCACATTGCCTGTATTAGTACTCTACTGGCAGACATTCTGAACTTTCTCTGAAGATTGAAAAATAACACACACCATACTCCAATTCATGCATAGATGACCATGGTTCCAACAATATACCCCTTTGGATTTGTTGGAAATCATTAAAGAAATTCCATAGATCCCCATCCACATGTAAACCAAAAACGCAAGAATCAACTCAGCCAACACTCTAAGTCTACGTGAGAAATGATCAGTGTAGAAAACAAGAGAGAAATGTTTAATTGGGTTCCTATCCAATGAATTCCTTCCCATCCTCTCACCGAAACTGAATTCTCAATGTGTCAAAAAAGCATTACTACATGCCTGAATTTATTCCTTTCTCCCCCATTGACAATAAAACCAAAGACTGGTAATTGTTCTTTCTTCAGCTAAAACCACACTCCCCCTGAAAAGTATCTCCCCAAAAACCTACATCACATCTATTAACAAATTAAAAACAATTATCATAACCGGGGAGAGGGGATTTTCATAACCTCTTTATGCAATGGGAGGTGGCTGAACACTGAGGTTCAACCGATGTTTCTCAAACACAGCCTCTAACAGTAGATTGGTCAGGATATCAGCCACTTTCTCATTAGTACACACATGATCCATTCTAATCATGCCCTGTTCAACTTTCTCTCTGATAAGGTGATACCCAATTTCAATATGTTTTGTACAAGACTGCTGAAACCGATTCTTCATAAGATCAATTTCACTTTTGTTATCACAGTAAATCAACATTGGTTGCTTCACCTCATCACCAATACCTGTTAATTGTTTCTTTATCCATAGCAGTGGAGTGAATGCCTTTGTGGTGGAGGTATACTCAGCTTCAGCAGTACTAAAAGAAGTACATTCTTGTTTCCTGATCTACCAGCCAACACATTTATTCCTAATATAGAATGCTCCACCACTGGTGGACTTTCTGTCCACAACATCCCCAGCCCAGTCAGCATCATAAAATGATGATAATTCATTGTTCCTTTCTGAAGCAATGTATAAGCCACAATTGTGAGTACCTTGAATATACCTCATGATTCTTTTTTCTGCTGCCATATGTTCCTTCTTTGGATTACTCTGAAAGAGGGCTGCAAGACATGTGGTAAAGACAATATCTGGTCGTGTCACTGTTAGGTACAGCAGGCTCCCAATGATCCTCCTGTACATGGTGAGATCTAGAGAGGTCCCATCTTCATATTTTCCAAGTTTAGTTCCAACTGCAATCAGAGTTGACATTGGTTTGAGTCTTGCATATTAAAATTCTTCAGCATATCTCTTGCATACTTTTCCTGATAAATGAAAGTGTAATCCTTCTTTTAAATCACTGGAAGCCCCAAGAAATTTGTGAGATCCCCAATCATAGACATTTCAAATGTTTATTTCATGTGATTGGGGAATTCATCATGTGATTTCTGCCTGCTGCCACCAAGTATGATATCATCAACATATACTAGAACCATGAATTGATCTTTTGGAGAATAATTCACATATATATTGTGATCTAATCCTCTTATTTTGAATTCCATCTTCTTGAGATAAGAGTCCTGCCGGGAGTACCACTCCCGCGGTGCCTATTTCAAGCCATAAAGTGATTTCTTTAGTTTTTAGACCTTTGTTTCAACAGTACCAAGAAGAAAACCCAATGGTTGTTTAATGTAGACTTCATCTTCGAGTACACCACTTAAGAATGCTATCTTGACATCCATTTGATATACTTTATATCCTCTTTGGAGAGCCATGACAAGGAACATCCTAATTGACTCCAGTATAGCCACTGGAACAAAGGTTTCTTCAACATCAACACCTTCAATCTGGGTATATCCATTACATACCAGTTGAGCCTTGTTTCTAATAACACTTCCATTCTCATCATACTTGTTCTTGAAGATCCATTTTTTACCAATCACATTGTGACCTTTGGGTCTTTGGAAAAGATCCCATGTCTGATTCTTATCAATCTGATCTAACTCTACATTTATGGCTTTCACCCATGATTCATCCTTTGAAACTTCTTCAAATGGGGATGGCTCTACAACTGGCAGAAATGCAGATTGCATGTTATTCTTCATACTCCTTGTTTGAGTGGGTGCACTCTTGTCCCCAATTTTGTTATATGGATCAATATCATCTCTACGATTTCTCCTGTGCGGTTCAGTTTCATTCTCTCCAGCCACAGTATCATCTTTAGATTCTTTTTTTGAGTCAACATCATGATGTGTCTGTTGAGTTATTTGTACACCTTCCTCTACTTATGTATTTGTATTTTATTCACATTCACTTTCTTCCTCACTTTCTGTCATATCAACATATGACATCATTGATGCATTTGTGGTTTTCTCTTCAATTATAAAAAAATCACTACCTTCCATAATCCTCCCTAATCACTTGTTGAAACACTTGTTGGATTTGATGTTCATTGAGTATCCATGGAAAATTCCTTCATCTGCATTGTCACCATACTTCCCTTGATTTCATTCTTTGTTCTTAATGACTCATTTACTTCCAAAAACATGAAAGTTTTTCAAAGAGGGTTTCTTTCCATTCCACAATTCATAAGGTGTCTTCGTCTCACCCATATAATGTCCTGTTCGATTTTGAATATATATTGTAGCTTGAGCAACCTATTTCTTGTAATGTCATGGAATACAACTCTCAATCAGCATAGTTCGGGCCATGTTTTTCAACTGTTGATTCCTACATTCAACAGCTCCATTTTGTTGTGGTGTTCTCACAGAAGCTACCTCATGTTATATCCCATGCTTCTCCAGGTAATTTTCAAATTCAGTGGATGTGCATTCCCCTATATTGTCAGATCTCAACACATTGATTGTTCGTCTAGTATCATTCTCGGCTATTCCCTGATATGTTTTCATGCAGTCAAGAACTTGTCGTTTCCTGTGAATGACCATTACACATGCCATTATACTGTAATCATCTATGAAAAGTAAAAATTACCTTTCTCCGTGAGTTCAGACAACATTTATCGGCCAACATACATCTGTATGAATTTGATCAAGAAGACGAGATTCCCTTTTCTTTTTTGGATGATAGGAACTGCAGACCATCTTTCCATGAATGAAAGCATTACATGACTTTTCACGCTCATGATTTAGGATGGGAATGTCCATGAAAATACTCAATTTTGATATTTTCTCTATGTCATGTTGATTTATGTGTCCCAGTCTCCGATGCCACAAACTGTTTTCTTCTTCAACTGTCATGTAACAAACATTTTCTTTACTATCAACCTGATACAAGTTACCTTCAATTTTGTATCCCTTCATAAGTTAATTCCCTATATTTCCCTTGATAGTTCAGCCTTTCTGATTAAAAGTAACTATATGTCCCGAGTCATAGAGTTGACTAACACTGAGTAGATTGTGATGTAGGCCATCAACATAAAGAACATCAGTATTATTTAGTTCTCCATTAGCTAATTCAGTACTTCCACTGCCTTTGATTTTCAGAGCTCCATCATTACCAAATCGTATTGTACCATCAACCTTCCTTTTCATGTTCATTAACAGGCCTGCATTACCTGTCATATGGGATGAGTAACCGCTATCCCAAATCTAGGTGCTATTTCTTTTTGAAGCTTTGAGGTCAACCTATGCAATATTGTATTTCTCGATCTTTTTATTTTCTATCCAAGAGATTTTGGATTGAGTATAACATATTGATGGCCTTCTAATTATTTCATCCACATAATCAGATTATTCATACCCATAATCTTTTTCGAGATGAGAAAACCTGTTTGTAAGATCAACACCATCAGGAGGGTGAGTATTGACACGTCTTGGAGAGTTGTATGAATCTCTCCTATCGAATATCTGCCTGCAATACATAGACTTATGGCCAAAGATAGAACAATGAAAATAGTATCCATAGAAAATATTTCTTCAATAAGATGTAGGATATGAAGTCATTATCCTTTGTTGTCGTCCCAGATCTTCCCCATTCAAGTAGCTCCCTGACTCTTCACTGTATGACATGGTATGGCCTAGATAGCCTCCAAATTGACAATTCATGAGAGGAAATGTCTTCTCACTTGAATTTCTGCTCATGCCTTCTTCCTTGGGAGAATAGTTGACCTACCTGTCATTTCTGAAAGTTTGAGGATAATTTTCAGTTCTTCTTTTAGTTTGGATTGAGGGTTTCTTTTTCAGAACTTCAGGTAATATTTTAACATGTCCAACTTTCATCTTGTCTTTCTTTTGGCACTATTTACTTCCAACAGTTGATGTCTCAGCTTCACAACCAATTCCACTCATTCCCATGCAAGCGGGTCTGTGATCACTCAATATTTTTCCAACCCCATCTGAACCACACTTGGCTCTTGCTAGTAATTCTGTATATGAGAATCTTCCAAAATGAATTTTCTTCTTTCCATCATTTGTGGTTGATTGACGTTCAATTTTACATCCAAGAGTAACAACTTCATCCTCATGTCCCTCAACAGTCTTGGACTTCTCTTCCAGTTTGGATGAAAGGTCATATATGACCTTTGCATGTTCTTCAATTCTAAGATTTAGTTCCACAACATCATCTGTGCTTTCAAGGATTGAAGACTGAACTCCCACTAGTTCATCTAGTCATTCAATTTCTACTTCAATCTCATCAACATATTCTGATGATTCATCCACCATTTCCTTCCACTTATTGCATCTCTTAAATTTATTCTCAATCTTAGAAAAAGAAACCTTAATTTGAGTCTTTAAATCACCATTAGGAGTAATATGATTATATCTACCTTTATTGATCAAGGGTTCTGACTTTTAAATGGTATCCATCATGGAAGCATGGTTTCCTATTTTAAATTTGGGTTCTTCTTCTTCACAAAATTCAGTATCCCCATCTTCCTCTTCACAGACAAAACTCTTCCTCTGTATTTTCATTCCATATTTGAAGTATCTCTTTTTGAAAAACCTTTTCTGAGGCTTCTCGATGTTTTCATCTTCACTATCTTCCTCAGTGATCTTTCTTAAACACTGAGAAGAAATGTGCCTAACTTTTACACAATGAAAACATGCGAGAGGTAACTTCCCTTTTCCCTTCTCGAACATCTTTTCAATGAGTGAAATAATTTCTTTTTCATCGTCATCTTCAACACTACAATCTTTTGACATTTTTAGTTTATCAATGGAGTTTAATTCCATTTCCTTTCTCACATGAGTCGTAGCATCTTCTGGTTTGACTCTCATTTCATATGCTACCAAGCTACTCAGTAGATCATCCAGAGAATGTTTGGAAAGATATCTTTCCTCAAGGGCTGACACCATTTCATTGTACATGGGTATAATTCTTCTTAATATTTTCTTTACAATATCAATGCCTTTGATTTCTTTTCCTAGACCCCGAATTTCTCCAACCACTTCAGTAATTTGATTGAAGAATGAGTCTGCATTCTTATCTGGATGCAACTTAAGATCATCAAACCGATTGTGTAGGACTTGTAATTTTGTCTCATTCACTTTACAATCTCCTTCATAAATATTTTTGAGTTTATCCCACATTTATTTTTATGAGGTTCAACTCATCACCTTTAAATAGATCTAATCAAAAAGGGTTTTGGTGAAGCATTTTGTGCTTTAGCATCGGTAGAAAGAAATTTCCTATCAGCATACGTCATAGCTAGCACTATTGGATCAGTAACATGAATATCTTGGATAGTGGAAAAAGGACTTCCATTCCAAGGGATCTTAGATGAGATCTCATTTTATTCTTCTAGATCTAGAAATTAATTCCATCAAAGAGAGAAACTCCCCTGACATTGACTGCATTCTCCATGACAACAAAGGGAAGATTCAACACCAGTAACCTCCCACTGATACCACTTGTAGGACCCCAGGACACCCTGAGAGGGGAGGGGTGTATCAAGGTGAAAACTTTTTCTTTTAAAGTGATGGATCTTGTTTCTAAATTGGTAGGAACTTGTTAAACATGTATGATGAATATGATCAGAAAGAAAACATTCACATGTAGATAGATGACACAACACTTTTTACTTGGTTCACCACTAAGGGCTACGTCCAAGGAGCACACACCGATAGGTTGTCAGTTGTACCAAATTACACTAAACGTCACTAGATGTGGATTACTAAGGTTTGGGAATAGTCACTCTATCCCAGGCCCAGTACCTTTACAAAATATCAGGGGTAGCTCACAGTGTCCCTCGGGTCACTCTTGTTGACTCCCCCTCGCTCACTGCCTTTGGTAAAGTCACACTCAGATTATAGATGTGTAGGTATCTTCATCATAGCTAATGAATACATCCTCTGTTGTATGTAGATGCACTGTTTAATTCCAACTTTCACCCATAGATTAATCTCACTATGTACCAAGGGTATCAATAAATCTCCCAACTTTCTTGCAACTCAAAAAAACTATTGTGCTTCTTTACTGCCTCGGGCGCAAGTCACTTGCGCGGAAAAAATTCGGCACACAAGTGTCACCAAACAACTTGAAAGACACAACCTTCTTCAACTCCAAACTTGTGTGGATCACCATATTTTACGCCCAAATATCCTTGTACACAAAGACAACAACTGGTTCACAACTTCTACTTGCGCAACCAAACTAAAACTTACGCGACTACAACACTTACGCGATCAGAGTTCAGAAAATATCTAAGTCTTGAACATTGTTCCTAAATGAGGATGGGTGGTCCTCTATTTATAGGAAAACTGGACACCCTATATGGTGTAGCACAAGCCTCCTCTCGGCGAGCATGTTCTGGCATGCAAATCCAACCGCCCCAGCCTCTATCGTGCTACTCACTTGCACGACAAAACCAATACTTGTGTAACCCTCTTTCCTTATCCATATTTTGATGATCTGATCTTGAAAAACATATGGCGCACATCTTTCTAATCCTCCTAGGCACTGGTGCGCAAGTCCTTTCTCAGCGCGCAAGTCACTTGTGCAACACATATCCGGCACGCAAGTCCCTTTACCAAGAAACATTATTTTCCCCTTTTGTCAATTTTGAGGTCCATAAATTTGGAAAACACTGGAAAATGGTGCCACCATCAAGACTGCTATCTACTTGACCAGTATTAGTACTCTGCTGACACACATTCTGAACTTCCTTTGAGTACTGACAAAAAATAAAAAAAAAACTCAAATTCATGCATAGATGACCATGGTTCCAACAATATTGTGCTCATTTTAGGTACTCTTTTAAATTTTTTTGTTAAACATTATATAGGGTTTTTATGTGTATGAATTAGGTGAAATTAAAGAATTTGAAATCCCATGGGTATATGTATGGTTAGAGAATAGTCATAGAAAATTGGGTCTCCTTCCTATTGAAATCAGGAACCCTATGTTGGTGAGATATGAGGTGGAACATGGTTGGTGCACAGTTTGGAAAAGGCGTGGGGCCTCCCTCTCAAAATGTACACTGTCTAACTGAGGGAATTTTCATGGTCATCACATGAATTTTCAAATCGTGTTCCACTTATGAATAATCATTACTCCTAATAATTAGTTCATGGTTAAGGTGTATATTTTGGAAAATCGTACCCCTCTCCCATGAAACTATGCATATGGGTTTTAAATTAAATAATTTTTTTTAAAATTCATAAACAACCTAGTTTTCACCCCTAAATTACCCCACTCAATCCTAACCTCATCATATGATTTTATAAGCTCATGGGAGGGTTCTAATTCTCCTTGAACCCATTTCTTGATTAATCTTAGTTCCAATCAATGGATCATGTCCTCTAAAGTATGTGTTTTATTCCCCCTTTGGGTTCCTCTATCTATCTAACTTACCTATTTCTTGATTATGTAGAATGCTTTTCCTCTATTTTTTACTGTTTACTTATCGGTTTTCATGGATCAAAATATATTTGATCATGCCCTTTGGTTTTGTTCCTATATCATCCATGCCGTTTTGGTCATGAATGTTCGACATCAATTTCAGGGTTTTTTTAGTGAGTTCCCATCAAAGATCATGAGGTAGGAGGCCTAATTGAAAATTACAACAATCTTGATTATAATTTAGTGTCTGTATCTTTGAAATTTCAATTTCCACATTAGAAAATTTCATTTTCCGATTTAATTAATTAATTTATCTATGGTATTGTTAAATTGGTGGAATAATGGTATTATGGAATTGGAAGTTTAGGGGGTTTATGAAATTTGTTTCTTATTGTGATTATAAATTTTTTGATAATAGAAATTGATGGAATGATTGATTTACCTTGAATTTTTAATGTATTATATGAATAAATGTTTACAAATGGTTTAATGATGATTTTTTTATATTATTCGATGTGATTTAAGTAAATAACCATTCTTGAAGTGAAAAATTTAATTGGTTCTCCATTATGAGAATGTTTGATAAGAATGTTAATGATTAATTTTTTTCCAATATGATACAATGGAGATATGTGATTAATTGATAAATGAGTTGTGGGATAAGGACTTAGGACTGAAATACCCATGGGGCACCATAAATGAAATTCTAGGCCCAAATGAATAAATTTGATTATTAACGCATGGGATAGGGAACTGATGCTCAAAAAAGCCATGAGATATGGGATAGGGACTAATGATAAAAATACCCACAGGTTTCCAAAAATTGAGTTCTAGGACCAAATGCATTCATCTGATTATTAATGTATGCGACAAGGACCAATGTTCCAAATACCCAAGAGGTGTGGGATAATGATAGATGTTCCAAATACCCATGGGGTTTTATGCATTACATTATAGGCTCCATGATATAGGAATTGGACTGTAGTTCAAAGTAACATTGTTATGATATCATATTTAAATTAACAATGAAATCCATGATATAGTTAATTGTGATTCCCTATGTGATATGGTTCAGTCTCCAACATGGTCCAAAGATTGTATTACAGGTTTAGGTGTCATCACGAACCTAGAAAATTAATGTGGTTAATTTGAGAATAATGTTAGGTCAAGGATAATTATTTTATTTATTTTATTCTATTCATTATATAGGTTCATACATTGTTAATGAATATGTTTTTACGTGTTTTTTATGCTTACCAACAGATTTGTACTAAAATCCTACTCGGGATGCCTAATCGGTACCCAAATAGTCATCATGTTTATTGTATAGGGTAAAGGAAAGATCCATATGTTATATGGATATGTTGGGATAAATCACGGATGACGGAATCTAAAAATGTGTCAGGACCAGCTTGGGAGTTGTTAGTGTGTATTTATTTTGGTTTTTCATGTGACACTTAACACATATATGGAATCAAATGACTTTTAATTTTTTCTGGATTTTTTTTTCATATTTTGGCCCATCAATTGATACTGATCTGTATTAGTTATAGTATTATTCTAGTTATTGTTTATTATCGTTTTCCATTGGGTTACTTATTTCCACCATTGTACTTATATGATAAATAGGGTTTAACATCCCCATTATTTATTTATTATACAGTGGATTCTAGTTGTAATCCTCAAGAGTACATGAATGTGTTCTAGAGGTCATATGACCAACCAGATAGGGGTAATAGTATTTGTAACTTGGGTTGGGAAATTACAATTAAAATAAATAGTTATACAAACATAAATCATATGTTCTCCAATACTTACTGAAAAAATTAACCATGTCATAATATAACATTTTGATGTTATAAATATAATTAAATATTTGTTTCTTTACATTTAATGTAGAGAATTTGAAGAAAAATCATTATATTGTTCACATGATCTATATAACGTTAACAAAATATAGGAATATCATTAATAAATATATCTTACTGATGAAAATAGGGAAGAGTTTTAGGATTGTTACAACATATGTCTCACTACCATAGGTATGATTACAAAATTCAACTCTTTCATCATAACTGAAATATAATAATTTCAACAAAAATTTTAATATTCTATCTTATTTGGTTATAAGAACTAGTGGTTTATAGGTACAAATCATTCTCAATTTTTTTGCGATCTTGTTTCATTAAAATTATAAATGATGGTTAAGATAATACAAAAATATTAATATTAAAAGAAAAATCTAAATTTTATTCATTTATAAACTATTTGGTTTTGATATATGATATGTTTAGATCAAACTATGACTCTCTTTATGGAATAATGGGTTATCCATGGTAATTTTCATATTTTTTTTCTAACCATAAAAAATTCAAATACCTCATACTAGTTCATAGTGATAATTTGAATTAAAAAAATCATATCCCTTTGGATTATCAAGATAGATGTGTAGTAGAAATGTTTTTCATGGAGAAGGTCACAATTGTGTTAATACACGCCATATCCATATTATCATTATTACCACTACATATATCTTTTCAAGAACCAAATAAAATTTTTATTTTCTATAAATGGATATAACTCATATCCAAACCACAAACTAAATATATTACCAAAATTTTGGAAGTCATCCAATAATTAGATTCATTCATAGTACATTCATTAATGTTCTATCATCCAATTTCCAAATTTAAAAAGGGCATTATAAGTCATATACTATCCAAAAGGGTAATATATTCAATTAAAATTAAGATCAAATGTATCTTATAAACCCTTATATTTCCCTCCACAATCATCTTAATATCCAAATTTATCTAAAACATTCCATTGATACCCATTATGATTCCTTGTACCCACACTCTTGGATTTGGTTCTCATTGAGACATACTCTATATAATCACGTTCATACCTTCTATAAGATCATATAAATAACCATCCTTAAATTAAAAAATATGAAATTATTATTTGATATCTTACAACCCTACAACTATTTTCAGGTATATAAATTTATAGAATTGGTAAAAAAATAATAACTAATAGTGAATATGTTCTTTGGATCGGTTAAATGTGTTTCCAACATGTACGAAACTACTTATTTTCTAAAAAATTTCACCATCTCCAATAAATTCATTCATAGGGGTTTTCCTTCTAAAAATTTAATGTGTACTAAAATCTTTCATAACATAGGTAAATTGAAGCATAAGAAGGGCTAAGGAAAAAAACCTTTAGTAAGTGAAAATATACCACTGAGATAATTATAGTTTAATAATGGTATAAATATTGTGGTAGGAATAAGTAAACATTTAATAGATAAAATATTCATGAAAATGGTAGTGTATTACATTCTTGAATACAAATTAAATCATAAAACTCAATAATACTGACCTCATACCGATTGAATGAATAATTATGGACATGTAAACCATTTTAACAAGACCTAGTGGTGTGATATTTAATTATCATTGAGGAAACATTCATGTCATCTGATTAGAATGTGTAGGTGTAGAAAAAATCCATAAACATGTTTTTTCCCATGAGGCATGTATATTCATATTGGGTCTATATAATCCCATCCCCACTCATCACCAGATTATGTCCATTTCATTCACTATAAGAGTCAAAATGAACATTCACACCATTCCCTATGAAAATTTTTATGGAATAAAAACATGGATATTAGTATAATAAAGTATATAGAAAATGAATACACGGTCCACTGATGTTTGCATCCAATAATCCCCAAAAATTTAGATACCTTACCTCTTTTAAATAAATGGATAACATGATCAAAACCAATCCTTGAAAAAATTGTTGATGATCAAAAAATCCATAGTCAACTTTCCAAAAATCATCTATATTTGATTAAAAATATACTGCACACCAACAATTTTTCTCCATATCAATAGAACATCACACATTCTAGAGGAAAATTATGGCATCTTTTGTTTGTGTTCCTAGTGAAAAATCCTACAGAAATATGAATATATTTCTTTGGTGGATGAGGCTTTTTGAAAACCAAGATTTAGAATGATTTTTAGTGAGTTTTATCAACACATTATTTTTAATACTTGGTTGAAGGATCAAGGTGTTTATTAGGTGCTCCTCCAAGATTCAAGAGAATTAGATCATAAAAACACAAAACTAGAGAAGTCCAATAGGGGAACACAATTTGTATGAAACCATGTGATGCCTCATTAGTTACTGTGTGACTTGTGTAGGTGAGTAGATGCGGTGTACATGGGATGTGTATTGTTTCCCAAACCATGCAATCAACATGCACACTTTGTTCCATAAATGCAGTGCATATGAATTATTCAGCACCTGGTTGGAACACAGTTTGGCTAAGGCATGCAGCCAAACCATGTGACCCATCCTCTTTATAAAAAATCATGAGAATGATAGGTGCATGATTTGGAAAACCATGTTGTCAAACCGTGTACCTCATTAAGGGGTTATAATTACAATTTCTTACTCTTGACTTATTTGATTTAATCATTTATTATTTTTCTTACACCTCCTTATGTAACATCTCTTACATGGGTCAATTTTGTCGTACTCTCGGTATGAGGAGATGTCCTAATATAACCTCTGATTGAAGTTCCTTTTTTTGTGTTCGAATCAACTCGAAAAGTTACGGAATTTTCTTCATTAATTTGTTTATTTCGCATGCTACTGTGCTATTTTGGTGTGACCTATTTAACCTTATTTCACAGGAAGATGTTTTTTTTCATTATTTTCTCTCAAATGGGACAAAATCAAGCTTCGATATTAGATAAGTGGGTCTTACTAACAACAAGGTAGGTGGTATATGTATTTTCCCTCAAGATTTATCATTTTTATAGACTTTTGCATTGTGTTGCAGAATGTACATTACTGGTGTTTCTTCTAAATAAAAAATTATATTAAATTAAATTTGTTTGACCACATTATGATGCCTTTAGACTCCATCCTATATTTTTGGAGGTTATGAAATTGACCCGAACAAGCCTCTTGTGTGTTATATTATTTTGTTATTAATTAAATTATCATTCGTACCTTTGATAGTGCTACCCATTAGGGTTTGTGTTTACATTTATATATTAAATGGAAATTCTTGATTATTGAAAAACCCCTTTAAGAGGTTTTTTATGTTTTTTATAGGAATTATATTTCCTAGCGTCATCTAAATAAATTTATTGAATGAAAATGTCTTATTTTTTCTAATAGAACCCCAATGATATGGTGAATTGAGTTCTATGTCTATAATTTTATTCTTATTGGATTGTTTCATAGATTGATGAGATTTTTAGTATGTGAGACTCATTACATTGTAATTGAGATGATCAATGGGCATGCCCCTCTATTTGAAAATGAATTATTTGTGATGTGGATAGCTTATACACATAGTAGTAGTAGTAGTTCATTTTTTATTCAAAAAGAAATAATGAAAGGAAGCAAGACCCCTCAAGGGGGGAGGAAATGGTGAAGCCCGAGCACATCCACAAACACAAAGGAGGCACATTCAGTATGGAGAGAGAGGGGAGAGTTATATAGGATGAGAGGGTCATCACTTCTACCCAAGCGGGCAAGGGAATCTGCTGCGAAATTAGCCTCCCTCCAACTGTGAGACAGACGAACTCCAAGTGGGATTCCCATTCTGCACCTTCTGATAAAGTACGTGAGTTCCCACGGAACCCCACACCACCCTTTCATAATCTTCACGAGGGTATCCGAGTCCGTTTCTATTTCGGACACGACCATCTTCTGCCTTCTGTATACCAACAGACCCGAGACCAGCGCCTGCACTTCCGCACACAAGGAGTTGCCAGGCCCATAATATGCACTGAAGGCGACGAGAACTGATCCAGAGGAATCCCGTAGCACTCCTAATTTTCCCTTGATCATGTTTAATATTGTTTATAAACATATTAATTGTAGTTATTTATATTTTACATGGAAGAATGTTTTTTATTCCTTGATTGAAAATTGTATTCCATTTTACACAACTCTAGGGATGGGACCATTAGTTGATGAGGATTCATATTCTTGGGCGATACCTAAGATATCATGGACGGGCTCACCATGACTGTTTCTTACCTCTATATGGGGGATCAAGGATCTGAAGGGAGAACCCATGGGTAGGCTCAGTAAAAAAATGGTTACACCATGCCAATAGTGACAGTCATACCTCAATTAAAAATACTATAGAAGAACATATAGGGTACTTGTTTTACTCACATAAGGGGTAATACTTAGGATTCCATTTATGGATCTACATGGATGAACTCATTCAGATTTGAAAAATTGTAATACTTTATGTGCAATACATGGGTTCCTTTATAAATCTCACCTTCAATAAGGACATGATAGCATACAAATAAATTCTAGAGAGGCATATTTAAATTAAACTCATAATTTTATGTAATTAATGTAATGGGTGTGTCTACTAGGTAAATAACATGTATTGGTTAAATAACTTATAAATTATTAATAAATGGAAGATTTTTATTACATTATATTCCATTCACAGAAGTTAATTTGTTTCGTACATTCTTCATAGGCCAATGTAGGTATGGTCAGGTCAGGTGTCCCTGAGGAACCTGGGACTGACATAGTTATTTATTCAATTGCATTTTTCAATTTACCATTGATATACAGAAATAATTCTTATTTTATATGCATGAAATAGATTAATATTTTTTCACCATTGGTGGTTTCCTACTAAGTATATCTCACACACTTCCCAGGCCTCCATTGCACATGGGTGCCCGAGAAGACCCACTTGTTTTTTGGTCTTGATCCTTCTCTTTTACTGTGTATTATACATGGTAATTGTGATCATGAGACTGAGATGTAACTCACGACACTCATGTATACTAACCTAGGGAATTTTTATCTATGTTTTTTTATTTAGTTATATTTTAATTTACTATTTTTTGGGTGTTTCTTACTCAATTTTGTAGAAAGTCGTCTACATGTATGCATTATTATACATTGATGATGGAAATAATTGATATTAAGTTGATAATGTTCTTCCACTACTCTATTTTTCATCTAATTATAATTATTTTGTTATTAAATTTGTTTATGCTATTACACTATTTTTCTTATTTGATCATGAGGTTGTAGTATCCCCATAATACAACCCTTAAATCCTTACTGCTATTCGGAAGCCTTTGGTGGTCAGAGAGGATCCCATGAGGTTATGTGGCGACCAGTCAGGCTACTGTTCCCATAGTCAGTTAGGCCAAGATGTTACAAAGTGGAATCAAGGACATTATTTTTCTTTTTTATTACAATTTTGTGTTGGTAGAAATGATATTTTCTGTGTTTAGGCACTTGGTACATAGTCATTATTTGGAGTGATCAAGCCATGTATAGGGAAAATTAAATGTGGCTAGTGATGGTACTTTTCTTTATATTGTTCTATTCATCATTACAATTGAATTTTTCTTTCAAGTTGACTGGATGGATTACATTCTTCTGCGTATTAATTTATGTGATTATAGTTTTTGTTCTTGGATTGGATTGGTATATAGGAGGCATGACACGAACCATTTTTGAAATATAAATATCTATATTTCATTCATATTCCATGCCATGTAGGTTGCATCATTTGGATTTTTGAAATTGTCGATATTCCTTTCATGTTTTATTTTCCTGTATTTTATATGACATGTTAGAAATTTCAATCACAAGTTTAGTTTGATCATTATTATGTATTTTATTTTCATTATACTTCTTTTTAACTTATATTTTTTTACATATGTTCTATGTTTTAGACATTCCATGATTTTACTGATATTATTACCATCTTTATGTGGTCAAATAATGATCTTTTATTACAATTTTCATGCTTAAATGATTGTTTAACATGGTATGAAACATGTTAGTTATGATCAAATGGGATTCAACTTGGAATTTTAATATTTATCGACACCTTATAAATGGAAAATTGATGACCATATAACCGAACCATTGTTGATACCCATTATATACAAAAGAAGTATTATATATATTCTTAAGATATTAAATTTCTATTTCACAATAAATAAATTGGTTGTAGTTAAATGATATCCAATATTGAATTTGTAATGTGTATGGGTACATTATGAATTAGGATAAAGTGACCCATATAATTGAATAAATGTAGACGTACATTATATATAATGGATTTTTAATAGATATTAAGAAATCATTATTTCCTTTTATCAAATATAAAATAGTTATAGTCACATGGGGACTACTTGAAATAAGTGAATTTTATGGGTGATTCATACATCGATGGTGGTAACCCCTATAACTAAACCATAATTTACGAGCCTCATACATAGAAAATATTGTAAAAATATATGTTTTTACGTTCTTACATTAAATTTTATTATTTCCTTATGGATGCCTTGACACTTATTACTTCAGCTTAATGACCTATGTGACTACATCTTTCAATGCACTATAGGATGAAAGTAGTTCATTTGGGGCATGTAACTTATAAAATGAACCTGATAAGGGTGTTTTGAATTGATAATGTTTCGAAATGATTTGTATTCTTTTAGTTGAATCCAAAATAGCATGATGGGGATCTTGTAGTTCAGCATTTCTGTTGGTTTTCCTAGTATATAACCTCATGGGGTGTACTTATTCAATGTGTTGGGGGTAAATTAAAGTTTTGTATACCCTATGTGGTTTACATGTAAACATGAGGTGGAATCATTTTGACTAGTTAACCATTAAATTAATGAATAGAAGAAATTTTAATGTTATTTTATTTTTATTTTGTGCGAGCCCTTTAAAACAAATTAATGGTTATTAAAATGGGATTATATGACAAAATGATTTAACTAAAAAAGGATATCAATAAAAGATAATGTTTTAATGAAATTTAACATAACTCGTTTGTTTTTCTTTTTGGTCTTATCAAAATTCTTGTTCTTAATGACATGTATTAGTTTTTATTTAATACTAAACCATAAAATAAAAAAATATTTGAATTTGTTTTAGACATGAACTGGGATCTTATGTGGCGATCATAGTCTTTACCCATGGGTGAGGGTAGTTTTAATCATATGAGAATATTTTATTGGAATGAGAACATGATTATTTTCCAAAGGCCACTTCTCTTATTGCTCAAACCCATGTGTTAGGATCTTAGGCCTAGTAACCTTCTCCAGCATGATCCCTTGTTTTGGTCGAAAAATCTAATTTTTAAAAGGGGCAGTCCAGTTGTAACATCCCTAACCCAGATTTCACTTAATAGTACACTAATATCGATTATCCACATGGGCTCAACCGTATCTTCTCCATTACAGTGGCTACCAACTAGATATGAGGACCTAGGTTTGTCTATGGGGATACTATGCCCTCAATACCAGATTTTAGCACAGTGGAATATCAATAACATATAAGTAGAAGAACCAGTAAGCAATAAAAATTAGATAAAAATCAAAAAATATATATCAATAACAAATGGATGTTCATATTCTATTGTGATTATATATGTTATATGTATAATAAAAATAAATCATAGGTACATAGAATATGTAAAATACATGCATCAAAAGTGAAAAAATAGCCAAAAAGTGTTCCAACTATCATCACCAGCATCATCTCAGTCCCATGCTCCCCTACCCCTAAGAAGAAATCAAGAATGTGTATCATGATTCTTTCTCTTATCCATACCTACAATAATATAATCAATTTGGGTACCCAAGGCGACCTAAACATGGTGTGAGACTAAATCCCAATAGGAAACTATCCATTATCAAAGGCCATACAACCGATGATTATATAATAGTCACATAGTTCAAGTAGAAATACAATATCCAATGAATGTAATAAAATTAAACATCCTATAAATTTCAGGTTCTCATTAATAAACTTGTAAATATCATCAATTTCATTTATCAAATATGTATTTGAATCAAAAATATCATATATTTTATTTAATTAATATTTATACGGACCTGGCCCATAGCCTAGAATCTCCCATAGTGATATTATTAAAGGATTCTATGATAGGCCATCCATAAAGAGTAAGAAAAATACTGAATTCCAACTTATTCATTTTCTTATAAGAGGATAAATATAACACATTTAATTCCTTAGTCTTCAATTAACTTGAGTCCATCCATGTCATACCTAATTTGTAATCGAGGTATCACTCCATGTATAATATAATTCAAAACCGTACAAGCCCATGCAATGAGTTCCTCACAATAACCCGGGTATCTCTCTAGATGTGGTATTACATCCCAGCCATTCGAGTCCATCCTTTGAGGTCCACTAAGGGATACCAAGTATCACTATGTCATATATGATAAAATTCTCATTAATTCAATACATTGAAATACATATGGAATACAAGTATCACTAGACATATAATATTCATCCTCTATGAGTCTTTTCTTAGAAGTAAATAAAAGGATTCAAAGTGTCAAAATGGAATAATCATTCTAGAGTCCAATTGATTTCATACATTGAATTTGTAATTGAATAAATGTGTCACCCAAGGAATATTCATAATCACCTAAAAACATTTAATCATCCTCCTTTAATCAAATCCATTTAACAATGTCAAGTTTTACCCTAATAATAACTCATTTCCACCTCACCTAAAATGGTGGCTAAAGGCACATTCTAATCTTAGAAGTATTACCTAACTATTAGTCATGAGGGGATTTCATTAGAATAATAATGAAATTCCCCAAAATCTATTACAAGTCATTATCCAAGAGTCATGTTAATTTTATCCCTTCTCATTTATCAATTAAATTATAATTAACATTAGGATTAAACTCACATGTCAATTCACATTTCATTTCATCGATTGACAATTAAATATTAAACATCCCATGAAAATTGGTAAAGGGAACAACTAAAAGGTATCCAATTCTAAATACCATCAGAATTGTCCATTTAATTAAATAGAACACCCAAATGGTTTTTTTAAAATTCAATACCCCCAACCTATAATAATTCATTGATGGACTTATTTAACAATATAGGCCACACCTATCAATTTAATTCAAGGATCTAAATTTAGTTCATGGTTTCGGATAAAAATTGGATTCCTAACACAAATTCATATATATAACCTCTTTGAAATTAGTTAAAATGCATGAAAACTACTATTGTAGGTCTATAATAGATATCATGTCCAATATTATATCATGATTCGATACAGATCAGGAGAAAAATGAAGAACAAACAAAGGGATTAAAAATAGTGAAAATTATCTTGCACCTAAATATTGATGTCGATACCAAATAAAATAAGTAATTCATATAAAGGAATTAAGATCATGTAAATGTAGATCCAATGAGACTGATAGTTCTCATGTATGATAGCAGGAAGAGGAGATCCTTTACTTCCAAGAATAGTCACTAATGATGGATTCAAGCATATGAGATTTCCATGCATTGGAAAAATGGGATAATAAGGTTATAAATAGTATTAATTATCTATATAACTGAATAATCAACAAATTTACTTGGCCTCGTGGTTTAGCCACATGACTGGACAAACCATGTACCAACCAAGCACCCATTATTGTTGGAATGGAAGAAATCACATGGTCTGTCACATGATTTTCCTTGCGATTCGCAGTCCCTGAAAAATATATCGATCAAAACTGTAGACATTTTTATATAAATATTTTCCCCAATTACCATGGGTTGAATAACCATGAAATATCCTCTTTCTATCTACTCATGCCTCATGTGGTTTTTCAGACAATACCGCTTGCCCTGCATTGTTTGTACTAACCATTCTCTAGGCCTTTTCACCCACAAAGTTATGTTCTGAGATCCAAAATTGCCACAAAACCCTAGAAACCTCCACAACCTCAAAGGTAAATCTCCTCAAGTTTTATTTAGGTATTTAAACTAAAAAATGATATAATTTCAATGATTTGTACCTCAATAAAGAACTGATTTCTTACAAACTTCCCCACATAAGGTAATTTGTCCTTGGATTTTTATCTCAATGGTGGTTAAGAATGATTGATAATAACTTTGGGCACTATGATCATGCATCAACCTCCTTATCCTAGGTCTCTTCCTATTATCTTCCATGATTCCATAGCACCCACACTAACGGAATAGACTGGACTCATAGAACCTTTACTATACGATCTATAATACAAATTATATGCTTCTACAAGTACAAATATACTTATAACTCATCCTACTTAGGATGAAAGACATGAGATGGGTTTGGATAATAATGTAAAAACTTTGATACATGGAATATTTCATATATAGTCCAATTCATATTAGGTGAGTAAAATTGATAGACTACCAACCCAACTATCTCTATAATTTCGAATGGCTTGATATAACGCAGAGAAATATTATCTTTTCTCTTGAACCTCATGTGTCCCAACCTCAAGTAAACTTATAAGAAAATAATATCCTGATATTGAACTATAGAGTCCACTTTCAATGAATAATGTATGATTTTCTATCGATACTGTGTAGTACCCATCCACTTCTGAATCAACTGAACTTGTTCTATGGTCTCATAAACAAAATGTGGTCCATGCATAGCTATATCTCCTTTCACTAACCAAAAAAAGAGTTATCAACATGGACTACCATATAAATACTGACAAGGGGCCGTATGAATATTATCCTAAAATATATTGTTGTATATGAACACCACCATCGATATATTCTTATCCCAAGAGCCCTTGAAATCTAAGATGCATGCTCGCAACATGTTCTAAAGCACAGACATCGTGTTCTCTGACTAGCCATTTTTCTAGGGGTGCTATGATATGATTTGAAGCACGTGTGTACATATCAATCTCTATATAAAATGACTTAAATAGTAATTAAACCAATAATCCTTATCAGAAACAATACTATAAGGGACTCCATGAAGTCATACTATCTCATGGGTGTACTACCTTCTAGGCTCATCAACACTGAAGGTCTCATTGATTGGAAGGAAATATGTAACCACAATTAAACGGTTATAAAACCCATAAAAAATTTTTATGATAAGGCGACCTTGGTAATCCTTTCACAAAATCCATTTACACAATAACCCACATCCTTTAATGGATAAAAAAACAACAAAAAAATTCTGGTTGTTTGCTGGAATTCTACCTACACCTGCTGAAAAGTAGAATACCTCTTGAAAAAAATATATATACCTTTTCATGCCTGTCCACTAGTATTAGTGATGCAAATCCTGGTACATCATGGTGACTCTGGGGTACACTTCTCAAGTTGATGTATGAAATCATCACCTCAACTACTCGTTCATATCAGAATAAACCCATACACTTCCATGTACATGTTTAATTTCATCCTCACCTATGGCCTAACCAAGAGGAGGTTCCTCACCATCAACACTCTCCCGTAAGACAAGGACCATGGAATCTGATACCTACATTATCATCATGATATAAATCAGGGTATAGGTTATAACTAAATATAAAATATACATCTTACCCTGACTATCATGAAACTCCACGTTCATCTTAGAGAACAAATCCATAAGATAACACTCACTACTGTCCTAAGAAACATCACGTATTTGAGTCATCCTACTCAGTTCATAGACCACTGCATTTTCTATACCTGGCATGTATGAAATATCAAAATTGAATGATTTTAGGTATTCTAAACCCCACTTCTTCCTAAGATTCAGATCATTCTATGTATATATGTACTTGGGGATTTTGTGGTGTATGTACACCACTAAACACCCTTAATGTTTGTAGCGTATGTGGGAGATCAATGTATGAACAACTGCAGCTAACTTAATATCATTTGTCGGGTAGTTCCTCTCATGTGGACATAACTGTCATGACTCATATGTTATGACTCTATCTCACTTCATAAAAACCAATCCCATCCTGATACCGGATGCATCACAGTAAATATTTTAAATCCTTCTTGGCTCTTGAAATATTAGTATTGGCAGTAATTTCAATCTCCATTTAAACTCTTGAAAGGTCATGTCACAAGAATCATACCATAAAAACATCACTACTTATTTATTCAAGCCCATAAGTAGTGCTTCTAGTTGTGATAAGTCATGTATGTAATTCCTATAGTAATGGGATATCCCCATTAAAATCTATAACTCAATGATTTTATTTTTATTCTCCTAGGAAACTATAGCTCTAACCTTATCTAAGTCAAGTGAAACTTTTATATCTGAGATAAAATGACCCAATATGTGATTCTAATTCTTATAGAAGTCTCACATAGTGAGCATAGAATATAACTTATGCTCTATCTTGGTATCCAACAATATTTCATGATTTTTTCATGTTTCATGTCGATTAATATAATACACTAAGATATCACCATCAAATAACCAGACAAACGAAAGTAGTTATGTATGGGAAACTTGGTTCAACTCTTCCATTAATACAACATGTGCATTCATCATACCAAACCACAGATCCAGATACTCATATAGACCATACCATAAACGAAAACCTATGTGAAGTATTTATAATTTTCTAACACACACCTTATAATTACCATATATCATATCAATCTTAGAGAAAACCCAATATATTTAGAGATGGTTTAAGAGATTATCTATATGTGGAAGATAAAATCAATTATTAACCATCAATGGGTTCAATTTCTAGTAATCCTCACATAGCCTGAGGGTACCATCCACATTTTTCACAAAAATGACAGGATAACCCCATCAAAGAAGTACTCATTTGGATAAAACCATTTGTCTCTAAAACATATAGCTATATATAGATATCATATATCCTAGTAGTATCCATCTTGTAAGGGGGAATGGATACTGGTGCAACTCCTAGAACTAGAGAAATAAAGAACTCTACCACCTTTACTAGGGGTAATTCTGAAATTTAATCTGGGAAAATTTCTTGAAATGATCAACCATTGGAGGGAAATATTCTTGAAATATTCCATTGTAATCTAGATATAAACTCTCAACTCAAGATGTCCTCCTTGTTATCCCATGATGATTGAGTCCAGTTTAGCTCACCTAGACATCCCATTAACCTTTGTGAATAAACACTCTACACTATGGTGATGTGATGGCCACTCTTCGACAATAACATTCAATGAAATCATCAAAGGGGGCTGAATAGTCCATCCCAATAATGATGTTGAAACATTTCATCTCGAGGACAAAGGGAGCCCATATGATATGATACCCGCCAATCTCAAGGGGGCACTCCCTTCACTAATGTACATCCTCCATTATAAAACCCAATAGAGTGTCAAGAATTATAACAACATTATACATATATACAATGAGTATAAGGATCTCTCTATTGGGAACTGATATAAACTTATGTGAATCCTCTGAATCAATAATTAATGAATCTAAAGTATAGGCTACTAGATGAGTGCCACTGATTTTAGAAGGTCAAAGATACTACACATCAATTTTATGAATCATTGCATATATCTGGGATAAACCACATCCCTATGATATTTCATGGCTACCCAAAGTAGTTCCTCTTAACTATCATTGTAAAACTAGGGTTTCGATACCTCTTAGATGACCATCACCTCTGCCTGATCAGCCAACATTACTCCGTCTCCCTTTCTTATGAGAAGATTCTGTCCTCACACATGAATGTGGAGTTGGCTCAGAACCAATACCACTATATTCTAGAAGAAAGGTCGTATATAAGCACTCTAGATGACCCATCTCTTTACATGATCGGTACTCAACTAGGTCCCACAAACACTATTTCCTCATATTATCCAGCATGCCACACTGGTTTCACCTCACCTAGCTACATGATTTTGTGATCTAATTGCTAATATCACTATGTGGAAGCTCCATAAAATTCTTCCAACTATCATTCTATGCTTTACTCGACCGATATGTCAAACTTCTTTATATCAAATCTACAACCTATATTAGGTTATTCTATGTGATAAGATCCTGGTTCACTATTCTAGAAATGGTACTTAGCTAAATTGAATTGACCTATGATCAAATTTCATACCCAAAACTGTCCTAGAATAATCTAGATTTAGATAGATCATCACCCATTATAATTGGTGTGAAGTGTTGTAGATCAACAAAATGGTCTGAATATCCCATAACTGATAATGTTATCTTCTCCAAGTGCCTGAACTCTCAGGATCTATTGTCCCTCAACATCCATTGATAGAAGTAATCATATAAAGTCATACGGAAATATCTAAAATCTATCTCCTGATGATAATTAATTTGATTAATTAATTCCCACTATGTCTTGTAGGAATCAAATAGGACATAGGTAGTAATTTTTACCCTCCACTCAGGAGGAGTCTCTTGTAACTCAAAGTTATATATTACATGGCCTATAGCCATGACTCCATAGTCTATGGTCTTATATCCCCTAAAAATGTGGGTGAATTCTGTTGTTGGAACTCATGTGTAAACTCTTCCATAGTCATGTTAGGTCACGGTGGTCCCTGAAAGGTCTACATAAAGTGAATTAACCTATCATGGAACTATGAATTATCACCTGTGTCTTTTACTACTATAGGTGCCTCAGCTAAAACTATTGGACAATTTACTAATATCCCATGTCCCACCACCTATGGAGTGTGGTCATAATCACCTTCCTAGTTCGGAATGAAGTATTACATGGATGTTTGCCTATAAAAATTACAATTAGACACCTCAGATCAATATTTTTATCAATGTTCATAGCTCAAAAGCATAGATAAATAAATAAGATAGGTAAAAGTATTTGTATAAAAGAAAAAACCCTTTTCCCTGATCTAAAAGTCATATATGGGTGATGCAAAACTCATATATCATAGTTATATACACTTTTAATGACCCACTACTAAGGTCAGGTCAAGGTAAATGTCAATGATATAAAAAATTCTATATTACATTTTATTCCCACATTCTTCTAACATTTATATCACATTCACTTTAAATACGTTGAACCAAATGGTACACTAAATTCAAATCCATGAGGTCCTATACACCTCAAAAATAAAAGGTTGGTATTTACATAATTCACACTATAACACATTCTATAATACCTATCACATTGGCCA
Organism: Viscum album; assembly: GCA_963277665.1. Classification (NCBI taxonomy): domain Eukaryota; kingdom Viridiplantae; phylum Streptophyta; class Magnoliopsida; order Santalales; family Viscaceae; genus Viscum; species Viscum album. The sequence goes on along the minus strand of OY728155.1, from coordinate 856,781,710 downwards.
TTATATAAATCATGAAAATTATCATGAAAGACTGAAACATGTAATGAATCCTAAATGGCATGGAATAATTCAGGGAATTTAATTTTGATAAAATGATTAAAATAATTCATGAGATAGAATAACCTCATATCATCGGTTAATAAAAAATATAATCCATAATCACATCAATAATAACTTCACAATTCATGTTCATCACCAAATGGGGGAATAAAATTAAATGTAATAGTTAAAATTTAGAAAATAAAAAACTCATTCGAGGAAATTTGGATATTTCATGTATGTGGGGTATCTACTCTTAGGAACATCTCATTATCATAATAATATTCATTTTAGTCTCTATATATTGTTGATAAATAGTAATGAAAACCTGAAAAGAATGCTTTGAAACTTTATGTTAAAGCCCCGGACCCGAATGCCACTCAATAATTCCCTGAGCCCAGTTGGACACATGGACTAAAGCGCCTCTCCCAAAATTCTAGAGGCTTAGAACTAGAAGTGAGGGCCTAGGTGAGTCTATGGGGAGTCTATAACCTCATCAACTGAGTGTAGAATAGATTAATATCAATAGCAGGCGAGTAGAAGTAGTATTAAATCCTACAAACCATAGATACACAAGAAGAAATAGATATAGATAACAAAAGAAAGATCATATACCATGATTATTATTTATCTCATATATATAATAAATCATCCAAAAAAGGTACATAAAAGATTTATAATACATTTATCATATATAAAAAAATGCCAAAATGTAGCCCATTTTACATCATAAGCCTCATCTAAGTCCTATTCTTCCCATATCCTATGATGAAAAAAAACCTATATCAGGGTTCTTGACCATATCCTTACCTATAATCATTTAATATTTTCAGGTTCCCAAAGTGTCTTGAATTGTGTATGAGTAAAAATACCAATATAAAACCAATGAAGTTCAAGTTACATCTAGTTAGTGAATATATAACATTCACAGTGTGTAGAGGGTAATACAATAAGAATGGAAAGTACTGAAAGTAAACATACAATAAATTATATGTTCTAATTTATCAATATGTTTATATCATCTATTTTATTTAGATAATATGTCTTAGAATTACCATTCAGGATTTTTCATTTAATTTTTATGTCTCAAGACCTAGAATGTAGCCCAATATCCCCTATAGTGATATACTCATAGGATGAATGGACATGCCACCCATAAAGTGTACAACAAAAACCAAATCCAATATTTTTCTTTGTCTTGACAGACATATCATATAACTCATTTCATTCATTATTATTTTATATACCTGAGACTATCCATGGAATCAAATTTTTTAATCCAAGAATCACTCATGTTTTAATATAAACCAACACCCTACTAGTCTATCCATGGTGATCCTCACAAGAACCTAGGTGTCCCTCTTGGTGTGGTTTGACTTCACATCCATTTTAGTACATCCTTGGTTGTCAACTTAGGGATCCCAAGTATCAAAAAAATAATATATGATCAAATTCCACTTTATTTGGTCTTTTTAAATCCATATATAATTCAAGTATCACTCTTCATATAATTTTCACCCCCTATGTGTCTATCCTTGGCATTCCATAAATGGATTCCAAGTGTCACTCGGGCATAGAAAAGGTATAATCCAATTGATTGCATCCTTGTCATTCATCATGTAATCTATGTTTCCCTCATGGAATATCCATAATAATTAAATTACATTTTATGAACACCATTTAATCAATTTACATTAACTATTTCATGGTCAACACAAAGATCAATTCAATTACACATCACCTTAAAAGGTGGCTAAAGGCACGAGCTATGGTTGGAAGACTTACCTCTTAAGTAATCACATAGAAATTTCATTATAATAAGAAACACATGATTTAAAACTCCATTATAGGGAAAGGCCCAAGGGTCATGGTAATTTCATCCATTCCCATTAATCAATTAAACTACCAATGATAGCATAATTCCAATCACATTTCATTTCAAAATTCAAATCATCAATTGAAAATTCAATATAAAAAATCCCATAGAAAGGGGTAAAGTTAAAACCTCAAAGGAATCCAATTTCATATACTATCATAATGTTCCTTTTAATTAAACAATACAACCATATGGGTGGTTCCAATTTGAAGATCGACACCCTTTAATCATTAATTGATTAGCCTCATTAATTATATAGTCCAATCCGATCAATTTAATTAAAGGATATAAATTCATTTCAAGGAGTGGCCTGAGAATATGTAGGGATACACAATAGAATATATAGAAACACTTTGAAATTAAATTAAAGGAACACGACCACATACCCTAGATACATAGTGGATATGACGTCCAGTATCATCTGTTGATTCGACTCAGATATAGAGAAAAACAAAGAACAGATGAAGACCCTGAAAATATACCAATTTAGATTTCACATAAATATCATTCAATATAGAAAATCAAAAGAAAAATGACTAAAAATTAATTTATATCTTATCAAAATGGATCTAATGATACTGAAGATTCTCAAATTTGATTGCAGAGAGAGTAGATCCTTTAATTTATATATTAGTAAAGAACGAGGGCTTCAAAAATGTGGGTTTTTTGTGCATTATAGAAATGGGAGAATAAGGTTATAAAAAGATTTAATTGGGGATAGAATTATAAATCCATCCAATTTATTGGTTAATATGCTTTGGAAAGATAGTTGGTCAAACCGTGCACTAACCACACACCATTTTCTATAAGAACGAGGCATATTGCACAGTTGGTCACACGATTTTCCAAACCCTGGGAAAACTATGCAAAACCTATCTACCAACATTTCAGACATTTTGGCATGAAGATACTCCCATTATTTCAAAAAATTTCTTTATATGTGATCACCACCTTCTTTATTCCAATGAATCATACAGTTAGTTAAACAATGGGGCATGTCTGTCATTGTTTGTACTAACCTTGTGCTATGCCTATTTTACCCCAAGAGTTGGGTTTTGGGAACCAAACCACCCATAAAAACCCATGATACCTCTATAACTACCAAGGTCATTCACATTAGGAATATTTTGGAATTTAAAATTAAAATTTATGAAAATGACAGGATTCATGCCTCAATAAAGAACCGTGTTCTTACACCTATTGTAGGTAGTTCCCTCAGATCTTGAAATCCTTTCTAGTCACTTGGGACCCTTATATAGACTAGTCTTACTATTTTTGTGTCGTATTACCATGTAGGATTCTTAGTTTTTTGTAGGAGACCCCTGTTTAGACAAGTTTTCATGTGGGTTTTAACCCTCATTTCATACGGGAGCATCATGTAATGCTTGATTTTATTGGTCAAGGCATGCCTAGGTCATGGTCAGCCACTCAGTAGTTCTTATGACCATTCCATCCCTTATCCAGTTTTAGATGACTCAGTACATATTAATTCATCTCATTAGTTATATAGAGTATCTTGAATTTAGGTTCAATATTTTTCAAGCCATAAGATATATGAATGCTTATATCTGTTTGAACCTATAGATAGTGTTATGGACGATCTGTATGTTTTTGAATCCTTCAGGTATTGTGCATTGATACATGAAGTACCCTTTATCATGTGAAACAATTCATTGAGTAAGTTATGTTCAGTTCTACTCATTGAGGCCTTGTTTTATTCCACTTCATGCATAGGTAATCCTAGGGGTAGAGTGACTTGGCGCTGAGTTGTTGGGTTCTCCTAGTGCTTTAGATGATGTTCTGTGGTGGATTGAGTGTTGACACACCAATCAGTTCAGTTGATAATTTATTCATAATGTCTTATTTTTGGGCACACATGGGAATTACTTAGGAGGAGTACCACATGTATGACCATTATGAATCTGACCTATCATTCTTGTAAGAGGATTGTCTATCAACAATTATGTTTTATCTGACACTATAGAATGTTTTGATTTTCTTTTTTAGTGGATAATGAAAAGTAAATTCCTGATGTTGGGAGTGTAATGTCTAAGATGTGAAAGATTTCCTTCAAGGCATAAGGGATAACCAAATAATTTTTTTGAATGTTCTATCACTACTGAAATTCCCTTGTGGCTAGAAAATATGATCTTAAATTGGTTCATGCGTGATAGCATAGGGATTTTGTTGTTGGATGTATTTGTAACCTTTGGCATGCCATTAGTTATGGACGTAATTTAGTGGTTGTGTCGAAACGAACCCAGAATACCTCATCATATAAATGAATTGTTTCTATGTAATAATGATGCATCAATAGGGTAAGCCAAAATGTTTCTCAAATAAGACAACAATTATCAATTCTACTGTTCCTCTGTTAAATGGTTGAGTGGAAACCATACCGAGAACTTTTTCCTGCTATTTTAGGTGTTTCTTAGGTAATCTATACAAACAATCAAGATCGACTTAGTGTCATTTCAGAAAAAATACAATCATGTCCCCAATCTTGACATCATTTGGGTTCAATGAGAGAGAAACAATTGTATATTGCACTAGGTTTTAAAAATTGTTGGTCTTATGAGAAGGTCTCTATCAGAGTGTGCTCTGAAATAATGGTTTTATCAAGCCAATGTTAGTCCTGAGTGACACAAGGGTTAAATATTATAAACACCATGTACAGACACTTGGGAACCACATGTTTCACTTTTTTCATGATTTCTAAGTGGATAAAACTTTGGGATTTTTAAGTGTTTTTGGTATATGGATGTTCAACATGGCACTGATGTCTATCATTTGGGAACTCCATTAATCTTTCCCTTGGTTATGATCATTGAACATCTGTTTATGAAAATGAGTTTAACTAGAATTAAAATTTCTCTCAGAATATTCATTTAAAAAGGTGTATCGATCCATGTTTGTAGAATTAGGTATATGACAGTTTTCTCTCTAGGCAGGATAGTTGAAGTAGACATTTTTTCTAGTGAATTCACCAGGATCTAGTTACCATATATGTTTAGTTTTCTCAGATCAAATTTCTGGTATATATTTTTAACTATATCAGTCGTCTAAGCTAAGTGTTTGGAGGGTATTCGTCCATGAAAGACTCAACTTGATATCCCTCATTATTCTCAAATATGGACAGAGAGGAACAACTAAATGTCACATTGTCGGGTTGTGTAAAGTGTAGTGTGAGTTGTCTAAGTTTTTCCTTGATGATCATCTCTACTAGGCCTTGAGGTTGACTTGGGGTCGACTATTTTTCAAATTTAAGAATAACCCCAAGAGGATTGTAGGAATTCTAAAGGTGTTCCTAAATAAAAATTCCACTGATATATGTACTATGTTTCAGTATTGGCCAGTAAAATTGTAGAAAATAAGGTTTAATGTAACATAGAATGGTTTTGATAACATTCGACATAAAATCATCCCTCTATTATGATGAACTTAGGGGGGATCCATCTCAATTCCACAGTTTGGAAGAAAAATATTTTTCTTGAGCATTTTCATCTTACATACCTTTCGTTAAGGTGATGTTCAATGGGGAATTGGGCATCTGGAAACACTACGTTCCCATTTGAAGGAAAATATTAAACCTATTAGGTTGGGTGTTTCTTCCTTTTTTCCCCAAGGCTTCTTGAGGATGTGATGTTCTAAGGCAGGGAGATTTTAGTGTTCTATTTTTCAATTTGGGAGAAAAATAAAAAAGGAATTTCAATTTCATTATTTAGTGGATGATACATTTTGAAATCAGGGATTCAAAATTATTTTTTTGAGTGAAAACAGTTCGTTGTGTTTTTTAGACTTTCTTGAATGCCTGATGGGTACCTCATGTGATCTAGTGAGTTTTTAGATTGTTGGTCCCCAAAAACTCAAAACTAGAAAATATATGCGAGGGAGCATGATTTTTCTAAAACCGTACAACCCCCAATATTAATCTTGGTGCTTTCTTATTGAGTAAATGTGGTACACATGGGATGGAAACTCTTTCCCAAACCATGCACCTAAACTACATGCTTTGTGTCATATAAGAAATATATTGAACTATTCACTTCCTATTGGGAGCATCTTTTGGCCAAAATGTATAGCCTAAATATTATACCCCTCCTCCATAGGAAGCATCATGAGCATATTTGGTGCATGGTTTGGCTAACCGTTCATCCAAACTATAGACCTCAATAAAAGGTATGAAATTACACAATTACTACTATTGTGTTATTTCTTTTCCTACTTTCTTCTTTTTATTCCTCCTTCATGTGCAACAACTCTTTCTTGGGTTATTTTATCCCCCTCTACTTATAGGAAGATTTCCACCATATATCATCTAATTATTGTATATTTGGGTGAATTTGAAGCATCTTAGTAAGTATAGAACTCCACTTCCCACTTTCCTTTATTTATTTGGCCTCCCCTTATGCTATTTTTGTGTGATGTAATTCACCTTATTTTCAAAGAGAATGTATGTTTCTTCATTTTCTATCCAACCAGACCAAATCAGTCCCTAATATTGGATGAATGGGTCGTCCAAATCATTAGGTAAGTGTTATATATATTTTAACTCATGTTTTTCCATTTTTATATAATTTTTCAATGTACTATATGTCGAACAAACCCATCGTCTCTTATAACTCCTAAATTATCTAGAAATAATTTATATAGACAATCTCATTATACATTTTAAATCCTTCATATATGGTTAGAGGTGAAGAACTTGACCTGAACCTCCCATAGGTAAGTTCTATTAATTTTTCATGGTTGAATTATTGTTCCTTCCATTTATAGAGCCACCCCATTATGTGTTCCTTTGCATTTATGTATTAAATAGAGACACTTGATTATAATAAAACCACCATGAGGTGGGTTGTTTGTGATTTTTATTGGAAATGGATTTACTATAGTGATCTAAATAATTTTTTTATATAAAAAATCCATGTTTTTCTCATAAACCCCCCAACTTGATGTTCATTGTCTTCTATGTCAAAAATTCAATGCTTATTGGATCATTTACTGGATCGATGACATGTTTTGTATGTGTGCCTCATTATTTTTTAATTTAAATAATAAATCATTCAGACCCTCTACCTAAATATGAACAATTCCTGATGTGGAAATATTATATATAAAACCTCTTAATTTTTCATTATTTAGGTTTATGTTGGGTTATATACATATAATATTTAGTGATTTTAATTTTAAAATGAATTATTTTTCTTCACACCTCGAGCGACACTCGAATTCCTATTTATGGAACATCAGTGCTAGTCTATTATCCAATGAGGATTCATATTCTTGGATGATACCTATGATATATTGTACGGGATCACCATGTGGGTTTTTTACCACTATATGAGTGATCTCGGTTCCAATGGGAGCTCATATGGATGGGATCTAATAAAAAATGATACATTATGCCACAAGGGATACTCAAACACCCTTTCTGACATACCAAATATATATTCATAGGGGGATTGTTTACATATGTTAGGAATGTTACTTGGGATTCCATTTTAGGATCACCTTTGATTGAATCCTTATTATTTGAAAAATTGTTATGCTTTTATTGTGATACTCATGTTCCATTATAAGGTTCCCCTTGGTCAGGAATATGATGTCGTATAAATGAATACTATAGATAACTCTTTAAATTAAATGAAATATAACAAACCTTACTTTAAATATATTGATATTACATCAAAATTGAATAATATTCATGAAAATATATAATAAATCCATGACAGGATCGTATATGTATATTGTCTTTAGAAACTGGTAAACATAAAAACTAGTTCACCAGACATCTTCATTGTCTCCCACTTATTTCGTCATAACTAGACACATTTTTGGCATATATTACGAAATACCCATCATCATGACCTAGGGAAAAGAATCATATGAAATGGTGAGCTCATATTATCATTAAGAGTAAAAAATAGAGATATCATTCATATCATTATCATAAGAAAAAAGAACATAACATTTGAAAATATAATCCTGTATATGAAAGATCCTAATATCATGCCATGGGATAAGTCATAAAAGTTCATCAGAATAAATGAATTTAATCGAAAAATTAATAACATAAGACATGAAATTTTATTTCATAAAAATAATAACATAAAACAATTTCATATTAGTCATGGTGCACTTCCAATACCATCACAATAGTTAAATCCGACTACTGAATTGAGTTCACTCCTCATTCCAGTGCTATACTACTAAATTGAGATTATATCTCATCAAATCCATATACATCTCATTAGATAAAAATATTTAACCAATGCATTATAGGGATATATAGGTCCCACACATCTTATAATGATATCCTTCTTACATGTTCCACAATAAGATAAATCACTAATCATAAGGATTAAAATGGGTTTATTTAAACATTATTCCACCTTAACATAATCCATGTAAAACAAATGGATTTCATAAATATAATTCAACAATAAACACAATAAAATAACAATAAAAATAATTATATTATACATGAAACACAACCCTATTAAATAATTCCATCTTAGATGGAAAATAATTTTGATATAACACATGAAATTGATTCTTGAAGAAAATATCATTTCTTCTTCAAAAATGTTTTATTTTCCCATAAGTTCATGAAATTTTAACATAAAATAATTTATTTGAAAATAAACATTAAATAATTTAAATAAATATTCATGGAAATATGGTTTTATAAAAATTTAAAAATTGGTTATTTCCATATTAGTTAAAAGAAATCATTCTTCTTGTGATTTTATTAGAAATCAAAAAGTACCTCGTATAAAAAATGACAAAAGATTCCTTTCATATCGTTTAATAAAAATTCACCAATAAATAAAATTGAATTTAAAAAATTATAGAATAATATAATTAATAATTTAGAATATATATTTTGGAAACATGGGCATGGATGATAAATATACCCCGGTAAATACTTATGTATAAACAATCTCATATAATAATTATATTGAGAATTTATCCCTTACCATATGTCTGATTTCATTTCTATGCATTGTAACCTTCTGTATAATGATTTAAATAATTTCATTGACTTATTATATAATAATATTCATTTTTATTATAACATATATGATCATATTATCATCTGTTTGTTAGTAACATTATTACTTGTCCATCGGGTATTAACTTCATTACTTTCTTACGCATATTTTGTCACATAAGTTCTTGTTCCTATACTTAGGTTATAATTATATAATTTTCAAAATGATATTGTTATGATATATATCAAATTTATTCATTAAATGCATTTATATAATCATTCTTTAATGAATATCATGTAGAATGAATCGCATCATTTCATGGAAATGGTGTGTTGTATGTACACACAAGCGAAAATAGGATTATCATATTTATTGAATGGTGGTGTACAAGATGGTGTATAATATTTTTATATATATATAAAGTTAAAATAATAATAAATATTTATTATTTCCATCATTATAAACATACAATTAAGAAGGTGGTGAAAAACATATTAAACCATTGCATGTGGATGGTAAGCTGTACGTACGCATGCGTGGTAATTTCATTTTTCATAGGATTGATCAAAGATGGAATATAATTTTTTTAAAATCATAATAAAATCAAAATATATAAGTGATAATTTATTTATTACTTTATAATGAAACAAATCATGAAGAGTAAGTATTAAAATAAATAGTATTGAAAGAATCGGTAGAGGGGATTACCCCTTCTTCGATGTGCTCCCTCTAAATCTCCTCTCAAAGCACTGCAGTTGGTATTTTAGGAAGACCATAACCTATATAATGTACCTTGGGAAGTTATGAAATTAAATGGGAAGGATATGTATGATATTTAAGTCAAAAATTGAATTTAATAGGTGAGGGAGGAGGTGCACTTTGATAATTGAGGTGAGGGTCACTTTTGGGATCTCTAAAAATATTAATATATAATAAAACAAAACCCCATTAAAAACCATTAAAATCTCCCAATTTTTTATTTTAGATGAGATAAGGCTGTAATATAGTAAACCAATAAATTTTAGGAAATTTTTTTTGTTAATTTAAACCTTATCATTTTAATTAACAGTTAGTTCTTTTGCTTAATTTTTAACTTGGGTAACAAATATTTCAACATTAAAAGGGTGAAATATTTAATTATTTTATGTCAATTAGAGAATAAATAAATAAAATAATTTTTTTACCGTATATTAATTATTATATATTATTATAAAATGTTTTATGATTTTTAGATAATTAAAAAAAATGTTATTTTCATAAATAATGATTAGTGTCAATATTGAAACTATTCAATTCATTGATTTTAAAAATTGTTAAGGAAAACAAGTTACATTTGGACCTATTATTTTATTATATTCAAAAAAGTAAAGTCCATATAGAAAATTTGTTGGACATATTATTTTTTCAAAATTAGATTTAGTTTAATTTTTTAATAATATTAATTTTATATTTGTCTAAAAAATTAATTACTACAATAGTTTGGTGTAATTATTTAATATGATTATTTGTTGAATAAAAATTAAAAAAAATAAAAAAACAATTATAATCATCTAGATTTCATAATAATAATTATAATAGAATGTATCTTTTCATTAATTTATCCTTAAAAATGTTATACTTTTTAAAACATGAATGTGAAAAGTTTATCATCGCTTTACATGAAATAATATAAGTGTCATAATATCTTTTATAAGGCTCTAAATGGAAAATGACTCAACCATTGGATGGTTATGGTAGAGTTATACATGGACAATAATATGTGTTCAATTTTTTAGGTCTCATAATGGTTGTTATCACTTTAATAATAATTAATTTTATTTATTTCTCATCAATTAAATAATTTCAACATCATTTAAGTATAAGTTTTTAAGGTAATAAATTTTTTCCCAAAAAAATACTATAAATTATCATGATAAAGAAAAACATTTTATATTTAAAATGATTATTTATAATAAAGTTTATCTTACTCAAATTATTATATTAAAAATTATACAGTTATTAAAAATTGAGTAAGACATATTTAACTTGTCATTAAATAAAATAAATTAAATGTTGTAATCTCATCCAAGTGGCTACCAAAGGACACCGTTTCATCCCAAGGATGATTTAGGTCAAAAACAACTTTTCTAGTGATATTTGGAGAAGTTTTAGGTTAATTTCATAATATTAATACTACCCATAATTAATCAATTTACACTTTTACCATATTAATAAAAAACCAATGTTACTATTCATAATGACAAAAAGTAAAAGTAATATATATAAATAATTTAGAATTACTTATTAAAAATATGGAATAAATTTTTCAAAATTCACAGCACTTAAGTTAAATTAATTAATTTATAATTAATCCCATTGTCAGAAAGAGAGAACAAGTTTTAAAAGATAAAACTTTGCAAAATATTGGAATGTTTTTACATATGAATTTAATGTAAAATTAATGCTAATGAAATAAATTATATTGAATGATAAAAATATACCATATTTATAATTTAAGACCATTCAATATTATCATTTATCAATAGAAATTATTTTTACTAAAAATGTTTATTTTAATTAAAATTTAGTTTATTTTTACTATTCATGAAAACATGAAAGTAATCATAAAAATATCGAAAAATAATCCAAAGTAATCTTTTATATCCTTCATCCAAATAACATATTTCTATTTTCATATAGAAACTATTAATAGGTCAAAATGTTATTTAAAATAGTGTCTCCATTAAAAGGTGAAAAATTACCATTTTGAAAAATATCGGTTTTTATACATCACAATTCTTTTATTCATTCACTACGAAAATATATATATCGGCTGGATATAAAAACTATTTTATTAAATATAATAAAAATATATTTCATTAATTTCATTTACTAATTTAAAATCTCTTATCAAAAATAAAAATATATAACTGATTTATATTTTTGATTCCCAATATATTTTCATAAGTTATTTATATTTATTTCAACTAACCTAATATGTAGTTTATAATGATCATTTTATACATTGGAATGTCATGGTTCGTTTAAACTCAATATTATGTGTAATGAAATTTATTAAAGAATTAAAATTATTCAAATAAAATATTTCATAAAAACATTTGGGTGTTACATTCTACCTCCTTAAACATAATTTCACCCTCAAAATTCATCATTTAGAAACAAACAAATAACGATACCTCTACCTCATCACATCCTCAAGTTTCCACATAGCTTCATGAAATTGGTGGTTCTAACATAAAAATTTAACCAAGAGAGTGGAATTTTTTTAGAATTTTATCGCTACGATATAGAATCTATATCGGTAGTTCTCCATAATAAAGATCATTATTTAGTTGTATGGATTCTATGTTTAGTACATGTAAAGGATCAGGTGTTTATTTTCTCAAGATAGATCTACTGAACACATCATGAACTTGAGAGAGATTTATTTTAAGTTATAGTCAGTATGATAACTTTCCAAAATGATCCATAATTTCAAAAGGACTGATATACCTAGGGCTCAACATTCCCTTCATTACAAATCTCATTACTCTCATCTTGGGAGATATAGTGAGAAACATTATTTCACTGACTTCAATTTCTAGGTATTTTCTTCAATTGTAAACATAACTATTTTTTCAACTTTTAGATGCTCTTATGTGTTGTTGAATAGATCTAACATATCTATCATTTCACCAACAAGATAAGGTAATAATAGATTTCATTCCCCAACTTCATCCTCGTATGTTGAATTTCATCACTTCTTTGCATAGCGGCATTCATAAGTAGCCATATAAATAATATAATGAAAGCTACGGTTTTATTAAAATTACACTGAAGACATATTTTGATCCCAACCACATTTTAAATCCATATATTAAGATCTAAAAATGTCTTTTAGAGTATTAATTTCCCTCTTAGACTATCTGTTTGTCTGAGGATTATAAGCAGTGTTAAATCATAACTCTATATCCATATTCTATTGAGGAATTCTCTATAACATTGGGTTAAACCTTATATCTCGATAAGATATAATGGAAAGTGGTACACCATGAAATATTACCACTTCCTTTACATATATCCTTGTAGGCTGATCAGGAGAGAAATTATCCCTAATAGAATTTAAGTGTTCTAAATTCATAAGGAAATTGACTATATCCCATATAAAATTATGGCTTTTAAATATTTTTGAATGTCTGATGAAAAATTCAATAGTTACATTTTCCAATGTCCATTCTCATATGGGCAATGTTGTGACATCGTCTAAGACTTAGGTCTCTCATACTCAAATATCTTACAAACCAAGAACTTCTAGACATATTTTACAACATATATTTTCATTCCATCCCACAAATAATACTCTTTCAGTCCCCTATACATCTTTATGATTCTATGATTAATATATAATTACGAACTAAGATCCTCATACAATATCTCTTTATTTAATTCTGGTGTGGGAGGAATAAAAATCTATTTGATGAAATATATTATTCCATTACAATCAATATTGAATTCAAAATTATTTGTCACTTTATTTTGTGTCCCCACATCTTCCTTCTATTCCTCCTTAATCCTCATTTGTATATATGGTTGGACATTAATTTTATTAATATAAAATTTCTCCACTCGATATTAAATTTCCATATCCATACTTTAAAAATCCATAAATAATGGATTTTTTATCCTCATCATGTATAAGATATCATAATTCTCTTTACTAAAAGCATATTACACCTTGTTTTCTTTATTAGGGTGTTAATTTATTGAATTCGTAATTGTTAATAAAATCAAATCATCTTATTTGATTCATATTCATCTCTTTTTTTGTGAAAATATACTTTAAAATTTTTTGATATGTATATATATAACACCTTTCACCATAAAGATAATGTGTCCATATCATTAGGGAAAAGATTAGAGTATCTAACAAAACCTCATGGGGTCGGTAATTTTTCTCATGGAATTTCAATTTTCTCGAGGCATAAGCTAATACTATATCATTTCCCCTATGAACAAAACTCAGAACCTTCTTAGATTCAACCCTGTAGATTACAAACCTTTCTCCACTACAAGTAAGTGTGAGCATAGGTGCACTGGCTAACCTTCTTTTTAGCTCTTTGAATGTCACGAACCAGGCCGGGTCGTCATCCGACCCGACGCCCGACCCGGTCCGTGGCAAGGCCCGAAGGGTGTTCCCGATCCCCACGGGCTGGCACAAGTGTCCGGGTATCATGCTTAACCAGTGGGAACGATATTACCCAAAATAAAAGACAGAAATACAACCAACCAGATAAGTAACTGAAACTGGAAATAGACTACAAAACACACTTCTAAACTATAAACAGATTTAGGTCTACAATTCAGCTAAAAACCCAAGATGAAAACAACAGGAAAAGAGAACTAAGATCCAAAACCAACCTCATGCGACACGAGAAGTTGCATCACCAAGCTACCAACACCCACCTGCACACGAAGACCAACAGCAACTAGAACCACCATCGCTGAGCACGACGGACAACCTGGAATACACAAGAAACAAGAAACTACATACACCCAAGGGTGTATGTAGGGTGTGAGCTAAAACCCCAGTTGGATGCCACCGAGAATAAGTTCCATGACACAACATCAAAAGACAATTTAAAGTGCCTATTTAAAATTATACTTTCAAAATTCTTTTAAAGAAAACATTTACAAACCAAAAGCCAAAGAAAACACTGGAAACACAAAAAAAAAGAACTCATTTCATAGACACAATTTTAAAGGGGAAGAGAAAATTTCATTTTGGGCACACACACACACACTCACACCCACATACACACACATACACACACACACACGCTAACACCCAAATGGTCTTCCATATGCCGACGGAAGGAACCATTCCATAGATGGTAGAGCACAATAGGTAAAACCCCTAAGGATCATCTAGCTCGAGTGGGACCCTAGAAACCTCGTGTCTTGGTGAAACGTGGCTTAGAAGGCCACGACCCTCAAAAAACGTGGCTTAGAAGGCCAAGACCCTTAGAACACGTGGCTTAGAAGGCCATGACCCTCAGATATCATGTTTAGTTAGTGTTGCAATCATCAATCCAGGTAAGTGAAACTGGGACGATACCCATCCGGTTCACTAGCGCACTAGTTCTAGTCCGCCCACCTAGATACCCAGGGTTTTCCCTTGTGCTCAAACAAGTTTCACATTCACATAGTATATTTATTTCTCATTTCACAGAACAAACAAGATATTGCACAAAAAAGTCACCATTTGCATACCAAAGCACTATTTCAAAGACGCACGCACACGACATGTCTCTTTTTATAAAAATACACCACTTTAAAAGTGAAAGAATATTCAACTCCTATAAAGAACCATTTCAGTGTCATAAATACACCAACAAATCATTTGAGTTATTATTGAGATCATTTCCAGAAAAGACAAGAAGACCTTTCACCAAAAACAGCTTGATTTTATACAGAGGCGTCACTTTAAAACTTGATACACGAGGTAACCATGTCAAAACTTGTTTTCCATTATTCAAACAATTTTGCATTTCAACTTCAAAGGTACACAACAAGGAAAACACATCAAAATTGATTCATATACTTTGAAAATGTCTATTTAAACATACAAGCACCTAATGTGACTTGAAAACACCATTCGCACCTGTCAAACAACTCTAAAAAACCTTTCAACCATGTTTCGCACTAAAAACGCCACTTAAATAAACAATTCCTCAACTTATGAAACATATCGCATGTAAAAGAAACCATTACAAAATCAATTTCACAAATCAACCCTTTCAAAACCTCTTTGGCACACTATAAACAATTATTAGACATTTCTAAAATTTACCACAACCGAATCGAAAGGAATATAAATGACAATTTCTAAAGACAAGTTCAACATTCATCATGCACGCATGTTTCACCATTTTTAAAATGCATTTCGCAAAACCTCTACAGCTCTACCAAAACATTATAAACATAACTCGCATCTTGAAACTAAACCATAGCACATATTAAGTTAAACTAAACAAACAAACTAAATTATCTAAATGAAGTAATGACATGGAACCACCTACCTCGTCATCACAGACTTCACGACCGTGGTGCGCAACGACCGCCGCACATCAACCGCAACTCAAACAAAACCAAAATTGATCCTAAACAAACAATTGAACTAAAACATCAATAATTAAACCAGAAATTCATTGAATTCTTCATCCGAACCTAATGCGCACCATAAACGAACCAGAGGTGAACCATAAATCATGAAATTGAATCAATACAAATAAGATCAAACCCTAAAATCAGGACCTAAACCCGCTGGAAAAAGAAAACCCCAAAAAAACAAGAGAAAAGGGTATACCATGGGGAGAGGGTGTCACGGCATGGAAAGGCTCGGCCAAGGGGTGTTCGGTCACCGGGGATAGGAGGTCGGCGGGCCGAGCAGGGCTGGCCAGCGGTGAGGTGGGGGTTCGTGCAGCGGCTCGAGCCGAAGAGGGGGCGGCCACCGGACAGGCGGAGTGGGAGGCGGCACGCGGGTTAGAGAGGTAGCAGGGGTGCGGCGCGCTCCAGTTGGGGCGACATGGGAAGGGGGGAAAACGGCCAAAGGTTGCAGCAGAGGGGGAGGGAAATGCCGCATAGGGTTTTGGGGGGCAAGGGGTTCAGCGCGACAGAGAGGGGTAGGAGGGAGGGTCCGACGGGATTGTGAGGAGGAAAAAAACGGAGGGAGGAAAAGAAAGGAAGGAGAAAAAAAAGAAAAAGAAGAAGAAAAATAAATAAATAAATAAATAGAATAAAATAAAAAGAAATTAAAATAAAATAAGATAAAAAGAAATTAAAATAAAAAGAAATTAAAATAAAATAAAAATAAATAAAATAAAACGAAATAAAACCTAAATTTAGCATTATTAATAATAATAAAAACACCTCAAATTATAATATATTTATTGTTATCATTAAAACAAACTGTTAATCCTTATTAGTTTTATTATTATTGTTATTATTATTATTATTATTATTAAGAGTAATATTAATAACGACACAAGACAAATTATATTCTTAACACCATTAATATTATTGTTTTATTATACTAATCCATTTCATTTAATTAATCAACCATCAATCAGGGCGTACGGTGAAACGGGTGGGCCGCACGGCGACCCAGGTGAGGCCACGCAGCTTTGGTCACGTTGCGCTGGACGCAAACTAGACCAAAACACAAAGAACTCGAAATCTAAAGTCGGGTTTCGACCTGAACTAACTAGCGCAAATAAAATTAATAAAATAAATAAATTTTAAAATAGTGGGTGCGACAATTCTCCCCACCATAAAGCTTTTCGCCCCCGTAAAGCCGCAACTAAGGCTAAGACCCAAAGTAGGAAACGACACCCCACTAAGGATCAAATAGGATCCCCACAAACATCAACAAAAGAGAGAGAGAAACATCGTTCTCAGAGAAAGTGACTCAAAGACAACATCAAGAATTGCATAAAAAGACTTTACGATATGGGTCGCCCACCCCAAAGAGCTAAAACACCTCTAGTTAACTGATCAAGGAAGGGAAACCCTCACACGCACTGAATATAACTTCACAAGCCAAAACATCCCAAGCACCATTGAATGAAAAACCATGTCCACAGATCACTCTGTTCACTTATTACCAAGCTGTATTTAGAAACAGAAGCAAAAGATCAATATGGGGAGGCCCGAGGGGCTCCCCACCATTAAGAACTTACTTGCGCTCGAAACGGGACTAGAAAGCCAACACAGAGAGGTTTGAGTGGACCCCCCGCCATTAAAGAAAAAAAACCAGCACTGGTTCATTCTAGAGACATTCCTACGAGACCCAATGTGGGTCTCCCCACCATTAATAACCTGCCAAAGCCCAAGGCGAGACCATAAAACCAACATAGGGAGGTCCAGGAGGACTCCCCACCATTAGAACTAATGGAATTTATAGAACTTTGATAACTTCTCAACGGTGACCAAACACCCCACCACAAGGGGCGGGGAGGGAGGGGCCTGACCACCAGGCGTCAAAACCACGGACGACCACAAACCAACATTTTAAAATTTCCTGGATGAACACCATTCATGTTTGAGACTGAGTTACCCAACAGACTCACATAAGGACCACTAAAGCGATTGCATCCAGTGGAACGCAACCCCCAAAACATTAAGGCAACGAGACGAACACGCCTCCACATGGTCAAGAAAACCTTATGCAACCAGACGGTTCGTTCGGAGCAGAACAACCATAGAAAACATTTTAAGCTGCTTTCAATTTCAACACCAATGACAAAAATAAAGTCGGGTCTCATACACTCTCGGGGTTCCTGACCACGCGCTAGCTTCGCTCCGAGGCCTATGGATGGAGCCCTGATGTTTGAAGCATCTCCTGCCTCGTAGTCAGGTATTGAAGACTCCAAAGCGAATATTTTCCTTCCGGTGTCACACGCAATCATACTGCACCCGAGGCAATACCTACAGACACAACACACCATGATGTCTAATTACTCTCACACTGAACATTCAACAAAACGAGAGCTTAGATGGTACACGCGCATCACCAATTGTTACACTGAATGAGAACATGGCACCACAAATCATCGCCAAGCACGATCATTGTTGTCAAGAGAAACATTGCGCTGAGAAAGACTTTAAACCGCATATTGAACAACACGTGATTCCTGCAAATGACCATAGTAGCCTCATACGACTGGATCTGCTAAACTAGTAGCCTAACACAAACCTTTCCTTAAATGAAACAAACCAAAGACTAGAGGTCATTTAGAACGATAGACCGCACCAACAACTTAGGGTTGCTTCCAATCCACTGTTGATTATCAAAGAGGTCTCACGCTGTAAGACGTCACCGAACATGACTCTTGCGGCTAATGTAAACACTACCAACCATTCAAAACAATGATAAGCACTGACAGCTCTCAATCGCCTTCACCCTTCCCCACTAGAATTTCTTTCACCGCTTCTAGGGTTACCTTTAGACACAACGATGTCAACTTCATACCCGACGAGTCAAACAACTCAAAGAGACCAAACTCCGTTCAACTCCCCTCGCATCTGTCATCCCGCCGTGAGAGGTCTTAGTTGTAGAAAGGAGAGGTGGGTTCAATTATAGAATAATAATAAAAAGTACTCTGATTAAATGGAGGGCCGGCCAATGACGAATTTCCCGTGTCCATGTTTCAATTGCATTTTAACATTTTATGGGGGCATACACTAGTCAAAAAAGAAAACCATGGGCCCAAATCAAACTGGTCCAACGGTCAAGACATATCACACAAGAAAACACCAAACATGCAGGGGAAACCACTGCAAGGTCTCCCCGATGTACTCTTCAAATGAATTCACTAACTACACACTTTCATACATACTTACAAATAAGAACTCAAACTCGGGACACAAACCATTCAGAAAGAATACTCAGCTCAAAACGACACACATCCAACATCTCAAAAACACAAGGACATGCCACACAAACACCATTTACTAAAACACCAAATTTTCCTTTTTCCTTTAACAAAACATTTTGAAAAATAAGCAAACCCGGTGGATTGCACCAACACCAATGGTGTCCCATGAGCCTCGCACATGCATGTTCTCGTGCCGCACTGGCACCCACCTCATATCCATCCATGCACTCATCTGCTCGTGCCATTAACCATTTCCCTTTTCGTATAAACTCATGCATGTGGCTGCCCATGAGAGCGCCAAGGATCAAAAACCAAACCTTTCCATTTTTTTTTTCAAAACCAAAACATTCAACCCACACCTTTCAAATATCATACATCATTTTCTTTTTAAAGCGTTTCATTTGAAAACATTTTCCATGACCAAAACATTTTTACTTAAAAACCAAATTCCCATGAATCCAAAACAAGGGGACACGAAATGACGCAATAGAAACTTGTGTCAGCGGGTGACTGGAACGTATGGTTGGCGGCCATACGCCAGTCATGCCACTGCCACGGAGGGTATTCTAGGACAGCATACCCGGCTCCACATGGTTTTCCAAACCCTGCGAGCTCACTAGGACCGCTGACCTTACCCCTTTTCAATTTCATTAGACAAGATTATCCACAAGGGCCAAAAACTCAGACAAGGCTCAACATACTTCGGTAACTCGAGTCCCGCCACGAGGTGTGCTGGCCAGGAACATTGATCGTAGTTAGAACATCGAGTTCTGACAACCTTAATTTTGGTCTACACTGACTCTATCTCAAAAGAAAACGACCCAAGAGGGCAAACCTTGCCCTTTGATACCATTTTGTCACAAACCAGGTTGGGTCGTCATCCGACCCGGCGCCGGACCCGGTCCGTGGCAAGGCCCGAAGGGCGTTCCCGATCCCCACGGGCTAGCACAAGTGCCCGGGTATCATGCTTAACCAGTGGGAACGGTTTTACCCAAAATACAAGAAAGAAATACAACCAACCAGATAAGTAACTGAAACTGGAAATAGACTACAAAACACACTTCTAAACTATAAACAGATTTAGGTCTATAATTCAGCTAAAAACCCAAGATGAAAACAACAGGAAAAGAGAACTAAGTTCCAAAACCAACCTCATGCGACATGAGAAGTTTCATCACCAAGCTACCAACACCCACCTGCACACAAAGACCAACAGCAACTAGAACCACCATCGCTGAGCACGACGGACAACCTGGAATACACAAGAAACAAGAAACTACATACACCCATGGGTGTATGTATGGTGTGAGCTAAAAGCCCAGTTGGATGCCACCGAGAATAAGTTCCATGACAAAACATCAAAAGACAATTTAAAGTGCCTATTTAAAATTATACTTTCAAAATTCTTTTAAAGAAAACATTTGCAAACCAAAAGCCAAAGGAAAACACTGGAAACACAAAAAAAAGAACTCATTTCATAGACACAATTTTAAAGGGGAAGAGAAAAGTTCATTTTGGGCACACACACACACACTCACACCCACATACACAGACATACACACACACACACACGCTAACACCCAAATGGTCCTCCATATACCGACGGAAGGCACCATGCCATAGATGGTAGAGCACAATAGGTAAAACCCCTAAGGATCATCTAGCTCGAGTGGGACCCTAGAAACCCCGTGTCTCTGTGAAACATGGATTAGAAGGCCACGACCCTCAGAAAACGTGGCTTAGAAGGCCACGACCCTCAGAACACGTAGCTTAGAAGGCCACGACCTTCAGATATCATGTTTAGTTAGTGTTTCAATCGTCAATCCAGCTAAGTGAAACAGGGACGATACCCATCCGGTTCACTAGCGCACTAGTTCTAGTCCGCCCACCTAGATTCTCAGGGTTTTCCCTTGTGATCAAACAAGTTTCACATTCACATAGTATATTTATTTCTCATTTCGCTGACCAAACAAGATATTGCACACAAAAGTCACCATTTGCATACCAAAGCACTATTTCAAAGATGCACGCACACGACATGTCTCTTTTTATAAAAATACACCACTTTAAAAGTGAAAGCATATTCAACTCCTGTAAAGAACCATTTCAGCGTCATAAATACACCAACAAATCATTTGAGTTATTATTGAGATCATTTCCAGAAAAGACAAGAAGACCTTTCACCAAAAACAGCTTGATTTTATATA
This sequence comes from Viscum album, assembly GCA_963277665.1. Taxonomy (NCBI): domain Eukaryota; kingdom Viridiplantae; phylum Streptophyta; class Magnoliopsida; order Santalales; family Viscaceae; genus Viscum; species Viscum album. The sequence goes on along the minus strand of OY728155.1, from coordinate 856,760,178 downwards.
GAGGCGTCACTTTAAAACTTGATACACGAGGTAACCATGTCAAAACTTGTTTTCCATTATTCAAACAATTTTGCATTTCAACTTCAAAGGTACACAACAAGGAAAACACACCAAAAGTGATTGATATACTTTGAAAATGTCTATTTAAATATACAACCACCTAAAGTGACTTGAAAACACCTTTCTCACCTGACAAACAACCCTCAAAAACCTTTCAACCGTGTTTCGCACTAAAAACGCCACTTAAATAAACAATTCCTCAACTTATGAAACATATCGCATGCAAAAGAAACCATTACAAAATCAATTTCACAAATCAACCCTTTCAAAACCTCTTTGGAACACTATAAACAATTATTAGACATTTCTAAAATTTACCACAACCGAATCGAAAGGAATAAAAATGACAATTTCTAAAGACAAGTGAAACATTCATCACGCACGCATGTTACACCATTTCTAAAATGCATTTCGCAAAACCTCTGCAGCTCTACCAAAACATTATAAAAATAATTCGCATCTTGCAACTAAACCATAACACATATTAAGTTAAACTAAACAAACAAATTAAATTATCTAAATGAAGTAATGACATGGAACCACCTACCTTGTCATCGAAGACTTCATGACCGTGGTGCGCAACGACCGCCGCACATCAACCGCAACTCAAACAAAACCAAAATTGATCCTAAACAAACAATTGAACCAAAACGTCAATAATTAAACTAGAAATTCCTTGAATTCTTCAACCGCACCTAATGCGCACCATAAAAGAACCAGAGGTGAACCATAAATCATGAAATTGAACCAATACAAATAAGATCAAACCCTAAAATCAGGACCTAAACACGCTGGAAAAAGAAAACCCCAAGAAAAAAACAAGAGAAATGGGTATACCATAGGGAGAGGGTGTCACGGCATGGCAAGGCTCGGCCAAGGGGTGTTCGGTCGCCGGGGATAGGAGGTCGGCGGGTCGAGCAGGGCTGGCCAGCGGTGAGGCGGGGGTTCGTGCAGCGGCTCGAGCCGAAGAGGGGGCGGACACTGGACAGGTGGAGAGGTAGGCGGCGCGCAGGTTAGAGAGGGAGCAGGGGTGCGGCGCGCTCCAGTTGGGGCGACATGGGAAGGGGGGAAAATGGCCAAAGGTTGCAGCAGGGGGGGAGGGAAATTCCGCATAGGGTTTTGGGGGGCAAGGGGTTCAACGCGACAGGGAGGGGTAGGAGGGAGGGTCCGACGGGATTGTGAGGAGGAAAAAAACGGAGGGAGGAAAAGAAAGGAAGGAGAAAAAAAAGAAAAATAAGAAGAAAAATAAATAAATAAATAAATAGAATAAAATAAAAAGAAATTAAAATAAAATTAGATAAAAAGAAATTAAAATAAAAATCAATTAAAATAAAATAAAAATAAATAAAATAAAACGAAATAAAACCTAAATTTTGCATTAATAATAATAATAATAACACCTCAAATTATAATATATTTATTGTTATCATTATAACAAACTATCAATCCTTATTAGTTTTATTATTATTGTTGTTGTTATTATTATTATTATTAAGAGTAATATTAATAACGTCACAAGACAAATTATATTCTTAACACCGTTAATATTATTGTTTTATTATACTGATCTATTTCATTTAATTAATCAACCATCAAACAGGGCGTGCGGTGAAACGGGCGGGCCGCACGGCGACCCAGGTGAGTCCACGCAGCTTCGGTCACGTTGCGCTGGACGCAAACTAGACCAAAACACAAAGAACTCGAAATCTAATGTCGGGTTTCGACCTGAACTAACTAGCGCAAATAAAATTAATAAAATAAATAAATTGTGAAATAGTGGGTGCGAAATTGAAATTATATTTTAATTCCTCTGTCCACATGATCTTAACTTCATTCCAAGTCAACATGGTGAATGGATTAGATTATCACGAAATATCATTCACAAAACATCGATAATATCCATCAAAACCAAGAAAAATTCACATCTCATTTATTGTTGTTGGTCTCAACCAACATTCCATAACATTTATTTTTTTGGATCCACACAGATCCCTTCTCTTGAGATTATGTGACCCAAAAATGAAAATTTATAAAGCCAAAATTCACACTTGTATTTTGTTTCATAAATATTCTTCTTCCTCAGGGTCTTCAGTGTAATTATCAAGTGATCTCCATGCTCTTCCTTTCTCTTCAAATAGACAATAATATCACCTATAAATACTACCACAAACTGATAAAGATAGTTTCTAAAGACTCTATTAATTAGATCCATGAAGATAATGGGGACATTATTAATACTAAAAGGCATCACTATAAATTCATAGTGTCCATACTGCGTATGGAATTCCATATTTGGTATATCATATTTCATGACCCTTAAGTAATTATATCATGAATGAAGATAAATCTTGGAAAATTATCGAGCTCCTCATAGTTGGATGAATAATTCATCAATGAGGGGAAGAGGATATTTTTTCTTGATAGTGATCTTATCATGTTCTCGATAATCAATGAATAGTCTCATTTATCCACCATTCTTCTTAATAAACAAAATAGGTTCTCGCAAAGGCGATTCACTAGGGTGTATAAATACCTTATCAAGATTCCCTTTAATTTTATTCTTTAATTCATATAACTTAATTGGGGTCATTCTATATGGTGTATTTGAAATAGTCATAGCACTCAGTTTGTGTTCTACTAGAAATTCAACTTCATAATTTTGTGGAAGTCCGAGTAATTCTTCCAAAAAGACATCATCAAACTCCTCTACAATGAGTGTATTTTTAATTGTGAGTTTATCCCAAACCATTTGAGATATATCACCTTAATTTATAGGGATAAATAACCATGATATGGAATAAATTTATTCTGTAAGGTTAATTCATTCTTGAATCGATAGATGGTCATAGATTGATCCAGAATGTGAAATGTGACTTACCATTACTAGAAATTAAAATGGGATCCACACATAGAGAAAAAATACAATCCAAGAATCAAATTAAATTCTTCTATTGGATAGATAACAAGATTTTCAGGAAACACTTTCCCACAAACATCAACTGGAGAAGAATTATAAACATTTGATGTGACCTTTGTGCCATTAAAAGTGGTCATAGCTTACTAAACATCTAATTTTTGACGTAACATAGAGGTAAACATATAAAATTATTTAGAAATAAATGAGTGGGTGGATCCATAATCAAATAAATCATTTGATAATTTAGAGGAGGTAGTAATTTTACCTTTCACAACTCCATTATCAAACTTCACATCGCCAATAGTGATCACATGTGGATTGCCTTTTTATTTTGCCTTAAGAGCTTAATGACATCAATAATCATCAATAACTCTTGGATTAGGGAATTTATTGGAATAATTCCCAATTTAATTGTTCTTGAAACATTAAAGTGTAAGAGGTTCATTTGTGTATCCATTTCTCTATTTACATCATTAGACATAATTTTCCCTCAATTTAGAATTCAACATCCCTATAACCTCATTTCATTAACATAAATTTTATTTTTTCTAGTCTTTTTAAGACAATTTAATAGATAATTCATTCAACACTTTGAGTAAAGGGGACACACATCTTTCATTTAGTGTGGTCTTTCGAGTTTCCCTTGAATTCCATTTTTATATTCTTATCAAACCTATAATACTGATGGGTTACTACAATATCCATATTAACCTTGATATTACATAGAACAATTACGTCATATATATTAAAGTCCTTAGTGGATTATTCCCCTAAAATAATTGGTTTTAAGGCACTAAATAATTGATCAATTTTACTCTCTAGTTGGATAATAATTCTTGAAGCATACCATACAAGTCTAGTAAAAACTATTCATAGGTACTAATTAATTTATCCAAATTTTTCTTAATTTCACGGAACTCTTTATCCATATCTGTTCAAAGAATATAGGGAAAGTACTTATAAAAAAATAAGATCCTGAACTCATCCCATTCCATGGGTTTAATTTCATCTCTTTACCCTATATTGTTGATAAGGTTCCACCATTGATCAACTCCACCTAGAAAATGATAGACTACTAAGATGAATTTATCATCATCTAAACATTATAGAACTAAAAATATCTTTTTTGTGGAACTGATCCAATTTTCATCCACTAATAGATTATAATCCCCATAGAAGGAAGGCAGACATTGCCTCATGAATGACTCAATAGAATGTTCTTCCCTCCTTTTTCTAGTGTGGAAGTCCAACATGATTCATAGCTTTAGAAATGTGTGTATGTATAGTTATATTACTTTCCATTATAGCTCCCATAACATTGGGATTCTCTAAATAAGAATCAATACATGTCCCATCACATTCAGTATTAATGATGTTCTTTTAGGTTCCATCCATTGACTAAAACCAAGAAGCATAGTGTGAGAAGAAATAATCATAATGGCAAAACCACATAATCAATAATAAAATTTCAATTGAGGAAAATTTAGGTTTTATCCTAGGTTATTTAGGATCATTTCTCAAACACTAGGGTTATAACCTATACTTATACATATTCTTAGGGTTATTACTATGGTTTTGTCATCCTATTTTTGAAATGTTAACTATACATTTTCTCTAATATCAATAATAATGACCCATTCATTACATACATTAATATTAATTAAAAATTAAATAATATTCATTAGAAATATAATAAATCCATGATAGGACTATATAGGTATATTTAATTTATAAACTAGTTGACATAATCAACTTGTTCTTAAGACATCTTCATTATCCCACACTTATTTCATCACAACTAGACCCCTATTTTCAAATCTTACTAAATACCCATCTTCATGACCTGGAGAAAAGATACATATTAAAGGGGGATCTTACATGATCAGTAAGGGTAATCACTATAGATATCAATCATATCATACTCACAAGATATAATAAATTAACATTTCAAAATATTATCCTTTATATGAATGGTCAAGATATTGTGCCATGGTACAAATCATAAAAGTTCATAAGAATTAATGAACAAAATAATAATTGTCATAAAATAAGACATTAAATTTTGTGTCATACATATAAGCATAGAAAATAATTTATTATTAGTGAAGTATCATTTTCAAGACCATTATAGAGGACAAAGTCTATTATTGAACCATGTTCACTCCTCGTTTCAGCCCAGTACTACTAAACTGAGATCATTTTCCAATCAAGCCTTGTATATATCATGGTATATAAAATTTTACCCAATTAATTAGAGGGAGATATAGGTCACAACAATCTAATACTGAATCCATTCTTATGTCTTCCACAATAACATAAATCATTCATCATGACTAAAGGAATAAAATGGGTCTCTTTAAACATCATTCCACCATAACATAATCCATGTAAATCAAATTGTTTTCATATATAAAATTTCATCATAAACACAATCAGACCATAATAACAATAAGGATATTATACTTAAAACATAAAAATATTAAATAATTCCACTATATGTGAAAAATAACTATCATATCACCCTTGAAATTAATTATTGAGGAAAATATCAATTCTTCATCAAAAACATTTTTTTTTTCAAAATGCCGCAAAATTTTAAAGGAAAAGAATTTATTTGAAAATAAACTTGAACTTATGTGAATCAATCGTCAAGTAAATAAGGTGTTATGGAAACATAAAAATTCATTAATTCCATATAAGTGAAAATAAAACATTCTTATTGTACTTTTTTTGGAATGTTAAAAAGTACAAAGTATCGAAAACATGAAAAATTTCATTTTATACCATTTAATAAAAATTAAAAAATGGGTTAAATTGAAATTAAAAAAATTTTGAATAATAAAATGAATATTTTTGAATAAATATTTATGAGACATGGGCGTAGATGATAAATATACCCTTATTAAATACTTATGTATAAATAATCTTGGGTAATAATGACATTGTGACTTATCCCTTACGATAGGTCTGATTTTCATTTTATGTATTTGAAACTTTTGTATAATTTTTTAAATTATGTAATTTAATTAATCCAAAGACATATTAATTTTTAAGATATCATATATGATCATATTATGATATGTTTTTTTTGTAACATTAATAATCATCTTTTGGGTATTAACTTCTTTATTTTCGTACGCATGATTTGTAAAATAAGTTATCTTTCTTCTTCATGGGTTATAATTATATCATTTAAAAAATATATTAGTATAATATATTTCAAATTTATCCATTCAATTCATTTATATAATTCTATTTTAATTAATATCATGTAGAATGAATCACATTGTGTCATGGAGATGAGAGGTCGTACGCATGCATGAGTGACGATATCATTCCTATAATTGTTGAATGGCATTGAATTGGATCATATAAATCTTATAGAATCAATATAATGTTATAATAATCATATATATTTATAATTTATAACATTTTACCCATCCAAGTAAGACGGTGGTGAGAAAATATTACACCACAATGTGGAGTCAGTAAGTCGTACGTACGCACGTGTGGTGATTTCATTTTTTATAGGATGGATAAAAGATAGAATATGGTTGTTTCATAATAATAATAATAATATGTTAGTATATAATTGAAAATTTATTTATTACTTTATAATTAAAAAACTTAGCGTGAGGAATTATAAGAATAATGATGTTTGAAAGAATCATTTGAGGGGATTACCACATTTTCGACGTGCTCCCTTTAAATATCCTCTTAAAGAACTACAGTTAGCCTTTAAAATAGACCAAAACATATAGAATATAACTAGGGAATATAATATGTGAAATGGTAAGGCGAGGTTCATGAATTAAGGCTCTATGTGATGTGAAGAAGTGAGGGTGAAGGTGCCTTTTTATAATTGAGGTGATTTGAACTTTTGGGATATCTAAAAATAGTAATTGATAATAAAATAAAACCAATCCAAAAACCTCAAAAATTCCCCCATTTTGAATATTAGACGTGATAGATTTGTAACATCATAAACTTATAAATTTTTGAAAAGTTTTCATGATAATTTAAACCTTTTCATTTTAATTACAACTTAATTCTTATATTTAATTTTTAACTAGAGTAACAAATATTTGAATATTAAAAGGGTGAAATATTATCTTATTTGATGTCAATTAAAGCATAAATAAATAAACGAGAAATATTTTGACCATATAATAATTATTATATGTTTTTAATTTTTTTGTGATGTTTAAATAATTTAATAAAACATTTTATTGATAAATAATCAATAATGTCAATTTATAAAATATTTAATTCATTGATTTATAAAAATATTAATTTAACATGTTAACTTCCAACCAATTATTTTTTTGTATTATTTCAATTTTAGGCTCAAACTTCATTGGGAAAATAAATTTTCCCAAGTTGTAATTATTTTTTATCTTTAGTAATATTAATTTTATATTTCTCTTAATGAAATAATTACTATAACATTTTTATGTAATTATTTAATATATGTATTTGTTGAATATAAATAAAAAATAAAATACGATGACAAAGATAAATCTTATATATTTCTTAATATTTCTTATAATGAAATATATATTGTAACGTCCGGATTCCGGGTACCACTCCATGGGTTCCCCGAACCCGATTCACCACGTGACCTCAAGCGCATTTCCTCAAACGCCAGAGGCTGCCGACTAGCAGCGAGGGCCCAGGTCTGATAGTTGGGAAACTGTGCCCTCATTTTTCAATGTTTAGTGCAGCAGAATATAAAATAAACATACAACAACAGCGAAAGCAGTAAACTATACACAACTGAGATAAAAAACTGCAGTAGATATAACCAACCATTATATAAAATGATGTAACATGCCTCAATTCTATGAACACAGCAAGAACAAGTTACACTGCAATACAATACAATACAACTGAAGTACACGTACAGGAAAACAAAATAGAATAGCCAGCGGTATATCGAGGAAATTCCTGGTCCCATGCTCTCATACTCATCAGCAACAATCAAATACCTGTATAAGAACACGTTCCCTTATCTACACCTACAGAAACGTATTCTGTTTGGGCCAAAAAAACATGACCCAAACAGGGTGTGAGAAATAAATTTCCTGTATGCACCCACCAAAGGCCCATGCTCAACATTGTGTAAACATGCAACAATAGTGTGTATTAGTAAAATGAAATAAACTAATCAGTACTCAAAAGTAACTAACTTACCAGTTATATTGCAATTTTATTATTCTTTTAATCCATTTCATTTAAGAAAACACCATAGTAAATTTCTAATTATTCAGTTAGTGTCCCCAGAAACTTATCCCTTACCCTCAGGTAATCGAAACCGTAACCTGCAGGTACATTTCCACATGCAGAATGGATTTTTCCCTTAGGTGTACGTAGTGTCGCCCTCAGGCATAGAGTCTATTGCCCGCAGGCACAGAAGAAGTTACCCTCTGGCCGAAATAACCACTTCCCATAGGCTAAAGGTAACACTGCCCTCGGGCTAAGTAAAGCAATTCCCTCAGGCTAAGCAAGTAACCAGGACATGCCCAACATGTAAATAAACATTCACAAGTAATTTTTCTCAGGGAAATTCTATAATCATTACTTTAGAGGCATTCCCTAAGGTATCCTGGGAAAATGGCTAAACAGAAGAACGCACCCCCGGGGTGGTCCTGGATCCAAGAACTGATCCCAAACGAGAATTTTTACGACTTTTATTTAATCACATATACAATTCGAGGTATCCAAAATAGCCACAACCTCAGCCACACGACAGCCCAAATATGGGTTCGTAGCTCAAAATCACACAAAATGCACAACAATTGGAATATAAACACTAAGACACCTACCTTAAACCCCAAAGAATGATATACATGAACTTCGATTCCAGAAACTCCCAAGAACGACGTAGATCTGACTTAGAATAAAACTCATTCAAACATAAATAACTTCCCTTAGATGAAGAATTTACAAGAACGACATAATAGGAGTGGAGGGATTACCCTTGTGGTTCTAACGAGATCGTCCGAGGCAGAAACGGATTCCTGACGTGCGCCTGGAGGATATCCAAAGATTCGGTCGTCCCTCCCAAGCTCTCGTCCGGTTCTAAACCTTCCCTATGAACAGGGGAGGCTACTGCCCATTTTAAGAGAAAAAAACAAAGTACACGACATGTACTTCCAAGTACATGGCGTATACTTCCCATTTTTATAACTTTTCCTCTGGCGGATTCTCGCCAACGTGGCACTGCTCATCTACCAACATGACTACACAGCGTGTATCCTTGAGTACATGGCGTGTTCTATCACACAGCTATACACCACCTTACTATTCGTCTGCCAACTGACTACATGGCATGTAAGGGACCACTACACGGTGTGTAGTTGGTCTTTACACCCTTCATCGCTGACATGGCCACACGCCCTGTGTACTCATTCCACACGGCCAAAAGTACATGGCGTTTACATTCCAAATTTTCGGATTTTTCCCCATTTTCCATATTTTCTCAAAAACACTTAAGCAAAAGAGAAAAGGCGAAGCCTGTACCTCAAAAATAAGAACCGGTTTCTTACATATACTCTTTATAATCTATTATTAAAATTTTTATACTTATTAAACAATAAATGTGAAAATTTTATCATCAATTTACATAAAATTATATAAGTGTCATAATCTATTCTATAAGGCTTCAAATGGTTAATAACTCGAACCTTGGATCGTTATGGTGAATATATACACGAAAAATAATATTTTCTTCAAGTTTTTGTGTCTTTTAATGGTTATTATCACTTTAAAAATAGATATTTTATATATTTTTCATCAATTAAATAATTTCAACATCATTAAAGTATAAGTTTTTATGGGAATTATATATTAGCTAAAATTTACAAATAAATTGTCATGGAAAATAAAAACATTTTACATTTCGAATTAGAATTTATAATCTAATTTATATTCCTTATAATTGTATATTAAAAATGATATAGTTATTAAAATTTGAGTAATTCATATTTATCTTTACTTTAATAAAAATTAATTAAATGTCATAATCTAATCCTAGTGGATTCCAAATGACACCATTCTGACCCAAGTATGATATAGGTCAAAACACACTAGTATAATTATATTAGTACAAGTGTTTGGGTAATTTTAAAATATTATATTTACCCTTAATTACCCGATTTACCCATTTAGCCTATTAATAAAAATTACTCAAGTTACTATTCATAATGCCCAAAAATAAAACTAAGCTATTTAAATAATTTTTAATTATTAATTCCAAATATGGAATCCTTATTTAAAAACTTAAATCATAGAATCTTTAGTAATTAATTTAAAATCAATCCCTTATTGGAAATAGAGAATGAGTTTTAAAAGTTAAAACATTACAAAAGATTGAAATTTTTTACATTTGAATTCTATTGAAAATTAATGCTAATGAAAAAAATGATATTGAACAATAAAAATATATTATATTTATAGTTTAAAACAAATAAATAGTATAATTTAACCATATAAACTGTTTTTATTAAAAAAATTTGCTTTCAATCAAAATTTAATGTACTTTTACAATTCATGAAAACATGAAAGTTATCATAAAAGTATCTAAAATTAATAAAATGTAAAATTTTATATTCTAATTTCAAATAAAATATTTATTTTATCATATAAAATTTATTAATGTGTCAAAATATTAATGTAAATGGGGTTTCCATTAAAAGGTCGAAAATTACCCTTTTGAAAAATAGAGGTTTTTGTATATCAAATAGGGTTTATTCATACCCTATAATAAAAATATCTATTTAATGAACATAAAAAATATTTTATTACATATATAATAATTATATTTCATTAATTATATTTAATAATAATAAATTAGTTAAGAAAAAGACATATATATAATTGGTTTAAATTTTCATTGACAATAAATTTTCATATGTTAGTGATATTTATTCCCGCTAACCTAACAGTTAGGTTATAATGGTTATTTTATAATAAGGTAATCTTGTGGATTGTTTAAACTCATTATTTCATGAAATTATTTAATATTTTAAATTATTTAAATAAAATACTTCATAAATACCTACGGGTGTTACATGAGAGGTGTTAAGTAATTAAATAAATTTGTGTGTTCACAATGCCAAATCAATTGTCCAGGTTTGGTCCCCTCTAGATGCGTAATTTATTATGACCAATTGTTAATTTATATTAAATTATCTTAGGTTATACTGGTTTGGACATATGGATTTGGATGAAAAAGGTTTTTTGGGGCATGTGTCCTTGTGGATCCTGAGCCAGACATAGTAATTAATTTAACTGTATATCCTATTTACTTTTGATATCTTTGAACACTATTTATTTGATATACATGAAATTTATTATGAATTAGACACTGTTGGTGGAGGCCTAAAATGTATATATAAAACTATTCTCAGGTCTTCATTGCATTGGGGTACCCAACTTGACCCTCTCGTTCGCAATTCTTTATACTTTTCTTCTATTGGTAATTTTATAAGGAAGTTAAGAGCACGAGACTAAGCTGTTATTTAGGATGCTCATGGAGATCGAACTAGCGATGTCTGTTCCATATTTATTTTTTGTTGTTGTATTATATTTTATTTTTTGCGTTTCATGATCTATTTTATATCATCTCGTCTTCATTCATGCAATGTTATACATTAGTATTAGTTATATTTTATATTCAGTTGATATGGTTATTAAACTTGTCAATTAGAAATTTACTTTTTATAAAACAAAATTTTCTATTATTTTATTATATTACACAAATTGTATACTATAATCATGGGGTTATAGTCTCCACACAATACTACCCATATACCCTCACTGCTAGTCGACAACCTCTATTGTGTTGGGAAGTGCGCATGAGGTAATGTGGTGATCAAACTTGCTAATGTTCCCATTAATAGTCAAGATGGAACGTTACAAACATAATCTTATATTTTCTATCTTAAAAAAATTTATAGTTTCTTGAAAAATGAATTTACATATATGTTAATAATAGAATCACAAGACAATAATACAGATAATGAATGAAAATTCATGGATTAAAAATAACATATCTAAAAATGTGAAATATAGTAGTCCAGTGGTTTATGTGGTAATAATTTATAACTCCATAAAACCATGATAGAATAAAAATACTAAAATAAAATATTATCGTTAACATATATTATAATAAATAATTTCATGATAATGATTATAACTCAATAAACAGAATTTAAGTTTTCAAAATTCATTAATACTGGGGAATGAACTAAATCAGTGGTAATATGAATATAGGATCACTAATTTGATAATAAAACCCATGAAATATAATAAAATAAATTATAGAAAATTCCTAGGATAATAAATTAATATGGATTAATTCAAAGTAAACATGGTGCATAACATGTGACATGTCCCAATGAATAATAATTGAGACCGAGAAAACACTTTTGATTTTGCAAACATACAACTGAAAACAACTTGAAATAGATGGGATCATATTTAACATAAAACAAAATGACTAAAATAAAATTCATGTTGTTATATCTCAAACAGGTAGTATGTGTATATTATAAATGAAATTATATTTATAATTCCAAATATGTATCAAAGATAAGAATTTTAGATAAAAAAACCATAAATCATATCATGAATTTCCTAAAAATACATTATACTCTATTATCATAAATATACTCATGTCAATAAAATTATTTATAATCTTAATCATTTATTTTTTCATTCATACTCATCAAACATTGTCATTCTCTATATGAATTATTTTGATTTTTCACATCAGTTGTTTATTGTTTTGATCATTTGTAATTATTTCATAATATCAATGTCTACATTCACTATTATTCCATATTTAATAATTAATATTTAATTAGTGATACATATACATATTTTTTATATTTATTTATTATTTTTTAAACTCCTTTAATTTGTGTTCTAGTCATTATTCTTGATGATGATATTGAAAAAACGTTTGCTTCTCTGATTCTCAACAATCGATTGGTGTTTTCTAAATTGGTGATTTAAATATTAATATAAAATAATAATAATAAGAAAATTTATTTAAATTTTTTTATTATAATATACAATTAATTAATTTCACATTTCATTCACTATATAAATTCATATTATTTTTCAATTTTGTGGTCAAACCATCCCAAATATGAACATGTCCCGATTTAATTAATGATTATGAAGTTATTTTTATTATAATATAATTATTCCATAATAAAAATTCTATATTTTAGTGTCTATTATTATAATATAACAAAATTAAAAAAAAATTAATAATATTTAATTCATATATAAAAATTATAAAATTTGAATAAAAGGTTATCCTCTTTGTATGATTCTTTTAAATGATTAAATTAACAATGATTCCTTTTTTATCATATTATTAATAAATGGTCATAAAAAACCTTAATGGTACAATGTGATGGAACTAATAATTTTAATTATTTTACATTTAATTTAATATTTTTTAATATATTTTATTTATTTTTAGGGGAATTATCACATTTTGTGATTTAGCGGTATATTCAGCTTAACAAAAAAATGGTTTACTATAGATTTTAACTATTTTATCTTATTTTATTATATATTCCACAAAATTTCTTATACTGATCTAAATCCAGAAAATATTCCTTATTAGGATTCAATAAATCCATTTATTCACATAATTCTACTAGACTATAAGCTAAATCTACCAATGTGAAGCCCAAAACCAACTCACAAGTTAGGCCAAAAAAACTTTTCATAGATTGGAAGATTTTTTATTATCAGGCCTTTAATCCTGATTGGACTAAAACAATATTTTGAAATTTGATGGGGAGACGTGGAAGACATGGTTTAAAAACTTTCATAAAATCATCTATGTGTGAATAGGTTGTTTTTATTGCCATTAATGCATGGGGAAGAAGAGATATGAAATATGGAAATTTATGCCTAGTCAGGATAAATTCATTGAGTAAAACTAAAATAAATCACTATAAAAATTTTCCATATCATGAAATTTGTTAGAGAGTTGAGAAATACATTTATAAAAAACTGTTGTGAAGACACCACTCCCAATGTCAGCAATTTTATGGGGCTAACAAGAAACAAATTTTGTAGGAAAATTCTATCCTATAAAAGGAAGAAAGGACATCATTTCAAAAACATCCCATACAATTAGTCGACTACTAAGGAATAGATCTCCACTAAGTACCCACACTACAACATCTTCTTCCTCCACCATTTCTTCTTTACAATTTTTTATCATTTTTTATAGATTTAATTTTAAATTGTAGTTTGAATTATATATTTAATTAAATAAATTAATCCGTTCATGTTTTTAATTTTTTACACCATTTCCTCTTTTTATTTTCTTTCATCTTCTTTAATAGTAATAATAATAAATCAAATTATTATTACTATTATAAAATTATTATTTTAAAAACTTATTTTCTTCTTTCTCTTCTTCTTATTTAATTAAAATTACTTTCTTCATAGTAATTATAATAATAATAATAAAATTATTATTATTGTTAATATTGTATTAAAATTATTTATAAATTATATATTTTATTTCTTTAATTATTTTTCATTTTTATTTATTATATATATTTATAACTTCTCGCCCCCAATTGTTCTATTTTTATTTTATTCATCCACCAATCTTTCCATTATTTTATATTTATTTTTCATTTCTTCCCACCTCCCCACAAAGATATATCTTATCATCTGAAATGACAAAATAACCATGAGGATTGGATCATGGGTTGTCAAGGTTTTCATAAATAATATATAATGATTATTTTAAAAGATTTATATTAAATTTAGTATCATGCGTAGATGAGGTGAATGTCCCTAATGAGGTGATTATTCCCAATGACATGAAACTCTATTTATCTCTATTCATTTATTTAATAAAATTTCCCTCTCTAAATTTTTTATTTATTCACATGTTTGAGTTGAGCTAATAAATGGATGAAAAAATATCGATAGATATGGGTCCTAGAAGAGGGAATATCCCAGACCAAGGTGTACCATCAACTATGATTAATGGAGAAACTATAACAGAACGTTTTTAGGAATTCATTGATATTCCATAAATTCTAAATAATGGATAATAATTCAAACATGATATTTCATGTTTGGATTATCAAGCTAAAATCAGACATATGAAGTAAAATAATCATTTCATTTAAAACCAATAACATGTTATTTATTTCCATAATATATTCTTTTTATATTTTAATTGTATATTAAATTTGATTTTCCATTTTTCACGTCATCAATAAAAACCCAAAAAATATTTTAATGTTTTCATTACATACATAAAACCCCAAAAAGAGATATCTTAGGTTACTAATATGAATTAAGTAAAAAAAATTAAAGGTTATTTAATTGAGATAACCCTGGTCAACCACTATGTTGCACTAGGAAAATTATATTTTTTTATCATGCCCTGGGATAGGCATGTGTCCCCTTGGAAATCATATTTTTTCATTAAATACATCCTTATATTTATCTTATTAAGATGGTGATGAAATATTAAAAATGTTGCACGTAGAGGTAGTATTCTGTACAATGAACAAACAAAAGTTTTTTCTTAATGAATGTGGTATAAGAATAATTAAAAATAATAAATATAATATTATTACATTATATTATATAAATAATGCTAATATAATTTTTTGTAGTGGCTATAATAAATTTTATTCATGATAATTTATTGGAAAATATGTTTTTTTTATAATACTCATTTTAATGATATGAGTTTTCCTTAGAATTCTATTTTGAAATAATGGATGAATTTCAACTAATAGATACAAGAACATTCTTATAGTGGGAGAGGGTTCTAGGAGAATAAATGTGGTAGTTCTTCAAAAGGAAATTCTATTGGGATTTTAGTATTGAAGATGTGTGTATTTTCAGCTTTTATATGTGTGGAGAAGAGTAATATTGGGATTAAGCCGATCATTTCCAATAATATAAGGTTATAACTCAATTTAAAATTGAAATAATGATCAAAATTGGTAGGTATAGATAGTGTCTGTTAAAACTCACATCAAACCCCCATTTTTAAGAAATCTTTGTGTATTTTTGGTCTTTTTTTCTTTTAATCATTTAAATTTATCCCTCAGTTACTTTTAACAATTACATAATTTATAACCATAAAAATTAATTTTAATAAAAAATATTAATATTGAACCTTTTACATAATTTGATACATCAAATTTAAATTTTTTAGTATTTTTATGATATAATTATTTTAATGTTGTGAGATATTAACTTTCAAATAAACACACATAGTTTATTATGAATTTTTTATTGAAAATAATATCTTAATATATAAATTTATTTATCAGATAAAATTATATTTGATACATTCAATAATAATATAAATTGATTCATTATATAAAACAAATAGTGTGATGATTTCAAGGGAATATGAAACTAAATTTCCATTGAGAATAATTATTCAATGAAAAGTCTATGTATGTTTTTTATTTAAGTGACATTTTAATTTGTTCTAATCTTTTTGGAAATTGGATTTATATGATCATATAATATGTTAAAATATATAACTATGTTCCATTTATTCATATTTCATGACATAAAATGTTTTCAAATCTTATAAACAATTCCCTTATAAGGATAAGGTCATAAAAATGAAAATTTAGGTGAAAACTGTATTTTTTACAAAACACCAGCTTTTTGGAAAACGATAAACAAATCATACTGAGAGAATTTTGATATGATTAACTTAAAAATGATACTAATTTTTATTAATTTCAAATTAAAAAATATATAAATGTTTTTAGAATAAAATCATAAAATTTAATAAAATGCATTTTTTTTTGAAAATTGACATTTTAATAAATATTTTTATTTTTATTTTTATTACACACCATTTAGCATAATAATTTTTTTAACCAATTATTAATATCAATATTTATAAATTATTTATTCAAATATATATTTGTATCACATTGAATAATATTTATTATGACTATACTTTTCTAAATAATAAATAATTATATTTTTAATTTTAGGTAAACTAATTGTATTTCATTAATATTAAATGTTTTCATTATTCACTATATACATATAAGTCCTAAAAAGTTTTCTCCTGTTAACTCAATCTAAACTAATTTCTATATTTTTTAATTGGAAGAGTGAAATATTTATATTTTATCTTTATGTATCATTATTCATTTATGATAGGTCTTTCCAATAGAGAAAGTTATTGGAAACATTTAATTATTAAATATAAATCATGTAGTAATATCTTATGGTGTTATATATTACACAGTATGTATACATATGATTATATTTTTGTTCTAGTATTATAACCATTATCTATGGGTTCCATAACATGTTTTTATATAAAATTTTTATACATGTTTCTATCTCACCCAATGCCACAGAGAAAGAGGCCCAGTGGGTCACAAACAAAGTGTATCTCTAGACTCAATTAAATTCATTTTTTAATTTAATATAAAAAAATATAATTTTTAAGACTATGAAATGGTAATTATTCTATTTCTACTTTTCAAACCAATCACCAGCTATTCCATAAATTATATGGATGTTTAATATTAATAAATACTTATCCACCTCTTAGTGAATTAGATATATTTTTATCTACTAAAAGAATAATGTTATGATATTTATTTGACTAAATATTTATCATTAATGGTTCATTAAATATCAGTGATGGTTAACAAGATGATCATAGGGAATGAAAAAAATGATATATTTCATTTAGTGTCATTTAAACACATAATAGTTTATTTATTTGTGAAAATTATATTTAAATATTATGTGAGTTAGCATAGGACATTAAAATAATAATAATAATATTTTTAGTCATGGGTCTTTCTTAAAGTATATATTTTATGAAATAAACTCTTTTAAATAACTAAGATTGTATGCCAATTTGTGTAATACTTCTTATGTCATTTATAGTGTATATGTGAATTATTAGGGATAATATTTTTATTTAGAAAACAGTCTTAAGACCAATGATAATTTTATTCATAATTCTCTAATGAATTGATGACTTATATTATCCTCAAAAGTCTCATGATCGAATGTATAAGGGATAATAAATCAACACTGAAATGATTCTCATTGAAATTGATTATTAAGTATGTAAGGTGATTGGTAGATCTACAAAAGCATTGGGACTTCAATTGACGATGTTTACATAATCATGTATCACATTTTAATTACAATATATTTATCTTAAAATAACCCCTAATTGAATATTTTAGTGTATTATCTTCTAATTTTAATGATTTATATGATGAATCAAATAAAAATATTTTTGGCCCTGATAAGAATAACTTTTGAGGCACTTTAGAAAAAATTGAAATAAATGTTATATTTATACAAATGAAAATTTAATTAATTTATTTTTAGGATATTTTTTCAACCTTATGTATGTGACTAAAGCATTTTTTGGATAAAAAGTTTATAATTTTATTTAATTTAAAGTCTCATAAATTTAATTATTAAGAGTTTGTGTAATTTTAGAAATTTTTATTTATAAGTTATAAATGGTAATTTACTAATCTCATAATTTTCTTTTTTATTCACTATTAGATTTAGTGTTTTATATATTTTTTATTACATTTTTTGGAAAATTTTCTTAGCAGTTGCAATTATTTGAAAATTTTGAGTAGTGGTGGAATTAAATGAAGTTATTATATATTTGAAATATTAGTTTTAAATTGATTATTTTTATAAAATAAAATTATGATTTTTATGAGATATTAAGATTTTTCAGAGGTTTTACAATGTAATATTTGACAAATAAAAGATATTATATGGCGTATTTGAACTAGAGAGGTAGATAAAATCAACAATGGGATGCTAAAATAATTTTTTTTTGTGAAAATATAGGATTTATACTCTCTTGATCAAATTTTCACCACCATGATAATTTGTCCCTTTTCACCCATTTTTCTAGAGAAATTTTCTAATTCAAGAGGAATGAGATATCATAGAATGTGGAAGATGAAAAACAAAATATAAAGTAATGATTTTTTTATTTGGGATTGATGATCATTATTGAATTAAGGTATATGAATCAAAATTGTCAAAATTTTTAATAATACATCTAAAGATACTATGATTTTTTTGGGTAATATTAATAGTTTTTAATAATAAAAGAAAAATATTATGGCGGTGAATCGAAACAAAATGAGGTTGAATATGTTATTAATAGAATAATATATTAATATTAATAATTTAAATTAAAATGCATTATGGAATGATGGTTTATCAATTATTATTATAAAATATTATAAAATATACATTTAAATAGATGGGTATGTATAATATATGATAATAAAATTATGTTTAATGTATTTTGCTAGATTAATGCTGGAATTAATATCATTTTTATATGTGTCAAAATATTGTAAAAATGATGATTATTATTTAAAATTTTATAATATTAATTTTTTTAAAATTGATTAATGTTTAATCTTGAAATATTTTATAATTCCCAATTTTGAGTTACTAAAAAGTAATTTAAATTTTTTGGCAAGACCATCGAGAAGTCATAATGGGGTTAATTTTACATTATGGAAATTATTTTATAGTGTTATGGATGACGATGGATGGGGTGGTAATGATTTACATGATGAATATGCCACATATTAATATGGTTTTCTATAATTATGGTATTGAGGTAATTTAGTCTTCATTTCACATGAGGTTAGATTATTATCTACAAATATCCTATCACATTGTCATGGTTTCATGCTATATTAATCTTTGATCAGTCAGCTTAATGCATTATTTTTATTTCTATTGGCATGCAGAAATGTTTTTGGTTTAATTAAATAATGATTATGACATCTAAATAACTTATAAAAATTATATAAACCTCGCTTGTGAGAATAAATTGCAGTGAGAAAATATAATTGTTTGTTGGACAATGATGAGGTGACTATGTTGAAAAGGGTTCCAGGACATTTATTGGCTCGAGAGATGGTTTCTAAACAAACTTATTTCTATGATCTAAAGATAGATGGGCATAAAATGATTTACTAAATATGATTTGGATAACTTTTGTACATGTTTGGATAGTGGCATTAATAGTGGCCCATAAATTACATAGATAATCCATATATCATTTTAATGAGAAACAAACATGGGATTACAACCCCCAATATTGATAATTTGTTTTGTGTTTGGAAAATTTTTCTCAATAAACATTAATAAAAATAAATAAATATTTGTTTATATCCTTTTACATAGTTCTTCAATAGGATTTCTTAATCTCCTGAAAAAAATTCATTACATTTTAAAATACATCATATAAAAGGTTAGGTAAAAATCCACATAAGGGGAGGAATAATATGAATGATTATGATACATAAACAAATATGATTACATATCAATGAATAATTATTATCACCACATAAAAGGAATAATACCCTAATCAAAAGAATATTTATTTCATTTAAAGAAAGCATGTAATGTGGAACCTTCATAATAATAGTGAAACATATGTCAAGGTTTATTTTCAAGGAATCATAATATATATGGAAACTATAATTACACTATATACAAGAATTATATTATACATAAAGATAATAGTATCATTTTTACCCTCCACAATAACATGAGTTATAATAATTTTCCCAAATAATTAGAGGGATATATAATTTTATATCCATATTTCACATCTAAATATCCTCATAATAATGTTTTTGACATAGAAATGAGTTTCACATCAAGAATAAATATGCCTTAAACCATGTGAAATAAAGAGTTTGAAAATGTTATCAGAAAGAATATATTGATGAATAAACCATGATGTAACGAAATGAAAGGATGATTTTTTTTGAAAAATAAATGGTAGAATAAAATAAAAGATAATATATTATAAAGAGAATAAGAAACATCATAATAATTCTGACATAATGGGCTTTGAAAAGGAAAACCTCATCAATATCATTGGTGGATTATAAAAATTCATTACAATTGAAGAAAAACGTTTATACATTTAGAAGAGATAAATTTAAGAACTAAAATAAAATAAATTGAGATAGGATATAATGATGATTTATAAGAATCATTTGGAAAATATAGGGAGAAGGAGAAAGAGAAGAAAAACAAAATAGAGGGAGGGGTTGAGAGCCGCTTTATTGTGGATCCTAATTCTTTAATAACTTTATATATCAAATAAAATAATATTAATTTTATTATAAAATTATATATATGTATATTTAATCTATTAACATAAACATTGATTAATTAAAATCATTGGAATTTAGTTACTATTTTTTAATTATAGATAAAATAGTTTAAAGTCATTTTATTCGGTAATCCCATTTTCATTATGATTTCTGTGTTTTGATATTCTATTATTTATCAATTAGAAAAATTATTTGAGGAAAAATAAAATAAAAATAATTACATATTTATATTATATATATATGTAATAATCTAAAAATAGATTAATGGAGTAGTAATCATTGTATCAAAATTATACTTGTAGGAAATTAAATTTATGATTAACAAGAATTTATCCAAAACAATTAAATATATATGTATTTGTTAAAAACAATATATAATAATTATATAGAATCATAATAACAGATATATATACATATAAATTTGAACCTCACATCGTATAATGATGGTGATATATAATGAATTCCCAAAGTCTTCATATGTGGATAAAATCGATCATCAATGAGACATATCAAGAAGAATATGAAAGAAAATATGTAGATAATATTAATTTTCCGTAGCATAATAGCATTAATATCAATATTAAATAATAGTGAAATAATTTTACAATAATTTTTAGAGATAAATAAGATAATAAATGATTTAAATGTAAAAGAGAAAATACTAAATGATGGATTTTTAACTTTTTATATATGTTTACTCGATTGCTACTTTATCGATGCATTAAAGGGTTGATTTGTAGTGAAAGTAGAATGTATATAATGAAAATATTGAGTATTGGGAAAATTTAATTGATTAGATATTTAAAAGATGAATAGTTCTACGAATTGGTTTTTAATGGGTGTGACATGGGGTTTTTATACATGTAGTGGAGGAGTATTTTCATGGATAAAAATAATTAATAATACATTATTTCAATACTAAGACTCACAATAATGATATTATTTGATAATATCTATATAATTTAATTTGAAAAATATGTATTTATTACATCAGAATAGTTAAAAAATTAAATTTATTAGTTTACACAAAATAAATAATTATAAAATGAAAATTATTTATTCAAGGGAATACATTATATTTTATATACTTTAGAAATTAGTTTTCTAATTTAGAAAATGAATTAATATTTTTAATACATTATGTATCCTTAAAAATATTTTTTGGGACAATATAACAATTATATAATTTACTAAGTCACTACTACATCAATAATATATAATAAAAATTAGATTTTTTTAGAAAAAAAATATTTCAACTATTCACCTCTTAATCAACATTATTACAAAAATACACAAATATTAATGTTGGATAATTTTGATATTACAATTCCAAAAAATTAATATAATTTTATACTATTTTTTCAATTGGAGTTAATTTTTATATTATAAAATTAAAAAAATTATGTTTTTAATAAAAACAAAATTACAACATATTAATATTATTCACTAATACATTTTTTAAGTTTCATAATTTGAAGATCGGTATTATTCTATTTTAATATTTTTTACATATTTTATTCATTATAAATGTTATTCATAAGCCATTTTTCTACTCAGTTTATCAATTTACCATTATAATGATCCTGTTAATAATATAATTGTATGTTTACTATTATGAAATTCATATTATATTTATAATAAACATATATTATTTCATTCATTAATTATTCAATTTACATTTATATTTAAAAAATTAAAAATAAAGTTTATGTTTTTTTATATTTATAGTTTCTCTGGAAGGTGTGATATTTTAGCTGACCATAACCACATGTATTTTTGAATTGTATCTCATGATATTTATTTATTATTATTTTACCATTATACTATTTATTGTCCTATTGAGTGTATTAAACATTTACATGAAATATAATATGGTAATGAATTACTGTTGTTTTTCTTTTGGTTACATGGTGTATGTGTTATATTATTTACCTTTTACATAAATATGACAACACTGGAATCTGAAGAGACTAAATTTAATATAGAGAAATAAAATTATTAATTTTATTCCCCCATTTAGAAATTATTTTATTGATATTTTAACACATATCATTGGTAAATAAAATTTATGAGTTCTTTTTTATTTTATATTCAGGTTCTCATATTTCTTCTTCATACATGTCATTTTTACAATGTTTTTTACTAGGATATTAATAACATTTTGTAGAATCATCTTTATACTGTATAATATCAATACTACATATTCCACAAAATAGATCTCATTATCTATTTTTAAAATTACTTTAACTTCCTGTTACTATTTCCAGGTTTTCTAAAACCCCCTATTTTTAAAAATCATTGGTTGGTTTACATTTGGGGTTGTTTTAGGTCGAATTTTTAAGAGTTTCAGAAATTCTGGGCAAATGCATTGTTGGTTCTTGGTTTTTCCAAACAGCATGCCCTTTCAAAGTAAACCATACAAACAAAGGTAGTGGGTTTTTTAAAAATTTTAACATGGTTTACGAACCATGAACCCTGAAAAGATAAAACATCTGACCCATTTAAAACTGGTGTATGGCTTACACACAGTTTTTCCAAACCATGCACCTCTGCCAAAGAAACCAGGCATATGGTTTTTAAATTGATCTGATATTTAATTTTAAATTTTTTAACCCCTTTTTTAGTGCCCCAATGGAGTGGTATTACCACAAGACTATTATCTCATCATTGGAGATCCTAAGAATTGTTTTGGGCCACAAGGACCCCCCCCCCCAATGTGATTTGAAGCTTTAGGAACTCCCTTTAATCTTCTCATAGTTATGTTCTTTCTTTATTTGTCATTATCCAATGATCTCTCTTATCCTATATCAGGTTACATGGAATATCATGATGATTTTTGTAACTAATACCCACCCTTTTGGATCTCAACCTAGATTTGATTCATAGATCCTAATTTCCATAATTATCGGTTGGAGTTTTCAGAGTACGACTTTGTGATTCAAGATCCATTAACCCAATGTATGTAGTTCTATTATGATGATCAATTTTTTCTAAATTTAAAATTATATATTTAATTTGAATTGTTTTAATTAAATTAAATTTCATAATTTTTATTAAAAGTCTTTACATTAATTTTTTTGTAAAAATAAAATACCATTAAATTGGGGTTTGAAAAA
This sequence comes from Viscum album, assembly GCA_963277665.1. Lineage (NCBI taxonomy): Eukaryota > Viridiplantae > Streptophyta > Magnoliopsida > Santalales > Viscaceae > Viscum > Viscum album. Next base: position 856,735,888 of record OY728155.1, on the reverse strand, counting down.
TAGGTTTTTGGCATAAAATTTGAAAACCCATAATTCCATAGAATTAGGGTGTGTTTTTTAAAATTGTTGAGATATAAATTATTTAATTTAAATGGTAAAATTTTCACCATTAAAGAGTTTCATTTAATTATTTAAAAAATAATTTGATGGAAAATTTTGAAAAACGCAAATACAATTGAATTATGGGTTTATTATGAAATTGATAGAATTTTGAGAAATAAATAATGGTTGAATTTAATTTGTGAAAGTGGATTCCAAATTGAATGATAGATTTATTACAAATTCCAATTTTTGAAAATTGTTTAAAAATGGTTTTTATAGATACCTTCTTGGTTTTATCTGGGTGAAAAATGGTGTTTTTTACTAAAATCCTAGTTTGGTTTTTAAATGGAAAATTTGAATATTTGAAATGGAGAATGGGATTTATTGTTTTTTAATAATTCATAAAATTAATTATCAGTATTTGTTTTACTATAGAACATGAAACCCTTAGGTAGTTAGTGTGATATTTGGATGACACTTTACGATTTATACCTTTCTAAAACATCATATCAAGACATCACTTCCATTATGAGATGGTGATTAGTCCTCTTTGGCCTTGGTTCTAAGGGGAGTATTTATATATTTATCATATCAATTTGAATGTGGGGCCTCTATAGGCTAAATAATATCATACCTTCTTTGGCATATGACCATTTTGCTCACTTGTTTGTAATTAAAATGAATATATTCCATTGTTGAAAACTTGTTTACATGTTTTATGATTTATAAAAACTCTTTTTTATAAAAGTGTTTATTTAATCCATTTGTTAAAATTTATATTTTTGTAAATCACTATTTTTGAAAGTATTTACAACAAATAAAACGTGAATAATTTGTTTTAAATTATTTTCATCATTTTAAATGTAAAGAATGATTTGTTGAAATATGATATTTATATGCAAGACTAGATTATTTATAAATTTTAAAGAACGTATTTGGTTAATTTGATATTTAAATCTTATTTAACCCTTCATGATACCCTAATGTGCATTTAGCTCACAACCTATATGTTTCTTCAGGTGTTAGTAGACTATCTACTTTTAGGATCGAGTTGGGGTTAATCATCTCTTAGAGGTGGTTCTAGATATTGACCAATGTAATTTGTGAGTTGCACCTGAGTTAGGACTTGGAAAGTATATCTTCTTGATTTTATAATAATATCTTGTGGTACATGGGCTTGTTTATTCTTATTTTATTTTTGTTACACTACTCTCATTAGAGCTTCATCTTAATGCACACTTTATTATTTCATTTTCTTCTGCAATTTTTTTGTAAAATTCATTTCCACCTTCATTGTGTATTATTCTAGGTGATATTTGTTGACTGTGTAGATTAGGAACACCCTTCAAGATATTCCATGGTTAGATTGACTATCAGGTTACCAGGGTACCCTTGTTGGTTCATGAAAAAGATGTATTAGAGGTCCAGGTTGAGATTTTTTTATTTATGTTAGAACGAATTTGTGAAATCTTATCAGGACATAGAAGGTAGTTAGGATTGATTTCTTTACCATATCTACCCATAACAAACCATAACTATCCATTGGTAGTTAGGAAACTGTGTATTAAGTATTAGTTATAGTCTTTTCCACGTTTTGATTTGTATATATTGAAAATATGAATATTGTTTATTCAATATATTGGGATTGATTTTCCTTGTGACGTCATTTAATTGTTAATATGTTGTCTTCTTTGTTATTTTTTGAGTTTTGGTAGCATCATACCTCTGAGATGATGTGTGAATCAGATCATGGATAAATAAACTTCGGAACCACAACGAGTAAATCCACTCACGGACATGAGTCCCATTGAGTTGATTGTTAACACTATCCAAGTTCTAGGACATCCACCACCTCCAATTTTTATTCAGGATCTACCTATGAAACCACATAGGTGCATTCTAAAAAAATTTACTCAATAGTTCCTTCTTCAAAAACCCAAACTATTCAAGGTCTCAAATGATTCTCAATTGGATGGTGAATGTTTGGGCATGATGGATACTTTGTTTAGGTTCTTGGAGATGTACAAAAAAATAAAGGTAAAGTGTAATACATTTGTGATGTAAGTACCAAGAAAGGGATGGCGGGACATGATGGTGAGGGAGAAGAAACATGATGTCTTAGAGTGGAAGGACATAATGGTTATTTACACTAAGTAGTTCTGTCCAGATATTATTATTCTATCTAATTCTACAGAACTTTTCAATCATAAACAAGCTGATAAGACCATGATAAAGTATGAAATCCATTTCTATGAGCTTGTGGATTTTTCATCTGAGATTGTACTAAATGGGAAGATGAAGGAGTTAATGTTTGTGTTGGGAATCATTCATTATATTTGTTCTCAGGTTTTCTTACTAAATCAACCTTCTTATGCTGATGTGCTGGATAGAGGGATGATGGTTGAAATGGAAATGGATGGCAAGTCGGTGTTATAAGAGATTCTTTATATCCAAGTGGTAGTGTAGTTTCCCTTAAGGGAAAGCAGAATCATGATGTTTCTCACATAATATTTCGATAGAAGGGTCATTTAATACATCGTGAAGCAACTAGAATTAGTTATATAATTTTCTACTAGTGTTGAAATCAAAGATATGCAGAGATGGTTTACATTGACTCTTCCAAGAACTATGGATCATGCAAACATTTAGGGAACCTACATTGATTCTTCCATGTCTATTATACTTCGTATAGTGGAATGAGATCATCAGATCCTCCTAGAACTACATGGAGATCATATGATTCACATGTAAAAAATATTTAGCCATAGTAATTTGGAAGAAGTTACTTCATCTAGTGGAAGAGTCTCTAGAGGAAGAAAATATAGGTCTAGAGACTATGAGAGGTACCCTTACTATATCCTCATCAATTGTGACCGCACCAGTTGGTACTGGTGCATCTCATTTATTTACTTCCACCTGTATTTTTATTATGATAAATCATCATATGTAGCTTTTATCTTGAGAATGGATATCACTATACACTTTTTTACTAAGAGAGATTAATATCTCTATAGTTCAATTTCTATTTTCTCTCTCTTAGATATTGATATTTCTTACAGTTTTCTGGTTATCAATAATAATCCTATCGATGAAAGTTTTTGGGATGGATTGGATTATTTCCAACGAAGATCATATTGATTGTTATCTTTGTTGGGTCTCTTTTATGACACCAAATATTGTATACCATGTTTTTCAATGTAAATGGAACCAAATTTCAAGTAAAGAAACACATTATTATCTATAGTTATGGAAAGTAATATCAGTGTTTGAATTTTATCTGGAGTGATAATCTTTGAGTGGCTATCTTTCTCCAGTTCTTAATGTGTTTCCCGATGTGATACCATAAAAATTATTTTTTCTTCCACTGATAATGGAAGTTTAGTAATCTATTGACTTAATGCTTAGAACTCAACCAGTTTCTATGCCTTCTTACCCTACGTAAATAACTGAAATGAGAGAGTTGAAGTCACAGTTGGATGATCTTCTAGAGATATTCTTTATATTCCCTTGTGTGCCACCTTTGGAAGAACTTGTTCTTTTTTCCAAGAAATATTATGGTTTATTCGTATGTGTCAATTATTGAAAGATAAATCATGTTACAGTGAAGAACAATGATATTTTTTCATGGATGGATGATCTGTTTGATTAGTTGAAATGGGTGATGTGGTTCTTGAAGTTTGATCTTCACTATAGTTATCATCAGTTGAGGATAAACTAATCTCACATATCGGAAACATTATTTAGGATAAATTATGACCATTATGAGTAGCATGTGAATACTTTTATCCTAACTAATTCTCCTGTAATTTTTATATATTTAATGAATATAATTCTCCATTAGTATCTAGAAACATTTTTAGTTGACTTTATGGATGACATCCTCATTTAATCTATGTTCAAGGATGATAATGTGTATCATTTGAGAATAGTTTTGGAATGGATAAGAAATAAATGAAATTATTCCAATATTTCCAAGTGATACTTTTATATTTGGTAAGCAAAATTCATGGGAAATGTGGTATCAAAACATGGTATTTTTGTTTTACCTAAAAAGGGTAAGGATGTTATGACTTGGGAACAACCACAAAATGTTTTTAAGATTTAGAGCTTCTTGGTTTTAGTTGGGTATTACAATAAATTCGTTAATGACTAAAAAAAGATAGAATCTTAAATGGATAAACTAACTCAGAAAATAGAAAATTTTTCTCGGAATGATAAATGACAATATTCTTTTGATGACCTGAAATGTCTTTTGATAACTACTCTTGTGTTAAATCTTCCAAAGGCATGGTAGAGATATGTGTTTTTTTGTGATGTATCAGGTTTTGTTATGGGTTGCGTCCTTATAAATGGTAATCATATTAGTGATAATGTGTATCATCAACTTAGGCCACATGATAAGAATTATCTGACCCATGACCTTGAACTTGAAGTTGTGATGAAATATTTAATGTGTTTATGACATTACAATTATGGAGAATTGTTGACTATGTTTTCTGAGCACAATATCTTCTGTTATATCTTCTGTAAAAAATATTTGAATCTCCCCCAGATGCATTGGGTTGAATACCAAGAGTCTTTAAATTTCTACATCACCAATACCGCTAGGAAAGGGAATTTTATTATAGATTCTTAGAGTAGGAGACATCTGACCCTGGTACTGAATGAATCATCAGAGTATGGGAACTTGATGGATCTCTTTGTTAAGTTTCATATTGGAGTCTAAGAATAAGGAGATTAGGTTTCATTATCGAGTATTATATTGAAATCCAATATTCCTGAATTGATTCCTCGTGAAAAAAACTTGACGATAAATTCTATTGAATTAGATAATAACTTAATGGTGAGGATACAATGCTTATTTGGTCATTCTCTGAAGGGGGAACTTAATGTTTTTGGATCTTTTTTGTGATACCATCTTTGGCAGGGAATGATTTTATAGGGTATTTCTATAGTTCCTATGGTCAGTGAACCTTGGAACCATGAAGTTGTTCTATAACATGTAGTGGATTTTTTGGGGGCCATGTATTAGATGGGCCATTACTGATTTTTTCCTTCGTTGTTATATATTCCAATAGGTTAATACTATGTCCTGAAAACCTTTGGGTTTGCAATAACCACATCCAGTCACTACAAGGTATTTCTATAGACTTTTTGGTTGGGTTTCCATGTACCCAAAATAAAGAGAATCTGATATGTTCGTTTATTAACAGGCAGAATATATCAACACACATTATAACCATTATGATAAAATAAAATTTTAGGAGTTGGGAAATCTATATATGAAATATATTGATAGTTTACACAGATTTACTTCATTTATATTATCTTATATTGATCATATGATCACTTATCTCATTTATAGGACTTTAAGAGGCATTGGTATATCACACCCATTTGTGTATGGCATACTATCCACATTCGAAAGGTCAAATAGAAATATCTATATAGATTCATCAAGATAATATTTACACTTGTGTTCTTGGAATTGGTGGGGACTGAGATTCACATATGGGTGTGGCTGAGTTTTATTATAAAAATAGTTACAAGGACATGATAAAAATGGACCCCTTTCAGTCCTTGTATGGTCATAATTTCATATCTCTATTGTGTTGGTCATGGATTCATGAAAGTTCCTTTGTTAGAATTAGATTGGTGATAGAGAAGACAACAAATACATAGTTGATTCACCAAATAATGTTGATGATACATTGATGATATAATTCTTATGTTGATTATCACTGTAGATCTTTGTAATTTTTAGTTTGTGGTCAGGTAGTCTAGAAATTTTCCCCTCATTTGGGTCATCGATGGTTGGGTGGCAACGGATGCTTGCTCCTCATTTTGTGGGACTTTTTAGGTTGTTAAGTAGATGGGGAATGTTTTTTTTATATTTTCACTTCCATCACAGCTAATGTTGATACAGAACTTGTTCAATGTATCTCATCTATGAAATTATTTATCAAATCCATCTCATATTCTGAGTTGGCATGATCTTGAAGTTGACCCTGATTTATTTATGACTGACGGGTTAGTCATGATAGTTAATTCTAAAACCAAGGTACCTTATGGGAGAAAGATACTTTTGTTTCATGTCATATAGAAGAATGGTTCTGATAATAATGAGATGTGGGAGAGGGAATAACCGATGAGAGATCATGGACTCAGATTTTTGGAATGATAAATTATTCAAAGGCTTTCTAGGGACATAAATTTTCTATTTTGGGGAGGTTTTAACATCTAATTACTATTTTTAGGTATTCATAAACCCCACTTTTTAACTATGATTTTGTTGGGTTTTGTTTGGGGTTATTTTATGTATATTTTTTAATAGTTTTGGATATTCATCCCTAGTCCATCAATGGCACATTTTTCCCAAACCATTTTCCCCTTCATAACAAACAATATGATCAAAGGTAGTGTGATTTTTCATAATTGGTGCACAATTTACAAATTGTGATCCCTTAAAGGAGAAACTAGGAATAACATTTAAAACAAGAAAATAGATTCCACATGGTTCGTCCAAAATGTGCACCTCGGCCTAGGAAACCATGAGAACTGGTTTTTGAATTATCCAACTATTAATTAGCAATTATTGAACCCCTATTTTGGTCCCCTCATGGAACAGTACAACCCCAAACATATTTCTCTTATCCTTGGATCTTTTAAGAAGAGATTTTTTTTCTCAGATCCCTCCCAAATTAGATTAGAATATTGATAAACACCCTTTGATCTTCTCATGGTTAGTTTCATTCCTATTTTCTCATCTCCCATGATATCTATTATCTTATTAATGGTTCCATGTAACCCTGTGATGATTTGTGGATCTAATACCCACTTGTTGAGATCTAAACCTCGGTTTTATTCATAGATCCTTTTTGTCATAATTATCGATTGATATTGTTCAACTATGTCTTTGTAATTAAAGATCTGTTGATACTGAGGTTGAATTTTCCATTATGATGAACAATTTTGATTAACTACAAATATATTTATTTAATTTAAATTAAATGAATTACATGAAATTAAATTATTTTGATTAATATTAGCCCAATTGATTTTTTATGAAAAATAAATTCCATTTAATTTGGGGTTTTAAAAATATGGTTTCGGCATGAAATTGGAAAACCTCTAACTTCATTGAATTTGGATGTATTTATAGAAATTGTAGTAATTTTTATCGATTAATTTATAGGTTTAAATTATTTCTATTAAATAGTTGAATTTCATTTTGGAAACATTATTTTATGGAAAATTGTGAAAACCCACAAATTTCATTGAATTGGGGGTTCATTATGAAATTTGTTGAATTCTAAAAAAAATTTAATTCTTGAATATATGTTTTGAAATGGGATTGTTAAATTTAATGGTGAATTAATTTTAACCCCTTATTTGTGAAATTGATTAAAATGTTTTTGGTAGAAACATTAGGGTATTATCTTGGTCAAAATGCATGTTTTTTCTTTAAAAACGTGTTTTGGTTTAAAGTAGAAATTTTTTATATTTGAAATGGAGTATTGAATTAATTTTATTTTACGAATTCATAAAATAAATTTTCTATAATTTTTTTCTACTAGATAACATGAAAACCATTGGTAGTTAGTGAGCTATTTGGATGGAACATTATGATTTACAATGTTCTAAAACATCATATTTGTCCATGACACCCTTTATGAGATGTTTATGATTCATATTTAGTCTTGGTTTAAAAGGGTGTATCTACATATTTTCCATATCCCATTGAGTGTGGGGTACCTATATCCTAGAAATATCATACCTTATTAGCCATATGACAATTTTATGTTCTTATTTTTATTTCAAATGAATATATGTCCTTTTTGTAAACTGTTTTACATGACTTATTATTTATATAAACTATTTTATATAAATGTTTTTATTAAATCCATTTGTGAAAAGTGATATTTTTGTAAGGCACCATTTATAAAATTATTTCCATCAATTTAAATCGGAAACTATTGTTTAAAATTATTTCCATCATTTTAAATGTAATGCATGATTTGTTGAAATATTCTATTTAAATGAAAAACCTATTCATTTGAAAATTTTAAAGAACTTATTTGGTTTATTTGATATTTGAATATTTTTATGGAATCCTTATTGGGATTTTAGTGTGATTTTAGATTGTAGCATACCTATATCCTCGAGTATTTTTAGATTATCTTCTTATAGGTTTGAGTTGGGGTTAAACATCTCATGGAGGTGGTTCTAGGTGTTGAACCATGGACATGATCATATTAATCTAAGTTGGGAATTAGGTAGTATATATTATTCTTTTCTAGTGCCATCTTATTGTACATGGGATTATTTATTAATATTTTATTTACGGTACACTACTCTGAGTGGAACTTCATTTGTATGCATATTACCTCGTTTTATTCTCTTCCACAATGTTTGTGGAAAATGCACTCACACCATTTTTGTGTATTATTCCATGTACTAGTAACATACCCATGGGGATCGAGAATTACCTTCAGGCTATGTCAAGGATGTCTCAATTATCATGTTACCAGGGCGCCTGGGCTGCTTTGTAAAAATTTCAAGATTCTAAACCTTTGATAGATTTAATATTTAAGTTGTTAATAGATTTATGTGGAACAGATTATATAGTTTATCTAAGATTGATATAATTTATAATAAATATTACATATCTATTACTCATTCAATGATATTATGGATGTCAAAATTTTTATGGATTTTATTTTCCCTCTTTACAATTCTTATGAATCCATTCTACTTTGATATTTGAAGGAATAAATTTTCTTCAATATCGATATTTATGTTGCATTGATGTTTGTCAACATGACACTTCTATTTACTGAATACATCTTTTATGTCTTATAATATATCTTGATCCTTCTATATAATCTCTTACCCATGTTTAGGTTAAACAATAACTTTTTCACAATTTCAACCGAATATATTTTAGTTTTGTTTCACATCTATATAGAGCTTCACACGAGGCCTTCTGTATACTTGAGTAGGAAATTTTCATATATATGAACACGTTTATTTTTGATAAAATGGTCATATAAACCATTAAATGTTATTGGAAATGATCTCATCCTATCCATAAGGTTTTGAAATTTCCTTTTAAATTTCACATTATTCTATTTTTGATATCTCATAATATTGCCCAACTCAATATTCAGGTTATGTTAAAAACACTTCCCTAACAAAGAGGTCAACCATAGATATTGATCTGGGATGATTCAATATAGTTCCACTTATTGACTTTCAAATTTCATTAAATATATCTTGCAATGTCGATCATACATAAAATCTATATGAATTATTATGATGTAATCAGTTATGTAATATTGATCCACTATATCCAATATGGCTCTTTTTACCTTTATATATCTTTCAAATACATATGGAAATGTATAAAGTGATTTTTTCTAATTTCAATGTTGATATGAGTAATTCATACATTGTTTCTTCAAATTTATAGAGCACTAATTTTACTTTCTTACATACCAATCATTTTGGTGTATACTAGAGAAACTTCTTCGTCAATTTTTCCCATTATAATTTATCTTGAAGATATCAACATATCCAACTTCATATAGGTGTAAGGAGAAATATGATCAATGTGTATCATCTATAAATTCATTTATTATCAATATTATTTGAGAATAATGAGTCTTCTTCACAATAAAAATATTTTACCATTATTTATGGTGATTTTATAAAGCATCCTTTCCTTAGTGTTGGTCATATTATTTTGATGTAATAAATTATCTAATTATGAATCCATGATATTATCTTGTATAGATGGTTGGGAAATAATTTAAGAAATGTATAATATATTCTATGCCTTTATATATTCCATATGTATCCATTATATATCCCCAATTATAAGTTATTTCATAGTCCTCACCTATTAATAGGTATCATTATATTTTATTCAATGATAGTTAACTACATTATTTACTTTTGAATATTATATAGTTTACATAAATCATATTCCTTGATTAACTAAATTTTTTTTTGTTAATCCTGACTTCCTTCTTTTATCTTAATATATAGTTTAAACTCTTTGGATTTTAATATATGTCACAATTTTTTCATTAATAGTATTGAATACAAATAAAAAATAGAAATTTCAATAATAAAAACTCGAAATCATTTGTCTATATGCTTTTATCATGGGTAATAAATTTTCACGAGTAGTGAGATATTTATTTTTAATTTTTCATGAGTAAGAAACCCAATATCTTTTTTGAAGTATTACGAAGTATCATTAACTATTATCTATGTGGACAATGTGTTGGTAAAAATAATATGACTACCATCCTTTTATGAATCATAATTCCTTCTTCATACTAATTTTTTTATACAAACATTACTCCCTTTCATGTTAAATTAGTTATTGGGATATACAATTGTGTGATAATTATTAGAAAGCATTGATATTACCCAATTAATCCAATAAACCATTAATCCTATGTGACATTTTATTGTCTTACATTTTCCTCAACATACTTTTTATTTGAATAATATGTGAAACTTTATTAACATATGGTAACATTCCCCAATAATGTGACATGATACATTTGTAAGTCAAACTTATAGAAAATAACATATAAATTCTCCATCATTAACTTCATTAGAACTGTCCACATATGTTCACCACATTCATCCATTATCATTGAACATATGATAATATATTTTTTAAAGGGTTCCATAAATTAATTAAAGTAATATCTAAAATATATTCTCAATACACAAGAATATTACTTGTGTATTGTTATGTCTAAATCGAATCATAATGAATTCTTATTGACTATATCATGTATTGAAGTATAAATTTTTAGTATCATCTCTCTTCGTATTCAACTAATGATATCCTAGAAATATATCTAATTTTTAAATATATAGATCATGTAAAAGACGATTTTATAAGTCATCAATCCATATGTGTGGGTTCTATTTCGTTTATAGTCACATTGTTGATCTCTTAGAAATCAATTTGATCCTTCATTGACCCATTCCATTTTCTTATAAAGACATACATTGCACTGCAGAGGAAACACTAGGACATATAAAACCTTTAACAAAATCTAACAAAAATTGGTTCTTCATAACATCCTATTTTATTAGGGAGATTTTATAGAAGCTTTTATATACAATAATTACACGAAAAAAAATTTTATTTTTGGAATCAGCTGAAAAATTATTTGTCAGTCCATGAAACACTTTGAGAATTACGTTAGTATGTTCCCTTATATTGGTCATTTCATCACGGTTTAAATATGTATTTTCATTAAATGTATGAGAAAGATATGGTTAGTAATTAATAATTAATATACATTAATTTTGGGGGATTTAAAAAAGAAAATTCATAATACAATTTAAATTCATATTGATGTATGGGGTGGTTTAGGATACGAAAAAATGAGTTATCTTGGAAAATATTATGATCTATTTATAAAGAGTTCCACTATATTTCTTTTATAAAATAAAAATATACCAATGTAATTATTTTGTAATTTTCTATGACACTATACAAAAAATTATCAATTAAGGTCCAAGCACCACATCTAACAAAAATAGAACACCATATATTCTTTGAGATAACTCAAATTACTATTATTTGGTATATGATACAATGTTTTTGAATGAAATATGATGTATAAAGGATATAATTAAATAAAATTGAAAAAAAACATTCACTATTATTTAGTTAATAAAATGTATACCTTTCATTGATTTTATTTTTTAACTTATGATTTGAACCATTTCTTAAAATGAATAATAGTTAGTAATATAAATAGCATATAAGTCATCAAATTAGGGATACACAATTTATAATTAAATATAACATATACCAACATATAAGATACCATATTTTGACCAATGTTGTACTTTACTATCTCACATAATTAGAAGATTAGCTATAAATTACTATGATAACATCTATGGTGACCCATAACATATGTCAATTTTAATTATATCATCCATAAAAATAATATATTGATGTGATAGTGGGAATAAGTTTAATTTTTTTTATAAGTATCTGTTAATTAATGTAAATGTTTAGTGAGATGATAATTTCACTTCCATATTATATAGAAAATGTTAGGTTCAGTCTTCCTCCGGGTGTTCCTTTGTCAACAGATTCAATAAACACTAACATAATCAAGAGAATATTGAAAATGAAATATGATAATTCTTGTATTAATCATCAGGTAAAACAAATTATATTTGGGTTAAAAAAAGATGGTTGGCATTAAGGTTAGTGAAATCATCCATATTTTATGGGGTTATAATGATTTTATAAAAATTAAAAAATAACTCATTAGATGATTATTCTAAAATTTCTTGAGATGTGTTTTGATCATTATTAATGCATTAAGATCATTCCAAGATAAATTCAGTTGATTTAATATTGTTTTTCAAAGATTTTATGTAAATTTTAAATCACTACTGTAGAGATGGAGTCTGAAAAAAGGGAAAATCATTTATCTAACTTATAATATTATTATCTTTTATAAAATATAATTATTTTAATTTTATGATAATCTAGTTTCACAAAATATATTTTCAGCATTATGTAATATATTTAAGAAATAAAAATGAAATTCTACCTACCCATAAGATATCATAGGTACCTAATAAGAAATTTGAGTGAGTTGTAATATAAATACACATATAATAGATTTATACCATGCATGGTATAATTTTAATTCCATAAATATAATTCACATATAAGTAATATTTTTCTCTTTGGGTAAGAATATTTTCATTACAAGAAGCTTGATATGAATATAAGATAATTTTTCTGAGTAAGAAAGTTAAAATAAATATGATATCTTATGAATTGAAACCGGATATGAGGAATATTTAGAATAATATATTCTAATGTAACGAAATGAATCCAATGGTGAAATATTTTTCTTCAACATTGATTAAATATCATAAATAGTTATAAATATTTTAATTCATCAAATGATCAATGGAATCCAAGATGAGTTCAACATTTTAATAAAAAGGTATCATGTCTTAGTGAAAATTTCATCGATGATTTTAAAGGATTTAATATAATTGGACATTGTGTGAATTTTTAAAATGAAAAATTTTGTATCAATTAAATGATAAAAATGTTGATAATTTTTTTAATAAAATCATTTGGAATATTATTTTGGAAATTTAATTGAGTTTTAAGAAGAAAAATAAATCCATAATATTGGTTTAATATTTAAATTATGTAACCATTTTTACTTCCATTGATCTAGGATTTTCTAAAATTCCATTATCGAAATTAATATTACTCAATATATTGAATTTCAAATAACCATATTTTGGAAGAAAAAATAAATGTAATAAAATTTGATATGATTTATACATGTAATGAAAAATATGCAAGAGGTATTTTAGAGGCTTAATATTTCACAATATAAAAGAGAGAAGAATGATTTTAAATACAATATTTAATTCATAAGGGAAGAATACTCACTGCACCAAAAATAGATATTTTGAAAAGATCTCGATCATGTGATGTGATAGAGAACTAAAAACATTGGTCATTTATGTTCTAAAGAATACACTGATGTACTGATATAAAGGTGTATATTAGTATCCCAATTGATAAATCATGTTTATGGTGGATTATCCTATCAATTGGTGTTGACCAAACCTAGAGAATAAGAAGGTCGTGGTTATTAATAGTCAAAATGGTGGTAATTAAGGATCTATGATTGGGGGAAACCACTTGTCACATTTAGAAGAAAAATAATAGGACTCTATTTTGATCAAAATAAGAGTTTCTAGGGTGTCATTTCTTCCATTTATAATTTTTTTAACTTGAAGGGGCCAACTAGTTACAACATTGTGCAGATATATTAGGATAAACCTTGTAAATCATAATGTGTTTTTGGTGATTTGATGTACTATCAGGTAATCGTGAGATAAATTTTTTGAGAGTGGATATAGACCTTAACAATTTTTAGATTTTGAGATAAAAATGGAAGTACATTATAGGAAAACTATTATAACATATTCACCCTCTCTGCCTCCATGTGATCGGATAAGATCTTTGAACTTTAATTAGTATAAAATCACAAGTTCACTATGAACACGAAAAATGTTTATGAGAACAGAGAGAATAAATTTAATAAATTGTAGGTAAATATCTACATTTATTGGAAGGAAAAACCATTGAATGTAGAACAGGTTGCTACCCAACATCTTATCACTTTTATGAGATGTTTGAGATTCTATAATAATTGGAATTCCATACGTTATGAAGGAATAATCTATGAAACATCCTCATTAGATAAATTAAAATAATTATGAAAATGATAAAAATTCAATATTAATATCACTTTTAGAAAATTTCTATATAGAATTAATTGGACTTCAAACATATGAATGAATTTGGAAAATTAAAAAAGTAATAATCAAGGTAAAATAAAATATAAAAAATCCTAAATATAAGTATATATGGGGATATTTTAAGCCATAAATATGGGTGATGATGAGACCATTTAAGACTAATTTATGAGGGTCAATCATATTGTAAAAAACGTTTATGTTTATATTCATAAATAAGATGACTACACCATTTTTAAAAAAAGATGAGTTATTATTATATTAAATTAAACTAAATATATAATATATTTAAAATATATAATACCTAATATAATATGATTTCATTAATTTATTAATTGTTAATCAATTGTGAATTTTTTCATCATTCATGAATAAAATAAAATTTGACAAGGATTTTGAGTCCATGAGAAATGGAATAATAAAAACAAAGAGTTTACAAAATGAAGTTATTTTGATGATGATGAAGTTTATGAGGAACACATTTGAATTAGTAAGCTTACATCAATACTGTTTTAAAGGTAAAATTTCAATGGAAAATGAAAAAAGTATAATAGTGTCTGATTTTTTATTTCATTGGGATTTTATCATAAATATTATATAGAAATGGGATTTTGGATCGAAATCATATTAAAAAGATAAAAAACTATGAAAATTTAATAAGGATAAGATAAATAATGATAATTCAAAAAAATAGTAATTTTATAATAATGTGTGAGAAAACCAAATCATCCTATACAGTATCTTTCAAATATGAAGCCAATTTATTTACTCATGTTGAAAAAGGATCCAATACATCATTTGATGATGATGATTGAGTGAGAGATATTGTCTATATTGGATGTTTAAAAATGAGTTGGTATATTAGATTGAGAAATATATATACCTCAATAAAGATATAGAAGATCATGAGAAATAAAAATGGAATGAGTTTTCTAGAATGTAATTGTATTTTAAGAAATAAGAGACCTGCATTATTGATATTAAAGGTTATTGCATAAGAAAATATTGTGAGAGATCGTAATGAAATTTTCTTAACATAGAGGAAGAGTTGACTAAGAGATAATACATTTTTATTAGATCTCAAATTTATTTGATAAATATTATAGAACAATTCAATGATGAGAATTATGTTAATTTTTTATCTTCTCAAGATAGCTAAATGAATAGTTCCAACATTTTGATAAAATTAGTTTCTAATATTTCATAATGCATTATTATAATAAATGATAGTGTAATTCATGATAATAATATGGAACATGTTTTTATTATGAATAATTATGAGTTAAACCCTTCAAAAATAAACGAAAAATGTATTTAAAATGATAAGTTCCTAATTGCTAGAGTATGGTTTAGTTTTTACTAGAAATGAAGAAAATATAATCAATTTGGATCTAGTATCAGTAGAGGAGAAATAAATTTCAATGGATATGTTGGTAATATGTAAGGAATGATCTCAAATACTCTTCATATCAATCTAATTTGAAATTTATATAGAAGATGTAAAACCAATGGTATGATTTAGTGAGCATTTCACGGTATATTTACATTATAATACTGATTGATTTCAAAATGGTTCATAATTTTCTCCAAAAAATATATTTGGGAAACATGAATAAATGTTTGTGAGATGTTATGAATACATCTAAAATGGTTAGAGATTCATGACCATGCTTCTAAAAGATAATCTTTTGTTTTGTAAAAGGGAAGAAAACCCAAAATGAGTAGGTAATGAAAGGTTGTTTGAAATTTTTGTAAGATCAAGTGAATATAGAAAAAAATAGTGAAATCATAAATTTATATTGAATGTAATGTACATATAGTGGTCACAGATGAAAAATTTGACATCCACAAAAATCTATCCAGAAAACAATTAAATTATTAATATAGTTTTTATGTGATATGAAGGTATTGGATAAGTAAAAAATAATTGAATGAATATTCATTCTACCAAATATGAGTTGATGACAATACAATTGAATATAGAAAAACCAAGGTTTATTTTCATAATAAATAATAAAAATAGAATCATGTAAATAAAAAACACAAGGTATAAATGAAAATATAGAATTTTGAAGGATATTATCCAATAATAAGAGCATGGAAAATGTTAATATTGGAATAAATGATAGTATTAAGTTGTGGAAAATATATCCGGCTCTATTTTAGGTATGAGGTAGCAAATTGGTTCATACTTATTTCCTTAAAATGTTATTTATTATTTCAAACACAAAAGGAATATATATAAAAAAATGGTTACTATACACACTATATATAAATATATTATATTTATAATGTTCTATAACTGAAATGAAGAGGGGGAGTCGAGTGTGTCTATTGAGGGGGGTGAGGATGAGATGTAGTATTCATGATGTTAATCCACAGATTCTAAATATCGATAAAAATTATAAAAATTATATTTTTTGATAACATTTACAACCAATTTCTCTAATTGAAATATATTATAATGAGGGAGTGTCTGACGGTAGAAATTTGAGACACATGGTGAGTTTTATGAAATGTACATGAACTATATTGGGTTTTCATTTAATATGTTTATTGGTTATATTCCTTTCATTATAAATAATTTGTTAAAGAAGACCATAAAATAGTGTATCTATGAAAATTTTACATGATAAATGTCAGTGAACTTATTGAAAACATTGGAATCTATGGTTAAATAACCCTTGTTCTCAACACTGGATAGGTCTATATAAACATAGAGTTAAGCAACTGAGAAACTTTTCTCAAGGAAGTTCATGTTGCAACATCCTTACAAATAGGTACATATGATTTATTTTCAATATTAAGATGAAGTTGGATAAAATACTGATGAAATTATTAGTACCTGATAGTTCAAGTACAACTATTCCTAATAAGGTGGAGTTTAATTTCATTGATTTTAGAGAAGATGAATATGGTATTCATAAAAAATACAACAGTCAAGATTGATTTTCCCAAATGAATATTCTATATTTTTTAAAACAAATATAATATATGTAAATTAAATTTTTACTAAGATGATAATTATGTGTTCATGCTATATGAGGATGCTTACATTGATGATGGAGCATAGGGTTCATGTTTGAAAAGTTTGAATATATTAAAATAGATTAAAGATAAACAAAAAATTAAATGGTTTTGAATGATATAATGAAAGTTAAGTCAAAGACAAGTGTTAGTGTTGGGAGTGTCATCTATCACATATTTTTATGTTATTTTAATAGATGGACATATATAGAGATTAAAAAAATTAGTCTAAATGATGAATTGTTGTGGGATTTTTGAATTAATTTTCCAAACAAAGTAGTTTTTTATGTAGAAATGAACTTGTTATAGAGAGACATCAAATGGTTATTTTGAAATTTTTATATATGTTTTGATCATTGGGAGTGACTTGAGAACATATTAATAGGTTTTCAATTTATTTAAAAATATTGTGGATCAATTTCACCTAATTCTTGAATCACTATTTTGGAACTAGATTTTGAAAAAATGGAAAATTTATTTCTCATATGAAAAAACAAATTATACTCTATATAAGATAATTGTTCCATGTTAATGATATTTTATTCATATTTTAAGATATATAAGAAGGATTTAAGATATTATATATGTTCTTTTCATATTTTTACTTCCATATAATCTATTTGAACATGTATTAAGATATTTTTCCATGAAGGAGAATTATTATACAAATAAATCAACTAAAAATCAAAAAATATATTTCACCTTTATGTAAGTTTATTTTTTGTATGTAAATATATTACCTATGTTAAGTTATTTATATGTGAATAAGAAAAAGTGACAAATTATGATTTTTTTGATAAATCACATCATACAAATTTAAGACAAATATTTAAAATATTCGGAATAATTTATTTTTAATTAAATGAATAAATGAAATTATGTTGGTGTTTTGATATTAATGAATTAAATCTCATGTTCAATTAAAAGGATTGTGATTCAATCCACGATAAATGTAAGTATATATTAATTCCACGTCATAAGAAGCATGTTTCATATCATGGTGTGAATTTTATTTAAAATTTCAATGGAATTTAAAGTATTAAATTTTGTAGAAATAAGAAAATGTGATGTTTTATATCATATGAAGTATATGGAAACTATATTAAGTTTTTTGGAGATTAAAAATGAATATATATATATATGTTAATTAAAATGGAATTATATAAGTTAAATAAATCTATAATATTGTTTATCAATTTAAAGGACGATATTTTTGGTACAAACAAATATCAATGAGTTTCAAAAATACTATTTTATAGAGTAGTATCATTAAAGATATTATTTTATCAATTTAAATATATTTCAATTAAGGGTAATTTTTTAAAAATGAAAACATTCAAATATTTTACAAACACTATGATAGTGAAATCTAGGTGCCCATATACATTAATGTATTGATGATAGAAGAAGTAGTTTTAATATTTGAGATATATTATGGGAGGATAAGACCTCATGTTTCAGTATTTAAAGTTTAAAAAAGAACTTTTCCTTGTGCAGTGATGGAGTGTAGAGAAATATAGTCATATTTGTTCTAAAACATAATTTCAAATAAAAATATGAAGGTGTAAATGATAATGTTTGTTGATCTAGCACGTTCATGGAGGATGATCATATCATGTGGTGTCGATTCTACTCAACAAAAAATGATATCATTATTATTTTGGATTGAAATATTATAATAGTGGATATATGAGTGGGGGGTTGAACCAGTTTTGTGGAGAAGGAAGATAGTTTGAATCTGTTTCAATCGGACTAGGAGTGCCTTTAGTGAATCTACCTGCGTTTATAGTAGTTATTTTTTGATTTGGGAGTCTAACCAATCGTTAAAATGAACTGGTACTTAAGGATGTTCTTCGTAATTCCTACTATGATTTTTCAATGACTTAATCTACCTACATGTGAGTAAGGGTGATATAAATAATTGTGAGTGGATAAATATTGTAACTAGTAATAGAGGTTGAGTTAGAATTAAAAATTATAAAAATAAAATAAGGACCACTGATTCCCCAATACCCTTATCAGTGATCCATAAATATATTTGAGAAATACATAAATACTATTATGACTCTCAAATTTGATATGTTCATCATTTTTTGATTATTAGTCCCATATAAAATTAATAGAAATCCAATTTTAATCTTCAATTAAATATTTATATATCGTTCTCCTAAATTAATTTCATACCCACCTTAAAAAATGTGATTAATAGAAGATATTGATCAAATAACTATTGAGTTATAAATCATAGTATGGGGATATATAATAGTATGGAACATGAGACATAAATCAATATGAGTACATGTATTAGAATGGTAATAATTACCATATCAATAAGATCATTTAAAAGAGAATATTGAATTCATTTATGGGAGACATGGAATGTGAATCTTGCATAATAATGAAACATTATATGTTTTCTTTTATTGAAAATATATCCCATCATAATAGAAAACTCTAACTGCATCAGGACCATGCTTAAAATTATAGACAAATAAAACTACATCATGTTTATGAATAATGATCTCATAAGTTATAATACATTACCCACAATATTATAGTTTTATATACATCAGGACCCACCCAAGACATCATAATATTTTTGTAATGATGCATTATATATTGAATGTAAATGTACATGATCTATAACCATAAAATAAACCTTTATAAATAATGATATGCATAATATTATCCAAAACAATTCCATTTAATAATCTGGGAGGTTTCGAAAATATGAATGTAAATTCATATTTTTGGAATTAAAGGGGAGAAATAAATTAAATATCATGGTTTAGGGATAGAATAATTAAAAATATAAGAGGAATAACTAATCATTTAAGAAAATATAATGTTTATAAACATCATTGGATGTGACAATGAATTCAACCCAAATAATAGAAAACATTTATATCCCTAGTAAACAGATTAGGGAGAATTTATTTATGAGTCATTTGGAGGTGATATAATAATGGCATAAATGAATAATAGGGAAAAGGGAAAGGTAATGTGAATATAAACCTAAAAATGGGAAATGTTTGTCAGTCCCCTTACCTTATGGAACATTTTTTTGGTCTTATTTGTTGTGACTACATATGGATTTTTAAAAAATATAATACTTTTATAAGTAACTAAAATTTATATTGTGAAAATCTATATATTTAAAAAAGATTTTTTGTTTTGATATATTATTAATTTATAAATGTTAAATGAATAATTATATTTTTATTATATATTAAAAATTAAAATATCATAATTTATTTTTTATTTAATGGTTAAAATATAAACTTAACATAATTTAAGTGTTTATCTATTTAAATATGTATTTATTATTAAAAATGATTCAAATATATATTCATGTTAATTAAAAAATTATGTTATGATTTTTTATTATTGTAACATTATAGATAATTATTTCCATGTTATGAAATAATAATAATGTTTTTTATTGGGAAAGGAAATAATTACATTTTCAATTAATTGAATTTCCATGTAAAATATAGAATTATTTAAATATAGAATTTATAATTTTATAATATTAATTTAATAAATATATTATTTTTTATCAATGTTTTGAAGTTAGTCTAGGGGGGAATTTTAATATTTTTCATAGCATGCTAAATTTTTAGTGAGAAGTTAAAAAATATTGTTTTTATGAATACTTTATATTTTTTAAATCATTCTGATATAAATATGAAATATCAATTTATGAATCTTATGTAACAACTATTAGATGATTAAATATGATAAATATGATTTAATTATTTTCTATTGAACACAAAATGATTATGATAACATAATAGATATGAAAATATCTATTGATATTGACATTATGCTAACACAATATTTGAAAAGTAAGACTTTATTTCATTTGGATAATATATGTGATTGGATAAGGTTATTATTGAATACAAATATAAATATGATTACTATAATATTATTTTTATTTATAATTGTTAATTTTATGTTTTTATTATATTATAATTTTCTAAATTCTTTACCCAACAATAACATAAGGTAAAAAAGTGAAAAAATTATATTCAAGATGTTATAATGATATAAATGAGAATAAATATTAGTATTTATTTTTTTGGAAGATATGTTCAATAATAGATTTTATTTATTTTATTAAAATTTTATTAATTTTATATATTTTAATTTTATCTAAAATGCTAATGTAGCACCGATAAGACGCTTTTACAGTAGGAGGAAAAAGTGAAATAAATGGTATTAAAAAATAATTTGATAATTTTTGGGTAAATTACTATTTTTATATAATTTAATATATAATTATGGTATAAAATTAATTATATTAATATCTATTCATGAATATTATAATCATTTAGTTGTTTTTAATCAAAATTTGTACAAACAATCCTAAAATGTATTTACATGGTATTTAATGATTAAAATGATTTAAAAGATACTAAAAACCATAAAACCTTTTTACAAGTGGGAATTAATAATTGTATACATAATAATATATATTATATTTATTATCCACCTTCCATTTTTAAAACTAAATTCTCAACCCTTAAAGATTATTATTTTTAAAAAATAAATAAAATTCTTCCTATAAAATGGAACACATTATACCCATTCCAAAACACATATAATGGATTGATATGGTGTCTTGGGTAATTTTATCAATGTATGAGGTGTGTTGATATGTGTTGGTGACCTTCCATGGTGGATAATATTTGAGACGATGATATTTCATTTAGAATATTTAGGAGATGATATGTTGGATGGACTAGGTCTGAGGGTGTTGAATTATGTTTTTTAACGGATGTGGTTTTTTGTTCAAATTGTAGTTTCATAGGAGTCACTGGTTACTATTTTTATGGTTTTTGTTGGATGATGGTTAATGACTGTCGAAGGGATATCGGTAGTGTAAAATGGTGACATCGTTGAGTGATATTACAATGACCATTTACATTCATGTCAATATAGTGTCCCAATGTGACGTTGGGATCATGGGACCAGAATCCCAACAAAACTACCCTACTATCAACCCAGGATGACGTATTTTCCCCTATTTTAGTTTTTATTTTAATTTTTAATTTTTATTGGATCTTTTATTAATATTATGGTTTTTTATCTTATTCATTATTGTTTAGGTTTGTAGTTAAGCCCTTAAAATTGGTTTTATTTTTATAATATAAAAATGGTTTTAGTGGAAGTAAATGATGTGATTAATGAATATCTCCTAACTATTTATACCAAATATCCCTCTCGTGGATCTTTTTCATAGGTGGTGTAGTTGGAGCATGATCTCGATTAAGAGGAGGGTCTAATTATGATATTATATTTTAGAGACATGGTTCTATAAAATAAGACCACTAACGATGTAAATATACAATAGTGAAACCATATATATGAATAGGAAACATGTGACCATGAGGATGTTACAAAATTTATGTAACCTAATCTATTTTCATCTCTGACATTAGGTGGAAATTTCAAGGGTGTAATCTCTCATGGGGGAGAGGAATTCAATGACTAAAACATACTTATAGTGACATACCATACAAATATATGAGTGTTTAAATAAGTAAAATGTATCCCATAAGAATAATAAACAGTACTTTATTCAATTAAAAAATTGCCTTACAAATGAACTAAATATATACTCTATAAAACAAAAAAACATCCCAATAGGATAATACTCATTAGAATAATGATGTGTCGTAGAATCGTAGAACTATAATAGAAGGAAATAACTTGATAAAAAAGAAAAAAAAATTAAGATCAAGATTAAATTTTCTCTTAAAAAATGTGACTTACCCTGAGAGGGAATTTTTTTAGTGAATACTTAATTTTTTATATGTGTAAAAATAAATTACCATTATAAATATGATCATTTTAAGAGTTCCTGAACCATGAAAATAGAAACCTGCCAATATAAATAATAAAATTATCAATATTGTTAATTTTCAATTGAGATTCTATATAATTTTTCACATTCATCTAATTATGTAAATATAGAGGAAAAAGTACCATTATATAATTACTCAAATAATATATAATAATTTATGTAAAAGTATACATTTTATGAAATTAATGGTTTACAATAATCAATAAAAAATAAAAATTTTCATATGAATATTTTTTTAAATTTCCAAATATCATTTTTTTATAATTAAATACCATATTTTAGAATCAAAACGTTAAAATATAGTAGGTTTGGTGGTTTTGAGATATCAATAAGAAGTAATAGAAGATGTTTAATATTGAAATAAAATAAAACAATATTTTTTTATGATAATTTAAATACATATTTTTTTGGATCATAGATGATGTTAATATCTATTATAATAAATCAACATGCTGAAATTACTAAACATAGTCAATATAATCAATGATATTAACATTATTGAATAAAAATAATAAATTAATAAATATTTTATTTTATTTCACCACTCCTCTATACTTGTAAATACCACCCTTGACAATACCACATCTCATCACACCTTCTGCTTTTTTGTGACACCTTAAGATCATTGTATAGGATTACCTAAATATAATTCAATGTATTTTATTTCTTTCTACACATTGAAGATTGAACATAATTTTAACCATGATACATTTAGATAAAAAATTTATATTTATGTGGGAATATTAAAAAACCATCCACTAAATTAATTATAATGAATCGAATCGATGAATTTATGAAATAAATTTTGATATAAAATAAATTCATATTTTAATATGAGTGAAATTAAATTGGTTTTACCAAACATGAAGAAAAATATTTAATGTTTATAAAAATATTTTTCTAAAAACAAATAATGTGGTACTTATTTTTACTTCAAAAAACAAATGATTTTTTATATTAGTAATTTGTAGACCAAATATTATTTATAGAATATATAAAATAATAATAGTAAACAAATAATTGAAAATGTTAATTTTCAATAAAATTAATTTCATTATATTCTATGATTTTATTCCAAATTATAATTAAAAAAATTGTTATTAAATTAATAAAAATGAATTATTTTTAAAATTCATCATAAAATTAGTCTTGTATTAGTATTTGATATTTTATAAAAGTTTTTTTTATGTAGAAAAATATTTTTTTTATGAGACTTGAAATTTTAATGACCTTTTCATTATAATAGAAAATAACTAAGATAAAAAATAGATTTATGTGATCAAATATTAACCAATAAAAAATTATGAATCATACCATATATTTTTGACTTAGAAATCCTTTCTTAATCATTATTGAACTATATTAAAATGTTAATATAATAAATAAAAGTCCATATTTTCTTTTAATCCATAATTTTAAATGAAGATTCTGTTTTGGATTTCCTAGCCTCATAATATCTATTTTTGTATAATAAAATTATTTATTTAATTAAAATAATAATAAAATATAATTTTATCAAATATAAAATTTTATTACTTAAAAACATTATTTTTTTAAAATCTATTTTTACGTGACCATATGTGTTTGTTATAAAATTAATATTTCACTAAATTAGAGATTTTAATTAAAAAATTATCTTCAATTTAAAAATTAGAAGGACCAAATAAGTTAAAAGGGAAAATCAAATTTTTTTCATTATAACTAATTTAGAAGGGTATAATTTATTTACCATTGTAAAAGTATATTGTGGAAGAAGGAAGAAGTTTAAAAAAATATAAAATACTAATATTGTCATTAAAATATGTATCAAATTTTATTTTTAACCCACAACCACCATTGCCATAACCTTTTTCATTCTAGATCCATTTAACAGTGAATATTAACATCACATTATTGAAAATGTTAACGTTTCCCACAAAACTACCCATCTTTTCTATTATATAATGTTAACCCCTCCACCAAATAAATAATCATAAATCCTTATAATTTACTATTTAAATTGTCAAATCTATCCTACTACAACCCTATAAAAAATTCCAAATCATCCGGTCCCCACTACATAATAGAAGGCATTAAATTCTAAGGAGACTTCTAAGGAAAATTTGTGCCCCTGATGTGAGTATTATATATTACATTGCATTTACTCTTAATTATCACAATTAAAATATACTCATGACCCAAAAATTAAATTATATAAAAAGAATTTATATACTAAAATGTTACTATATAAATGGTTTTATCTTTTTTTATTTAAATTCGTGATTAATTAAGATAAATGAAATTATTATTCATGTGTTGTGTGAACTACCGTATTGGTGACATAACATGTTATGTTTTCTATCCAAGCCTTTAAAGGATAGATATTAAAATATAATTAATAGAAAAATAAGATTTTTATGATATATTTATGGATATATTATCATATATTATATAACCTAATAATGATATTATAATAAAAAAATCATCATTAATTTAATAACTTCAAATAAGCACACTTATAGGATAACCATAAATTCATAATGTGTAATATTTTCAAGTTAATTTCATATTTTTCTACATCATTCAAATTTTAATGTATCAAAGTATTAAAATTTAAATTATATTACTGTTATCCTTGTATAATGATATTACAACAAAATTATCTCTTAAACATTCATTAAATCATCATATGTCCATGTTTTGGTTGGTTTAAACACCTACTTGAACAATACTATAAATTAATATCATTAATGAATGTGGGAATATAATTATTTATATAATTTAATATAAATAAATAAGTAAATATTATTTTAAATTATGGGGTTGTTATGTTTATATTTAATTGATTAAGAAAACACCCTTTGATCAAAAAAATATCTAAAATTTTCTTGTTATTGATTTGATATTTAGAGAAAATACTGAACCAATATAAAATTAATTCAAAAAACCTTATAAATTATAAATTAATGTTAATATTAATAAAAATGATGTGATATAAATTCATAATGAATACGTATACCAAAATTAATAACCTACAAAAAACTATTAAAACAATAATTATATGATGTGGAAAATCAAAAGAACTCATGTAGAGATTGAATATTTATAAAAATTATGAATGAAAATATATATGTGTAAGGATATCAATTATTTTATTAAAAATTAAAATTTTATTATATAATATTCTAAATTACATTCATTGATATAAGTATAATATGTAAGGGTTTTTTATATCAAATTTCTCAATCTAAAACATGTTTTGAATTATACTATTAATTTAATTTATGGGGTATATATAATAACCCTTTGTGATATCATATCATTAATTATAATTTAATAATTTTAATTTATTTTTAATTTTATTCCCAATATATCAATGGGTTTTTATTTGAATTTTTTTGAAGCCATAACTTTTTTCTTGGTCTCAATTATAATTCCTCGAGACATAACACATGTTATTCCCAATGTTTTATTTGAATCTTATATTCACTTCACTTGGATATATTTTTCTCAAAATCATTATATTTTTTTTATTTACTGGAAAAACAATGTTCCAAAATTCAAAGGGTCATTGAATCATTTTTTCCCATTAGTATAGATTATTGGAAACTCATCTTTCATTCATTTATTTCTGATTAGTCACTTGAAATTATTTCATATATTTTGAAAAAATATATTCTATTTTAATATATGTTTTCATTTTATGTTTTTATTTTGGATGATATATATTCCCACCACAAAAATCCTTTGAAGAATATTTCTCACTTTTTGGGTAAATTTTTTGTACCCATCCACCTTCTTTCACTAGATGGCGAACGATAATGTTATTTTAGGGGTAAATTATTCATGTAATCATTTATCTATGTAGAATAAACATTAAAATTTATATATTTCAGATTGGATGATGTCCACATTAAAATTATGATTTTATATGAATAAAATTATTGGAATTCTATTTATTGTTTTTCAAATATGAATAATTATTTCTAGGTTGACTATATATTTTTTGAAAATAAAACATCTTTCCCTAGATGGGTTACTATCACATTATCGATTTTATTAACATGGAAAAAAGTTTTAAAATATATTATATTATTATTTAAATATGTTTGATTATTCAAAATTTGACTTTGTATTTTTTGACCATCATAATTATTTGTTATAATTGGTAAGGATCTTGTTATTCCTTTGTTGACATTGAGAAAATTATTTAACTTTATAATGATTATTGGAAACAAATAAAACTTAACCTTGTATTTATAAATTTCATTTTTCACTATATGGATACCCATGTTTCTATTTAGTCGATGTTTACATTGGGATTTGTTTTAAAGGCCATTTGGATAGCTAATGTGAATGTATTGGACTTAACTCAGTAACTGGTGGGGATCCAAATTATAGAACCCCTCTATGTATTGACATTTTACCTTAGACAATACATGATTGGGTAATTGGTGTATGCTTTTACAATTTAGCATAATGCCTAGCTTATGGTCATGATTACAATGAAATTTGCTGGAATAGGACTATAAAAATAAATTATTAATGCCAAAAATGACGCATTATACCAGTATGGGATTTGTATTATCTATGTAAATGTTTTTATTTATTTTCATGGATATATCATGTTATTAACTTAATGTTGATTATGGGCTCATGTTTTTTACTTATTCCTTTCATAATATTTATACCAAATTTATTAGATTATTTTCTCCATTTAATGGCTTCCCTTAATGAGTGATTAAGTTCACCCCTTCTCATGTTTTCATTTCCCCATGTTATGAAGACAATGTGTGATGGTTATAACAACCCTCCTCTTTATTACACTAATAAAAATATTTTATTACAAAAAACCTTCACTTTATACAACCTAGATGATCAAGAGGTCTGGTGTATTTATGACTTAGGAGCATTAAAAAACAACTTATAACATGAAATTCACATATTTATTGAAAACATATTTTACTTTACCGCACACATTCCTTTGTACCTAGAATTGCATGGGATGACCTGAGGATGTGGGAAAGAAAAAGGTGAGATATAAAGCCCATTAAGGGAGTAAGAAAAGCATAACCTGAAGAATACATTACATGTTAGGCAACAGGTATATCAATGGATCATAAGAGAAATATTAACATAAAGGCTTGATAGAGAATGATTATCATATCATTGAAATGTGACATCAACATTATACTTGATATTAGCATGATCCAAGGATAATTACACATGAAGCATGAGTAAAACATAATTGTACATAAATTAGCATGAGTAAAACATCATTTCACTTGACGTATCATGATACTAATCTTTACCCAATTCATTGGAACTCTATCAGGGTGCACCCTTCTTAATCATTTTGTTTCATGCATAACTGTGCCACATGGATCATATAACATAAATTCATTTAACATAATGATTTATTCCATGTTAAAGGAATGTGAAATTCATACCTGAAAACTCAATAATCAATAAGTAAATGTGCATAAAGGTGAATACCCATGATAGATAAATGAGCATTGTATTCACTACACAATTACTTTGGCTTGGAAATTCGTGGTGCAATTTTGGAAGCTTAACAGCATGACATAAGAATTCATAAAAATGGTTGATGAGAGGTAAAGAGGTGTATCGTCACATGTAAATTAAATTTATAGTAATGGGGTCATATAGATACAAGTCCCAACATATGTAATGGAATTTAGATTTATAATACAAAATAATTTCTTGAATATAAATAAGATGTGATAAGTCTGTATGGAATTTCAGCATGGTAATGGGTGTACATGAGATGAATTAATGAGAGATAAATAGGGATCTTATCATTAAAATATAAGTAGGTCCAAATGGGGGAGGTGAGAAATCATACCCCCATATATTTAATTGAAAAAAATGGTATAAAAAAATAATAAATTTTGAAAAAAAATGAGAATGAAAGAAAATTCCTTATCCAGAAGTGTGATCCTAAAGTCTTTGGAGAGGTTTGAGAGAGGATTCATGGGAGCCTGGGGAACATTGGTAGGATTCTAGGGTTGGGATGGAAGATTTTGGTTAAGCTCCAAAGGCATTGAGTGAATAGGATGTTGGAGCTTGGGTGGGTTTATATAGGAAAGGAGAGGGAATTATTTATTATTTTGGTTTTGGACACCACACATTAAACTAATCAAAACCACAAACCAACCCATGGTTTTGGCCCATGCTTTTTTCAAAATTGATGTGGAAAAAATTATTTTATAAGGCCAATGGTATATCTTCTTAAAATATTAGGCATGCTTATGTGTTGGTGGGTCACACTCTCAAAGATATCAATTTAAAATGATAAAATGTTTTATAAGTCTTGGACGGTCCACTAAATATTTTTAAAATAAATAAAACAAACATAAATTCACATTATAATAATGTTAAAACATATATTGGTTGAACAAAACATTTATATTAATTTATTACATCTCTAATGGGTCATTATGATGCCATAAAACACATTAAATAATTAAATAGCATTTAATTTTTACCTAAAAATTCAAAAATCTCAGAAAATTTTGAAACCATAACCATTGGATAATTTCAATGTCCTGACAAAAGAAACATTTTATCTAAATAATTTTCAAACTATGTTAATTTTTTCTTTTAAAATAAAAACTGACATTTATCGAAAATTAATGAGTTTTTGACATAAACAGCTTCCAAACCATTATAAAAATCACACTTTTATTCATAAAAATTATACGATCATTTATATTTAATAAAACAAATTTAGTAAAAAAATTATTAAAAAAGTATTTAATTCAAAAATTCATTATTTCACCAAAATATATTTTTTAATTAACTAAAAAATACAGTTTGTTCTTTAAAAAATATTTACAAAGTAACAATGAATGTATATTCATTATTATATATGAAAACAATGCACTTAATCATAGTTCCATGGTCTTGTTACATAAACCCTTATAACACCCACATAATACCTAAGGGTATGGCGTGCGGTGGTGATAGACTCTTGTGGTGGATTGGATCACAATGCTTGGGTGGTAATCTCTATCAACTACCACGTCTCCCATAGGCGGTTCTATTCGAACATAATATCTTGATGATGGGCTTGGTCTTGTCAAGATAGAATTCCAATAAAGCCACATCCTTTCTAAGCTTCAAAAAATGGGCTTCGTATAGAGAAATTCTACTAGGTGAGGCCATCTCTTCATTTGTATGGGTAAATTGGATTTGTTAAAGCACTATATTTATACTAATCATCTAATAATTTTTCAATAGCTATATTAGCAAAGGTAACAATTCCTAATGGTATTTTGAAATCCAAAATCATAAAAACAATGTCGTTCATATGTTATATAACCATTTAACATAATAATACATTAAATTAGATCAAGATAAATTTTCATTAAAAAAGATTGGAGGGTTACAATCTTCCCCCATTATAAATTTTTTCCCTCAAAAATTCCTTTTCTCACCCTAAAATAGATGAGGGTAACTATTCTTCATCACTTCCTCGGATTCCCATGTTTCTTCTTCAAACCAATGGTTTCGCAACAACACCTTGACCAGGGGCATTTTCTTTTTTGTAGAACATTTTCTCAGCAGTCTAGGATCTACACTGTATTCTCTTTATAGGAGAGGTCATTCTCCAATGGTACCACCTCTATATTGAGTACATCCAATTGTTCAGGTATGTACTTCTTTATTAGTGATACCTAAAATACATCATGTACTTGATCTAGGTCCGATGGGAGTGCTAGTCGATAGGCCACTACTCCAATTCAATCAAATATCATAAAATGGTCGATGCACCATGGAATAAGCTTTACCTTATTTCAAAATGTCATAACACTATTCCAAGGTGATATGTGGAGGAATAGTATGTCTCTAACATTAAACTCTAGGATTCATCAATTATTATCAGTATAGCTTTTTTGTCAACTTTGAGAAGCATTAATTTGATGCTGGATGGTTTTAACCTTCTCCACAATTTCATCGACCATTTCTGGACCTAGGAGTTTTCTTTCACCGAAATAATCCAAATATGATGTTGTTCTACACCTCTTCCTATATAGGGCTTCATAAATATCCATTTGGATTCTTGAGTAGAAATTTTTGTTATAAGATAACTCAACTACAGGAAGATGTTGATCCCATCCTTTTTTTAATTCCATTGATCATGCTCACAACTTGTCCTCTAGTGTTTGGATAGTCCGCATAGATTGGACATCAGTTTGAGGATGATAAGACGTACTGATGTTCAGCTCAGTATCTAGAGCATGATGAAGACTCTTCCAAAACATAGAGGGGAATCTTTGATATCAATTGGATACAATCGATAGTTGTACTCCATAAAGCCTTACAACTTCTCTGATATATATCCATGCTAGTTGATCCAATGAGAAATCCATTGAATTTCAATGAAGATTGAAATCATTGTAAGATGATCCATAAAAAACCATATATTATTTTTTTCATTTGGATGTCTTTGGATGTCTTGTGACAAATTCTATGGTTATGTTCTCCCATTTCCATGATGGTATGGGTAATGGTTGCATCATCCCCTTAGACTTCTGCTTCTCAACCTTCACTTGATAACATACCATGAAATTTCTTGTATAATCAGTAATCTCCTTCATCATGGATATCCCACCAATAATGCATTCAGAGGTCTCAAAACATCTTTGTGTTTCCTAGGTGAATGGAGAAATTTTAACTATGTGCATCATCCAAAAGTTCTTTCTTTAACTTCGAACATGATAAAACCCATAGTCATTTCACAAATTTCAGAATTTATTCTTCGTTAACATTGAAGTCCAAGGATTTCCATTTTCTGATAGCTACAACTTTCTTCTATATTCCCATATCATCCTTTTGAGCATCCGTTATCCTTTCCAAAAGAGATGGTCGAGAAATCATTTGTGAAAAGAATGATGATGTTTCCTTCTTTATGATTCCCATGTCAATCTTCATTAAATATAATAAGATTTGATCCTTTTCAATTCTCATAAATGATAAAATTGTTGGGGCCTTTATAATTAGATAATCCACCAACTTGTTCGCTTTCCCAAGGTGGTAATGGAATGAGAAATCATAGTCTTTGATCAGCTCTAGCAATCTTCATTGGTGCATGTTCCACTCTTTCTGTGTAAATATATACTTGAGGCTTTTGTGATCCCTATATATTTTACACTTATCCCCAAAGAAGAAATTTCACAAAATTTTTAAAGCTAATATTGTGGTATCCTCTCTATATCATGTGTTGGATAGTTTTTATCATGAACTTTCAAAGGAATTTAATAATAGGCAATTACTTTGTCATTTTTCATCTACACACTACCCATACCCTTCTTTGAATCATAAAAAAATACCACAAAAATTTCTCCACTTGTAATTAGGGTGAGAAAGAGCACAGTAATATGCCTCCTTTTTAACTACTTTAAGATCTATTCGCATTCATCACTCCCTGAAACCTTTAACTCCTTCCAATTTAGCATGGTAAGTGGGTTGAAAAATCGCGAGAAATTTCTAAAAAATCGGCGATAATATCCTGCTAATCCCAAGAAGATATGGATATTTATTATCGATTTTGGCCTTGACCATCCCTAAATTGTAGTTTTCTTGGAGGGATCAAATGATATCCTATTTCTTGTGATGATATAAACCAAGAAAGAGACCTCCTTCAACAAGAAATCATAGTTTTTGTACATTGCATATAGATTCTCCTTTCTCAATGTCTCTAATACAATGCTTAGATTCTCCTCATTCCCCTCCTTGGTTATAAAGTATATTATAATATAGTTAAAAAAGACTACCATAAATTTGTCAAGTTAATCTCTAAAGACTCTATTCATCAAGTCCATTAATATTTCTGAATCATTAATTATTCTGAAAGGCATTACAATGAATTCAAAGTGCACGTATCTTGTACCAAAATAATTCATAGGGATATCATCCATCTTCACCCTTACATGGAAAGATCTCGACCATAGATCGACCTTAGAGAAGTATTGTTCTCCACATAGCTGATCAAACAAGTCATCAATTTATGGTAGAGGTTACTTGTTCTTTATCATGATTTTGTCGAGCTTAGGATAATCAATGAAAAGGCTCATTGACACATCCTTCTTCTAGATGAAGAGGACTGTTGCACCCCATGGTGAAGCACTTGGGCATATAAACCCTTTATATGTATTCAACTGTAATTGTTTCTTTAGCTCCTTAAGCTCCACAACAATAATTAATTATTAAGTATTGGATATTAACAATGACCCAGGTATATGATCAATTGAGAATTCAAGATCTCTTTTATGAGGAAGAACAATAAATATCTTGGTAAACACTTCAAAGAATTACATCACAATAGGAACATATTCATGGATGGTTTCATCCTTAGACTCAATCATCTAATCCAGATATGCATGCTCATAGGAAAATAATATCCACACATGAGATGATGGTGCTAAAGAAGATTCATTATCCTCCTTGCAATTTTACAGAATCAGGGGTCAATTCTCCAAATGGAGAGTGATTTCCCTCTCACTGGAATTTATTTCGGTACTATATATAGAAAAAAAATCCATGCTAATAATAGCATCAAATTCCACTAGAGGGGGTATGAATATGTTCTTCGGGAAGTTAAATCCACAAATTATGATAGGGGAGGAGTTAAATTCATAGGATACAATGGTTTCTTCATTTTCTGTACTCACTAACATCTTTACTTACAATATGTGTAGTGGTGTTGGGATTGTTCTACTAAAAATATCAGATATAAAATAATGCATAGAACCGAAATCAAAATGTATGTTCGCTATTCTGGAACGAATATCTAGCGTACCTATCACCACTTTACTGTTGCGATTCACTTCTATGGTAGTGATGGAAAAAGATTTCCCTTGCTTCCTTAGAGGTTGTTGGTTGCCTCCAAAAACCCTTGGATTAGGTCACTGTTTTGAAAAGTGCCCCAGTTATTTCAAGTTAAATAAATGACCAACGTGTTGAGGGTAGAATGGGGAGTTCCTCTCCTTCATCACAGAAGCGGGTTTCTCTTGTCAGCAGTTAATGGACTGGTACCTTTTCTTCCACACCAAAAGCATTTCCTCATCCCATTAAGTTAATTTTAGGGGTGCTTCTTTCTGCACATTTTAAAATTGGGGTGATGGATTTTCTTAGCACCATTGAATTTATCCATCAGACCTCCAAAATTGAAGTTCAAATTTCACTTATTATCTCCCTGATAGCCCTATGATTCTCTAATCTCCATTTAGGCTTTGAGGGAACATTAGACAATTTTCTCATATCTCTCGAATTCACAAACCTCTAGGGATATCCGTAGGCTTGGCTTTATCTCACCAAAGAAGCGGTCAACCTTGCATTCGTGGGTAATGACAAAGCCAGAGGAATATCGTGCAAGCCTTGTGAAGTTCTCCTCGTACACTCTGATGTATTCGTCATCTTTTTTACTTTACGGAAAGGAATTCCGTTTCCATCATAATTCGGAGCATATGTGGAAAATATTTGTCCAAAAAAACCTTCCATAAATCCTTCCATTCCAACACCTCAATCTCATCTTTATGATTCATATTTTTTATCAATGTCCATCATTGATAAGCTTCACCTTCTATATGATATGTAGCCAGAATTACCTTCTCTTTTTCAAAACATTGAAGGATTGGGAAGATCATCTCAATGGAGTTGATCCATTGTTCAACAATTTAGGGATATGGTGATCCATTAAAATTCAGAGGCATTTGTCTCATGAAGCTCTTGATTGTGAAACTTCCTTTCTTGGGGGGGTTATTTTTCCTCTTGACCCATGTTTCTATTCCAAACTTGAGATAACTTAGAGAGTATTGTGAAAATATTTGCGAATCTTGCTCCCATTGGATTGGGAATCTCATTAGAACAGTTTTCCCATTGATCTTCACATCATTTTTAGCCCTTGCCTTCCTATTACATGCCATTAGTCCGAATAAAAGGAAATTTAGGGTAAACACATAAAGGTTAATCCAATGATATAAACCGGTAACTTATAACTTACTTTTATTTCCTTAACATATGAATTTAAAGGCTTCAATCTATGTAATCCATAATCTACGTCATAATATATATTCTTATGGGATTTTTTTATTCGATTTATAATGGTTCGTACTAAGATTATGAATTTACCAAAATAATATCCACTGGTAGTGTCATAAAAAAGAGTGAAAAAATGCTCATTGTCATGCAGCAGTTCTCATTCGATTATAGCTCAAAGCGGATTTAATGGGTTTTACCCCTAGATACATTTATGCCCGAGCCATCTCTACCTGCTCGTATCGATATAGATATTTATTTTCATGATAAATGTAACGACCCGAAATTTTGAATAAATCTTGTTTCCTAATTTTGTGTTTTATTTTAATTTTTATACTCAATAAAACTGTTTCATTTGATAACATGAGAATAATTAAAATGATACCATTGGGTTTTGACTGTTATATGACCATTGGTCAATATGACTGTTGGAAACTAAATTTTGTGATTATTGTCTCTAAATAAAATTGATATTGGTTAATTAATATAGAAAGAAGATTATATGGCCTCATCCAGTAGTCTTGGGCCAATCGAATCCCATATAATAGAACTTGGGAAGTAGGTAGCACCACTGGGCTTTCTCAAGACCAAACCCAAACTGAACTTCATCGTGTCAAGCTAGAACAGAATCACCTTCGCGAGAAGTTCAAACTAATAGGGATTACTCCTCGTGCGATGTTGGTCGAGCCTCCCTCAGATTCTCTCACCTTAGCACACCTTACACATAGGTCCTATGATGGGGTTATTAGGGGCTATGTAAGGAGACCGTAACTGCTTTGTGTAATCCTTTGTGATAAATAAATTTGTTTTTTGTTCTTATGGTGAAGTTTGTAAATTTTCAAATGTCTGGATCAATGTATGGTGTATATTATTGATAAATTTGAAAAAAATGAATATTTTAAAATATTTTTGTAAACCTTAAATAATTAATGATGTGTAATGATTTTGAAAAAATGGTCTTCTACAAATGTGTTCAATAAGAAATTTAGAGTTTAATGAGATCAACTTATTTTTTGGTAAATAGTAATATGTGAATAGTGATTTTATGCTTAGGATTAGTAATTTGACCAAAAGGATTAGTAATCTCACTTAAAGAAAGTATTAATATAATATATGCACCTTGATTAAGTAATGTGATTTAATAAAATAGGTAAATAACTGTTTTAGAAATGATTAGTCAAGTATTAGTTTTTTCGGGTGAATAGTTTTTTTAATTAAAATTTAAATTAAAAGTATTTCGAAAATTGTTTTTATAAAAAAGACTTTATTTTTGAATTCGGAACGTCGATATTATGTCAAGGTAATTTTTGGGGATTTTTCTGAAAAATGAATATTTGGTGAATAGTGTTTTTATTTAAAAATTTAATTAGAAATATTTAAAAAAAATTTATAAAATGGAGTTTATTTTTGAATTCATAGCATTGATATTATGTTAAGGTAAATTTTTGTTATTTTTCTGAAAAAGTTGAATTTTCGGTGGATAGTGAATTTTCAGTTTAGAGTTTCGGGTGTTTAATGACCTCATTAATGATGTATTAAGTATATAATCAATATGGCCGACTTATGAATAGTAAGATAAGGTATGAGGTGTTCCAAGGGGCCAATACCATGTGAAAATACATTGGGAAAATCCATGGTTTTCCCAATACCACCAATGAGGTGTCCCTTGGCCATTAATGCCTTGTCCCCTCTCTTCCACAATAAATACCAAGACATTCTATCATCCTTTCCATTACAAAATCCTCCTCAACGATGTTCTGGTCTCCTTACCTCCCAAGGAGTTCTCCCAAGGTTCCCTCAAGCCTCCCAAGGTCCCAAACATCACGATTTTGAATTTACTCTTCAAGGAAAGGGATCCTACCTCTCTCTTTCTTTCCAAATACTCTCTTTTATGTCATTTATTTTATGCTCCATATTCTTATGTTGGGATGTTATATTATATTCACCCTACTGATAATTTATGTGCATATTATGAGAGACCCCTTCTTTCTCTCATTAATTCATTTTTAAGAATGTTT
This sequence comes from Viscum album, assembly GCA_963277665.1. Lineage (NCBI taxonomy): Eukaryota > Viridiplantae > Streptophyta > Magnoliopsida > Santalales > Viscaceae > Viscum > Viscum album. Next base: position 856,698,532 of record OY728155.1, on the reverse strand, counting down.
AAGTGGTGGCGTTAGGCTGCCGAATTTTTAAGGAATTCTTTCACCCTTCTCATTTTCAAGTTCTATTTTCATTTCAAGTCATTAAAGTTACTTTTTATTATGTTGGGGTAAGGTATCTATATCTATCATACTGATATTTTATTTTCACATGATTAGAGACCCTATTTTATCTCGTCAATTAGTTTTTTTTGAAGTTTAAGTGACACTGTTAGGCTGTCGAATTTATATTAGAAACATATTATTTTTCTCTTCCTTCCATGTTTTCATTTCAAATTTTATTTCCTTAAAATTTCATAAAAATGTTCATATATCCTTTATATTCTGTCCCTCTACTATTTTATAGATAATTTATGCGTGGGTGACCTATTTCCCCTCTCTTTTCAAATTTTCTAAAGCCTTGCAACATAGCAGTTATGCTGCAGAATTTTCGTCTCAAAATGTCTCTCCATTTATCTCAAATTCTTTTATTTTATTAAGTGAATACTAAAAGATCATTATTCTATAGGGTTATTCACATATATATCAAAATTTTATATTTTAAATTCTAGTATTTACATACATGATACCCACTTTCTTTTTCTGTGGGTTTAAAGTGACAGAATGATCACGTCTTTAAAGCAGTTTTTAAAATGTGATGACTATGAAATGAAACCCATTTCTTTTTTTCTATATGGGTTTTTTATGAAATGTTTGATGATGATATATGTGGATCACATTATAATAAAGTCAAATTTAAGGGCGTGCCCTAATAGCACTCAAATTCACTGTATAAAGACTTAATCTCTAGAGATGACTATTTTTAACGATACCCTGATGAATAACCTTGGTAATTTTTAATGACACCTTGGGGATGGACCTTAGTGAAACAGAAATTATTTTCTAAGTTGAACTTTTTAGCCACATCTTCAAGTTTTGAAACACGTTATTTTTATTATGATATGCCTCATGATCTCTTTCTCATGCCTTAAAGTTATTTTTCATGACTTTTGATTTAACTTAAGTTTCACACGTAAAATGTTTCCCTTGTTTCTCTTACTGGGCCTTCTGCTCACCCATTCCTTTGATGTATGCTTCCAGGCCATGATATTCTCTAATGAACTGAATATGAACAAATTAAGAATCCTTTCAAGTGTTTAAGAAGAATGTTTTATGTTTTCATGTATTATGTTCTGGGTTTCCAAGACACTAGACCTTAAAGATCCCTGATTTTGTATAATATAATGAAAGTTTATGTGATAAAAAGTAAGGATTTCATAGTTGGTATAAAATAATGGTATAGTTATTTGTGCAAATTAGGATATGAAAACATTAGGAATAATCCTATAGAAAAGTTTAAATATATGAAATATTTCGGGTGTTTTGGTGAGTATTGAGTAAGTGGGTTCCAAACAAATAAATCTCTGTCTGGATACGAAAAAGTAGAGGTGGCTATGGCACATATGTTCCTAGGAGTGAAAACACTGACAAGGTTATTCGAGCGTGACCTAGGGTAACCTGGTGCATGACAACAGGCCTTGTTTCACTCTTGGTTTGACACTCACGGTGGATATGCTTTGGTATATTCAAAATCATTGTATGAACCATTATTAAAGGGACAAAGATAAAATAAAATAAAGATTCACATAATAATATATGATCATGGTTAACCTAGATTGGAACCTAGGGGATCACAAGTTAGGATATAATTTTCTTCTAAAAGTTTTACCTTCTATGCTTCAAGTTTTTTTTCATGATTATTGGCTATGTATTTATGCCCCGTAATTATACTTTCTTTTCATTGTTAATGGTGGGAAATGGAAGAACATGTCCCAACAACCATTGTGATAGGAAATGTGACGATTACACTATTAATATGATAGAGATGATGAGAGATCAAGTTGAACATATTGTGATTATGCCAAACCAGCTATCAAAAATCACAATTAAGAATTGGTACCTAGTTGAATGCACAAATTCATCAAGGAAGAAGAAGATAAAGTCTCAAGGATGTTCATATGATAATGTTGATAAGGGAAAGAAGACCCAATTTCCTTTGTAAAAAAAGTGTTGAAAGGGGAACCATAGAGAATGTCACAAAGGAACTGGGAGATGTTTTATGTGTGGGTTGATAGGCCATAAAGTAGCAAATTGCTTTAAAAAATGGATAATGTGATTAATAGAGATAAGGTTCGATCTAATGTACCTTATACATTTCAATTTCGTAAATGTGGAGAAGTTGGACATTATCCAAGGCAATGCTCTCTTGGAAGGGATGAGAAGCATGATGAGAATCAACAATCTTCAAGGACAAGGGAACAATGTAAGTCCTATGTTGAGATGGATCATGATGACTAAAGTACATGTAATATCATCGCAATAATTTTTTATGCCATGTTGTATTTTTGTTCATTCCCTATGAGCACATATTTAATGTTTTCTAAGAACATTGAGTCACTACCTAAGATTATTTTATATCATTAACGAAAAAATATTTTGTTATGTACCACATGTTGATGTTGTGAAGATGTTCTTCTTGAAAAAGTGATGATTAGGGGATTAAAAGATGATTATTATTTTGGAAGATGTTCACTATTTTTGGAACCCTATATGATCGAGGTAAATAGATTACTACTGTATTTTCTTTGAGGATTAAATTTTGACTTATATTTTGAAGAATCGATGAACTTAAGGTGAACTTATAGTAATTTAGGTTACTTATGGAAATGATTAACCTATCTTGGGAAAAATATGTTCAGGTTAGTTACTTTTTTTATTACATGTTAGGAGTGGTTGATGTTGTTTGGAGATGGATGATAAAGTTTATCTTGGAAGACTATGTTATCAAATCCTTCTTTTATTTTGGTTTCAATCATAGTCTAGTTTTTTAGGAATTTTAAGGACAATTATTTATGGAATGTTCTATGATGAGATTTGGGTAATACCATGGAATTTTGAAGATTTAAAAGTAGTTTCCCTTCCTTTGGGGTTCTTTCTTTTTGAAGAGTTGTTTTATTTTACCCTTTTCTGTTTTTTGGATAATAGAAATAGATAGTTAATATTTTGTGGATTATGTGATTCTCTAGAAGATGAATCTTGTGCTTTTGATGAGACCAATTGTTTTTGAATTCTCATCGTTTGGAGAAAAAATTAGTCTTGGTAGAAACTTATTAAAGGATGAAACTCTACATGAAGGTAAGTATATTTCCATGTGTTTTTATTCTATGTAGTAAATAAATTCCTCAAAATTATTTAAAGGAACATAAAACACAAACGTTGTTGGTTTAAGTTTCTTACTGGGTAATCAAAGACTTTTTACATACATCATAATATTGTGATTTTCTTGTGGTTAACTTTCTATTAATCATGTTTTATATCACTCTCCATCAGAACATGACCATTTGTTTTCTCTTCCATATCCATGTTTCCCTACATGGGATCCTAGTATGGGTTAACTCGGGTGACCTTTGTACTTCCCTTTCTTTATTTTAAAGTAATAGTTTTACTGACTTCTTTTCCAATGTGGGACATTCAATGATATTTCCAAGCCCAATTTTAAAAATTGTGAGGATTCAATTTCTTAAGGGGGGGAGAATGTAACAACCCGAAATTTTGAATAAATCTTGTTTCCTAATTTTGTGTGTTATTTAATTTTTTATACTCAACAAAACTGTTTCATTTGATAACATGAGTATAATTAAAATGAGACCATTGGGTTTCGACTGTTATATGACCATTGGTCAATATGACCATTGGAAACTAAATGTTGTGATTATTGTCTCTAATTACAAGTGATCTTGGTTAATTAATATAGGAAGAATATTTGATGGCCTCATCCAGTAGTCTTGGGCTAATCGCAACCCATCAAGCAGAACTTGGGAAGGAGGTAGCACCAATGGGCTTTGCTCTGGACCAAACCCAAGCTGAAACTCATCATCTGAAGCTAGAATGGAATCAACTTCGCAAGAAGATCAAATTAATATAGATTACTACTCGTGCGATGTTGGCCAAGCCACCCTCAGATTCTCTCACATTAGCACACCTTACACATAGGTCCTATGTTGGGGTTATAAGGGGCTATGTAAGGAGATCGTAACGGGTTTGTGTAATCCATTGAGATAAATAAAATTGTCTTTTCTTCTTATGGTGAAGTTTGTAAATTTTCAAATGTTCGGATAAATGTAGGATATATATTATTGATAAATTTGAAAAAATAGGTATATTTTAAAATATTTTTGTAAACCTTAAATAATTATTGATGTGTAATGATTTTCAAAAAATGGTCTTCTGAAAATGTGTTCAGTAAGAAATTTGGAGTCTAATAAGATCAACTTATTTTTTGGTAAATAGTAATTTATGAATAGTGATTTTACACTTTGGATTAGTAATGTTACCAAATGGATTAGTAATCTCACTTAAAGATAGTATTAATATAATAGATTAACCTTGATTAAGTAATGTGATTCAATAAAATAGGTAAATAACTGTTTCCGAAATGATTAGTGAAGTGTTATTTATTTCAGGTGAATAGTGATTTTTAATGAAAAACTAAATAAAAAATATATAGAAAATTAATTTTATAAAATAGACTTTATTTTTGAATTCAGAACATCGATATTATGTTAAGGTAATTTCTGGGGATTTTTTTGAAAAAAATGAATTTTTTATGAATTGTGTTTTAATTTAAAAATTAAATTAAAAATATTTAGAAAACTATTTTTATAAAATGGAGTTTATTTTTGAATTTAGAGCATTGATATTATTTTCAGGTAAATTTTTGGAATTTTTCAGAAAAAGTTGAATTTTCAGTGAATAGTGAATTTTCAGTTTAGAGTTTCCGGTGTTTAATGACCTCATTAATGATGTATTAAGTATATAATAAATATTGTTGACTTATGAATAGTAAGATAAGGTATGAGGTGTCCCAAGTGGCCAATACCACCAATGAGGTGTCCCTTGTCCATTAATGTCGTGTCCCCTCATTTCTCCTATAAATACCAAGCCATTCTCTCATCCTTTCCATTCCAAAATCTTCCTCAACAAATTTCTGGTATTTCTACCTCCCAAAGAGTCCTCTCAAGGTGCACTCAAGCATCCAATGTTCACAAAAATCAAAATTTTGATGTTACTCATCAAGGTAAGGGATCCTACCTATCTCTTTCTTTCAAAGTACTCTCTTTTATGTCATTTCTTTTATGCTCTATGTTCTTATTGATGGGTATGTTCTTTTATATTCATCCTACTGATATTTTATGTTCATATAATGAGATAACCCTTCCTACTCTCATCAATTCATTTTTAATAATTTTTAAGTGGGGCCATTATGGTGTCAATTTTTTAAGGGAATCTTTCACCCTTCTCATTTTCTAGTTCTATTTTCATGTCAAGTATTTCAAGTTCCTTTTTATTATGTTGGGTTATTATCTCTATATCTATCATACTGATATTTTATGTTCATATGATGAGAGACCCTATTTTATCTCGCCAATTCATTTTTTTGGAATTTTAAGTGACGTCGTTAGGCTGCCGAATTTTTATAAGAAAAATCATATTTTTGTCTTCCTTCCATGTTTTTCATTTTAAATGGAATGTCCTTAAAATTTCCTTACCATGTTCATATATCCTTTATATTCTGTCCATATACTATATTATAGATCATTTATGAGTGGGTGAAACATTTCCCCTCTTCTCAATGTTTTCTAAAGCCCTGCAACATAGCTGTTATGCTGTAGAATTTTCATCTCAAAATGTCTCTCTCTTTATCGCAAATTATTTTATTTTATTAAGGGAATACTCAAAGCTCTTTCTTCTATAGGGGTATTCACACATATATAAAAATTTTCTATTCTAAATTCTTGTATTTACATACATGAGACCCTCTTTCCTTTTTTGTGGGTTTAAAGTGACATAAAGATCACATCTTTAAAGAAGTTTTTAAAATGTGATGAATATGAAATGAAACCCATTTATTTTATTCTATATGGGTTGTTTACGAAATGATTGATGATAATATATGTGGCTCACATGATAATAAAGTAAAATTTAATGGTGCGCTCTAATAGCGCTCCAATGCATTGGGTAAAGACTTAATCTCTAGAGATGAACATTTTTAACGATACCTTGGTAAATAACCTTGGTAATTTTTAATGACACCTTGGGGATGTAACTTGGTGAAACACAAATGATTGCCTAAGTAAAATGTTTTATCCACATCTTCAAGTTATGAAACACGTTATTTTTATTATGATATTCCTCATGATCTCTTTCGCATGCCTTAAAGTTATTTTTTCATGACTTTTGATATATCTCAAGTTAACATGTAAAATGTTTCCCTTGTCTCCCTTACTGGGACTTCTTCTCACCCATCACTTTTATGTATGCTCCCAGGTCCTAATATGCTGTAATGAACTAAGGATTAACAAATGAATAAGCCTTTCAAGTGTTTAAGAAAAAAATTTATGTTGTCATGTATTAAGTTCCTGGTTTCCAAGACACTAGACCTTAAAGATCCTCAGTTTTGTATAATGTAATGAAAGTTTATGTGATAAAAAGGAGGGATGTCATAATAAACCACAAACTCATTAATATCACAAATTTTTGGATGTTTTTATTATTCTTGTTCTTATCCCTAAGGCTTTTGATAGGGTTTTCTTATCCTAATCCCAATAATAATTAAACCTTTCCTCTTTTACCAACTATAACAACCCTTCTCTTTATTAAACTGTTGAACATATTTTATTGTATAAAAACTTCACATGATATAATAAATAAGATCAAGAGTTCTAGTGTATTTTAGGCTTAAGAAAATTACATAACAACATAAAACATGAAATACACATCTTTATTGAAAACTTCATTTACATGACCACACACATTCCATTTTACTTATAATTTCATGGGATAACCTGAGGAAATTCATAATAAAAGGGTGATCTATAAATCCCAGTAAATGAGTGAACATGTCATATAATGAATAATATAGTACATGTAAGGAAATAGTCATATCAATGGATCATAAGAGAAACATGAACATAAAGTCACAATATAGCATGATTAACATAACATGGAAATATGACATCAAAATTTGACATGATATTAGCATGAGCCAAGGATTATTGCACATTAAGCATGATTAACCCCAAATTTCAATTGAATTATCATGATTAAACCCTCATTAAACTTTATGTATAATGATACAAATATTTATCCAATGCATCGGAGCGCTATCATGGCACACCCTTCTAAATCATTTTGTATCATGCATAAGTGTGCCACATGGATGATATAACATAAATTCCTCAAAGATAGTCATTTATTCCATGATAAAGGAATTTATAATTCATAAATTAAAACACTATTATCAAGAATTAATTTTGCATAATGGTGAATATACTTGATAGAGAAATGGGCATGATATTCACTACATAATGACTTTGTCTTGGAAAATAGCAGTGTAATTTTAGCAGCATAACAGCGTGACATAATAGTTCATAAAAATGGTTGATGAGAGATAAATGGGTGTTTCACAATATTTAAAATAAATGGACAGTAAGTGTGTCATTTATATACATATACCAACATATTTAATGGAATTTAGATTCGTAATATAAAAGAATTGCTTGAATGTAAATGAGAGGAGATAAATTCCATATATAATTTTTTAATGGTAACATGTGTACATGAGGGAAATTAATGAGATATAAAGAGGGATATAATCATTAAAACATATGGAGGGAAGAATTTGTGATGTTCAAAATCATACCCAAACATTTTTAATTGAAAGAAAAATGGTATAAAAACATAATGAAATTTGGACTAAATGAGAAAGGAAGAAAATACCTTACATGGAAATGTGATCCCAATGTCTTTGGAGAGGCTTGCGGGAGGATTATTAGGATCTTGGGGCACCTTGGGAGGATTGTAGAGATAGTATATAAGAGTTTTTTCTTTCTCAAAATCCTTTGAATAAAGAGGAAGTGGGATCATGTGTGGGTTTATTTGGGAAAAGAGAGGGAATGTTTATTATTAAGGTTTTGGACACCACACTTTAATCTAATCAAAACCAAAATCCAAACCATTTATTGGACCATATTTTATTCTAAATGGGAGTGGAAAACATTATTTGATAAGTATAATGGAAGAAATTATTATAATATTAGGCTAGGTTATGTGGAGGTCAGTCACACTCTCAAGTAAATCAATTTAAAATGTTATAATGTTTTATAAGACTTCAAGGGTTCAATAATGCTTTGAATGATAAATAAAAAAAATAATATCAAATTATTTTAGTTTTAAATCATATATTATCCAATCCTCCCATTTATAGTAATTTATTACATCACTATTGGGTCATTATGATGACATAAAACAAATTATATATGTAATGTTATTTAATTTTTACCCAAAACATTTGATTGTCTCAGAAAATAATGAAACATTCACAATTGGATAATTTGGATGTCTTGATTCCAAAAATAATATTCATTTTATCAACATGATTTTCTATATATGTGAATTTTTACTTTTAAAATAAAAACTGGCATTTAACAATAATTCATGGGTTTTAAAAAAATGGCTTTCAACCCATAACAACAATCAAAATTGTATTCATAAAAATTATAAGATAATTTATATTTAATAAAAAGTAATTTATAAATATTATTTTATTAAAATATTATTTTATTTAAAAATAATTTGATTCATAAAAAGATATTTATTAACTTACAAAAAATATTGTTTGTTCTTTAAAAACTATTTGAAAAGTAATAATGAATGTACATTCTTTATTATATATAATAAAAATGCACATAATAATAGTGGTATTTTATTGTTACATAACCCATTATAACACACATAATACCTAATAGTAAGGTTTGTGATGATGACATACTCTTTTGGTGGCTCAGATAACATTGCTCGGGTGGTAATCTCTATCAACTTCCACTTGTCTCATGGGTGGTTCTGTTTGAGATTAACGTGTTGATTCTCGACTTGGTATTGGTCAAGAGCTATGCCTAATGAATCCAGCTCCATTCAAAGCTCCAACAAATGGGATTCGTATAGAGAAATTATTCCAGATGAGGCCATCGATTCCTTTATCTGAGTATATTTGATTTGTTGAAGCCCAATATTTATATTAATCATGTGATCACTGTTCAACATCTATATTAGAAAAAATAACAATTCTTAATAGTATTTTAAAATCTAAAATCATAAAAAAATGAATTTCATATGTTATATAACCATTTTACATAATAAGACATTTAACTAGATCAGGATGAATTTTCATTAATAAATGTTTGGGTCGTTACAATTTTCATAGGATATGTGATGAAAAGGGAGTCAGTGAATTTTACTTCCAAATTTATAATGTAATAAAATCCATACTTAAAAACTTATTTATAAAATAATAAAATAATAAATTTATGTTAAGTGAAACAAAATAAATAAATATAATAAAAAACGTTATTAATTAAATAAAGAGTTATTCAAATAATAAAATACTTAAGTTTATTTGATGGATCAAAAAACTATGAAACGAATGATTGAAATGAAAAAAAATTGAAATTGAGGAATTTAAATAGGATACAATATTTGGAAATTATGTTTAATAATAGTATATGATGTTACTCCAATGTATTCTACCTCAGTCCTATTAGAATTTAATGTATTCTTACCTTTTATATAATGTAATATGTGGTACCAAATACACCACTTTTTTATGTAATCATAATAAAAATATTACAAATAGACTACCCCGTTAAAGGTGAATTTGTAAACCTCAAATGAATAATACATTTTATATTAAAATGAAAACAAAATAATAACCATAGACCTATACTTCAGTGGTAGTAATAAATAATTCCTGATGAAAGTGAAAACATATAAAATATCTAGAATGTAAAAAAAATTATGTACGGTCCCAATTATCTCAAAGAATATGATTAAAAATAGTAGGGAATGAGAATAAAATAAGTGATTTATTGGGATATTACAATTTCAAAACACTCTATAATGATAAAGATGATTTAAAAATGAATGAACTTTGAGAGGAATTGATCACATTGGTAGTCAGAGAATGATTTTCAAGGAATATCAATGTAGAATTCTAGGACAATTAAATTTCACTATTTATATACCTCTCATCCTTTAATAATTATCTAGAATTTATTAGTATCATTTATGATAATGTATTATAATTTCAATGTAATTTTACCATTATTTGTTTAAACTCAGTAAATCGCATTAAAAAATTAACTCAAGAAGACCAAGGTAATTGTTAGTTATTTATTTTGAAAATAGTAATATAACTATTATATAACAACTAATGAGTTAGAAAGAAACAAATTATAAAATAATTTATCATTTTAAATAACAAATATTTGAACAATGAAAAATAATTTTAAATCAGCCTTTATTTTTTTTAAAACAATTCAATAAAAATAGGATAAATATAACTCCAAAAATACCTCACAAATTCATTAAATAAAATATAAATTTTGAATCTAAAATATCATTCCATTTTTAAACTTGTGATAATAAAAAATTAAAGATACAATATTAAAAACATTAAAACAAGATTGAATAAATTATTTTCACTTATGAAAGAATTTTAAAAAATTTAATTAAATAAATCAACTAAAAATAATAAAATTGAATTGTTATGTTTTTAAGCATTCCAAGAGTATGATAACAATGAAAAAAATTTAACCATCATATTAAAAGAGTTTAAAAACATTAAAAATGTTTTTCATAGGATCTAATACATAAATATGACTTTATTGAGTCTTTATAATGATTTAAACTATTTTTATGTGAATGAATCATATCAATATAACATGGACACAAAAAAAGTTAAAATGATATATTTACATCTTTATATAATGTAAAATCTACATTATGAATAAGTGAATGACAAAAAATGAATTACCTAGTTATATATAACCTAGAGATTATAATATCTATGAGAAGATAAATAGAATGGTATTTTTTCTATAAATTTGAAGAATATTTTTTAAATGTACACATGAAAATACATGAACCACATAAGGGTAGACTCAAATTTATATAAACGGTGCTAACATATTCTACATTTCCATGTAACTATAAGTGAAAAAACTCTATATTTCATGACAGTATACAATGATCCATAAAGTTAACTCCTATAAATGAGTGTGGTAAAATATGATATATAAAAACATGTGTAAGTGTGAAAAAGAAATCCATGTTTTGGTTTAATTAACTCACATAAGATTTATGAATCCCAAAAATAGTTGAAACACAGTTTACCTTTATATAAAGTATAATGGTTTCATAAGGGTAAATATGAATCAGAGAAAAGTAATTTTACACTATAAAGTATTTAAAGTATTTAAAAAATAATAATATTATAATATGTAAATAACGGATCACTAAGAAAATAAAATTGAAAAAACATTTTCAAATTAATATAAAATGAATTAAATTATCCAAAATAGGAAATTATGGTAAATATTATATCGTACTTATCAAAACATGAAATAACTAATGTGAAAAGGATCTACTAAAATAATCTCCCAATTTTTATAATTAAAAAAAATACTAATTTAAAAATTTACCCGCCCTCTAATTGTAATTAATCTGGAAGATTAATATTTTTGGAATTCTTTTCTAAATGTTTCTAAATAAAATTGAAAAAAACAATGAAAAGGACATTTCTCCCTTAGACAATAACGTTAAAAAATATATATAATTCCCTGATAATTAATGCATCTTAGGAATGAAATTAAAATTAGATATGAAGATAAAAAAATTAAATTCAATGAATTGTTAAAAAACATAAAAATATATATATTTCTAAAAAATAATTATTAAGTATTTATAACACTTTAATTAGTGAAACATAAAAAATTACGCATGTGGTTTAATATAGGTGTGTATTAAGGCCTCCTCACCATGTCTAAAATGGATAAAGGATTACCAATCCCAATCAACTCTTTTTAGAATTAATCTTGAAGAGAATATGCACTAGAACCACATATAATTGTTTATATGAAAAAATTATTGTATTTCGTGGATTATAATTTTCAATACATATTTCAATTAATATACAATTTTTTGAAATTTTTTTACAATATTTTAAAATCTATTTTCAATAATAATTTTGAAAAAAATATATAAGATGAAAATTAAAAAAATATTAACATGGAAATTTAAAAAATAAATTTCAAAATATGATCATGAATTTAAACATTTTATTAAAAATAAATTTTGAAAAAAAATTAAAAAGAAATTGAAAAAAGCAATTAAAAGAATCTAAAATCGAATTTGAAAATAATTTTAATAAAAATTTAAATTTAAATTTAAATAAATGTTTAAAATAATATAAACAAAAAAATAAATTCAAAAATACATTCAAAATAAAACTAGATTGGGGAACTATATTCCCAGGAAGATCATTGTTTTTTAACTAAACGTTTTTAGGATGGAAGGTTTTAGAAACCCCCTTACTTTTAGAATACTCATTAAGCTTGAGGTGTAAAAGAGATTATCAATAACCTTAAGGGGTGAAGAAAATATTTATCTAGAAGACACTTTAGGATAGGTCAATGATGTCTGATGGAATGACTTGTAATAAATTATAACAGTGTACCTTAGGGTATATAATTTTTGGATATAAATATTTTTTATAATAGGAACTAACATGGTGAAACAAATTTCACTCCACTAATATTGTTTAATAATGATTATTGAACACAATGATTTCTATAATTATAATATAATTTATAAAAAAATAATTATTAATTCTTTTAGGTCTACCATATCAATAATTTTTATAATTACAATCACAAATAAGAGGTAAAACATTATTACTTTCAATAAAAAAATTTATGAAAAATTTAACCATATAAAACAATTATTTTGATAAATTTTTGGAAAACTAGGTTGTTTAAAAAAACCCGTGTGATCATTAAAATGTATCTAAAAACTGAAAATTTTATTTAACTTTTATCCCCCTTTGGTAAAATTAGAAAGATTATATTTTGTTTATTTAATTTTAAAAAATTAATTTTCAATGTTTCATTAATCTTTTAAATTTTAATGAAATCCAACTTATTATTTTAAAGGTTGTCCTTTTTAGTGATTTTTTTTATTTTTTTCTATGATATTTTACATTTAAAATTTTATAATAAATATTAGTTTGATGTTAATTATTAGCATTGAGAATATATTAAAAAGTTAAAGGATAGGTAAAATTGGTAGTGTAATGGTTTGTGCCTTCCTGGTCTGTTACTTTGTTAGTTTTTTGGTTATTGGACTATTCATAGTTGGCTTAGGGGGAGTGTAGAGGAGTTTAGTTGAAAAATCCAAGAAAGAGGTAGATTACACATCTTATAACTCGATTACAGAATGTGAAAGTTTTTTTTGTGGTTTGTATTAGAGTTTTCACATCATTGAGTAATTTTACATTGAATGAATAAGGGTTTCACGATGTGAAATATTTCTAGGGAAGAAAAAATTGAAAAAAAATATATAGATGCGACACATTTTTTAACGTAAACCTAACCCTGAGTATTATATGATGTGAAAGGGGATTACACATCATCTAATACCCAGATCCAGTTTTGTTTTAAAATTAATTTTTCCTAAAATTTCATTCATTCGGATATATTCTCTCCTTTTTCTCATTCCAGATGAACCCTAGATGCCCCGAGGTGTCCTTTGAGACCCACTCCTCTCTCCTTGATCTATTAGTCTCAGTGGCTGTTCATTGGAAATCTGTGATCAGTCAGTGGTTCATTCTTTCCACTTTATCACTTTTTCCTCTTTTTTCCCTTCATATTCTCTTTCATGATACGTGTGGGATTGAGTTAGATTATTGGGAATAGTTTTGATAATATTATCATTAAAAATTGGTTTATCCACATTTCTAGTAGTGCAGTTATCTCTTTTGGGCATTCTTCTTCACCCCAAAGTGCATAGATGCGTTGAAAAGCTTCTTCGTGGTAGGAATCCTTCACCTCTCGTAATTGTGGAACATATGGGAAGATTTTTATCTTCTCCTCTTATAGATTTTTGTTGTTCCAAATCAAGAAAAGATAATAATTGGTTAAAAGAAATTGGAAAATTTTATAGAGGATCTTTATCATGTTTTTTTACATCCATGATGTTGATTGTGATGTTGTGATTTAACAGGATAAACACCACACTGAAAATGGTGTTCATTAATGGATTTGTTTTCACTGGTTATACATGTTCTATTGATAAATTGGTTATGGTTGTTATGGTATCACCAAAAAAGTAAAGTAGTTAATCACAAATTGTTTACTAATGAATGAATTCCCCAAGATCATAATGCTTCTACGATAACCCATAAATTAAAAAGTTTAATTTAATAAGGGATTCCTTGTTAAATATGGGATCATGTTTTCACCCCGATAATTCTAGTGGTGTATTTTTTCGGTTTGTTAGTTGTGTATGGTAGGATGGTTTGAAAGGTGATATGGAATCTTAGGTTGATAAATTGATTAATTTTGGAATGGATGATTAGTGTTGTGAAGTGGGGATGTGATCGGGTTGTGATTTATTTTGTTTCAGGATGTGTTTGAGAGTTGGGGAATTATTTTTTGTATATATGTGTAATTCACCTTGGGTTTACCCATGTTTTTCTTTTTTTGTGTTTCTTATTATCTGTTTCACTTGGTAGTTTCCTAGATTGTAATGGAATAAATGAATTGATAATTGGTTAATAGCGTTTTTAACTGGATTGGGTTGGTTTGGTTAATGAAATGAAGAAATTAATTGTGAATGAAGAATAGTAATGGTTAAATAGATTTTTTGGAAATATGAATTCAGTTGTGGCTTGATGTGTGGTGTTGTGAATTTATAGGTAGAACTAATATTGGAAGTGTTGTGAGATGGATATCTATTTTAGAACCCATATATTGGGCTTGATTTTTTGTATTATATTTATTTATATACAAATATATCCCTTGTGATATTCTATATGCACCCCCCAGTTGACCATTATGTTCCTAACAACCACATCGTCATGGGGGAGGGTGTCTTTCCCAAACATCTTGGTGGGAGGATGGATGGTTGGCCACCCACTCTTCCTATCTCCTTCCTCCAGGAGATGATAGCCAAATATTCATTGGGAAAGTTTTGGTTTATAAGGCCCTGGTCTTTGTAGGTGAGTTGTGCTTCCCCAGGTTTTTTTGGGGTGAGATGAGTTGTTTTTCCCATGTGTCTTTAGGATGAGATGAGTTATGTTTTCCAAAGATTATTTAGGATGATATGTGTTGTTCAATCATAGGTATATTCCGGATGTCATGCGATATGGTTTGTGGCCTAGGTGTCTGCAGGCAGGATGAGATGTGGATCATGGACCATGTAAAGGGATGAGATGTGGTTTGTGGCCTAGGTTTCTATGGGTAGGATGAGATGTGGCTCATGGCCTAGGTTATGGAATGTGATGTGGTTCATGGACTAGGAGTGTGTACGAAGGCTGTGACATGGTTGTTTCGAAAAGTTTAGGAGAGTGACGATGATTTATATCACGAAAGGGTGGCTAATCATTATTAATTGGTGCAGGTTACCCTATCATTGATGTGCTCCATATTAAAATACATTAATTTCTTTATTTACTGAGCATGCCTTGGTAAGGATGGGAAGGTTAGTATACATGTTAAGTGCGGTTTGATTTTACTTTTTTCTCAGATGGTAATTAGTATGGTTCTTCCACATGTTCACAAGAGACTTTGTTTTTCCCACTAAGTATACCAATATGCTCACCCTACATATAAAAAAACATTTTCATGTTTCTAGGACGACTTTATGGACCTTGTTGGACCTTGCTAGGTTGAAGTTTGACAGTTTTCGTGCCATTACCTAGCTTTTCTTTTGGTACTTTGGAGACTTTGTATTTTCATCAGTTCTATTATTGTGCATGCATATGGGATGGTTTTTGTATTTCTTTTATAAATTTCTTAGAGTTTTTTGTTTATGAATAATTTTATATCCTGATATTATTTTTTAAAAGTGTAATTTATTCAATATTCTATGAATGGTATACCCTTGGTTCTAGTCGCCAACCCACGACCTACTAGAGGCAGGACTTTGGGTTCATTATCTCCCATTATTCATTTTAATCCCAGGAATTGTGTCTTTAGAGGGATGGGATCATGACAAAATGGAATCTGATATGATGGTTGAGAGATAGGATAGAGTTTTGGGTTAGGCACTCGGTGGATTCAACGGGTTGGTATGGAAAAAATGTTAGGTGACCATGGTGAATGACATAGGCTAGGTAAGACCAGCTAGTACACATGATTTTAGGGGGCCCTATGTTCTGATGTAAGGATTCTAATCCTACCGAACTACCATGTGATGCTATATCTTTTATAAGGTTGAGACATATGAAAGGTACATTGATCAAAATTTCTTGTGTTCTCATTTTAATTGTAATTTTTTTGAAAAGTAATAATAGATAGTATGAAAATAATGAATTAAAAATGTATCATAATAAAATTACATACTAATTGGGATTAGGAACTCTTTGTTTACTTTTAAATTATGGATTAGAATCATTTTACTCATGTGGCTCAGGAGTTGGAGGGTCGACAGGATGATATGGTTGATCAAAAGAGGTTTGATCTAGTTGAAGTGGATGACTGGTGGCAGAAGATGTTTCATTCATTCCAACAGCAGGCTTTGAAAATGTATGAGGGGAGTGTTTCAGATATGAAGATGGAAAGCTGGATCAAGGATCTTGAAACCCCCTATAGTTTCATCATGGCCCTATCATAATATTTTGTACCATTTCTGGTCGTTTAAATGTGAGGAGTTGCACATCCGTGGTGGATTCCTTATCTAGGGGAGAGGAATGATGTGTATGTTTTCTTGGTTGACTTTGAGAAGAAATTCCTAGAAGATTGCCTTTCATTGAAAATAAAGGATGAAAGAGTCAAGAGATAATCTCACTTTAACTAGAGAGTATGTCAGCACAGTATATTGGGATCATGTTCTAGGGCCTCTTTTGTTTTTTACCAGATCTATTTTTTAATGAGGAGTCTCGTGTGAGACATCTCAAGGAGGTTTTTTGTCCATCGATTTAGTATGCTATCACTCCTTTTATGTTACCAAATTTTCTAGAGGTTTATAATAAAATATAGGTGATTTAAAGGATGATTTTTTATGAGTTATATAATGCGAAAGGAGCCATCAATGTTTTTTGAGAGGATGGGTTATTAGCAGTTGGTCTCATGCATAATTTCTTTAAAGGCTTTGACCGGTGGAGTGTCAGCCTCAACGGTTTCCCATCCAACCATATGGTTTCCATGGTTCCTGTTTCATTTCCATGGGCTTGGGACTATGGTGTTTCTTCTATGAAGTCCACAACCATCTTGAGATTCAGTTCTTGATGGAGTCCCGAGTTCAGTTTAGTGGAGTAGGAAAGGCTCAACATCAGCCTCAGAAGCAGTATCTGGTGAAATAGTTTTAGTAGCAGGTAAAACATGGTTTTTCTCTACAGTGGGGGTGGGGTGGGACATTAGATACTATACATATGATTTCTCTCATGTTTAGGTACCATGACCCGAGCATAGCCATTGAGGCAGTCATCATCAAAGAGGTATAGGATCTTGGTGTGGTTAGTTGTAGGCCCCAGAGGTAGCCTTTCTTGAAGGGAATGAGATCATCAGGTGTTTGATCATCTTTTTTTGTACCCTTACTCTTTCTTTGTTTTGATAAATATATTCAAACTCATGTGTTTCACCCAATCTAACCCATGCTGTAGGGCTTAACATAGAGAGAATTCTGTGCCACTAGTGTTGTGTATGACAGTCGGGGGATAAACCAGCTTGTTTGTTGTTTGTCAGGGATGTAGAATAATGATGGGGCTACATCAGTTCCATAGGGATCTTTTCTTGACAAAAATGTAAACATAAAATTTCATTCTCCACATCTAATGGTTATAATCCATGTGTTCCGTTATCAGTTGATTTTTATAAGAGTAATGTTTTTAGATAACGATGTCCAGTGCGTAGTTTTGATTGGAGAGCGAGGTTGATAGGAGGGAATTGAGTGTGTAGATTCTATTAATTTCATGTTGTATGATCTATAAGTGGATTAAATAGATGCTAAGTTGGTAGTTTTCTTGAGGGTTGTTGTGGATTTCTTGGATGTTTTCCCTTAGGAGGTTGTGATGCTACCCACTTGATGTAATGTTGAGTTTGATATATACTTGGAGCCTAGTGATTCTCCAATTTTAATGTCTACATATCAGATGAAACCTTATTTTTTGAGGGAGTTGATGATTCGTATTTATGATCTAATGAATAATGGATTTATCTGACCTAGTTTTTCTCCATGGGGTGCTAGAGTGGTGTTCGAAAATATGGTGGATTGTGGATTGAGGTTGTTCATAGACTACAATAGGATGAATTAGGTTATCATCAACAACCATTACCCACTTCCAAGGATAGATGATATTTTCAACCAAATAATAGGGGAATGGTTTTTCTATGATTGATCAATAGTCTTGATATCATCAGTTGAGGGTGAAGGAAGGAAATATCCTGAAGAGAGCATTCAAATACAGGTATGACCACTTTGAGTTTGTAGCCATGTCATTATGTGTTATGAATGCACCAGATGTATTCATCGGGATTATAAAATCTATATTTTTTGAATTCCTAGACCATTTAATTTTCATAATCGTTGATGATATTCTGATCTACCTGAAGTTAGATGAGGAGAATTTCGAGCATCTCATAACATTCTTGAAGGTTCTTCGATGAAACTAGATCTACATAATGTTGTCCAAGTGTAATTTCAAGACATGAGAGTTACATTCCATGGGAATTTGGTGTCTTAAAAGGGTGTGGTAATTGACCTATAAAATCATGATGCGGTTGTTTCTTGGGAATCAACTGAGAATGGGGTATATGTTCACATATTTCATTGTCTCATAGGATATTAACAAAGGGTTATATCCAATTTCTCTCATGTTGCAGCTCCATTTAAAGCTCTGACTATAAACAAAATAGCTTTTGAGTTGATTGAGAAGTGTTAGGTAGAATTTCGTTACCTAAAGGGGATATTGGTTAGTGCTCTAGTGCCCTGGTTTGTAGTGGAAGGAGTGATGTTTGAGGAGTTTTGTAATGATTACATTATAGGTTTGGGATGCGCCTTAATGCAGCATTGGGTAGTGAAATCTTATGTTTCTATGAAGTTATGTCCCCATGAGTGTAATTTTGCTGCCCATTATCTATAGTTTAGAGAAATTATGGTCATTCTGAAGTAATAGCAGCATTAAATCATTTAGAAGCTCTTTGAGCTCTTCCCAGATCACAAGAGCTTTAGGTATATATTTTCCCAATGCGATCTGAATCTATGATGTCATAGGTTGTAAGAGTTTCTTCATGACTATTATTTTGATAAATCCTTCACCTTAATAGAGGTAAATTTCATGGTTGATAATTTTATTATAAACACATAGGGGGGGTTTCAGAAGTCTCCAGATGTTTGGAGAGCGATGGAGTAGTTTAAAGCCTTGAAAATAGATGCAAGAGTGGAATGTGGTATGAGTTATTTATTCTAGATGATGTTTCATTCTTCTCTAATATAACAGATGGAGGAGCCTCAATGGGGGACTCAATGGTGGAGTTGTTGTCTGATCATGTTGTCCATGGTGATGCTCTTTAAGGATGGTCAGAACTGGATGTTGTTTTTTCTAATGGTGGTGCACAAGGGATTCCTCTGTAAGATTCATATCTACCCTTTAATAGTAAACCAAGGAATTTCTAACATGTACCATGGCTTGAGGATGTTTTTTGGTGTCCCATGAAAAAATGTTCAGTGGAGGAGTTTTTTGGAGAAGTTCATAGTTTTCCAACAGGTGAAGTCTGAGAATCATATTTCTAGTAGTTTGTTGTATCCCTTGGATGTCCTTGAGTGGAAGTGGGACAAAATAATGATGTATTAATTCATAGGGTTACCTAGGGATTAATGATTTTAAGATGATATCTAGGAGATATTGGATCAATTAATAAAATAATGGCACTTTTTAGAGATTAAGGAGTTTGGTGCAGAGGATGCCTTGGATAAGAGGTACATAGTTGATGTAGGATGATTGCATAGAGTTCTGATGTCCATGTATCAAATAGGGACATGTGGCTTACCTCATGAGTCTATAGGGTATTGCAGTATTCTTTTAGTAACTAGTTATTCCTCATAATTTATTTCTACCCACAGATAGTTTAACAGAGAAGGAAGAATATCTAGATGTCGGAGGATATGTTTTAGGCATGCGTTGTGAACATTGGAGGATCTTGGGGACAAGACCTTTCCTAGGTGGAGTTCGATTATAAAAATAACTATCACTCACCACTAGTATGGATCCAATTGAATAATTTTATGGGATCTTGGGACTTTATCTATTGTGGGTGGATGTGGATGAGAGTTGGGATCTTGTTTTGGTTGGTAGGGGTAATTCACCTGGGGTATCTCCCTATTTGAATTTTTCCATGTTTCTTGTTATGTGTTTCTCTTGGTAGATTCCCAGATAGTAGTGGAATAAATTAATGGATAATTGGTTAGTAATGTTTCAAACTGGTTTCAGTTGGTTTGGTTAACAGAATGAATAAATGAAATGTGAATGAAGAATAGTAGTGGTTAAATAAATTATTTGAAATATGAATTGAGTTGGGGCATGATGTGTGGTGATTTTTATTTTGATATAGCTGAAAATTTGGTAGTACTATGAGATAATTGTCTCATTGATAACCTAGAGGTTGTTCTTGAGTGTTTGTATTATATTTATATATATGCATGTACTTCCAGTTTGATTCTCTATTTGTACACCCACACAAGTTGAGCACTATGTGCCAGACACCCCCATCGTCATGGGGTAGAGTGTCTTTCTTGAACATCCTGGTGTTAGGATGGATGTTTGTCCACCCAATCTTCCCTGATCCCTCTTCAAAATGGTGATAGCCCATTATTCTTTGGGCATGTTGTGGTTTGTGAGGCCTAGGTGTGTCAGGGTGAGGTGTTATTTTCCAAGTGCCTTCTGGATGAGATGAGTAGTGATTTTATAGGTGTCTTCAGGATGAGATAAGTTATGATTTCATAGGTTTATTTGGTATGAGATGAGTTGAGATGTAGAAGGTATCTTTTGGATGGGATGTGGTTTTGTTTTTGGAAAAGGTGTCTATGAGCAAGATGAGATAATACTCATGGTCCAGGTGATTGGATGAGTTGTGGTTCCTGTCCCAAGTATTTGTGGGTAATATTAGATGTGGATCATGGACTTGGTGATGGGATGAGGTGTGGTTCATAGACTAGGTGTGCGGGGGTAGGTTGTGGCATTGTTATTTTAGAGGGGGTGGGAGATTGATGATGTTTTCCATTAGGCAGGATCATATAATCAGTGGGAAGTGGTGGGGGTAACCTATCATTGATTTACATTATATTACATTACTATACTTGAATTGTTTGATGAGTGTGCCTTAGTAAGATTGGGATGGTTAGTATACCTATTATGTTTTGTTTGGTTCAATTGTTTTTTCAGATGGGAATTAGTATTATTCTTACACATTGACAAAAGTGAATTTGATTTTCCTATAGAGTATAACTATATTCTCAACCTATGTATATAAAACTATTTTCAAGTTTCCAGAAGGACTTCACATACTATGATAGACCATACTATTATAGAACTTTATAGTTTTCATGTTTGGGACTAAATTGTTTTTTACATTTATTAGAGACATTTTATTTTCATTGGTTCAATTTTAATTCATTCACATGGGATGGTTTTTGGATGTCGTTCATATATGTCCTGGATTTGTTTTGTGGATGATCCTTCATATCTCCCTATATTATTTCAAAAAAGTTAATTCCTTCTATATTGTGTGATCTGTATACCCATAGTGATAGTTTCTAACCTAGGGCCTACTAAATGAAAGACTCGGGCTTCATTATCATCCATTCCTCATATTCATCCCAAAATGGTTATCATTCATGGCAGGGGGTCATGATAGGTAGAAGATAAAGTATTTGAATTGGTAGGAGAAAGTGAAATTTTAAAACTAAACTCAATTCTATCAAAGGATTCTGTAATGGGAAAATTGATACATTTGAAGCATGATTCTAATATTGAAATTTTATCATATGTTTCTCTCCAAGACATGTCCATTAGATATTTCATAACCTATTTCTTATCATTTTAAATTTCCACTATTCAGGTGAAAATAATTTTTGATGTGGATTTTCTTTCTTCAACCAGATAACAATTATGTTTAATTAATTATGTTTTGTTTGAATTATTGAGGTGGTCTATTAATTATTCTTTACATATAAAAAATATTGGTAATGATTTCAATGTATGTGTTACTCATAAATGTGTAATATTTTTTTATTTGAATGAAATTCTTATTTTTATTTATCTAAACTCATTATCCACATTTTCATCTTGTCTCTTCACAGTTAAAAAATATACCGGGAGATAATAGAGGAGTTCCTTTACAGGCATATTTTTTTAAATATATATCCTTTTATATTGTAGTGAATTTTAGATCTAACATTCTTTTTTAAACTAGAAGGATTTTATTAACCAAATTTTCTTTAGAAATAGTATCACCAATAGGTTTTTAGACATTACAAATGTCATAAAATATACTAAACATAATGGTTATAAATTTTTTATAATGTACAGAAAAACACTCTAAATCATTCCTACACTTGTCCTACCAAGTATCCTTAATATTACTTATACCATAATATATAAATTTTAATATTGTTCATATTTTATGTGTAGTTGTACATGAAAATAATAAATTAAACTCATTAATGATGAGACCCTAATTTAATGTATTAATTAATTTTCCATCATGTTCAAAAGTAGATATATAACAAGGGCTTCATTTTTCATCTTATTTAGACGAAGGATAAAATCCAGGCATAATAATTTTATAAATGAGAGAACCAATATATCTAAGAAAATTTGATATAAAATATTTCTAATAAGATTAATTAGTACCCTAAAAAGGATGACGACCTAGTGATTTTCCTTTATACACAACATGAATTTTTTAAAATTTAATTTAATAAATATTTCATTATTTAAAAAATTAGTTAATGGTTTGAAGTCAAAAACATTGAAAGAATCTAAAGGAAATAAAATTTTTTAAAAAAAATACTCTCATACCAAATGTGGGGAATTGATATGAAATAAAAGGAAAATAGGGGGTTATAATTTAATAAATTTAATAGAAAAAAATAAAAGATAGAAAAAAATTATAAAACAACAAAGGATTTAATCTTTTGAAAGTGAAACTAAATAATGAAATATAATAATATAATAGAAATAATAATATGAAGGGATATTTGAATAAAAAATGATTAATAATTATTGATAGAGTAAGACAATTATAAAACAAATAATGGAATGATATAAATAAATTAAAATTTTGAAAGTAAATAGGATACAAAAATTTATAAGTATTTTTAGAGATACTACCTAAATATATCCCTACATCTACCACCACCAACCCTTAATGATTTAATATATCCATCTCTTCAATTTTATGGTATCCATGATACCAAAACCATCCCTTTATTTGTAGGATAGAGTATGAAACAATCTATAAATACACTGCCTCTATAACAGGGGAAGTATACATGTGAAATAAAGAGTCACTTGATTTTTAAAAGGAAAAAAAGATAATTAAAAATTATTCCATGTATTGATTTTACTAAAAGCTAATGCTAATATAATAAGGAAAATGAAGGTATTTTTAGAAAAAATTACTTTTATGTACTTTCTCAATTATTTTATTGGATATGATGAACACTAGGAGATAATGAGAATAAACGAATAGAGGTATTTGGATATTACTTTTTTTCACACTCTACAGTGAGACAGAATATTTAGAAATTAAATCACTGGAGAGATATTGAGAACATGGAAAATTGGAGAATTATTTTCATGTAATAACATTTTATATTTCAAAGCCCGCCAATGCTATCTACTTATATGATACTCATCCTTCAATAATGTTCTAAAATCCATCATTATTCATTTATCCAAAGTTGATGAAATTAAATATATTTTGAAACACATATATTTATCCCTTCTCAATCCCTTTAAATACAATTAATTCAATAAGTCTATGGAAATAATTAGGTATAAAAATATTAAATAATGAAATTTTTATTCTTGAATTATTGAAGAGTGAAAACATGTTATAAAAAGTATTATTTTTGATATATAAACTATTTAAACAATTAAATTTAAAATGAAATATTCCATTAAATTATATAAAAAATCTAAATAATATGTCAATGATAACTCATAATCTATCAAAAAAATTAATTTTATAAAATTTAAAATACGAATTTCTAAGTGATTCCTATTTTTAACCTATGAAAGTACTAAATATTAATGATATTGAATTAAAAAATGGAAAATATTTTGGATAAAAATTTTATATTTAAATATTAATTTAAGAACAATGAAATCAAATAAAAAATACAATGTAGTAAAATAAAATTATTATATTGTAATACTATAAAAATATGATAACGAATAAAAAATAAACATAACATTAAAAGAGTTTAAATAAATTAAAAATACGTTTTATATGAACTAAATAATTAATAAAAATTTATATAATAATTAAAACAATTCAAACAATTTTTATATGCATGAAAAACATCAATATATAATAGATATCAAAAAAACAGAGTGAACTAGAGATTTACAAATTTACATAAGGTTAATCCTCTATCCTAGATAAGGGTAAGACATAAATTTATTAACATTCCTAATGGTATCCAAGATATTACAAGAACTATGTAAAGGTAAATAGAAAAATCATGCACTATTTTAAGGAACATTGGGTAAAGGTAATCTTGAAAATAAATGTGTTATGTAAGGGTAAAAATAATCTAATATACGTTGCATAAAGGGAACCTTCATCATTTTCTAAGTGTATGTGACATATCCTTATGCTTAATAATGGAGGAAAATATTTTCAAAATCTTGCATAAGGGTAACACAAAGCTGTATAGAGGTATCTATTACACATGTGTAAGGGTAAATGAGAAAAATAAAATAATGAGTATGGGTATAAATATTTTCATGAAAGAGTATAATCAACACATGTAAGGGTAATGAAGATCATGTATGCGTAGAACTGTGTTACCTTTACATAGAGTATAAGAGCTGTATAAAGTTAAATAAAAAACACAGAAAAATAATTTTTCACAAGAAATTATTATGAATACTAAAATAATAATAATAATAATAATAATAATAATAAATCATTAATAAGTGAACAAAATATGTACAATAAAAATAAAAACAAATACATGTAAATTAAATTTTCCAAAACAGAAAATCATGAAATATAGTATATTCTATTAACAAAAAATGAAATATTTAATGTTAAAAGAAGAAAATAAAATAGAAAATTACTACACTTGACATGTGTTGAACCGTATAATTTGTGAAAGAATTTATGAGATATATTAAATACTTATCTGTAATTAAGTTGATTTTTAGGTAATGAGAAAAAAGGTATATTTGATTCCAAGAACATAGGTGTTGTTAGTACTTTTTTAATAATTCTATAATGACCATAACTTAAATTTATCCTTATGATGTATTAGATGAAATAATAATTTTTTATTTTTATTTATTAAGGATGGTTTTCTCTAAGATTTTTTGTCCATTTTCAAAGTGACTATATAATATAAGTGTCTATTAGCACCAGATCCAAGAGTTTGGGTCCATATCATCAGAGTTGGTATCATAATAAATGGATATATAACATGGGAGATTGATATTATTTTACAACATAATTTAAGGGATTAAATTTTAAGGTTAATCATAATAGATAACCCTATAGATGACTTACTAAAAATTGATTCTTTCTGTTGAATAATCTAAACAACTAACATCACTCCAAATCATAGATGGAGAATGTAATGAAGGACAACATAATATCCCATTACAAATATTTTATAATAATCTTATAGAGATCCCAAGAATGAATATAATGTAATAAACACTCTCAGAGCTCCATTAATAGTTAGAAAATTCATTTTGAAGTTCCCTTCCCTACACCTGTGTCTAACGTGAATACCATTGTCGATATGTCTTCATCAATTCCTAATGATATAGGAAAAATACCATGGGTCTCTATAGTTTTCATTCAATTTAGCAGATAATAAAGGATTATTCAAATTATACATCTGTAATCTGTTAATTATCCCTTTTACACAACATAAAACAAGTATCCATAGATCATTCCTACACTACAAAAAAATATCAATACCCTAATAAGTACTAAAATCCATAAGCACAGAGACCCTATTGTCTCTTACTAACCTTCCACCTATCATCTCCCCAAAAATGAAGGACTCATAAACATTTAATATTAAATAATTTAAATGGTGACTCTATTTTATCCATATATAGATAACCCTTTGGGTTAATATATTACTTAATGATAAGAATATAATCCACTTTTATAGGTAATAATATGGGTCAAATTTAGTGCAAACGAAACAAATATGTCTATGTTTTGGTTATCATCCTTATTTTTGAAATATTGGGATTAATTAATTTTTAATATATTTAATTTTTTTCATAGTGGAAAGTGGATATTTATATAGAAAAGATGCACATAGGGGTAATCAAACTAAAAAGGATTCATTGTAAATTAACTGAATCATCACACTGATGAAAATACAGACATGGATAGAAACTCCTTGGGGGAAAATAGAAAATCACATTCTCTTTATGAGAAATTATGAATGATTTTATTATGACCTTAAATAATTACAATTGAAAAATTAAAAAAAAAGTTATCATATATAACCATGAAATGAACAAAGAGAGTTATAAGATGATCTTAACATATCGTCAAATAAAAATTATGGTTTCACAGTTGAAGAAATATTCATATTTATGATTTCAATTGGTGTGTCATTATAACAATTTTGGTTGTAGTGTTTGGTTGAAACTGGATGAAACAAATGATGTTGATAATTGTATGTTATTATAAACAATAACATCGTAGAACATAATAAGAGAACCAACATATATGGTTGACAAACTTATTGTTTTCCTATAAGGAGGGAAAATGTGACTTTCTTTGTCTAACCTAAGGTAGTGAGATTATAATATTAATAATATTAAAAATCATAGATATTGAAATTATATGATGATATTTAATGATTATTATGTAGTATATTCTAAATTATAGGATGATTGTTTGATACATATATGGATTATGTTATATAGTGACTAGTATTTGACCATATGATCTAGTATTTAATAAAATTTTAAAGTTATCGGTATATTTATGTTTTGTTGGAATATAGAATCTCATTGTCTTTTAAAGTCATAATTATTAAAATATTATTTGGTAAAGGAATGTTATCCAGATTAGAGGACTATGGTTTATAAATAATTTGGTATGTGGTTATATGAATGATTAAGGTTTATTGGGGAAGGATATGCAAAAGTTTGGTATAATATATATAAATTATTACTGACTCAAGAATATTTTAATAAAAATAAAGGTAATTTTGGAATCACTCTTTTAATGATTGTCTTAAAAATTATGAGAGAGCTCAATAAAAATTATACTATGATGAATCATGAGCTATGTTTGTTAAACTAATAGTTATATTGGTTGAATATATACTAATACAAGTTTAGTTTAAATAACTATAGGATAACAAGATACTATTACAAATTTGTACATCTAGGGGAAAATTGTTTCTAGGTTTATTTATGATATTGCTCTTATAATAATCAGCAATAATGTTGACTCTATTTTTTCATTAATGGATGAATCCTAAATTTAACAAATTAAAAATAAATTCTATTTAAAATGATGAAACCATACCCATGAACAAACTAATGGGATATGTGATGATCTAGGAAATATTATAATTATACCAATTATATTATCATAAATTCTGACTACAAACTTAAATATATTTGAAATTCCAATGAAAAAAATAATATAAGTATGTATTCTCATTTGAATTTGGGTGACCCATATGATAAAAGAATGAATACTGAATTTCAAACATGAAAAAAAAATTTGAATAATTGTGGGGGTAAATGCTTTATGTGCGGAGATAAAATCCATTGGACTCACAATTTTAAGGGAAAGACAGAAGATAAAAAACCATTTCTTCAATTACCAGAGGGTTGGGAATTATGTGGAACAATATCTAAATCCAAGGGGAAATAAGTGAGATAATCATCAATAACCATGTGAACAAGTAAATTCATATTATACTAATACTAAGGTATCATATAGTGAGTTTTTTTCATGATTTTATAGTGTCATTTTTCCTATATATTTTCACCAACTTCGTGATATTGAGTGGTATGATTATCATATAATTTCTTTTTCAGGGTTTTTGGGACGTTATTTTTTATTTATATAGATCTTCATCCCATAGTAAAATTATTTATGAAATTAGGAATGTGTTAGATCTTTTTAAAATTCACAAATAATAATTTTTCATATATATTAATCTCATTCCACATCCAAAATCAACCCATAAACATCTAGAGGTGTACGGTTAATTATGACATACATATATTATTTGGGCTTATATATTCTATGAAAAACATTTTAAAATACAAATTTAAATGTTGTTTTAATAAAAAAATATTTTTGTTAATTTAATTAAATCAAATGTTTTTCATGTAGATATATTTTATTATTACCATTAAAACCATTATACCTTAAAATCATTTAATAATAAGACAATTTATATCAATAAAATCAGTATCCCTGATAATGTTTTCTTATATAAAAATTTAATAATTAAATACATTATTCTTTTAAAATTAGTTTATAAATTATTTAGTTTATTTATTATGAATTTAAAATTTCATAAATTTAGAGATTATATTTGATAAAACAATCATTAAATTATAAATCATAAGGATCAAATTATGTAAATGGTAAATATTAAATTTTCCCAGTGTAATTTATTAGTAAGGTTATTACATAGTTACCATGGAAAAAGTAAATCATTGGAAAAGTTAAAAGTATTTAGATAACAATAAATAAATTGAAATAGTTGTATAAAATAAATTGATTGAGGTGAGTTTATAACAACACTCTATTTCCCCCTTCACTTATGTCCCATGGAATCCAATGATCTTTGAATAGTAATATTACAATATTGAAATTTTTTATGTGCTCCCAAAACTACACTTGAATTCAAATATAAAATTGAAACACTTACCTCACACCAAATGTATCATTTGGAACCATATACAACATTAAAAATCATGTAGTCACCATAATTAAGTATAAGGCCTTTATTTCCAAGGAGACTTACAAGGAAAATTTAGGTCCCCAAAGTGAGTATTATCAACTATGTGTCTTTCATATTAATTATCTTATTGATAATTTATTCTAGACACTCTAGTATAATGATATTTTTTTTCATTTTTATAAATTAATTTAACTACATTAATGGAATTATAAGTGTTTTTTTATATACCCCATCCATTAAAAAGTAAAACTATTGTTTGTGAGTAGTGTGGACTACCACCTACATGATGCTCCAAGATTTTTTTCAATCACCACCTTATAATGTTTGATATAATAATGGTATTTAAAAATAAATATTTTTTTATGATATCATTATGTGTTTGGTGTTATATATTTATGAACATATTAATGTTATGATCAAGAAATTATCATCATTAACCTAATAGTTTAAAATTAATGTACTGTGTGGATAACATTTTAATAAAATTGGGTCCTATTTTCATTTACATTAAAAAATATGCTAATTAATAAAATATGATAAATCACACTAACAAACACTAAATAAGATTATTATTACTCTTTTATAATCATGTTAAAATAATGACATCTTATAATCATCATTAAATTAGTGTATATTCATGAAAGGGTCGGTCTAAAAACAAACATGAGTATTATTATGAATTTATTTCATGAATGTTTTTGGAAAAAATATTCTAGTATAATATAATATAAATTTTTAAATAATTTAATTCTTTAGTCAAGATATATTATATCAAAAATTATTTCAACCATTAGGAATGCACCCTTTGGTTGACATAAATCAGTAGAATACAAATTTTTTTAATCAACTAAATAAATGATGAAACTGCCATAAGAGGAATTTGAAACATCATCAATTATTTTAAATATTCCATAATAATAACTATAATGAAATATTAATTATGAAATTTTGTATAAAATAAATATTGAAAATTATATTATGAAACATGTGTAATAACTCAGATCATCTTTTTCAGGTGTGGATCTTATTTTGTAGTGTTTTATTTAGAAAAAGACGTGTTTCAGAAATTTTAGTAGTACACAATGTATACTTATGAGTACACACCATGTACCTGGTTTCCACAGGTACCAGTGTACTTGTCGTGTAACATTTGAATACATGGCCGTGTGGGGTGACCTAGAGACTGCCTAAAGCGGAGGCCAGTTATGGCTTGTACACGACATGTACATTAAATGAAAATTTCTTGTAATTTTATTTTTTATTTGTTAAATCATACCGGGATTGTGCCTCATTTACAAAACACCCTTCTTCTAACATCGTCTCATCCAAGACCAACTGAAGATCACAATTTTTCTTGAATCCCCCGATCAACTGTATGTGCCCCAAATCGAACATTTTCAATTGCATTGGAATCAAATCGGTGAGTTCTTCCTTTCTATAGAGCCTATTTTATTGATTTCTCCTTTTTGTGGGTTATTAAAGGATGAACGTTGTTTTACCATTTTTTAGATCTATTACTTTCTAGTCCAATTCAAGGGATGAAGTTCAAGAGTGTTTTTTGTACAACGTTGAGGTAGGTGGTTTGTGCCTTTCCACTGATTGTCTTTGAATTATATATGCCAAAGTGACCAATTCCCTAGTTTAGTGTATTTTATATTTTGTTAATATAACCCTTTAATGTATGATATGCCTTTATTACATGAGTTGGGGATCTTGATTTAGAGTAGTGTTTATTTACCTTGCAATGGATGTGTTTTCCCATGTTTGATTATTCTGGTTGTTGGGTCCAGAACTACCTATTAGGCTGCTCTGTTTTCCATGACTAGTATTTTTAGGATAGAGTGATAGTAGCTGACACTTTTTTATATGAATTGTAACTATTTAACCAAGTAGTATATTGTGATTTACTTTTTTCAGTAGATTTCATTTGTTCACGATTATCTTACATAGGGCAGTGGGAACCTGGTGTAGTTAGACCATAGAGGGAATGGACATTGAGGGCTTCCCCAGAGTATATGTTATACTTTTTTCATTGAAAGGCCATAGGGGTGGGGATCTGAGTGCTCCCTCAGTGTATCTATAGTTCCATGTTGCAAGAACACAAGGAGAAATTAGATATTGAATGCTTCCTTAGAGTGTCTGTAGTTTACCATTGAATGATCACAAGGAAAATTGACAGTGATTTCTTCCTTAGAGAGTCTTTGTTAAGATAAACCAAAGGGGTTAGATTGTGAGAACATCCCAGTGGGTTTTTTGAGTTTTTTTGGTTGTTTATGTTGATAAATATAAATGAATTTAGATGAAACTGTAGGATTGTTTACATTTGAGTACTACCTTGTTTATTACTTCATTATGCATATTTCTAGTCATATATATTCACTGAATGATATGCATAGATCATTGGGTTATTTCCTACTAGGATTGGTCTCACACCCTGTTTAGGTCATGATTTTCATCCCAAACTGATTATATTTCTACTAGTATAGATAATGGAAAACACCCTTCTACTTCAATTACATGATTGATATGGAGCTATAGAGCATTGGACCAAGCTAAGGCTTGTGATGCTATTGTAGTTGTTTACTTGTTTATCCATTGTACTTTGGTTTAGTAATGTATTTAAACATTGTGACTTTTTTTAATGCTTTACTAGATACTTATGACATGCATCATTATTGACAAATATATTCTGCAGTTGTTTATCCACTTTCATCATTATGCTCTTTACTTATTATATGGTATTAATGATTAATCTACTATTATCTGTTTATTTATAATGTGTTACTCTTCCAATGAGGGAAAATTTCCCCCCTATCACACCCAGGTCCCTCAATGCTAGTTGGCAGCCTCTATCATTCCGAGAAATACGCTTGAGGCCATGTGACCAACCAGGTATGGGGCACCTTCTGGCGGCACCCAGAACTGGGACATTACAAAGTGGTGTCAGAGGAATTATTTCCTTCTTTGACTTAATATTTGGAGCCTATAAATAAGGATAAGAATAAATATGTATTTGGTAATAACCTATGCCTGGGAGCAGTTACCCCCTATATAGGGAAAATCTAATATTTTCTGAATATTGAAATTTTTCAGGTTTTTCAATTATTACATTTGATTTGATTTCACTGTTGGGTGATTCAAATGTTTATTGATGTTATTTTTGATATTATTGAGGATCTATTTCTATTTATACCTGATGAGATGAGGTTATTCGATCTCATGCATCATATAGGAACTAGTTTGAGATCACATCTCATGCATTCCTTTCATTCAATTTAGGATCACTATAAATTTCATGTTGTATTGATAGATATTGGGTTAAATATGCACGATGTCGTGATAGATTCCATGATAGAATATAATCAATTTGATATGGTATTATATTGTGTAAGGTTTCTTCTAAATTAGTGCCAAAATTTGGTTAATAAGTTGTTATGGGCCTTCATGGATCAGAATTTGTTAGATCATTTGGAACAGTAGTAGTTATACTTGTGATATTTCATGAATAAGAAGACAATCTTTGATTCACGGGGAGTATTCCCCCACCAAAAATCATAGTTGGACACATTAATGTTTGTTTCACTGCTTTTATGGTCATCTGAAGTAGTTTCTAAGGATTACTGTCTGGAAAAACCCAGAATACACGGTGTGTAAGGATGAATATATACCATGTATCCTTCAGTTCGAAAGATAATTGTTTTTATTAAGTACATGCCATGTACTATATATACACTCCATGTAATACTTGACCGTGTGACTGACTGTGTGGGTAGAGACATGGGGTTTTGAATTTTTTGGTGACACATGTCATGTACTAGGAGTACATGATGTGTTGTAAGATTTATGTATCCACATGTGCGACAAATGACACAAGTAGTTGAAACTTAGGTAGTACATATTGTGTCCATCTAGAACATGACTTGTGGAGTTGACTGTGTAACCAACTATGTGAATAACGACATGGGTTACTAGATTACTTCTAGTACACGTTGTTCCTGGAAAAAACACTCCATGAAGTATTTACCTAAGAGAACCGTGTGGGTTAGTCTTGTAGGGGAACTCTGTCAGAGAAAAACTATTCAATTACATAGTGTGTCATTGGGATGAAAACGCCATGTGTATGGGGTGTTACATGACCAATGTTGGCTGAAGTAAATGCCCATGTAGTGGCATAAGGGAACATGTTGTGTAAGGGTAATACATGCCATGTATCAATGTTTTGAAGAACGTGAATGTTTTCAACCTCCTGTTACGTTGTTGCACTTATAAGTTTCACCCCTTGATAATCTTGAAATGAGTTGTGCACTTGAACTATCATAGTCATGCCACTGAGACGTCCTACAGTTGTACACTAGATACAGGGCAACGATCAGACACAAGACATGGCTGGTCATGAACTACGTACAGATCCTCTCGTCGTGCTAGTCTTAGCAGCAGCCATCATTTCAGATATAGGTTCTGACGCACAATTCCGAGAAGGCTTCCTGAGGTTTATGCTGACCTTCTATAAAGCACCGCATCCTACCCCACCTATGGTAGAATTGATGCGGGTATTTTAGCAGCAGCATCCTCATACATTCTCAAGGGATGAGGGACCTTAGGCTGCAGAGTCATGGTCAGAAGCTATGTTGTATATATTCTAGCATCTAGAGACACCTCCAGAGGGAGGTTGAAACCCCCAACATATATGATTCAGTATTCCCCCAAGAGATGGTGGGATGTGATATCATAGTCAGTGCACTAGGAGGTTATTGAGTGGTATGAGTTCTACTGTACCTTCTATGATTAATTCTACCCAGAGACTTTGTGGGATGATCGAGCGTGAGAGTTCATGATTCTGGATCAGGGTACACTCTCAGTCATGGACTATTCTTCTTGCTTCATAGAGATTCATCACTTCACACCCATTTCAGGGGTGATGAGTTATTCCTTATAAGGATGTATGAGGATGGACTTAGACATAACATCTGATATCAGGTGAACATCTTCAGGTTGACTTAAAACCACATCTATAGTCAACCAGTTGCTGCTCATAGAATGAAACCTGAGGGATTTGGGGGTTGTGATATTGGGTGGCTTGGCATCCAGAGTGGGTACCCCACCGACGGATAGCAGGAAGCACCATAGGGAATCTAAGTGTGGAAATCCGAGTTGGAATTATACTTCTTCGGGTATCTAGGTGGTATGCTACTAGTGTGGGAAGTGTGGGAATCTAAGGCCACATTGCCCGAGGGACCCAGTGGAGTGCCGATCTTGCAACAAGATGGGTAATATTCAATGATTATGTCATATCTTCTCACCAGTAGCTGGTGAAAGAGGTTCTTCTATAACTCCTCGTTTAGGAGAAAGACCACTAGTTTCTCATCAGTCATAGAACTAGATTTCGTCTAACCATTCAGGTCGAGGTGGGAGTCATAGACATGTCAACCAGACACCTAGATTTCAACGACAAAAGGGTTAATTAGCTCCGGGTGTACAGGCAGGTTCATAGGGCTATAATACTAGTTAGAATTTTTTAGTGTCGCAAAGACAGTTGGGGACAGATCCTAGAACCTCCACAATGAGAGGTATGATTCTCGTTCCCTCAGCTTTATCGTATGCACATTCCAATACAAGGTCCTCCCATAGTTTTATATATCTTGTAGTTATGGATATCCAGGGGCACTGTATCTTTGCTTCTTCTAATATCATGATTCTAGACACGCTGTTAAGGAATATAAAGGCTAGTGTACATCAGTGCAAGGAGTTCCCTCTTGAGGTCGATGGGTGTCACTTCTTATGGGACTACTATGTCTTAGAGATGATAGGCTATGATGTCATTCTCGGAATGGACCGGCTGGTTCCCTACCAAGCTTTTGTTGGCTTCTATCATCATAGGGTGAGATTCAAGTAACCAGATGGTTTCTTGTTTTTGCATAAGGATTAATGGGATGTCCATGAAATCAGAGTGGGACCCGAGCATCATGGGTTTAGAAGAGTTACAACTTATATTGCTTGTATGATTCTAGATGACCATGGAACTTCACAAATGGACTTTCCTCCAATGGTGGATCATTTCATGGTTGTCTTCCATGATGAATTTTCAGATTTTCCTAGAGAGTGAGTGGTAGATGTTTTTATTGAGCTTCTTCCAAGAGTGGTACCAGTGTCCATTCCTCCTTATAGGATAGATACACCAGAGTTACAGGAGCTCAAGATGCAGCTAGAGGAGTTACATGAAAAGGGTTTCATCCAACCCAGTATATCTCCATGGGTATCTCCTATCATGTTTTCCATGAAGGTGGATGATACCCTAAGACATTGTGTGGATTATTGGAAGCTGAACCAGTTGACATTCAAGAACTGATATCCATTATCAAGGATTGATGAACTCTTTTATCGTATTAGAAAAGAAATTTTATTATCGAAGATTATTGTGAGATCTTTTTATCATCAGTTTTACTTTATAACATCTCATATACCTATTATTTCCTTTCATAGTAGAAATGGTCTATAAGAGTATTTGGATATGTCGTTCGGTCCCACTAACACGCATGTAGTTTTTAAGGAACCAATGAAATGATTCTTCCATCCATACTTGGATTCCTTCTTGGAAGACATTGTGGAAGATATCCAGGTCTACTCTCACACTCGACCCAACTATTCCACACATCTTGAAATCATTATGATTACACTGAGAGAGCATCATTTATTTGTAAAGCTCTCAAAATTCCACTTTTGGATTGACCATATTCACTTCATGGGTAATGTTATCTTAGAGACAAGAGTATCAGTATACCCAGATAAGGTGAGAGAAGTAGTTTCCTAAAAGCATATGAAGATCTTTTTTGAGGTGTGAAGTTTTTTAGGGATGACTGGTTACTACAGATATTTCATACAGGACTTTTCATGTTTGGAATCTCCACTCACAGAACTGAATTAGAAGGGTGTGACGTACCTTTGGAGAGATTCTTGCGATTATTCCTTTTAGGAGATGAACAAGAGGTTGAATTTAGCACCGATACTAGTTTTTTTAAATCCAGGTAAGAGATATAATGTTTATTGTGATGCATTAATTATCGGGCTAAGAGTAGTGCTTATGTAAGGGGAAATAGTCGTTGCGTACGGGTCTCGAAAGTTGAGTCCACATGAGATGAATTACCTGACGCACGATCTCAATTTGGATGGTGTTGTTCATTCTTTACGTTATTGGAGACATTACCTTCTATGAGGTCATTTTTTGGTTTTCACTAACCACAAAAGTATCAAGTACAACTTCACTCAATGTGATTTGAATTTCATACATAGAAGGTGGGTTGAGTACCTTCAGTCCTATGATTTTGAGCTTGCCTGCCATGGAAAGGAAATGCAGTGGCTGATGCATTGTGCAGGAGGACTCAAATACAGGATGTTTAGGATGCTAGTAGTGAGTGGCAGCTTATGGATCTATTATCTAATTTGAATTTTGAGGTTCACGATAGACAGGGGAGAGGTTTCATTCATATGTATTTATTACCTCTACTCTAATTGATCGAGTGAGAATGAGGCAGCTATCAAGTTTTGAAGGACTAGTTCTATGAGAGAGTGTGTTAGGAGATAACCCTATTCCTGGATAGACCATTGGCGAGGATGAGATCTTGCATTTTCATGGGCATATATGGGTATCGACAAACATATGTGAGGAGATGATCCATAATTTCTATTATTTATTTTGGGTATTTCATACTTTCATCACCATGATGTATTATGATCTACACCATCAATATTGGTGGCTCAATATAAAAAGAGATTTTGTTAGTTTTGTGATGAGGTGTTCCACCTATCATAGGTGAAGGTGGAGCTTTAGATACATGTAGTGATTTTTCATCAGTTAACCATTCCCGATTGGAAGCAGAATTATGTTGCGATGGACGTCCTGATAGGTTTACCAAGGTCACATCATAGAAAATATGCAGTTTGGGTTATCATTGATAGACTCACAAAGGTTTCACACTTCTTACCGATCAAGGATACCTTTAGTGGTGATGAGCTGAGACGGTTGTACATCTGATAGATTGTACATTAACATGGGGTTCCACATTCCATTGTTTCCAATTGGGTTAACTGTTTTACATCTCAGGTTTGGTAGGGGCTACAGAGGGATTTGGTTATACATGTACTTCTAAGTATATCTTAACATCCCTAGAAAAATGGTTAGTCTGACCATATGATACAAGTGCTGGAGGACATTCTTCAAGCATGCATCCTAGATTTTGGAGGTTCTTGGGAGAAGCATATACCTCTGGTGGAGTTTTCCTACAATAATAGTTTTCAGGATACAATTCATGTGGCACCTTATTATGATTTTTATGGTAGGCCATGATGTTCACCCTATGTTTCTTGGAGGCAGGAGAGGAAGCTAAGCTGAGATTTCATCTTGTCGAGGAGACCACAGAGCAGATAGAGTTGATTAGGAAAAGGATGACTACTACACATGTGCAATCGAAGTCTTATGATAATCGACGGAGACAACCTCTAGAGTGCGAGGTTGAAGATAAGGTTTTCTTATAGGACACTCTAAGGTTTTGACACAAGATGATTAAGAGACAAGGTAAGATTTCACTGAGATACATTGGGCCTTTTGAGGTTTTCGAGAATGTCAGGCTGGTTACCTATCAGTTGTAGTTACATCCGAGATACCAGTCTATGCATGACAGCATCCATGTTTCCTAGCTAAAAGGTTACTTCTTAGACCCATAACATGTTTTTCATACAGAGGATGTTGAGTTGGAGGGGGATGCATCATTCAAGGATAATCCTATCCTAATTATTGATTGATGTGAGAAGGTTCACTGTGGAAAGCATATTATTATGGTATAGGTGTTATGGAAGCATGGACGTGTATAGGACGAGACTTGGGAGAGGGTCGAGAAAGTGCAATTGTAGTCACCAGAGCTATTCCAGGATCCTTCTTCATCACAACCATGTTAGTGAAATTCAGGGACTAATTTCATTATGGGAGAAGTTTGTAAGAACCTAGATCCTCTTTTTTAGGTATGGATCTTGTTTTCAAGTGTTTTTTAGAGAAATAAGTGTTTTTGAAATTTAAGGGGTACACGCCTTGTACTTAAGAGTAAATGAAATGTACCTAGTTGTTGTAGTTAGCTGTGTACTGGCCATGTAATGGCTGAGTACATGACCTTGTGGGGTGACCTGGAGACTGCCGAAAGCGGAGGCCGGTTAAGTAATATACACATCACGCACATTAAATGAAAATGCAATGTACTTTTCTTTTTATTTGTTAAATAAGACCGGGATCACATCTCATTTATATAACTCCCTTCTTCTAACTTCGTCTCTTCCAAGAGCGACCAAAGATCACGACGATTGACTGTATGTGGTCCGAATAAAACACCCAAAATTGCGTTGGAATTGCATCGGTAAGTTCTTACTTCTTCTATTGAATATTCTCTTGATTTATCATCTTGTTTAGGATATTATTGGATGAATGTTTTTGACATTTTTGTAGATATAAAACGTTCTATGCTGATTCAAGGGCTGATGTTCGAGAGTGTTCTTCGTACAACATCAAGGTAGATTGTATTTGAATTATATATAAAAATTTCCCAATAACTTTGTTTAGGGTATTGTGAGTTTAGGGAATTTAACCCTTTAATGTTCGTTATTCCTTGATTTATTGAGTTAGGGATCTTTACAGTGGATTGGGTTTAATTACCTTGATATGGATGAGTTTTCCCGTGTTCGATTGTTTTGGCTATTGGGTCCAGAACCACCTATTGGGCGGCTTTGTTTTCCATTCCATGTGTTGTTAGGATGGGGTGATATTATCTGATATGATGTGATATGATTTATAGATATTTATCCTTGTTGTATATTGTGATTTATGTTGTCTGCTAGATATTGTTTGTGCATGATTGACTTACACAGGGCTGTTGGAACCTAGTGTAGTTAAACCATAGGAGGAATGAATGTAGAGGGCTTCCCCAGAGTGTCTATTAAACATATCACATTGTGAGACCATAGGGGGGACAAACAAGAGTTCTCCCTTAGAGTGTATGTAGTTACAAATTGTGAGACCATAGGGGGATTTATACTTTGAGGGCTTCCTCGGAGTGTCTGTAGTTTACCATTGTGAGACAACATGGGGAATTAATGGTTAGTGCTTCTTCAGAGAGTCCTTGTTAAGCTGAAATAGTGGGGTTAGACAGTGAGAACATCCTAGATGGTTTATTGAGTTTTTTGGTTGTTTATGTTGGTAAATGTAAATGAATGTAGATAAAACTATAGGATTGCTTACTTTTGAGTACTACATTGTTCATTAAATCATTTTTCATATTTCCTTACATATATATTCACTCACAGTTATGCATATATCTTTTGGTGGTTTTCTACTGGGATTCTTCTCACACCCTATTTGGGTCATGATTTTGAGCCCAACCATATTATATTATTGAAGGTATAGATAAAGGAAATCACCCTTCTACTTCAAGAAAATGACTATTATGGAGTTGGAGAGTATGGAATGAAGTTGAGGCATGCGAAGCTGTTGGAGTTGTTTACTTAT
This sequence comes from Viscum album, assembly GCA_963277665.1. Lineage (NCBI taxonomy): Eukaryota > Viridiplantae > Streptophyta > Magnoliopsida > Santalales > Viscaceae > Viscum > Viscum album. The sequence goes on along the minus strand of OY728155.1, from coordinate 856,658,709 downwards.
TTTTTCCTTTGTACATTAGTTTAGTACTGCATTTCATCATCATGTCTTCCTTTTCTAATTTCATAGATACTGGTGACTTTCATCATTATTGACATATATATATATATATATATATATGTTGTAGTTATTTATTTACTTTTAGTCTTTGGTTGTTTACTTATTGTATCGTATTACTGCTTCCGCTACTATTATCTATTTATTTCTACTGTGTTAATCTTCTGATGAGGGCATTGTTTCCCCATTATCACACCCTAGGCTCTCACTTCTAGTTAAGAACCTCCGGTATTCAAGGAAATGTTCTTGAGGCCATGTACCCAACCAGATACATGGCACCTCTAGGCAGTACCCGGAATTAGGATGTTACCACATTTATAAATAATCAAAAAAATAAAAACCTAATGTGAGAAATATGAAGAATTCATGTTGAGAACTGTCACGACCTGTCCTCGGGGCCCCGACCGTGACTACCCCAAGCCCGCCTTCCATAGGCCAGGGGTTGGCGACTAGAACCAAAGGAGTAAATACCAATAATTGGGAAGGCATTGCCTTTAGAAAAGTAACAATACACCACAGAGTATAAGCGGAAGTAAAACACTAAGTACAAAACGGAAGTACTGAAAAGTAAATGGGCCAGAATACAAACCCAATCGAAAGTACAGCTACAACTGAAAGAAAGTACAACAAATACTAGCAGCTGGAAGAAGATAGAAGTAGCTCCTGGGTCGTCCTCCTCAGATCCTACCTGAAGGGTAGGTACCGATAGCGCAACTCTTGGATCATCCACCACGAATCCTACCTGAAGGGTAGGTATAGATAGCCTTCACAACGCTCTCGCCCGTCAACCTCCTCTGAGTGTCACCTCGTCATGACATCCACCACCAGATATTGTTTCTTCATGAGGTCCACCTCTAGGTACCGTCCAGTCCTCGAACACTCGGCCTCTATCTGCATTGCATGTCGTCTGCAACCAACATAATGAGGTGCGGGCATAGCCCATGCAGGGGTGAGTATAACGATACTCAGTAGGGACCCCGAGACCCTCAAGGTCTCACTAAATCCAACAAGGATAACCACAAGGAAGATCTCAATAGATAACCTCTACTAGGGTATATGCCCATACATATACCCAGGTTATCAAGTATCCCATCTAAATCATGAGGAAACACAAAGATTATGAAATCAACGGATACCCACTACCCAGGTATATGCCCATACATATACCTAATTTATCAAGTGACTCACCTAAATCATGAAGAAACACAAATATTATAGACCAAGCTCAACCAGGATTTTATTCATGATGTCGAAACCATGGCTGCGTCCTCTATCGAGTACAGTGGGCCTGCCGCTACAACCAAGCGTGCCCCACTAACCTTGGACTATATTAGTACTCCACCTGTCGAGTACTATGGGCCTGCTGCTATAACCAATCACTTCCCACCATGGGTATACCGCTACAACCAAGCGCTCCACCTCATAGGCTCTAGAGGTACTCCTTCTGTTGAGTACCGCGGGTCTGCCGCTACAACCAAGCACTCCTCCGCCGTGGGTCTACCACTACAACCAAGCGCTCCCCCTCATAGCCTCCAGAGGTACTCCTTCTATTGAGTACTGTGGGTCTGCCGCTACTACCAAGCACTCCTCCGCCGTGGGTCTGCCTCTACAACCAAGCTCTCCCCACTCGGCTATCGGAAATGCACCGAGTCGATAGATCAGTATTCGTCAAGTCTCAGCCAACTACTAGGTCTCTGCACACTGCTAGCTCTTCACCGGTAGGGTCCACTCCACAAGCTACTGGTCAATACTCCAAGTATCATGAAGTACCACGAAGAAGTATCTCAAGGACCGCCTCGTCATAGGGGTCTCAACGCAATTGATGGTGCGTCAGTCGGACGCCCGGTCTATGAGTTACTAGCCTTTTCGTCCCAGGGGCCCTATTGGTTTCGTGTGCGAACCAACCCGGATGTATCTCGACTGTACCCCGAACTCTCATAGGGTATGCTCATAGGTACTGTTTCTCAACGTGATCACCAACGCCGCTGACAGTTCGTCATACGGACGTCTGGTCTGAATGTTATGAGCTTTTCCGTTCTAGGGCCCCGGTTGGATTTTGGGTACAATCCAACCCGGCCATTATCCAACTGCATCCAAAACTCAGGTGAGGCATGCCAAAAGTTCCGTCTCATCAAGTGAAATCCAACAAAGTTGACGACACTTCAATTGTACGTCCAGAGCTCGAGTTATAAGTGTTTCCGCCCCGAGGGCGCGGTTGGTTTGGTGTACAAACCAACCCGGCTGAACCCAAAGTTCTCTGAAACCTTCAGTGTAATAAACTGAAATGAGCTCCTTGATCCAAGGATTGCATCGCAGTAGACGGTGCATTGATCGGAGGTCCGCATCCCATGTTATGGGCGTAAGACCGAATGATGTCCGAGAATAGGGGGTTCCGGCCCGGTCTGACCCGGCCCGATACCCCCTGGGTCGGCCCGAACTGGGTCAACCCGACCAGGGTCTGGGTCTGGCCCGCTTGGGCGCGGCCCGGCCCGGCTGGCGCAGCTCGACCAGGCTGGCGCAGTCCTGCCCGGCCCGGCCTGGCGGCCCGGCGGGTCGCCCGTAACGGTCGAGCGATGGAGTGCGGGGGGTGGGGGGGTGCTTCCCCCTTGAATGATGTTGTGGCCCCCGTGTGGGGGCTGCTCACTGCCAGCGACACGGCGGCCAGCGCCGCGTCTCCTTTGGTTCCACGCGGCCGCGGGACCAGCCGCCTACCGCCGCAGCTTCAGCCACGACGGCCCTTCCCGGCGGCACGCCGGGCGCCGCCGGCACCACCCTGCATGCGTGGCGCGCCGGCGGAATCTTCTGCAGACCACCGGACGTGCTCCGATGGCCTGTTTGGCCTGCCGTCTTCGCCAGCGGTCCTTCCAGAACCGCCCCTTCACTGCGACGACCTCATAAAGCCTTTGCGGCCAACTTCGTCGACGTCCGTCGATCCGTTGTAAATCAAACAATCCGTAGAGCCTTCGAATCGCCACCACGGCACGACACGACGGCGCGAAGCTTCTTCACCCGCTCTTCATTTTTCCCGCGCGGTGTAGTCGCACCGCGCCGCCTTACACGTGCCGTAACAAAATCAAACTAACAAGGGGGAGGAGGGTCGGCCGTGTTCATGCGGTCTGACCTCCTCCCGTTATTGCAATATCAGGCGGCTCAAATAAGATGAAAATCAGTGATAAAGGTAATCATGAACAAAAAGAATACAATCCCTTACCTTGAAGAAAAAGTTGAATGTTCGTCACAGAATTGCACGTTGTGGAATTGTATGATGCGGAACAAGGCTCCGTACACATTGACGGAGATCGTCCGAGGAGGAACGGTGTCTCCCTTCCTTTAACGCCGGAAGAAGGAACGAAAGGATGTGCATTGGGTCATCGATCTCCGAGGAAAGCGTCTCTCACCGTCGTCCATTGTCGAAGGTCGGTGTTCTTCGTCGGTGGCGGTGCATTCTTCATGTTCTTCGCATTTTTCAACGAAGAGGAAGAACTTCAAGGATTAGATCTTTTTCTCCCAATCCTCTCACAACCCCAACAACTGTAATAAAAAAAATAGTTCGTGTTATTTTATTTCTCAAGACAAGAATTTTGAAATTGAAAAATGAATAAATCAATTAATTGAATTAATTGAAATGTTTAAACCGCCAAATTAATAGAGGTGTTTCTTAAACAGAAAAACACAAGGGTTGACTTCCACTTAATAGGGGTGCAGGTGCGTTACCTTATTAAAGGAGGGGGTTTAGGAAGAAAAGAAATGGTGGGGCTCGTGTGGGCCCCACCTCACAAATATCTTACCTAGTGGGTAGGATATTGTGTGTCCCACTCCAATCACTTAGCATTGGTTAAACAACATTATGTAAAATAAAAATTGTTCGCACCATTTTTATTTTAATACTTTACTTAATCCAAAAATTTAAAAACCACACCCGAGAAAACACAACTCTAGATAAGCTGTTTCTTTGCAATTACCGGCGCTGCGATTCCATCGTTGCCCTCGGATTTCGATTCTGAGCATCGGTTCAAAAGTTATAAAAACCCACTCATTCGTTCACTGAACGTACCAGAGCTAAACTTCGGAAAATGATTCTGGGAACACCGGGCCATGGAATCAGGCGCCGTCAGAAACTACATACTCGTAAAATCCCCAATAAAATTAAGAAAAAAAAATTCCTTGAAATTTCCAGGTCTGTACATTACTCCCTACTCAGGTCTTTACATCCCTGTAAAGCTATAACATAACAGAGAAAACAAAAGCGGTACTGATCCCTCATCATCAGTGTCCAGATCCTCATGGTTGATGTAATGCAAAGAGTCGATCTCGTATCTCCTCAGTTGAGATACATGGAAGTCGTCGTGCACCTGGTGCAACTGGGTGGGTGGGTCAAGCGGTAAACCACCTCACCTACCCTGATGAGGACCTAGAAAGGTCAGTTGAACCTCGGAGAAAACTTGTCGCCTCGGCCACATCTCCGTAACTCACTTCGAGTTGAGACCCGTAGGGAAACGTGGTCTCCATCCTCGGACTCCAGTGGTCTCCGCCTCCTGTCAGCACACGAATTTTTCCGGCTCTGAGCTGTCCTCATCCGCCCTTGGATGACTTGGACCTTTCGGGTCCTACAAGAGCTGCTGAGATTTCTCCCCTGCCAATAAGAGATATCCAGTCTCATACCCTAGATGAACCACATTCTTTGCCTAATACAGTCAATCCTGACATGGATGATACTAATCCATACCATGGATGACGTCGTAAGGCCTCGACGCTAGTACCAAGAGATCCAGCCATTACTCTCGCCTCCAAGGGTTGAGTCACACTGTCGGCATCCGTGTGTGGTCACTGGGTCTCCTCTAGTAGGTATCTCAAAGTGAGGGTCAAGTCAATGGTTTTTAAATTGGAACCTCTCAGTAACAACATAAAGAGAGGACATGAAGATAAACGCCACAAGAAAGGTGTCTTATTTTACAGCAGCTCAAACTACAAAGACACAAAGCATCTACAAACAAACATCAACCAAGCTAGAAGAAAAAAGAACAAAAGTATCCAGGTCCGGAGCTATACCCGCTCTTTTCCATCTGCTCCCGAAGCTCCATGATCGTAGGCCTCAGCAGCCTGAAGCTGATCTCTCCCACATTCACCTGTTCCCTGTGGTCGGGGTGAACCTCCTGGGGGTGGTGGTGGAAACCCCTAGAAGCGTCGTCCACCTCCAACTGCACGACCAGCTCCCCTACCTCGGTCTCCCGCTCCTTGCGGTCCACCTCGATCGAACCTGTCCCTCTACCTATGAGGTCCTTTGTTCATCTTCTGGTCATCTGTATGGAGGGTCAGGTAGTCATGAGCCATGTGACCAACCTCGCCATAGGAGTAACACTATCCGTGCATGGTAAGTTGTCCTCTACCCCAGGTGCATCGCACAAACGATCTTGTGTCATACATTTGACCACCTGTAGGTCTAGTACTCTTGGACCTCTGCGTCATCTGTCTACTGCCCGCTGCAGATGACTCTACCGCATGCCAGAAAGTGGTGGGTCCTGCTGCTGGAGACTGCTCAGCAAGGAAACTATCCACTAAGAGGGCTCGCTCCAACACCCCTGTCTATGTCGGAATGCTGTGAGAAACAACTGAAGCTTTGATCTCTCGCCTGATCCTTTGCTCGATGGTTCGGGCCCTAAAGAATGGGTCCCGTACCATGTCCGTGGAATGTCACGAGAGATCGGTAAACCTCGTCGCGTACTAGGCTACTGCCCTGCCGCAGCTGTAGTAGCTTCGGGATGCATACCGCACGGAGGGTGGCTGGGATGAACTTTGAACGGAAGAGGCTCTCAAAGTCCATCCAAAGAAGAGATGCATCATCGTGCACCTGGAGCATCAAGGTCCACCATCTGCCTGTTGTCGCGTGCAGGAGGCTCGCTGCAAGGATCACCATGAGGTCGGCTGGTGTCCCCACTAGCCTGAAACCTAGAACTACAACCTCCAGCTAATCCTTGGCTGCCTGAGGGTCCATCTCCTCATGGATCCTGGGCGGTCGCTGACGCTGAAACTCGTGAAGTGCACCAAGGCGATGTGCACTCTTAGCGATTGGGGCTGGTAGCGTCGGTGGCTCGGCGGGTAGTGGTACCGCAGGTGCCTCCACAGTAAAAGGGCCCTACACAGAGGCCTCGTCGCTCGGTGGGCTGTTGTCATGTACAAAACTCGGTACCCTTGCTGACTGCCATCATGGGACCATCCTGAAAAGATATAGGTGCACCACGGTCAAAACAGAATACCTGGTGACCTGACACAATGTAATCACAAAGAAATCTTGAACACACATGCTATCAATGTTTTCATGCATTATGTCGGGAATCAGAATTCAGGGTCCTGGTGTACAGATACGTCAGTCGCCACACCAACACTGGACTCCCTGGACTAATAACCAAACTCAATACCCTTAACACTATTTCTTCGCATAGAAGAAAGATTAGAGTCCTTACTTCTGCAGTAGAACCGAACTCCTTTGATACCAATTTGTCACGACCCGTCCTCGGGGCCCATGCCGGGACTACCCCAAGCCCTCCTTCCATAGGCTAGGGGCTGGAGACTAGCACCAAAGGCATAAATCCCGATAACTGGGTAGGAATTGCCTTTATAAAAGTAACAAAACACCACAGTGTACAAGCGGAAGTAAAACACTAATTACAAAAACAAAGTACTGAAAAGTAAATGGGCCAGAATACAAACCCAATCGAAAGTACAACTACAACTAAAAGAAAGTACAACAAAGACAAGCAGCTGGAAGAAGATAGAAGGAGCCCCTGGTTCGTCTTCCTCGGATCCTACCTGAAGGGTTGGTACAGATAGCGCAACTCCTAGATCATCCAACATGGATCCTACCTGAAGGGTGGGTACAGATAGCCTCCACAATGCTCTCGTCCATCAACCTCCTCTAAGTGTCACCTCGTCGTGAAGTCCACCATCAGATACTGTCTCGTCATGAGGTCCACCTCCGGGTACCATCCAGTCCTCGAACACTCAGCCCCTGTCTGCGCTGCCCGTCGTCTACAACCAATACAATGAGGTGTGGGCATAGCCCGTGCATGGGTGAGTATAACGATACCTAGTAGGGACCCAGACACCCTCAAGGTCTCATTAAATCCAACAAGGATAACCACAAGGAAGATATCCACATATAACCTCTACTAGGGTATATGCCCATACATATACCCATGTTAGCAAGTATACCATCTCAATCATGAAAAAACACAAAGATTATGAAATAAAAGGATAACCACTACCCAGGTATATTCCCATACATATACCTAAGTTATCAAGTGACCCATCTCAATCACGAGGAAATAAAAATATTATATACTCAGCTCAACTAGGATTTTATTCATGATGTCGAAACCACGGCTGCTGGAGAACTCCTCCTCTGTCGAGTACAGTGGGCCTACCGCTACAACCAAGCCTGCCCCACTAACCTTGGATTGCTGTAGTACTCCTCCTATCAAGTATTATGGTCATGATGCTACAAACAAGTGCTTCCAACCATTGTTCTGCCTCTACAACCAAGCGCTCCCCCTCATAGGCTCCACATGTACTCCTTCTGTTGAGTACCGCTGGTCTACCGCTACAACCAAGTGCTCCTCCGCCGCGGGTCTTCCGCTAAAACCATGCGCTCCCCCTCACAGCCTCCAGAGGTACTCCCTCTGTTGAGTACTGCAGGTCTGCCGCTACTACCAAGCACTCCACCACCGTGGGTCTGCTGCTACAACTAAGCGCTCCCCACTAGGCTATCCAAAATGCACCGAGTCGATAGATTAGTAGTCGTCAAGTCTCAACCAGCTACTTGGTCTCTGCACTCTGATAGCTCGTCACCGAGAGGGTCCACTCCACGAGCTATTGGTTGATACTCCAAATATCATGAAGTTCCATGAATAAGTATCTCAAGGACCGCCTCGTCATAGGGGTCTCAATGAAACAGACGACGTGTCAGTCGGACGCCTGGTCTGTGAGTTACTAGCCTTTTCCTCCCAGGGGTCTGGTTGGTTTCGGGTGCGAACCAACCCGGACATATCTCGACTGTACCCCGAACACTCATAGGTTATGCTCATATGGACCGTTTCTCATCGTGATCACCAACGCCACTGACAGTTCGTCAAACAGACGTCCGATCTAAAAGTTATCAGCTTTTCCATTCCAGGGGCCCGGTTGGATTTCGGGTACAATCCAACCCAGTCATTATCCAACTGCATCCAAAACTTAGGTGAATCATGCCAAAAGTTCTGTCTCATCAAGAGGAATCCAACAAAGTCAATGGCACGTCAATCGGACATCCAGAGCTGAAGTTATAAGCGTTTCCACCCCGATGTCCTGGTTGGTTTTGTGTACGAACCAACCCGGCTGAACCTAATGTTCTCCGAAACCTTGAGTGTAATAAACCAAAACGACCGTCTCGATCCAAGGATCACATTACAGCAGACGGTGTTTCGATCGGAGGTCCGCAGCCCATGTTATGTGCGTAAGACCGGAAGATGTCCGGGGATAGGGGGTTCGTGCCCGGTCGGACCCGGCCCGATACCACCTGGGTCAGCCCGAACCGGGTCGACCGGACCCAGGTCTGGGTTGGTACCGCTTGGGCATGGCCCGACCTAGATGGCGCGGCCCGGCCGGCCGGCCGGCCCGGCCTCGGCCGTAACGTCCGAGCGATGGAGTGCGGGGGGGGGGGGGGGGGGGGCTGCCCCCTTGAATGAACCGCGGCCCCCGCGTGGGGGCCGCTCCCTGCCAGCGACGCGGCGGCCAGCGCCGCTTCTCCCATGGTCCCACGTGGACGTGGGACCAGATGCCTGCCGACGCGGCTTCAGCTGCGGTGGCCCTTTCTGGTGGCGCGTCGGGCGCCGTCGCCTCCTGGCGGCTGGCCGGTGTCGGCCGCTGCCGCAGCCTAGCCAGCGCGGCGCGCCGGTGGATTCTTCTGTGGACCACCGGACGCGCTCCGGTGGTCGGTTTGGCCTGCCTTCTTCACCAGCGTTCCTCTCAGGACCGCCCCTTCACTGCGAATACCTCATAAAGCCTTTGTGGCCCTCTTTGTCGATGTCCTTCGATCCGCCGTAAATCAAACAATCCGCGGAGCCTTCGAATCGCTGCCATGGCGATGCGCTTCTTCGCCCGCTCTTCATTGTTTTTTCACGGTGCCGTCGCACCACGCCGCCTTACACGTCCCGCAAAAAAATCAAACTAACAAGGGGGACGAGGGTCTGCCGTGTTCATGCGGTCCGACCTCCTCCAGTTATTGCAATATCAGGCAGCTCAAATAAGACGACAATCGGCGATGAAGGAAATAACGAACAAAAAGAATACAATCCCCTACCTTGAAGAAAAAGTTGAAGGTTCGTCGCGGAATTGTACATTGTGTAATTGTACGACACGGAAGAAGGCTTCGTACACGTTGACAGAGATCGTCTGAGGAGGAACGGTGTCTCCCTTCCTTTGATGCGGGAAGAAGGAATGAAAGGATGTGTGTCGGGTCATCGATCTCTGAGGAAAGCATCTCTCACCATCGTCCGTTGTCGGAGGTTGGCGTTCTTTATCTACGGCGTTGCGTTCTTCGAGTTTTTCAATGAAGAGGAAGTACTTCAAGGCTTAGAGATTTTTCTCCCAATCCCCTCACAACCCCAACAACTCTAATAAAAAAAGAGTTTGTCTTATTTTATTTCTCAAGACAAGCATTTTGAAATTCATAAACGAATCAATCGATTAATTGAAATAATTGAAACGATTAAACCGCCAAATTAATAGAGGCATTTCTTAAACAGATAAACGCAAGGGTTGAATTCCACTTAATAAGGGTGAGGGTGGGTTACCTTATTAAAGGAGGTTGTTTAGAAAGAAAATAAACAGTGGGGCTCGTGTGGGCCCCACCACAAAAATATCCTACCTAGTGGGTAGGATATTGTGGGTGCCACTACAACCACATAGCTTAGGTTAAACAACATTAAGTAAAATAAAAATTGGTCACACCATTTTTATTTTAATTCTTTACATAACCCAAAAAATTAAAAACCACACCCGAGCAAACGCGACTCCGGAAAAGGTGTTTCTAAGAAATTACCGGCACTGCGATTCCATCGGTGCCCTCAGATTTCGATTTTGAGCACAGGTTCAAATGTTAGAAAAACCCGCCCATTCGTTCACTAAAGGTACCCGAGCTAAACTTCGGAAAATGATTCCGGGCACACCAGGCCTCGGAATCGGGCACTGTTAGAAGCTACGTACTCGTAAAATCCCAAATAAAATTAATAAAAAATCATTTACTTGAAATTTCTGGGTCTTTACATTACTCCCTCCTCAGGGCTTTACATCCCCGTAATACTATTACACAAATAGAGAAACAAAATCGGTATTAAGAACACATCATCTGTGTCCAGCTCCCCATGGTTGATGAAATGAAAAGGTTCGAGCTCGTATCTCCTCAGTTGAGATACATGGAAGTTGTCATGCACCTGGTGCAACTGGGTGGGTGGTTCAAGCGGTAAACCACCTTGCCTACCCTACTAAGGACCTAGAAAGGTCTGTTCAACCTCGGAGATAACTTGTCGCCTCGTCCACATCTCCGTAACTCACATCGAGTTGAGACCCGTAGGGAAACGTGGTCGCCATCCTCGAACTCTAGTGGTCATTGCCTACTATCAGCACAAGACTTTTGATGGATCTGAGCTGTACTCATCCGCTCTTGGATGACTTGGACCTTTCTGGTCCTACAAGAGCTGTTGAGATTTCTTCCTTGCCGATAAAAGAAATCTGGTCTCATCCCCTGGATGAACCACGTTTTTCGCCTAGTATAGTAAATCCCGAGATGGATGATACTAATCCATAACAAGGATGACGTCGTAAGGCCTTGATGCTAGTACCAAGAGATCCAACCGTTACTCTCACCTAGAAGGGTTGAGTCACACTGTCGGCATCATTGTGTGGTCACTAAGTCTCCTCCAATAGGTATATCAAAGTGAGGGCCAAGTCAACGGTTTTTAAACCAGAACCTCTTAGTAACAACATAAAGAGAGGACATGAATGTAAATGCCACATGAAAGGTGTCTTATTTTACTGCAGCTCAATGTACAAAGATACAAAGCATCTACAAACAAACATCAACCAAGATAGAAGCAAAAAAGAAAAAAATTCTCCAAGTCTGGAGCTAGTCCCTCTCCCGTCCATCTGCTCCCGGAGCTCCATGATCGTAGGCCTCATCTGCCTGAAGCTGAGCTCTTCCATGTCCACATGTTCCCTACGGTCGGGGTGGACCTCCTGGTGGTGGTGGTGGAAACACTTCAAAGAATTATTCACCTCCAGCTGCACAACCAGCACCCCTGCCTCAGTCTCCCGCTCCTTGCGGTCCGCCTCGATCGAACCTCTGCCTCTGCCTGGGAGGTACTTCGTTCATCTTCTGGTCATCTGTATGGCGGGTCGAATAGTCACGATCCATGTGACCAACCCCGACGCTGGAGTGACACTATTCGCGCATGGTAAGTCGTTCTCCACCCTGGTTGCCTCTCACAAACGATCATGTGTCATGTGGTAGACCACCTGTAGGTCTAGTCCTATTGGACCTCTACGTCATCTGTCTACTGCCTGCTGTAGAAGACTCTGCCGCATGCCGGCTAGTGGTGTGCCCTGCTGCTGGAGACTGCTCAGTAAGGAAACTCTCCACTAAGAGGGCTCGCTCCAACACCCCTGTCTGTGTAGAAATGCTATGAGAAACAACTGAAGCACTAATCTCTCACCTGAGCCCATGCTCGAAGGTTCGGGCCCTGAAGAATGGGTCTCGTACCATGTACGTGGAATAGTGCGAGAGATTGGTAAACCTTGCCGCGTACTGGGTTACTGTCATGCTGCCCTTCCGCAGCTGTAGTATCTCCTGGATGCGCACCCCACGGAGGGTGGCTGGGATGAACTCGGAACGGAAGAGGCTCTCAAATTTCGTCCAAAGTAGAGATTCCTCGTCGTGAACCTGTAGCATCAAGCTCCACCATCCGCCTGCTTTCATGTGCAGGAGTCTCGCTGCAAGGATCACCATGAGGTCAGATGGTTTCCCCACTAGCCTGAAAACTTGAACTACAGCCTCCAGCCAATCCTCGGCTACCTGAGGGTTCGTCTCCCCGCGGAACCTCGGTGGTCGCTAACATTGAAACTCGTGAAGTGCACCAAGGAGACGTGCACTCTCAGCGGCTGGGGCTGGTAGCATGGGTGGCTCGGTGGGTAGTGGTACCGTCGGTGCCTCCGCAGTAAAAGGGCCCTGCACCGAGGACTCATCGCTCAGTGGGATGTCGTCACGTACAAAACTCGGTACCCTAGATGGATGCCATCATGGGGCCATCCTGAAAAGATACAGGTGCACCACGTTCAAAACAGAATACCCGGTGAGATGACACAAAGTAATCACAAAGAAAACATGAACACGCATGCAATCAATGTTTTCATTCATTAAGTCGGAAATCAGAAGTCAGGGTCCTGGGGTACGGATACGTCGGATTCCGCACCAACATTAGACTCCCTGGACTGATAACAACACTCAATACCCTTAACACTATTTCTTCACATAGAAGAAAGATCAGAGTCCTTAGTTCTGTAGTAGAACCAAACTCCTTTGATACCAATTTGTCATGACTCTTCATCGGGGCCCGTGCCGTGACTACCCCAAGCCCGCCTTCCATAGGCCAGGGGCTGGCAACTAGCACCAAAGGCTTAAATCCTGATAACTGGGAAGACATTGCCTTTATAAAAGTAACAAAACACCACAGAGTACAAGAGGAAGTAAAACACTATGTACAAAAATAAGTACTGAAAATTAAATGGTCCAGAATACAAACCCAATCGAAAGTATAGCTACAACTAAAAGAAAGTACAACAAAGACAAGCAGCTGGATGAAGATAGAAGTAGCTCCAGGGTCATCCTCCTCGGATCCTACCTGAAGGGTAGGTATAGATAGTTCACCTCCTGGAACGTCCACCACAGATCCTACCTGAAGGGTAGGTACTGATAGCCTCCACAACTCTCTCGCCCGTCAACCTCCTCCGAGTGTCACCTCGTCGTGAAGTCCACCACCAGATACTGTCTGGTCATGAGGTCCACCTCTGGGTACCGTCCAGTCCTCGAACACTGGGCCTCTGTCTGTGATGCCCGTCGTCTGCAACCAACACAACGAGGTTCGGGCATAGCCCGTGGAGGGGTGAGTATAACAATACTCAGTAGGGACCCCGAGACCCTCAAGGTCTCACTAAATACAACAAGGATAACCACAAAGAAGATCTTAGCAGATAACCTCTACTAGGGTATATGCCCATACATATACCCAAGTTATCAAGTATCCCATCTCAATCATGAGGAAACACAAAGATTATGAAATCAACAGATAACCACTACCCAGGTATATGCCCATACATATACCTATGTTATCAAGTGAACCATCTCAATCATGTGGAATCACAAAGATTATAGACTCAGATCAACTAGGATTTTATTCATGATGTCGAAACAACGACTGCTGGAGAACTCATCCTCTGTCGAGAACATTGGGCATGTCGCTACAACCAAGTGCGCCCCACTAACCTTGGACTGTTGTAGTACTCCGCCTGTCGAGTTCTTTGGGCCTGCTGCAACAACGAAGCGCTTCCCACCATGGACCTGCCGCTACAACCAAGCGATACCCATCATAGGCTCCAGAGGTACTGCTTCTGTCGATTACCATGGGTCTGCCGCAACAACCGAGCGCTCCTTCACCGTGGATCTGCCGCTACAACCAAGCGCTCCCCCTCATAGCCTCCAAAGGTACTCTTTATGTTGAGTACCGTGGGTCTGTCACTACTACAAAGCGATCCTCCTCCGTGGGTCTACCGCTAAAACCATGCGCTCTCCATTGGGCTATCCGAAACGCACTGAGTCGATAGATCAGCAGTTGTCAAGTCTCAGCCAGCTACTAGGTCTCTGCACTCAGATAGCTCATCACCGGGAGGGTCCGCTCCACCAGCTACTGGTCGATACTTTAAGTATCATGAAGTTCCACGAAGAAGTTTCTCATGGACCGCCTCGTCATAGGGGTCTCAACGCAACAGACAACACGTCAGTCGGATGCCCGGTCTGTGAGTTACTAGCCTTTTTGTCCCAGGGGCCTGGCTGGTTTCGTGTGCGAACCAACCCAGCCGTATCTCGACTGTACCCCGAAATCTCATAAGGTATGATCATAGGGACCGTTTCTCAATGTGATCACCAACGCCGATGATGTTTCATCAAACGGACGTCCGGTCTGAAAGTTATCAGCTTTTCCGTTCCAGGGGCCCAGTTGGATTTTAGTTACAATCCCACCTGGCCATTATCCAACTGCATCCAAAACTCAGGCGAATCATGCAAAAATTTCCTTCTCATCAAGAGGAATCCATCAAAGTTGACGGAACGTCAATCGGACATCTGGAGCTCAAGTTATAAGCATTTCCGCCCCGAGAGCCCGGTTGGTTTTGTGTACGAACCAACCCGGCCGAACCCAAAGTTCTCTGAAACCTTGAGTGTAATAAGCCGAAACGACCGTCTCAATCCAAGGATCGCATCGGAGTAGACAGTGCATCGATCTGAGATTAGTATCCCACGTTATTGTCGTAAGACCGAATGATGTCCGGGAATAGGGGGTTCAGGCCCAGTCCGATCCGGCCTGATACCCCCTAGGTCGGGCCGAACCGGGTCGACCTGACCCGGGTCCGTGTCCGGCCCACTTGGGCGCGGCCCGGCGGCTCGGCCATAACGGCCGAGTGATAGAGTGCGGGGGGGGGGGGGGGGGGGCTGCTCCCTTGAATGAAGCTGTGGCCCTCGCGTGGAGGCCGCTCCCTGCCATCGACGCGGCGTCCAGCACCGTGTCTCCCTCGGTCCCGTGCAGCCACGGGACCAGCCGTGGCATCCCTTCCCGGCAGCACGCCTTCAGAATCTTCTGCGGACCACCAGACGCGCTCTGGTGGTCCGTTTGGCCTGCCGTCTTTGCCAGCGGTCCTCCTGGGACCGCCCCTTCACTGCGAAGACCTGATAAAGCCTTTTCGGCATGCTTCGTCGACGTCCGTCGATCCGCCGTAAATCAAACAATCCGCGGAGCCTTCGAATCGCCACCACGGCGTGGAGCGACGGTGCGTGGCTTCTTCGCCCGCTCTTCATTGTTCCTGTGCGGTGTTGTCGCACCGCGCCACCTTACACGTGCCGTAAAAAAATCAAACTAACAAGGGGTAGGAGGGTCGGTCGTGTTCATGCGGTCCGACCTCCTCCCGTTATTGCGATATCAGGCAGCTCAAATAAGATGACAATCAACAATGAAGGAAATAACGAACAAAAAGAATACAATCCCCTACCATGAAGAAAATGTTGAAGGTTCGTCACGGAATTGCATGTTGCAGAATTGTACGACGCAGAAGAAGGCTCCGTACACGTTGGCGGAGATCGTCTGAGGAGGAACAGTGTCTCTCTTCCTTTGACGCGGGAAGAAGGAACTAAAGGATGTGTGTCGGGTCGTCGATCTCCGAGGAAAGCATCTCTCACCGCCATCTATTGTCAGAGGTCGGCGTTCTTCATCGGCGGCAGTGCGTTCTTCACGTTCTTCGCGTTCTTCGATGAAGAGGAAGAACTTCAAGGCTTAGAGCTTTTTCTCCCAATCCTCTCACAACCCCAACAACTCTAATAAAAAAAGAGCTTGTCTTATTTTATTTTTCAAGCCAAGCATTTTGAAATTAAAAAACAAATCAATTAATTAATTGAATTAATTGAAACGTTTAAACCGCCAAATTAATAGAGGTGTTTCATAAACAGATAAATGCAAGGGTTGACTTCTACTTAATAGGGGTGTGGGTGCGTTACCTTATTAAAGGAGGGGGCTTGGGAAGAAAAGAAACGGTGGGGCTCGTCTGGGCCCCCACCTCACAAATATCCTACCTAGTGGGTAGAATATTGTGGGTCCCACTCCAATCACTTAGCTTAGGTTAAACAACTTTAAGTAAAATAAAAATTGGTCACACCATTTTTATTTTAATTCTCTACTTAACCCAAAAAATTAAAAACCACACCCGAGCAAACACAACTCAAGAAAAGGTGTTTCTAATCAATTACCAGCGATGCGATTCCATCGGTGCCCTCGGATTTCGATTCCAAGCACCTGTTCAAAAGTTAGAAAAACCTGCTCGTTCGTTTACTGAACGTACCCGAGATGAACTTCAGAAAATGATTCCGGGCACACCGGGACTCGGAGTCAGGCGCCGTCAGAAACTACGTACTCATAAAATCCCGAAGAAAATTAAGAAAAACAATATTCCTTGAAATTTCCAGGTCTTTACAAGAACAAATAATTATAAAGATTCGGAATTAACACACACATATATATATATATATGACTATTAATTAAGTTTTTATGATTTCAATTTTTATGATAAAATAGGTTAAACAATGTTTGTTGAGGTCAATATAAGAGGTATGTGTTTTTCATTGTAAATTCCTCTGATTGAGAAATATTTGGTATGTTGCAGCTAAATTAATTTACGTAGTCTATATGATACCTATTTTAGATATTATATTACAAGATATATTCTAATAATTTCATTTTATGTTCAATTTCAATCTTTTCAAATTTATGAGGTTTATATTTGAATATTTCTAATATTTTAAAAATTTCCCTTGTCTCAATTATGATTATTTCAGACATAGTATATTTTTGTACCATGTTATCTTTGTATGGGGTACCCACTACAAAAGGATATTATTTATCATAAATTTTTTATTTTTTATTATTTATTATCCAAATAATTTCCCTTAATTAATGTCTCTACTAGTACTTTTGTTTCTATTGTAGTAATGAATTTTGGTTCCAAAACATTTGTTCAGTTAATTTTGATTGTTCTATTTAACATAATTCATATTTTTTAGGTGTCTTATAAATTTTGATGATATTATGTTGTATTATTTAATTTTTTATTATGATATAAATTAATATCACATAAACCCATTAATAAAATTTATAACATTTTTGGTTATGTGAATTTCAAACCATCCAGCTTCATTCTATGTATGGACTATGATCATCTCATTTATGTATTGGGTTAGCTGTATACTGATTACGTTATATGGTGACAAATTAAAATTTCATAAATTTCAAATTATAGGATGTTCACATACAAATAATTATATTCAATAATGATATTTAATGGAATTGTGTATTTTTATTTCAATGTAGATAATTATTGGCATTTTGACTATGTATTACTTGGCCATCAACTTTCTTTCCCCAAATGGGTTTTTATCATTATATCCCTTCTACATAAATGGATAAAAGTATTGGAATACTATATAATACTATTTAAATATTTATGATAATTGTAAATTTGACTATGTATTGTTAGACCACCCACCTTCTTTCTTAAGATGGGTTTTTATCATGTCATCCATTTATTAATATGAGAGAAAATTTTGAGATTCTTGATGATTTCTTTCTACTATACTAGGATGATCATTTATTTATATTCCATATTCATCATTACATGGATATCCATATTTTTATATACATAAAGTTTCCTCATAAAATGGACTTTTTTACTCTTATAAGGGACTCATTTAACATAATCATGTGATGGGTGTGGCCCATAATTATATATTACCTTGATGAGTCAATAGGTATCATGAGAAAAAAAAGTTTGGGGATCATTACTAAGGATTCATATTTTTTAGTATTAGTCCTATGAGTATATATATATATATATTCTCAGAGTCGGTATGGTGTTTCGGTGTCTCAAGATTCCAAATTTAAAATATTTAAACTATAATATATATTAATAAAAGCATTTGTATCGTTTCATAAAAAAATTATTATTTTTTGGGACCTCAAATAAGAAATATAATACCATGGATGAACTAGGAATATGATTTTTACCCCAGGGGTGATATAATGTAGTTTGGAACATAGAGTTTGGTTGAGGGAGCCATTGGTAGGTGCATTAAGATAATAACTTATTTAATTTAAATAATCTTTTTAACTTTTGTAAAATTTATCCTCCCTTAAAATTTCCATGTTCTTGAAAATCTATATTGTTATCCAAATAAATCTAGGATATTATAGGGGATTAGAGAGAATTATTTTTTTGTCTAATTGGGAATGAGAACTGAAAATTAATAAATTAAGGTGAATCATGACATGGAAAAAAATCATAAAAAGATAATAATCTTCATTTCAAGGTAACATGTTATTCACTCATGATCGATCCAACTCAAGATATAACTAATTATTTTTTTGTTTTACAGACATTATTTGTTTTGGAAAAACATAGATTATTTATCAGTTTTGTTTTCTAGTGATCATCATTCTTTATACAATCCTCATTATTCATCTATTTTTTGAATAATAATTTATCCCATACAATCAACGATTTTGTCGTTAATAAATGGAATCTAACATGAACAATATCCATATTCAATTTCCATGTCTTTTTTATGTAATTTTCTACCCTTTTTCATCATGTGGTCATCTTCGGCAATACTTTTTCTTTGGTTTCACAAATACCAAGGAATCTATCATTGTTAGAAGCTATTTGGAATTATAAATCATTTCTATGGGTCCTAATTCATTATTTTGATCTTGATTGGGGTGCATTACGATGTGATGGGTGAACTAATATATATCAGACATAGATTAATATATCATTGTTCATTGGTTATAGTGTTTGTAGGAGAAGTGTGACCAAATTTATTCATGAGTGTATTTGGGTGTCTTGAATTTGGAAACCTATGATGAAGGGGTTGAGTCAACCCTAAATCCTTGTTATAAGGAAACATTTAAGAAAGAAATATTTTCTCAGGAAAGATGTGTGAATATTAATTATGTTTCAGAGAAAATACATATTAAAAAACATGCAGTCCAAGAAAACATTCCATGTGGTCTCCTAGTGGATTAGTGTGTGACATAGTGGTACAGAAAATAGGCACAACCAAACACATTGGTGTAGTCAAAGTACATGGGCAAAGTTGTGTAATATCTAATATATCATGCCATTCCAACCCATTGCATTTCTATTTTTGGTTTAGTACATTTTTAGATGATTCTATATGAAGCTAGATCTATAGTAGAACTACAATAGGCTTTTCATGCCGTAAATAATGGTTTTACAACATAATTTTGTTATTTACAGATTATGTATTTAGATGTTTAAGGATTTTGGGAATTATGGTGAAACTCAAAACTGGATTTACACTATAAGAAGGTAAATAATTTAATATGTTAATTCCAAATTTAGGAGATAGGTTTTTCGATGCCAAATGGGTTTACAACCTAAATTTTATTTTTGTGGTGTTATTTGGTAGAGACATGGGTTTTATGCAATAAATGTGAGGGTTAGGGACTAAATGTGGAAACTTCTACATTTTTTGTAAGACTATTTTTGTTTATTTTTATTTTTATTTGGCCATTCATACCTCAGTGTTGGGAAAACCCTAGATGACCATGGGAAATCAACAAACCTTTCTTCCATATCCTTGATCTGTGGGTTCCCATGGTAGGTTTTTGGCAGTGGGTGGGAATCCTTTTATATTTAAAATGTTATCTTATCCAATTATTATCTTAGAGATCTAATTTTGAATTACTATTTACTTAGGGTCTAGTCTATGATATATTTTTATAACCTTTTTTTATTTTATAGGGATTATGGTTTTCTATGTGCAGTTGTAGCTTCTAAGTTGGTCACTCTTCACCCTATAGTGTGCAGTATGATCTTAAAGATTATTTGAGGTATGAGAGCCTCTTTCTTAGTCTCTTATGTTATATATAATAGGATTTCAGGGATTTTCAATATTTTGGTGGATATTATGTTTTTGTATAAAAATATAATGAATTGGTATAACATGAACAGATGGGTATGAGGGAGATGTGACATGATTTACTACCTTGTTTTATGTTGTTGATTATCATGATAGTTCTTATGAACAATACTAAAAATAATTACTACTGGGAGAATTGTTTTCACTATAGAAGGTATGTTTTTAGACACTTTCAATTATTATATTTGATTACACACTGATTAAAATTCTAATGAACATTTATATGGATAATAAATTGATTTCCCATGGAAACCTGGTTTTTTTTATAAAACCCACATTATTTAATGATTTAATGTGGTGAAATACCATGAATTTATTTGGAATATAATATGTGTGATGTTTTTTGTGATTGTTCTTTTTGTGATTCCCTATGAGGTTTGGGATATTGTGTGGTGACAAAGTTGATTGACTAGTTTTTGGGATGCAAAGCGATATAGTTTGATGATTGGATTCCATGGATGACATATGGGCATTTTTGTCGAGGTTGTGGTCTGTGTTGTTGTGATGTTAGTAGAGATAACATTTTATGTTTTTGTATTATGTGGTGGACTTATACAATGAGGTTTTCTTGTGTATTTGGGTAATTTGTGGCTAAAAAGATGTGTAGAGGATTGATGTGATCTGCATGTGACATGTGGTGGTTGTGGACTATATTGGTTGGGGTGAATAGTGGTTATTATGTGAGGGAGATGATAAATTTGGCTACATGGTTAAGATGTTTTGGTTGGTATGGCACAACAAAGATGGTTGATGTGAGATGGGAGAGTATTTCTGTGGTGGTTGTGTCAGTTTCCAAGTTTGCAATGGAATAAATATGTGATGATAAAACCAAATTTAATAGATATTTAAGTAAATGAGAAGGGTTGTAAATCAATGTATGGTAAATGAATTAAATAAATTCAATATTAAATTATTTTTAGTGTAAATTTGAATCACATGGCTTACTAATTGGATGCAGAATGTGTGTATTGTGTGGTGGTTGTGTTGTGTGATTTATAATGTGGTGGTAATAGGTGTGACTATTGATGTGTGTTGAAGTGGTAGTGGAAGTGTGTGTTATTGATGTTTTTTTAACCAATTTGTTGATTATTTTGTGTTATACATATAATGAATTTTATAATATTTTTATATGTTCCCCACATGAGTTGGATAACCATACTAACACTTAGAATTTCTAGGTTCTGGGTGTTTTACACAATATCCAGGATAGTGGTAATATATATGCATGGCTACCCCCTCTCCCTACACTTCCTTCAGAAGTGATATCCCAAGTTCATTTAGGTGATATGTGGTGTTCTGAACAGGTGAATTAGGATGATATTATGTGAAGAGGTGATTATATGATGTGGTTCCCTAGGTTCCTTCAGGCACATTGTGATGAGATGTTATTTGTAGTGGGGTTCATGAATGGTTTTTTGAGGCACACAATTGATGTATTTCATATTCATGTTTCCATACTAATATGTTTAGGGGAAGAGATGTGGTGTGACAACCCAATTAACTTTGAGTGATATTTTTTGTGATGACATGTGATTCATTAGGTGACATGAGATGTGATGATTCCGGATACAAGAACCAGACACTAGACCTTGTGAGGGTGAAGTTTTTATGGATTCATCCCAAACCAAATCACAAATTTTTGTTATGTTATGTTATATTAATGAAAGTTATCATACTATAGGGAACTCAACATTTGGGTGTGGGAGTGTAAAATAAGTTTGGAAGAAGTTGTGTATTGTCTTTCCTTTTTATGATATTGATAACTATATAACTATATTAAATGTTTGATTTGGTGATTAATCCATGTTCTAGTAGGGATTTGTTAGTTGTCATGTTTTGGATATTGTTGGTTATGATATTAATGCACTTTGGCATCTGCATTCTCCTTTCAC
This sequence comes from Viscum album, assembly GCA_963277665.1. Taxonomy (NCBI): domain Eukaryota; kingdom Viridiplantae; phylum Streptophyta; class Magnoliopsida; order Santalales; family Viscaceae; genus Viscum; species Viscum album. The sequence continues at coordinate 856,636,920 of OY728155.1, read as the reverse complement.
CGGTGTATATACAACCCTGTTTATGATCCTATTGAGTGTTCTTCTATGGTCACCCTAGAAATAAAAACAACATTCAGGGTTTCATGGGGGCCTTGGGGTCAAAATGGATATTTATATCATGGATTTGGATCTTTTATGAGTTACTTCCATATGATTTAAATTTTTTATATTTAGATTATTCTATTATATTAATTTATTATTTTTTCCATGCATTGAGGGATTATTCTAAGATATATTTTTAATTATGTTCTTGAGTTTCGTGCTCTTTGATAAACCTATTTTCCAATATTGTTTTATTTAAAGGTTAATGCCTCCCATATATATGAAATTTTTACACTCTTTATGTCTTTCACCAACCCATGGCCTACTGGTTGTGAGAATCAAAATTCATTATCACTCATCATTCATTATGATATCTTTGAAGGGATGAGGTCATGACAGAGTGGTATCTGACATTTTCAAGAAGCATCATTAATTCTATTAGGTATATAAAAATATAATTTTATAGTTACCTAAATAGACAATCTACTTAAATAATAAAATATTGGTAATATGGTTCCCATCACATGGGGAAAGGGTTATAATTCTTGGATAGTTTCATTATCTATCAGGATTTTACAAAAAAAAATTAAACTACATTGATAGGTCTGATTGGGTTAACTCAAAATTTAATGTGAGCATGAAGGGAGGAGAGTTGAAATCAAATGATGGTTTTTGAAACATATAAAAAATTTTAATCATGAATTGTAAAATTAAATAAAATCAAACATTGAAAGACATCTTGGAGTGTCTATAATAGCCTCAATGTATTTTCTAGAACTACCTATGATAGTCAAACACACATTTCAGGTGTGTTTCTAACGAAAATAGGTGTATTTTTTGATATTTAGATGAAATGAAAAGTTATACCCATAGTCCTTTTCTTAATTCCTTAATCACATTGGTTTTCCTCTCATAATTAATAACACTTTGTCTAGGTAATTAGTGATTTTCTTATGTTTATTATAAATTTATAAAAATATAATTAAAATAATTCTTATGTTATCTAAAATTAAATACTGGGTATCGATAATATTTTATTACACTCTCCATTTCCTTGAATACCATGTTATTCTTGACTAGAATATCAATAAATATAAATAAATAAGGTCATTAAATAAAATTATTAGAATGTTAGATCGAAATTAAAAGTGATTCAAAAATAATGAAAACATATATATTGAACACTCATATTATCATATGTATTTAAAATTACATAGAGAAAATTGAAATAGAAAATAAACTGTTTTAATTAATCCAACAACATGGGTGATGATTCCACATCTCATCAACTATCACTTTAGATATTGGATGGTTACTTCCACATGGATCCTACATTATTATCTCAAGTTAGTAGTGGAACCTCCTCTTGTTCAGTGATTTTTTTCTGGGTCCTCTCTAGGTCTGGTCATCTATCTTTTGCACAGTGAAAGTTAATCTCTATTTATAGTGACAATTCTATATAGTTGATTTTTTTTTGTTTTGATTACCCTTCTGAAATAGGTGTATTTCCTTTAAAACATATTCTTTCACCAACTTTATTTATATTTTAATTGATCTTATTCATTTATCTCTCTTTTATAATGGAGTTTTTAGTCGATTCACTTGTATAAAGGATCCTATTTTTATTGTGAATTCCATATCATCTCCCCCTACATTTAAGAACTATTTGACTCTATCTATTTGGATTAGGCATCCAAAGTAGAGTTTCTTACAACTACTCAATGAATGTTCATATTCAATTAAAATCCCCAAAAGTTAGGGTACTAAAAAATATTTTAGGGAACTCAAACCCTATATCATGGATAGGGGGTGAGGTAACATAATCTACTTAAATAGTTTAAGGCCATGGATTTCAATGGTAAAGCTAAATAAATATAGCCATAATTTTATTTTTTATCTCAATCCTTGAATCTTATATTTGAGGTACATCAATATTATAGGAAAGTCTATACAACTCATCATCTCTAACATACCCACCTCTTTAACACGACCATGGTTTTGTGTTATTCTACTACACTACATTAGAAGTTTTTCATTTCCATCCAAATTTTTATATGGAATTGTATGTATCATGATGGAAAAACTATAATATTCATCACTCAATCTTCATAGGAAACAATAAAAAGTATAATGTATGATGATTTACATTCAATATTAGTACAGTATCCCTTGGCCACTACAATTTACATCCATGGTTATGGCATAGTGGTTCTTGAAATGTGAGTGTCTAATGAGATCTTCATTATCTTCAATAATGTAATTATGTCTTAGTATCTTGGCATATGACAAGGATGTGTGGTGTTCTGTCTGTTGGAAAAAACACAAGAGCATTATGGGACAATGTGGTTTTTGTAAGTATCAATAATTCACATGTTAGAACATGTCCCATATTAAAATATGATGAATCTAAAATTACAATTTATGTTATAATATCGCATTTTCTTAGAAACAATATGAATTGGTGTATGAGGATTAAATATTCAACCATGAACCTCCACATGTCGGTAAGACTATCCTCCTTCTATAGTGTCAAACATTTCCCCAAGCACTGGTGTGCTCCTATACACCAACCAATGGTAGGCGTGCTCCTCTTACATACCTTGTAGCTCACTCCCCCTTTTGGGTGGCTTGGCCAGTGGGACCTTCATTATATTTCTATGTTTCATTATACCCCATTGATTGAGGGATGTACCACATGCCCATTTTTTCCTATATCCATTTTAAATTCAAACCTACAAACAACAACAAAAAATTGAATAGAGATATAAGACATTGTAAATCATGTTTTTTAATTTATTTTTCTTCTAAATTCACCAATGTCATTTTCAAAAAAAAATTCCAAGAAATTTATAAAATAAATTAAATAATTGGAATTCTATATTAAAAATCATTATAAATTTAATAATTGAAATTTTAAATATTAGTTTCTTAAATCTTATCATAAAATCATCTGTAGTTAAATCATCCTTCTCCTCAACAATAAATCTAAACTATAAATTAAAAGGTGCATCACCAGTCTAACAATATTTAAAAATAAAAAAAATAAAAAACAAATACTATGTGGTAGGGATAATTATTAATTGTCACATATAAATAATGATTTGAAATCATCACTAGACACAAAGTATTTGAACTTCCCCTAAAAAAGGTGATTTAACCCCTCATATATTCTATTAAAATTTCACAATTTTCCATTTTTAATACACCATGTCGTGATCCACCTTAAAAATTGTTTTATCTTATCACCACTAATGGTAACATGAATATGTGAATGTTTCCACATACCTTGAGTAAAAAAAACCTAATTATCAATGTTAGGACCAAGGTGATAATAATGTGAATGTTTTTCAGGTGTTACCTATTGTTGTCATGGATGTTTGAGAAGAAAGGAAATAACCTCAATTTATATAACTGGATGAGGGAAGATAGGGACGTTACAATACCTTCCATTGTAAATATGATCATTATTTTCTATTCTATATTTTTGAGAAATCATAAGTAGATTGGAGAATTATGATTAAATATTTATATAGTTAAGGGGAGAAAAGTTATTTTAAATTAGCATGGTAGGTTTTTCAGACATAGGTGTCTAATGTGGTTCAGTTTTCCATTGCATGCCAAATTTTTAGGGACCAAAATTTAAAAATTATCTAGCATTGTGAAAAGTGGATTTCCTTGATGATCTCATAAAAATATGGAAAAGGAATGATTTTTTTATTATGGTATTTATGAATTAGATTTCGCAATAACGTGATGAATGATGGCAGTGTTCTCTATGGAAAAGTCGAGCCTCACAAATGGAAAATGTGAAGAAATTTTCAAACAAGAAATATGGTGGTGAAGTGAATTGTGAGTGGATAATTGAGGATACACAAAGTACTAAATAGAAAGCTATACTATTATGATAAGCTTTGCAATATTAGTAAAATTCCATGGAGGTTTTTGAAATGGATAGAATTTCATCAGAAATTTTGAAGCTCTGTGATTTGTTGTTGATGTGCCAATGAGGTGGTTCGAAGGTTATATATTCATATAGAAATATCTATAAATAAGCCTAAACCCCTTGAGAAGAGTAGAGAGACTCAATAATAATTTTTGAACTCTCAAATTACGAAGAAGGTTTGTGGAAGTAGTGAGATATGTGATGTTAGTAAGCTCTCCGTAGAGAATAAGCTTCATAGTAGGCCATTGAGATTTTCAAAATAAGTTAACTTCACAAATAAAAACATGAGCTCTTTGAAATAGTTAGATCTATAAACTTCTGTGATCTACGAACTAGTGTTTTCTATGAACAATTGTTCTCTATGATGTTGGGAGTTTGGCAAAGGAGCTCTACGTGTTGATGATTTGAGTACCCAATTTAAGTGGGAAGTAATTTATCAGTGCATATATATATATATATGAATGGGGTAAGGACTAAGTATAATTATGATGTCCAGGAAGTTCCTACTAGATTATGGTTAGTATGGAGAAGAATTTTTGTAATAGATCGGATTTGCGAAATTTTTTCAAGAAGCACATAAACATTACATTATCCTATTTGTGCTAAGAGGTTGCACACGATCATACAGATTGTTTTACAAGTGATAATCAAGTGTAAGGTTATATCATACTCATTTTATTCCACATAAACGAATTTTTTTCAAGTGGATTGTGTGGTACTGGATTTGTTCCATTCAATACCAAGGACATAGATACTCTTGTTAATTAGTGAACAATTTAAATCTTGTGTTCCTATGCATGGGTGTTCTATTGGGTTCCATAGGTAAAAATCTCTTTAACAAGAGGCTATTTTTTCAATTATAAGGAATCCTAAAAGAAAAATATATCACTAATTCACCCCTCCCCCTCTTAGTGATATTTTGATATGGACTACGGAACTTCAATCAATATAAAAATGGACTACATTTTCAACTTATTAGATATAATTATCACTAAAAATAAAAAGATAATTTATATATGTTTCTAATTATTTTTATTTCAGGGGATGATAATAGTTTTTTAATGAAACATATAATTCGTAAAAAGGTGGTTTATCTCATTCTGTTAAGAATGATAAAAAAGTTAACATAATTACATTCTCCTCATAGAAATTAAAATTTCCAACATATTTCCAAATCTCTGGTAAGGTAATGATTGATGAATATACAATGAATGATTATCCTATCAATATTTTTTTATTTTTCAAAAAAATTATGTAGAAATAGTCTCACATTAATCACTCAACGATTAATGATGAAAATCATTGGTCAACTGATTATGAAAACCATGGTCTTTATTACACATCAATTCATGATTTATTGTATAATAGTTTTTATAATAAAATCTGTAAGATCAATAAGTATTTTTTATTTTAGTAATAAGGTAAAATTTATAATAACATAAATAGTTATTGCATGACCATTATGGAAAACTTCCTTAACATTTCATATTATTCCATCACTCTAGAAACTTTGTGGAATATTCTAGGGACAAACATAAAAAATAATTTATCTAAAAAATAAAATATGTGAATAATAAAATAATCACATGAAGAAGGTATTAAATATTTCAAAATAGTGATATCCATTAGACATGATAGGGGTGAGAATCAAAAACATGAACATTGAGGCATTATATAGCATGATAGTATAATGACAACATCGGAATGTGGAAACAATTGTAAACATTACATCATAAGAATAACTGAGGGTTAACCACCAACACAACATTGCACCATGTTATTAGGATAACCTCCCTGCACCATACATGGCATATCATAAGACTAGAAAATTTCCCAATGTGTTGGAATGCTATCTAGGTGAATCCATCATTATTATATCATTTACAAGCATAGGTGTGGCCCCTATATAATATACATAAGAACATATTTCATGAAATTATACCCAAAATTAGGGAGATATGATTATATACATTTAATTCAAAAATAATATAATTATAGGTGTAGAATGTTTACAGCCTTAATTTGAAATGGGTATGGGAATTCAATATTCAATTGTTTACCTTGGAAAATTGTAGTGAAAATTCGACAGCATTACAAGGGAACAGAAATGTTCATGGGATTTTTTTAATAAGGTTTAAATGTTTACATCGTCATTTAGAAAGAATAAGGGATGTAATGGGGATATTGAATAATATCTAATTACATAAGGAAATGGAAATAAAATGCATCAGATAATTAAGATGCTTGAAAAAAGAGGTAAAGGATACGATTAAATACCTTGGAAAGGTGATTAAAAAATATTGGGAGGGCATATTGAGAGATTTGGCGAACCTTGGTAGGATTATGGAGAGTGGAGGGAAGATTAAGGATGTTATTAATTATATTTTACTAAAGTGTAATAGGAGCATGAGTGGGTTTATATGATAAAATAGAGGGGATTTATTTATTATTCCTCAAACTTAGGATTTGGACTCTATATAATAAAGTAATGAAATTCAAAGACCCTCCCACAGTTTTTGAAAATGGTTATACAATGATATAGAGGTTTTAATTATTTTATGAGTAAAAGGGACAAACATATTAAAATATTACTTTTAGTGATGTGGAGTTTGGTCATGATCTTAAAGAAATAATTTTGTAACATTTAAATATATTATAGGTTTTGTGATATTCATAAAGGATTTATAAAAATAATATTCTAACCTAAAAAGTTTATATTAAAGGGTAAACATTTTTTTTCATGTACAACATTTATATAATTTATTACAACACTTTTGAGACATTATGATGTCATAATACACACCGTATATTTATAACGTATTTAATTTTTACCCAAAAATTATTTTGTCTCAGAAAAATATGAAAAAAAAAATGTTTGATAATTTCAACAGTATGATTAGAAAAATATAATTTATTTTATCCAATGAATTTTATGAATATTTTAATTTTAACTTTTAAAATATTAACTGAAATCTATTGGAAAATGTTAGGTTTTCTAACGAAAACAAATTTTAAACCCATAAATAAATTATTTTTGGAATTATAAAAGTATATTATCATATATAAATAATAAATATTATTTAATAATCATATTTCTTAAAATATCATTTATTTGAAAACATAATTAATTTATCAAAAAAAATATTAATTGAAATTATATATTACTCAAAAATATATTTTTTTATCGAATCAAAGTCGAAATCATTTATAAAGTAAAAATAATAATAATTAGATAGAAAAATTGTTATATAAAAAATATAACATAAATATTAATATTAATTGGGTCTTTATATATTTCCTCCTATTAATCTAGAAGACACCTTTAGGGTAAGGTTCACGATGGTGAGAGTCTCATGAGGTTGTTCAACATACATTTTTTGGGTTGTGATCTCAAAGAGATTTAACTTATCTAATAAAAGGTTTTTATCATGATTATGTTTTTTGATCATGTATTGGTCTTAGTCAAAGGGAATAAAAACTGATTCTTTCTCCCTAGGAAGCTCTGAAAAATGGTTTTCAAAGGGTATGATCCAACTGGTTGAGATCATCACATCCTCTGTCTATATATATTGGATTTGTCAAAACCATTTTATTTTATTAATCATATGATAATTATTTAATGGATACATTATCAATGTTTATGATGCATAACTATAGAGACCCAAATTTTGACGTACATGGAAATTACATTATTTTTTTGGAATACTTAATACATAACAAAAACCAACACTCAAGGACCGTAATAGTTTAGTGTCTTTGGATACTCAGAACATAATCTTCTAATCATGGTGAAAGATCTTCAACATCACCCATAAAGATCTTACCCTTTTTTTCTTACCTAAAACCTTTATTTATATCCTGGGGAAAAGAAAACATAAAATGGGTGAGCTCAAATGTTCAGTAAGGGTAAACATATAGAACATAATACAATCCAAAAACATTTGAAAGCAAAAACATGAATATAAAATGTAAACATCAAAATCATGAGAAAAGACATAAATCATGGAAGTACGTAAGGAATATATCGTAAAGTAAAATCAATCATGAAAAAATATCATGGGAATAAAACATCTAATTTTGGAAACCATTAAGCACATGATATGATTTCCATAGTTTCCAAGGCCTTGCTGCCAAGACCATCTTACTGGACAAAGTCCCTTTTGGAATCGAGTTCACTCCTCATTCAAGTCCTGTATCACTGAACCATATTATATTACCATTCCAGCTAGGTCTATCTCATGATATATAAATCTTTACCCAATGCATTGGAGGGATATATAGGTCCCCCCATCTCATAATGAAATCATTCTTACGTGTGCCACAACATAAACATTAATCATTAATCATAACCCAAAGAATAAAATGGATTTCATAAACATCATTCCATCAAAACAAAACCATATAAAACAAATCGATATCATTTAATCATAAGAAAAGTTAAACCATGTAAATCATAGAGACATTATACCAATATGAAATAATTCTATCTTATATGGAAAATGGTTTTTATAAAACACTTGAAATGAATTCTTGAGGAAAATATACTTTTTTCTTCAAACTCATTTTATTTTCACAAAATTCCATGAAATTTTAAAAGAAAATGATTTTGTTGAAAATAGAAATTTAATCTTGTAGAGTAAGCTTCATGAAAATAAGGTGTTATGAAATTGTAAAAAATCTGTTCATGTCGTATAAGATAAAAACATTTTTCTGGTACTTTTGTTGGAAAAGTTAAAAATTACCTTGTATGGTAAACAAAAGAGAGATTCCTTACATACCATGTAGTAAAAGTCAAAAATGGGTAAAAAGTACTTTAAAATTACATGAAAATAGGTACATTGATGATAAATATAACCCTAGTAAATACTTACGAATAAACAATCTTGGATAAAAATGAGATTGGAAAAGTTATCCCTTACCTTATGTATGATATACTTCGTATGTATCTAAACCTCTTATATAATGATTTAAATAATGTCATTGACTTATTACATAATCATATTCATTGTTATGATATCATATATGGTTCACTTATGACTTTATATTACCCGTTATTTTGTAAATTTCATGTTAAAGCAGCGTTTTTGGTAAAATCGTTTCCTTTATCGTACGTGTTTGGACTTGTTGTTCTTGATATTATTATTACTTATACCATGATTTACTAACTTCCATGAGGTAAAAAATGACTTATATATCATATATATTCAGTATATATAAATAATAGATAGGTAAATTAAATAAAACACACCGTTCATAGAGATGGTAGGTCGTACGTACGCATGAACACTGTTTTCTGTTCCTTATTGGCTTGAATGGAAGTAAGTAAATAACATATAAAAGAATCAAGTAGAATTATTATGTTATATATACCATTATTATTCATTCTATATACTTTATAATCATTCTTTAATGGTTAACATGGATATTGAATCTCATCGCGTCGTGGAGACGGTAATCCGTACGTAGGCATGAGCAATGATATCGTTCCCATATTTATTGAATGGAATTGGAGTGGATGATATAATATCTCAGAATCATTATGATGTTATAATAACTATATATAGTTATTCGTTACACCATTATACCCATCCAAGTATGGTGGTCGTGTAAAAATAGATTACACCACAGCATTGAGATGGTATTCTGTAGGTACGCACGCGCGGTGATTTTGTTTTACGTAGGATGGATAGAAGGTGAAATAGGGTTGTTTCATATTTATAATAACATATAAGTATATTAGTAATACTTATGTTATTAATTTATAATGATACAACTATAGAATAAGATGTTTAATAAGAATGAAACTTGAAAGAATCGGTAGAAGAGATTACCTCTTCTTTGACGCACCTCTTTTAAGCTAACTCTTAAGGGACTAGAGATGTTCTATTAAGAAGACCAGAAACTCCAGAATTTTCTAGGTAAGTGTAGAAGGGAAATGGTCAGGGTTTGGCCAAGCTTTAAGGTTCAAAGTTGTGTAAAGAGAAGAGGGAGGTGGTTCCCTTTTATAATGGAGGAGAGGGGCACCATTGGAAAGTGTGAAAATATTATTTTATTATAAACTTATTTTCGGCTTCAAAAGGTCCAAAAATCATTTAAGATGAATATAAAATGAATCATGGTCAAAATAAAATCATCCAATCAGAATTTGACATTTTTTGGATAATATTTTAATCATTATAATTTTTTTATTTAAATCATTTATTAATGAGGTAAATACTGCATCATTGTTGTGGCATAAATAATTTAATTTATTTGATGTCTAAAAATTATAAAAAATACCATCATGTAGGAAATATTTTTATCTTTCCAATTAATATTTATAGTCAAAGAGATAATTTATATATATCCTTTTATAAAAATTAATTACTAAAAGATTTTTGTTAATGTCAATTTTGTCTTTACATTAAATTAATTAATCCAAATTGTCATTATCACTTCAAGTGGCTCAATGGGGTCCCAAAATCAACCCAAGGATGACCATGGTCGGACAATAATCATCCAATAATGTTAGGAAAAGTGTTAAGGTAATTTTGAATTATTATAATATTCTTTTAACCTTGAATTACCCTATTTACCTTTAACCGCGTTAAATAAAAGTCAAAAGTTACTATTCACAAAAATTATTTTCATCATATTAAACCAAATTTTACTTCTTGATAACAACAATTTTTGTTGGATTTTTTATATTCAATTCACAGAAGTGGTAAAATTTCATTTAAATGAATGAGTCAGTTTTTTAACCACTACTGAGTGGTTTCACTATTCATCAAAAATTAAAGTTTTTCAGAAAAATAAAAAAAATCAGAATAAGCTATATTTGATATTCCAAATTCTAAAATGATGCCTATGTTTCCAAATTCAAAAAATATAAGTTGAATTGATTAATTTTAAAATTAATTCCCATTATCAAAAAAAATAGTGTGTTTTTAAGAAACAATAACTATCAAAAGATCGACAGTTGTTTTTGTCCAATTTCAAAGTGAAATTAATTTCAATGACCAACATTGGATTAAATGGTAAAATATATTCTAATTACACTTTAAAACCAATTAAAAAGACAATATAACCATATAAATTATTATGATGAAAAAAGTTTTTTTCAATTAAAATATAGTGTGTTTTTACTATTCATTAAAATATGAAAGTTATTAGAATAATAGGAAAAATTTCACCAAGGTTAATTTTTATATCCTGATTCCAAATAAGAATATTATTTTGTCAAATAGAACTTATAAACATTTTAAAAACTAGATTTAATGTGTGTGTGCCATCAAAAGGCGGCAAAACTGCATTTTTTTAAAAATACTTATTTTACTCGAAAAATATATTTTGTTCTCACACGATGTTCTAAAAAATGTGTAATATGAATAATAATGTTATAACATTAGAAATGTAGTTAAATCAATCCATAACGGTTAGTTCATAATAATATTATAATAATATATCGTTGTTTAGTGAATCCCTGTATTGCGTACTATACATGTTATCGAGGAAGGTCGCGATTGCGTTTGATGCAATCCAAGTCAGGGCTATGTTTAGTGGAATCTCAATTTGGTCTTGCTTATAACATAATCAAAACTTATTTCATTTATACATTAAACAAAATCTATACTTAATGTTGCATAGAATAATTCCTATAAAACAATCTTGAAATTGTGTGTAACACTAGCCCGTAATAGTGTTGAGTATACTGCAAGCTAATACTGTGTTATGTATAGTACAAGCTAATTTTTCTTTAGCATACAACACAAGACATCAATGAAATTAAAAGAATATTTTTCAGAAAAACTCAGGGTGTTACATTCTACCCCACATAAAATGAATTTTTCCCTCGACATTCGTCAGGGTTATAAATGGTTTACTACATGAAAGTTTCTTTCATAGAAACCCACAATGTAAAAAGTAATACTAAAACATAATTTTATAAAATGAACGTTAGAAACAAAACTGATACCCAAAGTAACTCATCACTTGGGTTCCCACATAGGATAACAAAGGTGAAAATAAGGATATGGAAGAGAAATATAACCTTCATGTTCTGATGGAGAGTGGTAGAGAACAGGGCTATGAAAAAATACCACAGTCACAATTCTATAAATTTGTGATGATCTAAGGTACCATATGATTAATTAGATATTATACAACTAAGACAACATTTCTGATTTTCAAGATCATTTCCCAATTGTTGAAAAAATTTTAATTAAAAGAATTTATTAATTGATTTTGGTATAATCTCAAAATTCCTCGTTCATTGAACAATTTCCACTTCATCTCTTGAAGAAATGAAGTTGAATTTGTCTTTCGCGAAGTTTTAGCCGATCATGTGATAGAATGATAGGTCATTCCATCTGTCTCAAACATATGTTTGAAAAATTTATATACATAAGTCCATCTATGGTGAGATTAATCGGATATGGTTTCAAAATGGACTTATACTTCATCTATTATCCTTATTAATAAAATAAAACTATTTTCTACTAACTTGGGACTTGCTATAGGCCAGTGGTAGGTGATAAAGACCTGTCTCACTTTGGTTGTGGGTTCGATTCCTGCAACCTTGTCCGACGTGACGGGTTGTCGCCCGTCCTACGGGTTTCCCCTTTTTCAAAAAAACTATTAGAACATTCTAGAAATAATATCGAAAAAAAGTTATATTGTTAAACAATACTATCTGATGTCGAACATAATCTATTCCAATCCTTAGGAATATCCAAAATACATATGTCCAATCTCATAGTATAAAGAAAATGATTAGTAGAACGTGAATACCATCATTTATCCCTCATATATCACAAGATATATCGTATTGGTCACATTCCAAACATGTGAATAGCTTAATCGTATATTATCTTGAAAAATGAATACCCATTGAACCTTAGTGAAAACATGAATGCTGTCAAAAGATAACTCTTTCCACATACCAAAATCCCAAAATTTCTATATACTCAAACCATGATATCACTTTTTCTTTATATCAGTCATGATCTCATTAATACTATCAAACATATTATTTTCTCCCTATCCCTTCATTATGCACATATCATCTACTTTCAAAAAATATTTTTATCACTTTTCATGTTTACCCGTACCATATAATCATTGAAAACCACAATAGACCAATACATATAAATTCCAATATTCCACAATACTTTGGGATTCCACAACATTATTTCAGAATCCCATTACATAAAAACATAATCATTCCACTACATCGTTTTCATACTCAACATCGCCAATAGTGATCGCATGTGAATTCCCTTTGTCCTTTTCCTTAAGTGGTTGTTGATGTCTATCTTCATTTACCCTTGGATTAGGACATTGGTTAGAATAATTCCCCATTTCCTTGCACATGAAGCATTGAAGTGTTGGTGGTGTGTTTTCTACAATCTTTTATTTATTCACATCATTATCAACCCTTTTTCCATTACATCGACACTCTTCTGCTCGATGACCTTATTTTCCAGACTTAAAATATTTTTTAGTCCCTTTAAGACAATCTCCACCATGTTTATTTGAACACTTTTAGCATGAAGAAACATCCATATTCTCTTCACCATTATTCTGATATTTCTCTTTGAACTCCATCTTTCGTTTATTTTCAAAACCATGAGATGGATATGTAACACCAACTTAAAGTTATACCTTGATAGCACAATGAAAAATTTCTTTATAGCTACTGGAGTCTCTTATAGCTAATGCCCTTCAAAGACTTGGTTTTAAGCCACTGACGAATTGATCAACTTTACTTTCAGGTTGGTTGATAAAGCCAGATGCATACCTTGAAATCCTTGTAAAATTTGCCTCATGTATACCAACAGATTCATCATCCTTTTTCTTAAGCTCAAGGAAATTATTTTCCATCTTTCTTCAATGAATACGATGGAAGTAATTATTGTAAAATAAGTTCTTGAACTTATCCCATTCCCTGGATTCAATTTTATCTTGGGGCCTCGTATTCTTAATTAGAGTCCACCAATGACATGCCTAACCTTCTAAACGGTAAATAGGCAGAATGAATTTTTCATGTTCCGAATAGAAAAGTATGGAAAATATATTTTCAATGGTATTGATCCATTGTTCAACAACAAGTGGATCAGAAGACACCCTGAAATAAGCTGGACGTTGCCTTAGGAAGGACTCAATAGAATATTGTTCCCTTCTCTTCTCATTTGAAGTCCAGAATGATTCATAGATTGTGTAAATATAGCAATAAGATTTTTCACTCCATCTCCCATAACATTGCATTGTCTAGGAGGAAAATAATTGTATTGTCCATTACATTGATCAACACAGATCCTTCGGGTGCCAACCATCGTCTAAAACCCAAAAAGAATATTGTGAGAGGCAAAAATCATGTTAGGGAATACAACATAGTAAAGGGGGAGTACCTTCAATATATAACATTTTAGGGTTAATTCTAATATTTTTACCATAATTATAGGACTATAACCTACAATTATACTTGTCCTTAGGTACATCCCTAGACATACCTTAGAAATATCTCTAGGGATCTCGCTAAATTTTTCGTATCCTAGTTTCCAAAGGTTAACTAAACCTTTCCTCTGATGACAACTATAGATACCCAAAGCTTGACGTACATGGTCATTACATTACTTTTGTGGAATACTTAATTCATAACAAAAACCAACACTCAAGGATCATAATAGTTTAGTGTCTTTGGATACTCAGAACAAAATATTCTAATCATGGTGAAAGATCTTCAACATCTCCCATAAAAATATTCCCCTTTTTTTCATACCTAAAACCTTTCATTATATCCTGGGGAAAAGAAAACATAAAAAGTGTGAGCTCCAATTCTCATTAAGGGTCAACATAGAGAACATAAAACAATACATAAATATTTGAAATCAAAAACATGAACATAAAATCTAAACATCAAAATCTTGAGAAAATACATAAATCATTGAAGTACGTAAGGAATATATCATAAAGGAACATCAATCATGATAAAATATCATGGGAATAAAACATGTAATTGTGGAAACCATTAAGCACATGATATGATTTCCATAGTAGCCAAGGCTTTACTACCAAGACCATCTTAGTGGACAAAGTCTCTTTTTTAATCGAGTTCACTCCTCGTTCTAGTCTAGTATCAATGAACCGGATTAACTTACCATTCCAGCCATGTCTATCTCATGAGATATAAATATTTACCCAATGCATTGGAGGGAGATATAGGTCCCACCCATCACATAATGAAATCATTCTTACATGTTCCACAACATAAACATAAATCATTCATCATAACCCAAAGAATAAAATGGGTTTCATAAACATCATTCCATCATAACTAAATCTATATAAGAAAATGGATATCTTTACATAATAATAAAATTGAAACCATGTAAATCATAGAGACATTATACACATGTGAAATAATTCCATATTTTATGGAAAATGGTTTTGATGAAACACTTGAAATGAATTGTTGAGGAAAATACCCTTTCTTTTTCAAAATAATTTTCTTTTCACAAAATGCCCTGAAATTTTAAAAGAAAAGGATTTTGTTGAAAATAGTCATTAAAACTTGTATATTATGCTTCATGAAAATAAGGCGTTATGAAACTGTAAAAAATCCTTTCATGCCGTATAAGAAAAAAAACATTCTTCTCATACTTTTTCCGAAAAGTCAGAAAGTACCTCGTATGGTAAACAAAAGAGAGATTCCTTACATACCATGTATTAAAAGTCAAAAATGGGTAAAAAGGACTTTAAACATATATAAAAACAGGGCCATGGATGATAAATATAGCCCCAGTAAATTCTTACGAAAACACAATCTCAGATAAAAACGAGATTAGAAAAGTTATCCCTTACCTTATGTCTGATATGCTTCGTACATATCTGAACCTCCTTTATAATGATTTAAATACTGTCATTGACTATTACAAAATCATATTCATTTTTATTATATCATATATGGTTCACTTATGACTTTATATTACCCGTTCTTTAGTAAATTCCATGTTAAAGCAGCGTTTTCAGTAAAATCATTTCATTTATCGTACGTGTTTGTACTTTTTGTTCTTGATATTATTATTACTTATATCCTGATTTACTAACTTCCATAATTTAAAAAATGACTTAAATATCATTTATATTCATTATATATATAATATATATATAAATGAAATAAAGCACACCGTTCATGGAGACGGTAGGCCGTACGTACGCATGAACGCTGTTTTCCTTTCCTTGTTAAATTGAATGGAAGTATGTAAATAACATATAAATAAATAAAACAGAATTATTATGTTATATATACCATTATTTTTCATTATATATACTTTATAATCATTATTTAATGGTTAACATGGAGATTGAATCTCATCGCGTCATGGAGATGGTAATTCGTACGTACGAACGAGCGATGATATCATTCCTATAATTATTAAATGGAATTGGAGAGGATGATATAATTTCTTAGAATAATTATGATGTTATGATAACTATATATAGTTATTCATTACAACATTATACCCATCCAAGTAAGGTGGTGGTGGAAAAATAGATTACACTACGGCGTGGAGACGATATTCTATACGTACGCACGTGTGGTGATTTTGTTTTCCGCAGGATGGATAGAAGGTGAAATAGGGTCATTTCATATTTATAATAACATATCAGTATATTAGTAATACTGATGTTATTACTTTATAATTATACAACTAAAGAAGAATAAGTTTAAGAAGAAATAAACTTGAATGAATCGGTAGAAGAGATTACCTCTTCTTTAACACACCAATTTTAAGCTTCCTCTTAAGGGATGAGAGTTGAACTATTGAGAAGACCAGAAACTCCAGAATGTTTCTAGGGAAGTAGAGAATAGAAATGGGTAGGTGTTGGCTGAGCATGAAGGTTCAATTTTGTGTAAAGAGAAGAGGGAGGAGGTTCCCTTTTATAAGGGAGGAGAGGGACACCTTTGGAAAGTGTGAAAATATTTTTTTATTATAAACTTACCTTCAGTTTCAAAAGGTCCAAAAATAATTAACGATGAAGATAAGATGAATCATGGTCTAAAGAAAATAATCCAATCATAATTGGACATGTTTTGGATAATATATTAATCATTATAATCTTATTTATTTAAATCATTTATTAATGAGGTAAATATTGCATCATTATTGTGGCATAAATAATTTAATTTATTTGATGTCTAAAAAATATAAAAAAATACCATCATGTAGGAAATATTTTTATCTTCCTAATAAATATTTATAGTCTAAAAGTTAATTTATATATATCCCATTATAGAAATTAATTACTAAAAGATTTTTGTTAATGTCAGTTTGGTCTTTACATTAAATTAATTAATCCAAATTGTCATTATCACTACCAAGTGGCTCAATGGGGTCCCAGAATCAACCAAAGGATGACCATGCTCAGACACTACTGATAAAATATGGTTAGAACAAGTGTTAAGGTAATTGTAAATTATTATAATATTCTTTTAAACTTGAATTACCCTATTTACCTTTAACCGCATTAAATAAAAGTCAAAAGTTACTATTTAACAAAATTTATATTAAACTTATTGAACCACATTTTACTTCTTGATAACAACCATGTATGTTGGATTTTTTAAATTCAATTCAAAGAAGTGGTAAAATTTCATTTAAATGAAAGAGTCAGTTTTTTAACCACCACTAAGTGGTTTTCACTCTTCATCAAAAATTGAATATTTTTAGAAAAATACCAAAAATTCAGCCTAAGCTATAATTGATATTCCGAATTCAAAAATGATGTCTATTTTTGCAAATTTAAAACATATAAGTGGCATTAATAAATTATAATATTAATTCTCGTTATCAAAACAAATAGTGTGTTTTTAAGAAACAGTAACTATCAAAAGATCGACACTTGTTTATGTCCAATTTCAAAGTGAAATTAATTCCAATGACAAAAATTGGATTAAATGGTAAAAATTATTCTAATTACACTTTAAAAACAATTAAAAAGATAATCGTCCCATATAAATTATTACGATGAAAAAAGTTGTTTTTAATTAAAATATAGCGTGTTTTTACTATTCATTAAAATATGAATGTTATAAGAATAATATGAAAAATTTATCCAATGTAAATTTTTATATCCTGATTCCAAATAAGAATTTTATATTGTAAAATTTAACTTATAAACATGTCAAAAACTAGATTTAACGTGGGTGTGCCATCCAAATGTGGAAAAACTGCATTTTTTGAAAAATACTTATTTTACTCGAAAAATATATTTTGTTCTCACACGATGCTCTAGAAAATGTGTAAGATGAATAATAATGTTATAACATTCAAAATGTAGTTAATACTATCCATAACGGCCATTTTATAATAATATTATAACAATATATCATTGTTTAGCGAATCCCGGTATTGTGTACTACATACGCTATCGAGGGAGGTCGTGATTGCGTGTGATGAAAGCCAAGCCAGGGCTACGTGTAGTGGAATATCCCTTGGTGTTGAATATAACATAATCAATACTTATTTCATTTATACATTAAAAAAATCTATACTTAATGTTACATATAATAATTCCCACAAAATAAACTTGAAATTATGTGTAACACTAGCCAAGAATAGTGTTGTGTATACAGCAAGCTAATACGGTGTTGTGTATAATACAAGATAATTTTGGTGTAGCGTACAACACAAGACATCAATGAAATTAAAATAATATTTTCACTAAAACTCAGGGTGTTCCAATAATAGTCTATAAAATCTAATTGGATATAAAAAACTAGTAAAGTTATAGTATTTTTTATGACCATAATACATAATAGGGAATTTAATTCAACCATAAAATGGAATTTTATTTACAAAAGTTTTGGTCCTTACTATCTTCCCACCATTATTAATTTAACCAAAAATGTTCCATATCCAAAACTAAAACAGATGTGGTAATAATTTTAAAACCCCTCCTCCAGTTCCCACCTCACTTATTTAAACATTTAGTTTCAACATAACACTTTGGCCAGTTATTATTTTTCATTTTGTATAAATATTTCTCTATGATATTAGATCTTTACTGGATGCTACTCATATGAGAGTTCAATTCACAATAGTAAAACATATGGTTTCAATACATGTGAGGGGTCAGGTATATACTTCCTTAAGATGGATATATGAGACACATCATATTCTTTATGTAGGTTATGTGTGAGTTCTAGTCTATTGGACATCACTTTGATGTGATCAAGTATGTAAAATGGAATGATGTATCTTGGATTATGCTTTCTCTTCTTCATAAATCTCATGACATTCTCCCATGGAGATAGATAGAGGAATACCTTTTCTATAACCTCAAACTCTAGGTGCCATAAATTATTATCAGCCTATTTTTTTCATTTGACTCTATGTATCCTTAATGATTTAATGAATGGTAATGAAATTTTACACCATTACCTTGACCATTTTAAGACCGTGTATTTTTCATTCCCAAACTTTATCCTAGCATGTATGTGTTTGGAAAATCTTCCCATAAATTTCATTATATGGATCTGTTTAGTTTATTGAGTTTGAAATATTATTGTTTGGTAACTTGACCAGACAAATATATTGATCCCATCCTCCTTTTAAGTCAGCTGGTCATCCTATTAATATTTCATCTACTGTTTGGATAGTCCACTTGGATTAGACATCAGTTTGAGGGTGGTAAGAAATTCTGAATTTCAACTCATTATTTAGGGAGTATTTGAAACTCTTCAAAAACATGGAGTTATTTCATTGATATTGATCATATATAATTTATAGTGGTCTTACACACAACCTTACCATTTCTATAATGTATATCCTTATAAGTTGGACAGGTGAGAATTCATCCTAAATTGAAATGAAATGACTAGTTTTGATACGTGGATCCACTACAATGAATATACCAATATTTAATTTTTATTTCATCAGAATACTATTTTCCAAGTCCATGGTTATCATTTACCATTTCTATATAGGTCTGGGTAATGGTTGCATCATCCACTTGGATTTTTTCATTTCAGCCTTCACTTGCTCGAAAACAAGAAAACTTCATGTATATTCTGATATATCCTTATTTATAATGTCCCAAAAATAGTACTCTGGGAGACCTCGATGTATATTTTTTATCCTTATATAGATTTAGATGGTTTAACTATGTGAATTATCCAACATCTAATTTTTTATCACATGTTTCATAGTACACATAGTCATGATACAAATATGACACTTCCTTCTCCATTAATTTTGAACACTATGTATTTCTCCCTTCTCATATCTTCCACATTATTCAGAATTTCAACATAATCTCTTTAAGGATCCCTTTATCCACTCAGTAAGGGTTGTAAGATAAATCATTGGTTAATGGATTTTTTATGATCCTTACATCATGAATCACATGTCTGTCCTTTGAATGACTAAGAAGATCAAATCCTTATCAATTCTAAAAAATAATAGAATTTTATAAGCTTATTCATTTAGAGGTGATTTCACTTTATATTTTCATAGAATGATAGTTTATTAAGAAATCAAATGTCTTAATAAGCAATGTTCATGTTCATTGGTTCATATTCTGCATTTTTTGTAAGAATATATAGCTAAGGATGTTATTATCTCTATATATTTCAATCTTCTCCCCAAATAGATAATGTCTCCATATTTTCAATGTTAATATCACAACAACCAACTATAGACCTTTTTTTGGTAATTCAATTGGTGGAATTCAAATCTCCTTGAGGAATAGTTTTTCACAATGTCATTCTGCATTAATACACAACATCGTACTTTCTTTAAAGAATTATTGTATTCTTAAAAAACATTCCCTACTTATGGGTGGTCTATGTAAAGGTTCAGTGAAAATTTTTGTTTTTATATCCTTGAGAATATATTAAAAATTATAATTCCAAGAAAACTTTACTCCAGGATGATTTATCTTTGTTAGTGGGTCTAAAAATCATGAAATATTTCTACAAAATCAAATATAGGACCTAACTAATATAAGAAAACTATGGCTTCATGCCACAAATGTTATAATCATCCATTTTTTAGTTCCTTCTATATTTAAAGGGTCCTATGATATACCATTAATTGTGATGATATTCTCTAATAATGAGACATTTCTTAAATAGAAATCACATTTACTATACTTTTGAAAAAGCGTATCTTATCATAAGGGATTTAGCACAGTGCTCAAATTATCCTCATACACCCCCTTTATTTTTGATTTTATTAGAATATAGTCTATATGGACAGCCAAACAATTCAAGTTAGTCTCTACAGACACTATACATCATATCAATAATGTTTTTTGGATCATTAGTTACTCTGAATGGAATTTATATGAACTAATAGTGCATGTACCATGTATAGAAAGGGGTCTAGGTCATATCCTCCTCTTTTACCCATACTTGATAATACCCCTATTGAAGAAAAACCTTTGAGAAGTATTGGGATACATATACCTTATCAGAGAAGTGATCATCCTTTGATTTGGATACTTGTTCTTTATCATGATCATTTTGAGTGCAAAATAATCAAGGAAAAGGTTAATAGACCCATCCATCTTCTTGTTAAAGATATCTTGTTCACCCTATAGTGGAGTACATGGCCATATAAACTCTTTATCTAGGTTTTACTATATTTTGTTCTTCATCTAGTCATGTTCCACAATATACATTCTATACATTGTATTGGATAATTCTAACCCCACATGTATATACTCGATTGAAAATTTAACCTCCTAGATAGGAAGAAGACTAAGAAATTCTTCGGGAAAGACATCTGCCTATTCCCTCACAATGGTCATTTCTTCGAGGATAATATTTTCATTAGAATACATAATTTCTGCTAAATATACTTTCTCACAGAGAAATAATATCCATTCTTGAGATTTTCTTCCAAAAAAATACTCAACATCCTTGTTTTAATTGTACATAAATGAAGGATGATTCACAATATAGAGTGTGATTTCATTCTAATGAAAATTTATGTTTTCTATACATAAAGAAAGAAATTCCATACCTTGAATTTCATCAAATTTCACTATGGGTGGTATCACAAGTTTCAACTAGAATCTCAACTCACCATTTATTTTAGAGGATGCGTTATATACTTGGGATTCAATAAATTCTTAATTTTCCATTTTCACTAACAGTTCTACTAAACATTCATGATACAAAGGAAGGCATAGAATTAGAATAAAAATATATATTTTCTATTCCTAAATTAATAAATAGTTTATTTGTCACCACTTTATTTTTGTGATCCACTTCAACTATTGTAGTGGCATAAGATTTCCCTTTCTCCATTAGATGATTTTGGTGATGATTATCTCTAACAACCCTTAGCCTAAGGACTTGATCCAAATTGTGTAATTATTACTTATATTTGATTCATTTGATAACAAACCGAGGTTAGGTTGGAGTATTCCTTTCTAAACATTCATTGGTAGATTTCTACTGATGGAAATCACTAGCTTGTTGCCATTCCATTCCACACAAAAGTCAGTCCTCATCTCATATAGGCAATTTATAGGGTTCTTCTTTACACTCTTTTGAAAAGTGGAATCATCAAATTTCACATCATAGTTAGAATTATCTATCACATTATCGAAATTAAAGTCCACTTACCACTTCTTATCCCCATGATACCATTGAGATTTTCTGATTTTTATTTCCACATTGAGGTGAAACCAGAGTATTTCATCATAACTATCAAAGACTTAGATATATAGGGGGTTTAATAGAGTATATTTCCTCCCAACAAAGAAGTGGTCAAGTTTTAATTTAGTTTTAATGACAAATATCTTGACATATCATGCAATTACTATAGTTTTTTCCTTTTATTCCCTTATGGATTCATTATGTTTTTTCGTAAGGGAAAGAAAATCTCTTTCATTTTTATTTAGGTTATTGAGATGAAAATATTTTTCAAACCAACACCTCGGGAATTATTTCCACCCCATCACTTTAATATCTTGATTTGGAATCAAATTATTAATCAATGTCCACCACTAGTCAAATTCTATCAGCATATGATTAAAATACAATATAACTATCTATTTATCATTACATTGAGATATAGTGAATATATTCTCAGTGAAATAGATATATTTATATATGGTTAAGGTATCAGATGATCCATTGAATGTTAGATGTATTTTTCATATAAAGGTCTCAATTATAGATTGTTTTTTCTTAGTGTATTTGGGAATTCATCTTGTTTTAGGTTTCTATTCATAACATGATTCAACTAAAAGACTACCATCGTAATG
The DNA here is from genome assembly GCA_963277665.1 of Viscum album. Classification (NCBI taxonomy): domain Eukaryota; kingdom Viridiplantae; phylum Streptophyta; class Magnoliopsida; order Santalales; family Viscaceae; genus Viscum; species Viscum album. The sequence goes on along the minus strand of OY728155.1, from coordinate 856,613,672 downwards.
TTCACAATTACTTCTCTGGTTGGGAATAGCTTCTCCTTTGGGAAGCCATCACATTTCCCTTCACATTGGTCATTTACTTGGTTCCCCCATTTTCAATCCATTGGCTAGAATGAAGGGAAAATTAGGGTTGATTATTTTAATACTATTAAACTCAATAAAGTGAATCCAAGGTTATTAAATGGATCTCTTATAAATTTTTTTTCCTTGGCCTATGAATTTATAGGCTTCAATATATGTAATTCAATATAAATTCATTAACATAGAAAATGATGGGATTTTTTGTTTTCGTAATAATTTTTCATCATGTGATTGGTAATTTATTGATGTATATCACTTTAGAGGTTCTAAAAAAGTGTAAAATAGCACTTGTTTTCATTTTCATGGACAAATTCATGATCGAGTCTGGATCAATGTGATGTTTTCTTGTTTTACCCCTAGGTACATCTGTGCGAGATACACATCCCCCGGTATTTTCTAAACAAATATGAATTTTCAAGGAATTTACATACAAAATACTATACCAAAATTTATCAATGTATTTTTATAATTAGTCTTATTATTTAGTACTTCTCTATATTTTCTAATATTAATCCTAAAAATAGCTAAAAATTCTTTTTATATCAACTATGAAAACCTTTATGCTTATTACACATTTATTTATTATTTATTACTTAATATTACACATATTACAACACATAAGACTGAGAAGTATATTTTCATTAACAAATTATTTAAAATACATGACAACTTAAACAAGGGGTTCGTCGCCATTATTGAAAAAATAATTATCATGCTAATATTATTCCATTGTTCTTAAGATAACATGGGATATCCTAGAGACATACATAAGAAAGGTTTGACATTTAAGAAAAGTAATGGAATAAGAAAATCAAAACATTTAAGAGGTTTTACATGTTTGGAAATAGAAATTTCTATGGGATATAAAAGTTTTAGGAGTCCTAAATATGAACATTTATGCATGATATAATATTATAACAGAAAGGCAACATGGGAATGTGGAAACAACATTAAGAATTAACTCATAAGCATAAGTAATGGATAATAACTCAGAAAACATAATATAATTTTATTAGTATAACCTCCCAAAAACCATATGTGGAACCTCATGAAAAAAAAACAATACCCAATACATTGGAGTGCTATCTAGTTGCACCCATAGTAATCATATCATGTACATGCGTAACTATGCCCCATAGATCATATACATAAGAAAACTTACTTCGAATTTAATACCATGATAATTTAGTGGGGATTAAATACATGTTTCTACCCAATAAAATAAGTATAAGTGTATTAATGTGAGTGGGAATGATAGGAAATGGGTACAGATATTCACTACATAATTCTTTGTTATAGATAACTGTAAAGAAATTTAGGCATGACAATGGGGGAACATAAATTCTCATGGGAGTGATTAATCATAGTGAAATGGATTTATCATAATTTTTAAATAATAATGTATGTAATGGGGATAGGAAAGAACATATACCAATATATTTAATTAGAGATAAGATTCATAAGATAATGAAGATTATTGAATAAAGAGGAGAATATGGGGATTGCTAACCTTAAGTGGGTGATTTGATAACCCTAGGAAGAGATTATTGAGATCTTAGGGGAACCTTGGGAGGACTCTAGATATGGGAGGAAATAGTGAGGAAATTATCCAAGGTTATTGAATGAAGATAAAGGCGATATATGGTTGGGTTTCATTGGAAAGGAGAGGTTAGTTCTTTAATATTTATCAAACATATGTTTTGGACTTTATATATTAATGTAATAAATACTATAAACCTTCCATGGGTTTTGACCATGGTTTCCATTGACTGAGAGTTAGTTTTATTTTTTTAAAAGAAAATGAATCACCATACTAAAATATTACACCTGTTGATTTTTAAGTGAGACATTTTCTAGAGGAAAATGTTTTAAAACAGAAATATATATTTCAGGTTTTGGAGGATTCAAAAATCCATTATAAAAATGATCATAAAAACTAAAAATTTATATAAAATGGGAGATATAAATTTTTTTATTCCTTTTATATAATTTATTACATAAGTTTTATGTCAATATAATTCCATATGAAAAATGTATATTTACGCCACATTTAATTTTTACCCAAAAATTAATCGATGACTAAAATTCATAGAAAATTCACACCAAGATAATTAGGTTGTAATGATCCCAATAAAAAGAATTTGTTTTATCCAAATAATTTTCTATATGTGGGAATTTTTAATTTATAAATAAGAATTGACTTTTATTGAGAAATGTTGTGTTTTTTAACAATAATAGTTTTTAAACGCTTTTAATAAATATATTTTACTTCATAAAATTATATCATCAACTATAAATAAAAAATATAATTTAATAATAATATTTTTTTAAATAAACTTTACTTAAAAAATTCATTATTTTTTAAAAATTAATGTTTTAATTTAAATTACATATTACCCAACAATATAATTTCTCTTTTATCAAATCATAATTATAATCATTTGTAAAGTAACAGTAATAATAAGTAAAAATAATAGTTATTATATTTAAAATGCAATATAAATTTTCATAAAATTGAGGTATTGGTACATTTTCTTTTATTACACCATGAAATGACCTAAGGGTTAGGTGCATGATGATGATACCCTCATGGGGTGGTTTGGCGTACTTGGTTTAGGCTGTAATCTCGGTGATCTTGAAATTATTTTAAAAACTGTTTTTCTCATGAAAATTTTGTTGGATATTTTCTTTGTCTTGCTCATTGGTAAATCCCATTGATGTTATATCCATTAGAAGCTACGATAAATTGGTTTCATATGGTATTATTATTCTAGTTTATGGAATCACATTATTTTTATGTGTAAATTGTATTTTTCAAAATCATTTTTTATACTAGTCATCATATCATTATTCAGCATCTACATTGTCAATTGTGATGAAACATAATAGTCAATTAAATGCAATAGTGTATAATAAAACCAAATAAGTGAATGTGGTTTTGACAACAAAAATATATAATAGGGAATTTCATTCAACTGAAAAGGTAATTTTATTTATAAATGTTTGGTTCGTTACAATGATGATGATTTTTGACCCTCCGTATCTCAACCCAAATTTTTTAATTTTTTTTGAAATTTTTTCCGTAAGCGGTACCAAAATTAAATTGAAATATTACATAGAACTTTTAAAAAAATAAAATGGAATACCCATGACATACTCTCAATAATGAATATCCCTTATTCCATTAAACATTCCCCCAAACACTTGAAATTTTAATATCATTAAAACAACTATAGTATGAACATCGATGTATAAATATTCTTGAAATGTGTATATTCATATTAAAGGACATTCATGGAGCATAATTTGTAAAATGAGGATTACTGTCATGCAGGTCTCATGGATAGTGGAAAAATTAACAAAAAATACCTCAATCATTTTATGTGTATTTTATAATCATTATATTAAAAGGGTCATATATAAATAATAGTAGATTACATGTCATGAGTTATCTTTATAAATATACTAAGAAATATTTTTTTTTCTGGAAACATCTTTGGAATATGATCATGTAATTAAATTCAATCACTCGTGATTTGTTTCATAAAAACAAATTAATCAATATAAAATTCAAAAATAATATGTGTCAGATATGAAAGATAATTTCATCTATATGTGACTACAATGAAAAATCATGATTCATTGAATTAAAATTCACATGTTTTTTTATATTCATTCAATTTCTCAATTTTAATCATTTAGTTCAATAAGCAGGAAAATTGATACATGAAATATTTGGGTTTGTAAAATTTATAAGTTCCATTGATCTAATTTAATGTACTAACCTTATTTTGGGAATTTATTTTTTTATTAATGATCAGAAAAACGTATTCTGAAAATTTTTCATTAAAATTAAGATTTGAACATTTAAGAATTATCTTATAGAAATTTTAAACTATTTCTCCCTTATATCCCTCTAGATTTGTGATTTACTGACCATAAAATTGATTCTAAAGATTGAAAATAAAATATCCACACATTTAAGGATCCCAAATTATGGTAGGGGTCTCACTTAATACAAAACTAAATCCAAAGTAATGAATGTAAATAGAAAAAAACTTAGGTTTTAATTTTTAAAGTACATTAGTTATGATTTTTAATCTTTAAATTACCTATTAGACCCCTTAATAAAGGAAGGTTCTAAAGATAATAATATCATATTTAATGATTCAAAAGATTTTGATCGCCTTATATAAATCTACTAAATATAATCCTCTTGGAAATCTCCATATATTATTGTTTATTTAAATAGAAAGTATTGGATATCACAAATAAAATATCATGGGTTGTACATAATGGGTACCCATCCTCTTCCACCAATTTCACTACTTCTTTTATTCAAATATGCCAAAAAAATCTTAATTTTTAGTAGCCACTATCCCTTATTATTCTAGGGTTTCTCTTCCATAACATTTACACTGTACTCAAAAGTCTTCATTAGCCACAACTTCTTAATTATCTTCTTTGTATTCAATTTCAGTAATCGAGGGTTCTACTTTTTCTTCCACCAAAGAGGTTATTCAGGTTTTCTCAATTTTATAATTTAAATAAGTATACGTAACATTTCTAAAAGTAGTATTTGTCCTCAGATTCAATTGTTTCATGAAATGGATCATCAAAATGGTCATGATACTTGGTTCCATCATTTTTAATTTTATTCTAATACTTCTATGAGTTAAAATAATCTTTTGAATTTATATTCCATAACATCGAGTTATGGTACCAGAATTGGATTTGGTTGTGGTTCCCATGGGCTTTCATGATGATCTCATCATTAGCTATGTATTTCCCTCGTTATTTTTTCAATTTTTTGTGTGAGGGTTAATAATTGGATCACCAATTGGATGTTTGTATTCATTCCATATTTTTCAATATACTACAAAACAAATATTTTCAGTTTGCATAGTTGAACAAGAATTAAAAATAACCCAATAATAAACTAAAAAATAGAAAATTGAGGGAGAAATTACTTTTCCAACTATTAAATTTATTATTTATGTATCCCAAATAGGGATAATGTTTTTTCATAATCCTAAATAATAATTAATTATATCAGGGATATCAAAAATCAAATATATAGTAACCCAACTACAATAACTACTATAACATAGAATACTGTCAAGGAAATGATGTTCCAACATGGAATTAGTTTATAAGGTTTGAATAGTCTCAATTTTATTACTATTTAACTAAATCATTCTAATCTAATTTTATAGGTTTGATTGGACTACCACAATAAGTTAATGTGGGGATGAATTGAGGATAGATTCAATCATAGGAAGGTTTTCTACAAATATAATATAATATAATCCTAACATTTGATATTATATCAAACCAATAGTTCCAGACCCTCATGGAGGATAAATATTTTCCTCTCATAATTAGTAATAACTACCTTCTACAACCAAATATTCTATCAAGGTTTATCTATAAGTGACTTATGTGAATTTAGTTTCATATTTTAGGGAAAAGGCGATGTTATGTCCATACTCATTTAACACATCCCTATATAAAATTTTATTTACTACCATAATTATAATCCCTTTATCTAGGTAATTAGATATTTAATTATCTTTTTTCTGAATGTAATTCAATTTAATTAGTGGATTTCATAGTTTATAATGAATTAAATAGTGGGTACAAATGTTATTTTATCAAACTGACCATTCTCTTGAATATTATGTTATTCATGATTAATTTGTAAATTAATATAAATAAATTACGTGCTTTAGTAAAAGTAATATAATGATAGATGTAAAATAAATTGATGGAAAAAGAATCAAATTATATTCTCAAAATGTGCACACCGACATAAAATTTTCAAAATTAAATTGGGATAAGTGAAACTGAAAAAGATAATCATTAATTAATGTATTAATTTTGTTGATAAAGAAAATTCTCATACACTCTCTCAAGATCTAGGGTTGAATCATCCTTTTGATAAATAAGATTTCATCTTAAATTAGTAGTGGACACTCATTTTGTTCATTGGTGGTCTATTCTAGGTCCCCTTCAGGTCTATCTTTCAATCCATTGTAAAATAGCAGTTATCATTATTTGTAGAGAAAAATCTCTCTATAAATAATTTAAATTTATAATTTCTTTATATTAATAGTATCTTTCATTTGAAATTTTCATCATTCTCTTCCTTTCTTTATCTTTGATTTATTCTTCTAGCCTTTATCTCTCTTGTACATTGTGTTTTTTGGCCAAATCATCTGTAAAATTGATATTCTTTGTATTGTGCATTCCATGTCAACTTAATCCTATTTCAAAAGAGAGTTAATATTCTTTTTTTTGGATAGGTCACACATGTAGTGTCTCTTGAATCTCCCTGAATATCAGCCATAGCTTTTTAGGATCTGAAATTGTTTAGGTATTTAAAGACAAGAAAGAAAATTAAATCCTATGTTGTGGAGAGGGGGTGATATGGTGCAACTTATTTAAGTCATGGATGGATATTCACATACATGGAGTAGCAAAATGAATATGGTCATAGTTTCCTTTGTCTTATATATCCTAAACCCTTCCATTTTAAGCACACCCACTGTACATGATATGTGATGTGGGATTGCATCTTTAACCTGTTATATTCATTAATCAGACCACAATGAAATGGTGTTCTATAAAGTTTTGCTATAATTTTCAAAAAATGGATAAGAATGCACATGTAATAACACATCAAATTATGTTTCATCTTTTAAATTCTTCATCTGATCATTAGTAAAAGTGGTGCAACATCTGATCCATAGTATATCCCCTTCACTCCCAATTCGGACTCCCTTTTTCAACTACACATCACAACTATGGTAATGACATAGTAATGAATGAAATGTAATTGAATAGTGATCTCTTAATAGGTATACATTTCGTAATTATAGTTTAGTATCATTGCTTACAAAATTTTTTGAGTTAAGGTGTTCCTGATGATGATGAGGCATGAGCATCCCAGGAGGATGTTGTTTAGGAAACTATGGATGATACCGATGTTGGAATACATTACAAATATAAATAGTTACCTTATAGGGTCCTCTATTTGTGTTAGTATATCCCATTTTCTCAAAATAAACCAAGATGGGTGCCTATATCTACAATACACCAATGATCATCTCCATATTTCTTTTAGACTATCTTGAAGCCCCCATGTCGAACTGTTACCCATGTACCAGTTTGCTTTTGTGAATGGACCCATTCCAGCTAATCCCTTATCCCCTAATGTATTTCTAGATCTCTCTATGGGATTGATTGGATATAGGTCCCCTCATAAGCCTAAAATGTGCCTTTCTACCCTATGGGTTGAGGGATATCATATTGGACCATTTTTTTCACAAATACACTTTGAAATTCAAATATATACATAACACAAAAAATGTACTTAGAGAATTATACTAATATAAAAAATATTTTTCTCTTATTTTCCCTTCATTCATCATAATTTATATTCTAAAATCTAAATACCTAAAAATTTAATAAAATTAGAAAAATTATGGGTCTTCTCAATTAAAAATAATTGATAAATAGGAATAAAATTTTAAATATTGAAGTGTAAAATCTACTCATCATTATGGGAGGAATATGGTTGAGAGATAACATAGAGTACAGAGTTAAACACTATCAGTATTTCATGGGTTAATAGGGATATAGTGTTAGTATATCCCAGTGCATGCAATAGTATAATTAGATTGGCTTGGATATGATATTTTTAAGCCCCCCTTAATGTAGTTCATGGACTCTGATCATATCAAACAACCAATAGTGGTTGAACTTCTTTACAGGTAGAGTCCTAGGAAAGGAACATTCATCATGATTTGTTTTATTCCTATTTTAATTAAGTAATAATTCAATGGAAACTAAGTAAAATAATTAATTCAATAGAATTATGATAAAATTAAATTCTACCTAGATTATTATTTTATATTTTATTTTTTGAAATGTATTCATAACATTATCCATGAGTATCTTAATATGTTTATGTTTAACAGGATGGTCCATTTGATGATTATAGATTCAATATGATGGAGGGATATTAGGTGTTAAGGATGTATTTATATTCCTTCAAGTGGTAGAGTTTGTGGAATAATGAGGGGAGTGTCTAAAATTTTGAGACATAGTGATCATTGGAGGAGCACAAGATCTCTTTATGTCAGATCTAAAAATGATATATTTTCAAGTTGTCATTTTTTGTTAGTTAGTTATGGAGTGATATGGGTAATTTTTGGAAAATATAACTTGATGAAAAAATTAATATTTTGTATTATGTAATGTCTTTAATAGGTAATTCTATTCATGGTGCCTTTAATTTATGACAAAGCAAATAATCAATAGTTTCTCCCCCTTCCACAGGGGAGAATGATTCTTCAAGAGAGTGGTGCCTAGTTTATAGACATTTTTATTATTATATATATATATTTATAGAGGGTGAGTCTATAGAACAACATAGGAATTGTGCCTAGTGATCTGGCATGTAATCACTCTGTTCAAGATCTATAAATTGATGGAGGTGTAGAAGAAGGTAGAGGTTAATGGTCAAATTATTTCTCTAGTAGTTGATATTTGATTCATTTTCTACTATCAAATATCATGTAGTAATTATTTATTCAGTGGTCCATTGGTTTTTAGGTAGTCAGGGTTATGTTATATGGGAAATAGGGATTTGTAGATCCCCTTCTCTCATTTAGTAGAAGGTGGATTCCAATAACCTATTGAAAACCTTCCATTTTCAATCTATGTTTATAGGGGAAAAGGGAACTATAAGTCTCAATATCCAAATACTTTATGTGGCTAATATAAGGTGGTTGTTTAGTCCCCTTATTTGTAGCTGTAGTAGTTTCCTCTGAAATAGTTTTAGTAATAGGGACTAGAGGTTCTAATTCAGTGGTTGAGAGAAGGGGTATTGGTCGATTATATTCTCTCGATGATTCCATCCATAAGGACATATTCTATAGTATGGTTGTGGAGGTCAGATAGACAGAGTTAGAAAATATGGGTGTGTTTAGATTCACCCATTAGAGCTGGAAGATTCAATAGATCTAGGATTTTTTCAAACTAAAATCAATTTATTATATACTAATGTGTGTGATTTATTTGATTTAGCAGGCTCACACATCATTATTTATCCTAATTTAATTAATTAATCGGGTTTTTATATGGATATAATTCTGGTTCCCCTGTTATTTTCTTCAACAATTAGAGTTTAGTATTCTTTATTGGCAGTGTTCTAGGGGTTCAGATTGGTGATGTTGAAGAACCAATTAATGTAAGATTTATACATTCTATAGAGACATCCATACAATTTTATCCATATCATGGACTCATTTTATTTTGTATACATATTCAAAAATGATTTCTATATGGGATATTTTTTATGTGTAGGGATCGTGAGTGGTGATCATCACTATGCAAGGTTATATGATTGGTTATAGGCGTGTAGATCCTCTTTTTTCTCTATTGGTAGAACTATTAGTGGATTCTCATAGTAAGTATGTTACAATAGTTTTGGAGGAGTCTGTAGATGTTTTCAAGGATGACGTTATGAAACTATCCTAGTGATGAGATGCCGAGTTTGGGATAGATTTGAAAACATGTGAATATGAGATCTCAATGGCTCCCTATCAAATATAACATATATATTTAAATGTGAAAATGTTATAAATTAATGATCTAATACAGAGGGGATTCATCTAACTTAGTGATTCTCCATTAGGTTCTACATTGTTTTAACCAAGAACATAAATTGTGCTATGATGATGAGTATAGAGTACCTAATCTTGAATCGGGTAACCTTCTATAAATTTTATCCACTTCCAAGGATCAAAATTCAATTTTACTAGTTTACATGGGCTAATTGGTTATCAATAATTCTTTTATGGTCTTCAAAAAATCCCTAAGGGTGAAATATGATAACATCACAAACAAAGTTATCAGGTATGGGTATTTCGAGTTGATTAACATGTCATTTGGTGTTATAAGCACACTATCCATGTCCATCAAGCTACTGAACTCTGAATTCCACAAATTCTTGGATAGGTCCATTTCCCATTTCATGGATGAAATCGTTATCTACTAGAACTCAGAGGAGAAGAAGGTTGATCATATCTAATTGGTTTTTAGGTCCTTCAACAATTCCAACTCTATGGATAGTTGTTCAATTTTTTGTTTTTTTCATGAGTGGAGCGTTTTTGTTGGCATGTTGTGCCTTAGTATGAGTGGTAGCAAACACTTCGAAGGTCATGGATGTTGTATATTTATATTTACTCAATAACAAGGTTTAGGATAATATCTTCCTTGGTCTATAATGAAAATAATGGATTTTTCCCACAATTTCTATTGATTTATGGCCTTACTAACCATTTTTACAATGAAAAAACAAGCTAATATGTGGATAAACTAGTGTCATGAAGAATTCAGTTTCCTAAGGTATAAGTCATCCAGTGCTCCAGTATTTCTTTTTATTTAGGAGGGTGTGTTTTTTGAGGTTTTTAGTGATGTTTAACCTATAGGCATAGGATGTGTGTTGATGCAATAGAGATAGATAACGACTTTTGTGTCTATGAAGCTAAATCCCCATAACTATAACTATTCCACCCATGATTTATAGTTTCCGATGGTATTGTTGATATTACCTTACAGGTGAGTGAATTCTGGTTTTTATAGACCACAGATACTAAAATATGTTTTCCCTCAATGGGATATGAACTATCACTAGTCATGTTGTATGTTTATATATTAGGAATCCAATTTTTTGATCTCTTTCACATTGGTAAAGATGAATGTTCTTATAAATTTGGTGAGTTGTAATTTCTAAAGGGATGTGGTCTGAGTGCCTTTATATGTTTAGAAAGGGACAGAGGATCTTACAGTGATGCATCTTGACATTGGGGAGTGTAATGGATGAAGTTATCTTTTAATATTACTATGTATTTTTAATTTTTTCAATAGAATTATAATTATATATGGGAATAATTAGAAGAATATTTTATGTGTAACTATGTTGGGTAGGGTGATACTCTAATGGGATGGTACGAGTTTGGTTTGAACAAGGTGTTTTCTTAGGGGATGCTCTTTTTATAATGGTTATTCATGGATAATTTCACATTGAGTTTCACAAATCAACATTAATAGTACATCCAAGAGTTACAATATGTTAGTCCGTGAAAAAAAAAACAATGGTCACAGATGAAGCAGTTAATGGCATAGTTTGGGCCAAGGTGTCAATTTAGTCAGTAATTGAAAGTGGATTACTATATTCTATGTGGTTAATTGTACTACTTGGATGATATCAACTATAAATGAGAAAAAAATTCATTATATTTCATTATTGGGATACCCCTATATTAGTGAAGATGTGATGGTTTGGGTGGTAGTAGACAAGTGGATCATAACAACTCATAGTGTAGACTTCCATTATTCAGGTATCATGGATGTATTATTGAGATAGTATGATGATGATGGGGTTATGATTAATTAGGTATTGAGTAAAAAAATTTGTATCAGGATCCTCACTTTCTCCAATGATACTGGAGGAGATTACATCACAGTTATTTCTCAAAAATCTACCTTATCACTCTTTTCATCCTCAGAAATATTGGTAGAAATGGAGATTTATATAGATGCTAGATGATATGTTGTGAGTTTGTGCCTTAATATTTCCTTGATCATGGTTATAGAATATTCCTTTGGAAACGTTTTTTTACAACAATATCTATCACTCATCTATTATCTTAGTTATATTTTAGTCATGGGGTCTTGGTCTTGATGTTTTTTATATAATTGAAGAGAATATCAAGATGGTTTTAGAGAGGATGTGGGTGGTGCAAGAGCATCAAGAGGCCTATTCTGATTGTATAAAGTTTCTCCTATAGATCATGTTTGGAGAGCTTGTGTCATTGAGAGTCTCTCCTTTATGAGGGAACATGAGGATTCACATGGGGAGTTATAATTCTTCCCTTTTGGTGGGCCCACAGAGGTGTTTGGTTAAGTTGGTGTGGGGGAATATTAGTAGGATTTTATGATGTGTTCCACATGTCTTAGATGTTTCAATGCCTTCATGATGACACCAATAATATTGATAGGAGTGATTCAGACATCAAGGATAAAGGAACATTTATGTTACAACAAGTATAGATGCACAATCCTTAAGAGAAGGTGTTTCATGGAAAAACCATCCCCATGGTTCATTTTTTATAGAGGCGTGATTGTTTAGAGGCGACTACATAGGAGTGAGAAAAATATATTCATTCTTAGAACCTAGATCTATTTTTAGATTTTCCTTTCCATTATTTTTTATGATTTGATGTTTAGATCAGTTTATTTATGATATTTGAGTATTTTTCATGTTGTGATATGTGATAACACTTCCTTCATATGAATAGGGTAGGGCATACATCCAAATCATGACTCATTATGATAATAAATGATTTAAACTGGGAAGGTGAGTTAGTGACACAAAGAGTGGATCATATCTTGAAATAGTGGATGAGTAACCTTGATTTCTATTCTTAGGGAGGTTCTATTAGGGTTATTTGTGATGGTTTTTGTAATGATTTGTGTGGAGGTTAATATAGTTGTGTGGAAAGTGGGGGATTGTGGATACTACAAAATGATGTGGTGTTAGGATTTGTAAAAAGTTCTAATTTAGTAGTGCATTTAGTTTCTTTCCATTCTATTTTAGTGTGTTTTGATGTTATTGATGTGGAAGTGTAATGAGATATTGGATAGATATCTCACTAGGTGGTTTTTCAGACCCATTTTATTTTGATGGGATAGGTTTTGACTTTAGGGAATGAGAATATTTTAAGAGGTACCTAATTAAATTACCCATTCTTTCCTAGACCATTAATTTGATGGTTTTGGTTGGATAGAGTTAGTATGAATATATATGAGGTTGTATTTGTAGCACAACTATAATATTATTTATGCCATAAATAGGGTTTACAGTGTAATGTTTTGGTTTATGGCTTATTTGTGAAACCATTTATGGATTGTGTGTGGTGAGGAGTGGGGATAGAAATGGGGTTACTATGTAAAATGATAAATTATAGAATTATTTAAATCTGGACATTGGTGCCATGTTTTCTTATATTAAAGGGGTTTAAGGCATAGAGTGGGGTTTTATAGTGTATGGTTTATGGAGCCCATGGGTTTTTCACCATAAATGTTTAATTAATTCCATTAAAGTGGTATCTTCTAATTTGTTTATAAGTATTATTTTTTCAGATTTCCCATGAATTCAGTCAATCCTCTATTAGAGTTGGGGGAACAATAGGTGACCTTGTGAAATCATGTATCCCATATTTCCTCTCCTTGATCAAAATGTTCCAATGGTGGTATTTTATCTATCGGTCTCAATCCAAACTTATTTTACTAGTTTATCTATAACTTTATTCTATTAAAGATATATTGTGTCACTACAGTTTCAGTTTGTGGTGAGTTTTTGATATTTTTTGGGATAGAATTTTTTGAGGTTTAGGTTTCTCATGGTTCTTCATGTGAATTTTTCGTTACTAGATTGTTCCCACTTCATCGTGTAGTTTTCAGTGAGATCAAAAATCTTCTCTAGGGTAGGGGATCCTCATTATCACTCAATTATGTAATATGTTTGAGTATTTCAGGGATTTTATTACCTCTAGGTGGATTTTATGGGTCTACATAAAAGGATAATGGTTTTTAATAAAAAAAATTTGAAAGATGTAGATGATATGTCACAAGATTTATTAATTTGTTTTATGTTTTTTATGATCTTATGTATGATTGTTTCCTATACTGAAAAAACAGTTCTGGGGAGCCTTATTTCCACTATTGGTGATACTGTTTTTTTATCACACTGAGTATTATATTTTAAGGAACTTATATATGTATAATAATTTAAATATCCAAGGAAACATAGTTTTTTTTGAAACCATGCTATATAAGGAAGTAATATTTTAAAGTTCCTTGAATATATGTGGAAGTCGGAATGAATACTATTGTGTGATATTTTTCTTGTTTTGTTATGCTTTGAGGTTTTTCTCTTTTGTGGGGATGGATCTAACCGATTAGGCTATGTTATGAGTGGGGATGTGGTGTGATGGTTTGTTGGAATGGATGAGATGGGGGAATTGAGATGTGTTTATGATGCATAGTAGTGTGATGTGTGGTAGCGATGATGTGCAATGGTGTTGTGTTGTGTAGTGGTATTGTGGTATGTAGTTGTGATATATAGTAGAGTGATACATGGTGGTGATTATTTGTTCTAGTGTTCTATGAAATGGTTGTGTAGTTTGGTAGCTAGGGTGCATAGAGGATTTGGTGCATGGGGTTATTATGGGATGATGGTTTTGTTGGTGTGGCATGTTGATGCTGGTTGATGAAATATGGGTGATTTATTTTGGGGTGGATATTTCTATTTCCCATTTAGAAATGTAATAAATTAATGATGATACCAAAATTAAATAGGTTGTTAAATAAGTGATATGGAAGGTAAATCAATGTGTGGAAAATGGATTAGATTAATTTAATGTAAAACTAACGGGATGTGTAAAAATGAATGAAGTGTCTTTGTTAATTTAAGTAGAATGTGTGTCTTGAGTAGTGGTGTGGGGAGTATTGCATATAGTACTAGAAGTGTTTGTGATGGTATATGTGTGGTATAGTGGTGGGAGTGATGTGCTCTTGTGTGGCTATTATAAACCCATATATTGGGTATTGAGTGTTATGTATATATCATTTAGTGCATGTTATTTCTCTATGAACACCACATGAGATGGATAACCTTACCAACACATTGTGGTTCTCAATTTCAGGGCTACTACCTAAAATCTAGGATGGTGGTGTAATGAAAAACAATCTACCCCCTCTTTCCTTCCCATACTTCAGTAGTTATAGCCCATATATATAGGAGAGATGTGGTATCATGGTCCAAGTGTATTCATTGGACTTGAGGTTATGATGTAGTGATGTTATATTGTGGAAAATGTGTCTTCAAATGGTATGTGATGAGATTTGATATGTGGTGTGGGTAATGTATGGTAAGAATAGGGAATGGGGTTGATTCCCTTCAAGATAATGATACCCTACTTCTCTAGTTATGTGATGAGATGTGGTGTATCTACCTATGAGAATTCAGGATAGATTTGTTGTAGTGGACCAAGTATATTTGAGTGGGATGATATTTGATGATTCATGATACTAAGATTAGATTATAGACCTTGTGTGGGTGGGGTTAATTGGTACACATCTGGACCCACATCATAGATGCTTGTTGTATGATCTAATATGTTTAGAAATGATTTGAGTATTATATTATCAACATTGGGATGTGAGAGTGAAAAATAAATGGCGAATTAATTTTGGTGAACCTTTGTATATTATTATTTGGATTACTCTATTACAATTTCGGATGTCTGATTCGGTTAGTGAGCCATGGTGAGGTTGTTATTAGTTAGATTACTTATTTATGTCTTGTTCATTCTACTATTTATTCACTTTCACATTAGTAGTCACTCTTCACACGTTCCATTGAGATCATTTATATGATCTTATTGAGTATACTTGTATTTTCACCAAATTAATGTATTTTTTTGAGGTTTTAAGGAAGAGAGTGGTGACCAGTTTGGGAATGTTTTGATTAGATCTAATGATTTCATCTGTCCTCTATCATATAATTTCTTTAGTTTGTATTTTTAGACTTTTAATGTGTTTGTTTATACATATTTCTATAAATTTTGTGGTAGTTTATTCTAATTCTACATTTTTCCGAAGTTTATTAGTGGTTTTCTGTCTTATCTCCTAGATCGTTTTTATTTATAAGAGGTAATTTATACCATATGTGAAATTTTTACAACCTCACTAGTTTTCTCATTCCTAGGGCCTACATGAGGAGAGACTCGGGGGGAGGGGTCATTTTTTCACTTGTTTAATTTGTGGAATCATGAGTGAGGTAGGGTTTTGAAATAATCATACATGAATAGGTTTCCTATAAACAACGATTGTACATGGTCATAACTACTTCTCAGGGTCTTGATCTGATATTCACAATCATATGTCGTATGGACATGGTAAGGCCCATGGAGGATAATAAATATCTTGTAACTCCTATACATAATGTGTATTTACACATGGAAATCCAATCCATTTATAAGTGATGAAATTATTAGGGTAATATTTATGGTCACACGCCATGGGACTATAGTTACATTCCATGCATGTTACCTAGGAACTTCAACCTTCGGTATCTCTTTCTTCTAGACTTGAATTTGGGCCTGTGAGTAGCCTATCCTAAGAAACAATCTTTATAGACTATAATTAATCCATTTATTTTGGAATAAAATAAACAAATCAGGGTGATAAAATAATGAAACATATTTAGTTAGACTTAGATGATGTCTAGGATAGGGTTGAGTTGTTAGCGAGATGTTGGGGTTGGTAACTCCCCTCACACAAGGGTGTGGGTGCACCATACCCTTTCTACGAGTAGATTCAGTAGTACCCCATACTACATGAGGTTATAAAACACACACACACACACACACACACACATATATATATATATATATAGGTTGTGTGTGTCTTCCTCCCCTATCATTGATATATGGATATGTTGGGGTCTACAACAGGTTCTAGTGTTACCTAATATGTGAATAATAGTAGAGTGAAGTAGGCCCCTCAACTCATATTCTAGAGAGGTTGTGCATGATGTTGGGAATCTGAGATTGACCCATTAACGTATATCTAGAGTCATCATTCTTATTTTTCATATAGAAATGGATATTCCCTTTCTTTCTGGATTATGTTTCTTTATATGAATATATATTGGGTTTTTATTTCGTGTATACAATTGGGTTGATCTGAAAATTTTATCATTGTATTTCATTATTTATTATTTTCTAGGTATTATTCTAGATGTGTATATACTCAACCCTTCATGGTAATTTCACACATCTTTGGTGTCTTATATATAAGATAGGTGGATCGACATTGACTTCGGTGGGGGCATAATAGTACTTTGATGCATTGAAAACATTTTGTGGACAGACACGGAGATCAAAAACTGGGACCTCTTGAGTTTTCAATTTTTCATGTTATGTTCAGGTTTTGACCACATTTTTTGGGTAATCTATTTTTACCATTTATTCTTTTTTTAATTGTATTACTCTAGTTAATTCAATAGTGGCTATTTTATGCATTTTTACTCTATATGTTTCAATCTTTTATTTTTTTTCCCACCCAATCATTTAAATTTATATGGTCCTTTATGTGCATATGTGTACATTATGATAAGTCTCCAAAATTGCTTTTATGCCTTATAAGTGCATTTATCCTTCCACTTTCCTATTGGAGGATGGATTGAGGTGTCACACCTACATTTCCAGTAGGTAGGAGGGACCTTGTTAGTTTAGTTGATACAGATTCATATTAGAGAAGTCTTTCCCAGGATAGTGCTTCGAGTTGCACATGTTTTGAGGATTGGTTTTTTGAATTAGGTAAATAGTGTGAAGTTGTCTAGATTTTGGATTTTAGGCTAGGTAAATTGGTGTCAGTGTAACTACTGATGTACTCAAACTACTTTCTTGTGGACTTGGCATACTTAGAGATCCGTTTATGGGATAAAGGGTACTTGCATTATATTGGATTCAAAAGTTTGACATTCATTTAATTTTAGAGATATCCCTCCATATATGTTAATCAGGCCATGATTCAACTTGGTAGCATTCAATATGAATCAATGAAAACATCCCGTTAGGAGGCAGATTCCAGATCATAATGGTGATTAGTTTAGTGATGATGACTCAAATTTGGGTCCTTCTCATAAAGTTTTTCCTCATAAAAGGAATAGTGTAGTATCTCATCCTATCGAATATCATATAACCCAATTAGGATATGATAGAAATGAATTTATTCTTGGTATACTACACAAGTTCCAACATGAGTGACCACTAAGGATTCTTGGTGAGTTAGATACTCCAAAAATAGTGTATTGTCTTGAGTCAGCGATATGAGTTTTCAATCATTTATGGACGTTGACCGGTCATATTATCACACTTATGGATATTCTTATTTATATATTATTAGGGTGTTAGTGGATTTTTATTGCCTCAAAACATGATGATATGTATATAAAATAGTGATACATCCAATATATGTACCACTCATGCTTAGTCTCTTTGTAGATTTCTATGATTCTCATGCAGAAAAAGATTTATTCTATAGTTATCGAGTATTCCATAATGTTTTCTAACATCATTCATTACACCATTGATATGGTTTGAGACAATTGATTCTGATTTTTTGATATTTAACTAGGGAATTTATAGAGAAATCCAAGCTATCATGGTCTCGTGGTTCATTCCTACTTATATTCGAGTGGTAGAGAGGGATCTAGTTACAAAAAGATAAATATAAAGGGAGTATAGGTGTATGGAAATGGTTTTCTTCTTCATGGAGTTTATTAATACACAATATCTTATATGACACTGACATTAGTGTATTAGTTTAGTAGTCATACCCATGTTCAGACTCGGATATATAAATCTATAAAACTAGGTCAACATAGAGGATCCAGTCATCTAAGTGAAGGGTGGTGCTAATATTATGACATGCTAGATCACATTTATCATGATTTAATATAAATACATGTAATAAATGGTTGAAAAATAGTTTTTGGACCACAAAAAGGATTTATTGTGGTGATAACTGGCCTCATATGTGTGGTTAGGGTGGCCCCAAGGTGGCAGTGCTGAAAGAGGAGGAGATGCTGATGGAAGGATATGTTATAAGGTCCTTCCAATTCCACCAGTAGGTGAACCTTTCTAGGATCAAATACTTAGTTGATGAAGCTATAGGAAGCTACATGCTATTGATAGATTTTACTAGGAATCTAAAGATATGTTTGAGTTATGATATGTTTCTTTTGTACAATTTCTTTGATTAATGAAGAAAAAGGTTAGAGTGATTCCATTATACCTATATTCATCATATGAGATCTAGAGTTTCCCATGGAGTCCATATCCCATAAGAAATAGATAAAGCTTCCTACAAGGAGAAATTATTCTAAGTCACATGTTTTTAGCTAATTCATGTTGGCATTTAGTGGAGAGTGTTTCTTATGGGACCTCATTTTCAACACTCAAAAATAGTATGAATTCATCATTTTTATGGAATATTTGTCCACATTACATGACTATATAGATAGATTTCACTAGAAATATAAATTCATTTGGGCGAACATGATAAGATTCTATTTTTCTATTAAGACACATATTATGGTTGAGTGAGTGGGGTCATGAGAAAGAAAATGAATCCCATAACTCATCAATTGTCATGTTTATCCATTCATGTGGTGGGATCTTTGGGAATATAGAATCCATATGTGATGAAGAATTTTATGGATATATTACAAAAAGGTTTATTCGGACTACCTCTATGTAATGAGATAGATTTCATTATTGAATTTTATCCTAATACCATAGAGATATATTTAATGACATATCAAATGGCCCCATCGTGCTCAGAGATTTTAATGTGCATATGGAGGTCCTTTGAGAGAAAGATTTATCCTTCTAATTTTGAACCCCTGGGTAGAATAATTTTCATTTAAAAAAATGATAAAGGGAAAAAGAAGATTTTTTGGATTACAATAATCTAAATTGGGTAATTATAATGATAATGTACATCTTTTTAAGATGAAAAAAAATTGAGTTGAGATGTGTGATTTAGCTAACAAAGATTAATAATAGATCCATCTACCAATAGTTGAGGGTTCATTATATTGGTATTCTAAAGATAACATTATGAAGTCATTATGGAAGCATGGAATTCATGGTGATGGATTTTGGTGTGGCTAATGCGCTCAATTGTTTCAGGTATCATGTGAACCAAATATTCCAATTGAACATGGACAAATTCATAGTTGTATTCATCGTTGGAATAATCATTTACTCTACAAAAAAGGAGATCCTTTTAGAGAATATGAGGATGGTGAGATAAATAATCTAGGATAACAAATTTTTTTGTATTCTTTCAATGTGATTGTTGTTGATCCATGACGTACACATTATTGTGTATTTAATTTACGATAATTCTTTTTTTGATGATCAAGTGATGATTGATTAATTTCTTTCTCGGGAGAAACCCATGACTGAGTTAGAGGGGAATATTTTACTTGGTTATATGGGGTATTATAAGAGGATTTTTGGGAGAATTTTTCACGACCTCAATCCCTTGGACTACATTAAAATTGAAAGGGTGGTTGTTTTTTTGACTGAGACGTGTCAAGTAAAATTTGAATAGTTCAGACTAAGGTGGACTAGTGCTCCGATCTTGAGTCTATAAGAGGAGTAAATTTAATATGTGATGATCTATGATTCCTCTGGGGTTGGGATCAGTTTTATGAGGTAAACGATCTAGGATGTGAAACTTTATGGGTCCGGGTAGTTGAAAACTCATGAGATAGATTTTGTGACCAATGAATTTTATTTGGTTGTATTAGTCATTTATATGAATATTTAGAGGCATTATATTTTCAGAGACCATTTATTTATTTACTTAGACCACAAAGGTTCATGGTGCGCTTTCATTAATTCATTTAATATCCCATACCCCGTACACAAAAAATAAGTCCATGTGATTCATTTTAAATACAGATAACCTCTAGTGGCTACACTATCTATCACTTTATGATGATTTATAAAGAACATCCCCCTCGACCATGCACTAACATTTACCATACCACCCAATAAACCTCACAGACCTCTAAAAAATCATGAAAACCACTTAGATATGGTCCATCTCTCTTAAATTTATTGTTTATCCTAATTATCAAGAAAACATCATCCTTGAGACTAAAAAATTAAAATTTCCGTAGATTTCACAAACCCATAATAAATTGGTCCCTAAAAAAATCCAGAATATAATAATTCAAATCCCTGAGAATAATTTTCATGAATAATCCATGGAAAACATTGGTCAATGAGTCTATATGTATGTTTAAACATAATATCACTTTCTACTCCTATCCAGGTAAATATTTCACTTGATCGAGTGAAACATTCTATCACATGGCACTACATACTCCAAACCATCACACACTTGATATGTACTAGGGATTTAGACTCTGAACAAAACACAAATAAATTATAATCTTCCATATGTGAATGTACTTTTTGATACCACACAACATAATCCATCATAAAAACCTGACGGACCATTCATCACTGTGTAGAATGATTCCACTATCTCTGTAATAATTCCACAACCCTAAAAAATGTGTGAATTCCCAATTAATTGATGTTTTAAAACATAATATGATTTCACTAGTCTACAACATACCATCAGATTTATAAAGTTACTATTGTGTATCACCTAAAAATTATATACAAACACTATAATATCATAACCTCTTCCATACCCATAGGAAGAATCCTATATTCATCACACCACTAATTGTACACTCCCATTAGTATAAACACATTATGGACCCGATCACCCTTCAAGTCTATTTCTCAATATTTTTTCAGGGTCCTTTCACTAGACCATGAAAAAAACTAACATCCATCAGCTACTGAACATATGGTCTCCACCTATTCCTCAACGATCAATTCCCACATCATTTTATTCTCTTTTCATTGTACAATACATGGATAATTGTATCCATATGACTAATATTAGGTACAATGACTCGACAGTTACCCATGAAACTACATTCTAAATCCATTTATAACAAACCACCATAACACATAACCTAATTAGATGTATATTATGACCCAAAACTTTGATATTCACTATATAACTCTTCTGTTATGTACTAATATAGAAACTATTATGTTCCACTAATATTTCAAACTCATAAGTGTGTAACATATCATAGTTATGTCACTAACCAAATATTTATAACAATATACTCTTACCCTAAACATTTCACAAGACCTAGTGATTGGTCCACCATGTTTTATTCTCATGAACAGGTCATATCACTTCACTCTACTAGGATTCATGCCTTCATTACTCATGTTCATCATGACAATTCAATCATTTTACTGTGAAATTAAATATATCATATCTCACACTATAACCATTTCTTAAAGCACTATATCGCATTCTTAAACAAACCTGACCATTTCATGATTCAAAATTACTCTGACTAATTAATAAAATAAAATTATTTCCCAACAACTATTTTTTATTCCATGAATAAATAAAAAAATTTCACATTATTTGACTATCAATAAATATCCATTAACAACCTATGTGTGATTTCTAGGGGAATCACATAATTATCTTGTGACATATCTCTAAGAGGATGGGAAAACTAAAACCTCATAGACACTACCCCAATACATAAAAACCTATCAAGGTCATAACTCCAAAATTTTCTCATAGGAAAAATATAGAAAATTGTAAAATTTTATAACCCATACCCCACGGTGGAATCACAAGAATGTATAATGAATTTAAGTTATTCATTATGATCTAAACTCCAAGGGACATGTTCCTTCCTAATATAATCTTCCTATTTTAGAGGCCTCTTAAAATCCAACCATTGATGTGACTCAAATGTATTTCAGGAAAACCATACATTACCAATCCTAATTAATATATTATAAAGACTAGTTCTTGTCTACATCAAATCACACACCATGTGGATTAGTCCAAATATAATTTCAATGTATGAAAGAAAAAGATTACTTGAAAATGAACCACTAATGTTGTTCTAGTACAAACATTATCAAACCATTGTATTTCCCATTGGGATTACTCCCTAGTTCCAACAATATGTATAATCATCCTAATGTATTATGAGAAAAATATAAAAAAATCATGGATCCTTCTCCTAATTAATTTTTCTAACCATTCCACTCATATATGTTATAGCTATTGAAACTCAATTCAGGAACCCATCAGATGATGATGTAGAAAGTATTTTTTTTATTTTCATTGTATTATAGAATACTCAATGAGTAAGTTGATGTAAAATGATGTTTCACATTGATATTAAAGAAGATATTATTATAGATTTATATAAATCAAATGATCCCACCATCATATGTAGGAGCACCAAAGACATATTATCCAATATAGAAAGCTAACACTGAATAATATTCAAATAACATAATTAAATGTTTCTCCTAAGTTATGGTTTGGATGATAGAAAAATAATATGTTTCATTAAAACATTCTTCAATGGACGAATTTTGTTTTTAATAGAAAAGTGAGTTAAATAGATATTTTATATATGTTATGCATTCTTATTATTTTTCCATAAAGAAAACAATGTTGAATGAGAGGATAATATTCATGTATAATTATTCACGTGAAATTAATGAGGTTAAGTAAAACTGTATATCGATTAAATATAATATGAAATTGAGAATTAGATAGAATAATATATGATACATTTTGATGATAAGTATCACCAGAAGAGTATAGTGGAATGATAGAATGATGAGTCACCAAAAAAATATCTGAATTGTAATGTTTGAATAAAATATAGTGAAGGAATATGTCAAAATAGAAAAAGTTACTAAAATATAACTAATGGAATGATAATAAAATATAGGGACTATAGATGAATACTTTATAAAAGGTGAAAGATGAAATTTCTAAATGAAGTTAATATTTTATAGTTTCATAGTAATATATATGAGTTAGAGTAAAATTTATGTAAGAGACCAAAGGAATCCATAAATATATGATCACTTGAAGATGTAAAAATTAGAGTCCAAACACATTCTCGTATAATTGTTCTATTAACATGAAAGTCATAATGAAATCTGATCGGAAGAACACCTTTCAAGAAGTAGGATTGATGGGATATGTTAAACTTGAGATACTATAAGAATGTCACTATAATCCAAGTATGAATTTTTCTGGAATTAAATATAATTATTTTTCAACTAAAATTTTAGGCCTTCATATGCACTTGAGAATCCTTGAATATGAAACACACCACACAAGTAAAATACAATTCATGAAGAGATGTATGGATGTAATTTTTTAATGATAACCATATAAAAAGGTCAAATTCAGGATTGTTAATACAATATGTACATTTTTTGTGATTAAAAGAAAAATAATGAAAAAACTAGAAGGATTGGGTTGTATATGGTATGTGAATCTGAAACATTGGCTAATTATTTACCTTAAGTAACAATTGTTTTGTTTCATTTTACTAAGTAAATATATAATAAGTATGAATCAACCTCTATAAGCTCATGATAAAGAATAATAAATTTACTAATAAATAAATTGATGACATACAATTTGATTCAATGGAAGGGTATTGAGTCATATTAGAATAGATCAAAATAAAGAGTTACTATAACATGATAAATCACTATAAATACTCACTAAAAGTGGACTATAAAAGGAATTTTTTCCCAAATAT
This sequence comes from Viscum album, assembly GCA_963277665.1. NCBI lineage: Eukaryota > Viridiplantae > Streptophyta > Magnoliopsida > Santalales > Viscaceae > Viscum > Viscum album. Next base: position 856,589,236 of record OY728155.1, on the reverse strand, counting down.
TAATTTAAATAGTATATGAAAAAAATATGAAGGATTTTATCGATGTTGAAACATTTTCATCAAAAGTAATATGGTATTCTATGAAGTTTTCTATTTGTAAAAAACCTAACACAACATGAAGTTAAATGTTTAGTTATTAGAAGATGAAAATTAAGTAGCACCTGATGAACATAGCTTACTCGAAGGAGATGCCGAGCAGTCTATGTAATGAGGATGTCTATGAGAAGTGTTTTGAGAGATTTTTAAATAATTATATTGTTATTGAATTCTTAAAAATCACCAAATTTTTTGATTAATTATGATTCTTGAGAATCTACATTCTTGAAGATAATTATATTTAAATACATTATAAATTGGTCAATTTTAGTTGTTGAGTTCTAATAGAATAACATCAGTTTAAATTAAACTTGAATAGTGTTTTTATTGAGTAGAGGAAGAATATTTGTTCAGAGGAACATGGTGTATATAAAATACCTAAAATAAATAGTTCAATTATTTTTTATGAGAAGTACTAGAAAACATTAAGGGATTTTTAATTATCATGGTGTAAAATTATTTATGATGATATTAAGATATTCATTCAATGTTCCAGTATCCAAGGAATAAATTTCATGATTCTGCCTAATTTCATAGGATGATTTTTAAATCTAGATAATTCCAAACGTCTTAGGCATAAATTTTAATATGGAGATGTCAGATAATTTATTGATGGCCTTGTAAATAAAACCTTACAATTTTTTAGTTTTTTAATAGATAATATTGATTAATTTATGTTGATTTTATAGAAGGTGATGAGTGAAGTCAATGACTAGTGATGCTGCAAAGAAAATATTAAGAGAGAAAGTAACTGATCAAATTATTCAAGAAAAATTTATTTGGGTTGAATAAGTGAGATGAAAAGAATGTGATCCTTTATAGAATTGAGTGGGTCCCCCAGATGTACCAGACTAGATGGAGGTGAGGTAGACTGATGTAAAGCCCCTATTTTCATATGGTATAGATCTTTTAGTTTTAGGTAGTGATTTATCTGAATTATAAATTCACAAGATGAAGTGAATTGAATGATGTGAATTATATGTTCATTAATAGTTCACCTAGTAGTAGATGTTTTATCCCTGAGTAATTTTGGGGATTGATCTTGAAGAAAGTTTGTTCAAGTATAAAAATTAAATCATTACTACTATAATCTTGAAATATTTTTCCTGGAGATAGCTTAATCACATGGGTAATATTGTGGCTTCAAATTTTAGTGTGTGAGATGAAAATTGTTGGTTAAGGATAATAACATCCCACACAACATTTAATTGATAATAAGATTATTATTAGAAAATCCATGGATCTATGGGTGTAGACATGATTAGGAGTAAGTTTTCACATTGATACTAATCATTATAATAAATTATGTTTTCTATTATTTTCTTTAATTATCAACATTTAATATCATATAAAATGAATAAGGATAATTAAAAATATCTATACACCCTCACTATTGATAGAGGTTTAAAAGATATAAAGTATTTAAAAAATATAAGTCGAACTTGATCGTTAAAAACATTGTCACCCATGATTAACCCCACATTCTCAATGTTCTTTTATGATTCTCTCATAATCTCAACAAGCATAAGAAATGATGTCACACTAAGAATACCTAGGGAATACATATTCATAAGAAGATAGATGGTCAATTTTCCCTTGTGGGTTAGTTCTATAAAAAAATTATCTACACATGATTCCCATTTTTTATGGAACTTACAATCCATGGTTAGCCCCTCACACCGGTTACCCACATTCGTAAAAAATCCTCAAAATAAATACATGAAATATCACTAATACATATCTATCGATCTAAACACACTGTTATCTAAGTCTATAAAAGTCACATACCATGAAATTTAAAAACATCTTGATACATCCATGCCCTTATTAGAGATATCATTGGGAATCTCACACCTCTGCATACATACTCATGGTCTCGATATATATACACACACACACATATATATATATATATGTATGTATATATATATATATGTAAACATTATGAATTACATTCCCACACTATACTACCCGCTCGAGGGTACTAATATTTACCATCCATCAGTGCACCATTATATCCCTTTGGACCAAGGTCTTATACACATTCTTACAGTTGAAATATCCTTGTGACGATCCATGTCTAGTCAACAATATCCATATAGTTTGAATATGTGAAATTAAACCAATTATATTTTTTATAGAATACTAAATAAGTTATTATTTGCACTTTAAATTAGAAAAAAAACATTACATAACAATGAATAATATCATAATTCAAAAAATGGTTGAACATTTATTGTGCACATAAATTTCATATATGATTAATAAACACCCACGCTCTTGGAAACCCCAATAAAATATAAAAATATGAAATAAAAATACCAAATACATCATATTTAAAATAATAAAGTTATTTATAATATTGAAAACCTAAAATATCAACCCCAACTCTCTGGAAACATAGACTTTAGATCATACAATTTTTATCATGTTGATGAGGGGCTATCATAGGATTGTGAGTATCAGAAATATTTATACACTTGTAAAGCAGTTTGGGATTCTGAACTAGGTCATCTCACGATGATACAAGATAATGAAAATGATTTTGTATTGTTATTATTATTATATTAAATGATTTTTTAATATTTAAGGAAATAAGTAAAACTTTTTGGGGGACGTTTGATGAAATTAAAAAAATAAAATATTCATATGCATGATATAGATTGGATGAATACAAAATGAATTTAATCACTAATATAAGGTAAATGGATGATCATTTAATGTATAACTATAGTATAATCCCCTATTCTAAATCAATATATATTATTAATCAATGATACACACTGAAACGACATTTTTATGTAATTCAACATCACACCTCGTAACCACTTTAGTACATCACCGACCACTACATCCATAATAGATACTCGGGTACACCTCAATTAAGAACACATGTATCACATCCTTAGTGGATAAAAAATGAATTCAAACACCATATAGGTGGATGATACTATCAGAAATCATTAACCTGAGAATTTTGAGTTAAAATTGACATTTTCAATGAATGTAAAGGTGACAAATGAATTGAGACGTTATGTCACCCACTTCACCATCTAATTATATTAATACATCTATATGTCAAACAAGAAATTAAAATTGAATGGATCGTCGACACTTGAATCATATGGTTTTATCAAGGTGGTGATTCTTAGGTTAAAATTTACACTTTATGGTAGATTGAGTGATCACTGTTATGATAATAGAAATAGAACACAAGGAAAAAATAGAAAAATTGAAATAAAATGAATAGAAAATATTTCCAAGGAAAAAATATGAATAAATAAACTAAATAAAACAATGGATGAGAGGCCATGTGTATAAATAATTTATAATGATGATGTGGGATTATTTATATATTCTTCGATAAAACTTCTTATATATCCTTGAAATAAGTTCATTAATTTTTATACATTATATTTTCTTCCATCTATATTTATAAAAGATGAGATTCGTCTTTTTCATCTCATAGTTGAATATTGCCATTTATCACAATTTATCCCCAAAATCACAAGACCTTATTCCCCAATATTTTCTATATGAGAGTTACATAGAAGAATTCTTAGATATTTACTATTATGGTGATAATGATATATATTAATTTTTTATATCTAGTAATGCACCAATTCCAATGGGTAATTTCTGTTTTAATTTATTGAAGCTATCAATGTTGTTTTTATTAATCTCAAAAATATGTGGGAAATTATTTTTAATCTAATGTTTTTGTGTCACTATGTGGTGGGATAGAAATTCATAGATGAACTTTAGTGTTACTCTTACAAAGTTAACCTAGAAAAGTGATTAATAAAACATGATATTCTTTTGGGAAATGTTAATATAAAACTGGAAACATTTTATTATAATGTGAGAGGTGAAACATATTCACATTATAAAGGTTTTCTATAAATATTATACCACCCCTTTATAATTTATTTAATCTGAATCAAGCGAAATTCATTAAAATGTAGTAATTTTCTTAGTTGAAAAATTATGAAATGTAAATTTCTAGTAGAGTTAATATAATGAAAGTTATAGTATTATCTCCTAATGATTACAGAGTACATATTTCTCATATATAATCATATGTATGGTAGGATGAGGGAGGTTTTAATCTCATGAGAAACCTTTCCTACTTTGTTTCACCTTATTCATCTGAATTAGTTTCTAGTTAATCCCAAACGAGCCTCCACGAATGAATTTTAACCTTAAATAACCTTAAAAAGTGCAATTTTAATCCTAAACATAGAAGGTGTTGATTATTTAACGCAAAAAAAACTCTTTTTAAATTTTAATAATATATAGTGATGTAGTATATAGATTCAATCATACAATAAAACTATTTCACTAGGAAATCATAATGAACAAAATATATAAATGTAGGATATCATATTAATTAATTGAAAATAGATAAAATAATTATAAAATTACTTTATGGAATTTACAAAAAAAAATTGTGTTGATGAATTGGAGATGAATTTTATTCCTAGGTTTGGAATATTTTAATGAATGATGATACCTTTCCCAAGAGATAAATGCACTTTTATTAGTAAAAGAAATATATTAATAGAGTCTTAAGAGTGGAACTTTACATTAATCCCTATGAATAGGTGTAGTGATGTCATTAAGGATATGATCAAAACACATACAATCATTACCTTTAACACAATTCATAGAAAGTAAATCTGCAAGAGAGTTATCCTCTATTGAAATTCTTGACAATATAGTCAATGTATGAGAGGAAATTAATGTAATTTATCCATAGATTAGTTAACTTCTACGGGAGATGAGTAGAGCCTGCTCGTATGGCTTGAATGATGGTGTTGGGGTCTCATTCTAACCAATGATTCCTCGATACCTATTATTTGGTTAGATCAAATGCAATGGTGACACAAATATTTTCACCCCAGGGAAGAAGAAATACCACATTAGCCATTTAAGAATCTTAAGACATCTCCATAATGATATTTAATGACATACCCATAACCTTATGGACCAATATTAACTCTTCATGAACCGTTAGTGTTAAAGTTGATTCATCTTGTAATAGGAAACCTCCAGAAGACATCTTGAGTATCCAAATGGGGACATAATTTTTAATTAATTAAAATCCATTTGAATAGAAAAAGATCATGCGCTGAATTGTGAAAATATACCTTTTGAGAGGAATTATGTTCTTTGCTAGCGACCAAAAATTGATCCAAAGTAGAATAGAGCATGAATTTTTTATGATCTGTGATCCACTTATTGCGAGCCCTCCATATTATTTAAATAAATTAAATAATAGAAACCTAAAAAAATTTAGAAGATGAGGAGATGGAAATAGATTCTAATAACCTTTGATGAATTCCCTACGAAATTATGTTTGAGAAAATTTGATTTCAAATATATAAAAGGGAAATTTCCACATTGAGGATGAAGTGAAACAATATTGGTACAAGTAATAAACATCTTCTATATGTTGGTTATAGAGTGAGCATGAGGGTAAAATTTAAATACAACAGTTCTGAAGATAATCATCAGTTGGTAATTTCTGGTGCACCAATCTCCAAATGAGAATGTAACATGAAGGTATTATGAGACATATGTATATTATTCCAAGAAAATAAGGGTCAGCATTGGAAAAAATAAAATGTCAATTGAAGAGTTTATAAGTGATATATCCATTATTGTAGGTTCCAATGCCTAGAAATCATCCCTAAATGAGAATCTATTGCTGCAAGCATTTGTTTTAATGTGTTCTGGTAGATCATCCATATGATTTAATTAGTCATTTATTAATTTATCCAAATCCATATTAGTGTAATCATCCTTGATGGAATCAATCCTAAGAATTTTAGTCCAATAAGCAGTCAATAAACTAAGTGATTATTTTCTAGAGACCAACTGTTTAGGTTGAGAAGCAATTTTTTTGAATATAAATTTGAAGAAAGATAGAAAGGGAAACTGATAAAATTATAATTCTAATTTTTAAACATATTCCAAAATATTTTATAAATAATTATAACGGATTATGAATTTACATTAATGATATCCTCATAAATCATGCTTTCAAATATTGATTGAATAATCAAATACTTTTAATTTTCACCCCCTTGTGTCATAGGGAATAAAAAATATGTCATATGAGACAATGATAACCTTCTTTATAAGATGATGAAACTCCAAATAATATTTTTAATTGAGACATTCGTATTATTTATGATGGAATCATTTTATTTATACACCATGAAGGAGTAGACAAATTTTTATATGATGATGAATTTTACCAAGAAGACCTAACTTTCCATGGATAGAGATTTTCCTATCCGAGAGGAAAGTTATATTTTGATTTGACTAATAACATCTATGTAGTATAAATTTTTCATCCTTCCCAAAAAAATCGGGATACCAAGGTAGATGATGGTAATAACTCCCTCCCTAAATCTCAGTTCTCTGATATTGTAAACTATATATGGATATATTATTCCCTTACCAAATATGATAATATATTTATTATAACTAAAATTTTGACCTCAAACCTCTTCATAATGTAAGTTGTATTTCATTATGTTCTTGATAATTTTCTTCCCCCCTAGTGTGAATATAATTATATCATCTTTATAAATATGGTGGGAAGGGTCAAAGAATCCCCTACCAGCTCATATAGATTTACATTTCCTAGTGGTATTCATGATGGAATAAATCGTATTGATATAATACACTATAATAGGAAAAATAACCATATAAATTGGTTCACCTTGAATTATTCCACTATATCATGATATTTATACATTGAGATAGACCTTAATAAGAATAGATACATAGGATGAACTCAAAATTAATTTATCATAGGTAATGAAAACATCATCAAAAACAAAACATATCAAGAACCTTTCAAAATAATGTTCAATCCATAATTTCAAAATAATTTTTAATATCATGTTTTGGAAAAATTTTACCTCCTCTAGTGTAATTTATGAGAAAATTAATACATTTTGAGGTAGTACTGATCGCGTTGTCGAGCGCGTCAAATTAATTGTTTAATTTTGACTAGAATTTTTGCAGTATAGTAGCAACCCTAGGTCGTCTCTCGATAGAGATTTAGATCATTAATTTAAAAAGGGGCTTTTGATTATGAAATTAGACGGTGAAAAGTGGTCTTTCAAAACTTGGGAGTTTGATGATTAAAGATGAAAATAGAAAATGAAATCGTTAAAACAATGTAGAGATTAACAGAATTAATTAAGCATGATCAACCCGGTGTACTCTCATGATGTTTATCCATCATCTATTCTTGATATAGGGTTATGATATTTTAATCCCTGGTTTGTAACACCTATAACCAGAATGTTACTAAGTTTATACTAGGATACCTCCTAGGGTTCAGTCGAAAACACACAATGAATCCTCGGACAACGCTGATGATTGGGTGAATTGTGTTTGACTTCATAACTGAAACTCATCAAGGAAACACACACAAACCTCAATGAGTTGTCCATGTTTGTATGTTATTTCTTTTTGATACCATGAAATAATGGTATATTTCCTTGAAACTGCTTGTGTGAGTTCAATTTACCAGTATAAAGCACACAAACACGCAATTGAAAGGGGGAAATGAAAGTGGTGAACGGTGTGTGAAACATCACATGAATAGGTACCCCCAAACATGATCACATGAGTTGAGCATGACATACCAGTACATAAATAAATAAAATAAGAATATAGGATGATGAAAAACAACACAACAACCTGGAATTAAAAAGATCATTCAAATATTACAAACATGATGCTTGGGATTTACATTACGTTCCTCCCCGGGTGATCACAAGGGGTTTAGAAACCCATGAGCGAGGAAGAAGAGAACGTTGTTGGGGTAGAACTTACCATAGCCTCCAAAACTGCTAGTGATGTTGAGAAGACTCCTTGGGGACTCAAAAATGGCAGCACCTTTCCTGTTGGCAGAACTTGCAAATGGGGATCCCAAGGTGCCATTTTATACGAAAATTGGAAGGTGGTTTTAGGCATATAGATTTCTTCAATCCATTTGTAACACGAGTTTCGGCCTTCTGAAAGTCTTATATATATTTGGAGAAAATATAAACTTTGTATCCCCACCTCTTGGCAGTTTCCACCAAAAGTTTGTCACCATTTGGTCAAATACAGCTCGAGATATTGATAAAATACAAAACGTCACTTTTGACTTTGTGCATATTTGGTGGCTTGCACAGATCAGTTCAGATGGGCCCCATATATTCCGAATCATTATTGGGTTTCTAAATATGAAATGTAACCTATTAAATTTTGGATCGGTCCACAAAATTTTATCCAATGTGGATTCACGGATTTCGCGTAATATTCAAAACAGTGGACAGATGTCCATGGATCAATGCAATTTTGGCCCATTTTTTCCACTTCATTAAGGGCCCTCCAAATCACCTCAACCTACATTGAAATAATAAAAACCAGTAACATTTACCATTATAATATTAATTAAAATTAATTTATTTATTCAAACATAAAGTGAAAATTATTATTATATTTGTAATATTTATTACAAAACTATTTTAAAACCGCAGTGTAAGGGTTGAATAAAACAGTGGATCGTGGTACGATCACACCCCCACATCTAAACATTTTCACTCCTGGGAAAAGTCACATATTTGAATAAAATGATGCAGATGTATATATTTCCAACATCATGAAGATTTAACATTTTAGGAAATTTTAATTGACCAAAGTAATGTGATCAATGCACGATCCACACCAAGGAGTTCTTCCTAGTGAAAATAGAGAAAGATGTCTGATAAATCTTATCATAGTGAAATTAAAAAAGATTCAGGATACCAAATTGAGAAAGGAATTAAAAAGACAACCATGAAACTAACTCTCCATGTTTTTGTGTGAAAACCATTCCATGATATTCTTTCCACTTGTTATCCAATAAATATAGTTTATTTTAACATTTTTCAGCTTAAATGATTTTGTCCATCAAACCTGCCCTATATCCTTTGAAATCCTATTTCAAGACCCACTCACTTAAGCATTCCTAGAAGTCAAAACATAATATATTGACCCATATATCCTTATATGTTGCACATTTCATCACTCCCCTCATTTATTGTATCTTTTTTTGAAGTTTCATTTGGAACAAATCTCACACTCATCTCTCGACCCTTGTTCAATATCCTCACAACACTAATTGCAATAGTTATAAAAAAATCAAAGGTTGATGAGGAGAGGTTTTTTGACCTGCCCAAGACACAACACTTTTTTTTGAGGGCGTACAACAGTCAGACATTAGGTACACACACATAGGTCAACCTGGTACAGTAATGAAATAGATCAGATAAGGAACGAACGTATAGAAATATCATTTAAAGCTGAAAAATATTAAGCCAACATACATTTAACTTATATTAAGTAAGAAATAATCACACTTCACGATTTGGTGCAAATATTTTTGGAGATATTAGTGACACAGTTTTTCCAAAATCGATTCACACAAATGGCAGCAATCATCTCAAAGGTTCCACATAGATACAACCATTTATATCATTGATAGAAAACCAATTCACTAAAAAAATCACTCCCTGATATTAAATTCATACAAATATTCTTTTTAGCCTTTTTTATGGTATTTTTACTTCCCCCCTTTATGGTCTCCAAATAATGGAAGTTTGAAATTGTTGATGGGGAAAAATAAAAATACCATAAAGAAGGCCAAAAAGAGAAAAAAATGAGGAAAATTCCAAACTAACCCAGGAATTTATCCACCCCCATACCTAGAATGTGTAGGGTCCTCACTAAAATAATTGATAATGTGAAAAGGAAGGATAAAACCTGGTGTGTTTTATTGGTATGATGCGTCGTGAAGGTGGATTTCCTCCACCCGATTCTTCGGAAAATCATCATAGAAGTGTTTAAGTCGATGCCCATTGATGGTAAGACTTCATCCACTATGCTCATTCAAAATCTGTATTGCACCAAAAGGGTAAACAATATTAATAGTATAAGGACCGAGCCATCAGGAACGAAGCTTACCTGGGTGTAGCTTAAGCCTGGAATTGTACATGAGGATCTTTTCCACAATATAGAACATCCGTTGGTGAATCATGCTATCATGAATAGCCCTTTTTATTTTGTTTTCCAATACATGAAATGTTTGAGGGTCGGGAAGGAGTGTTTTGAAAAGGGGGACATACCTGTTTCATCGAATCAGTAGAAGGAGAAGCATCTTCACCACTATGAAGTGTAATTGCACATACATTACCTTTTTTCCTTCAGATTGGCAATGGGTTGGGATGGTACTTGTCCAAACCCTTGCATCTTAAGCTCATCAATGGTGTTTTCCAATTGTCCCACTTGAGTTCGTAGGTCTTGAATTGCCGATTGTGTGGTCTGTTGGAACTGAAGGTTCTGGGTTGCCATTTGCTTCACCATATCCTCGAGGTTTGGTTCAGATTTGGGAGGAGGATTATTTTTTTGAGAAGATGAAGGATAAGAAGGTTTCATACCATTTCCATGTTGATACTAATTCTGCTTTGGGAAGCTTGATTTTACTCCTTGTCGGTACTGGGGTTGTGCTTGCCACCCTAGATTTGAATTGGGCCTTAATTGTTCTTGCTTGAAGGGAGGTTCTTGTTGGAATGGACGCCTTGGGAACACAGCTCCACAAGACTCAGATGAATCTTGAAGTTGTGGGCACTGGTCAGAAAAATGAGTGTTATCAGAACAAATACTACAATGCAATGGAATAGAAGTAGAGTGTGAGTTACCTTGTGCATGAGCTAATTGCCTTTGAAGGGTATGAATCTCATCAATTTTAGTATCTACCTTTTTTTCTAGGGCTGAATGACTTACCTCGTGAACTCCCTGGGTTGGTGCAATTGCTTGTGTACTAAATTATTGTGCATTTTGAGCCATGTTGGATATTATGTCACGAGTGGAAGAAGGAGTTTTTTCAACTAGGGCACCACCAGTTACAGCATCAATCATTCCACTATCCAAGGGAATAAGTCCCTCATAGAAGTATTGGATTAATAGTTGTTCACTAATCTGGTGGTGGGGCAGCTTGAACAAAGTCTTTTGAATCTCTCCCAGTATTCATGAAGGGTATGTCATTGTAACTGCATAATGCCACAAATTTCTTTTCTAATTGATGCAGTTAGGGAGGCAGGGAAAAACACATCTAGAAAGTGTCATTTAAGGTCATTCCAGCCTCCAATTAAGTTAGGCATATAGTATAGCCAATCTTTTGCTACACCATCAAGGGAGAAAGGGAAGGCCCTAAACATAATGAGGTCCTCAGACACATTTTGGGGTTTCATGGTGGAGAACACTATGTGAAACTCCATTAGATGTTTGTGAGGGTCCTCACCGGGAAGACCATGGAATTTAGGAAGAAGGTGGATAATACCAGATCTCAGCTCAAAGTTGGCTACTTCCTCAGGATTTTGGATGTACGCAGGTTGGTACTCCACATCAGGGGTGGTCAGTTCTTTTAAAGTTTGATTATTTTCTTCCATGTTTTCTTGGGTTTGATTGGGTTCAATTTTATATTGGTTTAGAACAACTTGTGGTTCCAAAAGGGCTTCCTCAGTGTTACTTGATTGACCTTCTCTAGATTCCTTGATTTGTGTGTGAAGTGACTTTTCATTTTTAGGGTCAAATTCAAGTAGTGTTTCTTTACCAGATCTTGTCATGGAACAATGATGTCCAGTTTGATTGATTGATTTTTTTGTGGTGTTTTTTTATTTGAGATGGATAAAAAAGAAAAAACATAAGAAGGGTGGAAGAATAATATAATGTTATACTATAGAATTAGAGAGGGATATGGAGCAGAAGATAGATAGAGAGAGATAAAGAACACACCAAAAACAACCAAAAATGAAGACAAACCCAAAACAAAAACAATCAAATGGGCGTGGGGTATTTAAAGGAGTACTAATTAAGAAATAAAATAACTAAATAAAAGGAAATAAAGAAAAAAATGATCTTGTATCCCTGAAAATGGCATCAAAATTTGATCTTGTTGTCGAGCGTGTCAAATTAATTTGTTTAATTTTGACTAGAATTTATGCAGTATAGCAGCAACCCTAGGTCATCTCTCGATGGAGTTTTAGATCATTAAATTAATAATAGGGTTTTGATTATGAAATTAGAAGGTTAATGAGGTTTTGTAAAACATGTGGGTTTGATGATTAAAGATGAAAATAGAAAATGAAAGCGTTAAAACAATGTAGAGATTGACAGAATTAATTAAGCGTGATCAACCCGGGGTACTCTCATGATGTTTATCCTTCATTGATTCATGATATAGGGTTATGATCTGTTAATCCTTATTTTGTAACACTGAGAAGCAGAATGTTACTAAGTTTATACTAGGATACCTCCTAGGGTTCAGTCGAAAACACACAATGATTCAACGGACACCACCGATGATTGGGTGAACTGTGTTTGACTTCATATCCGAAACTCACCAAGGCAACACACGAAAAACTCAATGTGCTATCTAAGTTTGTATGTTATTTTTTTGATACCATTAAATAAATGTACATGGCCATGACAGTGCTTGTGTGAGTTCAATTGACCAATATAAACCACACAAACACCTCAATTGAAAGGGGGAAAAGAAAGTGGTGAACGATGTGTGAAACATCACATGAATGGATACCCCCAAACATGATCATATGAGTTGAGCATGACATACCAGTACATAACTAAATAAAATAAGAATATAGGATGATGAAAAACAACAAAGAAACTTGGAATTCAAAATATCATTCAAATATTAAAACATGAAGCTTGGGATTTACATCATATTCCTCCCCGGGTGATCACAAGGGGTTTAGAAACCCATGAGGGAGGAAGAAGAGAAATATGTTGGGGTAGAACTTCCCATAGCCTCCAGAACTGCTAGAGATGTTGAGAAGACTCCTTGCATACTTCAAAATGGCATCACCTTGCCTCTTGGCCGAACTTGCAAATGGGGAGCCGAAGGTTCCATTTTATAAGAAAATTGGAAGGTAGTTTTAGGCACACAGATTTCTTTAATACACTTGTAACATGCATTTTGGCCTTCGAAAAGTCTTATATCTCTTTAGAGAAAATAGAAAAGTTGCATCCCCACCTCGTGGCTGTCTCCACCGAATATTTGGCACCATTTGGACAAATACAGCTCGAGATATTGTTAAAATATAGAACGCCACTTTTGACTTTGTGCATATTCGTTGTCTTGGATAGATCAGTTTGGATGGACCCCATAAAAGCCAAATCATGATTGAGTTCCTCAATATTAAATGTAACCTAATAAATTTTGGACCCGACCACAAAACTGTAGCCCATTTGGATACACTTATTTTGCGTACTATTCAAAACAGTGGAAAGATGTCTATGGATCCATGCAATTTTGGCCCATTTTTCTTCCACTTCATCAAGGGCCCTCCAAATCACCTCCACCTACATTGAAATAATAAAAAAACTAACATTTCCCATTATAATATTGATTAACATTAATTAATATATTCAAACATAAAGTTCAATTTAATATTATATTTGTAATATTCATTACAAAACTAGTTTAAAACAGCGGTGTAAGGGTGGAATAAAACAGTGAATCGTGGTACGATCAAGTACTGATTCAGTTATGTATAGTCCAACATTTGACAATGAAAAATTTATTACAAGATACAATCATTATTGAGATAGATACCATCCTATAAAAAAATGATTTTGGTAATGAACTCATAATTGGTATTGACCAATGAAATGGGTATAAAGAGATAAATCATATTGGAACTCAAAACTATTGGAATGAGGGAATATAATTGGGAATTCAACCCATGAGAAAGGATACCGACTTAAAATTTGTGGAGAACAAGCCTCCATACATCAACATGAATTAACTCTGAGTAGGATTGAAATAATGAATCATTGAAACCATCAGAACTATGGGAACTTTTAGGTTTGAGAACAATAAAGGCCTCATTGATATTTTTTTCTAATAGAAGAGAAATAGTAATTGAGTTATCCTATTGATTAAAAATTCTCAGAATAAAACCTTTCACGGGGATAGAGATGGTCGATGATCCCTTGAAAATAATATTGTAATAAGATACTACATGATCCAATAGGTCCTTCCTTTTTTCAATAATCTAATCGTCATTTTTTGAATGGTTTAAGGGATATAATGTCTTTCTATATTTTTTAGGGGAATTTATTAACATAGAGTTATTGTCCCTCGATTTTAGCCACATCAATTTAATTTCATCTCTTTTCATGGAATATTTAAAATCAATATGATTGTTGAGATTTACTACCATCTCATTTTCTCTCATTATTTTATCAAAAAAATCACAAAAGGTGTAGTTCTCTTGAGTATACTACAAATTGCTTCAAGGAAGTAAATTTCACTATCAATAGAGACAAATTGATCCTTGATCCATTTTTTAAGTTTCACTTTGTGAAATTTCTTAATAAGTATACATGTAAAATAATCATTCATGTAATCCCTAGAACTCAAAAATTCCTGAATAGGTTTCCCATATTCTAGATGAGTGACCCAAGCATTGTTGAACCTTAATGGAAATGGAGGATTATTGTATTTTTTCACTGAGTGAACTAGGATTCTATGATGACTAGAATTAAATATTAATATCGTTTTTTAAAAATATAGTCCCATGTGTCTAGAACTATTTCCTTTACAAAATACCTATCAATATTTCTTACCACCATTCCATTTACATTCATCCAGTACCTACTGTATTTGTAACATGAAAGATAGACATCAATCAAGCCGTTATGATAATTGAATATTCCCAATTCACTAGAGGATATGGAGTTTGTCAAATCATGTATTTTTTAATCTGGATTCATAATTTCCAGAAATTCACCAAGGATAGCCCATGGAACCATGATTTTTGTTTTGATAGAATCAATTTCCATCAAAGACTTATGATATCCTAGTACTTATAATGAGCATATATAATAGAACAAAAGTGCTATATTCCAAAGTATTTAATGGAAAATGTGACATGTTTCTCAAGAAAAAAAACTATGTCAGATTATTCAAAAGAGAAATGTTCCATAACCAAAGGATTTATATAATTTATCAAAAAATATTTGTGTCTAATAGAAGAAAACACTGATTTCATATTTTGGACATTCATGTGGATAATAAACTCTTAGGATTAGCGAAACCAATAATGACTATTTTATGTTTATGAATACGGTTCCACAGGGTTCTTTCAAATTCATTATTTTTAATTCCTTGTAAATTTTAGTAATGGATTCTCATTTGGATTTGTATCTAAGGCTAGAACCCCCTTATTTTTCTCTATTCCTTGTTCTTGTCGGATTTTTGAGGTCTTACTTTTTTAATTTTATAGGAAACATTACTTTGCAAAAGACATTTGATATTAGTGATCTTGGTAGAATCGTCACAGGAATCCTCACAAGGTGTGTCTTTATAAAAATCATTTCAAGGGCAGGATAATTTTCTTGAGCCAATTTGAATGACCTCCTTAATGGGGGAAAGCCCATCGTTTTTTGTAATAACCCCATGTCTCAAATCATTTTCATTCACTGAAGTATGATTAAAAAATATTTTAGATGCACTGGAATCTTGTGAGGAACCCAGAATGACCCCATTAAAATTAGGGTACACATTATCTATTATGGTAGTTTCCTTGAGGATTTCTGAAGATACATCTTACTTCATCAGTATAAGTACCATATCCCTAATGTTATGCGAAATATTCTGGACCATTGCATTATATTATTGTTAATTTTGATATATATAATACAACTCATTTATTCCCTCTAAATTTTCCATTGTTATAGCATGATCATCCACAGACCCCATTCCCTTCCAAATAGTGTCCCCATACCCCCCACCTTATTAGCTGAACAATGTAGAGAAAGAGGTATGTCCCACTTATATTATTCCTCAGAAATTTCAGCTATGGATGTTTCTAAATGGAAAATTAAGAGGGATGAAACTTCCTTTTGTCCATTTTTCATTGACACTTTGGGACCCCCTTTCTCAATAAACAGACTCTTATTTTTTTCCTATCGATCTCTTTAATGTCTCTGGCCTTTGGATTATCCATTAACATTATATGAATCACCCTACAATTGGTAACCATATTCCCATCAATCTTATAGACATCACATAATAGAGTAACAATATCATAATATACATTGTAATCAATCTTGTTGTCAATGGAATGTAATGTAATTACATCCGGACCCTTATCATCCAAGTCAATATCAACTAGAAATATGGGAAATGAAACAAATATATCTTTCAAATGATCACAGATCTATCTTAATAGGAGTATCTAAACAAGAGGAAAGATCATTTAGGATTTTAGGATGCCAATACACCAAGCTCAGGCCGTAGATTCGGAACCATAGTTGAGAATTGGATTGCTTTTGATCTAAATGATTAAACCTGAAGTCACATTCATAAATTATAAGTAATCCTGGCCTGTGTGAGGTTACCAATATTCAATTCCACATTGTGATCATCACTACATTGGAAGATAATATGAAAATAATCTATTCATTTGATAATGATCACCCAATTACAGTTTCTCCAGTAGTGATCTATTATATTACTGAGGTCCACATAAGAGCAAGGCATATATCCTTTCAGGCACATAGAATGACAAATAAAAGTGAATTTGAAAATATTTAACCTTTACTCAAGAGATTTTGGATCTAACCCAACTGATTATCCTCTTTCATCATGTTTTCTAATAGTTGATGATCTATACACATCCTCCATAGCCAGATCAGAGAAGCCAGATAAAGTATCTGGTAATGAGACACATTTATTCCTAAAATAATAAATATCAAAAGTATCCACTATGATCCCCAAGCATTGTATTGATGATATAGATTTATCCTTGAAGAAAAATTTAATATTCAAATGAAATGTTTCCTAAAATAAATATAAATCACAGATTCAGAATTGTAAAACCATTCCATCACCAAATTGAATATCACTAGTTCCCAATATGTCTATCCTCATCCCTTATCCTTGGTAATAATTACAATGATAATTTCAAATTAGAAAATATATTAAAAATTAAAAAAATTGGTTCTCATCACCACAAAATTGAAACCATTTAAATCTAAATAAATATAATACATTTTTTGTGAGATAAAATTTATCATGTCAAGATCTAGTACATAAAACATGTAATAGAAAAAAAATAAATTCATCTGTCATTTAATAATTACCATTCTTAATCTATTCTTCAATCTCACTTCCCCATTTCAATTTATCTTTTTTTTCCATTAAAATCATTCACATTCAATTATGTGGCTTATCTATCATGATGTTTATCCATCAATATTATAGAGAGAAATTATATTGTGTTATAAAAATTCATACAACTTGTTTGATCTATGATGTATTTATCAAGATCCTATTTTTTATTCCATTAATGTATAGTGTTCAAGACATAAGGATATTCAAAAGTTTGTTATAAAGTTCTTGGAATAGTTGGATTAAAATATGTAAAATCTAAGTAAGAATGAGAGTAATAATATCAAGGCAATAATTTAGTAATATTTCAAAAAGAGTACACATTAACAATCAACTCACTCATATATACTTATGAAATTACCTCATCATATATTCTATTTGTTCTATTTATTAGTCAAAAATAGAAATACATTATAAAAGTGAAGGAATCATCTGATTTTATCCATTTTTTATTATTAATATTTTTTCTTTTTTCATATGTATTAAAACTTTTGTATACATATTTTTTATTCAAGAATAAAGAGTCAAACATGTGTTCCAATGATGAATTCCATGTGATTATACTAATTTAATAACCTAGTATACATGATCCTCTCATTAAAAATCGGAACGAAGAAATCTCTCTGAATAATTCCCAATAACAGACACTCATTCCCATACAAATTTTAAAATTTAACATTAAATTATAAATATTATGGGTAAGAATAGATTAAATTATATTTTTATAAGTATTATACAATAGATATGCCATTGTTGTATGGATTAATTATAGTAAAATTTCATGGTATCCTGAAAATTATTTTTTTATTATAATTTTCAATTGACCAATGACCTGAAACATATATAACACTTGAATTCTACAGTATCAATGAAATACCATAGAATTTTCTAGTTTCAATATATTTAATAACACTCTTAAGAAAAGTTTTATATGAAAAAATATTAAAAATAAACTCCAAAATTTATCTCATGTAGGGAATAAATGTATTTAGATAGTAATATCATGGATTGGGAATTAGTTTGAGGTATGATCATATGAGAATAATTCCATGAAAATATGTTGTCTTATAAAATTAGAAAACAATTTATAAATAATAATTTCAAAAATCATGAAATCGATAATATAATCAATTTTAATAATACATAATGAAGGATTTTAATCTAAAATTAGTATCTCAATAAATAAAATTACACAGAATAATAAAATAAAAAACCCATATGATTAAATACCCTAAAATATTTGAGATTTCCAACAAATATAATAATGAAAATTTTAAAACCCTACAAATGAAAAAGAAATTTTTCTATGATTAATGAAATTAAAAATGTGAATATAGACTTTTTTTCGGAAATTGATTCCCTTATATAATATATTTATGGTTGTCTGTGTGGTTCTTTAAAAACTATAAGGGAAATATAATTATATAACTTGAGAAATTTAATCAAAATTGAAAATTAATGGTAGAAGGGGAGATACTCTTCGAACATTCCTTGTTTGTTTATTGTGTTTAAAATTTCCTACAACTGATCAATTCCTATGTTTCAACCCTAATACTGGATTATATAATAAAAACAACTATATGTTATTTTTTAAATTTCCATGAGTGGATGCTATAATTGTATTAATCCGTAAATAGAATAAATTTACCCACATAATAATTTGATTTAAAATAATAGAGTGGTTAGTAGTAAACTTTTAGGAGTCCCCATGGATTTGATTATTTTGACCACTAGAAGCTGCTCATGGTGTATTTGAGGAGGTATTTCCTTCTATATAGTAACTAGAGAATATTAATCTAATTATTTCAGCACATCTTTGGTAAAATTATCCCCATCCATGAATAGTTTAATGGGTTAAAATTATACATTCAAAACATATGTGAAATATTAGAACATATCAATTTAGAAAAATCCAATATGATGAATTTAAATTTATATTTACCCTATTTTGACATGGATTATGTAGATTATTATTTATATAAAACCATAATAAATAATTATTCTATTTATTATATCACCATTTTCAATTCAATGGTGTTTTATCTTCCAACATATTCATCATCTTGGAATATGATACGGACATCCATATCTAGCATTGTAAAAACAGAGGTGTTAGACTAAATTTATAAGAAAAATAAAAATGAAATGAAAAAAATTTAATGAATGGTATACTCTCACATGTTTCTTAAGCTAATTATATTTCAATTCTCCATGTGCCTATAGGAAAAATTCTGAAATTTTTGTGAGGGTATGATTTTCATGTATTTTATCCACCTCCTTTGTATCTTCCCATCTAATGAACATTGTAACTTCATGAATTTCTTCTTATTTTCAGTCCTTATATAATATAATTTACCCTATATATGAATAAATAGTGGTATCCATTAAAAAAATTCATTCATATAAATTATCTTGATTTTTTATCATTTAATTATTTCTCCAACATCACTTAATTAGATACAACCTTTTTAATTACCTCATGTGTTGGTTAATTATTGGCTTGATAGAAAGGGTAATGTGAAATTGATATAGATGTTTTTAATTGGTTTAGTATCTATAATATATTAACCCATCAATGTACACCTTTTTTCCATGATGTGTCACATGATTAATTTTCTCAAGTTTTATCCGGAAGGTAGATTGATCAATTTAATTTCTCTAGGAATATAATCTACGATCCATAGTGCTTAAATAGTTAGAAAATGATTCATATAACAATTTAATAGAAAAGATAACTATATAATAAAACTCAACCTGGAATAAAATGACATTAAAATTAGAAATATTCTATAAGTAGAGAAGCGGGGAAATAATAAATGATGAATTGGCTCCCTATCAACAATGGTAATGATGTGGTGCTATCATATACCTCAAATTAAATAAATATTTCTAAACTCATTGAATCCAAATAGGTAATAAAATTAGGGATATTGATAAGAAATAAAATATAATACAAGGATTTTTCTATTTCAAATTTTATATTATTATAATCGTTAGTGTTTAAATGTAGAAGGAAAAAAAAGAGTTAAGGAATAGTGTGATAAAATTTAGTACATAATTTTAAAAAGAGAAAGTTGGATAAAAACACTTGAATATTGAAAAAACCAAACAAATAACATAATTTAATGATTATTCATTATCATCCACTATTAGGATCCCCTATTTTTAATCCCCATGTTCTAGTAATTAGTTTTATGCAATCAGAATATACAATTATATGAATAAACATCATAATATAAAACCTCCTAAGTATGTAACTGACCATCCCCCATAAGATTGAGATTGGGATACTCCTCAATCGAGATAACAACCATATTTTCCTCAAGGGATAACAACCATGAATTAACACACCACCCCAAATAGTAATCCCAACATACATAATTAACTCATTAAAGGAGTGAAAAAGAATTTTATAGTGTGAATATAATTGAGATAAATAAATTATGATGATATTTCAAACATCTCACATTCTCAATCGACTATGAAATTTATATATAAAACATTAAATTAAAAATGAAAATATGTGTGTAATCTTGAATCATCTGGTTTTATCCAAGTGGTGACCCATAGGATAACATCGTAGATTTGGTGATATATTGAGAGATTGTTGTTATGAAAGGAAAAGATGAACATGAGAAAATATAAATAATTAAAATTGAATAGATTAACAATTATTTAAATTATAGGAATAATAAACCTAAAATAAATTAATCCATGTACTAGTTTCTAGGTGTTTAAGTATATTTTTAAGATCAATTGAAATTTTTTAAATAGTAAATGGCCACCATTTTTTTATCATTGATCTCAATAGTACAATCTTTCTCAATCGAGCCTAATTACATTTTCATGGCCAAGGGGTGAGTATATTTATGGTATTATGACACCCAATCATTCCCCATACTCATAATTCATCCCCATCATGAAATGAAATTACATCCATCATTTGTTACCTGATATCCATATTAATTATTTTACGCTAATTTTTTGATTTGGGGTAAATAAAAATATTATATTTACCATTTTTGTGGTCCCTAATTATATTTTTTAAAGTATAGGTTAATACCACATGGATAACATAGATCAGGGAATTAATATCTAGTAGTCATTGAAATGTGTTTTATTATGAGCTGATCAGCCATCAATAATTTTTTGGTTGGACTATAGTGTTATCTTTAGTGTGATTAGAAAATGATTGTAATTATACCAAATATTGGACTGAGGTATGTTATCGTGAAACATGGAATAATTTATATTGATGTGATAGGAACATAATATTCTCCTTATTATAAAAATAATTTATTATGATATGTACCCATTGTCTCATGGATGATATGTTTTTAGATTGTTTTATTCTAAAACACCACTTTTCTTATGTGAGAAATTATTTTGTGTAATTTTATAGATCAATTAGTATAACATGAGGCACTAAATTTGAACTACATTTTTACATATCTAATCATTTATATTATTACATTTATAAATTCTAGGATAATAGGTTTTTATTCTTACGTGACAGCTACATAACCAAATTTCACCTTATATAGATCATAAAATATATATCTAATCATGCATGAGTTTCTAGAGATTTCTTTTAATGTCACACAACCTCGAAAAATTTAATTCTAAACAAAAATAGGGAATTTTTAATCTAGTTAAATCATAAAAATTATTTATTTTTTCTTTTTAAAAATCAAAAATAAAATTAACAAAAATTTGAAATTGTACGCAATTTCTATTCATATCAAAATCCTAAAAATCCATGTATAAATGTATTATTTATTTTAAATAAATTAGAAAAGGGAATAAAATATTATAAATAATAATTTGAGTCTGATTACATGTTCATTCATAATTATTCCAAAATTATCAGTACATATTTATTTTAATAGGTTTGTTATTAATTATGTACTAATAAATAATGAAAAATCAGATATTATTGGAAATATTAGTTCACATCACCATATATAATATGCATAATCCATCCAAAGATATGAGATTCATATCACCTATCCTTAAAATCTAAACTATTAAGATAATAGAAATAATTATATGATAGAACTTTTTATTATCATGACATGAATAACTCATTAGTAACTGGGACAATGTTCCACAAGACCTTATGCATGCATCCCTTCACTTTAGGGGCTACTGACCAGCATTGAGGGTACATAAGTGAACATGGGGAGATTATACCCATTTGATTGATTAACCTAAATAAAATTAGATGTAATATAATAAAATAAAAAAACTAACAAAAATATAGAAGATATCATTGCTACATTTCATCCAAAATCAAATATTGACACATACATTATAACATAATGAGTAACATTAATTTCATGATGGTATACAAAATAAAAAACTAGTATCATGCGTGAAGCTCACATAAAAGACACCCAAAATCCATGAAAAGGACTAGAGATAATAAAAGAACTTGTCCCAAGTCTGTGCCTCCTCCCATATAACACAGTAAATCATTCTATAAATCTCAAACATCAAGATAATAAATCATTACCTTTCCTTTGTATATAATCACGAGGTCTTAAAGGTTTCTAAAGTACTATTTATTCCTAGTTATCTAGTGATCAGATATCAGTTGGCCATGTAAAAAAAATTTATTCATATTTCATGTGTATATAATCTATGAATTATTCTATACTCCCATAATAACTAAATTAAAAAATTTTAAAAAATAACTTTTACATTAGTGTTTCAAAAATCACTCAATAGTGACCATACATAACTTTGAGTAGTGGTGGGGTGTCTCAAAATAGGTTAAATGGATGATAAATGAGCATGATTCCCCAATATATATAACATAGAAAACAATCCCTAATTATGAGTAGATGATAATCACATATATTCATAACATATAACACAAATTAAAATGTCCTCGATAGATATAAAATAGACTCCACAAAGTCACAACCATTTATAGAGGTATCATATCCAATATATATTGCTCGTCCAACTCTATAGAACAAATCCTTAGGTAGTATCACATCCAACCTGTAACATCCTTGTTTTATTGTAATGTTTATAGAACATCTGTTGATATAATTTATAAATCAGTTTCTAAAAATTTTAATAATTTTAAAATTTATTTGTACCATCATAAAGGTTGTATTATCATCAAAAATTTAAATGCATTCTACCTCTATATAGGCATATTTTTGGAATCTATGTAAAAGTAGATTTAATTTCTACAAACAATGTAAATTTAAAACCTCACTGTATAAAAGAAATTCTATGTTTCATAATGGAAATTATTAATTTTCAATTGTTGTATAAGGGTAACCTAATCTCTATATAATAGTATATATATTTCAGGACCTACATAATTGTAAATGACATTAAAATCATTTGATAAATATGATCTGTGTACAGGTAAACTCATGTAACCCATACGGAATTTCATTTTATTATAAATATATTTTTATTCCAATTCGTTCAATTTTTCATCCCAAATATGAAATTATAAACGTTTTTCACAAATTAAATATCCTAAAATCATGGGAAATTAATTCATTTGACCCATTTAAACTCATAAATAATATTTTTTATGAATTTAAAATCTCTTAATTTAATATTCACTTCAATTATTAATTAATTAGCACTCGAAATTTTATGTGTCAATGCTGCAAAAATAAATCATTTTTTCTCCTTATAAAATATATTATCCTCTCAATGGCTTTGAGTTTTATATCATTTTTCATCAGAGTGGATTATAAATCATTTATTTGAGATCTAAAACATTTTATTTAATTATTTTGATTACTTATTTTGGTTTCTAATAATTGAAGAACTCTATCTCTTTCTCCCCTTTTTTATTGGGTATAAAAATTTTCAATGGATAATTTACTTGTACGAATCAGTAAGATATCTTCTCCATTTTTCTTATAGAATTTTTAAAATTATAATTCCTTTGTTTTCTTGATAAGATAATTCATTCAACCTTAAAATATAATGACTCAAAATTATTGTTGAATGATAAATAATTATAACGTGATCAAATTGGTATTACGCTAGAGAGATAAAATATCATCACATATTGTTTTCACACTTATTCACTAAGTAAGAAATTCGTACCATAAGTTATGGATTAAATAAATAATTTATAATTTATCCCTTATTATAAAATTATTCTCATTCATGGAGTTTTAATTTTAATTTCATGATAATTAGGATCGGTTCTAGGTACTCTTGGTGAGAGGAAGGATTTTATTAATAAATAGACATCATTTAAGAGAACATTCCTTGGTGAAAATGTATATTTGATAGGAATAAGCTCAAGGAAATAAGTTTCTTACTGTATAATGTTCTTGTATAAGATTATTGGCCTAATATAATGATATGCGATTGTGTTTCGTGAGACCCAGATTTTATTTTGGTCATATGTGTTTGTGTTTTTTACTTATGAGACACATGATTAGTGATGAAAATAAGTCTGTCTCTCTCTATCTATCTCACTTTTTGTGTGTGTAGATAATTTTTCTTTGGATATATATTTTGAGTTGTACCTATATTTTTTTCCTATTTTTTGGATTCATTAAATTTGAAATATATGATTCTAGTAGAAAATAATAGGTTCGTCACCATGGCTTGGTCAGCCGTCAGGGGCAGTGTATGTTCTACATGAATCTATGAAGACAATGGATTGAGAAACATGGAAGGGTTATAATGTACATGTATAATAACCAATGATATAGTTAAAATATAAAAATACTATATCTCCTTACTGGATGAAGTTATATGATATGAAAATCATGTAGATTGACCCAAGAAAAAAGAAGGGGTTTCATGTCCTTATGACTAGACAAGTGATATAGATTATTCTTGATGGGATTATGGCCTGACCAAAGACTAATTTTCCATGTTAATAATTATATATATAAGTCTTGGGCTTGTTTTTAACATATGTTCATGAGTTTAGTAATGACTGCTCATACAATATAAATTCAAAGCATGCACAACTAATGCTTGTGGAGAAGTGGTTATCATGCAACTTCCTGACACATTAATGTTTGATACTTTTTTCACATTTTTTATATCATCACATGATACATATCTTATGCATGTTTAGTTATTTTAATGATTTATTCGTGGTTTTCTAATTGTTTTATATTCAAACACTACACAAAAATCTCGGTGAACTAGCAGGATTCATGACCTGGGATTCTAGAAATGGATATAGACCAATATTGTATTTCTAAAGATATTTTAATTTTTTTATTTATGTTTTACCGTGAAAGACTATATATAGATGTTGAGACGTCTTTAATTTATATTTATATCATTTTTACAACATATTTTTGTTGAACTGCCATATTTGGGGTCTATTTGGTTTAATATTGTTTTACATGGCATGAAATATTTCATAGCATCTTGATTAAATTTATTTTTACTATAACGATTAGGGGGATTATGCATATATAATTTTAAATTTCTGTATGTAAAAGATTATTGTGGTTATATTATCCTAGTAAAACTAGAATACCCTCACCACTAGTCATAATCATCTTTCATGTGAGGAGGCATGCATTAGTCCATGTGGCACATCAACTAAAACATTGTGATTCAGGTTAGGTTATTAGAAAACACAATAACCTTGGGATGCTTCACATACAACCTGCATCAAATTCCCTTCAAACCTAAAATACATATCAATCTATATCTATATTTTATCGAAGGTTTCGATGAATTTTAATACCAAAACATCCATCATGAGAGAATTGTAATGACATTACGAAAAACCTTTAAGAACATCCATTATTGGCATAATATCTTATCCTATATTCTAATATATATTCCAAATCAACCACACATATATGGAAACCATGATCACATAGTCAACATTCACATAACATGTTCCATCCCATCACATATTCCCTTGATGGCATTTCAAGCCAACCTACGTCACAATCTTCCAATGTTTAGAATAGAATATATCCCATATAATGGGATATATTAGTAAAATACACACATTAGTGGTTGATTTTATGACATATCCATAGATAAAATTCATTACCATTTAACATACAAAACATAATAAGTCATATAAAATAATTATTTCATTAGTTGAAAAATGGGTTAATTATCACATTTGTCACGAGGGTCGCATGGTTTTGTAAATCATATAAAATTGATATATATACATTCTTGGTATATAAAGAACATAAACTATATCAAACTAAATTTTATTTGATTGTACTTCCCTATCATCCTAATCACAATATTATCTCAATTACTAGAATTAAACTAGTGCACAAACATCTCAAAGTCACATCACAGTCAGAACTCCCCCATGGGTAACTGTAGTCAATCTCTATAAAATTGGGTAAATTTCATTCAATCAATGAGAATAGCATCCATTTAAATACCTATACTAATAATATGATTTATTTAATGGTTTAAATAGTTTATTCTAGTGTATATAACATAATGTATGGCATATCATTCATCACGCTTTAAATGCATATCTGTGTAGGTATTCTCACACTCTACCTATACTTATTTATATTAAAAAGGTATACCAACCTATTTTCCATATTCAAATATAGGATTAATGTAAAAAACCATCAAAATTGAACTATCTATGAGACTGTATAATATATCAATGTTTTGTGGGACTTGTCTCTAGGATAACTATTCCCAATCAATTGTCTCCACTACATGGATGAGACTAAGGTACCCACCTAAGGTCTATTATGTTTTATCCATCAAGGAAATATATTTCATCTTTTTTAATGTCACACGTCATAATATTTAGGATATACTCTAATACATAATTTATTTACACATAAATTATTAGTGACATGTATCAATCATCTCTCATTACATTTTATACCAGTCATATGAGTCGAGGAAAATGAATTCACTTTTAATATATTGTTGGTCATATTAAATAATTTTTACCTCACATTAAATGTCACATTTAATATGTATAACCCAATGGTAGGGAGCTTATAAACCATGTACCTAAAATAAATGTTATCCACTTTTATAAGCATCACTTATCCATGAAAAAATCAAATATCAAGAACAATTATGAACTGTGATCCCTTGAATATTTCATGTGTATTAAAAATAAATTATGATAACATATAATTTATTTTAAATAATTAATCCATTATTATGAAAGTTTTAATTAATGAATAAAATACAGTTATGTGATGTAAAAAAATAAAGCCTCAAACATCAATCAACAATCCAATTATTCCATCCACCCAGACTTATTCCATAAAAAATACCATAAATATAATATTTATTTATTTATTAAATGTTATAATAATTTAAAAATATACATGATATATATATTTTGGGTATTATTAGAAATGAAATGACTATCCAATAGATTTAATAATTATCTCTTTATGCCTCTATCCATCCATAGATAAAATCCCTTCACATCTACTTGATTTGACTATGATTTTGGAAATCAAGACTATAAACTGAAATCTTTGTCACTATAAATATAATAGGGAAATAAAATTATAAATAAGATAGAACGATGGAAGATCCGACAAGTTCTTGGAAATCCAAAGGAATTCTAACCATTACAAAATGGAATGTTTTTATATAACATTATATGTCATGACATTATGCCTTATCATAATGAGACATAACAAACTAAATAAAATCATTATATGTTTTCATTTTTACCCATTTTTTAAAACCTCACTCTATGTTAGAACCGGAAAACCACAACCATCACATTTATGGGTCACATTTCATCCTAGATACCTTCATTACAATACAACTACCCTCTTTCATAGAATCTATAAAGAAGCATGGCTGCCAGTTATGGTGTGGTGGGTGCCTTATGGTGCTTCCCAAACCCTACATCAGAGTGTTATTAGGGAAAAAATATAGTGGAGTGACTAACCACCTTTACTTAAAAATTTAACCATATTCACTCCTCATCCTGCATTGATTTATTCTTATATACCTATTTCCATGTAAAACCCTCATATATTATAGTGTTACTCTTCTCTAGATCCAAAAAATAGATCTTATATATAGAGTTTATAGAGTGGTACAATTACATCATCAAACTACCCTTTACCATATAATTATAATTCACATAATATAATACAGGCTACGATGCAACACCCCTTGGTTGTGGCATGATCTTTTCCATCTTACAGAGTCTGGAAGTAGGGTGACCTCGACCCATAGCCAACACAAACCTGTACACTTAAAATACCTATCATATATTTGAAAAACATACATATAATTCTTATGGATGGTTCAACTATAGACGTTATGGTCTGAATTAAAATTCAAAATACATCATCATATATAGGATAAAATTTTAAAATTTTCCTAATTTCATTATCTTATAATAAAGTATGTCATTAAATGTTTTCCTATTGTGGTGTTTCATATGATGGTAACATATTAAATCTTGTTATAGCAGTTTAAAACATCAATTATTCAACATTATTAGGGGAAAAGTATCTATGAAGAACAGTGGCTAATGTACCGATACAATTACTATTGTATCGGAGGATTCAGTTGGTGTAAATATCTATTGTTTTTCTTTTAATTAGGATGAGAATAATATTAATACTACAATAAATTGTAATGATAATTTTAACCATTTTATTTGTTTTTTGTGTGATATTATAGGCTATTCCAGTAAATTTGATCTTTTTCACAAGGGGATAAGGGTACTTCTTCTTTAGATAGAGCTATAAATATTAATTTTCATTTAAAAATTATAATCTTGGATATCAAATAAAAACATTATTTTAGAAATTCATGTTTATAATTGGAATGATGCTAACCCTAGTAACCAATATAATGTGGTCACTTATTTACATTTCCATGAGATATAATGAATCAAATCATTATGTACCAAATAGTTTAGTATGAAGGACCCCAAAAAACCCTGAGAGGGGAGGGGTGAATCGGGGCGTCGAATTTTTCTTTTAAATGGATGGATCTTATTCCCATGTCGATAGAAACCTATTAAACTTGTTTGAAGAGGAAGTGATGAAAATAAACAATCACATTTGATGAAAAGACAAAGCAATTTTACCTGGTTCACCACTAAGGATTAAGTCCATGAAGTACACACTGATAGTTTTTTTGTCATAAAAAACCACTAATCATCATAAGTTGAGGATAAAAAAAGTTGGGAACAGTAACTCTGTCCCAGATGCAATTCCTGTAGAAGGTTTTTGGGATAGCATACTGTGACCCTCAGATATCTTCTGATGACTCCCCCATTCTCACTAATTTAAAAGAGGATTAACTCAGTTTATCGACTTGAAGCCCGCTTTAATGGTTTAGAAATAAATCATACTTCCACAAATATAAATGGATTCTCTGTTGAAGTCTCATAATCACCGATATATGTAATTTATTTTCCCATACACTGATATTTTATGGAATGTAATTTCACAAACTGATTTGTTTAATTTTCTATCTCCCTTGGGTGTTCCGCATACTGTGTTTCCTGTATGTTGTGTAGACCACCTCCTCCATGTAGAACTTATGTTTCCACGAACCGTTCATCTCCTCCACCTATTTCCATACTCCGCGTACTGCCTTACTCAACATACTGCATCACACCGCTATATACCGTCCTACTTCACATACTTTCTTGCTTTTCTGGGTACAGTGAAAGGTTTATGTGAGAATCACATTCTCTTCCACAGACTGTTTTCCTTATATGGATGATTCTCTCCTTGTACCACCTTCCCCTCTATGAACCACTTCATACTTCACCTGATTTCTTCCTAAAATTTGAATCTCCAATCTCTTCACATAAAAATGGGATTACTACTCCTTAAATAAGAAGATAACTCCACAAATTTTTTTAATATGATTTACCAAAAATTTTCAATGTTGGAAAATCTTCACTGTATATTAAACTCCATCTGCATACTGTTATACTCCATCATTTACCACTCCTATTTTATGAACAACAAAAATCCATCCAACCTTCAACATTATGTGTACTACACGCCTTCACCGCATACCATCACTGCGAACCACTTTTTGTTATTTGCACCGCTCCACATACCATTTCCTCTACCTGGTATGTGGCCATGAACCATTCCTAGAACATGGTATGTAACGACCCAAACTTTCATTAATAAAAATTCTTCATGATCTAATTAAATGTTTATTGTGGTTATATAATATTTTAACTTCATTGGTTTTATGTTTTTGGATTTTAAAATACCATTATAAATTTTCACCGTTGCTAATATAGTCGTCGAATAGTGATCACATGATTAGTGTAAGTATAGGGCTATAACAAATCCAATTTACTCAGACAAAGGATGTGATGGCCTCATCTAGTAGATGTTTCCCATACGAAGCCCATTTTTCAGAGAACCGAATGGAGGTGGCATCATTGGTCTTCGATCTTGACCAAGCCCAAGCCAAGCTTGAACATGATAATCTTGAGCAGAACTGACTACGGGAGAAGTGGATGATAATAGAGATTACCACCCGAGTGATGTTATCCGATCCACCCCAAGAGTCTAACACCATCTCACAACTTACCCTTAGGTCTTATACGGGTGTTATAAGGGGTTATGTAAAAATACCCTAGCACTATGACTATGTAAATTATTTTTTTTAAAAAATGTCCATTCATTATTTTATTGTAACTTTGTATATAGTTTTTAAAGAACAAATAATATTTTTAGTTAATATTCAACTAAGAAATCTATTTTGTGGTATTAATGGAATTTTTTAATTGAATAATATTTTAATAAAATATTATTATTCAATTACATTTTATTAAATATAAATGATCATATAATTTTATGAATGCAATTGTAATTTTTATTAAT
This sequence comes from Viscum album, assembly GCA_963277665.1. Classification (NCBI taxonomy): domain Eukaryota; kingdom Viridiplantae; phylum Streptophyta; class Magnoliopsida; order Santalales; family Viscaceae; genus Viscum; species Viscum album. The sequence continues at coordinate 856,558,075 of OY728155.1, read as the reverse complement.
GTTTGAAAGCTACTTTTGTCAGAACTCATGAATTTTCGATAAATGTCAGTTTTTATTTTAAAAGTAAAAACTCACATATTTGTAAAAAATTTAAATAAAAATAATATTATTTTTGGAATCAGGATGTCAAAATTAACCAACAGTGATTTTTTCATAATTTTCTGAGAGAGTCAAATTTTTGGGTAAAAATTAAATATTGTTTAAATATATGATGTGATTTATGACATCATACTGACAAAATATTGATGTAATAAAATAAAAAAAACATTGTGTTCTGCCAATATGTGCTTTATTATTAAAATAATTTGATTTTATATTTTTTCTGATTTATTTTACAAAGCTTTTGTGGACCCTCCCAGATTTATAAAACATTTTGTCTTATTAAATTTTTTTCCTTGAGAGTGTGACTCACCTCCATATAATGAACCCTATTATTTTAAAAATTTCGGCCATTAGCCTTATGAAATATTTTTTTACACTCTCCTTTGAAACAAACCATTAGAAAAAACCATGGATTGGTTTTTGGATCTGATTTTTTTAATGTGACGTGTCCCAAACCTAAATAATAAATAATTCCCTCTTCTTTCCTATATAAACCAACCAAAGATCCCACTTCCTCTTCACTAAAATCCTTTTTTTACCAACCACTACCATACCCTCTCTAGGAACCTCCCAAGCTTCCTCAATCTCCCTATAAGCCTCTCTCAAGCCTTTCCCAAGCCTTTGGGATCACATATCCAAGTAAGTGATTTCTTACTATTCATTTTGTCCAATTTTCTTTAAGTTGTTATTCCCTTTTGTTTTCAATTAAAAATGTTGGGGTATTATTTCCAACCTCCCCAATACTTCCATATTTATGTTTGGATGATGTTAGACCCGTTTTTTTCTCATTAATTCCTCCCATGTACACTTGTTACCATGATGAAATTACTTGAGAGATTTATCTCTCCTCTTTTACATCCAAGTAGTTTTTTTGAATTAGGAATATAAATTCAATTAAATTTGTTGGGACATGTATATATATGACCCCCATACATTCTATTTCATGTAAATATTATGATACACCCATTTTTGTCTCATCAACCATTTTTATGAGTTTTTATTTCACGCTGTTATGCTGCCGAAATTGCACTGTGATTTTCCAATCCAATGTCATTGTGTAGAGAATACCATGCCCATTTCTCTATCAAGGGTATTAAACATTATAAACATTTACTTATTGATTATAAAGCTTAATTTATGTATTCCAAATCCATTTATCATGTAATAATTTATGATGATTGATTTCATGTTGTATGATCCATGTGGCACACTTATGCATGAAATGAAATGTTTAAGAAGGGTGTGTCCTAATAGAAATATAATGAATTGTATAAAGTATAATATCATGATACGTCATTTGTAATGGGTGTTGACTCATTATAATTCAAGTAAAATGAGGATTTACTCATTATTCATGTACAATGGGGGTTTACTCATGCTCCATGTTCAATGAGCCTTGGCTCTTGCTAATTTCATGTTAAGTGTTGTTGCCACATTTCCATGTTATGATTGCCATGCTTTATCATGCCTTTATGTTCACGTTTTTCTTGTAATCCATTTATATGCCTATTTTATATCATTTATTTTCTTCCTTGTGTTATTCCATGCTTATTCTATTACTGGTATTTATAGATTACCATTTTCTTATGCATGTCCTCAAGTTATCCCATCCAATGCTAAGTACGAGGGAATGTAATAGTCATGTAAAGAATGTTTTAAATAAATATGATATGAGTTTTATGTTCTAAAATGTTATGTAATGTTTCTAAGACCCAAATAGACTAGACCTCTTAATATTCTATATTGATTAAAGTGAATATTTTATGTAATAAATTAGGTTTAAGTGTATAATAAAGAGCATGGTTGTTATAGTTGGTATCAGAGGATAGGTTTAGTGATTTTTGGTATTAGAATTAGAAATACCTATTGAAGACTTATAGACCAGAATAATTATAATAAAAACATCCCTAAGTATTGGTGGGTATTGTGTAAGTTGTTTTTCAAGAAAATACATCCATGTTTTGATACAAGCAGGTAGAGGCGGCTCTAACATAGATGTATCATAGGGGTAAAACCTGAAAACACGGCTTTTAGCTTGACTCGAATGGGAACTGGTGCATGAAAATGGGCCTTGCTATACTATTGGTTATGACACTCCTGGGGAATATTATTTGGTATATTCAGAAGCTTAGTATGAACCTTTATTAAGGAAATTAAAAACATTCCCCTAATAATATATGTTAGAAAGTAGATCATGGATAACATAGGTTCAAGCCTATGGATTCATAAGTTAAGGAAATAAAAGTTATTTATAATTAATTAATTTTGTACATGGATTAACCATTATGTGTTACCCCTAACTTTACTTTTTTCTATCCAATAGACGGTAATAGGAGGACTCAAGCTAACAACCAATATGAAGATCAATGTGATGACTGTGAAAATGAGATTCCCAATCTGATGGGAGCGGGAATCGCAAACTTTTTGACACTTCTCTCTTAGTTATCTTATGATTTGAATAGAAACATGGGTCAAGAGGAATGTTCAACACACCTTAAGAAAGAACAAGTCACTATCGAGAGCTTCATGAGACAAAGGCCTCCTACTTTTAATGGATCATCTGATCCCTCAATCGGTGAACAATGGATCAACTCCATTGAAAAGATATTCTCCATACATCAATGTTCTGAACAATATAATGTTCATTCTGATGCTTATCATATGGAAGGTGAAGCCGATCAATGGTTGAAGTTGATCAAAAATACGAATCTTGAGGAATAGATAGAGGAGTTGGAATTGAAGGATTTATAGAAGATGTTTTTTGATAAATTGTTTTCCTCTACCCTTCAACATAAGATTGAAAGGGAAATTTTTCCCTCAATCCAAAAGACAAAGAATATGTCGGAGTTTATGAGTCAAACATTACAAGGCTTGCATGATATGCCTTCGGCTTTATTGTTACCCATGAATGCAAGGTTGACAGCTTCTTTGGTGGGATGCGACCTAGCCTACGGAAAGTGATGGTGATCCGTGACTTCGACAGCTATGAGGAAAGTGTCGAATGTGCCCTCAAGTTCTAAATAGATATCGGAGAATCTCCGGGGTATCATGGGGATAAGAAGTGTAAGGTGGAATTCAATGTTGGCAGTCTGATGGATAAATTTTAAGGTTCTTTGAAGATCTAGCACCCCACTTGCCAAAGTTTGGAAAAAGCACCCTAGAAAGAGTCTGAAGGGGATGAGGAAATGTTTTAGGTGTGGAAGAGAAGGGCACCTAGCTGTTAACTTCCGACAAGAAAAACCCGCATCTATAAAAGAGGAGAGGAACACTCCATTCGAACATCAACACGTTGTTCATTGCAATAACTGCAAAAAACCGGGGCATCTTAAAAATTAGTTCCCTAAGCCAAGGGTTTTCAAAGGCGACCAACAACCTCCAAGGTAGAAAGGGAGATATTTTCCATCACTATTTCTGAAGTGAACTCCGAAAATGAAGTGGTGATAGTTATTCTAGTTATTCAATCATGAATAGTGAACGTACATTTTCATTCAGGTTCTACACGTTCTTTTATATCCCAAAGTTTTAGTACAAAAATCCCAACACCAACACAAATCACAGAAGTAAAGATGTTGGTGAGTACAGAAAATGGGGTAATCATTACATTCAATGAATATAACTCCTCCATTGTCATGATCTATGGATTGAATTTTCTGGAAAACCTCATCATACTCTCTTTAGTGAAATTCTATGCAATAATTGGCATTTATTGGCTTTCCTTGTATAGATCCAACATAAATTTTTGTGAGAGGTAAATCGCTCTCCATGTGGATAATCGATCCCTGATTCTATATAAGTAAGAGGAGGAAGATGAATCTACTTTAGCTCCATCATCTCAAGCGTGGATATTACTCCCCTATGAGTACACGTATCTGGCTCAGATGATTGAGTCTAAAGAGGAAACCATCCTTGAAGACATTCCTCTTGAGAGGGAATTCACTGAAGTGTTTCCTAAGGAATTTAATGGTCTTCCTCCTAGAAGAGATGTTGAATTCTCAATTGATCTTATACCTGGGGCATTTCCAATATCCATGACTCCATATAGAATATTTTTTGTGGAACTTGTGGAGATTGAGAAACAACTACAAGAGAATATTGATAAAGGTTTTATACGCCCAAGTGCTTCACCAAGGGGTGCACCAGTCCTCTTCCTCTAGAAGAAGGATGGGTCAACGCACCTTTGCATTGATTATCATGAGCTTAACAAAATCACGATCAAGAACAAGTTTCCTCTCCCACGAATTGATGACTTGTTCAATCAACTGTGTGGAGAAAAATACTTCTGCAAGGTGGATTTGTGGTCAGGATATTATCAAGTAAAGGTGAACAAAAACGATATCCCTAAGACTGCTTTTCATACAATATACAGGCACTATGAATTCATATTAAATCCTTTCAGACTCACTAATGGTTCAGAAATCATTACAAAATTGATGAATAGATTGTTTAGGGATTAACTCGACAAATTTTTGGTTGTCTTTATAGATGATATTATGATATACTCCAAAACCAAGGAGGATCATGAAGAGCATCTAAGAACTGTATGAGAGACTCTGTGGAAGGAAAATATCTATGAAAAGTACAATAATTGTGAGTTTCGGTTGAAGGAGGTCTCATTCTTGGGCCATATCATAACAAGTAATGGGATATTTGTGGATCCCTCCAAAACAGATGCAATTGAGTGATGGATGAGGCCAACATCAGTAACAGATATTTGTAGCTTCTTGGGGTAAGCATCATATTATCGACGATTTGTGAGAAATTTCTCATGATTGTCTGACGCTCTTAATAAGATAACTCTGAAGGGAGTAAATATTTATTGGAGTGAAGAATGTGAAGAATTCTCTAAGGAGTTAAAAATGTGTCTCATCACTATTCTCATGCTCACTTTACCCACAAGTGTAGAACTTTTTATGGTATTCAGTGATGCTTCAAAGAAGGTTATGGGCTGCAATTTAATTCAAAATGAAAAATTCGTTGCATATGCTTCAAGGCAATTGATAGTTAATGAGATGAATTATCCAACACGTGATTTGGAGTTGTCTGTAGTGATCTTTTCTTTAAAAATATGGTGGAATTATCTCTTTGGGGAGAAATGTGAAATATATACGAACCGCAAAAGAATCAAGTATATATTCACACAGAAAGACTTGAACATGTGCCAAGGAAGATGGTTAGAGCTGATCAAAGATTATGACAACACAATCCATTACCAACCTAGGAAAGTGAACAAGGTGGAAGATTATCTAGGTAGAAATGACTCGATGATTCTATCATTAATGAGAATTGAGAATTGGCCAATCTTCTTAAATATGATGAATATGGACATGGGAATCATAAAGAAGGGGTGTCATCAATCCTTTCACAAATGATTGCTCAACCGTCTATTTTGGAAAGGTTAAAGAATTCTCAAAACGATAATGTGGGAATTCATAAGAGAGTGGAAGATATCAAAAAAAGTGAAAACCTCATAGATCAATGTTAATGAAGAAGGAATTGTGAGATTGGGAAAAGACTATGTGTTCCATCATGCCTGGAGCTGAAGAAGGAACTTTTGGATGATGTTCATAGTTCAAATTTCTCTATTCACCCAGGAAACACAAAGATGTATCGAGATCTCCAAGAGAAATATTGGTGGGATAATATGAAGAAAGAGATCACTTAGTTTACATCAAAGTGCCTAGTGTGTCAGAAAGTGAAGGATGAGAGGCAAAAGTATAAGGGAATGATGCAACCATTGACCATACCAGCATGGAAATGGGAGAACATCACCATGGACTTTTTCACCAGACTTAAGAAGACGTCCAAAAGAAATAAAGCAATCCACGTTGTTGTGGATCATCTTACAAAGTCTGCACACTTCAATGAAATTTGGTAGGATTTCTCATTGGATCATCTGGAATGGATATATATCCGGGAAGTTGTAAGGTTGTGTGGAGTATGACTATCTATTTTATCTGATCGAGATTGAAGATTTACCACTATGTTTTGGAAGAGTCTTCAACATAATCTAGATACTAAGCTGAGCTTCATTTCGGGTTATCATCCAAAAACTGATGGATAATCCGAGCGGACTATCCAAACAATTGAGGATATGCTGAGAGCGTGTTCTATGGACTTCAAAGGAGGGTGGAACCAACATCATCCACAGGTTGAATTATCCTATAATAATAGTTTCCACTCCAGCATCTGAATGGAACCTTATGAAGCTCTATATGAGAAGTGGTGCAGAACACTGTCATGTTGGGATGAAGTCAGTGAGTGTAAGATTCTAGGACAAGAAATGATCGAAGAAATGGTGGAGAAGGTGAAAACCATTCAGCAGCATATCAAGGTAGCCCAGAGTCGACATAAGTGTTATGCAGATAACAATCAAATATGCATTTAGTTTAAAGCTGTAGACGTGCTAATTATATGCATATCTTCATGGAAGAAGGTCATGAGGCTTGTAAATAATGATAAGATACTTCCTAGGAACATTGGCCCCTTCGAGATTCTTGATCGTGTGGGGGTTGTGGCCTATTGACTAGAACCTCAACCTACCATGGCCAGAGTACATGAGGTCTTTCAAATATCCCTATTAAGGAAGTACATACCATTCCCTTCACATGTACTCTCTACAGAGGCAGTAAAGCTAGAGGATGATCTTTCTTATGAGGAGCAACCAGTGAAGATCCTAGATCGAAGAGAAAAAAGTTCTATGAAATAAGACAATTCCCCTAGTGAAATAGTTGTAGAGAAACCACAAGATTGAAGAAGTGATGTGGGAATCAGAGGAAGTGATGAAGCAAAGTTTCCCTTATCTATTTTAATGTGGTAAAAGTAAATTTTGAGGGACACATTTCTTAAGGGGGGAAGATTGTAATGACCCAAACTTTCAATAATGGAAATTCCCCGTGATCTAATTAAATGTTTATTATGGTTATAAAAAATGTGTACTTCATTGGTTTTATGTTTTTGGATTTTAAAATACCATTATGAATTTTCACCGTTGCTAATATAGACATTGAACAGTTATCATGTGATTAGTATAAATATGGGGCTTTAATAAATCCAATTTACTCAGACACAGGACACGGTGGCCTCATTCAGTAGACTAGCCTAGTACGAAGCCCATTTGTCAGAGCTCAAAATGGAGGTGGTGTCATTGGGCTTCACTCTTGACCAAGACCAATCCCAGCATGAACGTGTTATGCTTGATTATAACAAACTACGAGAGAAGTGGATGTTAATAGAGATTACCACCAATGCGATGTTATATGAACCACCCCAAGAGTCTGTCACCATCGCACACCTTACCCTTTGGTCTTATGCAGGTGTTATAAGGGCTTATGTGACAAACCCTAGAACTATGACTATGTACATAATTTTGGTATAAATAATGTACATTCATTTTATTATTGTAACATTGTAAATAGTTTTTAAAGAACAAATAGTATTTTTAGTTAATATTCAACTTAGAAATATATTTTGATGAATTAATGGATTTTTGAATTAAATAATATTTTAATAAAATATTATTATAAAAACAATATTTATTAAATATAAATGATCATATAATTTTATGAATGAAATTGTAATTTTTATTATGGTTTGAAAGCTGATTTTTGTCAAAACCCATGAATTTTCACTAAATGTCAGTTTTTATATTAAAAGTAAAAATTCATATATTTATAAAATTATTAAGATAAAATGAATATTATATTTGGAATCATGACATTGAAATTATCCAATAGTGAACTTTTCATAATTTCCTGAGATAGTAGAATTTTTGGGAAAAAAATTAAATACTATTTAAATATATGATGTGTTTTATGACATCATAGTGACCTAATAGTGCTGTAATAAAATACTATAAACATTATGTTTGGCCAATATATGTTTTTTCGTTAAAATAATGTTATTTTATATTTGTTTGATTTATGTTACAATGCTTTTGTGGACCCTCCAAGACTTATAAAACATTTTTTATTTTTAAATTGTTTTCCTTTAGAGCGTGACTCACCATCATATAAACAACCCTATTATTTTAATAATTTCGGCCTTTAGCCATATAAAATATTATTTCCAATCCCATTTGGGAAAAAAACAAGGGTTTGTTTTTGGTTTTGATTATTTTAATGTGAGGTGTCCCAAACCTAAATAATAAACAATTCCATCTCCATTTGGATATAAACCCACCCAATCACCCACTTTATCTTCACTCAAATTATTTATAGTTCAACCAACCCCTTCCCTAACTCTCTAGAATCCTCCCAAGGTGCCCCAAGCTCCCAAGAAGCCTCTCTCAAGAATCTCCCAAGCCTTTGGGACCATACTTCCAATTAAGGGATTTTTCCATATCTCATTTTGTCTAATCTTTTTATGTACTTATACCATTTAGTTTTCAATTGAAAATGTTGAGGTATGATTTCTCACCTCCCCCATACTACCCTATTTATGTTTGTATTATGGTATAACCCCTTCTCTCTCATTAATGCCTCCCATGTACACCCATTACCAAGCCAAAACTCCCTGATATATTTATCTCTCCTCTTTTATATCCAAGTAATTCTTTTGAATTATGCATCTAAATTCCATTACATTTGCTGGGATATGTATATATATAACCACCTTACTATCCATTTCATTTAAATATAATGATACACCCCTTTCTATCTCATCAAAAAAAAATTCAGTTCTTTTTTCACACCGTTAGGCTACCGATATAACACTACAATTTTCCAAGACAATGTCATTGTATAGTGAATACCATGACCATTTCTCTATCAAGGGTACTCAAATTTTTGAACATTAACTTATTGATTATAAAACTTAATGTATGTATTACACATCCCTTTATCATCGAATAAATGAACATGATTGATTCCATGTTGTATGATCCATGTGGCACACTTATGCATGAAATGAAATGTTTAAGAAGGGTGCACCCTGATAGCGCTCTAAAGCATTGGGTAGAGTATAGTATCATGATAGGTTATTTAAAATGGGTTTTGACTCATACTAATTCAAGTGAAACAAGGTTTTACTCGTGCTCCATGTGCAATGAGGTTTTACTCTTGCTCCATGTGTAGTGATCCTTGGATCATGCTAATCCCATGTTAAGTGTTGTTGCCACATCTCCATGTAATTATTATCATGCTTTATTATGCCTTTATGATCATGTTTCTCTTATGATCCATTTATATGACTATTAGCTAACATGTATTTTGATTCTCATGTTATTCTACGTTTATTCCCTTACTGGTATTTATAGTTCAACCTTTTCTTATGCATTTCCTCAGGTTATCACATGCAATGCTAAGTACGAGGGAATGTAGTGGTCTTGTAAAAGAAGTTTTCAATAAAGATGTTGTGTGTTTACTTTTATAATTTGTTATATAATGTACCAAATCCCCAAATAAACTATACCTCTTGATCTTATATGTTGTATCAAGTGAAGATTTTATGTAATAAATTATGTTTAACTATGTAATAAAAAGAAGGGTTGTTATATGGTATGTCATCCATTTTCCGCGGTATGTGGTTCAATTATTTTTCTAGTTTTCTTTAACGTTTTTATACGATTAAATCATATATAAAAACATTGTTTTCCAACACCAAATGATCAATTTTCATGCCCAAAAATTGGAAAATATTGGGAGACAGTGCTTCCTTCAATACTACTTTCATCCTCAAATGTATGATCTCATTCTTTGAGAAATCCCTAGCCATCCATGTTCATATTGACAAAAAACACTAACAATGAACTATTATTATCAATGAAAAACCTTAGTTAAAACAATATCCCCCATTGGGTTTGTTGGAAATCTCAAGATAAGTTCACTGATGCACCATCCAAGATGAAAACACGAACCTTCAAGAAATAACTTATCCGACACACTAATTCTATATGAGCAGTTCTTTGTCTAGAATACCAGAGAGAGGGCATGAATTGAGTTATAATTATTTTCTTTTCTCCCTCATAGTTATGGTTATATCTTTTTATAATCTCCATTTTTCCTGTATCTATAAAAAAAAGAAAAAAGAAAAAAGAAAAATACATCACTCGCCAATGAATTTATCCACTCTCTTTTGAATTTATGCATTCTCCCCCATTGAAAATTAACCCATTGAACCGAATCTTAACATTTAGAGTAAAAAACATACTCCCCCTAAATCGTATATCCCCCATAAACCAACAAAATTTCAACAAATAGATTAAAAACTTTTAAATCAACTAGGGAGAGTGGAATCTCATAACTTCCTTATACTCGGGGAGGTCTTTAAACCCCGAGGTTCAATTGATATTTCTCAAACATAGCTACTAATTGTGTCTTGGTCATAATTTTAGTCACTTGGTCATTGGTTCCCACATGGTCCATTTTGATCCTGTCTTGTTCAACGTTTTCCTTGATAAAGTGATATCTAATATCAATATGATTTATATGAGAATGTTGAATAGTACTCTTCATAAGATAAATTGATCTCTTGTTTTCACAGCAAATCACCATTGGTTGTTTCACCTCATCACCTACATCAATTAGTTGCTTCTTCATCCATATAAATTGAGTACATGACTTAGTATCTGTAGAGACCCGAATCGTGATGTACATAGCTATTACATTACTTTTCCGGAATGCATAATACATAACAAGAACATACACACACGGACCGTAATAGTTTAGTGTCTTTGGAAACTTGGAATGTATTCTTCTAATTGTGGTGAACGATCATCAACATCTCCCATAAAGATCTTCCACTTTTTGATTCCTTGCCTAAAAACTTTATTTTAATCCTGGGTGAAAATAAAACATAAAAAGGGTGAGCTCAAATGATCAGTAAGGGTAAGCATGGATAAAATAAAACATACCTTATACATTTGAACTTAAAAACATGAACATAATGTTTAAACATCAAAATCTTGAGCAACAACTTAAAACATGGAAGTACATAAGTAATAGATCATAATGGAACATAAATCATGATAACATAGAATGGGAATAAAACATGTAATTGTGGAATTCATTAAGCACAAGTAATGATTTCGATAGTAGCCAAGGCATTTCTGCCAAGACCATCTTAGTGGACAAAGTCCCTTTCTGAATCGAGTTCACTCTTCATTCCAGTCCTGTAATACTGAACTTGATTAAATTACCGTACCAGCCATGTCTATCTCATGAGATATAAATCTTTACCCAATGCATTGGAGGGAGATATAGGTCCCACCCATCTCATAATGAAATCATTCTTACTTATGCCACAAAATAAACATACATCATTCATAATAACCGAATAAATAAAATGGGTTTCATAAACATCATCCCATCATCAAATAATACATATAAAAGAAATGGATATCATTTATAATAAGAAAAGTGAAACCATGTAAATCATAGAGACATGATACATGAAACATACGCATATGAAATAATGTCATCTTAGATGAAAAATGGTTTTGATAAAACACTTGAAATGAATTCTTGAGGAAAATATCCTTTCTTCTTCAAAATCATTCTCTTTTCACAAAATGTCATTCAATTTTATAAGAAAAGGATTTTTCTGAAAATTGTCATGAAATATTTTGTAGGAAGATTCATGAAAATAAGGTTTTATAAAACCGTAAAAATCCGTTCGTGCTGTATAGGTTAAAAAACATTCTTCTCGTACTTTTGCCAGAAAAGTCAAAAAAATTACCTCATAACATAAAAAAAAGAAATATTCCTTACATACCATGTATTAAAAGTCAAAAATGGGTAAAAAGGACATTAAATATACATGAAAACATTTTTATAAAACATTTACATGGATAATAACAATAACCCCAGTAAATACTTACGAATAAACAATCTCGTATAAGAATGAGATTGGAATATTTATCCCTTACCTTAGGTCCGATAAACTTCTTACGTATCCGAACATCTTCTATAATGATTTAAATAATGTCATTGACTTATTACATAATCATATTCATTATTATTATATCATATATAGTTCACTTAGGACTTTATATTACCCGTTCTTTTGTAAATTCAATGTTAAAGAGCGTTTTGGGTAAAATCGTTTCATTTGCCGTCCGTGTTTTGACTTGTAATTATTCATATGATTACTTAGATCATGATTACTTAATTCCAGAATATAAAACATGATTTATATATAATATATATTCAGAATATAAATATATATAATAGATCGATAAATGGAAAGAAATACACCGTTCATGGAGACGGTAGGCCGTACGTATGCATAAACATTGTTTTCGTTTCCTCGTTGAATTGAATGGAATTAAATAGATGAAATAAATAAATATATAAATAAATCCAGTATAATTATATATAGTTATTATTTACACCATTATACTCATCCATTTAAGGTGGTGGTGGAAAATAGATTACACCACGGCTTGGAGACGGTATTCCGTACGTACACACGCGTGGTGATTTCGTTTTCCATAGGATAGATAGATGGGTAAATAGGGTGGTCTCATACTTATAATAAAATATCAGTATATTATTTATACTGATGTTATTACTTCATAATGAAACAACTAAAGAAGAAGAAGTGGAAGAAGAAATAATGTTGATAGAATCGGTAACAGACATTACCTCATCTTTGAAGCGCCTCTTTGAGACCTCCTCTTAGGGCACTAAAATTGGTATTTGAAGAAGACCAGAACCTCTAGGATATTTTTATGGAAGTGTAGAAGAGAATTTTGTAGGGGTTGGCCGAGCTTGAAGGCTCAAAGTGGTGTGAGGAAGAGAGGGAGGAGGTGCCCTTTTATAAGGGAGGAGAGGGGCACCTTTGGAAAAACTAAAAATATTATTTTATTATAAAGTCATATTCGGTTTTTAATAGCTCCAAATTGATATATTTTTAAGATAAGGTGGGGATGGGTAGAAAGCCTCTCATCCAATAGAATTTATACAATTTTAGGTCATTATATAAACCTTATCTTTTAGTTTTAACTCTTAGTTAATTAGATTGACATTTACCATGTCACTTTGTATTTTTAACATATATAGTTAATAAACATAACATATACATCCAAGATACCCCCAAGTGGTCCATTAATGATACACCTATCATGATATAAGTATCTTGGTCGATCCTTAGATTTTTATAAATATAATAACAATTTATAATATAATATTTAAAAAAACTATTTTATGTTAATTTTGACTGTATTTGGTAATTGATTTTTTTGAAAATCATAACAGAATTATTAGTTCGAAAAAGTTACTTAAATCAATACTAACAAGTCATATTAGCATATAAAATTATTTTAATTCATAAAAACTCTCAAATTAATTTTATTTGGGTATTTATAACATCAATTATGTCAATATTTCATTAATAGTATAATTACTGCATCATCATTGTGTCATAAATAAATTAAAATATTTTAAGTCTAAAAATTACAAATAAAATACCATTATGTAGGAAATCATTTTAAATTTCTAATGAATATTTATAGTCTAATTTATCTTATTTATAACCCTATATTAAAAATTATTTAGTTATGAAACTTTGATTTTAACTATTTTAAGCCCTCTTTAAATAAATTATTAATAAATTTCCTAATCTATTCCAAGTGGCCCTAAATTGTCATCTTTTATTCCTACGTTTGTTTTTGGCCGAATTAAACATATCCAATAGAATTAGTACGTGTGTTAGGGTAATAATAATATCATTTTAATCCTTAATTACCCTATTTACTTTTAACCGTGGTAAAAAAAGAAAAAAGATACTATTCACCAAAAATTATTTTCATCTCATTGAAACATATTTTAGTCCTTGATATTAACCATGTATCTCAGATTTTCGAAATTACACTCACATAACTGGTAAAATTAAGTTTTATGAAAAATTTAGTTTTTTAACAACCACTTAGTGGTTTCACTATTCATCGAAAATTGCAGTTTTTCATAAAAATACCAAAAATTCATCCGAAGCATTATTTGATATTCCGAATTCAAAATTTATGTCTATTTTTCCAAATTCAAAACATAGAAGTGGCATTAATTTTAATATTAATTCCCATTATCAAAACAAATAGCGTGTTTTTTTAATAAATAATAACTTTCAAAAGATTGATACTTTTTTATATCCAATTTCAAAGTGAAATTAATACCAATGACCAACATTGGATTTAATGGTAAAAATATATTCTAATTACACTTTAAAACCAATTAAAAAGGTAATATAACTATATAAATTATTGTGATGAAAAAAGTTGTTTTTTAATAAAATATAGCGTGTTTTTACTATTCATTACAATATGAAAGTTATCAGAATAATATAAAAAAATTATCCAAAGTAAATTTTTATATCCTGATTCCAAATAATAATTTTATTTTGTCAAATTGAACTTATAGACATGTAAAAAAAGATTTAAAGTGGGTGCACCATCAAAAGGCGGCAAAACTACATTTTTTTAAAAATTACTTATTTTACTCGAAAAATTGATTTTTTTCTCATACCATGTTCTAGAAAATGAGTAAGATGAATAATAATGTTATAAAATTCTAAATGTAGTTGATACTATTCATAACGGGTAGTTCATATAACATATCATTGTTTAGCGAAACTTAGTATTGCGTACAACACATGCTATCGTGGAAGGTCGTGATTGCGTGTAATGCAATCCAAGTCAAGGATGCGTGTTGTGAAAACTCCTTTTGGTGTAGCATACAAAAAAAGACATTAATTAAATTAAGAAGAATATTTTTCATAAATTCTCAGGGTGATACATTCAACCCCCCTTAAAACCAATTTCTCCCTCGAAATTCCTCGGGGTTATAAATGGTTTACTACTCAAAAGATTATTTAATAGAAGCCCACATCGTAAAAAGGAATACCAAAACTTGGATTTAAAAACTAAAGTATGAAATGTAACGGTTAACTCATCACTGGGTTTCCACGTAAGAGAACATAGGTGAAAATATGGATATGGAAGAAAAATCTGACCATCATGTTCTGATGGAGAGTGGTAGAGAACATGGCTATGAAAAAGACAAAAACCACAAAGCCAAAAATTTGTGATGATCTAGGGTACCATCTGATTCATTGGATATAAGGGGATTAGGACAAAATTATTGGTTTTCAAGATCATTTCCCTAAAGTTGATGAAATTTGAATTAGAAGAAATACTTTGGTGATTTTGGTACAGTCTCACCAATGGTCGCTCTTTGGACAATTCCCACTTCATCTCTTAAAGAAATGAAGTTGAATTTGTCATTCGTGAAGAGTTAGAAGATCATGTGACAGAATGATGGGTCATTCCATCTGTCTCAAAAAAACTGTTACAAAAGTTATCAAAAATACATAAGTCCATCTATAGTGAGATTAATCATATATGGTTCATAAAATGGACTTATACTTCATATATCATATTGATTAATATAATAAAACTAGTTTCTACTAATTAGGGACTTCCTGTAGGCTAGTGCTACACAATAAAGGTCAGTCGCACTTCGGTTGTGGGTTCGATTCCCACAGCCTTGTCCGACACGATGGGTTGTCTCCCATCCTGCAGGTCATCCTTTTTCTAAAACTAAATTACTATAACATCCCATCAATATTATTGAAAAAACTTTTATCCTTAAACAATAATAACTTATGTCCAACACAATCCATTCCAATCTATAGGCTTATCCATAATACTGCAGTCCACTCTCATATTATAGTGAAAACGATTACCATAGATTTCATATAACAAGCATGTTTATACCATCGTTGATCCCCATATATCATAAGATATTTCTTGTTGGTCACATTCCAACCATTCAAAGGCCTTAATCGTGTATTATCTTGAAAAATGAATACCCATTGAATCTTAGTGAAAACACGAGTGCTGTCAAAAGTTAACTCTTTCCACATACCAAAACCACAAAATTCAATATTCTCAATCCATTATATGACTATTTCCTTATATCAGTCATGAGCTCATGAATACTGTCAAACATTTTATTTTCCCATTATCCCTTCATTATGCGCATATCATATTTTTTCCAAAAATATCTCAATCACTTTCCATGGTTACCGGTGCCATAAAATTAATGAAAACCACAATTTACCATTACATAAATATTCCAATATTCCCCGATACTATATACAACATTATTTTGGAATCCCATAACATAAACACTTAATCATTCAACCAAATCGTTGTCATATTCAACATTTCGAATAGTGTTTGCATGTGACTTCCCTTTGTCCTTTTCCTTAAGTGGTTTCTCATTTCGATCATCACTAACCCCTGGATTAGTGTATTTATTAGCATAATTCCCCATTTCCTTGCACTTGAAGCATTGAAGTGTTGGTGGTGCGTTCTCTACAGTGTTTTCTTTATTCACATCATTAGCAATGCTTTTTTCATTACTTCAACACTCAGCTACTCGGTGACCTTATTTTCCACACTTAAAAAATTTTCTAGTCCCTTTAATACAATATCCACAATGCTTCTTTCCACTCTTTGAGCATAAGGAAACATTCATCTTCTTTTCACCATTATTCTGAGATTCCTCCTTGAAATCTATCTTTCATTTCCTGTCAAAACCATGAGATGGATAAGTAACACCAACTTCCATTTCTACCATGATAGCACAATGAACAATTTATTCATAGCTACTAAAGTCTCTTATAGATAATGCCCTTCAAAGATTTGGTTTTAATCCACTGAATAATCGATCAACTATACTTTCGGGTTTGATGATAAAACCAGATGCATACCATGCAAGCCTTGTAAAATTCTCTTTGTATACAACAACAGATTTATCATCCTTTTGCTTTAGTTCAAGAAACTCCTTCTCCATCATTTTTCGAAGAATACGAGGGAAGTACTTATTGAAAAATAAGTTCTTGAATTCATACCATTCCATGGACTCAATTTCATCTCTTGGCCTCGTATTCTTGATAAGATTTCACCATTGATCAGCTTCACCTTCCAAACAATATACTGCTAAGATGATTTTATCATGTTCAGAATTTTCAATAACTGAAAATATCTTTTCAGTGGTACTGATCCATTGTTCAGCAACAAGTGGATCAGAAGACCCATTGAAAGAAGGTGGAAATTGCCTCATGAAGGACTCAATATAATATTGTTCCCTTCTCTTCTCATTTGGAAGTCCATAATGATTCATAGCTTTTGTAAGTATAGAAATAAGATTTTGAACTCCATCTCCCATAAAATTTGTTTGTTCAGGAGGAAAATCACCGCATTGTACATTGCATTGATCAACAGGGTTCCTTCGGGTTCCAGCCATCGTCTAAAACCCAAAAAGAATAGTGTGAGAGGAAAAAATCACGCTAGGGGAAACAACATAATAAAGGGGGAGTACCTACAATATCTAACATCTTAGGTTTAATTCTAAGATCATTACTGTAATTCTAGGACTATAACCTATACTTATACTTAACCATAGGGACATCCCTAGATATACCTTATAAATATCTCTAGGTATCTCACTAATGTTCTCGCATCCTAGTTTCCAAAGGTTGACTAAACCTTTCCTCTGATACCAACTGTAGAGACCCGAAGCTTGATGTACATAGATATTACATTACCTTTGTGGAATTCATAATACATAATAAAAATAGACACACAAGGAACATAATAGTTTAGTGTCTTTGGAAACATGGAATGTAATCTTCTAATCATGGTGAAAGATCTTCAACATCTCCCATAAAGATCTTCCACTTTTTGTTTCCTTACCTAAAACCATTATTTTAATCCTAGGGTAAAATAAAACAAAAATAGGGTGAGCTCAAATGCTCGGTAAGGGTAAGCATTAATAAAATAAAACATACCATATACATTTGAACTTAAAAACATGAACATAATGTTTAAACAACAAAATCTTGAGAACGACATAAAACATGGAACTACATAAGGCATAGATCATAATGGAACTTAAATCATGATAACATAGCATGGGAATAAAACATGTAATTGTGGCATCTATTAATCACATGTAATTATTTCCATAGTATCCAAGGCATTACTGCCAAGACCATCATAGTGGACAAAGTCTCTTTCTGAATCGAGTTCACTCCTCATTCCAGTCCTCTAATACTGAAACAAATTAAATTACCATTCAATCCATGTCTATCTCATGAGATATAAATTTTTACTCAATGCATTGGAGGGAGATATAGGTCCCACCCATCTCATATTTAAATCATTCTTACTTGCGCTACAAAATAAACATACATCATTCATAATAACCCAATAAATAAAATGGGTTTCATAAACATCATCCCATCATAAAATAATCCATATAAATGAAATGGATATCATTTAATAATAAGAAAAGTGAAAACATGTAAATCATAGAGACATCACACTTGAAAAATACGCATATGAAATAATGTCATCTTAGATGAAAAATGGTTTTGATAAAACACTTGAAATGAATTCTTGAGGAAAATATCCTTTCTTCTTCAAAATCATTCTCTTTTCACAAAATGTAATGCAATTTTAAAAGAAAAGGATTTTTTTGGAAATAGTCATGAAATATTTTGGAGGAAGCTTCATGAAAATAAGGCTTTATAAAACCGTCAAAATCTATTCATGTCGTATAAGATAAAAAACATTCATCTCGTTATTTTGCTAGAAAAGTACAAAAAAACTACCTCGAAACGTAAACAAAAGAATGATTCCTTACATACCATGTAAAAAAAGTCAAATATGGGTAAAAAGGACTTTACACGTACATTAAAACTTTTTTATAAAACATGTACATGGATAATAACAATAACCCCAGTAAATACTTACGAATAAACCATCTCAGATAAGAATGGGATTGGAATATTTATCCCTTACCTTAGGTCCGATATGCTTCGTACATATCTGAACCTCCTGTATAATGATTTAAATAATGTCATTTAATTATTACATAATCATATTTATTGTTATGATATCATATATGGTGCACTTATTACTTTATATTACCCGTTCTTTTGTAAGTTCCATGTTAAAGAGTGTTTTGGGTAAAATCGTTTCATTTGTCGTCCGTGTTTTGACTTGAAATTATTCATGTGATTACTTAATTCTAGAATATAAAAAATGATTTATATATAATATATATTCAGAATATACATATATATAATAGATTGATAAATGGAAATAAATACACCGTTCATGGAGACGGTAGGCCGTACGTACGCATGAACATTGTTTTCGTTTCATCATTGAATTGAATGGAATTAAATAGATGACATACATATATATATAAATAAATCTAGTAGAATTATTATTTCATATATTTCATTATTATTCATTATATAAACTTTATTATCACTTATGTATGATTAACATGGAGAATGAATCTCATCGCGTCGTGGAGACGGTAGTCCGTAAGTACGCACGAGCGATGATATCATTCCCATGATCACGGAATTTTATTGGAGTGTATGTATACTATTATAGAATCAATATCACTTTACAATAATCATATATAGTTATTATTTACACCATTATACTCATCCAAGTAAGGTGGTGGTGGAAAATAGATTACACCACGGCGTGGAGACGGTATTCCGTACGTACGCACGCGTGGTGATTTCATTTTCCATAGGATGGATAGATGGTGAAATAGGGTTTTTTCATACTTATAATAACATATCAGTATATTATTTATACTGATGTTATTACTTCATAATGAAACAACTAAATAATAAGAAGTGGAAGAAGAAATAAAGTTGAAAGAATCGGTAACGGACATTACCTCTTCTATGAATGGCCTCTTTGAGACCTCCTCTTAGGGCACTAAAACTGGACTTTGAAGAAGACCAGAACCTCTAGGATGTTTCTATAGAAGTGGACAAGAGAATTTGGTAGGGGTTGGCCGAGCTTGAAGGCTCAATGTGGTGTGAGGAAGAGAGGGAGGTGGTGTCCTTTTATAAAGGAGGAGAGGGGCACCTTTGGAAAAACTAAAAATATTATTTTATTATAATGTCATATTAGGTTTTTAATAGCTCCAAATTGATATATTTCGAAGCTAATGGGGGATGGGTCGAAATAATCTTATCCAATAGAATTTAGACAATTTTATGTCATTATATTAACCTTATATTTTAGTTTTAACTCTTAGTTAATTAGATTGACATTTACCATGTCACATTGTATTTTTATATTATATAGTTATTAAACTTACCATATACATCTAAGCGACCCACAAGTGGTCCATCAATGATACCACTATCATGATATAAGTATCTTGGATGAGCATTAGATTTTTATAAATATAATAACAATTTATAATATAATATTTGTTTTAAAAACCTATTTTATGCTAATTTTGACACTATTTGGTAATTGATTTTTGTGAAAATCTTAACAGAATGATTAGTTAGAAATAGTTAATTAAATCAATAATTACATGTAATATTAACATAGAAAATTATTGTAATTCATAAAAAGTCTCAAATTACAGTTATTTGGGTATTTATAACATCAATTATGTCAATATTTCATTAATAAGATAATTACTGCATCATCATTGTGTCATAAATAAATTAACATATTTTAAGTTTAAAAATTAAAAATAAAATACCATTATTTAGGAAAACTTTTTATATTTCTAATGAATATTTATAGTCGAATTTATCTTACGTATAACCCTATATTAAAAATTATTTAGTTATTAAACATTGATTTTAACTATAAAAAAATTAATAATAACTGTCCTAATCTAATCCATGTGGGCCTAAATGGTCATATTTTATTCCTAAGATTGTTTTGGTCTGAATTACACTTATCAAATTGAATTAGGACATGTGTTAGGATAATAATAATATCATTTTTACCCTTAATTACCCTATTTACTTTTAATTGTGGTAAAAAAAGTAAAGAGTTACTATTCACCAAAAAACTTCATCCCATTGAACCACATTTTAGTCCTTCATATTAACCATGTCTCTCAGTTTTTCTAAATTCCACTCACAGAAATGGTAAAATTATGTTTTATGAAAAATTCAGTTTTTTAACTACCACTTAGTGGTTTGGCTATTCATCGAAAATTGCAGTTTTTCAGAAAAATACCAAAAATTCAGCCTAAGCATTATTTGATATTCAGAATTCAAAATTGATGTCTATTTTTCCAAATTCAAAACATAGAATTGGCATTAATTTTAAAATTAATTCCCGTTATTAAAACAAAAAGCGTGTTTTTTAAGAAACAATAACTATCAAAAGATTGATACTTGTTTATATCTAATTTCAAATTAAAATTAATTCCAATGAACAACATTGGATTGAATGGTAAAAATATATTCTAATTACACTTTAAACCCAATTAAAAAGATAATTTAACCATATAAATTATTGCAATGAAAAAAGTTGTTTTTAATTAAAATATAGCGTGTTTTTACTATTCATTAAAATATGAAAGTTATCAGAATAATATGAAAATTTTATCCGAACTAAATTTTTATATCCTGATTCAAAAGAAGAATTTTATTTTGTTAAATTGAACATATAGACATGTCAAAAACAAGATTTAATGTGGGTGTGCCATCAAAAGGTGGAAAAACTAATTTTTTTGAAAATTAATTATTTTACTCGAAAATTTTATTTTGTTCTCATACCATGTTCTAGACAATGAGTAAGATGAATAATAATGTTATAAAATTAAAAATGTAGTTGATACTATTCATAACGGGTAGTTCATATAACATATCATTGTTTAGCGAAACTCAGTATTGCGTACAACACATGCTATCGTGGAAGGTCGCGATTGCGTGTAATGCAAGCCGAGTGAAAGCTCCTTTTGTTGTAGAGTACAACACAAGACATTAATTAAATTAAAAAGAATATTTTTCATAAAATCTCGGGGTGTTACATTCTACCCCCCTTAAAATGAATTTCTCCCTCAAAATTCGTCGGGGTTATAAATGGTTTACTACTCGAAAGTTTCTTTAATAGAAACCCACTTCATAAAAAGGAATACCAAAACATGGATTTAAAAACTAAAGGATGAAATGTAACAGTTAACTCATCACTGGGTTTCCACCTATAAGAACATATGTGAAAATATAGATATGGAAGAAAAATCTAACCATCATGTTCTGCTGGAGAGTGGTAGAAAACATGGCTATGAAAAGCCAACAATCACAAAGCCATAAATTTGTGATGATCTAGGGTACCATCTAATTCATCAGATATAAGGGGACTAGGACAACATTTTTGGTCTCAAGATCATTTCCCTAAAGTTGATGAAATTGGAATTAGAAGAAATACTTTCGTGATTTTGTTACTGTCTCACCATTGGTCATTCTTTGGAAAATTCCAACTTCATCACTTAAAGAAATGAAGTTGAATTTGTCATTCGTGAAGTGTTAGCAGATCATGTGATAGAATGATGGGTCATTCCATCTATTTCAAATAAAAGGTTATAAAAGTTATCAAAAATACATAAGTCCATCTATAGTGAGATTAAGCATATACGGTTCCTAAAATAGACTTATACTTCATATATCATACTGCTTAATAAAATAAAACTAGATTCTACTAAACAGGGATTTCTTGTAGGCCAGAGGTATGCAATAAAGGTCAGTCGCACTTCGGTTGTGGGTTCGATTCCCATAGCCTTGTCTGACGCGATGGGTTGTCGCCCATCCTGCAGGTTGTCCATTTTCTTAAACTACATTACTATAACATCCCATCAATAATATTGAAAAAACTTCTATCCTTAAACAATACTAACTTATGTCCAACATAATCCATTCCAATCATTAGGCTTGTCCATAATACTACAGTCCACTCTCATATTATAGTGAAAACGATTGCTAGAGATTTCATATAACAATCATGTTAATACAATCGTTGATCCCAATATATCATAAGATATGTCTTGTTGGTCACATTCCAAACATTCTAAGGCCTTAATCATGTATTCTCTTGAAAAATGAATACCCATTCAATCTCAGTGAAAACATGAGTGCTATAAAAAGTTAACTCTTTCCACATACCAAAACCTTCAAATTCTATATACTCAATCCATGATATAACTATTTCCTTATATTAGTCATGAGCTCATGAATACTGTCAAACATTTCATTTTCTCCTTATCCCTTCATTATGAACATATCATATTTTTTCCAAAAATATCTCAATCACATTCCATGGTTACCGGTGCCATAAAATTATTGAAAACAACAATAAAGCAATACATAAATATTCTAATATTCCACAATACTATATACAACATTATTTTGGAATCCCATAACATAAACACTAAATCATTCCCCCACATCATTGTCATATTCAACATCACCAATAGTGATCGCATGTGACTTCCCTTTTTCCTTTTCCTTACGTGGTTTCTCATGTCGATCATCACTAACCCTTGTATTAGGGCATTTATTAGCATAATGCCCCATTTCCTTGCACTTGAAGCATTTAAGTGTTGGTGGTGCGTTCTTTATAGACTTTTTTTATTCAAAGCATTAGCAATGCTTTTTTCCATTACTTCCACACTTAGTTGCTCGATGACCTTCTTTTCCACACATAAAAAATTTTCTTGTCCCTTTAAGACAATCTCCACCATGCTTCTTTCCACACTTTGAGCATAAGGAAACATTCATCTTCTTTTCACCATTATTCTGAGATTTCTCCATGAACTCCATCTTTCATTTCTTATCAAACCCATGAGATGGATAAGTAACACCAACTTCCATTTCTACCTTGATAGCACAAAACACAATTTCTTCATAGCTACTAAAGTCTCTTATAGCTAATGCCCTTCGAATATTTGGTTTTAAGCCAGTAAAGAATCGATCAACTTTACTTTCGGGTTGGATGATAAAGCCAGAAGCATACCTTGCAAGCCTTGTAAAATTCACTTCGTATACACAAACAAATTTATCATCCTTTTGCTTTAGTTCATGAAACTCCTTCTTCATCTTTATTCGAAGAATACGAGGGAAGTACTAATTGAATAATAAGTTCTTGAATTTGTCCCATTCCATGGACTCAATCTCATCTCTTGGCCTCGTATTATTGATAAGATTCCACTATTGATCAGCTTCACCTTCCAAACGATATACTGTTAAGATGACTTTATCATGTTCAGAATATTGAATAACAGAAAATATCTTTTCAGTGGTACTAATCCATTGTTCAGCAACAAGTGGATCAGAAGACCCGCTGAAAGAAGGTGGATGTTGCCTCATGAAGGACTCAATGGAATATCGTTCCCTTCTCAGCTCATTTGGAAGTCCAAAATGATTCATAGCTTGTGTAAGTATAGAAATAAGATTTTTCACTCCATCTCCCATAACATTTGTTTGTTCAGGAGGACAATAATTGCATTGTCCATTGCATTGATCAACACAGTTCCTTCGGGTTCCAGCCATCGTCTAAAACCCAAAAAGAATAGTGTGAGATGAAAAAATAATGCTAGGGAAAACAACATAATAAAGGGGGAGTACCTTCAATATCTAACATCATAGGTTTAATTCTGAGATTATTACCGTAATTCTAGGACTATAAACTATACTTATACATAACCTTAGGGACATCCCTAGATATACCATAGAAATATCTCTAGGGATCTCACTAATGTTCTTGCATCCTAGTTTCCAAAGGATGACTAAACCTTTCCTCTGATACCAACTGTAGAGACCCGAAGCTTGATGTACATAAAATATTACATTAATTTTGTGGAATACATAATACATAACAAAAACAAACACACAAGGACCATAATAGTTTAGTGTCTCTGGAAACATGGAATGTAATCTTCTAATCGTGGTGAAAGATCTTCAACATCTCCCATAAAGATCTTGCACTTTTTGTTTCCTTACCTAAAACCTTTATTTTAATCCTGGGGGAAAATAAAACATAAAAAGGGGGAACTCAAATTCTCAATAAGGGTAAGCATGGATAAAATAAAACATACCATATACATTTGAACTTAAAAACATGAACATAATGTTTAAACATCAAAATCTTGAGCAACGACTTAAAACATGGAAGTACATAAGGCATAGATCATAATGGAACATATATCATGATAACATAGCATGGGAATAAAACAAGTAATTGTAGAATCAATTAAGCACAAGTAATGATTTCCATAGTAGCCAAGTCATTTCTTCCAAGACCATCTTAGTGGACAAAGTCCCTTTCTGAATCGAGTTAACTCCTCGTTCCAGTCCTGTAATACAGAACCGAATTAAATTACCATTCCAGCCATGTCTATCTCATGAGATATAAATCATTACCCAATGCATTGGAGGGAGGTATAGGTCCCACCCATCTCATAATAAAATCATTATTAATTGTGCCACAAAATAAACATACATCATTCATAATAACCCAATAAATAAAATGGGTTTCATAAACATCATCCCATCATCAAGTAATCCATATAAAGTAAATGGATATCATTTCATAATAAGAAAAGTGAAACCATGTAAATCATATAGTCATTATACTTGAAACATACACATATGAAATAATGACATCTTAGATGAAAAATGGTTTTGATAAAACACTTGAAATGAATTCTTGAGGAAAATATCTGTTCTTCTTCAAAATCATTCTATTTTCACAAAATGTCATGAAATTTTAAAAGAAAATGATTTTGTTGAAAATATTCATGAAATCTTTTTGAGGAAGCTTCATTAAAATAAGGCTTTATAAAACCGTAAAAATCCGTTCATGTCGTATAAGTTGAAAAAACTTTTTTCTCGTACTTTTGCCGGAAAAGTCAAAAAAAAAGTAACTCGTAACGTAATAAAAAGAAATATTCCTTACATACCATGTAGTAAAAGACAAAAATGGGTAAAAAGGACTTTAAACATACATGAAAACATTTTTATAAAACACATACATGGATAATAACAATAACCCCAGTAAATACTTACGAATGAAAAATCTCGTATAAGAATGAGATTGAAATATTTATCCCTTACCTTAGGTCTGATATGCTTCGTATGTATCTGAACCTCCTGTATAATGATTTAAATAATGTCATTGACTTATTACAGAATCATATTCATTGTTATGATATCATATATGGTTCACTTATGACATTATATTACCCGTTCTTTTGTAAATTCCATGCTAAAGAGCGTTTTGGGTAAAATCATTTCATTTGTTGTCCATGTTTTGACATGAAATTATTCATATGACTACTTAGATCATGATTACGTAATTAAAGAATAGAAAACATGATTTATATAAAATATATATTCAGAATATACATATAAGTAATAGATCAATAAATGGAAAGAAATACAACGTTCATGGAGAAGGTAGGTCGTACGTACGCATGAACGTTGTTTTCGTTTCCTCATTGAATTGATTGGAATTAAATAGATGACATAAATATATATATAAATAAATCCAGTAGAATTATTATTTCATATATTTCGTTATTATTCATTATATAAACTTTATTATCATTCATGTATGGTTACAATGGAGAATGAATCTCATCACATCATGGAGATGGTAGTCCGTACGTACGCATGAGCGATGATATCATTCCCATGATCGAGGAATTTTATTGGAGTCTATGTATACTATTACAGAATAAATATCACTTTACAATAATCATATATAGTTATTATTTACACCATTATACTAATCCAAGTAAGGTGGTGGTGGAAAATATATTACACCACGGCGTGGAGACGGTATTCCGTACGTACGCACGCGTGGTGATTTTGTTTTCTGTAGGATGGATAGATGGTGAAATAGGTTTGTTTAGTAATTATAATAACATATCATTATATGATTTATACTGATGTTATTACTTCATAATGAAACAACTAAATAAGAAGAAGTGGAAGAAGAAATAAAGTTGAAAGAATCGGTAACAGACATTACCTCTTCTTTGAAGCGCCTCTTTGAGACCTCCTCTTAGGGAACTAAAATTAGTCTTTGAAGAAGACCAGAACCTCTAGGATGTTTCTATGGAAGTGTACAAGATAATTTGGCAGGGGTTGTCCGAGCTTGAAGGCTCAAAGTGGTGTGAGGAAGAGAGGGAGGAGGTTTCCTTTTATAAGGGAGGAGAGGGGCACCTTTGGAAAAACAAAAAATATTATTTTATTATAAAGTAATATTCCGTTATTAATAGCTCAAAATTGATATATTTCGAGCTAAGGTGGGGATGGATCGTAATCCTCTCATAAAATATAATTTAGACAAGTTTAGGGCATTATATTAACCTTATTATATAGTTTTAACTCTTAGTTAATTAGATTGACATTTACCATTTCACATTGTATTTTTATATTATATAGTTAATAAATTTACCATATATATCCAAGAGACCCCCAAGTGGTCCATTAATGATACAACTATCATGATATAAGTATCTTGGCAGAACCATAGATTTTTAGGAATATAATAACAATTTATAATATAATATTTGTTTTAAAAACGTTCTTTAATGTTAATTTTGACACTATTTGGTAATTGATTTTTGTGAAAATCATAACAGAATGATTAGTTAGAAAAAAATTAATTAAATCAATAATAACATGTCATATTAATATATAAAATTATTGGAATTCATAAAAAGTCTCAAATTACATTTATTTGGGTATTTATAACATCAATTATGTCAATATTTCATTAATAAGATAATTACTGCATCATCATTGTGTCATAAATAAATTAACATATTTTAAGTATAAAAATTACAAATAAAATACCATTATGTAGGAAATATTTTTATATTTCTAATGAATATTTATAGTCGAATTTATCATATGTATAAAACTATATTAAAAATAATTTAGTTATTAAACATTGATTTTAACTATTTTAACCCTTCTTTAAATAAATTAATAATAAATGTCCTAATCTAACCCAAGTGGGCCTAAATGGTCATATTTTATTCTTATGGTTGTTTTTGCCCAAATTAAACTTATCCAATAGAATTAGGACTTGTGTTAGGGTAATAATAATATCATCGTTTCCCTAAATTACCCTATTTACTTTTAACCGTGGTAAAAAAAGTAAAAAGTTACTATTCACCAAAAATTATTTTCATCTCATTGAACCATATTTTAGTCCTTGATATTAACCATGTCTATCGGATTTTAGAAATTCCACTCACAGAAGCGGTAAAATTAAGTTTTATGAAAAATTCAGTTTTTTAAGTACCACCTAGTGGTTTCACTATTCATCGAAAATTACAGTTTTTCAGAAAAATACCAAAAATTCTGCATAAGCATTATTTGATATTCTGAATTCAAAATTGATGTCTATTTTACCAAATTCAAAACATAGAATTTGAATTAATTTTAAAATTAATTCCTGTTATCAAAACAAATAGCGTGTTATTTTAGGAAACAATAACTATCAAAAGATTGATACTTGTTTATATCCAATTTCAAAGTGAAATTAATTCCAATGACCAACATTGTATTGAATGGTAAAAATATATTATAATTACACTTTAAACCAAATTAAAAAGGTAATCTAACCATATAAATTATTGCAATGAAAAAAGATGTTTTTAATTAAAATATAGCGTGTTTTTACTATTCATTAAAATATGAAAGTTATCAGAATAATATAAAAAATTTATCCAAAGAAAATTTTTATATCCTGATTCCAAAGAAGAATTTTATTTTGTTAAATTGAACTTATAGACATATCAAAAACAAGATTTAAAGTGGGTGCGCCATCAAAAGGCGGTAAAACTACATTTTTTGAAAATTACTTATTTTACTCGAAAAATTGATTTTGTTCTTATACCATGTTCGAGAAAATGAGTAAGATGAATGATAATGGTATAAAATTCAAAATGTAGTTGATACTATTCATAGCGGTTAGTTCATATAACATATCGTTGTTTAGCGAAACTCATTATTGCGTACAACACATGCTATCGTGGAAGGTCGTGATTGCGTGTAATGCAAGCCAAGTCAAGGATGCATGTTGTGCAAGATCCTTTTGGTGTAGCGTACAACACAAGACATTAATTAAATAAAAATAATATTTTTCATAAAATCTCGGGGTGTTACAGTATCAAATTTATATTTATCTTCTGTAGTACTAAGTGAAGTAATTTCATGTTTTTTCTTTACCAGCCCAAACATGTCTTCCAAATACAGAATGCTCCACCACTGATTGACTTTCAATCCTCTACATCTCCAGCCCATTCAGCATCAAAAAATGCTGATAGTTTACTATCTCTTTATGTAATATTTTATAGACCATAATTATTTGTAACTTGAATGTATCTCATGATTCTTTTCACTACCACCATATGTTCTTCCATCAGGTTACTCCGAATACAGGCTACAAGGAAAGTTTAAAAGAGAACATATGGTTGTGTCACCGTCAAGTACAATAAAATTAATGATTTTTTTTTTCTGATTCAACATCATGATGTGACTCTAGAGAGTTTTTTACATATTCCTATACCTCTGTATTATCATTTTTCCATGTTAATATTCTTCCCCATATTCTATCACATTAGTTCAATAATTCCTTGATGCATTAAAATTTTTCAATTCAACGATCTAAACATCACTACTTTGCATAATTATTCCAAAGATATTATTGAATCACTTGTAAGCTTTTCTATCCATTGAGTATCCAAGAAATATTATTTCATCTCCATTGTCACCATACTTCCCTTGATTTACATCATTGTTTTGGATGAAATATTTGCTTCAAAAAGCACAAAAATATTTCAAGGAGGGATTCCTTCCATTTCAAAAATCATATGGTGTCTTTGTCTTACCCATATATAAACATGTTTGGTTTTGAAAATACAATGCAGCTTGAAATACCTCTTTTTATTAACGCCGATGAGTATATCTCTTAATCAGCATAGTTATGGACATATTGTTTACCTATCAATTAATGTGCTCAGCAAATCCATTTTGACGTGGAGTTCTCACGGCTTCCACCAAATGTTGTATCCCATGCTTCTCTAGGTAATTTTAAAATTCAATGGATGTGTATTCCCCTCCATTAGAAGACCATAGGTCTTTGATCTTTCGTCCATTATCATTCTCAACGATTCAAAGATCTGTCTCCATGAAATCAAGAACATGTAGCTTCCTATGTAAAATAGTCACACATTCCATTATACGATAATCATATATGAAAATAACAAAGTACATTTGTCCATGTGTTTAGACAACATTTATTAGTCCACATACGTCTGTATGGATGACGTCAAGAAGATTATATTCTTTTTCTTATTTGGCCAGTAGGAACAACATACCAATTTTCCTTGCATGAATGCATCGCAGGTTTTTTCTCATTCCCGCTTCATATTAGGGATATCCATGACTATATTCAGCTTATATATCCTTTCCATGTCTTACTGATTGATGTTCCCCAATCAGTGATGCCCCAAGCTATTTTCATCTATATGTTTTAGGGAGTAAATGTTCTCTTTGATATCATCTAGAGAAATGTTTCCTTCTGTTCTGTATCCTTTCATGAGATAATTCTCAAACATTCCTCATATAGTACAACAATTCTGATTGAATTTCAAAATAATTATTAAGTCACATAATTGACTCACATGAAGATGATTATGATGTAGACCATGTACATAAATGACTTCAGTTTTATTAATATCTCCAATAGCTAGCTCAGTAATTCCATTTCTTTTTTACCTTCAAATCACCATCATTACCAAACCTCACTTTTCTATCAACCTCTTTCCTGGTATTTGTTAATAGGTTTACATTGCCCATCATGTGGGATGAACATCCTCTATCAAGAATCTAGGTGTTTTTGTTCTTTGTGGATTTGAGAGCAACTTAGGAAATATTGTATTTTTAAATTTTCCCATATTCTATCCATGTGATATTGGATTGAGTGTAGGACACTGATGGACTTTCGATTCTATCTTCAATATATATGGGTTCTTCATATTCAAATTATTCTTCCCAAGGAGAAAACCTATTTGAAATAGAAACACCATCGAGTTGATGAGTATTGACTAATCTTTTATCATTGAAAAAATTTCTACTATCATACCTTTGCTTGAAATACAAAGCTTTATTTCCAAAGTTAGAACAGTGAAGACAATATCCATAGATATTATTTCTTCTATAATAATTATGATATTAATATATTCTCTTTTTTCTTACTAATAAATATTCGTCATTTATATATCTCTTTTACTCTTTGCATTATGACATGGTATGGCTTAGATAGAAACATAATTGACACATCATTAGAGAGAATACTTTCTCAATTCTATTTCTCTTCATGCCTTCTTCTGTGGGAAAATAGTTTGACTGCCTATACATTCATGAAACTCGATGGTAATCTTCAGTTCTCCTGTTAGTTTGATTTAAGTATTTCTTTTTCATCGTATCTGGTGGATTTTAAACATTATCAACTTTTAGCTTTGTGTTATTCTATTCCACTTTATTTATAGTATTTGAAGTTTTGACATCAATGAAATTTCTAGAATTTCCCTTTCATGCTGGTATTTTACCACTTAAGATCATTCTAACTCCATCAGAGCCATTTTTTCTCTCCCTAGTAACTTATCATCGAAGAAACTTAAAAATTATATTTTCTTCTTTGCTTATTTTGAAATTGATTCCCTTTCAAGTTTACTTCTCATAGTAACAACATCTTCTTCGAGTCCCTCAATGGTCTTGTACTTATCCTCTAGTATCGAGGTAAGTTCATCGAAGACTTTTTATTGTTCTTCAAATATATGTTTTTTTCCACACTATAATTAGTGCTTTCTAGGATTGATGATTGTACTTTCACCAGTTCTTCTAGTCATTCAATTTCTGCTTTCAGCTGATCAATATATTTTGATGATTCCTCCATGTTTTCTTTCATCTTTTTTCTTTAGTTAAATTTATTATCAATCTTACCAAAAGCATACTTCTGTTGAAACTTGAGATTGAAATTAGTATTAAACTAATTATATCTAGCTTTATCTAGAAATGATTCAGAATTTGTAATGGTATCCATCATAGAGGCATGGTTTCCAGTCTTAAATTATGGTTCTTCTTCCTCACAAAATTCATTTTCATCATCTTCCTCTTCACAGACAAAAATATTATTGTATACATTCATTGAAAATTTGAAGTTTTCATTTTAAAGAATCATTTAAAAGGCATCTACATGTTTTCATCTCTACGCTCTTCATTATAAAATTTTCTTGAGCACTAATAAGAAATGTTCCCAACTTTTCTGTAGTTAAAACAAGCCAAAGGTAACATGCCTTAAAATTTCCTTATTCCCTTCATGAGATTCTTGGAAATGAGAGAAAGATTTCTGTTTTCCTTATAATCATAATCACTGCAATCTCCAAAACTTTTTGTTTTTCCATGGCCTTGAATTATATTTCCTTTGTTACACAATTTGAAGATTCTTCTAGTTTGATTCTTATTTCATATGCTGATAGATTTATCAATAGATCATCCACTAAGATTTTAGAGTGATATTTTTCCAAAAGGGATGACACATTTTAATTTTAATAGGGTGGAATTATTCTCTATATTTTCTTCACTATGTTAATGTATTTGATTTCATCATTTAGGCCATATATTGCTCCAATAATTTCAGTAATTCGATTGAAAATGGATTCGGTATTCTCATCAGGGTGCATCTTCATATCATCAAACTTATTGTGTAGTACATGAATTTTTTCCTCCTTTACTTAGATATATCCTTCATAAATATTCATTAGTTTATCTTACATTGACTTGGAATATTTGTAAATTATTACCTTTAGATTAATATGATTAGAAAGTACTAAAGTGAAAGAATTCTGTGCTTTTGCATCTGTATCAAGCAATTTCCAGTCTGTATCTATCATCAACAGTCTTATAGGATCATTGACTTGTATTCCTTGTGAAGTATCAAATAAGGCTTCCAATCTAAGACATATTAGGTGAGATTTCATACTTTTCCATATCTAAAAATTACTTCCATCAAAGAGGGGAACTCCCATAACATTGACTGGATTCTCCATGACAACAGAAGATAAATTCAACACTAGCAACCTTTACACTTTGATACCACTTTAAAGACCCCAGACCATCCTAAGATGGGAGGGGTGAATAAGCATGTCATATTTTTCTTTTAAATATATGTATTTTTTCCCATATTGGTAGAAACCTATTAAACATGTTTGAAGAGGAAGTGCAGAACATAAATAATCTCATGCTAATCAATGACACATCAATTTTATTTTGTTCACCTCTAAGTGATACATATAAGGAGGATACACCAACAGTGTATCGGTCGTACCACACCCATTAATCCTCAAAATTTTTGGATAACAAAAGTTTGGGAAAAGTCACTCAGTCTTAGGCGCACTGCTTTTACAAGGTTTTACGAATAGAATACTTTTCCCCTGAGATCACTTCCGCTAACTCCCCCTTAGTCATTGCGTTGGAAGAATATTTACTCAGTTTATCAACTTGAAGGTCGATTCAATGGTTTATCATTAAACCGTGCATCCTAAACATTAAGTGGATGCTATGTTTAAGTCCCATAATAACCCATAAATGTAATTTATTTTCATACCCACTGATATGTTATGGAAATTACTTTTGTAAACTGATTTGGTCAATTTTTGGCCTTCCTTGTGTGCTCCACATACTGTGTTACTGGTATGGTGCATAGACTACCTTCTCTGTGTACCAATGCTATTTCCATAGACTATCCGACAACTTCGTCAATTTCCATACTCTGTGTAATACCATATTCCGTGTATTACTCTACTCCTCTACATACATTCCTACTATGCGTACTACCCTGCTTCACTGTGTACTACGAGAGCTTCCTGCACAAACTACACTCTCTTATATAGAATATTTTCCTTACCCGGATGATTCTCTCTACATACTTTCTTCTCCTCCAAAAACCACTTCATACTACATCTTATTTCTTCCCAAAATTTTAATCTCCAATATTGTCACATCATAAACGGGATTACTTCTCCTTAAAAAGGTACATAACTCCACAAATTTTTCCAATCTTATTTACCCAAATTTTGAATGTTGTATAATCTTTATTATAAACTGAACACTATTGGTGAACTCTTATCCTCCACCATGTAGAACTCATGTTTTTAAAACTGCAACAATCCCACCAACCTCCAATATTCCACGTACAACACTCCTTGGCTGCATACCATCACTACAAACCATTTTTGGTTTTGTGACCGCTCCGCGTACCATTCCCGCTACTTGGTACACTACCGTGAACTATTCTTGGAACACGGTACGTGGTCCATGTTCCTAGGTATGGGGTTCCATTATTTTTCCGATTTTTTCCCTTTTCAGATACCATTCACTAATATGAGATAAAACATTGTTTTCAAAAACCAAACACCCAATTTATTTCCCCAAAACTAGAAAACACTGAGAGAATACTCCACCTTAAATACTGCTTTCACCCTCAAAAATTTGACCTCATTCCCTATGAACTCCTAAGTCATACACATGCAGATTGACAATAAACACAAAAAAACTCCATTATTATCAATAAAGAACCTTTTATCCTACATAATATTCTCTTTATACTGGATACAAGCATGAAATTCCCATAATAATTACTAACATAAAATAAACATGGTGTTTATTTTATAATACCATATTTCCACTTATCACATCTGTAAATACCAATAATTAGTCACTCCATGGTGTCCTGTGGAAAATAAAACATAAGAATACATTAAACTCAGAAGATCTATAAAGACATGTGTACAATAGAAACTATCATGAATATATAGGACATAATCAATAAGAAAATGGAAATAATAACAAACATTCCGTGTTGACAAAAAATTGACCATGAGGGATAATATTAAAAGATTAAATAAAGAAGTATATTATGATATAAATAATCACACGAACATGAAACATAACCATAGATATTCTAACTAGTAAAATAATCACATGGAACATCCATATCTAACATCATAATGAAGACATCCATAATTATTCACATCATAAATATACAATATCATCCATTAATAAATACATTTTAAATAAATGGGTAATGCATCACCCAATAACCCAATCAAAACTGTCCCTTTTAACCTATTGATTTATTGAGGGGATATAGTGGTCCAGTCCCATTGGATACTAAATACAATGAAATAATCAAATGAAATGGAAAAAACAAAATAAACACAGACATTTATATTTAAAAAAACATATAAATTGTTAATAAATACCAAAACCAATAAACACAATCATAAACCATTTAGAATATTATGGTGAATGGTAAAATAGAACACCCTAGTAATAAAAATTATAAACCATCTAGATTAATAAAAATGATTGAATAATTTCAAAATAATCAAAGTAGAGCATATGTGAAATAAGGGTTATTTTCATTGATTAATAAAAATACAATAAATATTCCATTAACATATTCATGAATAAAATATCAATTTTTATTTCCAAAATTACATTCAGAAATAGAAAAATAAGATAATATTAAAAAAAATTAATTAATAAAATATTTATACACATGTAAAGGATTATTTAAAGAAATGAGTGGTTATGATGGAAGGTAATTCCATACAGGACACATATGTTAAAAATCATTCCTTTTACATTTTCTTAAAAAGGATAATAAGTTACACATTTATAAAATAAAAAAAGATTAAATTCAAACCATAATTTTAAAATTTAATCATGGGAAAATTTTCATTAAAAAATACATTAGATAATGTTAAAACATTTATTGACATAATTTTTATAAAACATTGGTATAATAGGGAAAATAATTTTCATCTGTAACGGTAAATAAATTCGAAATTTATTAAAGCCAATATTTTTCGTCATTTTATATACAAAAGATATAGAAAGGGAATTATTATTTGAAAATTTCATGAAATCAAAATGATTAAAAAATCATGTTTTCATTCTGTTAAAGATTATAAAATTTCATCATCTGAAACATAATGATAAATAATACGGATAAATGAAGAGATTGAAAAATATACCAATACCACTTCCATAAAATTATTATCCTAATCAACAAGAAAAAAAATAGTTTCAAATGAAATATTAAATACAATGATGATAATGGAATTAATGATATAACATATAGAATGTGAATTATATAAAACACGCAAAATAACTAATGTTTGAACAAGGGATACATCACATGAAAATCTAAGTGAGATAAAAAACACTGAAATCAAATCTGATTTCTATCATACATGTGTATACCTAATATATAATAAATATATATTTATTATACATATATTATAAAACTATACTTATATATTTCATACCATATATTATTTACATATAGTACCTTTGGGCCTATTTGTTAACAATTATATAATAAAATCACTATTTTAGGTAACAATATCATATTTTCATGTTTGATTTGATTTTTTATTTTCAATAATTTTACATTTATTATGGTTCCACTATATCCAAAATTTAAAACATGATATAAATATCATATATATTAATTATATATTTATGAATCGTAATTCATAAAATTCAATGATAGAAATGTCATTATATTGTTTATGGAGATAGTAGGTCGTACATACGTATGAATGTAATTTCAAACTTCTTGTTGGATGGGAAAAAATAGGTTCTTATTCAT
The DNA here is from genome assembly GCA_963277665.1 of Viscum album. Classification (NCBI taxonomy): domain Eukaryota; kingdom Viridiplantae; phylum Streptophyta; class Magnoliopsida; order Santalales; family Viscaceae; genus Viscum; species Viscum album. Next base: position 856,521,447 of record OY728155.1, on the reverse strand, counting down.
ATTTAAAAAAAATTAATATAGAATGTATTTTAATCAAATCCATCTTTATTACTATCCATACATAAATAAAATGAACAACATTTCACAACACTATGTGGATATGGTAGTCTACACATATGCATGAGTGATGTTATTATTTCCAAAGGATTGGAATGTAAGAAGTTAGATGTTATATTATCTTTTCAAAAAAAATTAGGTCATGAATATAAGATATTTTAATTATCATTATACTCACTATTATTCATCTAAAGAGAATGTGAAGAAGAAAATCACATTGCATAGCGATGCGGTGGTTCACCGTACACAAAAGTGAAGATATTTTACCTCCCAATGGAATGAAAAGTATTTATTTTTATGAGATATCATAATTTAATATGTATCATAATTTCTAATATAAAATATTAATATGTTAAATCAATTTATCATATCCTTTCAAGAATAGTGGTGATGGAAAAAATAATTATATCAGTTTGTTAGGTTGTAGTCTACCATAAACATGATCAGTGGGTTATTTTCCCATTTAACAGAAGTATATATGGATATGGGTTGTTAAATTAACATGATAACATAATAATATATAAGGGATAGTGGAGTTATTATATTATTGGAACATCCCGAGCCTGCTCTTCCGAACTCAGTGTTTAAAAATGATGTGTAATTTCTTTATAAAAGTAACTATATAATTGCACAACAATAAACATAATCGAGGAACATTTACTATTATATGATTTGGAGGATTAGACAACACCTTACATTTATCAAATATGAAAAATAAAGAAAAAAATTATGACTACACTTCTGTACGCTCTAACTTCAAAATGATGAAATCAATATTTAATCATCTACGGTAACTGTGAAAATTTATTTTAATCCAAAGGGGTGAGCATAAATTTCCCCATTAAGGGGTTTTAAAACCTTTGGTAAATACCATTTCAAAAATAAATATAACAAAAATGACTTTTTAAAATATATTTACAAAAAATTATAATGCTTTGGAATAAATATACTTTAAAAATCCTATAAAATTGATCTAGTGATTTTATTTGGAGAACATTAAGCAAGATCCTGAAAAAAAAACCATATTTTAATGCCACATGAATCGTTGAAGGCTATACTAGGCCTACCCACTTAGCAAATGATGGGTTCACTCCCCAATGACCATATATTTTTATAACGAACAAGCACCAGGTTTTTCGAAAACATTTTAGGCATTGTTTACAAATATATATTTTTTTTAATAGATGTTTTTTATTTTAAAAAATCTCAATGTATTAAATTACACATTCATAATTATATATATATATATATAAATATATGAACTTCCATATCATCATTTCATGTTTGGTTATAACCATTACTTATACCACCTAGAATTTTCATGTACTATCCATGTATTCCTCCTTCCTTTAATGAATCACCTTTATTGATCATATGAGTAGTTTGATATTCATAAATTAATCATAATAATTAATTCAGTTCAACATATAAAATTTTCAAAGGAAACATTTTAAATAAAAACACTTTCAACAATACCCAGGTACTTATTAATTTTGGAACTAATATTAAAATTTAAATTAAAACATGTTCTTATAATAAATGTAATGTATTTAAATGTAATGTATAAATTTATGTCCTTGTTTATATGCAGATGAAATTTCCCTAATTTTAATAAATCATGATGAAATTTCATGTGCATTTTTTCAGAAACATGAAATTAAATTATAACATTTCTATAGAAATTTCATCCAATTCCAATAAAAATCCATTTTTTGTAAAGTTTATCCATCGTTCTTGTATATGTATATATACATATATATGCTTGTATATGATGAAAATATGATATTATTACTTTTATAATTTCACAATTTGACTAATATATAGTTGATAATAATTAATTTAAAATTGTTATATACTTGTAAATTATACAATTATATATATATATCACAAAATGAAAGAATAAATTCATGTTTAAATAAAACATCAATAAATAGAAATATTATTGGAATAATTATCATGAAATAAAATTAAAACAAAAACATTTATATATATCTATATATATCACACACATGTAACAAACGTATCCTTTTGAAATAAGTTTTCAACTATATAAATAATTAAATGGACTACCTTAAAGATTTCGAACAAGCGCTTATTTAAAACTTCTCAAAAAATTTGAAACTTCAAAACAAGTTTGACTTTTATTTCATGAAACCAACAATAAAATGCTTGAAAAATAATTTTCCCATATTAAAAACCATAAAATAGAGATTATAACATGGATTAAATAAATAAATAGAACTTATCTTAAAAAAACATACTTAATTAATTTCCATCAGGAATAAACAAAAAAAAGATATAAATTTTCCCTAGAAAAAAACATGAGTATAGGGAACCTTATGATTTTTTCTTATAAGAATCAAAACACGGCCCATTATAATGAAACAAAAGGAATAGAATAGGGATTCACCCTCTTATTTTCTCAAAATGATTTCTCTCACCTACCTTTCATCTCTCTCACTTATACATATAACAATATAAAAGAAAGATGAGACTTTATATAGTCGTATCACAACTATAAAATGTTTTTTATAAAATAAATAGATAAAAAATGTATAGTATAAATATTACGCTTTCTAAGCAAGTTGAGATTTCATAAGTCAGTAGAATGAAAAAATCAATGTTTGAAAACAAACATTTGAGTTTCTAAAAAAATAGTTATCCATGAAACTATTTGGGAAATGGAATTCTAAATTGAATTCTATATATGGAAACATGAAAAACAAATGAAATTTGTATTTTACAACGATTTTGATCCCCAAAAAATAATACAAGGACTTGAACAAACTGGTTATGCACCATGTCAGATTGAATTAAGATAGATTTATTGAAATTGATGGAAATATGAAAAAAAAATAATTCCAGATAAAGACATAAGATAAATTTATATGAATAAAACAAAGGAAAATATAGGTAATAGTAATCTATTGACATCGAGAGATGAAAAATAAATGGATAACAATGAAATAGTGAGTTAATACACTAAAAACAAATCTAAAAATCATATTGAAATACAAAAAACATGAATAAACAATACATACATGAATAACTAGATAGTGCAAAGAAGAAATCAAAAACAAACATCATTTTCCCCAAAATCGAGTTTGAATCACCTATTGTGGTCGAGATCTGGTTGGTGAAGCTCAAATTTGAATGCTCATGGTTTCACCATTTTTGACCCTCCTCTTGGAAACATTGATCCAAATCATGACAGCCTTCAAACTCAGAATCATATCTAGATCCTGCTTCAACAAATCCAACACCACTATGCTCGGATTCAACACCTCCCAGATATAAACCTGACACCTCACAAATCCTCTGCTTCATCCGCTGATAGAACCTGATGAAAAAGAAAACCTGACTCCCCTTTGCTTTGTCTTGCATATAGACTTCCCTATGATAAACCATTTCCCAATTCTATTTTTATTTTTATTTTTATTACTAATTCAATTGGATAATAACATATAAAATATAATTATAATATAAAAAATTAATATTTGATTATAATTATATTTCCAATTTTTTTAATAATAACTCATAAAATTTCAATATATATATATATATATATATATATTGTAGCACCCCTGGTTTACGTTTTTTTACCCTTTTATGTTTTTTATGTATATAATGGGGTTAAGTAATGTTTGGGAGGGTTTGTAATGGTTTTGGAATGTTTTGGTGGCCTTTTTAGGGTTGCATGGTTTGAGGACGAAGAGGGGGAACTATGAAGAATTTCTAGGTAACCATGTAACTTGAGGCAGTGGGGTTCCATGCATTTTGTGCGTTTGTTTTCAATCCATGAAAGGAGGTCATTTGATATTCCCTTTGAGATAGTATAATATGCATCGTTATCTCATGGTTTGTCAAACTGTGTGAGTTATTTATGCAGTGCATTAAAAATGGTTATTTTTAAAATGGGGATAGACTAGAATATCCCTAACTCACCCATTTCTTATCCCATATAAACCCTATGTGGTATTCCTTGTTATCAAGTGGTAGAGGGTTCCACCACCCATTTTGGAAGAAAATTTAAGGTGTTTCTTGGTTGTTTGAAGGGGGTTCATCTCAGGCAAGTCTTCTCTCTTGGTTTTTTTTGGTTTTCTATAGATCTTCTCTCTTCCCTTCCTTGGTTTTCTATATCTACATCTTTTTAATCTAGATATAAGTTCTATTGGCACAATGTGATTATGCTAGGGCTTTTTAATTATGGGTAAGGAAATACATAGGGGTTTGGGTGGAGCGTTTTCCCGGATTTGTGGTGCAGTTTCTTGTGGGTCGATTTCACCAGAACCCTAAGGTAAGTGGATTCTCTCTCGAATCCACTTTTCTAGACCATTATGCCTTATTTGAAATTAAATTTCTTTTTCTTGAAATTAATTTTGATTAATATGTTTTAATGTTGGTGGAAACCCATTGGGTGCTGATTTGGGGATTCTGGGTAAAATGGGATATTGTTAAAAAATGGGTTTCATTGAGTTCTTTAAAAATGTTGATTTTAAAATCGACAATGGATTGAATTATAGAAATTATTTTAGGAAATATTAATTTCAATAATGTTATTTTTTTATTGAAATTTGGTTTGGCGTGGAAAATTTTTAGAGGGAATTTTCAATAAATAGTGGATTTATTGATGTGATTTGGCATGTGTTGTAATTAGAAGTGTGCATAATGTGTGGATTTGGGGTTCTTTATTCTTATTTAAGGGTTAATCATTAATTCTTGTTTTTATTTTGTGTAATTGGATAAAAAGTATCACTATATAAGGTTATGGATAGTGGATAAAACGGCCACCATTATGGATTTGTGGTTGGAAATTTCCACTAATTGTGAATGTAGTAAATGGGTTGGACAAAAGTTCACCATGGTTGTTTCCCATGTTGTGTGTTGCTACATAAGATATATTTTTTTCACTACATGAAATTGTGAAATGGATAATAGAATTGTTGTTTGGTTTTCCCTTAGGTTTCATGGCTTGTTAAGGTTATGTTCGGATTGTGGTAAGGGTTTCACTATTTAATGTTTTATATAAACTACTTTATATAAATGTGCTAACAGTTCAATCCTAGTGGTGTGTGTAGGGAATTAATTTGGTGAAATGCTACAAAGTATTATTACTCACCCCCACTATGGAAATTTGGTGGTTTTTTATATTTTGTATCCTGAGACACAGGTAAGAGTAAGGTATCTCATTTTTCTAGCAGTTATTCGTGATTTTTGGGTGGTTAGGTGGTGCTTGGAGCTTGGATCTTGTAGTGGAGTAGTGGATGGTGACTTGGATTACTTTGGGTCTCTTGTTTAGTTTTTCTCTTGGTACTATGATTTTGTTATGGTTTGGTTGTATTAGTTTTTGGTAATTGTTATGGATTATTAGTTTATATCTTTGTAATATATGGTTTCTAGTTCTATGATAACATGCATAATATAGTTTTGTTGGTAATGGCTTGTTTGGTTAGTTGGTTTATCATAAGGGAAATCATCCACCAATTTATTCTTGAATCTATAGGAATTTATTGTCATCATTTGGCACCTTGGGAATGTTTCTTAAGACCTAGTAGCACATCACCACATTATTATGTCATTGAGAAGGTGTGAGATGTTACAAGTGGTGTCATCTTGTTCTGTCATTTGGCATTAATTGTTGGTCCTGGTGTTGGAATTCATTCATGGTCCAATCAATGAGTCGGGATGGTAGTAAGGCATAATATTGTCAGAACATGGAATGTATAGCATAAAAAGATGTCACTAACCCTTTTATGTTGAACATAAAGTTACCAGGGAGTAGGGTACATAAGTATTTTGGAGATACATATAGAAATTGGATATCTCATTGTTCTGGGTATAGCCAATTTGATGGGCATGGAATGCATGATAGAAATTAAATCCCTCGATGATTCATTTTTTAATTGGTATAATGAAATATGTTATGGTTTTAATATATTGATGTGTAATAAATTTGGAAATTAATTCAAAAGTGCAGGTTTAAAATTTATATGGTTATAGTATTTTTAAATTGGGCCATTTTTTGAAACATGGTGTATTTTTCAGAATAGTCATACAAGAGAAATGTGAAATTTTGGAAATCTTGGTTGGGGTAGTTTTTATGCAATATAATTTGAATCATTATTCTTTTCTTTCTATGGGTATGGGACCTATGGATGTTTTTTTGTTGATATAAATAGTACTGAGTATGCCTCATAGAGACCAACCATAGGAAGAAGATAAAAATATGGTTTTACTTGAGCCTCATGTGATCCAACATATAGTTTATAGTATAGTGCATGCTTTCCAAGATGTGGAAAGTGGGAATACATTGGATGAAACAAAGCATGTGGATCATTCATTTCAGTTTCAAAGAAAAAATAAAACAATTTTTAGGGGTGATTTGGAGCTAGAAAGGGCTGAAGTGTGGATGAATAAAATGATTATGATATTTGATTTCTTGGGAACACCATCAGAGATGAATGTTAACTTAGTCACATGCTTAATTGAATATACTTCCCTAATGTTGTGGGAACTGGAATATCAAGCTGGGATGGACCGATGTGTGACATGGGAGGGTTTTGAAGAATTGTTTAATAAACAATTATACCCTCATATATTAAGAATTTAGCATAAAATAGATTTATTTATTTTGAAGTTGGAGAAACTTTCAGTAATAGAATATGTGGCCATGTTTATGAACATAGTGTAGTTTGTGCCCAAGGAGGAGGTAGTGCATCATTGAATTAATGAATTTTCTATGTTGGGATAAAGTAGGTAATTTGGTCCAAGATAGTGGTGCTGTGTATAGATGATTACATAGAAATGGTTAATAGATATATGTTGGATGAGTGAGTTATTTAGGGCGCTGAAAGTGGGGGAATTATGTTGGTACCCATGGGAAATAGTGGGAACTCAAATGCTGGGATCAAGCGTAAGAGGTACAGTTATTTCTAGAGCGGGAATACAGCTCAGAATCTGACTCCAGGATCAGTGAATCATCCTCCAAATCCTCATAGGGAGTCAGGATGTTTTCAGTGTGTCTCTATAGGACACATGATGTGGGATTTGATGGTGCAACCTTGAACATGTCATAACTTTAAGGAGATGGATAAATCATCAATTGCATTTCCATAATGCTCTATGGTTGGGTGTTCGTGATACTCCTTAGGGGTCACAGGCATCCTATGCCTTGACAAGGTGTGGGTAGTAGCATACTCCTCGTATGAAAAGATGAGTTATTTATGGGGATTTTAGATATTCCCTGACACCATAGCAGGGTAATTAAGGGAAGAGTGTAGAAAGAATGTAGATATTTAGAGATAAATAGGTTTGGATGGATGATTAGTCAGGACCATCCACGATTCAAGGTACAGTTCTTTTGAATTTCATGTTGATGCATGATTTTTTTGATATAGGTGCTTCCCATTCATTAATTTCTTCCTATACTATTATTTTGAAGTTTTTAACTATGAAAACGATGCCATTTTTTTAAATATAAAAATTATTCGGGTCAAAATGAGTGTTCATCCTTACAGTGTAGTGCATGTTGTGTAGCTATGGATGACATTGAATTGATGTGGGATTTCTCAGTGATTGATATGGATTTTTATGATATAATAATGGAAATGTATTGGATGAAAATTTATAAGGCCCATATCGATTCCCATGCATGAAAAGTTAGTTTTATGATGGAGGATGGTGTTGAACACCTTTTTAGAGGGGAGAGGAATGAAAATATAGGTACAATGGATTTTTTGGATCCAGTTATCAGCATGATCTCCTAACAGTTAACCTCTTTATCATTGGAATCAGTTGAAGATTCTTATTAGAGTGTTCTCCCAGTAGATGTTGAAAAATTTATGGATGTATTTCATGAATAATTATCAGGGTTTCCACCTGTGAGAGAAGTAGATTTTATGATTTATCTCTTTATGGGGACATGTACTATGTCATTTCCATCTTAATAAATGTCACCATCAAAATTATGGGAATTTAAAGTGCAACTGGATGTGTTATATATCAAAAGGTTCATTCGGCCTAGCACGTCTCAGTGGGAAGTTCCAGTTTTGTTTGTTAAAATGACATATGGAACTCTATGGCTCTGTATGGATTATCTTAGACTTAATCAGGTTATAATGAAGAATCTATATCAACTTTCAGACATTGATGATCTATTTTACCATTTTAGGGGAGCTCTGTTTTTCTACAAGATTGAATTGAGGTCAGGATATCATCAATTTCATGTGAGGAAGGTAAATATTCCCAAAACATCTTTCAGAAGTAGGTACGACAATTATAAGTATGGGGTTATACCCTATGGTACTAATTAATTCATCATTAGTGTTAATGGAATTGATGAATAATATTTTTTAGAGATATATTGATTCTTTTATCGTGGTGTTTTTTTGATGATATATTGGTGTATAAGAGGACAAGGGGGAACATGAACAACACTTGGTGCTAGTGTTGGGGATATTGAGGGATAATCGGTTGTATTCCATGTTGTCAAAGTGCGACTTTTGGATACAGGTGGTTTGTTTCCTTGGCCATGTTATTTCAGAGAAGGGTGATTAAGTTGATTAAAAAAATATAGAGGTTTTTATCTCATGTATTTCGCCAAATAATGTATTTTAGATACAGAAATTCTTTCTACTAGTTGGGAAATATCGATATTTTGATCATGATTTCTCCCCATGGGCCTCACTAATGAAAACGCTGACAAGGAATAATGTTCCATTACAATGAGATTAGTAGTGTCATAAATGTTTTTAAGAGCTCATGGTTCACCTTACATCAACACTAATCTTGGTTTTTCCTGGAGTTGGGATATGGTACATGGTGTATTGTGACACATCGGGATTTGGTTTTTGGTGTTTCCCATTAATGGGGATCATGTGGTTGCATATGGATCAAAATAGTTGAGGTAACATGAGAATGACTACCCAACACATGATTTGGAGTTTGTGACAGTGGTTACTACAATAAAAATGTGGAATCATTATATCTATGGTGATAATTTCACAGTGTTTACTAATAAAAAGATATTAAGAAAAAATTTCTCACAAAGATATTTCAACTTGCTACAAAGGATATGGATGGAAAATCTCCAGATGATTGATTTTGACTTAATGTACACACCAAGTATGGGAAATTTAGTTCCAGATGAATTAAGTAGAAAATGATTGTCTCAGGTGGTCAAAATGGTATTAGATTAGTGGTAGTTGATGTCAGTCAAACCTGAAATATGGTTGGAATTTGAGGACTAGGGTGACAGAGCGGTCTTCTTACCACAATTGTTTATTCCTAGATTTTTCTATTTGGTTAAAGAGTCAAAGATATTTTATTCCTATGGTATGTAAATGAGGTCAAAACTAAATGGTGGGGACATCATTGAGGGCTGGGAACTAAGTGGTAATTCAGTTTTGTGTTTTTGGAATAGGACGGTTTTAGTAGAGGCTTGTTAGGAGAAACATCTCAAGTCTTATCGTCATTCCAGGTGGGATTTCCATCCTGGAATTCAAAATATGTATAAGGTTTTGAATTCATTGTTCTGGTTGGCTGGTATGAAAAGGGGAGTGTCTGAGTTTGTTTCATGATGCTTGACTTGTCAATAAGTTAAGGCAGAGCATCAGCAACCAGCAAGAATGTTGCAATCTTTTCTTATTACAATGTGGATGTGGGAGAAAATAGTGATGTATTTAGTGATAGGCCTCCCAAGAATGGTCAAGAAAAACAATTTCGTATGGGTGATTTTGTATCATCTCACAATGTCATCCCATTTCATCCTGATTCATGAATCTCATAAAGTGGAGGATCTGTCCAAAATCTATATTTGGGAAGTGGTAAAGAGGCATAGTGTCCTAGTTTTGATTGGATTAGATAGATATATGAGGTTCACATCTCATTTTTGGAAATATTTGTATCAAGACATTGGGACACTATTGACGATGAGCACAGTGTATCATCCTCAAATGGATGGCCAATTAGAGAGGACAATAAACAATTTGGAGGATATGTGAATGGATTCTGTGAATGATTTAGTATTTTTGTGGTAGGATCACTTACAATTGGTGGAGTTCGAAAATAATAACATTTATCATGATTCAATACATATGGATCTATTTGAGGAATTGTATGGGAATCCATGTTGTTCTCCCCTATGTTGGGTGTAAATAGGTGAGACTTCGATTATTGGACCGAGCCTTGTCCAAGAGACCATAGATAAGACCAAGTTTATTAAAAATAGAATAAAGACAACTAAAAGTCTTCATAAATCATATACGAGCCATATTTGATGATCGTTTTCATTTGTGGTGGGTGATCATTTATTTTTGAGAATCTCTCCATGGTCAGGACATCATCAGTTCCGAAAGTATGGTTTGTTATCTCTGAGGTATATTAGGAATTTTGAGAAACATGAGTGGATTGGAGAGGTGGAATATCAGTTAGATTTTCCACCACAGTTTAGTGTGGTGAAAAATGTGTTTCATGTGTCACAGTTGCAAAAAAAATCAACCAGATCATGACCGTGTTATTTGATTGGATCATATTGAGCTGGAGTTGAAAGCTTCATTGGTGCACATGCAAGTGTGGATTTAGGATATGTAAGAGAAATTATATCATGGTAAAAGCATTTGTTTTGTTTATGTTTTATGTAAACATGGTCAGATTCAGGATGAGACATGGGAATCCTAGAATGAGATTGAATAGGAACTTCCCAATATCCTTCAGCAAATAGATGGTTCCCAACTTTTAGAGGATAGAATGTCCAATGGTGAGGAGAATTTAGAACCCCTATTTTGAGGTATGTGACAATTTTTATATATTTTTATCTATATAAATGGGTTGTGTGAAGTTTGGGATGGTTTGGAATGGTTTTGGAAGGTTTTGGAATCCTTTTTAGGGCTATAAAGTTCGAGCATGATTAGATGAAATTATAGAATTACCAGGTAACTATGTAACTCAATGTGGTGTAGTTCCACACGTTTTTTACATGTTTTTTCAAACCATGTGATGTGTTCATGAAATTTTGTCTTTGAGTAATTATAATCCTCATGGTTAGAAAAAGGTTTTTTAAACCACATGAGCTAACTGTGTGGCCCATTAAAAATGGTTCGGTTTAAAATGGGGTTAGTCAGGATTTTCTCTAATTCACACCTTTATTCTCCCATATAAACCCTATATGGGATTAGTTATTCTCAAGGGTGAGAGGGATTCTCGCACCCATTTTACAATGAAAATAAAATGATTTTTTCTTGGTGGTTTGAAGGCGGTTCATCTCGGGTAAGCCTTCTCTCTGGTTTTTATTGTGGTTTTCTCTAGATCTTCACTCTTACCTCTCTTGGTTTTCTAGATATAAACCTTTTTTATATAGATCTAGGATTTTTGTTCCCTTAGGTGATGATTTTAGGGATTTTTTATGATAGTGAAGGAAATTTAGAGTGGTTTTGGTGGACCATTTTCGTAGATTTGTGGTGCGGTTGCTTGTGGGTCAATTTCACCAAAACCCTTAGGTAGGTGGATTTTATCTCAACTCTACTTTGCTAAAACTTGAGGCCTTGTTTAAAATTAATTTAGTTTTCTATAAATTAATTGTGATTATGATGTGTGAATCTTTGTGGAATCCCATTTGGTGATGATTTTCAGATTTTGGGTACAATGGGATGTTGATGAAAAAGGGTTTTGTTGTGTGATTTTAAAAATGATAATGGCTTGAATTATATAAAATGTTTTATGAAAGATTAATTTTAATGAATATGTTGTATTATTTTAATGTGGTTCGGCGTGGAAAATGATTAATGGGTGTTATCAATAAATGAGGAATTTATTGAAGTGATTTAGCATGTGTTGGAATTGGGTGTGTTCAGAATGTTTGGCCTTTGTGTGCTTTATGCTTATTGGTTGGTTAATAATTATGTCTTGCGTTGATTGTGTGGAGGTGGGTGGGAGGTATCGCTATAAAAGCTGATGGATAGTGTATGGAAGGGTCACTATATAGATAATTGGTTAAGAAATACCACTAATTGGGAATAAAGTGAACGGTTTGGAGGAATGTTCCACTCTGGTTATTTCCCTTGTTGTGTGTTGCTATGTAAGATGAGAAATATAGCTCTAATGTGAAATGGTGAAATAGATTATGGAATTGTTGTTTTGATTTCCACTGGGTTTCATGGCTTGGTAAAGGTGTGTTCGTCTTATTGGTAATTTTTGATCTATTTGATGATTTATATAAACAAATTTATATAACTATGCTAACCATTTTATCCTAGTGGAATGTATAGGGAAGTCATTTGGGTAAATACTATTTGTATTATTAATTCCCGATGTTTTGTAACTTTTGTTCTTTTACATATGTTGTATTCTGGGACACATGTAATAGTAAGGCATCTTATTTTTTGCCAGCGGTTCTTCATGATGCTTGGGGGTTAGGTGGTTCTTGGATCTTGGATCTTGTTGTGGAGCATTTGAGGGTGACCTGGTTTACTTTAGGTCTCTTATTTAGTCTTCTTCTAGGTACTCTGATTTTGGTATGGTTTGGGTGTATTGGTTTTGGGGAATTTTTATGGATTAGATGGTTCTCTCTTGGTACTATATGGTTAGGGTTGTTTTTTTAACATGCATCTTTTCGTTTTTTTAGTAATGGCTTGTTTGGTTCGTTGGTTTATCACATACTAAAATCATTCACCAGCTTATTCTTGAATCCGTCAACATTTATTTCCAACCATTGGCACCTTGCGAATGTCGCTTAAGGCTTAGTATCACCTCATATTCTTCTCATTCCAATGAGTTGGGGTGGGATGTTACATATATTATATTGGAAAAAATAATAATAATCTTATAATTATTATCATTTCATATTTTCATATATATTTTTTAATTCAATATAACAATAATATTAAATTTCATTCAGAATTTCAGATTAATTAATAATAATTAAAATTCATATAAAGTCATTATAGTTTATTTAGTAAAGTAATATCATTAATTAAATTAATTATCATCAATAAAATTGTATTTATATAAATATTAACATAATGAATCGTAAATTTTAATATATATGTATATATAATAATGTCTAAATAAATTGGTCTTAAATAAGTTCAATTTTTTATTTAAAAACTTATATTTACATAATTATTTAAAAATATTTATTTCTCAAATACATAATTCTAATTTAAAAACATTCTAAACATATTTCTTTGTTATAAAACAAATTCATAAATATATACTATGTTGGAAATAATATTATATTTATTTTTAAAAAAAATTGTTACATTTAATATTAACTTTGATTATCTTTATGAATCAAAGAATATCATCTCAAGATACTATATTTCATTAATGAATAATTAATTTATATTATTTTAATATGTCTTTATGTTTTTAAAAAGTGAGATTTTGAAAAACAATACATATCAAAGTAATAAAATTTTGTTTTAATTAAATGAAATCAAATAGTTTTATTTAATATCATTGTTTTTAATAATATATAATAAATTTACTAATTACTTAAAATTTATGGGATATCAAATTCTCCCACACATAAATGAATTGGGCACTCGCAATTCATTCATCGGATTTAATAAAAATTATGAATTTACATCTTGAGAATTTAAAATTTTATATAGGGAACTTAACTATCAAAAGATAATTCTATCATGTATATTTTTTTCCTTAAAAGAAAACATACAATATCCAAATTTTCCTAAACTATTACTCTGATACCAATTGTTACAGCCCGAGCCGACTCTTCTGGAATCAGTATTTGAAATTGATGTGAATTTTTTTAAAAGTAACTAAATAATTACACAATATTAAACTTAATAGATGACCTTTTACTTCTCTTGGTTATAAAGGATTATACGACACTATATATTTATTAGATCTGAAAAATAAATAAATAAACTCCTTCTACGCTCCCATATGTGCTAACATCAAAAGTCGTGACATTGGAATTTAATCTTCTAAGGTACCTCTGAAAAATCAGTTTAAACCAAAGTGGAGAGCATTCATTTTCCGAGTAAGGGGTTTTAAAACCATTGATAAATAAGTTTTAAAAAATAAATAAAATAAAAAATAACCTTGTAAAATATCATTACAAAATATAATAATTCTTTGTGAATAAATATTATTTTAATAAACTTTAAAAATAATATAGTGACATTCTTTGGAAAACATTAAGCAAGATCTTGAAAAAATCACACTATTTTAAGGCCCCTTTATTTGTCGAAGGCTATCATGGGCCTACTTACTTAGTGAAGGATGAGTTCACCCAATAATGTCCTTTTATTTTTATATCTAACAAGCATTGGGTTTTTTGAAAAAAAACATTAAGCTTGATTTACATATATATGTGTTTTCCACTAGAGTTTTTAATTTTAAAACATGTCAATATTTTAAAATACACATTAATTCTTATATATATATATATACATATAAGTAGGAATATAAATAAATGAACTTCAATTTCCTCATTTCATTTTTTTACAACCATTAATTCTACTACATAGACATTATTAGGACAATCCTTGTATTCCTCCTTCCTTTCTTCAATCTCCTTTGTTTCTCATAAGAGTTGTCTGATCTTCTTAAATTAATCATAATAATTAATTTATTTCTACACATAGAAATTAAAGGAAACTTTTAAAATAAAAACTCTTTCAACAATACCCATGTACTTAATAATTTTGAAACAAATGTTAAAATTAAAATTTAAACATGTAAAATTTTTAAATGATACAGATTTCAAAATAACGCATACATTCATGGCCATGTTTATCTGTATATGTGACATCCCTAATTTTAATATATGACTATGACATATCACGTTAATTTTTTAGAAACCTGGTGATAACATTATAACATGCCTATAAACATTTTATCCAATTTCAATAAAAATTGTTTTTTGTAAAGTTTATTCAACGTTCAAGCATATATATATATATGTATATATGAATTTATATGAAAATATTATGACATTATTACTTTTATAAATTCATACATTGACTAATATTTGGTTTATCATTATTTATTTTATGTAGTTATATTCTTGGAAATTATATATATGTGTATATATATATATATCACATAATAATAGAATAAATTAATGTTTATATGAAACGTTGATAAATAGAAATATTCTTTGAATAATTAACATGAAAAAAAATTAAAACAAAATCCTTGATATATATATATATATATATATATACCACTAAAATGAAATAATATGATTTTTCTGAAATACATTTTGAACTATAAAAATATTTAAACATGTTTTCTAAAAGATTAAGAATAACCACTTATTAAAAACTTATCAAAATTTTCGAAACATCCAAACATGTTTGATTTGATGTCAAGAAACCCACAGTCAAACACTTGAAAAAAAATTCCTTACGTAAAACCAGAAAATAGAGATTATAAATTGAATTAAATAAATAAATAAAACTTCCCTAGTAAAAAACATAATTAATTAGTTACTGTCAAGAATAAATAGACAAGAAGATATATATTTATTTTACAAATAACAAGATAGGAGGACACCTTAATATTTCTTGTTTGTAGAAGCCAAACATGGATCTACATGCTCACAATAAAGGAATATAACAAGGCATCACCATCTTCCTTTTTCAAAAGGATTTCTTCACCATCTTTCATTTGTCTCATATATGTGTGTAGAAATAGAAAAGGAATATGAGATTTTATATATCCATCTCACAGCCATAAAAATATTTATTTTACAAACTAAATCAATGAAAAATGTGTGTTTTAAATCCAATTCTTTCTAACCAAGCTGAGATACCAAAATAATGCTGAGAAAAAATCAATGTTTGAAAAAAAAACATTTGAGTCACTGAAAAAATAGTTATCCATTAAACTGTTTGGAAAATGGCATTCGAAACTGAATTATGTTTATGAAAAAATGAATAATAAATGAAACCTGTATTTTACTAAGATTCTGATCCATGAAAAATAATATGGGGATGTGAACAAACTACTTACACACCAAGTCTAATTAAATTAAGATGATTGGTCAAAATTGATGGCAATATAACAAAAATGTAATTCAAGATAATGATATAATATACATTTCTACAAATAAAACCCATAAAAATATTGGTAATACTAATTTTTCAATGTCCAAATTTGAAAAATCCTTGGATAACAATGAAATATTGGATCAATACACTGAAAATAAATATAAAAATAATATTTTTATACCAAAAAGTTGAATAAACAACACATACTTTCATAACTAGATTCTGTGATGAATATCTCAAAATCCAAACATCATTTTCCCCAAAATCGAGTACAAATCACCTCTTGTGGTCAAGATCTTGTTGGTGGTGCTCAAATCCCTATTCTCATAGTTTTACTGCGCTCGACATTCCACTTCACAACTCTAATACAAAGTTTGATGGACTTTGGACTCGAAACCAGATCAAGATCTAGCTTCAACAAATCCATCACCACTATGATTGAATTCAACACCTCCTAGAGATGAACCCAACACCTCAAAAATCCTCTACTTCTTCTACCGTTTAAACCTGAAAAAAACAAAACCCCAACTTCCCTTGGTTTCGTCTTATATGTGGGCTTCCCTAGTGGAAACCCTATCTTGATTCTCATTTGATGTTCATTTTTTTATTAATTTAATTAGATAAATGTATATATAATATCATTAAAATATAAAATCTACTATTTGGTTATAATTTTAATTAAAAGTTTGTTTAATAATAACTCATACAATTTCAAATATATATATATATATTATGTTGAAAATAATGATAATAAATTTCTTATAATAATAATTTCATATTCTAATATATATATTTTTAAATTCTATATAATATTCCTGTTAAATTTCTTATGAAATTTCATTTTAATTAATAATAATGAAAATTCATATAAAGTAATAATAGTTCATTTAGTAACATAATATTATTAATTAAATTAAATTTCATTAATAATGTTTTAATTATATAAATATTAAGATAATGAATCTTATATTGTATTATATATGTATATATAATAACATCCAAATAAATTGGTCTTAAATAAGATCATTAGTTTATTTAAAAATTTATATTTACTTATGTATTTAAAAATAATGATTTCTCAAATACATCATTCTAATTTAAAACCATTCAAAACATAATTTATAGTTATAAAACGAATTCATAGATATATCCTATATTGAAAATAATATTATGTTTCTTTTAAACAAAAAATTTTAGTTTAATTTTAACATTTATTATCTTTATTTATAATAAAATATTTTATCAAAATACTATATTTCATAAAGTTATAATTGTTTTATATTATTTTAATATGTCATATTATATTTTAAAATGACATTTTTATGAATATTACAAATCAATGAAATAAAATTTTATTTTTATTATATGAAATCACATAGTTTTATTTCATATCATTATGATTGTTAATATATAGTTAATTTATTAATTAAATAAAATTTCTAGGATGTAACAATTATCATATTTTAAAATTATTTCAAAGAGGTGGAAGACTCAATAAAATGAATACAAACATTTAAAAAATTAAAAAAAAAATCATTGGAGAGATTATTTTGGATTATATCTAAAGACAATATAGGAGGGATTAATAATAAAAATATGGCATCCATGATATCTATATAGATATAAGTATTTGATTTGGTTTTGTGATGGACAATAAAAATGTATTGGGAAGTGTTAATTGGTAATGATAGGGGTGTCCTTATAGAATTGGGAGAGAGGACACACATGTTATTTTTGAAAAGATAAAGTTATACCAAAATTTTTTACCTTTTAAAAGACTCCAAAATGGGTATTTATCAATCCTTAATGATTATATAGTTGAAATATGTCCATAAAAAATTTATTTCAAATGTTTGATGCCATTTTAAAGCCATATAGTTTTATTTTTACCCCAGATAAACTAATTTGATCCTTTATAGTGATAATTAATTTTTACAGTTTTTTCTATTAATTACGGTTAAAAATTAATTTGAAATAATTATAAAATATTAATTATTATAATTAAATATACGGAATCATTTTTTAAAAATTCAATTCAAATATTTTTTAGATTTTAATTTAACATAAATCCTATTTTTGTGATGAAAACAGTTTTCATGAAATGGGTTTTCAGGGAAAATAAAATATTATCATAATAGTAAGAATAAAAATAATAATTAAAATAATTTAAAAATAAAATAATATATTTGTAATCTATGAATTTTAGTTAAAGTGTTCTTCATCAGGGTTTGTTTTTATTAATTATAGTGGGTAAATATTATACACTCTAAAATTTATTTAGTAAAAATGAACTTCTAAACACAAAAAATAAGCTTTTACAAAAATATATATAAATTTGATTAAAATGTAATTAAATCTATTAAATATAAAAAATATTCCATATTTTACATGAAAATAAATTGAAATAATAATTTTTTTTCATAAATTAATTTTTTCTAAATAAATAACATTTATCAAAAAAACATTTTTCAATGTCGGCTAAAAAATATATATTTTTTTAAAAATCCAAAAATTTAATCCCAAATAAATTATCATATGATGATATGTAAAATTAATTACAATTAATAATATATATTTTCTAAAAATAGTAAATTTTAGTTTTATATTATTTGCCCAATTAGTAAATAAACTACATTTTAGAAAAAAATAATGTTTTTCAAAAAAACATTTCTTTTTCTTTCAAATGATTACATTCTAATTTATTATAACTAGATAACCATTTAATTAATATTTTACATCTAAAAACCATATAGTTTTCTTTAATAGGTTGTTATTATTCATACTAACTAACATAATAGCTATTTAATAATGGCCTTTTCTTAAATAATAATATTAACAATATATCACAATTTGTTAAAAATCTATTTCTCATGTTATGTAATCAATCAAAGAAAACAAATTTAATTAAAATAAACATATCTTAATTCTTCAGTATTCTTAGATTATACCCCCTTAAATAAATTTGATCCACTTAATTGCATCATGATCTCGGTAATCACGATTTTATACATTTAAAAATACAACTTTTGAAAACCCACATTGTAAAAAGGGTTAATAAAACATACCCTATATATGAGATAAAGAGATGTAAAAGTTTTATATAGAATAACACAAAACTATATTTCTACATAAGAGAAAATTAGTTGGAATAATATATATGTAAATAAAATAAAACTATAAATTATTATAGCGATTGATAAAGATTATTGATCATTTTAAAGGGAATAGGAATAGAATATTAATGATCTCAAAACCATTATTCTATTATAATTTAAAAGACAATTTTATTCATTGGATATGAATATAATATGATAAAATTTTCATTTCAATATTCCTTTCCTAATTCTTGTGAATTATTTTATTATCTATAAATATAATGCAATATATAAATTAATATATTTTATTTTCATAAAAAAAATGTCATCTGTGGGTTGTGTTTTTGAAAAAAAAATTCACTTAACCTCTTACTATAAGAAATTAATATAATTTTTTTTTTATGAATGAAGTAATAAAATTAACTTTAAAATGATTAAATGATCCATAATAGAGTGAAAATTCTTTCATCTTATCTCCAAATATTTTCAAAAACTAATATTATTTACAAAAGTCATCTGATATAATACATTGATCTCTAAAAATCAACAATAAACCACTGGTTAAGAAATATTATTTATACATTGAATCATATAGGTAGAAAAAGAAAAATTACCCAGAACATCAAATAGGACATTGGAAGGTTTAACAACCTTTTCACCCTCTAGTTGTGTTTTCAAGCCCCACAACCTTTCCAGAATTGATGGGTTATCGCCCAACATCTGGGATTCCCCTTTTCCAAAACATTGTTAATATAATTTTTATAATGATTCTAGATTTAATAACCCATAATTACTACAACATGAAAGGTAATATAAACAATAAATGTTAGTAATTAATCTATAAAACATCTTTTTAATTATTATCCAAAACTTGGGAACATATTTAGAGTTAACCTCCCTATATCCTGTGTTTTCTAAGAAGTTCAGGCTTCATCTAAATCACTTTTCATTATCCTTAATACAATTCAATAAACACTCTCAAATAATAAAACAATAAGTAATGTAGTACAATAATTATACACTTTATGATTCTTATAATGATAATATCCTAAAAAATACTTGTAAAACATATTTCATGATTCCAAATAACAGAAATTTATTTATTCCACTTAAGTTGTATCAATAGAACTAACTCATCCTTGATCCCTTAGATTATTCTATATAATATTACCAGGATTCTTGGGATATTTTTTTTAGTTCCATATATCCTTATAGTTGAAGCATAGAACATTTGAAAAATCTTTCTTTCCCTTGAAAGAATGATTATAGTGTTATTTCCCTCCACACGTGTTTAAATTCCTACTCTCCTCTATAATGTACGAGAGTGATTCTTTAAAAAATTATCACACGAGAAAAAATCTTTCATTACAATAATAATTTATACATATATTTATCTCACATCCTCTTATTCTCTTTTATACGTTAAAATAAATATGAATTTAACAATTTTTCTCTATAATTATACAAAATTATACTAGGTTCATATATGATGAAAATATTTGGGAGACTAGTCCCATTAGAATAATTGGATTAATATGATTAAGTAAGTTGTTGATATTTCTCATTAGTATTATGTATATAGTCCATACCATGTATTTATATCCTTTTAAAGTTTTATCCATACAAAAAAATTATTATATCCATTATTTCTTAGATTTATAAATTTTATCCACACATATGATTTTTCGTCATGAGGAATATAATTTTTTTAGAAAATTACCAAAAAATCCTTCCATTCTACATTTTCAATTTCATTTTTATCTATTGAGTTTTGAGTGACTGAAAACTATTGATTATTATCTAATGAGAGATCATAATCTTTAATAATAAAATTTCCCCTTAATCGCTTCCCAATGTAAAAAATATCATCCCTAAAGAACCAATCTATTGCTCAATTGAAAAGAGATTTTTAGTCCCATTAAATTATAGAGACCAATGATGCATGAAGGAGAATAATATTTTTACACTACCTGATGGATTAGTAGTATGATCCATATGGGAAATATTATTGCTCTTATAATAAGTTAGTTTCCCCAATATGGTTATAATTTGATCAGTTCCAACTATAGATCTAGCTCTAGCTTCATTATCATGAATCCGAGGGAAATTCCTAATGGCATATGTAAATTAATATGGTTTCCATTCTTTAAACTAGGAACTATTTATAACTAATGTTTTATAGTAGATTATATCATAAAATTATGAAACGTATAGTATAATCACAAAACTAGTGAAACAGATAACATAAGTTAAAGAATTTATGCATTGATAATCTCTTAATCTTAAACAAGGTTTATTTGGGAATGTATTTAAGTCATAATTGTTTTTCAAATCATTCATAAAATTTTTTAAATATAATGTGAATTATCCAAGGAATATCTTTAGGATTTTCATATAAGGTTTGTAGTAATACTATTATCATGTACAAAGTAATTCTCAAGGCAATACTAATATGTATTTTTCTGAGTTATTATGCCTAGGTATACCTATTACAGAACCACATACCCTAGTACTATACATAGTGAGGTTCATTTATAGGAAAACCAAAAAGTATATATATATTACCATAACAGTATAATGTTCATCTATAATTATCCCCAATTATTATCAATTGTTTTTGTTCCCAAACGTATGATTACCTAAATCTGATTCTAATGGTTTATTCTAAAATTTCTGTGATACCAACTATAATGAACCCAATTTTAGTATCTCGGAGTTAGTGGTTTCATTTTTACATTGACCTATGATACAAGGAACCACATCACAAATGACCAAATATATTGTTAGTTATGATTATGTAGATACATACTTGAAAGTCACATTAAAATTGAAAACATAAAGTATAGAAAGTTTATTCTTTTATAATTATACATTTCTATTATCATATATTGGCATATTAATCATTAAATAGTCCTCTATATCCAGGGGAATATAAAACAAAATAAAGGGGTGATCTCATATACATATTATACGTATGAGTTTAATTAAAGCTATCATGAATCAATAATACATAATCAATAAGGAACAATAAACAATAGAAACAGATGTTATTTAATCAAAAACATGTTCATAAAGAATAATAAAGAATGAAAAATTGCTGATAAAATAATGATATACAGATAATAAAATGAGAATGAAACATAACCATGTATATTCAAAATAATTGAATAATCACATGGAATGTAAATATATATTTTCATAATTAGGGAATGTATATTTCTGGACATCATAACCATTCCTTCAAGGCATCGTGGAAATTAATCTTATAGAAATGGGTAAGGACTAAGACAAAACCCTATCTAGTTTGTCTCACTGATCCTACTGATGCATTAAAGGGATATATAGGAACCCTCCCATCACTTAACAAGTCCAATTTATTTATTATATTAATGGATTGAAATATAATCAACATTGGCATTCTTATGGGATAACATACATATGTAATGTTAATAATTTTACAAATCAAAAAACATAATCATTAAAAATTCAGAGTATAATATAAAATGGTTTCAAAATAGTACATATCCATTAAAATTGATCCTAAAAATCCATATAAATAATAATTATTGTATAATTTCATCACATTTACAATTTTACATAACTGAAATGAGGTGTTTTTTATTTTAAGAATAGAAATACCGTAAAAAAATTAAAAATACTCCTAAGGAAAATTTGTTTATTTAAAATATAACTTCTGAAATAAAAAATCTAAAATATTAAGAATATACATTTATTTAATATTATCCATAATAAATGTAATGGAGTATTTAATGTAATTAGTTTTCATGATTGTGGGTATTTCTATTCCTTCCATATTTGTTCAAAAAAACTAGTTTCACATATTTGTTAAGAGGAAAAATGTTCCTCATTCCAAAAAAGGTAAGAAGATTCATTTCAAAGAAAATTTTGAAACATCAGACATAAGAAAAATTTCGTCAAAAAATCATATATATAATGTTAAAATAATTTTTTTTAGAGAAAATGGATATGAAATTGAAGAACATTTTTGACCTAAAAGTAAAATCATGTGAGGTTTTCTTAAAATCAATTTTTCAATCATTTTAGTTTTCAAAGAGAGAAAAATGGTACTATTACTTGATAAATTCATAAATATCCTAAGTAGAATAAAACTAATGAGTTTATTTAGTGATAAGAAATAAAATTTCTTAATCATACACTTAAACAAAAATTATATCAATAAATGATGATATTTTATAAAAAGTCATTACCACTTTGGTAACTGTAGAACAGTATGAACCATGCAAGAAATAAACTGAAATAAAAAATAAAATATCATGAAGAGAAAGGGATTCAGGATATAACATGTAATACCACATGATTTTAAAATTACAAAAAAAAATGGATAACATATATAACACACAATTTTGAGAATAAAAAAAATTCAAAATATAGTTAATTAAATATAGTCTCTTGGATAGCATGCGAATCACAAAACCTAAATCCAAAATGATTTGTAATATAATATATCATTATAACCTAGTAAATAAAATAGATTGTATTAGAAATACCGATTTTTATTGAAAAAAACGTTTTCATGATTTGAATAAATATTTTAAAAAATAATTTTTACAAATTTTAAATAATATAATTAAAAAATTTAAATTATTCTTTTCAAATAATAATATAAAAATTATCTTATGGGGTTTTTTTGGGATTTTTATGAGAAGTTTAAATTTTCGATGAACAGTTATAAATACTGATTTTTTATTGAAATCTGCCAATTCAATTAAATAATATATATTGTTAAATTATGTTATAAATTGTATTTAATGTAAAATTAGTTCAATAACATTAAAATTTATCTAATTAATGTAACTATAATCAATTTAATTTTAAATTTTTATTGTAAAACATTCTTTACTTGTGAAAATGTTTCTTTTTGAACACCACTTTTTCATTGCATCAGCTAGTATAATTTTATATTTATTTCTTCCACATATCTTAATTGAATTTTGAAAAATGGTTTCCATATTTTGAATAATCATAATTTAGATTATCTAATAATTATAATTAATTTCTTAAACTATATGGATAGTAAAAGTAAAAAATTAATTACAATGATTAAGGTAAAAATTGACCTATGGAGGGGTTAAACTAAGATGATAAGTGATAAAAATTAATTAAAATATGCACATAAAACATTTTATTGACATATTTAGGAGTCATAATCTCTAAGGTTTGATAATGTTCTCTTTTTCAGGGTTTTGGCATGATAAAATAATGGGTGAGACTGTATATTTTCATATATTCTAAGTATGTCCACTCCCCTATATATAAAAGGACACACACTCCCCTCTCTTATTTAAAAATACAAATCCATTAGGATTATCCATGCCCTAAAAACTAACTTTATAAACCCCATACTAATATCTGATATACCATGGCTCAATTAGAATCCCATCCTAGGACGTATTTTGGTGTAGACCTGAATTTATTGTCTGAAGAAGATGTAACATTATTATATGAGAGTTTTTATATTATTTAATTTCTAAATCCTTAAAATATTTTTAAATTTTTCTCAAAAACTAGCCATCATAGAATCCATATACTGTGAAATTATTATTCTATGTTCATGACTAATATCATTCTCCCATTCCATTAAATGTAAAATTATATTGATGATCGCGTCTATGACGGACTACCACCTCACGAATAGATGTAACTACTTTTCCCTCAATGCATTTATAATATGGAATTGATGATAAATTAAATTTATTTATAATAAATTTTAGCAATTTTTACACTTATGGATTTATAATATCAAATATATTTTATAAATTTTTATTTGGTATAAATTATGATATTTTCGCTCATGTGTACGGTGTACTACCGCCTCCAGAAGCAACGTGATTTTTTTTCTAATTAAAAATTATATGTAATTAAATAAGGAAAAAAATTTATACTATATTTAAAATATATGATATGGCGTTGATAAAATAAAATTATTTAATCACCCACTAGATGACCCTTCCTCCCATTAATGAAATGATAACATTGCCCATACATATGTATGACCTACTATAACCATGAAGCAATGTGATCGATTATCAATGTTAAAAATTAAATAATTATTCTAAAACTATATATATTTAAAATTTTATATTTATAAAATTAATATTTTTTTTGGATATTAGGGATCTATTTCTTATATATAGGAACTAAAACATTCATGTTAAACCCTGAATGATAAAATGAGTCCTCTAACACCTGGGACAACAAAAATATTAAATATCACTAACAAATAATTGATATGAGGTTATAATTGAATAATATATGATAAATATAAATATAAATATTTTATCAATTAATAAAATTATTAATACTTTTATATAGGTTTTTAATTCGCATTCATCCAAAATAACATGTGAGGTAAATGACATGGACATAATTTCCCTTCATTAAGGCATATTGAAATGTTATACACTTAAATTATTTTATATGGTCTATATACTTCCCATTTGACGTGTAATATCATTATTAATTATAAATTCATCGTATTTTATTTTATATTTTAGTTATTTTTTCAAAGTGGATTTGAAATAAAATTTACCAAGTGATAAAGAATTTCATATCTCAATTTATTTTCTTCACGTGATATTACTTATCCATTGACTTTGATATTATAAGATTGTGTATGTAGTGAATTTTTCTTTAAATATTTTTTATTTTCTATATTTTTTTTGATTTATATTAGATACACATATATGATTCATTGATTAATTTCCCTTTATCTTTATGATATTTTGAAGGGTTCACTTGACAATTTCATTTTTATCGAGATTGTTTATAGATGGGTTTAAATAAATGAAATTTATTGGATAAATTGATAATAAAGAATATTAACATTCATATCTATTGTTTATTAATGAAATTTGTATGTAATATTACATTTTTAAAACTCTTTGGTAAATAAAATTATTGTGGAAATGTTTTAATAAAATCCAACTTTATTTTCAGATTCAATTGAAAATCCTTCTTCTTCTAAAAACTTTTTTTATTGAAATGATTTTAAAATTTTATAAATGATTTATTAATGAAATTATTTCATAGCTTTTAATTATTATTAAAATATTAATTGATAATTCATGTCATTTTCCAAATAAGTCCAATATTTCTTTTATCAAAAATGTGAAATGAATACATGTTTTAACAAGAACCACTTGTATAGAATTTTTACAGTCATAAAAAATCAATGTTATATAAATTACATTATAATTATTAAATGATAAAATAAAATAAAATTATTTCAAAAATAATTTTATTGTCTTGTAATTTAAAATATATATATTTTTTAATTGAAAATGTTATTTTCATATAGAATATTTGTAATGATCATTTTATGATATTTATATAGTCAATGATTAAAAACATTATTTTACTTATGCTCCACCAGAGATGTGTTTAATGGATACCATATTTAATCATTGAATAAAATTATTATGATAATTTTGACCAAGGAATATATTTATATTAACTATATTAGTTCATTTTTGTAGTCATTAACATTACCTTGAATATTCACATTCATTTGATCATTGGACAATTAATTTTATTAAATTTCTACATTCTTTATCACGGACATGTTTATTTCATAAAAAATATATCATTATGAAATATTTATTTATATATTTAATTTTATTTTTTATCTAGAGAAATATTTATAAAACTGTATTCTTTACTCAATACATATAATTTATTATAAGAAAAAAATTTCCTGATTTATTTTTTTCTAATTGACATATGAGTAAATATTTGGACGTTTAGTGATGGGTTAGACCAATAAGTTAATATCCCCTTGATTCATTGTCATTATCATGAGTGGAATTAGTAATCTATACTTAACAAGGTTTCTACATATATTTTAAAATTGTATTGTGAAAGGTATTGATGGTAGAGGTATCATGATTCCTAATATTATGAAATCCTATAATTAATCATTTCTATCATTGAAAATTCAATTATTATTATCATTCATAATATTTTCGAATTAATATATTACATTGATGAATTTAATTAATTTATTATTTATTAAATGGAAAGTGTTTTAAGTTATTTACCTTTCCATATTGATTTTCTATTATATTTTGATATTAGAAAATTTATCCACTAAACGGAATGTGTGTTCAAATATTTACATATTCATATTGATTATTATTTTTCTATTGAGGATATTCATATTATTTAAATAGAAGGCATTTATAGTTATTTTCTTTTCCATATTGATTATCATATATGAGATATTCACATTTAAATTATCTCTGGATGCATATCATTCCCATTTTATTTATTAAATGGGAAGTGTGTTTATATATTTACCTTCACATATTCATTATACCTTATATAATCATGGTATTTTAATTATTTAAATCAAATTTGTGTCCAATAATTTAGCTCAATGACATGATTATCCACCCAAATAGTGCTTCAGACCAAGTTCCACTAGACCTTAACCTCACCTCCTCGAATGTCAAAGGATGTTGAATATCAGTAAGGGTGTAAAGAGGTTATATTGGGGAAACTATAAAATATAATGAAAATATGATAATAGTCTAATAGATATATTAGAGGAATCAAAATACTAATAAACTGGACTAGTAACCCACCCATAGAGGAAGTAGATGCAATATAAACAAAAATTACAACCCAACCCAATACCATCTGCAGAATTAAACATCACAACCTTAAATTTTTAGATAATGAAACAAAACATTCATACTTAATAGTTTATATAGGTAATAAGTATAGGGGTCTCTGATAGATGAAATTAGTATGTACATGCTAGTATCATGTCGATAAAAAAAGAAAATAGATAATAATCATCAAAAAAGGAAAGAACCCATGGTCCCTTACCTTCCATCCCATACTAACTATATCTATACGATTCATATCCTAAGCCTAAAAATTCACCTAAAAAAGATATAAAGTATACATGCATCTGAAATGTCCCATGTTGGGTGTGAGAAAGAATCTCAGTATTCCACAACCAACATGTTCCAATCTTAAATCTCTAATTAATCATATGTATAGTAAATAATAAAATATAATTGGAATCATTTATAGTAATAACTATATTCTGTTATGCTCAGTAGCCCAAGGATGTGATAACCTTCTTTGGGAAACACCAGTGCACTATAGCATATAGTATCCTTAGATTAATATAATGGAGTCCCTTGATGTAAATTATTCTAGGTGATTCGTGAGGGTCAATCTCTAATAGAATCACATGGAACCTCATTCGGACCAACATCTCATGTGTAGAATAAGTACTGATGTCCATGAAAGTATTCCCAAATAATAAATAACTACTCTCTCAGACCCCTAATCGAAATCTCCCATCGACTCAAAGATTGACGTCTTGAGGTACAATGATGTTTATCCTCCAAATCATACCACCCTAATGGAATTATTATATGGTGAGCCTCATCCCCCAACTGACGGTATCTACACCATCAAATGATGTCTCATCACTATCTTTGTGGATTTCAAAATTATGAACTTCCAACTATACTATTGATCAACCCCACCTTGAACCACATTGAATAGAGGCCTCTACCCACACATGTAGTCAATAGGATCTCATCATATCAGTCCTCTTATGTGAACAAAATTCCAAATGGTTCACTGGCCAATATGGGTTAGCGTAAATCACCAAAATTGTGCCGAATGCACATCATCTAATACCTCATGGCCCTATGATTGTGTCACTCTACCTAATGTACAACACCACCCTGAATAACTCAGGACATTCCTGTAACCTAAATGAATTTTTCCATTAATTTTAGGTCCAGGTTACTCATCCAATGATCATCATCACACATAGAATCTAGGCCTTTCCCAACCTAATTATAACATTACCTCATACTAGATCAAAAAAATCAATTTTAATTATCGGTTTATGAACATAAAATTTCCATGGAACACATTAATGCATAACAGCAACATAACACAATTCATATAATAAAAAACGTCTTTAATTAAATAAACACACTCATCCTAACACCCTAAGTGGTCTTAAGCCCCATACCCAAATCTATCATGGAATAGAGGTCTATTAAATTCTCTGAATCATGTCACATAGAGCGATAATTAATTAAAATGCATGGAATTTTTTAATTGGGGACTCTCTCAATCTACCCAATGGTGTACTCAAATACACACTCCCAAAACAACCAAAAAATCATTGAAAATGATGAAAATTTATGAGCTCATACTAGTAGATTCACTCTCATCTAATATCACCCTCTAACTGAATTTAAGTTGAAATAAATCATAGTTTTCAATGATCACCTCAAAATAAGGTAAAAGTATTCGCATTGATCTAGCACAATATATAGAGAGAGCAAAGAAAAATAATGGCTAGAGGATCATAGGCCTTACTTAGATGGATTCATAGCTACCGATGGATCGAATATGGGAGGTCATATAGTGACGAAATCAAAATCTGTATGTGGGAGGGGGTTAGGCATGTGGCTCATATGTGTGGCCCCACTATTTGATGAGGAGGAAAATAATAAATGTAGGTTGATCCCCTTTCCCCCTTTTTAAAAAACAACTACCATAATTTATATGTAGTGTTCATATTTAGAGAACATTTAAATTCAGTTTCCTCAAATGTATTCCATAAAAATCATGAATTAAAATAATTAGACGTCATGTATTTAATTACACACTCTTTAATTGTCCAGCAACAACTTTCCTCAACCTATTTTATCTACTCTTCCTATGATTTTTTCCAAAACCCTTGAGATATTCACCAAAACATAAAACACACCTAAAACAAGGTATTTAGTAAAGAAAAAACTCTCTTAATGAGGTTCCAAATATCAAGAAAATGGGTTTATCTAACCACCACCTCATAAATTTAAATTTACCTAGAAAATAAAGAGTTTAAAAACACAAGATATGTCAAACTCTCCTTCTTAACATATTTCATTCCAAATATATAAAACAAACCAAATTGAGATGATACTAAACATAAAAATATCTTTTTAAAAAACCCACTCAAACTACCTAGATCTAAAAGGCATAGTTCAACTACCTCAAGGAACTCCCCTCATTTAGAGTTACCTACACAGATTGCATCCTGAACCAAATCTGAAAATAAATCCAAATGTCCATCAACAATCTGGAGACTTAATGTCCTCCCCTGACACATTGTCACCCCTACACCTCATAAGGACTTATTTTGATATACTTTATACTCATCATGTACAAAGATCAGTAAATGGTTTCTATGTGTTCAGTTGAATATGACACCTATGAGTTTATACATCTCATCTAATGCTTAAATAAGTCATACTGCATTACACTACAATCTATTCATGCAACACAATGTTTCCCAAATTCATACACACCTCATATAAGTCTCGCCTCCAATGATTCTTATATATAAAACCTTGTTCTATGGACATCATATATATATATATATATAGCATATCAACCAATTCAAATGTACTAAATAAAATCTGTCTAGTCTAAAAGTACATCTAAAACACCATGTGCACCAAAAGTGGACATTCCTATAAAAATTCCATTCCAAAAAATAAAAAGGAAACACGGTTTCACCCATATAATACCTCTACCTATAACCATATCCTAATCATACTCATCACCATGAAGATCCACTACATGATCCTAGACTGACACTTGACAACCTAATTCCTAACCTTCATATAGTGTTGTACCATCCACCATCCACTAACCCCACTGTGAGGTCCTGTTATCCCTATCATGACCTCCATGTGCAGGTAAAACATAGCTACCATCACCTGGTACCGCTCAAGGTCTGATCCCATAGCCTTGAGTATACCTGGATCTTGGATTATTGGATGTCTGAGAAGGATTCATGTACAACCTATTGAGATTATCAATGTATATGGAAGCTCCAATTTCATTTGGTGCATGATATCTCTACATCCACATATTTCCTAGATAACGACACAAGAATAACATTTTTGATGACCCATTTTGATGTGGTCTTCCTATGTCCTCAGCCATACTGCCCTGTTTGAACTCTTATCAACTTCACTTCCTACTATCTGATTCATCACTACTATAATCACTTGACTCCATCACCCGCCATGAGTATGACTAGTCCATCAAATTTCCCTCATCTATGAGAACCAAATTCATGGCCTCTAACAATGATGCAATCATGAATATATTTACCTACACTTAAATGGCATGCCATAAACCATCCTCAAAATGCCTCACTGTTGAGGTGTCTTCACCCACTATACCAGGTGTGAAACAAGACAATTTGGTGAATAATTAGGCATAGTCTATGGTATATATGTCACCTTGAAGAAGGCCCAAGAACTGTTATGCTTTCACTACCCTCAGCTTCTCCAAAAATATGTTCTTGAAGAACCTATCCTCAAAGTCCTTTTGATCTGGAATCTATCCAGTTCTCAGCCTCTCATGATCCGCCATCACCATGGAATTAAAGATGGTGTGGCGATGGCATATCTCGACTCAGATAATCCATTGAAGGATACAATCCCCAGTATCCCTTATCAATACCTTCGATAACATGTACCAGGCTCTCTCTGAGATTCTCATCAATCCTTGACCCAAAATTTTTCATATCTGATGGTTTCCCCACCTGCACTGGAACATGTACCTAAGCTTGTACCTATATATCATGCTATACATTGACCTATAGGGCCTCATAATGACCATAAAGGGAACTCAACCTATATGTTTTGTGTGATGCCTCATTGACACCCTCCTGATGCTCCATTGGAGTCTATCTTGGTGGCATCTCATTGTATACCAATACATTTGGCAGACAACTAATATAACCCGCATACATATAAAACACAGATATGTAAATTCGTAAAAGGAAACACAATATCAATATCATTACAGTCGCCAATCATAACAATTATTCTCAACATCCAACCTTAAGAAAGTATACCCACCTATATCAGTGCTATTTATCACATATCCATGCACTAAGCCTATCCTTATAAACCATGTCACATCAATCAAATGATCATGTCCCCCAAACTAGTGATCAACATCACCCGATATCATTATCCATTCTCGTTAAAATAATACATAGGCCCATATATATGTATCACATCACATATCGCAGTGTAATTTATTTCATGAAACATTCATATACAAATAAATTCCTATGTAAATTTTTTAAAAAAGAAAATATATTCCTATGTGCCTAACAAAAGAGTAAACACACACCCCTTACTTTTCTTGGCCAAGGGTCCCAAGTCCCTCCCATACCATACTAGTGGAAGGTTTTGATTTCATAAAATATAAAATTTATCATCAAACCACCCTAGTTGATGTTGAAAACATATGAATTGTGAAAACAGAAAAGGGGAACTATAATTCCCACTATAGGAAACATGGTTCATCTCTTGTGAAAGGGGCTGTATTAACCGAAACATGAGTTCATAAGCTAGTTCCAAAAAAATATGTATCTATTTTCTACCATATCATAAGTATTAAGACCATTAAATAGGTAAAAAACACTTTTGATATCAATTTTAGCACCCTGACCCTATTATCCACCTGAAAAGTGCTTCGGACAGAGTGTCACTTGAACTTAAGCGCACATACCCAAACAACAAAGGCTTACGACTAGCATTGTGGGTGTAAATAAGTGATATTGGGAATATAATACCCTCTAATGAAGATATAATAATAGACTAATAGATATATTATTAGATGAAAAAGTCCAATAGACTGAACCAATAGCCCGCCCATGGCAGAAGCGCAAGCAATAACAACAGAAATAACAACCAAACCCACTACCATTTCCAGAATTAAACATCAAAACATTCTATTTTTATATTCTAAAACAAAACATGCATACATAACACAACATTAATAAAACAAGTAGAAGTGATTCTAATGGATGAGCTCAATACATACATATAAGTACAATGCTGATACAGAAAATAAAATAGAAGAGAATTTCTATTAGAGGCAACCAATGGTGGTCCCTTTCCTTTTATCCCATACTTACTCAAGTGTTATGATCCACCTTTTGAGCCCAAAACTTTACCTGGATGCAATGAAATAACATTTATATGCCTCCTGAAGGGCCCATGTAGGGTGTGAGAAATAATCTCAATAACCCACCACTAACTTGTTCTTATCATACAATTATGATTATGAATGTGTAAAATAATAAAATAGCAGTTCACACATTCATAATAATAACTTGCTTCCCTTTCTCCCAAGATCCATAAGGAATCAATCACCTACATTAGAAAAGGATGGTAATACAATGTAGAGAAGATCCTTAGCATAATCCCAAGGCATCCATTTATGTAAATCATTCTTGGTGAACCCTTAGGTTCTACCTCAAATAAAAAAACCTAGAACCTCATTCCAACTAATACCTCATCTCTGGAATGAGTACCAAAGTCCAACAACTAATTTAGAAATAATAATTACCTTTTCCCTCAAACCCCTTCTCAAAATATCTCTTCATATCGAAAACCAATATCCTGAGGTATAGTGATATTTGTTTTGCAAATCATCCTGACCCAATAGCCTCAGTATATGGTGAGCCTCATCCCATAACTCATAGTCTCAACACCATAAATGGATGGATCATTAACATCCATGTGGATTTATATTATAATAACCTCCAAATACAGTACTGATCAACACCACCCTAAGATGCATATAATGGTGGCATGTAACCACATGATTAGTCGATACGACCTCATCATGTGACTCTTGTAATGTGAACATGACTACAAATGGTGCATTGGCCAATATGTGTGAGTATAAATCACATAACAACCCCAAATACACAAAATTTTGAACCACATTCCATGGTGACTATGTCACTATGCCTGGTGGTTAACACCACCTTGAATCACTTGGGACATTCCCATAACCTGACGACATGATCACCTAAATATGATAACCAAGTCTCCTAACCTGTGATCATCATCACACATAGAATCTGGGCCTCACCCAACCTAATGATGACATCAACTCATACCAGATAGAAAACACCATCTTAATCTTTGATCCAACCCCATCATGTTCCTATGGAACTAAGTAATACATAACTATAGCATACAATAATCTATATAATTAAAAAATTTACTTTAATTAAATAGACACATTTGACCTATAATCTGAAGTGGTTTCAATCCCCATAACCATCATTTTCATGGAAAAAATGCTATGGCATTCTTATAAGCATGCCACATTAATACATAATTAATTTAAAGGTAACATGTTTGTTAATTAGGGTATCCATAAATTTTCCCAATGTCGTTCTCAATAATAGAACCCAAAACAACCAATAAATCATATATAAATATGATACCTAATTAAATCTTACTGGTAGATGCTTTCATATCTAATATCCACCTCTAACTCAAGACTAATCAGAATAAATTGGAGTTTTAGATGACTGCCCTGAATATAGGATAAAACAACTCAAATTGATTTAGCACACTATATGGAAATAACAATGAAGGAAAGAGGATAATGGATGAAAGGCCATAAATTATATATCCTTATCCAAAATGGATTAATTATCTGATTTTTTATGGTGAATAAATCAAGATACCTAAGTGGGAGGGGAGAGGTGTACGACTCCGTAGCATCCCCCTTACTGTCCATAGTGGAGGAAAATAATAAATGGGGGTCAATCCCCTACACCCATTTAAAAAAAACTTTTTCTAGAATATTAATGAACTTCAAATTAGGATCTTTTATAGGTTTACTCTGAAAACTCATGAAAAAAATAATTACATTCCGTCTATTTAATTAGACTGTGTAATTAGCCAGTAGCATATTTTAGAATTATGGTATGTCTGTTCTTCCTCCTGTGTTTTCCCCAAGCACTGGGACTTCCACTAAAACATAAACCACACCTAAAACAAGTTCTTGGGTCAAAAAAACTTCTATAATGTGGTTAAAATTATTAATAAATGGGTTGGTCTTACCATAAAATTAGAAATCAAAATTAAACCAAGAAATGACATGTTCAAAAAACCCAAGATGTTTTATGTAATTTTATTTCCAATTTTGATTATGATTATTTATTAGTGATACATTTTGATGTAATAAACTCTTACTAATAATTTGAGACCACCCATATTTTGTTTCATTTACTATGAATCCAAGACGTGCACTATGAATAATCTAAAATAATATTCTAGAGGAAAAATGATATTCTCATAAAAAATTGCATGGATCAATTTGTATGTTTATATTCTATATTTAAATAATGTATGGTTCTAGTTTACAAATACTACTAACATGTTAGGACAATAAAGATGTAACTCCCTATATTTGTTTGGCTAATTTAATTAAGAAGACACCGACTCTAGGTTACCAGTGTCAGGGTTGTTACACTGGTATCATAGATGTTTAATAGAAACCATTCGAACTGGATTTATATAAACTTATATTATGTAACATAACACTATTATATAATTTTATTATATGTATAGTATAGAAACCTATTTTTTATATGGTATATCCTATGTATCTTTTCCTCAAAATAAATCCCTATCTAGAAACTAAATGTCGACATGGTTCTGGGACTGATCTACATTTGGGTAATAACCTCAAGAAATTCACGACGGGCTTACCCATAACATTACTATGTAAATTACATTGGGCGTCACTACACACCTACTTTTACACTTTCAACGGATATTCTTTGGAAAATTAAAACATTCCCTGAATCCCATTATAATGGTTTGGAAAATATGATAACCATAAATGATCTAGGTTAAGCCTAATGTTTCATCGGTTCAAAAGTGTGAATTTGATCATATATTTAGTTGAAAAAATTCCCATTTTAGGCATTATGTGATGGGAGTTTAAGATGATAAGGGATATTTTCAGATAACTTTTATTGAAATATAATCAATTTTACCATAATATGAAAATTTATTTTATGAAGAATGGAATTAGATTTTTGGAAAAGAACATTAATACTATTTATAACCATTAAGTATGTCTATATCTTTGATGTTTTTTTAATAACACGTTATTAAAATTTGAGTACATTATATGAATTACATTAATATATATTTGGAGAATGAAAACCCACATGTTGGGTGAAAACCCATTACATTAGAAAAGGATATGGGGCTTGAACCCATAACCAAAGGAAGATATGGTTTTAAAGCTTACAACTATCCAATGTGATATTCTGGTTAATATTTCATTTTTTTTATAAAACATATTGTAAATAAAATTTATTTATGAAGTATTTGTGTTACTGTTGGGGTTTAGATTTTAATTTATTATATTAGAAAACATGTGCTAACCATATTGGTCTTGGAATATAATTAGAGAAAGATAGAAAGAAATGTAAACCTACTATGGATCTTAATATATTTTCAAAATTAATTTCATTGATTTAGGAATAATGAAATGAATTTTGGATAGTCATTTCATGGACTAAGTAATGAATTTGAAATTCATCGATCCACAACTAAATAATAAAATTTTATTATTAAAATAATTGATATAAATTATGTATATTTCATTATAATCATAGATAATTAAATAATTACTCCACATATCATATCTAATGAATCTAATGTTCTTTCATATCATCATAGATTTATGGTTTTAAAGTCCTTAACTTTACATTGCTAATTTTATTTCTTATTTTTAATGACCTCTATATTTCACAATAATTATTTAATATTTTATTCCACTTCCATATATTCACATGCCACTAATTTTCTCCTACATGGAAACATAAAATGTATTATTCTAGAAAATATTGGTATTTCCCTTACTCTTATATCAATAGGAATAGTTCTTAATCCTTTAACGATGTGGATTTTTTTCAATAATAGTACTTCCAATTTGTCAAACCCTAGATTACTGATATCAATATGAAATGGAAAAGAAACTAATATTAAATTATTTTAGAATATTAAACCGAAATATTTAAAAAAAATTACCTTTATTTTTAATATCATATGTAACATGAAACACTAAGAATAAATAACACATGAAATATATTTATTTAAATTAAATCTCTTTTATTGATTTTGTAACACAAGATCTCAACCCTAAATAGACTATAATATAGTATACCATTGTAAACATATTGTTAGGTTGGTGGGTAATAATATTACTAAATAAATTGTGAGTAATAATTTTAACATTTGATTTTTAATATAATCATAATAATTAAAAAATAAAAATAAAGGAATTAGGAATAACATATTTTTCTTAAAAAATGGTTTTGTTGTGTTTCATGTACAATATTTTAAATGAAATTGTACAAATTTTTGAATAAAAATTAAAAAAATAAAATTTTAAATCATAATATCAAAATTTTCAAAGGGTTGTGTTTTTTATGTTTATTAAAAGCTGAATTTTTTGATGAATCTTGAAAATAATGAATTTTATTAAAAAAATAATTTTTCATTTATATAATTTATATAGTAAATTTATATTTTAAATAGGATTTAAAGTGAAATTATTCATATTATAGTAATTTTTAACTAATTAATGTCACAGGAAGATATTTTATATTGAATTTTTATATTAAAAGATTTTTTATTGATGAGAATTTTCTCATTGGAAAACATATTTTTTCTTGTGTTTGTGGGTATAATTTTAAATTGTATTCTAGCAATTAAATGAATTGAATTTGGAAAAACAAATTAATTATTTTGAATCAAGATTAAATATATTATCTAATATTTTTAATATATTTATTTACAATTATGGAATATAAAATTACTAAAAACTATTTTTCATAGTTAAGGTAAAAATAGCTTTATCGTGGGTAATACTATTAGAATAAATGTTAAAATGACATAAAACAAGTCAAAACCCCATTTCATGGACATATTTAGATAATATCACCATGAAAGTTCTATAAGGACCCTTTTTTGGATAATTGTTTCTTGATATAAACGTATTTGTAATTGAATCTTTCAACAATTCCATATGTGTCTTCTCCCCCACTTATAAAAGGCCACCCATATCCTACAAAATCCAAAGACATTTATTTCATCAAAAACCTATCCAAATCACTTACTTATTTTAATAAAATCATAATAAATAAATTTTTGAATCCAAAATCCTACCAATTAAGGATTTAGGTTCATAGAAAATGATGTTTTTATAAAAAGAGTTAACGTTCTCAAATGATAATTTTTATGTATTTTTCATCCACAACATTAAAATATTATTAAACCATTATCATATAGTAACCTTAGTATCTTAAATATACAAGTATATAATTACTAATTTTCATATCTTAAATCAATCTCATATTCCATAAAATGGTAAATGAAACCATCAATCGTGTCTACAATAGACTACTTCCTCGTGAACTAATGTAACTTGTTTTCCATAACCACATTTCAAGGATGGGTATGATGAATGATTTAAATAATGTATAACCAATATTATATTAATATACTTAATTAATTATAATATCACATAGACCATCCTACCTTCCATGATGGTTTAAATATGAATAATTTTCTCATGTGTACGGAAGACTACCGCCTGGTGAAGCAATGTGATTCACAATTCACTTATGATTAACATGAAGTATTATACATATAAATTTAATGCTTATACGTGATATATATAAAATTATATTATTTCAATAAATTTAATATATCATATACTTATTTACCCTTTATACCATTATGTAAATGATAACATCGCTTATGCATACGTATGATATACTATCTCCACGTGGCGAAGCGATTCACTATCTATGGAAAAATTTCACTAAATGATTCTAAAAATTAATATGATAAAAAACTTATATTTATAAAATTTATATTATTATTAATATAATAGATATATATTATATACACAAGAATTAGAATAATAGTGACATGACACGCAATATAAAATAATGAAATTAACACCCAAATTAAAGGAAATAATAAATCATTAACAAAAGGATGAAAAGTTATTTTTATACTAAAATACATTATTTAATAAATATGAAGATTATTTTTGGTATAAATTAATAATATTATTGAAACCATTATAAATGATGTTAAATCATGTTTATCTAAAAGAAAGCATGAGGTAAGGGGAATCACCTCAATTTCCCTTCATTGATGAATATGTAAATGATATAAACGTAGTTTCAATTAAATAGTGTATTTAATTCCACTTTGATATGTAATTTCATGACTAATTAAGAATTAATTGTATATTAATTTTAATTTTTAATTAATTCATTCATTTTGACTTGAATTAAATGTTACCAAGTGGTAAATAATTTCATAACTCAATTCCTTTCATTGGTCTATGCTACTTCATTAATGTCTTTGATATTTTAATATAATGTGCCTAATGAATTTTCATTATCATATAATTAATTTAAAATTCATTTATATGGATTTATATCTGATAAAAATATTTTATTCATGGAATAATTCTCAATTTAATTTTATGATATTTGTCAGGGTTTATTTCAAAATATCATTTTAATCAAAATTGTATATGCTTGAATTTATATTAAATGTTATTATTTGATCATTGGTAAATAAAACCCATTAATTATTTTATCCACTATATAATCCAAAATTTATCATGTAATATTACAATTTCTCCACTATATGGTACTTTAAATTATTTATAAATTGTTTTAACAAAATCCAACATTATTTTTATCTTTTGCCAAAAATTCCATTTCTTCCAAAATAATGATCTCAAAAAATATTTTAAAAAATGTTTTTACCTATTTCAAATGATTTATTAAATAATTGTATTACACATTTTTATTTTTTTACTTTTTTTGATGGAAAATTCATGTATTTTTTCTAAATAAGTATTTTTTTATATTTTACAAAAAATGTGAAAAGAATCATTATTTTTACATTTATGGATTGTATATAATTTCTTGATGTCATGAACACTCAAGGTATAAAGATTTTATTATATGTTTCAAAAAAAAATTCAGTGATTTTTTAAATATTTTTAATATATTTAAATTTTTTAAAAATATATATTTAATGTTAAAAGGATATTTTCCTCAATGATGTTTTTAATTTTTATGTTATGTTATTTCTATTTATCAATGGAAGATACCCATTATTTTACTTATAATCCACTAGGTAGTTGCAGTATTGATACCATTCTTATTCACTTAATTCATTATTTATGATCATTTTGACAACGGGAAGTATTTACATTAACCTTCATGGTTCATTTTGGTATTTATTAACATTCTCATGAAATACTCACTTTTCTATGATCATTGGAAATTAAATATTCCATAAATATTAATTTTAGTTTTTAAGGATATATTTACTTCTTATACTACATGTAATTTTTACATATGGTATTCTCCATTGAATTTTTTTGTTTATATGGGGAAATATTTATAAATATATTTTATATGTTCAATACATATATCTGATGATAATGCTCTTTTTCATAGATTAAATCAGTTATTTTGTATTTGAGGATTGATTTTGAAATATATTGATTTTCTAGGACTATAATTATATATTCACATGATGAATTAGTAGTCTTGTTAGGTGAATCAATATGATAGAATTAATCGTGTTTCTATATGTATTTTTCAACTACCATGTGGAAGGTTTTTAAAATAGAGCTATCATGATGATGGAGATCATGATGTTAAATAATTATTCATTTAATTCATTGAGAATTCAGTTATTATTATCCTTGAGATTATCATAATGATGATATCAATGTATTTATTTCATTCTTAAATTATTGATTAAATGGAATGTGTGCTCTATAATATATCTTTTAATATTGATTATGCCATATCTATTCATAATAGTAAATATTATAATTAAAATGAATGTGTGTGTATTTTTTTCTTCCCATGTTTTTTTATTTATCTATTAATGAAGGTAATTTAATTTAAATTTTATGTGTGTTCAGTTCTTTTCCCATATTACTTATCATTTATGATATTTTTACTTCGATATTTAATATAGATTCATTTACTTTTTTACATTACTGATTAAATAGACTATGTGTTAATATATT
The DNA here is from genome assembly GCA_963277665.1 of Viscum album. Classification (NCBI taxonomy): domain Eukaryota; kingdom Viridiplantae; phylum Streptophyta; class Magnoliopsida; order Santalales; family Viscaceae; genus Viscum; species Viscum album. The sequence continues at coordinate 856,480,274 of OY728155.1, read as the reverse complement.
TACCTTATCATATTGATAATGTGTTATCTAATAATGATATAAAAATATTTATTTTGAATATTTGTTTATTTATTTACCTTTCCATGTCGATTATTCTTATTGATTCTGAATATCTTCTATTGCACTTATCATATACTAAGTATCTAAGGTCACCCACATTTTGTTTCAATTCCTATGAACTGAGGAACTATTCAATGTATTTTATTATAGGAAATTCTAGGGTTAATATTGAGATTTAGAAAATTATGTTTTAATACATATATTCATATTTAATATGGGATTCATGTATATGTCTAGTTTACCAATACCACTAAACTATTTAGTCCTTTGGGATGTGATTCCTTATTTCTTATCACTAATATACTAAATCTTGCATTGGATCTAGGTTAATCGGTCTATAAAAGGGGAAGTATATACACAACACTAAATAACTAACATGTGAATGTGTAATACATCTCAGAGAGGTAAAATTAATACGAGAAACCCTTAACTCAACTATGATTTCCCTCATAATTATCATTATGTATAATATAATAAATATTTATTTATTAATTATCATCTATATAACCATAATAATATATTTCATTTAATATATTATTTACTTATTGAATTTTATTGTCTATTTATTAACAATTATATGTTAACATCACTATATTGGGAATGGCCAAAAATCTTTTTCATATATTTTTTGAATTGATATTTTTATTATTTTTATATTGATGATGGTTCGATAAAATCTAGAATATAAAATTTAATGGCCCTAACCCTAGTAACCCAGATTTGGTGTCTACTTTTTTAAATTGGAATATTAGGTAATGAATTGTATTCCCAAGTAATTAATGGATTATTATTGTTAGTAAACTAGATACCGAATGCACCTGTAAGGGGCACTACAAGCTAGCCTTTCCCTCATCGTTGCCTCCTTCCTTGTCTGGATCGGTGCAACCCTCCTTCACTCTTGGAAATTTTGTGGTGGTGGAATTCTATTTTAGTGGCATTGGCGTCATCGTGGACTTAGTTTCCCAAGCGATCTACACTGTGGAAGGTCACTCCTCTCAAGTCCTCCTAACCTGGATAGAGTTTCCCATGGCAGCACGATGTCGACCAGTGGCCGAGATCCAGCTCCTGTGGCTTTAGATTTTCTGTCTCATCCCTGGCGTGTGCGGTGGGAGGATGCAATGTTATTTGTGAGAGAATCGGACGGTGGTGACAGGATCTGGTTTGCAGCGGCTTTCCTCCAGGTGGAATGGTGATGTCTCTCTAAATTTTTGTTTATTTGAAATCATTTTTGATTTTAGAGGCGTTTTGGTTCATGGTTCTTTATCCATGCATTGGCAATTTGGATTTTATTTGGTCTTCTTTTTGATTTTTGGTTGTTTTCGGTCTTGATACTGGATGGGTGATCGGTTCTTCGACATTGCGAAGGGCATTTCGTTTTGTTTCATGTGTCGGTAATGGCTAGTTTGAAGGCTATGTTATGAGATTCTGGATGTATGGTTCATGAATTTTGATTCTCCTGCCTTTTTGTCTCCGTGTAAATTATCGAGAAGAAGTGGAAGGGGTGGTAGTGCTGGTTACAATTGAATTAGTGATATTTGCTGATCATGATGAATTATGATATTTTGGATGTGAGTCTGTTGCAGTGCTGGTGTGAGTTTGAAATTTTCTTAGGTCTCTTGTGGCTTGTGTCCTTGATCCATGAGACAGTGAATTTGTTTACTTGGGAGGGACTGACCCAGATGAGGTTTAGATCTGGGAGCGTTCTCCTTCTCACAGTTATTTGGAACTGGAAGTTTGATAGGGTATGGCATTTCCCATCGGTACCGGGCCCGTGAAATCTTGCACAGGACAGCTAGCCGACCAGCGACGAGAAGCTGGATGCTGATCGTATTGTTTCTCTACTAGGGTGGGGCTTTTCCTTTCTATTTAATTGTAGTTTATTTGATCCTGATGATCTTAGCCCATGGAGGCATAGTTGTTCTATATGTCTTTGATGTCGTTTCGGTTTCCGAATTTTCCTCAAAAGTGCTTTTGAAATAAAAATATAATTTTTAGTCAGTAAACTAGATACATATACGATTCCTTTATTAATTATTAATACAAAAATTTCAAAAAAAAAATTAAAAATATCATTTATAATCTAGTGTATCCTTTCATATCAAAAAAAATTCACTTATTGTATTTCATGGAAAGGAAAATAATAATGGTGATCTCAAGTGATTAGTAAGAGTTATGTAAATTTGAATCAGTCATGGGTAAATAAAGAATTATAAACAATTCATAACCATTATGAAATGGTAAAAAATTTAACACCCATGAAATTTAAATAACACGATGATTATGAATGGATAATACATAATAAATATGGTCTGGTAAATAACATAAAATAGATTCCACTCAATCAGTAAACAGATAATGAAAATTAATAATGAGATAATGACATTGCGAAAAAACCACAGATAATAATAAATAAATTATTGATTAATGGAATTATTAATTATAAGCGTTTCTATTCTATTGAGTCATGGTACTTGTACTATCAATACCTTTCATAAGACTACTTAAAACTAATGGGTATGTATAAACTAGAAACACATTTAATTAAGGCTAGCCAACTGGTTCATCTCATAAGATTACTAATTCAATGAGGGGTTATATATAACTGGGCCCTACCCATATCTTTATTTCCAATTAATTCTTCATATATCTAAAAATTTATTTCATTCATGAATCAATATTCCTTACCATTATATATTTTTATTGATTAATGGATTCATATTTTCCAATATTTCCCCATTTAATCCAACATATTTCATAGTAAACATTTTATGTAAAAATATATACTCTTTATTTGATAATAATATATATTTAAAATAGTATTTATTTTTTATATAAATGTAATTCCTAATGCAACGTTTTCAGAATAATGTGATTTTTCATGAAAATATAATCAATCACATAAGAAACTGAGATTGTACAATAATTTTTTACAGTTTCGTAACTTTTTAATATTAATCACAAAATGAATAAGCAGGATATGAAAAAGTAATCATCATGATTAAATTTTATTCATGTTAAATACATCTAATCGTATATATATACCAAATAAAAGTGAATAGTTTCATGTTAATAAATATGTCTCAACATAATGGAAATTGGGACAATGTCCATCACCTCTTGCTTTCTTTTAGTTGAATTCAAATTAACATCATTTATAGTGGGGTTTTATATATCATTAACAAATAAAAGAATAATATTAATTTTTATAACATCATATATGATTCTTTTATAAAATCTTATTACACGTTCATTAAAAATTGATAATTATTACTATTGTTTCAAGTAATGACTACCTTGTTTTCTCATGCATGTTTTAACATCAAGTATTTGGTTCATGAGAATAATATATAGTTCAAAAATCACAATCATGTTATTAAAGTTATAAATATAAATATTTTCATTATATATAATTTTATAATCATTATATAAATTTGAACATGGTTAATGGATCACTTCACTTCTTGGATATTGAATGACACACATACACACAAGATACGTTATCATTAATTTAATAAGTGAAAGTGTAAGGATGTTAATAACAAATTAAATTTAAATAATAATATCATTCATATGTATAACTTATAGTCATTAACCCTATCCTATTTTATTCCATGTAAATCATATGGGTAAAATGAATTACATCGATTCACTAGGTGGTAGTCCTCCAAACACATGTGCGATGATATCATAATTTAGAAAACATAGGAGTTAAGAAGGTTTATTTTATATTATACTTAAAAAATATAATATTATCATAATTATTATATATATATACATTAAATCCATTTTATATAGAATTTTTTTATGTGTTGATGTAAAACAAGTTACATCAGTTTGCGAGGAAGTAGTGTCTCGTATATAAGATCAAAGATTTCCATTCCATTTAGATAGAGGGGGAGATGGAAAAAGGTTATTCCATTAACATAATAAAATATTATTTTATATTATTTTATTGTGTTTTAATACTATCATGATTTAATATTATTTTATGTAGTTGGGGTAGAAATAAAATAAAAATGATTTTTCTAGAACGCTACTACTTCTTTGGACAAATTATTTTGGTTTTCACCAAAATACATATTAGGATATAATTATGATGAATCCATTGGGTATGTAATGTTAGTAAGGACTTAATTAGTTGATTTGGTGGTTTTATGTATGAATATAATTTATTTGGAAGTGTTAAGTGGGATGAGAGGGGGTGGCCTTTTATAATTATTGGTGGGGACACAAGTTTAATTTTTGACAAGAATAAATTTTATCCATGTTTTAATCTAGATACAAGACTCTAAAATGGGTTATTATAAACCCTTATTGTTGATAATATGATCATATATCCATAAAATGTGTGTTGTAAAATTTTTAGGTCATTTTAATAGTTATGTTTTTAGTTTAACCCCTTAGTAAATAAGTTTTTACCTTAAATGTAGTAATTAATATTTACCACATTTACTATCAATAATGGTACACTATTAAGTTGAACATATTATTTAATGTTAATTACATTATTGTAAACATTATATCCATTTTTTCAAATTCTATTCACATATATTGAATAATTAAATTAAAAATTATACCCACAGACACGATGAAAAAATGGGATTCCAAATCGAAATTTCTAGTAAGTGTAAAAGGTTTTAATATCAATATTAAATATTAAATTGATTACACTATAATATATTATGTTTATTAAAATATAAATTATATATTATTATATTGACCAGTTTTAAATATAATTTAACTTTGTAAATAATATAAATAAAGTGACAGCTTTCAACAAAAATCAGTACTTTTTACTATTTTCAAAGAATTACATATTTTAGAAACATCTAAAAAGTTAACCCTATGATAAATTTGATATGATTGATTCTAAAATGAGGATAATTTTATGAAAACAAATTATTAATTTTTTTGAAATTTATTCAAAATTCTATGGGCAAAATAGGACTATACTGCCTGTTAAAAAATAATTTCATTAAAAACATTTCTTTTTCATTCCAATGATTCTTATTTTATTTATAATAAATTAATAAAAATTTAATGTATTTTTTAAATTTATAAAACCTATAATTTTCATCATTTATTCATTATTATTCATACCCAAAATATAATGATAAGGTTATAATGGTTATGTTAAAATAATAATTTATCAGAGTATTGTGATTCATCAAAACCTGGTGTTCGGTACATCACAAGCTTTCATGAAGATTGTAATTATTTAAAAATAAATATATTATGAATTATAGGGATTACATATTCTCTTATAATTTTGGTGTTTCATTCCATATACATTATTAAACATTATTTTTCTCTTTTATAATCTCATGTTGTTACATTATTCCCACCTTAAATAAATTGCATCCTTGAAATTTGAACATGCACTCAGATGTCAAGGAATTTATATATGAAAATTAATTTTTGAAAACCCACATAATTTTATAAGATAACAAATTTCTTCTTAAATTAGGGAAATAAAAATATGAATATCAAAACTGAATAATGAATTACTTTTTTCTAAGTATGATAACATAGTTGTGAAGTGAACATGTGTACATATAAGAAATGAGTAATTCCAATGGAATAATGGAAGGTAATAGTAGTCATTGATTTGATGAATTTGAATGATTATAAGAAATTCAAAACCCCAAAAACCATAAATCATTGATTATTTAAAGTATCATTGATTTATTATATGTGAAGGTAAAATGATAAAATATTTGTTTCAAAATACTTCTCTAATATTGAGTAGTTATTTCACTATTAAGAATAAAAGGAAATATTATCACTTGGTATACTTAAATTTCATATGAAAAATTTATTCCTCTAATTTTTCTTCAAACAATATTCACTTCATCACTTCACTCAGGAAATGAATATCCAAAAAATAATTTTTTCACAAATAACATAAATTAACATTTAACAAGTCATAAGATCCATTAAAGAATGAAAACCCATTATTTATATTTGTAAATATTTTCAAGAACCAATATGGTTTTCACAAATTATTAATCTATAATTCTCAATAGTAACACCACTGGTTCATTAATAAGATTTATTTAAAAAAAATCATTTAAAAAATATTATTTTAATAAGAACATCATATACACTAGTGGTATGAACTAAACACTTAGTGTCCTTGTAGAGACCCGAAGCTTAACGTACATGGACATTACATTACTTTTGCAGAATACTTAGTACATAACAAAAACAGACACACAAGGACTGTAATAGTTTAGTGTCTTTGGAAACTCAGAATATAATCTTCTAATCGTGGTGAAAGATCTTCAACCTCTCCCATAAAGATATTCCTTTTTACCTAAAACCTTACTTTATATCCTGGGGAAAATAAAACATAAAATGGTGAGATCAAATTCTCAGTAAGGTTAAACAAAAGAAATATCAATCACATCATATTCATAAGAATATAACATTTTGGAAATCTTAACCTGCAAAAGAGATCATAATATCATAACATGGGATAAATCATAGTAGTTTAATTTAATCCCAATAATCATAAATTAAAACATTAAACTTTTTGGAATACACTCATAATTATAGAAAATCATTTATTATTAGTCAAGGCTCATTGCCAAGACTATCTTGGTGGAAAAAGTCCATTTTTGAACCGAGTTCACTCCTCGTTTCAGTCTTGTTTCACTGAACCGATTTAACCTGCCGTTCCAGCCATGTCTATATCATGAAGTATAAAATCTTTACCCAATGAATTTGAGGGAGATATAGGTCCCACCCATCTCATAATGACACCATTCTTATGTGTTCCACAAAATCATAAACCATACATCATAGCATAACCCATGTAATAAAAATGGGAATCTTAAACATCGTGACATCATAAAACAATTAATAAAAGATAAAATAATTCATAAAAATAATTCCATCACAATATAATCAAATCAATGTAATAATAGGGATATAAACAGAATACTTTATTATCTTAGATGGAAAATAATTTTGATAAAACACTTGAACTCCATTCTTGAGGAAAATATCCTTTCTACTTAAAATTTTTTTTTCTTTTCTTAACATGTCATACAATTATAAACTAAAAGAATTTGATTAAAAATAAACTTGAAAACTTATAAAGGAAGATTCTTGGAAATAATGTTTTAAAATTCCATTCATGTCGTATAAGTAAAAAAACATTCTTCACATACTTTTGTCGGCAAAGTCAAAAAGTACCTCGTATGAAAAATGACAGAACATTCCTTTCATATCTTTTACTAAAAACTCACAGAAGGGTAAAATTTGATATAAACTATTGTATAAGTATATAAATATTACATATTTTGGAAGCATTGATGTGTATGATAAAATACACCCCAGAAGATACCAAAGTATAAACAATCTTGGATAAAAATGAGATTGTGATATTTTTCCTTACCTTAGGACCAATTTGCTTTGTAAGTGTCTGAAACTCATGTATAATGATTTAAATAATGTTATTGACTTATTACAGAATCATAATTATTTTTAGGATATCATATATGGTCATATTCTTAGCTTCTTATTAGTAATATTTCATTACTACTTGTTTATTCAGGTGTTTATTACTTTTTGTTCTTATGCGTGTTTTGTCGAATAAATTCTTATACTTATTTTTAGGTTATAGATACCTCATTTCCAGAATGGTATTAGTGTAATATATATCATATTTATTCACTCAATTCATTTATATAATCATTATGCAATGAAGATCATGTAGAACGGGTCGCATCACATCGTGGAGACGGTATTCCGTACGTACGCACGAGCGATGATATCATTCCCATGATCGTGGAATTGTATTGCAGTGTATGTATACTATTTCAGAATCAATATCACTTTATAATAGTCATATATAGTCATTATTTACACCATTTTACCCATCTAAGTAAGGTGGTGGTGGAAAATAGATTACACCACAGCGTGGAGAGGGTATTCCGTACGTACGCACGCGCGGTGATTTCGTTTTCCATAAGATGGATAGATGGTCAAATAGGGTTGTTTCTTACTTATAATAACATATCAGTATATGAGTGATACTTATTTTATTACTTAATAATTAAACAACTAAAGAAGAAGAAGTGGATGAAGAAATAAAGTTGAAAGAATTGGTAATCGGACATTACCTCTTCTTTGAAGCGCCTTTTTGAGATCCCCTTTTAGGGAACTAAAATTGGTCTTTGAAAAGACCATGACCTCTAGGATGTCTCTAGGTAAGTGGAGAGGAGAAATTGGCAGGGTTTGGCAGATCTTGAATGCTCAAAGTGGTGTGAGGAACAGGGGGAGGAAGTGCCCTTTTACAAGGGAGGAGAGGGGCACCTTTGGAATAACAAAAACTATTATTTTATTATAAAGTAATATTCGGTTTTAAATAGCTCCAAATTAATTTATTTCGAATCCAAGGTGGGGATTGGTCGCAATACTCTCATCCAATATAATTTGGACAAGATTAGTGTACTATTTGAACCTTATCATTTAGTTTTAACTTTAAGTTAGATAATTTTACTTTTACCGTGTCTTTTTGTGTTCTTACACTACAAGGTTAATAAACATACTATAACAAGCCAAAAAACCCCATGTTGTTTATTATTAATATATATAACCTTATATAAGTCATTTTGTCAAACCATATATTTTTAGGAATAAATTAACAATTAATAATAAAATATCTGTTTTAAAAACTATTTTATGTCAATTTTGACACTATTTAGTAATTGATTTTTTTGAAACCCATAACAGAATGATTAGTTCGAAATAAGTAACTTATATCAATAATAACATGTCATATTAACCTAGAAAATTAGTGGAATGAATAAAAAGTCTCAAATTACATTTATTTGGGTATTTATAACATCAATTATGTCAATATTTCATTAATAAGATAATTACTGCATCATCGTCAGGTCATAAATAAATTAAATTATTTAATGTCTAAAAATTACAAATAAAATACAATTATTTGGGAAATCTTTTTATATTTCCAATGAATATTTATATTCTAATTTATATTATGTATAACCTTATATTAAAAATGATATACTTATTAAACATTGATTTTAACTATTTTAACTTTTCTTTAAATAAATTAATAATAAATGTCAAAATCTAATCCAAGTGGGCCTAAATGGTCATATTTTATTCCTAAGGTTGTTTTTGGTCAAATTACACTTATCCAATATAATTAAGACATGTTTTAGGGTAATAATAATATCATGTGTACCCTTAATTACCCTATTTACTTTTAACCGTGGTAAAAAAAAGTAAAAAGTTACTATTCACCAAAAATTATTTTCATCTCATTGAACCAAATTTTACTAACTGAAATCAACCGTGTCTCTAAGATTTTTTAAATTCCACCCATAGAAGTGGTAAAATTATGTTTTATGAAAAATTCATTTTTTTAACTACCACTTAGTGGTTTCACTATTCATCAAAAAATGAATGTTTCCAGAAAAATACCAAAAATTAGGCCTAAGCTATATTTGATATTATGAACTAAAAAATGATGTCTATTTTACCAAATTCAAAACATATAAATTTTATTAATTAATTTAAAAATTAATTCCCGTCGTCCAAACAAATAGCGTGTTCTTAAGAGATAATAACTATCAAAAGATTGACAATTGTTTATGTCTTGTTTAAATGTGAAATTACATCCGATGACCAACATTGTATTAAATTGTAAAAAATATATTATAAATATACTTTAAAACCACTGAAATTATTAATTTAACACTATGAATTGTTTCGATTAAAAAGGTTTTTTTTAATTAAAAATTAGTTATTTTTACTATTCATCAGAAAATAAAAGTTAGCCGAAAAGTACCAAAGTTTCACCCTAAGATAATTTCGATATTCCGAATCCAAAAATGAAGTCCATTTTGAAAAATAAAATTTACCAAATTTCAAAACGTTGTTATTACTATTCATAACGGCTAGTTTTAATAATATTTTAATAGCATATCGTTGTTTAGTGAAACTCGGTATTGCGTACTACACACGCTATCAAGGAAGGTCGTGATTGCGTGTAATTAAAGGCAAGTCAATGATGCATGTTGTGAAATCTCCCTTTGGTGTAGTGTACAACACAAGACATTAATGAAATTAGAAAGTATATTTTTCATAAAATCTCGGGGTGTTACATTCTACCCCCCTTAAAATGAATTTCGCCCTCGAAATTCATCGGGGTTATAAATGGTTTACTACTTGAAAGTTTATTTCATATAAACCCACATCTTAAAAAGGAATACAAAAACCAATATTTAAAAACAAAAGTTTGAAACATAATGGTTACCCAAATAAACTAATCACTGGGTTTCCACATAGGTGAAAATATTGATATGGAAGAGAAATCTAACAATCATGTTCTGATGGAGAGTGGTAGAGAACATGTCTATGGAAAAGCCAGCAATCACAAAGCCATAAATTTTTGACGATCTAAGGTACCATCTGATTAATCAGATAAAAGAGCACTAGGACAACATTTTTGGTTTTCAAGATCATTTCCCTAAAGTTGATGAAATTGGAATTAGAAGAATTAATTTCGTGATTTTGGTATAGTCTCACCGTTGGTCATTCTTTGGACAATTTCCACTTCAACTCTTAAAGAAATGAAGTTGAATTTGTCATTCATGATGTGTTAGCAGATCTTGTGATAGAATGATGGGTCATTCTATCTGTCTCAAACAAAAGGTTAGAAAAGTTATCAAAACATACATAAGTCCATATATAGTGAGATTAATCATATATAGTTCCTAAAATGGACTTATAATTCATATATCATACTGCTTAATATAATAAAACTAGTTTCTACTAAAAAGGGACTTCCTGTAGGCTGGTGGTGGTGATAAAGGCCAGTCACACTTCGGTTGTGGGTTTGATTCCCACAGCCTTGTCCGACGCGATGGGATGTCTCCCTTCCTGCAGGTTGTCCTTTTTCTAAAACTACATTACTATAACATCACATAAATTATATCAAAAAAAAGTTCTATCCTTAAACAATACTAACTTATGGTCAACATAATCCATTCCAATCATTAGGCTTATCTAAAATACTTTGGTCCATGCTCATAGTATTAAAAAACTATTACTTGAAATGTCTTCAACCAAGCACGTGAATACCATCATTTATCCCCCATATATCTTGTTGGTCACATTCCAGTTATGTGAATACCTTAATCATGTATTCTCTTGAAAAATGAATACCCATTATACCTTAGTGAAAACATGAATGCAGTTAAAAGTTAACACTTTCCACATACCAAAATCCCCAAAATTCTATATACTCAAACCATGATATCACTTAGTCCTTATATCAATCATGAGCTCATGAATACGGTCAAACATTTCATTTTCTCGTTTTCCCTTCATTATGCGCAAATCATCTTTTTTTTCAAAAATATCTCAATCACATTCCATGGTTATCGGTACCATTGAAAACCTCAATAGTCCAATACATAAATATTCCAATATTCCACGATACTATATACAACATTATTTTGGATTCCCATTACATAAACACTTAATCATTCCACCACATCGTTGTCATATTCAACAATGCCAATAGTGATCGCATGTGACTTCCCTTTGTCCTTTGCTTTAAGTGGTTTCTCATGTCGATCAACACTAACCCTTGGATTAGGGCATTTATTAGCATAATTTCCCATTTCCTTGCACTTGAAGCATTGATGTGTTGGTGGTGCGTTCTCTGCAGTCTTTTCTTTATTCACATCATTAGAAACCCTTTTTCCATTACTTCGACACTCAGCTGCTCGATGACCTTCTTTTTCACACTTAAAACATTTTCTAGTCCCTTTATGACAATCTCCACCATGCTTCTTCCACACATTGAGCATAAGGAAACATTCATATTCTTTTCACCATTATTCTAAGATTTCTCCTTCAACACCATCTTTCGTTTCTTGTCAAACCTATGAGTTGGATAAGTAACACCAACTTCCATTTCTACCTTGATAGCACAACGCACAATTTCTTCATACCTACTAAAGTCTCTTATAGCTAATTACCTTCGAAGATTTGGTTCTAAGCGGCTGAAGAATCGATCGATCTTACTCTCAGGTTGGATAATAATACCAGAAGCGTACCTTGCAAGTCTTGTAAAATTTTCTTCATATGTACCAACAGATTCATCATCCTTTTTCTTTAGTTCAAGAAACTCCTTCTCCATCTTTGTTCGGAGAATACGAGGGAAGTACTTATTGAAAAATAAGTTCTTGAACTCGTCCCATTCCATGGACTCAATTTCATCCCTCTGCCTCATATTCTTAATAAGATTCCACCATTGATCAGCATAACCTTCAAAATGATACACTTCTAAGATGACTTTATCATGTTCAGAACATTGAAGAACTGAAAATATCTTTTCAGTAGTACTAATCCATTGTTCAGCAACTAATGGATCAGTAGACCCGCTGAATGAAGGTTGACGCTGCCTCATGAAAGATTCAACAAAATGTTGCTCCTTCCTTTACTCGTTTGGAAGTCCAGAATGATTCATAGCTTCTGTGAGTATAGAAATATGATGTTTCACTCCATCTCCCATAACATTTGTTTGTTCAGGAGGACAATCATTGCATTGTCCATTACATTGATCAACACAGTTTCTTCGGGTTCCAGCCATCGTCTAAAACCCAAAAAGAATAGTGTGAGAGGAAAAAATCACGCTTGGGAAAACAACAAAATAAACGGGGAGTACCTTCAATATCTAACATCTTAGGTTACCGTAATTCTAGTACTATAACCTATACTCATACTTAACCTTAGGGACATCACTAAACATACCTTAGAAATATCCTTAGCGATCTCACTAAAGTTCTCGCATCCTAGTTTCAAAAGGTTGACTAAACCATTCCTCTAATACCAACTATAGAGACCCGAAGCTTAATGTACATGGACATTACATTACTTTTGCGGAATACTTAGTACATAACAAAAACAGACACACAAGGACCGTAATAGTTTAGTGTCTTTGGAAACTCGGAATATAATGTTCTAATCGTGGTGAAAGATCTTCAACATCTCCCATAAAGATCTTCATTTTTTTACCTAAAACCTTTCTTTATATCCTGGGGAAAAGAAAACATAAAAGGGTGAGCTCAAATGCTCAGTAAGGGTAAACAAAAGAAATATCAATCACATCATATTCATAAGAACATAACATTTTGGAAATCATAACCTGCAAAAGAGATCATACTATCATAACATGGGATAAAACATAGTAGTGAAATGTAATCCCAATAATCATAACTTAAAACATGAAACTTTGTGGCATTCACACATAATCATAGAGAATCATTTCTTATTAGTCAAGGCTCATTGAAAAGACTATCTTAGTGGAAAAAGGCCATTTCTGAACCGAGTTCACTCCTTGTTTCAGTCCTATTTCACTGAACCGGTTTAACCTGCCGTTCCAGCCATGTCTATCTCATGAGATATAAAATCTTTACCCAATTCATTGGAGGGAGATATAGGTCCCACCCATCTCATAATGATACCATTCTTATGTGTTCCACAAAATCATAAACCATACATCATAGCATAACCCATGTAATAAAAAAGGGAATCTTAAACATCGTGACATCATAAAACAATTCGTAAAAGATAAAGGAATTCATAAAAAGAATTCCATCACAACATAATCAAATCAATTTAATAATAGGGATAGAAACAGAACACATTATTATCTTAGATGGAAAATAATTTTGATAAAACACTTGAACTCCATTCTTGAGGAAAATATCCTTTCTACTTCAAAAACATTTTTCCTTTCTTAACATGTCATACAATTTTAAACTAAAAGAAGTTGATTAAAAATAAACATGAAAACCTGTAAAGGAAGATTCTTGGAAATAATGTTTTAAAAATCCATTCATGTCATATAATTTAAAAAAACATTCTTCTCGTACTTTTGTCGAAAAAGTCAAAAAGTACCTCGTACGAAAAACGACAAAAGATTCCTTTCATATCTTTTACTAAAAACTCACCAAAGGGTAAAATTTGATATAAACTATTGTAGAAGGATATAAATATTACATATTGAGTAAACATTATTGTGGATGATAAAATATACTCCAGTAAATACCAAAGTATAAACAATCTCGGATAAAAATGAAATTGTGATATTTTCCCTTACCTTAGGTCTGATTTGCTTCGTAAGTGTCCGAACCTCCTGTATAATGATTTAAATAATGTTATTGACTTATTCCGGAATCATGCTTATTTTTATGATATCATATATGGTCATATTCTTAGCTTCTTATTAGTAATATTTCATTACTACTTGTTTATTCGGGTGTTTATTACTTTTTCTTCTTATGCGTGTTTTGTCGAATAAATTCTTATACTTCTTTTTAGGTTATAGATACCTCATTTACAGAATGGTATTAGTGTAATATATATCATATTTATTCACTCAATTCATTTATATAATCATTATGCAATGAAGATCATGTAGAACGGGTCGCATCACATCGTGGAGACGGTATTCCGTACGTACGCACGAGCGATGATATCGTTCCCATGATCGTGGAAATGTGTTGGAGTGTATGTATACTATATCAGAATCAATATCACTTTATAATAGTCATATATAGTCATTATTTACACCATTATACCCATCCAAGTAAGGTGGTGGTGGAAAATAGATTACACCACGGCGTGGAGACGGTATTCCGTACGTACGCACGCGCGGGGATTTCGTTTTCCGTAGGATGGATAGATGGTGAAATAGGGTTGTTTCATACTTATAATAACATATCCGTATATGAGTGATACTGATGTTATTACTTCATAATGAAAAAACTAAAGAAGAAGAAGTGGAAGAAGAAATAAAGTTGAAAGAATTGGTAATCGGACATTACCTTTTCTTTGAAGCGCATCTTTGAGATCTCCTTTTAGGGCACTAAAATTGATATTTGAAGAATACCATGACCTCTAGGATGTCTCTAGGGAAGTGGAGAGGAGAAATTTGTAGGGGTTCTCCGTGCTTGAAGGCACAAAGTGGTGTGAGGAAGAGGGGGAGTAGGTGCCCTTTTATAAGGGAGGAGAGGGGTACCTTTGGAATAACTAAAACTATTATTTTATTATAAAATCAAAATCGGTTTTAAATAGCTCCAAATTGATTTATTTAGAAGCCAAGGTGGGTATGGGTAGAAATACTCTCATCCAATAGAATTTGGACAATTTTAGTTTTCTATTTTAACCGTATCATTTAGTTTTAACTTTAAGTTAGATAATTTTACTTTTACCTTGTCGTTTTGGGTTCTTACACTATAAGGTTAATAAACATAGTATAACAATCCAAACGAACCCCAAGTTGTTTATTATTAATATATATAACCTTATCTAAGTCATTTTGCCAAACCATAGATTTTTAGGAATAAAATAACAATTAATAATACAATATTTGTTTTAAAAACTATTTTATGTCAATTTTGACACTATTTAGTAATTGATTTTTGTGAAAATAATAACAGAATGATTAGTAAGAAAAGTGTTACTTAAATAAATATTAACATGTCATATTAACCTAGAAAATTAGTGTAATTCATAAAAAGTCTCAAATTACATTTATTTGGGTATTTATAACATCAATTATGTCAATATTTCATTAATAAGATAATTACTGCATCATCGTCGTGTCATAAATAAATTAAATTATTTAATGTCTAAAAATTACAAATAAAATATCATTATGTAGGAAATCTTTTTAGCTTTCTAATGAATATTTATAGTCTAATTTATCTAATATATACCCTTATATTAAAAATGATATACTTATTAAACTTTGATTTTAACCATTTTAACCCTTCTTTAAATAAATTAAAAATAAATGTCCTAATCTAATCAAACTGGGCCTAAATGGTCATACCAAAAAGGCTTGGGGTCAATCCCCTTTATAAATGAAAAAAACAGTAACCCCATTTGGGATGGGTAAGCTAAAACCCATTACAACCTAAATGGTCATATTGTATTCCTAAGGTTTTTTTTGGTCTAATTACACTTATTCAATAGAATTAAGACATGTGTTAGGGTAATAATAATATCATTTTTACCCTTAATTACCCTATTTACTTTTAACCGTGGTAAAAAAAGTAAAAAGTTACTATTCACCGAAAATTATTTTCATCTCATTGAACCACATTTTACTTACTGACATCAACCGTGTCTCTCGGAGTTTTGAAATTCCACCCACAGAAGCGGTAAAATTAAGTTTTATGAAAAATTCATTTTTTTAACTACCACTTAGTGGTTTCACTATTCATCAAAAAATGAAAGTTTCCAGAAAAATTCCAAAAATTAGGCCTAAACTATATTTGATATTATGAACTCAAAAATGATGTCTATATTAAAAAATTAAAAACATATCAATTCGATTAATTAATTTAAAAATTAATTCCCATCATCAAAACAAATAGCGTGTTCTTAAGAGATAATAACCATCGAAAGATTGACACTTGTTTATGTCTTGTTTAAATGTGAAATTACATCCAATGACGAACATTTTATTAAATTGTAAAAAAATATATTCTAAATATACTTTAAAACTACTCAAATTAATAATTTATCACTATTAATTATTTCGATTAAAAAGGTTTTTTTAATTAAAAATTAGTTATTTTCACTATTCATCAGAAAAATGAAAGTTAGCTGAAAAGTACCAAAATTTCACCCTAAGCTAATTTCGATATTCTGAATCCAAAAATGAAGTCCATTTTGAAAAATAAAATTTACAAAATTTCAAAAAGTGGTTATTACTATTCATAACAGCTAGTTTTAATAATATTTTAATAGCATATCGTTGTTTAGTGAAACTCGATATTGTGTACTACACACGCTATCGAGGAAGGTCGTGATTGCGTGTAATGAAAGGAAAGTCAATGATGCGTGTTTTGAAAGCTCCATTTGGTGTAGCGTACAACACAAGACATTAATGAAATTAGAAAGAATATTTTTCATAAAATCTCGGGGTGTTACAGTCCTTTAGTTTTGGTTTCAAACCCCACATCCTTTACGGACGCAACGAGTTGTAATCCTTTATAAAAGTTATCATTTTTTAAAAACTATATTAATATATTATCTATATTGTTAAAAAATTATGAGGACCCATAATTAATAAAACATAAAATATAATATAAACCATAAAGATTACAAACAACTTTAATCTTAATTCCTATTAATATAAATTCATTCTTCCACATATAAATTTTTCTTATACTAAACTAATGGGATATATTCCAATAGTTATTTTAAAAATAATATCATTAATAATGTTATATTCCTATTACAATAATTTTAAAAAGGATTATTTATGAATTTGATAATATGATCAATGATAAAATCATAAACCAATGATTGTAACCATGAATCTTAATTTAAAAAATCCATATATGTTATTACCATAATCCATAAATGTTTCATTACCCTTATTACTGTATAACTATTAGTAAAAAACAAATATTTAATTTAATTATTTTATCATAATAAATAAATCCTTCTATGTTCTAGAGTTCAACATTTAGTAGAGGTTATTGTCTTTGATAATTCCTAGTATTCTAACATTTATGAAGAATAACTATAAATTGATTACACGGATAATTTTTTTTCCTTCAATTTAATTATTCATTTTTTTCTTATCAATTCATTACATTATTCAATTATATTTGATATTTAAAAAAATTCTTATTCCATTGAGACACAATCATGGGTACCAATTTCCATATTTCAAACATCAAGGAAATTTAGCTTTTATTCCTCCATGGTCTCCACCACTCGAGATCTTAATGAACTTCTTCCCTCTATTCATTGGTGAGTCTAAGTGTTGGTTAATTTAATGGATGTTAATAATATTTTTTGATAAATAATAAATAATAAACATGATATCATTCACTGTTATAATTATCTCATTAGTTTGTTAATATTTATGACATTGACCTTTATGTTCAATGTTAATAAGTTTCCTTCGGGTTCTAGACATTGACTAAAAGCAGAAAAGAATAGTGTGACTAAAAATTAATGTTAGTAAGAAACCCACATAATAATTTATAGGATACCAATATCATGAATCCTTAATTTCTATATAAGACACTTTAGGTATATTCTAGTTTATTAATTTTCATCATTTATTCATATCCATTGAAATGGTTTGTATTGAAAAAGGAAATTATCCAAAGAATATCCCAAACGAATTTTAAACCAAGTGGGAAATAAGGAATTATTTTTTATAATAATTATTTCACATGTCATGTATGACTTTAATTTTTTAAAATTATTACACCTGGGTACATCTATTCTAGAACCACATCTATATATAGTATTCATATAGGGATGAATTTTAAGGGAAAATCACATAATCTATACCTTACCAAAACCTTAAGATATTTTTCTATACTTATCCTCATCATTTATTATAGGTTTATCATACCAAATCGTAATTCTCCAAAATCAAGTTCCCATGTATTCTAAAATTATTCTCTAATACCGACTATAATTACCCCAGCCATAGTTACCCTGACCCAGTGTGTACATTGTTATATAGGAATAGGATGCAAGGAATCACATCCTAAAAGACTGAATATATTAGCAATATTTGTAATCTAGATAGATATATGACTCCCAATTTATAATCCAGTAAAAAAAGTAATAAAATTTTTTTCTTATGAATATCAATAGTCCAACTAGTATATCCTTACATATCATTCAAATTATACTTCTTGGATTTCTGGTAATGGAATAAAAATGTTGGTGAGATCAAATGATCAGTAAGAGTTACATAAATGGAATGTTATCATGAGAAAACAAAGATAATAGTTAAGTAATAATATATATTTATCCTAAATATCCTAACAAACATGATATTTAAATAAGTTTAATACCATGAATATATAATTGATAATCAATATATGAGGTTAAGTAAGTAAAAACACATGTCATTTTTTTGATAAATTGTTAATGTAAATTCATACATGGATGATATTATTGTGATAATTTCATGGATAAAATAATTAAATTATTATTAAATGGTTTGGTTATTTATTTTATTTATTTATCTCAGGCATCATGTTACCCCTACTACAATCACCATTCACTGGACAGTTTAAAAATGATTTGTAGGAATACACCAAAAACCAATTTAACTCTGGATATTCAACTTATTACTCTCATGATACTATTGATGCATCAAGGTGATATAAATAATTAGTATTCAGCCATATCATAATGTCCAAATAATTCCTTATAAATGAAATAAATTATTTCATTAATTAATTATTCAATTTTACTTATTAAAAAATATTTGTGTTGATAAAATGATACAATTTGAGAAATATATTCCCAATTATTCAACATGAATTAAAAGTAAAAACCATATATAAAAATGGTATATGATATTCCAAATTATTAAATTTATAATAAAATATTATGTATATTAATGAGAAATAAAATTTCTAATGAAAAATGAGGACATTAATGTCATCTTTCACAAGAAAATGTATATAGTCACAAAAGAATGTTAGATTGTCGATCAATTTTTCACCATTTTATAACATTCAAATTGTTACAACATGAATAAAATACCATAGACAAAACATTAATAATTATTAAAAAATGTTACTCGTGTTAAATATATCTAAGGGTAAGTATATACAACACATAAAATTGAATTAGTGAAAATTAAAAAAAAATTATCTTCATGGATTGAAAATTTATACGAAATCTATTACCTCACACTTATTTTAAGTTTAACCCACTTTCACCTTATGTATAGTGGTTTTAAATATGATATTAAATTATTAAAAAACCATATACATATTTATACTATCATATATGATTATTTTATTACATCTTTTCATTAATTCATTAATAATCATTCATTAATACTATTTTTTGAGTGACACCTACCTTGTTTACTTATTCATATTTTAACATAAACTCTATAGTTTCTTAGTATATTATATAGTTCCATCATCTCTATAATGATATTTTCAACATCTTGTCCCTCGCCCATTGGATTAAGAAGCGGTGGTGGGACTTTACTAGGTGTTAAGTTACATCCCTATGATATAAGATTATGGAAATAAATACCAAATGCATCAAGATTATTTGGAATATTATTTTAACAATGATAGATAAGTTTTCAAACCCTTTTAGAGTAAACAAATAACATCTATATGATGCATGAGTATAGGAAAATAAAACGCAAAACAAAACCAATCCAAAGCCATATAAAATAGCCGAATCCAAGTGATAACATCAAAGGGAAACCAAAGTCAAAAACCCCAAAGATAATAAAGAAATAAGGCCAGCGACTCCTAACAAGATCCAAGATCTTATATAAAAATCTATGCACATGGTGTCAAGAGGCATCTTTAAATAAATGAGATACTATAACCATTCCTATATCTTGATAAATGACATCTATAAACAGACAACAGTTTCTAAGGAGGGGGATTCTAAACTCATTTGGATTTCCCTAATGACATCCCATCTCATGAATCTTGGTATAAAATGATAGAACATTTATAAAAAATATTTTAAAATTATTAAAATTTTATTAAATCCAAACAAAAAATCCTTAGAATCTAACAAAAACAAACTTTTAAAAAAATCTAATTTGATTTGGTATTCCAATTCAATGATTCCACACACACCCAAACATACATGACAAGGTAAAAGATTAATATTAATGAGAAATATCTCATCCATTCACCAAGTCATTATAAGGTGGAAAATACCCCTATTCCAAAATGGTACTTAACCATTATACATCATCATGTCTCTTGTACCCGAATAGTAAATTTCCATTATAAAGGTTCATGTAAAATTAATTAAGTCACAAAAACAATTTACACCAAATTCCATGGAATTAAATTAAAAAAAGCATTTTATTTATTGAAAATATTTCTAGAAACAATTTCCATTTGAAAAAAAGTGTTCGTAATTTTAAAATCATATTTTAAAATTATAACCATCTATATTTTCCACTTAATAATTCTATTTCAATATTTTCCCAAAACCATCACTAAAGTGGTTTCCAATAAGAACCATATCAAGATTTCAAAAAAAATCATGAAAACTATTTATTTCATGGTTTTCATTCATGTTATAATAAATTTGAATCAAGATCTATGTGGCCTACCTCACAAATACCAGAAAAAACAAAGAACTGAAAATAGATTCTCTATATCTAATAATGAGTCACCTTTCCTTCCATAAATCCATCCATAAAAAATTAAAATAACCTGTCAATAAATATGGGTATATCCCCATAATATTTGATATAATATTAAAGGAATGATAATTATAAGATATATAAGAATAAATTTCATGAACATAGACTTATTGATGAATTTAGATCTCCAAAACCAAATAATTCGACTATGGATTACTCCCATGTTGAAGGGAAATGCCTCACACCCATTTGGAGTAAAATCAATTAATGTTAAGGGAGAAGTCGGGGAAAATATTCTTAAATAAATTTAATCATATCAGATCCACTAATATTGTATGTCCAATAGTATTTCATTTAGTTACGTTGCATGGTTTGGAAAATTGTATGTGGATCGTACTGTTGCTACTATCTCAAGCCCCCCCCCCACATGGTTGGATCAAATGGTTATATAAACCATGATTCAACCATGATTTTACCCACCATTTCAAAGGATGGGGTTTCTTCTAGGAATTCATATGTTTTTTAAAATCCATGCGCCAACTTTGTGCCTACCTAGTGACCATTGTCTTTCCTTACATAGTTTCATAGAGCTGCTTCACGGTTTCTACTAGCCGGTCTCAAATAGATCACATCCATAAAAGTATCCAAAACATTGGAAAACCAATTTTATCCTTATAAAACATTACCCAATAATTTTGTATTCTTAAAAAAATTAAAATAAAGGGTCATGTACCTAAAACTAGGGATTCAAAAATCTACATACCATTGAACTTTTAATCACCAGAATATAGAAAAAAAATTTCCCCAGAATAGTTCAGTACATCTATCCATAAATTTCCTTTCATGATCAAATGTGCCTTCTTAAATTCATCCATGTTTCTAGAAAACCCACACTAGGAATATTTTTCTCCAACACATGTGTTTCTTCTTTCTACCTATAATCAATAATGACAAATGAATCAATGTTGCATCCTGCCAAAGGATAATGTGATATCATCGATTATTATGGTCAAAATCAGGTTGGTGCATCTTTAATTATGATATCGGATACACATTATGCACTAAACTAAACCACATAAGTAAATATAATCAATATTCTTTCCTCATAAACACATTAAATTATATCAAAAGGGCATATATATCAATGAGATAACTTCTCTTCTTACCAAAATGATGTTTCCTAATCCATGGGGAGATCGAAATGAACACATGATCACCCACATAAAATAAAAATATCCATTGATGATTAAATTAATAGTAATAAATTATTTTCAAATATTATGTATAATGGTTTTATATAAAGAAATGTTTTTTTTGTAAATGTCTTTTTATGTTCCGAAAAAACTATTTTCTCAAGGAAATTCTTTTTATTTCTCTTTGTGAATAGTAATAAAAAAAATTTAATAGTTTTCAAAAATAATTTGATAAAATAAAAATTATTTTTAAATTCACCATCTCAAAATTTCATTAGGGTTATTTTTTGGTATTTTACAGAGAAAATTCATTTTATGATGAATAGTAAAAATATTGATTTTTAATTGAAATCCTTTTTTTCATTTTATTTATTTATAATTTTAAATTATTTATTAAATTATTATCAATGTATAATTGGATAACTAATGTATATTAATTCAATTTAGGTAATTTTAATCAATTTAATATCGAAATTGGATATAAAAAATTCTTTTTTTTTAATTTGTCTCCTTAAAAACCTACACTCTCATTGCACGTGTGAGATTATTTTAAAATTTAATTTGGTCAAATAAGAGAATATAATTGGGAATAATTTATTCCATATTTGGTTTTAGATTAATATATATAATTTAATAAGGTAGAAATATTTTTTTCCATAATTATTAGGGAAAACAATGAAAATTAATTACTGCGAGTAAGAATAAAACTGTGTTTTGTACAATACATACGTTTGAATTAAAATTAATATCAAATATGAATATAACTTTTATTTAATAAATAACATTTAATTACTATAATTATAATTTTCAAATAATAAAATAAATCTATTTAAATCTTATTTTTAAAGGATAAATTACCTAGGTAAATAAAAATATACAAGTTACATTGGTAAAAATTATTAGGATAAAATTGAATATGGTTAAATAATATGGAATAATTTGATAGTGAATGTGTTTATTCTATATAGTGGAGAATTATATCAATAAATAAATCCCTACCTTCAATTAATTATGTATTTCATAGACACGTAAGGTAATATTGTGCTCCAAATAGTGAATGGTTTTTGGTATTTACAAAAATACCACTCCCCTCATTTAAAAAAGGGCACTCACTCCTCTAACTTCATCACAACTAAAATGAAAATTTTCAAGGAAAAAACCAACCCAAATAAAATTCCAAATCCACTGTCATTTCCCTATAATCCTTTTTTGGGTAGAGATCCAACCTAGGGAGCCCTTTAGTGAAAACAAAAAAAAGGATACCCGAATAAGAGGTAACATTCATAAATAAGTGTTTTTATTCTATTTCTACCTCAAAACCCTAAAATTAATAATAATAAAAATTATATAATACAATATGTGTGTTAAATATAATTATTTGTTATTATTTTAATAGAATTACCTATAACCATATCCACTTATATTAAATGGGTTATAAAATCATTATTTATGTGTTTATAGGACTACCACATCCAAAACGGATGCCATTAATTTTTCTATTACCACATCTCATGGTTGGTAGTATTAATGGGTTTATTATTTATATATTATGTTTTTAATATAATTATGATTATAGAATTATTATATCACATATACCTTCCGGATTTCTATTTTGGGAATAAAATAATGTCGGTCTTCTGAATGGTTAACTTATTCATTGCGAAGTGATGTAATATGTTCACACTTTACATGAAAGGTATTAAGGATGAGTTTAATAACATCATGTGATATATATGACATAAAAACTTTACTATATTTATTATATTTGATATACATTTATTTCATTCAATCCAATAATAAAATGAAATATTCTTTCATGTGTATGTACCGTCTATCGTTTCCATGAATGGTTTATTTATTTTTATATAACTAAAGTTAATAACATACACTATATATATAATTAATTTATATTATATTTATATCATGGTTAAATTTTTTATGTTATTAAATTATGATAAATGTAAATGTAAAAAAATAATGAATCAATACATGTATGAAAAACAGAGCAGTTATTACCCGAAATATGACATTAATATGAAATTGAAGATATGCAGGTAACAAAATGTTATAAGAAATTAATATATGGTATGATATATATGATAATTTTTTTTAATATAATTATAGTAGTTATAAATTTATTTTATCAAATGTTTTAAGGAGTATAATTAATTTTGATACTTAAGGTAAGGGATTTATGTCTCACATTTATTTTTCTATGAGATACCTGCCACGATCTTTACATTATTATTTTATGTGGTGTGCGTAGTTCCCATGATTGTATTTTATTTTTATTATAAATTAAATTTTTTTAATTTATATTTCAATTTTTAGGATATATCATTCAGGGCTTTTATGGTTCATGTTTTCCCAAATTGGTATGTGATATTTATCTCCATCTACCATCTTTGAGACAGTTTTCATGTTATTCGCTTAACTATTTTAATGTGGTGTATGTACAACCTTGACATGTAATATCATGAATTTATTTTTTATAATGATGTATTATGTTTCATTTAAGAACTCCATAATTCTTAATATTCAATGCTACCAATATGGTATAGATTTTATGTTACAGTCTCATCATTTTTTTAGATTATTTATAATTATGCTTATGATGGTAAAATTTTATGACTTGTCTATCGAATAACTTCTGAATTTTTATATACTCTATTTATTCTATAGAGATACATGTTTTCCCAACATTATCTCTTATTAATGTACTCAAGTGTTCAAAAATAATATTAAAAATACATATTTTATAATGAAAACAATTTTTATTTCAAAACCATGTTTTCTAAAAATGTTTTTTACATTAGAAATTTTCAAAGTGGAAAGGATATTTTAAAGAATATTTAATTTTAATTATTTTTAAATATTCCTTCATATTTTTTTAATTTTAATTTTAAATAAGATTATTTTTAAAATGTTTTATGTTTTAAGATATAATTTCTTAAAGAAATATTATCTTCCTTCAGAAATGTGTCAAATTCTTGATGAAAATTATTTTCCTTATAAGATGATAACCACTGAAATAAATTATGATTTTTCAGGGATAAGATCCAATGATACTATTCTTATTCATTCTCTTAATGGTTTATTTTTATAATTAAAAGATCTTTATGAAACTTGTTTCTCTTCCATAGATTACACCTTGATATAACTCTAATGAAAACGACTTCTTTTCATGTGTTATTCTATAAAAAAAATGGATATAAAACATTTCTCTCTTTCATATGTTTTGATATGATTAATTGTTTTTTAAACCAATTTAATTTCATGGCTTATGATGTGATTAATTATTTATGATATAGTGTCACACATATGTATGATTTTCATTATCTGAAGGGTGGGTCCTATATCTCTATCCAATGCATTTTCAAATTATAAATATTTTATTAGTTGAGAGGTGGTGGTTAATGCAAGACTAAAAATGAGGGTACATGGGTGGTTATCCCAAGAAAAAAATAAAGGGTACATGAGTGCATAGCCCAAGCCAAAACGGAAGTTACACTATTCGTTAGCCCAATCCAAAAAAATGATGTAACATGGTGGTTATCCCAATCCCAAAAAAGGGTACAATATTTTTTATTATAAGACACAAATGTAAAGTACATGGGTGGTTAGACAAATCCCATCAAGTGGGTACACAATTGGTTATCCCAACCCCAAAAATGAGGGTATGTGGGTGGTTAGCCAAATCCCGAAAGAGGGTACATCGAAGGACATAAAAATCCTAATGTAGGTACATGTGTGATTAGGGTTCATTTTTATTAATTTATATGAAAGTTTAATTTTTTTATGAAAAACTAAAAATAATTATTTTTAATTCAAAACATACTTTTAAAATAATTTCTTTATAAAGATAAATTATATTTAAAATTTGTTTTAATTTTTTATTAGATCAATTATGAATCTATTAATTTAATATAGTAAATTTGAATTTGTTGAGTCGGAAGTGTTACGTATTACTTTTCCATTCCATTAGTTTTTGAAATCATAAACTCCTTATTAAAATATATTTGCAAACTTTTTAGGTCTCATGTGTTTTAATATGTTTTTGTAGAAAACATTAATTTTTATCATTCAAAGAATTTTTTTAATAAATTATTAATAAAAAACTTATATTATCCAAGGTGATCATCAGATTGATCATGAGTCCAACTAATCAAAAAAACATATTACCGAACTATGATATTAAATTTTATCTTATTTATCCTACTTAAAAAAGTAATAAATATCGGAATTATTCTCCTACTGTTATATCGAATGGGTCCTCATAAGTATTAAAATATTGAAGAAAATAAGGAACACCATTATATTATATTATGTTTATAGAAATTTATAAGACTTCGTTCATTAATATGGAATACATTTGACACTGTAATGGAGTTAAACAAAAATGATGTTGGGCACCCAGTTATTCTAGAGCATTGTGAGGAGTCAACCACCAATTATCCAAGGTCATTTCAATAAAATATGAAATATGATAATTAAATCATCACCTATACATATCGAGTTATTCGAAGAGCTTGGAACTTGTATATTTTTAAAATCAGTACCTCTAATGTTTTCTCTTCATGGATATCTTATTCTTAGTCATTGTCATACTTTAGAGACTTCTGATTCTATGGAATCCTTGTTTGAATTGTTTATATACAAATAAATTCATTTGCAATCTATGTATGATCATTGTTACTATCAAGATATTCCATTGATTTCAATTCATTGAATCCATCTCATCAGATTAAGGGCTTTCAGGGATAGGAATATAGGCTTTGATCATCGTATCATGGGATTCAAGCAATATGTTGACATATCATCTTCCGATAATTATATCAAGGGAATTCACGGTAAAGAATGATAGACATTACAATAAGTATAAAAATATGGATATGTTTATTCAATGTTATTGACTACATTACTCTTAAGCTTAAAATCATTAAATTATTTAAAAATATATTGCATGTTATTATTTATATTACAAAATATTTTATTTCATGTTTTATGAATTTTCTATTCTGTTGAACTGGTTATAAAAAGTTATTATTTCTACTAATATTTCTATAGAATTAGTTTTATCAGTTTTACTGTGAAGAAAATAAAAACAACACTTTGATATTAATCATATCTTTTGTGATTCCAATCTACACAAGGATAATTGGACCAATTCTGAGTTTGATAAGTTTAATTTAAGTGTTATTATGATTATTTTAGTTGAAAGGGTTTTTAGACTATAAATCCCACCCCTCTTGTAATTATATCCACATGAGCTAATATTACTATACTAAAATTGGTATTAGAGAAGGTTTTTACTACTTATATACTTTCTATATTTTTAAATTCGTCAATTATTACATGTTTTTTAAGTTTTGTTATAAATTTTTTTTAAATATTTATATACTAATATATATTTGTAGAAAAGGGTATTCATTATTTTAATATGGTAGGTATAAATGTTTTATGTCTTTGAAAATATAAATACAATATTAACACCTATATTTTATGGTAATGACTATAAATATTGGAGTGATATAATGAAAACTTTTTTGATCCAAACTAGTGTTTATGACGTCATAATGGTTACTATAAATTATAAGATTCCTGATAAGGATGTTTCATATTTTAAAATTTATGAGATGTTGGAATATCAGTTGAATTATAAAGATATAAATACATTATTATGGTATTTGATAAGGAATATGTATAGTCAGATATCATCTTGTGAAGTTGAAAATATTATTTAGAGTAAATTCAATGTTACCCATTTTTGTACATCCAAAGTTATAGAAACAAAAATAGAAATTATAAGTGGTGATTACAAAGTCATTGATTTTATACATTGAGATTCTATTTCAAATATTTCTATGTGATTCATGACTATTATAAATAGTTTAAAATCACTTGGAAAAAAAGGTATTGATGATGATATTTATTTAAAAATATTATTGATATAATACTTAATGAGTAGGAATAAAAAGGAATAGTTTTGGATGATACAAGTATGTTTACTAATCATAGTTTTAATGATTATATTGGTAATCTCATGCAGTATAAGGGTAGACTTAAATTATATGGTGATGAATATAAAAAGAAAAACGTTGGTGTTTTTTTTTCTGGAACAACTATTATATATTCTAAAATTTAGTAAGCTGAAAATTTTGTGAAATATTCAAGTAAAAAGAATATTGTTACTCAATCATATTATAATAAATTACATAAATATGATAATTTGTAAGCTAATCCAGATAGAATGATGAATAATATTCTTAGAAGAAAATATTTTCTACACCGATGTAGGAATACTCATAAGGATAAAGGTGATAAGATGGATTATAAAGTCACTTTTTATGAATGTAAGAGGGATGTATGTATTCAACCTGATTTGAAAAATATAAAAATGAAAGAAAGGAAATAAAATATTTCTAAAGTAACTGATAATGATCACTATAAATATAAATTAAATATTGTTTTGGAATATTTTTACACATGGAGGGATATTGGTGGAGATTCTTTTGAGAATTGTTGAGTAATTTAATGTTCCATACATAATAACATTGGTTATTTTTCTAAATAACCCATTCTAAATCAATTTCTAATTGAAATGGATCATACAACTGAATCTCTTAAAAAAATTTCATTAAAGTCAGTTTATCCTAATGATATAAATTCTACTTATTTGGATAACGAATCTTCCTCCGAAAAAGACAATAATTTACCCAGTTATAATAAATAATCCATGTTTGGACAACGATTATAAATTTAGAATTGTAAAATTTGTAGAAAAAGTGATCATGATAAAGATAAAAATGAAAAATAATATTCACAAATATATCTTTGAACTAATAAAATGTTAGATATTTGAAATTATTTCGACAAAACATTTTTGGAAAAAGATACTGTTTCAAAATATCATGGAAAATTTACTTCTAAGAAAAATGTTTTACAATGAAAACATAGTTCTAATACTAATACTGATGAGGATAAAAGTATATTTACCAAAAATATAACCTGAACTTTATAGTTTAAATAATATTTTATAAATTTTTACCGTATGTAAATAAAGGTTTGAGAAAATATATAAACAAATTATACCTTATATTAATTGTTTCGTAATGGGTTTTACAATTAAAAAACATATTACTAGTAATAATTATTGTGTTCCTAAAAGAGTATATTTTTCACTAAGTGCCAAGTTGTGGTAACTGGAGGAAAAAAATTTCATCAAATAAACAAAAATATTTATGTTTTCGAAAGGCTTTTTTAAATAAATGATATCTTTCCAAAACTTCAAAAACATACAAATGTGTTTACATAAAATTTGGTTTTCAAAAATCACTGGACCCAAAATGGTTCTTGTTTTGAAAAACTAATCTTTTTATTATTAAAATAAACAATGTACCAATAAAAAACATTTTTACATGTAGAGTGTATTTTCAGAACATATTATTGGAATCAAATATTTCTCCATGATGATGGTCAAGATGAAATGTAGAAAACTAAATTTCATTGATAATTCTCATAGAGATATTATTAGAATATGCAAAAAAATTCTTTTTTTAAAAGATATTATTTCAAATGTTTTATTTTTTAGAATAAGTATGAACAGACATATGTGTATAATTCAATTATGTAATGAAGTATACCCTATGAAATTTAAGAGTGATGACTATTTAGTACATAACTAAAATATTTAATTTATTCATTCTAATAATCGACAATAGAATGCTTAACACCCTACCATATAAGATCTTAAGAGCCAAGGCATACCTTTCCATAGTGAAATTGAATATCATTCCTGGTTATGGAATATAATTATACAAAACTATATCTATAGAAATATATCTAAGTTCACTAAGATATTACTTCTTAATGATATATAGGAATTTAGATTTGATATTTAAAAAATATGTGATCCTTGCCAATATGGTAGCCAAAATAAGTATAGTTTTAGATTATTTAGTGAAGTCTCAACATATTATTCATTATAGTTAGTGACCATGAACTTATTTAGTCTTATAAATACTATAATTATTTATGGAAAATACTATGTGATCTTCATAGTTTATGATTTCACTAGATATACTAGGGTCAAATTTATTAAAAATAAGTCCAAATAAATTACATACCTTAAAATTTATGTAACTAGAGATAAAAAGGAAAAAACAATCATTGATAACTAATTGTATTGATTAATGTTGATAATTTAAAAATTATGATTTCACAACTTTTTTTAGTAATTAATGTATTGAAAAAACCTTTTCATCACCTAAAACACCCCAATAAAATAGTGTATTTGAAAGAAGGAATAGATTTATTTAAGATATTACAAGAACCTTGTTGATTGAATGCTCAATTACTAATATTTTTTGTGATAGACTATTTAGTACTTCCTTATTTTCTATAAATCATGTTTTAATTAGAACATTTCCTAATGAAACTTCTTATGAGTTTTGGAAATAAAGAAACCCAAATTTTTATTACTTCAATGTATATAGTTGCAAAGTATTATTCTTAAATACTAAATATAATCTACCTAATTTTCCACTAACACTTGATTAAGAAATATCTTTAGGTTATTCAACAATTGAAATGTATTATAGGGTTTTTAATAAAAATTATTTTACAATTGAGGAAAAAGTGAATATTATATTTGATGAAACTGACCATTTTTTAAAAAAACTCTACTAAAATTCTCAGTTGTTATTTCTAAAACTGATTTTACCATTTTTTTAGAATGATATTATCATGTGGAAATAACCAAAAAAATTCTAAATTTTTTCATCAAGAATAAGTCATAAATATTATTGAAGAATCTAGTTTTTAACCACCATGAACTCAATTATTTATTAAGAATCATATTACTGAAAGTATTATTTATGATGTAGATAAACCGTTTAGGACTATAAGTTCCTTAAGAAATGAAATTTGAAATATTTATTTCATATCCCAATTTTAAATTATGATTCCTTATCAAGATTTAGGTTATGAGTGTTGGATTAATGCAATGAAACATGTGTATAATGTGTTGGAAATTAAGAAATTATGTACTTCAGTTGAACAGCCAATAGAATCTTCTATAATTGCAGTAAAATGGAGTTTTCGTAATAAATGTGATGATAATGGAATAATTGTTAAAAATTAATATATATGTTTTTCTATGGTATATAATCAAAAATAGTTAATAGATTGTTAAGAAACTTATGATTAGATAATAATATGTGAATCTATTTGAACACTTATAACCTTTGTAGCATTCTTCAATTTCAAAATATGTCAAATGGATGTGGTGTGTGCTTTTCTTAACAGATATGTTCAGGGGAGATTTTATGTTCAAAAAATAGTGTTAAAAACAAAAAACATCCATAATATTTTTATAAACATACCAAATATCTTTTTGGACTTAAACACAACCCTAGTCCTTAGTATGATAGATTAATTATATTTTTCATACAAAATAATTTTGGTAAGGGAGCTAAGGATCCAAATATTTTTATGAAATAAGTTAATTTAAAAATTATGATTTTAAAAATATATTTTGATGTAATTTTATTTGGTTCAACTCAAAAATATTTAATATATTCCTTTCTGGGTGTGATAATGTCTATGTTTTAAATGTTTATGATGACTGAGTTAAAGAATTCTTGGTTTTAAAATTTCATAAAAATAAGAAGGAACTTTTATAACATAAAATAAGTATATAAAATATCATATAAAAATTGGTTATGACAATACTAAAATTATTATTACCCCTATTGGAACCCCAAATACATTAGATATTTATGAGGTTAGGAAACTAGTTGATCAAAATATTTTTTGAGGTATGTAATGATGTTTATGTTACATAACATCTAGTCATCTGTTTTTAATGTTTTTAGTATTCTTATGTGAGATATATCAATAAAATACATAATAATCCCACAATAAAACTATAAAATGAATTTTCATCTTATGAGAACTATGGATTTAGGCCTTTTCAATTCTTCTATAAATTTTTTCAAACTAAAAAAAATTGATTCTAACATTATCGGTTATAGAATGGATAGAAAATGTACATCTCAAACTTTTCATTTATTAAGAGATTATTTAGTTTAATGGTAATGTAAGAAACAAAACCGAGTAGAACTTTCAATTTCTTAAAATGAATATGTGTCCACATGATGTTTTTTGTCTCAATTGTTGTGGTTTCAACACAGACACACAAACTCTAGACCGACTCTTAGTAAAACTAATATAGTTTGTCATAATAGAAGCTCAATTTAATTAAGTAAAAACCTATCAAATCATTCATGTTCTATAGACATAGATAAGATACTCCCTCTAATTCATGATCAAACATATAAATTATATGTAATTTTATAGTTTATCATAACATAATAACAACTTTTTGGAATTTTTACAAAACCCCATAGTTCTGATAGATTTTAATATATTAAACAAAATCTATGAATTATCATTATTAATTGATTTTTTATATCTAATTGTTATTGGACCATATACATATATTAATATATTCCTTTTCATAGTGGGATAAAATATGTTTTATGCTTTTCAAAAAACCTTTTTTTTTTCTTAACTCTTTTAGTCTTCATAATAGTCATTTTTTCTAAACTTTTACCATTATGTGTTTTTAAAACTCAAACATTTATAAAATTTTCATGTCCATAATTTTGAAAAATTATTATATACTTACATATTGTTAAAAAGTTTCTAGACCCAATATTCCTTACAAACATTTCCATATTCAAAAGGATTTTTTAATTATCTGTTTAAACAATAATAACCTTATTTTCTAATAAAACTATAATAATGAGATTTTATTTCAAAATATCATAATATTTTTTACACAAACCAAAAATAAATTTTTAATCATAAAAATGAATTATTTCTCTATTAAAGGAAATTTTGTATTATTTTATGTTCTTTCACTGGGTTATTAATTTAGTTTTTTTGTAACACTTTTTTTATTTAAATAAATTACATTTTATTTTCAAAATATTAAATATTTTCTTGGTTAGATTCATTCTGAACTATATAAAAATTTTCTAAAAAAATGGTAGTTTAAATAATTCTTTACAAATATTCTCTAGATAAATCATAGTTGTTATATTAGAATCAGTTTTCATCACATTCATTGTTCTTTGTATGGATTTTGGATCGTCTCTCCTAATTATAATATAAGGGTGGGTAGCTATTTGTACCAAATTGGTTCATCATACTTTTTCACCTGAGTTGGTGCAACCATCAAAGACTATAGTCTTATAATGTTTTTTATGTCTGATATTCATTCACAGATCTAATTCTGATGTCAAATAAGGAATACTATGCTAAGTGGTTTTTCCATGTAAGGTCTTATTGAGAGGTCATGGTTTGACCAGTATTATTATACATATAAAAATATTTTATCTTCTCAAAATTGGGATTTATTTTTTGTTGAAAATATGGATATGTATTATGAACTTTACTATTAAAAAGTTGTTTTTGAATAAAATTAATATATTAAATTTGTTAAATATGATTTTATGTAAAAGTTTTTCTTCAATATATTTTGAAAAGGGTATCATATTTCGTTTAAAAGGGTATGTGAAAAAAATTGTGTTCCTTCATAATGTGAAGCCTATATATCTTCTCATAAATTCCTAAATAGACTTGTAACATTTGAGATGAAAAAATCTAAATATTATCTACATTAATTTTATGAAAAAGTAAATTATCTCATATGAATCATCATAATATATTAATTATTATTTAAATACAATGTTATATGATTCCAGGGAAAGGATATATGTATACCCTGATATTTTTTGATGTTTTCATACATCATTATCTTGTGAATATTAGGAATATTGATTTAGTGAAATTCATCATCAATACAGTAGAGAATTTCGAATGATATTTAATGAATAAAATGAAAACCTTGTTTCTTGAATTAATTAGTAACCGTTCTGTCAAGTTTTTGGATATATTTACAGTGGAGAACAAACTATATCCAGTCCACCAAAAGATTTATTTTTTCAGTGAGTATTTGATGTCCCGAATGAAATTAGTTTTTGATACGAAGAAAAATATTTTTTTAGCATTTTTTGATGGTGTTTATTCTGTTCCCCAACAATCAAGGAAAGTAGTATAATTTAATAATAATAAAATGATAAAGGCAGATTCTTCACCTCCAGTAAAGAAAAAGATACCAAAGAAAATGTCTGATGATATTTTTGAGAAGATAGTAGTACATAATTCTCATAAAAATCCATGGAATCTAGATATCAGACATGATCTTGAAAAAGCTATAGCTTTATTTATTTTGACAACCAAAAATATTATAGAATCATGAAAATTAATAGATTTCATGAATCCATGATCCAAGAGAGTTTGCCTAAAGGAGCCAATAATGATTATGTGTATCCAATGCTTCCAACAACCAATAACAATCATGTATATCTATAAGTAGTATTAGTTTTGGAAGAATCCTTTATTTTTTATATCGTGATCCCTTATATTGATAATAAGAGAAAGTATAATATAGTTGTCAAAGAATTGGTTCCAAAAGTCAGTAAAATGAATCAGTATCAGAATCAAATAAATAAGGGAAACTCAAAAAGGAAAGTTAACTATATGAATATCTATAGAAATAAGTTTAGAAGGATGGTGAAGAAGGAGATGAATAAGAATATGAATATTTATACAATGGTGAACAAGTTGATATAGTAATAGAAGAAGAGTATAAAGTTGAAGGAAGAGAAGAGGACAATAAAGAAGAAACTAAATCATATTAGAAATCATTGGAATCATCATATTTCTCTTGTTTTCCCTAAAAAACTGGTAAATAAGAAAAATTAAAAATTAATCAAAATGAAAAATCCTCTTAAAAAACAAAGCATAATCAACCACAATGAAACAAGAATAAAAAGACCAATAATAACAGACAAAAGATGATTGAGAATATGAAACTGATAAAAATATAGATATTACTGAATATTCTTATGATGAGAGGAATGAATCAAAGAAAAATGATAATAATGGAAAATAATATGACACTTTAATGTGAATTAAAAATCCTAATCAACCCTAACCTTGATGAATAGGACACTGAAGGAATAATTTATTAGAGTGGTTTTTATTTAATTTGTGTTACATTAAAAATATTAGCATATAAGATTCCATATTTTCCAAATATTTATTAATAGTGTATGATACTTTTTTATTCAATCAATGAGAAATCAGATTCACTCACGATGTTGAAAGAAATATTTATAATGATTGAGACCATTTTTCATTTTTTTGAAGAATGATTCAATACCGTTATTCGATATCATGGTGAACAGTTTCTAGTGGTAAAGAGACTTATATAAGAATATGTTGAATATTTCCACAACTTTTCTTTAGATATATAAGATATATTTTTGTTTTTTGATTAATTCATATATTCTACTAATGAATGTACTAAGGATGTGAATGTTTTGAAACAAAATATTAGAGAGATGTAGTCATAGATAAGAAGACTCAGATAGTATGACGATGAAGTTAACATTGTTAGAGAATAAATAAAAGAGTTATATTAGGAATTAAAAAGGAAGAAGACTCAATACCATATGAAAGGAGAAATAATTTCAATTCTTGAGAAAAATTGGAATGATTTGATTAATATAAATGATTTTGTGAAGAACCAGATGAAGGAAGAATGAATATTCTTTCATCAAACTCTTATGGTATACTGTGAAACATTTTAT
Source organism: Viscum album (assembly GCA_963277665.1). Classification (NCBI taxonomy): domain Eukaryota; kingdom Viridiplantae; phylum Streptophyta; class Magnoliopsida; order Santalales; family Viscaceae; genus Viscum; species Viscum album. The sequence continues at coordinate 856,444,107 of OY728155.1, read as the reverse complement.
TGTTTGTAATGAATTACATTTCATCCAATTACATTATTCTTGAGTTTTTTTCCAATTTCTATTAGTCATATATTCTTTTACACTTACATGGATGATTTTTTAGTTCGATTTTGTTTCTTATGTTAAATATCTAATATTTCATGAAACATCAGCTTTATTTCCATTACATTTTTTTAAAAAAAAAATTGGAGAGATATATCTATAATGGGAGAAAGTTTAATCATAAGTGGAGAATAGTATATAAATGGTAAAATCTATTTTATATAGGGAGGTATTATCCTAAGGTGGAGTATATTTTATAAATGGGAGTAATTGTTTCAGTAAGGGAAATTTATTTGAGTACTCTACGTTATTTTTATAATTTTTACAAACATAGGGGCTGTTATGTTTTGAAGAATAACCTTGTAGTTCATAAAAAAATAGGATTGTATATTTCTCAAGTTATTTTTGTATTTATTTTTTGTAGAATTTTATTTCAAAAACGGGGGATATTGTTGAGTCAGAAGTACTGATTATTACTACTCCATTACTATAGTTATGGAAATCACAAATACTTTCTTAAAATATGTTTATTAAATTTTTATGTCCCAAGTGTTTTAGTATTTTTTGTAAGAAAATATTACTATTTATCATACATAGAATATATTCTAATTGAATGAGAATATAAACTTTATTTTCTTCAATGTGGTTATCATATAGATGATGATTCTGATTAATTAAGCATTCCTTTAGCAAGATTAAGAGTTAGTCTTTTATCTTATCTATTATTTTAAAAAAATCCTTATTGTCAGACTAATTCTAGTATTGATATATCAGACTGATACTTATAAGGAATATTTTATTGAATATAGATTAATAATTACATAGGAACATCATATGTTTAAAATAAAGATAATAATATATAGTCATTTGATTATTAATTCACTTTACATTGAAATGATGTAAACAAAACAACATTGAACATTCAATTATTCCAGAGCATTGTGAGTTGTCAAGCCCCATCTATCTAAGGTCATTGCAACAAACCCAAAAATATTATCCTTGGAGATTTACCTATAAATTCTAGGTTATTTAAAGATTTTGAAGCTGATACATTTCTGAACTCAATTCTTCATCAGTTTTAAATGTGCGAACATCTCATTCTTATTTATTATAATACTTAAGAGGGTTTTAGTTCAAAGTAATATTGTAAGGGTTTTTTCTTTTATAAAAAATAATTTATATTTCTTTACTGGGAATTTTTATATTTGGTCTTCTAGGATATGAATATGGTTAACCTAATCCATCAGATCGAGGTATTTCAGATCTAGGAATATGGACATTGATCATCATATCGAGGGCTTCCAGGGATATAAATATATATCTTATTCTGGTCGTCATAATGAGGTATTCCCCAATAGTTAAATATATAATTTTTAGTAAGTATAAAAACATGGAAACCATTATTCATGGTAATTTACTACATTTATCTTATGATTAAAAGAGAAAAATATTTTAAAAATACCTATTAATTCATTCTTATTATTACTAGCTATTGCGTTTCTTATTTTGATAATTTTTTATTCCTCTATAAACCATATAGAAATTTTTTATTTATAAAATTATTTCTATATAATTGGTTGTTTCTATGTTTCTATGAATATGATAATAACAATACATTGATATTAATTAGATCTGTTGTGATTCTGATTATCACTTTGACAATCAGAATATGTTTGAGTTCCATAAATTTACATTAATTTTTATTATGTTTTATTCAGTTTAAATGATTTTTTAATGATTATCCCCATATATTATAATTATATAAATGTAATATAATATTTAAATCCTATAATATCTTTTTCATATTATAATCAGATATAAAAATATTTCAAACTTTTGATCTTTTTCTCCTTAAAAACTTGTATTCTTGTCAAGAACGAGGGATTATTTTTAAACTGAATTCTACTACTTCTGGGAAATAAATTTGGAAAAATGGATTCCATATTTTAAAACATAATAACTTATATTATATAATAAAATCATATTAGTTTTCTACCATAATTATTAGTGAAAAATATTTAAATTAATTACTGTGATTAAGGTTTAAAACAAGGTTTGTGTATTACATGCATTTCTATAAAAATTAATTTTTCACACACATATGATTATTATCTAAAAAATAAAATATCATATATATGAATAATTAGGTAAAATTTATATACTAAATCACTTTTAATATTATAACTAATCTATTATTTACCTTGGAAAATTATAACAAACAAGTTACCTTGATGTAAATTATATGGATAAAATTGAGTAAATATATAGACTAAGGAATTCCATGATAAAAAAGGGGTTTATTTTTTGTAGAGGATGTGTTTATAACACATTTATTCATTATAATCCACTATCATCTAATTTTGGATCAACATTTGGTAATACTAATATCTCAATAGTGAATGGATATGGGTATTTACAAAAATATCACTCCTCCTCGATTATAAAAGGGCACTAGATCACCACACATCCTAACGCATCTCTAGCCATTTTTCATAACCAAAACATTCCCAAATAAAATTTCGAATTCCCTCCTCTAATCCTTGATGTAATATTTTATGTAGAATTAAATTCTCTTAAGTCCTTTAGTATAAAGCGAAGGAAGATACCTAAGGAAGATGTAACATTCATCAATTATGTTTTTCCTTCTTCCTCCTCCCCATAACATATTATTATACCATCCTTTAAAATAACCTCATTATAAACCATATAGTGATTTTTTTTGTTAATTTCATGACATATAACCATATCCAATTTTATTAAATGGGTTACGAAATCAATATTTTTGTGTACGGTGAACTAACAATTCATGAACTGATGGCATTCCATTATCAATTAAAACCACTTAATGTTTGAAATAATGATGTTTTTATTATTTATTTATGATATTTTTATATTATTCTTATTATTAAATTATTATATAACATATACCTTCATGTTTTCTATTTTGTAGGAATGTGATAACATCGCTCGTGTGTATGGAATAATACCACCTCATGAAGTGATGTGGTCAGTTCATGCATTACATTGAATTTATTAAGGATGATTTTGACAAACATATGTAATATATATGATATAAAATGTATTATTGAATCATGTTATATATATTTATTTTATTTCTTTTTATCTAAAAATAATATGGAAACAATGTTCATGTATATGTATTGTATCACCCAAAGTTTTTTTAAATAAATTTAAATGCATGAAACTTTGTTTTAAGTAGATATTTATAACGATCATTTCGACATAATTTTTTTTCTTCTATGTTTTGAATTTCGAAGAACGGTCATCTACAATTTTGATCAGTATATTTTTTGGAGCCTGATGAAACCAACATAATTTTTAATTAATAGTAACATACCCTTAAAAGTAGTAATTTGAATATTATATAAACTTAATGAATAGTAAATTAAATTATTATTCTATTTTCTTAAAGATTTAAGATAATAAAATCTTGATTAATTCTTCATGGTGTTCAAAAATGACTTATTGATTTTAAAATATTATTTTTTAATATATTATGATTATAATTAAAAATTAAATTAATAATATTTAAAATTTATTTTCAAAAAATTGTGTTCATTTTTGAATTCTACATGTCGAAAAATGGTTATGGTGAAATTTTTTCATTTTTCTGAAATTCTTGAATTTTTATGAATAGTAGAGTAGTTAAATTACGATAAATGCTAAATACATGATTTAATACATCATAGGTGATTCAAGGCTGGTGTAAGCCCACATGGTTCAAACTCACATGCAATTATTAAAATTTAGTGTCACATCAATTAAGACTATTCATAGTCATGAGAAAAAATATTTTAATATTGATTAAAATAATGTAAAATCTATCTTCTCCTCCACTATAAATACCACCCTCATTAACCATTTCCTCCAACACCCCTCAAGACATGACCCTTGCATATATCTTCCCCAATACTCCTCCTAATACACTTCCACACATCCAAGGCCTTTTGGTCTCACCAATGGGCCAAAACCATGGGCCTTAAGAAGGATCTCAAGGAGAAGATATCAAGAGGTAAACATCCTCTTTTGTATTATTTCTTCTCATTTCATTTTCCTTTATATTCTTTTTATTTACCTACCTACCCTTATCCAAGAGGAAATAATGATCATCTATTTTTAATATTATTTTATAGAATATTCACCATTATATTTTCTCTCCTCTCCCAATTATTGAAGAAATTAAATCACCGTCTGTGATGTGTCGATTTACCAACATCATGGACGATGTGATTTCAATTTACATTATTTACATCAAGACTATTAATGAAAAAAATTATGGTTGAACCAGATTATAATTTATGCATTATATATTATATAATGTAATGGAATTATTTTTTACAATTATTATTAATTTCAGAAAAAAACTGAATTCATTAAGGTCGAAGAATAGCCAAAATAACCTAAACAAATATCAATAATGTTTTAACTTATGAATCATCCTCATTTTGGAATTCAAAATGATAAATGGTATAATTTATGGTTTTGTAAATTTTTAAATACCATTCCATTCCAATTCTGTATTTTCACTTTCAATCGACAAGAATATCCATTATGAACCGATCATAGAAATCATGTAAATAATGCACACAAAACAATGGAAGAAACAAAATAATAATACTTAAATGGATAAATAATGTAATTAAAAGATTTTATAAGGTATTATAAACATATATTTTTCTGTAATATATTAATGACACTCTTTTAATCATTATACAGTAGGCTTAAATGAGTTTGATTTAAGAAAAACCTGAGGTAAGTCAATTTTTAACCTAATTTCCATCCATTGTGTTAACATTATACATCATTATTTATATCATATTAAAAAATTTAGTGTGATGAATTTTGTTAATATTTTATTTAATTATGTTTATTTAAAGTGTATATACATACTCCATCCACTCTATTAATTCTCACTTGAATTATATGGTATTTGTATGGGGGGTTTCTTTTAAAATCCTCTATAAAAATTATGTTTTACCAAATTCAAAAGCAATGTTTTTATGAAATTATTTATGTTGAGTGATTATGTTCTCATTCTTTTTAATTATTTATTATGAGGTTTAGGACCTATATCTCCCTCCAATATATTGTTTATATGTAAGTTGGAGGTCGGGTGTATGTTTACTTCAAGTGTAATTGTGATGGTTACATAAATTGTAAAGTAGCTGTGAGGGTTACAAATTATAAGGTATCCAAGAGGGTTACAAGATTATGTGAGTAATAAACCATGATACCTTTATGGTTCTATTTATGTTTTATGTGTTTTTTAGAAATCTCATGGAAATATCATGTTTCAAAAAGTATGATTATAGTGGTGACAGGTATATATTATTTAAAATGATTGCATGCATTACAAGTATTCATGGATTAATGTGTTATTTTATTATTTTTATATCCCTTACTATGATATTTGTTCTGATCCAAAGTTTTTCAGTGATTTTCATAATTTATAAGGATTTTTACAACAAATAAGAAAGCCAAGGTAAATGTTATGAAGATTTGTCAAAGAAATAGTGTTTTATTTTAAAGAATTTATATTTTGGTAGAACTAAATACTATTTTTGTGGTATCCACTCTATATTAATGTGAAATGTTATGAATTTATTATTCACAAATTGTCTAAACATCTAAACTTTAAAATACCCTCAACATAAAATTAATTGATTTCTTGAATAAAATTCAAGATCATGTAATGTAATAAGGTCGGTTCCTTGTTGTTGGTATAATAATATATTTTAGTTAACATTAGGGTTTTTTATGATGTTAATAGAATACCATAAATAGTTTCTACTTTATGTTTAATTAGGAATGTAAAAGAATTTAAAGATTACCATGTTTCTTAAACTATGATATGTTTGTTCAGAATGGTTTTCCACCAAAGAAACAAGGAAGCTGAAGAGGAGAGACACTAACCGAATGATATTCTTTTTAATATGAAGATCGGAATCATAGGGATTGGAACCGAGAAGTTTGTAAAATCAAATGAATAGCTAAAAAACTGAAATAAATAGTGGTTGAATCCATGCAATAGAAGAAATAGGTACCACAAAGGAACGTGATGATAATGCAACATTTTATGAGACAACACCCTCTTACTTTCAATGGATCTTCTAACCTAGTAGCGGTTGAAGGATGGATTAAAGACCATGAAAAGATATCTGATGTTATGTGATATCCAAATAATAAAAAGGTAAGTCATTATGTTTATCATTTTGAAGGTAAATCTGATCATTAGTGGTCAATGGTAAAAAATTACAAGTATATAGAAGAGATTTATGCCTTATAGTGGGATGAATTTAAAAGCCTTTTTCCTTAAAAATATTTTCCTAAGGTGGTGTGAATTATGATGAAGAATAAATTCCTTGAATTAAAGGAAAAAAGAGTAATATTCATTTCTTGTTTATGAAGAAAACTTCACTCAAATGGCAAGGTATGCCCTAAATCTCATTCAGGATATTGATATCAAAATAAATCAATTTTACTGAGGATTGAATCCAAGGTATCAAAGGGTTTGGCCTCCAATGAATTCAAAAGTTGTGAGAAATTTTTCTAATGTTCTGAGAGGGTAGTGATAGAGTTTCATGATGATCACTTTCACATTGGAAATAATGAGAAGAATAGGTCAATATGGAATGAAATGAGTAAGAATCAATGACAAAAATGTGATGGTAAGAAATTACAGTTTCCAGTTTGTGAACAGTGTCGAAAGAAACAGCCTGTGCAATGCCTTACCCAAAATGGGAAGTGTTTTTTATGTGGAATGTTTAGACATATGTAATTAGATTGTAATTAAAATGATCATAAGACAAATGCTGAAAAAAACTATAATGTGTTTTAAAATTGAAGAGTTTGGACATTATGGAAATGCCTGCCAAAAGATAAATCTAAATGATCCAATGATGCCAGAATATAAGCATAATGGTGTATTGAGATCCTTTGTGACTACATCAATAGATTTCAATCAATAAAATAATGTTTTATCAGGTACCTTATTTTTTTACTCATATTTTTCTAATGTTTTGTTTGATATGAGGTCTCTACATTCCTTTCTTTCAATGGTATTTTCTAGTAAATTAGAAATGCCACCTAAAAAATGAGTCCAGAACTTATTGTTAATACACCAGTAGAAATATTATAGAAAATAAAAAATACAAGAATCTTTCAATTATTTTCTATGGAAATACATTACCTATAAACGTTTTTGTTTTTCCTTAGTAGAGTTTGATGTTATTCAGGGAATGTATTGGCTTTCTATTAATCATGCTAATATTGACTGTAGAGTTAAAGAAGTTTTCTTTTCAGAAATAGTTTCAGTTTGTATGAAAGAACAAACCCATACGATTGATAACATATAAAGGAAGATGAGAAACTGTTTAAATATGTAAATAAATTTTATCTTGCATATATTTTTGAAAACAAGGGAACTGTTCATATTAATGGTGTGCCAGTGGTAAATGAATACCTTGCTATTTTTATCAATGAGTTACCCAGTTTCATAACTAATCAGGAATTCAAAATCACAATTGACATAGTTCCAGATGCTAATCCAATTTCAAAATCCCCATACAAAATGAATCAAATGGAAATTCATGAATTGAAAAATCATTTTAAGGAGTTTCTTGATAAAGGCTTCATTCATCATAGAACTTCACCATGGAGTGATACTATTTTGTTCGTTAAAAAGAAAGTTGGTTCCGTGAGACTTTGAATTGATTATTGAAACTTTAATAACATTAATATTAAAAACAAGTATCCTTTGCCTCACATAGATGACTTGTTTGATCAGCTCCAGGGATCTCAATACTTTTTCAATACTGACTTGAGATACATTTACAATCAGCTAAAGTTGATGGAGGATGAAGTCCTGAAAACATATTTTTATTCTAGATATGGGCATTATGAATTTTTTTTAAGTCAATTGGGTTAACTAATGCACCTATTTTATTCATGAATCTTATGAAAATAATATTTCATGAGTTTTTGGATTAGTTTGTGGTGGTGTTTATTGATGAAATTTAGGTATTTTATATGATTAAAGAGGATCATGAAAAACATATAAGGATTTTTTTTAAAACATTAATGGAAAATAAATTGTATGGAAAATTCCGCAATTGTCATCTTTTGTAGCAACAAATTTATTTTCTTGCACACATTGTAAATAAGGATGTAATAATAGTTGATCCTACCGAAACAAAAGTTGTTGATGAATGGCCAAGACCCACAAATGTTACAGTGATTAGTAGTTTTATTGGATTACCATGTTATTAATGTCGATTTGATAAAAACGTTGCACGGTTATCTTTCCCTATAACTAAGTTAACGAAAAATGGGGTTAAATTTATTTGTAAAAAAGAATTTGATTTTTTGGGTTCGGTAACTGAAGAAGATATTGGTGAATTCTATACTTTTGTCCTTTCCTTCCAAAAATTTTGAGTTTTTCAACAACATTGATGGTTCATTAAAGGGACTTGGTTTTTTTATGAATAATGATCAAGTAATTTCTTATGCTTCAAGACAACGAAAACCTCATGAGTTAAATTATCCCGCACATGATATGTAATTGGCATCTGTGGTTTTTTCATTTAAAATTTAGATGCATCATTTATAAATATTTGAATGTCAAATATATACTGACCATAAAAATTTAATGTATATATTCACATAGAAGGAATTCAACTTGAGTTAAAGAATATAACATTAACTGATAAAGGATTATGATTTTGCGATCAATTACCATCCAAGAAAATAAAACAAAGAGGGGGATTCCTTGAGTCGAAAACATCATGCATCATTAACCATGTTACATTTTAGAACATGATCCATTGATTAATAGTTTGATGAATTATATCTTAGAAGTTTTTGGTGTAGGAAATACTTCTGTTTTTCTTCATGTTTCAGTGTAGTCATCATTATCAAACAGAATTAAGCAACCATATAAGGAAGACTGTGATATACAGAAAAAGGTTGAATTGGTTAAAATGGTTAGGTTTCTACAATTAAACCTTGACAATGATTGTGTTTTATGATTGGGTAGATTTTTGTGTATGCATTTTGATTCTTAGTTGAAGATATATTTTTTTGTTGAAGCTCATAGTTCTCCATTTTTAGTTCATCCTAGCAATAATAATACGTACAGAGACCTTCAGGGTTATTATTGGTGTTATGGAATAAAAAGAGATATTGTATATTTTATCTTGAAATGTTTGACATGTCAACAGGTTACATAAGAGAAGTAATTACTGAAGGGCATACTTCATACATTTCTAGAGCCATATTGGAAATGGTATAATGTATCCATAGAGTTTTTAGTGGGACTACCTAATAATTATCGAGGTAACAATGCGATTTGGGTTGTTGTTGATCGGCTGAAAAAAATATTAACATTTTCATTCGACTCAAGTTACATGGTATTTGGATCAGATTTCTCAACATTAACTCTCAGTGATTGTAAGGTGAAAGGGGGTTCCTTTTTCCATTGTATCTAATCAGGATCCTAGGTTCACTTCAAATTTATGGAAGGGCCTTCAGAAGTTGTTGGGAATAAAAATTAAATTTCAGTACATCTTTTTATCCGTAATCAAATGGAAAGTCAAAATGAATTATTTAGACTTTGGATGATATGCTTCGAGCATGTTAAATGGACTACCAGGGAATTTGGGATCAATATCTTTCATTAGATGAGTTTTCTTATAATAAATAATCTCATTCCCATATACATATGGTACCTTTTGAGGTATTTTATGGGAATCAGTTTCAACATCCAACTATTTTGGATGAAGTTGGGGAAAAGAACTCGATGGGACCAGAATTAGTTGAGGAAGTGGATAAGGAAGTGAATATTATTCAGAAACAGATGAGGACAGAACATACTAGGGGAAAATGATAAGTAGGAAATAGGAGGAAATAATTTTCTTCTGAGGCAGGTAATTAGGTTTTTCTTAGAATCTCACCATGGAAATGTGTTATAAATTGTAGTAAGAAAGGATAGGTAAGTCCACAGTTAATTGGAGATTATGAAATTTTAGGGAAAGTTAGAACATTCACCTATCGAGTAGCTTTTCCTCCAAGTTTATCTTAGGTATATAATGTTTTTCATATTTTGATGTTGAGAAAGTATGTGCCAGATTCTTCTCATTTCTTGGGCCCAAAAATAGTTCAGCAAGAAGGGAACCTTTCTTATGAAGAGAATCTAGTTTAGATTCTTGATCAAAGAGAATAGGTATTGTATAATAAGTAAATCCACCAGGTAAATGTTTTGTCGAGAAATCATATTATTGGAGAAGCAACGTGGGAATCTAAAAATTCATTGAGGGAAAGGTACCCTCACATGTTAAATAATAAATAAAATTTATAGTGCACAATTTCTAGAAGGTGGGGATAATTTAACACATTAAGTTTTTATAAATAAATTGAAATTCATGAAACTTTTTAAAGTAGATATTTCTAACTATCATTTAAGCATAATTTTACCTCTTCTATGTTTGGAATTTCAAAAAATTATCAACTATAATTTTGGTCAGTAAGTTATTTGGATTCTCAGGAAACCAACTTGTTTTTTTGGTGAATAGTAACATAACCTTATAAGTAGTAACATGAATAGTAATATGACCCTAATTAAAAGTAAATTGTATTTCTATTCTATTTTCTAAAGGGTTTAAGATAATGACATCTTGATAAATTTTTTAAGGTGTTAAAAATGAGTTATATATTTAAAATTATTATTTCTCAATAAATTATGATAATATTTAAAAATTGAATTAAAAATATATAGAAAATTATTTTCAATAAAATGGAGTTCATTTTTTAATTATACATGTTGAAAAATGGTTAGGGTGAATTATTGGAAATTTTCATAAATTCTTGATTTTTTATAAATAGTAGAATACGATAAATTGTGATAAATACTAGATACTTGTTTACTGCATCATATTAGATGTGAGTATGATGTAAGCCCACATGGTTCAAATTAAATTAAAATTTTAATATTTGGGGTCACATGAATCAACACTATTCATAGTCATGTGAAAAATATTATAATAATGATTAAAATAATTTAAAATCCCTTATATCCTCCACTATAAATACCACCCTCATTCCCCTATTCCTACAAAACCTCTCAATCCATAAGACATTCCTATGTTATTCCTAATAAATATACCAAGACCCTTACCCACATCTTAGACCTGTTGTTATCACCAAAAGGCTAAAACCAAGGTCCATAAGAAGGATCTCAAGGAGAAGAGATCAATAGGAAAACTTCCTGTCTCTTTTTCTTTCTTCTCTTTTCAGTTTCTTTTTTATTCTTCTTCTTTACTAACCTCCCATTATCAAAGAGGAAAAAATTATCTTGTATATTACATATGATGGATTTAATCATGTTTTTGTAGGATTCACTATTACACTTCTTCTACTCTCCCACTAATACATGAAATTAATACATCGCATGTGATGTGTCGATTTACCGACATCATCGACAATGTGATTTCAATTTATTTTACTTACATCAAGACTAATCATAAAAAAAATTATGACAGAAATAGATTATAATTTATGTATTATATCTTATATATGGTACTTGAATCATTTTTAAACATTATATTAATTTATGAAACAAGATGAGTTAGTTACGATCGAAAAATCACCAAAATGACCTAAACAAATATCAATAGTGTTTTAACTTATGAATCATAATCATGTAAAAATTAAAAATTATAAATGATATAATTTATGGTTCTAAAAATATTCAAATACCATTACATTAATATTTTGGATTTTTACTTCCAATCGACAAGAATATCCATCATGAACTGATTATGGAAATCATGCAAAGAATGCACCCAAAAAATCGATGGAACAAAATTATAACAATTAAAGGGTGAAATGATGTAGTGGAATGATTATATAAGGTATTTTAAACAAGAATATGTTTCAATATGATTTTAATTACACTATTTTAACCACTATACAAGATGTTTAAATGAATTTTAAGTAAGACAACCCCGAAGTAAAGTAATTATTAACACGATTTCCATATTGTGGGTTAACCTTCTATATCATTATTTATGAGGTATTAAAAATATTTTTATGATTAATTTTACTTATATTAGGTTTAATTATGTTTATTAATAGTTTAAATACATATTCCATTCACTCTATTAAGTGTCACTTGAATTATATAATATTTGTAAGGGGCTTTTCTTCTAAAATCCTCTTCTAAAATGTTGTTTTACAAAAATAAAATGCAATGTTTTTATGAAATTATTCATTTTGTATGACTATGTTTGGGATATTGGGAATTTCTAATGATTAAAGTTGGGACCAATATCTCCCTCCAATTCATTGGGTATGTGTATGTTGGAGTTTGGTTGTATGGTTATTCAAACTGTAACTCTAATGGTTACACATATTGTAAGTTAGCGGTGAGGGTTACAAATTATAAGGTAGCCAAGAGGGTTACAAGATTATGTAATTAATTCCCTAGTATACCATTATGGTTCTATTTATGTTCTATATCTGTTTTATAAATCCCATGGGTATATCAAATTTCACAAAGTCAGTTTATATGAGTGACAAATATGTCTTTTTGGAAATAATTCCATATGTTACCAGAAATTTTAGTCAGAGGAAAACCTCCAACCATTTATTTAAAATAAAAGAAAGAGAAAAGTACATCAGACAAGCACAACAAGGTGAGCACAACAATTACATATCATAAAAGTCAGACCCGTTGCCACATCCCTGATACACCATTTCCTCTGTAGTAGCTGATTCCCACTCCGAACATTCATAATGTTTTAGAATCATGGAATACTTCCTTCTAAGATTGAGCTTCTCTAAAGAAAGGAGCTCCTTAGAAGAGTTTGCAATCCGTCCAACCTTCCCACTAGAAGCTCTTGTAGACATAGGAGTTGGCAAGTGAGAATAGTCTTTCCGCGGCCTTCTTCGTGGAGGGTCAGTCTTCACATTCTCCACCATAGACACTCTATTTTTGCAACCATGAACCATATCACTATAGGAGGGCTGAACCATACCACCATCATTTTCTGTCTCACTATCAGAGCAGTCCCCCCATTTACCAGAAACGTGCACCACCCTATACCCATCCCTCTTACCTTGATCCTGTTGAGATTGACTATTTATATCCATCAAATTCAGGTAGGGGGGTTGTTGATAGAATCACGGACACCATGCATGCATGTTTTCACATTACAATCTCCAACTAAGCTGTCCAACAGTGAACCATTTTCCATATTTTCTTCATAGCCCTTCTCAGCAATATATGTCCTCACAGCCCCCATATCTTGATCACAAGTACCAACACTAGCCACCCTTGACTCAACATCAGCACCTAGGGAAACAGAATTTTTATCCTCATGATTCCTTTCAACATCCTGCTCATGATCCAGGACCAAATCAGCATCCACCAGGCATGAAAACCGATTGTCGAGCTCAACATTGGTCGCCTGCCTCCCAGGTGTTTCCTGCATCCCATCCACTGTCATCAAGGCACCAATGTCATTTGCAGTTTCCTTGACAGGGGTTTCTTGGTTCCCAGCCAGCTTCACAATCTCAAGATCCATGTGTTGATAATGCCTCTCAATCCCCTCTTGAGTTGGGGAATTTGGACCTACAGCAACGACTTTCTCATCATGGATAGCGACAACTGCTGTAGGTGCACTCACAGTTTCCAGGTAGAGAGAGTCCACACCACCATTTTTCCCACCCAGGTCCACATCTTTCTCCACAGCAGCACAACTTCGTTCAATAGAAACATCCCTCTCAACACTAGCACCCACTTCCATTCGGGGGCTTGCCATCAATGATGGAACCTCAATTAGTGGAGTTCCAGCAATGCCTCCTGCATCCTTGACAGTAGAAGAAGTCTCACCACTACATTTCAGGAGATCAACCTTACCCAAGTCCCACTTCAACCTGTTAAAAATATCATTGACCTTCACTCCAGGGGGCTCCACACCTGGCTTATTCAAATCAGACCACGTGCCCAGAGCCCCACTGCCCACTAAGTTCACCATCTCATGCCGAGGGATTATGGATTGTTCTACGTTCACCCCACCATCAGCTGAATGACCCTGTGTCCTGAAACTTCCCACAACAGCAACTTCATGAGAAACCAAACCATCCCTCACCCTCCTGCACACCCTCCTATTCAGAGAGCCATTTCTGCAAGCAGAGACACCATGTCCTAGCTGATGGCACACACTGCAATAATCAGCCCACGATTCAAACTTAACATCCTGCTTCCATCGGAATTCTTTCCCATCAGTAATCCACACCCAGTCCACTGGCGTCTTGGAGACATCAATCTCCACACATATGTGAGGGTAGATGGGATGACACACAGTTTTAGTTTTGATGTCTGAGCACAGGTAGCGGCCGACCATTTTCCCAAGCATAGATAGAATGAAAGGGTTCTGGAATTGGAGAGGAAGGCCCGGAAAACGCACCCAAATCACTATACTCAGATTATCCCGCTGCATATGGAACTTAAAATTCCACCGAAGAAGAAAGAAAGGCATACCTCCACACCGTCGAGGAGCCTCAGACCATGCTGTGATGAGATCATCCATAGACCCAAAACGAATCATTATGTGCCGTCGATCGAGAAGACCAATCATCGCCCGATCTTGCAGGTTCCAGGCTTCAAGGAAAAACCGATCAAAAGCATCAACTGAGGGATGACTTTGATGAAATCGCGCCACCAGAGTCAGCTTGAAAAGATTTGTGGAAGAGTTAAGTTCTGAAGGCGCTAAACATAGTTGAGGAGCTCCATGAAACAAATCTGGAACATTAGAGCAAATTAAGATTCACGGGAACGGGGGCAAGAATTCAGGATTAGAAAAGGGAATGAAAGCAGGCGGGGGCATCCGTGACAAAGAACGAGAAAGAACTCCCCCCTCCGTTGGAAGAAATGAATATTGTTTTTATGGTATCTACTCTGTATTAATGTGTAATGTTATGAATTTATTATGTCCCTATTCTCTAAATATCTAAACATTAAAAGATCCTCAATATTAAAGGAAGTCTAAAATTCATGATTATGTAATGTGATAAGGTCGGGTCCTTACACGTACCGCCTACCATCTCCATAAAAATTGCAATTTATTTTCTATAACAAAATTTTATGAGTTAATATATATAAATATATAATTAATATATATGATATTTATTCAGTGTTTAACAGTATAGATATGATTAAATAGTTTTTATAGTAAGGGGAATAAAATAAGAAATCAAGATATGTAGGAAAAATAAAGGATTTATTTCTTAAAACGTGACATCAACATGGAATTGTTAATAAATGTATATTAAAAGGGAATAATAAATTAATATATCATATAATAAATAAGAATTTGGTTCTCAAATATATTTATAAAAAAATTATATTTTGTAAAAAAATAATTTTAATGAGTATAGTGGAACTTAATAATTATGGTAAGGGATTTCTATCCCACAATTATTTTTTTGTGAGACACGTGTCCTTTTCACCACATTTTTTATGTGATTTATATATATATAACTAATATATTTTTAATTATTAAACAACAAATTATTTTTATTTACTTATCCATTTTAGTATCAATATTTTATAGGGTTTACATTTCAATAGTTACCAAAACGGTAAGGATTTTTATTTCAATTTAACTTCTTTAAGACTTATGTCATCTTATAAACCTATCTTTTTTTATGAGGTGCATATAAAACACCTTTTACGTGTTATATCATGAATTTATTTTTATAATTATGATTTATATTTAATTAAATTACTTCATGGGGAATTTAATTAAATGTTTCCATGGTGGTAATGATTTTATGTTACAATGTCATAGTCTATCAATATTGTTTATGATTATGCTTCCAATGCACAAATATTATGAATCATATCTTAAGAAAGACCTGAATATTATTCTCCTCAATTTATTTTATGAGAATACTTTTTATCCATTCATTTTCCTCTCATCATGTACTCATGTGATAAAAAAGAATGGTTTTAAAAAATCAACTTTTTAGATGAAACCCCTTTTATTCCAAAACCATGTTTTCTAAATGATTTAAAAACTATTATGTTTTATAAAGTGTTTTTCAAAAAAAATATTTCCCTATAAATGTGTTTTATTGTTTCTTAAAGTTCTTTTATATATTTTCAATGGTATTTTAAAATAAAATGACTTCCAAAATTTTTAATGTTTTAAAAAGTTTCTTTTAAAAGGAAGGTTATTTTACACAAGAAATATTCCAAATTATTAATCAAAATAATTATCCATATAAGATGCATCCATTTATATAACTTATGATTTTATTGGTATATAGTCCAAGGATATCATTCTTATTTTTTCTCTTAATGGTTTATTTTTATGATGAAAATATATTAATGAAACTGATTTTCTTACATTAGTTATACCATGAATAAACTCTCATGAAACTCGCTTCTTCTCATGGGTTATGATATTATGAAATAATGAAATGATTATGAATCTTATCTCTTATCCATGATTTATGATATGATGAAATGTCTATGAAACCCATTTCATTTCAAGGGTTATTATATGATGAATAGTTTATGATATTTTGACAAAAATATATAATATTTTCATTATGTTACAGGTGAGACTGATATCACCCTCTATTGAATAGGGTAATGAAAAACGTATTCTGATCATAGAGGGTGAATAGGTGGTTATCCCTATCCAGAAAAGAAGGGTACATGGCGGGTTAACCCATTCCTAAAAAAGAGTGTACACTGGTGGTTATCCAAATTTTAAAATGATGGTACATGGGTGGTTAGAATAATCATAAAATAAATGGTACATTAGTGGTTAGTACAAGCCCAAAAAATGAGGGTACATGGGTGGTTATCCCATGCCCAAAAAGTGGGGTAAACTGGTGGTTAGTTAAATCAAAAAAAAGATGATCCATGGATGGTTATCCAATGACAAAACGTCATGGTACACTTGTGGTAATTTCAAGCATGAAAGGTGGTACATGGAAATCCATCCCAATCTCAAAGCAGGTACATTGATGTTTAGCACAAATATGACATGTTAAGAATGTCATGTTGGGTATAATTGACATAGGATTTTCTATGATTATATGTGTGCAACACATATGTTTATTATGAAAATATTATTCTCTTGTGCCTCATGATATTTAATTTCCTTAAGATTCATGTCTTATTAACTTCCCAACATTATTTCATTACTTATCTGTATGACCTACTGTAGGTTGGGTGTGAGATTTATAATTTATGATTATTTTCAGGTACCCTTATGATTATATTATTCTTTTATATTGGCATAGATTAATAGATATTTTGATTACCCTTACTGTGCATATTATATCACCCTGTATTATGTTTTCTTTTCCCATGATATGAAGAATGGTTTTATATAGGTTAGGTATGTGAGGAGAACTAAAAAGGAAGCTCTTTTTGGAAGACATTGAAGATCTTTCACAACATTATAAGGTTGTGTTCTATGTTTCCAAAGGCACTAAACTATTACTATCATAAGGTGTTTTTTTATAATATAATTAATATTAATCTTAAAATATGAAATATAAATATATGAGATGCCTATGTTGATATAATTCTTCTTTAGAAGTTATTAGATACATATTTTGGATTAGTCATCCATTATATGGGATTCATGGATATAGATAAAATGGGTTGACTTCGTGATATGATCCAAACATATCCATATATTATTGTGATTCTATAGAATTTTAGATAAATGTTTCATTAAATCCATGTATATATTCTCCTAATTACTCACAAAAATCAGTAAATAATAAAATATAATTGTTGTCCACAAGTCTTCCACATTGACCTATGGATAGGTCAGGCATCTAAAAACAAACTCTTCCACTATCCTTTCCATCTCATCCCACCAAACTATTTTTTTAATCACTCAATACATATTATTAATGAACAAATGAACAACCCATTTCAAATGGTGTTATGAATTAATAATTTGTTTCCACAATTCCATAGGTAACATGATATGATATATAAACCTCAAACCTAAAATATCATTCAACTTCCATTCCTCAATGGTATCCTCCATTGAGTTTTCACATCATATAAACATATCTTGAATCAGATATATTAGCATCCTTCTCATGATTAACCAAATAAAGAAAAAACAAAACTAGGAGGAAAACTACAACATCACCCTAGTCGATACAATCCATGTTTTTCTATGCTATAACCAACATATGTTTCTACTAATTCGAAGACACCATATCAAATTTATTATACAACCACCTACATAATTCATTATCCAATGAATTCCCTTTATCCCGATTTATGCTTAAAATAAAATTTGAACATTTTATGGTATTAAATCCATATTAATTTCATTATATTCAAATAAAATTTTCAGAAAATTTGTTTCAAACTACAATGATTCATAAAAACCATAAATTTCTCACCAAAATTCCAAGGACACCAATCTTCAAAGAATAGACTATAAAAACTAATTCCAAATCATGTGTTGAATAGTTCTTCACATGAAACTGTAACTTTTGTGATCTATAAGATACCATATAATCACACTACTTGAGAAAACAAACCAACCAATATCTAGATGCATAATAATAGACTATTGAGTTTGGTCCAATTTTTACAAATGAAATGATAGGTCATAGTGTCAGTTTTATTCTCATGCATGGATTTTTTTCATTCCTTATTCCATTGGAAAAGAATGACATTCACCAACAAAAATATCATAAGTAATAAATAATGTGAAAATTAAACTAAAAATATATGTAATATCTTTTCCAACTAAGGAATCTATGTATCTCATAAATCTTATTTTGTGGTTTTAAATAGATTACAACTTTTATCATTTCCAGATATATAGATATTCCATTTTTAGAAATGATATTTCCAATGAAACATACTTATTATATCTAGAAATTTCACTTTGATAACATAAAATACATATGATGTTATCATATGATAACCAACACTATATCCAAGTATTCTTCATGATCCACCTTTTTCCATTAATACACCATTATATAATTAACAAACACCCAAAAAAAAGAACCATGCTACCATTTAAATTTTAAATTCCACAATCCTGTAAAGGTGAAGGGTGCATTCATAAGAAAACAATTCATAACAATGAACTCACAATTTCCATATCTACTTATGAATGGTGTTTTCATAATATCCCCCTTCTAAACTAGTAGTTGGTGACATCCTGAATGTATATAAATATTCAAGAACCATTTTACATCCCTAAATCAATCAAACATATCATCAATTTTTGAATAGAAAACTTTTCATTTAAATTAACTTGATAAATATTATGATAAACTACAAAAATCCTAGAATTTTCATTCTCGTTTTTAATATATTGAACAAATTCTACCCATAGGGATGTGATCAGTCAGATGAAACCTTTACTTTACATCTATTTCAATTGATCCTTTATTACCCTAAACTATATTGGTTCCATATGATGTGATAGAAGGGAAATAAGACAAGTCCCTAGATAGATATCAATGATAAATTCCACTTCTATTTTGGGTGGAAACCCTGAGAAACTATCATGAAAACATATATAATCTGGTCCATTATGGTTGGAAAATCTATATTCCCTATCTAATCTTATGATTCTAATGAATGTGTGGTTAATTATTAAGGGATGGATCTAACTTATAGTACCATGGGTCCTTATATGAGTATATCCACTTATTTATCTCCTCTAAAGAGATGTATAACACTATTAAATGATTTTAAACTCGCCATGGGTTCATAACAATATGTATTATCCTGAATGTTTCTTATCCAATATATACCCTAAATCAGCAATAGAAATCCATCTTTATCATAGATAAATCCCATAAAAATTTAAGAAAATTGATTTATATTGATCATGCTACCCATTTCAAATATCAGCATATTATTTTTCTTAATGGTTTTTGGGGTTTCAAAATAGAAGGAATAATCTCAACATATAAATCCATCTTACCAATGACATGAGAAACAACAAATGAATGCAATAAACTTATACCCAATAAATTTAGAAAAGTGTAAAATTAAAAATATTAATAACATTGATGGTTGATGGTCATAATTGATCATATAGGATAACTTTAGTTTGTCCATATAATTTCTTACTCACTACTCTTTGTTATTTATTAACATATTGAGATTATATCGGTTGAGGAGTAATTGGATTCTTAGAATCACTATGGATTTTTTATTTCTTATTTTGAGAGATAGTATTTCATAATCATCCTATTGAAGCATATCATTCCTGATAAGCATGAGATGTTTTCATAGCATCATACATTAGAGAACTATGCTTAAAGAGATATAAATTTCCCATCTTCTGGAAATTTCACATTCTCTACATGGTGTAATTAAATATTGCTTCATATTGTCAAAATAAATTCACTAAAAAATATCCCATATTACTATTTGTTCATGGAGGTAATATGACTAATACCATAGTATTGTTCTAAGATATTGCACCATATTTCGAATAAGATTCCATCTTCCACATAATTCCATCACTGGAGTTGCTAACTATTCGTGTAGAAGTAAGAATGCTTCCTCCGACCATGATTCCTAAGATATCTCTTTCTTCCACTATCTCTCTATCAACTACATCTGTATAATTAATTATATATAGGAAAAAAATATTTGAGGGAATTTATGGTTTCATCACTACTACAAGAATGTGTTCTTCTAAGGACACACATGAATTGACTTCTGGTGAAAATAGGAATGATTTCATAAATTTATCATCATACTCTATTAGCGAGATATTTATCTACTAAAAACTAAAGATGATCATTGTTCTATAAATTTTAAACATGCGAGGATAGAATTTCACAACAATTATTTAAATCATCTCTTGACATGTCTTAGTCCAATTTATCCTTTAATACTAAATCCCAGCACTATAATGATCCATCCTATAGTATATATGATTCCATATTACTTTTTACTCTTCTGGTGTTCTAAGGAAATCAATGATCTGATTCAACCTATAAAACCACATTTCTTAATTTTCTAGATAGGAATCACCCTTAAATATGGGTGGAATATACTTTTTAAACTGAACTAGATGATCTACATTTAATTGTTAATCATTTATGTTCCCACTATCAATGGCTTTAAAACCCTAGACAATACTTTGGACCAAACATTTGTTTACCTATGGCTCAGGTGAAATAGTTTTTTTAGAAGCCTAATCTAGTTGGTTCCTAAAAAAAGAATCCATTTTAAATAACAAAAAACTCCATTTGGTATCAATA
This sequence comes from Viscum album, assembly GCA_963277665.1. NCBI lineage: Eukaryota > Viridiplantae > Streptophyta > Magnoliopsida > Santalales > Viscaceae > Viscum > Viscum album. The sequence continues at coordinate 856,422,753 of OY728155.1, read as the reverse complement.
TCCATCAACTGAAGGATTGAATATTTCAAATTACCATTTTATCAGGTTCCATAATCATCTATATACAAAATAAACCATTTTAACCATTTCCAAAATACCCCCATCCAGACTTTTAAAAATATCATCTTTTGAAAAAAATAACTTTCATAAAACATTACTTTTTTCCATTTCCATAAATAATTAACATGATATTGAAAAACACAGCTGTACTTGGATGTTATACTAAATTCATGATATGCCACTCTCATCATATAAACCCTTGATAATGAGGTGAAAACTCACATATAAGTTTCTGAAATCACTCAGGTACCTAAACACCCTGAGAACATGATTTTTAGGATAAATAGGTTATCTATGCCTTTTTATTCTCTATGTTAAATTTTTTAAAAATCATACTCCCCTTTACCATCCCAAGAGTCAGAAAAACCTAACATGACCGATACAATTTCAACCTCTATTACTAAAAAAACGGATAATGAAGGATCAAAAAATAGATACCATTTTTTACATACCTCTAAACACCCGTATCCTTTAGAAGAGGTTGTAGTAAATTAATAGGCCTTAGGTAACATCCCTATTACCCTAAAGACTTGAAATGAATTCCATGTTCTTAAAGAATATTTATGGTACGATTTCCTATTTGAAAGATAAACATCCAAACCGCTTGATAAAAACCAAAAAACCTCTATATGGTGAATGAGTAAAAGAAAATACAATTCAAAACATAATCTATACTATGACCGTATAATGGTACATAGTGAAAACCAATTGAATAATTATAAGGAAATCCAAATACACTAAAAAAACAATGCCACTAATGAAATCAAACCAAGTACAACTGACTTGCTTCAAGCTCCATCATGAAAATGCACAACCAAAATGTAATTAAGAATCACTAAAGAGCCTAGATACCATTCATTTACATGTGTCTCAAGATATGAAATATAAAAACAAAAAATAGTTCCTAATATGGATTTGAGCCTAAAATATGTTGGATCTTCACAATGACTTCCCAAATAACACTACTAAGACTTAGCAGGCTAGAAATATTTTATAGAATAGTTTTAAAAAAATTATAAAAAAATTATCCAAAAAACAACAATATTTTATGGAAATAAATAAAAACATATTTTTAAAACATTTATCATTTCATTCAGATTATCCATTCCATGATTCCAGACCCACCCACACATGCATTCCCATGTGAGAGTTCCATAATGATGATTGGTCTCTTATTCATTTTCCAAGTAATCACTAGGTGTCATGTATCCTTTTCCCTAATGAAATATGTCCTTTATCCTAGGCCATGTATCATACCCCAATAGTACATTCCCTTTATTTAGAATCGCATCGATATCATGAACTCACCCAAAACATGAATGCAAAAACCCCATTTGAATCCAATTCAATAAAACATTCATTTTATTGAAAACATTTCAACAAAAATTTTCCATGTGAAAAAACAATACCATCATTTTAAATTCGTACATTTGAAATTATAACTATTAAAATTTTCATCTGAATAATAAAAATTTCATATTTTCAAAATCCCAGCCATAAATAGGTTTCTAACAAGAACCAGACAAATATTTCCCCAATGTATCAAGCAACCATTTTTTTCAAGCTAAGCCTTTGAGTTCTAATCATGGGGTATCTAGAGAGAAGACATCTACCTCACAAAAATTGGTTGAAATGATGAATGATATGATTATTATATATATATACTCATTAACAACAATTCCTTCCCTATATATAACCATAAACATTAAAAATTCCATAATAGAACTAGGATATCTCTTCAGAGGATAAAATCTAGGATTCTAGAAATGAGAAAGCGAAGATATATATGAATAATATCCCAGAATTGGGACTTACGTGTGAATATGGATCACTATTTGTATTTGATTATCCTACAGATTTTTTATCAACTAAATTGAAAATTTTCTCATCTCATGGGAGAAAGATAAATCCATGTTATTATAGGCTTTGGAAAATATGAGGCTTAATAGAAACAAATTGGATTTGATCCAATAATTTATGGGGTCCAACTATACACTGCATAGTTATATTGCAATATTTTTTTAAACAGTGCACCGAATGTATAGTTTCTACTATCCCGATCCACCCTCTCATGGTTGGATCATATGGTTTTACAAACAATCCATTTCCCCACTGTCTAAAATTATATGTGTATCCTAAGAATCCGCACAGTTTGGCCAAAACCTGCTCCAACTATGCACCTACCTATTTTACTTTATATTAACTTTCATTGTATCCTATAAGTGATGAAATGTTTATACTAACCATTCTCAAACCTAGAACATCTATAAAATCATCTAAAACATTCCAAATGTCATCTAAACCTCCTAAAACCTAGCATGATCAGTACATGTAATTAAATTACATAAGTAAACAGTCAAGTGCTTGAATCAATATATAATATAATATTAATGTTATAAATATCATTTTGATTATTATATAAAATTTTAGATTAATTTTTTAACTTTAACATGTATAATGGATCACATCACTTCATAGAGACAATTGGTCTTTTGTGTGTACAAGAAACATTATCATTTCATTAACATGTGAAATTAAAATCTTGTAAAATTAGTAACGCGTATTAATTAATATATGAAAATGTGGAAAAATATAAATAAAATTTTTCAATTACATTTATATTTATTATATTTCATGTAAATTGTAAGTGAAAAACAAATCACATTGCTTATTAATGTGGTAGTATTCCCTAAAACGGGCGATGTTAAAATAATTTAAACCACATGTAATGTAAGAAGATCTATGTAATATTAAAATTAAAAAAGTAAAATAATATCATAAATTATATATATATATATATATAAATTAATTCCATTATTATATATTCATGAGATGTATTTATGGAAAATTGGTTACATTGGTCTGTGAGGGGGTAGTCCCCCATACACACTATTGCTGATTTCTTTTCCTGTTTTCTGAGGAGGAAAATGATTACGGTTATTCCATTCAAATAATATCTCAGTATTATAGAGATATTGGTGTTATTATATTAGAATTTTTTAATATTTTTTTGATGTATGTGGATGAAGAAATATTATAGTAATGGTTGTTTAATAATGTTACCTCTTCTTAAGATGAACTCATTAGTTTTTCAAAAAAATACATACTAGGATGGATTTATGATAAAAAAATGGGATTTGGGCTGCTTTTGTGGAGTAAATAAGTTATTTTTGTAGGGATTTGATTAAAAATGGCTTTGAAAGTGTGAGGAGGATTTGAGAGTTGCGGCCTTTTAGAAGTGGGGGAGAGGGCACATATAGATTTTTTTTAATGAATCAATTAAAAACAAGTTTTTAAAATGCCTCAAGCCACCAAAATAGAGAATTATCAATTCATAGAGGTTATATAGTCAACATATGGCTATAAAATGAGTGTTGGACCTGATTTTATGTCATTTTTACCCTTATCATTTTAGTTTAACCCCTGATAAATAAATTTTCATCAAAACAAAGATAAATAAATTTTAATCCTTAAACTATTAAAAATAGTAATCAAATAATTGGAAATTATTAGATTATATAAATTACGATAATACAAAATATTTAATCCATTTTTCAAAATGTAATTCACATGTTTGGAATAATCCAATTTCATATTATACCTACATATGCATTGAAATAGAGGGATTCAAAATAAAAAACTATCTTAGTGCAGAAGTTATTAATATTAAAAATCAATATGAAATTTATTAAACTGACCTAAATTTTATTTATTATAATATATTTAAACAAATATTAAATTAAATAAAATATAAAATTTTATTTAACATTATATATAATTTAATCCAAATGAAAATACTATATAAAAAAAAATACATTTAACTATACATCAAAAATTGAAACATTTCATTACAATTAAAAACAATTATCCCTGTTTTAATTTTTTAATGATAATTTCCCAAATTAAGATCATTTTTCAAAAAAAATTATAAAAGTGTAAAAGATAATTTTAAAGATTATGGTCTATATGTGAAGACCAAAGAATGAAAATTAATTGTGGCCTTAATTTATAATGTGGTCTATGAAATTAATAATGTGAAATTGTTCCTTGTGGGGACAAATAAATGAAATAATTTGACACATTAAATTATTATAAAATATAAAATGGTTCCGGGAAATTGTATTCAAACTTTGGCCAGCCCATAATCTTTAAAAAAAAATATAATATAATTTTCAGAAGTCCTTTTAGTGAATATGGTTCTTCATGCATGTAGTAAATCCATATGATTTTAGACTATATCAAAAATTATTTATATTTTTATAATTCTATTAAGTTGTTATATTTCTTGTTAAATAATTGAATAATGAATTTCTTTATGATTTTAATATTTTAATATTTTAAAATATAATTTTTTATATGATGTAAATATTTTATAATTTAGTATATATTTTTTAAGAAAATTTCATAAATTCTTATACTATGTATATAAGTTTACCAATAAAGGAATGAGAATATAATATATAGTTTTATTATACTAGGATATATGTTTTCTATTAAGTTGTATACTTATATTTATATATTATTTATAGTTAACACATCTTAGGTGTTAAAATTATTAGAGAATTTATGTCCTTTAATAGGAATAAACAATGGGTAATGGGAATTTAGGTTATATTGATCCCTTTCTTGAGGCTTAGGTCTTTTATGGAATAGTGGGGGTTGTCTACCTGTCACTCCAAGATAACTATTGTGAAGATTTAAATTTTTACATAAAGACAAAAATTTACATGAAATTTCTTCATATACCTTATATAAGTAATGAAATTGTACATTTGTAGATATATATAGATTCTATTTTTAGATTAGTGACCAAAATTGTGATCTATGTAAAGAGTAAGAAATTAATATAGTTTAAATATATTAATTTAATTTATGGTATGTGTATTATAATACTAAATCATTAGATGAATATAGACATACATGGACACCATGAGATGTAACAATTACATATATTATAATAATAACATAGGATATGCATCAGAAACATAAGGAAAAGAAGATACAAATAAATCCATTGAAATACGATGTGTATGTTTTATTCCAATGAACCATCATTTAAACATATCATTTGATAAAATTATTAGGTTGTTATAAATATGGTCATGTAGATTGTCTTATATTTTTAATAATTTTTGTGGGTAACCTTGTGAGAGTAGGTACCCAAATACCATAGTATTCTCTTACTGGAATTTATCCTGAAAGACCAATGAGATGTCATATAAGAGTACTACATGTTATTTTTATCAATATAATAGATTAATAATAATATTTCCTCACACAATTATTCATGGATTGTAAATTTGATTATTGTAATTATCCCCTTCCTACTAAGAGTTCTTCCTATAAAATCTATGTTGGGTAATATTTCTCTACTCCCTAGATGGTCTTCCCCCTCTAGAATTTATAATGGAATTACACTGTCTATTAATGTAGGAAAGGATTCCCACAAGCAGTATCACCCACTTTCTTATGTGGTGAGGGTTACACCACTAGATTTTGTTTCCTAGGGGACAATACTGTGTATGATCTCATTATTAGATGATCAATGTTATCAAGTTTATTCATGAATCAATTTAGATTATAGTGAAAATTTAACTAAGGGAATTATAAATCCACATGGGTTTATAATATTTATTTTTATGGTTTTCGGTTCATTAATACCTATTTATTTTCATATATATATACATTGAAATAAAATTTGATCTCATCTTATATTCTAATGTTTAAATAATTTATTTTTATTGAAGATACCCTCATCTTATTTCTTTATGTACTCGTATATGGTTGTGGCTTCTATCGAGGCTTATTTGGTTCCTTTTCCTACTCTATCACTGGACCTATGTCATAAGAACACATTTTGGTCTTATAATGTTGCTTTGGTATTTGTGATTGAGCATTATAAGGTGTTCTATGGGGGAAAATGTGGTTGTCATTGGTGATGGTTTTAGTAGATATTTTCTTGTATGATGGAATTTGTTTCATGTTTTATTTACAATAGCGATGGAAGTGGTTATTAATTTGAGGAGGAGTTATAAGATAAGGGTAAAGTTTTCATGGTTTTTGTTGATAAAGGATTAATAGTCCTTGAAATAGTTGTGTATAATTTTTGATACCCAATATTATTCAACTATGATATTTCTTCATTCATATATTGTTATGATATGGTGAGGTAGATTTCAAGTTGGTTTTGCGATGTTGTGATTTTCATGAAGTCGAATGTGTTACTCATTTATCTAGTATAGGCTCCATTCCTTCCATCAGGTTCCCACTAATGTTACAATTAATACTATTTTTGATGGTTCTAAAATGGTGTTTTAATTATTACACAAAAGATTACGGTTTGGAAGAATAATATTAAATATGAATTATAACTCAGATTCATTAACATGTTTTTAGAATCACCAATGAAAACGGAAGTGTATAAATCAAATCATGAAATAAATGGATACATACAATTTAATTTGGAAAACCCCTCCAATGTGTATGATTAAAAACCCAATAGAAAACTATGTATTATTCTACTGTAATAAGAGAGTGAAAAATTCTACTAAATCGTAAATAATTAATCGCAAAAACACTTTAGAAAATATATTTGAACACCACAACCCAATATACCTCCACCTTTACAATGATAATAATCTTGTAACAATATTTCCCCTCTTAGAGAAAAAAATAAAAATACATAGAATTATTGTAAAATATTATGTAAGATGTTCCACAACCTGATTTTCCATTATTCACATCTTCCCATGCAAAAAACCATCACCCTCATATATTATTATTGTGAAAATTTCTCATATATATATTCTATTTTTTATCACTAAAAAAGTACCGTATGTATCCTTTTATAAGAAAATTAAATTCCTTTACAGCATATTTTATTATAAACTCTTCAAGTATTCAAAATATTTTTTAATTATAATATAATGAGAAATTACCCATTCAAAATGGGAAGATGAGGAAAATTTCTCCCAACTATTAAACCACACATGATACTATATTGTTTAAAAAAATAAAACCCCTATAAATATCTTCCAAGTATGATAGCATTGTATAAATATCTCCCTTAATTCCAATAAATAAGAAGATGAATTAAAAAAATTAGTTTTAATGAAAAATGATTGATATCACACTAACTTTAATTATCTTTATAAAATATGATGACCCCCTTTTTATAATTGATAGAATCCTGATATACTCCCCTATAAAAAATCAAAATTACAAAGACCATGTTATTTCCTTGTCAATAATTTCAGTTCCAGAGACAATAATATCTTTCTACCTTGTATCTGTGATGACCACATAATCTCGACCATATATAGGTACTAATTTCTAACTCTTCTCCTCATCCTCAGAGAAGCTTTTAAGTCATGGTTCATCACATAGCCGACCTAACCTACTTCAGAAATATGTAATTATTTTATCACTATTAGAAATATATGAAGAATAATAATTATAATTATATCCAAAAATAGCTGACCTAATCTACTTCAGCTTCAACACCTACTTCATCCTAGTAGATAGTTTTAAAATCATGTGTGATGATTTATTGTTCCATAAATATAGTGAATTCCTCTTAAATATCACATCAGCACTCCATTGTGCACCTTTATATGCATCCTGTAAATTATTTAAACCATTATTATTCTTTTATAAAACATTAATCCTGTATATAATTTCCATCTTACATATAAAAATGAATTCAGAAACAATTCAATATCAATAGTATAAGAAGTTAAAAGATTATTCTGATCCCCTGAAACAAGTCATACATCCCTCAATAGAATTATACAACCTTCATTCCTAATTCAAATGTTATAAACAACCCCAATGAAATCATTAAAATATACATTTTTAATACTCAATATATCAATGTCACCATCTTCATATAAATATAACATTTCCCCCTTTGGTAAAATTTGTTACAACACCATTAAAAAACCACCTAGTCATTGTTCATATATGACCTATAAAAATCAATTTGAAATGAAAGTAAATCACTCTCTCTTTATTTGAGACTTACACTAGAATCCTCAAAATTTGTGTCATGTGTATTCATTAATTATTATTATTTTTAGAAGAATATCAATTTCTCTACACATTTCCCTCCTTTTCAAAAAAGAAACACTTGACGATTCGTATTTTCATGGAATAACCTATTTGATTATTGATTCTATTTTTCACATCCAAAATACCACTATTACAAAAATTCACTATTATTGTCCTTTCTCCAAGTCTTTTCCAACAAAAATTTTGAAATCGCATCATCTAACTTCAGAGTGCCTTTTCTAAATACAAGTGTGGTGATGAGATTATCATATTAATTCATTAACAAACCCAAGAGAATAAAGGGTTTTTCATTTCTTACATGTCAATATGTACCTAATTACATTTATCATTTATATTGACCACTACAATAGACTTTTCCATGAGATGTTTAGTGAACATATCAATATAGTTACCTAAATCTACATTCTCTTTAATTCAGAAATGATAAAATCAATTTTATAAGTGTAAATTATTTCTGATAGATTTTAATTTAAACCAACTTTCATGATTCACCAAGATCATATTCAATTATGTTAAATCCACCGCCTCCCATAGATAATTATCATCCAAATACATTAGAATCATTTATTTTCACTAACTATTTCATATCTTGTCAATCACTATCTTTTGTGACCATCACTATCTCAATATTTTCTTCATCTCTTTCAAATTATTTTAGGTGAAAAAAATATTTTTGCACTTTTTTTATATAGAGTGACATCATTTTTACAGATAAATAGTTACATGTGGGTAAAAATTCAATGGTGAAAATCACCCATATGTAATCAGTAACAATCATGGATAAATATATCTAATTCAAGTTGTTGGGGAGGAAAAAAATAAATCCATTTCTAATAACTCAGATGCGACATTGAATTTTGGTAATTTCCATTGATGTAAAAAATATAAATAAAAGAATAAAATATATGTGAACACAAATTTTAATTTTGGAAACCCCTCTAATGTTTAGGATTAAAAAAATAATTTAATAATAAATAATTTTTTGTAAAATAAGAGAGTACCAAATTTATGTAAATTTTGAAAAATGAATTGAAAACACAATATTGAGAACATATGTGAAAAAGATACCCTAAGACTCTTCCTCATTTCCTATAATAATTATCTTTTGACAAGGATTCACCACTCAAATATCAAAACACGAACAGATGGATTTTTTGGGAAAATATAATAACCCATTCTACAATATTATTTTACATTTCTCACACCTACTCAGAACCAAAACCATCACCCATGTAACAATTTTTTATAATGATTCTCCCCACAAATCTAGTAATTCTTTCTCATAAAAATTCATTGTTGCTCCTTATATAGGCCCATATAATCCAAATAAACATATGTTCACAATAAGATTTAAATTTCTCAATATAAGAAAAAATGAAAATATCATAAAAAATATCATTTTAAAATAGATATATGATGAAAATATCTCTACACTGTAAACCAAAAGTTATTTTGTATAGTGTTAAAAAGTAAAATACTTAAATATTTCCTCTATATACGAGTTGACCATATCATGTTTTAGTGTATCTTTGGACATTATGGCTGAGTGGATATAGTTTGGGTTTTGTTGTGACAAATGCATTGTCTAGTGGTCTTCATGGTAACCGGATTACTGTTAGTGGATTTTGTTTTGGTTTTCTTAAGGCATTGGTGAAGGTCTAGTTTTCAGTGGATAATTCTCACTGTTGATTATAGTGTGGATGAGAGTGATTATTTTGTGTTACGGTTTGCGGCTATAGGTGGTTCCTTGTGTAATCTAGTTGAATATTGTAAATTGAATTTGGAATGGGTGGATCATGTTTATGTTAAAAGGTTCCTCCTAAATTGAAAGTGTATTTCTTTAAAAAAATCAAAAATTAACATTGATGGGGGACACATAAATATATAATTGGTGAGAGGAATTCAAAAGAATATATGTTTCATTGTGAAATATGGATATCGGTTCCCTAGAGGTAAACATGTTTGTGGTCATCCTTTTTTTAGGAGTACAATAATTAAATATAATTTATGGGATGATATAAAACATGATATGCACCCATATATATGACTTTGTTTTAGAATATATTATAAATCTTGATTACCATTAGGAAATATTTTATTATTATAAATTAAAAATTAATTATAAATTGATATCTAGGGGTGAAATCTATACAAAAAGATGAGCATTCTTAGAATATATATGTGAATTTTATAGGATTTAATGACACTAAATCTAACTCAAGAATATTTCATAAATAGTGTGCATCATACATATATTATCAATAACATTGATATAAAAAAGGTTTGTATTGATCAAATTTTAAGATGATCATTATGTAGGAATTGGGGTATATAAAGACCCTCATATTATGAGATATAATCCCTCTTTATGTTTTGGACTTTATTTTTCTATTTTTTCAACTGAATCATAATTTGAGTTAATGGAATTTTGTGGGGAGAGGGAGGAATAGGGGAATAAACCATAGTGTAATAACAAGACTAGGTACCTGATGGATTATCACTAGATGATAGTGGAACCTTAGTAGATGTAGGGACACTATGATGCAAGTTGTAATCTCAAAGGACTGAAACATGGCACCTTATGGTGATGTGGTGTTTTTAAAATAAATAATGGTAATTTTGTATTTCAGAATCCTAAATAATCACCCATTAATAATTTCACTCATAATTCTATAATTATTTAATCATTATTTCATCTCTATAAAGTTATCAAAAAAATTTCTTCTATTTTAAGATATCCCCCTCAATCATAGTTGGAAGAGAACCCAATTAGTCATAATAGATCTTATTTAGATAATAATTGATTGAAAAATCTACAAATAACCTAATTTTTCTCCATTAAATAATGAATAAGAAGGTATTATTATGGTATCATAATTTATTTCATTTGAATTTATATTAGTCCATCAAGTTTAATCATGCTTATCTACATTTGGAGTTTTTCCATAGAGAATCCAAGTTTTTTCTTGTGCTTTAATTTCTGAATTTATTTCCTTAGGATGGGATCAATTTAAACTATATTTATCATTAATTCTATGTTATTATGAATATTTTATTTGTGGTATATTTGTATATTCTATATTTGGTATTTACTACTACATGGTCTAAGGTGGGAGACATCTCCACTTTATAAAATATTATAGTTGTGTTAGGATTATAGAGGCATGGGGGAGTGTAGGGGAACAATGGATACTTATTTGTTTTTCAATTACACTAATAAAAAATCTGATATTATTAAATATATTAAAGAAACTGATTGTTTCCTATTAAACTATATTAAACAGTTTGTTTTTTAAGATTTCTTAATTATGACCATACCCACTTATGAAAAGGATTATAGATTGTGTGTTTACTTACATAGTTTATATATTATTGAAACATGTGTAAGGTATTCTTTTTCTAAATGTGATATGAAATAATTAATTTGATATTTTAAACATAGTTTTTAAAATGTTAAAAAAATGATCATACATTTTGATGCTTCTTGATTGGATTGTTTATTTGGAAACAATATACAATGTTTCAATAATTTAATATTGACATGATTTTCATGCATGTATATTTATTATTAAAGTGTTTAATATACATAGTCTGGATCATTATTTGTATTTCATATGTAGGTATTAAAACTACATATTGAAGTTTTTAGTATGATACATGTGAACATTTTATTCAAATATATATATATTTGTGTGTGTGTGTTTGTATTCAATATATCCTTAATATGAGGATAGATGCCTCATGTATCGGATGTTCATTTATATGTAATTTATTATACATAAATTCAGTTATACAATTACTTTAAATGGGAACACAAATGAACTTTAAGGCTAGGAGGATTATGGATGTGTGTGTGTGTGTGTCTGTGTCTATCCTCCTTATAAGAAGAGAGTGACCTCCTAAGGAAAATTATTATATACCCCATATACATAATATATATATATATATAAGATTATATCTATACATGTGTAGAAACTTCCACATATAGGGGATTAGATTTGATAGACATCATTGACTATAGGATCCCCTTTACAGGATATGTCATACTATATGAAGCTTGAGCATAGTGTATAGTATGATTGGATGTTTAACTATAGGATTTTGTAAGAAAATTAGTAAACAATGTTTATATTATTATACTCACTTTATACGATAAATTTATTTTTTATATAATTTTTTCTTTCACTCTTTAAGAAACTATATTATACAGCTATATGTATAACTATATAATTATTTTTAGAAGATAACATCCCTAGGTAACAATGTACTCCCACCCTATAAGCATTCATTCAGAATAGGTCTATATATTTATTTATATTTAAAAAGTAATGACCGTTAATTTTACACAATGGTTTAATGAACTAAATCATTATAGATCTCCCTTAATTGTGTATAGAGAGTTGTTATGATCATATTTGAGGTTTTTTATGGATGATCCTTTCGAGATTTTTTGGAATATGTATATAAATTTAATTTGGCATACCTTAATCAAAATATTTCTTATTTGGTTTAGTATGGGATGCATGTTTCCCTATGTACTTGTACATGGTTATTTTTCTTACATTAACATGTATAGTGGGTTGTGTATATTCTTTAGACTGTATTGAAATGGCAATTTATTTTATATTGATTATATCTTTATGAACTATAATGGCCTCAACAGTGGAAAGATTCCCCAAAACTAGGCTTGTTTAGATGTCCTATTATCCTACATTTGTATGTGTAATTCCTTAATTCTAGTGCACTCATCATGGGATTATATTTAACTATATTGTGGAAAAGAATTTGCCCAGTGATAAAGTACTTCTCTCAAATTTTTTAATCTGGACTATAATTGTTTTTAGTTATTATTGAGGTGTTATTGTGACGTGGAAAAACTAATAGATATGTATCATGGATATGAACATGATATGATTCTCTCTATTAATGTAGATTATTTAATCATGTTGATCACATACTAGTTATTTTGTGGAAGATAATGATAATTCTCTACATACTAAATAAACTATTAGTCTTCATGTTTTAAAGGTTACAACTCATCCACTTCATGTAGAAGATTGTAACACTATTAATAGAATCGTCATCTATGGACATATTGTAATATTTTAGTTCCACCAACCTCATACTTTTTTATGGGATTCCCCTCCTCATGTAATTAAATATTTAATAGTATTGATACACTAGAGAAGTATCATGTTCTTATAGAAAAATTCACACTGGAAAGAGTTGGTCATCAATAATTAGATGTAATAGTACTCTCCGTGAAGGATTAATGACTGGTCTCAGAAGGTTTTTAAGAATTATTTTATAAACTATTCTACCAATACACTCTCTACTAAGTAAAATAATAATTGTATATAATTATTAAACATGGGGTCATTATTTTGGTTGAATACAATACTAATTTCTCAGATCTAATCCACTTTTTTATTACATATATGTGAATAGGATTTGAAATCTCAATGATTCAAGACTATATTTAGGGAACCATTGCATATGAAATTAGAAATTACTATCATATCAAAAAAGTTTATGTATTAGGAAAGTAAGTTATTTAATAGAATGAATCTTAGTGAAACATTAGTTTTATTATATCCTTTAGTGAATAACCATTAAATCAATATGAAGTTAGTTTGGATTGATCTTGGTAGTTAAATATGGGTGTGATTTCATTCCCTTCTATTTTTGAACGAGCTAAAAAAATAATGTTATTGGGGTGTTATTATAAGAAACATGAGTCATAAATATACATATATTTCCAAAAAAATTATAAAACATCTTGGTATAATAATTTTCATGTTTTGTTATGTGTGAATCCATGCTTATCATGTAGGGACACTAATAGGTGGTGTGGGGAGTCAATTTCTACCGAATTTTACCATGTTTTATTTTAAATCTAAATTAAATAATTATATTCATAATCCACTATTCCAGTTTAGAGATATGGATATTTTAATGAAAAATAAATCCTAAGATAATAATGTGATAATGAATAGAGAAAAAAAACAAATTGTCAAGGATTTAATCCTTCTATGAATATACACACACTTTCATGTTCTATTTTCATTGAGAATAAGTACTTTATTAAAATATTATTTTGATGTGATTAGAAGTTAATTTTAAGTGAAAAAAATGGTTGGGCTAGTATCAATTAAATATATAGGGAAATCCTCATCCACTTCATTAATTTATACTAAATTACTTAGCATTCATCTCCCATTAGAATGAAATTGTTTATAATGGAACAATAATATAATTAATGGTCCTCCTTCAATGTGTTGATCATGTCTTCATCTACAAAGGAATGATAAAAAATAATTTATCCATGTTGTCTTAGTTCCTTCAAATAAACTCACACTAATTTTCAATCAAAGTTTATCTTCAATCATTAAGAGTATCAAAACTAAGAATGTACAACAATTAATGCACTATATAATTATATTCTACATTTCTATCAGTGATACAGTAATATTGTAGGCCTCCTCTTCATCTTCTTAAAAACACATTTGAGCTCCTTAAAACATAAATATATGTTTCATTGATACATTATATATCTTCTTGGTATTATAGAATTTAGATATATTTCTTCTACAATATAAATTAATTTTTTTAATGTGATTAAAATGTTCAAGGATAATATGATTCTTATAGGCATCAACATAGAAGTCACCATGATGGCCTAATTACCCTTAATTTTTATTCATAGATTACATCAATATCCATCAAGGATTTTCTCCTCCCAAGATTTTCTTTTCAATTAGGATAAATTCTGGAAGAATCACTATATAAATACACAAATGAATTTATTCTTCTCTTATAGCAACTATACATAGTTAATTGCATCATTAATATTTATTTCCAAAATGGTGGGAACTCCATAAATCTTAGTGTTAATGATTATAATATGTCAAATTAGTTAATCGATTCCAAATTTTGATTTTCATTTAATATTTTTTTGAATTCTTATTCTTCCAATTATTTAAATTTTATACAACTTGAGACATTCTTTCCATCCTAAAATATTTGAAATCATAGATTTTATTCGTAAAAAAATAAATATCTTTGTTTACATATAAATTTCCATACACATATACATCTGAGTATGAACTTTGATGTGGAATCTAACTTCTATGGTGTGGAACTCATTTCATACTCTAGCATCATCCCTAGATAGTCTTCTTCAATCTTGACATGAATCAAAATCATTGGAAATGTGATTTTTATTTTTGAATGTATGAATATCATTTTAATAATTTATTAATTTCAAATCAATTTCTTAATTATATATTTTTAAAATATTATAATTTTCCATTTTTCAAAACGGATATATATATAAGGTAGATTTTATGTATATATGGAATGATCCTTATAGTGGTCAACCATATGAAATCCTTATGTACATATTTATGGTTCGAGAGAATAATGATTAAATAGAAATCAATCATCCATATCATGTCTCAATTTATGGTTGGATGATCCTTACAATGTCCTCAATTATTCATACACTCCTTAGATATGATGTTTATGGAAATTATGTTTACAAAACATCTATGGTAGTTTATAAAGATCAATCATCCCCTTATTTCTGTTAATTTATTCTTATATAGTTCTAATTAATTATTATCAAACGTCAATTCCTTTATAAAAATTTTATTACAATGGTGGACTATGAAGTCACTCAAACATAGTCTGGTACTTAATTAATTTATTAGTATCTATAGTGCCGAAATTACTGACACACGTGATTTTTCACTCAAATATTTAGACATATAATTTCGTACCTCATCATATGTTTTCATTAATTCTTTATTTTTATTTGAGAAGAAATCAAACGCATAAAAACATCTTCAAACCATATCCAAATGATCTTCCATAAATGGATGGTGCTTTTCACCTTTTTAATGGATACCTTATCAAGAATGACATCCAATATTAACTCCCTCAATATATAATAGCTTCTAACTTCTATAAATTTATTTATATATCATGCTCATCATTAATAATTGTCAATAAAATGGATAAAATTTCGTTAATCATCATATGTAATGGATTATACTAGAATATATCCATCAATTATATCCAATAATTATAAAACACTACAATTTCATAGATAAAATGGAAAAAAATTATCCATCTCTATTTCAAAGTATGGTTATATAAATTCATAACCACATTCACTCCTTCTAAATACATATTATAAATATACAATCATTTCATTAGACATTTTTATTGAAAAAATACAATACAACACATGGGAACTTTATTCTACATATTTTTTTAGTAATTAATACCTTCAATTACTTTTATGTAAATATATATATACTTATTAATTTTTCATCTTAACATATTGAACATAAATAAAAATGTATTATTATAGGATTTCATCTATATCATTTATTTTTTTATTATCCACATTATTTAACCAAAGAAACATCATATAAATTTGTATTCTCAATTTTAACTTGGTTTAAACTATTTAGATAAGGATGACACAACATGATAAATATTCTTTTGAATTATTTAAATATCTAGTCAACTCTATATCTTTCTTGGATATCCCAAGGTAGAAAAAATAGATTTATATAACTAAGACATAATGGTGATACATTAATTACTATAGCACGCCATATCATTCTGAAATTCTATATTAAATGATCAAAAAATATATTTTTTAAAATAATATTTTATATCTATTATATTTCTCAAAAAAATTTGAATATTCAATTTCAAGACATATAACTCTATATTTCTCCCACCAAAAATTCAACTAACACCCCCTTTATAAACATACTTTTCATAATCCAAAAAAAATTAAAAAGGGTGATTATAATACCTCAATCATTAATTTTATAGGGTAATCATGAATTCTATAATTAATTCAAGGAAAAATTTTGAAAAATATTCCAAATTTTTTCTCACTCTAAAGGGATTCACTCACTAACTATTCATCGTTATAGTTTGTTAATTCAATTATGGATTTATTTTCCTTGATTAAATAACTATTAAAACATCCTATAACTACCCAATTTGTATATCTCCATTAGTTTCCATCATGTTAGCATAAAAATAAATGTTAAATAAATAAACAGGGTATTTCCTTTCTCATTTGTAAAATCATCATGTTTGAGTGTCATTTCTCAACCAAGATCTTCAATTCCATAGTGATTTGATTTGGGAGAACTCCTCATGATTGGATTCCCATTTCATTGAAAACTATTATATTTTATTAGAATCATGATATTATTAATATAAATATTTTTATGGTATAGTATTGTAAACCTTTTCAAAAAAATATTTTTTCTCCTCTGAGTCATTTATTTTGGATTTTACATTTTTTAACATTTCTTATTAAGATTTAAACATGGTCATTAAGCATTAAGATAAAAAACCATTTTGATAAAATCTTAAATATATCTATTTTAAAAATATTAATTTATATTTTTAGATGAACTCTCATAAATTATTAGTCATGTTATTTTGGAAAAATGTACATTCCATTACCTCTTTCACATTCATGGTCATTATCTATTTATATATTCATATTTAACTATGTAGTGAAAACTATTAGGAACTCTATTCCTTAATTTTACCAATTTATATAGTCTATAAATAGTTTATTCATATCATTTTAGTTTCCTTTTTTTGAGAAATAATTCATTATTTCTTATTTGATATCAACAACAAAAATAGTCATTTTATCTCTCTCTTTGATTTCTTCTCTTATTATATTCTTTTTTTCGTAATATTATTCCCTTGGATTTGTTTTAATGTTAAATGGTGTGGAGTCTCATTCCATTTTAGAATCATTTTCATGTTATTATATCTTTTTCATTATCATTCTAAGACTTCTTCAATATTTTCTACTCATATATTTCTTTTCAAACACTTTTTGTTGTTTTTTTGTTTCCCAATGAAGTTAAAAAATAATTTTTCAACTTTTATGTTTTCATTTGTGGAATTATTTTCATTTAATAATATGAATTGTAATTCCCCAACCCCAGAATCCTAGAGTCGGTGCATTATTATATATCATTGGCATGATCCCAAAAGATCAAGTATCAAAATACTGATGAGTTTAGTAGGCATGGAAGTACTAGATACATTCATAGAGTTTACATTACATCATAAAATATAAAAGTACAACAACATTGTTTCCATAGACAACACTGAGATCCCATAGACTATCCATGCAGGTCAATCATAATATACTTCTCCGCATCCTTGAAAAAATAAAACATAGAAAGGGGTGATCCCAGATGATCAGTAAGGATAACAATATAGCTGAAACGTTCATAAATTAGCATAAACATTTAAGGCGATGTATAAAACTAAAAAAAAGACTTTTCAACATAAAACTCATCATAATATGGAAAATATAAATAAAAATAATTCCATTTACTTACACACATGGATATTCTACTAGTCGAATAATCACATTAAATATCAATATCCACTTTCATAATGATATAATTCATAATTCCAGACTATCATAACGACCGAGTCTAGAAATTGTTCCAAAACTACAAATAAGATTTTTTTCATGTCCTTGTTTAAAGACACTAGTTTGTCTCATGAGACCTACCGATGCATTGAGGAGCTATAGCAGGCTCCACCCATCAGTTACTAAGTCCAATGCATTCCTCATCTAAAAAGGTTTAAACATAACATAAGCATTCGTATTAAAACTAGCATACTAAATGCCATTACATTAACCATAACCCATGAATGGTATATAAATAACACATCCACAGTCAAACATATCACAAAAATTTCAATATAATATGGAATATTTGTATCATAATAAATCAAATTCAAACAAGTTTAAAATCCATGAAATAATGTTGACACAAATGGAAATAAATTTTAAAACTCTTCGAGAGAAATATCCCTTTTTCATGAAAACATTTAAAAGTCACATAATTTATAAAGGAATAAATTTAAAGAAATTTTTGAATCATAGTGTCCCATACCACTTTGAAACTTTTCAAAAGAATTAACATTTTAAAAACATTCATGGCTATATAAATAATTCCTTAAAACCCATTATAAAAACATGGGCATGAATGAAGATTATTTAGAAGAATAAATTTCTAAAACATTTAAAATTTTGTTTTAGTTAAAGAGTCCCTATAAAATAATCCCTTTGAAAAATATTTTATGAAACATGGACATTGATTATAAATATGTCCCAATAAGAACATACACATAAACAATCTCATATAATAATGAGATTGGGAAATTAACCATTAACATGTTCTTTTCCTTGGTCGAGGGTAGATTATCCTACTGTATAATGGTGGAATAATTGTTATTAAATTATAAAATAATAATATAAATTAATATGATATCATCTATGATCTTTTAACATTGCTTTGTTAATAATATCTTAGTATTATCGTCATTTTGGGTGTTAACAGATTAATTTTCATCTATATGTTTTGTTACGTATTTGATCATTGTTATATATAGGATGTATCTTATTCATATTAAGAAATATATTATGTCTTTAAACATAATTTGTAATCAACTAATGAAAATTATTCTTGAATAGATACGATGGGAAATGAATCACATTGTGTTCGTGGAGACGGTAATCTGTACGTACGCACAAGCGACAATATCATTCAATTGACATTAAATTAATATATAATTGGATGATATATCATATATACATAATCATTCTCACTTTATATTTATTAATTACATCAATTACACAACATTATTATACCCATCAAAATAAAAATTATTTAAATAACAATTACACCATGGCGTGGAGACGGTAAGTCATACGTACACACTTATGGTGACATGTCAATAAAAGGATTGATAGAATAATGATTATTTTATACCATATTTTTAATAACATCACTGTATATAGAGTATATTAGAGTTATTATTTTATAATGGAAACAACAATGAAAGAGTAAGTGGAAGAAGAAAGGAACTTGAAAGAGGTCATGAAATATTTACATCTTCTTCGAGTTCTTCCTTTTGATTTGATCAAAAGGGATCTTTGAGTTGAATTTATGACTGAAGGAAGGCCTCTAGGATTAAGGGAGTACAGTTGAGAGGATATTTGGTCAGTTTTTGGCTGAGTAAAATGGATTTGAGGGTGTGAATTAGAGAGAAGGGGAAGTTCTCTTTATAAGAGGGGTGAGGGGCATCTTATGAAAAGCTAGAAATATTATTTTATAATAAATTCATTTTAGGTTTATAATGGATCCAAAATGAATTATTTAAATTATATTGTGGGTATGGTTCGAAAACCACTCAACTAATATGTTTTATATAGGTTTGGTTCACTATATTAACTTTATCTTTTAGATTTAACTCTTTGTTAAATAGTTTGACATTTACCATGTCTCTTTATATATTTTTAATATATGGTTAATAAACATACTATAAACATTCAAGAGAACCCCATGTGGTCCATTAATTATACACCTATAATTATATAAGTCTTTTGGACGAATCATATATATTTAGGAATATAATATCAATTAATAATATAATATTTGTTTTAAAAATTCTTTTATGTCAATTTTGACACTATTTTCAATTTTGTTTTTGTAAAATTCATATCTCCATTATTACTTAGAAAAAAATTAATTTAATCAACCCTAACATGTCATATTAACCTATAAAATTAGTTTAATTCATAAAAAGTGTCAAATTACATTTATTTGGATATTTATAATATTAATTTATTTAATATTTCATTAAAAAGGTAATGTCTACATCGTCATTGTGTCATAAATAAGATAAAATATTTAATGGATACAAATATAAATAAAATACCATAATGTTTGAAATCTATTTATCTTCCCAATTAATATTTATAGTCAAAAATATGACTTTTATAACCCCATGTAAAACTTTATTTTCTAAAATATATTGGTTTATGTCATTTTTTCCTTTACATTATGTTAATTAAAATAAAGTGTCATTATCATTCATAAGTGTCTCCATTGGGTCCCAAAATCTACAAAAGGATTCCCATGGTTGGCGATGACTTATAAAATAAAGTTAGGAAAAGTTTTAAGGTGATTTTGTATTATTATAATATTCTTTTTACCTTGAATTACCCTATTTACCTTTAACCGCGGTAAATAAAAGTCAAAAGTTACTATTCAAAAAATTTTATTTTCATCTTTTTGAACCAAATTTTACATACTGAGGTTAACCGTGTTTCACTGATTTTTGAAATTCAACTCATAGAAACGGTAAAATTAACTATTATGCAAATTTGCAAATTACCCAAGGAGGTGGGTAAAGACTGTAAAAAGTTCTATAAAAATTTTAAATATCTAAACATATTATAAAATGGATCCAATTATTTATATTGTACTTATACAAGTATTATGTATCTATTTTGACCTCAAATAAATTTAAATGAAATAGATAATTATTTAAATGAAAAGTCAGTTTTAACCAATAACGCAGTGTTGTTCACTATTCATCAAAAATTGATAGATTTTATAAACATACCAAAAATTCACCCTAAGCTAATTTTGATATTCCAAATTCAAAAATTAAGTCTATTTTACCAAATTCAAAACATATAAATAGGAATTATTATTTTAAAATTAATTACCATTGTCAAAACCAAAAAGTGTATTTTATAAGAAATAATAGCTATCAAAAGATTGACACATGTTTATGTCCAATTTCAATGTAAAATTACTTACAATGACCAGAATTGGATTAAACGGTAAAAATATATTCTATTTATACTTCAAAACCTTTAAATTGTATAATTTAACACTATAATTTATGTTGATTAAAAAAAAATTCAGTTAAATCATATTATTTTTCACTATTCACCCAAATATGAAAGTTATCAAAAAAACACCAAAGATTTATTAAAACTAAACTCTTATGTCCTGATTCTAAATAAGAGGTTTATTTTTTCAAATTTAATATATAATTGTTTTAAATATTTTATTTTAAAAGGTTTCTCCATTAAAAGGCGGTAAAATTGTATTTTTTTAAAAAATACTTATTTTATTTGAAAAAAAAATAAATTTCTTCTTACATTATGTCTAAGAAACTAATAATATGGATTCTAAAATTATAAGGATAATATAAAGTTAAAATTTTAGTTAGCTAGTTTGGAAATTCATGGTGCGCTATAACTCGGTGTTGCGTGTAGTGCAAGTTATTGGATTACTTTGAAGAAATAACATTCTATGAAATCTTGGGGTGTTACATTTTTCCCTCAATCAATAAATTGCGTCCTCTCAATTTGAAATTGTTTTTCAAAAATAAAAGATTGAAAATAGAAAATACCTTTGTGGGAAAACCAACATCAGAAATTGGGTTAATAAAATTTAGTCTTAATAAGAGGAAAATGGGAATGAAAAATTCACCACCAAATTATGATCTAGATTAGGAGAAAATTGGTGGAAATTTGAGACACATAATTGGGGAAAAAAATTTAATATTTATAGGGAGTGATTGAGGTAATCAGTCACAAAAACTTTAAGAATTGAGGTCCCCAAAGCCATCAATTTATGATGATTTAAAATATCATCAGTTCAACAAAACATTAGGTATTAGGATGACACATTTTTTGTTTTCAGATCCCTTACCAAAAGTTTAATAATTAATTTCATCATTGAATAAGAGAAGATAAAAATATATACACGAAAAGTATAGCTCTAGTCTTTAAATAATTTCTACCACAAACTGATATTTCACTCTAAAAGATAATATAACTTAAAAAAATATTCTATTTATCTTAATCATATAGGGTTCCAAAAATAATGAATTTATAATTCACCTATCAAACCCTTTAAAAACATGATTATACAATCCTGGTAATTCATGTAGTCTAGTGGTAGGTGATAAATCCCAATCGCACTATGGTTATAGGTTCGATTCCCGCAACTTTGTCCGACGTGACGGATTATCACCCGGTCTGCATGTTTTCCTTTTTCTAAAACTGTAGTATTATAATATTCCAAAAATAATCTTAAGAAATGTTTTAACCTGAAACAATACTATCCAAAGTTCAACATAATCCATTCTAATCATTATAGTTATCCAAAATACCTCTATAAAAACTCACAGTCCAAAATTTATAATGAAGTTAAACACAACGAAGATCCCTTTTTCCGCGTAATAACTTGTTAATACCTATATCATGTATTATTTTAAAACATGGTAACACCCTGAATTACCTTAAAACCATATTGATTACATTCATGCTTCATTATCCTTTATATAATACTGGATATACTCGTTATATCCAAAAATGATGTAAAATCCAACAATGAAGGAATATACAAACCATTAATCTGTTCCGAGGTTATTAAGAATATCTAATATAATTTATCCTAATCGACTATCTCCTATTCCAAAATTAATACCTTAGTATCAGGACCAAATAATCTCAAATTCCCAATGAAATGGTACTGCAGTAAAATCTGTATCTATTTCCATAATTCATATAAAAAGTACATCATTGATACAACACTCAAAATGACACAATAATTTAATAACAACATAAGATCTATTAATCATTCATCTTCATCTTCGGTATTATCATAACTTGATTCTTATCCAATACCATCATTTGGGGTATACTCTAATGATTTGGACATTGATTCACGTAGTGTCTAAACTGCTTGAAGATGAAGAATTTTACATTTGAAACCTTTTTCTCACCCTTGAAATCACGTACTCGGTGTCCTTTTTAACCACACTTATAACAAACAGCCATTCCCTTCAAGAATTTACCAAGGTGATTCTTTCCACATTTATCACATATGGGAAAATCTTTCTTTCCTCTCTTCACTTTATACATCTTTCTCCCTTCTATCCTTTTCTTCTCCTGCTTCCCTTCAAAGCCATATAACTTTGAGAAATTTTTACATTTCTTATTAACACGTGATTTTATTTATTCATATGTTGAGAATACATGGGAGACTATTTCCCTTATAAATTTTGGCTTAATACCATGAAAGATATGATCATTCTTACTCTTTGGATCATATGTACTTCTGGAGTTCAAATTCCTTCTACTGTAATGCCTCGACCCCAGTTACCCAGAGTCGGTGCATTGTTGCATAACATTGGCATGATCACAAAAGATCAAGTCTCGAAAGACCGATTAGTTTAGTAGTCTTGGAGACACTAGATACATTCATAAGTCTTAAATTACATCATAAAGTAAAAAAAACTAAAAAAACATCATGTCTTCATATCCTCTCATACTATCCCTGCAGGTCATTCATAATATACTTCATCACATCCTGGAAAAATTAAAACATTGAATGGGGTGAGCTCATTTGCTCAGTAAAGATAAAAATATAGCGGAAGCTTTGATAAATAAACATAATCATTTAAGGCAATGTGTAACTAAAACAAAAGCCTTTTAAACTTGAACTTCAACATAATATGGAAAAAGTGAAATGATATAATTCTATTTACTTATTGATATGGATATTCTACTAGTCTAATAATCACATGAAATATCAATAACCACATTCATAATGATGGAATGCATAATGAAAGAATATCATAACCACGTAGCCAAGGCCTCGTGCCAAGACCACAAATAATATTTTTTCAAGGCCTCGTGCCAAGACACTAGTTTGTCTCATGAGACCTGTCGATGTATCGAGGAGCTATAGCAGGCTCCACCCGTCACTTACTAAGTCCAATAAATTCATCATATGAAAAATGGTATATAAACATTTAGGAATACAATTTTTTAAAATAATGTTTCAAACTAATTGAGGCATCAAAATACCAGTTCAATTTTTAGAAAATACTTACATTTAAAATTGCTCAAATATCATCCAGTGTTTTTGTGGAATCATTATGCAATTTTCTGAAAACAAAATAACTAATTCTGAGACTGCTCGACTAATTACAGGCCATGATGGTTCCACGCCCAATCCCTTCCTATCTACCACACTCAAGAGTTGGGTTTTCAGAAAACATTTTAAATCTTGCGCTAAATACATATACATTTGCACTGGGTTTTCATATATTAAAAATCGTAAACAACGTTTGATACATACCATTTTCAATACCAAAATAAATGAAAAGTAAAACATGGTATTTTTTTCATTTAGAAAAAGTTATGGCTTGTATAGGAAGCCGAAACTCAAATAATGGTCATGGCGGCGGAGAAGTTGTTGTTGTTGAATACGTAAGAAAAAACATCCCTTTTTTCTTTTTGTAAAAAATCTTGATGTAAAAATATTCCTTTGAAATAAAAGTAAAAGTCAAAAAGGGGTTCATACAACGTATAAAAGAAAGTTGTGTATAAAATAAAATATGCCTCAATGAAAGGATATTGAGACGAAGTCCCATAAAAAGATCATTTTTTTAAATAAAATAGATCTATTATGTGTATTCACTATAAGTACACATAAAGAAAGTACAAATACATGATATGACATAATAATACCATGACATAATTTAAAAGTAGGAGATTAACCCAAAAAATGGAAATTGGGTTAAGAAGTTCCCTTACAAAGATCATTTTTTTAAATAAAATACATCTATTATGTGTATTAACAATAATTACACCTAAATAAAGTACAAATACATGATATGACATAATAATATCATGACATAATTTGAAAGTAGGAGATTAACTCAAAGAACAGAAATTTGGTAAAAAATTTCCCTTACCTCGTGTCCGACTTGACTCGATCGTTCTTTAACCTCCGGAATAATATACTAGATTTAATTTCTATTTTATTGAGAACCTTTTCCATGTTCATTATTCCTTTTATATCACTTATTACCATGTTATGAACATTATGTAATTATTTAAGTTAATAATGGTCATTTTGTCGATCTTTGGTACTTGAGTCAAAACTAAACTTCTTATAATTACAAGTTGTTCTTGTTGTGAAATATACATTATATCCAGAATTATATTCATGATTTATATATCATATATATCATATATATCCAGTATATACATGAATTTATAATATTACATAACATTTAGAGGTAAGAAATGAAATGCACCATTCAGGGAGACGGTAAGTCGTACGTACGCATTAACGCTACTTTCATTTCTATTTCGTATTTAATGGAGTGAAATTATAATTATATAAAGGTATACTATAATTCCAGTATAATATAATATATAATACCATTTAATCCATCCTTTATACATCCCACATATGGCATTAACGATTCAAATCACTTTGAGGGGGTGGTAGTCCGCACTTCCTAAAATGAAAATATCGCGTTTACCCATAATGGAAACCATAAAGGTATGCCATAAATCAAAAATACATAACCTTAAGTAAAACATAAACATATTATATATTATATATAAATATATTGATATCTTAATGGCCACCTTTTAAGGTGTTATATGAGTGTTGAACAATCATCGTTTGGTGAGGCATAAATTCATCATCCACAGAAACATTATGTTCTTTAACCATTAGATGTAGGTGTGTTTAAGTGTAGCTCGAATCCTTAATATAAAAACATCCTAGTTTATTGAGGATACTTGTTTTGTTACAAAATAAATGAATAAAAATAGTTTAGGTGGTTGGAGAAGCAAAATAAAACATAAGAACACAAGAGAAAACACTACCTTTAAAACGGGTAACTCTTTTTCATTTGAGCTCAAAGGATTCCATGGAAAGACTTAAGCCCAAAGTGAGGCTTCTATGAGTAAGAGTGGGATTTTTAGAGAGTATTTGGTCAGATTTTGGCCGATTCAAATGGCTTGGAAGGTGTGAATAAGGTGGTATTGGTGGGTGCCTTTTATAAGAGGAGAGGAGGGGTACTCTTGGAATGTTATAAAAGGTTTCTTTATTATATGATTGGATTCGGATTTTAAAGGTCCCAGACTTATATAATTAGACACTAAGGTGATAAGGGTTGGAAATATACTCACCCAATAGGCTTTGGACAAGTTTAATTCTTAGATTTTACATTATAATTTCATTTTATTTAAATCGTTAAATAATGAGGTAATCGCTGCATCATGATGGTGTCATATATAATTTAATTTATTTAATGTCTAAAAATTATAAAAAAATATCATGATGTAAGAAATCCTTTTATATTTCTAATGAAGATTTATAGTCAAAATTATGACTTTTATAACCTCATTTAAAAATTGTTTTAGTAAAACAACTCATGTTTGTGACATTTTTATTTTAACATTAAATAAAAAGTTTTTAATGTCATTTTCCTACCAAAGTTGCTCCATGGGGTACCCAAGTTGACCCATGGATTTTATTTGTCGGCCATGACTCATCCAATAAGGGTAGTACAAGTGTAAAGGTCATTTAATATTTTTATAATATCATTTTTACCTTAAATTTCACTAATTACCTTTAATCACGATTAATTAAACTTAAAAGTTACTATTCATTAAAAATTATTTTAATCCAATTGAACAACATTTTACATCATAATGACAACCATGTATGTCTGATTTTTTAAAATCAAATCATAGAAGTGGTAATGTTTTATTTAAACGAAAAATCAGTTTTTTAACTACCACTTAGTGGTTTCACTATTCATCAAAAATTGATGTTTTTCAGAACAATGCCAAAATTTCATCCTAAGTTATAATTGATATTCCGAATTCCAAAATGATGTCTATTTTGAAAAATTCCAAACATATAAGTTTCATTAATTAATTTTATAATTAATTCCCGTCATCACTACAAATAGCGTGTTTTTAAGAAACAATATATATCAAAAGATTGACAATTGTTTTTGTCCAATTTCAATGTAAAATTAATTCTAATGACCACCATTGGTTTAAATGGTAAAAATATATTCTAATGATACTTTAAAACCAATAAATAGTATAATTTATCACTATAAATTATTTTTTTTTAAAAAGTTGTTTTTAAGTATTTGTCACTATTCATAAAAAATTGGATGTTCTCAGAAAAATACCAAAAATTCAACATAGGCTAATTTCGACATTTTGAATCCAAAAATGAAGTCCATTTTGAAATATAATATATATATAATTTCCAAAAGTGGGTATTAATATTCATAATGGTTATTTTGATTAGTCGCGGTGTGTTAGAATCTTGAACTTACGTACAATGCAAGTTATTGCATTATTGAAAGAGAAGCGTATCGTGGAAGATCGGGTTGTTAAATTCTCCCCTCCTTCAATAAATTGCATCCTCGCAATTTGAAATTTTTCTTTGAAAATAAAAGGTTGAAAATAGAAAATACCTTTGTGGAAAACCCACATCGGAAATAAGGTTAATAAAATTTAGCCTTAATAAGAGGGAAAGGGAAATGAAAAAGTCACCACCAAATTATGATCTCGATTAGGAGAACATTGGTGGAAATTAGAGACATATAATTAGAGGGAAAACATAAATATTTGTACGGAGTGATTGAGGTCATCAATCACAAACAAGTGTAAAATTTAGGGTCTCAAAGCCTTCAATCTATGTTGATTTAAAATATCATCAGTTCAACAAGACATAAGGTATTAGGATAACACATTTTTTGTTTTAATATCCCTTTACTAATGTTTAAGAATTAATTTATTCATAGAATAAGAGATATGTATATATATATATTTATGCTTGACAAGTAGAGTTTCAACATTCAACTAATTTCTACCACAAACTCATCTTTTACTCAAAAAGATAATAGAACTCAAAAATATTATATTTATACTAATTGTATAAGGTTCAAAATATTAACAAATACCATTTAGATTAGGAGAACTATTTTGTAATAACCAGGGACTTCCTGTAGGCTAGTGGTAGGTAATAAAGGCCTGTCGCACTATGGTTTTGGGTTCGATTCATACAGCTTTGTCCGACACGACGGGTTATCCCCCGACCTACATGTTGTCCATTTTCCTAAAACTATAGTATTATAATATTCCAAAAATAATATTCAGAAATTTTTTAACCTTAAACAATACTATCCAAGTTTCAACTTAATCCACTCCAACCATTATAGTTATCCAAAATACTTATGTCCAACTCATAGTCCAAATTTTAGAAGGAAGGTAAACATAATGAAGATCCTTTTTTCCGCGTAACAACATGTGAACACCTTAATTGTGTATTATTTTAAAACACTGCAACATACTGAATTACCATAAATCCTTATTGATTACATTCATGATCCCTTATTCCTTATAGAATACTAGATATACTCCTTCTATCCAAAAATTTATACAAATCATTAATCAGTTTCAAGGAAGTTAAGAATATCCAATATAATTTATCCAAATCAATCATGTATTATTAGAAAATAATTATCTCGGTATTAGAACCATATTATGGTTTATCTTTCTCTCAACCATCACTACTGGAAATATATCCTATACCCGCGGTTTCAAACCGTGGGTATAGCCCATGAAACTGTGGGTATAAGCTATACCCACGGTTTGATTAACCGTGCGCTGGAGTGGTGTCGGTATAGCCCTAACCCACGGTTTTGTAGAAACTGTGGGTATAGCCCATTGAAATACCATATTACCCACGGTTTACATGAAGCATGGGTATACATTTGTACCCACAGTTTAGAGAACCGTGGGTATAGATTGTTTTTTAAGAAAAATCTATACCCACGGTTCCTTAAACCATGGGTATAGAATCTTTATACAGAACAAGCACACTTTGCCTTTGCACAGTGCAACCTGAAACTAAAATGTAGTGGAACTACAACCTGTAACCTGCAACTGCAAATCATAATGAAAAGTAAATGAAAACCAGAATGAAAAATCAGTGAAAACCAGAATGAAATATCAATGAAAACCAGAATGAAAAATAAAAGAAAACCAGCCTTCATCTTTCTCCTGCAATAAGAAAACCAATGTAACTGCAATGTAATTGCAGTTAAAAACCAGAATGAATACTAGAATGCATTGTTTAAAATAAATGTAGTAAACTTCCTATAAAACTAGAAATAATTGTTCAATGAATAATTGAATAAACTAGAATGAATTGCAATATGCAAAATCAATGTAACTGCAATGAATAAACTAGAATGCATTGTTTAAAAACTAGAATGCAAACTAGAATAAAAACTAGATTGAATAATTCATTTTTAAACCACACTGAATAAGAATAATGAAAACTAGAATGAATAATGGATTGTTAAAAAAGAAAAAAAAACTAGAATGCATTGTTTTCAATGCATTGTTAAAACATAAGCAGAGATGGCCAAAGTGTTCAATGAATAAAAATGTTCATACCAGAAAAGTCCTAAATAAATTCATAATGACCAAGTATCAAAATAATTCATCTCTTATTAAAGCTAAATAAATTCTAATAGTGGATTCAAAATTTCTAGATGATAACTAAAAAAATAATGCTGATATAAAAATAATCCTCTCACTCCCTGCACTCACTCCCAACCGGCACCCACCCCACCCTCACCCCACACACAGCCCACCCCCTGCACCCAGCCCTACCCCCTGCACCCATCCCCAACCCCCGCACTCAGCCCCCTCCCACCTCCCCCAACACCCAATCCAACCCCCTGCACCCAAACCAACCCCCTGCACCCAACCCCACCCCTTGAACCCAGCCCCCACCCCCTTCACCCAACCCTACCCCCATGCACCCAGACCCACCCCCTGTACGCAGCCTCATCCTCCTGCACTCCCTACCAACCCGCACCCAGGCCACCCTTACCCTCACCCAACCCCCTGTACTCCCTACCAACCTGTACCCAGCCCCCCTCACCCTACACCCATCCCCCCTCTGCATACACTCATCCCCACCTCCCCCCTACACCCAACCCCACACCCTACACCCAGCCCCCACCCCCTATATATAGATTATAAAACCATATACCAAAAGTTACTATACATATCCACTGCAAACCATAATATAAAAACTATAAATGAGAATATAAAAACCGCAGTACAGAATAAAAACTAGAGAAAACCAGAAATAATCACCAGAAAAAAAAAATTCAGTCAGCTCTAACCTTCTGATCAAGAGCGATAAGAGGATGATCCATCCTTAGAGAGCTTCAAAATTTCTTCAGCAAGGAAGTAGCACCATCAAAAAATCATGTGTAATGAAAAAATGATTAAAAACCTTAGAATTAATTTTTATAACAAAAAATCAGAACTGCTAAACAAGTCCATATACCAGTACAACATAAAGGGTCCATCCATGGATGCTCAAATTTCCACAACAAGGCAGAATCCCATCTGTAAAGCAGGTGAATTGAAACAAGAAGCAAAAAACCTCTAGTATAATGAAAACAGGAATAAAAAATAGTTGAGTTTTTGAATTATTTTCAATGCACTAGGAAAAGTGTTCCATTGTAAAGAGTATGAAGATTATCAAAGTTAATCTCCTGTTAATCATACAAAATTTTAATTTTTGATTGAATTTTATGAGATTACTTGGAATGGGACTCCTAGAATACCCACTGATGTTTACATGAGTGGTGAATATAGGCTCATGGTTACGTTTATTCAGCATGTAATATGCCCACAAAAAGGATACTTTAGTATACCGAGGAATCTATACCTATTTTTATTATACTGGAGTTACAAGGGAGAAATCTTAGAAATGTGTTTGTGGAAAGTGTCATTAATTGTTTCTTTGAGTGCTTGTATAAGTTATTAAGAAAAGGATAAGGCCACTTATTACTCTTAATATCCCCCTAGTTGTTTTCCATACTCCATAACTTCTCAAGAATTGGTGGATATCATGGAAAACATGCCCTTAAACTCACCCTTATCACTCTCTTGGTCTTTGAGTTATTCTTACAAAAACAATGAACATGTTATGTAGTACAGAATCTCGTATAGTGTAGGTTCTCCTTCACACATCTGGTTTCATGTAATATGTAGTTGATGTTAATTAATATCATTATTTTTGTATAATTCATCATCCCACCAATTAGTGTTTTACAATAACTGCTCAGGATACTACCATTGAGCTTATTGTTTCTCATGATCCCATGGGAAAATAGATTGATTAGTGTTAAAGGATTAATAATATTGATTTATTGTTCTGGGAATCTCTCAAATTATATCCTTGGATCATAATTCCTTACAATGATTAAGGTATCCTTCTTCAGCTGGATAAGTGCCATGTGGATCAATTTTAGGAGCTTTTCCTAATGTGGTTGAACTAAAGAAATTCTAAATTGATATTTGGTCAACCATTTTCCATTACATTTATTTTATATTTCACACTCCCCTTATCCATATTCAAGAAATTTCCCATGTCATTACATTTAATGAAGTATTATATTATTTTAAATTCAAATTCACAATGCCTTATACTGAAGCTGATGTATTCCATGTATAGGATACAACAGATTATTTTTTAAAATTTTAGAAAACTCGAATGTAATATGCATAGATCATGTATTATGAAAAAATAAAACAAAGTCTTATAGGCTAACATGGAAAGTCACACACACCAAATTGAAATCTACATTATAAAACACTTGAGTATAAAGTACAAGAAATCCCCTAAAAATATTGAGAGGAAATATATTGAAATACCAAACATGGAATATCTTCAAATTTATTTACACTTATGTATATATTTGATTCCTTCCAATTGTTTCTTTATACAATCTCCCTCTAGTTGAATCTATCTCCCAAAAAGTATTTTGGTGACCTCCCAGTGGGTTCCTTATATTGCCTCATGAAATTTCATTAAGGGTCCTTCTAAACTCCTCCTTGAATAGGTCTTCAAATAAACCTTCTCATACTATAGAAAGATTTATTTGTTCATATTCAAGTCTTGAAGTACTATTTCTATTGAGGATCTATTCTCCTTGATCACCCTAGCACAGTTGTTGCAGTGTTGGTTTTATTTTCAACCTTCCCTGACACACATGATCTCTTGTATGTGTTAGCCTTCTATTTTATTCAATTCCTAGGTTTTCATAAATGCTATTTGTTTCTCCTCCTTTGATAAAAAAAAATAATATCTTAGGTTTTTATCAATATTAGGGCCTCATAATATTTATCATACATAAATATTCATAGAATAATATATGAATATTATTTTCCATGATTTATGGAATTTTAATTATCTTGAATATCTGGTCATTTATAATTGATACTATTCCCAATAATATCACTTGTAGAATTAGATGAATAACCCCAACTGATATTTGAACAATAACATTCTTATAATCTCAACTAATCATACTACAATAATCATCATTTAAATCTAAGCATATTTAAATATGAATTACTCATGTGTAATTTGAATTTTTGTAACCTCATTATCTCCCTTTATCTAATGAATTTAATTCTTTTAAAACATGTCTATATGAATTATAAAGCACCAAAAAATTCTCTATAAAGTATCATGCTCCATGTTACACTTTTAGCATCAGGGACTTCTCAAAATGGACATAATGAATGAACAAAGACATGATCCTTTCTTTTATATTGTTACTCCCTTTTCATACATCTGAGACACCATTAACACCAAAATTCCAACTAAGATCATCCTTTGTAAGGATCATTGATTAGCGAGGATACCATTCAAGAGATAATTGAAGATTACGAGTTTTTTTCGTTAATAACTTTTAGAAGATTGTGGTAATGATGAAGTGAATGTTTTTTATATATTTTAGGATTATTCTACGAGAGATATTTTGATGGAAGATTTACCTAAGGTTGATGGTAGGAATCTGATTAGTGATCCATCTCCCTCTTATCCTTCCCCCTCAATTCCATCATCTTCATATATCACTAAAGATGAATTAGATTTGTTTAAATCATAGATGTTGTCAATACTAAAAAATGAATTTTAAAACATCCACAACTCTTTACATAAAGTGAGACAAGAGGATATTTAATAAGTGAATCTATATTTTAATTCAAAGGCTGAGAATATTAGATCTATTAATCTTGTTTTGGAATCATTCATATTGAATCAAGATTATTTACTTCAAGATTTAGAGAATATTTCTTGATTTTCTAGTAAATTCACATGGTTGAGGTATATCTAAAGTATACAAGAGTTCATATGAATACATGCAGCAAAATAGAGCCTTTAAATCGGGACCTGTTATCGAGGGTTTAGGGAAATAACATGGTAGGCAATGAGGATGAGGAGAGCAACTAGGGAGAAGAAGGAGATTTTCCATAAAAATAGATCTCTCATCTTACATTCTCTCCCCATTTTGCACCTATAAATAGAAATAGAAACCGTATGAGAATTGAAACTCAATATATATTGGAAGAATAAATAAGGGTGGGAGAGGAGAGGAGAGGATGAATAGTTAATTTAATAGACTAAGTGTCCGATTTGGACTAATCTGACCAGAACAATTATAATATGATTTGAGTAGGTAAAAATTTTATTCCAACATGTATGCATGTTTGAAATAGAAATTTATGGACCTTGGTTAATATTTTTTTAGTGATGATAGACCTCCAGGATAAGAAAAAGGGGTGATCTGGTGGATGTATTTTTCAAGTAAGTGTATTGTGAGTTTATGAAGATTTGATAAAGGTCTAGTAAAAGAATAATGGATAATGTTTATGGTTATCCCTATTCTTTATATCTATAATATTCTTCTCCTAGTTATGAATTACAACCCATGACATTGAAAATTGGATTTAAAGTACTTGATTCATTTTTTTAAAAAAATGGTACATCTAGAAGTTATACATCGCCATGAAATTTTTTTAGTTGGATGGTTATACATGTAAATGATATATGAAAATAGATCTAGGAATGAAAGGAGGAATATAATACTGGATGTATCTCCACTCTTTCTTCTATGAGACATTCTATCGAGAGACTATACACCTAGAGAAGTTATGGGAATTCATGAAGCTATAGTAGTTTGGTTAATTAGTAACAAATGAAGTTGATAAGTTTAACATATTACTCTACTTAATATCAACCTTGAAAATAAATTAATTCATGAAAATCCATCATTTTGGAAATAGGATTAATGATTCATAAATAGTACATGGACTACTCACTTTGCCTTAACACATACTTCAATGAAGTCAAATATGTACTGTTAGTCCTGGTAGATGTTTCCTTAAATTTCAATATTGTAGAGATTAGCATGTTGTCTCGGTCAGTGGTGGTTCTCAACACAATTAAATTCTTTAAGCTATAATAAGGATCATGTAATGGTTTAGTTGGGTTGTTATGAGTATATCTTAGAACTAACGTTACTTGAGTGATGATAAGAACCAGATGCACTAATTTATTGGGGGCGGATAGATACAAAAAAATATAAGGTGGTAAGTATGTCATATACTTTTTTATTAAAAAAATATTTATCTCTAGAGGAGTGTTGTAAAAATTAAAGATGATGTGTAGGAAAACCAGTTTCATGGGTGGTGGTGCTTTCATATTGGTTTACAAATGACATTAAATCACATGATACTTTTTAGTCATTGAATTTTATGATAGATTAATTGCACTGTTAGATGATTAGGGAAATGGTTTTATTTATGAGGAATATCCATATTTGTATATTTTTTTCAATACTTAGAAATTCCTTACATTTTATAACTAACTAGAATGGAATTCAAGAATTGTTCTTGTCTAGAGTTCATGATGCATAATGTCAATATATAATGAGAATGTATGATAATGATATTTTTTTGTGATGAGATATATAGTATAATTAATCTTAAGAATAAATTTTAGAATTAAATGTGGA
This sequence comes from Viscum album, assembly GCA_963277665.1. Lineage (NCBI taxonomy): Eukaryota > Viridiplantae > Streptophyta > Magnoliopsida > Santalales > Viscaceae > Viscum > Viscum album. Next base: position 856,387,008 of record OY728155.1, on the reverse strand, counting down.
TAATTAGGTGATTCTTAGATATAACTCAAAATAATTTATGTCCTAAACATGAATGATGATATCAATATGTAGAAGTTGGAAATCAATGGTTGGGTGTTTAATAAAATTTTCCATGTTAGAGGAATATTTCTTTTTGAAGGATAGAATTTATTGTCATCTGTATTGTTAATACATTGTTAAGTTCACATGTAACTAGGTAGGCCTGTTATTGGTTGGATTCTATCATTAATGTTAGACCATGATGTAATGAGTTCATTGTTAGGTGTATCATTTAGTAATAATTGACGAGTATTAAGGTTTGGGTGTTGTTTTTGATGTGACAAATGCTTTTTGGGTTGATTGTTGGGGATCCAGAAGTACATACTCAGGAAATAACACTTGGGAACCCGAATCGAGGCATTATACTAGCACCATGGAATGTATGGAATAAATCCAGTAGAAGGATATTATCATAAGCAATTAAATGAATGATATTCAATGGATTTAGTTGAACATATGGAGTTCAGTGGATGAAACACTACTAGTTGAATATAATTTACAATAATCCTTTTATGTTAGGATTAGAAGAAGCATTTTGGAGGTTTATGTGGGTGGTTTCTAGATGTTTTTGTACGGTTACCACTTTTCCAAAAATTGAATTCTTAAAGAATAAAAAAATTGGATTGAGGAGGAGAAGGAATCTAGGTAGAAGAAGTCCATTAGATGGTTCATAGTAGAATATGAGTAGTAAAAGGGGAATCTTTCAAATGATCATGGAGGCGGTATTTAATATTTTGGACGACATAGTGACTTTAATTAAAGGGGTATGTTTTGAATTATTAATTGAAGTTACAAATGTTATATTGATGGTTTTTTGTAAGTCACCCTGATTATAAGTCACTGAAGATGGATTACTAGAAGAATTTATCATGAATTTTTTGAAGGAGTTGTTATGAATAATAATCAGTGGAAGAATCAAAAGGTTATGTGTATACTGAACTAGGTGCTGAAGGTTGGGGTAGTGATTTATACAGGATATAAAAATTCACTAGTTCCAAAGGGTGTATGTCTGCACATGATATATAGTAGTGCTAATTTTCTGACTAGTTAGGGACCTTTATATATTTTACATTGTAAAAATTGTTAAAATTATTCCTTACAATTTCTTACAGGGACTAAAAAATACTAAGGTGGATCCCCCTGTAGAAAAGACAACATGGGTGCACACAAGTGTAAAAGGATCCATACCTAAAGGATGATGTTGATATTCAGAAGGGTAGAGACTGAAAGGAAATAAATGGTAGATGCAACAACCCAATCTTGGTTTTGGTGAGTTATCATATAGGAGTGTAATCTCTGATGATGTGACTAGAGTTTAAGTTCTATAAGGGGTTGTGAATGATAAATAGATGTTGCAATAACAATCAGAGGAAGTTAAATGTACCTCTTAGATGAGTGGTTATTGACTAAATAAACAATGAAAAACATAAATTGTGTAGTGATATAAGAATAAGTGATTAGTTTAAAAATAATAAAAAAGATAAGAAGAAGAAATTCAATACCTATTTGGAATGAATTGTCCGTGAAGTTGCAGGAGGAGAGGGAGCCGAGAGGGTGGAGCGTGGACGTCGTCGGAGCTGGGGGTAGCAAGGCGAAGGCAGGGATGTTGAGGCAGAGGTGAAGGGCCGGAGTTCCAGGTCGGGAGCGGAGCCAGAGACGGGAGGCAGAGGCCGGTGAGTGGATGAGATAGACTGGAGGTGGAGATCGGATGGCCCGGAGGCGGAGGTCGGAGAGGGGAGGAGAGGGCTGGGAGTCGGAGGTCAAATGGCCGGGAGGCGGTGGTTGGGGAGGGGAGGACAGAGCTGGGAGTCAGCGGTCGGGGGAGGCTAGTGTTGAAGGTTGGCGGAAGTGCGATGGAAGTGAGGAGGAGCCCGATGTCGGGGTAAATTTAGGGGTTGAATACCCACAGTTTTATTATAACTGTGGGTATAGATAATAAATAACCATCTATCCCCACGGTTTAAATAACCGTGGGAATATATGTATGGGGAAAAATCCCCTTTCCAGTAGTGCATATATTTTCGAAAAAATTTAACCTGTTGTGGAGTCACTTTTCTTGGTTCCACACAATCTCAAGTCCTTGATGAAATAGTACTGCAGTACAATCCTTATATACTCCATAATTATTATAACCAGTACATCATTGAAACAACACTCAAATGACAAAATTCTTTAATAACAACATAAGAACTCTAATCATTCCTCCTCATGTATGGTAGTATCATAACTTGATTATTATCCAATAACATCATTTGGGGCATACTCTGATGATTTGGACATTGGTTTGCGTAGTGTCCACACTCCTTGCAGATGAAGCATTGTACATTTGAAACATTTTTCCTACCCTTGCAGTCACGCACTTGGTGTCCTTTTTCTCCACCCTTATAAAAAACTCCCATTTCCTTCAGGCAAGTTCCAAGGTGTTTCTTCCCACAGTTATCGCATATTGGAAATTTCTTTTTTTCCCTCATCCCTTTATCCATCATTATCTCTTCCATCCTTTTCTTCTATTTCTTCCCTTCAAAGCCATAAGACTCAAAGAATTATTTAATTGTCTTATTAACACATGATACTATTTCTTCATATGTTGAGAACACAAAGGAGACTATTTCCCTTCTAAATGTTGGATTTATACCGTGAAAGATATGATCCTTTTTACTCTTTGGATCATACGTATTGATGGAGTTCACATTCCTTCTACTGGGCACCATTTATAAATAATGGCATAAACTAGATTAGTTTATGAATCAAAATACCAAATTCCATACTTGTAAAACACTTAAAATAAATGAAACTATTTATAGATATAATCCATAATCATAAAAAGAAATTTTTTCTTTGAGGAAATATATACTCATAAACCTTTCATAATGGTTTGTAAAGAAAATGAGAATTATCCTAAGCGTATCCCCTTGAAGTGTCATAACCAAGAGTGCAGTAAGGCCCATTGTCGTGCACTAGTTCCAATTCGAGTCTAGCTCAAAGCGGTATTTTCGGGTTTTACCCCTAGGTACATCTCTGCCAGAGCTGCCTCTACCTGCTCGTATCGAGAAAGGGATGCATTGCTTGGAAAACTCACAAAATCTCTATAATACCAAAATTCTAGGATGTTCTTCTATACTAATCCTCAAAGTCTATCTTTGTGATATGTGCTCTAATCAATGTTTATCTAAATCTAGCTTCCAAGGTTAGTACTAAACTGCCTCTGATACCAACTGTAACGCCCCAACCCCAGTTACCCAGAGTCGGTGCATTATTGTGTAACAGTGTCATGATCACAAAAGATCAAGTCTCAAAAGATTGATTTGTTTAGTAGTCTTGGAAACACTAGATACATTCATAAGTCTTACATTGCATCATAAAGTAAAATAAAACTAAAAAAACATTCTGTCTTCATACCCTCCCTTACTATCCCTGCAGTTCATTCATAATATACTTCATCACATCCTGGAAAAATGAAAACTTTGAAATGGGTGAGCTCAGATGCTGAGTAAGGATAAAAATATAGCTGAACCTTTCATAAATAAACATAAACATTTAAGGCAATGTGTAACTAAAACAAAAGCCTTTTAAAATTGAACTTCAACATAATATGGAAAAAGTAAAATGAGATAATTTCATTTACTTATTCACATGGATATTCTACTGGTTGAATAATCACATGCAATTTCAATAACCACTTTCATAATGATGGAATGCATAATGCCAGACTATCATAACCATGTATCCAAGGCCTCGTGCCAAGTCCACAAATAATATTTTGTCAAGGCCTCATTCCAAGACACTAGTTTGTCTCCTGAGACCTACCGTCGCATCGAGGAGCTATAGCGGGCTCCACCCGTCACTTACTAGGTCCAATGCATTCCTCATATGAAAACAGTATATAGGAATAAAATTTTTTAAAATACTGTTTGAAACTAATTGCGGCATCAAAATACCAGTTCAATTTTTAGAGAATACATACATTTAAAATTGCTCAAATATACTCCAGTGTTTTTCTGGAATCATTATGAAAGCTTCTGAAAACAAAATAACTAATTCTGAGACTGCTCGACTAATTACAGGCCATGATGGGTCCACGCCCAATCCCTTCCTGTCTACCGCACTCGAGGGTCAGGTTTTCTGAAAACATTTTTAAGCTTGCGCTAAATACATATACATTTTCACTGGGTTTTTATATATTAAAAATCATAAACAATGTTTTATACATACTATTTTCAATACCAAATAAATGAAAAGTAAAACATGGTATTTTGTTTTTCATTTAGAAAAAGTTATGGCTTGTAGAGGAAGCTGAAACTAAAATAATGTTCATAGCGGCAGAGAATTCATTGTCGTTGCATACGTAAGACAAAACATTCTTTTTTTAGTTTTGTAAAAACGCTTTGTATAAAAATATTCTTTTGAAATAAAAGTAAATTTCAAAAAGGGGTTTATACACCGTATAAAAGAAAGTTGTGTATAAAATAAAATATTCCTCATTGAAAGGAGATTGAGATGAAGTCCCATAAAAAGATCATTTTTTCAAATAAAATAGATCTCTAATGTGTATTCACTATAATTACACATAAATAAAGTACAAATACATGATAGGACATAATAATAACATGACATAATTTGAAAGTAGGAGATTAACCCAAAGAATGGAAATTGGGTTAAGAAGTTCCCTTACAAAGATCATTTTTTTAAATAAAATAGATCTATTATGTGTATTAACTATAATTACACATAAGGAAAGTACAAATACAAGATATGAAATAATATTATCATGACATAATTTGAAAGTAGCAGATTAACCCAAAGAACAGAAATTTGGTTAAGAATTTCTCTTACCTCATGTCCGACATGACTCGATCATTCTTTAACCTCCTGAATAATAAACTAGAGTTAATTTCTATTTTTTAAGAACCATTTCCATGTTAATTATTCCTTTTATATCACTTATTACCATGTTATTAACATTATGTAATTATTTAAGTTAATAACGGTCGTTTTGTCGATCTTTGGTACTTGAGTCAAAAATAAACATCTTATAATTAAAATTTGTTCTTGTGGAGAAATATCCATTATATCCAGAATTATATTCATGATTTATATATCATATATATTCAGTATATACATCCATTTATAATATTACATAACATAGAGGTAATAAATGAAATGCATCTTTCATGGAGATGGTAAGTCGTACGTACGCATGAACACTACTTTCATTTCTATTTCATATTTAATGGAATGAAATTATAATTATATAAAGGTATACTATAATTCCATTATAATATAATATATAATACCATTTACTCCATCCTTTATACATCCCACATATGGAATTAAAGATTCAAATCACTTTGAGGGAGCGGTAGTCTGCACTTCCTAAAATGAAAATATCGTGTTTACCCATAATTGAAATAAAAAAGGTATGCCATAAATAAAAAATATAGAAGCTTAAGTAAAACATAAAAATATAATATATCATATATTAATATAGTGAAATCTTAATGGCCACCTTTGAAAGTGTTATATGAGTTTTGAAAAATCATTGTTTCGTGAGGCAAAAATTCGCCATCCACAGAAACAGTGTGTTCTTTAACCATTAGATATAGGTGTGTGTAAGTGTAGCTCTAATACTTCTTATAACAACATCCTAGTATATTTAGGATACTGTTGGTTTTACAAAATAAATTAATAAAAAGAGTTTAGGGGGTTGGAGAAGCAAAATAAAACATAAGAACACAAGAGAAAACACTACCTTTAAAACGGGTAACTCTTTTTGATTTGAGCTCAAAGGCTTCCTTGGGAAGACTTCTTCCCAAAGTGAGGATTCTAGGAGTAATATTGGGATTTGGAGAGAGTATTTGGGAAGATTTTGGCCGATCCAAATTGGTTGGAAGGTGTGAATAAGGTGTTAGTGGTGGTTTCCTTTTATAAGAGGAGAGGAGGGGTACTCTTGGAAAGTTATAAAAGGTTACTTTATTATATAATGGGTATCGGATTTTAAAGGTTACACACATATATAATTAGAGTCTAAGGTGATAAAGATTCTAAATATACTCACCCAATAGGCTTTGGACAAGTTTAATTCTTATATTTTACATTATCTTTTCATTTTATTTAAATCGTTAAATAATGAGGTAATCACTATATCATCATCGTGTCGTATATAATTTAATTTATTTAAGGTCTAAAAATTATAAAAAAATATGATGATGTAGGAAATCTTTTTAGATTTATAATTAATATTTATAGATAAAAATATGACTTGTATAACCCCATTTAAAAGTTTTTTTAGTAAAACAACTCATGTTTGTGACATTTTTATTTTAACATTAAATAAAACGTTTTTAATGTCATTTTCCTACCAACGATGCTCCAAAGGGTCCCCAAGTTGACCCATGGATTTTATTGGTCGTCCATGACTCATAGCATAGGTGTAGGACAAGTGTAAATGTCATTTCATATTTTTATAATATCATTTTTACCTTAAATTTCACTAATTACCTTTATTCGCGATTAATTAAACATATAAGTTACTATTCACTAAAAAATTATTTTAATCCCATTGAACCACATTTTACTTCCTAATTACAACCATGTATTTTTGATTTTTTAAAATCAAATCACAGAAGTGTTAATGTTTCATTTAAACGAAAAATCAGTTTTTTAACTACCACTTAGTGGTTTCACTATTCATCAAAAATTGAAGTTTTTCAGAACAATGCCAAAATTTCACCCTATGCTATTATTGATATTCCGAATTCAAAAATGATGTCTATTTTGAAAAATTCCAAACATATAAGTTTAATTAATTAATTTTATAATTAATTCCTGTTGTCACAACAAATAGCGTGTTTTTAAGAAACAATATATATCAAAAATTGATAATTGTTTATGTCCAATTTCAATGTTAAATTAATTCTAATGAAAACCATTGGTTTAAATGGTAAAAATATATTCTAATGATACTTTAAAACCAATAAATATTCTAATTTATCACTATAAATTACATTTATTAAAAAATTTGTGTTTAATTATTTTTCAGTATTCATAAAAAATTGGATGTTCATAGAAAAATACCAAAAATTCAACATAGGCTAATTTCGACATTCTGAATCCAAAATTGAAGTCCATTTTGAAATATAAAATATATCTAATTTCAAAAATTGGGTATTACTATTCATAATGGTTATTTTGATTAGTCGCGATGTGTTAGAATCTCAAACTTGCGTACAATGCAAGCTATTGCATTATTGAAAGAGAAGCGTATCGTGGAAGCTCGGGGTGTTACATCTACTGGGTTCCATTTCTATACAATCGCAAACAATGGGTTTGTTTATGAATTACAATGAATAATTTTAAACATTTAAGATACCTAACATAATTTGAATAGTTTATGGATATAATCTATAATCTAAACAAAATTATGAGGAGGTATATAATCATAAACCCTTAATAATGGGTTTTAATGAAAATGAGATTTATCTTAAGCATATCCCGTAAGAGTGTCATAATCAAGAGTGAAGCAAGGCTCGTTGTCGTGCACCAGTTCCTGTTCGAGTCTAGCTCAACGTGGTGTTTTCAGGTTTTACCCCTAGGTGCATCTGTGCCAGAGCCGCATCTACCTGCTCATATCTATACATGGATGTATTGCTTGGAAAACTCACAAAATCTCTACAATACCAAAATTCTAGGAAGTTCTTCTATGCTAATACTTAAAGTCTATCTTAGGTTAATGTGATCTAATAAGAGTTTTTCTAAATCTAGATTCCATGGTTTTTATTAAACTTCCCCTGATACCAACTATAACACCCCGACCACAGAAGCCCATAGTCAGTTCATTATTACGTATCATTGTCATGGGAATAAAAGATCAAGTCTCTAAAGACCGATTAGTTTAGTAGCCTTGGAAGAATTAGATACATTCATAAGTATTACATTACATCATAAAATGTAAAACTACAACAACATTGTTTCCATAGAGAACACTGAGATCTCATAGACTATCCCTGCAGGTCAGTCATAATATACTTCTTCGCATCCTGGAAAAAATAAAACATAAAAAGGGGTGAGTTCAGATGCTGAGTAAGGATATTAATATAGTGGAAACTTTCATAAATAAGAGTAAACATTTAAGGAAATGTATAAAACTAAAAAAATCTTATTCAACTGAAACTTCAACATAATATGGTAAATATAAATCAAAATAATTACATTTACTTACTCACATCGATATTTTACTAGTTGAATAATCACATGCAATATCAATAGCCACTTTCATAATGATGGAATGCATAATCCCATACTTTCATAACCACAGAGTCAAGGCCTTGTCCCAATACTACAAATAATATTTTTTAAAGGCCTTGTTCCATGAAACTAGTTTGTCTCATGAGACCTACCGATGCATCGACAGGCTATATGGGGCTCCACCCATCACTTACTAAGTCCAATGCATTCCTCATTTGAAAAGGTTTAAACATAACATAAAAATTCAAATTAAAACTATCATACAAAATTCCAATACGTTAACCATCAACCATGTATAGTATAGAAATAACACATCCACAGTCAAACATATCAAAAAAACCTTCAATAAAATATAGATGATTTGTTTCATAAAAAATCATCTTCAAACAATTTTAAAATCAATCAAAGGATGTTGACCTAAGTGAAAATAATTTGTAAAACTCCTGGAGTGAAATATCCATTTTTCATGAAAACATTGAAAATTAAGATAATTTATAAAGGAATACATTTAAAGAAATTTTTTAATAAAAGTGTCCAACACCACTTTGAAACTTTTGGATGGAATTAACATTTTAAAAACATTAATGTTCATATAAATAAATCCTTAAAATCCATTTTTAAAACAAAGAAATTAATGAGAATGATTTAGAAGAGTAAATATTCAAAACATTTAAAATGATTCTATAGTTAAAGAGTCCCTTAAAAATAATCCTTTTGATAAATCTTTTCTGAAACTTGGACATGGATTACAAATATATCCCAGTAAAAACTTACACATAAACAATCATGGATAATAATGAGATTGAGGAATTAACCTATACCTTTTCATTTTCCTTGGTCGAGGGAAGATTAACCACCTGTATAATGGTGAAATAATTATTATTAAATTATAAAATAATCATATACATTAATATGATATCATATATGATCTTTTAGCATGGCTTTGTTAATAATATCTCTATATTATCGTCGTTTGGGTGTTATCTGATTCGTTTTCCTCTATATGATTTGTTACATAAGTAATTTTTTTTATGGATAGGGTGTATCTTGTTCATATTCAGAATTATATTAAATCATTATACATTTCTTTTATTCATCTAATGAAAATTATTCTTTAATATATACGATGGGAAATGAATCTCATCGCGTTCGTGGAAATGGTAATCCGTACGTACACACAAATGAAAATATCATTCAATTTAAATTAAAATAATATATAATTTTATGTTATATCATATATACAGAATCATAATCATGTTATATTTATTATTTACATCAATTACACATCATTATTTTACCCATCCAAATAATAATGTATTGAATAACAATTACACCACGACGTGGAGACGGTAAGGCGTACCTACGCACGTATGGTGACATGTCATTCAAAGGATGGATAAAATAATGAATATTTTGTACCATATATATAATAACATCACTGTATATAGATTATACTGGTGTTATTATTTTAGAGTGGAAACAACAAATAAAGAGGAAGTGGAAGAAGAAAGGAACTTGAAAGAGGTGATGAAATATTTACCTCTTCTTCGGGTTCTTCCTTTTGATTTGACCAAAAGGGATACTTAGGTTGGATTTATGACTGATGGAAGGCCTCTAGGATGAATATAGAACAATTTAAATGGTATTTGTGTAGGGTTTGGCTGATCCAAATGGCTTTGAAGGTGTGAATTACAAATAAGGGGAAGGTCCCTTTTATAAGAGGGTTGAGGGGATCCTTAGGAAAAGCTAGAAATATTATTTTATAATAATATAATTTTCAGTTTGTAATGTATCCAAAATAAATTATTTAATTCTATGGTGGGGATGGGTCTAGAACCACTCAATTAATAGGTTTGGGTTAATATATTAACTTTATCTTTAATATTTAACACTTAGTTAAAGAGTTTGACATTTACCATGTCTCTTGGTATTTTTATATTATATGGTAAATAAACTTACTATTAACTTTAAAAAGAACTCTAAGTGGTTCATTAATGATAAAAATATAATTATATAAGTCTGTTTTCTGAACCATAGATTTTTTTCAATAGAATATTAATTAATAATATTACATTTAAAAAAAATTATTTTATGTCAATTTTGAAACTATTTGAAATATTTTTTTTTGTTAAATTCATAAAAGCACAATTATTTCGAAAAAAATCATTTAATAAACCCTAAAATATAATATAAACCTAAGAAATTAGTTTAATTCATAAAAATTCTCAAATTACATTTATTTAGATATTTATAATATCAATTAATTTAGCATTTCATTAATAAGTTATTACTGCATCATCATTGTGTCATTTATAAATTACAATATTTAATGTCTAAAAATAAAAATAAAATACCATTATGTATAAAATCGTTTTTTAATTCCAGTGAATATTTATAGTTGAAAATATGACTTATATAACCAATTTTAAAAATTGATTTACTAAAATATATTGGTTTTTGTCATTTTTTTCTTTACTTTAGGTTATTTAAAATAAACTGTCATTATCATTCATAAGTATCTCCATGGGGTCCCAAAATTGACCCAAGGATTCCCATGGTCGGCCATTACCCATCCAATAAAGATAGTACAAGTGTTAAGGTGATTTTGTATTATTATAATATTCATTTTACCTTGAATTACTCTATTTACCTTTAACCACAATAAATAAAAGTCAAAAGTTATTGTTCAGCAAAAAAAAATTCATCTTATTGTACCAAATTTTACTTACTGAGGTTAACCGTGTCTCTAGGATTTTTGAAATTAAACTCACATAAATGGTAAAATTATGTTTTTTTTTCAAATTTGCAAATTTTCTTAGGAGGTGGGTAAAGACTGGAAAAAGTTCTATAAATTTTTATATATCTAAACTTAATATTAAATGAATCCAATGAATTATATTTAACTTATATAGGTACTATGTATCTATTTTTACATAAAATAACATTAAATGTAATAATTTATTATTTAAATGAAAAGATGGTTTTAACCAATAAAGTAGTGTTTTTCACCATTCATCAAAAATTGAACGTTTTCAGAAACATACCAAAAATTCACCCTAAGGTAATTTTGATATTACGAATTAAAAAATGAATTATATTTTAATAAATTCAAAACATAGCAATTTCAATTATTAATTTAAATTTAATTCCCATTGTTAAAAGAAAAAACATTATTTTTTAAGAAATATTAACAATCAAAATATTGACACTTGTTTATGTCCAATTTCAAAGTGAAATTACTTACAATGACCAGCATTGGATTATATGGTATAAATATAATCTATATATAATTCCAAAAAATTAAAATGTATAATTTAACACTATAAATTATTTTGATTAAATTTTATTTTTTCAGTTAAAATATAGTATTTTTCACTATTCACCCAAATATGAAAGTTAACAGAAAAACACCCAAAATTTATTGAAACAACACTCTTTTGTCCTAATTTTAAAGAAGAAGTTTATTTTGTCAAATTTTATATATAAAATTTTAAAATATTGGATTTAAAAAGGGTTCACCATTAAAAGGTGGTAAAATTTTATTTTTTGAAAAATACTTCTTTTATTTGAAAAAAATGAATTTGTTCATACATTATGTATGAGAAACTCATAATATGGATTATAAAATTATATGTATTATATAATGTTCAAAATTAAGTTAATACTATTCATAACGGCTTTTGAACGGCTAGTTTAGTAAGTCGTGGTGTAGTATAACTCGGTGTTGCATGTAGGGACAGTTATTGGATTACTTTAAAGAAATAACGTACTATGAAATCTTGGGGTGTTACATGAATTATTTAATATGGGTAAATAATCTAACTCCTCAAATTTTTGAAAATATTTCTAGAATTTATCTCAATAGGTATTCATTAATTAAAATCTATTTTTCTGTGATTAATTTAACATTTTATTTGATTGATTTTTTTAGATTGAAGGTTGTCTCCCACTTCTATCTCCACATACATTCCTCATGGCCATTTAAAATATTTATAAGTTATTATATTTCACCAAAAATCAATAGACCAAATTCAAAATGTCCAAAAACGAAAGTAGTATCCATAAAATCAGTTTCTCTTCAATATACATATAATGTATCATGTTTTTAAAGATTATGATTCTCGTGGTTTATGCGATGAGAACCAATATTTTGGTATTAAATAATGGAGGTTATATTTATTAATATAATAGAATATGGCTAGATGTTTTTTCAAACATAATAATATTTTAATTCATATATATTATCCAAAATTTAAAAAAAATTCATAAGACAAAATGAAATAAAATGAGCATGTGGAAAATTTTCATGATTTTGGGATTCCTATCAATTAAAATATTATTTTAATGATTCTATAGATGAACTTTGGTTAATTTTCCCAATTATATTATTCTTCATTTATTAGTGGCTCTTAATATAATAATTTTTTGGAGGTATATATTTTCTATAGTAATTTGGATGTTCTAGTTTGAGTTAATTCTAGAATTTTAAACATTACAGATAACCTAACAAACATCAGGTTGAGAATGTTTTTTTCAATATAAACATATCTAAGTCTATATTTCAAATAAATATTTATCATTTTTTATTTCATCATCGGGCATTTAACATTATTTTTATAAATATTTATCAATCCCTTCTATTATTTTTTGATTAAATTAAATATAAGAATAATATGAGAATTATGAATGTTTTATAAAATATTATCAATGCTTAAATAAGATCATTATGAATATTTTTTTATCAATTATTTCCCAGAGTCCACTTTTTGAAAATTTTCATCAATTGAGAAATTTGTTTATTACGAATAGAAATAGTTTGTTCCTTTACATTCTCAAGATTCGTTAGATAACATAAATTTCTAAATTTTATTCCCATTAAAACCCTGTTTTAAATAAATTTTCCTTTTAATTTTTTTCATCAAATAGTTTCTTGGTAAATCCATGTATATAATTGATTACTTCAATAGGAATACTATTCACCAAAAATTTAATTTGTCAACAGAATCCATCATTAGTTATGTTATATTCATCCCTACCAAACAATTTATATTATGATATTGATTATTTAAAATGATTATTTCTAACAGATTTATATGAAGAGGTTGTTATCACCTTCATCATCAATAACTGGTGATAGATCCTTTTTTCCCTTAATTAACAATTTGTTTCAAATTATTTTAAACTATTTCATTATTTTTGAATATTTTGGAATTAAAATTCTCCTTAATTTTTAGATGGGATATAATATATGTTCTTTATATAAGGAATATTAAAATTTTATCAAAACCGTATATTAATTAACTATAATAATATAATAGGTATATAATAGTAAATCCAATCAAGGGAGAACTTATATTATATGTAATACCTCTTGTGGATCTATGTAGATTATTCAAGGGGCCTAAGAGACGGGGGTACAAAATCAGTATTTAACAAATTTTACTATTTTTTTCATTCACTCCAAATTACCACCACTTTTACTTGAAATTATATCCTTATTAAGATATATGGATATTTTTTAAGATCCTCTCACTGGAACTCCCAAGTCCAATGTTAAAAAACACTTCCATTGAAAAATTTGTTTTATACAAACTGAGATGAATATAACATTATTTTATAGTATTAATATATTTTGAAAATTGAAACTTTTATCTCATCTCACAATCTCATGAATTAAAATTTTATTATCATTATGGATAAAATGGATACAAATCATATTTTATGATACTTGTGAATATTTCCATAAAATTGTGCAACACTTTAAAACATTCTAGAATTATAAAAAGATATAATCATCTGTATAACCTACGGAATATATATTTAATAAAGTGGTGAGCACAAATGATATTTAAGGGAAACTGTTGACACTCCTTTCGTCACAGAATATAAATATCGGAAAAGGGGAATATCTGAGCTCAAAGTGATTAAAACTTTGAAGAAAACATCAAAAATCGACAAAGGCATGAACACAGGATCAAAAGCAAATGCACCGCGCAAGTTTTACCACTGTCACGCAAGTACACTTGCGCGACGGTCTTGGTCGCGCAAGTGACTTGCGCGACCTAAGTGGTAACCGCCCAGTAACCGCCCGGGGTCTTCTCCTGCCTATAAATAGACCATGTGGCCCCCCCATTCGGGGAGGATCTTTTTCCAGAAACTCGGATTGAAGCTCCCGACGCCCAAGTCTCTTCTCAAAGCTTCCGGAACACTTCTATGGTAATTTCTTACCTAGAACGGAAGATTTAAAGAGAAGAAGGAAGGCCTAAGTGTTGAAACTCATCAAACACTTGTGCGCCGACTTATTTCCTTCAATATAACTTGCGCGTCCCTTTTCTGGAAGAACCTCAAGAAAATTCTAAAGGGTTTAAAAAAGAGTCGCTCAAGTATTTCAATGCTGGTTGAAAATCGTGCAGGTACACCATGTGCCGCGGAGGTATACCTGCGCGACCATATTTGCGCGCCCACGGAAGACTTGCGCGCCTTGCAAGACTTGCGCGCCCCTATCTTTTTGGGTGCCCATCTTTCCCATTTTTACCCCTCTTAAGCCATTTCACCTTTCCTTTTCAAGATTCAGTCTTCAAGACACTCTTCAAAGCCATTTATGGCAAGATTTCTTGATTTGAATTCCTGATCTGAAAGGAATTCTGTGGAATATCTCTCAAAACCTAAGGATTTAAATATCCTTATGTCACCAAAGATTGAGAGTTCATTCATTTAACCTCATCCTTTAAAATGAGAGAATTCCTAACCTGGGTCTCCTTTTCAGGAATAATCCCCAGTTATAAATCCTTTAATCTGGGCATCTTCCTCAGGAGTAAGCCCCAAATTCTTAAAGTTCCTAATCTTGGGAATCTTTCATAGGAATAAGCCCCAACCTCAAATATGGGAATCCTCCTCAGGAGTAAGCCCCAAACCTTAATCCCTAACCTGGGTCTCCTTTTCAGGAATAAGACTCAGTCATAATTTTGGGCTTCCTTTTCAGGAGTAAGCCCCAAGTCCTCTAACCTGGGTCTCCTTTTCAGGAATAAGACTCAGTCATAACCTTGGGCTTCCTTTTTCAGGAGTAAGCCCCAAGTCCCCTAACCTGGGCCTCCTTTTTTGGAGTAAGTCCCAGTCATAATCTTGGGTTTTCTTTTCAGGAGTAAACCCCAATCCCCCTTAAAATTCTCTTAACCAGTCATAATTTACCTTTGATTTGGGTTTCCTTTTCAAGATTAAAACCCAATCATAAGTCCCCTCCTAACTTGGGCATCCTCCTTAGGAGTAAGCCCCAAGATTAGAGTATTCAAATCTCCATGAAGCATATATAACTTTATGGACCTTGTTCATGGATTTTCTCCCTAAAAGTAAATCCTAAACCTTCATCTATCTGGGCAGTCATCCATACATAAGCCCCAAACAAAATTCTTATGATTGCATCTTTCATGGCACAATTGTCTAATTTTTACCAATACCTCTTGTTTCTCACACCGAGCGTGACTCACGTGAGCTTAGAGTGTAAAAGTAATTATGACATTCATCTTTGAGACATCAATCATAAACATCATACTCCATTTCTCGAACTACGTGGGTTCTGATTCCTTTTCCAAAACAAAGGATACGTAGGTAGCCCATTTATGGGTTCGATCCCAACTTTGAAATAATCTATGTTCTGCTGAATGACGATAAACTTCAAGTGCCCCATTGATTGGCTTTAAAACCAGCCTGGTCATCATAATGACCAAGAGACTTTTATATAAATGTTTTGAAGGATACCATTGACCAAGAATCTCTAAACAGATTTAGATGATTCTCTATTGATGAAGAACCTCGAATACATATAAAAGATTCTCTAAATTTCTTTCATATTTAATCATTGATTGTTAAAACTAAAGGAAAGCTCATTTTATACTTGGTAATATAATAAGGATTCATGAACATAACTTAAATCTATAAAGAGAGTCCCGGAGTAGACAATAATTCCCCTCAAAAAGGTGTGATGAGTCCGACCTCCCATCCTCTCGACCAATGCAAATTCCTAAGCCTCATTAGTCCACAAGCTAATGAGCACCTGCCTTCGGAAAGTAGGTCCAAACGGATGTGGAATCATTGGATGTTTCCGATTCTACGAACAAACCCGTTAGAAACCGATCAGAACGTTTGAATCTCCCGTCCAGGAGGTCACACCCGGATTCCATGCGAAACAAAAATGGTGAACCCGACGTGAATCCTTAACCAAGTTAAAGTGATGTTCTTCTTATTTGTTAGACCCCTTGGTCCAACAAAGCAATCATTGACATATGCTCATCCAAAAGATGCAGTGGCCGGATTCATCTTGATTATGTCTATTACATGGAACAGGCACTCTTTTCTCAAGATCTTCTGCAAAATGGCTTTCCTTAAATTCACCCCTGTGAATATTGCTGTTGTGAACACCTCTACTGTGAGGTCTGCTGGTGTGAAAACCAATGCTACTACTCCTGCTGGAACGCCATCCGCTCTGAGGATGACATCACCAACTCAGCGTCTTCAACGCTGGGTTTCTAATGCACTGGTTAAGGAGTACCGTCGCAACGGTACTATCCCAACTCTGGAAGCCGCTCGTCAAGCCCTCCAAGTTAACAACTCTACCTGGTCGTCCGGACAATGGCGGCCAGCAATCAAGAAGCAGGCGGTGCTGACTACCGTCTCCAACCGTTTCGGGTCGTTATCCCCGGAACGCAATTTCCATTCACTCCCTTACTCTGAGGAAGTGAATGAGCAGGTCCCGCCAGGCCTTAGTTCAAAAAGACAGGAGTCCTTCCCGAGGGCTCCCATCAACAATCGCCGCCAGACTCGTGCGGTAGTGCGCCCTCAACATGATGAGGGTACCGACACCAGGCATTCAGCTCAGGTTCCTCGAACCCGAGCAGGCAAGATGAACCGCCAGAGACGGAATTCGGTTAACAATAGGCAGGTTGTCATCCCTGCCATCTCCGGAGAAGTCCACCAACCTAACTTGGTGGCAAACAACGAGCAGGCATACACCTATTCGTTTTAATTCCACTGTCCAGCAGACTCGTCTGGCAGCATCAAGCCTATCCCGGCAGGCAATTCCGGCAGAGTACCATAGGCAGGAACATACACCTGCTTATACATCACCAGTTAGTCAGCAGGCTCGTCTGACTACATATGATGGATCTCGTCAACCGCGTTTGGCGATGTGTAATCAGCAGGCACATACACCTGCTAATACTAATCAATCCTACCAACAGTCTCGCTTGGTAGTGCACGGAGAAGTCAGGCGGAAAGTCCCGACGACAAACAGGGGGCAGACTCAACTCTCTACTTCCACACTTGAGTACTGTCAGGATTCACTGACAGGAAAAGGAGGACAGGAGCAGGAACATACACCTACTCCAAGCCCAGAATGGACGTATATCCCCGTTCCGGCGGCTGAAGTCACCAAACATATTTTGTCAATGGTGAAAGAGCAGAAGAAAATTCCTGCTCATATTCTGGATGCTTGGCAGGATATCATAACAGCTTCAGCATCATCTCAGGGACATACACATAAATCTATCCCTAGCAGTGGAGTGACACATCAACGATTCTCTCCGGAACAGACACACACATCTGTTCCAGTCCAAGAGGGTTATGGGGCATACTCCCCCATATCATACGGACAACCAAGTCAGGCACATGCACCTGATTTGAGTGGAGATCGTCAGCCTAAACTGACCATCTTTCCTAATCAGGCACATACACCTGCTCAGAGCAATCACTTTCGTCATCAAGTGGTTTCTAAAGTGAGTAAGAAGGCATCTAAGAAAAAGATCCGCTCAGCACAGTCAGGAGATCAAAGGCCAATCTGTAACCAAGCCTTGCTCGATGCTGGAGTTCTTGAAGCCCTCAGACATTTATCTGTCGGAATTCAAGATTCTACTCCCTCAGTTCCCAATAACGGGAACATTAATTCTGAAGGTCTTCAATAGACACTTCCTCATGAAAACTTGCTTCATGAAAATTCAGTCAATCTTGAAGTTTCTTCTTCAGATGAGAGCCACAGGAACCCTCTGTGTGGTCAGAAGGCCAAGGAGCAAGAGATTTCATCTTTTGCTGTAACCCATCATGACGGTCCTCCTCATGGTGATGAACTTCGCTACGAAAGTCCTCTCCGCATTAGTGATTCATGTTGTCTCGAAAATTATTCAGAAGGCAATGTAGTGACGAGAAATCCCTCCTATCTCGAGGCACTTGAAAACGTAAAACCAGTCATGTCTGATGCTTTACTATCGGCAGGTGAAACTCTTTCTCCATCAGAAGATAGCCTGGGGTTCAGGTTATTCTCCGAACCATCCCTGGGTCATTCATCTTCCAGCATGAATAGTGATTTCTCTACCAATCTTGTTGAATCCGATGAAGCAACAAGGAAACACCAACTCTGGTCCAAACTGGTAGAAGAATCTTCATTTAATGATAAAGAGGAAATGCTGAACATGAGGAAAAAACTGGCAAAAGGTGAAGTACCAGTCATGTTTTGGCCTTTGGTTGACTCCCAGTACAACATTCCAAAGATGTTGACGGATGATGGAATCCATGATATTCGTCTCAACATATGGAAAACTCTTTGTCAATTAAAGAAGAAGGTATTATCTTACGATGAATATGAAAATCATCTTAAGATAATAGAAGGGCTACAACGTCAGATTGATTTGGCATCTCTATCAGTCTCTCGATATCCGAAGGCTTAAAAGCAACATAGAACCCTTCAACGTTCATGCCTTGGCGCACTAATAATATTGCGTCAGTTAATTTCCAATGCTCCATCTGATGTTCATATCAGAGGATGGGGTGTTCACGGAGCACTGCATTTCACAGTGCTTTCCGGTCAGCAAAGCCCACCGAAAATGGTCTCATGCAATGTTATTGCCCATGGCCGACCACAATCAATGGGCTTTGTTCATAATCAAAAGCTTGCTCAAGAACAAGCTTCAACTAGTTCCTCTCAAAATCAAGTATATAGAGAACAAGTTGTTGAATTTCTCCTACATCAAGCAGGAGAGAATATTGCACAAGCCTCTCATCTGGAGAAAACATGTCATCAAATGACAGAAGTTTCGGAAATCATCCAACGATCTGTTGAACCAGGTGATAAAAGTGGATACAGGTTAATGCATCCAGCTAATTTCTGAACTAAAATTCGCAAGATCAAGAGTTATTTTAAGAAGATCTCAGACATAGCATGTCAAGAGACACCCCAACTTGCCAGACTGGGGACTTCTCTAACCCAACCCTCAGAGTCAACAAATGGGATTCGAGGAGTTGAGCGGAAGCAGCAGGAACATCCCCAGTCCACCGGACTGGGGACTTTTTCAAATCCTCAATCCCTCCCTCAGAGAAAGTCAGTATTCTCTCGATTAGGGAATAAGCCTCAAGAGGAACGAAGAACCAAGCTGTCAGGAGATTCTCTCCAAGTGACGGTTCTCCAAGAAATTCCTGAGGGATCAAGTCAACGGAATGCCATGTCTCATCAGGGACATAGAAGAAGACAATATCACAGAAATGCTGATAGAAAGGATTCCATGCAATATGCATCCATTAATGTCATCAATGTCGTTGCTGCTAATTCACCAGATGAGGCTCAATCAGAAGGATCAGACGAAGAGGTTCCTGCTCAAGAAGTTGCGCACACAGACCTAAATGAAGAAGGTGTGCGCACACGTAATCAAAGGCTTACCCAAAATCTGGGTATTCTTTCAAGTAACCCACATCCCCCTCTCCGAAAAGGATCCAATAAGGGGAAAGGAAAGAATCAGGTTACTTCTCACCCTTCCTCTGAAGGAGGTTAATCGCTCTAATTAGAGCAAAGGTTTGCACAACAGGAGGAAGAAATGAAAGAATTAAGACGGTTGAATGCAGAACTACTTCAGAGTAGTCTTCTTCTTAAGAATTCTGATGTCCGACAGTCGAAGGAATTTGTTGTAACTACTGAGATGGATCAAGAATATCCTCCTTTATCAGTACACCCACAGAGGTCTAATCTTATGGGTCAAACGCAACAACGGTTGGCAGCACTACCATCAGTTGCAGGACCAACCACAACATTTGTCCAAGCTCCATTCATTGCACCTACCCAAAACCAAGTTCAACCTGATGTTTCTCAAAAGTTAATAACTACTATTGAGTCATTAACACCTCGGTTAGAAACTATGGAAGGGAAACGGGCGCAAGTTCAACCTGAAAAGAATGTTTACCCTGAATGGGTAGATTCAATTTCTCCTCCATCCAGTTTTGGAAACCATGTTTTCCCTACTTTCAATGGATCAGGGGACCCTGAACAACATTTGACGCATTATGTATCTTGTTGTGATCCTATGATGGGAACTCCAGAGCAGCAAGAAGCAGTGAAACTCAGATGCTTCGTGCGAACCTTGCAAGGACCAGCTTTTGTCTGGTATACAAGCTTGCAATCCCGGTCAGTCATCGGATGGGAGGATCTTCATCAAAAATTCCTTCTTCAGTTTAGCTCAACTTTGCCAAAAACGATAGTTTTCGATCTTACAAACTGCAAGCAAAGGGAAAATGAAAGAGTCTCTGATTTCATTGCTCGTTGGAAGGGATTAACGTATTCCTTGAGTTTAGCACTCCCTCAGGAGGAACTGTTGCCAATCTATGTGGCAAATTTTCATGACGAATTATGCACGCCATTGATCCCTGTGAAATACACAGGAGGGTTTCGAGACCTTACTTCAATCGCTCAACAGATTGAAGATTCCCTTATACAGGCTAAGGTTAAATCTCGTGTAATTCCATCAGCTCCAGGAAGAAGAATGGGTAAAGCAGAAACTGCTACAGTTATGCTTAAACAAGCACCTGTACCTATTTCTACTTCAAAACCTTCATCATCTCGAAGGGCTCCACCTCCTGAACGCCAACAACAAAGGCTGTTTCGTCCAAATGATCAAAAAGATCAACGACGGAAACAATTTGGGGATATGAAGAGTAAAACATACTCTTTCTGAAGTGAGCAACTTCCTGGTTACTTCATTTCAGCTTTGGAAAATAATTTGGTTCAATTACCAGTGCCCAAGAGGCCAAACAAGGAAGGAGATGAAGACCGTCCCAATTATTGTCCCTTTCATCAAATGTTGGGGCATCCCATCCAGGAGTGTTTTGTCTTTAAAGACCTCCTAAAAAAGATGGTCGACTTGGGACAAGTCAAATTGAAGGGTTCTTCAGCTCATGTAGCGTGTATTACCGCTACAGATCCAGAGGAAGGAGGCGAGTGGCAGGAAGTCAAAAGCAAAACTGCGGAAAAAAATATGATGATTGGATGGTCAGAAAGACAATCAATCGGACCCATTCCATTTTGTGAAAACAATTGAAGAATCCAATTGTGTCTCCTAAAAAATCTGCAGTAAAGCCTCCATCAAAAGACAAATCCTCAAAAGGGCAGCGCAATTCAAAGAAGAAAGAGGAATCAGGAGAAGATGAGTAAGTAGAAAAGCCTAAATTGTCTTTGACTCTGGCAGATTTCATGCCATCTACTTCGAAGCCACGGGCACCGTCCCACCAAACGGCACAGCCTAAACAGGCTAACCAGGCAGAGTCTTTATCAGACGAAGAGTTAATCTTTGGTTCTGTTAATATGATTCAATTAACAGATTCATATTCCAGTCTTGATGAGCCTGAATTCCCTATATCAAATAAGGGAACCCGAGGAAGTTCTAGAGGTTCAGGATATAGGGGAATACGTGGATCTTTCCGAATCCACTACTCTAATTCTACCCCTGCTAGCACTGTATATGCAGCAGAAACTCATGGTAGAGCACTTCAGCGAGCTCAAAAAGAACAAGCAAGTTCATCTGCCAATGGCCAACTCAGTTTCGGCACAGTTATTTTGGAAGACCGATTAAAAGTTCCATCTTCTTTATCTCAGCAAGTAAATGGATCTAATCAGTCTAATCTGCCAAAACCAAGGATGTTGCCAGCTTCAATACAAGATGCATTAGCTTCCAAAGCATCTGCTTCCAAGGTACCTGCTAAACCGCATATTCCTATTGGGAAACGCAGACCTCTAGATCAAAAGTATGATATATCGAAATACTTGGCTCAAGTACCATCCAAGTTATCAATTTTGGATGCTTTGAATCTGTCAAAAGATCTTCGGGAAGCACTCATCGAAGCTTTGTCAAGTCCTCAGGAGTTTGAAGCTGAAATTGCTGCAGCTGAAATCTATCACATAGAGAATAATCCTGTAGAATGCCATGCAGTGATATCTTTTACTGATAAAGATGAAGATGATGTTGTGCATGGGCACATAAAACCTTTGTACTTATCTGGAAAAGTCAATGGTATAGATGTTCGAAGAGCTTTCATTGACAATGGTTCAAGAGTCAACCTCATGCCCATTCGTACACTTCGTCGATTGGGCCTCACGGAATCTAATTTATCTCCTTCTACCATGATGTTGCAAGGATATGATAAAAATGAACAAGAACCACTGGGAGAAGTTACGTTCAGAACTCAGTTTGGAGATCTTGTTTCCAATTCGGATTTCATGATTGTTGATCAAGACTCAGCTCTCAATATCTTGCTTGGAAGACCCTGGCTACATCAGCATGCAGCTATTCCGTCATCATACCATCAATGTCTCAAATACTGTTTCGATGGTCAAGTTGGAACATTGTATGGTGATAAGGCCCCGTTCAAGACATGTGAGTCTCAATACATTGAGGCGGAATTTTATCACATGAAGGGAAGAGAAAAATCTACAATGAAGGAAATTACCAAAGTTACTGCTCCATATGGTTTGGAAAAAATTCCAATAAATTCATTTTCACATGTGAGTACAGATTATGTGTTACCTATCAGTCAAATTGACAAAATAGGCCCAAATCAAAATACTCTTTTGGAAAGATCCATAATGTCAATTACGGCAATCGAGCCAGACAACATGGGAGAAATTGGTAACTTACCAAGCAGTGATGAAAGCATAAGTGGTGACGTTTTCATTTCGTCTGCTGAAATCCAACAAGTCTATACATCGCTAATCAGGCCA
Organism: Viscum album; assembly: GCA_963277665.1. Taxonomy (NCBI): domain Eukaryota; kingdom Viridiplantae; phylum Streptophyta; class Magnoliopsida; order Santalales; family Viscaceae; genus Viscum; species Viscum album. The sequence continues at coordinate 856,363,703 of OY728155.1, read as the reverse complement.
GAAGAAGTTATAGCAACACCAGAGGTGAATAATGATGTCGATTCTCAATCCATCATCTCCTCTTTATTTCCCAAAGAAGACCCTTTATCATCAATAAGGTCGGAAATGGAAGCTTCTTCTTCAAAATGTGAAAATATTGACATCTCTTATGATCATGAGAATTTTGTTTTTTCATCTACTTTGCAAGTAGAAACGGAAGAAATAACACATGATGAAGAGGAAGAGGAAGATCTTAGAGATGCTCCTCCAGCATTTGAAGAGGGTATCTCTACCACTGTGGATGAACTCAGAGAAGTAAATCTGGGTACAAAGAAAGATCCACGCCCCACTTTATTTAGTGCGGCCATGACCCTTGAAGAGCAAGAGATGTATATTTCTTTTCTAAAGAAAAATAAAGATATTTTTGCTTGGAATTATACAGAGATGCCTGGCCTTGATCCTGATGTTGCCACCCATCATTTGGGTTTTCCAAAAGAACATCGAGGATTCAAGAAAGCCGCGAGAAGAACACACCAAACCTATGCTTCCAAAATCGAGGCTGAAGTGGATAAGCATATCAAAGATAACTTCATCAGAGAAGTTCAATATCCCAAGTGGTTGGATAATATTGTCCCTGTAAATAAGAAGAACAGACAAATTAGGGTTTTCATCGATTTCAGAGATCTTAATCGGTATTGTCCTAAAGATGATTTCCCAGTTCCGATTACAGAACTCTTAATTGATGTGACGGCTGGCTATGAAGTACTTTCTTTCATGGATGGATATTCTGGATATAATCAGATCCGAATGTTCCCATAAGATGAGGAATATACAGCCTTTAGAGCTCCTCAAGGTGTGTTTTGTTACCGGGTGATGCCCTTTGGTTTAAAGAATGCAGGTGCAACATATCAACGCGCCATGCATCGTATCTTCAAACCTTTTCTAGGGAAGTTTGTTGAATGCTATTTAGATGATTTGGTGGTTAAATCCAAACAAAATTTTGATCACTTGGCTGATTTGGAAGTCATATTCCACAAGCTTCGACAACATAATTTGAAGATGAACCCCTTAAAATGTGCTTTTGGGGTAACCTCAGGAAAATTCCTCGGCTTTGTTGTACGCCATCGTGGTATTGAAGTCGATCCTGAGAAGACCAAACCAATCCTTGGTATGTCACCTCCTCAGAATTTGAAAGAATTAATAGGACTTCAAGGACACTTAGCCTATATTCTGCGTTTCATCGCCAATTTGGCAGGCAAAAGTTTACCCTTTACCAAATTATTGAAGAAAGGAGTCACTTACCAGTGGACTGAAGAATGTAAAAAAGCATTTGATGTTCTCAAGAAATACCTCTTGAGTCCTCCAGTACTCATGCCACCTGTTGAGGGTAGACCTCTTATCCTCTATGTCACAGCTTTAGAGCGATCATTGGGTTCCTTTCTCGCTCAAAAGAATGATGCTGGGAATGAAAATAGTCTCTACTATCTCAGTAGAACTATGCTTGAAGCAGAAACCCGGTATTCAAGTATTGAAAAGTGCTGCCTAGCATTAATCTTTGTAGTTCAGAAACTGAGACACTACCTACAACATCATGAGGTCCAATTGGTATCTCGTAATAATCCGCTCAAATTCATCCTTAGTCTTCCAATGCTTACAGGACGTCTGGCAAGGTGGGCGGTTATTCTACAGCAATTCGACATTCAGTATGTGTCTCAAAAGGAAATTAAGGGCCAAGCTCTGGCTGATTTCCTGGCTGAACATCCTTCAGTGGAAGACACGTATTCAGATATCGAACTCCCTGATGAGGAAGTTTTCTCTATTCAAGAGAGTCCTCAAATATGGGAAATGTATTTTGATGGTGCTTCTAGAAGTCCAACAGGGAAGAAAATGGAAAATCCTAAATTCAACAAAGTTGGTTTAGGAATTGTGCTCATTTCTCCAGATAAGGCAGTGTTACCTTATTCCTTTTTGTTGTGGGAAGGTGGTACCAATAATGAATCTGAATACCAAGCTCTCATTACAGGCTTGGAGTTAGCGCTTCAAGCACAAGTGAATCACTTAAAGGTGAAAGGTGATTCAGACCTGGTAATCAAACAAGTCAATGGGGATTATTCCATCAGAAAAGAAGAATTAATCCCTTTGTGTGATTACGTCAGAGAGTTAATGTCGGAATTCCCTTCAGAACCGATATTTTCTTATGTCCCAAGATCACAAAATGCTCAAGCTGATGCACTGGCTAATATAGCCACAGCTTTAGCAGATCCAAATTGGGACGAGACAACCATCTGTATTTCCCACCGTCGTGAAATTTCACCTTATGTTCAAGTCAGAACAGAGGAAATTAATGAAATTAGTCCCATTCCTGAACCGTATGGTCATACTACAGGATGGATGTCACCTATCAAGGAATACCTTCAAAATGGAACACTTCCACCTGATAGAGCCGAGAAAGAACAAATTCGGCGATGTGTGGTCAATTTTACTGTTTATGATAGCCCAAACAACCTCGAGAAAATTCTCTACAAACGTGGTTTTGATGGAGTTCTCTTCTGATGTATTGATGGTGAAGAGACAATGGTTGTCATAAAAGAAGTGCATGCAGGAGTCTGTGGTGACCACCAGTCTGGACATAGACTATCTGATCAAATTCGAAGGCTTGGATACTTTTGGCCTTCAATGATACAAGATTGTGTTAATTTCACAAAGAAGTGTCATTCATGCCAAGTATATTCCAACTTCATTCATAAACCTCCAGAGTTGCTTCATAGAGCTAAATACTCATGGCCATTTTCCACATGGGGAATGGATGTGGTGGGACCTTAGTCCTAGCTACATGACTTTAAACTGTACAGCACCAGTTCATCCTTGCTATATGACATTAAAACTCTACAGAAATGGTCCAGTATGACTTTAAACTGCAACTTCGTCCCACACGACATTAAACTGTGAAAAAGTTCCATATATGTCCGAGATGAAATTAAACTATATTTTGTCCTACATGACACTAAACTGTATTAGTCCTAGCTACATGTCTTTAAACTGTACAACACCAGTATGTACTACATGACATTAAACTGTATAATGTCCTATCTACATGACATTAAACTGTACAGAAGTTCCTTATTTTTCCGAGATGACATTAAACTATATTGTTTCCTAGCAATATGACATTAAACTGTGTGGCACTTCCAATGTCCAGCATGACGATAAACTGTGAAAAGTCCCCAGAACTGATATCCTCATATTGGTTCACCTTAGTCCTAGCTACATGACTTTAAACTGTACAGCACCAGTTTGTCCTTGCTATATGACGTTAAACTATACAGCAATGGTCCAGTATGACTTTAAACTGCAACTTCGTCCCACACGACATTAAACTGTGAAAAAGTTCCATAAACCGTCCAACATGACCTTAAACTGCATCATCCCTGGTCCATGTATATGACCATAAACTATTTGCAAATCCCTTATGTCCAGCAAGACATTAAACTGTGACGTCCTAACTACATGACGCTAAACTGTATAAAAGTCCCTCACGTCCGAAAAGACGTTAAACTATATAATCATCAAAGGTCCAACATGACATTAAACCGCACCATCCACGGTCCATGAATATGACCTTAAACTATTCACACTTTCGTCCAATATGACGTTAAACTGTATTGTTCCTGTCGTCCTAACTACATGACACTAAACTGTACAGAAAGCCCTTGATATGTCCTACATGACATTAAACTGTTATTTTGTCCCTGCTACATGACACTAAACTGTGCAGCACCAATAGTCTTAACTGCAAGACTTTAAACTACATAGTCCCCTTTTTTATGTCCTACATGACAATAAACTGTGCATCGTTAAGGTTGTTATTACCTCTTGTTTCTCACACTGAGTATGAATCACGTGAGCTTAGAGCGAACATCAACCATAACACTCTCTCTAGGCCGCTAACCATGTGTAAGTCCCAACAACATTTTAAATGGATCGTTGTCCCCAAGAACAACTTGATCATTAATTCATTCTTTAAATTGAACTACACGGACTTTGATCCTTTCCCTCCAGGCTGGGTATGTAGGCAACCTCCCAGGGTTCAAGCCCAAAAACAATCTCTTCACATCGGTTCACCACCATCTCATATGATGTTGATTCGTGAAACCGTCCCTGGAATCAATATCTTTACATTGATTCACTTTCGTCCTTGTTATATGACGTTAAACTATACAACACTTTTGTCCGGTATGACAATAAACTACAATATTATTTGATTTCCTCATTTGAGAGAGAACTATTATTGACATTGATTTTTCAATCATGGTTTTCATTTTCAAAAGACTACGTGCATACATGGTAATGCCTGAACTTTTTATCTTAGGTTAAACCATCATTGCACTAAAGTCCCCTTTCACCCTTCACATGTACGAACCAAATTTGTACAAAGGGTAATTCTATAACTACGTGGACTTGATTCCCATCCTTATGGGATACGTAGGAACATTCGAGTGTCCCTCGAATCCAGTCCCAAGTCTTTTGGGCCTAACCCCAAATTTCACTTTCAGTCCCTTGGCTGAAAATTCCTCATGAAAACACACACTGTGTATTCATTATATTGGTCCGAATTCTATGACCCTAAACTAAGATCACTCATCCTTTCATCCTGCACGACGTTATACTGCATTTCAAGAACTACGTATGGCTTGATTCTCATTCTTATGAGATACGTAGTGAAGTCCAAAATTTCAATTCAGGACCCAGCCACAACATGATTATGGTTTTCATTGACCTATGTATCTCTATATACATTGGAAAATACCCATCTTTATGTATTATAATCCTAACCTTAAATATTTTCAGATCTTCATAACCCTTTTCATGACTTCTAGTCACAAAAATGTCAAACTTCTGAGAATTCTTTTTCCTGACTATGCAGCATGTGCCCATAGGTGGCCCTGCATAAACAGTCCACATAATAGACTTGTTAGCCAAAAGATGCTATTCATTTGACCATGCAGACAATTCCCATAGGTGGCCCTGCATATTTATACCCCCTAACGGGTTTTGTTAAATAATAGTAACTTCATTCTTGGGAAGAATGCCTCTTTTGTCCTTATTTGTCTTAAACGACTGTATGTAGGGATCCGCAAAAAATATCCATCCTTAACATATTTGTCCCATATCCTTTTTCATGATCTGAAAGTATTCAAGTCTATGGTTTATTCTTCTTCCCTACGTTTGGGTCAGACCTTCGTAGGAGTGATATTCATCCAGTTCTTCGATGTTCTTGTTCGGAAATATCTTCTCCATATTCAAGTACCTCTTTCCATACAACAAACTCTATACTTTAGAAAATTTGAATCTCCATAAACTTTCACTGGCTTTTAGCACAAGGAAAGTAAATTTCTGAGAGTTCTTTTGCCTGACTATGCTGCACGTGCCCATAGGTGGCCTTGCATAAACAGTCCACATAACAGACTTGTCAGCCGAAAGATGCTATTTATTTAACCATGCAGCCAATGCCCATAGGTGGCCCTGCATATTTCAACCCCCTAACGGGTTTTGTTAAATAATAGTAACTTCATTCTTGGAAACTACTTCTTCTAATGCCTTTTAGCTCTTTTTCATATCATTCCCCAGATTCAAATATTCTTAAGCCATAGTTTACATTTTTTTCTCTCATACTTGAGTATGGTAATATGTTTTCAGATAAATTGTCAAGGAATTGAATCAATTTTAATCCATTTCGGTCAAATCTATTTCGACCTTAAACATTAGCCCATTTATGTCCGGCATGCATGACTTTAAACTGCCCACAAAAGACAAAGGAACTCTGAATAAAAGTCAAGTTCCATCACACTTGTGCGCTGCCTTCTGCGCACTGAAGACTTGGAAACCACCTTTTCCTTTGGATGTCTTGGATTTCCTCAGAGTCAAATCCTCATTTCTCTCCGGATCCAACTCTGAGGGGGGAATTTTGTTGACACTCCTTTCGTCACAGAATATAAAGATCGGAAAAGGGGGATATCTGAGCTCAAAGTGATTCAACCTTTGAAGAAAACATCAAAAATCGACAAAGGCATGAACACAGGATCAAAAGCAAATGCACCGCGCAAGTTTTACCACTGTCGCGCAAGTACACTTGCACGACGGTCTTGGTCACGCAAGTGACTTGCGCGACCTAAGTGGTAACCGCCCGGTAACCGCCCGGGGTCTTCTCCTGCCTATAAATAGACCCTGTGGGCCCCCCATTCGGGGAGGATCTTTTTACAGAAACTCGTACTGAAGCTCCCGACGCCCAAGTCTCTTCTCAAAGCTTCCGGAACACTTCTAAGGTAATTTCTTACCTAGAACGGAAGATTTAAAGAGAAGAAGGAAGGCCTAAGTGTTGAAACTCATCAAACACTTGCGCGCCGACTTATTTCCTTCAATATAACTTGCGCGTCCCTTTTCTGGAAGAACCTCAAGAAAATTCTAAAGGGTTTAAAAAAGAGTCGCTCAAGTATTTCAATGCTGGTTGAAAATCGCGCAAGTACACCATGTGCCGCGCAGGTATACCTGCGCGACCATATTTGCGTGCCCACGGAAGACTTGCGCACCTTGCAAGACTTGCGCGCCCCTATCTTTTTGGGTGCCCATCTTGCCCATTTTTACCCCTCTTAAGCCATTTCACCTTTCCTTTTCAATATTCAGTCTTCAAGACACTCTTCAAAGCCATTTATGGCATGATTTCTTGATTTGACTTCCTGATCTGAAAGGAATTCTATGGAATATCTCTCAAAACCTATGGATTTAAATATCCTTATGTCACCAAAGATTGAGAGTTCATTCATTTAACCTCATCCTTTAAAATGAGAGAATTCCTAACCTGGGTCTCCTTTTCAGGAATAATCCCCAGTTATAAATCCTTTAATCTGGGCATCTTCCTCAGGAGTAAGCCCCAAATTCTTAAAGTTCCTAATCTTGGGCATCTTTCTTAGGAATAAGCCCCAACCTCAAATATGGGCATCCTCCTCAGGAGTAAGCCCCAAACCTTAATCCCTAACCTGGGTCTCCTTTTCAGGAATAAGACTCAGTCATAATTTTGGGCTTCCTTTTCAGGAGTAAAACCCAAGTCCTCTAACCTGGGTCTCCTTTTCAGGAATAAGACTCAGTCATAACCTTGGGCTTCCTTTTTCAGGAGTAAGCCCCAAGTCCCCTAACCTGGGCCTCCTTTTTAGGAATAAGTCCCAGTCATAATCTAGGGTTTTCTTTTCAGGCGTAAACCCCAAGCCCCCTTAAAATTCTCTTAACCAGTCATAATTTACCTTTGATTTGGGTTTCCTTTTCAAGAGTAAAACCCAATCATAAGTCCCCTCCTAACTTGGGCATCCTCCTTAGGAGTAAGCCCCAAGATTAGAGTATTCAAATCTCCATGAAGCACATATAACTTTATGGACCTTGTTCATGTATTTTCTCCCTAAAAGTAAATCATAAACCTTCATCTATCTGGGAAGTCATCCATACATATGCCCCAAAAGAAATTCTTATGATTGCATCTTTCATGGCACAATTGTCTAATTTTTACCAATACCTCCTGTTTCTCACACCGAGCATGACTCACGTGAGCTTAGAGTGTAAAAGTAATTATGACATTCATCTTTGAGCCATCAATCATAAACATCATACTCCATTTCTCGAACTACGTGGGTTCTGATTCCTTTTCCAAAACAAAGGATACGTAGGTAGCCCATTTATGGGTTCGATCCCAACTTTGAAATAATCTTTGTCCTTCTGAATGACGATAAACTTCAAGTGCCCCACTGAGTGGCTTTAAAACCAGCCTGGTCATCATAATGACCAAAAGACTTTTATATAAATGTTTTGAAGGATACCATTGACCAAGAATCTCTAAACAGATATAGATGATTCTCTATTGATGAAGAACCTCGAATACATATAAAAGATTCTCTAAATTTCTTGCATATTTAATCATTGATTGTTAAAACTAAAGGAAAGATCATTTTATACTTGGTAATATAATAAGGATTCACGAACATAACTTAAATCTATAAAGAGAGTCCCGGAGTAGACAATAATTCCCCTCAAAAAGGTGTGATGAGTCCGAACTCCCATCCTCTCGACCAATGCAAATTCCTAAGCCTCATTAGTCCACAAGCTAATGAGCGCCTGCCTTTGGAAAGTAGGTCCAAATGGATGTGGAATCATTGGATGATTCTGGTTCTACGAACAAACCCGTTAGAAACCGATCGTAACGTTTGAATCTCCTGTCCAGGAGGTCACACCTGGATTCCGTGCGAAACAGAAACATAATAGATAATTAAATATGGTTATAAGTGAGGAAATGATAATTATGTGTATATTATATCATAATCAAGATCCAAGAATATAAAATTAGGAAAATAGAACAACATAAAACATGGATGATAATAAATGAGTTATAATAACTTAAGTACATTTAAATATTGAATAATGTGGCATATTATATATTTATATAAATAATAACATTGTGGATAAACCATCAAAACCTAATTCCCATAGTGGATTTTGCATCACTCACTTTTTTTACATTGTTAATTGGGTGTTTTTTTCTAATATATTTCCCTATGTGGACTAGTGTTTGATCACCTATTTCCCTTAGGGGATCTAGATTCTCTTTTTTGTTTCATATTAAGGATCTGGAATTATTCATAGGTTTCCATTGGTAGATCCATTCATCACAACGTGTCCCCAATTATATAATTAGATATAAATCTTCACCCATTTATTTAGTGAGTTATATAGGGTTCAACCAACATATAATGGTAAAATATACATATTTTTTCAATAAGATATCAATAATTCATCATATCATGAATACTCATCGATAAAATTGTTTTCATTCATCACATTATAAGGAAAACATAGAAAAATGGGTATCAAAAAATTTCTAGATGGTATGAAAAAAATTGAATTATAGAATATAAACTATTTATACCCAAAAATAAATCAACTAGAAAGAGTATTTAATAATAAATTTTATCAACTGATTCATGAAATATAATTTTCATGTAAATAAATCCTTTTGTTATAAATAGTAAATTCTAAATAAAATGTAAATTAGTTTTTAGAGGGATATTTATATTCAGAGTAAAAGATCAATTTATGGTAATTTTAAAATATAATTTTTGGAATGTTAACTTTTTAGTAATTGAAAATAAATAATTTTATATATCATTATTTGGTCTGAAATCTCAATAATAAAGCATTTATAAAATAGAAATGTTTAAAAAATGAAATGAAATGATTTTTAGGACTTTTACATTTAAAAATTATTTATCAATAAAGTAGAATTGAATAATACATAATGTTTAAAAAATTATAATGTGAAAAAAAAAATTTAAAAATAATTTTATAAATAATCTTCTATAATTGAGTGAAGAGAAAAAACAAAGCTTTTAAAAATGTAGAGTGAAAATGGTTTTTAAACTATTACATTTGAGAAATAATTTCCAATAAATAATCATTGAAAACAACATTTCCTTCAAAATATTATTTTGAAGAATAATAAAATAACATAGTTTTGAAAAATAATATATATTTATATATACTTAAAATTACATAAGGGATTCCAAATGAAATTTTAATTGTAAGATATATCATTTTATTTAGAAGGGATAGAAAATTATTTTTGAAAATGTTTATTACTAACCAATATCTTAGTTATCATAACAAAAAACCATTATAAAATGATGAGAAGATAAATATTATGGTCAAAATATAGAAGAAATTATTAGGATTCCAAATGTATTGGATAAGAATCATGGGAAAGAAAAATGTAGATAAGGAGGTGATTTCATTGTTAATGAGGATGTGAATTCTTCTCCACAATAAAACTTCTTATGGGGAATAAATTCATCTATGGGGTTGATTTGAATAAAAATTTCCATTTTACCAATAGAGAAATAGAATTTTATTTTAAATAAAATATTAGTATTGAAAAATGTAACATCAAACAATTTAATATTAATTTCCTTTGAAATAAACATGAAGTATTGTATGCCTTTCGTTACGCACAACATCAAGTATTAATGTATTGTGATATAGAAATACATTATAAAATAGACATTAAATTTCACTGAATAAAATTTCATAATCATGTTAATATAAATATGAATAAGATTTTTAAATAATGAAAATTTATTGATTAATTTAAAATAAATAAGAAATAACTTTTCAATAATGTCAATTTATGCTTCGAAAAATTTATTATCTTAGAAAATAGGTATTTATTTTTATTTGGATGTGGAAATTATAAATAATGTATAAAATTTTATATAAATATAATCATAGTTAATAAATATAATTTATTAATTAATCATGTTAATATAATTAATTGTGAATGTTTTGGGTCTTTCTTAAAAGATTTATTTTTAATTAAATAGTTCTAATACATATTTTTATAAAACTAAAATTTATTTTCATTTAAAAATTACCATTATGTTTTTAATTTTATTTTAAATTAGAATAGGAATAACTTAATTATAAAATTTCTAATTAATTTCTTGGTAATATACAATATTCTTTACTTTTTACAATTTAATTATTCAGATTAAAAATGTTTTTCTAAAAACAATTCTGAACACAACGAGTTTTTATCTTAGAAAATTAAGTTAATCTATATTAACTACCATTTTCAATTAACTATATATATCATATTTTCAATAAAAAATTTAAAATTAATTTTAGGTCTTTTAAAGGTTATGTAATGGAAGTATTCAATTTTATACTTAAAAATGAATTTATCTAAAAATGGATTTTCATTCCATTTTTTAGGCTTATATAAAAGTATACTCTACCACATATGTAAATTTAATAAGTTAAAACAGCATCAATATTTATAATAATTTTAATAAATATAATTTAAATTGGTTGACCTAATTTTTTATCATACTGAATAGTAATGAGATTAAAATTTTGTTACCACGGTTAAGGTTAAAATTGGTTTACTGGGAGATAAAATAAGATATAAGGCCTAGAATTATAGATAAAATTGTCAGAATTTTATTGTATGAAGAGATTTTATACTTATATTATCATAAATTTTATGTCATGGATATTGAGATCCAAATCCACATGAAATTGACATAATATTATTAAAATAATGTTGGTAAATCCTTATGTGTCCCTCTCCACACACTTAAAAGGTAACTTCTTCTCCTCTATTATTCACACAATATGGGCAGTCTAAATCAGTCAATGCTGTCCAAAAAACATCCAAAATTCATTTAATTCATACTAGAGATTTCTTAATTCTACTAGTACCAGTATTTCAAGGCATTACTATAGGATTTTAAGCGAAGTTTAGATGGATATACATACAAGAGTGGTGAGAAGAATCGGAATCATAGTGGATCTGATTAATATCAAAGTATGTTTTATCATAGTTATAATTACACTGATAAATCAAATTATAGAGAAATAAAATTATAAATAATATATTTATTTAACTTACATAAAGGGTTTAAATATTGTAAAAAACAAGCAATACAATAGCTACCAATATTAAGAAATACTTACATTCAATTATTAAAATATTTAATTATTTTAACCTTAACAATAATGTAGTTAATCACCTTAACTAATTAAATACATATATTTATAATTATTGTAATTTTTATCATTCCATACCAAGAAATTCCATGATATAATGATTAGAATGAGTTCTCTATTCCTATCTGTGAAAGCCCTTGATATGATGATCGGTGTCTTCCTTTCTAGCTTCGAATCCCCTCAATCTAATGGATCAGATCCACCATCATTCTATTCTCATAGTCCCTCGATCGTAATAATGATATAAGGTAATTATAAAACAAAAACATTTTAAAGGAAAAAAATTCCAAAGGATTACATAGAACTACAACCATTTATAGTATTACAACGACTAGAAATGAGAAGAGCACATAGATAAAACTTTATAAAACTTGAGTTTCCAATGTGATCAGCTCCAAACCCATCAAATGATTAGTTATTTGTAGAAGAGTATCCAACGATCATATTTCTTAGTTTATCTCAACATCCTCAGACAACTGGTACTTGATAACTAACATTATTCTGTAGTAACTAAATGTGTGGCATCGTTTTTTTAACTCAGTTATAATGATAAAAGTATTCTTTTCAATATAAAAAAGTTTATGTATTCCAATTATAAACATAGTCAGTATGATAGAATTTCGAATTGATTATCAATAAGATAAGGATTACTCTTATTGTTTTTATACCAGAATCAGTCTGATGTTCATGACATTTTTTATTATAATAGACAATACAAAGGTATAAATCATGGTCTGATTAATGGTAAATTAGACTAATAGAGACATTATAAATATAATGATATTGTTTAAAAATGTAAAGTTTATATTCATAACACAGCATAACATTTTCTATGTATGGTAAAAGAGAATTATTTCTAAAAATCATAGTAAAACACTTGGCACATAATAAGACAATAAAATGTTTTAAGAGTGTCTTTTTTATTTCAAAAGATAAAGGAATGGAAATTTATTATGTAATACATATGGCTCAAAAAATCATCCTTCGTGGAAAGCACAGAACACAAAACTAGAATGATAATTACTTTTATGGACATGGTTAGGTTATATAAAGACTATGAGGGGGGCCATTCACAATGACCTTACTCATAAGGTATGTCAGACTCCAAAAAAAATTCTACTACTTTATATGGATGTTGGTTCCCTCATGAATCAGGTCTCAAGATGAGCATAGATGGTTCTTGTTGCATGGGGTTTGTGTGGGGAGGTGGTCTACCTAGGGACACCAAAGTATCCATTATTATATATTTTTTGACCACATTTAACATAGTTCATTCTCAATAGGATGGATCACAATTTTTTCTCACTATGTTAAGGTCATGTTGCTATAAATACATTCACCTTTTATTTATAGAAATAGATTCTATTATTATTTAGAACACTCAAAGTGGTCTTGAAGCTACTCTATGGTCAATTAAATATCTTATTCGTTAATGATAAAGGTTCTTAGATAGAATCATGGATATTTTTTACATGTGTATTGAAGGTAATTTGGTTTTGGATTTCTGATCCTTGATAATGAATCTAGATGAAAAAATTTATTATCTTTCATATTTAGGTTCCATTCTGACCAAGGGTGTTATCCATGTCTAGGTGGATTACCTTTTCCATCACTAATTTGGAACCCCATGAATTTTGGTTCTTTATTATGTCTCCTATGATTTTTTACCTCTTTAATATAAATAAAATACATGATTAAATTAATTAACTTCAATTTTATTATTTAAAATATAACTACACTTGAGTTTTTTATTCTTTTGAATTATAGGATGTGTATTAAAATAAATCTTCCTTAGAGAATAATTATCATCTTTAAATAAAACCTTATCCCTAGAAATATAACATCTCCCCATTTATAATAAATTCTACCCATTTATATAATATTCTCCCACATTTTTCAAAAATAAATGAGAAAGAATCCAAAGTTTCTTGAAATGATTGAAAATAACATACATAACAATATTGAACTAACTAATCATCCTTGTAAATATAAAAGAATATTTAAATAATTATAATTAGAAAAAATTAAAGCCTAATTGAATTGGATGAATATTAATTCATTATAACAACTCAAATGTTTTACAAAATTATATCAAAATTCAAAATAAAAAAAATCATTCTTTCTTCATCAGGTTCTTGAAAAGGCCTTTATATTTTTCAACTCATGCTCATCTTTCACAATCATGGAAATTTTTTATTCTTGCATATGGTATTTATTATTCATCCTTTTGACTTATTAAAATAATTATTTATTTTCTTCTATCATAATTACCAACTAATTTTTAAAATATATGAGTCTACTCGTCTCTAACTCCATATCTCACATCTTTTGTTTCAGAAATTTATATCCACAGTTAGTTCATCAATAGTTTCTCTGAATTATTCAACAAACTTAAATCGATCATCCATTTCCAAGTATATCTTTTTAAGGTATTTAGATTATTCTAATAAGAGTTTTTTACTTTAAAAAACTGATCATCATGCATAAAAATATCAGAATCCACATGATTGGACCACTTCACCATCTAATTGAATTATATTCTTTGAGTATGGGAATTTTATTAAGAGTCATTTACTCTTCTTCAATTTTAATCAATGATTTTGTTAAAACTTTTATTGAACCCCATTTTCACTAAGAATATTATGAATGATTTGACATATTTAATCTAGGTTTGAAATGAATAGAATGGTTTCTTCTATACTCTTCAAGGATTAACGAAAAAAACTAAAACTGTTATGATATATTTTTTCTTATGAATATAATGATCCTAATGAATGTTTTTGAGGTTTAATTCATATGGTTCTAGTGTCAAAATATTTTCCATTTTTTCATTTTTCATTAAATAAACTTTACAGTTTCTTTGAAGCTTCACTTTTATCTGAATGTTCAGTAATTTCCACATACGTATTTGTTTCAGATTTGTCATAAAATTTAGTCTCTAATTATTGATATTATTTTTATTTATTAGAGGAAGTTACTACATATTTTTCTAAAGAAGTTTTTATATCCTGGATATTTTTTTATTTTCCATCCTTATCGGATCTTGAGGGTAAATCTGTTAAAGGTGATTATTCCAAAGATTCCATAACTAATTTTTTTTTTCACCATCATCCTCTTCCTGATCTTCCTCTACGTCTCCATATTCTTTTTATATCTCTTTTTCTATTTAATCAAATTAATATTATTCTTATTATTATTTTTTTATTTTTTCCTTCTTTTTATCTTATTCTTTTCCTTATATAACTTTTTCTCCAAATTCTTCTTCTTCCTTCCTTTCTCCTCTCAGAGCTCCCCTTTTAATGGATTTTAGTTCGGATTTCATCTCAGGAATACTTTCTTCAAATTATTTTAGTATTATCTTCTCTTTTATATTGTCAGATAGGGGATCTCAGTGTGGAAAACTGATGTTCCTTCAAATTCTGATCAATCTTCTAGGATTATATTATTGTTGTGACAAGTTGTAAGGACTAGATTCCACAAATATATCTCAATTTATTTCATCAAGCATACAAAAATTATGGCTTATTGAAATATTTTATTTTTTTAATTTCTTTTATATTATTATCATAATTGTTATGTAGTCCAAATTTTAAAGGCTTATGATTTAGCTACATCAATAATGAATTCTATATCCCCTAATTTCTTTTAATCTTTATGAGCCATAAAATTTTTAAACACTTCATTGTTCATTTTTTTCATTCTTTTTTTTAGATTGGAATATATGTTTCCTCATTCATTTTCTTTTTAACATCCTTATCTTTTATAGATTTTTGGGAATCAGGAAAAGCAGCATAAACCTTTTCAAAAAAGTTCTTTGAGTAAGTAACAAAACATAATTTCATACTTGATATCATATCATCATTTATAAAGGAAATATTTTCCATAGTGGATGTGATTTATTTTTTACTTTCAAAATATTGAAACACTTGAAAATAAACATACTAAAAAATTTATTGAAATATTTTTATCGTTGTATTGATAGAAGTTTTTTATGTTATCCACTGTAATGATGATTAATTTAAACAAATAAATATTCCTCATGTTCACAAGGTAATCAAGAACAAAAATAAAATGAACTTTTATCATAACTCTATCACCATTCCTTGTAATCAAATAATCATTCATCCATAAAAAATTACTCTATTGTTTAGAGAAAAATGATAGACTTTCCATACATTATAATAGAATGAAAATATTTAATCTTCATTTTTTTTCAAAATATGGGTTTTGAGTCTATTGGCCATATTATGTGAAGGTAAGTGTACTTCTCCTTTGTAGGGGAATCCAACCCAAACTGCTACCCTTATATAAGAAATATTATACCTTTTACCAAATATGGTAAGGGAAAACTTTTCCTTATCAAATTTCTTAACAAATTTAACATAAACAGTGAATTCAGAAACAACATTCGGATAGTATAAATCAGCATATTTTTCTAGGATCGCAATATAAACAAATTATTATCGATGAAAAGGAATAATTTTTAGGAGTTTAGAATCATACTTTTCATGAATATACCTCTCAATAAGTCTTTCCTTAAAAACAAACCACTCAAAATAGTCCTCCTTAGTTTCTATTGGACCTTGATTTTAGAATATTGAATGTCTTTAAAAGAAGATAATCAAAATGGTTGATTTTAAAAGAGTTGTAGATCAGGTGTGAAAATGTTAAATAACTAATGTGGGATAATGGGGTGACCCACCATTATATAGGCATTGGGTGTGATGGCTCAAAATCCATGAAAAACTTTTGGTTGAGATTTAAAAATATTCTGATCTAACAATAAAAATTAATCTGATGACGTTTTTGAGAATGTTTATTGGAGCTCTAGGAGTTTTAATACTTTTATTGGAGTGAGAATCATTCCAATAACAAATAGTTATAAAAATATGGAAAGAAAATAAATATTTGTTAATGTGTAGATTATAACAACAAAAACAATTACAAACTATATTAATGTAAAAGTGAAAAGCATTAAATAAAAGAAGAGAACCTTTCAGAGTGGAAAGTTTCATCTATATGAGTAATATATTATTCATGTTTTCTGTAAAATAAATGATTATAGTTTCATAATAAATTATAATTATTTTAGTTTTGTTTTAAAAAATTATTAAGATTAGTTTAAATAATTATTACGCCACTTTTAGAAAATGATTATGAGAATATTTTAATTTGATGTAGTTTAAAATAAAATTTGAGTATGAAAATATTATAAAAATTTCTATGTCCAGAAAATATTTTTATACTGATGACTCTGCAAATTTTATGAAAATATTGAGTCCAGATAACTCATTTCAATAATTCCTCTAAATAACTAAAAAAATTTTAAAACTATGATTTTTTTGAAGTTGTTTTTTTGAAAAACATAAAACGTATATACTCCCTTAAAAATGTGTTTGTTAATATAAATAGATAGTTAAATAGGAATAATATATGAATAATCACTTTACACTGATCATTCTTGGATTTAGTTTATTTTATTCAAATATATCAGAACTAATGGTTTTTTTACAAATACAGGCATGTTGTTTTTAATTCCAATGATTTTGTAAGATTATATACCTTTATGTGTGTGGTCATGAAGGAAATGGTGTCTTATATCTATGTTTTTATCATGTGAGTTATCTGATAGATTTTTACATAAAGTAATGGTACTTGTGTTATCACAAATTATTTGGGTTATAGTAGAAATAATGTCATAGTTAGTGAGTGTGTGTTGAATCTACAAGAATTGATCAGAACAACATAAAACAACTATATCTTTTGATTGACTTGTGGAAAGTGGTATAGTGTGTTGTTTCTTACAAGACCAAAAAATAACATTATAAATGACATGTTCTGGATGTACTTTTATTATACATTTTATATCCATCAATGTCAGCATCAGAAAACCTTTTTAATTAAAAAACATTTCCAAACGAATAAAAAATTCATAAATCCCTAGTTCCCTTAAAATAACAAAACAAATCACCTTAATTATTTTATATAGTATTATTTTTTATTTTTATTATATCTTGCACATAATCATATTGAAAAAATTAAATCTAGAAAGCGTGTTATTATGTAAAGTAAACATCCAATCATACATATAAATATTTTCTGATCAACCGGTTTCTCATTCTCGTTAGGATCAAAAGTATTGGAGGTACTAATGGGAGTACTAATATGTCGGGTTTTTATATCCATTTTTTTATAAATATATTTTATATTCTTATTTTGGGATTTAAAATTTCCTTATAATTTTTATGATATTTAAAAACCACAGAAAATAAGTTATGTAATCGACATGTTTATTTCAATATTATATATCATAAGACCTGAAAAGGAATAAGTTAATGAATCTTGAGTTGATTGAAATATAATTTCATCAATATAAATTTTTTCAATCATAAAATTTTTATTAACTTCTATTATGAAAATTGTTCATTTTGAATATCTCTTAAAAAAAATTTAACAAAAATACAATTAACTTATCATAGAACGATCAAGGGGCTTGTTTAAGTCTATATAAAGTTTTGGTATGTTTATATAAATATTCAAGATGTTTATTATTTTCAAGACCATGTGGTTCTTTAACATAAAATTCATCATAGACATATCAACAAATAAAATCATACTTCACATCCATTTGAAATAGTTTGAAAATAATGAATGTTGTAAAGTCTATAAGTATTCAAAAAAACATTGCATCCAGATAATATGTTTATCTATAATATGTTCCCTATTTTTTTTTATTAAATTTATCGAAAAATATATCTATATTTCTAACTATAATCCCATTTTCCTCAAATTTGTTCTGAAAACCCCAATTTACTACAAGTACAGATGTTTTCATAGGTCATTCAACTAAAGTCCTAAAATTATTCCTTTCAAACTCATTGATTTCATCACGAATTGCCTTAATAAAATCCTAATCACCTAAAGCCTCGTCAGTATACATAGTTTAAAATTATAGTAAAAAATATATATTTTCAATTTAGTTTTTTAAAGAACGTATAGTCCAAACTAGTTGATCTAAATCACCAATGGTAATTTCATTTGAAATATTCCAAATAAACAACTGACTTCATAGGTTTTTAAAAGTATTTTCATCAACAATAGGTTGAAAATATTCTTAAGTAATAACGTTAGAAACACGTTCTTGATTTATTTCCATATGATAAGAAAATTATAACAAAAGATGAAAAATAGTTTTAGAAATAACATCTATGGATGTATGTTGAGGTTGTTTAAAAAAAGTGATCAGTTTATTCAAACATAATATGTAATGTTTCATCAATAGTAAAAGTATTTTTAGTTAAAAAATTATATGCCTTATAAGTAGTGGAATAAATTTAAAATATTACTTCATATGATTTGGGTGAAAATCTATGTATACTATAATTTATATTCAAAATGAATACTTTGAAACCATATAATTTTAATTAATGAACTTTTGGTTTTTTCCCTATCCACAACTCAAAAAACAATTTATTAAGAAAATATCTAATTAAAACTCATTTCATAGTATAGAAGAAAGAAGTGACCACTTAAACCTCAAAAAATTGAAAAATGAGTATTCACTCATAATGGTTCTGGTAATCTCTTGATGAATTATATTTTTCATTCAACTACACTATTTTATAGGTGTTTTCTAGGTACTAAAAAGTTATGTTCAATTTCATTATTACTGAAAAAAGTTCCAAAATCAAAATCTAAAAATTTTACATCATTATCACTATAAATAGTTATCAAGGATATTTTTTCTCATCTATATCTTTGAAAAAAATTGTTTTTAAAATTTATAATGTCTTGGAATTTATTTATAATAAAATAGACACAATTATATCTTTTGTAATCATCAAATAACATATATACTTAATATTTTCCACTGATAAATTCAATTTGTGTAAGACCAAATGAGTCCATGTGCACTAACTATAATGCATCATAAGTTGAGACTTCACTAATATATTAAAAATATGACATCTGTTTCTAACACTGTCGACAAGGGTCATTGTCTTTTGAAGTATCAATCCTATGTTCTATTATGTCCTTAACAAGTCCTTTCATATTCAATATGGATAAGTTTATTAGATTATAATGTATTAAAATTATATTACATAATAAATATTTATCTTCCATTACACTAATTAAACATAAGTCATATCTCACATGGTATTCTATGTAAAGAGTGTAAACATTCTCATTCCAACTGGAAGAAAGAATAAATTCATCCTTGGAATTATGTAATGTACATTTATTAACCCTAAATTTCAAAATTTAACCTAAATAACATAATTAAATTATTCTTATATGTATTTCTATAAGTCCTACATCAAATTAAACGCTTGAAATAACAGATTTTTTAAGAAGAAAAATGTTATATATTCTTATAATATATCATTGATCATTATCTCCAAAAGATATTTTTCCAACATTCATATAGATTATATTCTTAATAAAATATTTACTACCAGTCTTGTTCCTCGAAAATTCACTATCCATGTTTAAAATATTTTCATTACTGGTATTATCATTATTTTCCTAAAAATATAAATGTTAGTTTTTTAGAACCCTGACTTTCTTAGATATGGTATTGTTAGATAACAAATTTTAAGACAAGTGAAGTTGTTCAGTTTTTTTCTTTTGGGAAAATATATTTTTTATATAAAAATAATCCTTATGAAAACATATAGATTAAATTCTATTCAAATAAAAAATTTCTTCTAGTACCCAGCACTATAGAATATAGTGTATAAATGTGTATTTTTAGGAAGAAAAAATTGTGACGGAAAATATGTTTTTATTTGTAAAACTAATTCCAAAAAAGTTAACATGTGGTCTAATTTTTATATAAATTTTTTCAAATTATTCATTATGAATGGTAAATTTGATCAATATTTCTTAAAAATATAAATTTCTCTTTAAATTAAATAACAACATTTTTCCCTCATCTCTATTAGTTTTAAAACTATGTTTTCCTTGTAAAACATTTTTCCTTGAAATAAATTTTTCAAAAAAAATTAAAATAATATTTTTATTATAAATATTTTAATGAGGGTCCATAGAAAGATATAATTATTAGTTAGATAAGAGAGATATTCTTAAATTTACATTAGAATTTTTATCTTTTTAATTATAATATATTTTAAATATTATAAAATTTTTATGTTCTAAATTTTTTCAAAATCATGGAACATAATCATAACATGTTAAAGTATTATATCCTAATGAGAATGATTTTTAATCATAAGATATAGAATTTTTCTAATCAGGATAATTTTAATTTAATGAAATATTATTATGCGACTCATATATATTTTACTTTCCATTATAAATTTATTTACTATGAGTACATTATGAAAAATACAAATGTTCCTCTATTTGGGACTTTCATTATCAATAAAATTATCAGAAGAATCTCCAATAGTGGAATCCAAGTGTTGGAATATGTCAAAACATTCATTCATTTTGTCTTATAGTACTTTTTGGTATTTCTCTCTAAATTCACTGTCTTCTTCTCTTTTCATTTCAACATTAGACAATCAGGTCAAATAAGAACAACATTCTTACATTAATAATAAGTGGCTTTAGAATACTTATTATCATTATTCACCTTATATCTTTTTATATATCAGTATTGAAATTAGTTCTTCTCAAATATATTGTTCATCCTTATAGCTATATTACCAAACATAATTTTAGAATATTATCATATAATAGAATTTGATGGATCAACTTTCTTTTTTATTAAATATTTTATAACTTTATCATCTGACTAAACATTTAGAAGTATAATAGATTATGTAGAAAAAATAACACTTCTTTTTTTTATTTGTCTTAGCATCCATTTTATGTCTTCTCTCATACTATATCAGAGTACTAATCAAATCATTAAAAGTATGATTAATAAACATCTTTGTATCATCCACATATATTATTTTTTATTCCCACTCATTGGAAATTATATCAATAATATTTCAAACAATAATTTCATGATCATGACCTTTTTATCCAAGATTTTGTAAAATATTTATAGTAGGGTTGAATTATTGGTGCGTATTGGAAACAGACTCCCTAGTTTGGAAATCAATGTCTTGGAAATTAGCTCTGAGCATAGCTCTTCAAGATTCTATAACATTGGATGTACCAAAATCTATAACCTTCAATTTACTCCAAATACTATTGGTTGCGTAAAAATAAGATATTTAACTATAGATAATCATTGTTATATAACACAAAAAAGTATTTCTATATATTTAATCTAATTGATATTCTTGCTTCTTAGCAATAGTTAAAGCAGAATCTTTTATATCAGAAATCTTGTATTTTCCAGTAAGAATCATAATGTTTTTAACACCAGTGTAGATCAAAAAATAATTCATCATATCTATCCAATATTAGTAAATGTTAGGTGGTTAACCATGATTTAAACTACCAGGAGATCCTACATTCACAGCTTGCATCTTAAAACAACAGATGTTTTTTTTCTAAAAATACATGTTAGTGTAAAAAACTTTATACACAGAAATATTATATCAAAATGTAGTCATCCTATTTTAAGTAATGAAAAATAAATATATCAATTATATATGTAGTAAAAACCTACTCTGATACCAATTTTATGACCATAAGTGTCTCTTAAATGGATATACATACAAGAGGTAGTTAAATATAGTTCAAATATTTTAATGTAAACAAAACACAATAAATATTAATGTATATTTATTAGAATCACACTTATTATGATTAAAAATTTAAATAATTAGAATCACATTAGATCTGATTAATATTAATTTATGTTTTTATCAAGTGAATAATTACACCGATAAATAAATTTTATAGAAATAATCTTTCTATAACATACATTATTGAATTTACACTTATAAAAACAAGAAATGTTATAACTATAATAGAAAGAATGAAATATAATATATTATTAAAATATATAACTCATTTAACCTAAAAAATAACATAGTCAATAACATTAACTAAAGGGGTCCACAATTTTATACTTACTGTAAAATATGTCTTTCCTTATAATGAAATATCTCAATACGATGATCGGAATAAGCTCACTCTTCTTATACCTTGAAATGACTGATATGATTATCGATGTCTATCTTCCTAGACTAGGAATCCCTCAATTCTGACCGATCAAAATTCTTTATCCTACCAATAGAAGTCCTCAATTGTAACAATGATCATACAAGATTATAGAAGAAAAATATTCTAAAGGAAAAAAGTTTATAAGAGATATGTATAACTACAACACTCTAAAGTATTAAAATTATTGGGAACTATAATATCACATAGATAAAACTTTTCAAGACTTGATTTTCAAATGTGATCAACTATAAACTCTTCAAATGACTAATTATTTATTGGATAATCACTGATAATCATATTTCTATGGTTGTTTCAACAGCCTCAAATAGATGGATTTTGATAGCTCATAATGTTCTATAATAACTGAATGTATGACTTATTTTTTTTAACACCATTACAGTGCTAAAACTATTCCGTATGATATAAATAAGTCTATGTATTCTAATTACAAACATATTTTTGTCGATTTAATTTATAGTAGATTATCAATATTGTAAACCTTAGGAGAATGGGTTTGATTATTTCGATAATAGATTCAGTTTGATGGTCATTAATTAGTTCCATTTGATAGATGGGATAAAATCATAGCTATTGGTATGATTAAAGTTATGTCAGATTACTGTACTCATGATCAATCCTATGATCGTAATGAAAATTTTAATTTTTTAATTCATAATAAATGATATCTTTTTTTATGTATGGTAAAAGGTAATGTTTTCTAAACAATATTACTAAAAACATTATAAAAAATAGTTAATATTTTTTAATAATGTTTTTTTGAATTCCAAAAATAATCAAGTCAAAGAGTTCGAAGCAATACTTATGACTAGACAAAAAGGTGTCATCTGAAGACAGACTCTCAAAAAAGTGGTATATATATTAAATAAGTACTTTAAATTTTAGTTATTCTTACACATTCTACAAACCTATTATATAAATAAAAAAGGATTAATATATATATATATAATTATATATAATTATTGTGATTTCATAATAAATTTTCACATTTTCTCCATCAAATTGGAAATGATAATATCACTCATGCATATGTTTGGATCATTATCTCAACATAGTGATAAGATTAATTTTCCCTAATTATCAATACTCATTGGTTATTGTAATGGATTAATTTTTTATATATGGTATTTATGACATAATTATTATTTTGGATATGTAATATCTTATCTACCTTCTTACAATCTCGTTTTCTAAAAAATGAAAATATTGATCACGCGTACATATAGACTACCACTTCCACGATGTGATGTGATTTTTTTCATTATTATTTTTCAAATTAATGGAAATACAGTTATATTTAATTAATATATATTTTACATATGATGAAATAATTATTCTATATAGGTTTATTATTATAAATACTTCTTTTGTTACATCCATGGAAAATTGGAAACACCGCTTTTCTATACGTAGAGGAAATCATCTTTATGAATTGTTATAATTAATTTTTTCACATCCACTTTTAATTAATATATGTAAAAGTGACTATAATGATTAAATAGTATACCAGTGCTATAAATAAAATTATTTTGAAAAGCAAAATATGAACCTTAAATAAATACTAGGATTTTTGAAAAAAAACATACATGAGAAATAAAGTAGTTAACACCCAAAATGACTACTTCAATATTGGAATGTAAATAAAAGGTGGATAAAGTGTTATAGGTTTATCGTGTCTAATATTATAAGTAAATATTTGGTTCTATTATGTAATTATATTAAATATAATGTTACTATAAAATATTTTAAATTTATTACCAAGAAATTCGTACTTATGGTATATGTTTCTCACTACTATTTTAATTCTATGAGACATAATCCATTTTCACAACTATTTTCAATAATTTTTTTTACATACTTCCCATTTTATTTGTTATATAATGAATTAATTTATATTCATGGTATTCAATATAAAATTTAGATTTACTCTTTTCATGGTGTTATGATTTAAATGTTCCCGAACTGGTAATGGTTTCATGTTAAAATTTCATTTTTATTGTGATTGTTTATTCTTAAATTTATGATAATAAAATCATATGATCTCTCTATCAAATATAATATTTATTTTATTACCCATTATTTAATTCATTTGATTACATGTTTTAACTTCAATTTCCTCCCTTCTAATTCTCAAGACTTAAAATGAATTCTTTTAATGATAGCTGACATTATTTCTCTCTTTGGTCAAAAATATTTTTCTTCCAAATTAATATTTTTTAATAAATTGTTTATATAATGAATTTAAATGATATAATTATTTATTTAATTCCTTTTTTAAACAAACATAATATGTATAATTTTTTAAAATAATATTTTCTTCATTTTATGAATGACTTGCTGTATAGTTTTACTAAAAATATAAAGAGGATTTTTCAGTCAACATACAATGCATGATCACATTTTATTACTAAAATTAAGTCTCATTTCATTGAAGTTTTGATTATATGTTTCCAATGTTAATTTCAATGAAAATTATTTCTTTAATATTTTTTAGTTTTTTTATTATAAATAATTATTTTAAAATGAAAAGGGTATTTTTATGAAGAACTATTACTAGGATCTTTTTAAATTATTCCCATCTATAACAACATCCATTGTTATTTATTATCTTTTACAAGGAATATGATCTTATGTTTCTATATTTAATAATTATCATGTTGGTTTAATATTATGATGATGAAATATTGATGAATCACATTTTATGATCTTATAACGTACAAATGAATGGGTTATGTTTATATAATGTGTGGTTTCATTATATCCCTCAAATAAATTAGGTAAATTTTAATGTATTGTGATCTCAAATGAGATATGTGACTTAATCCCATGGCCAAAATAGGGTATGCATGAGGAAATCCCAATCCTAAAAAAGGTTACACCTAGAGGATATCTTAATCCCAAAGTAGGTACACAATTGTGTAGCCCAAGAATAACATGTTATGAATGTATTAGTAGCATTTTTGACATAAAATTTTAATGATTACGATCATTAAACACCTTATAAACCTCTTTTATGACATGGTCATATGCTCGTTTTCTTTTCTCTTGGATTATGTTCATTAATTCCTTTATAAATCTTGTTTTATTAACTACCAAGAATTATTCTATGCTTAATGATTAAAATAATTTTTATGTATTAATTTAAAATGATAAGATCATGTTCTCATACCCATTTTCTCATGATTTGGTTATATATTACCATTTATTTATATATCCCTTGTATACCCTTACTGAAAATATATTTAATAAAATTATTATGTTTCCATTTAGAAAAGATATTATTATTGTTTTTATGTATAATATGTCTAAAACTGGTGTTAGTGTTGATAAACTATGTGGTAATGATTTAAATATTTTATATGTCATTGGTTTATATATCCTATACTATGAATAAACTAAATTTTTATAGTTCTACAATAGATCATAATGATATTTTTGGAATATTCATCTAATAAGATGTAATATTTATATATGGAATATTTGAGTCAATATAAATAAATAATAGTAGGTGAAAGAAGTTAAATAAAAATAATTATAACTCAATGAAGGGAGGTGAGTAAATAATATCCCTAGAAATATTGATATGTTCTAATGAATGGATATTTAATGAATAAACTTGATTTTGATCTTTGAACCCCATGAATTATATTAATATGGTAAAATATATAAATTTTTAAGTTTCCACACAATATAAATTATATAATGATAAACAATATGACGTATTTTTTCAAGAAATAGAATTTGATAAAAAAAACAACCCCTCGCCTTAGTTACTTACTTATACTAAAGAAATTGAATCTCTAATAAAGATAAAATAATAATCATGATCATATATTTAATATTTTTATCATATTTATAATTGATTTATAAACATAATTTATAAGTATTATTTATATTTATATTATTTTGTTATTATTATTTTTTATATAGGGTGTGAGAAATGTGGATATTCCTTAACTGGTTTCATAATAACAATTTTTTGTTCATTCCATCTCCAAAGTAAATAAAAATCATAAAAGGTTGAATAAAATTTTTAATTATAGTATAGGAATTTATAATTTCTTTATTTAGTGTTTTAGTTACAGTTGTTGATGAATAAATTAGAGAAAAACATGTTTCAATTATCTTTTACAAGAGAATTATGGCATCTTAATTAATGAGATCAATAATTATTTTACTAATACATAACCAAAAAAATAATTATTTACTAATTTTTTCTAAAATCACAAATATTTATGTTTCTATAGTTTCTAGGAATCAAATTTATAACATTGTCCATATTAAATTTTTAAGAGACATAGAAGGAACAAGCTAAAATATATGGGTGGGTATGATTATGAATGTGTTTCTTTTGGAATAAAATAATTTTTACATAAGATTAATGACTAATTTAGATGTTCCTCTAGTGGATAAATAGATTATAATATATTTATATATATATAAATGAATAAATTGAGGAAATTTAGATTTCTCTTTAATGGAGGTCATAGTGGCCACATATAAACTGGAGACACATTTGTTTACATAGAAGAGGAGGAAGATATGGAAAATTTGAAATTTCATAATGTTATTAATTTTAAATTTATTCTATTAATCCATTAAACACACCATTCTAACCATCGACACAATGTGGCATTGAAAAATTAAACATGGCATTAATTGATATGAAACCTCACATATACATATGATGAAATTTTTATTTTTTAATTTTTTTTGGAAGAATTTATAAATTTATAATAATTATTATAATAAAATTTATGTATATTAATAATAATTTTGTTATAATTTAATAATTAATAAACTAAATATTGAAGAGGACGATTTATGAATAAGAGTTTATTATGAAAGTAATACTCACATTGAGAGTTTGGTATTTCTCCTAAAATTCTCTATATAAGTTGTGGTATTCTGATTACATTTAGGGATTAGGGTCTTATTTAAATGAAAGAGACATATAGGAGTGGAAAATCAGAAAGTGTTTGAAAAAATTCATAGGGTATGTGTAGATTTGAATGGGTTGATTTCCTAATATTTTTTAAGTGGAGGAAAAGGGAACATTTATAAATACACATTATTTTTCAAAGATATCATAACATTATTCAAGATTCAATGACTCAAAATATTAATCCATAATTGAGTGAATAGGTTTTTGGTTCTTAAAATACACCATTATGCATCTATATACTTATTTAAGAATGTTTATATTCTTTTACTATTATACTTTTACAATTTTTTTACCACAATAACTATTTTTTAATGAATTAATTTATGTTTTAATAAAAATCTAAGATAGATCCCCATACAAAATTTTTGTGTAAAATTTTAACTTAATACATCTAATATAATTAAAATATATTTTCTAGAAATTTTTTTCACCATTTAGAATTATCAATATTATTAAATATTAATTACCTGTTAAATGACTGATAATATATTTTTATACCTGTGAAAAAATCATGTCAATGTGTTTATAAAAAATATATAATTTTAGTTTTTAGGATAAAATTTTGACAACATTAATAAAAAAAATATTTGAAAATAACACTTTCACCATTATCATTTTCATTAACATTCATATTAGTAATCATACATATATTACTAAAATGAATTTTAACTTACTAAATAATATCAAAACACTAAACATAAATATGAATGATTTTTATTATATATATTTTCTATAAGTGGAGATAAATAATTTTTATATAATAAAATAAAATGAGTTTTCAAATTAAAATATTAGTTAATTTTTTAAGTTATTAAACATGTGTTTCATAAAATCAAAATAATGATCATAAATTTATAGTTTTACTCAATAATAAATATTTGATAATGATATTTTATTACTATTTTTTTATTTTTATTTCTTGATATAGTCATAGAAAAATAAAATTTAGTAAAAACTGTATCTTTCACTATTCACCAAAAAATTAATTATTTCATAAAATTTTAATTAATTAAATTATAAAAATATTGATGTTTTAATTTAAAAATTATGTATAAAATTGAAATTTTATAAGTTTTCCATTTTAATTTAAATTCAAATTATGTAGCAAAATTTAGTTATTTTGAAATATGACATTTTTGAACATTAACTATTCTTAATATAATTACATATAAATTTATAATTTAACCGATGTAAATATATTTGATAGTATATTGAAATAAATAATATTATAATAATTTTAACATGATATATTTCATGTACATTACATCTTTATTATGTATTTTGATGATATATAATACATAGGTTGAGTTTTCTTATTTTCTAGATGATTTTGTGAGATTTATAAGGTATTCAATGGTGTAGAGTTTGGGAAAACCCTGAACATTCTATAAGAAAATGTGTACAAGATTATGGGATTAAATAGGTAGGCTTGTAGTTGCCACACTATTTTTCCAAATTGTGTTTCAAAAACTTGAAACTAGGTAAGTGGATACATTGAGGAAAAACATTGGTGGAAATCGTTTTTTAATCCATTCATTGTAGATATTTCAGGTGGGGATTGGAGACAGCAGCATGTGCATAGTTAGCACATAGTTTCCCAAACTATATGGACTAACCATGCATTATGCATTTATCAACCTAGAAATTATATTTTACCATGGATAAGATCTTCAAAAACCCCTTTCTTATCTTTCTCTTATATCACCCCCTCAAGATCAAGTGCATTCCTATGAATTCATAGATATCTTTGATATGGTGATTAGAATCAACAAATTAAGGTGTGTTGGATCTCTTTAATAAGTGGTATGTCATCTCTCTCTCTCATTCTGACTAGATCTTCCCATGTTTTCTCTTATAGTGAAATATATCTATTCAATTATATATATATATATATATATGTTACTTGATGTGTATTTTGATGAAATATTATTGGGATATAATGAAGGGAAGAACTTTTAAGCCATGATCTAGAGGTTTAGTGGGTTGTTCCACTTTTGCTTTAAGTATATTGATGTACATGTATTATCTAGCATAATAAATTTTTGAGAACATGATGGGTTGATTTTTGAATCACTCTTTAATAATTTTGTTCAGAATTTAATGGTTATTTTAATTAAAAAATATCTTTTAAAAAGATACAAAAATGTAATTTGATAAACTGATTGAAGAGAAATGGTTTTTAAAGTAATTTTTTTTATAACATGTCGTGTGTGGGTGGAATGAGTTCACAAATTTTATGGAAAGAACCATTTTTTAAAAGAAAATGGGGCCAGTTCTAATGTGTAAAAAGGTATATTCCATTAAGTGATGACATGGTGATTGGATTGTTCACTAAAAAGGAGTATTAGGACTGATGTTGTACATGCATGAGTATGTGAGTTATAGAATAATGATTCAATGTGGTAATGGTTTGGGAAAATGTTTAATTATTTCATTATCTAAATGTTTTGAACTATGTATGCTTATTATTGATATATATTATTATTAACTAACATGCTCGTGTACCTAATTTTTTCTGTTTGTAGGTCTTAGAGAATATCTATTGATTTCTATAGTCACTACTTTTTTAATCACATTAGTGTATTTATAGACGTTGTGTACCGATATATAGGTAAAGACAATGAGTTATACATTACTAGTTGTATATCATGATGTAGTGG
Source organism: Viscum album (assembly GCA_963277665.1). Taxonomy (NCBI): domain Eukaryota; kingdom Viridiplantae; phylum Streptophyta; class Magnoliopsida; order Santalales; family Viscaceae; genus Viscum; species Viscum album. Next base: position 856,333,430 of record OY728155.1, on the reverse strand, counting down.
TCTTGTGATCTAGAGTTAGGGTTGTAAAATTTTATTCTATCTGCTACTCTAATGTTTCTCTCTGATTTGATTTTTAATTGACTACTTTGCATGCATTATATAGAGATTTTTTCCTGGTTACATTTCAATCAAGTTTTCATCACCTCATTTTAAATAATTCATCAATTATCATGTGTAAAGACCCATAAATCTCAAGGAAATGTTTTTCTTAATTTCTTTGGAATTTTACAAGTGTGTTGTTTTTTACGGCACCTGATTCCGAGGCCCGGTGTGCCCGGAATCTTTTTCCGAAGATTATCTCGGGTATGTTCAGTGAACGAATGAGCGGGATTTCCTAACTTTTCAACCGATGCTCAGAGTCAAAATCCATGGGCACCGATGAAATCGCAGCGCCGGTAATTGCTTTGGAAGACTTTTCCTGGAGTTGCGTTTGCTCGGGAGGAGATGTTAAAAATTTGAGGATTAAAAATAAAATTGTTTTATAATTTATTTTTATTTATTTACTAATGCTTAAGCGTTGTGGAAATGGAAGATGCAAGGAAGTTGGGGTGGGGCCTACATGAGCCCCCACCTCCATCAATTTTCCCCAACACCCCATTTATTTCCCCTCTAACAATTATTTCATAACTCTTCCACGTTAATTTACAGGCTAATAAAACGCCTCATTAATTGGACAACGCATGTTAATTAATTCATGAATTCAATTTGATTTTCAAATTAATGTTGGCATGTGTGTGTGTGAATAAAATAAGTCATGGTATTATTTTATTTTTGGTGGATTGTTTTTTTGTAATAAGGAAGTGAACACTTGCGCTCTGAAGAACATCTTATTCCTCGTCGAAAAACGCGAAGAATGTCGAGTCTACGGTGAAGAACTCCGTCACCGCAAGGGGAGATCATCGTACCATCTCCTCTCCTCTCTGCCGCTAGTGAGAGACGCCATCTTTGGATAATGACGACATGCCACATCCTTCATCGGGCGAACACCGACGATGCTTACGGAGCCTCGTTCCGCGACGCCGTCTTCCGCGACATCTTTTTCCCGCGACGATCCTCGTTCAACGACTTCTTCGAGGTAGGGGTTTTAAGTCCAAATTTAATGGATTAAATTTGTGCTCACTTAACGATGTTTAATTATTTCGGCCACCTATTATCAAATTAATGGGAGGAGGTCGGACTGCACGAACACAACCGTTCCTCCTCCCCCCCTTTTTTGAAGCTCTTCGTTGCGGTTTGGGACGAAGGCGGCGTGGTGCAATGCCACCATGTAGGGATGAGAAATTTTACAGCGGAAAAGCAGCGCGATTCCATCACGCGGCGCTGTTGAGTCCGAAGGGGGCCGCGGCGATAGCAACGGCTGGCCCGCTAGGTCGGCCACTTTTGAAGAACCTGGGGTCGTAACCCCCTGCTGGCCAAGAGGCGGGCCCCCTCGTGGGGGTTGTTTCTTCAATCAAGGCGGGGGGGGCGGCAGCGCCCCCCTCCGCATCTCGCTCGGCCAAACGGCTGACCTTCTGGCCACGTGGAGAATGTCGGTCGGGCCGGTCTGTGCCAGCCGGGCCGGACTTGGAACAGGTTCGGGTCGACCCGTTTCGGGCTGACCCAGGGGGTCTTGGGCCGGGTCAGTCCGGGCCCAAAACCCCCTAAAACCGGACAGGTTCGTTTAAATGCCTGTAACGTGGAATACGGACCTCTGATCGACGCACCATCAGTTGCGATGCGATCCTTGGGCTGGGACGGTTGTTTTGGTATATTACACTCAAGGTTTAGGAGATCTTTGTGTATGGCCCGGTTGGTTCGAACACAAAACCAACTGGGCCCTCGGAGTGGAAATGCTCATAACTTGAGCTCCGGACGTCTGATTGACGTGCCGTTGACTTCGTTGGATCCCTCTTAGTGAGACAGACCTTCTGGCTTACTCCGCTCGTGGTTTGGATGCAGTTGTAGTACAGTCGGGTTGGTTTTGACTTAAAAATCAACCGGGCCCCTTGGGACGAAAAGGCCAATAACTCTCAGACCGGGCGTTTGATTGACGCACCCTCTATCGCGTTGTGTACCTTTTATCGAGACGGAACTTTGGGATACATCAACTCCAAACCACATGTCAATTGATGTATCGACCCCCTCGGCTCATGGAGCGGACCCTCCCGGAATCTAGCATGCTGTGTACGGGAACCCTAGAGATGGTTGTGACTGTAAAGATGATGACCACTGCTCTAAAATCCTCTGTGGGTTCGGCAGCGATGACGACTGCACTGAAATTCTTTGTGGGATCGGCAGCGATGATGACCGTACTGAAATCCTTCCCGGGTTCAACGGAGATTGACTACTTTCCTTGTATCCTATGTGGGTTCGGCAGTACGTGACTACTGTTCGTGTATCCTACGTGGGTCCGGTAGTATTTGACTCTGTACTTGTATCCTACGTGGGTCAGACAGAGTGGCTAGTATAGTATTCTACATGGGTCTGACAGCTTAGTTGGTCTAGTATCCTACATGGGTCCCAACTTAGATGAATCAGTGGCTACATCTGATCATCTCTACCACCTTACGAAGACGTATACTCGTGTGAGCTGAGTCTTGACTTTCAGTAATTATCTTTGATATGATTGACTTGCTATCCTTAGTGTATTGGATTGTGTTATACTATATGGATTGGTTGTGCTATCCTGTGTGGACTAAATCGAACGTGGGCTCGGATGTTGGAACTGAACTGGAATTGATGACTTAGGTATATGTATGAGCATATACCTAAGTAGATTTGGTTGTTACTTCATGATTATATCTTTCCTTTTTGGATTATACTTGTGGATTCTGGGAGACCTTCGGGGGTCTCGGGGTCCCTACTGAGTAGCGTATACTCACCCCTACATGGGCTATGCCCGCACTTCGTTGTGTTGGATGCAGACGACGGATAGTGCTGATTGTGGTTGAGGATTCTGGAGCAATTATGCACCTGGAGGCGGACCACTGGGGGGGAAGTACACGGAGCAGACGGCTGGACCCGAGGGGCTGAGGAGGAGGCTATCTGTACCCACCCTTCAGGTGGGATTTTCAGTGGATGGATTGACGTTGCTGCTTTACCTTTCAGTTCTTGTACTTTCTTTCCAGTTTCACTTTACTTTCAGTTTGGGTTTGTATTCTGACCCACTTACTTTTCCACACTTACTGTTGTACCCAGTTTACCTTAGTGTTTACTTCAGCTTGTTTACATTGTGGTGTTTGTTTACTTATAAAGTCAATGCCTTCCCTTTTTATCGGGATTTATTACTTTGATGCTAGCCACCTGTAAAGACCCGTAAAATTCAAGGAAATTTTTTTTCTTAATTTTCTTTGGGATTTTACAAGAACACAGTTTCAGAAGGCACCAGATTCCGAGGCCCGGTGTCCCCGGAATTTATATCCGAAGTTTAGCTCGGGTACATTCAGTGAACGAACGAGTGGGATTTTATAACTTTTGATCCGGTGCTCGGAATCGAATTCTGAGGGCACCGATGGAACCGTAGCGCCGGTAATTGCTTAGGATCGCTTAATCTGGAGTAGCTTTTACACGAGTGAAGTTGATAAAAATTGATGAAGTTAAAAATATAAACTTAACAACAATTTTTATTTTTACTCTAAGTGTATAATCCTTGGAATAGAAGTTGGGTAACTACCCAACCTCCCTTGGGAGGTTATGAGGGTGGTGGGGCCCACACGAACCCCACCCCTTCATATCCTCTAAACCCTCTCAACTTACATTTAATTTTTGATAACTTAAGATTATTAACTTATGGAATTAATGTGGTGAGTTAAAAGTAAGTTTTTGAAATTCAAACTCTTGAATTTCAAAAGCCTTGTTGTGTTAATAAAATAAGTTGAGAACTTATTTTATTTGGGTTGGTGTTTAGTTGTTTGATAGGTTTTGGAGAAAAAGCTAAGGAAGTCTTGATTTCTTCATTCCCTTTGACGAAGAACGCGAAGAACGAACGATCTCCGACGTGGAGCGTCGAGCCCTCGGAGACCGTCTTCCGCGACACCGACCCGCGACGCAACGTCTTCTTCCACGATGTTCTTCTTCCGCGATGCCTCTTCCGCGACGATTTTCCGCGACGAAATCTCCGTCAATGTCTTCGAATCCTTGCTTCGCGACGCCGGCATTCATCATCTCTTTTATCAAGGTAGGGGGTTTATTTTATTTAATTATTTTTCCGTTCTTGAATTCTAGTTCGTCGTTCTTCGTGGATATACGACTAATTGTTATCGATTAACGAGAGGGGGCTGGACTGCACAAACACGGCCGACCCTCCTCCTTAATCCATGTTTGATTCTTTGTGTTTGGGACGGAATGGCGTGGTGCCGTTGCACCACGCGGGAATCACACGACATGTAATACGCGACATCGTCGCGCCGCGCCGGGAAGATGAACAAGGACGCGACGCCGCCGCGTCGCGTCGATGAAAGACGAATACGTCGTAGCTGAAGCGAGGCTGCGGCGGAGGGGCGCGGTGCCGTCACACCGCGCTGGACGAAACAAGCTGTGACCGGCTCTGGGCCGCGGCGGAGCGGGTGACCGGCGGCCGGTGTCGGTGAACGAGAAGGACCGGCCGTCGCCGGTCCTTGTCGAAAAAACCGTCCGGCTAGTGTGGGCCAGCCGGACAAAGGGGATCTGGGGGGAATTAATTCCCCCGGTCGGCTTTACAAAACAGCCCCCTTAATTGGGGGGCCGCTGTTTCACCAGGGGGGCAGGCACCCCCCCCCCGCTTTGCCAACAGCTCGGCCAATGGCCGAGCTGGCCAGCGCGCTGGGCGCGCTGTGCCCTGGCCGAGCTGCTCCCAGGCCACGCCAGGCCAGGTCGCGCTGGGCCGGGCTGACCAGGACTCGGGGCGGGTCGACCCGGTTCGGGCCGACCCGGGGGTCTCGGGCCGGGTTGGTCCGGGCCCGAAACCCCCGTTTTCGTACTATCTACGGTCTTTTTCCCATAACATGGGCTACGGACCTCCGGTCGACGCACCGTCAGTTGCGATGCGATCCTTGAATCGAGATGGGAGTTTCGGTATATTGCACTCAAGTTTTCGGATTACATTGAGATCGGCTGGGTTGGTTCATACACGAAACTAACCGGGCCCTCGGAGCGGAAACGCTCAAATCATGAGCTTCGGACGTCCGATTGATGTGTCATTGACTTTGTTGGATTCCTCTAAGTGAGACGGATATTTTGGATTCCTCCGCCCAAGGTTTGGACGCAGGTGGAGTACGGTCGGGTTGGTTTTTCCTTAAAAACCAACCGGGCCCTCGAACGAAAAAGCCAATAACTCTCAGACCGGGCATCCGATTGACGCGCCGTCTGCGACGTTGAGTTCCTGTTGACGATACGGAACATTTGGATACATAAAATCTGGACTATGTGTCAGTTGATGTATCAGCCTCTCAGCTCGTGAATCGGACCCTCCCGAACGAGCTTGATGTGTGCGGGAACCCTAGAGCTGGCTGCGACTGCTACTGTGAATGCGACGACGACTGTGCAGAGATCCTCAGTGGATTCAACGACGAAGACTACAGCACCCAGTGATCCTGTGTGGATCAGTGCTACCGATCCTGTGTGGGTCTGATCCAGTGTGGGTCAGCGCTCAGCAGTTCTGTGTGAGCCAGCGCCTACAGATCCTGTGTGGGTCTGATCCTGTGTGGGTCATTGCGGGGGTTAGTTTCCTACCGATCATGTGTGGTTCAATGCGGGGGTTAGTACCTATCGATCCTTTGTGGGTCCGATGACTTAGATGGATCAGTGATCATCTCTATCATCTTTCGAAAAAGTATACCTGTGTGAGCTGAATCTTGTTTGCTTTCCTGTGTGGATTGTGTTGTGCTATCCTGTGTGGATTACGTTTTGCTTCCTGTGTGGAATACGTTTTCTTTCCTGTGTGGACTGTGTTGTACTTGGGCTCGGATGTTGGAGCCGAATTTGAATTGATGACTTAGGTATATGTATGGGCATATACCTAAGTAGTGTCGGATGTTACTTCGTGATTGTATCTTTCCTTTGTGGATTTTGGGTGACCTTCGGGGGTCTCGGGGTCCCTACTGAGTAGCTTATACTCACCCCTGCACGGGATATGCCTGCACTACGTTGTGTTGGTTACAGATGACGGACAATGCTGATCGTGGTGGAGGCTTGCGAAGAAGAATGGTACCTAGAGGTGGAACATTGGGCGGGACGTACTCGGAGCGGTAGGCTAGACCCAAGGAGTAGTGGAGCCTTTTCTGTACCCACCCTTCATGTGGGATTCCCAGTGGATAGCTCGTCGTTGTGGATTTACCTTTCAGTTGCTGTTTTCCCTTTCGAGTTGTACTTTACTTTCATTTTGGGTTTGTATACTGGACCACTTACTTTCCACACATACAGTTGTACTCTTTTTTTACTTAGTGTTTACTTCTACTGCTTGCTTGCTCTGTGGTGTTTGTTTACTTTATAAAGGCAATGCCTTCCCTTTTTACCGGGATTTACGCCTTGGTGCTAGTCGCTAGACCCTGGCCTATGGAAGGCGGGCTTGGGGTAGTCACGACACGGGCCCCGAGGACGGGTCGTGACATCTCCAGCCCCTGTCCTATGGAAGGTGGGCTTGGGGTGGTCACAGAATGGGCCCCGAGGACGGGTCGTGACAAATTGGTATCAGAGGAGTTTGGTTCTACTGCAGAACTCAGGACTCTGATCTTTCTTCAATGTGAAGAAATAGTGTTAATGGTATTAAGTGTGGTTATTAGTCCAAGTAGTCCAATGTTGGTGTGGCGGCCGACGTATCCATACACCAGGACCCTGACTACTGATTTCCGACTAAGTGCACCCAAACATTGATTGCATGTGTGTTTCAAAAGTCTTCTTTGTGATTAATTTATGTCAGCTCACCAGGTATTCTTTATTGACTGTGGCACACCTGTTACTTTTCAAGATGGCCCCACGATGGCATCCAACTCGGGTTCAAAGCTTTGTGCGAGACGACGACCCACTGAGAGATGAGGCCTCGGTGCAGGGCCCTTTAACAGCGGAGGCACCGGCGGTACCTCTACCCGCCAAGCCACCGATTCCCCTAGCCCCAGCGACTGAGAGTGCACGTCGCCTTAGTGCACTGTATGAGTTTCAGCGTCAGATACCGCCCAGGTTCTACGGGGAGACGGACCCTCAGGCAGGTGATCATTGGCTGGAGGTTGTAGTTTGGGTTTTCGGGCTAGTGGGGACACCAGCTGACCTCATGGTGATCCTTGCATCGAGCCTCTTGCATGCGGCAGTAGGAAGATGGTGGAGCCTGATGCTCTATTTGCACGACGAGGAATCTCTCCTCTGGACGGACTTTGAGAGTCTCTTACGCTCAGAGTTCGTCCCAGCCACCCTATGTGCGGTGCACATTCAGGAGTTACTACAGCTGCGGCAGGGCAACATGACGGTGTAATCCAGTTTTCTATTTAACATTCCTTTGTTCCATTAGACAAAAATTGAAAACAGTTTTCATGCTTACGTACAACCTACCATCTCCATGAACGGTGTAATCCAGTTTTCTATTTCAATCTTTTTTTGATATATAAATATAAATATAATGAATGTATATGATATTAATTTCATTTTTATATTTAATTAGATGATTTAACCAAGATCAAAGTACAATTACCAATACTACCAAATAAAGATATTTGTGAAATTAAAAGAACTTATCACCCAGAACAATTATTTTAATAATTAATTATTAATAAATGATTGACAAAATTTTTTAAGAAAATCATATAATTTATGAATTTTATTATTATGGTCCTTTAATATATGTATATTAAATATAATTCTCTGGAAATATGTTATATTATATACTAATTTTATTTTATAAGGTTTATATAATATTTAATTTATATTTTATATCATGAATCTATTTAAATCCATATTATTTAAATTTTTTATTTTATTTTCTTTTATTCATGGTGGTTAGAATTTGAATGATACCAAATTGGCAATGATTTACTCACAATCTCATCATTATTTGAGATTGTTTATGTTTAAGTGTCCACGGAGTATTTTTTTATATTTAAATCTTAAAACAAATATATTTTATTTTCATATGGTAATTTTTAAAAAATAATTGTTTACCCTTCATCTTCATTCGATTAAGTACTCAAGAGGAAGATTAATTTTTTTTAATGTCTTATCTTTTTCCAAATGGATAAAAATAAATCTTATTATCAATTTCAAAGTGAGCTAAATTTTGAAATTTATCAAAAAATTCTAAAAGGAATTATTTTAACTTATATGTTATAAATTTAATTTATTATCATCATTAATTATTAATTCATTAAATCATACATTATATTTTTTCATGGTAGTTTTAATAGAAAAATATTTTTATTAATATTCAAGAAAATGATATGATTTTGAAAGTGAATTTCAAATTGAAAATAGTATTTTCCTGAATAATGATTTTAGTGATATTTTTATAGAATTTATTTTCTTCAAGAAATAAATAATTAACTATAATTAGAAATATAAATCTTTTAGATATAACGAATATTTCCTCTCTCTAGATGGTTTATGATCAGTTTGAAAAGGTAATATATTGACAATCTGTATGCTAGTTATTCCAATATGGTTAGTTATTAATTTCTATTTAATATTGGTTAAGTTTCCTTCTTTATTCATATTATTAATGAATTTTGAATTATTAAGTGATGTTTTGGACTGTAATGAACCTTAATTCATAAACATAGAGTCATTATTTACTTTATTACATTGGAATAAAATACAATTAATCACATCATGAATGAATGAATAGTTTGGTAGCCTTGTTAAACTTGATCAATAACTAATCCAAAAATTTTATTTGAATATAAAAATTATAAGATAATTTTGTCAGAATTACATTATTCCTTAAATAATATCCTTTCATATAATTTATTGTTATGTTAATGGATTCTTGGAGAAGTATTATAAATATATGTGAGCTTAGTTTCTCAGTATGGATTATGTATTGTATAATACATCATAAATAAATATTGAATATTCAATATGGGTAGGTAAAACACTAAAAACAGATACCATTTAGTTAATAATGTGGATATTATAAATAGAAAAGTAATAATAAATATGATAAGTAAAATAATTGAACACGCATTCCATTTAATCAATATACTAAGAAAGAAAAACATTCATATATAATATCCTTGTGAAAATATCTTGTATAATAATAGTAAATAAATTATCAATAAAAGAAATTATTAATTTTATATTTTCATATTATAGGAATAATGATACCTATACTATTAATAAATTTCACTTGTTGTTTTAAAACTATAGGTTGAATCATTTTTAACATGTAAAACTAAATTGTCTTTGGAGACATGTCGATGCATCGAGGGGATATATAATTATGGAACCACCTGTCACTATATGTCCAATTAATTAATCATATATCAAGCTATATATTCAATTAATAAATAATATTCCTTATCAAAAATACCCTAATTGGGTAATGACCACTTATTTATGAATATTTCCATATTTAATTAAATAATTTCCTATGTAAACAACATATGTTTGAATGGTATATAGTTTAGGCAATATTCCATATCATGATACGAATAATATAGATAAACTATAATTGAAACACTAACCATAATTAATAAATTGTTATTCATGTCATCCATATCAATTTTGTAGTATATACACCACCTTAATGTGAATATGTTCATATTATTAAATATGTCTCAATGAAATGAAAATTGAGAAAAAAATACATTAAATGATCATAACATTGAAGTGAGAAATAATAAATTCCTAAATTATGTGTATAAAATGTTAATCCCCATATAACATTTTGAAATTAAAAATTTTACAATAAAAATTAATTATACACATAATATTGGAAAATCAAAGGAAAATGAAGAAGTAATATACCAAATGAAAAAGAAATCGGAATATGAAATTCTTTACTGGTAGGAAAATTTCAGCTAAAAAACATGAATGTAATAATTAAAATACCATAAATTTTAGTTATTCATTATATCACATGTAAAAATTATAGTATATAAACCATTTTATTGAAATTAGGTGCACAAAAATATAATATTCCTCACTGAAGGGAAATTTAGACAAAGTACCTTACATCACATTTTTTATTATTTAAACATGCTTTAAACCCCAATATATTGGTTTGGTGAATTTTATTAATTCATACATGAACCATATTCATACTGAAAATATCATATATTATCATATTAACAAATTTTACCACATGTATTTCAAAAACAGTGCATTATTTTCATTATTTTGGGAGTTAATTATCTTGTATTTTCATGTGTGTTTCTTCATCAAATTTATAATTATATTTGATTTGATATATATTCATATTAAATATAATTATATTAATGTTATTAATATAATATTTACATAATAGATGCATTTTTATAACCATTTTATAATTTTTTACATGGAAAAATAATCACATCACTTCGTAGATACGGTAGGTTGCACATACCCATGAGTGATGATATCATTCCCATGATGAATGACTGGGTAAAAAATTGGATAATATATTAATTTTAAAAAAATATCAAATATTTTATATAAAATATACTCATTAACTTCATCATTATTAAAATCTATTTAGAATGTAAGTGAAAAAATAATTGTATCTCCTCACGAGGTCGTAGTTCTCCGTACAAACAAGAAAAATTATGTAAAGACCCGTAAAATTCAAGGGAAATTTTTTCTTAATTTTTTTTTGGGATTTTACAAGAACGCAGTTTCTGACAGCGCCTGATTCTGAGGCCCGGTGTGCCCGGAATAAATTTCCGAAGTTTAGATTGGGTATGTTCAGTGAACGAATGAGCGGGTTTTTCTATCTTTTGAACCAGTACTCGGAATTGAAATCCGAGGACACCGATGAACTCACAGCGCCGGTATTTTCTTAAGAGGACTTTTACCGTAGGTGCATTTTCTTGGGAGAAGAATGTAAATTTTGGGGTTTAAGGAAGAAATAAATAAAATTGTGAACAATTTTATCTTTGTTAACCAAGGGAGTTAAATTCTACCATGGGAAGTTGTTGGTGGGACCCACAACCACCCAACTTCCCATGTGTGGATATGTGGGAGGTGGGGCCAACACGAGACCCTAACCCCCTTGATCTTCCCATAACCCCCTTGACCTCCCATAACTCACTTACCTCTTTAATTTTGGAACTCCACTTTAACTTATGTGACTCTTCCTCTTCCCTATTCCTCTTTCACTTTAAACATTCACCAAACTCCTTTTTTAATTAATGAAACCTACACAATTAATGAATTAAGTTATTCAGATTTTGAATAGCTTGAAAGATTAATTAAAATAAGGGGGATTCTTATTTTAATAAGGTTGGCATTTGTTTAGTGGGTAGAACCCTCTTCAGAGAGAGCTTTGTGAAGGAAGAGGGGTTTTCCTCCATCATTGAAGAACACTGAAACCTCTGGTGAGGAACGACACACCCTTCCACGAAGAACGACGACGCACCCTCTATCCCTTTCTTCATGCGACAAGAGAGGAGACGTCGATTCTTATTTGGGTGCACTTCTACAATGACGGAAGCGACTAAACACCAACGACCGTCGTCACTCTCAATTCCTTCTTCGCAATGCCATTCTACCACGACGTTCGACTTCCGCGACTCGACGGCGTGCGATGTGCAATTTCGGGACGAACCTTCGTTCAACTTTTTTTTCGAGGTATGGGAATTTATTTGGTGTTCTCTTATATTTTGAGAAAAGAACAACGAGTGCATACCAAACATTTCCAGGTTGATCCGCAGATCGTTCGTTAATGCGGGTTGATGTTGATGATTATTGTTTTTGCCTGTGAATTATTTCTTTGTCATACGTCGACTTCTATTTGATGGCCGCTTGCTATCATTATAACGGGAGGAGGTTGGACCGCACAAACACGGTCGACCCTCCTCCCCCTTGTTGTTGATTATGTTGCGGCTCGAACAAAGGTGGCGCGGTGCAACGGCACCGTGCAGAATCATGGAGAAATATGACAAGGATGCATGGCACCGTTGTGCCGTTCCGTTGAGGCCGAACGAAACCGCGGCTGGGGTCGGGGCTGTAGAGGCGATTCGAAGACTCCACTGGTTGAACGTTGAGCGCGGATTGACAAGCGATGACAAACAGGGCCGCAAGGTAATTTTTAAGCCTCTGCAGTGATGGTCGGGTCCCGGGAGGACGGTTGGCGAAGGCGGCGAGCAAAACGTACCACTGGAGCGCGTCCGGTGGTCCGCGGAAAACACCATCAGCACGCCGCCGGGGAGGGTTGCGGCGGCGGCAGGCCGCTGGTCCCTCGACCGTGCGGGACCGAGGGAGGCGGTACGCGGCGCTCAGCCGAATCTGTTGGCAAGGGGCCGCCCCCACACGGGGTCGCGGTCTCATTCAAGGGGGGCGGTGCCCCCCCCCCCTTTGCGCATCCGCTCGGCCGTTTTGGCCGAGCCACCGGGCCTAGCCAACGCGTCGGGCCGGACCGCCAGGCCGGGCGGCGCCAGTCGGGCCCGGCTGCATCCAAGTGGGCCGGACCCGGTTCGGGCCGACCCAGGAGGTCTTGGGCCGGATCAGTCAGGGCCTGAAACCCCCACTTCCGGACCTTTTTCAGTACTTTGCCCATATCTTGGGCCATGAACCTCTGATCGACGCACCGTCAGCTACGATGCGATTCTTGGATCGAGACGGTCGTTTCGGTATATTACACTCAAGGTTTCAGAGAACTTTGGGTTCGGCCGGGTTGGTTTGGATACGAAACCAACCGGGCCATCAGAGCGGAAACGCTTATATCTTGAGCTTCGGACGTCCGATTGACGTGTCGTCAACATTGTTGGATTCCTCTTATTGAGACAGAACTTTTGGCATACTTCGCCTGAGTTTTGGATGTAGTTGGAGTATGGCTAGGTTGTATTGTACCCGAAATCCAACTGGGCCCCTCGAACGGAAAAGCTAATAACATTCAGACCAGACGTCCGTTTGACGAACCGTCAGCGGCGTTGGTGATCACGTTGAGAAATGGTCCCTATGAGCATAACCTATGATATTTCGGGGTACAGTTGAGATATGGCCGGGTTGGTTCGTACACGATACCCACCGGGCCCTTGGGATGAAAAGGCTAATAACTCACAGACCGAGCGTCCGATTGACGCGCCGTCTATTGCGTTGAGACCCCTATGACGAGGCGGTCCTTTGAGATACATTTTAATGGGAATTTGAGATACTTGGAGTATCGACCTGTAGCTCATGGATCAGACCCTCTCGAAGATGATAATATGGAGTACGGAGACCGTGTAGCCGGCTGAGACCAGAAGACTACTTGACTGACTCGACTTGGAGTGAGTCGAATTGCCCAGTGGACGGAGCACTACTTTGTTTGGGTGAAGACCCATGGAGGACGGAGCACTACTGTGTGACAGTGCCGACCCGTGGTACTCATTCGGAGAGTACCTCTGAAGTCTATTAGGGGGTGTGCACTACTGTGTCTGGGCGGAATACCCCGGCGGGAAGCACTACTGTGTTTGGGTGGCTGACCCGCGGTACTCGAAAGGAGGAGTACCTCAAAATTCTTAGGTTAGTGAGCAGTACCTCAGAGTCGTGACATGACCACGGTACACTCTAGAGACGGGGCTCTTCAGCAGTTACGGTTTTGATAATGAAAATCCTAATTTGAGCTGAGTCTTTGATTTTTGTGTTTACCTCATGATTGAGATGGGTCACTTGATAACTTAGGTATATGTATGGGAATATACTAGGGTAGTGGTTATCCGTTGGTTTCATAATATTTGTGTTTCCTCATGATTGAGATGGGTTACTTGATAACTTACGTATATGTATGGGTATATACCTAAGTTGAGTTTATATGTTGATATCTTTCCTTGTGGTTATCCTTGTTGGATTTAGTGTGACCTTGAGGGTCTCGGGGTCCCTACTGAGTATTGTTATACTCACCCCTACACAGGCTATGCCCGCACCTCGTTGTTTTGGATGCAGAAGACGGACAACGCTGACAGAGCCTGAGTGTTCGAGGACTGGACGGTACTCGGAGGTGGACCTCATGAAGAGTCAGTATCCAGAGGTGGACTTCACGATGAGACGATACTCGAAAGAGGTTGATAGTCAAAAGCGTAGTGGAGTCTATCTGTACCTACCCTTCAGGTATGATCCGTGGTGGATGATCCAGGAGCTGCGCTATATGTACCTACCCTTCATATTGGATCCGAGGAGGAAGACCCAGGATCTTCTACCTTTGTTCTAGCTGTAGTCTTTTTATGTTGTACCTTTGTTCAGTTGTAGCTGTACTTCCGATTGGGTTTTTATTCTGGCCCATTTAGTTTTCAGCCCCTCCTTTTATACTTAGTGTATTACTTCCGCTTGTACTCTATGGTGTTTGTTTACTTTTTTAAAGGCAATGGCTTCCCAGTTATCGGGAATTACGCCTTTGGTGCTAGTCGCCAGCCCCTGGCCTATGGAAGGTGGGCTTGGAGTAGTCACGGCACGGGCCCCGAGAATGGGTCGTAACAAATTGGTATCAGAGGAGTCGGTACTAACACAGAACTTATAACTCTGATATTTTCTTTCTGTGAAGCGATAGTGTTAAGAGTACCGAATGTGGTTTTCAGTTCAGGGAGTCCAGTGTTGGTGCGGGCGGCTGACGTATCCATACACGAGGACCCTAACAACTGATTTCCAACATTGTGCACGAAAACACTGATTGCGTGTGTGTTTCCATAAGTTTTTAAAAGTCAGCTCAAACCAGGTCATCTCTCCAGGTATAAACATTTTACCATGTCACGTTGTTTCTTTCTGGATGCCTTTCCATGGACGACCAGCTAGAGCCCAAAGGGATGTGCGTACTGACAGCCTGCCGAGCGTCGACGCTTCGGTACAAGGCCCTCTTATAGTTGAGACACCAGCGGAGGCACCAGTGGTACTACCATATGTTGGGCCACCGATGCCACCAGCCCCAGCAGTAGGCGATGCACGCCACTTGAGCGCGCTGCACGAGTTCCAGTGCCAGAGGCCACCGAGGTTCCGGGGAGAGACGGACCCGCAGGCGACTGAGGATTGGCTGGAGGCTGTGGTGAGAGTCTTTAGGCTAGTGGGGACGCCAGCAGACTTCATGGTGATCTTTGCTGCCAGCCTTCTTTAGGCAGTAGTAGGAAGGTGTTGGAGCCACTTATTATAGTTTTGTGATGGGATGACCTTCACATGGGAAGACTTCGAGGCCTTCTTTCGGGTGGAGTTTGTGCCAGTATCTCTACACCCCAAGCGTGTACAAGATCTGCTGCCTTTGCCGCAGGATTTTTGATCAGTAGTCGAGTCATCTTTGGGTAGTAGACAGATGATGCAGAGGTCCAAGAGGACCAGAGCCAACCGTACGAGGAACAGGAAGTGTTATGAATACGGAAGGAAGGGTCACCTGGCACTTGACTGTCTGACCCCCCGCACAGTCGATCCGCAGGCGTTGGAGGAGCCACCAAGGCAGAAGCAATGGTGGGTGTTTGAGAAATAGACGAGCAGTGGACAAGGCAGTAGAGCTCCGAGAGCAGGTGGACAGGAGAAGAACTATTGGATACGTCCCTTTTACTTCTAGTTCCATGTTTCTGTTGTATTTTTGTCTTTGTACTATGAGGTGAAATAATAAAAAGACACTTATCATAGTGATGTTTGCTTTTATGTCCTTTTGTTTGGCTGATAGTGAGTGGTCCCGGTTAAAACTGTTCACTTGACCCTCACTTTTGAGATTTCTACTGGAGGGGACCCAGTGACCTCACACTGATGCCGACAGTGTGACTCGACCCTTGGAGGTGAGAGTGGCAGTTGGATCTCTTGGTAGTAACGTCGAGGCCTTAAGACGTCATCCATGGCATGCATACATCATTCACGTTAGGATTGACTGTATTAGGAAATGTGCATGGTTCATCTAGGGGATGAGACCGAGTTTCACTTTTTCGAAAAGGGAGAAATTTCAGAATCTCTTTCAGATCGTAGGCAAAGAAGGTAGAGATAATCCAGGAGCGGATGAAGAGTGCACAATGCAGTAAGAAATAGGAAACCGGCACCAGTCTTAGAGACTCAGGCGTGTTAAATGATTCATGAAGATAAAGCTTAAAGGAGAGATGAGTCTGCGAAGCAGCAGACGTGGAGGCAGAGCTAGGAGAGCAGCATGAGGTGGTGTACTTTTTAACACGCTACAACCACCCACCTTAGTTGTTCCCGCCAGGCTCAGGGAGATGGAGGGTGGAGGAAGAGTGCAGCTACATGCAGTCAAGGAGTGTGACCTAATAGCTCTAAAAAATGATTCAAGGGATAGTCTGTATCCACTACTAGCTGTCGCAGTAACAGACGTTGATATGAATCATTCCTTCCTTTCACAAATCTTATCCCAGACCTAGATTTTCTGGTAATCCGTAGAATTGACCCTCATGTCTAGAGATACCTTGGGAGAAGACTCAATAATCACACTTACGCTGACGGCGTGGTCAAACCCTCGAGGCGAGAGTTTCGGTTGGAATCTCTTGGTGGCAGCGTCGAGGCCTTACGACGTTGGTTTGAGTATGGACTGGGCAATCACAGTTCATACACAGATTGACAGTATTAGGCAAAAAGGTTGTGTTTTAACTACGACGTCGGGTTGGTTTTTCCTTGGTCGGCGAAAAGGAAACCCCAGGCAGCATAGGATAAACTCATGCACAGTATGGTGCAACCGATCACTCTTGAGTCGGTCAACCTTACCCTCATGGTAGCAGTCGTTTTGAGTTTCAGTTCTAACAGGAATTGGAGACCTCTAGAGTTCGAGGATGACGATCACATCCTTATACTGGTCTCACCTCGATGAGGTTTATGGAGATGTGTCTGAGGCGACAAGTTATCTCTGAGGTTCAACGGACCATTCTAGGTCCTCAGCAGGGTAAGTGAGGTGGTTAACTGCTTGACCCATCCACCTCAGTTGAACCAGGTGCACGACGACTTCCATGTATCTCAACTGAGAAGATAGGAGAATGACCCTTCACATATCATCGACCATGAGGAGTTGGATGTTGGTGATGAGGTGACTTTTGCGGAGGTTCCAGTGGGGATCAAGGATCGACACGAGCAGATCCTATTAGGATGGTCGATTCCTCGAGTTCACTTTCACTGGCAGTACAGGAACCTCCAAGTGAGCACATGAGAGCGGGAGGCTCAAATGTGTGCTCAGTACCGCTTTTGTATCCCTAGTTTGTGTTAAAGCTTTACGAGGACGTAAATCCCTGAGGTCGGAGTAATTTAAAGACCCGTAAATTCAAGGTAAATTTTTTCTTCATTTTTTTTTGGATTTTACAAGAATGCACTTTCTGACGGCGCCTGATTCCGAGGCCCGGTGTGCCCGGAATCAATTTCCGAAGTTCAGCTCAGGTACGTTCAGTGAACGAACGAGTGGGTTTTTCTATCTGTTGAACCGGTACTCAGAATTGAAATCCGAGGACACCGATGAACTCACGGCGCTGGTATTTTCTTAAAAGGACTTTTACCGCAGGTGCATTTTCTTGGGAGAAGAAGTTAAATTTTGGGGTTTAAGGAAGAAATAAATAAAATTGTGAACAATTTTATTTTTGTTAACCAAGGGAGTTAAATTCTACCATGGGAAGTTGTTTGTGGGACCCACAACCACCCAACTTCCAATGTGTGGATATGTGGGAGGTGGGGCCCACACGAGACCCTAACCCCCCTTGATATTCCCATAACCCCCTTGACCTCCCATAACTCACATCCCTCTTAAATTATGTAACTCCACTTTAACTTATGTGACTCTTCCTCTTCTCTCTTCCTCTTTCACTTTAAACTTTTGCCAAACTCCTTTTTTAATTAATGAAACCTACACAATTAATGAATTAAGTTATTAAAATTTTGAATAGCTTGGAAGATTAATTAAAATAAGGTGGATTCTTATTTTAAAATGTTTGGCATTTGTTTAGTGGGGAGAACCCTCTTGAGAGAGAGCTTTGTGAATGAAGAGGGGTTTTCCTCCATCGTTGAAGAACACCAAAACCTCCGGTGAGGAACGACACAACCTTCCACGAAGAACGACGACACACCATCTATCCTCTTCTTCATGCGACAAGAGAGGAGACGTCGATTCTTCTTTGGGTGAACTTCTACAACAACGGAAGCGACGAACACCAACGACCGTTGTCACTCTCAATTCCTTCTTCTCAACGCCATTCTACCGTGACGTTCGACTTCCGAGACTCGACGACGTGCGACATGAAATTTCGCGACGAACCTTCGTTCAACTTTTTCTTTGAGGTAGGGGAATTTATTTAGTGTTCTCTTATATTTTGAGAAAAGAATGACGAGCACGGACCAACCATTTCCAGGTTGATCCGCGAATCGTTCGTTCATGCGGGTTGATGTTGCGGATTATTGTTTTTGCCCGTGAATTATTTCTTTGTCGTACGTCGACTTCTATTTGATGGCCACTTGCTATCATTATAACGGGAGGAGGTCGGACCGCACAAACACGGCCGACCCTCCTCCCCCTTGTTGTTGATTATTTTTCGGCTCGAACGAAGGCGGTGCGGTGTAATGGCACCACGCGGAATCATGGAGAAATACAGCAAGGATGCGTGGTGCCGTTGTGCCGCGTCGTTGAGGCCGAACGAAACCGCGGCCGGAGTCGGGTCCATGGACGCGATTCGAAGACTCCACTGGTTGAAAGTTGATCATGGATTGATGGGCGATGACAAACGGGGCCGCAAGGTAATTTTGAAGCCTCTGTAGTGAAGGCCGGGTCCTGAGAGGACCGTTGGCGAAGGCGGCGAGCAAAACGGACCACTGGAGCGCGTCCGGTGGTCCACGGAAAACACCGCTGGCGCGCCGCCGGGGAGGGCCGCCGCGGCGGCAGGCCGCTGGTCCCGCGACCATGCGGGACCGAGGGAGGCGGGATGCGGCGCTCAGCCGTGTCCATTGGCAATGGGCGGCCCCCACACGGGGCCGCGGTCTCATTCAAGGGGGGCGCCCCCCCCCCCCCCCCCCTTTGCGCATCCGCTCGGCTGTTTTGGCCGAGCCACCGGGTCGAGCCGTGTCCAAGCGGGCTGGACCCGGACCCGGGTCGGGTCGATCCGGTTTGGGCCGACCCAGGGGGTCTCGGGCCGGATCAGTCAGGGCCCGAAACCCCCACTTTCGGACCTTTTTCGGTCTTTCGCCCATATCACGGGCCACGGACCACCGATCGACGGACAGTCAGCTGCGATGCGATTATTGGATCGAGATGGTCGTTTCGCTATATTACACTTAAGGTTTCTGAGAACTTTGGGTTCGGCCGGGTTGGTTCGGATACGAAACTAACCGGGCCATCGGAGCGGAAACGCTTATATCTTGAGCTCCGGACGTCCGATTTACGTGTCATCGACTTTGTTGGATTCCTCTTGTTGAGATGGAACTTTTGGAATACTTCTCCTGAGTTTTGGATGTAGTTGGGGGATGTCCGGGTTGGATTGTACCGGAAATCCAACCGGGCCCCTCAAACGGAAAAGCTGATAACATTCAGACCGGACGTCCGTTTAACGAACCGTCAGCGGCATTGGTGATCACGTTGAGAAACGGTCCCTATGAGTATACCCTATGAGAGTTCGGGATACAGTTGAGATATGGTCGGGTTGGTTCGTACACGAAACCAACCGGGCCCTTGGGACGAAAAGGCTAATAACTCACAGACCGAGCGTCTGATTGATGCGTCGTCTGTTGCGTTGAGAACCCTATGAAGAGGCGGTCCTTTGAAATACTTCTTTGTGGGACTTTGAGATACTTGGAGTATCGACCTGTAGCTCGTGGAGCGGACCTCCCGGAGATGAGCATACGGAGTACAGAGACCGTGTAGCCGGCTGAGACCAGACGACTGCTAGACCGACTCGACTTGGAGTGAGTTGACTTTCCCAGTGGACGGAGCACTGCTTTGTTTGGGTGCAGACCCATGGCGGACGGAGCACTATTGTGTGACGGTGCAGACCCATGGTACTCATTCGGAGAGTACCTCTGCAGGCTATTAGGGGGTGCGCACTACTGTGTCTGGGTGGCATACCCCGGTGGGAAACACTACTGTGTTTGGGTGGCTGACCCGCGGTACTCGACAGGAGGAGTACCTCAGAAGTCTCAGGTTAGTGAGCAGTACCTCAGAGTCATGGAAGGGCCACTGTACACTCTAGAGACGGGGCTCTTTAGCAGTTACGGTTTCGATAATGAAAATGCCGGTTTGAGCTGACTATTTGATTTTTGTGTTTACCTCATGATTGAGATGGGTCACTTGATAACTTTGGTATATGTATGGGAATATACCTGGGTAGTGGTTATCCGTTGTTTTCATAATCTTTGTGTTTCCTCATGATTGAGATGGGTTACTTGATAATTTAGGTATACGTATGGGTATATAACTAAGTAGAGGTTATATGTTGAGATCTTTCCTTGTGGTTATCCTTGTTGGATTTAGTGAGACCTTGAGGGTCTCGGGGTCCCTACTGAGAATCTTTATACTCACCCCTGCACGGGTTATGCCCGCACCTCATTGTGTTGGATGCAAACGATAGACAATGCTGACAGAGCCTGAGTGTTCGAGGACTGGATGGTACCCATAGGTGGACATCACGATGAGTCAGTATCCGGAGGTGGAATTCACGACGAGATGATACTCGAAAGAGGTTGATGGGCGAGAGCGTAGAGGAGGCTATCTGTACCTACCCTTCAGGTAGGATCCATGGTGGACGATCCAGGAGGTGCGCTATATGTACCTACCCTTCAGGTAGGATACGAGGAGGATGACCCAGGAGCTGCTACCTTTCTTCTAGCTGTTTTCCTTTTCTGTTGTACCTTTGTTCATTTGTAGTTGTACTTCCAATTGGGTTTGTATTCTGGCCCATTTAGTTTTCAGCACCTCCTTTTGTACATAGTGTATTACTTCCGCTTGTGCTCTGTGGTTTTTGTTTACATTGATAAAGGAAATGGCTTCCCAGTTATCAGGAATTATGCCTTTTGTGCTAGTCGCCAGCCCCTGGCCTATGGAAGGCGGGCTTGGAGTAGTCACGACACGGGCCCTAAGAACGGGTTGTGACACATTATCGTATTTTAAATGGAATGGAAAGTAAAATTGTATTTTTTATATTAAATTTAAATAAGTATAATATCATCATAATAATAATTTAAATGTATTAAATCCATAATTATATCCCACATTTAATTATGGTTATGGAAGACAAATTAAATTAGTACTCATGAGGTAGTTCTTCATACACAAGATCGATATTTTTCTCTCCTATTTAATGGAATATGAAAAAAAAAATATCGGTAACTATGTTAACATAATAAAATATAAATATATTTTATTAAATTATTTTATTATAAAATTATTATTTTAAGATATTTTAATGTGGTTGAATATGAAATAAAATTAAAACACTTATTTTGGAATGTTAACTTTTTTTTAGAAAACATCTTTAGGTTTGTGCCAAAATCATTCCTATTATGGATTTATGCTCAAAAATATAGAACTAGTATTTCTATAGTAGAGTAAAGAATTTAATTTTGTGGCTATTGGATGAACCAAATGGGTTTAAATTTTTGAATAGGGAGGATACGTGTATTCCATTTATAAGTAGGGGAGAGGGCACACATGGATTTTGTTTTGAAAATAATCGGTTAACCCCATGTCTTATCAGGAAATAATACTTTAAAATGGGTCGTTATTGAATATTATAAGTTATAAGGTCACAAAAATTCTATAAAATGGGTTTTGGAAAAGTTGGAAGGCCATTTTAAGAATTTTTCTCTTACTTTAAAACCTCACTAAATCAGTTTTTACCTTAACCATGGTAATTAATTATTTCTTATTTTACTTTATATATTAGTCAACAATTGAGTTGATATTTTTAGATAATATTAATTATTATTATTTAAAATAAGGAATATATTTTTCCAAATTAAATTCATATAATTTTAAGAATCTAATTTATTAATATACTGATAGAGCTGACAAAAAACAGGTTAACAAAGAGAAATGTTTCATCGATATAGATGTGTTTAATATCATAATTAAACTTGAAATTGATTCCAAAAAAAAATTAGTTAAATTTTAATATAATTGTAGTAATTTTACTCTATAGACAATTTTTAATAAAACTAATACATTTAAATTATTTAAATGAAAATACATTTTACAAAAAAAACCATTATTTTTCAATATTCATCGAAAAATTAATCATTTAGAAAAATAAAAAATATTCACCCTATGATAATTTTGATATAATTATTTAAAAAATGTTTTTAATTTATTTTAAAAAATATATAAAAGTGGTAAAAATTAATTTTAAACTATATGGGAAATGCGCGACAAAACAATTTTTTAGAAAATTATAGGTTTCAAGAAAACATTATATTTTATATTAATTGATTCTTATTTTATATATAATCAATCGATAACTATAAATTACATTATTAATTTAGTAAAAATAATACATTGAATTTTAATTGAAAAGTAATTATGGTATACTATATTACATTTCATATAGGCTCAGGGTCACATGTTTTGCAAGCAATCAAAATGATTAAATTTATCAAAATATTTTTTGTGGATTGATTATGCTTGGTGTTTTGTTTCACATACACTATTAAATGAATCATTTTTATTAAATACAATTTTGTTACATCCTCCCCACCTTCAATAAATTTCGTCCTTAAAATATAATATTCTTCTTGGTAATCAATGGTTTTACATTTGGAAATACCATTGTCTAAAAACCCACATCATAAAAGGGTTGACAAAATATCTACATAATAAGATAAACATGTTAATATGAAGACCAAAAAATTAACAAAAAACTAGGATTCCAGGTTGGTTAACATTGGCGGAATTTTAATATTTGGATGTGTAAGATAAGCATAAATAGTTATTTTCAGTTTTAGACATCATTTATCACAAGAAAACGAATTATCATTGGAATTTTAAGGACCTAAAAACCCATAAATTTGTGATGATTTGTAAGACCATTTGATTCAACATATATAAAGTAAATAAGAAAAAAATAAAGATATTTTTGAAATATTTAGGAAATATTTTATTTATAATATTATAAAGTAATATACTTCATGATATATTTCTATTTCATAAGAACAAATTATTCCTTTGGTTATTGATTTATCATTTTTCAATTCATCACTTACTCCAAGATATGAATAATCAAAAATTAATTTTTTTCCAAAATAAATAAAATTATTTTTTAATCTATTATATGATCCATAATAGAGTAAAAAATATTTTCTTCCATCGCTAGAAATTTTCCAAAACCAATATGGTTACCATAGGTTACCCAATATAATATATTATTCTCTAACCCTTAACTACAACACCATTGGTTCAGTTTTAATATTTTTTCACAAAAAATATTGAGTAAAAACAGTGTCATATTAACTAGAAAGCATGTAGGGTAGTGGTAGGCATTAAACCCTTATCACTATTCAGTTATGGGTTCATTCCATGTGTCCTTTCTAGATGTGAAATTTTGTCACCTGGAATGTTGTTTTTCCTCATTATAAAACTGTATAAAAATAATTCCTATAACATTCCAAATGTTTTTCAAACTAATAACTACCTCTGCATGAATAAATAAAATAAATCATAAAGGTTACTAGTACCTTTAATCTTATTTGTAAAATAGTAAGATCATATTTCCTATAATATATTTTTCACTAAAACATATTCTAGCCTAATGTGCTATATTTCAATATATGCCTCCTAAAATATCAATAATATTCATTGACTCCCATCACATAAACCTAAAATGTTGTTTTTATGATTTTTAACTTTTGACCAATTATAAACTCGTATACTCAAGATGGTATCCTTAACCCTTATATTAATAGAGACATATATGTTGAGTTATATTTCTTAGTTCTTACATTTCAATTTCTTTTAGTTTTTTAAATCACAAACACCTTCTTAAAACATTGAAATTCTTACATTTTAGAAGTGTTTTAGTTTGTTTTTGAAGCAAACATATATTTTGACCATATATATAAATGATTATAATATATTAAA
Organism: Viscum album; assembly: GCA_963277665.1. Classification (NCBI taxonomy): domain Eukaryota; kingdom Viridiplantae; phylum Streptophyta; class Magnoliopsida; order Santalales; family Viscaceae; genus Viscum; species Viscum album. The sequence continues at coordinate 856,309,357 of OY728155.1, read as the reverse complement.
AATATAAAATTTTGTTATTTAGTCTGACCTATTAGACTGAAGTTTTTTCTGATCAATCAGACTGGCCTATGTTCTGGTTAGTGGTTAGTCAAATGTCTTACTAGAAAAAGTATTAACCATCAAATAGATCATTTTACTGATACATCAAAACTACACTCATTGTGATTATCGTATTTAAAATCAATAAGTAAGTATATAGGAATTTTAGAAAGATTGTATTTAGAGTAAATAAATTTGTTTCTATAAAACAAAAATAAACTTATCATTTTTATAGTTCTAAAAAATAATATCATAAATTCATTTATTTTCAGGATGAAAAGTGAATGTCTTATGTGGCTACTGTAAATAACTCTTAAATATGGATAGTTGGAGATAACCTACAAATATCCGGTCATTTTAAGAGTTAAGAGCTGATCACATCTACAACTGAAGTTTTTTAATGTATTCTATATGTTAACATCTATTTCCAAAGTCACTGTAATAATTTATGTAGTATAAGGTAGAAGGAATACCTATACGGATTTTAATTCCTTTAGAACTAATTGTTATTTTCTAATCACTTCTCCATACATGGTAATGATCATATTCTTCATGGGAAAGGAATACAGGGAATCTGATCCATCATATTGGGGGATTACAGTGATAGGAATATAGACATCGATCATTATATCGAGGGATTTTGAGGATAGGATGACACATCATATTCTAATCATCATATAAAAGGATTTCTAACAAATTAAATACAAATCTTTACAAGAGGTATAAAAATGTAGACACATTTTTATGGTTTATTAATACCTTATTTTTTATGGTTAAAATAATAATTTCTGTTAATATAGATTTTAATTCATTATTACTTTTATAATAAGTGAATTTCTTTTTTTACAAGAAAGATTTTTTTTGTATTGTTTTATAAAGTTAGTTTTTATACATATCTTTATAGGAAACCTATTTTTCAATTTATATGTGATACTAATGAAATATAATCTTATATACTTAGAAAATATGTGATTCTAATTTTGACACTTTGATCGTCTGACAATACCGTAGTCTGATCATTTTACATAAGAGGTTTTTCATATGGTGTTTTGTTTAAATTTTTCTAAACTAAAATTACCCACCCACCTTATACCCTTATAAAAACGTTATATCTAAAAATTAGTATCTGATCAGTATCTACTACATATATATGCTAATTTTTTTCATCCATTATCAACTATAATTTTTTATTATGTTTTTTATGAACTACTTTGTTTTAAACTTTTTTTTCACAAAAGGTTTTCTGTATATAAGTTTTCATTTTTTTCAGATGCAGAATTAAATGTTGGTACCCTTGAAAATTTTAATATAATAAGACCACATATAATTAATGGTGTTGATTATGAGTAATTTAGTAATGAGATGAAAAATTTTGTTATCATCATCGAAGTTGATAATCTTTTTATGCTTACTGGTAATTATAAGATTCCTGATAAGGATGTTACTAATTTCAAAAATCAAGAGATGTTAGAATATAAAACTCAATTATAGAGTAAGGAATACTATATTATATTCCATTACTAGAAGTATATATAGTAATATTTTATCTTTTTAAGCTATTAATAGTATTTTTAAGAAGCTATAAGTCACAGATATTTCTACTTCCAAAGTTGTTGAAACAAAAAAAACCTTCTTATGTGATGATTAACAAGACATTGATATTCTATAAAGATATATTATTTCCAAGATACACCAAAGGTTAATTAATATTATATATATTTTATAGTATCTTGGATTTAAAATTCATAAAGATTATATTCTTGTGGAAAAAATATTTGAGATAACTAAAAATGAATGGGAATCCAAATGAATTTTTTTGGGTGACACAAGGAATATTACCAATCTAAATATTTTTGATATTATTGGTTATCTCATGAAATATGATATAATAATATATATGGATTCTAAAAATGTGGAAAATAATAATGGAGGTTTTGGATTATTAAAAACTTCTAATATTCCTATTAAATATTAGACAATTGACAAATTTGTAAAATCTTTAATAAAGAAGAACATTTATGTTCCGTTAGATTCTATTATTTCATAACATTCTAAATATGAGTTCACTAATCTCTCTAATATGATGAAAAATTTTATGGGAAAAAAATATTTTCAATGTAGATATAAAAAAACTCATAAGGATAAATGTGATAATAATCCTTATGGGGTTTCTTTTTATTGATATAAGAAAAATGGACACATTCAACTGGATTCTCCAAAGATTAAGAGATAAGAGAAGAAGGAAAAAAATTAGATAGTAATGCCAAAATGTGCTATATTTATAAAGGTGAGAATTTTTTTAATGATTATGGCATAAGGATTCCCAGTGGTAGAAATTTTTCTTTGTAAAATTCAACAAATAATGAATGATTCGGACATAGAAATATTGGATATTTTGATTAAATACCCTGAGCAGACAAATGTTTAGTGGATAAGGTGCACACTTCTCAATCCCATTATAATATTAATTTAAGTGAAAAAATATTCTGATGATAAGAAATTCAACATCATATGATGAACAATCTTTCTCAATGGAAGAATATAATAATCTTCCTAGTAACAGGGATGTATCAAGGTTTGAAAATTAATTATAAAATTATAATTATAATCTTTTTCAAAAAAATTATGATTTCTAACATAACATTTCAATGGAAGATTTAGGAACAAATATTTTAAATAATCAAATATCATATATTTCTAAATATTTAGATAAAAAAAATTCTAAAAAAGTTACATTTTCAAAAGATCATGGGAATATAATATATAAAAAAAATATTACAAAATGATTATGATAAACTATGTTCTAGTAATATATAGAATGAGGAAAAAACCTAGCTGTTAAAAAAATATGAAATTTATATTTTAAAGAAACATCTGAAAATTTTACAACTATTATGGAAAACATTGAAAAAATGTAAAAACATATTATTCAACATTTTTTTGTAATTCTGGAATGCATTATAAAAATAAAAAAAACTTGTTTCTTGCAATAATAATATTTTTCCTCAAAGATAACCATTTTTCACAAAATTCCAATTTGTTAAAATTTATAGACCCTAGTTTTTATTACATTATGATTACATCATTTTAAAGATAAGAAATATATTAGTGTTACAAAAACAGGATTTAAAGGTTTAGTTTCTTGGGGAAACTAAGCACGTACAAGACTTGTTCCAAATAAAACATAAAAATTTACTTAAAATTTTCTTCTTTATCATTATAAATATTATTTTATGCTTATTACATTGTCACATGAGTATATACATCAATGAAAGTGTTGATCTAAAATCCTAGTAGGCGGATGAAAATGGATATGAAACAATATAACATGTGTGAGTATAATCATCACAATCATAAAATAATCGTGGTATCATTATCAGTATCATAAGGGAAATTTTGGATAAAGGCATATAATGTGGCAATGTATAAAAATGAAACATCATATCTTAGTAGTCAAATATGACACATAGTTGTCTAAAATGATAGCATCATATTTAAAAATAACATATGTTCACACTCATAAAATAATAAATGTGAACATATATAGCATTATTTTTAGGAAAAATACACATTATCTCATGAGATAACATCACATTTCCCAATGCATTGATGTCTATATAATTTTGGTCTTTCCCACCACGTCATAATATTTACATAATAATGCAAGCCACATAGAATGTATATCAATCTAAGTGATAAAGTAACCAATATAAATGAATGGGTTTTATAATTATTTCTTAAATTATGAATAAATATAGGGTTACTAAATTTAATAAGGAAATATATTTGGTATAATATTTATTATTCTTGAGTGAAAATAAATAACTCAATAGAATCCATAATGTGTTTTACAAAGAAGGGTACTTTTGGAAAAAAATTATTATCGATCATAAAATATGATTGGAAACATGTATGTACTCAAAATGAAAAGAGAATAACAATTAAATTTCATTTAAGCAACATTAATGGAGTATTCTGGGAAAATATTTTGTGAATAAGGGATAACCAAATGAAAATGAGTTGGGTTCAAGTGTCCACATACCTTATGTCTGAATGAATTTATCACATGAAATAAATATCCTATATAATAAAATTATATTAATTAATTATGTAATTAAAAAACTATGCTACATGTATTGGATTTATCATAATATTATTAAGTTCATTTATGGCAATTTGGATGAGTTATAATGATCAATTTCCTTGATTCAGGAGTATTCATTTTCAAGGTTTCATGATCAGTTTAATTATATATAAATATATAAGTTCTTTTAAAATGATAATAATTCATCAGAAGTGAAATTATGTGTTATTAATTATCTTATTATAGTTTAAATGGTCTTTTATATCATTTTTTCATTATATTAGGATGATTTACTTGATAAAACAATGATGATAAATTTTATATTTATTTGGTAGTTTTACTATTCATCACGAAATAATTTCATTTTATTAAATATTATGTTTATAAATATGTTAAAAAACATTAAAAAGTTATAATACTAATATTATAATTATTTTTAAACCAGAATAATTGTTTTATGTCCTTCCGTGAAGGCGGTAATGGAAAATGTATACTCATCATCCAAGAAGGTGGTGAATCAACACATCACAGATGATGTTTTCATTTTTTGAGTAAAATGAAGAGAGAAGAAATTTTATGATGGATATTAAAATAAAAAATAAAAAATATGTATATATATTATACTGTAGTTATCATTCCTCTTTAAAATAAGGGTTGGTTTGGAGTGGATAAGAAAAAGGTAAGAAATTGAAAGAGATGGGTCGAGGGTTTTACCACTCGAATGTTGTCTCTTTAAGAAGCTCCTTAAGGCTCCTGGGTGTGGTCTTTTGTTTAGGCCATCAAATCTTGGCCATATGGAAGATGCATAAAGGGAATTGGGAAGAGTTTTTTCGTGCTAAATGGTATAGAAGGTGTGAGGATATGAGGTAGTGAGTGGTGGTATTTATAAGACAGGAGAGGGGTGTTTTGTGATTATTTTATTCATTTGTTTATTATTTTGCTTCAAGACTATAAGAAGTTATTATTACTATAAATATATAAAGTAAATCTTTTAAAATATAATGAACCAATGAGTTATTACTTTATCTACACATCATCCATTACTCAACAATTCATGTTTTTGTTAAATTTCATTAATTACTTTATTTCACTATTCACCAAGAACTAAACTATTTTGAGAAATACCAAAAATTCCCCCCAACCATTTTTTAATGTTTAAAATTCAAAAATGAACTATATTTTATGAATGTATTTTTCTAAAAATGATAAATTTAGTTTTTAAATAAAATCATCATCTTTTTGTAAATTACTGACTTTAATGTTATAATAGGATTTATAACCCATTGAAAAATTAATTAATCTAACATAAAATTATCTGATAATTATGATAATAAATAAAATAAATTTTGGAATCTATTTTATAAAACAAATTTTATTTTATATAATTATATAAAATATATATTTTTAATTAAACATTTACATTTTTTAAATATATCAACACTTAATTTATCATTTTTAAAACATTTATTTACATATAATATGAAATTATTATATCTTATTTTCATTTATAAGATAAATAAATGATATTTATACTTTAAAATGTGATTTTAATATTCTATTGGTTGGGTTACTTTTCTTAGTGGTCATATTGTTATTCCAACAGTCTGGTTGTTATTCAAACAGTATAGGTTCCTTAATTTCTATAATTACGAAGTATTACATTCATCTTTTATGCGTATAATTTTTTATTCAGTTATATATGTGATGTCTGTGTTTTATACTCTATAAAATAATTATAATATGGTAAATATAATTGTTAAAATTATGGGTTGATACATTCTTCCCCCTTTTTTAGAATTCAACATCGAAATTTCTTTTTAAATACTAAAGTGAAAATATGTGAGGGTATTTACACTTCATTACACCTTTCGTTCCCATAAAAACTGATAAATAGAACATTTTCACATATTTTATTATGTAATTAAATTTTTATAACACCTTTATAAATTTTTTTATTTTAAATTATCACATGTTTATGTTTTTTATGTTTTTTGAGCTTAAATGAAAATGTGGCATAATTTTGGAATTTAACTATTTTAATTTTATTATGTATTTTGTCCATAATTATTTATACAATGAATAAATTATGAAATATATTTTTTTGGATTCATAATATCTTGGTCCTCATTTCATCGTGCTGGATCTAAATCTCATTCCAAAAATGAGAGGCCCAAAATTAGCTCACAACTGAGGCCTTGAAAACTATGCACATATCTGGAATCTTTTAAAGATTAGATTATATCTCTATGTTAGATGTACCAAAAGGGATTAAATTAGGAAAAGATATAGATACTGAGGTGGGTAAAAACTTCCATAACTATGTCCAGGTAAGATTTTTCCTTATTCACATACCTTAATGCTTGGGAATTTGGATCATTATAATATAAACAGTCATACTGGAAAGAATAAATTCTCATGGAAATTTGAAATATATCTATAAAAAATGCCCATTAAAGCTAAAAAATTGTCTTGATATAAAAGATATTTTAGATCAACTTTTACGAAGAAACCATTCCCTAATATTTTCTATTTAATGGATCTACCATGAAGATACTTTCGTTCTAATGATTTTGAGTAAAAAATTTCACCCCCTCTCACTATAAAAATATACCACTTATTTATTCCAAAGGGTTGGAAAGTAGGGGTGTCATTTTTTGGCCATTATAATTAGATTTTTAGTTTTTTAAATTCTATAATTCTAGTTTTCTTTAAATATATTATTTTTCTTCTTAATTCCTCCCTTCTTTATTTCTAGTTATTTTATGTGTTCTCCCATAGTGTTTCCCTTCTCAACTCCAATAAAAATAGTGATATAACCTCAGCACTTGTTGAAGGGAGGGGATGGTGATTCTAATGAGTTTCATTTGCATTAATTTCTTATTTATTTATTCAATCTTTAGTGTTTTGGTGATGCTTAAAATGATTATGGTGAAATGTCTCCCCATTTTCTCTATCATACAAGTTCTTCTTCACATTTACTATTTTTATTTCCCTTTACTTTTTTTTGTGCATACGGTGGAGCATGGAATAAATTATTATGGTTATTAAATAGGTATTCTGGATAACTTTAGGAATATTATTACCCATTATACAGATGTCTCGGTATAGGGTTAAGCAATTTTAAATGAGAAGGTTGGGTTTGATTGGTTTTTCTCAACTCATTGAGTTGAATAATGGGATTTTTTTTGAACAATGATTTCAATCACTATGAAATCATAAGAAAATTTTCCATCTTTATTTATATATAATATCATTTTGTGATTTTATTTTATTTATATAAATATATTTTTTATATATTATTAATTTTAAACCCTCCACCCTTTAATATTAGTTAATTTAGTTGTATATTATTTTGGTTATAAATAATAATAATGGAAAAATGGTTTGTGTGAGTGGCCTCCTTGAGAGATCGAACCATGGTGTGCACTAAATATTTCATACATAGTTAAAAAAAATTAATATGGTAAAATGTATAATTTCTTATCACTAATTTGGAATAATTATTGGGGATTCCATGATCTTCTACAAACTATTTTTCATAAAAAATCAAAAAACTAAAAAAATTAAAAAACTAAAACAAGAGATTAATTATATTTCATTCATTCATTTAGAAAATATATATTTTTATGGTTATTACTATAATATCTAGACTATTGAAAAAATTTATGGTGATCCCATCATAGAAGAGATATTTAAGATCTAAATGGAACAAAATTCCTTGATTCTTTAGGAGAATTTCAAGTTTTATAAAAAAACCAGCAAGATAGTTGCACTGTTGGCCACTGAAGTTGAAGAAGTTAAAGTATTATAGCTGGAATGAAAAAAATAAAATATTAAGATAATGAAATTATTTTTCCCTTACATTTAATGAATAAATTTTGGATTATATTTAAAAACATGAGGATCCACTTCCCTCTCCAACAAATGAATTCCCAGCTACTATGCTTAAGGAAAAAGTGTTTGAAACTAATAGTTTTTAGGGAGGTTTAATTTATGATAATTATATATATTGAAAAATTATTAATTATGAATTGTAAAATTATCTAAATTATTTTGATTTTTTAGATTTAGTACCATTACTGTTGGACATGGATGATATACATGAAGATGATACTTGTGTTGAGTAAATAATGGAGGATCTAGTCAAGTTTTACACCAATGCGTTTGAGGATGATGACACAAAAAAATAGAAATACTTGAGAAATCCTTTTATGAACCTTAAATATAAGATAAAAAACATCCCATTATCCTTCCACTTTCAGCACCAGTAGATTCCACTCCTCTAGTTGAGCTAAATATGGATCAGCCCTTTATTATTTTCCCTCCCTATCTTGATCTCACATTATTTCTTTCATCTCTTTCGAGGTTGGATTTATTTTTATATTCATTGGAGGTAATAACTCTTGAAATATACTGAGGGATATCTAGAAAATAAAATTTATTGGTTTCTAATCCAAAAACCTCATCTACCTTTAGATTGGGGTTAAACCACTAAAAGATCCTGACTAGGGGTAGTGAAATCCTAACACCCACTTGGGGGGCCCAAACTATGTTCTATCCTTTTATCTATTTCTATTTATTTTTATTTATTTTTCTTATTATTTTCTTTGATTTAGGATTTATAGGATTAGTGGTATTATCTAGGAGATCTTCCGCTGGAAAATATAATTAGGTTGTATCATTCCTTCTGTTTTGTTTTTCTTCCCATATTTATTTTTTGTTTAGCTGAAATGAAGGGTATTGAAATTTAATTTTGGGGGATTTCCAACATGATTAGTTGTTTTTTCAATTATTTTTTTCTTTTTTGTAACATTTTTAGGAAAATATAGCTTCAATGGATATCCTAATCATTTTTTACACATCAATAAAATTTCAGAAAAATGATTTTTTAAAAAAATGGATTTAAAATTATTTTTGATGTCAAAACATTTTGATGCATTTGGATTTTTCATCATTTTTATAAGTTTGACTAATTTATTAAGTCTATTATCATGAAATGATGACTCAAAATATTTTTCCCATACTATGAGTTATTCTGAACCACTTTTAAATATTATTTCTAATCCTCACACTTTCATGAGGGAAACATGGATTTTGTGTGAGAACAAGAATTTTTTACTTTTCTCTTTCAGTGATATGAATTTAATAGAATGTTTTTGACATCATTAAGGAAATAATTTGTATATCTTCATATTATCTTGAGACCTACCCTTAAATATATAATTCATTATCCCATATATTTTATGAATTTCCTTACAGGTTTGAGCCACATTACAAGTTGATTCTTCCTGACAAACTTGCACTCTTGGTATTTTTTTATGGATATTTTAAGTTTGAGTGTGGGGGAATATGTTTTTTTGTGTTTTATTTGGGATTTGATTCATGTTTTGGTGTAATGATTTTTGTTTCATCATTTTTGGATGTTGATAAAGAGAATTGGGCACGATTCATCACTTTATTATGTTTTATTTGTTTCATCCATTTCTCCTTAAAAAACAATTAAAAAATAGAAAATGAAAAAATAGAGATGAGATTAAATTTATAATTGTATATTATTTTACTACTCATGTTCCTCTCTAAAATTAAAGTCATTAATTTTCATTCCTTTATTTTATTCAATTTTCAACTCATCATCCAGGAAAAAAAATTAAAATTGCGCCTTTCTAGAGCATAAAAAAAGAAAACAATAGGGGGAGAACATGGATTTTATCATTATTTATAATAAATTATTGACTCATTTACCATTTAAATATAAAGGGGGTGGTATTTTTTCACATTGGAAATGATATTTGAGTGATATTCATCATATGTTTTAACTTGATTATTTATGCATAGTACCTAAGAGTCAAACATCCTCTTTCCCACAATAAATTTTTTATTCATTTTTTCACAAACCCTATGTAACAAAATTCACCTTGAAAAAGACCCAATGATTGAAAATATTTTCATTTCTACTTCTGTGGAGAGATGATAATAGTCACAAGATGATGGTGATACATGAAATTTCCATGTATGAGTATAACTCATTATTTAATTTCCCTTGACTGAAAAGTATAGAAAATTCAAATTGAGGTTGTTTTTTATTAGGTAAATTATGTATTTATAAGTTCTAATGAATTTTCATGTGATTAATGAGAATTATATAGAATTTATTTTCATATATAATACATAATGGACTTTAATTTTGGATATTATCATGGATGTTTTCTCACTTTTAATTGTTGTGTGCATTTTTATTTGAATATGTGATGATTTCCAGGGAGTGTCATTCCTATGTGTGGGGAAGTGATGAAGTTAACATTTTAAAAAATTTATTATGTAATAAAGTGATTATAATAAAAACATAATATTATTTTATGGTCAATTTTAACATTTTTTGTTTTTTTATATTTTTTGAGCTTAAATGAAAAAAATAACCTACTTTTAGAATTTAACTATTTTATTTTTATTATATATTTTGGCCATAAATATTTCTAAACAAAAAAAAAATTTAAAATTAATTTTTATTAATATTATTGCAATATTTAGACTCATTTCCTCATTCTGGATCCAATGCTCAATTCATCAATTGAGGCCCCAAAATCCGCTCACAATATATTCCTCAAAACTTATGAATATATCTAAACTCTTTGAAATATAAGCTTATATATTTAATAGGGATGTACTGAAACATGTGAATTTTGGAAAAGAGGGAGAGAATTAACTGGGAATCAAATTTCATAACAATGGTTAGACATGATGCAGCCTGATTCAAGGACATTTAAGAATAGGAATTTGGAGCATTGGAATAAAAATAGTTGTCTTGGACAGAATAAATTATTAGATTAAATTGGATAGATATCTATCCACAAGTATCCATTGAATCTAATATACTTTGGGTTAATAGTGTCATGATATTCTAACAACTTTTAATAATAAATCATTCCAAAATAATGTCATTTAATGATTCCAACACATGGACACTTTCAGTGTAAGGATACGGATCTAAAAATTTCACCCTTATCCCTATATAAATGTACATATACTTCATTCCAAAGGGTTAGAAACTATGGGGTAGAATTTTTTGCCCATTATATTTATATTTTTAGTGTTTTAATTTCAGTAATATTATATTAATTTTAATATACTATTTGTGTTCTTCATACTTACCTTCTACTATTTTTTCCATTTTATGTGTTCTCCCGCCGTTGTTCCCTTCTCAACTCCAATAAAAATAAATAACTGACCTCAACACTTGTTTGAGGGAGGTAATTTTTATTTTAATGAGTTTATTTTTATTTAATATATTATATTCTTATTCAATTCTATGAGTTTTTTCATTGGATAAAATGAACTCTGAGTGGTCTCCCCATCTTCTTATATCGTCCAAATTCTTCTTCTTGTTCGCTATTTTCCCTCCCATCACCTTTTGTGTCATGCATACAGTGGATCATGGAATATATTGTGATGGTAAAGGAAGAAGTACCATAGCTGAATTTAGAAATATAATTACCCTTTATGAAGAGTTATTAGTATAGGGTTATGGAATTTCATGTTATAAGGTGAGGTGTGACAGGTTTTGATCACCTCATTGTGTGGAATAATGAGATTATATTTTATTAATGATTTCAATCACCATGAAATCCAAAAAAAATTACTTATTTCTTTCTATATAACATAATTTTCTGATTTAATTGAATTTATATAAATATGTTATTTTATATATTGTGCATTTCAAACCCTCCTCTTATTTATATTATTTAATTTAGTTGTATATTAGTTATATTATAAATAATTACAATAGAAAAATAGTGCATGTGAGTGGTACCCTTGAGAGATCGACCCTTAGTGTACACTATATATTGCATACATTGGTAAATAAAATGTTTAATAGTGTAACATGACTACATCCCTATCATCATTTTGGCACCATTGTTGGGGAGTCCAAGAGCTTGCACAACTATTTTTCATAAAAAACAAAAAAACAAAAACTCAAAAAAGCACTTTATTGCATTTATTTAATTTATTCAGCCAATAAATATTTTTTGTGATTAATATAATTATTGGACAGTTGAAAACATTTATATTGATTATATAAGGGAATATACATTGAATATCTAGATGTAACTAAATGCCTTGATGATTCAAAAAAATTTCATTGTTCTTGAAAAAATCAAGCAAGATGGTTGTATTGCTGACCACCAAATTTGAAGAAGATAATGTCTTATGTATGGAACTAAGAAAATAAAAGCTAAAGTGGATTAAATTATTTTTCATAATAAATTTTAATAAGATATTAATGTGGTTTAATGAAAACATGAGGATCCACTTCCCTCTCCAACAAATCCGTTCCCAATAGTCTTGATTAAGGAAAAAGAGTATGGAACTAAAGGTTTTGAGGGTGATTTAATTTATGAACCTTCTTTTTATTAAAATATTTTTTATTATGAATTGAAAAATCATCTAACATATGTCTATTTTTTTATATTAAATAATATTACATCGGTAAATAGTTTATGAACATGAAGAAAGTACTTATGATGAGGAAATAAGGGAGGAGCCAGTCAAGTTTTACACTGGTGTGTTTGGGGATGATAGAATGAAACATGAAATACTAGAGGAATAATTTAATAAACATGAACTATAATAGAAGAAAAATCCCATTCTCAGACTACTTTCACCACCAGTGGATTCCACTTCTCTAGTTCAGCTAAACAGGCATCACCCCTTTATTATTTTCCCTCCCACTCTTGATCTCAAATCCATTATTTTATCAATTATAGGGGTTTGAGTTATTTTTATTTTTATTGGGGGTTCTTGTTCATGTAATACACTATTTGATTTCCATAGAAATTAAATGTGGTAGTTTTTTATCATGAAACCCCATCCACCTTCAGAATGGGTTTAAACCCCTACAACTAACTAACTATGGGAATTAACATTCTAGCACCCACATGGGGTGTCCAAACAATGTTCTATCCTCTTTTTCATCTCCCTTTAGTTTTACTTATTTCTCTTATAAATTAATTTATTTCATGATTTCTATATTTATTGGAATTATATAAGAGCTTAACAAAAATATTCTACTGGAAAATAAATTCAGTTTGTAACCTTAAATCACTTTAGTTTTTTACTCATATTTATTTTTTATCTAAAATGATTGGTTGTAAAATTTATGTTCTGGGGAATTTTCAACCATATTATTTGTTTTTTGGATTATTTTTTCTATTTTAAGAACATTTTTAATCAATTAATATTTTAATAATTTTTCACATATCAATTGAATTTGTGAAAATTGAAATGATTTTTGAAAAAATTGATTTTAAATTATTATTGATGTGATATTTTTTTCCTTAATTTGGATTTTAGAGCATTTTTATGAGTTTGACTGGGTTTTAAAATTCATTTCCATGATACACTAGATAAAAATATATTTAACTTCCAATTAGGTATTCTAAACCACTTTGAAATATTCTTTTTAATACCCAAACTTTCTTGAGGGAAACATGGATTTTGTGTGAGAACTAGAATTTGTGACTTTTCTCCTTCAAGGATTTGGATTTACATGAATGTTTTTAATACGATTGAGGCACTTATTTGGTTAGACACATAATATATTGAGACACTCCCTTAAATATATACTTATTTATCCCTAAAATTCAATGAATCACTTTATAATTTTAATCCACATTACAAGATGAATCTTCCTTACCATCCCACACACTTGGTATTATTGTTTGTATATTTCATGTTTGAGTGTGGAAGAAGGGCCTTTCATATGAATTATTTGGTATTTTTTTCAATTATGGGTATTTTGAGGTGTCTTCTATCATTTTTTGTCAATAGATAAATGTAATTCAGAATGATTCATTATTTCATTGTGTTTTGTTTGTTTTATCCATTTCCCTTTCAACAAAATGAAAATTTTAAAAATTAATAAAATGAAGATTAGCTTGAATTTATAATTTTACTTTATTGTATCAATTATGTAGCATTATAATATTAAATTAATTAATTTAAATTCCTTCATTGAATTAAATTTTCATCTCATCCTCTGTGAAAATAAAATAAGAAGAAAAATTAGAGATGTGCCTTTCTAAATCATTAAAAAAGAAGTAGAATGAAAAAATGGGGAAGAACATGGATTGTATAATTATTTTTATTCACTAATTGAATTGTTTACATTATAAAAAAGATTTTAGTGTTTTATTTCACAATATAAAATGGATTTGGTGGAGGTTCATCTAGTTTTTTTACTTGATTATTCATACATTGTACGCAGGATTCAAACCTCCTCTTTCATACCTCAAATTTTTTTATCAGATTCCCAAAAAACCCAATCCAGAGAATTCACCTTGAAAAATAACTCATGATTGAAAATAATTTTTTGTATCTCTCAATGGATAAATGATAATTTTCACAAGCCTGTGTTCATACATTAAATTTCCAAGTATGAGAATAACTCCATATTTAATTTCCCTTGAGTAAATAGTGACAAAAGATTCAATTTGAGATAGTTTTTAATTAGGTCATGGAAATATTTTTCAGGTTGAATGAATTTAAATTTAAGGACTAATAATGAGAGAGAAATGTTTTACTAAAGATTTTACATGATATAATTATATTTTGGAAATTATCATTGATGTTTTATCACTTTTTATTGTTGTAAAAAAACTTTATTTGAATATATGATGATTTCCCAGGATTGAAATGAATAAATGTGGTGTAGTTATGAATACAACACTTTCACATATTTTATTCTATGATTAATTGTTTATAATACCACCATAATTTTATTTTATGATAAATTGTGTCATTTTTACGTATTTTACATTTTTAAGCTTGAATTCTAAAAATGGACTGCTTTTGGTATTTAACCCTTTTTTCCTATATTTCATACATAATTTTTTATAAACATAACCAAATTTTGAAGTTACTTTTTTCCGGATTTAAGAAATATTGGGTCTTATTTCATCATATTGGATCCAAAGCACAATCCAATAATTGGTGGTCCAAAATTAGTTCACAACCCAGGCCTCACAAACAATGTGCAGATCTGGACTCATTTAAAGATGAGATTATATCTCAAATTTAGTTAGTCCAAAAGATCTAAAATTCGAAATGATATAGATAATGAACTTTGAAAAAAAAATTGATAACTCTGCCCATGCATGATTCAGGGATATTCAAGATCATTAATGTACGCGAATATAGAGCATGGTAACACAAATAGTCTTCTAGGGGAGAATAAATCCCCAGAGTAAATTATACATATATCTCTCCATGCATGTCCATTAAAAATGAACTTTTTTTGTTCAATATAAGATAGATTTTAAAAAAACATTTATAATGTAAATATTCCATAATTATTTAATTTTATTGGTCTAATACTTGGATAATATCAGTGGAAGGATTTGGGGAAAAAAATTCACCCTCTCTCCCTATAAAAATATACATATTCCTCATTAAAAGGGTTGGAAACTAGGGGTAGCCATTATTGGCCAATATTATTATATTTTCATTACTTTAAATTCTATAATATATAATTAATTTTATAATATTATATATCTTCTTCATACCTCCCCTCTTCCATTTTTTGTTATTTTATATGTTCTCCCAACATTATTCCCTTCTAAAATCTAATAAAAGTTGAGAACCAACCTCGAAAAATATTCAAGGGAGGTAAAAGTGATTTTAGTGATTTTATAGTGCTTTAATTTGTTATCTATTTATTGAATTCTAGTTGATTCGGTGGTAGTTAAAATTATAATGGTGATGGGTCACACCGTTTTTTCTATTGTCTAAATTCTTCTTCTCATTTAAGTTTTTTTAAAGGTTGGGGCCGAAGCCTCATTTATTATTAAATCAAAAAAAGAACTCTTTAATTGGGTATATGGAAAACCATTACATATCCAGAAGGCCCAGTGGTCATTTATCCAATTACGTGATTCATAGGACCATTTTTTTTTTGCCCAAGGCCCATTATGTGAATAGTACTGCCTCAGTACCCATGCTGCTACAATTTTGCACAGTACCCACCACTACTCTGGTACCCTATCGCTGCTACAGTGACCTGCCACCGCTATAGTTCCCGTCGTTGCTACAGTTCCACCACTGCTACAGTTCCCTATAGTACCCTATGCCCAATGGGTTTTGAACCCCCCAATTTTCATGTAGAATTAAGGGGTGTTTACCACTAAGACAATCCCCAACTACTCATTTACTATTTTTCCTTCACTTCACTTTTTTTATTGTGCATACAATGGATTATGGAATATATTGTGAAGGTTAGTAAATAGGTCTCCTAGATGAATTTAGAAATTGAATTACCCTATATGGATACTTCTTCGTTTTGGGTGATAACATTTCAAATGAAAAGGTGAGGTGTGATTGGTTTTTCTCACCTCATTGAGTTGAATAATGATATTATTATTTTTTTACTATGATTTCAATCACCATGAACTCTAAAAACATTTGCCTTATTTATTTCAATCTAACTTTAATTTTGGATTGCATTGAATATATATAAATATCTTATTTTATATCTTATTCATTTCAAACTATCACCCCATTTATATTAGTTATTTTAGTTGAATGTTAGTTAGATTATAAATAGTGACAATAGAAAAATAGTGTGTGTGAGCAGCATCCTTGAGACATCAAACCTTGGTGTCAACTCTATATTACATACATAGGTAAATAAAATATTTAATATGGTAAAATAAATAAATCCCTATCATTATTGCTTCTTCATACTTACGTTTCATCCACAACACGTTTAAATGGTGAGTCATCTTATTGTGTAGGAATATTTCTCTATGATCCAAGATCTTCAATGGATTCCCTTCCTATGAGAGTTCATTCTACTATTATACCACCTCCATATTTATAACATGTGATGAGTTAGGTATGTACTTCTTCAGGATAAATACATTGAAATTATTATGAACATGATCAATATTTGGAGAAACTGTGAGTCGATGGGACACTGTTCATATGAAAAAAAGGATCTCCAAGAGGAAAATGTATGATCCTCTAAGAATCCCCTTTTTTTCAAAAAAACATGATTCTCTTCCATGGTGATATTTGAAAGAATATTGTTTCTCCACCATTGAACTCAATGTCACTCTGATGGTTTTCAAAAAATATCAATTTCTAACTAAGAGAAGATTTATTTTGTTGTT
The DNA here is from genome assembly GCA_963277665.1 of Viscum album. NCBI lineage: Eukaryota > Viridiplantae > Streptophyta > Magnoliopsida > Santalales > Viscaceae > Viscum > Viscum album. The sequence continues at coordinate 856,292,071 of OY728155.1, read as the reverse complement.
GGATAGCTTGAACCTTCTCTATAATTTGCTAAAAATTATCAGGTCCATTTAGTTCACACTCTCCAACTTCATCCCAAAAAATTTATATTTCTATATAACATCCCATAAAGGGATTAATATGGAACCATATGAATACTGTAGTGGAAAATTTTGTTGTATAAGAACTCAACCAATGAAAAATGATAATACCATCCTCCTTCAAATTCCATTGATCAAGGTCATAGTATGACCTCAAGAATCTAAATAGTCCTTTCATATTGGCCATCTGTTAAGGGTGATAGTTCATGCTGAAATTAAATTCAATACTCAAAACATGTTGACGAATTATATAGAATTTAAATGTTATCCTTACATCAAGATCATAGATAATCAAAATTAGAACCCCATGTATCCTCACCACTTCCTTCAAATATATCTTGGAATGTTGTTCAAGAGGGAAGTATTTCCAAATAATAAAGAAGTTGGAAGTATTTGTTACACTACTACAAATACGGCTTTTATCAGCGCTAAAAATGGCCTTTATCAGCGCTAGAAAAAGCGTTGATAAAGCCAGTGAAGATAAAGGGGGGTCCCCTTTATCAGTGCTTTCAAAAGCACTGATAAAGACGCCTTTTATCAGCGCTAAAAAAAGCACTGATAAAAGGGGTCTTTTATCACCGCTAAAACAAAACGCTAATAAAAGGGTCATTTATCAGCGCTTTGTTTTAGCGCTGATAAAAGACCGCTATATTAGTGCTTCCTTTATCAGGACTTTCTTTATAGAGCTAATAAAGGAACCCTTTTATCAGTGCTTTTTTAAAAGCACTTATAAAAAGGTAAAAAAATTAAAAAAAATTTAAAAAAATTTAAAAAAATTTAAAAACTACTGCCAATCGGGGGGCTTTTATAGTGCTTGAGCCCCCCTTTTACAGCGTTTTTCTTCCCCTGTATAGCGCCCCATGCACCCCCTTCACCCTTTAACAGCGCTTGCTCACATATTCCCCCATGCTCGTGCGCCCCTGCCTCCACTAGGATTTGAATTCGAGATCTCCCCCATGCGCGCCTAAGCCTTTACCACTACTCTATTTTGATTTGTCTTCCAATTCATGATATATATATATATATATTTGTTTATTTATATAATTAGTTATATTTATTCGTATAGTAACATATATTTATATTAATATATATATATAGTTATATTTTAATATATATATATATAGTTATATTAATATATATATATATAGTTATATTAATATATATATATAGTTATATTAATATATATATATATAGTTATATTAATATATATATATATAGTTATATTAATATATATATATAGTTATATTAATATATATCTATATATATATATTTAGTTATATTTATTCGTATGGTAATATATATTAATATAACTATATATATATATATATTAATATAACTATATATATATATTTAGTTATATTTATTCGTATGGTAATATATATTTATATTAATATATATATATATATAGTTATATTAACATATATATAGTCATATTAACATATATATAGTTATATTAATATATATAGTGATATTAATATATATATTTATAGTGATATTAATATATATACTTATAGTAATACAAATATATATATATATGTGTTGTTATATAAATATATATATAGTTATTAGATTAATATATTATATAGATAGATTAATATATATATATATCGTTAGATTAATATATTGGTATATAAATATTAGTATATTTGTATTTTAAATAAAATGGATTTTAGTTATTATTTAGATCAAGCTAATATACTTTATATGTAAATATATTTTATTATTTATATTTATAATTATTTTTCTAGCTATGAATGTATAAAAAGTATGTATATATTGTTATATATTTGATTATAAATAGCAGTGCATTATAAAAAAGAATGAAATTTCAAAAAAATAATATCAATATAAATGTAATACCTTGGAATAAATTCATTCACCACCAAAAAAGCCAATAATAGCTCTTTAAACGAGGCTGAAAATCCACAAAATGTTTAAAAATTGGGGTACACCGGCAAAAAACTCAGTTTTGGAGGCCTTCTGGGCCTCTTTTGGCATCGAAAAAACCTTGACCTAGGTCCCCACCCCCACGATCACAGTGTCCTAGAGCTCATCACAGGCTTCGATTTGATATGTGGTAGAGCTCAAACGGACACCCGGATCAAAAGTTATGGCCATTTGAAGTTTGAGTTGCGTTTTCAACATATTTTGGATATTTTTTTAATTTGTTTTTATTTTTTTAGTCTTCAAATTGGTATTAAATGTGTATTAATCCATAATAATTATCAAATTATTAATTAAAAATATTTTTATAATTTTTTTATAATCCATTTTCACTAAATATCTTATATATTAAGTATATTATAAGTGTAAATGTACATTTATACTTATCTAAAATATATTTAAAAATTATATATTATATTTATATCAATATAACTATATTTATATATTAATATATTAATATATTTTTGTTAATTTTTTTTGAAGTCGACCCTTTATCAGCACTTTTAAAAAAATCACTGATAAAGGGGTCCCTTTATCAGTGCTAAAAAATCACTGATAAAGGGGTGCTTTTATTAGCGCTTTTCTTAGCGTTGATAATGGCACCCTTTATCAGTTCTTTTTTGAGCGCTGATAAAGGCACCCCCCTTTATCAGCGCTTTTTCGTTAGCACTGATAAAGGGGGGGCACTGTGAAAAACTGTTTTTGTGGTAGTGTTACCCCATCCACCCCAACCCATATCATATTGCTTCCTTTGTATGTTTTTTGGAGACTAAAGAAATTATCTATAGTGAAATTATCCAAATTCCTTATTGGTGTAGGAAATGTTTACATCAACCCACCGGTCTTATACAATTATGATTTAACTCTATGACATACAAAAAAACCTTGGGATATACTCTATAATCTCTTTCCTCATATTTTCCCATCATAATTGCTCTTGAAGATCATGGTACATCTTGGTAATTTCATGTAGGATAGAGAAAGGTAATCTATGTGAATTATCTGTCAAATTATTTTTTATATCAAGTGATCAAGGCACACAGTATCTCATTCCAAACTGAATCATACCATCATCATTGATGTGAAAATCATGTATATTTCCTTCTTTTACTACATTCTCCTTCTTTTGAAACTCCAAACCATCTCGTTTTACCCCTTTATATTATCTTTTACAGCTGGATGGGAAATAATTTGGTAAAGGTAATATTTATTCCCTACCAATGTGATTTATGATTACATACTTTTATTAACCATAAATATAGGGTCTTTCTCAATCCACATCATACAAAGAGTAGAAGGTTTATTTCTGATAAGAGAACCTACTACCATGTTCTCTTTTCCTGGATGGTAGTGAATAGAGAAATAGTATCCCTTAATTATCTCTATCCATATTTTTTGATACATTTTTATCTCCTTCTATGTGAATATATAATTTACTCTATTTTTGTGAGTATATATGTTGATCATGTCACCATAGAGGAATTGTTGAAAATTATTCATGGTGAAGTTCATAGTCACTAACTCTAAATCATGAACCGAGTAGTTATGCTCATGGATCATCAAAATAAGTGAGGAATAGTCTATCAATTTATCATTATGTATGAGTAAACAACCTAATCCTTTCTTAAAATAATCACTATATATCACAAAAAAATTCTACACTTGTTTCTATTTTTATTACAGATATAGTGATTAGCCTCTAAGTTTTCTCTTTGAATATTTCCCCATATTTTTCCATCCATACATACTTTACACCTTTCCTTGTTATTGTAGTTAATGAGATAGACAATAATGAAACATTTCTCACAAAACCTCTGTAGTAACCTTATAATAAAATAAAACTTTTTATTTCCTTAACACAAGTGGGTTTGGTCCATTCATAAATTTCCTTTCTTTAGGTTTCACAAAGATTCCATCACAAGTGTTTATATTTCCTTTGAATGAGACATACAACATAAAAAAGTCACGCATGTTGAACAGGGTGTATAATTTCACCTTCCTTAATGTCTCCAACACAATCCTTATATGTTCATAAATTTTGTGCATTATATTTGAGTATTTGAGAATATTTTTGATAAAAACTATAATAAAATTTTCAAGGTAGTGTCTAAAGAATCTATTTATTATGTCCATGAATATTGCCAGGGTGTTAGTAATCCCAAATCGCATCACTAGAAACTCATTGTTCCTATATCTTTTATGTAAATAATACTTCTGAATAAACTATTTATTCACCTTAAGTTGATGATATCTAGAATTAATTTCTACCTTTGAGTAGTATTGATCTCCTGTTAGTTTGTAACATCCTGACCCTCCTCATTGGTTTGAGAAATAAATAAGATATTACTTGGCCTTAAGCAACATCCCCAATGTGACAAAGGTTGTCAATAAATTCCAAGGGATTAATTTAAAATTTGGGGGATTATTTTAAATTTGAAAATAAAAAAATGACCAAACAATACATAACTAAATAGACTACTACATGATTCATGATATTAATGAAATAAACCTCAAATAATTTCCATTATATCAAATTCAAACTACACAATAGTTCTACAGCAGAAGACTAACCAATAACCAAGTACACCACGAAAGTCTATAAAACCAAAAAAATAAAAGACAATAATAACTCTAAATCTACAACAAGATTCATACATTAAATCTAAAAAACACCCCATGTATCACTAACCACCAATAGATAAGTGTGATACATTACCTTTTCATATGTCCTGATAAACGATATTTTCAAAATCGCCAATGTTCCAAGTCAGGGGAGACTAATGAAACTGATTAGGATTTCCCCAAATGAATTCCTTACTAACACTGCTACTATAGAACATTTTAGAATATTTATATAAAATAGTTTATGTAAAACAATTTATCTGAAACAATTGATAACTTATTATCACAAAATCAAAACTATTTCTATGAAAAATTATTTTCCAAAGAAAAATTGTTCTATAAGGAAAGAAACTGATAATGCTAAACCATTTCACAATCCATCAGCATAACCTAGTCCAAATAATACACCCACACATCTACCCATGCATGTCAAAGTGGTAGTTTCATACTCATGATTTGTCTCTCCTCACTCTACAAATTCTTCACAAGGTAATCAATATACCATGGTCTATTAAACCTTTGGCACCAAGAACAGGGTCAAATTTCAACAAGGCCACATATGAAATAAGATAACACACCACTATGTATTGCCAAAAACTTTCTAATACAGTCATTTCAAAACTATTCCAATGCCAAATCCATTTCAATTTCAAACCCTTTCAATGCCAAAACCATTTGGATGCCAAAACCATTTCCAAAACCATTTCAATAAAATAATTTTTTTTGTTGAAACAAATTTCATAAAACCTTTTTCCATCAATAAAAACAAAAAAATATTTTAAAAGTTACCTTTTAAAATTATTAATCAAATCAATTTTCATATAAATTTAATAATTTCATGAAAATCCACAACCATAACTAAAGAGGACCATTCTTAATCAGAAATTTCATAATCAATTTAAATAAAAAAATTAAATTTGAATCAATGCTTTCAATTTCTAATAAGAGGAGTTGGGAGTGAAGCCACATACCTCAGGAAACATGTAGAAAATGTAAAATGGCATTAAAACATCCACAAAATCAGATAGAAACTCCGAAAACCTTACTTAGATCTCTTCCCCTATTAAAAATGAAAAATTTAATTATAATTGGAATAAAAAATATTATATATATCCATAGTGGAAAATGATATAAAATAGTTATTGAGATGGAGAAGTAAATCTAAGAAAACCCACATAGAACAACAAAGAACAATCAATTACTACAATAATAGTTCTTTAAAATACTGCGAGAAGTCTTCGGATCTCCTCTTGGTCGATGGGAGAAGATGACATAGTCTATGGTAGAAGATATTCTCAATTTAGGGTCATATAAGAGGGGGAAAGGAGTTAGAGATCAAAACATGTGAGATACACAATTTTAGGATCTCACTTTCAACCCATGCACAGTTAGTCACACAGTTAGAGAAACTATGTGTTAACCATGCACCATCATCTATCTCAAGACAGAACCTCACATAGTTTCCTCTCATTATTTTTGAACTATGTTCCAGTCATTCCCAAGCCCATTGTATCAAGTTTCATGGGTTCCCCTGGGTTGTCTGATGTTTTGGAAAAATTGTGTGCCACTCATGCACCTTCCCTTTAGAGTCTATCTCCTTGTGCACAATTTCCTGTAGGTGTTTTCCAATTTCTAAAAAATGTTCATGCTTAAAAAAGCCACAAAAACATTTTAAAATTCCTAAAAACTCTCTCAAACATCACCCTAACACTCTATATAGTTAAATATAATAAAATAAGGGCTACCTACTTAAAACTAGTTCTAGAAATTTATCTTTAATTTCCTTATCCTATTCACATGTTTCTTCTGAAATCTAACCATTTTTTCACAAAACTCACACTAGACTAATGTTTTTTCAATAAAAGACATTCTCATGTCTATCCACTATATACACATGCTTGTGCACAAATGAGGCATCTGGATCTAATTCAATGTGATCTCATCTAATCACATGGTCATGATTTGGATGATAAATTTTCAACTAAGATAAATTAAACACATTATGAACTAAATAGAACCTTGGTGGAAATGAAAAATGATATTTCTCCTCACCAACCCATTCGAGTATCTAAAAAGGTCCTATGTATTGACAATATAACTTGTCATTCATCTTAATACGTTAACTCCCAAGCCTTTGAGAGATCCTAAATAACACACGATCACTCACCTCTAACAACAATGGCCTTCGACAATGATCCACTTATGATATCAGATGACTCTACGTCATCTCCATCCATTTTCTGATCACCTGAATCTACTATGTTGTTTTCTAGACATGACTCGACCAAAGCAGTGAAGTATCACCTATTTCCACCAAATAAGCTGGATAATTAAAATTATATCCATAGAATTATTTAAAAGGATCAATGTGTATCATGGCCTAATAACTATTTTTATACATGAAAACCACTAATGACACATAATCTTCCCATGAGCCTCCGAAATCAATTAAAGAATCCTGCAACATGTCTTCAAAATTTGTATCATCCTTTTTGGATTTATCATCCATTTGAGGATGATAGACCGTAATCATATCCAACTAAGTCCCAATGTATTTCTATTTTTATTTCCAAAAATAATACATAAACCTCATATATCTATCTTACACTATGGAAACTAGTATTCCATGCCTCTTTACCGCTTCTTGTTTATAGATTTTTGAAAATCCCTCTACGTTATGAGATTCATGAATATGGATGAAATGAGATTACTTTTTGAGTTGATCCACTATCACCGATATGGTATAATGTTTCTGAACTATTCTTTTGAGACCTCTTAAAAAATCAATAGTTATCTTCTCCCATTTATAAATAGGAATGGTTAATGACTACATCATACTTGTTGGTCACTGATGATCAACCTTAACATAATGACAAGTTAACCATATTGAAAAAAACTCATCCAAATTTTCTTTATATCGTTCCACTAAAACTATGGTCTTAATTATTTATACATATTAAATATTATAGTATGAACATCCCATCATGAATGGTGGTAAGAATGAAAAAAAAATCTGATAAATCCATTGGTATGGCCATCCAATTTTTGAACCATAGAATTGAACTCTCATCTAGTTTCAATCCCTCAATGGTATCCCCTCCATCTAGTTTTTACCTTATTTCATCACATTATGAATCAGACGTCTATGAATTTTTAACCATATTTACCAAATCAGGAACTAAATAAATTAGAAATAAAACTATAACATTACCTTGGTAATCACATTCCATGTTCATATCAGCTAGAACTGACATCAACTGCTACTCATCTTAGTATTCTTTTTCCAACTAAGCATACGACTTTCTACTAAATTCACCCATCACATAATTTCTTTTACCTTGTGTATACATATTTTCAAAGTCAAACATTTGGACATACTCTATCCATGTTATTTGTCTTAGATTCAATTCTCATTGTGGTAAAATATGCTTCAGACTCATATGATCTTTAAACAATGTCAATTTCTCAGCAAATAGATAATGATGCCTAGTCTTCAAACCATGGATGATTGAATCTAGCTCCAAATAATGTTTTGGGGAGTTCTTCTCATGCACCTTTAACTTCCTTAAGCCATAAAAAATAACATGATATCCCTACATGAAAACACATCCAAACCTGGAGTCCAATGAATCAAAATATAACATGTACCCTTGTCTTGATTTCATAAAAATCAATATTGGTGTTAATATAAGGTGATTTTCAAGATCGTGAAAAGAATTTCGATTTCACTCATTCCATAATAATAGAAAATAATTCTTTGCCAAATTTTTTATATGAAAATATATTTTTGAAAAGACACGAACAAAGTGTCTATAAAAACTAGCTAGACTAAGGAATATCCATATCTCAAAAACATTATATGTCATTTTCCAATATTAAACAACCTCTGTCTATTATTGATCCACAAAAACACTTTTTTCATAGATTACATGGATAAGAATATGTGCCTCTTATGTCAAAAAAGCACAATTTGATTTTTTTTCATATAGTCTATGATATATAAAGATCCCCAACACTATCTCCATGTGTTGTTGATGCTCATCACTTATCCATGAATACACCAATATTTCATCCACGAACACCACAACAAAAGAATCCAGATACCTCTAAAATGTCTGATTATTCAATTACATAAAGGCTACTTGTGTATTTGTAAGGTAGAAGGAATTTTCACATATTTTTAAACAATATATCTAATCCTAAAAGTTGTCTTTGGGGTATCAATCATCCTAACACACAATTATTAATATCTTGATCGCAAGTCAATTCTAGAGAACCATAGTTATCCCCTCAATTGATCGAACATATTATCAATGCATGGACATGGATACTAGTTCTTTATTATAACATGGTTATGCTTATGATAAAACACACATATCTAAAGGATTACATCCTATTTTTTACAAACAATATCATTTCTACCCAGAGATACGTGCTTGTCCAAATGAAACCGTTGCTTTCCATATCATCTTAAACCATGTTCAACTCCCTTAATTTTTTTGGTTCCATGAAATAATATGGAAGTAAAATAGGAATGGTCCCTCAAAGTAGATCAATCATAAGCTTCACTACTCTTGTGGGTGGAAACTATGTAAAATTTTTGGGAAAAAAATCTATAAATTGATCCACCACGAGTGGAAACCTATTCTTCATGATATCATACATTGATTCCAAAGTCAATGCTTCCAACCGGTACCATATCATTCCAACTTCTAGTTTCAACAAGCCTATTGAAATTTCCATTAAACTCTAGTCTCCTTGAAAGAGATTCTAGGCTCCATATTTAGTGGTAAAACTAATTCTTTTTGTATAACAGTCGATGTGAGACTTATACATTGTCAACCAATCCATACCTAATAATATATCCTTAAATTTCATCTCAAGCAATGATATATCCCATATCAACTCATCTTTATCAGAAGTTATATAACATGATCTACCAAAAAGGCACCACATTCTCATATGACCAAGAGGAATTTTAAGTTTTAACACATAAGCCACCATCTATACTTTTAAACTCAGCAAATCAACAGCATCATACGAAATAAAGGAATGAGATACACCCGAATCAAACAAGTCTTACATAAGGGTGGAATTAAAAGAAATAGTACCTCACACCATAGGTAGTATATATTGATCATCCATAATAACCCTTTAAAATCCATATAATTTCTTATTATTCACACTTGGATCTTTATTTCCCTATTGAGACTTCACTGCTTGAGGAGTCATGGAATATCAAGAATAACAAAGGTTGTCTCTATTTTTTCACTAGGGTGTTTTTGGTACTTCTATTCCATAGAATCATATGACATATGTGAAACCTTATAAGTCTCCCAAACACACGACCATAGTGAACATCAACAATATCCCTGAATATTCCCCATAGTTATGAAATTTTGGCATTCTCTTAGTGGTGTGATACACTTTCACTTAATGTGAATCATTGAACAGCACTGAAAAATCCATTTTTGTTCTTGGGTATTAGAGGAAGGTTAATTGATTTTTTGATGTGATTCTGTTGTGTTCCATATCCATGTGAAATGGTGTACCTATTTCTATCACCTTTAATGTTATATTTCTCACCTCCTCTTGTGAAGACAATCATAAATTCTATACTTGGATTTTTAGCAGTGAAAAGTATCATTAAAAGAGTATTTTTTTATAGTTATATCTCAATATATTGAAAAGACTGAGTGAAAATTTGGACCATATTTTAGTTCACTTGTGGCTCAGGAGTAACCACATCCTTCATGGCCTCTTCCAACTAGTTCCTATGATGCCCATCGGATTCCATTTTCTAGAAACAAGACACATAACATAAGTCTCACTCCCTATTAACTGAAGTATTAGAAATTCAAATTCTACCACATCATATTATCACTGTTGTTCTTTCTAAAATCAAAATTTTCCACATTCTATCATTTTCTAAAAAAATATAAAATTTCATGGGAAAATAAAACTAATTTAGAAATACTAAAATGGTTATCTTTTTCAAAATATTTCATTTGAAAACAACTTTAACATTTTTCAAAACTAAACAGGTTGCACCAAATCATAAATCATTACTAAAAATAAAAAATGTACTCTTAGTGGGAAGTTATTTATTCAATGCATGTCATGAATGTACCATTGGCTAAACCCATGAAAATGAGCTTCCAAAAACTATATGTTTCTCTAAAAAATCTTATGTACCCAACTCGATGGAAACATGAAGTTCTATATAAAAAGGTGAGTTACATATTTTTGGCCCTATATTTCAATTTCTTATAATCCCACTCTTATCTACCAACCAACACAAGGAATAGAACATAATTAATTTCATCTTAGAGACCAAAAAATAGATGACTAATTATTCTAGGAAGATATTTAGAAGGACCAAGATGATACCACATATCATAAACAAACTTTGGATTTAAAAAAATAAAACAAATTGTAACATCCTGACCACCTCATTAGCTTGATAAGCAAGTAGAAAATTACTTAGCCTTAAGAAACATCCCCAATATTCTTTATATTGGTAATAAATACTAATGGATTTATTTACAATTTAGGGGATGATTTTCCATTTTAAAATAAAATAACCAACCAAAAAATCATAACCAAATAGACTACAACATGATGCATGATATTAATAAAATATAGCTCAAGTAATTAACATTATATCAAATTCAAATCAGATAGGAGTACCACAGTGTAAGTATACACAATAACCATGTACAGATAGGAAGACTATGAAACCAAGAAAACTAAAAGAAAATGATAACTCCAAAGGTCCAATATTTTCCGTGATCTAACTCCACCAAATACCACAAGTATCACAAAGTACCACTAGATAAGTGTGATGCATTAATATTTCTTGTGTCTTGATAATCGATATCTACAAAAACACCAAAGTCCCAAGGCAAGGGTGAGTAATGAAACTCATTAGTCTTTCCCCAAATTAATTCTCCACTCACTCCACTAGGATAGAACATGATAGTAAATTTATATAAAAGAGTTAATATAAAATAATTGAAATAATATTATCATAAATTCAAAAATATTTCGATAAAAAATAGATTTCAAACCAAAAGAATTATCGATTTAAAAAATAATAATTTTTTCCAAACCATTTCAAAATCTAATTGACATAACCCATTCCAAACCACAAACTAACACATCAACCCATGAATTCCTACACTACATCAAACTGATAGTTTAGCATAATATCTTTAGTAGTTGTTTATTAAACTGCCACTAAACAATTAAATATTATTATACCCCTGACACTCTCCCCCTCCCCTAACACCCCTAACCCCCAGCCCCCACGACTCCTCGAAACCATATCGGCCTCGTCGCTGCACTCTCTATGCCTCGTTGCGCCTCGCTGCCCCTCATCGCCCCTCAAATCCTCCACTAGAGTTGGTATTCTATATAGTAACGTAATTGTAACATAAGAGCTTTATTTTTTTGGTCATTTTTTTTCTTATGTACACACATCCACCCTTCTTCCCATATCTATTATTGTTTGGCCATTATCAGTCAAGAACATATATCACAGTATTGGTAATCTCATCAATGTATAGGTGTTTCTTGGATTCAGCAAATCTCCTTCTTCTCTGATGATTATGGATTTCGTAAATTTAGTTGGATCACATCCTTAAATACAATTTAGTATACCAATTAATATTTAATTAAAATATGTTCTTCTTAGTGAAAACACTTCATTATTTGATATTGCATATAAATATCATAACAAAATAATATCATGAATATATGTTTTTTAAAATGAAATTGTGAAACTCCTTAAACATCAAAAATATTTTTAATGTCATGTATAAAATAGATTAATAGATTTTTAATTTATCACCTCATTCGAGCTTATTTGAATTAGATTCATAGTCACCCTTTTAATTTTCTTTTAGACTTAAACATTCATTAATTATGATATATTAAATAAATAAAAACATTGATATACTCCATGTTTTCATGGAACTATGGCATGGAATAACCCCTTAAGGTCATTGAAACCTACATGTTATCATTTCAAAACATCACATGTTATTTGATAGTACAATAAAAAGAATAATTATACTAAATATTAATCTTATTTGGATTTTTTATTTCTTTTTGTATCATTTCTTTCATCATGATAATTTATTCCCATTTTTTTAATATAAATTCATGAATTCAATATACTGATATAAGTTAAATAAAACTCATACATGTATCATCTTATATCAATCTCTAACTCCAAATACCAATTCATGTACCACAACTCTATTCTCGTTTACCTTACATGAATAATACTAAAATATATCCCTTTACAATGTGTTACATTCATGAATCCCATTACATCGTCACCCTTACGTTGAGATCATCCCCTATTTCATGCATCTTAACATCACCCTCTATATGTGATTGAATCATCTGATGATGCGCAGATATGGAAAATTTTGATGTAAATCCCCATACATGAGTACCCCTATGTGGATTCAGTCATACATGAATATGTAGTTTTACAAGACGAATATCCTAACATGTATGACCCTGACATGAATCTCATTATGAGGTGGATTATATGTGAATACTTTTATCTAAGAACTTTTCCATTTTCCAGAATATCACTCTAATTATATTTTAATCTTATACAATTGAATCAATTCCTTCTCAAACACATTTAATTCATATAAAGTAGTATTAGGATTTATTAGGAAAAAATAAATAATTCAATGTCAATAATTTTAAAAATCATTTTCCTCTCCCCATTAATAACCTCAATTAAAACCCCCTTATTGACATCATGGGGTAAGGGAGGAACAATATTCATCCATTTTATCCTTCTCCAATTTTCTTTCACTAAATTGAATTTAAGGCTTGAATTTATTGAGATAAGTATGACATTGAATTTTTTAAAGTAGTAGGACATGAATTGGCTAAATCTATGTCTATGTGTTCCATGCCTAAATTATAAAAAATGTTTTTTTAGCTGAAACATTATGACAATAATTAAAATTTAAAAATTTATTTTAACTATTATTAAATATTACTTTTTTTTACTTTATCCTATAATCATTCAATATGGATTCATTCATCTATCTCAAAAACAGATCAATAAAATTAAACCATAATATATGAGTTTCTTTCCTATTTAAAATATTTTTTAATTTTAACTCACTAATTAATAATTTCATTTACATTTACACAGTTTTATTTATATGAGAATAGGAGAGTATATAAATCATACATAATAGATCAGTACTACATGTTTTCTATAAATTTTAAATATCTAGAACATGATCAATATCTAGATATTTTTTTCTTTAGGTACATAACTGTTGAATTTCTCATAACTTCATAATCTTGTTTCATTTAAATTTGTTGTTCCAAAAATTTATATTCCTTAAAACATCATTGGATCAATTGAATCATTATCTTCCATTTTTGGGTCATACTCACCCTGGATTGCATCACATTAAATTCCCCTTTTCATTGAAACTTATAAAAAATTATTAAAAATAATGTACATCATCCTTTAACCATTGTTTAGAGCTATGTGGTTGATAAATCAAAATGTTAGATCCAAGAACACATCTACTTAAATGCATTCCCTTGCAGCTGAAGGCATGTATTGAATATTTTTAGCTAAAATAATTTTCATAGGATTTCATAAAAATAATGAAATTCCACCTCTAACTTCAATATTGAACAAACGAATCGTTATACCCAAAAACTCAATTCCATCCAAAACCTCAATATAACTTCAATTTTTAAAGGATTTGTAACTTTTTTGTTACTATAGTGAAACATTTAACATTTTTAATTTATTTTTCTGGATAATTTTTTTGAAATATAGGTTTTTAAATTACATTTATTTGATTAAATGATAGGAATGCCAAGGAGGAAGCATTATATTGTTTCATCAACCACACTGACAGATGAAAATCCATTTATCTTCCTCCCTGCATCATCTGATACACCATATACATGCCCCGCTACACCATCTCTCACTACACTATCTCTCACACCCTCTATGAATGTCCCTTGAGCTGCTCAGTCATCTCCTTCCCTTTCAAGAGCCTTAGGAGTGAGGGAGTGGGTCCCCACTTCTAGTTCATTATGGGAAACTGAATGATGACTAATTTAGGTACAAATTTTAATATGAATAAATTTATTTAACTTGTTTTATACAAACTGTCACGAACCATCCCGGGTCGACCCTAAACCGGTCACCCGAGCCGGCCCGCGGCAAGTCCCGAGGGGCGTTCCCGATCCCCCCGGGATGGCAACGAGTGCCGGGCATTAAAACTTTAATCGTTGGGAACGATTTCAGCCCAAACTCAAAGTAGGATCGGAAGAAAGAAAATAAATTAACCAAACTGACAACCAATAAAGACATAAACAAACTATACCACGACATACCTCCATGTGACCTCGCGGGTCACCACCCAACCACAACCAACGCCACTCCCACACTGAGCGACTCAAGCAGGAGAACCTGAACACAAGGAACCTGCAACTGAAAAGGTAAAAGATAGGCGTGAGCACAAAAGTACTCAGTAGGTGAGCTCCACAACAAATCCCAATGCACTGCCAGTAAATAAAGAATCTACATAATCCAGGTTTGAACTTTAATGTATAAAAATAAGTTTTCATAATGCTTTACTTGAAAATCAGACACGAGACATTTCCCTTATTCCTTTTTGAAAGTAAGTTCCCTTTCATCAGTTTTAAACTCTTTCTAAAAAGCAAAGTGTTACATTTTCAAATCTTACCCAAAGAGAATAAAGCATTTTCATTTGAAAACCATTTTTCCAAAGTCTAATAGTATAGGCTGTGAAGGATGACTGAAAGTAAACAAGCAGGGAAAGCAAGTGCAAGAAAAGGTAAACGAGCAAGGAAAACCAAGTGCAAGCAGAAATAAACCAGAAGTTATCAGCAATAACCATGGGCACACACACACGCTCACACACTCACACACACACACATACTCACACACACTCACTCACACCCAAGTGGTCCCCCATATGCCGACGGAAGGCACCACGCCAAAGATGGTAGAGCACTATAGGTAAATCCCCTAAGGTTCATCTAGCTCGCGTGGGACCCTGGAACCTCGTGTCTCGGTGAAACGTGGCTTAGAAGGCCACGACCCTCAGAAAACGTGTCTTAGAAGGCCACGACCCTCAGAACACGTGGCTTAGAAGGCCACGACCCTCAGATATCATATGTTTAGTTAGTGTTGCAATCGTCAATCCAGCTAAGTGAAACAGGGACGACACCCATCCGGTTCACTAGCGCACTAGTTCTAGTCCGCCCACCTAGCTACCCAGGGTTTCCCCCGTGTGCTCAAACAAGTTTCACATTCACGTGATATATTTCTTCCTCATATCGCAGGCCAAACAAGATATTGCACACAAGAGTCACCATTTCCACACCAAACAACATTTCAAAACTCACGCATGCCAAAAATACCTTTCTAAAAAAAATATAATTGTCATTACCTAATCATTTCGCAAAAACCCCTTTTGGAAACACTCAAACAAGAACATAAACAAATTTCACAACCTAGAAAGCATTATTTTTAATAACACAACAAGGGAAAACATCTTTCGTCAACCAAGAACCGCACATAAAGTTTCCAAAAACAATTTCGAAGGGTCACACGACGTTTTCTCTAATCAAGGTTATAAGAAAACACCATTTTCCATAAACAATACATCTACTAATTTACACATTCCAAAAACATTTCAAAACCCAATTCAACATGTCTTTCATATTCAGGAAGAACCATCTAGGAACACTACTATGGAAGCACACAATTTAATCCAAGAAAACGCTTTTAATGAAATGCTAGAATTAAAACAACTTTTATCATCAGCAGATCACCAAACTATAGATAACTATATAATAATACTTTTGAATTTACTGAAGCTTAATAAAAAGTCAAGGAATAAATAAATTCTAAATTTAAAGGCGAGTGCAAAGGGAGACCTACCTCAAGATCCAAGCGCGACGATAAAATGACCTTGGAACCAAGGCGCGATGACACGACGTGTGTCCGAAGCCACGATATAAAGTCCAACACTCTCGAAACTGAGGCGCGGAGACGGCGGAACCTCGGAAACAAGGCGCAGCGATGGCGCTTTCTCGGAAACGCCCTACGCGGGTCCTAAAATCTTAAACCTACCAAAAACAAATATAAGTTGATAGAAAACCCCTAACAAAGCACAAGGGAATTCCAGAGTAATAATAATGAGAAAATAATAATAATAATGGTGATAACAATAACATCATAATAATAATAACACCATATAATAATAATGATAATATAATAATAATAACAATCATAAAATGGCATTTTTTATAATATAATAATACAATAATAATAACAATAATAATATTATAATAATAATAATAGCATAACCATAATAATAACAATATCATAACAAAATAATAAGTTAATGATATTAATTTGAAAATAATAATAATAATAATAATAATAATAATAATCTTAATAATATATTAATAATAATGATATAATAATAATAACATACTTTAATAACAAGAATGATATAAAAATAATAATTTAATAATTATAATGATAATATAACAATAATAACAATAATGATATAATGAAAATAATAATAATAGAATAGTATCAACATAATAATAATATAATAATAATATAATCACAATAATACTAATAATAATAAAATAATCATAATAATAACATAGCAATAATAATAATAAAAATAATAACTTAATAACATGATAATAATAATAATAATAATAACAATGGTTATAATATGATAATAATATTAATGACAAAAATGATAAACGTTATATATAAAAATAAGATTATAATAAAAATAAATAAATAATTAACAAATACTAAAGATATATATATAAATAAATGATTGATTGAATAAATAAACTAATTAATGAATAAACAAATACTTAAAAGAATAGAATAAATGAAAGAAATAAAATAATGAAATAATACTTAAATCAATAAATAAATAAAATAAAATAAAAACTTACCGGAGCAGGAGAAGGCGGGACGCCAGGAGCTGGTCGCGCGGAGGGATCGCCGGAGGAAGGGGGTGCCGGGGTTGGCTGTGGATGCGGCAAAGGGGAACAGGAGCCAGGAGGGCGAGAAGGGGGGGTCGGGGCTAGCCGAAGGCGTGGCAAAAGGAAAGAGGGGGGTGCACCGGAGGTCGGCCGCGCAGAGGAGGTCGGGACAGGGGGGTCGGACGGCGGCGCAGGGAGGAGGCAAGAGGGGAAGCCGGGGGCCGCGCGGCGGCGCGCTTGGGCTGAGCGGGAGCCGGCTGCGGAAGCAGGGAGCAGCGGAGCCGGGGCGAGGTCGGAGCGGCGGGAGGTGCGAGTTGCGTAGGGAGGTCGGGACGCCGGGGCAACGAGCTGGCGCTGCGGGTGCGGCGTGGCGTAGCGGCGGAGGGAGGGTGCAGGCTGCGCACGCCGGTGGTGCGGGAGGAGAGGACGACGCGGGGAAGAGAGAGAGAGAGCGTAGGAGGGCTGCGGGAAGAGAGGAGAGAAGGGATAGGGAGCCGCCAGGGGGGAAACCGGGTTAGGGTTAGGAGGGTTAAAAAAACTATATATATATATATACACATAACCAATAATAATAATAATAATAATAATAATACTAATAAAAATATAAATAAGAATATAAGAATAATATAAATAATAATATGTAATAATAATAATAAAATACTATAATCATAATAATAGACTAATAATAATATTGAACATAAGTAATTAAATAAAACAAATCCTAAAAATAATAACGCTTTAAAGAAATAATAAAACATTATAATAATAAAAACTTATAATAATAATAATAATGTTAATAATTAGAAAAATTTATAATAATAACCTTTAATCAAAATTTCAAAATATTAAAACCATTTGAAAGTAAAAATGCGCGCGCGTGCGCGCGCACTCACGCATATATATATATATACATATATTTGAACATATACAAACATATATATATATATATATATACACATATAAACATATATATACACATATATACCTACATATAAACATATACACATAGATACAATATATATATATATATATGTACACATATACATATATAAACATAACGTATTAAAGTATATACATATATAGACGTATATACATATATACTTATACACAGAAAACAACTACAACAATAATAACGCAACTCAAATAGTAATAATAATAAAAAGTCAACGTAAAAACATTAATATTTAAAACGTCGGGTGAACACATAGTCACCCGAGCCGAACGAACGATCACCGCTAGCGATGCGATGACCGCGCGCCGGCGCGAAACCACCGACACAACTAAACCATGAAAAAAAATTACGTCGGGACCAAGAAAGATTTAAAATAAAGATATCTGCGGTCGGGGTGTGACAATTCTCCCCACCACAGACACTTTCTGCCCCCAGAAAGTCACCAAGCCACCAGTCAGCCAAAATCCAAGTCTATTCCCAAACAAAACTAAAGGAACTGAAGAAAACTGAGAATCTCGGGGATGACCCTACTCTACACAGGTCACACCCGACCGATTCAAGAGAAAAATGAGGTCCGAGATTGAGGGGAGAACACGAAGGGTTCTCCCCACCACAAGAGCTCAACTTGTGCAAAAAAGTTGACAATCTAAATAGAAAACTCTAGGAAAGGGGGGGGGGTCGGCGCGGGAACTCCCAACCAATCCAAACCGACTCCTATAACACGATCAGATTTACACCTCCGTCGAAACCTTGAACCCACGACTAGAGTCAACAACTTCAACACCAGGGAGAACCCACAGAAGAAATATTTAACCAACATCAAATTGGAGACATGATCCATTGAAGTCCATAAAACATAACCACATCGACAACATAACTAAAACGAGGTCAACCCACACGAGGGTCAAACACACCTTTCGAAAGACACACGATTTTCAAGATCACATCCACACAGACAAAATTTTTGGACTATAATTGAACAAGTTCATCATTACATCATAGCGAAACAACGTACTTACAATGACTTTGAAACATTAGTAGTAGATAGACAAACGTGAAGTGATTTCTAATTGTTCCACCGCCAACATGGAACAGAAAACCTGGACCAGAGCTTCACAGCCCTGGGGACTCCTGACTGTGCGCGGGCTTCACCCCGAGACTTGTGGCTGGGGCTCTGATGGCTGAAGCATCTTCTGCCTCACAGTCAGGTACTGACATTCTCCAATCACATATTCCTCTTCAAGTGAAGCTTCCTGCAAAACTTCTTCCAGATGACCCAGACAACCGCAGTGATGACACTTCTTCGGAGGGTTGTGACAAGACGGCTTTGAATGCCTGAAACGAACACACTGATAGCATACCATCGAACGATCTGACGAACTAGAAGCTGAGACCAAAGGGGATAACTCCTTAGGAACAGGTATCTCTGGCGCCTTTTCCTCACCAGAGGGGGAACTCTCACGAACAACAACAGGGGACACTAAAGTATTAACCACCCGCACACCAGAAACTAACTCAGCCAAGAAAGCTTCCTCCACCAGCTTCTCGAAACAAAGGTCTTTAGAAGGGAGGACTCGCTCCTTGATCTCTGGACGAAGACCCCTAGTGAAAAGACAGGCCTTCATGAGCTCATGTGATGCTACATCTGGAGAAAAGGAAATCAGTTCCTTGAAATGGTCAACATATGCCTTCACCGTCCGTTGGCCTTGTTGAATATGAACTAGCTCTCTCTTTTTCTCCAGCTTCACTTCCTCGGGTACAAACCATTGGATGAAAACGGTTCTGAAGACATCCCACGTCATTTCACCTTGCATTGATGATGGGGTAACCCTCTTCCATTGGTCCAGAGCTGGACCCTCAAACAACTCCATAATTGCATGAACCTTAACATTATCGGGAGTTCCCAACATTCTAAAGACACGCTCCACTTCCTCGAACCATTTCACTGCCTCTAACGGACCTTGATCACCATGGAGAATAGGCAGAGTCTGAGGAGGACTAAAAACTGGGCATGAAATATCCGAATCCTTAGAGACCTTTCTGGGCGGCATTTCCCGAGCGATATATAAAACACAAAGCCAAAACCAACATCAAACCGAAGTGACATCAATAAAAGTGTCTTCATCAAAACAAGTAGCACAAGGATCAAACAAATACAACACAACCAAAAATAGAATCACCTCTTTAAAGTTCCCTTTTCATTTTAGATTTCAAAACCACCCCTTTTCAAGATCACTTTCCAAATACCAATCCACTTTCAAACCAAAAACATTCCAATACCATTTCCCCTTTAAAACCAGTTTAGAAAACAAGGTCAAGCCTTTAATTTAAGATACACACCTAGGTACTCTCATGAACCGTTGCACATGTCTTTATCCGCTATCCATTAATACTCGTACCAACGCGCATTTTTCCATGCATTCTCACACATGTACAAACGTTCATAAAGAGGACCTGAGGTTTCACCCCAAACCATTTTGAACCAACTCCAAGCAAACAACAGATTTTCAAATCAAGAGATTTCAGTTTTAAAACCCATTTCATACATTCAAAGTCTTTTAAAAGAAACCAGTACAATTTTTCAAAAACCTTTTTCATTTCCAACAACGCACTCACACAAACCAAAACGAAAGCAGCAACCAAATTTGCATCAACCACTGAAATGAGGGACTAGTAGTCACGCTCAACCTGGGGACATGGTAGTGAGCCATGTCTCGAGTCAGCATCAACCACTAGGAGGAATTCAAACCGTGTACTCAGACTCCACATGGGTCACTACTCCATGTGAAATCACGACGTAACGTCGGCTTGCCTCCATTGTCATCCCTCAATCCAAGACAAAACAGGAAAGACAAGGACAAAATTCCCGAACTACCCCTGGTAACTCGAAGATCAGTGTGAGCAAGAGTTCGCGACGCTCTTCCCGTACCTACCCCTCGAGTTTCGACAATCCTAATCTCCTTCTACCGGACAACCCAAATAACAAGAACCTCCTCTGATACCATTTTGTCACGAACCAGCCCGGGTCGACCCTAAACCGGTCACCCGAGCCGGCCCGCGGAAAGTCCCGAGGGGCGTTCCCGATCCCCCCGGGATGGCAACAAGTGCCGGGCATTAAAACTTTAATCGTTGGGAACGATTTCAGCCCAAACTCAAAGCAGGATCGGAAGAAAGAAAATAAATTAACCAAACTGACAACCAATAAAGACATAAACAAACTATACCACGACATACCTCCATGTGACCTCGCGGGTCACCACCCAACTACAACCAACGCCACTCCCACACTGAGCGACTCAAGAAGGAGAACCTGAACACAAGGAACCTGCAACTGAAAAGGTAAAAGATAGGCGTGAGCACACAAGTACTCAGTAGGTGAGCCCCACAACAAATCCCAATGCACTGCCAGTAAATAAAGAATCTACATAATCCAGGTTTGAACATTAATGTATAAAAGTAAGTTTTCATAATGCTTTACTTGAAAATCAGACACGAGACATTTCCCTTATTCACTTTTGAAAGTTAGTTCCCTTTCATCAGTTTTAAACTCTTTCTAAAAAGCAAAGTGTTACATTTTCAAATCTTACCCAAAGAGAATAAAGCATTTTCATTTGAAAACCATTTTTCCAAAGTCTAACAGTATAGGCTGTGAAGGATGACTGAAAGTAAACAAGCAGGGAAAGCAAGTGCAAGAAAAGGTAAACGAGCAAGGAAAACCAAGTGCAAGCAGAAATAAACCAGAAGTTATCAGCAATAACCATGGGCACACACACATGCTCACACACTCACACACACACACATACTCACACACACACACTCACACCCAAGTGGTCCCCCATATGCCGACGGAAGGCACCACGCCAAAGATGGTAGAGCACTATGGGTAAATCCCCTAAGGTTCATCTAGCTCGCGTGGGACCCTGGAACCTCGTGTCTCGGTGAAACGTGGCTTAGAAGGCCACGACCCTCAGAAAACGTGTCTTAGAAGGCCACGACCCTTAGAACACGTGGCTTAGAAGGCCACGACCCTCAGATATCATATGTTTAGTTAGTGTTGCAATCGTCAATCCAGCTAAGTGAAACAGGGACGACACCCATCTGGTTCACTAGCGCACTAGTTCTAGTCCACCCACCTAGATACCCAGGGTTTCCCCCGTGTGCTCAAACAAGTTTCACATTCACATGATATATTTCTTCCTCATATCACAGGCCAAACAAGATATTGCACACAAGAGTCACCATTTCCACACCAAACAACATTTCAAAACTCACGCACGCCAAAAATACCTTTCTAAAAAAAATATAATTGTCATTACCTAATCATTTCGCAAAAACTCCTTTTGGAAACACTCAAACAAGAACATAAACAACTTTCACAACCTAGAAAGCATTATTTTTAATAACACAACAAGGGAAAACATCTTTCGTCAACCAAGAACCGCACATAAAGTTTCCAAAAACAATTTTGAAGGGTCACACGACGTTTTCTCTAATCAAGGTTATAAGAAAACACCATTTTCCATAAACAATACATCTACTAATTTACACATTCCAAAAACATTTCAAAACCCAATTCAACATGTCTTTCATATTCAAGAAGAACCATCTAGCAACACTACTATGGAAGCACACAATTAAATCCAAGAAAACGCTTTTAATGAAACGCTATAATTAAAACACATTTTATCATCAGCAGATCACCAAACTATAGATAACTATATACTAATGCTTTTGAATTTACTGAAGCTTAATAAAAAGTCAAGGAATAAATAAATTTTAAATTTAAAGGCGAGTGCAAAGGGAGACCTACCTCAAGATCCAAGCGCGACGATAAAATGACCTTGGAACCAAGGCGCGATGACACGACGTGTGTCCGAAGCCACGAGATAAAGTCCAACACTCTCGAAACTGAGGCGCGGAGATGGCGGAACCTCGGAAACAAGGCGCAGCGATGGCGCTTTCTCGGAAACGCCCTGCGCGGGTCCTAAAATCTTAAACCTACCAAAAACAAATATAAGTTGATAGAAAACCCCTAACAAAGCACAAGGGAATGCCAGAGTAATAATAATGAGAAAATAATAATAATAATGGTGATAACAATAACATCATAATAATAATAACACCATATAATAATAATGATAATATAATAATAATAACAATCATAAAATGGCATTTTTTATTATATAATAATACAATAATAATAACAATAATAATATTATAATAATAATAATAGCATAACCATAATAATAACAATATCATAACAAAATAATAAGTTAATGATATTAATTTGAAAATAATAATAATAATAATAATAATCTTAATCTTAATAATATATTAATAATAATGATATAATAATAATAACATACTTTAATAACAAGATTGATATAAAAATAATAATTTAATAAGTATAATGATAATATAACAATAATAACAATAATGATATAATAAAAATAATAATAATAGAATAGTATCAACATAATAATAACATAATAATAATATAATCACAATAATACTAATAATAATAAAATAATCATAATAATAACATAGCAATAATAATAAAAAAATAATAACTTAATAACATGATAATAATAATAATAATAATAACAATGGTTATAATATGATAATAATATTAATGACAAAAATGATAAACGTTATATATAAAAATAAGATTATAATAAAAATAAATAATTAATTAACAAATACTAAAGATATATATATAAATAAATGATTGATTGAATAAATAAACTAATTAATGAATAAACAAATACATAAAAGAATAGAATAAATGAAAGAAATAAAATAATGAAATAATACTTAAATCAATAAATAAATAAAATAAAATAAAAACTTACCGGAGCAGGAGAAGGCGGGACGCCAGGAGCTGGTCGCGCGGAGGGATCGCCGGAGGAAGGGGGGTGACGGGGTTGGTTGCGGATGCGGCAAAGGGGAACAGGAGCCGGGAGGGCGAGAAGGGGGGGTCGGGGCTAGCCGGAGGCATGGCAAAAGGAAAGAGGGGTGTGCACCGGAGGTCGGCCGCGCAGAGGAGGCCGGGACAGGGGGGTCGGACGGCGGCGCAGGGAGGAGGCAAGAGGGGAATCCGGGGGCCGCGCGGCGGCGCGCTTGGGCTGAGCGGGAGCCGGCTGCGGAAGCAGGGAGCAGCGGAGCCGGGGCGAGGTCGGAGCGGCGGGAGGTGCGAGTTGCGTAGGGAGGCCGGGACGCCGGGGCAACGAGCTGGCGCTGCGGGTGCGGCGTGGCGTAGCGGCGGAGGGAAGGTGCAGGCTGCGCACGCCGGTGGTGCGGGAGGAGAGGACGACGCGGGGGAGAGAGAGAGAGAGCGTAGGAGGGCTGCGGGAAGAGAGGAGAGAAGGGAGAGGGAGCCGCCAGGGGGGAAACCGGGTTAGGGTTAGGAGGGTTAAAAAAACTATATATATATATATATATACACATAATCAATAATAATAATAATAATAATAATAATAATACTAATAAAAATATAAATAATAATATAAGAATAATATAAATAATAATATGTAATAATAATAATAAAATACTATAATCATAATAATAGACTAATAATAATATTGAACATAAGTAATTAAATAAAACAAATCCTAAAAATAAAAACGCTTTAAAGAAATAATAAAACATTATAATAATAAAACCTTATAATAATAATAATAATGTTAATAATTAGAAAAATTTATAATAATAACCTTTAATCAAAATTTCAAAATATTAAAACCATTTGAAAGTAAAAATGCGCGCGCGTGCGCGCGCACTCACGCATATATATATATATATACATATATTTGAACATATACAAACATATATATATATATACACATATAAACATATATATACATATATATACCTACATATAAACATATACACATAGATACAATATATATATATATATATGTACACATATACATATATAAACATAACGTATTAAAGTATATACATATATAGACGTATATACATATATACTTATACACAGAAAAAAACTACAACAATAATAACGCAACTAAAATAGTAATAATAATAATAAGTCAACGTAAAAACATTAATATTTAGAACGTCGGGTGAACACATAGTCACCCGAGCCGAACGCACGAGCACCGCTAGCGATGTGATGACCGCGCGCTGGCGCGAAAACGCCAACACAGCTAAACCTTGAAAAAAAAATTACGTCGGGACCAAGAAAGATGTAAAATAAAGATATCTGTGGTTGGGGTGTGACACAAACTTTTTCTCATAAAATATGGAATCAATTAAAGTATAGAGATAAATATTAGAATTTTTGATGTATGGAATCTAACTGGTGAGAAGATAGTTGTCCCATTCGATTTCTATGGGGCCCCTATAGATGATGCCTCAAGATTACTTGGATAGTTTCAAAGACTTTTGGTCGCAGCGCCGGTTTCTCTTCCTATTACATATGATGATTGGAGTCATATGCCTTCAACATGGAAAAATGATGTCTTTTATTCCCAAATAAAGATAATTTTCATAAATTATGGTTTAATTTAATTTCATTATGTTATTAAATTATAAAATTTTCAAAATAAATATATGTGTACAGATGTTAGTCAAATTTATGATTGTTGATGTGCTATCACGAAAGTGGTTTTTGAAAAATATGGTTAAGAAATGGACAAACATTAAATATATATTGTATAGAGATGTCAAAGATACATAATTGACTGACCAACAGATGTATGACTAGCTACCCAATGGGATACCCAAATAGAAATGCGATGTTTTTATTGACAGACATCGTGATGAGAAAGTGATGGTATTTGAATATATATTATTATATTAATCTCATTTTATATTTAAACATAAATGTTAAAAGGAGATAAAATTGAATACATTACTATTAAATTTTATTTTATTTATTTCAGGATCCTTCAGGGAAGAATGAATCAAGTTGGGCTAAGAAAGTCATCCCTCACACTACGGGATAAAAGAGTCTTTCTAGAAGCCGATCAACTCTAGTAATTTTTCATTAGTTTAAATATTTATAAGAAAATATTATCTATTTGATATATTAAATTTCTTATTTATCAATGTTTAATTCAGTCACAGAGTTTATTGAACTGGTCATCTCGAACATAAGTGTGGTTAGATATTAACAAAAAATCATATAGAAGTCTTGTTAATGATCCTACCAAATATATTGGGGTATGAAATCATTTTTTCATTATAATAACTTATTATCACTTTTCACTATGTTAAAATATATTGCTTATAATATTACTGATATTTGATTTATAGGTAAAAATTAAAGAACTATTGGATGCCAATCCCACGCAGTCCTACTTAGTCTCCCGGGATGGCCTAGTTGGTAAAGTCTTTAGGAAGGAGCATCTGCGTCGAGTGGACAAGATGTGTTTGGGTTCTATACCATCTGAGGTCTTTGGAAGGTCACTGGGATTTACGGCTACATAAACTCTTAGTTGTAGTCAGTTTATACCCAGATATTCTTATAGAGATATGTTTTCTCTACAAAACAAAGATCAAGAATATGGGGCTCAGATATCCACTTTTTAGAAAGATTTGATTGATTTATATCAGAAGAAAACCAGATATTTACTCTATGGTATTGAATCAACTGTTTTTTAGTTGGTAAATCAAACAAATTAGAAAAATTGTTCCCAAAAATTTATTGGATTTGTGTTTCAATATAAACATACATCAGTATTTGATTTTAATATAATGTTCTTACAAGTTCCGGTAGCAAGAAGTATAGGTTAAGGTGAATAGAGTGATGAGTTGTGTTCATAATCGAACATTGATTAGGGGAGTGGGTGCCGATAATAGTATTTTTTATATGTATCATGTGTCGCACGGAGTAGTCACCAAACATTTTCATGACCTAACAATTTCTTAATTTCTCATGCCTCCTTTTATGTATTATGAACCCAGTCTTCCAAAGACACGAGGAATTTACAATCCTTATGTTGTATTAATGGATATTTATATTTATTATTCATATAATAATTTGTGTAAAAACATCTAGGTTATTATACATTTGGTGTATAGGATCCGGAAGAGGTTTTAGTGTTATTGCTAAAATCATCATAGGTTTATAATAGAGATAATGGCTTAAACATAGTGGATAATGGTGGAGTTTTTTTGTGGTCATACCTTTTTAAGAAAATTTGCACCATGGATCATGGATGTGGCCTAGAATCGTCTTGATAAGATACAACAATTTGTTTTTATACTTATGTACTTTATGGGGATTTTTAGTTGAAAATTTAGATGTTTAATGTTTTTTAGTTTTATAGGCTTATAGATTTAATACATTAAAGTTTTAATGTTTTTTGGATTATAAATTCATAGGTTTATAGGTTTACAGGATATAGGATTAATAGTATGGTGGTTTGAAATATATCAGTTTGATGGATTCATTGTTTCTCATTAGATGTTTCTAGTTACTAGGTTTCCAATTTTTAAGTATTTGGTTTAATGTTTTTAGGTTTATAGGGTTTTAGGTTTCTATATACATATTTTATGACATTTTTGTTTTTATTTAATATTTTATACAATTTTTTTGTTTTTTAAGTTATTTTTTTATTGGATTTCATGTCATATGTTTCAATTTTTATACATTTCTAGTGTTCAGTTTTTCACTTTTCATATTTTCAGGTTTATAAGATGTTTTTAAATATATTATAGTAATATGTTCATATTAATTACATTTTAAAAAATTTCTAGAAATAGATTATCAAGTTTTAATATTCTAAAATTTATATATTTCCTATTTATTTTGTTTCATGTTTTCAGTTTGTAGGATTTAAAATTTGATGATTTCATAAGTGTTTATTTTTAGGCTAATGGTTGGATGTTTTCATATTTTTTGTTTTCAATAAGTAAATTTGTAATATTGTTGGATTTTAGGCATGCATATATAATGTTTAATGATCTCTAAAGTTGTATGATTATTTTATATAGGTATGAGGATTCCATGTTTTCAGTCTTATAGGTTATAAGTTTGTATGGATATAGGTTTTCTAGATTTGTGCAATGTGGTGTTACTTTTGTTAATAATTGCATTGAAATGGTTTTTTTCAGGGTAATGGTATTGGGGCTACAAAATCTACAACAATTTTTTATTCTAAATTTACTTTTATTGGCGGTTTAAACCACTGCTATGTAAATGGAATATATTTTGTGGCGGTTCAAACCGCTGCTATAATTTGGTATATTACTATCAGTGGTAGTTAAATCTACCTCTAGATCCATAAATTTTATTCTTTAGTAGAGGTTCTTTTAATTTAGTAGTGGTTATTGTGAAAAAATTGGTTTTTTTGTACTAGTGGTTTAAACCACCACTAAACATTTCTCATTTTTCATTACCATTTTGCACCAGTTCGCGTGGTTTCCGCAGCGTTTTACATGGAAAAAACTGCTTCTAAATTAAATAAACTACCACATATTGTTCGCTGACACCCAATTTATTGGCGGTTTTATAAAACCATTATAGAATCATTAGGCAGAGGTTTAAATCGCCACTATGAGGTGATTTTCATGAAATTCCAGGTGATAGTTCCATCCTAATGAGTTTTCTCTCATCGATCTACCAAGTCATCACAAGGCAACCAATATCTGATTTCTATTATAGCTTTGGAACTGAAATAATGTCACATTTTAATTATAAATCATATGAAATATGAACACATACCACCAAGTATGCCTAAAACCCATTCCAAAACAGTCATTCTAAAACCATTACAATTCCAAAGATATTTCATTGCAAAAACCATTTCAATTCCAAACCCATTTCAATGTCGAAACCATTTCAATGAAAAAACCATTTCAATTTCAAAAACAATACACTAAAACAATTTTTTTAATTAGAAACCTTTTTAGGAAACCATTTTCCAGGATTCTAAAAAAGAAACTATTTTAAAATCACTTATTAAGGAACATTGCACAAAAATTACAAAATTTCTTGAAAATAAACAATCGTCACTAAAGAGGACCATTCTTGAACATCAATTTCACAATAAATTTAAATAAAAAATTAATTTGAAACTAATCCTTCATGTTCTAATAAGTGGAGTCAAGATTGAATCCCCCTATATTGGGAAACATAGAGAAAATGGAAAACTGTATGAAAACATCTACAAAATTAGGTTGAAACTAAAAAAATATGTCTTATATCACTTTCCCTATCAATAATAAAAGAAACTGTAGTCATATTTCACATCAAATATATTATATATATATCTATATAAAATATAAATATATGAAACTGATTGATATGGAGAATTATATCTTGGAAAAACCCCCAAGAACAACCAAGAACAATCACTTACCAGAAGAATATGGATTTAAAACACTAAGAGAAGCCAATGAGAGAGGATTCCTTAGAATGTTGGAGAAGAGAATTTATTTTTAGGGATTCATTGGTGTAAAACTGGGGAGTTAGAGATCAAAATGTGTGAGATCCTCATTTTTTGGGTCTTGATTTTAACATGTAGATGGTTAGTCGCATGGTTAGAAAAATTATTATATAACGACGTGCCATCTTCTATCTCAAGGGGTAACATCGCATGGTTAGATTTCATGGTTTCCATACCATTCTCAACCTTTCCTGATACCACTATCTCAAGATTCATGGTTTCTTCTAGGATACCACACAGTTTTGAGAGACCACGTGCCACCCATGCTACTTCCCTTTAACCCCTTCTTCCTTGTGCAAGGTTCCATGTAGTTCTTTATAGTTTCCACAAACCATGAACCTACCATACACCCTTACAAAGGCCCCAAAAATATTTTATACTTTATATAAACTCTCCCAAAAAATACCCTAACACTAATATTCTTAAAAAGAAAAAAAGGTTAATTACTTAAACATGGGAGTACAATAAATGTGATTGAACTAGTCTTCAATTCTTGTAATATGATACTTGTTCTTTATATTGATACCATTGAGCTCTCGATAATGGATAAATAGCTCCATTGATCCATACTTTTTTCATTATGAGAAATACTGGAGTACCCAAATGTGATGCACTAGGGTTTATGAACCCTTTTCCCATGTTCTCTTGAAACTATTTTGTTAACTCTTCCGTTTTGATTGGGTTCATACATTAGTGGAATTTTGATATATTATTGGGTCTAGGTATGATCTCTATTGATAAATCTTCCTCATGGTATTGGGGAATTGTAGATAACCTTTTAGGAAATAAAACATTGTATGCCCTGAAAATTGGAATTTACTCTAGGTAGATACATTCCTTTGACTCAACCATTTGAGTGAGGTATCCTTCTTCATAGGGAATCAACACCCACACCATTAAGGGATTTTTCAAAGGAGATTCATGATCTTCGATACATTTTTAGAGGATTGTGGGATGTTTCATTATATGAAATTTCCTTTTCCTTTCCCAAAATTTAATGTGTGTTTAGTATAACAAGAGTTAATCTATGACTAGTATAGAATTGAATTTACCAAGGTAAGTATTACTATATTCATAAGAATAATATTCCTGCATACACTAGTAGAATAAAATTCCAACACTTTGGTTGCAATTATTTCACTACTATGTGTTTTCATCGACATATATACTTCGTGGTATTAGGGATTAGATTAAATTATTCTAGAGAACATGGAGTATATTACAGAAAGTTTATACACAATATAAAATGATAATTTCTCTATTCTTGATTGAATATTAAGTGTAACATGAATAAAAAACATTTACTGATCCACTTCAGTAGTACTGATGGAATAAATATTCCCTTTTTCCTTTGTCATTGGTGGATCATGAAGTTGGTTATCCTCAATGACCTATGGATTAGTGCACTAGATTTCATAGTTCCCTTGATCAATCAATTTTAATCAATAAACCATAGGTGGTGATCTCCTTTCCCCCATCTCGTTGGATAGCTTATTCATGTCTCTTTGTCACTCATGAGCTTGGTGGCCTTCTCTCCCTCAATTAAAGCATTAATCTGTCCCTTTAAGGCAGTTACCATGATTCTCCTTCGCAAATTTTTAAAATGTTACTGGTTGGATACTCTTTCCCTATTTTTCATTAGACCCACAATAATGAAACTTTTTTATTCTCTTTATATATTCATAACCATGGTTCCATTATATTAACTCCATCTAGACATTGAGATCACATCAAAAAACATTTTCAAAACTCCCAAAGACTCAAATAGCTTGAGCATTTGGATGGTGTGGTTTTAAACCAGTAAAGAATCAATATTTTTTATATCATTATTGATAAAAAACCTGAGCCATGTCTTAAAAGACTTGGGAATTTTTATTTGTAATTAATTATAAATTCACCTTTATTATTCTTCTTATATAGGAATCTGAGGTCCATATTTATCCAAAGTTCTTTAGGGGGGAAACATTTTATGAAATATTTTATTAATATCATCCAACTCTATCTCTTAAATTTAATCATTCTTCTAGGAGTTGTTAATCAACTCCCACCATTTAACATCATCTCTATATAAATGATAGAAATCTAGTGTCCCCTTCTCTTTATCATAATAGTGGAGCACAAAAAAGTAATTTTATATTGAGTTAACCTACTGTTTCATAATAATTGGATCGGATGATCCACTAAATGTCAGTGGTTGTTTCAATATAAAAGACTTAATAACCACATTATCCCACATAAGTTAAGGTGTATGTTCCATACTTTTCAATTTATTTTTAATATTTTAAGACATTTGGGTATGTATCACCATGAAATTTTGAACTCCACCTCCCATATAATTTTGGATTTCATTCAGGA
This sequence comes from Viscum album, assembly GCA_963277665.1. NCBI lineage: Eukaryota > Viridiplantae > Streptophyta > Magnoliopsida > Santalales > Viscaceae > Viscum > Viscum album. Next base: position 856,259,650 of record OY728155.1, on the reverse strand, counting down.
AATAATTTCATTGTCCCTTACTTGGGTTATTGGTCTGGTTTTTCATCATTCCCTCCATTTTCTATAATAAAAATGTCTGAACAAGAAAAATATAAAAAAATAATGAATATTTTATTATTTTTATGAAATTTAAACTAATTTTTTATCTTATAGAAACCCTATGATAAGAATTTTATTAAAAAAAGATTCATATACTTGCTCTTATCTTAAGGGTTTTCACTTACATTTTATAATCCTAATTCCAAAAATAAATAAACCATGCTTTGATACCAACTATAGCAACCCTACTTATTATTAAAGGACTATTACATCATTTTAATGATAAATAATATCTTATCAATACATAACAAGCATCTAGAGGTTTACTGTATTGGGAATATTAGGCACTTCCATAACAGTTTCATAATAAAACATAAAAATTTATTTAAACAATTATTCTTTATCCTTCTAAATTTTATGTTCCCATTAGTAAATTTAGTCACCTAAAGATATACATCAAAGAAATGGGTGAACCGAAATCCGATTAAGAGGATGAATAAAGGACATTAAATAATATAACATGAGTGAAAAAAATCATCACCATCATAACATAAGCATGGGATCATTATAAACACCATAAAAGAAGCATTGGATTAAGGCATTGCTTCTGAAGATGTAGGGAAATGAAACATCATGTCTTAGTGGTCGAATTCCACATATAGTTGTGAATAATGATAACATAATGTTCATTCATAACATATGTGCATAATCATAACATCATCATTGTGAACAAATATAGAATCTTGTTCATGAATAATTCATATTATCTCATGATATAAATCACATTACCAAATTTATTAGAGGGATATATAATTATGTATCCACCCATCACATCAAAACATTTAAATAATCATGGATTCTACATAGAATGTATATCAACCAAAGTCAATAAGTAACCCATGTAAATGATTGTGTTTCATTAATATTTCATAAATTATTAATAATAATGTGTTTCCTAGATTAAATGTGAAAGAACATATTGGGAATAAAATTCATCATTCTTGATTGAGAAGAAACAACTCAAGAGTACTCATAGTGTGTTTTTTTTAAAAGAGTTCTTTTGAAAATTAATTTTATTTATCATAAAATCAGATTAGAGAAATGTATATCCATGAAAATAAAATTTAATAAAAATGAAATTATATTTATAAAAATTAATTGATTATTCATACAAAATATGTCATGAAATAAGGATATCCCAAAGAAAATTAGTTGGGTTTGAGAGTACCCTTAACTTATTTCAGAAATAGCACTACACTTACACTAAATATCGTATATAATCAAATTAAATTCATTAGTTACGTAATTTAAAACCTTGTATACATTTAATTTAATTATTATAACTTTATTAAGTTTATTTATGGCCATTTCTATGAGCTATATTGTTCAATTTCATCACTCATAGAGTGTTTATTTACATGGTTTCAAGATTGTTTTACTTATATAAAATTTTGAATGTTTTTATCAAAGGAGAACAATTGACTAAAAGTGAAATTAATTTTTATTAGTGATTTTAATGAATTTTAAATGGTGTTATATGAATTTTTTCCATTATATGAGGATGATTCATTTGATAAAACATATATGATAAATTTTGTGTTTATTTTGGTGGTTTTTACTTCTATCATAAAATAATTTCGTTTTATTAAATACTATATTTATAAATTACTTCCATAAAATTAAAAAGGTGATAATATTAATATTAAAATATTTTTTAACCATAATAATGGTTTTATGGCCAACATGAAAAAGGTAATGGAAAAAAAAGAAAACTCATTGTCCATGATGGTGATGATTCGACACATCAACGGTGATGTTTTCATTTTTTTGAATAAACGGAGGTGAGAATATATTTTATGATAGACATTACATTAACACAATAACATTATATTATATATATATATGATACTAGATTTATCACAAAAATTAAGATAAGGGTAGGTGATGATATGATAATAAAATTAAACAAATTGAACTGGAAGGGTTGTGGGTTTTACCTCTTGAATATTGTGTCCTTGAGAACCTCCTTATGGAACCTAGGTTTTGTTTTTTTATACAATAATATATTGGATTTCAGTAATAGGATTAGGAATAGAATTGTGTATAATTTATAAATGTTATGTGTCTCATATGATGTGGGGATAATATGTGGAGTGGGTGGTATTTATAGGGGAGGAGAGAGGTGTTTTATGATTACTTTATGCATTTGTCTATTATTTTGTCTATGTAATATTAATAGTGATGATTACTATGAGTAAATACAGATGGTTTAGGATATCTCAAAAAAATGTAATATTATCACATCCATGCATCATCCATGACTCAATAATTTGTGTATTTTTAAAATACTGTAATTTACTGAATTTCTCGATTAACCAAATTTTTAACTATTTCAGTAAAATCCCATAAATTCACCCTAACCATTATTCCACTCTTAAAATTAAATAATGGAATCTATTTTATGAAAATAATTTTCTAAATATGAGAACATTAAATTTAAAATAAAAACATATTTTATTAGAAAAATACGAATTTTAATATTATAATCTATTTTTTTACCCTTTCAAAAAATAATTAAGGTCCTATAAAATTATATTATAATTATGATAAAACTTAATATTAATTTATGAATCTATTTTAAAAAAGGATTTTTTTTTATATCATAATATTAATTATAAAATTATAAAAGAAAATTTATGTTTTATAAAAACATAAACACTTAATTTATCATTTTAAAATATTTTTTTCTCATAATATAATATAATTATATCATATTTTTATTTAAAATATTTCTAAATATTATTTACACATTCATAGGTGATGTTACTATACTATTTTCTAGGATACTATTCATTATTGTCATAAATTATTCTAATTATCAAATTATTCTTCCAACGGTATAGATTACTTAATATATATAAATATAACTTATTTCATTCTTTATTTATGAGAATAATGTTTATATTTCGTTCTCTATATAATTTATTTGATTTATAATATATAAAAATATTATATGGATGAAAATTAAATTGATGAAATTCTGGGTCGTTACATGGAAATTAGAAGAAAGATTTCTCTTTGTATGGAGTTTTGTCTATTGGTTTTCATAAAGAATATATTTCCAAGGAAATGACATTTTCTCAGTAAACTAATGTTGGTAAAATATGGATTCCTAAAATTTTATTTTATGATAATACCATACCACAAAAGTCTTGGTTTCCAAAAAACAAATTTCAAAATTTTCTGTAAAATAAATATATTTTCAATAATAAAAGTATTTGGTACATGGACTATAGTCACTCCAGACATATAACTAGAAGAAAATATTTTTTTAGGAAGGTTATCAATATGAAATGTGTAAATGTATTATTAGGATATAATGATTAAGGAGAAATCATTTGTATTGGTAAATTTTTTTTAAAATATTTAATTTCATATGCATATATTTTTTAGGACTTAAGAACAACTATATAAGAATAATTCAATTATCTATGGTAGTTTATCTTATAAAATCAAAGAATAACGAATGTTTAGTACATAATTCAAAATATGAATTTATTCTTTCTACCAATCTCTATGAGAATGTTAATAAACTAAACATACAATACATTTGGATCCAAGATATACCATATCATGGTACTTAGAAAAATCAATCTTGGTTATATAATAGAAGGTTAGGACACTATAACCTTAGAATATTATATATTTGGGATAATAACGGAAAAATAAAGGATCAACTAGGAATTATATTTGATTACTTAAAAGTATATAACCCTTTTCATTATGGTAAGAAACAAAAGTTTTGTTTTTAATCTATTTTTGAAGTATCAACATTTGATTCTACACAGTTAGTGCACATGGAAATATTTAGTACCACTACTACAAATATGGATTTTATCAGCGCTAAAAATGGACTTTATCAGTGCTATAAAAAGCGCTATAAATTCCGGAAAAGATAAAGGGGGGTCCCCTTTATCAGCGCTAAAACGAAGCGCTGATAAAAGTGTATTTTATCAGCGCTTTATGTTTAGCACTGATAAATGACCCCTTTTATCAGTGCTTTTTTTAACACTGATAAAAAAATAATTAAAAAAATTAAAACAAATACAGCCAATCTCGGGGGGGGGGGGGGGTCTTTCTACAGCGCTTGAACCCCCATTTATCAGTGTTTTCCCGCACCCTACAGCGCCCGCACGCACCGCCTAAACCATTTATCAGTGCTAGCCTCTCTAAATCACCCTTGCGTGCACACCCCTACCTCCACCCGGATTTGACCTCGAGACCTCCCCCCTGCACACCTAAAGACTTTACAACTCCCCTATATTTATTTGTTATCATATTTATGAGATATCTATTTATTTATATATATATTTAGTTATATTTATTGGTATAGTAATATATATTTATATTAATATATATATAGTTATATTAATATATATATGTAGTTATATTAATATATATATAGATATATTAATATATATATAGTTATATTAAAATATAGTTATATAAATATTCATATATTGTTATTTTAAATAAAATGGATATTAATTATTATTTAGATAAGGCTAATATATTTTATATGTAAATATGATAAATTATTTAATTAAAAAAAATTAATTTTTAGGTGTGAATATATAAAAAATATGTGCATAGAGTTATATATTTCATTATAAATAGCAGTGCATTAAAAAACGATAAAATTTTAAAGACATAATATCAATATGAATGTAATACCTTGGAATAAATTCAGTTCTCACCAAAAAAAAGCCAATAACACCCCCTTAAACGAGGCTGAAATTCCACAAAATGTTAAAAAAATTGGGGTACCCCGACAAAAAACTCAGTTTTAGAGACCTTCAAAGACACTTTTGGCCTCAAAAACACTTGACCCGAGTCCCACCCAGTAATAGCGATGTAGAGGTCATCGTAGGCTTCTATTTGATATGTGGTATAGCTCAAACGGGCACCTGGATCAAAAATTATGGCCGTTTGAAGTTTGAGTTGTGTTTTCAACATATTTTGGATCTTTTTTTAATTTTTTTTATTTTTTTAGTCATCAAATTGTTATTAAAGTAATAATACTCCATAATAATTATAAAATTATTAATTAAAAATATTTGTTTAATATTTTTATAGGCCATTTTCACTAAATATCGTATATATTAAGTATAATAAGTGTAAATGTATATTTATGCTTATCTAAAATATATTTAAAAATTATATATTATATTTATATCAATATAAATTTTTTTTATAATTATATATTAATATATTATTTTTAATTAATTTTTTTTGAATTCGAACCCTTTATCAGCGCTACTAAAAAAAGCGCAGATAAAGGGTGACCCTTTATGAGTGCTAAAAAAAGCACTGATAAAGGGGGGCCTTTATCAGCGCTAAAAAAAGCACTGATAAAGGGGTTCTTTTATCAGCGCTTTTTTTATAGCTGATAAAGGGACCCTTTATGAGTTCTTTTTTTAGTTCTGATAAAGCCCCCCCCCCTTTATCAGTGCTTTTTTGTTGGTTCTGATAAAGGGGTGGCACTGTCCATGCCCAGTTTTGTGATAGTGTACATAAAAAAATATAAACTATTGGTGGAAAATATTATGTATATGTGTTTGTTAATGATTACACTAGATACACATGGGTCTATTTTCTTACAAGAATACTCTAAGCCTTTAGTTATTTTAAATCTTTTATATCAAGAGATAAAATGAAAAAAAAAATCCTTAATAACTATTCATATAAATAATGGTAGAGAATTTAAAAATTATAATTTTTAAACTTTTTTAGTAATAATGGTATTATAGATAACTTTATGGCACTTAGAATCCCATTGAAAAATGGTGTAGTTGAAAGAAAAAATATATTTCACCATGATATTATTAGAACCATTCTTAGTGAATACTCAGATGTAATCATTTTTTTAAATAGTTATTATATCCTATTATAATATAAATTTATTTTTAATAATACCATTTATTAACAGAACTCTGTATGATTTTTTGAAAAGGAAAAAACCCACAAGTTACTTAATTTAATGTCTTTGGATGCAAGTTATTTATTCCAAATAATGAATATAATTTAAATAAATAAACTATAAAATATGATGAAGTAATATTTTTATATTATTCCACAACTAGAAACACTTATTTTCATTCTAATAAAAATTAATTACTATTGATAAAATGTTTCATGTTAATATTGATGAAATTGATCCCTTTGTTTTCAAAGAACCCTAACATACATCTTCATATTTTATTTCTAAAACTAAATTTCAACATATAGTATAAATTTTATATCATAAGTAAATAAAAAATAATATGTTCTAGAAGTTATTTCTCAAGATTATTTCAATCTATTTTAAAAGAATATAAGGTTGAAAAAAAATCCAGTTGTTTATTTATAATCATCCTTGTGATAATATCATGGGTGATGAAGATCAACTAGTTAGGACTAGAAGATCTGTGAGAAATGAAATTAGAGATCTAGAATTTTTTTTCTGAATTTGAACATAAGAATATGGATGAGGCTTAAGGTGAAAAATATTAGATAAAATCTATGAAAAATGAGCTCAATGAATTTGAATGGAAAAATTTCAAAATTTTATTTTAATGACGCAAAGAAACATCTATAATTTGAATAAAATGGGTTTTTTTCAAAATAAATGTGATAAAAATTGTATAATAGTTATAAATAAATATATAATTTTTTATAAATGATATAATCAATAATATGGAATATACTATAAAGAAACATGTGCTCTGATAGCAAGACATGAATCTAATCGAACACTTTTGTCTCTATAGAATTATTTAATTTCAAACTCTAAAAAATAGATGTTATGTATGTTTTCCTTAATTGATATGTTCTAATGGAATTATTTATTAAAACCCCATTTTTTGAAAATAAAAAACATCAAAAACATGATTATAAACTTACCAAAGAACCATATTGATTTAAACAAGACCCTAGACCATGTATAATTGGTTAACTGTATTTCTAATAAAAACAATTTTTTAAGGGATTGTCAGATCGAACGCTTTTTATAAAATAAGTTAATAAAAATTTTATAATTTTAAAAAATTATTTTAATGAAATTATATTGGTATAAACTCACAAATATAAAAAAGATTCATTTTTGGATCTAATTAATTCATATTTAGTAATGAGTATGATGGGTGCATTAACAAATTTTCATGGTTTTCAAATATCACAAAACCCTAATTGTACTTTTATATAACAACATAAGTATAGTGACCCAAGCCTTTTGTATAAAACATTTCGAGATTTTAAGCTTCATTAATCATCAGAGTACAAGACAAGGATCATTAAGTTTAGTGTCTTGTAAGACTAGGTACATAAAACATAAAACATGGGGCTAAAAAAATCTTCATTATTTAATCTCCATAAAGATATCCTAACATCCTTTGAGCTCTTACATCTACACAGGGTACCCTGGGGAACACATGAACAAAGTGATGAGCTAAAAAGCTCAGTAAGGGAAAGAGAATAAGAATAAAATTTAAGCACATGAGTTAGGAAGCTTGACATAATGATATTGGAAGCATGGAACATATGTAATTATAACATATAAACAGGGGATCATAAAAAATGGAATAAAATAAGCATGAGATCATATAATCATGATATTATATAAGAATAGTTTCATAGAGAGGTGGCATCAACTTTAAACATGACTTTAGTACGAGACAAGGCTAACCACCAATCTCATTTCCCATAGTAGCACAAGCCAAGTCTAACCTCCCGGACCATTTTCCCATAATCTTCTCATGAGACATTAACTTTACCCAATGAATTGTAGTGCTATCTAGGCACACCCATCTAGTATTATTCAGGTATATTCTTTCCACATAAAGAATCTCACATAATCACTCTTACATAAACATAAGAGTACCCAAGGAAATAAATGGGCACACAATCACGTCATGAAGCATAATAAAAAGGGATGTAACATACAAGCATACATGAAAGAAAGGAATTAAATCATAAATATAAATTAATAACGTATAAAGGCATAAATCATGACAAGAGATAACAAACTTAAGTGATAACATGTAAAAATATTTTTTAGGAATCTTTGAGTCAAAACATTTTAGTGTGGTTTAAGAAAACATCGAATATCACTTAAAATGAAAAGAATCATAATATTTTTTTTATAAACCAGAACTAAACCAGGAGGGTTTTTATAATAAAAATTCTGATTTTATAAAGAAAAATGTGACTTAAAATAGAGGATAAAGTACACTTGATAACATGAAAGAATTCGGGAAGTTCCCTAAAAACGGGTTCACTTATCGGGATGTAATGAGGAGAGAATCACATAAAAGCATGCATATCCCTGAAAGAGATTGATGAAAGAGTATTGATAAATAAACATATAACATGTAAACAAAATTTATAGTATGCACAATGAAAGATAATATAACATCATTTTGGTAGAAAGGTAGATAAGACAGCCCGAAGGAATAAAAGAGGTTCGGGTAGAATTCTTTACGAATTATCTGCATGGTATCGGGAGTACTTGAGGGGGATTAGTGAGAGAAGAAAGGGAATTATAATCACTTATACATAAAGAGGTCAGTATGGGGGAGGTGAAAAATTATACCCCATAATTAATAATTACACACAATGTGTCCTAACATAGTGAACAATCTTGAATAAGGGTGAAATTCAGAGGATCCCTTACCTTAGGTATGTTGGTGTTCTCCACTTGATATTAATGACCTTTAAAGTGAAATTAGGTATACTAATCAATAGTTCCATAACCTTATCTATATTTAAAAGATTCAGTATAACCTTTTTAAGGTCATTTATACCCATTTTGATTGATTACAAGGTTCAATTTCATTGTTCGGGTCCATTTGTTTCATTTGTTTTAATGATCGGTTCAATTGTATTTAGGTTCAAATGAAATGTAAGATGAAAGTGGTTGCCCAGAATTGAAGTTATATAAAATTATTGGATATCCATTATGTTACATGGTTACATAATTCATTTATAGTGAAAGAGAACCTTTACATTAAACATTAATGATAAACACTTGAATTAACATTAATGATTTTGCCCATAATTGATGTGTTTTGTATTATTGTTTTATATCATGAGTGTGCGAGGATTACAGAACCTTAAATAGGACATATAAAATATATAATAATCTGGTTCAAACATAACATAAATGGTCTAATTACTAGAAATAAAATGATAAATGAATTTGAAAACACATTATCCATGATGTTGGTAATTTGACACATCACAGAGATGTTTTTATTCTAGAACCTGAGGGAGAGGAGGGAAAGAATGTTGCTTGAAAATTTCCATAAACATGATTATAATCCAGAATATATGATATTCTGGAGCTTTCATTCCTTCTGGATAAGGGAAGGGTAAGAGGGTATAAGAAGGGAAAGAAAATGAAAACAAAACACTTGAAAATGAAAGAGGGTTCTTACCCTTTGATCTCCTCTCTTTGAGACTCCTCTTAGGGGCTTTGATTTTGGTCTTTTGGAAATACCAGAAATCCTTGGACGTGGGGAAGGAGAATGGGAGGTTATTTGGGAAGAAGTTAGAGAAGGCTTGGAGCTTGAGAGGAGTGGAGAAAAGAGGGAGTGAAGGGGGGGGGTTATAGTGGAGGAGAGAGGGGTTTTCTTAATATAAAATTAATTAGTTTATTAATTGCTCCCAAGACAAGGAATAGTGATTCTTCTATGACCAAAAATAGTAATTTTGTAATGTAATCCCAAACCAAGTGGGCTTACATCAGATAAACATCACACATGACTCAATTAATCCATTATTTAGCATTTATTGTGAATTATCGGTTTCTACTATTCATAAAAAATTCAAGTATTTCAGAAAAATCCCAAAACTTCACCCCAACCATTTTTCGATGTGTAGAATCTGAAAATGAAGTCCATTTTACAAAAATAATTTTCTAAATATGATTATTTTAATATTTAATTAAAATAATAATTTATAATCAAAAACTAGTTTTAAAATATTCATTAACTTATTCTAAAATATAGGTTTATCATACTTCCGACTTGAATATTATATCTATACCGCCATAGGTGAGGTTACTATTCATTAGGGTATATCACTATTCATAAGGGTATTTTAATATTCATTAGGGTAGTTTACTATTCACCAAAAATTAATTTTTTATATTAGACTCCAAAAAACATCTAGAACACAACCATGAATGCAGGATTTTCGAAATTCCAAACACATAAGTGAAAAACGTATGTTTAAAGGACACTTATCACTTAGTAGTTCATTATGTTGTGTTTTTGTGTGATTTTATGACATAAATATAAGAAGGGAATGTCCATTGAAAAACTTTGTGTCGTTACATTCTTCCCCCCTTAAAAAATTTTACCCTCAAAATTTCATTTTACATTCAAGGCCAAAAACAAATGCGGGTAGTTTTCCTTCATTGCTTCCTCCAGTTCCCATGTTGCCTCTTCGTACTTATGGTTTCACCATAGTACCTTGACCAGATGAGTAGTCTCGTTACGTAGAATTTTGTCTCTATGATCCAAGATCTTCACTAGCTACTCCTCATAGGAAAGGTCATCCTCCAACTGTACCACCTCTGAAGAGAGTACATGTGAAGGGTCTGGTATGTACTTCTTTAAGAGGGATAAATGAATGACATCATGTACTTTCGACATGTTTGGTGGAAGTTCTAGTCGATAGGCCATAGCTCCAACTCAATCAAGGATCTCGAAGGGGCCGATGTACCTGGGACTTAACTTTCCTTTATTCCCGAACCTCATGAACTTCTTCCATGGAGATATGTGTAGAAATACCATGTCTCTGACTTTGAACTCAAGGTCTCATCGACAGTTATCTGCATAACTCTTCTGTTGACTTTGGGCTGCCTTGATATAATGCTGAATAGTTTTCACCTTATCCACAGTTTCTTCAACCAATTCAGGTCCTAGCAGCTTACACTCACCGACTTCATCCCAATATGCCGGTGTTTTTCACCTTTTCCCATAAAGGGATTCATATGGTGACATTCAGATGCTCGAGTGGAAACTATTGTTGTATGTGAATTCAACCAGTGGAAAATTTTAGTCTCATCCTCCTTTGAATTCCATATAACACGCTCTTAACATGTCTTCTAGTGTTTGAATAGTTTTCTCAGACTGGCCATCAGTTTGAGGATGATAGGCCGTACTGAAGTTCAGTTCAGTGCTCAACGCATGCTGGAGACTTTTCCAAAACATTGAGGTGAATCTCAGATCACAATCGGATACAATAGATAGTGGTAATCCATGCATCCTTAGAACTTATTTGATGTAAATACGTGCAAGTTGATCCAAGGAGAAGTCCTCTCAAATCACGATAAAGTGAGCTGTCTTTGTAAGACGATCCACAATGACCCATATAGCATTGTTTGCTTTGGTTCCCTTTGGAAGTCCAGTGACAAAGTCCATGGTAAATTTCTCTAACTCCCATGCTGGTATGGGTAGTGGTTTCATCATCCCCTTATACTTTTGTCTCTCATCCTTCACTTGCCGACATACGAGGCACTTTGATGTATATTCAGCAATCTCTCTTTTCATACTGTCCCACCAAAACTTTTCTCAGAGATCTCGATACATCTTTGTGCTCCCTGGTTGGATAGATAAGGTCGAGAAATGTGAATAATTCAATAGCTCCTTCTTTATCTCTTCATGGGATGGTACACATAATCATGTCCCAAATCATACAACTTCTTCCTCATCAATATTGAAATCAGAGGATTTCCCACTTTTAATAGCTTTCACCCTTTTCTGAATTTCCACATCTTCTCTTTGAGCATCCTTTATTTTCCCCAAGAGGGATGGTTGAGAAATAATTTGAGAGAGGATTGATGATGTTCCTCCCATAATGATTCCCATTTATATCCTTTGTAAATCTAAGAAGATAGGATCCTTTTTAATTCTCATCATTGATAAAGATGCAGGATCCTTTCTACATAGAGCATCTGCCACTTTATTTGCCTTACCAGGATGGTAGTGGATTGAGCAGTCATAATCCTTGATGAGCTATATCCATCTTCGTTGGTGCATATTAAGCTTTTTCTGTGTGAATATGTACTTGAGACTCTTGTGGTCAGTATATATCTCACATTTATCCCCATAGAGATAATGCAGCCAGTTTTTCAAGGCAAAGATCACACCTGCTAACTCCAGATCATGCTTTGGATAGTTTTTCTCATGGATTTCGAGCTACCTTGAAGCATAGGCTATCAGATTATCATTTTTCATTAGCACACATCCAATGCCCTTCATAGAAGCATCACTATACACCACAAAGAGTTCCCTGCTGGTAGGGAGTGTGAGTACTAGTGCAGTGATAAACCTCCTTTTCAACTCCTTGAAACTATCTTCACATTCCTGTGTCCAGATAGACTTTAGTCCCTTTCACATCAACTTGTTCATTGGGTTTGATAGTCTTGAAAGTTTCTTTACGAATCGTCGATAATAAGCATATAGACCCAAAAAGCTACGGATCTCCATTACAAAAGTTGTCCTGGGACATTCTTCGATTGCCTTTTTCTTGGAAGGGTCCATAGATATCCCTTTTCTAGTGATAACATGCCCCATGAATGACACATCCTCCATCCAGAAATCACATTTATTGTAAATTGCATACAACTTCTCCCTTCGCAAAGTATTTAACACAGTTTTCAAATTCTCATCATGTACCTCCTTGATCTTGGAGTATATCATAATATCATCAATAAAGGCCTCCACAAATTTGTCGAGGTAATCTATAAAGACTCTATTCATTAAATCCATGAAAATTTCTGGAGCATTAGTGAGTCTGAAGGGCATCACTATGAACTCATAGTGTCCATACCTCGTTCGAAAGGCAGTCTTGGGAATATCTTTCTTCCTCACCTTTAATTGGTGATTTCCCGACCGAAGGTCCACCTTAGAGAAATAACTGGCCCCATGTATCTGATCAAACAATTCATCTATCTGTGGAAGGGGATACTTGTTTTTTATCGTGATTTTATTGAGCTCATGATAATAAATGCAGAGGTGCATTGATCCATCCTTCTTCTTAACAAAGAGTACTGGATAACCCCATGGTGAAGCACTCGGGAATACAAAACCCTTCTCCATATTCTCCTATAACTACTTCTTCAACTCTTCCAGCTCTATGGTGTCCATTATATAAGGTTTCTTTGAGATTGGAAGAGATCCAAGATAAGTTCAATTGAGAACTCAACCTCTCAGTCTGGAGGAAGACCAGGCAACTCCTCATGGAATACATCTATGTAATCCCTCACGATAGGCATGTCTTCAGGAATGATTCTATCCTTGGTCTCAATCATTTGACCTAGATATTCTTGTTCACAAGAAAGCAGTATCCAAACATGAGATGAAGATTATAAAAGAGATTCATCTTCCTCCTTACACTTGTAATGAATCGGAGGATTCTTCGGGATGTGAAAAGTGATCTCCCTTTCACGACAGTTGATGTTGGCCTTGTACAAATATATCCAATACATTCCCATGATGGCATCAAACTCCACTAAAGGAAGTATGAATAGATTTTCTAGGAGGTTATGTCCACAAACGTTAATCAGGGAGGAGTTATAAACCATGGACACAATGATTGCCTCGTTCGCTGTTCTCAAAGAGAAATTTTCCTCCAAATATTGAGGTGGTGTTTGAATAGTTTTACTAAACTTTCATGATATGAAAGAATGTGTAGAACCAGAATCAAATAGTAAGTTCACTATTCTTGAATGAATAACAAGCGTACCTATCACCACATCATTTTCCGGCTCCACCTCAACAGTAGTGATAGCATAAGATATTCCTTGTTTCTTTGGAGGTTGTTGTTGATTGCCTCCGACAGCCCTCGTCTTAGGAAAATTGTTCGCATAATACCCAAGATCCATACAGTTGAAACATTATATTGTAGGAAGAGTGTTGATCTAAACCTTTCTTTCTTCTTCAACATTAGCGGGATTTTTCATATCCCTTCGACATTTACCAGGATGCTTCTTCCCATAATTTTTCAAAAGGGGAATGGGGGGATTCTTTCCATCATGGGATTTGTTTGATGGACCACCCATGTTGTTTTCCATCTTCCACTTCTTCTCACTGGGCCCATGAGACCACTGAGAGTATTTGATCTCTATTTCCACCTTGAGGTCACAACGGACAATGTCCTCATAACTGTCGACGTATCGAATCACCGACACTTTTCGTAGACTCATCTTTAGTCCACTAAAGAAATGATCCACCTTGCTTTCGGTGTTCATGACAAAGCCATAGGCATACCTTGAAAGCCTTGTAATTTTTTCTTCATATGCCCTGATGGACTCATATTCCTTCTAGTTGAGTCCAAGGAACTCTATTAACATCTTGAGATGGTGGGTTCGAGGAAAATATTTGTTGAAAAACATCCTCTTGAATTCCTCCCAATCTATGGAATCAATTTCCTCTTGGGACTTGTATTCTTGATCAATGTCCAACACTGATCACCTTCCCCATCAAAATGATAGACCGCCAGTATCACCTTCTCTTCTTTTGATCACTCTAGGATGGAGAATATATTTTCAATTGAGTTAATCCATTGTTCTGCGAGGAGGAGATCAGAATATCTGTGAAACATGGGAGGCCTTTTCCGCATGAAGGATTCCACAGTGACTTTCCCTTTAATTGGAGGAGGAGGACGTTCCACCTGATTCAAGTTATTTTTCATAACTTGAGCCAGCTAAGAAAGTACTGCCATCAAGTTTTGATCACCTTATTCCATCACCTCAGGAATATCATTAGGAAAATAATCACATTGCCTATCACATTGGATGTTGTTTCTTGTTCTTCTATTTCCTTCCATTAACTAAGAGAAAGAACATATAATTAAAGTTCTTTAATAATTATCTATTGATTAAAAAAAGAAACTTTGAACATAAAAGGATAGACTTATAAATAATAATTATATCCTAACTTATGATTCCTTGGGTTAAATCTAGGTTACCCCCAATCAACTTCTTAAATTGTATTCTTATGGGCTTTTCTTTTTCTTGTCCCCTTATAATGGTTTGTATTAAGCTCTTGAATCTACGAAAGCATATCCCTCGGGAATGTCGTAACCAAGAGTGCAGCAGGTCCTGTTGTCGTGCACCAGTTCTCGTTCGAGTCTAGCTCAAAGCAGTGTTTTAGGGTTTTACCCCTTGGATACATCTATTTCAGAGCCGCCTCTACCTCCTCGTGTCCATACAGGGATGTATTTTCTTGATAAACCACTTACTCAATAATCACCAAAAATTTTGGAATGTTTTCTAATACTTAGTCTCATCCTTAAGGTTCACACTAAGGTAATCTATTCCTAATCTCCAAAAATAACTAGACCAACCTTGGATACCAACTATAGGGAACCAATCCTTTTGTATAAAAAATCAAGATTTTAAGCTTCGTTAATCATTAGAGTACAAGACAAGGATCGTTAAGTCTAGTGTCTTGGAAGACTAGGTACATAAAACATAAAACATGTGGCTAAGAAAACTTCTTTATATAATCTACATAAAGAGATCCTAACTTCCTTTGAGCTCTTACATCTGCACAAGGTACCCTGGGGAACACATGAACAAAGGGATGAGCTAAAAATCCCAATAAGGGAAAGAATATAAGAATAAACTTTAAGCACATGAGTTAGGAAGCTTGACATAATGATATTGGAAGCATGGAACATATGTAATTATAACATATAAACACGGGATCATAAAAACATGGAATAAAAAAGCATGAGATCATATAAGCATTAGATTATATAAGAATATTTTCATAGAGAGGTGGCAGCAACTTTAAACATGACTTTAGTACGAGTCAAGGCTAAACGCCAATCCCGTTTCCCATAGTGGCACAAGCCAAGGCTAACCGCCCGGACCATTTTCCCAAAATCTTATCATGAGACATTATCATTACCCAATGCATTGGAGTGCTATCTGGGTGCACCCGTCTAATCTTATTCATTTATATGCTTTCCAGATAAATAATCTCACATAATCACTCATAAATAAACATAAGAGTACCCAAGGAAAGAAATGGGCACACAATCACGTCATGAAGCATAATAAAAAGGGACTTAACATAAAAGAATACATGAAAGAAAGGAATTAAATCATAAATAGACATTAATAATGTATAAATTCATAAATCATGACAAGATATAACAAACTTAAGTGGTAACATGTAAAAATAGTTTTTAGGAATCTTTGAGTCAAAACATTTTAGTGCGGTTTATGAAAACGTCGAATATATCTTAAAGCGAAAAGCGGCATAATATTTTTTTATAAACCAGAAGTAAAAAAAGAGGGTTTTCATAATAAAAAGACTTATTTTATAAATAAAAAGATGACTTAAAATAGAGGATAGAGTACACTTGATAATAGGAAATAATTTGGGAAGTTCCCTTAAAACGGGTTCACTTATCTGGAAGTAATGAGGAGGAAATCACATAAAAGCATACATATCCTTGAAAGAGAGTGATGAAAAATTCTTGATAAATAAACTTGTAACATGTAAAAAAAATTTAGAGTATGCACAAGAAAATAAAAGATAACATCATTTTGGTAGAAAGATATATAAGACAACCTGAAAAAATAAAAGAGGTTCGGGTAGAATTCTTTACGGATTATCGGCATGGTATCGGGAGTAATTGAGCGAGCATAGTGAGAGAGGAAAGGGAATTATCATCACATATACATAAATAGGTCAGTATGGGAGAGGTGAGAAATAATACCCCATTATTAATAATTACACACAATGTGTCCTAACATAGAGAACAATCTTAAATAAGGGTGAAATTGAGAGGATCCCTTACCTTAGGTCTGTTGGTGTTATCCACTTGATATTAATGACATGTATAGTAAAATTTGGTTTATTAATAAATAGTTCTATAACATTATATATATGTAAAAGATTCAGTATAACCTTTTGAAGTTCATTTATACCCATTTTGATTGATTACAAGGTTCAATTTCATTGTTCGGGTCCGTTTGTTTCATTTGTTTTAATGATTGGTTCAGCTGTATTTTGGTTAAAATGAAATGAAAGATGAAAGTGGTTGTCTAGAATTGTAGTTATATAACATTAGTGGAAATATAGTAGGTTAAATGGTTAAAAAATCATTTATATTGAAAGAGAACCTTTACATTAAACATTAATGATAAACACTTGAATTAACTTTAAAATTTTTTACCATAATTGACTTGTTTTGTATTATTGTTTAGTATCATGAGTGTACGGGGATTATAAAACATTAAATAAGACATATAACATATATAATAATCTGGTTCAACCATAACATAAATGGTCTCCTGACTAGAAACAAAATGATAAAAGAATTTGAAAACACATTATCCATGATGTTGGTAATTTGACACATCACGGCGATGTTTTAATTCTAGAACGTGAGGGAGAGGGAAAGCATGATGCTTGAAATTTTCCATAAACATTATTATCATCCAGAATATATTATATTCTGGATCTTTCATGCCTTTTGAATAAGGTATGGGGAAGAGGTTATAAGAAAAGAAATAAAATGAAAAGAAAACACTTGAAAACGAAAGAGGGTTCTTACCCTTTGATCTCCTCTCTTTGAGACTCCTCTTAGGGGCTTTGATTTTGGACTTTTGGAAAGACCAGCAATCCTTGGACATGGGGAAGGAGCTTGGGAGGGTATTTGGGCAGAATTTAGAGAAATCATGGAGCTTTAGAGGAGTGTAGAAAAGAGGGAGTGAAGGGGGGTGTTATAGTGGAGGAGAGAGGGGTTTTCTTAATATAAAATTTATTATTTTATTAATTCCTCCAAAGGCAAGGAATAGTGAGTCTTCTATGACAACAAAATATTAATTCTATAATGTAATCCCGAACCAAGTGGGCTTACATCAGTATAGCATCACACATGACTCAATTAATCCATTATTTAGCATTTATTGTGAATTATCGGTTTCTACTATTCATAAAAAATTCAAGTATTTCAGAAAATCCCAAAACTTCACGCAAACCATTTTTCAACGTGTAGAATCAAAAAATGATTTCCATTTTTCAAAAATAATTTTATAAATATGATTATTTTAATATTTAGTTAAAAAAATAATTTATTATCAAAAACTAGTTTTAAAACATTCATTAACTTATTCTAAAATATAGGTTTATCGTTCTTCCAACTTGAATATTATTTCTATACCACCATAGGTGAGGTTACTATTCATTAGGGTATATCACTATTCATAAGGGTATTTTAGTATTCATTATGGTAGGTTACATTTCACCAAAAATTAGTTTTGTTTTATTAGACTCCAAAAAACATCTGGAACACAACCTTGAATGTCGGATTTTCAAAATTCCATACACATAAGTGAAAAACATGTGTTTAAAGGTCACTTATCACTTATTAGTTCATTATGTTGTGTTTTCATATGATTTTATGACACAAATATAAGAAGGTAATGTCTATTGAAAAATATTGGGTCGTTATAATAAGTGTAAAAAATATTTACTATATAAATTCATGTATGAAAACACTAAGAGTTTTTTTTAATCCTATTGGTACATCCAATACTTCAGATCTTGAAGAGTATGGGAAAAAAATTGATCAAAAAACATTTAGATGTGTGATTTGAAGCTTTATTTACATAACATCCAGCCTTATAGACTTAATGTTTTCATTATAATGATGTGATAGATATAATGATAATCGAAAATAATCCCATATTAAATAAGTAAAAGTAATTTTTCAATTACTTATAGAAACTATGGATTTAGTATTATTCTAATCCATTGGAAGTTATTTAGGACAAAAAAGTTTTTTTCATTCTAAATTTGGTGGATATAGAATGGATAGAAAATGTGCATCCAGAAATTTTCATTTTATAGGATAAGATTTAGATTCTTTTTCATGTATGAAAAAATACTCATTAGAACTTTCCACTACTATATTTGAATATGTTGTAGTTGGATGTTTTTGTACTTATCTAGTATGGATGAATCACAAATTCAATGATTATTCCATGATTTTTACTAAAACTAAAGTTATTTGTGATAAAATAAGTTTCACCTTTTTATATAAAAACCCTATAAAAATTAATTTCTAAAAACATATATATTTGACACCATTTAATTTTAGATCACACGCTTAAAAGATATATAATTTTACTGTTAATTAGAATAAAAGAAAAATTTCCTGATATATTTACAAAACCCTTAGTTTTGATATATTTTAATAAATTAAACATAATATAGGAATGATCAATGTTAGGTGATTATTAATATCAACTTCTTGGTTACCAATCTCATTACATTAACAAATTATTCTTCATAAGGGGAGTACATATGTTTTTTCTTCAACAAAAATTCTTTCTATTAAAACATTAATATTTATTAAAATATTTTTTTACTACAAATATTATGTTCTTATAAAAAATCAGAATTAAATTATTTTAAAATAATACTCCATAAATATCTACTGTTATAAAAAATGAGTTATAAACTATAAAATTTTCAGACTAAAAAAGTGTTACAAAATTTTAAGGAAAATAGTTTTGTCACATAATATTTAAATTAGTTTTAATTACAAAACCATGAAAAATACTTCACTCATTCTAATGAAACCTTTCTACTCCTAAATGTCATATTATTTTAGTTTTTTCACTTATCCCTTACTTTAGTTTATAATTGTTTCTGATTACTTATTATTTTAGTTTCAATACATTTATATTTTTTCAAAATTACAATTTTTCCATTAAGACTATCATATATTACGATAAAATGTTTTCCTAAAACATTGAGAATTCAGTTTAACATTTAAAACATTATTATTTCAAATATTGGTCGTCAAATAAATTAAGGATTTATACTCAATTGTTGAATTTTTTAGTATATGAACCATCATCACTCCAATAATATATAATGGAAGGATGCCCTAGTTTCCCTTATTGTTTATCACCTTGTATACACTAACTCTCATCTCACCTTAAAGAAACTAGTTCAAATTATTTTGGATTTCATTTTATATTTGGATCAAGTCTCAATATAATAAAAACTAAGGAGTTTAATGTGAAAAGGAATGTTTTTATATATTTACTTGTGGAGATATCTTAGTTTGATAAGTTCGATTCTATTCTCAAATATGGTTATTTCTTTCCAAGGATGGGAAAATTTATTTTAAAAAAACTAGAAAAATATTTTTATTTTTAATAACCTGAAATCATTAGAGAATTTTATGCATATTCTAATTTTGAAAATTAGGTTGATAAGTATATTTTGTCTTTTAATTTGTTTTAAATGAAATATAATATTTTGTAATAAGAAGTAGCATATTTGGTAGGTGTTCCTATTGATGGAGAGGCTTATATTTCATAAAAAACATATGATAAGATTGAATCTTTTGATAAAACTAGTCTATATGTTAATTTAGTTACATGTCATGATAAAATCAAAAAATTATCACGTTGTCATTAGATTATAAGGTCGTAGCATTATGGATGGTGGATTATCAAATACATATGAAGGGTGATAAGAACACAATTTAGGTTTCAGACATATTTGTTTTAGATTTTGATATTAATATGAGTCAAGTAAGCCTTTTAAATATTATCATTATTTTAGTAGAAGATATCAAGTGTCCCAAAATAATTTTGAAGAACCCTATGCTTCCTTATTTCATCAATAAGCTTCTTGGGTAAATAATGGAACTTTTGAATGTTGGGAACCCAACTAATCCAATGCGAGAAAATATTTCTTATATTTGTGAAGATAATATTTTTTCTAATAAAGATCATATTAGATTCAAGATAAATTTCCAAATAAAGGAAAAGAAAAATTTGAGGAAGTATCAATATATTATGCTAGATCATCTAAACTGAATCCTCCAAAAGTATTATTAGAATCATTAGATTCATAGGTAACTATTTTATAGGGAGGGTTTTATCATATATTCCAAATCATAATAAGGATTTGTGATATTATTCCATATATTTCTAATCTTGATTCAATATGTAAACTCAATAAAAGTAGTCTTAATGTGAAATTATATTTTTTAATGCTTTAAATGAATCATTAATCCATATTGAGGAAGATTTGAAAATGTTTTAAGAAAAAATCTAAAACATAGAAAAGATTGTACAATCACATGGTGAAGTAGTCTAATAAAGTAAACATTGATCTTAGATATCATGATTAAAATTTCATAAAAATGATTAAACTAACTCTAAAAATGGAATAATATTTTAAAATTTTATCTTTACATGTTTTTGATGGAGTCATGATTGTATAATAGTTTAAAATACATAACTGATAATATGAATGAGGGATTAAAAAATTGGAAATAAGAGTTTAAAAATATGGATTTGGTGAATATAAGGCTTAAATCATGTGAAGATGAATTTATACTTATGAAATAAGAGAATAAAATTGTTACTAAGTTGGTTTAAATTTTTAATTCTGAAGTCTGGATGCCAGTAGTGATGGAATAGAATGTCATGAATCTTGATAAATACCATGAAGAGTTAAAAAATATGAAGTCCATTATGATGAATACAATGAATAAATAATAAACACTTTTATTTTGAAATTATGATGTATGTTTTCAAAAAATATAAAGATGTAATTTGAATGATGTTTTTATCCAAATACTTATGTTTGAATATCATTTAATACTTTTGGATGTATTTACTTTCTTTTATTTCATTGATGATAAGTTATTTCTCAAATTTTATTCTATATATTATTATTATTCTAACAATTTATGAAACTGTTCTTACTTTCTCATTATTTTTAAAATTCACATATGAGGATAAACATTGGGAGAAAAATTATAACGAGATTTTATTAAGGTGGAGTGTTTTAACAGGGGTAACATATTTTGGTATAGAAGTATAAAGAAGTTTTGAGAAGATGTTTGTTTCCTAAAATGAGGATTTATTATCTTAATGGGGATAAGTATTAGTAATATATATCATATCATGAAGGAGATATAAAATCATGGGGAGTTATGAAGTATATATTCTATGTTCATAAAGGAATAAAGTGTTTTAGGTATTTCAATGTTATTATTTTCATTTATTTATACTGTATTGTGATTTATACAGGGGATATTATGAATTCATAAGTATTACTTATTAATTTTCTATTTCATTTAGTTTTGTAAATCACAAAAAACTTCTTAAAACTTATTTTACTATGTTTTATATTTCACATGTGTTTTATTTTGTTTTTTTAGAAAACATTAATTTTTACTGTACATAGAAATGTTTCTAATGTATTATGAATATAAAATTTATTAATTCAATTAGACCTATTGGACTAAGGTTGTGTCTAATCAATTATACATACTTATCTTCTAAGTAGTGGTTAAACAAATTTCTTGTTGAAAAAATCCATAACCATAAAATTGATATTTTTATTAATGCATCATAATAAAACTCATTACTATTATCATATTGAAAATCAATAAGGATGTCCATAAAACTATCCAAATGTTTATAATCAATGTATAAATAATTTTTTTCTATCAAATAGAATCAATTAATCATTTTCATGGTGCTAAACAAAATGATGTTGGAAATTAAGTTATTTATAGGCTATCAAGTTAAAGATTTCCAAGTCCATTGCAACTAGATCTGAAATATTAAAATTGGAAGATCACCGAAAAATATATCTTCATTTGATGAGTTAGGAGCTGATAATATTAACAACTCAAGTATTTTAATTCTTACTCATTGTTAAAGTATTATTCTAATGTATTTGTAATACATTAGCAAGTTGATGTTTTAAGAAATCCCTATGTGGATTTTAATTCCTTTAGAACGATTTTTCTTTTGTAATCACATATCCTATTTTTGTAAAGATGTTGGTATTTTGGGGATATGAATATATTTAATTTGATATATTAGATAGATATATTATATGAATAAGAAGACAGCCACTGATCATCGTATTTAAGTCATTCGATAATAGGAAAAATAATATTATTTTGATCTTTGCGTTGACTGCTTTTCTAGAAATGAAAGAAAGACCTTTACATGAGGTATAAAACTATGATACCTTTAGCTATGGTTTATTACCACCTTATCACTTAAGGTTTAATGTATTATTTATTTTAATATATCATATATGTAATTATTACCTTTATAAATATAATATTTATTATTCTTAAAAGAACTTTTTTTCAATTTTCATTAATTTATAAAATTATATGTTATACTTATATTTCTAGAAAACTTTTTATCCGTTTATCTTTGATACTAATAAAACATTATATGATGTAATTAGACAATCTATTATTCTAATTCTAACACTATAATCACTAGATTATACCTGAGTCTAATCATTTTACTTAACTTGTTTTTTGTATTTTTATTAGTTTAATTTTTTGAAGCTAAAATTCACCACCTCTTATATTCCATAGTAGAATATTTTTATTCAAAAATATGTGGTTATAAAATTTGACACAGTACATAGACATTTCATGAAAAAATAATATTGGTAAAAGTTATTCTACACTATAATTTGAAACACCAATACAAAAATACATTGTCCATTTTATATCAATATAAGAACATTCATATAATTTGGGTTGACCTTTAGAATAGGTAATTGATGCATAAAATGCTCAGGTTCCCCATATTTAAGAAAATGAACTATAAATGGGTTCTTGTGATGAATTTTATTTCCTTCCATATTACAATTAATTTCTCCTCAAAAATTCATTACTTTATACCCCTATTCCCAACACATAAATCATTTTCACATTATATTGAGACACTTTCCTGGTTATCTATTTCAATATTTATATCTTGAAGAAAATAAATCGTTCTTTTATTTGTGGTCTAAATCGACTGATAGTTGGTTAAGGTATTGGTTTTTAATGAAATTTCTAGATAAATAATTTGGCTAAATCAGGATATCTTTCACTTTTGTCATCATCCCATTTGTTTTCACATATTTACCACATTTTCCTTCATATTCAATATTAACACAATTTCTATAGGTTCCATCAATTGAATAATACAAAAAAAAATAGTTTGAGAAATGGTAATCATAGTTGGAAGATTATTTAATAATTTATTGGATATCTAAATCATGAATCTTTATTTTCAATCACTAAAACCATAGGTTTAACCTATTTTATTCATTCTCATCATCTATTCCAATCTATCATAGTAGTTTTTATAGAAAATGTGAGTTATCTAATAAAAATACCCCATATGTATTAAACCGTGTGAGTAGTAAGGCCCAATTTCATATACTAGGTAAGGATTTAGTCATGATTAATGTTCATTTTTTTGAGTTATTAAATATATGTACGTATGTTACAGAATTACAATAGAATATAGTATCTAAAAATGGATATATTTCCATGAAAACCCATGTAATATATACCTTATTAAAACATTAGTATATTCTTATATACTTATCCTCAATTATATCATATATTAATGTCCCCTAATATATGTTTTCAAAAATCTAATTCTCACTATTTTAGATAAATATCCTCTGATGCAAACTATAATGACCCTAAATCTAGTAACTCAGAGCCTAATTCTAGCTTATTTCATTTATATAAGATATAAGGGATCTCATCCTAAAAAAATGAATAGTAAAATAGTCCTGGTTAATAAGATACATACATGATTAAAAAAATACATTTGATGATAAAAATTAAAAACTATTTTTTTGTTAAAATCATTATTCCCTCTAGAATATCCGTTCATATTATTCATAGTACACTTCCACTATTTGTGGGAATTGTAAAAAAAATAAGGGCGGTCTTAAAATGCCATTAAGGGTTACACACATCAAATTTTATCATTATTAAATTATGGATAAATAGTATTGAAGGGTAAATAAATGTACACATATTATATTTAACAAATAACTTTGATATCATAATTATATAATTAATAATATGTATTTAAAGTTAAATAACTGAACATATATTCCAATAAATAATTAAACTAAGAGTGAAATTCTTCCATAGATAATATCATTATCAAAATATCATGGATAATAATAGTAACTAAATTATCAATGAAGGAAATTATTAATTATTAGATGTCATGATCTCAGGTATCATGATACCTCTACTATCAAGACCATTCATAAGACAATTTAAAACTATAGGTAGAAACCCATTTAATTTGGTTAAATGATTTGTCTAATGAGGTCTGTTATTTCCTCGAGGGGAAATATAATTATCAGCCACAACCATCACTATGTATACAAAGAATTCTTCGAATATAAAATAATCTATTTAATTCTTGAATAATTTTCCATATGATCAAATATCCACATTGAGTAATTAAAATTGATTTATCAATATTTATCTAGTGAATAAAATATATTTAAAATTAAACACCATTTGTAAGAATTGTATATAGTTTAGTAAATATTAATATCCATGATACAATGAATATGGAAAAACTATAATTGACACATCAACTATCATAAAAAATTATTTATTCATGTTAAATACATCAATTGGTTAGTATATACACTACATTAAAATGAATTACTGTATATTAAAAAAATTCTCAATGAAATAGAAGTTGAGATAAAAACCATTAAACTTATCACAACATTGAAGTGAAAAGTAATCAATTAATATACTATGTGTATAAAATTTAAATCCATATAGATCAAATTTAAATAAAACAAAATATAATAAAAATACATTATACACATAATAATAGAATATAAAAGGAGAATTATGAAGTAATATAAGCCAATGGAAATAAATTGAGTTATGAAATTGATTACTAATTCCTAACATTCATGTCAAGTCGACATGGGTAAAATAATTAAAATTTAAAAATAAAATACAATTATTTATTAATTATTAATTAAATTACATGTATATAAGGTAGTATATACTCTATATAAATGAAATTAGGTGCACATTAATAGTGTATTCCCAATGAATGGGAATTGAGATGTTGTCCCTTACCTCATAGTTTTATTTAGTTGAATGTGAATTAATTTCCTATATAATGGTTCTAGGAATGTTATTATTTTATAAATGATATATATTAATACTTTAAATATTATATATGATCCTCTTTTTACATTTTACCCACTATTTTCAATGATATTCCATTATTTTCATTAGTTTTGGGATTAATTGTTTTTTTCTCATGCGTGTTTTTTATTAATGTTCATATTCTTGTGAAAACAATATATATCCATATTATGCAGAATTAAATTAATTTTATAAATATAATATTTTCTCTGTATATAATTTTTTAGAAATACTTTTTAATTTTGTATATGGAAAATGAATTGTATCACATTGTCAAGACGGTTAGTCGTACAAATGCACGAGTAACAATATCATTTTTTTAATGAGTGAAAGAATGATGAAGTGTGTGATATACTAATTTTAGATAATTGATATTAAATAATATAAATCAGATTTATAAATTAATTTTAACCTAATTATATTCCATGTAATCACAAGATAAAAACAAATCAAATCACATTGTGAGTTCGTAGTCCACCATACACACAATCAAAATTATCAAATTTAAAACGAAATGGAACATAAAAATGGTAATTGATTTATTTAAATACCATAAGTATAATAATATTATAAATAAATCATACATTTGTTAAATACATCATTATATATATCATTTATATGTTGTGATGGAAGGATAATTAAATTAATTCTTGAGGCAGTAGTCTGTTATACTCATGATTGACAGTTTCATTTACCATTTGATGAAGTGGTGATGAATATATTTCATGTAATTTACCTAATAAAATATAATATTATTTTATATAATAGTGTAATTAAACTAGAATGATTTAATAATATTTTATTTTGTTCAAAGAATAATTAAAAAATTGCTTTTTTAGTAATTTTACCTCTTCTTAAGATAACTTCTTCTGATTTAGGCCAAAACATTTCCTTGTTTGGATTTATCATCATTATAAAGACTCTATGATATTTTTAGGGGAAAAATAAATTTATTTTTAAAGGTACTAGATGATTAAAATAGATTTTTAGGTGTTATGAGGGGAGGATAGAAGGTGTACTTTTATAAGTAGTGGGGGTGGAGGAAACCCATGTAATTTTAGAAAATAAATCAAGTAATCATTAATTTCTATATAGAAAAAATAATAAAAAATGTAAATTTTTTATCTTTGGAGGTAATAATGTCTTCATATGGCCATAAAATGGGTTTCTTACAAGTTGTTAGGTCATTTTAACCCTAATATTTTTAAATTAACACCCCCTAGTAAATCGGTTTTTATCTTAGCTGTAATGATTAATTTTTACTACTTTACCAATTATTAATGGGAAAAAATAATTTTTAATTTTTATATTATTTAAATTAATCTAATTCCAATAATTTATTCTATTTTTTATAATTAAATCCATATAATTGGAAGAATAAAATTTAAAATTATACCCATAGACGTGAAAAAGTAATGGGTTTCCAAAGTGAAAAATCTCATAAGTAAAATGTGTTAGTACCAAAATTCTAAATGAAAATGATTTAAATGAAAAAAATAGTTATGTTTTATTATTAATGATCTAATTTTACTTTTTAAAAAATTAAAATATAAACTAACCATCTAAATAATTTAAATGAAAAATCTATTGTTAATAAAAAACAGTTTTTTTATTATTCATTGAAAAATGAAACCTTTCAGAAAAATACAAAAAAATCACAATAATATAATTTTCATTGGATGATTTCATGAATTAAATTACTTTTTTAAATATATATTTTCCAAAATTTTTAAAATGTAATTTTAATTTATGTACTTGAATTGTATAAAACCCTTTTTTAGTGAAATACATTTTTTCCACGAACAAAATTTTCATAAATAATAGTTATTTTATTTCAAATCAAAAGATAACCTTAATTTTTATCATTTATTTATAAATATTAAAAAATATACTTTTATTGATTATTTATAAAAGTGTACTATAGTATAGTTCATTAAGGATTGGGTTGCATTTTCTACAAGATATTAAATAGATTAAATTAAACGAAATATATTCTATGGGATGTTTAAGTATGGTGTTGTGTGTCACATACACTATCAAATATAATGTGACACTTTTAATTTCATAGGGTGTTATAGGTCCCCAAAATTAAATAACTATTGTATTTCATGGTAAGTCTCATGTGACTACATTAATTAGTTATTTTTTATTTGACTTTCCCATTTATATATATCTCTTGGCACATGGACGTGATGATATTTCCTGATGTCTTATTAGAAATAGTTATCACTTAGTTTTAGATATACAACATTATTTATTACATAATAATAAAATCATTTTGAGATTTATATGTGACTATTTTAACAGTTATGATATCCATGGATAATTTTCATGGTCATTTAATTTTTTATATAAAATATTTGGATAATTATTTATTCTATCTATATTATTCTTAATGCTTAATTTGTTTCATTTTAATTCCATGTTTCTTAAATTATTTTATTTATTATATTGATTATGTATTATTTATTCAAGATATAGTTGACTTTATTTAACCTTTACTAATAAAATGTTCTCACTCTCATCTTTGTTTCAATTAACCGTGATATTAGGAAGTGTTCTATGATTGATATGCATGGAAATTATATAAAGAATAAATATTTTCTCAAATAAAATACTTTTTTTATTTTATGTTATTAATTTTATATGAGATTCATGTATGCTTCTTGTATACTGGTAATAATAATACATTCTATCCTTAGGGATTAAATCCCTTATATCTAGTTCCAAAGTAATAATGTAACCACTATATCTATGATACTATGGTTGAGGTAATTATATTTGCTATTATAGGAAATTTAATATAAACATTTGGAACTATATTCTAGAAAGTATAATATATGGAACATGATTCTATGAATAAATTTGGGGATTAGTCTAACTATATGTAAACTTTTTAGAATTTTAGTAATGTAGATATCATGTGGATTTCCTAGATATATATCCATGTTTAGAAACAACATGTATATATGGTTTTGGAAAAATATTGTTGAGGAAAAATAACCTTAAAAAGTGTAAGTCGATTATATCTTGACCATCATTATGGTGCATGGAAAGTATATCCTTATTGAGAACCTAGGTTGACACTCCTAGGGGATCATAACGGGTTAATTCACATTTTCATTACTAACCATCATGGTGAAATATATAATATAACTAATGGAATGATGTTATATGAAATTGAGATATTATATTAACCTAATGTGTCTTTGTTTGATACAAATATGGTTAATCAAATGTTTAATGGAATATATACACATTTGTGAGGTTATATGTGATGAGTTTTTATGATGATTGATGATATTTTTGGATATTTTTAATGAATTCAATCCACTGGTTTAATATTTTTATTAGACTAAATTTTATTTGATGATAAATGATTTTATATTTTTTGGGTAAATGTTTAATATTATTGATAACCATTAGGGTTAATATGATCATTTAAGTTATGGTAATTATTATAAATTAAAAATATTTTATTTCATTTTAAAAATATTTTTTATAGAAAATATTAGTTATTAATGAAATGTTTACTATAGTCTTATCATTTTTATTTATTTTTATATGTTTTATATTAATATAGTATTAGATAAAGAAAAATATATATAAGGTGATAACATGTCACATCTAAAAAGGTCATGAGGCTTGAACCCGAAACTAATGGGTGAAAAGAGTGAATTTAATACCTATAGAACATGTGATATCATTGTTGGAAAAAATTTCTATTTAAATAAATATTTTATGGATAAATTTTATATTTATTTTCAGATAAATTTTATAATCCAATCATTCTGAATTTATAAGATTTTGTTGCGATTATTGATATGTTTGGATATGTTTCATTGGGTTGTGGTATATGTAACCCTCATTTATAAATATTTATTTAACATAAAAGATAGATTTGAAATAAAAAAATTAACTTTTTGGATATTGTGTTTACTTGGGATGTTGGGTTATTTATTTATCGAATAATTTAAGTAGAACATCAGATTGGTAGAATAATATGATGGTGTATTATTTTTGTTAACTATCTCAACTTCAGGTGAAAATATTTTTTATTTAATTTCAAAATATAATAAGAATATATTTATATGAATTTTTGTAATCATGTGATTCATTAGAATATTTTTAGTTTTGCTTCATATATGAATAATTCACCATGAATACTAATCATTTGTAGAAAAATGATATTGATGAGTAATTTTATTAAAGGATAAAATTCTACTTTTCTTGTAAGTATATCTATTTATATTAACAGTATGTATAGTAAATAAATTCATCAACTATAGGAATTTTATATTGAAAAGCAATTCCAATTATATTCATTCCCAGTGAATTGATGGAATTTTTCACACTTTATTGATTTATATTATTTTGGTCATTAACTTTCCCATGATCATTCCATTTCATGATATAAATTTTCTCTATAACTATCTATAATTAATAAAAAAACATATTTCTCCTCTATGTCCACATATTTACTTCCCACTAATATTATCCTATTTTGAAACCTAGTTATATGTTATTTCCTATGACCTTCATATTTCTCATTAAATCCTTTAAATGTAATATTTTTAATACTTTTGGTTATATGGGTTCTCAAAAAAAATTATATCCAAATTTCAATTAGTTGATTACCAAAATAGTTTAAAATATTTAGGAATTTATTTATTAAATTGGGTTTAATGTAACAACCAAATTTTGAAAATAAAACTTTGTTCGACAACGTATATGACATGAAACAACGATCTTAAAAATATATATATTATTATTTAAATATGTTTATTAGACCATATTTGTTGAATTTAATAGTATGAATAGTGTTAAGTAAATTTTAAAATATATTAATAATTTTCCTATTCAACACCAATGTATTGAATATTTATTAGGAAATAATCATTTTAGTTTTAGTAAACACATATTATGCTTCAAAAAATTTGATTCATTCAAAAATGATTTTTACGGATTCATATTAGAATATATTATATATAAATTTTCACAATTATAGAAAATTAATTATAAAAAAATAACTTCATTACTTAAATAATTATTTCAAAAATAGCATAAAATGAATTTTTGAGAATTTTCTTAAAATATTAATTTTTATATGAATAGTGACAAATACTTGTTTTTATTGAACACTTTATTTTTTATTTGATATTTTTAAAAGATCCATTTTTTAAAAAAATTATTGAAAATTAACATTAGTTTTATTATTTCATGATAAACCCAATTTAATTCATTGGAAATAATTTTATCTTTTAATTTAGTATAAAATCATTTTTTATATAAAATTTATTTTTCCTGAACACTATTTTACTTTCTATTATCCATTTTAAATCATTTAATTAATTAATTACAATTACTAGTATTAAATTTTATAATATTTATTATAATTATTGAATGATAATTTTTAAAAATTTTAAACATGGCCCTTTTATTTTGAGGCATTATGAATTATAACTATGGTAAAATTTATCACCTTAGTAAATTGTAAATCAGGTTAACCTATATTAAAAATAACTATTAAGGTCTCTATTTTATATATTAGTTCTTATTTGATTATTTAAATTCATAAAGTATCACCATATACATGAAATAAAAATATTTGAAGGAAAATATTTCTTGAAAATTACTTATATAATATTTCAAGTAATGAAAAACATAAAATGTCACTCTCTTCATTTAAATATCACATATATATTCACATAGGAATAATAGAAAGCCATGAAAAATCCTAATTTTCATTTTTATCATAATTAAATTAATTTCATAATGTAAAACTTCTTATAATTTTTAATGATTATACATATACCTTAAATTCTTATGCATCACTAGAAAAATATTTATTAAATTGAAAGAGAAATAAAATAAAGGATTTCAAAAATATTAAAAGTTGTATAATTTGAGTGATTGATAGTGTTTTAGAATATTTATATACAAGTATAACATATTTTTTATGTATTCAAGGATTTTTCTCAATTTATATATTTTTCTTTAATGTATTTAAAATCAAATTTAATGAATAGAATAAACAATGAAATTAATGATATTTTATGAAATTAATATCTAAATAAATTATTAAAAATAAAAAAATGAAATAAGAGAATTAGGATTTGATATAGTCTAAAATATAATTCCATTTCCATTAATGGGACAATTTTTACCTTATAAATAAAATTATAATCCTCTAATAGTGAAAAATTGGTTACTAGATTTCTCGTAAAAATAGTTCAGCTGAAGGTTAAAACAAAAAGATAAGGTTTAAAACCCCACACAAAACCTGTAAAACATTTATTTGTTGATGATATTTCTAAAATAAACTATTTTATTTTAATATATATTTCCAAATAGAATAATTTATCTTGAGATTGAATTTACGGTATTATAGTGTTTTAGTAAATTTTAATAGTATCCCTCCCCTCACTTATAAAATGACACCCTTTCCCTCTCTTCACTAGACCACATTGAGAAACATAGATCAAAAAACAAACCAAATTCTCATATAAAGATCCTTATCCATGTTATGGAGGTTTTAGTCTTTTGAAAAGGAATACTTTAGGTTACTTATCAAATTATCTGAAGTAGGTTTCTGAAAGAAGAGGTAGTTGTCTTATATGGCCTATTTAAATTTACTTCTTCTTCAAACTCCTATAAATTTTTTGTATTTTTCGAAATATTATAACTTCAGAATCCTTAATATTTTTAATTATTATTATCAATTTAAAAAACCTATATATACCATATTTTCTACAAAATGATATGTTAATGTACCGCTCATGTGTATAAAAGACGTACCATCTCTAAGTGATATAATTTGATTTTTTATCACCATATTATATATATGGGTATTATAAAGGGTTTAATTTTTATATATGATATTTGTAATGTAATTATTTTTATGGATCATAATTTAATATATACCATATTATATTCTAATCCATTGGAAAACCATAACATCGCTCATGCATACGTGAGGGCTACCACCTCCATGAAATGATGTGATTTCATTTTCATTTTCATATTAAATGGATTGAAATATAGGTGTATTAAATGAAAATATGACATATGAATATATGAAATTATAATTTATCATTCTTTTTTACCATCTTTTAAAAGGTGAAATCAATGTCTACATGTATGTATGACATACCGTATCCATTAATGGAGTAATTCATATTTCTGTGGCTCTATTTTTAGATATATATATATATATTGAATATATATCATATTTATATCATTATTAAAAAAAATTATATGATTTTACCATCATCAATGTACAAGTATTAAAACTACCATACCAAATCCTATATAAAAAACAATGTACTTACCAACTGGAATAAGAATTTCAGTAAATAATTAATAATAAATTGGTGAAAATGGTTTTATGTAAAAGATATATGGTATAATAAATATGAGTTTGGATGTGGAATATATTATTAATAAATATTTATTTATTATAATGTTTTTTTGAACACATAGTATGTAGAGACTTAGTTTTTTCTCTGTCACACTTTGGAATATTCCTAAAAATAATTCTGGAGATGGGCATGGAGACAGTGTGCGATTCTTTGGCACGATGTGCTCGAAATAAATTTTATAAAAATATTAAGTATTTTTATACTATTCACATGGTGGAAATGAGTTATATCTAGAATTATAGCTCAGATCAAGAAAATGAGGGCATATTTGAGTCTAGATAATATCTTATACCCTAGGCAAGGTATAAGTTTTGTGTGTGTAGAACTACTATAGAAAAAGTAATTGATATCATTTCGGTAAATAAATTAAATTATTTTATTTTGAACGTCAGAATGAATAACTTATGAAAATATCCTCAAATAGAAATTATGAGAATGAAATTGGGTTCATAATTTCATGTTTACCCTAGGCGTAACCTAAAGTTGTCTCGCTGAGAAATTTGGAAGGAGGTGTGTTAAAATGGAGATAAATGGGGAAATTGATTTAATAAAAAAATTAAAATCAATCATCCATCCCCCTCCACATTCACTAAACATTCTAGGATCTCCTCCTCCTTCCTCCTACACTGATAGTATAACCAATCAAGGATGTTACGCCAAAGGTCGTTTTCGACATTGATCATCACCAGATCGAGAATCAGTGTGTCCTAGGTATCGTTTTGTTACCTGAAGTTTCATCGTTTCACCCATAAATTTTTTTTTTATGTTTTGATCTTTTTAACCCGTTTTTATTATTTTATTTTGTGGTAATAGTCACTATAGTGATAAATATCATGTTATGAGGATTCCAAAATGGATTTCAGATCATTTTTGCAAACACCGGAGTGGTCCTGGAGCTCCGCATAAGTTCTGGTAGTGCTCTAGCGATGTTCTCGAAAGGCGTGGCTCCAGTGGAAGGAAGAACGGATATTTTCAGTGGAATTTTCTAGGATGACGACTATTTTTGGTCTTGGTAGTGGTTTCTGGAAGCGGTGGTCATAGGGAGGCACAGCGGAGGTTCGGTCTTACTTGTTTGGTCTAAGGGTGATTAAACCCTCGTAACTCGCAAACCATGGGTCTGTTTTGCATGTAGTATATGAAAAAATAACTCTAAAATCATGGAGGAACTTTTGAGGTTTCATTAAGTACATTTTTTTCGGATAGATACGTGGTTATATAAAAAATCCATTTAAAATAAAAAAAATATATTTATTATTATTTGGTGAACCTTGGATCAGACGTATCTCCTATGTTCGATGTCCACATGACGCACCATCAATGGTGTTGAGAGCCTGGAATTAATGCATATTTTTTAATACTGATTTTGGGTGCTAAAACATAAATTGATTTGTGGGCCCCACAAGGGTCGGTTTGGGTGTTTGGGGTCAAATGTGACTTTTTCACTACGTGTCTGTTTTGGACGAATAATCAGTTGAAGTCATGCATTTTCTCATGGGGATTTCTATGGTGTGATCCGTTTATGTGTTCTGGGATTAAGGCATGGGCCGCAAGAAGACCTATTCAGGCTTGCTATGATGAATAGTTCCCTTTTCACTAGTTTTCGATTTTGGGTGAGTAACTAGCATATCATGTGTGTTTTCCATGCTAAACATGATGGTGGCCATAGTTTGGGCCAAGAAGATGTGGTTTGTAGGCAATGTAGTGTGGGTATCTTGGGTTAGCAACAATAACTAGCTAGGTTGAGTGGTTCCCCCTAGTCTCAGATGGTGGCGTTACAGTTAGTTGTTTTTAGTGGGTCCCCCTGGTCCTTTCACTTTGAGAGTTGTCAGTATCACGTCCTCTTCAACAGACTATGACCCCTCTTCATCTAACTTGTGTACGTGCAATGTACTAGTACTCCCCTTCTGTGTTAGCGAGAAGGTTCACATTTCATGGAGTGGTTCTCCTCTACTATTCTAAGGATTAGGCTCATGTTTCAAATTTCAAGTGTGAGTTGCCTCAGTCTTCTTCGACTACAGACTCAATGGACTTGGATCACGTATCACCATGAAAGACCTAGTGTGATTCTCAAGTCCCTTATTTTTTCCATGGTTGATTTCTTGTAATCATTGTGACCAAAATTTATTCAGGCATTGACCCTATACCCAAGATGTTCCAGTAGGTTACATAGCCCTAGCGAGCCCTAGGAGCTGACCCTCTAATTGTGAATTGATATCTGACCATTTGGATTTTCGTGGTGTGCTTCTACGAGTTACCAAGTGGGATTTATGGTATCTTTATGACTGATAGTACATGAGTGATGATCCCTTATCTATGTTTTATTATATCCAGGGTGTCGAATCGAGTTTGTGATGTTTCATTGGCAGAGTCGGAATCAGCATGACCAACTCTACACGGACATTGATGTTCTACTAGGCGAGTTGTTCAATATTCAGGTTGTTGGGAGATACTGCTTTATGAGTTTGGTGTTCTAGCTGAGGTTTTTAATGTCCCCCTATAGACCCTAGGTGGGATACCTTACTTAAGGAGTTGGTGGTAGTTTAGTTACCATGTGACTTATTATGTAATTCTATCCTTCGGGCATGCCCGTGTGGATAGGTATCATGAGTGTTCTCCTTGTAAATATGTTTATTTGTTTTATCGATGGAGTAGCATCTCTCAGTAGAGTTCCATCTAAGATGGTGTGGTTGACTAATCAACTTCAGGTTTTCGATACTTTACCCATACATTTTGAAATCTATTAGGGATTTCTTGAATCTTGTTGCTTCCTATGAGTTCGGTACCTCATGATAACGTTGCAAGTGTTGCATTAGATCCTAGAGTTTTTTACCATGTATAGCCTAAGTCCAGGACCATGAGACTTGGAGATGAGTATATCTGGGTATGTTCGGAGTGTTTCCATGGTATGTGTCATTTATTTGACATTCTAGAGATATCGAGTTGACTATTCATATTTTTTCAAGGATGGTCTTGAGATGGGGCTTCTCTCCCATTTGGGTTCCCTCAGGCAGGGTCGAGTTAGGTGATGCCTATCTGTTACTCCATTTTTGGTTTCAGGTTTTTGGGGAATTTACCAATTATTCTTATACCCACCCCTACACGTGCTTTCCCTCACATTTTTGTGTCTTGTGGAGACCACAGGTCCTTCGATGGAGTCCCAGTTGGAACCGATGTAGGTAGTGTGTATTATCATGGAAAACGAGGTATTTCACCATATCTTGGATGAAGATCTTACCAGTGGGTGTTCGGTAGCGATCCCCTCCTTCCAGGAAGGTTGTATGCTTTTGCAGTATTCTTTGGTGGGCCCTATTTTTTTTTTTTTACTTGTGTTGTACTTTTTTGGGATAGTTGTATACATGCATTTTAGTTTTCTGTTTGTATATATATATATATATATCTGTGTGTGTTTGCACAATTTATAGAGGTGCATGTGGGTGTGTGCATACAGGTGTGATAGGATAAGGGCTTCTAGGTGTATGATAGCTTACTCGACACTAGTCTCCAGCCCCTAGTCTATTGGAGGCCAGATTGGGGAGTTTCAGCTCGAGAACAATTGGGTCGGATCGCGAAAGAGTAGTATCATAAGAGGTTCCACATTTGGGGCCTCAAAGCACAGTTGGTCTAGCTATGAGCTTGGTTTGAGATGGAATGTCTCGAGTTTGTCTTTCAGGGTAGGGACTCTAGTGTTGGTATAGGCGAATGACATATGTATACACCCGGACTCTGATAACCAGTTTTTCCACTCGGTATATTAGGACATTGGTAACATGATAATAATGGTACATCCATCATTTAGGATTGGGTTTTGGGGTTTTCCTATCCTTCTTGAGTGAGATCCCCAATTATAATCTCTGACTATGGTGTATCTTGAATTTGATGAATATTTTTCCATGATGGTATACCATGAGGGTTCCACAAATGGTATATTTATAAAAACTAATGAGTTTTAAGGTCACATGTTGGGGAAAGGTCAGGAGGCAGGTTCTATTTTGTTTGTGCATTTGGTGTAGTCGCCACCCATCGAGCAGCGCGTTTACCCACCTCTAAGGGTTTGGTTGGATGTGTCATGTCGGAAACATTCATGGATGACTACGTTGGTGTTAGTTTTGGTGTTGTTTAACATATATTTAACTATAAAAGGTGAGTTTTTTTTGTGACGTGATGATAACCGTGTTAGCGAGTCAGTGTCGCCCAAAGAGAATAGTATCGAGGTGAGGTGGTTGAGTCCGTTTGACATGTGTGCATGAGTCTTGGAAGCATTTTGGTAGAAAAGGGATTGATTAGACCCAGTTTGAGTATCTAGGAATTCCTTAATTGTTCATGAGTTTCCTCACATTCTCAGCATCCTCTTTTACCAAGGACACTCGAGGATTTTATGGTGTGGTTCTTTGTGGCTTCAAATTCATTGGAAGTATGGGCGCTTACACCACTAAGATGAATTATTGTTTCATGGCCCAAAACTATATGGGTGAGTCATTCACACCCAAATTAGATTGGGTTGATGTTTGGTGGATGAGTTCCTTCAACCTGTGAGTTTGAGGTTGGTTCTGTATGTTGGTGGTTGTTTCATACGGTCTTATAAGACCCAGTGTGTATGATTTCACGTCCATGTTTTTTTCTCATGTGTTGGAGACATTTCTCATGAGGTGTTGATGATTTTTTTGAGGTATCACATGTTGGGTTATCCATTGGTAATGTTTACGATGGTTATTCCTTAAGGTGTGGAGTGTATCAACCTTATAAGGTTTGGATTGGCACAAATAATGTGTAAAGATGTGGTGATAAGGTGGGGTTTTCCTTGGTGTAATTTTGGTTTTGTAATAAACCATTTGGAGCTTATTGAGGCATGTTGGGGCTCATTTTTGGTGGTTTTAGACTCACAAGGGAAGCACTGGGTGTTTGGTGATGAGTTCTTGTGTTGGGTTGGATCTTAATGAGGGTTTAGAGTGTTATTTGGGGCATCAGGATGCCTCTTAGGTTTTTCAACCCTCTCTTTCATTGCATTTGTTGTGATTATTCTTCATTCATGTTTGTTACAGCTTAAGAACCTTTGGGGAGCTTGCTGGTGTGGGAGTTCTGGTGGAGAGTTTAGGTCCCTTCCCATGTTGCTTGGATTTTTATTTTTGGGGATAAAAATACTTAAGGTGTGTAAAATTTAGAGACTCAATTCTTTTCCTATCAAACATTGGAATATTCCAAAAAATAATTCCAGATTTGGCCGAGGAGACGGCATGCAATTCTATGGCCTGGTGTGCCTGGAATAAATTTTGTAAAAATATTATGTATTTTTATACTATGAATGTGGAAGAAATGGGTTATCTCATAAATGGTATCTTGGATCAGTAAACAGAGGGCACAGTTGAGTCTGGAGCATATCATTTACCCTAGGCAGGGAATACATTTTGTGGGCGTAGGTCTTCTGTGTAAAATATTTTTGAGGGAATTTCAATAAATAAATTAAATTTATTTATTTTTGATGTTAGGTTGAATAACCTTTGAACAGAGTCTTAGATCAAAATTATGATCCCACGATTGGGTTCAAAATTTCTTGTTTACCCTAGGTGAGAAATAATTTTTTATTCACTGAGTGTTTTGGATGGAGGTGTGTTGATGGGTACTTAAATGGAGAAATTGACTTAATAAAAAATTTAAATCAATCAACCCTTTCCCTACCCTTTCACTATGAACTCCAAGATATTCTCCTATATTCTTCTTCGCTGATAAAAGAACCAAGAAATTAGGTACCACTGAAGGTTGTTTTGGATGCCAATCGTCGCCGGATCTAGAATCAACTTGTCATGGGTGTCATTCTGCACATGATGCTTCAGTGTTTCACCCATGAGGTAGGATATTTGAGTCTTGATCCTATTCCTCTTAGTTGAAGCATCTTTTTTGTGAGAATTATCACTTTAGTGATGGATATTGCATCCTAAGGTTTCCAATATAGGTTTTGGATCATTTTTCTGACAACTGTTGTGGCCTCGATGGTCTACATAAGCTTTGGTGGTGCTTCGGCGAAGTGCAGCTTTGGTGGAAGGCCACATGACTATTTCCTACAGTGTTGGTCGCAGTTTCTAATAGCGGTGGCAGTTTCCAACAGCGATGAATTCTGGCCATCGTGGTTTCCGGCAGCGGCGACAGTTTCCGACGGTGGCAGTGATTTCTGGCGGCAGTGGAGGGATGGAGGGCCAGTCTAGCTGGTTTGGTTTGGGGTTTTTTAAACCCCTGTAACTCGCAGACCTAGGGTTTTTTTGGAAGTGAATCGATGGAAATGTGAACCTTACTTCAAGGAGGACCTTCTTGAGATCATATTAAGGAGTTTTTTTGTCTCGATACGTGGTGGCACAAAACATCCATTTATAATAATAATAATAATAATATTTATTATTATTTGGTAAACCTTGGATCTGACGTATCTCTTGCATTTGATATCCATTTTAGGCATTGTCAGTTGTGTTGAGACCATGAAATTAATACAGATATTTTTAGATTTATTTTGGTTTCTGAAATCGAAATCTATTTTTGGGCCCCACAAGGCCCTGTTTGGGAATTTGTAGTGAAACGTGACTTTTTCACCAAGTGTCCATTTTGGATGAATAAGTAGTCAATTCCTGTGTTTTTACTTGGGGATTTCGGTGGTGTGATCCATTTGATGTGTTCTAGGATTAGGATGTGGGCCCTATGAATACTCTTTTGGGCTTATTGCGGTCAATATTACTCTTTTCACCAGTTATCCATTTTGGGACAGTAAATAGTCTATCTTGCATGTTTTTTCATATATAATGTGATGGTGGCCACAGTTTTGGAATAGGAGATGTGGTGTGTAGGTGATTCCCTATAGGTAACTTGGGGTAGCATTGTTGACTAGCTAGGTTGAGTGGGCCCCCTTATCTCTTTGGAAATGTTACTACTAGCTCGGTTGAGTGGTTACCTCTAGTATTGTATAGCGGCATTATGACTAGTTGGGTTGAGTGGGTTCTCCAAGTACTTTCTCTTCGAGGGTTTTAGTATAATATTCTCATCACCAGACTGTGAACCCTCATTGGCAACATTGCGTACACATAGTGTAGTGGTACTCCCCTACCGTATTAGGGGGAAGGTTCATATTTCATGGAGTGGTGCTCCCATACTATTCTAGAATTATTTCTCACATTCCCACTTTCTAGTGTGAGTTGCCTCAGTTTACTTCAACTACAGACTCAATGGACTTAGAGCACATATCACCCCGAGAGGCCCAGCGCGATCCTCATATACCTTCTTGTTTCCCTAGTGGAGTTCTCAGAATTGGTGTGGCCAATATTTTTGTGGGCATCGACCCTTAAGCTATGATGATACAGTAGCATATAGAGCCCCAGTGATCCCTGGGAGATGACCCTCTAGTTGTGTATCGATATCTAACCTTTCAGCTTTCATTGGTGCATTTTCGGGATTTATCAAGTGGGTTTTGTGGTGTCATTATGACAGATAGTACATGGTGGATGATCCCCAATCTGAGCGATATGATTTCCATGGTGTTGGACCATGTTTTTGATGTTTCCTCCATAGAGTCAGAATTGGTGTGACCAACTCCACACAGGCAGTCATCCTTTTATAGGTGAGTTTTTCTATATTTTTATTGTTGTGTGATAACCCTTTCTATGTTCGGTGTTCCAGCTTGGGTTTTTAGTATCCTCCAAGGGACCCTAGGTGGGATCCCTAACTTGGGGAGTTAGAGGTAGTTTATCCACTGGGTGTCTTCTTCTTTGATGTTTTCCGTCGAGCATGCCCCCATGGATAGGAATCATGATTGTTGGCATGTTCGTGTCATTATTTTTGTTTTAATGATGGTGTGGCATCTCTTAGTGGAGTTTCATATGGGATGGCAAGGTTTACTCATCAAAAATGAGTTATCGATTATTTTCCCTTTTTTTTGTAAGCTATCAGGGATGGATTGACTCTTGTTGTTTCCTATCAGGTCATTACCACATGATATCATTGTGAGTGTTTTTTTAGAACCAAAATTCATTTACTATGGATATTTTGTGGTCGGTACAATGAGACTTGTATATAAGTATATCTGGGTATGTTCTATGAGATCTCGTGGTATTTTTTGTTTCATTTACATGCTAGGGATGTTGATATTACTAGTCAGGTTTTGCTGGGTTGGTCTTAAGATGGAGATTCTCTCTCGTTTTGGTTCCCTCAGGCCCATTTGAGTTACTTAATGCCTATCAGTGACTCCATTTTTGGTTTGGGGGTTTTAGGGATCCTACTATGTATTATTAGACTCTCCCCAGTATAGCATTTTCCCACGCATGTCTTGTGTCATATGCATGTCATATGTCCTTCAACGGAGTCCTAACTGGACCCAGAGCCAGAAGAGTGTAGTAGCTTGACTGACCAGGTTTTTCATCAGAGCATGGATGAGGAGCTTACCGGAAGGTGTTTGAAAGCAATCCCCTCTTCTTATTAGGTCGGATAATTTTTTAGTTTTCTTTCATGGGCCCTATTTTTTCACTTTTTATACTTTTATTGTAATCTAGTTTTATATAGATGTATGCATGCATTTTAGTTTTCAGTTTTGGTATATATATATATGTGTGTGTGTGTGTCTCTCTTCACTGCTATATGGAGGTGTATGTGGGTGTGTGCATGTACGTAAGATAGGTTAAGGCCTCCCATGTCTATGATAGCATACTCAGCACTAGTCTCTAACCCCTGTAATATTGGAGGTAGTCTTGGGGAGTCGCGGCTGGAGCCCCTTTGGGTTAGGTCATGACGTACTAAGTATTTTGATCCTGATATAAGGGCTTTTTGCCTCTAAGTTTCCTTTTTGGGACATATGTTATGTTAAAAACCTATCATATTTTATGAGGTGTATCTACTTACACTTTAATATTTTATATAATGAATGTTTTTATATTCATGGTATATTATTTTTCATTTGATTTTATTTCTTTAATTGGGGTTCAAATTCGAATGTTTCCATATGGCATGGATTTATTTTACTATTTCATCATTATTCAGGTTTTTTATTTTTATATCTTTTTTGGGGGAATTATTTGACCTTTAAAAATTAAAAACCAATATATTTTATTCTTCTATAGTTATCTATACAAATTAAATTTTTTTACCTTTAATTTTTATCTCTTCATGTATTCAGGATTCATAAATTGTGTTTTTAAGTAAAAAAAAAAAAAATTCATAATCAGTCCTAAGTTTTTTTCATCCATTTACATATTTTTTTTAAAAACATTCAAGAATAATTTTACTATTTTCCAATAATTTATTTAAGAAATATTTTCCCATGTTTTATTTTCTAACCAATGGTTTTAAATAAATCCTCATGTCATTTTATGAATGAGGAACTTTTTGATATTTCTTAAAAAAATTGGAAATAAATGTTTTTTAACTTATACAACATGAACATAGTTTTCTATAATTATGTCCAATCATTGATTTAATGATTCCTTTACAATATTACATGTATATTTTAAAATGATTTTTTCAATGATATTCTAGAATTTGTTTAAAAAATGAATATCAAATAGAGAATGGTATTTTAATCAAGTTCATTTTTAGTGATATTTTAATGTTATTTATTTTCATCAATAACATAAAACCATAATTTTCCACCATAGTGGATATGTTTCAATGGTAATATACTTATCATTTCTCTACATTCTCTATGGTCTATTTGATAGGTGAATGTATTGTTATTCTATATTCTAGTTCTTTAAAAATGGTTAATTATTAATTTTTTAGGAATATTGGTGAGGTTGCATTTTTTATTCACAAGATGAGTGAACTAGACAAAATAAGTTATAGGTTGGGTCTGAAATTATATATCCACTTAATACATCGGTAGGTGTCATGAGACAAACTACATTTTGTATTTGTCTGATTTCATACAAATTTATGTTTATATCATGAAATGAGGTCTTGATTTTATTTTTAGTTTTCATGGCACATCAATTAGATGATAATTTTGGATGTATGAAATTATGCATTCCATCATTATGAAATGATTTACTAATTTCAATATAATAATTTTAATAGTTATGATATCCATGGATAAGTTTTAAGATCATGTTATTATTTATATGAAATTATTTGATCGTCATTTATTCCTTCCATGTTATTAATCATGCTAAACTTTTTTA
Source organism: Viscum album (assembly GCA_963277665.1). Taxonomy (NCBI): domain Eukaryota; kingdom Viridiplantae; phylum Streptophyta; class Magnoliopsida; order Santalales; family Viscaceae; genus Viscum; species Viscum album. Next base: position 856,215,990 of record OY728155.1, on the reverse strand, counting down.
TTTAAATTTCATGTATTTTAAGAAAATTATCATATCATATTGATTATTACTTATTTATTTTAGATTTATTTCGTCGTACGCAACTCTAACTAAGAGTTCAACCATTATTTGTTTCCTTTCCCCTAGATATAAGGAAGTGTGCCATGATTGATATGTAAGGATATTATAAAGAGAATATTTATCTTATCAAGGAAAATACATTGATATTTTTATTTTTTTTAATATGATTACAAGATTCATGTATGAATCTATTTTACCAAGACAACTAAACTATTCAGTAACTTGGTATGAGATATCTCATATCTAGTTTTAATGTAATAATTAACCAATGACTCTAGGTTACTAGGTTTTTTTTCATTATTTTTTAACCAAAAATTATATACCCAAACCTTCTGGATAAAATGTAAGATATATTGATTTAATTTATAGAAGGAATGTCTCAATGTAATAGATTATGCATCTCAATTCATGAGGTTGATGAATTTTCATCATCATGTTACCAATAATGTATAATATAAGTAAATGATATTTTAATCTAGTATTCATCAAAATATATTCTTCATTTTAGTTTTATTATGTATTGATAATTTTGTAGCGATTCTGAAAAGAAATGTTATAATAGAAATATATATCTTAATGACCTACTTTGGGGTAAACAGTTTCAACTACATTTTTATAAGTGGGGACTCCAAAATGGGGAATAACTAAAATAGGGAGAATTATCTTCCAGAAAGATAATAACCAAAAATCTAGTTGGTTAGTTTAGTATCATTTCCACAGAACAATTGTAATTGGACATTATATTATCTATGTGGATCTAATGGGAATTTCATGTGGTAATGTGTGACACCTTTTTTTGGAATAATAAAATTGTGGAATGTCAGGACATATAAAATGTAATTTTTACACACCTATGAGGAATAATGATAAAAATGGCTCAAACATGTTCCAAAATATTTTTCTCATATGTTATCATCGATATGAAATGGTATTTGTTTCCAAAAATGAGTGAAAAAAGGTGACTCTCATATGAAACTAACACCTCATCATTAATTAAAACCAAAATAGTGAAATAGAGAATTATGGGAATCACCGTGTCTATAGTTTTATAGTATCATGAAGATGATTATAGAGGATCAATCTAGTCCATTGATGGTGTGAAGTTATATTATATTGAACTATACTCTTATAAAATCTTTATTTGATACTATATCATCACACACTTTTATAGATACTTGTTTTGTGAATCATAAGGTATTTCATGTTTAAATGATTCCCCAGTTCTTGAAACATCATACTCCTCATGACTAATGAGAATATCAATCCATTAATTTTTCAATTTGTTCAATAAATATATATGAGACTGAATTTGTTTGGGATTTCATGTTTCTTTTGATGGAAAACATTGACATTATTTTGGGACAATATTGGTTCTCATCTTTCAAGGCATGCATTGATTTTTTTTCCCCAATAGGTTATTTTCACATATTCAGATGGTGATGAGAATATATTTAATTTAAACAGAGATGTGATTTCACAAAGGAAATTATCTTTGGTACTAAGGGTTGGTACCATCTATTAAAACTTATTAGGAATTATATTGTAAAATATTTATTCAACCAAACAATGAAATATTCTCACTATCATGGATAAATTTTTTCATGTCTTCCTTGAATGTTTTTTCCAGGTTTCCACCTGAAAGAGAAGTGGAATTTTTTATTGAACACATATTATGAACCATTAAAATTTCAATTATGTTATATAGGATGATACTAAAAAATTAATGTAATTCATGGTTTAACTAGAGTATTTGGAACTAAAAGGATTCATTTGACATAGTATGCCATTATTGAAAATAATTAATATTTTTCTAAATAAAGAGAAAAAAAACTCTTCAACTCTTTGCAGATTATCTTATTCTAAACTAGGTTATGAAAAATAACTGATAACATTTTCCATGAATCAATAATATATCTATCAATTTGTGGGATCCAAAGGATTCTCCAATGTTGATTTATGATTAGGTTATCACTAAATTCATGTTTATAAGGAGGATATTCTGATGAATAGTTCATATATTCATTAAAGTCTTTATGAATATGTGGCTATTCCATTTGGTCTTAATAAATATCTAGAGGTTTTTATTGAATTTTTGAAAAGAAATTAGTGTTATATAGACTAATTTTTTCAGGTATTCTTTGATTATATTTATGTGTATTCTCTAACTAAGGCCAATCCTGAACAAAAATTAGGCATTGAGGTTGGTATCTTCTATGATTATTTCTTTTATTATAAGAATTCAATGTGTGATTTTTTTTGTAATAGGTACAACTCATTGGCACTATAATTTTTGAAATAGGGGCCTAGGTAGATCCCAAATATGTGGAAAATTTATCTATTGGAATCCATAAAAGAATTCCTTTAGATATATAGATTCCTCAGTTTATTATTGTATTAATGATGCTTTTTTCATGAATTTACATAACATTCCTCTATGATGATAGCTTTGAAAAAGAACTAAAGTCTTTTTTAATAGTGTGATGTATTCCAAAATTCCTTTCAAATGATTATGTTTTAACTTAAATCAACACCTATCCTAATATTTCTTGAGTTATGATATGTATATGTTGTATATTTTGATGCATATAGATCTAGTTTTAGATGTGTTATCATTCATATAGATCATTTTTAAAATTATTGGTCATGAGAATAATGGGTTCATGAGATAAATTATTAAAAAAATATTTAGAATCAATTGATGTAGTCAATTTATTTTAAGAATAGTTCCAATACCTATGTAGTGAGAAGTTAACAGTATACAATGATCTTAAAATTAGAAACAAATCTTCCCACAAAGTGATTTCATTATATGGAAAAGTTTTTGGATGAAATCCCATAATATGTTTTAATTTTACTTAATTTATAAAAAATGTAATTCAAATAACATGAATGATTAATTAAGTAGAAAATTATACAGTCATTTCACAAAAGAGGAATCATATTAGTTGGAGTTAATGATGGTCAAAGATGGTGTGCATATAGACTATTATGAGAATAGTGGAATTACAATTTTCATTTCGATTTCTATTGTTCCTAGTTTGATTGAGTTGGTTAGAGATTCGCATATATCCAATATTTTATTTCTAACAATGAGGTAGAAACTAAATAGTGGGGATATCATTAGTGGGTACATACTATATGGGATATCATTGTTGTATTTTATATATTATATTATGTTTCTTTCCATTTTTCTAGAATAAAATCATTCTTCCCACCACAACTTGAGATGAATTGTTCATCGTATCATTTAAATGATTGGTAATTTCCTGAGAACATAGTATTTCTTTGATGTAATGAAAATAAGGGTAATAAAGTATGAATAAATATGACTCCTCAATCAGTAATTCAAGGTGGGGAACTGATAGATAGCTAGTATATTGCAGTTATTACCCATGCCTAAGTAGTAATGTGTAAAATTATCTATGTATTTTGTCTTTGGTCTACCAATAATTTTTTAGAAGAAAAATATCTTGTGGGTGATTATGGATCGACTCACAAATTCATCCAACTTCATTCTTATTCATAAATTCAATATGAAAGAATAATTTTAAAAACAAAATATTCAAGACATTGTGAAATTTAAAGATGTTCTTGTTTCAAATGTGTCTGATCGAGACCACATGTTTATATCTCTATTTTTGAAATCCTTGAAGAAATCCCTCAGAGCCTAGGTGACCATGAGAAAAAATTACCATCCTCAAATGAATTTCTAGTCCAAACAGGTGATCTAAAAATTTTAATACATGATTAAATATTAGATTATGGATTTTAAGGGCCCATCAGTTGATCATATACAATTAGTGGAGTTCCCATATATTAGCAGTTATCATGCCTCAATATATATAGATCCTTTCAAATAATTTTATGGTTTTCCTTCTATTTGAACATTTTTTTGGGTGGAAGTGCATAAGACATCACTTATTATACCAATCCTTTTAAATTTGATAATTTATAAGGTACATATGATCAGAAAGAGGATAAAAATGGACCAGATCTATTAAAAATTATATGAAGATAAAAATTATCAATTTTTATGGTTTAATGGGGGTGATCATGTTTTCTTGAGAACCTCTCCAAGTCTAGGGCCTTTTTTTGGTAAGCATATTAAATCATTTATTCCTTATATTGTTCCTTTTGATATACTATAATGAATTTTTAATGTGGATAATCAATTGGATTTACCACAAATCTTAAAAATTATGCACAATGTATTTCATGTATCTCAATTGAAGAAGAAGAATTGTGATCCTTATTATGTTATTTCAGGGGACCTTATTGATTTAAAGCTAGACAGTTTGTTTATTCATGTGTATATTTAAATTATGTATTGATATTACATTATCTTATATCTTAAAAATCCTTTTTGTTATGAGTTTTATAGAATGATGGTAAGATTTAGGGTGATACATGAGAATGTGAGGAGTTATAGGATTAGCTTCCCAAACTCTTCCAATTAAATTTTAGTCTCCAATATTTCATGGATGTAAATTCCAATTGTAGGAAGAATGTATCACCCCTTATCTCCTAGAAATTACTATTTTATTATATATTATATATTTATATAATAACTGTTATAAGTTTTTGATGATTATAGATGTCTTTGGATTGTTTACTAAGGGATTTTAAGTGTGCATGGTCTGAGAAAAGTTAGGTAAAACTATGAATATTCTTAAGGAACTATTAAAGAGATTAAATGAGTCATTGAGAAGGAAAACAATTGTTTTATGGGTTGGATAAACTGTATGGTTGTCTTGTGATAACTTCAGAGTATAGCCATTAAAGAATAGTGTGGTTTGTACATGATTTCTAAAACTATGTGATCCAACCATATAAGGTGGGGATTGAAGATATTATCATGCATGCATTAATTTCCAAGTTTCCCAAACTTAACATCTTAATCAACGGATATTCATTTATTGATCCTGATATTAGATTTATTAATTGTTTTTAGACCTAAAATAATATTTCATATTATAATCTCCCAATATCATGAAATTATCTCCATATTTATGTATTTATGGTGGGTCCTTTAGATCCAATAACCAGTTTTGATGAATCTTGGTGTGTTGGATCTATAAAATCTATTGTAAGTCTTTCATCATTTTGATTCTTACTAGATCTTTTCATCTTATCTCTCATTAAGCCAAAGATATAAATTTGCATAGATTTCCATGTGTTTTATGAGGTTGATTTTGATTGTATCATATTGGTATCTATTAAATTAAATATGTTTCAAGGATGGATCATGATGTTTGGGGTTCAGTTCCACTTTTTCCAAAACTATTGGGAGGTTAGTCACTTATATTCCCCACAACCTATTATATAACATGAAGGATTGATTTTTTTAATTAGTCACTCCATATTTTTTAGAGGGAAACTCTGTTTTGGTACCTAAAAAATTTTGTTTTGATAATATACACTTAAGTTGATTCGTGAAATGATTAAATTAAATGGTTCTGGAATGTTATGTTTTTTGTTGGGAAATTGGATGTGTGGTTCGTGTAAGTTTATGAAATTTCATTGTAGAACCATGTTGGTTTGAAACTATGGATAGTGTAAATTTGATACATGGTAAATTACACAAGATGATTAAATAGAGAAGATAAAGTATCTTACCATGATTATTGAGATTTTCATTGGGAATTCGTGGGTGTTTGAGTTGTTAATGATGTCTAAAAGTGGTCATGGTTTCAAAAGCTGTTTACTTTTCGTGTTATATAAATGGTTATAATTTCCTCTAAATAGTTTTTATATATTTAAATGTGATTTAACTTTTTCTTACTCATAGTGTATTATGTAGGGATTTCTTAGAGATCACCTACATAGTCTTTTACTAACCCCATTTATAGGAACTTTGGTGATTATTGATGCTTTGTATAGAGATACAGGTAAAGGAAAGATATCATACTTTTTTTCAGTCTACTACTCTGATGTTTTATTCTAGTTTTAGTTGTATTATATTTAATTAAATTAATATTGTAGTATTGTTTATCTTTTTTATATATTTATTAGTTTCTTATCATCATTATGGAATTCATCCCCTAAGGAACTCAAATTCCTATGGATCATTTTTTCATTCTACGGTGTCCTAGGTATGTCACCTAAGGTTAGTACCACCTCTGCCTCTTTCCAATACAATGTATAAGTGGTAGGATTCTATTATAATAATCATTTTAATGGTTTTTATTTAGGTTTAAATCAATTTAAAAAAATATTTAATAATGAACAATCAATATTAAATATTAAATTGTATAAATTATTTATCAAAAAACCATATAATATTTTAATTTGTTACTGTATTTTTTTATAGAAGTTCTATTCATGTTAGAATTTCTTAATAATTTTCATTTTATATATTTTTGATAAATTTAGTATAATTTTTCATTTAAATAAATCTATTTAAAAAATTTTGTATTAAAATAAATATATTATTAAATCATAGGGTTTTTCATTCTCCATCCTTAATAAAATTGAATCTACAAAATTATATTTATCTATTAACAGTGGAAATAAAATATTAATATCTAAAAAATGTATCTCAAGATATAATTTTCAAATGAGCTGACTTCCTCAATATTTTACATGAAACAATGAAAAAAATATTTCCCCTCATTTATATTATATGTTTTGCTTCCAACCATTTGTTCAAATTATTTATTTTTGTATGGTTATAAGTTTTATGAGTTTCTAAAGGAATGAAATTTTAAAATAAATATGATGTGGTACTTTATTATTTTTTTCAATTTTAGAGGAAAAATGATGCATCGAGTCATGTATATTAGTTAACATAGTTCATATTAAAGTTCATTAATTCTATAAAGTTTTTATGAATATCACATTTGACATCCTTTTTTAGAATAATGAAAATAATTAAAAAAAAATATTCATATATTTGATGATTTTGAACATATTGTTTTGAAATTTTTTTCCAGACGTGTGTTCCAAAAATACCTCAGACATGATCCAATTAAAATTTTTAAAAACATGGTGGGTTTCAGAAATATTTAAACTAATGTTCATATATTTAGGGTATAGAATACCAAAATGTATTGCTTTATATAGGATGTTAATACCTATTTTGGTTTGTGAAATAATTTCTTATTGACAATGTCCCCTATGTTAATTACAAAAATGAGTAATATAAGAGTTTTTTGTTACAAATATAGCTAAAATAAATCTAATTACCATTAAAATGTTATATAATAAGTATATATTTATATATTTTTTATTGTAACATGCATACAAGATGCATTCTAAAAAAAATTATAAGGATCACACAAACTAGATTTGAAGCAATGATTGAAATTAATTCATCTAGGAGGGATAGCAGATTCATGTGATATTTCTGTTATTCCATCATAAAAATATATACTTCATATGTTGAAAAGAATACAAGAAATTGACTACCTAACACCTTATTATAATGTAATTAGAGAAAAAATTATCGAAATTCCTCAAATAAAACCAAATTTTTTAATCATGGGTGATTAATAATATATAAATATAATTAGAGTGAAACAATATAAAAGCATGAAATAGTTCCTATTGTTAAATTCTATGATACACAAATTTTGGAGTATGACATATTCAGTTTATCCTATATCATTCTTGGTTCAATTAATCTTATAGTAGCATATATTCTTTAAAATTTCATGACTTGTTTCTTTATCCTAATAAGTCATTCATAATGCGTTGTAAATTGAAAGTGATTAAAAAAATCATATCCCAAAAGAGTGTATAGCTAGGTGTTTAGTCTAAGGACCACTAATCATGCACCAAAGTGAGGGATTATATTATAATTAACTAGAATTTTTTATTTTTATTATACATAGATTAATCTATTCCACATGTGAAACCACTTTCCAATATCCAAACGGGTATGTAATTTCTAGGAGAAGCACAAAATCCCAAATTACCTAAAAAAACATGAAGTTATATTATATATAGTCATACAATATAAAATTGTCCATGGGGTTTTCAATTTTTCTTCATATTCTATTTTTGAATAGAACTATTCTAATCCGTAAAAATATGTAATCCCTACTATGATATGAGATATGGTATCCATGAACCGAACATCTAAGTCTGGTGATAAAATTAACTTTATTTAAAAACAAGATTTAATATAATCTGAGATGGACCTTTTTTTCAAAAAAAAAACTCCATAAGGTGGACATTACTACTAAAAAATATCACATGAGCATTATCTATATAAGAAACTTATTTTACAATACATGTGAATTTTTAAACATACTTGAAAAACACTATATTATAGACTTTTCAAAAGTAATAATAATCTTCATAAACTAGGGAATATAAACCTGAGAATGTGATTATATTAGATGATCAGAAATTAAAATTTAATAGATGACCATAGATGATCAAAAGAGTTAAAAATTTTAACATATAGGTATAAGAGAATAATTACTATTCATGGTCATAATGTTAGGAAAACATACCCAGATAAAACATTGAGCATAAGAAATGAGGAATCATAATATTAGTATGTTGTAAATGGTAAGGATGTTCCAAAAAACAATAGGAATGATATAATAGTGGATCAAGAATCAGAATATATTTCCCTTAGTGGATCAAGCTTCACTCACCTATTTACCTTTGTGGATCATACTTCACTCACATACTTCCCATAGTGGATCAGGCATATCTCAAAAGTTTCCTTTACTAGATCATGCTTTACTCTCCTATTCTCCTTAGTCGATCAATATTCAATCACCTATTTACATTGGTTTTCAAAAATTAACTCACATATTTACCTTCTTGTATTAAGTAATATCAACTTTTTTCCCATTATCTCATGAGATACAATGATTTACACCATTCATAATAGGGATATAAAGGGACCAACCATCACTTAATCAAAAAAAACTATGTGTTCCACAATATATCAATAATTCCACATATAATGAAAACCCATGAGAGAAAATTGGTTTTATTAATCACATTATAAACAGCCAATGGATTGAAAACAGTTTTCACAACATTTATAGATGGTATCAAAAAAAATTTACTTCAAGAATGTGAACATTTGATACCCACAAATCATTCATCTAAAAAAATTATTTAATAATAATATTTAGAGGGTGATTCATTAAATATAACTTCTAATTATATGATTTATATATACATAAGAAATTTTAGAGAAATCATAAATGGTTTTTTAGAAAGTGATTTTATCTTTGGTTTAAAAGATGTTGTTAAAATCACTTTGAAAGTCCATTATCGAAAAGAAAATTTATTAAAAGTTTAAAATAATGAATCCTAAATATATATATTTTGAATGATCCCTTAATAATGAATACGTGAAAGGAAAAACAATCAATTGGGTGATATGAAAACAATTTTAAAAAATATACTTTTATAAAAGAACCAAAAATTATGGATCCTAGAAGCATACATTAATGTTTAAAAAAGGTGAAGTTATTATTTTTAAAACTATTAATTTCTAAAACTAATAGTTAAAAAATGAACATTAAAAACATACAGGTTTAAAAAGGTGATTTTTAGACCTTTATAAAATTAATACTTCTGAAAAATAATAATTAATAAAGAAAATATGAAAAATATATAATTTTTTCCAAATGTGAAGTGAAGGATTTTGAAATTACATAAATTCCAAAAAAAATAACCTCAAAATGACATAATGGTTATTAAAGGAAAAGTTGGTGGAAGATAATATATTTTATTTGGAAAGGATAAAAAAATATTTTGAAATATGTTTTTTGAAAATCCACATTATAAAAAGATAAATAGAAAATACTTTTGAGAGGTTGAGTACGGAAATATGAAGTTCCCATGAAATGACACATAATTATGATTCCAAATGTAAAATTAAACATTTTTGGTAAAGAAAAATATGGATAATCAGGGTAAACCATCATTAAAGATTAAAATAATTATTCTTAATAATTAGATATTATTGAAGGATAATAAATTCCTGAAGAGAAATATTTAAACCAAAATTTTCCATTTAAAAATAGAGAAATAAAATTTACAAATAAATAAAATATAAGGTTAGTTTAATCAATTAATAGAATAAAAAGTTCAATTAGAATCATTATAACTCAATAATAAGGGTTGAGTTTACAAAAAACCTTACAACATTGGTATTTTTTTAATCAAAATGAATTTAAAAAAAGTACACCGCATGAAGATTAAAAATACATGAATTACATGAACTTGTTTAAATACATTAATTAGAGAGTAATAACATATTTTCAAAGATATAATGTGAAACAATAAGAAATGTGTCACATGAAATTAAATTTGAGACAAAGAACCCCTTATTATAATAGCATAGTTAATCTAATTCCCTTGGATGTCATTTAAAAATAATTAACTATATTAATAATCTATTTAAAAACCTTATTAATATCTATAAACCTTTTATAAAATTCAATTTATAGTTTTTCTCAATATGATTCATAGTTAGTTATTATCTATTTTTATTTTTAATGTGGGTAATCGTGGATGTTTTGTGCTAGTTTTGTAATAATAGTATTGTTATTAATTATTTAACCAAATTTCTTCTTTAATATATTATAAGTGATACTTTAATTTATGATTCATTATTTTTTTAACATTATCATTTTATTATATGATATTATTCTCCAGATTCAAGTAAATCATGTTGGTTATGGATATGTTTTGCAAATATTTAGAAAACTAATAATGACATATTAATTAATGAGTGTAGTATTTTATACCATTATAGAATAATATCATATAAATATATGCATATTTTTATCCAGTATCAGTAGTATTATTTTACATAGTGACACATTATTATAATTTTTTTCATTATTCATATAAGTGGTTAAACTGACCCTACAAGAACAAGCTATAATCTTTGAGGGAATTAGGTTAATAAAGTGGTTAATTTGGAATGATATCGTTATTACATAAGAATAATGATATGATTTATATATTTTTAAATTCATTAATCATTTTTTTTTATATTTTGTTAAATAATAAAAGATAATATTTTAAAATTAAATATGTCACTTTCATGGTTGTGGTTGTCTGTACATTCACATGGGTAACAAATTTCATTACATATAATTGGGGATGATAAGAAATGTATTATGATTTATGAATATTGTTATTGTTATAAATATAATACTAATCTCTTAAATACCAATTTTTAACTACCCATGCATGGATATAATAAAAAAGTAATCACGTTATTCATGGAGGTCATAATATGCACGTACACATGATGATGTTAACATTTTATTAGTGTTTTGGAATAAATTATAAATTAATATTCAATTACTATTATAACTGTTTAGTATATAAATAATTATTATGTTATAATAAATTCATAGATAAACCCGATTTGGATGATATCTATATAAGAAGAAAAGTTTAAGGAGTATGTATTTCTCACGTGAGAGCTTAACTATTCTCGTGAAAGTATATTTTGTATTGAATGGATTATGATAAATTCTAGATATGAATGGATTATGTAAATTAATTATAAATCTAGTATAGTTACATTGGGATGATTTTCAAGAATATTTCAATGGGGAACTATAGAAGAGAAATGGTGCAAGTGATTCTTATTTATATGTGAAGGAAAAGGTATCTTTATGGAATGACAGTTATTTCTCAATGATGTCATGAAACTACTCAATGGCCAGTGACTCAAAAAGAGATCAACAATTTAATAGATAGGGGAATTGGTTAGAAAATTATCCACCACACCCATAAATAAATTTTTTAAACATGTTTTGTCTCCTTTACCATTAAAATTTAACACATTACCATTTTGATTTTTACCTTCTTAACTATTTTTTAACAAAGAAATTAATGTTTTCGTAAAAATATCAGATAACACATCAGGAAAAATTTGTGATAAAAATATTTACAATAAATATAATCCAATTCAATTTTTAATAATATAAAAATAATTTTTAAATGAAAACATTTAATATATTAGAAATCTATTCTGTTTAAAAATATTTTCTTAAACATTAAGTGTTATTAATATTATGTAACATTGATTAATAATTAAATTATTTATCAAGTATATTTTTATATTAGAAAAAAAATATCAGAGTATTTAAATAAAATATACAATTTTAATGAATTATATTAATATTAAAAAACATTAAAAAAAGATTTATTTCCATATATATATTTCAAAATTATCAAGATCATTGTTTTTAATTGTAGTAATAATAAATTTATACATAAGATAAAATTGAAATTATTATAGAAAATGAATATGTTCTTCTAAAATTCTAAAAATAATTTATATATTCATTTTCTATAAGTAATTATAACAAACTTATAATATAAGCGAATAAAAGCATTTTTTATAGTAAAATATTATTTAAGTTTTCAAAACATCAAACATGGGTATTATAAATTCAACATACCTTTTAATATATATAGTCTTACTCCATAATAAATATTTTATTATGAAATATTTTTTTATTATATTTTGTGTTACATTTAAATACTGATATAGTCAAATGATTGAGATTTTACTAAAAAAAAAATTTCGCTATTCATATAAAAATTAATTATTTCATAAAAATCTCAATGACTACCCATTCTATAATATTGTAATGTATAATTCAAAAAGAAAAATTCAAATTCAAATTATGGAATTTTTATATTTATATTTTCAATTGAAATTAAAAATATAAGGGAAAATTATTATAAAATTACTTATTTAAACATTAATTGTTCTTAATATTATTTCACATCAATATTAAATTTTATGAATAATTATATATTAGTAAAAATATTTTAATATTATATATTATAAAAATAATCATGTAAATTTTTTGGATTTAATTTATTAATAATGTAGATTTCATTTTGGGAAAGAACTAACCCATTTTATCATCAAATCATATAAATTATTTATCTTCTAAAAGTATGAAATTTCAATGAATATTATCATTTTATTTACAATATATTTTAATAATATTATAAAATCTTAATAATATTGATGTAATATATTGTATCTCAATTTGATTCTGTGGTTTTTGTGATGTATGATACTGAATAAGGTGTTTAATTAGATAAATATATTCTAAAATGTAGAGGTGTTAAATTATCTATGTTCACTCAACCATTGCTTTAGTATACAATGCAAGAATGTACATGAACAATAATATATTATGATTTTATAAGATTCATCTCCATCCTGAAAATCCTACTCCCTTTCATGTTTAGCTTTTTTGAGTGCATATATTTCATTATCAATTTAATTTGAAGAATTTAAAAGTTACTAGTATATAGAATACAATGCTTGGGCTAGTATCATCCATGAATTAAGGACATGCGTCATCTACATCCAAAATTTATACTATATACCATATTCATTTGATATTATTGGAATGGTGTTGGTTAGAGTGGAACCACTACTACTCCAATGGTACCCCATATAACTTGTGACCAGGTTTCCAACCACCAATGTACGATATGTATCACATAAGGAAAATTTCCCTTGTTCTTCCACTTAGACTGACTATGCTTTCAATCGTATTAGATCATCAATATTCCATAGTCTCAATGTGAAAAATATACCGAAAGTAAAAAAATTAGTTACTCTATTTCTCAGGTTCTTTCTATGATAATATTGTATACTAGGAATCATTTACTTGTTCTTAAATGAAAGTGTTTAACTTGAGATGTATTAGATTATTCTCCTTTGATGCATAGTATATCTTTATCAGAGTAGAAATATAGAGATCTATTTATTTCTTAATAGATATTATTTTATTTAGTATTATTACATTATCAAAGGGTTCACTTATTGTTCTTAGATTTAATATAGTAGTTATTATGGTGACCTGGATCCATTTATCATGAAGTCAGTGTTTTCTACTATTACATTGGCATAAGATAATAGGAAATTTCATCCCAAAGTTCCAAATTTTTAATTACTCTTACTAATCTTGATACATACATGTTTCTTATATCAAAATCGAATACAGAAATTACAACATAATTTTATTTCTATAATAATAACATTATTCCATCTATCTTTTCATTGATTATCAGTCATAGTTAACTTCATAGAATCCTGGGGAAATTAAACAAAATAAGGTTGAGATCAAATGATCAATAAGGTTTAAGTATAGTAGCCAAAATAATAATCTAATGTGAATAATCAATATGGTAAGGTAAATAATTGAGAGAACGTTCCATGTAACCAATAACTAAAAATGAAGTTCCTAAAAAATATATCAAGGTAAATAATTTTTAACCCTTTTATTTTTATCAATAAACTGAGAATGAAATGCATACATTTATTTTTCCATAGTGAAAATATCATGGATAATTATATCTGAAATTAAGGATATTCTTAATTATTTAATGTCGTGTTTCTAGCACCTGAAGCATTATACCATGAATATCTATTATTAAGAAATTTTAGGACTATAGGTATAAATCCATATAATTATTCATGAAAACAAACACGAAGGGTTTCTCACCAAACAATTTCATCTAATGAGACTACTTATGTATTTAGGGGCTTATTTCTGAAGGCCCTCAACTAGTGTATTTCTAGTTACAATAATTATTAAAAATTTGAATAGTCTATGTAATTAAAAAAAGTTCCCTATAATCAAATATCCATATTGAATAAGGGATATTGATTTATCAATATTTCTCGAGTTATTAAATTAATTATCAAAGTAAACACAATATATAAAAATGATATGCATAATGAAGGGGAACATAATGTTCAATGATCGCAGGAAGGTGAATATTTCAATGGGACAACAAAAATGAATCAAACACCTAAATTTCATTAATATAATAAAAAAACAATCTTAAACCATCAATATAAATAATATTTATGGTATCATGACATCAAATTCTAAGTGGGTTAAATGTAAAAAGTTTTTTCATTGACGAATAGAAATATGGTAAATATATATTTTATAAAATTATTTATGGAAATATACTTTTCATTTTGAAACACATTTTGTGAACCCTTTTCCTTCAAAATATCTTTCAAAAAAATTATTAAAATTTAAACTTTTATACATTAAAATTAATCCTCAAAGAAATGACGGTGGGTAAATCCACACAAGTCATACAATGTTAAATGTATATTCCCTTTCCACATTGAAAATATTAGAAAGGTACCTTATTCAAAAATTTAACAATATATTAATTTGAAAATATTTTGTAAAAACATATTTAATAAATAAATTTTATGATTTTCAAACATTTTTAAAAAAATTGAGAAAAAAATTTAATAGAAAACATGGTTTCAGAAGAAAACAGATTTTTGACTGAAGAGGGAAATAAAGTTAAGTTTACATTAAATATTTTCAAAAAAAATTAAATTACCAAATTGGAAAAATTGGTACTATTACATGAAAAGTATCATGAATAACCAAATGAGAATAAAATTAAAGGGTTTATTAAATAATGAAAAACTAATTTCCTTTAATGGAAATTATATGTAATCAACCCCAAATAAAATGGGATTGTAAAGTAAACCCTTGAAAACACCATAATGTTGAAGTGAGAATCAACCAATGAATATATGATGAGTATTAATAGTAAATAGAAATTAAATAAGTTTAAATACAAAAATATATAGTCAAAATTAATTGTACAAGTAATCATATATTATTAATGAAAACTGGGATGCAATATAACTCAATGAAAAGAAATTGAGTTATGAAATTATTTCCCACTTGGTAACTCTTAATTCAAGTTCCATTTGATGAAATAATTAAAATATAATAATAAAATACCTTGAATAATGTATTATTAATGAAACTAAATTTCAAATGGTTATTTTATACACCATATAAATGAATTTAGCTGCATAATATTACAACTTGCCTCAATGAAATGAAATTGAGACAAAATCCATTTCATTACACATCCCTTTATCTGATCTTTCTTTAACATCCTATATAATGTTCTCAATAATGTTAATAATTTATTAAATATCCATAATCATGTTTAAAATATCATATATGACCCTTTTAGAACATATTAATACCTATTTGTTAATAATATTTCGTTATATTCATTATTTTAGGTGTTAATTGCCTTGTTTTTAGTACGTTTTGACTTATTGTTTTTTATTCATGTTCATTTTATAATGATTTAATCATATAAATAATTTAAACAATAATTTTAATACCATGTATTTTCATTATATCTATATTTTGAGTAATCCATTAAATTTTTGTATAGGAAATGAAATACATCATTCATGGAGATAGTAGGTTGTATGTACGCATGAACGCTGTTTCCATTTTCTTGTCGTATTAAAAGAATAAAAGGTAAATTATATATATGTATAATATTTTTGTAGAATAATATTTTTATCATATATATCACATATTTATATTAAAACAATCCATAATACATTAAATATAAATTGTGAACAAATCACACCGCATTGAGGGGGATGTAGTCCATACATCCACAAATGATGTCATCGTCTTCCCAAAAAATAGAAATCTTGAAGTTATGTAATATAAAATAATTCCAAAAGAATAAAGACATAAAAAATATTATATACATATAATATAAATACATCATTATTTCCAATCATAAAAGGTCAAAGTAGAATAATGAACAACATCATTTCATGATGTGTTAGCCCACCATACACACGAACGATAATTATGTATCCCATTTATGGTTTTGTGTGATTTTTTAGGTCATAAAATTATCATATAAAAATATATTTATTGTAACATACTAGGTAAATAAAGAATAAATAATTCTCAAATTTATTAATATTTAATAATTAAATATTAATTTTACTTTAAATGGGTTGCTATGTTTGATATCATACTCGATACGCAACAAAGAGTTTCATTGAAATCTTACGTTGCACACTAGTAATTTTCACGAAAGGTCCACTTATCACCATTTGATGGAGAACCGTCATTAAATATAGTTTTGATCACTCTTATACATTCTATTGGACCAAATATAACTCTTTTTTATAATCAAGACATCAAAATATTACTTTGTGTAATTTTTTGGTATTTTTCCGATAAAGTTCAATTTTTAATGAATAGTGTAAAATGTTGTATTTTAATTCAAAACCTATTTTTAATATAATTTATTTATATGATTAGATTGTCTTTTGAATTGGTTTTAAATTAAAATTAAAATATATTTTTACCATTTAATCCAATGGTGGTCATTAGAATCAATTTCACATTGAAATTGGACTTAAACTGGTGTCAATCTTTTGATACTTATTGTTTCATAAAAACACGCTATTTGTCATGACAGTGGGAATTAATTATTAAATTAATTAATGTGACTTATATGTTTTGAATTTTTTAAAATAGACTTCATTTTTGAATTTGGAATATCAAATATAGCTTAGGGTGAAGTTTTGTTATTTTTCTGAAAAACATCAATTTTTGATAAATAGTGAAACCACTAAGTGGTACTTATAAAAACTGATTTTTTGTTTAAATGGAATTTTACCACTTCTGTGTTTTGAATTTCAAAAATACGACATAAATGGTTGTCATTAAGAAGTAAAATGTGGTTCAATGAGATTAAAATAATTTTTTGGTGAATAGTAACTTATTAAGTTTTTAATCGCGGTTAGAGGTAATTAGTGTAGTTTAAGGTAAAAATAATGTTGTAATAATATGAAATGAACTTGACACATGTCTGAACCTCATTGGATGTGTCATGGATGAACAAGAAAAGCCATGGGTCAACTTGGGGACCCCATGGAGCCACTTTGGTTGGGAAATGACATAAATAAATATTTATTTAATGTTGAAGTAAAAATGACACAAACATGAGTTATTTTACTAAAACAATTTTTACATGGAGTTATAAAAGTAAGATTTTTTACTATAAATATTCATTAGAAAGATAAAACGATTTCATAAATCATGATATTTTTTATAATTTTTAGACATTAAATAAATTAAATTATTTACGACATCATGATGATGCAGCGATTACCTCATTAATAAAGGATTTAAATAAAATGGAATGATAATGTAAAATATATGACCTAAATATGTCCAAAACCTAATATATGGGTGGATTTAGAACTCTTATCACCTTATCACCTTTATATCAATGTGGGACCTCTTAAATCTGAATACCATTTTAAAATAAAGTGACTTTTCTTTACCTTCCAAGAGTGCCCCTCCTCTCCTCTTATAAAAGGCCTCCACCTCTACCACCTTACCCACACTTTCAAAGCCTTTGGCTCGGCCAACCCCTGCACATTTTGTCCCTCCACATCCCTATATTACTCATTGAAGCCTCACTTTTGGCAGAAGTCTTCCCAAGTAAGCCTTTGAGCTCAAATCTAAGAGAGTTACCCAATTTTAAAGTGATGTCTTCACCGGTGTTCTTTTGATTTATTTTGCTTCTCCAACACCCTAAACTCTTTTTATTAATTTATTTTGTAACAAATCCAGTTTCATAAATATACTTGATGTTTTTATATGAAGGATTCGAGCTACAGTTACACACACATACATCTAATGGTTAAAGAACATACTGTTTCCGTGGATGGCGAATTTCTGCCTCCCGAAACGATGATTGTTCAACATTATTTTAAAACCTTCATGGTGTCCATTAAGATGAAACTATATTTATATATGATATATAATATGTTTATGATTTCGTTAAGCTTCTGTATTTTTCATTTTGGGCATACCTTTATGGTTTCCATTATGGGTAAATGTGATATCTTCATTTAAGGAAGTGCGGACTACCGCCCCCTCAAAGTGATTTCATTCGTTAATGCCATATGTGGGATGTATAAAGGATGGATTTAAAGTTATTATATATGATGTTATACTGGAGTTATAATATACCTATATATAATTATTATTCCATTCCATAAAAATATGAAATAGAAATGAAAGTAGCGTTCATGCGTACGTACGGCTTACCGTCTCCATGAACGGTGCATTTCATTTCTTACCTCTAAATGATTATGTAATATTATAAATACATGTATATGCTGGATATATATGATATATATGATATGAAAATTAGGAATGTCATTCTGGATATAAAGAACCTTTGACCACACGAACAACATGTAATTGTAAGAATTCCACTTTCGACTTAAGAACCAAATATCGAAAAAACAAACATTATTAACTTAAATGGTTGTATAATGTTTATAACATGGCAATAAGTGATATAAAAGGAATAATTAACATGAAAAAGGATCTTAAGAAAATATAAATTAACTCAAGTTTATTATTCAGGATGTTAAAGAACGATCGAGTCAAGTCGTACCCGAGGTAAGGGACTTCGTCTCAATCTCCTTTCATTGAGGCATATTTCGTTTTATACACAACTTTCTTTTATATGGTGTATAAACCCCTTTGACTTTTACTTTTATACAAAAGGAATATTTTTCTACGATGCGTTTTACTAAACGACAAAAAGTAATTTTTTTTTACGTATGCGGTGACAACGACTTCTCCGCCGCCGCGAGTATTATTTGGTCTTTGGCTTCCTCAACAAGCCGTAATGTTTTTAAAATAAAATTAATACCATATACTCTTTTATGTATTTTGGTATTGAAAATGGTTTTGATAAAGGATTCTATTATGTCAATATATTTAAATGATATATTGTGATTGAAATGTGTAAATGTTATCATTCCTTTATATTGGTCTTATGTTTTATGATTTTATATTGGTACTTGGACATTTGACGGGTGGTTACGTGATAAACCATATGAAGGGTGGTGCCATGAATACCAGGATGGGTGGTTACGTTATAACCTCTAATTCATTGGGTATGGAAGTCGGCCGTATGGCTATTCCATTAAGTATGTATGGAAGTTGGCTGTATGGCTATTCCATTAAGTGATATGTGTGGAAGTCGACTGTATGGTTATTCCACTTAAGTATGTTTATGTCCCAAGTTACCTTTATATGTTATGTGTTCTTTATATGGATTTTATGGTAATCCTTTGGTTACAAAAAGGTAAGTAATGATATTTTATTCAGTGAAGATTTTTTACTACTTCATGAAGGTGAAGGTATTACTTTGATAAAGTTATACATGGTTTACTTGATGTTTGAAAAACTAACAGTTTTCATTATTTGTGTATCCCTTACTGAGCTTTTTATGCTCACCCCAAGTTTTTTTGAAATGTTTTTCACATGACTTAATGTGTAATAGGGTCAAGGATGGGATCAAGGGAAAGTCATTCTATATAAAACATGGAACTAGACATGTTTCTTTTTAAGAGTTTTTATTTTATGGAATCTTAGTATAAGTGTCTACTTTGTAATCTTTTGAGATGTAATAGTTATGTCCTAATTCTCTAAAACTCTAAACCTGAAAATATCCTCAATGTGAATTATTAATTTAATTCAATATTAAGTAATGTTTAAGTTCGGGGCCTTATATTTATAATTAATATATATAACTTTTTATATAATAATGGTATAAAAATAATTTATGGAGTATAGGAAGAAATAAATCAAAATTTCTCATTGATTTATGTTACCTCTTCTTCGGGTAACTCTTTCCATTTTATACCAAAATAATTCCTAAGATTTATTTAATAAAAAATATAGGAATATGGGATAAAGGGATTAATTTTTTTAGTTTATTCTAGTAGTTTTTTTATAAGAAAAAGTTCTTTGGAGGTGTGAATAATTGAGGGGGTGAATGCCCTTTTATAGTGAAAGAGGAGTTACATTCTTCTAAATAGTAAACGGTAAACACTATTGGGAGGATTAATTACATAATGTGCCTCCAATATTTAAAATATTATATCCAATATTTAATTTGGTTGATATATAATGATAAAATGGGTTTTATACAAGTTTCTAGGTCATTAGGGCCCTTATGATTAAAATTTTCCCACTAAGTAAACTCAATTTCACCCTAATTTATGTAATTAATTGAAATTTCATTTACTAGTAAATTTTTTAAAAAATATAATTTAATATACATTATAAATAATTGTTTTTCCAAATATAGAATCCATTTTTTCAAATTCAAAATCACATAAGTTTCTGAATTTAATTTAAAATCCATCTTAAATATGGGATGAGAAAATGGGTTTTTAAAGTGAAAATGTTCAAATATTTACTATGTTTTATATTTAAATTCAATATAAAAATTATTACAATAAAATAAATTGGTTTAATATATGTATAATATTTCTAATTTTTATTTTAAACCAATTAAAAATATAATTAATCCTTATAAATTCTTTGGATGATAAATTAGTTTGTAATTAAAATTCAGTATTTTTCACTATTCATTAAAAAAATAGAACTTTAGAAAAAAATAAAAAAACTAATGATAAGATAATTTTGACATTAATATTTCCAAAATTATGTTTATTTTTTCATATAAAATTGTCAAAAGTTTAAAAATATGGTTTTAAAACATTTTCTCCATTAAAATACTGAAAACGACTTTTAGAAAAATATAGGTTTTTTTGAATAAAATTGGATTCGTACTTATCTTATTCATATAAAATATATTTTATTTATTTCAAGGAATTTTATTCAATATGTAATTTATAAATATAATTAATATTATCCACTAATATTATTTAATTTAATTTATTTATTTAAATCTCCATCGGGTGTATAAAAATACATCTTTAAAAAAACATTTCCTTTATATTTAATTAGTTTGTATATTCATTTCAAATTAATTGGTAACCAATGAATTCATATATATATATATATATATATTAATAATTTAGTTAATAATATTCATAAAAAATAATTAAATTTCTAGGATATAGTTTTCATTTTAAATAATAATATTAATAGTATTCTGTAGTACTCAGTCTTATGTCTAATACAAGCTATCAAAAAAGTCATTTTCACGTGAAATGAAAGATAACTAAGTATTGTGTGCATTGAAAGCTATGGAATAGTTTAAATTTATTTAAAATATTAAATATATCATAATTTATTGATAGGTTATATACATTTTTACACATTTTTCATTTCATAAATGTTATCTAATAAAATGTTATTCTTTTATAATTTTATGGTAGTTGGAGTAGTCTTATTGTAATTATTCTTATTATAATTTGATGTACAGGGAGATCATGGATGAAATATAATTATTTTAATATATAATTTTCTTATTTAACACAAAACCTATCTTTCAGAATCACTTTATCGAGCCACACATTAATTTATTATTCTACTGCATCATTTATATTCACATAATAATATCATGAATACTAGTTTCCCAAATTGAATTCTGAAAACTCCATAAATCTGGGAAGTTTTTATTATTACATTTTTAGTCAATCAAAAAATAACCAATTTATCTCCCCATTCAATAAAATTGAATTATCTTTAACAATTCTATTTTTAACCCCATGTGATTATGTTAATTATCTTCCTCATAAAATATTTATTTTATTTAATTTAATTTTATTCTTAACTAAATAAATGAATTTATTTCATTTTTTAATTCCCTCTATTTACACATGTAATAATGCACTCCGACATGGAACCTAACTTCTATAGTGGGGAAATCATATTAATATTCAGCATATTTATATATTCATCTTCCTTATGTATCATCTTTAAAAACAATAAATTTAAATTTTATTGTGATATTTAAAAAAAGTATAATTATATTTGTGTCATATGATTTTAAATACCTTTTTAATTCTATATTTTGAATTTCTTTTAATTTCCTAAATGAGGAAAACAATATTTTTACAAAGTAGATTTTTGGTGTGGATAAATTTTTTCTATGGTGAGTATACCTATAAAGTTCTCAAATTCATCCTTACCATCATTAAAAATAACTCATATTTATACATAAATACTTTTTTGAGTCCAAATATAATGAATTTTGAATCATATGAATTCCACAGATATTCCAACACATATTTGAATTGATGCTTATCAAAATTCTATTTCTGCATCCTGTAATGATGTTTATATAGAGAAATCATCCTTATAAAACAAATTATTTATGTTAATGTAGTGTATAATATTTATTATATGGAATCAATGCCTCTTTCCAAATATCTATTATAGAGATATCACATTAAACCACTCAAATATAGTCTAAGACTTTATTAATTTCATAGTATACTCAGTTCAAAAATGACACAACCAGAAAGTCCTTTACATTAAATACTCCAGAATAGTAATTAAATATATCTTTATATATTATTATCACTTCTTAATTTTACTTACAGAGAATATCCATTTCATTATAAATTTTTCAAACATCATATAAAATATATTTCATCAATGGATGGATCTTATCATATTATTTAACAACTCAATCATCAAGCATGACATCCAATGCCAAATTTGTAAAGTCATCAACCCTAGAATTAAAAATATAGTGGTTAATGTATTATATTTATACTGAATACCAGTGATCACATACTAAATGACTAAATAGTTAATTATTCTTGGTAAAGTAATTACATATTTGAATTTTAAATTATATTTTAAAACAAAACATAAAAAATCTATGATAATATCATTGTTACCTATAAATTTTCATGTCATATCGTAATACACTTAATGGAGTCATGAGGATATGAAACATAATTAGGGGTGAGATCAGATGCTCATTAATGGGATGCATACATTAGAAGCTAATAAAAATGATTAATATTTAAGGAATAAATGATGCTAAAATAATTCCATATAAATGAAAACATGAGATTGAAAATTATCCATCTGTATGTTAAATATTAAAATAATCACATTTAATTTAATATATAATATCAAAGTGATGTAAAAAAATACCAATAATCATAAATTTATCATGAAGGAACCATTTCAATACATCTACAGAATTGGGTAGGGCCTTAGTAAAATATCCAAACTACATTTTATCATGATTCCTATTGAATTATTGAGGTGATAGGTAATTTTAAGCCCCACACATTAATTAATAGTTCCATTATGTTCATCATATTAATGAATAATTTAACATAATCAATATTAACAAAAAATCAACAAGTGTCTCTATTTGGTAAACTAGCATACTTAATTTCAATACATTCTCCAATAAAATTGATCATAAACCATTAAATTAAATATCGTGTAAAATATAACTATATTATATCATTAGTTTATTATTGAACAAAAAATGTTGATATTAATGAAAATAATTTTAAAATATCACTTGAAATTTTCTTGATTAAAATAACCAATACAATTTGAAATAACTAATTTAAAATATTAATAATTCATATTATTAAGGAAAAAACATTTATTTTAGTGTAATATTGTAAAAAATTTAAAGGAATCATCACCAAATTGGGTATTCATGATGGTGTGAATATTTGTTCAGGCCATGTAAATTAAAAAAATGTTTACTTTAACAATTTAAAAAAAAGACAAACATACCAAGTTTGGTAAATGAAATGATGATTCTATTTATATTATGTTTTAAAATTTTTATAATGTGTAAAAAATAATAATAAATAATTATAGACTATTAAATACATTATTTAAAATATATTAATGAAAATATGGAAATGAAAGGCAAATATTCTTGACTGACTAGAAAAACAATGTTGGCCCACTATAAAAAACATAATTTCAGTATCATGATTAGTGAATGACATGAAAATGAATGTAAATTTTATAATTTTATAATTTAAAAAATATATAAAATATAATAATTAACATTTTTTATGATAGAAATAACAATTAATTCCCACAGTTAATACATAGTTATAAACAATCCCAAATAATGATGAGATTATAAAATAAATAATTACCTTTGGTCCAACTTTATTCATATTTGTTTGAAAAAACTATATAATAAATATAGATTTATCATAAATATATTAAAAAATAATAATACTATATATCATAACATATATTATTTACTTATATCCATTTAAAAACTTTTATTAACAATTCTTTATTTAAATCACTATTCTTAGTGATAACTACTACATTTTTCATACATGTATTGGTTTGGTAGTTTCATTCCTTATACTTAGATCCTTATTCCATAATATAAAAAATGTTAATAATGATATAAATATCATATATACTCAATATATATATATAATAATCCAAAAAAATAGAGATGAAAAATTACTTACTCCATTCATAGAAACGTTCAGTTTTACACATGCATGAATATTGTTTAACTTTTAAATAGATAGAATTAATGATAGTTAAATAATAATTCACCTTTATATAACCATTATTATATCATATATATTTATTAAATTCATCATTATTACCCTATATTTAAAGCAGAAATGAAAAATGAATCACATCATTGTGTGGAGGTTTCAGTCCACACTTACACACAAGCGACATTTTCATTTTTCATTTGATAGAAAATAGCAGGGATAATAGCAGTTTCATAATCTTCTTAATGTTTAAGTGTATTTATTATACATAATATATTATATTATACTAAATAAAAAATATTTATAGGAGCTAAAAAATTTAAAAATAATATTATTTGATTAGGTGATTACCTCTTCTTTGAATGAACTCATTTAGATTCCCCCCTAATCATCGTATGGTTGGTATTTATGGAATAAAAAACATATATATAGTTCATAATTATGTTTTTGTGGGTAATTTTAATGTTTTATTTAAGAAATATGGTTCGATTTTTTTTAAGGAAAGATATAAGGGGTTCTCTTTTATACAGAACGGAATTGACACATTAAGAATTACTAAATAATTTTAATATAACTATGTCAATCAATCAAAATTCTTTTAATTGTCCATATATTTGGGTAAAAATATTATATGGTCTAAATATCACCATCCAAAGAAATTTTTACATAATTTAGTGTCATTTTAAAAAATATATTTTTTAACCGCTTGGTTAACCAATTTTAATCTTAGTCATGGTAATGAATTTTTAATTTTAAAGAGATATAATTTTATTTATGAGGTAAAAATTTGCATATAAATGACATATTAATGAAATTTTTGATGATTTATCATCAAAAATATCTTATTTCATGTTTTTTATTAATTTTAAATAATTTAATGATATGTTTTAGCATAAAATAATTTTAATGTCATTTTCAGAAGTATTCACATTATTTGACATTAAAAACAACATTAATACTATATATTTAAAATTAAAATCTTTAAAATATATATAATATGTTATATTTATCTCAAAAATTCATTTAACCCTATCTTTCATCCATGTGGTTATAATTTTAATTATTTTGAAATTAGTTATATTATTTTTTCAATAAATAAATTAAATAAAATATTTACATTGAATAATTTTAAATAGTAATTATTTATTCAAAAATCATTAGAAATAAATTACCATGAGAAAAAATGAATTAATATTTAAAATTAGAACTTATAAAAAACCTCAACCTTTTTATTCATATGTAATAATTTTAGAGATTTTTAATTCAAGAAAGTGTAATTTTGTATTTATTCATTCTTAAATAAATTTAAAAGAAATAATAAAATATAAATGGAACCAAGTGGAAATATATTCGAGCCATAGATGGATATGGCCAACATAAACCAATAAAATAACGAAAAGTAATATGTGAGGTTGATTTTTCTACCCTATCTCATTGTTTTAACTCTGTTTTACCCATTTTACCTTTTTCGAAGTGACAAATGTTTTCAAGGTTACTATTTATGTTGAACACAAATAATAGGGACCTATCTACCAAATTTGGAAAATAATATTCCATATATGGTATTCATTTTTTGTGATTTAATATCTATATGTTTCAAATATAAATTTTTGTAACATCCCAGGTAAATAAAGAAATATGACATTTCCATATTTATTAATATTTGTTAATTAAGTATTAATTTTACTTCAAAGGTGATTGTATGTTCGATGGAGTTCCTAATACGCAACAATGGGTTTCTTTGAAATATTACGTTGCACACTAATAATATTATATTATTATTTTAAATGGTATTTAATGCCTAGCCGTTGTATTAGCATAAATGAATAGAACTAACTAAAATATGATTATAAACGTTTTTTAATTGGTTTTACATTTATCCAATAAAAGTTAGAGTCTTAAAATGTGAATGAATCTGATTTAAAGCATAAATAATTTAATATTCATTAAAAGGTCGATTTATCGCGTTTTGTTGACGAACCCTTTTTAAAAATATTTTTGGTCAATTTTATATGTTATTTTTGCAAAATAATATTATTCTTTAGAATCAATACATCAAAATATAATTTGGATGAAATTTTCATATTTTTCTGACAAAGATCATTTTTAATGAATATTGAAAAATAATGTATTTTAATTCAAAACGGCCTTTTAATCTAATTTATTTATGTGGTTAGATTATCTTTTTAATTGGTTTTAAAGTGTAATTTGAATATATTTTTACCATTTAATCCAATTTTGTTCATTGTAATTAATTTCACATTGAAATTTTACATAAACAACTATCAATCTTTTGATTGTTATTTCTTAAAAACACGTTTTTTATTTTGACAGTGAGAATTAATTTTAAATTAATTTCTGACACTTTTGTGTGTTGAATTTTGATAAATGGATTCCATATTTGGAATCATAAAATTCAAATTTTGTAAATGTAAAACTTTTATTTTTAAACATTATGAATATTTACTTCAGTAAATATTTTATTTACCATTTTTAAAAGGTAAATCTGGTAAATATGGGTAAAAAATAATATTATAATAATATTAAATTACCCTAACATGTTTACTAATAATATTGGTTGATACATAACCTACCATTTTCATCCTTGGGACTCTTTTAGGACCCCATAGGGCCACTTGGGAGTGATAATAACACTTTATATTAATTAACTTAAAGTAAAGGAAAAAATGACAAAAAAATTATTGTTTAGTAAATCAATTTTTACATGCGATTATATAAGTTATATATTTGACTATAAATATTAATTTTATAGCTAAAAATATTTCCTACATCTTGGTATTTGTTTTATAATTTTTAGACATCAAATAAATTAAATTATTTATGACACAATAACGATGCAGTGTTTACCTCATTAATAAATGATTTAAATAAATAAGATTATAAAGATTAAAATAATATACAAAACCAACCAAATTATTATTTTATGATTTTATTTCGACCAATATGTATCTTATATTTGACTTTAATAATTTTTGGACATTTTTAAATAGAAAATAATTATATAATAAAATAATATTTTCACACTTTCCTAAAGAGTCCCTCCTTCCCCTTATAAAAAGCCCCCACCTCTAAATCATTCTACAAACATATAAATCCCCTTGTCTCATCCAAATCCTACCCAAAAAAGCTCTCAAGATCCCTATATTCCATCTATAAGCTTTAACATAGGTATAAGGCACTTCACGAAACCCTTTTGGTTCAAGCCAAAGGGAGTTTCCCGATTTAAAGGTAACGTCTTTTCATAAGTTCTATTGTTTTATTTTACTTATCCAACCCACTAA
The DNA here is from genome assembly GCA_963277665.1 of Viscum album. Taxonomy (NCBI): domain Eukaryota; kingdom Viridiplantae; phylum Streptophyta; class Magnoliopsida; order Santalales; family Viscaceae; genus Viscum; species Viscum album. Next base: position 856,187,532 of record OY728155.1, on the reverse strand, counting down.
ACTATTTTTATTCATTTATTTTATAACAGAAAAAATATCCTCAATATACTAGGATGTTGTTATGAGAGTGATTCAAACTACACTTACACACACCTCCATCTAATGGGTAAAGAGCATACTGTTTCTGTGAACGGCAAACTAACGCCTCACTAAATGATGATTGTTCAATATTCTCCTATAACATCGTATGGTGGCCATTATTATGGATCTATATTTATATATTATTTATATTATATTTATATTGTTTTTATTCTTCTATATTTTTCATTTATAAAATACCTTTATGGACTCCATTATGGGTAAAGGCGATAATTTCATTTGTGGAAGTGTGGACTACCACCCCCTCAAAGTGATATAACTCGTTAATACCATATGTGGGACGTCCAAAGGATAGATTTAATAATATTAAATATAATATTATAATGTAATTATAATATACCTATGTATCATTATCTTTTAATTCCATTAAATTAGTAAATACAAATAAAAGTAGTGGTCATACGTACGTATGGATTACCGTCTCCAAGAATGGTGTGTTTCATTTCTTATCTCCAAATGTTATGTACTTTTATAAATACATATATATACTGGATATATAAGATATATATGATATCTAAATCATTAATATCATTCTGAAGATGATTGAATTTTGACCACATGAACACCTTTTAATTATAAGAAGTTCATTTTTAACTCAAGTACCAAATATCGACAAAATGACCATTATTAACTTAAATGATTACATAATGTTTGTAAAATGGTAATAAGTAATATAAAAGTAATAATAAACTTGAAAAATATTTTTAATCAATTAGAAATTAACTTTAGTTTTTTATTCAGGAGATTAAAGAATGAAAGAGTCAAGTCAGACACGAGGTAAGGGACTTCGTCTCAATCTCCTTTCATTTAGGAATATTTTGTTTTATACATGACCTTATTTTATATACTGTATAAACACCTTTGACTTTTCATTTCAGTCAAAGGGAGTCTTTCTCTACAAGGCGTTTTACTAAATGATAAAAAACAATTTTTTTTACGTAAGCAGTGACAACGACTTTTCCACCACTGTGTGTATTATTTGATCTTTTGGATGCCTTAACAAGCCATAAGGTTTTTAAAAGGAAAGTAAATACCATATTCTATGTAAAATATTTTGGTATTGAAAATGGTTTTGATAATGGATTTTTTATGTCAATATATTTAAATGATATATTATGATTGAAAGTTGGATGTGTTATCTTTCCTTTATATTTGTTTTATGTGTTATGAATATGTTATAGTTCTTGGACATTGTTATGTATATGGGTGGTTCTATAATAGACCTAGTGTGGGTGAGCCTGAGATAGATCTTCAATGCATTGTGTAATGTGACAGAGATAAAGGTGAATGTTTCTCCTAAGATATTTTGGGAATATACTGTGATGGGTATTCCAACATAACTCCCTATGTAGCTATGAGCTACAATGTAAGTATGATATGAATTCCACAAGTTACCTTTATGATTTATGATTTCCATATGTTATTCATAAATCTTATGATTTCATGAGGTATATTAAAGAGCTTATGTTATGTATGTATTGATGAACTAATGTATTCATTCTTTGTTTTATAACCAGTACTGATCTTTTTATGCTTATCCCATGTTTTGAAATGTTTTTCACAAGTCTTAAAGATGAATTGGGTCAAGGATGGGATCAAGGGAAAGTCATACTGTCTAAAACATGGAACTATACATGACTCTTTTGTAACACCCCGAGATTTTAGGAAAAATATTCTTTTAATTTCATTAATGTCTTGTGTTGTATGATACACCAAGAATACTTTGCGCTATACGCAACACCGTATTAGCTTGCAGTATACGCAACACTATTCTTGGATCGTGTTACACACAATTTTGATAATAGTTATTCTACACAACATTGAGTATATATATATATATTCAATGTATAAATGAAATATGGTTGGATTCTGTTATACAAAACAACGAAGGATTCTTTCACAACACGCAACCCTGACTTGGCTTGCATTACACGCAATCGCGACCTTCCTTGATAGCGTGTGTTGTACGCAATACCGAGTTTTACTAAACAATGATATATTATTATAATATTATTATGAACTAGCTGTTATGAATAGTATTAACTAAATTTTTAATTTTATAACATTATTATTCATCTTACACATTTTCTAGAACATGGTATAAGAACAAAATAAATTTTTCAGGTAAAATAAGTATTTTTCAAAAAATGCAGTTTTGCCGCCTTTTGATGGCGCACCCACTTTAAATCTAGTCTTTGACATGTTTATAAGTTCAATTTGACAAAATAAAATTCTTCTTTGGAATAAAGAAATAAAAATTTACTTTGAATATTTTTTTCGTATTATTCTGGTAACTTTCATATTTTGATGAATAGTAAAAACACGCTATATTTTAATGAAAAACAACTTTTTTCATCGTAATAATTTATATGGTTAAATTATAATATTTAATGGTTTTAATGTATAAATAGAATATATTTTTACAATTTAATATAATGTATGTCATTAGCATTGATTTTACATTGAATTCGTATGATAAATCAATTCAATCTTTTGCAATGTTTTAAACAAAAAAACGCGTTTTCATTCGACAACGGGATTAATTTTAATTTAATTTCTGTAACTTCTGTGTATTGAATTTGAAAAAATGGATTCTATATTTGGAATCATTGGGTCCAAATTATTTTAATAGGCTAATATTTATTTTTGGGAAGTATGAATAGTAACTACGGTAAATTTTATCTACCATAGTTAAAGGTAAATCGGGTAATTAAGGGTAAATATAATATTATAAAATTACCCTAACACTTGGAAAAATACTATTGGATGACTAAACGTAGACCCATATCACCTAAGTGTCGGATTAGATTCATTTAATGGACTTTGTTTCATGAAAATAATTTAATTATTATTAAAACCAAAGAAAGTGACAACATGTCACTCTCTTAAATATTATAAGTATAATAATTTTAAGTTAGTGATAAACTTCATGAAACATCAAAAATTAATAGTCTACAGAAAGCTGACATAATTATATACATCATGATAATTTATTTATAATTTTTTGGGATTAAATAATTATCATTCATTGTGACACAATAGTGATGGAGAAATTATTTATCTAGTGAAAAATCAAGAATATAGTTTTTATTAAACTAATAGTGACCATAAAAGGCACAAAACCCTAACCAAAACTTATTGGACATGTAAATGTAAACTATAATCATCCAATGGTCGAATATTTGACCATTTCGAGTCTTATAAAATTAATTATGACACTTATATTATTTTATTTTAAATGATGCCAAAGTTGTCACCTTCATAATTTAATAAATATAAAAATTTAAATATTGTGATTTTAAGATGATAAATTCGAGTAAAATTATTATTGTGAAAGGTAATAGCTTATCTTCATCATAGTATTTTATTTTAAATTTTTATTCAACAAATCAGTATATTAAATAATTATACAAAAATGTTGTAGTAATTATTTTATTAAGAGATAAACCAAATAAATGGTTTTAAAAATAATAAAATAAATATTATATGAACTATTTAATGTGATCCACTAATTTTATAGATACACATGACCTTTTATTAATCTATTAAAGCTTTTATTTCGAACATATCTTCTGTATATATTTTATTTAAATTCAAATAAATGAATAGTGTCAAAATTGACACTATTGTTATTTTATAAAAATAATATATTATAAAATTGTTTAAAAATCACAAAAATATTTAAAAATTATAAATTTAAATTTATATGGTCTATAATATTATAAAGTAAATAATTATGGAAAAATCACAACAAATAAGTAATTATTTGTTATAATTTAAAATTTAGAATTTTAATACCACAAATAAACTTAAATAGATTAAATAAGGATAAATCAAAATTATAAGGTTTAAAATAAGATCTAAACATGTATAAATTTAATTGGTTGATGGGATTACAACCCTATCTCATCTAATCTTCAAATATTTTTCATTTTGGGAGGTTTTTAAGTGGGTTTAGATTTATTATAAATTAATATTTTTAAGAATTTCAAAGGTGCCCCTCTCCTCCCTTATAAAAGGGCACCTCCTCCCTCTCCTCCTCACACCAATTTGAGCCTTCAAGCTCGACGAACCCCTGAAAAATTATCTTCTCCACTTCTCTAGAAACATTATAGAGGTTTTATTCTACTTTAAAGACCAACTTAGTGCCCTAAGAGGAGGTTTCAAAGAGGCGTATCGAAGAAGAGGTAATTTCTTCTCCCGATTCATTCAAGCTTCTTTCTTATTCAACTTCTTATTCTTTAGTTGTTTCATTGTAAATTAATAACATCAGTATCAATAATATAATGATTTGTTATTATAAATATGAAACAACCCCATTTCACCTTATATCCATCCTATAGAAAACAAAATCACTGCACGTGCGTACGTACGGAATACCGTCTCCACGCCGTGGTGTAATCTATTTTTCCACTAACACCTTACATGGATGGGTATAATGGTGTAAAGAATAACTATAAATAGTCATTATAACATCATACTGATTCTGATATATTGTATCATCAACTCCAATTCAATTCAATAATTATGGAAACGATATCATCGCTCGTGCGTACGTACGGACTACCGTCTCCACGACGCGATGAGATTCATTCTCCATATTAACCATTTAAGAATGATTATAAAGTATATATAAGCAATAATAATGAAATATATGAAATTATAAAGCTACTTTATTTATGCATATATGTATGTCATCTACTTAATTCCATTCAACTCAATAAGGAAATGAAAACAGCGTTCATGCGTACGTACGGCCTACCGTCTCCATGAACGGTGTATTTCTTTCCATTTATCGATCTATTATATATATGTATATTCTGAATATATATATAAATCATGTTTTATATTCTGGAGTTATGTAATCATGATCTAAGTAATCATATGAATAATTACAAGTCAAAACACATATGACAAATGAAACGATTTTACCCAAAACACTCTTTAACATGGAATTTACAAAAGAACGGGTAATACAAAGTCATAAGTGAACCATATATGATATCATAACAATGAATATGATTCTGTAATAAGTCAATGACATTATTTAAATCATTATACAGGAGGTTCGGATACATACGAAGCATATCAGACATAAGGTAAGGGATAAATTTTGCAAATCTCATTTTTATCCAAGATTGCTTATTCGTAAGTATTTACTGGGGTTATTTCTATCATCCACGTCCATGCTTTATAAAAGTTTTTTTCATGTATGTTTAATGTCCTTTTTACCCATTTCTGACTTTTATTACATGGTATGTGTAACATCCCAGGTAAATAAAGAATAAAGAATTTTCATATTTATTAATATTTACGAATTAAATATTAATTTTATTTTAAAGGGGTTGCTATGTTCGATAGCATACCCGATACGCAACGATGAGTTTCTTTGAAACTTACGCAGCACACTAGTAATAAAATAATATTATTTTAAATGTTAGTTAACAAGTAGCTGTTGTACTGGCGGGAATGGATAGAAATAACTAAAATATGATTATATATGTTTTTAAATGTTTTTACACTTACCCAATAAAAGATAAAGGCTTAAAATACGGAAAGAGTTCAATTTTAGGCATTTATACCCTAATTTTCACGAAAGGTCCACTTATCACCTTTTGACGGAGAACCGTCACTAAATATAGTTTTTATCACCCTTATACTTTATTTTGGACCAAATATAACTCTTCTTTAGAATCGGGACATCAAAATTTACTTTGTGTAAATTTTTGGTACCTTTCTGATAAAGTTCATTTTTTTATGAATAGTGTAAAATGTTGTATTTTAATTCAAAACGTCTTTTTAATCTAAATTATTTATATGATTAGATTATTATTTTAATTGGTTTTAAAGTGAAATTAGAAAATATTTTTACCAGTTAATCCAATGGTGGTCATTGGAATCAATTTCACTTTGAAATTGGACTTAAACTGGTGTCAATCTTTTGATACTTATTGTTTCACAAAAACACGCTATTTGTCATGACAGCAGGAATTAATTATTAAATTAATTAATTTGACTTATATGTTTTGAATTTTGTAAAATGGACTTCATTTTTGAATTCGGAATATCAAATTTAGCTTAGGGTTAATTTTTGGTAATTTTCTGAAAAACTTCAATTTTTGATGAATAGTGAAACCACTAAGTGGTAATCAAGCAAACTGATTTTTCAGTTAAATGAAATTTTACCACTAATGTGTATTGAATTTTGAAAATCCGACATACATGGTTGTCATTAAGAAGTAAAATGTGGTTCAATGAGATTAAAATAATTTTTTGGTGAATAGTAACTTATTAAGTTCTTAATCGCGATTAGAGGTAATTAGTGTAGTTTAATGTAAAAATGGTATTATAAGAATGTGAAAACACCATGACACTTGTCCTACACCTATTGGGTGAGTCATGGCCGACCAAAACAATCCATGGGACAACTTGGGGACCCCATGGAGCCACTTTAGTTGGAAAATGACATTAATATATATTTATTTAATGTTAAAGTGAAAATGACACTAACATAAATTGTTTTACTAAAATAGATTTTGAGTGGGGTTATACAAGTCCAAATTTTGATTATAAATATTCATTGGAAAGATAAAAAGATTTCCTACATCATAGTATTTTTGTTATAATTTTTAGACATTAAATAAATTAAATTATTTATGACATAATAATGATGCAGCGATGACATCATTATTTGACGATTTAAATAAAATGGAAAGATAATGAAAAATATAAAACCTAAACATGTCCAAAACCTATTGGATGAGTGGATTTCGAACCCTTAACACCTTATCCACAAATTATATCAATGTGGGACCTTTTAAAACCGAAACACATTTTCAAATAAAGTAATATTTCTTTACTTTCCAAAAGTGCCCCTCCTCTCCTCTTATAAAAGGCCCCCACCTCTACCTCATTTCACACACTTCTCAAGCCTTTGGCTCGGCCAACCCCTGCCCAATTACTCTCTCCACATCCCTATCCTATTCCTAGAGGATTCCCTTTGGGCAGAATCCTTTCAAAGGAAGCCTTTAGGCTCAAATCCAAAGGAGTTACACTTTTAAAGGTAATTCATTCTCTCATGTTCATTTGTTTTATTTTTCTTCTCCAACCCTCTAAAATCTTTTTATTAAATCTTTTGTAACAACGCCAGTATCTTCAATATACTAGGATGTTTTTATAATATTTATTTGAGCTACACTCTCACACAACTGCATCAAATGGTTAAAGAACATACGGTTTCTGTGGATGGCGAAATTCTGCCTCCCGAAACGATGATTGTTCAATACTCATTTAACACCTTCAAGGGTGGCCATTATGATGTCACTATTTTTATATATGATATATAATATGTTTATGTTTTCTTTAAGCTTCTGTATTTTTCATTTTTGGCATACCTTTATGGTTTCCATTATGGGTAAACACGATATCTTCATTTAAGGAAGTGCGGACTACCGCCCCCTCAAAGTGATGTGATTCGTTAATACCATATGTGGGATGTGTAAAGAATGGATTTAAAGTTATTATATATGATGTTATACTGTAATTATAATATACCTCTATATCATTATTATTTCTTTCCATTAAAGTATGAGATAGAAATGAAAGTAGCGTTCATGCGTACGTACGGCTTACCGTCTCCATGAACGGTGCATTTCATTTCTTATCCCCAAATGTAATGTACTATTAAAATTACATGTATATAATGTATATATATAATTAATGATATATCTAAATGATGAATATAATTCTGGAATTAAAATATACATACCTCTCATTTAGTTTTAATTCCACTAATATGACAAAGAAATGAAAGTAGCGTTCATGCGTACGTACGGCTTACCGTCTCCATGAACGGTGCAGTTCATTTCTTACCTCTAAATGATTATGTAATATTATAAATACATGTATATGCTGGATATATATGATACATATTATATCCAAATCGGGAATTTCATTCTGGATATAAAGAACTTTTGACCACACGAACAACATGTAATTGTAAGAAGTCAACTTTCGACTTAAGAACCAAATATTGACAAAACAAAAATTATTAACTTAAATGGTTACATAATGTTTATAACATGGAAATAAGTGATATAAAAGGAATAATGAAGTTTAAAAAGGTTCTTAATCAAGTATAAATTAACTCAAGTTTATTATTCAGGGCGTTAAAGAACGATCGAGTCAAGTCGGACCCGAGGTAAGGGACTTCGTCTCAATCTCCTTTCATTGAGGCATATTTCATTTTATACACAACTTTCTTTTATACGGTGTATAAACCCTTTGACTTTTACTTTTATACAAAAGGAATCTTTTTCTACGAAGCGTTTTACTAAACGACAAAAAGGAATGTTTTTTTAACGTACGCGGTGACAACGACTTTTTCCGCCGCCGCGAGTATTATTTGGTCTTTGGCTTCCTCAACAAGCCGTATTGTTTTTAGAATAAAATAAATACCATATACTCTTTTATGTATTCTGGTATTGAAAATGGTTTTGATAAAGGATTCTATTATGTCAATATATTTAAGTTATATTATGATTGAAATGTGGAAATGTTATCATTCCTTTATATTGGTTTTATGTTTTATGATTTTATACTGGTACTTGGACATTTTAATGGGTGGTTACGTTATAAACCATATGATGGGTGGTGCCGTGAATACCAGGACGGGTGGTTATATTATAACCACCAATGCATTGGGTATGGAAGTCGGCCGTATGGCTATTCCATTAAGTATGTATGGAAATTGGTCGTATGGATATTCCATTAAGTGATATGTGTGGAAGTCAACTGTATGGTTATTCCACTTAAGTATGTTTATGTCCCAAGTTACCTTTATATATTCTATGTGTTCTTTATATGGGTTTTATGGTAATCTTTTGGTTACAAAAAGGTAAGTAATGATACTTTATTCAGTGAAGATTTTTTTTACTTCTTCATGAAGGTGAAAGTATTACTTTGATATAGTATACATGGTTTACTTGATATTTGAAAAACTAACAGTTTTCATCCTTTTTGTATCCCTTACTGAGCTTCTTATGCTCACCCCAAGTTTTTTTTGAAATGTTTTTCACAGGACTTATTGTGGAATAGGGTCAAGGATGGGATCAAGGGAATGCCATGCTATATAAAACATGGAACTAGACATGTTTCTTTTAAGAGTTTTTTTTTATTATGAAAACTTAGTAGAAGTGACTACTTTGTAATCTTTTGAGATGTAATAGTTATGTTCTAATTCTCTAAAACTCTAAACCTGAAAAGATCATCAACGTGTAATCTTGTGATAACTCAAGATTAAGTAAGGTTTAAGGCTGGGGCCTTATAGTTGGTATCAGAGGTCGGTTTAGACAACTTTAGGAGTTAGAAAAGTGTTAAATTATAATATGATTGAAATGATATAGCATTTACAGATTACCATGTTTCTTCGCCGAATATATTTCGGTGTTCAGAATGGTTTTCCGCAGAGGAAACAAAGCAGCTATGTTGGGACGACATCAGGAGGAAGACAACCTTCCAAATCAGCAACCTGAGATGGTCGGAATCGGAACTGAACAGTTTCTTGCAGTGATGGAAAAGTTGACTCAGGCTATAAATGGTGGTGGTATCCATGCACGAGATCAGCCAGATCAACCGCAGAGGAACATGTCAGTGGTGGAACATTTCATGAGGCAACATCCCCCATCATTTAGAGGATCATCTGACCCTGTGCAAGCTGAAGGGTGGATTAAAGCACTGGAGAAGATTTTTGATGTCATGGGGTGTTCAGAACATCAAAAGGTTGGTCTTGCTGTTTACCGTTTTGAAGGTGAAGCTGATCAGTGGTGGTCGATGGTGAAAAATATAAGGGATAGTGATGAGATTGAGGATCTTCACTGGGACGAATTCAAAGGTATGTTTCTTGATAAATATTTTCCTAAGGTGGTTTGTCTTAGGATGGAAAAATAGTTCCTAGAATTGAGGCAGGAGGATGATTCAGTGGCTACTTATGAAGAAAAGTTCACTCGATTGTCAAGGTATGCTCCAAACTTTATACGAGATCTTGTTAGTAAAATAAACCGTTTTTACTCAGGGTTAAAGCCAAAGTATCGAAGGGCTTTAGCTTCTCGTGAGTTCAAAAGTTATGAAAAACTTGTTCGATGTGCGGAGAAGGTGGAAATGGAGTTTGCCGATGATCAGGTGTTCTATGACAAACAACAGAATAAGAGGTCTAGTTGGCAGGAAAAGGGGAAGAATTCATCAAAGAAGCAAGGAGGTAAGAAAACCAAATATCCATCCTGTGAGAAGTGTGGTAAAATGCATCCTGGAGAATGTTTATCCAAGTCTGGAATGTGATTTCTGTGTGGTAAGTCTGGTCATATTGCTCGTAACTGTAAGGAAGATGATCAAGCAGGAAATGAAAAGCCAACGGTAAGATGTTTTAAGTGTAATGAAATGGGTCATTATGCAAACGAGTGTCCAACGAAGAACTCAACTGGGGGAATGAAGCCAGAATACAAGAAGAAAGGGGTGGTGAAATCCTTTGCAACAACTTCAGCAGATGTTGGGCCATCGAATGAAGTGGTATCAGCTCCAGGGAGCTCAGTATTTTTCGAAGATTGACTTGAGGTCGGGGTACCATCAGTTGAAAGTAAAATAAGCAGACGTTCCGAAGACTGTGTTCCGTACTAGATATGGCCATTATGAATTTTTAGTTATGCCTTTTGGGTTAACCAATGCACCTGTTGTATTCATGGACCTTATGAATAAAATTTTCCATGAGTTCTTGGATAAGTTTGTGTTTGTGTTTTGAGGTTTGTGAAGAGGTTATGTGTGCCTTGTGATTCACAGTTGAAGAATGAGTTGTTTTTTTCATCCTGGCAGTACTAAGATGTACAGAGATCTGCGTGAGTATTACTGGTGGGATGGAATGAAAAGAGACATTGCTGATTTTACTGTGAAGTGTTTGACATGTCAACAGGTTAAAGCAGAGTAGCAGTTACCAAAAGGGATGCTTCAGCCTTTACCAGTGCCAGAGTGGAAATGGGAAAACATATCCATGGACTTTGTTATGGTATTACCGAGGACATCTCGAGGTAATAATGCAATCTGGGTTATTGTTGATCGCTTGACCAAATCTACTCATTTCCTTTCTATACGAGATACTTTCTCTCTAGATCAACTTTCCCGTTGTATCTTAAAGAGATAGTCAGGTTACATGGAGTTCCTCTCTCCATTGTATCGGATCGTGATCCCAGGTTTACTTCTAACTTTTGGAAAGGCCTTAAGAAGTCGTTGGGTACTGAATTAAATTTTAGTACAGCTTTTCATCCTCAATCATATGGGCATTCAGAACGAACAATTCAGACATTGGAGGATATGCTACGAGCTTGTTCGATGGATTATCAGGGAAGTTGGGACCAACATCTTTCTTTGGTTGAGTTTTCTTATAATAACAGTTTTCATTCCATTATACAGATGGCACCATTTTAGGCATTATATGGGAAGCGGTGTCGAACTCCAGCTTTCTGGGATGAAGTTGGTGAAAGGAAGTTGATGGGACGAGAATTGGTAGAAGAGTTGGCAGAAAAAGTTCAGCTGATTCAGAAGCACATGAGAACAGCTCAGAGCAGGCAGAAGAGTTATGCGGATAACTGGAGGAATGATCTATCTTTTGAGGTAGGTGATCATGCTTTTCTCAAGGTTTCTCCTTGGAAAAGTGTGATGAGATTTGGTAAGAAAGGAAAGTTGAGTCCCTGGTTGGTTGGACCATACGAAATTATGGAAAGAGTTGGATCAGTTGCATACCGAGTGGCTTTACCTCCGAGTTTATCTCAGGTACACAATGTTTTTCATGTTTCGATGTTGAGGAAGTATATGCCAGATCCATCTCATGTTTTGAGCCCAGAGGTAGTTCAGCTGGAAGAGAACCTATCTTATGAGGAACAACCGGTCCAGATTCTTGACCACAGGGAGCAAGTGTTACGGAATAAGGTGATTCATCAGGTAAAGGTTTTGTGGAAAAACCATGTGATTGAAGAGGCAACGTGGGAATCTGAAAATGCTATGAGGGATAAATACCCCCACTTATTTTGATAAGTGAATAAAATTGCGAGGACGCAATTCCCAAAAGGGGGGAAGGATGTAACATCCCAGGTGAATAAAGAATAAAGAATTTTCATATTTATTAATATTTACGAATTAAATATTAATTTTATTTTAAAGGGGTTTCTATGTTCGATAGCGTACCCGATACGCAACGATGAGTTTCTTTGAAACTTACGTAGCACACTAGTAATAAAATAATATTATTTTAAATGTTAGTTAATAAGTAGCCATTGTACTGGCGGTAATGGATAGAAATAACTAAAATATGATTATATGTGTTTTTAAATGTTTTTACACTTACCCAATAAAAGATAAAGGCTTAAAATACAGAAAGAGTTCAATTTTTGGCATTTATACCCTAATTTTCACGAAAGATTCACTTATCACCTTTTGACGGAGAACCGTCATTAAATATAGTTTTGATCACTCTTATACTTTATTTTGGACCAAATATAACTCTTCTTTAGAATCGGGACATCAAAATTTACTTTGTGTAAATTTTTGGTACCTTTCTGATAAAGTTCATTTTTTTTATGAATAGTGTAAAATGTTGTATTTTAATTCAAAACGTCTTTTTAATCTAAATTATTTATATGATTAGATTATTATTTTAATTGGTTTTAAAGTTAAATTAGAAAATATTTTTACCAGTTAATCCAATGGTGGTCATTGGAATCAATTTCACTTTAAAATTGGACTTAAACTGGTGTCAATCTTTTGATACTTATTGTTTCACAAAAACACGCTATTTGTCATGACAACGGGAATTAATTATTAAATTAATTAATTTGACTTATATGTTTTGAATTTTGTAAAATGGACTTCATTTTTGAATTCAGAATATCAAATATAGCTTAGGGTGAATTTTTGGTAATTTTCTGAAAAACTTCAATTTTTGATGAATAGTGAAACCACTAAGTGGTAATCAAGCAAACTGATTTTTCAGTTAAATGAAAGTTTACCACTAATGTGTATTGAATTTTGAAAATCCGACATACATGGTTGTCATTAAGAAGTAAAATGTGGTTCAATGAGATTAAAATAATTTTTTGGTGAATAGTAACTTATTAAGTTCTTAATCGCGATTAGAGGTAATTAGTGTAGTTTAATGTAAAAATGGTATTATAAGAATGTGAAAACACCATGACACTTGTCCTACACCTATTGGGTGAGTCATGGACGACCACAAAAATCCATGGGCCAACTTGGGGACCCCATGGAGCCACTTTAGTTGGAAAATGACATTAATATATTTTTATTTAATGTTAAAGTGAAAATGACACTAACATAAATTGTTTTACTAAAATAATTTTTGAGTGGGGTTATACAAGTCCAACTTTTTATTATAAATAGTCATTGGAAAGCTAAAACGATTTCCTACATCATAGTATTTTTTTTATAATTTTTAGACATTAAATAAATTAAATTATTTATGACATAATATTGATGCAGCGATGACATCATTATTTGACGATTTAAATAAAATGGAAAGATAATGAAAAATCTAAAACCTACACATGTCCAAAACCTATTGGATGAGTGGATTTCGAACTATTATCACCTTATCCACGAATTATATCAATGTGGGACCTTTTAAAACCGAAACACATTTTCAAATAAAGTAATATTTCTTTACTTTCCAAAAGTGCCCCTCCTCTCCTCTTATAAAAGGCCCCCACCTCTACCTCATTTCACACACTTCTCAAGCCTTTGGCTCGGCCAACCCCTACCCAATTACTCTCTCTACATCCCTATCCTCTTCCAAAAGGATTCCCTTTGGGAAGAATCCTTTCAAAGGAAGCCTTTAGGCTCAAATCCAAAGGAGTTACACTTTTAAAGGTAATTCATTCTCTCATGTTCATTTGTTTTATTTTTCTTCTCCAACCCTCTAAAATCTTTTTATTAAATCTTTTGTAACAACACCAGTATCTTCAATATACTAGGATTTTGTTATAATATTTATTTGAGCTACACTCTCACACAACTGCATCAAATGGTTAAAGAACATACGGTTTCTGTGGATGGAGAAATTCTGCCTCCCGAAACGATGATTGTTCAATACTCATTTAACACCTTCAAGGGTGGCCATTATGATGTCACTATTTTTATATATGATATATAATATGTTTATGTTTTCTTTAAGCTTCTGTATTTTTCATTTTTGGCATACCTTTATGATTTCCATTATGGGTAAACACGATATCTTCATTTAAGGAAGTGCGGACTACCACCCCCTCAAAGTGATGTGATTCGTTAATACCATATGTGGGACTTGTAAAGGATGGATTTAAAGTTATTATATATGATTTTATACTGTAATTATAATATACCTCTATATCATTATTATTTCTTTCCATTAAAGTATGAGATAGAAATGAAAGTAGCGTTCATGCGTACGTACGGCTTACCGTCTCCATGAACGGTGCATTTCATTTCTTATCCCCAAATGTAATGTACTATTAAAATTACATGTATATAATGTATATATATAATTAATGATATATCTAAATGATGAATATAATTCTGGAATTAAAATATACATACCTCTCATTTAGTTTTAATTCCACTAATATGACAAAGAAATGAAAGTAGCGTTCATGCGTACGTACGGCTTACCGTCTCCATGAACGGTGCATTTCATTTCTTACCTCTAAATGATTATGTAATATTATAAATACATGTATATTCTGGATATATATGATACATATTATATCCAAATCGGGAATTTCATTCTGGATATAAAGAACTTTTGACCACACGAACAACATGTAATTGTAAGAAGTCAACTTTCGACTTAAGAACCAAATATTGACAAAACAAAAATTATTAACTTAAATGGTTACATAATGTTTATAACATGGAAATAAGTGATATAAAAGGAATAATGAAGTTTAAAAAGGTTCTTAATCAAGTATAAATTAACTCAAGTTTATTATTCAGGGCGTTAAAGAACGATCGAGTCAAGTCGGACCCGAGGTAAGGGACTTCGTCTCAATCTCCTTTCATTGAGGCATATTTCGTTTTATACACAACTTTCTTTTATACGGTGTATAAACCCTTTGAATTTTACTTTTATACAAAAGGAATCTTTTTCTATGAAGCGTTTTACTAAACGACAAAAAGGAATGTTTTTTTAACGTACGCGGTGACAACGACTTTTTCCGCCGCCGCGAGTATTATTTGGTCTTTGGCTTACTCAACAAGCCGTATTGTTTTTAGAATAAAATAAATACCATATACTCTTTTATGTATTCTGGTATTGAAAATGGTTTTGATAAAGGATTCTATTATGTCAATATATTTATGTTATATTATGATTGAAATGTGGAAATGTTATCATTCCTTTATATTGGTTTTATGTTTTATGATTTTATACTGGTACTTGGACATTTTAACGGGTGGTTACGTTATAAACCATATGATGGGTGGTTCCGTGAATACCAGGACGGGTGGTTATGTTATAACCTCCAATGCATTGGGTATGGAAGTCGGTCGTATGGCTATTCTATTAAGTATGTATGGAAATTGGCCGTATGGCTATTCCATTAAGTGATATGTGTGGAAGTCAACTGTATGGTTATTCCACTTAAGTATGTTTATGTCCCAAGTTACCTTTATATATTCTATGTGTTCTTTATATGGGTTTTATGGTAATCTTTTGGTTACAAAAAGGTAAGTAATGATACTTTATTCAGTGAAGATTTTTTTTACTACTTCATGAAGGTGAAAGTATTACTTTGATATAGTATACATGGTTTACTTGATGTTTGAAAAACTAACAGTTTTCATTCTTTTTGTATCCCTTACTAAGCTTCTTATGCTCACCCCAAGTTTTTTTTGAAATGTTTTTCACAGGACTTAATGTGGAATAGGGTCAAGGATGGGATCAAGGGAATGTCATGCTATATAAAACATGGAACTAGACATTTTTCTTTTAAGAGTTTTTTTTTATTATGAAAACTTAGTAGAAGTGACTACTTTGTAATCTTTTGAGATGTAATAGTTATGTTCTAATTCTCTAAAACTCTAAACCGGAAAAGATCCTCAATGTGTAATCTTGTGATAACTCAAGATTAAGTAAGGTTTAAGGTTGGGGCCTTATAGTTGGTATCAGAGGTCGGTTTAGACAACTTTAGGAATTAGAAAAGTGTTAAATTATAATATGATTGAAATGATATAGCATTTACAGATTACCATGTTTCTTCTCCTAAGATATTTCGGTGTTCAGAATGGTTTTCCGCAGAGGAAACAAAGCAGCTATGTTGGGACGACATCAGGAGGAAGACAACCTTCCAAATCAGCAACCTGAGATGGTCGGAATCAGAACTGAACAGTTTGTTGCAGTGATGGCACAGTTGACTCAGGCTATAAATGGTGGTGGTATCCATGCACGAGATCAGCCAGATCAACCGCAGAGGAACATGTCAGTGGTGGAACATTTCATGAGGCAACATCCCCCATCATTTAGAGGATCATCTGACCCTGTGCAATCTGAAGGGTGGATTAAAGCACTGGAGAAGATTTTTGATGTCATGGGGTGTTCAGAACATCAAAAGGTTAGTCTTGCTGTTTACCGTTTTGAAGGTGAAGCTGATCAGTGGTGATCGATGGTGAAAAATATAAGGGATAGTGATGAGATTGAGGATCTTCACTGGGACGAATTCAAAGGTATGTTTCTTGATAAATATTTTCCTAAGGTGGTTCGTCTTAGGATGGAAAAACAGTTCCTAGAATTGAGGCAGGAGGATGATTCAGTGGCTACTTATGAAGAAAAGTTCACTCGATTGGCAAGGTATGCTCTAAACTTCATACGAGATATTGATAGTAAAATAAACCGTTTTTACTCAGGGTTAAAGCCAAAGTATCGAAGGGCTTTAGCTTCTCGTGAGTTCAGAAGTTATGAAAAACTTTTTCGATGTGCGGAGAAGGTGGAAATGGAGTTTACCGATGATCAGGTGTTCTATGACAAACAACAGAATAAGAGGTCTAGTTGGCAGGAAAAGGGGAAGAATTCATCAAAGAAGCAAGGAGGTAAGAAAACCAAATATCCATGTTGTGAGAAGTGTGGTAAAATGCATCCTGGAGAATGTTTATCCAAGTCTGGAAAGTGCTTTCTGTGTGGTAAGTCTGGTCATATTGCTCATAACTGTAAGGAAGATGATCAAGCAGGAAATGAAAAGCCAACGGTAAGATGTTTTAAGTGTAATGAAATGGGTCATTATGAAAACGAGTGTCCAACGAAGAACTAAACTGGGGGAATGCAGCCAGAATACAAGAATAAAGGGGTGGTGAAATCCTTTGCAACAACTTCAGCAGATGTTGGGCCATCGAATGAAGTGGTATCAGCTCCAGGGAGCTCAGTATTTTTCGAAGATTGACTTGAGGTCGGGGTACCATCAGTTGAAAGTAAAATAAGCAGACGTTCCGAAGACTGTGTTCCGTACTAGATATGGCCATTATGAATTTTTAGTTATGCCTTTTGGGTTAACCAATGCACCTGTTGTATTCATGGACCTTATGAATAAAATTTTCCATGAGTTCTTGGATAAGTTTGTGTTTGTGTTTTGAGGTTTGTGAAGAGGTTATGTGTGCATTGTGATTCACAGTTGAAGAATGAGTTGTTTTTTTCATCCTGGCAGTACTAAGATGTACAGAGATCTGCGTGAGTATTACTGGTGGGATGGAATGAAAAGAGACATTGCTGATTTTACTGTGAAGTGTTTGACATGTCAACAGGTTAAAGCAGAGCAGCAGTTACCGAAAGGGATGCTTCAGCCTTTACCAGTGCCAGAGTGGAAATGGGAAAACATATCCATGGACTTTGTTATGGGATTACCGAGGACATCTCGAGGTAATAATGCAATCTGGGTTATTGTTGATCGCTTGACCAAATCTACTCATTTCCTTTCTATACGAGATACTTTCTCTCTAGATCAACTTTCCCGTTGTATCTTAAAGAGATAGTCAGGTTACATGGAGTTCCACTCTCCATTATATCGGATCGTGGTCCCAGGTTTACTTCTAACTTTTGGAAAGGCCTTCAGAAGTCGTTGGGTACTGAATTAAATTTTAGTACAGCTTTTCATCCTCAATCATATGGGAATTTAGAACGAACAATTCAGACATTGGAGGATATGCTACGAGCTTGTTCGATGGATTATCAGGGAAGTTGGGACCAACATCTTTCTTTGGTTGAGTTTTCTTATAATAACAGTTTTCATTCTAGTATACAGATGGCACCATTTTAGGCATTATATGGGAAGCGGTGTCGAACTCCAGCTTTCTGGGATGAAGTTGGTGAAAGGAAGTTGATGGGACGAGAATTGGTAGAAGAGTTGGCAGAAAAAGTTAGCTGATTCAGAAGCACATGAGAACAGCTCAGAGCAGGCAGAAGAGTTATGCGGATAACTGGAGGAAGGATCTATCTTTTGAGGTAGGTGATCATGCTTTTATCAAGGTTTCTCCTTGGAAAAGTGTGATGAGATTTGGTAATAAAGGAAAGTTGAGTCCATGGTTGGTTGGACCATACGAAATTATGGAAAGAGTTGGATCAGTTGCATACCGAGTGGCTTTACCTCCGAGTTTATCTCAGGTACACAATGTTTTTCATGTTTCGATGTTGAGGAAGTATATGCCAGATCCATCTCATGTTTTGAGCCCAGAGGTAGTTCAGCTGGAAGAGAACCTATCTTATGAGGAACAACCGGTCCAGATTCTTGACCACAGGGAGCAAGTGTTACGGAATAAGGTGATTCATCAGGTAAAGGTTTTGTGGAAAAACCATGTGATTGAAGAGGCAACGTGGGAATCTGAAAATGCTATGAGGGATAAATACCCCCACTTATTTTGATAAGTGAATAAAATTGCGAGGACGCAATTCCCAAAAGGGGGGAAGGATGTAACATCCCAGGTGAATAAAGAATAAAGAATTTTCATATTTATTAATATTTACGAATTAAATATTAATTTTATTTTAAAGGGGTTTCTATGTTCGATAGCGTACCCGATACGCAACGATGAGTTTCTTTGAAACTTACGTAGCACACTAGTAATAAAATAATATTATTTTAAATGTTAGTTAATAAGTAGCCATTGTACTGGCGGGAATGGATAGAAATAACTAAAATATGATTATATGTGTTTTTAAATGTTTTTACACTTACCCAATAAAAGATAAAGGCTTAAAATACAGAAAGAGTTCAATTTTTGGCATTTATACCCTAATTTTCACGAAAGGTCCACTTATCACCTTTTGACGGAGAACCGTCATTAAATATAGTTTTGATCACTCTTATACTTTATTTTGGACCAAATATAACTCTTCTTTAGAATCGGGACATCAAAATTTACTTTTTGTAAATTTTTGGTACCTTTCTGATAAAGTTCATTTTTTTTATGAATAGTGTAAAATGTTGTATTTTAATTCAAAACGTCTTTTTAATCTAAATTATTTATATGATTAGATTATTATTTTAATTGGTTTTAAAGTGAAATTAGAAAATATTTTTACCAGTTAATCCAATGGTGGTCATTGGAATCAATTTCACTTTGAAATTGGACTTAAACTGGTGTCAATCTTTTGATACTTATTGTTTCACAAAAACACGCTATTTGTCATGACAGCGGGAATTAATTATTAAATTAATTAATTTGACTTATATGTTTTGAATTTTGTAAAATGGACTTCATTTTTGAATTCGGAATATCAAATATAGCTTAGGGTGAATTTTTGGTAATTTTCTGAAAAACTTCAATTTTTGATGAATAGTGAAACCACTAAGTGGTAATCAAGCAAACTGATTTTTCAGTTAAATGAAAGTTTACCACTAATGTGTATTGAATTTTGAAAATCCGACATACATGGTTGTCATTAAGAAGTAAAATGTGGTTCAATGAGATTAAAATAATTTTTTGGTGAATAGTAACTTATTAAGTTCTTAATCGCGATTAGAGGTAATTAGTGTAGTTTAATGTAAAAATGGTATTATAAGAATGTGAAAACACCATGACACTTGTCCTACACCTATTGGGTGAGTCATGGCCGACCACGAAAAGCCATGGGCCAACTTGGGGACCCCATGGAGCCACTTTAGTTGGAAAATGACATTAATATATTTTAATTTAATGTTAAAGTGAAAATGACACTAACATAAATTGTTTTACTAAAATAATTTTTGAGTGGGGTTATACAAGTCCAAAGTTTTATTATAAATAGTCATTGGAAAGCTAAAACGACTTCCTACATCATAGTAGTTTTTTTATAATTTTTAGACATTAAATAAATTAAATTATTTATGACATAATAATGATGCAGCGATGACATCATTATTTGACGATTTAAATAAAATGGAAAGATAATGAAAAATATAAAACCTAAACATGTCCAAAACCTATTGGATGAGTGGATTTCGAAATATTATCACCTTATCCACAAATTATATCAATGTGGGACCTTTTAAAACCGAAACACATTTTCAAATAAAGTAATATTTCTTTACTTTCCAAAAGTGCCCCTCCTCTCCTCTTATAAAAGGCCCCCACCTCTACCTCATTTCACACACTTCTCAAGCCTTTGGCTCGGCCAACCCCTGCCCAATTACTCTCTCCACATCCCTCTCCTCTTCCAAGAGGATTCCCTTTGGGAAGAATCCTTTCAAAGGAAGCCTTTAGGCTCAAATCCAAAGGAGTTACACTTTTAAAGGTAATTCATTCTCTCATGTTCATTTGTTTTATTTTTCTTCTCCATCCATCTAAAATCTTTTTATTAAATCTTTTGTAACAACACCAGTATCTTAAATATACTAGGATGTTGTTATAATATTTATTTGAGCTACACTCTCACACAACTGCATCAAATGGTTAAAGAACATACGGTTTCTGTGGATGGCGAAATTCTGCCTCCCGAAACGATGATTGTTCAATACTCATTTAACACCTTCAAGGGTGGCCATTATGATGTCACTATTTTTATATATGATATATAATATGTTTATGTTTTCTTTAAGCTTCTGTATTTTTCATTTTTTCATACCTTTATGGTTTCCATTATGGGTAAACACGATATCTTCATTTAAGGAAGTGCGGACTACCGCCCCCTCAAAGTGATGTGATTCGTTAATACCATATGTGGGACGTGTAAAGGATGGATTTAAAGTTATTATATATGATTTTATACTGTAATTATAATATACCTCTATATAATTATTATTTCTTTCCATTAAAGTATGAGATAGAAATGAAAGTAGCGTTCATGCGTACGTACGGCTTACCGTCTCCATGAACGGTGCATTTCATTTCTTATCCCCAAATGTAATGTACTATTAAAATTACATGTATATAATGTATATATATAATTAATGATATATCTAAATGATGAATATAATTATGGAATTAAAATATACATACCTCTCATTTAGTTTTAATTCCACTAATATGACAAAGAAATGAAAGTAGCGTTCATGCGTACGTACGACTTACCGTCTCCATGAACGGTGCATTTCATTTCTTACCTCTAAATGATTATGTAATATTATAAATACATGTATATGCTGGATATATATGATACATATTATATCCAAATCGGGAATTTCATTCTGGATATAAAGAACTTTTGACCACACGAACAACATGTAATTGTAAGAAGTCAACTTTCGACTTAAGAACCAAATATTGACAAAACAAAAATTATTATCTTAAATGGTTACATAATGTTTATAACATGGTAATAAGTGATATAAAAGGAATAATGAAGTTTAAAAAGTTTCTTAATCAAGTATAAATTAACTCAAGTTTATTATTCAGGGCGTTAAAGAACGATCGAGTCAAGTCGGACCCGAGGTAAGGGAATTCGTCTCAATCTCCTTTCATTGAGGCATATTTCGTTTTATACACAACTTTCTTTTATACGGTGTATAAACCCTTTGACTTTTACTTTTATACAAAAGGAATATTTTTATACGAAGCATTTTACTAAACGACAAATATGAATGTTTTTTTAACGTACGCGGTGACAATGCCTTTTTCCGCCGCCGCGAGTATTATTTGTTCTTTGGCTTCCTCAACAAGCCGTATTGTTTTTAGAATAAAATAAATACCATATACTATTTTATGTATTTTGGTATTCAAAATGGTTTTGATAAAGGATTCTATTATGTCAATATATTTATGTTATATTATGATTGAAATGTGGAAATATTATCATTCCTTTATATTGGTTTTATGTTTTATGATTTTATACTGGTACTTGGACATTTTAACGGGTGGTTACGTTATAAACCATATGACGGGTGGTGCCGTGAATACCAGGACGGGTGGTTACGTTATAACCTCCAATGCATTGGGTATGGAAGTCGGCCGTATGTATATTCCATTAAGTATGTATGGAAATTGGCCGTATGGCTATTCCATTAAGTGATATGTGTGGAAGTCAACTGTATGGTTATTCCACTTAAGTATGTTTATGTCCCAAGTTACCTTTATATATTCTATGTGTTCTTTATATGGGTTTTATGGTAATCTTTTGGTTACAAAAAGGTAAGTAATGATACTTTATTCAGTGAAGATTTTTTTTACTACTTCATGAAGGTGAAAGTATTACATTGATATAGTATACATGATTTACTTGATGTTTGAAAAACTAACAGTTTTCATTCTTTTTGTATCCCTTACTGAGCTTCTTATGCTCACCCCAAGTTTTTTTTTTGAATTGTTTTTCACAGGACTTAATGTGGAATAGGGTCAAGGATGGGATCAAGGGAATGTCATGCTATATAAAACATGGAACTAGACATGTTTCTTTTAAGAGTTTTTTTTATTATGAAAACTTAGTAGAAGTGACTACTTTGTAATCTTTTGAGATGTAATAGTTATGTTCCAATTCTCTAAAACTCTAAACCTGAAAAGATACTCAACGTGTAATCTTGTGATAACTCAAGATTAAGTAAGGTTTAAGGCTGGGGCCTTATAGTATGTATGAAATCTTTCTTTTACGAGGTACTTTTTGACTTTTCCAGCAAAAGTACGAGAAGAATGTTTTTTTAACTTATACGGCACGAACAGATTTTTATGGTTTCATAAAGCCTTATTTTCATGAAGATTCCTCCAAAATATTTCATTACTATTTTTAAAAAAAATCTCTTTCTTTTCAAATTGCATGACGTTTTGTGAAAAGAAATTGATTTTGAAGAAGAAAGGATATTTTTCTCAAGAATTCATTTCAAGTATTTTATCAAAACTATTTTTCATCTAAGATGAAATTATTTCCTATGTGTATGTTTCAAGTATAATGTATCTATGATTTAAATGGATTTAATTTTCTAATTATGAAATGATATCCATTTCTTTTATATGGATTATGTGATGATGGAATGATGTTTATGGAACCCATTTTGTTTATTGAGTTATTATGAATGATGTATGTTTTTTGTGTGTGGCAAAAGTAAGAATGATTTCATTATTAGATGGGTGGGACCTATATCTCCCTCCAATACATTGGGTAAATATTTTATATCTCATGAGATAGACATGGCTGGAACGGTAAGTTAATCTGGTTCAATGTTACAGGACTGAAACGAGGAGTGAACTCGATTCAGAATGGGACTTTGTCCACTAACATGGTCTTGGCAGTAATGCCTTGGCTACTATGTAAATCATTATATGTGCTTAATGGATTCCAAAATTACATGTTTTATTCCCATGCTATTTTATCATGGTTTATGTTCTATTATGATCTATTCCTTATGTACTTCCATGTTTTATGTCATTGCTCAATATTTTAATGTTTAAACATTATCTTCATGTTTTTAACTTTCAATGTATATGGTATGTTTTATTTTATCTATGCTTACCCTTACTGAGCATTTGATCTCACCCTTTTTATGTTTTATTTTCCCCCAGGATCAAAAGAAATGTTTTAGGTCAGGAAAAAAAGTGGAAGATCTTTATGGGAGATGTTGAAGATATTTCACCATGATTAAAAGATTACGTTCCAAGTTTCCAAAGACACTAAACTATTACGGTCCTTGTGTGTCTATTTTTTTTATGTATTAAGTATTCCGAAAAAGTAATGTAATGTCCATGTATGTCAAGCTTAGGTTCTCTACAGTTGGTATCAGAAGAAAGGTTTAGTCAACCTTTGGAAACTAGGATGCGAAAACGTTAGTGAGATCCCTAGAGATATTTCTAAGGTATGTCTAGGGATGTACCTAAGGATAAGAATGAGTATAGGATATAGTCCTAGAACTACGGTAATGATCTTATAATTTAACCTAAGATGTTAGATATTGAGGGTGCTCCCCCTTTACTATGTTGCTTTCCTTATGATGATTTTTTCCTCTCACACTATTCTTTTTGGGTTTTAGAAAATGGATGGAAACAAGAATATTCATGATAATGGAGGATATGACGGACAATGGAATGATTTTCTTCATGAGAAACCAAATGAAACGGGATCTGGAAGTCCAAACATAGTTATTATGCCTAATCGGCAATCTCATAATATGATCAATAATCTCAAATTTGGTAAGTTTCCCGACTCGGATAATAAGAGAAAGATGGAGTTTCATGATGATCATAGAGGAAAGAAAGTTAAATTTCCCTCATGTAAATCATGTGGTAAGAGGCATCAGGGAGATTGTTTCAAAGGAACTAGAAGATGCTTTGGGTGTGGAAAAGAAGGACACAAATCCAGTAAGTGCAAAGGAAAAGGTTCAGTTAACACCATGGACAAGGATAATGGTATTTCTACGACATCAACAATGATTAGATGTTTTAAATGTGGAATGTACGGGCATTATGCAAACCAATTCCCTAATAGAAAATCTCATGAAGAGAATCAGCATGGTCATATGGGTAGTATTTATGTGGATGATGATGAGGAGACTACAAATGATATATGAGCTGAAAGAAGTGTTGAAGCTCAGTCGGTTGTTTTAGAAGGGAGTGGAATGATTGAATATTTATCGAGAGTTATGTTGTATATTTAATGGTACTATGGAATAAATAATCATCTAAGGATTGTTACACTATTGTTTTTCCTAAAAGTATTTGAAAGTATAAGTTGAATGGTACCAGTAACCATGGAATTTTATTCAGATATTTTTGTAAAGTAGATGATATGCGCATAATGAAGGAATAAGAAGATAATGAAAAGTTTGATTGTATTCATGAGCTCATGATTGATATAAGGACTAAGTGATATCATGGTTTGAGTATATAGAATTTTCAGGATTTTGGTATGTGGAAAGTGTTAACGTTTAACTGCATTCATGTTTTCACTAAGGTTCAATGGGTATTCATTTTTCAAGAGAATACATGATTAAGGCCTTCAAACGTTTGTAATGTGACCAACAAGACATATCTTATGATATATGGGGATCAATGATGGTATTAACATGCTTCTTATATGAAATCTCTGGTAATCGTTTTCACTATAATATAACAATGGACTGCAATATTATGGATAAGCCTAAAGATTGGAATGGATTATGTTGGACATAAGTTAGTATTGTTTAAGGATAAAACATTTTTCGATATTATTGATGGGATGATATTGTAATATAGTTTTAGAAAAAGGACAACCTGCTGGATGGGCGAAAACCCATCGCATCGGACAAGGCTATGGGAATCGAACCCACAACTGAAGTGCGACTGGCCTTTATCGCCTACCACTGGCCTACAAGAAGTTCCTGGTTAGTAGAAACTAGTTTTATTTTATTAAGCGGTATGATATATGAAGTATAAGTTTATTTTTGGAACCATATACAATTAATCTAACCATAAGATGGACTTATAACTTTTGATAACCTTTTGTTTGAAAGAGATAGAATGACCCATCATTCTATCACATGATCTGCTAACACATCACGAATAACAAATTCAACTTCATTTCTTTAAGGGATGAAGTGGAAATTGTTCAATTCACGAACAACAGTGAGATTGTACCAAAATCATGCAAGTATTTCTTTTAATTCATCAACTTTAGGGAAATGATCTTGAAAACCAAAAATGTCGTCCTAGTTCCCTTATATCCGATGAATCAGATGGTACCTTAGATCATCACAAATCAATAGCTTTGTTATTGTTGGCTTTTTCATAGCCATGTTCTATACCACTCTCCATCAGAACTTGATGGTTAGATTTTTCTTCCATATCCATATTTTCACCTATGTTCTCCTACGTGGAAACCCAGTGATGAGTTAATTTGGGTAACCGTTACATTTTATACTTTAGTTTTTAAAGCCATGTTTTGGTATTCCTTTTTACGATGTGGGTTTCTATTAAACAATCTTTCGAGTTGTAAACCATTTATAACCCCCGATGAATTTCGAGGGAGAATTTCATTTTAAGGGGGGTAGAATGTAACACCCTGATATTTTATGAAAAATATTATTTTAATTTCATTAATGTCTTTTGTTGTATGATACACCAAGATTACCTTGCGCTATACGTAACACCGTATTAGCTTGCAGTATACGCAACACTATTCTGGGATCGTGTTACACACAATTTTAATAGTAGTTATTCTATGCAACATTGAGTATATATATATATATTGAATGTATAAATGAAATATGGTTGGATTCTATTATATGAAACAACGAAGGATTCTTTCACAACATGCAACCCTGACTTGGCTTGCATTACACACAATCGTGACCTTCCCCGATAGCGTGTGTTCTACGCAATACCGGGTTTTACTAAACAACGATATATTATTATAATATTATTATGAACAAGCCGTTATAAATAGTTTTAACTAAATTTTGAATTTTATAACATTATTATTCATCTTACACATTTTCTAGAACATGTTATAAGAACAAAATAAATTTTTCGGGTAAAATAAGTATTTTTCAAAAAATGCAGTTTTGCCGCCTTTTGATGGCGCACCCACTTTAAATCTAGTTTTTGACATGTTTATAAGTTCAATTTGACGAAATAAAATTCTTCTTTGGAATCAAAAAATAAAAATTCACTTTAAATATTTTTTTCGTATTATTCTGGTAACTTTCATATTTTGATGAATAGTAAAAACACGCTATATTTTAATGAAAAACAACTTTTTTCATCGTAATAATTTATATGGTTAAATTATAATATTGAATGGTTTTAAAGTATAAATATAGTATATTTTTACCATTTAATATAATTTATGTCATTAGCATTGATTTTACATTGAATTCGTAGGATAAATCAATTCAATCTTTTGCAATGTTTTAAACAAAAAAACCCATTTTCATTCGACAACGGTATTAATTTTAATTTAATTTCTGAAACTTCTGTGTATTGAATTTGAAAAAATGGATTCCATATTTGGAATCAGTGGGTACAAAGTATGTTAATAGGCTACTTTTTATTTTTGGGAATTATGAATAGTAACTACGGTAAATTTTATTTACCATAGTTAAAGGTAAATCGGGTAATTAAGGGTAAATATAATATTATAAAATTACCCTAACACTTGGAAAAATCTTTTTGTATGACTAATATTCGACCCATATCACCTAAGGGTCGGATTAGATTCATTTAATGGACTTTTTTTATGAAAATAATTTAATTATTATTAAAACCAAAGAAAGTGACAACATGTCACTCTCTTAAATACTATAAGTATAATAATTTTAAGTTAGTGATAAACTTCATGAAACTTAAAAAATTAATAGTCTACAGAAATATAACAAAATTATCTACATCATGAGAATTTATTTAGAATTTTTTGGGATTAAATAATTATCATTAATTGTGACACAATAGTGATGCAGAAATTATTTATCTAGTGAAAAATCAAAAATATAGTTTTTATTAAACTAATAGTGACCATAAAAGTCACAAAACCCTGAAAAAAACTTATTTGTCATGTAAATTTAAACAATAATCATCCAATTGTCGAATATTTTACCATTTTGAGTCTTATAAAATCAATTATGACACTTCTATTATTTTATTTTAAATGATGCCAAAGTTGTCACCTTCATAATTTACTAAATATAACAATTTAAATATCGTGATTTTAAGATGATAAATTCGATTACAATTATTATTGTGAAATTTAATAGATATATCTTTATCATAGGATTTTATTTTAAATTTTTATGCAACAAATAAGTATATTAAATAATTATACAAAAATGTTGTAGTAATTATTTTATTAAGATATAAACCAAATAAATGGTTTAAAAATAATAAAATAAATATTATATGAACTATTTAATGTGATCCACTAATTTTATAGATACCCATGAACTTTTAGTAATCTATTAAATCTTTTATTTTGAACATATCTTCTGTATATATTTTATTTAAATTCAAATAAATGAATAGTGTCCAAATTGACACTACTGTTATTTTATAAAAATAATATATTGTAAAATTGTTTAAAAATCACAAAAATATTTAAAAATTATAAATTCAAATTTATATGGTCTATAATATTATAAAGTAAACAATTATGGAAAACTCACAACAAATAAGTAATTATTTGTTATAATTGAAAATTTAGAATTTTATTACCACAAATAAACTTAAATAGATTAAATAAGGATAAATCAAAATGATAAGGTTTAAAATAAGATCCAAATATGTATAAATTTGATTGTTTGATGAGATTACAACCCTATCTCATCTAATCTTAGAATATGAGTCATTTTTGGATGTTTTTAAGTGGGGTTAGATTTATTATAAATTAATATTCTTAAGAATTTCAAAGGTGCCCCTCTCCTCCCTTATAAAAGGGCACCTCCTCCCTATCCTCCTCACACCAATTTGAGCCTTCAATCTCGGAAAAACCCTACCAAATTATCTTATCCACTTCCCTAGAAGAATTATAGAGGTTCTGTTCTACTTTAAAGACCAATCTTAGTGCCCTAAGAGGAAGTTTCAAAGAGGCGTATCGAAGAAGAGGTAATTTCTTCTCCCGATTCTTTCAAGCTTCTTTCTTATTCAACTTCTACTTATTTAGTTGTTTCATTATAATGTAATAACATCAGTATCACTAATATACATATTTGTTATTAGAAATATGAAATAAACCCATTTCACCTTCTATCCATCCTACAGAAAACAAAATCACCGCGCGTGCATACGTACAGAATACAGTCTCCACGCCGTGGTGTAATCTATTTTTCCACTAACACCTTACATGGATGGGTATAATGGTGTAAAGAATAACTATACATAGTTATTATAACATCATACTGATTCTGATATATTGTATCATCCACTCCAATTCAATTCAATAATTATGGAAACGATATCATCGCTCGTGCGTACGTACGGACTACCGTCTCCACAACGCGATGAGATTCATTCTCTATATTAACCATTTATAAATGATTATAAAGTATATATAAGCAATAATAATGAAATATATGAAATTATAAAGCTACTGCATTTATGTATATAGGTATTTCATCTACTTAATTCCATTCAACTCAATAAGGAAACGAAAATAGCGTTCATGCGTACGTACGGCCTACTGTCTCCATGAACGGTGTATTTCTGTCCATTTATCGATCTATTATATATATGTATATTCTGAATATATATATAAATCATGTTTTATATTCTGGAATTATGTAATCATGATCTAAGTAATCATATGAATAATTACAAGTCAAAACACGGACGACAAATGAAACGTTTTACCCAAAACACTCTTAAACATGGAATTTACAAAAGAACGGGTAATATAAAGTCATAAGTGAACCATATATGATATCATAAAAATGAATATTATTTTGTAATAAGTCAATGACATTATTTAAATCATTATACAAGATGTTTGGATACATACGAAGCATATCGGACATAAGGTAAGGGATAAATTTTGCAAATCTCATTTTTATCCGAGATTGCTTATTAGTAAGTATTTACTGGGGTTATTTCTATCACCCATGTCCATGTTTTATAAAAAAAAATTCATGTTTTTTTAATGTCCTTTTTACCCATTTATGAATTTTATTACATGGTATGTATGAAATCTTTCTTTTACGAGGTACTTTTTGACTTTTCCAGCAAAAGTACGAGAAGAATGTTTTTTTTAACTTATAAGGCATGAACGGATTTTTACGCTTTCATAAAGCCTTATTTTCATGAAGATTACTCCAAAAGATTTCATTACTGTTTTCAAAAAAATCTCTTTCTTTTAAAATTTCATGACGTTTTGTGAAAAGAAATTGATTTTGAAGAAGAAAGGATATTTTCCTCAAGAATTCATTTCAAGTATTTTATCAAAACCATTTTTCATCTAAGATGACATTATTTCATATGTGTATGTTTCAAGTATAATGTCTCTATGATTTAAATGGTTTCACTTTTCTTATTATGAAATGATATCCATTTCTTTTATATGGATTATGTAATGATGGAATGATGTTTATGGAACCCATTTTGTTTATTGGGTTATTATGAATGATGTATGTTTTTTTTGTGGCACAAGTAAGAATGATTTCATTATGAGATGGGTGGGACCTATATCTACCTCCAATGCATTGGGTAAAGATTTTATATCTCATGAGATAGACATGGCTGGAACGGTAAGTTAATCTGGTTCAATGTTACAGGACTGAAATGAGGAGTGAACTCGATTCAGAATGGGACTTTTTCCACTAAGATGGTCTTGGCAGCAATGCCTTGGCTACTATGAAAATAATTACATGTTCTTAATGGATGCCACAATTACATGTTTTATTCCCATGCTATTTTATCAGGGTTTATGTTCCATTATGATCTATGCCTTATGTACTTCCATGTTTTATGCCGTTGCTCAAGATTTTAATGTTTAAACATTATGTTCATGTTTTTAAGTTCTAATGTATATGGTATGTTTTATTTTATCCATGCATACCCTTACTGAGCATTTGAGCTCACCCTTTTTATGTTTTATTTTCCCCTAGGATCAAAATAAAGGTTTTAGGTCAGGAATCAAAAAGTGGAAGTTCTTTATGGGAGATGTTGAAGATCTTTCACCACGATTATAAGATTACGTTCCAAGTTTCCAAAGACACTAAACTATTACGGTCTTTATGTGTATATTTTTGTTATTTATTAATTATTCCGCAAAAGTAATGTAATGTCCATGTACGTCAAGCTTAGGGTCTCTACATCTTTTTTTCAAGATTTTTTATTTTATGAAAAAAAATGGAAGATGAGTAAAAGTTTCTACATTGTAATTATTGAGATGTAATTTAATAGTTATGACCTATCTCTTTAAAACTATAAACCTGAAAAGATCCTCAATGTGAATTATCCATTTAATTTAGGAATATGTAATTTTTAATGTTGGGTCCTTATAGTTGGTATCAGAGGTCAGTTTAGACAACTTTAGGAGTTAGGGTATTGTTAAATTAAAATATATAAATTAATATATGTTAATATTGAAATGATAGCATATATGGATTACCATGTGTCTTCGCCTAAGATATCTATGTGTTCAGAATGGTTTTACGTAGATGAAATAGAGAAGCTTTGTTGGGAAAACCTCAAGAGGGAGACAACCTTCCAAATCAGCAACCTGAGATGGTCGGAATCAGAACTGAACAATTTTTGGCAGTGACAGCACAGTTGACTCAGGATATTAATGGTGGTGGTATCCATGCATGAGATCAGCCAGCTTGACCATAGAGCAACATGACTATAGTGGATCATTTCAGGTGGCAACATCTCCCATCATTCAGAGGATCATCTGACCCTGTTCTAGTACAAGGGTGTATTAAAGCACTGGAGAGGATTTTTATGTCATGGTGTGTTCATAATATCAGAAGTTTAGTCTTTTTGTTTAAATTTTTGAAGGTGAAGTTGGTCAGTGGTGGATGATGGTGAAAAATATCAAGGATAATGAGGAGATTGATGCTCTTGATTGGGATGAATTCAATGGTATGTTTCTTGATAAATATTTTCCTAGGTGGTTCATCTTAGGATGGAAAAACAATTCCTGTAATTAAGGAAGGAGGATTACTCAGTGGCTTCTTATGAAGAAAAATTCTCTCAACTGTAAAGGTATGCTCCAAATTTCATCCGAGATCTTGATAGTAAAATCAATCATTTTTTACTTCGGATTAAATCCAATGTATCAAAGGTCTTTCGATTCTCATGAATTCAAAAGTTATGAAAAACTTTTTCGATGTGTGGAGAAGGTGGAAATGGAGTTTACTGATGATCATGAATTCTTTGACCAACAACAGAATAAGACGTCATGGTGGAATACGAAAGGGAAGAACTCCTTAAAAAAGTAGGATTGTAAGAAACTTAAGTTTATAGTTTGTGAAAATTGTGGTAAAAAGCATGTGGGGGAATG
This sequence comes from Viscum album, assembly GCA_963277665.1. NCBI lineage: Eukaryota > Viridiplantae > Streptophyta > Magnoliopsida > Santalales > Viscaceae > Viscum > Viscum album. The sequence goes on along the minus strand of OY728155.1, from coordinate 856,155,053 downwards.
TCTTTTATATTCTGGTAAGTGCTAATGATGTGGTAAAATGGGACATAAGGCTCATAATTTCACTGAAAAAATAGTTGGGTAATGGTAAGACAAAATCTGATTTACTATCAGTAAAATGTTTTAAGTGAAATGAAATGGGTCATTATGAAAATGAGTGTCCAATGAAGAACTCAACTGAAGGAAATAAGCTAGAATATAAGTAGAAAGGGATGGTGAAATCCTTCGCAACTACTTCAGAAGATGTTGGGACATCGAATGAAGTAGTATCAGGTACACTATTTGATTGTTCAGATTATGCCAATGTGTTATTTGATTTGGGATCTACACATTCTTTAATTTCTAAGAAGTTTTCAAGTAAATTGGGAATTCCCTATCAAGATATGAATCTTAATATTATGGTAAAAACATAGAGGGAAAATGTTGAGACAAAAATAAATCATAAGAAACTTCATGTTATTGTGTGTGGAAAGAATCTACCTACAAACCTTATTTTTTTTCTTCTAGTTGAGTTTAATGTTATTCTGGGTATGTATTGTCTTTCTATTTATCATGCTAAGATTGACCGCAGAGCTAAAGAGGTTTATTTTTAGAAATATTATCAATTTGTATAAAAGAATGAATACTTAATTTTGATAAAATATCAGGAAGATGAGAAAATAGTAAAATATGGAAATGAATGTTACCTTGCACATATTGTTGAAAACAAAGGAACTGTTCAGATTAATGATGTTCTAGTGGTAAATAAAAAACTTAATGTTTTTCTTCATGAGTTCTTGGTATTATGCCAAATCAAAAAGATGAATTTACTTTTGACTTAGTTCTTGATGACAATCCAATTTCAAAACCCCCTTATCGAATGGATCAAATTGAACTTTTAGAGTTAAATAATCAATTGCAAGACTTATTAGATAAAGGTTTCATTTTACCTAGCACATCACCATGGGGGGATATTGTCTTGTTTGTTAAAAATAAATACGGTTTGATGAGTTTTTGCATTGATTGTGGAGCATTGAATAACATCAATGTTAAGAACAAGTATCCTTTTCCTCATACTGATGATTTGTTTGATCAGCTCAATGGAGCTCGGTATTTTTCAAAGATTGACTTGAGGTAGGGGTACCATCAGTTGAAAGTAAAGAAGAAGACATTCTAAAGACTGTGTTTCTTACAAGATATGGCCATTATGAATTTTTAGTTATGAATTTTGATATAACCAATACACCTATTGTATTCATGGATCTTATTAATAGAATTTTTTGTGTAACGCCCTGACCCCAGTCACCCTGATTCGGCGCATTAATACATAACATTGGCATGATCACAAAAGATCAAGTCTTAAAAGACCGATTAGTTTAGTATCATTGGAATAACTAGATACATTCATAAGTTTTACATTACATCATAAAGTTTAAACTACAACAAAATATTTTCTCCACACTCATATCCCCTTATACTACCCCTTCAGGTCATTCATAAAATAATTCTCCATGTCCTGGTAATAATAAAACATAGAAAGGGGTGAGCTCAAATGCCTAGTAAGGATAACAATATAGCAGAAACTTTCATAAATAAGCATAAACATTTAATGCAATGTATAACTAAAAAAATCCTTTTAAACTTGAACTTTAGTATAATATGGAAGAAATCAAATGAAATAATTCCATTTACTTATTCACATGGATATTATACTAGTCGAATAATCACATGCAATATCAATAACTACTTTCATAATGATGGAATTCATAATGCCAGACTATCACAACCATGTAGCCAAGGCCTCATGCCAATACTACAAATAAGATTTTGTCAAGGCCTCGTGCCAAGACACTAGTTTGTCTCATGAGACCTACCAATGCATAGATGAGCTATAGTGGGCTCCACCTGTCACTTACTATGTCCAATGAATTCCTCATATGAAAATTTTGAAACATAACATAAACATTTGTATTAAAACTAGAATATAAAATGTCAATACTTTTAACCACAAACCCTGAATGGTATAAAAATAGCACATCCATATTCAAACATAACTCATTCTATACAGTATGGAAGATTGTATTGTATCAGATTAACTCCAATCGAGAATAATGAAGGATAATGACATAGATTAAAATAATCATCAAACTATTGAGATAAATATCCCCCTTTTTCTTGAAAACATTTAAAAGTAACACTATTTTTCAAGAATCCATTTAAAATAGATTTTTGAATCAAAGTGTCCCATACCACTTTAAAACTTTTAAAAGGAGTTTTAATTTTAAAACATTAATTTTCTTATAAATAAATCTTTAAACCCATTTTTAAAAGAAGTACATTAATGAGAAAGATTTAGAATAATAAATCTTTAAATTATTTAAAATGATATTTTAGTTAGAGTTCCTAACCAAAAGAGTGACACTTGAATGCAAATAATTGAGGTAATCAAAACATTGTAATATCATGAGAATAAAGAGATTCATGATATACAATGTCAAATTATATTATATACACCATATAAAAGTGATTTGGTGTATACCAACAAATAAGTCTCAATGGAATATAAATTGAGATGAAATATATTATTAAGACCATATCCTTAGGTTAAGGACAAATCAACGACATAATTATGTGTGATAAATATAAATACACTCAATATGATTGGATATTCACTATAAATCAATCAGACTACATTCACATATATTCTTGTAAAGACAACACCAATGAATTGGATATTTAACTCAACAAATGGAGAATGAGTTAAAAATTACTCCTATCAAGTTCATATCAATGACTTGAGAAATTATCAAAGGAGTGATTATGTGTATAAAAAATATATCCACAGAAATTGGAGTGGAAATTATTACATAGGAAAATGAATAGTTATTCCACATATAATCTTGGAGTAAAATAATCAACGAAGTATGAGTAAAGCCAAATGAATGGAAATTAAAATTTCATATTCCCTTATCAATTTCGTAACTTATGAAACATACACCCATGAAATAAGTATAATAAAATTATTATGTAAATATCAATAAATTAACGTATATTACACAATGAATAAAATAATGGGTAGTACACACACCACATGCAATAAATAAGTGTCTAACAATGGAATTCTCACAGACTTAAAAGTGAGATAAGAAACCCCTTACTTTGTACTTTTTCCTTCTTAGAGGGTAGTTTAGCCTCCGGTATAATGGTGAAATAATTTTTATTAAATTATAAAAGGATCATATACATTAATATGATATCATATAAGATCTTTTAACATTACTTTTTTAATAATATTTTAGTATTATCATTATTTCCGGTGTTAACTTACTCGTTTTTTTATATGTTTTGTTACATAAGTCGTGTTTGTTATGGGTAGGTTTTATCTTATTCATAAAAATAAAGATATAAAGTCCATAAAAATTACTTTTAATCATCAAACAAGAATTATTCTTCAATTGATTTGATGGGTAAATGAATCTCATCAGGTTCGTGGAGACGGTAATTCGTACGTACGCACGAACTCTACTTCCATTTCATTTATCATTTTAAAAGTTATCAAAACCAAATGATACATAGGTATATTATTATTCTAGTATAATATAATATATTATATTTTTTACTTAATTTCATTAATACCATCCTTTATACGTTCCATGTATGGTATGAATGAGTCATATCACTTTTAGGGGGCGGCAGTCCGCACTTCCTCAAATGAAATTATCGTGTATATATATACAACATGAAAAAAATAACGGTATGATATAAAATGGAATTACATAATCTTATATATAAAATAAATATCATTAATATCATATTTGATTATAGTTCCATCATAATGACCACCATGAGTGGTGGTAGGAGATAATTGAACAATCATCGTTTCGTGAGGTGTTTGGTTTCCATCCAAAGAAACATTATATTCTTCACCCATTAGATAGAGGTGTGTGTAAGTTTAGTTAAAATAATTCTCATAAAAATATCATAGTATATTTAGGATATATTTTTTGTTACAAAAGAAAATAATAAGAAGATTTTAGGGTTGGAGAATTAAAATAAAAGAAAAGAAGCTAGTAGAAATCGTTACATTTAATTTGGGAAACTCTTTTTGGTTTGAACCAAAAAGAACTATTGAAGTACCTTATTATTAAGGTAATGATTCTAAGAGGAGGAGTGGGATGTAGGGAGCTTAATTTGGCAGAGTTTTGATTATAAAAAAGGATTGAGAGGTGTGAGTAATTGGTTAGAAGTGGTGTCCTTTTATAAGGGGGGAGGGGCTCTTTAGGAAAAACTTAAAGTATTAATTTATAATAAATTCATATTCAGTTTATAATGGCTCCAAAGTAGATTATTCAAAGTATAAGGTGGGTATGGGTCGATAGCTTTTCAACCAATAGATTTTAGATAGGTTTGGGTCACTATATACACCTTATATTTTAGTTTTAACTCTTTGTTAATTAGTTTGACATTTACCATGTCACTTTGTATTTCTATATTATATAGTTAATAAACTTACTATATACATAGAAGAGACCGCAAAGTGGTCCATTAATAATACACCTATCATTATATAATTCCTTTTTTCAAACCTTATATTTTTAGGAATATAATATCAATTAATAATATAATATTTGTTTTAAAAACTCATTTATGTCAATTTTGACACTATTTAATAATTTATTTTTGTTAAAGTCATAAAAACTTTATTAATTTGAATAAAATTCATTTAATAAATCCTGACATGTAATATTAACCAATAAAATTTGTGTATGGCATCAAAACTTTCAAATTATATTTATTTTAACTTTTATAATACCAATTATTAAATTCTTTCATTAATAAGGAAAATATTGCATCATTATTGTGTCATAAATAAATTTTATTATTTAATGTCTAAAAATTATAAATAAAATACTGTTATGTAGGAAATCCTTTTAGTTTTCTGATTAATATTTATAGTTGAAAATATAACATATATAAGTCTATGTAAAAATTGTTTTTCTAAAAGATATATGCTTATGTCATTTTTGTATTTTCTTTAACTTAATTAATATAAAGTGTCTTTATCACCTACAAGTGGCTCTATGGGGTCCCAAAATTGACCCCAAGATTCCGATGGTCGGAAATGTATCCAAAAATAAGGTTTGGACACATTTTATGGTAATTTATTATTATTATAATATTATTTTTTACCCTTATTTACCGGATTTACTCTTTAACCATGGTAAATAAAATATTTACCGAAGTAATTATTCAAAATGTCTAAAAATAAAAGATAACTATTTACAAAATTTGGACATCTTGATTCCAAATATTGAGTCCATTTTTTTAAATTCAAAACACAGAAGTGGTAGAAATTAATTTAAAATTAATTCCCGTTGTTAAAATAAAAAGTGTGTTTTTAAGAGATAATAACTATCAAAAGATTGACACTTGTTTAGGTCCGGTATAAATGTGAAATTATGTCCAATGACCAACATTGTATTAAATAGTAAAAATATATTCTAAATATACTTTAAAAACACTAAAATTCATAATTTATCACTATTAATTATTTCGATTAAAAAAGTTGTTTTTAATTAAAATTTAGTGATTTTCATTGTTCATCATAAATTGAAAGTTTTCAGAAAAATACCATAAATTCACCCTAAGCTAATTTTGATATTCTGAATCCAAAAATGAAGTCCATTTTGAAAGATAAAATTTATACGATTTCAAAAATTGGGTATTACTATTCATAACAGTTAATTTGATTGGTTGTGATGTGTGTTAGAACTCGAAGTTTCATACAACACATGCTATTGTATTATTCAAAGAGAAGTGTACTGTGGAATCTTGGGGTGTTTCATTCTCCCCTCCTTCAAATAATTTCTTCCTCAAAATTTTAAAAATTGGGCTTGGGAATATAATGTAAAGTCCCACATCAAAAAAAGAGTCAAAAAAACTATCCCCTAAAAAGAAAGAAAGTGAAGTACAAAGATCACCCAAGATAACTCATACTAGGTTTCCATGTAGGAAAACATGGATATAGAAGATAAACTAAGTCTTAAGTTCTAATGGAGAGGGATATAAAACATGATCAGGAGAAAGTTAACAGTAAGAAAGCCACAAACTTGTGATGGGATAAACGGTCATTAGTTTCCCAGTAGGAAAAGTGTACGGACAACATTTTTTTCAAGTTACATTACATAAAGATGAGGAATTCATTTATGAGATTGACTAAGAAAATAAAGATATATACTTACTTTTTTAGTAGAGTTTCATTCTTTAATAAATTTCCACCACTAACTCATTTTTTTAAATGATGAGTATTCAATAAGACTTGGTCACACTGGAAGATCTAGAATAAACTTCTAAGGAATCACATAATCCATTAAGGATAAACTACATATTTACTTTAACTTTAGAGATTAATTAAAACCAAAACAGTTAGTACAAGATCTGATGATCCCCCAAAAGGATATTCCTTTAGATAAAGAAACACTAATCTTAATTTCTAAAATTAAACCAACAATACCACAAAGTTAAATAAATACCATTCTATAAACAATTGTCTTTAAAATCATTCAATATAATCCAAACTAATATTGAAACCAAAAACGTAGAAGAATCTGGTTGTGTATTCTTCCATGTTAAATTTTCTCTCCAAATTACATCAACTTCTCTTAAAGTGACATATTTAAAATTAATTAAACTAATAAAATATTCTCTATTATAGGTTAATAATTTCCATAAACAACCCAAATCACTATAAATCCATAATAAAAACATAGATAAAAATACACCATTACTTCTCAAATGAAACCCCATAGTATTATATTTTCCTTGGGCATATAGTGTTCCCAACAAAGCGAACATCTACCAAAATAACATTTATCACTTAATCACCAAATAATTTTCCTATACTAAGGGTATTCATTTAATAAGACATAAGAACCCAAATCAACTTTTTATTGATCAATAAAATCATTTAACTAAAAATAATTAGTCACACTAACCAGGGACTTCACGTAGTCCATTGGTAGGTGATAAATCCCAATAACACTTTGGTTGTGGGTTTGATTCCCACATCTTTGTCCGACATGGCGGGTTGTCACACGGTATGCGTGTTTTCCTTTTTCAAAAACTATATTTTATAACATTACCAAAATGATATAAATTCTTCAAAATAACCATAAAATCATTCTAACCAGAAATGTTATCTCATACATTGAATTTTCATCCCAAAATATAATAACTTGTAATTTCCTCAAAACAAATTATCATATACAAGAAAATGGTTATTTATAACTATATCCACAAGGGAAAAGATAAGACTTCCTCAAATATCATTCTCACATGGAAAACTATGGGGTTACAATTACAAGAGAAAATTATTCCAAAGTAATCCCATCAACAAGGAGCACTGATACTTTTAAACATTTCTCTAACCATTTATTTCCACATAACTTCTTTTTTGACCAATAAAAAATCTATAGAATAGGTCATTCACTCAGGTAATGGCCAGGTCCCCTACATTTATGGAAAATGACTATAAATGGATTCTTGGGACTATTTTTATTTTCTTCCACAGTACTCTTCATTTTTCTTCGACAATTCTTCACTTTATGTCCTTCTTTCCCGCACGTAAAGAATTTCTTTGTTCCATTGAGACACTTTCCTGGGTGTCCCCTTCCACATTTCTTACATGATGGAAATTTATGATTCTTTTCTCCATGGTCTCCACTGCTGGAGCTCTTATCATTCATCACCTTTCTCTTCTTTTTTGAGTCTGGGAGTTGGTTAATATATATGGTGTTGATCATATTTTAAGAAACTGATTTGTCATGAACATGATATCTTTTACACCTATCAACATTACATTTTTTTCTCATTTCCACCACTGTTCCCACCTTTTACATCATTCTCAATGTTACTATGACTTCCTTGGACTCGAGCCATTGACTAAAACTAGAAAGCATTGTGTGAGTAATAGTAGTCATAAAATCATTTAGAGAATATCATGACACCATATTCTCAGTTTGAAACACCTTATAATTAACAGAGGTCATTTATTATCTTCTTATAATAAAATACTTCAAACTGGTTTGTAAAGAAAATTTAAATTATCCTAAGAATATCCCCCAGGAGTGTCATAACCAAGAGTGCAGTAAGGCACGTTTTCGTGCACCAGTTCCCGTTCGAGTCCAGCTCAAAGCGTTGTTTTCGGGTTTTAACCCTAGGTACATCTATTCCAGAGCCCCCTATACCTACTCGTATCAAGACAGCGATGTATTGCTTGGAAAACTCACAAAATCTATACAATACAAAAATTCTTGGAAGTTCTTCTATACTAATCCTCAAAGTCTATCTTAGGGCTATGTTCTCTAATCAGAGTTTATCTAAATCTATTTTCCAAGGTTTGTACTAAACTTCCTCTGATAACAACTGTAATGCCCCGACCCCAGTCACCTAGAGTTGGTGAATTATTACATGACATTGTCATGATCACAAAAGTTCTAGTCTCCAAAGACCGATTAGTTTAGTAGACTTAGAATAACTAGATATATTCATAAAGTTACATTACACCATAAAGTGAAAACTACAACAACATATTGTCTCCACACTCATATCCCCTTATACTATCCCTGCAGTTCTTTCATAAAATACTTCTTCACATCCTGGGAAAAATAAAACATAGAAAGGGGCGAGCTCAAATGGCAAGTAAGGATAACAATATAGCGAAAACTTTAATAAATAATCATAAACATTTAAGTCAATGTATAACTAAAAAAGCCTTTTAAACTTGAACTTTAGCATAATATGGAAGAAATCAAATGAAATAATTCCATTTACTTATTCACATGGATATTCTACTAGTCTAATAATCACATTAAATATCAATAACCACTTTCATAATGATGGAATGCATAATCCCAGACTATCATAACCACGTAGCCAAGGCCTCGTGCCAAGACTACAAATAAGATTTTGTCAAGGCCTCGTGCCAAGACACTATTTTGTCTCATGAGACCTACTGATGAATCGAGGAGCTATAGAGGGCTCCACCTGTCACTTACTAAGTCCAATGCATTCCTCATATGAAAAGTTTGAAACATAACATAAACATTTGTATAAAAACTAAAATATGAAATGTCAATACTTTTAACCACAAACCATTAATGGTATAAAAATATCACATCCACAGTATAACATAACTCATTCGATACAATATGGAAGATTTTATTGTATCAGATTAACCCCAATCGAGAATAATGAAGGATATTGACATAGATTAAAATAATCATCAAACTATTGATAGAAATATCCCCCTTTTTCTTGAAAACATTTAAAAGTCACACTATTTGAAAATAATCCATTTAAAAAAAATTTAATCAAAGTGTTCCATACCGCTTTGAAAATTTAAAAGGAGTTTTAATTTTAAAACTTTAATTCCCATATAAGTAAATCTTTAAAACCATTTTTAAAACATGGACATTAATGATAATGATTTAGAATAATAAATCTTTATATTATTCAAAATGATATTTTAGTTAGAGTTCCTAACAAAAAGAGTGACACTTGAATAAAAATAATTGAGGTAATAAAAATATTATAATATCATGAGAATAAATAGATGCATGATATACTATGTCAAAGTATATTATATACACCATATAAAAGTGATTTGGTGTATAACAACAAAGAAGTCTCAATGGAATGTAAATTGAGATGAAATCTATTATAAAGATCATATCCTTAGGTTAAGGACAAATCAATGACATAATTATGTGTGATAAATATAAATACACTCAATATGATTGGATATTCATTTTAAATCAATCATAGGAAATTCACACATATTCTTGTAAAGACAACACCAATGAATTAGATATTTAACTCAACAAATGGAGAATGAGTTAAAAATTACTCTTATCAAGTTCATATCGATGACTTGAGAAATTATAAATGGAGTGATTATGTGTATAAAAATTATATCCACAGAAATGGGAGTGGAAATTATGACATAGGAAAATTAATAGTGATTCCACACATAATCTAGGAGTAAAATAATCAATGAAGTATGCGTAAAGCCGAATGAATGGAAATTGAAATTTCAAATTCCCTTATCGATTTGGTAACATAGGAAACAAACACCCATGAAATAAGGATAATACAATGATGATGTAAGTATCCATAAATTAAAGTATATTACACAATGAATACAATCATGGGTAGTACACACACCACATGCAATAAATAAGTGGTGAACAATGGAATTCTCACAGAATTAAAAGTGAGATTAGAAACCCCTTAATTTGTACATTTCCTTGGCCAAGGGTAGGTTATCCTCTTGTATAATTGAGAAATAATTTCTATTTCATTATAAAATTATCATATACATTAATATGATATCATATATGATCTTTTAACATAGCTTTGCTAATAATATTTTAGTATTATCGTCATTTCAGGTGATAACTTACTCGTTTTATTTTATATGTTTTGTTACATAAGTCATGTTTGTTATGGGTAAGTTTTATCTTATTCATATAAAGAATGATATAAATTCCTTAAACATTAATTTTAATCATCAAATGAGAATTATTCTTCAATGGATATGATGGGGAAATGAATCTCATCCCGTTCGTGGAGACGGTAATCCGTACGTACGCACTAACGCTAATAGCATTTCATTTTTCATTTTAAAAGGAATCAAAACCAAATGATACATAGGTATATTATCATTCTAGTATAATATAATATCTTATATGTGTTACTTAATTTCATTAACACCATCCTTTATACGTTCCATATATGGTATGAACGAGTCATATCACTTTGAGGGGGCGGTAGTCTGCACTTCCTCAAATGAAATTATCGTATATATATATACAACATGAAATGAATAATGGTATGATATAAAATGGAATTAAATAATATTATATATAAAATAAATATCATAAATATCATATTTCATTATAGTTCCATATTAATTTCCACCATGAGAGGTGGTATGAGATAATTGAACAATCATCGTTTCGTGAGGCGTTTGGTTGCTATCCACTGAAACATTATGTTCCTCACCCATTAGATGGAGGTGCGTGTAAGTGTAGTTAAAATAATTCTCATAAAAATATCATAGTATATTTATGACATTGGTTTTGTTACAAAAGAAAATAATAAGAAGAATTTAGGGGTTGTATAATTAAAATAAAATAAAAGAAGCTAAGAGAAATCGTTACCTTTAATTTGGGTAACTCCCTTTGTTTTGAATCGAAAAAGACTCTTGAAGTGCCTTATTACTAAGGTAAGGATTCTAAGAATATTATAGGGATTTAGGGATCTTAATTGGGCAGATTTTAGATGTGAAAAAAGTCTTGATAGTTGTGAGGAATTGGTTAGAAATGGTGCCCTTTTATAAGGGGGAGGAGGGTCTCTTTAGAAAAAACTTAAATTATTAATTTATAATAAATTAATATTCGATATATAATGGCTCCAAAGTTGATTATTCAAAGTATAAGATGGTTATGGGTCGAAATAAGTTAAACCAATAGATTTTAGACAGGTTTGGGTCACTATATTAACTCTATCTTTTAGTTTTAACTCTTAGTTAATTAGTTTGACATTTACCATGTCACTTTGTATATTTATATTATATAGTTGATAAACCTACACTATACATTCAAAAGACCCCCAAGTGGTCTATTAATGATAAAACTATAAGTATATAAGTCTTTTGGAAGAACATTAGATTTTTAGGAATAGAATATCAATTAATAATATAATATTTGTTTTAAAAACACATTTATGTCAATTTTGACACTATTTAATAATTGATTTTTGATAAAGTTTTAAAACTTTATTAATTCTAATAAAATTCATTTAAGAAATAATAATATGTAATATTAACCAATTAAATTCGTGTATGTCATCAAAACTTTCAAATTATATTTATTTTAACTTTTATAATACCAATTTTTTGATTCTTTCATTAATAAGGAAAATACTGCATCATTATTGTGTCATAAATAAATTTAATTATTAAATTTATAAAAATTGTAATTAAAATACCATTATGTATGAAATATATTTATCTTTCTAATGAATATTTATAGTAGAAAATATAACATATATAACCCTATGTAAAAATTGTTTTTCTAAAAGTTATATTCTTGTGTCATTTTTGTATTTACTTTAACTTAATTAATATAAAGTGTTCTTATCACCTACAAGTGGCTCCATGGGGTCCCAAAATCTTCCCCAGGATTCCCATGGTCGTAAATATATCAACAAATAAGTTTAGGATACATTTTAAGGTAATTTATTAATATTATAATATTATTTTTTACTCTTATTTACCGGATTTACTCATTAACCATGGTAAATAAAATATTTACCGAAGTAATTATTCAAATTGTCTAAAAAAAGTTACCTATTTACACAATTTAGACATCCTGATTCAAAATTTGGAATCCATTTTTCCAAATTAAAAACACAAAAGTGGCATAAATTAATTTAAAATTAATTCTCATTGTTAAAACAAAAAGCGTGTTTTTAAGAGATAATAAATATCAAAAGATTGACACTTGTTTATGTCCGGTTTAGATGTAAAATTATGTCTAATGAACAACATTGTATTAAATGGTAAAAATATATTCTAAATATACTTTAAAATCTCTCAAATTCATAATATATCACTATTAATTATTTTGATTAAAAATGTTGTTTTAATTAGAATTTAGTGATTTTCACTATTCATCAAAAATTGAATGTTTTTAGAAAAATAGCATAAATTCACCCTAAGATAATTTTGATATTCTGAATCCAAAAATGAAGTCCATTTTGAAAGATAAAATTTATAAAATTTCAAAAAGTGGGTATTACTATTCATAACGGCTAGTTTGATTGGTTGTGGTGTGTGTTAGAACTCGAAGTTGCATACAACACACACTGTTGTATTATTCAAAGAGAAGCGTATCATGGAATCTTGGGGTGTTACATTTTGTGATTTCTTGGATAATTTTGTGGTTTTGTTCAATGATGATATTTTGGTTAATTCTAAAAGTAAAGAGTAGCATTAAAATTTTCTAAGGGTTTTCATGAAAACATTAAATGAAAAGAAACTTTTTGGTAAATTCAAAAAGTGTGAGTTTTGGTTATAGAAAATATATTTCATTGGTCGCATTGTTTAAAAAATGGCATAATTGTTGTTCCTTCTAAAAAAAATTTATTTAAGAATGGCCAAGACCCACAGATATAACTGAGATTTGTATTTTTCTTGGTTTGGCAGGTTATTTATAGAGGTTTGTGAGAATTTTTCATGGTTATCTAGCCCACGGAGTATGTTAACTCAAAAAGGTGTTAAGTTCATTTGGAAAAAAGAATGTGATAATTTTTTTCAGGAATTGAAATAAATATTGGTGAATACTCCAGCTTTTCCACTACCTTCCAGAAATGATGAGTTTATTATTTACAGTGATGCTTCATTTAAAGGACATGGTTGTGTCCTTACGCAGAATGATCAAGTAATTGCTTATGATTTATGTCAGTTGAAACCTCATGAGTTAAATTACCCTACACATGATTTAGAATTATCTTTTGTTGTTTTCCTTTAAGAATTTGGATGCATCATTTGTATGGAGTAAAATGTGAAATATATACTGACCACAAAAGTTTGAAGTATATATTCCCTCAAAAAGTATTGAACATGAGACAGAGGAGATGGTTGGAATTAATCAAGGATTATAATTGCACGATCCTTTACCATCCGTGAAAATAAAATAAAGTGGTCGATGCTTTGAGTCGAAAAAGTAATGCTTTATTAACCATGCTAAATTTGGAATGATATCCTTTGGTTTTTAATTTGATAGATTTTTGGCATAGAAGTTGTTGGTGTATGAAATTCCTCTATTTCGTTTTAGGTGTCAGTGAAATCATCTCTATAAGACATAATAAAGAAATTCTAGAAGGAGTATAATGAGTTTTAGAAAAAGGTATAGTTGGTTCAGAAGGGTAATTTGACTAATTTTAACATAGATAATGATTGTATTTTGAGATTTGGAAAGAGATTTTGTGTGCCTTGTGATTCACAGTTGAAGAATGAGTTGTTATGTGAAGCTCATAGTTCTCCGTCTTTAGTTCATCCTGGTAGTATTAAGATGTACAGTGATTTTTGGGAGTATTACTGGTGGGATGGAATGAAAAGAGACATTGTTTATTTTACTATGAAGTGTTTAACTAATCAGAAGGTTAAAGCAGAGCTGCATTTAACAAAAGGGATGCTTCAGTCTTTACTAGTGCCTGAGTGGAAATTGAAAAAATATATCTGTTGACTTCACTATGGGATTACCAGATACATCTCGAGGTAATAATGAAATCTAGTTTATTGTTGATCGATTGACTAAATCTGATCATTTCCTTCCTATTCAAGATACTTTGCCTCTAGAAAAACTTTCTCGGTTGTATGTTAATGAGATAGTCAGGTTACATGGTGTTAACCTCTCCATTGTATCTAATCATGATCCCAGGTTTACTTCTATCTTTTGGAAAGGCCTTCAGAAGTCATTGTGTACTGAATTAAATTTTAGTACAGCTTTTCATCCTCAATCAGATATGTAGTCAGAAAAAACAATTCAGACCTTGTAGGTTATGTTGTGTTATTGTTGAGGGGATTACCAAGGAAGTTGGGACCAAAATATTTCTTTGGTTGAATTTTCTTATAATAATAGTTTTCATTCCAGTATATAGATGGATCCATTTGAGGCATTATATGGAAAAGCATGGTTGAACTCCAGATTTTTTAGATGAAGTAGGAGAAAGGAGGCTGATGGGACCAGAATTGGTAGAAGAGGTGGCAGAGTAAGTTCTAGTTGATTCAGAAGAAAATGATAATAGCTCAGAGTAGGCAGAAAAGTTATACGGATAACCAGAGGCAGGATCTCTCTTTCGAGGTAGGTGATCCTATCTTTATCAAAGTTTCTCCATGGAAAAGTGTGATGTGTTTTGGTAAGAAAGGAAAGTTGAGTCTGAGGCTCAATGGACCTTATGAAATTCGAGAGAAATTTGGATCTGATTTTTACATAGTGGCTTTACCACCATGTTTATACCAGGTATACAATTTTTTTCATGTTTCAATGTTGAGAAAGTATATGAAAGATCCATCTAATTTTTTAAGTCCAAATGTAGTTCTGTTGGAAGAGAATCTCTCTTATGAAGAACAACCAGTCCAGATTCTTGACTGAAGAGTGGAAGTGTTGTGGAATAAGGTAATTAATCAGGTAAAGGTTTTATGAAAAAACCATATGGTTGAAGAGGAAATGTGGGAATCTCAAAATGCTATGAGAGATAAATACCTCCATTTATATGATAAGTGAATAAAATTATGAGGATGAAATTTCCAAAATGTGGGAAGTATTTAACATCCCATGTAAATAAATAAATATTACATTTTTATATTTATTAATATTTATGAATTAAATATTAATTTTACTTTAATGTGGATTCTATGTTCGAGGGCATGCCCGATAATCAACAACGGGATTCTTTGAAATCTTATGTTGTACACTACTAATATATTATTATTATTTTAAATGGTAGTTAATTCCTAGACGTTGTATTGGAAGGAATGAATAGAACTAACTACAATATAATTATACATGTTTTTTAAATGTTTTTACATTTATCTAATAAAGGTTAGAGCCATAAAATGTGAATGAATCTGATATAAAGCATAAATACTCTAATATTCATTAAAATGTCAATTTACCACCTTTTGATGGAGAAACCTTTTTAAATATAGTTTTGGTCACTTTTATATGTTCTATTTGACAAAAAAAATATTATTCTTTATCATCGGGACATAAAAATATAATTTTGATAAAATTTGGTATTTTTCTGATAAAGTTCATTTTTAATGAATAGTGAAAAATAATGTATTCTAATTCAAAATGGCCTTTTAATCTAATTTATTTATATGGTTAGATTATATTTTTAATTAGTTTTAAAGTGTAATTAGAATATATTTTTACCATTTAATCCAATTTTGGTCATTGTAATTAATTTCACATTGAAATTGTACATAAACAACTATCAATCTTTTGATAGTTATTTCTTAAAAATAGGATTTTTGTTTTGACAGCGAGAATTAATTTTAAATTAATTTATGACACTTATGTGTTTTTAATTTTGAAAAATGGATTCCATATTTTGAATCAGGAGGTCCAAATTTTTTAAATTTAAAACTTTTATTTTTAGACTTTATGAATATTTACTTCAGTAAATATTTTATTTACCATGGTGAAATGGTATATATGGTAAATATGGGTAACAAATAATATTATAATAATATTAAATTACCCCCTAGAAGGTTTAATAATCATATTATTTGATACATATCCAACCATTTTCATCCTTGGGTCGATTTTGGGACCCCATGGGGCTACTTGAGAGTGATAATGACACTTTATTTTAATTAACTTATAGTAAAGGCAAAAATGACAAAAAAAATATGTTTTAGTATATAAAATTTTATTTGGAGTTATATAAGTTATATCTTAGACTATAAATATAAATTTTAAATATAAAAATATTTCATACATTATGGTATTTTTTTATAATTTTTATACATCAAATAAATTAAATTATTTATGACACAATAACAATGCAGTATTTACCTCATTAATAAATGATTTAAATAAATAAGATTATAAAGATTAAAATAATATTTAAAACCTGTCCAATTATTATTGGATGATTTTTATTTAGATCATGAGTCGTATTATCTTTGACTTTAATAAGTTTTTTACATTTAGAAACTAATCATCAACATATAATAAAATAATATTTTCACACTTTCCTAAAGAGCCCATCCTCCCCCTTATAAAAATAACTCAACTCTAACCCATTCCTCACACCTCACAAGCCCCTTTGATAATCCAAATACAACCCAAATAATCTCTAAAGATCCCTCTCTTCCATATAGAAGCCTTAAATTAGGCAGAAGGCACTTAAAGAAACCCTTTTGGTTCAAACCAAAGGGAGTTACCCGATTTAAAGGTAACATCTTCTCTTAAGTTCTTTTATTTAAAATTTACTTCTCCAGCCCCCTAAACTCTTTTTATTCCTTTATTTTATACCAAAACCAGTATCCTAAATATAATAGGATGTTTTTATAATAATTATTATAACTACACTTACACACACCTTCATCTAATGGGTAAAGAATATACTGTTTCTGTGGACGGCAAACTAACGCCTCACAAAACGATGATTGCTTAATCTTCCCCTAACATCACTTATGGAGGACATTATGATGAAACTTTATTTATATATGTTATATATTATATTTATATTGTTTCAATTCATCTTTATTTTTCATTAATAGAATACCTTTATGGGTAAATGCGATAATTTCATTTGGGGAAGTGCGGACTACCACCCCTAGAAATGATATGACTCATTAATGCCATATATGGGATGTATAAATGATGGAGTAAATAATATTATACATGATATTATACTGTAATTATAATATAATTATGTATCATTATGTTTTAATTCCATTAAAATAAGAAATATAAATTAAAGTAGCATTCATGAGTACATACGGCTTACCATCTCCATGAACGGTGCATTTCATTTCTTATCTCCAAATGTTCTGCACAGTTATAAACACATATATATACTAGATATATAAGATATATATGATATCTAAATCATTAATATCATTCTGGAGATAATGTAATTTTGACCACAAGAACAACTTGTAATTATAAGATGTTCATATTTGAATCAAGTACGAAATATCGAAAAAATGACCATTATTAACATAAATGATTACATAATGTTTATAACATGGTAATAAGTAATATAAAAGGAATAATAAACTTGAAAAGGGTTCTTAATCAATTATAAATTAACATTATTTTATTATTTAAGATATTAAATAACGAACGAGTCAGGTCGGACATGAGGTAAGGGACTTCGTCTCAATCTTCTTTCATTGAGGCATATTTTGTTTTATAAATGACTTTGTTTTACAGAATGTATAAACACCTTTGAATTTTCATTTCATTCAAATAGAATCATTTTCTACAAGGCAGTTTACTAAATGAAAAAAAAGAATGTTTTTCTTACGTAAGCGGTGACAAAAACCTTTCCTCCGCCGCGAGTATTATTTGATCTTTTGGCTTCCTTAATAAGTCGTAATGTTTTTAGAAGGAAAATAAATACCATATACTCTGTTACATATTTTTTTATTGAAAATGGTTCTGATAATGGATTTTTTATATCAATATATTTAAATGATATATTTTGATTGAAATGTGGAAATTTTATCTTTTTTTTATATTTGTTTTATGTGTTATGAATATGTTATGGTTCTTGGGAATTATTATGTATACGGGTGGTTTCGTGATAATCCTAGGGCAGGTGAGCCCGAGATATCTCTCTAATTAATTGGGTAACATGACGGAGGTTAATGTGAATTTTTCTCCTAAAAGATTTAGGTAATATACTATGATGGGTATTCCAACGTAACTACCTATGTAACTATGATAGTTACAATGTATGTCTGATATGGTTGACACAATTTACCTTTATGATTTATGATTTCTATGTGTTATTCATAAATATTATGATTTCATGATGTATGTTAAAGAGATTATGTTATGTATGTATTGATGAAATAATATTTTCTTACATTGTTTTATAACACTTACTAAGATTTTAATGCTCATCCCATGTTTTTAAATGTTTTTCATAGGAATTAAAGATGAAAAGGGTCCTAGATGATATCAATGGAAAGTCATGTTGTCAAAAACATGGAACTGGACATGACTCTTTTTTTCAAGAGTTTTTATTTTATGAAAAAAATAGAAACTGAGTAGAAGTTTCTACTTTATAATTTTTGAGGTATAATGTAATAGTTATGTCCTAACTCTCTAAAACTCTATACATGAAAAGATCCTCAATGTGAATTATCCATTTAATTCAAGAATATGTAATGTTTAAGGTTGGTTTCTTATATTTTAATTTATATGTGTTCAAAATAAGAAAATAAGTTTTTTGGAAAAATGTATTTTATCCATAAAAACAGATTTAATCTAATATCATTCCTAGTATAACATTATATTAATGTTAAAAAAAATATTGAGCATATAATATTTAAATTTCATTAAAAAAATTCATCAGTAGTTATAATTTTAATTTATTTAAGTACTTTCACATTACACTCCTAAAATAGTTTTTCAAAATAAAACCATCCCTTTTTTACTTTTGAAATGGATTTTATTTTATTTCATATACAATTTAAAACCAATGATTTCATTTTAAAATTTGTATACAATAAATTTTTAATAATTTATTTTTTCATATTCACACTCTCTAATTAAAATACTAGAAAAATATATGACATTAAATAATAATATTTCA
This sequence comes from Viscum album, assembly GCA_963277665.1. NCBI lineage: Eukaryota > Viridiplantae > Streptophyta > Magnoliopsida > Santalales > Viscaceae > Viscum > Viscum album. The sequence goes on along the minus strand of OY728155.1, from coordinate 856,135,667 downwards.
ATTGTATATCATTGTCCATATAGAGTCAGTATTACATGTGAAGCAAGATATTTAAAAAATTTATAATAGAGAACTATTTCATTAAGTCTAATTAAATTACATTATACCCATTAAAATGAATTTTCCCATTTAAATTATATCACTCAAATTCAAATAACTTAGGATAATTCTACCTCATCTTCTCCTTAGGTTTCTATGTAGCTTCATCAAATTTATGGTTTTGAAACAAAACATTGACCAAGTGAGTGGTCTGGTTTCATAATATCTTTTCCTCATTTCTCATAACCTCCACTGGTTATTCCACATAAAATATATCTTAATTAAATCATATTTCCTTTAAGATTATAACATTTAAATGATCTAATATGTACATCATTATGATAGATACATGGAACACATCATGAACATAAGAGAGATTTGGTGGAAGCACCAAGTGATAAGCTACCATCCTGATAGGATCAAGAATCTGAAAGGGGAAAATATACCTAGCTCTTGATTTTCAATTATTTATAAATCACATTAATCTATTCAATGTAAGAATTTTAAGAAATACCTTTTCTTTAACTTCAAACTCTATACCTCATCGATGATTGTCTGCATGACACTTTTATAGACTTTGATCTGGCCATATGTGTTGTCGAATTGATCTAAATTTCTATATAATTTCATCAACTATATCAGGTGTGATTAGATTATTTCTTCTACTTTATTTCAGTGCATTTTATTTCTATACTTACTTCCAAATAGGTCTTCTTATCGATCTATTACAATACATTATTGAAGTCTATTATTGTAAGAAAATTAATTCAAAGGAAGTTGTTGATCCCAAAAACCATTGAAATTTATAGATACATCTCTTAACATTTCAATTGATGATTTAAAGATCCTCTCATGCCAACCATGTGTATAAGGATAACAATACGTAATGAAACTCAATTATGCATCTTGATCATACTGAATACTTCTTCAGAACATTGAGGTAAAACATGGATAAAAAACATATAAAATTTAATTTCAAACTACATGAAACCTTAATAATTCTATAATTAATATTAAGAAAATATGAAAACATATAAGTTATATTTGATATCACTGACGTGTTCTAATTTTATAAGGTGATTAAATATAAAAAAATTAATTTATAGAATAGAGATTTTAAGGAGAGTCTAAAAAAATCTATGGTGATGTTTTCCCATTCCTATTCTACTATGGGTAATGGTTGTAATATATATTGTCTTTAGCTTACCATTTTAACATAATAGGCACTGAGATACCAACATTTTAATATCAATTTTCATATTATCCCACCATAAAAAATATTTTATATAGTTATACATCTATTTACTTCCAATGAGTAATAGATAATGATGAAATATGAGCTCTATCCAATAGTTAATTCTTGAGGCTAGGTATTGATTGGAAACATACCTAGATTCTGAAAGTTTTCTTTCTAGAATTATCATTATTGATATCAATAACATTCTTCACCTTCTTCTATAATTCCATATCATCTTCATGCACCTTATTAATCCTCTTGTGGATGGATGGTTGACCATTCATATATCAAATATAATATATCTCCCCATTCATCATTATTTTATTATCCATATTCTACAAATCATTAGATATTGGATCTCTTTCAATCCACCTCATTTAAAAATTAGCATGGTATTTCCAAATCATAGAATCATCCACCGTGTTTTCAATAATATATTAGAAATTAATTGATTAATTATAATAGTTGATCAACTAAAATATTATTCTTTGTCACATATTCAACTCTTTTTGTGTAAATATATACTTCAATATTTTATGATCAATATATACACATCACACCTTTCATGATAAATTTAATGAAACCTTTTTTCAATGATAAAATTACTACTACAAACTCCTTATAAAGAGTCTGGTAATTAATAACATTAAATATTAATTTGAGGTAGTCATATGCTATCACCATGTCATTTTTCTTGAGTACTTATCCTGGCCCCTTATTTCATGAATAAATATAGTTCACAAACCTTTATCTTTTCACATTGGTCATTTTATTTTGAGTTATTTTTCTATTTATCTTTAGTATACTTTTCTCTCTTGGGTGTTACGTTTATTTTTTGGATAAAGGTATAAAATTTGTGGTGGATAGTGTGTGGAGCATGGTTGGCACACAATTAGAAGTAATCATGCACCTCTACCCAAGTAACCATTCAGTAGGTGGCTGGGTGAGGCAACCACTACAACATGTACATCACAAGGTTAGTTAGACCATGCGGGGTAACTGTGTCATAGGTTCTTCTTCGGTAGTGATGGTAGCATGGTCACCACATAGTTTCTCAAATTGTGTGGACTAACCATGTGACCTCTCCAGATAATTAAAATTTGTGTTTCAGGTTTCTCTCTCCCTAATATTTAATTCATAAACCCACTTTTTCATCCCACTTAGGATTATTATCCCTAGGAACCTCCCCATATCCCTATTATTCCTTTGGATATTCGATTTCATGGAAGATTTGGGGTTCTTCCTCCTTGATTCTTCAAGTAAATCTCTTTCTCCCTTGTTCTCTTCTTCCAATCTAAGGTTTATTCCCTCTTCTTTGGGGATTCAATTATTCAATGGGTAGGGAAACATTTTTTGGGTGATATATTGATTTCTAGGGTTTAATATTGATGTCTAGGGTTCAATCTTGCTTCTTGAAGGTGTGGTTGAGGCATGGTTGTAGTTTCTCACTAGATTATGGAAGCTTATACAGACAAGGTAGGTGATTCCATGCTTAATCATTATTTGATGAATTTATCATGATTTCATGAGTATTTTGTTGTGTAATATTTTTTATGTGTGTATTGTGAAAGTATTTCCTGAGTATATTTAACATGACTATGGTTTTAAAATGCGTTTTTATAAAAAATTTGGTGTTTTTATTTTTTAAAGACTTATTATGACTCTTGAGGGTGTTTTATAAATTGTGCAAGTGGTTTATTTAACTGTTAAAGCAGTTTGAATCATGTTTTGAAATATATTTGGTGTGAATTTTATTTAAAAATATTATTATAGTTTTTAAAGTGTTGGAAAATTATCAGTATTTCATTTTTTGTCTTGAATAATGTGAAAGTGATGTGTTTTGTGACTTATGTAACATCCTTGAGAACAAAGGGAAACATGGGTAACTAGGTGGGTGGACTATGACTAGTAGACTAGATTATTTGGAAGTGGTTCTTCTAGATTTCATTTAGCAGAATTGATGCTACAACAATATCTAAACATTGTGATTATTGGAGACAACTAGGCCCATGGGGTTCCCCCTCTAGTGGATCATGCACGAGAAAGATGTGATCATGGTTTCTATACCACCCATCACTAGGATACGATGTACCTAGTGTCCTATTTATAGCTAATTCCTAGAGGGTTATCCCATAACTTAGTTCTCTATGGTGATATCGTACTTACCATTGTTTTATAGTATACTTTTGGGTTATTTGAAAAAAAAACATGGTTTTCTTTGAATTTTTTTTCCATAAAACTATCTCTACCATTATTTTATGAAACATGATTTTGTATTTATCTTATAATGATTATATAATGGAAAATTATATTGGGTGGAAGCCTATGGGTCTTTGGCTCACACCCTACTAATACCTTTGAGTGTAAGTATAATTGGTTGTGTTTGAAAAAGGCAAAGCCAAGGCATTTGGAGATGGTGGTCCAGGTTTATAGATGTCTTCCTTGTGATGTGTTGTTGGTGATTGATTGAGGATGATGAGCCTCTAGTTATATGGTGGCTTTTGGGATATTTTTATTCTCCTTTGTTGTAGCCCCTTTTTGGTTTTTTGTCTAGTGTTGTATATTCAAATCTAGAAAATTGTTTATGCCATGTTTGGTTATTTGTTTCTAGATTTATTTTATTTATTTTTAGGGTTGGTTATGATAATTAAATCGGATAAAATCCTGAAAATTATTTATCCTTGAAACCTGGGAACTTGTTGCCTACTAGTGGGTATCAGGAATGCCCTTTGGGCCATGCCATGGACAGGTTCAGAAACCAGTTCAAATGACGACCTGGCATGGTCTGAGAGATATCCATTGTAGGGTATTGTAAAAAGAGGTGTATTGCTCAATATTCTTGTTAATTCATTTAAAATCTCTTCAAAACCATTTATCCATAATAATATAACCTTTTTTCAAGTCATCATACTGATTGTATAAGATTTTAATGATAAATATCTCACATAGATTTAGTAGTATCTAGCCAAACCAAAGAAATTATATATTTTAAAAACCATGGTTGGTTTAGGCCATCACTCAATATCATCCTACTATGAAGGATCGATCAATATAACCTCATATGAAATTATATCACCCATGAATGTATCTTCATGAATCCAAAATTCTGACATGGTAAATTTAGCATATAAATTATTCTTCCTCATTGGTCTTCATCACATATTACAAATTTTCGTCATGTTCTTCCTAACACAATTAATATATAAGAATACATTATATAATGAATTCCATAAACTGAATAATGTAATATTAAAATAGTTTATTCATTAAATCCATAAGGATAGTACTATAATTGGTATTTTCAAACGTAATTACTATAAATTCATAATAATCTTACCTCATAAGAAATTATTAATTGATGGTATCCAGGTCAAAGATCAATCTTAGAAAAATATAAATCTCCTAATTATTATTCCAAAAAACCATCGATACAAGGTAGAGGATAATTTTTCCTAATAGTGATATTGTTAATTTTTTGATAATCAATTGAAGGACACATTAAACCATTTTTCTTTTTGACAAAAATAATTGATGTACCTCTTAGAGAAGTAATAGTCCAAATAGATCCCTTATCTAGATTCTCCTGGTGTTTACTTTTTTAATTTCTACTACTCAATAGGATCAATTCTATAGATTATTTGAAATAGATATATCACCAGTTTTGAGTACTATTAAAAACTCAAATTCATGATTCCTGGGATGACTTATCATATACTTGGAAAATAAATCATCATGTTTCTAAACAATAGAAATATTTTAATTGTTAAATTTCTCCCCATTCATTTTCAAAAAATACCCCCCAAGAATATGTTGAAATCCACATATGATGGAAGTAATTTCTATTGGGTGATCAAGTTCATCATTACACAGTTATATAGTGTATGGATGATTCATAATATCAAATGTAACTTCCCTTACTTGATAATTGATATGTGTTATATTTTGAAAGATCCAATCTGGAACCAATTCAAATAGTTGAATAGTAATAAGATTCATAGAAAGAACATTCCCATAATCTTATATTGGATATGAGTTATAGACTTGTGATACGGTCATCTAAACATTATTTGTTTTCACTATCAATTAAATATATAATTGTTGATGTAGTGATGAGATAATCATATAAAATTCATCATATAATAGGGATTGGGGAAAAATGTAATGAAATAAAACATTTTTAATAAAAGATGGGATTATATGTGTACCTTTTACAAAATATATATGAATATCCACTTCATAATTCATAATTTACAAAACATTACCTTCTCCCCATGGATTATTTTGTGGTATGTTTCCATGATGTTAGGGTCATTTGATGGAATAAGGACCCATAAATATATAGTTAAAGCATTTTACATTGATGGATTCTCTGTTACCCTTCAAATCATGATCATGATGGTTTTTTATTGACACATTAATCAAAATCCCTTTTCTTGTAATCATGGGCCATGGTGATTCCTTCAATAATCATCAAACATTAGAAAATTCCCCTTTATCTTATTCCCCTCATCCATTTTTTCTCTATTTTCCTATTCTTCACATATATTAATTTGAATATATAAGTATTCCTAAATAATTTCACTCCCTTTATAGCATATGATACTATATCCCCATATGGTGAGAATGCTTAGGAGATTAGTATCATTTGAAGGATTATCTAAATCCCATCAATAAAGCACCCAATATTTCTCCATGGATTAGATATGTAGTTCCCATGTTTCATTGATTATGATGTAATGTTTTTTTAATACTTTCCAATATTTTTCAATTCTTTTTGTCTTAGACTCAGTAATCATCACTCCATATCTTCTCAATGTTCAAGAGAAACATATTTTTTCATTTAAAATTATTTAAAATCATTTGAATACTAGCTCTCTACTTCTTACTCATCCATAGAGTTCTGAATTGATTTTCAATTTTGATATGCATCCCATGTGAGATGATAAAATACCCCGAAAACCTTCTCCATTTCATTACATAATAAATAGAGAAATATCTTTTTTAAGGATAATTTTTATTTCTCAACATCAAATGGATTTTTTAATCCATTGAATGGAGAATTTATTACTTGCATAGAATGGTCAAAAAATTTAAACCACATTGAGGATCAATATACTTTTATATTCAGAAAAGTTTATTAGTTAAAACCAAAGTTAGTTACCCCAATATAGTTATAATTTTTATGTTCCATATTTAGCTCCAACTCATGCTTCATTATCATACCCAGAATGGAAATCCATATATATATTATATGAATTAATGCAGTTTTCATTCCTTCAAATATATTCCATTTCAAAAAATTGTAATATACTATAATAGATCATAACATTATGAATCACAGTGTATAACCTTTAAAGTAGTTAAACACGTATCATAAATTTTAAATTTATTCATAACTAATTATAAAATCAAAATCAATGTTTCATTTGGAATATTCCTAATTGGTGAAAATATTTTTCAAATCTTTCATAACGGTCGATAAATAAAATGTATATTAACTGATGAATATCCTCTTATAGTTTCAAACCACGTTAAAAAAATGGTACGGTCACATTACATAATAACGATATCTAATATATACATGAAAAACTCTATCCAAGGTAATTATTCCAAGATACATATGTTCTTAAACCACATCCACTTGTGTTAATATGAAAAATATTTTTTTTTATGAAAACCATATAATCTCTACCTTAACAAGACATTAGTATGTTTTCATATACATATAATTTTCCTCAAAATTAGTCTTAGGGACATGTTCCCTCATTTATTTTTTCCCTAAATTTAATTTCCAAGGTTTTTAATAAACATCATATGATTAAAACAATAAAGACCTGAACCCTATAATCCTAGATATGGTGGTTACCTTATTATATTAGAATTAAATAAAATAAATCAAATCCCAAATGGCTGAATAATTTGGTAATTTTTGTAAAATAGAAACATATGTGGATCTCACATTGCATATGAAAACATAAAATACAACATTATATTGTCTTTAAGAACATCATTATTACCCCTATAATATCAATGAATATTAGTCATAATTCACTTCATAGAATTGTGATAATGGAAATAAAATAAAGGGGTGAGATATGATGCTCAATTAGGGTATTTGTGTAGTTGAATATATCAAAGAATGAATAATATTTCCAAAATTAATGATGATCAAATAATAATAAAATAATCACATGGTCTTGAGAATTATCCATGGATATCATAATTATTTAAATAATTATATGGAAATCAATAAATTATTTCATATTTATGGAATGAATAATAAAATACATCTTAAATATTCCTTTGTTTTCTCATAACAAGACATATACATATATGGGTAAGGGATCATCCATATAGCCAACATTTTTTCTCAAATGATACCTAATGATTCATCGAGGGTATATTTAATTTTGAGCCCCACTAGTCACTTAATTTGTCCAATGCATTCATAATATGAATATACAAAAAAACTTAATCATGATTAATTAAAAATCAATAACTTTATGTATTAAATAAACTAGAATATGATATATCAAATATTTCCCAAATCAAACTAATCATAAATCATCTTGAGAAATATGGTGGATAAAATTACTTGTGAATATCCTCGTTATATGATTTAAAAAATTATTTTTGACATATATGAAAATACTTTATGGGATAATATTAATATTTATTATGGATAATACTATTTTCACTTTGAAATCACTCATTTAAAATCTAAAAAATATCTTAAATATTAAGAATAACATGACATTTGAATAGAAATTTAGAAACTTATAATTTAAGCATCAAATCATTAGGTATTCATGATGTAATGAAATTATATTTATGTCATGTATGTTAAAACGTTCATTTCCTTCACATTTTCAATAAAGTTCAAAAGTACATTGTTTGGATAATGGAAGGAATATTAATTTTAGATCATTTTTAAAAAAGTAAAACATGTATAAAGATTTATTTAATAGGTAATTTGATAGTATTAAAAATATTCTTCAATATATATTATTGAAAATATCAAAATAAAAGAAAAACATTCTCAACTGAGTAGACAAAAAAAGTCAGTCATCATTAAAAAATATTATTTTTGTTTCATGTGTACATAAAGAGAGTAAAATTAAAGAAAAATATTAATTTATAGAAATAAATAGAGGATAAGAAAATGGATTGGGTTTAAGAATTAAATATAAAATAATTCCCATGGTAAATACATGAACATAATCAATTTTGAATAAAGGAAAATTGTGAAACAAATACTTACCTCACATCCTACATCCTTCCTATGTGTGTGGGAATTGAAAAATTTATGCCATTCCATTTAATATAAAATTCATGATGTGATACTCAATTAGAAAGAATAAGATGAGTTTGAGAAACTATTATTCTCTATAATAGAATAATAATCACATTGGATTTTCATGTGTGGAAAGACATCTGTAAATTGAGGGTTGAGGATTCTATATAAATGTTTCCCAATCTAGTACCATGGTGGTGAAAACCTTCTTCTAAGAGTAGGCCTTTGATTTTTAAAATGGATAATAAAAAGTTGTTGATTCCTTAAAATGAATTTTTAGGGTAGTTGGTCACTTTTGTTCATCATAAAACATCTTGATAGTGTGTTTAAACCATATCTAGTGTTATATATTTCTTCACATACATTTATTTTAATGCTCATAGAGCTCAAATGGATGTATCAAAAAAAATCATTGAATGTTTTTAATTTTTCAAAAAATAATTCCATTTTTCACTCAATTAGCCCATACATCTTCATCACAAATATCATAAAAGTCCAATATGTGTAGATAACCTATCCAACCAATACTATATGGAACACCTTCATGTACAAGCTAGTGTGGCACGCCTACACAACCAAGCCTTCACGTCACACATGTGTGAAAACTATAGTGAATGTTCAGGATTTGTGACCAACTTGAAAAAATAACCTATGAATGAGGATTATTTAGATAACCTCCATCACCTAGGGTCCTAGGTTTCCCTATAAATAGAACCTTAAATATATTTATTTTAAACACATGGAATCCATATAAAACCTCTAAATGATCTACTCACCCATACCCCCTGTGAAAGTCTCAAAGACGTCTGGGTGGCCTAATAAAGCTAAAGAGTATGTAATTAATAAAGGATAAATATAAATATATTAATTATGGATTTATGCACCATGAAATCAAAACCGTTATAAATAAAAATCCTTATATTGTCTATACTAGGGTGGAGGGAAAAATCAGCTTCATAACCTATGTGACCCCCTTTCAAAAAAACATGTAAAAACCCTTGAAGGTCAGAGAAATTTCTCTCCCAAACATTATATAACCTGGTGATATTCCCCAAATAATTAATAAAAGGGTATCTTAGATAACACTTGGGTTTAAGTGTCCCAAGTTAACCTATGTTGAAACTATATGAGACACCTCCCAATCCTACCCAATTTTTTGATACATGAGGTTCCTCCTAGCTCACACAGGTATCGCCTTTTTAAAGAAACCTCTAAAAAACCCTCATATCCAAAATTATAGAGAACACGTTCTTTAATTACTCTCATTTAAGAGAGTCCAAATTAAAAAATTCACTGAGTTCCTTTAATTTTTAAGATCAGAGAACAAGACACAGCACTGTGTCTCCTAATATATTGTGTTTTTCCTTAGTAAAGTAGTTACAACACATATCCTAACATATATGTTGGGTCCTTAGGGATTTTTACAATTGTGCATATCTTAAATAACAGGGTACTAAACTAGGAGGTAGTGCCTAATACATACTCATTTCAGATAGTAAGGGGAAACACATTCCTTTTAATTTTATGATTTCAAGTATTATATCCTTTTATCCCTATATCTAAAATTTAGAATAGGGAATCCATCTTGGAGTAATATCATAGTTTATTTGGAATTAAATCTCCAACCTTTAATACCCTCACCCTCATTCACCAAGAGATTAATGAGATTCTGTGAAAATCTAGATCTTCCACTTTTGCTTGTTTCCCAAATCTAGCATGGATAACATGTGTATTAAGTTCAGTGGTGAACATGAAACTAACATGATTAAATATTATAAAATGTTCATCATAATTGTTGTAATCCTTAAACCTCTTCAACATCCCCTCAAAGGGATATATTCACCTCTATGAAAAGTGTCTATGGTCCATATTCCCAATGAAGTTACACTGGACCTCTTACTAAGTGTAATACCCAACATATCTAGAATATATGGGATTTTATTACATTAATGAAAGAGTATATATGAATCCTCCCTAAGGTTTAAACCGAACACATCTAAACCAAAATCATCCTTATTATGACATATTCCTAGTAAGATCAGTTCCAAACCTATGAGGTTATATTCCTTTAAGGTCCTTCACACTATATCCACTCAATAAGAGAAATTAAATAATTATGATAAAAATGGTTCTATGTATTGTGAATCCATATTCAACCCCCAAAATCAGGCATCAGACCTATGATGAAATTTTCATTATAACCAAAAATGTTGAACCTCATTTGAATCCTTTCATTAAACAAAATAAATATGTTTCCAAAATATTATGCCCCTTTTTATCCCAATAAAATAAAATTGTATCGTAGACGGGTCATTTAAGACAATCAATTAAACATGTATATATTTATTTTTCTTCATATTTGAATAGTTCCCATGTTTGTGTTTATTATTTATATATCGAAGAATTCTCAATATAACTCTCTTCAATAAAAATGGAATGACTTCAACAAAAACTAGCTTATGCAATGCTATTTTCACATGCTAGGTACATAGCTGGCTAGATGATCCTTTCATCGACCCAGTGTCTCAAACATCGGGAATCAATAATACTTGTTTATGACTACCCCATCAATGAGACTGAACATGATGCCTTCCATTGTATAAATCCCTACTAACTAGACACTTAGTGATGGATGGTGTTAAAGAATAAATCATCACCCATTGTCCTCTCAAATTAGTTTGAAATCCTTTCTCTAGAATAAAAAAATAAATTCTCCCACTCAAAGGGATTAAAATAAAGAGGTATCTAGGGGCCTTATCTAATCATTATAGGATTCTACAAAAAGGGATCCTTCTATAAATTTCAGGAAAAAAACCAAATGATATAAAATCCTCAGTGGGATGAGTATACTACCCTATGGGATCCCTCTTAGGTTATTTAGGTCTGAGTGACTAATAAATCCTATTAATTGTGACAATAAATCATACCAAAATATGATCACATCCCCATTAACACTAAATAAATTTTCTAAAAACACATCATGGAAACACATGATTAGACCTATATACAATCTTTCATACATCATGTCTGCCAAAATAGTTTACCACTAACATGTGAAACATTTTGGAACACCCTGAAAACAAATTGACAGTATTCTTATATCTCTACCACCACAAATTACCACTTCTAGTATATTATAGAATGAAATAGATGAAATAAGTAGGGATGGATCCCCTCTCCTACTATGATATGGGATTATATTCCCATTCTAGCTGTTAAAGTCACAATGTACATCTTTTTAATTATGGAAGGATAGGTATCTATCCATTTCCACATTCTACAAGTATTCTAGGATATAATATTATCATAAATAGTGGTTAGGAGTAGTGTAAAAACCCTTTATATGTATTTTAAGTTCTCCATATACACGATATGATGTCCACCCATGAGCAGATTCATTCTTTTACTCTCATCCATGTGGGTATTCAGAAAAATCCTATCATAAATAGATGACATCATAGAATGTATACCCCCATTCCAAATGAAGATCATTGTTTATTTAGATGTTTTCCTAAATAAAAGATTACTTACTTATAAAAACCCAATAATGTTTTTGGAAAATCCATGAAATGACATAGATTTATCCCATGAAGTCTCCAATGATTGATAGTAATTTTTCACTGCATGTGATTCCAGTCGCCCAAAGGGGTGTTTCTAAAAAGAATTTTCACCAAAGAAAATTTAAAAAAAATGGTCATTACCATAACTATGATCGACTAAAGTATGTTTTTATATGTTCCATAAAAGATATGTAAATGGTTACCCATAATATTTTAGATTCATTACTAAATTACCAAAGAAACTATCATAACTACAAAGGTTCTCTTCAAAAATTTTATAAAAGTTACTCTGGAGGTCCTACATGGAATATTTACCATGATAACCTCATTTTTAGACATGAATTGATCTTTCATGTGAACATGTATCTTCATGAGAACCATGGAAACCCCCATATTTGATATATGATTAAATGGTAAAAAGGTCAATCTCTATCCATCATCTACCCTGAAGGTCCTACCTAGTGAATATGATATAGATTTTTCCCTTCCGATCGAAAGTTGATCCATGATGGTAGGCCTCTAAAGAATGGAATTTTCTATTAATTTCTTCCCCATAATAATATTTCATTTCAATAAGTAGGTCCTCCCCTTTCTAAATAAATTTTGAGAAATCCCGAATATTGTGAGGATCTTGGGAATATAAGATAGTTATGACTAGTATTTTATCATTGAAAAGTTATATTATATATCAACTATAAGATATCTTGAGTTAGTATTCATATTATGAATAACCCCTGTTTCATTATCTTACCAATACAATGGAGAGGATTCCCCCCCCAACACCACTTCATAAGATAAAGTATCAAGAAAATATCCACATTTTCAGATCACATGGAAGAATATTGCATGGAAAGTAAATAGAATTCATTTCTAATGAGGTGATAATTAGTGACTAATAACATTACAGTAATTTGTTTTCTAATAGATACCCATGAATATATAATTATGTAGATTTAATTAGAATAATTCATGATTGAAATTATCTTCAATATATTGAAAAATATTCACTACCAAAATTCTATTATTCTACCTTATGATAGATATGAAACTCATGTAAATTAAAGAGGGAAACATCATCAAAAAAATTGACATGGACACCCTTCTAGCTACATGAACTCTAAAATCAAGAATGTAATGGGTGGGTCTTACATGTGAATTCTTTATTTCATTATGCAAGACAAGAAAATTGATTGATGACACTCATCCAAAATTCATTTCATGGGACGTAGTGAATATATATAATTTCATTTTACCTTATTCCATGATCATAAAAGTACAAAATAAGTGACATCATGTAATTTAATTTCTTATAGATGACTCTCAAAACCATGTTTTTCTCTAAAAAATGTTATGATGACTAATAATTGGCCCTAAAAATCTGAAAAACATCAGGATCGATGAGAAGTATTCATTAAAAAAATATTATATTAAGTAACCAAAAATCTTGATCAAGCTTCCCACTAAAGGTATGCTAATTATTGGGTGTCAATGATGCCTTCAGAAGAAACTGGATCATATATAGACCATATGGTTCACCCAAATCATGCTTATATGGGGATTCATAAGATTAAGATGGAATCCATTGCAGTTGATGCTATTAAAATATAGGGTCAGCCCTGGTCTAAAATCTTAGTGGAATTTTGACCATAGCATTCCCCCGCAGGACTACTAAATCCAGTTTGAATTTATTCTGAAGAGGATTAAGTGGAACCCATCCCACAGAGCTGGGGTAATTTTAACCTCAACCTACTCCCAAATGGAAATATATCTTTTAAAATTATGGAGTATTGTTGTAACAAGACACTTACTAATTAATCACATATCATGACTCAATATCCTTATTGGGGACATGTACGATTAAACTACCTAGATATTTCATATGTCACATCCTTCAAAAAGCATATCCAAGAGAATATTTAAAGGAAAGGATGAGGCCTTGAAGTGGCCACAAAAAATCATTATATCAAAGGTGAATATACTCCTAAAGATCGCTATCAATTGATAAAATATTTCAAGCACAAATGAACATACTCTCAATATGGGACTTTTGAGGCACAAAAAAGGAATTATAAATCATTATAATACTTTAAAACTATCCATGCATATTCTACAGAACATGAAGTCAAAGTAGAAGAACATAATGTGGATGCTACCATTCAAATGATGCTCCACACTTATGTAAATTAAGAATATATGTAAAAGAGAAACCAGAAGCTCACAAAAACATTAGCAGTTCTTATTAATGTTCAACTATTACCCCCTCAATGAGATTTAACCAAAGAAATGGGTAAATTTATTGTTATATCCAACACTTTACCCAAAATAGTTGAACCTCATATATTAAATGATAGGTTCAAATGGTATGTGATAGGAATGAATGAGGTAAAGAAATTTAATAAAGACTGAAAAAATGGTAATATGCACCACCATGTGTTTTTAAGAATTATTTATTATTTTTAAAAAAAATTAAATTTCTATGATAGCTCACAATACAGACAACATCGAGTTTTGACAAACCATGACACGTTATTAATATTATTATTTTAAAAGGCCATTATTACCAAACCATTTAAAATTCAGAAATTAATAGGAATAAAAAAATAATTATTAATTATAATGATTTTATACAATGAAAACATATTTAAAAAAATACTCAATTTTTGGTAAATTCTTAATATTATTCGAATACTTATTTTCTCAAAAGAAATGTCTTTTATTTTAAAAGGATATTATTACCAAACCATTTAAAATTAAGAAATTAATAGTTATAAAAAAATTAATTATTATTTATAATGGTTTTATACAATATAAACATATTGAAAAAAATACTCAATTTCTGGTAAATTCTTAATATTATTCGAATACATATTTTCTCAAAAGAAATGTTTTTATTTATTTTTGTAAATAATAATAACATTTTTTGAAACATTTATAAATTAAATTTGATAGAAAACATTATTTTTAAAATAATTATTTAAAAAATAAGTAATGGTAAGTATTTATGATTTTTATGAAAAGAATATTTTTTTCATTGAATAGTAAAATATAAAGGATTTTATTACAAACATCCTTTTCATTTAAAAAATTAAAATATTCAAATTTGTTATGAATGGTTATGAAAGAAAATTAGTTCAATAATATATTAATTAATACAATTTAGTTCATTAGAATCATTTAATTATTGAATCCTTATTTAAAAATATTTTTTTATCTTTTGAACATTTTCTCTTTGGAAACGCGCTTTAATGTCATGTGTGGGGTTTTAATTTCAAGTTTAATTTATCCAATTATGTGAATAGAATATGAAAAAATATATTCCATATTATCAATTATAATAATTAATATTATCTAATAATGTGAATATAATTTTTTACCAAAATGATTAATATAAACAGTATAATGTATTTACCGTAGTTAAGGTAAAAACGGGTTTACCGTGTGGTTAAACTAAAATGATAAGTGTTAAAAATGACATAAAACATATAACAAATTCATATTATGATATTATATAGATCTTATCATGTCTAAATATTTATTATAGTCCATTTTTTATCATTTTGGTAAGTGAAAAACTTTGTTACACATTTTTCTTTCGGAACATTACAAGTGTGCCACTCAACTCACTTATAAAATGGAACCTCTTATCCACTCCTCTTTACAGTTAAAAAACCATTTAGTACCTCAAGGATCTACCCAAATAGATTCCCAAATTATCTCCTCTCATTATATAAACCTTCTGTTTTTAAAAAATCCAGCTTATGAAATCTTTGGGTGTTTACAAAAAGAAGTTGTCTGAATAAGTGCTAAAATCCCTAACTGAGTGATTTTTTTTTCTTCCTCCACCTCTATAAATTATTTTTAAAATATACTTATATAATATCCTTAGTATGTCACATATAATTATATTTTATTATGTTAATTTTTTGACCTTAATATTTTTCCTCTTCTATCAAATGGGTTATTAAATCATCATTCGTGTGTAAAGAAGAC
Source organism: Viscum album (assembly GCA_963277665.1). Lineage (NCBI taxonomy): Eukaryota > Viridiplantae > Streptophyta > Magnoliopsida > Santalales > Viscaceae > Viscum > Viscum album. The sequence goes on along the minus strand of OY728155.1, from coordinate 856,119,547 downwards.
GGCCACCCCGTGAAATAATGTTATTCATTATTCCAACACCATGACTCATAGATGGATATAATTATGAATTAATTGTTTTTATATGATATGTTTTTATTTAGTATGATTTTTATATTTTTATATGTCTTATTCCTTCATACTTTCCATTCCATAAGAATAAGATAATGTCGCTCATGTGTCTGATGAACTACCACATCCCGAAGCAATGTGATTCATTCATGCATTACATGGAAGTTATTGAGAAAGGGTTTAATTAACATATGTTATATATATTAAAAAAAATGATTATTTAATAATAATATATTATTTAAAAAAATCATTTCATCTGTTGACAAAATAAAAATAGCATTCATGCATATATACGACCAACCATCTCTATGAACAGTGTATTTCATTTTCTATCTCTAAAATTTATGGATTAATATAAATAAATATATAATTAACATACACTATATTTTTATAGTTTTTATAATTATTTCTATTATTGAACCATGATTAATGTAAGATGACTTAAAATTAGAAGTCAAAACATACATGAAAAACAACACAGTTATTACCCAAAACGTGATTTTTTCGAGGAATTGTAAATAAAAATTTGATAAAAGGTAATAATTAAATAATATATGATATGATATATATTATTATATTTATATAATATATTTATATTAAGATTATACTTATTATACATGAGGTTCAAACGTGTATAAAGAAATTGATACTTATGGTAAGTGATTTATGTCTCACTTTTATTCTGATGAATGTATTTTATGATGATTATCCTAAAAATAATGTGGTTAAGGATCCCTCTTTTATGGGGTTTATGGTTAAAAAATATACCACATTGGTAATGTCTTTTGTCTCAATTTTCCTTCTTTGAGATATATGATATGTTATACACCTAACATCTTTTATGATCTGCATATAAAAAACTATTTAAATGTAACATCATTAATATAATTATTATCATGATATTTTAAGTTTCATTTAACATTTCTATTTCATGGGTATTGTGATAAAATGTTTCAAAAGTGGTAATGGTTTTATGTAAAAATCTCATCATTTATCTAAATTTCTCATGATTATGCATCCAATACTAAAATAGTATGATATATCTCTCAAGAAACACCTTCATTTTATTCTCTACTAGCTATTTCATAGAAATAAATGTTTTACCTTTTATTTTTATCTATTTATGTAAACATGAATTATATATAATTTTTTAAAAAAAATCATCTTAATTTATATATTCTGTTGATAATACTTTTTCTTCCAAAACTATTTTTTATTAAAAAAACCATAATATTTTTGAAATTATTAAAATGTTTTATTAAAAACATTTTTACAACTTTTTTATGTTTTATAATTTTTTTAAAAGAAGTATTCTTTTCCTTTTCCAATCAATGATAGTTTTTCTTTTATAGAAAATGTGTGTAGAAAATTTGTTTTAATTTGTATTACATGATCAAAATTTTATGCTATAACGACCTTCATTTCATTTTAATCTTTTATTACAATTTTTAAATGATATTTTCAAATGGAATAATTTTCAAAAAATATATTTTTTTAAAAAAATTGAATCTAAAATATTATTTTTATGATTAAATAATTTAAATTATTTTTTAATATTATTTTATAAGTTTTCAATGATATTTTAAAAGAAAATGATTTCAAAACAATTTTATTAATTTTAATTTTAAAATTTATTTTCAAAAAAAATTAAATTTTCCTCGCAAAATGTTTCATGTGATCTTTCAAAATCATTTTATATCTAAGATAACATTTTTTATGCTAATTGTTATTTATTGATCTATAGTCCAATGAGACTATTATTATTATTTCTCTGGGTGATTTTTTTGTCATGAACAAATGTTCAAAAAACCCCATTTCTCTTCCATGGGTTATACCATTATAAAATAATAATAAATCCAGCTTCTTTTTCTAAGGGTTATGATTTGAAGAAACAAGGAATGGTTATTGAACCTTCTTCTTTTATACATGTTAAGATATGAAAAAAGTTATATGAAACCCATTTATTTTTATGTTTTCTGATTTGATGAATGATTTATGGTCTTATGTCATGCATATTTATGATTTTCATTATGTGATTGTGTTTACATTATAACCATGTATTGTGGTTACATTATTGTAACACACTAAGTTTTTATAGAACATTTTTTTTCTTGAATAAATGAAATTTTCATTAATGTCTTTCATTTAACGTAGTCAAACATTCCATTCACAGGAAACTTACTTGGTGTGCATTGCATGCAACATTGACTTTGTGTACGTTATACACAACACTGAGTTTCAACAAAATATATAAATTTCTATAATTATTTAAATGAAATAATTATAACCTACCCATTAATAATAGTAATTTGAATAGTAATAACTAATTTTAAAATATTTTCTATAATGGTTTTATATAAATAAAATATATTGATAATGAAAGATATAATTTTGGGTAATGTCCTTATATGTTTAAAAATATTATTTTATCAAATGAACTACTTTTCATATACTTCTGTGAAAAACAATAAAATTAATTTTAAAAAGATTTGGAAATTGAATTGGATAATGCCAAAAAATTTGAATATATAATTTTGAAATTAGTTTAGAGTGAATTATTGGGATTTTTCTGAGAAACTTTATTTTTGGATGAATAGTGAAAAATACCGAATTTTAATTCAATACTAAATTTTCATATAATTTATTTATAAGTCTAAATTATTTTTTATATTTGTTTAAAATTTTAAATATAACATATTTTTATCCATTAATCTGTTGTGTGTAATTAGAATCAATTTCACTTTGAAATAGGGTATAAAACATTGTAAACATTTGGATGTTTTTAATTTATAAACCCACATTGTCGTCCCGTCTACGGCATTAAAGTAAAATTAATTTCTGACACTTCATTTATTTGAATTTGGTAAAAATAAATAAATAATCTTATTAATGATAATTTATAATTCTCATTATTTTAAACTTAGATTTTGACTAAAAATATTAGTGAAAGTGATTAAAATTAATTACAACGATTAAGAAAAAAAATTAGGTTAGCAATCTTCTAAACCATTAATTTAAGACCCAAAATTACCTAGAAACTTGTACAAGATACATTTATTGGAACTATTTTGACCCTATAATCCCTTTTATTTAATATTTCCCATTATTGTATCCACATGGAATGGGGAAAATGTTAGTGTAATTATTTTTCCCAAACTTTATAGGAGTGACACTTCACCACTATAAAATGGCCTCCTCTCCTCCCACTTTCTCACACCTATCAAGAAACAGAGGATCGACCAAAATATTCCAAAATATCTCCTAAAAATACCAAACCTAAACCTTTAAGCCTTTCATTTTTTATAAATAAAACCAAGTAATACCTTTTGTGCAAACCAAAAAAAGTTACCCAAATAAGAGGTAACATCCTTCATCAATCTCCCTTCTTTTATTTTCCTTCTCCACCCCATAAAATATACTTATTACATGATTATATAATAACACAAGTATACTAAATATACTAATATTTTATTATATTAATGTTTCTACCAAAAATTACACACACTTTCATCTAATGGGTAACGAACAAATTGTTTACGCCGACGACGAATTATTGCCTCACGAAATGATAATTGTTCATTTTTTATTTTTCCCAATTTCATGGTTTGTAATTATGATGGAAAATATGTCTATTTATGATATATATTATATTTATTATGTATTTAATATTATATAATTATATTATAACACATACCTTTAAAATTTCTAGGTTTTTGTAAATATGTTAATTTTTGTTTGCGGAAGTGTGGACAACCACCCCATCAAAGTGATGTGATTCGTTCACACACTACATAGAATGTGTTAAGGATGTGTTTATTGAACATATATAGTATATATGATATAATAATGCTACTATAATTATATTATATACATAAATACATATACTTTAATTTCTTTCTTTCTTTCAATACGATAATAAAACAGAAACGATGTTAATGCGTACGTACGACCTACTGTCTCCATAAATAGTGAATTCCATTTTATACTTATATATTAAATAGATTATTATAATGCACATATACTGAATATAAGTTATATTTATATCATTTTTTACATTATGTAAATCATTATATATGTATAAGGACTAAATATTTAACAAATTAAGACACATGCGAAGAACAAAGCTGATATTACCAAAAGTGAATCCTTAACATAGAATTACTCACAAAAAGGAAATATAAATTAATAATAAATAAATATATAGTATTATATATAATAATATGATAATGTGATGTATTTATAATAAAATCATATTTATTATACAGTAATGTTTAACGAGTTCTATGAGAGTTAAGACATGATGTAAGGGTATTTCATCCCACTTTTGATATTTGTGAGATACATGTCATGTTCACCACCCATTTATTTTATGTCGTGTATATAATAACCATGAATGTATTCTATTATTACTGTTTTTAAATTTATGGGTTTTTAAATATTAATTCTATGATCTTTCTTTAATATAGTTTATATTTCAATAGTTACCAAATCGGTATGGCAGTTTCGTCTCAATTTTCCTTCTTCGAGACACATGTTTTTTATGAACCTACATTATTTTTTGATATGTATATAATTACATTTTACATGTTATATTATAAATTTATTTTATATAATGATATTTTAAGCTTCATGTAATTTCTTTTTCTTACATGGATTTTATGATTCCAAGTTACCATGTGGTAAATGTTTATTAAAACAATCTCATCGTTTATCAGGATTGTTTATGATTATTATCCCATTGATGAAATATTATTACCCATATCTCAATAAAACTCATGAGTTTTATTATACTGTATTTATTCAGTATATATCCATGAATTGGTACCAATTTATAAATCTATTTTACTTAAGATAATTATGAAAAATAATTAAGAAAAATCTTATCACATTTCTCTCTTTATTCAGAAATAAATTTTATTTTAGAACTCATGTTATTAAAAAAATCATAAATTATTTTCAATGAAATGGATTTTAAAAACCATTATGGTTTTAAAATCTCCCATTAAAATTTTTAAATTGTTTTTCCAAGAAAAATATATTCAAAAATTTCGTTTATTTTAAAAAAAAAATCAATGAATAAAAGATAATTTTCTCAAAAAATGTTTTTAAAATATATTTCAAATTATTTCCCATATAATATGAAATTTTTTGGCATTAATTAAGTATTTAAAGGGAAATGATTAAATGTTACCATTCAAATTCCTTCTCTGAATTTATTATGTTTTTTTGGCATGATGTTTATGGAACTTGTTTCTCATTCACAGGTTATATGCTTTTCAAAACTGCTTATTTTCATAGGTTATAATTTTGAAATGATTATGAAACTTGAATTTATTTTCATAGATTATGATATGATTACATGCTTATGGTACCCATTTCATTTCATGGGTAATGATATGGTTATTTATGATTTTTAGAACATTTATATATGATCTTATTATGAGATTAGTGGAACCTATATCTCCCTCTAATGCATTGGGTAATGATTTATATCTCATTAGATAGACTAACATAGTATTGGGAGTGATACTTGACTACTAAGATGTCCATATGAGTGAACGATGACTACCAAAATAGTATGGAGAGTGAAATAATACTAATAATATGGCCATAGAAGTGAACTATGATACCAAGATGGTATGGGGAGTGAATCCATACTACTAAGATAGCCTTATTATTGATGCCTTGACTACTATGAATATAATTTTTACATGGTTTTGTATTTGTAAAAATTCCATGTCTAGTTCATATGTTATTATTTCATAGATTATGTTCTTTATTTCCATATGATTTATTTCTTATAAACTTCTTTGATTTATTCCATGATTCATGTTAATAATCATATTATATGTAGGGTATGATATTCTAATATTATGATTATGTCCTCATACCCCTATTCTCTTGTTTATGTTAACATGTCTCCATTGTTTACCCTTACTGAGAATCTAATCTCGCCCATTTTTATGTTTCCTTTACTAGGTTATAAAGATATGTATTAAGTATTATGTGTCTAAGAAGGGTTCTTGTCATGAAGAACCTAGTAAGAGATAATGTAGTTCACTTATGTACCAGACATTATGTTTCCATGTTTCCAAAGTCACTAGACTAATATGGTCTTTAGTAATATGTTTGTATAACTTTTTAAGTATTATTAAAAAATTATGCAATGTTAATGTATGAAAATTTAGGGTCGCTGTAATTATAACCAAGTATAAAGGTTCTGTTATAACCTAGGATTTTGGTTATTTTTTTACTAAATATGGGTTGGGTAAATATCTCCCTATAATGCATTGTGTAAAGCGTTATATCTAGTTAAATAATAATAAGAAACAAGTTTATGGGCTTGAACAACTATGGTATAAAATTTAGTCTCAATCCACTATGGGAAATAGGTTTTTCTGGATCAGTAATGAGAAACATGTGATAAATCATGATCCACTATGTTGATGGTCAAGGTAGTTAACCTTAATGTATGAAATAGTTTTCTATATTTGTTTTGGTTCCACACATTTATCACATGATCATATGGTTCGTGTTTAATATATTATGATTTATCAATATCATGGAACATGTTTTCAGAATTGATAATGCTTTATTCTTTGATGCATGGTTATGATATATTATTTTTTGGTTATGAACTTTAAATGTTATTTTCATGATAACATACCATTTTACTTATCTTATACATTCATATGATCACATGTTTTTATTTCATATTTTTTCCCTTACTGAACATTTAAGATCACCCTTTCTTATATTTTCTTTTCTATGCTGTGTTAAATGGTATAGGTAGGGTTTACTTAAGAGTATTACTATATTATATCACTGTGGGAGATGTTGAATATCTTTAATGAAATAATAAGATTGTGTTTCTATTCTCTAAAGACACTAAAATATTAAGTTGTATCAGAATTTGTTTATGAAATGTATTGAATATTAATCTGAAAATATATAATATTTCTGTATGAAAAGACTTGGTCCTCACAGTTTTAACTAGATGATAGATTTAGTTAATATTTTGAAACTGGTATATGAAAATATTAGTGAGATAACTAATGATATGTCTCAAGATAATTTTAACAATTATTCAAAGTATAGTAAAATTTCCTTTAATTGGTTAAAGGATAGATAGAGTGGTTTATAATAAAATACATACCTTTCTGGATATTACAAATGGATGTGGCTCTGGAAAATAATATGGGTAATAAATCCAAATGGATGCATTGAGATGGACATGATCATCACCTGGTGAATGAAAATGGTCATTGCTACACACCAGGTCTGACAGTCCTTAGGGACATTCTATGATATTCACTAACACTTTATGAATCAGCATTATGGATTTAAAATAATGATGAATATGAATAACCATTGATAAACCTAAGGTTTTATAGATTAAAAATAAGGTTCCGTTTTTTATAGATAATATAAGTTATTTTTCATAATATGTGGTTCCCCAAAAATAATATTGTTTCTTATTATATTTTTTTATAGTAAATGGATTGAACATGAATGAACCATATTGATGCTGATTGAAATAGAAAATGCAATGATTTTCCTCCTGATCTACCAAATTTTATCAGAGTTGGAGTGAAATTTCTCATTTCTATGATTACATAAGATTATAAACCTATTAATCAGGTTGAACATCTCAATGATCAAGTGAGTTAAAAACATTCTATTGAGTCCTTCATGAGGCCATTTACTTCATCTTTTATTATATCCACTAGTCCAATACATCCCAAGAAATGGGCCAGTACCACTGAAAATATGCATTTCAATATTCATTGTTTAGTGCATGGAAAGTAATTTTGGATGATTATCATTTTTAAGGTTAAATAGACAAATAGTTAACTCTTACTACAGATATGAGGGAATAATAAGAAATTGAGTTTATGTAATGGGAAGAGTTTAATGGGATATTACTCAGTGTTTAATTCCATTACATTATATAAAAAAATATAGATACAGAATTTCCTGAGCTTAATGAACTTTTTTTTGATTCTATCGATATATATGAATCTAATTTTACGATATTTTAATTATACAATTCTGACTTAATCATCAACCATGAAAGAAAAATTGATCAATTCATTAGTGGAATAAAACCAATTCATCAAAAAGGCTTGTATATAACAGACATAAGTAAAAATGAATAAGTAATATGATATGCTAAGAAGGTAGAAATGTAAATTGGATATTCACACCATTATTATGGTTTTTATAATAAAATGAATATTGATTCATGGGAAAACTCAAATAAATCACATTGTTGAAAAATATTTCATCCATCGGTATACCATAAATGTTGGAAGAAGCATCATGATAAATTCTTAAATAGATGTGGGAGGTTATTTGAATTTTGAAAGGTATACCATAAAGCCCATGATTGTTGAAATGTGATTAATGTTACTGTTAATGAATGGGGAAGAAAACAATAACTAATGCACCACCCCCAATCCAGTGATTCAAGTGTGGGGATCTTGTGAATTATGAAAATAAATTCCCTAATCTGAGGGATAATGTGGATGATAATCCACAACAAACTTTAATGAAAAAGGGTAAAGAAAAATCATATGTAGTCATAGTGTATAAATTGAATTATTATAATTAGGCAACACTTTCCTTCCCTCATTAGTAAGTAAATTCATGAAGAATTTTATATGAATTATCCATATGAAAATATTATGATTCAACCTTTCGTGAACTTTCATATGATTATCTCCCTCTACATGGATTTTTAATAATGGAATCATATTTTATATTCTATATGTACAAGGATGAACACAAGCTTACAATGAAAATATTTTTGTATAAGATAATAGGATATATATATATATATAACAAATAAAGTGTGAATTAACTTTTGGAAGTTTGTATGTATCCATGAAATATTAACTTAATATTTATGGATATCATAATGGGTTTATGAGTTTAAGGATAATCATAGGTTAAATTTCATTAACATACATTTTTATGTTTTATGTTATGAGTTATTATTAGGATTAAAGATATTTTAAGGGACATTTTTGAAAACACAGCCCTTTTATTTTGTATATGTTTTAGTGGAAACTTTATTTGAGGTGAAATTACTTTACACTTTATATACATGTGATTAAAGGTATCTAAAACCTTTATAGTGTATCATATATTTGATGATGAGTTAATTATGGATTTTAGTTGTTCACCTTATGAAATTAACATGCTTCATTTCTATCAAAGAATATTTCCCTCTAGGTCAACTTTCTAGAATATAAATTTAGTAAATGGTGAGGTTGCAAGGAGTTCCACATGCAATTGTATTTGATTGGGATCTGATGTTTACATCCATGTTTTGTAGAATTCATCAGTAGTCTATTAATACAACTTTGAGTTTAAATTTTATGTATAATTTTTAGATAGATGACAAGTTACAAAGAATAATTCAAACCTTGTTTGATATTATATGATCTTGTTCTATATATTTCATTGGGGGTTTGGATTAACACCTTACTCAAATAGAGTATTCCTACAATAATATATTTAACTAGATCATTTAGATATATCCTTATGAATCCATTCATGGAAATAAGTGTAGAACTAAAATGTGATTGAATGACATTATTGAAAGAAAACTATTGTAACCTAATCTAGATGATGAATTTGAAAATAATGTTAGAGCTATTAAACAATGCATAAAGGTGGAACAAAGTTGGTAGAAAATTTTTTCTGATAATCATGGTCATGACCTGAAATTTTATATCGATGACAATGAGTTTCTAAAAATTTCTCCATGTATGCAATTAATGATATTTTTAAATAAGGAAAAGCAAATAACTTGACACATTAGTCTATTTTAAATTCTTTATCATATCTGGATAGTAGATTATCTTCTGATTCATCAACCAAATCTCTCTCAAGTTCATGATGTGCTTTATGTTTCTCTCTAGGGGAAGAACATAACCAAACCTTCAAATGTACTAAAATGAAAGGTACAACCAATGAATACTAATATTTCTTATAAATATTAAAAAATGTAGATTCGAGAACATAAAAATAATTTTCTTTGAAACAATACCACACACCTAGTCATTTTCTATGGCAGAACCACCAAATTTGTGAAGCTATATAAGAACTTGAGGATATAATGTGGCAGAATTATCCTAATGTATTTGTGTTAGAGTGATGTATTATAGACTGATGAATTATAGAGTATGAATTTAATTTTAATGGGGGTACAATGTAACACCCTTATTTTTTATGATTTATTTATTTATTTTTCTAATAAATTAAAATTCTTTGATAGAGTGTGTTACATGAAATAATGAGTTTTAACGAGCCATGAAATATATTAATATTATTATTTAAAAAATAATTTTATTAATTATCCATAAAAATTTGAATAATTAGTATGAATAACAAAATTTTAAATATTATTTGTAATGGTTTTATATAATAAAACCGTATAGGTAAAAAACGTAATTTTAAGTTGTTTCATTATATGTTTTGAAAGTAATATTTTATCAAAAAATAATGTTTCTTATTTATTTTAGTGAAAAAATAATTAAAATAAATTTTTACACTTATAAAATTAATTTTATTAAATAAACATCATTTTTGAAATAATTATTAATAAATATATTATGGTGATTTATAGTTTTTTCTAAAATGGTTTTTTTCATGAATCAAGACAAATATAGGATTTTATTAAAAACATCCTTTTGTTTTAAATAATATATAATATTACATTTGGTTTAAAGATGGATAAAAGGTACAATTAGTTTAATTATATATCACTTAATAATATTTAATTAATTTTAATCATTTTCAAATTTAATTTGTATTTCAAAACATTTTAAACATTTTAACATTTTCTCTTTTCAAAATGACTTTCTCATCATGATTACAGATTCAATTTTAAATTAATTTTTTTCATCTTCTATAAAATGAATTTGGACAAATAGATTAAAAAATTTAAATTATCATAATTTATATTTTATGTTGATTTAAACATAATTTTTTAAAATTATTTTTAGTAAAAATATTAAAAATTTATTAACCATGACTAATGTAAAAAACATTTTACCTCGGTTAAACAAATATTATAAGGGTTAAAAACTAACCCAAAACATGTCAAAAATCCATTTTATATCCATATTTCAACATTATAATGTGTGATTATTGATTATTTTCTATTTTGGATCCTTTTCTTAATGTGAGAAACTTGGGTAAATCTTTTTTACTTCAAAAAATTACAAGTGTGCCACTCACCACAATTATGAAAGCCCACCCCCTCATACCTCTTATTCAGGCATGAAAACCCCATTGTTTCAGCTAATTCCTACCCAAATAATTTAATAAATTCCATTATCTAATCCTAGAATAATATTTTTGTTCATAAATATAGCCCAATAATCCTTTTTTTAAAAACGAAAAAAAGTTTCTCGAAGAAGAGGTAGCGTCCTTAACTGAGTATTTTATATTTTTTCTTCATACCCCTTCATAAATTATTATTAAACCATAATAATAAAATAAAATCAATATTATTTATTTATTTGGATGTTATAATGAAATTAGAAAAAGATACATCCTTATAATCTTATAATAAATGGGTTATGAAGTCATCATTAATCTATATGGAGAACTATCGCATCATGAACAGATGTTATTTTCTTTTTCTACCACCACCTATCACAATTGGTTAAAATCATGGATTAAATTTTTATGTATGTTAATTATGATATTCGTATTCTTTTAAAACTTTTAAAACACGGATATCTTCTTAATTTTCATTATTTGGGAATCTAATAACATTGCATGTTTGTACAAGGAATGCCTCCTTTCAAAGAGATGTTACTCATTAACACTTAACATGTAAGGTAATAAATATAGGATTACTGAAAGTGTGTTATATATATGAAAAAATGAATCTTTAATTATATTATATTATTTACCATTTTTAAATTTACTTGTGGAGAAAATGGAAACATCATATTTATATATGCATGACCTACCATCACCATAAATGGTGTATTTAATTTTGTATCTCTAACGTTCATGGATTTCAAAAAATTAAAATATGTTGTTTATATCATGGTTATCATTATATATATGATGGAACCATGATCAAAGTATGATTATTGTAAATCAAAAATAAAAACATACCTAAAAACAAAGTGTTTATTGCCTTAAATGTGACTTTAATAAGAAATTGTTAATAAATAGGTGATAAAATGACATAATTAAATCATATATGGTATGTTATATAAACTTATGGTTACAAAATATCTATATAATGAACTTATATTTATTAAAAAAGTGTTTTTAATATGTACGATGTATGTCGAGACTAATCGTATGGGATTTATGTCTCACTATTATTATTTTTAAGACTCAAGCCATATTGACCACATGTTTCATTTATGTGGTGTATATAAATTATATCAACTTACATTATGATTTTTATCCTTTTAATAATGTATTTTTACACATCCATTTTATGATATATCTTTAATTTGTATTATATTTTACAATTTACCAATTGATGTAAGGTATTTTTGTCTCAAATTCCCTTCTTTGAGACATATGTTTTATTATGAAACAATATTATTTTATGAGGTGTACATACATCCACATTGGTATGTGATATAATTAATTAATTTATTCCAATTATTTTATGATTCATTTAATTTTACTCATTCATAGGGATTATGATTCATGGTTTTAAAAGTGATAAGGGTTTTATTTCATAATCTCAACATTTAGTAGGATTTCACATGATTTTTCTTCCAATAATGAAAGAACATGATCTATATATAAATAAACTAATGAATTTCTTTATTGTGTGGTTATATCATGATAATTAAATTTATAAATTCATTTTTCTATTTTGATTTACTCAAAAGTTTAAAATATTTTTTATAAAAAAATTGTCTTCATTTCTCTTTTCGGTAGAAAATCCTTTTTCTTCTAAAATTGTGTTTTCTAAACAATTAATTTTTTTTATATTCATCATATGACTTATTAAATAAATTTTTAATTATGTTTTAATTTTTAAAAAAACGAAAATTTGTGTCATTTTTCAAATAATTCTCATTTGGATTTTACCAAATATTATAATTTAATCATTATTTTAATGTTTACAGCACGAACTGAATTTCTTTCCTTCAAGACCATTATTTTTATTAAATATTACATTATATGTTTACAAGTTTATTCTCAAATAAAATTATTTTTGAAATGTTTTCTACTTTTTAAAAAATAAAATTGGAATGAATATTTTAATTAAGAAATGTATAAAATGGTTTTTAAATATTCCAATATATATTTTGATAATTATTTACAAAAAAATTATTTACAAAATATTTTATAAATTTTTAGCATCAAAAATTTTTTTCCAATGAAAATTTATTTTCCTCATGAAATGTACATGTCATATTTAAAATTATTTTCTATATAATATTCCATCATTGGAAGCTAGATATTCTATAATGATAATATGGTCCAAAGATACCATTCTTAATCTTTAATTGGATGGTTTATGATTATGATGAAAATATATTTACTAAAAAAATTATATTATATTGGTTATCAAATGGTAAAATTATTATTACACCCTATTATTTTTTCATGGATTTTTCCTTGATGAAATATTGAAATGATTATAAAACTGGTTTCTTTTATAAAGGATATGTTATGATTAAATTTTTATGAATGACATTTCTTTTCATGGTTTTTATATGATGAATGTTTTATGACATTGTGTCAAAAATATGTGTTATTTTCACTATGTGATAGTGGTTACATTATTACCATGAATGGTGATGGTATACCCCACGATGTTTCTTACCTATATCTCTTCAAAATTCCTTGATTAATGATTTATATCTCATTAAATAATAATGGGAATTAAATTGATTGTCCTACTCCACTATGGGAAATAGGTGAGCCTTGATCCACTATGGGAAACAGGTGTGTCCTACTCCACAATGGGAAATAAGTGATAAGTTGATATCTAATATGATTATGGTTTGGATAGTTATCCTTGACATATGAAATGATTTTTTATATTTATAATAGTTCCATATTTTTGTGAAATGATATTATGGTTAATGATTGATATATAATGATTTCCCACTCCTAAGGATCTTTTTTCCAAAATTATTAACAATTATTCCATGACTTGCTTCTATGATCTATGATAGTTTGGGTATGAAAATTTTAAGTTAATTTTATGATCAAATAAATTTATTCTTATCATATAATTTCATATGATCATGTATTAATATCTCTTATGTTTACGCTTACTAAATATCTGATCATGTCCATTCTTATGTTTCCATCCTCAGTTTATAAACAATGGTTTAGGTAGGGTATTTTTAAGAGGAGTACTATATGAGAAGATATTTTTGGGAGATATTTAAAATCATTTAATAAATCATAAAACTATGCTTATAGTCTTGAAATAGACTAAACTATTATAGTCCTTAGGCATGTGTTTATGAAATGTTTTTAATAATTATCTATAATGATGTGATATTAATGTATGAAAAGATTGAGTCCTTATATAGTATCCCTAATGGATTTGTTTTTCAAGAGGATCCTTATATCTCCATCCCATCTAGTGACCTTCAGTAAGAAGGAATAATCCTACTAGTGATAGTGAAGCCTTGATGCCCACTGAACATGGGGTCTAGGAAACCAATTTATTTAGACATGAGGAAAGTAAGATATCAAGAGTCCCCATTATTATCGATGAAACTGTAAGTATGTAGAATACAACCCCACGAAATAGTGAATACATGTTACTAACTATGAGTACATACAGAACTATTATATATCTCTCATCATATTTACCCTTATTAAAGCTTTTACTCAGCTAGTCATCCCACCCCCTTGACCATCGACACCATAGAGTCATTGAAATCCCATTTGAATGAAATGGAAGTATTGAGTGTACTAGAACAACCAATAAAGAAGTATTACCCTAAATGGGTGAAAAGAACACCTCCCCATCCAAATTTTGGGAAGCTTATGTTTCAAAAATTCAATGGAATATGGTATCTAGAGAAACATCATACACAATTTTGATCTTGATTAATTCCATTGATTGTATATCTTGGTTAGAAAGAGGTTTATAAAATTAGGTGTTTCATATAGAACTTATATGGGCCAGCCTTTTTTTGGTATACCAATTCACTATACAAATAAAAAAGGGCAGGATTATATTTTTTCTTAGTTCCCCTGTCAATTTAATTATATGTTATAGAATATAAAATTACTCAAACTATTAAATTATTAAAAATGGGAAAATTATTTGGTATTGAAGATTATAACTATGTGAAAGTGTTTTCCTTACTTCATGAACATGGATCTTACTTAAGAGGAAATGTTGGGTCTTTGCATTGAGAGCCTTTGTGACAAGATTTGAACACGTATTATTCTCGTAAAATATCCTTGAATATTTTAGGATCATTTTTTTTTTTGCAAAAAGGATAGATTATTCCATATTGAAAACTAGAACTAAGTCTCAAGTAATAAAAATGTCTTGGGGAAATATGATAGATAGAGTGGAAGTTGTATTTTTCACCTTAGATCCCACTGCTAAACTAGTCCATGCTCCAAATCCTACACCTTCTCAAATGGTACCTCTTTATGAGTGTCTATAGATTCAGAAACCTTATAATTGATATTATAGGAAACAACAGAAACATTCCTAATTTTATGATCAGAAGAATAAAGTTTTTTCCAACTTAGATGAGAAGGTTATGAGTAACTTCTTAGAAACTAGAGAAAATAACATGTTAAATTTAGTTTAACTAAAGAAGATTAATGAAGTAAGTATCGATGACCACTAAAATTATTTTCATGTTCAATGAATATTGAGGAAACGCATCTTTAATTTACTTCTATTTTGATATACCCTATAAAAACTATTGATTATGGGTAGGTAATGCTGGGAAAACCACCAGCCCAAGTGGTATGTATTTACACTACCATTTTAAAGGAAGAAGAATAATTAAATTATGTTTCAAGAAATATTTTACATAATTTTTATGATTGTATGACCAAAATAGAAATCAATAGAACTCATATGATCCATAAGTAATAGCTAAATCAACCATCTATAACCCAATTTATTCTTCCATTATATGGTCATATTTTTTTACACTAAATTATTCTAAGATATGTTCTTCCATTAAAAAACTTAACTAAAGAATAAAAAATCTTGTATTTGCATATGAGCCTTCAAAAATTCCCAATCCAGTTTTTTATCTCTCATATTTTATTCCTCTGATTTGAAGAATATTGGAACAATCCCAATGAACAGAAACATGATAATTCCCCCCCAAAAAATTCCTCATTTTATGAGGAATTAATCTTCAGTTCCTTAAATTTAATTCACTAAATGTATCCCTTATCAAATTATGAGAAATCCTATGATACTTTGTTCCTTAATAATGATCCAAGAGTAGGGGTCGGGGTATAGAGAAGCCAAGGAGATAGGAGAAGACATACTCATGGACAAACCCATTCTCATGGATGCATCCCCAAAATGGTTGTTTATGATTCATAAATCATAGAAACCCCCTTAATGAAAACAAAAAGATCTAGAAAATTCACCAATATAAAAAAATACCCCACCCCCCCATGTCTAGTTATTTTGGATGATTGGATAGAAGGGGTACTTAAGTCTCTATAGCCCAGGTGGGTGGGATAGCCATGTTGGCCTAGTTAAATTATAAGAGAAGTCCACTTAACATCTATTAAATTTCATTATTTTTCTACTCTAGGAACTTCCACACCCAAAAACCTAACTATGGAGAAGCCCCCCATGGGGAAGCACAGAGATTTGGTTCAAAAAATTTGTAATCTTTAATCATGTGGTTATAGTTCCAAAAAATCATTTAAATTTGGATTCTATTAAGTTTTCAAGGGATCTCCTTGAGTTATTGTAGATTCTATATAGATCCATACATATATTTAAGATAAACTCACCATTTATGAGGTATATCTTAGAGAGACTAACTCCATGTAATTCCATACCATTATACATTTCACTGAGTAGGATGTGGATTCATTTATATAGGGACATCTCAGAAAGCAGTAAATATCTAAAAAATTGATGAAATTAAAATTTGATGAACTTTAATTGATAATTGATTATGATTGTTTCTCATTAAAATCTGAATAACTTTTTCATTTGGTCTTAAACAAATCCTATTTGTCCCCATCTCCTTTCAAAATTTCATTTGTATGATAATAGAGAACAAAAACCCCTTGGCAGATAATTATATGACACAATTTGGGTTTGGTGTTCAATTATGAATCACCGTTCATCGAACATGATACTACCTTCAATGACCTTGTATGAAGCCTTTATTAGAACCAAAATGAATTTATTCATTCATAATATCAGTAACTCCTCCAATATATCATCAATGGAAAATCTGGGATATTACATGCTATTAAATCTCTATTTGAATCTTTTAAATCTCAATACATAGATGCATTATTTTATAGGAGGGAAGGAAAAGGACCCATGAATAATTATATTACTTGGGTTGCATACAAAAATGGTCTATAAGTGACATTAGTAAATATATCTAAATAGCTCAATGATTAATACATGATTCTGATCAACTAGATTGAAAATTTGATTTCATAATTGATCACACACTCATCAACCTTTATGATATCAATCGTTTCATCCCAACCATTCATAATTGAATAACTACCTGGTCCTCTAATAAGTTCTAATAAATTAAGAGATGATTTTTTCTATCCACACAAATAATTTTAGAATCCCCCTACATTGGAAACTAAACTTGAGGGAATTTTCACATCACCACTGAAGAATAAAAATTCATTTTTCTCTGGAGAACCAAATTTTGATCTATCCTCTAACTCTAAATATCATACTTCATCACCCATCCATCTCAATAAGGTAATGAAGTAATATTATGAGTATGGTTAATTAGAAGTAAAATATGACCTCAAAAAACTTCTCTATCATTCTAGAAATTTTTCTATACCACTATTGATAAACACCCATAGATAAATTTTAGTACAAAGGAGGATCCATTACCAAAACAAATCAGTTCAACCATTTACTCTAATGAAAAATAGGTATATCCCTATTTCGTTAATCATAACATATATGTGTTCATATATAACAATACTGAAATTATTTTAATTTCCCTTGATATGGCCTCTCATCACCTCGGTCCCCAATAATATCATTGTGGTTAGAACAAGTTATCTTGAAGAACACATAAATATGATGCTACCAATGTCGAACCCAATATTGATAATATCATCAAGGAAAACATCATTTGGATGTACTTTACCCAAAATTCCATTCCAATATTTTTCAATTCAATAATAATAATGGGTATATCATGGTGTTAATTAAATTCATAGATATCTCAACTGGAACTAACCAAAAGATGACTTCCCTGATCCATTTACATAACTTTTGATAGATAAAAATCCTATATAACATAACATATCCTCCATGGATGAATATTTAGGATAAAATTAAATCAAAATAGACCATGATGATAAATAATCCACCATATTTAGTGAAACCCAAGAATTCTATTATTGTTGGGTCATTCCCTTTTTCCTAAATAATTCTAGTTATAGATACCATCATGGCATGCAATTAATCTTCAAACCATGTCTAGGAATGGTCATTGATTTATATGAATACATTATATTGGTTAAATATTAGTTATTCTATAACCATGTTTTTATCATTGAGATCATTTTTAAAAATCTATTATATCATATATTGAATTTTGATTTCGGTGTTAGCTTGGG
This sequence comes from Viscum album, assembly GCA_963277665.1. Taxonomy (NCBI): domain Eukaryota; kingdom Viridiplantae; phylum Streptophyta; class Magnoliopsida; order Santalales; family Viscaceae; genus Viscum; species Viscum album. The sequence goes on along the minus strand of OY728155.1, from coordinate 856,100,674 downwards.
AAAATTTCTTGGCATTGTAATATGTCCTCGTGGCATCAATTTCATTCCCAAGAAGAAAAAGGATATCCATGATAATTCAACTCCTTGAATACTATAATATTTTAGTGGAATATAATTAAAAAATTCTTACATTCAAATATTTATAGAAAATCTAGGGGCATGTGTCTTCCCTTCACCAAATTAGTTAAATGGGTGTCACCTATCAAATGAAAGATGACCTCTAGGAATAGTTTTATAGTCTCAAGAAATATCTATTTATTCCACTGGTTTTGATGTTAGTTTTTAATGGAAGGCCTCTAATCTTAAATTTTATATCATTAAAGAGATCACTAGGTGATTTCCTAGAATAAAAAAATAATGTAGTAATTAAAACCGTCCTCAATATCTCATTATAACCACACTTGATAAGAGAACATGTTACTTATACCTAGAGAAGAATTTTGTAAAATTAATCTTTGTAGTTTAGAAAATGAGACTCTATCATTGGTACTACAGTGTCAATTTAATATCACAAAATGTCCCAATCAAATACATACTCAACCATCCCATGTCTAATGAAGAAATTTCATTATGGGAAGTCATTTTTCTATAGTTTTATATTCAATTTATAATAGATAAGTCAATAATAGAGAAATATTTATTAGACATCCTCACATAAAATCCCTCTTTTGAATAAATTCATAACTTTCAGGAAAAAGATATTCTATATACAATATTATCCATAGAAATGGGAGATTTATTATAATGTAGCATCTAGAAGTCCATCAAAATAATAATGGAATACCCCCAGATCAATAAATTCATGTTAGGATAAACTATTATCTTTCTAAAGATGTTTTTTCTACCTTATTCCTTCATGGTGTATATGTATTCACTAATAATGAGTTATAATATCAATCTCTAATAGTAGTCTTAGAAATCTCACTATAAATACCAATGACCCATATTAACAAAAAAGGTGATTCAGAGTTGGTAATCTAGAAAGAAAATTGTGATGACACTATCAGAAAATAAGATCGAATCCTGCTTCATGACTATTTCTGGTTATTGATGGAATAATTCCCCTTGGATCCATTATTGAATCATATCCCATGCTTGTATAATTATTTTAAAAATTTATTGGATAATGCAGCAATATACATGGAAAATAGAGATATGGGGGAAACAATCATTAGTATTACACATCATATAATGGTGTTTTCATTTAATCAGAGTGACATGGAAGATATCAATAAAGTCAATTACATCCTTATTTTAGATAATCCTATAGATGGATAGATAATTTTTATCTTTTACTACCTTCAATGTAATAATATTCCACCACAAAAGGGGGGAAATAGAAAATCTAGTGACGGGCGGTCAATTTTACCCTTTATGATAACATGTTTCATCAAAAGGTCCTCTATAAATTAGGATTTAATGGTGTTCCCCTTGGATGTATTGATGAATCTGAAACTATCACCATTATAAAAGAAGTATATGCTAGTTATTGAAGTTACCATTAGTTAAAACTAAATAATTCTCACCAAAATAGGAGTCTTTGATATTTCAGGACTTAGATGACTCAAGATTGAACCCGACTCAAAAAGAAGTATTATACCTAGAATGTTCATGGAAATGTGATATATTAATAATCAGAGTTATTTTGTACTACCAAATAATATTTTCCATTCTTTGTATGGGTAATGGATGTCATGGGGCCATATCCTCCAACTATGAACAAGAATTTTGGATATATTATCACTATTATAGATATATTATCTAAATGGGACAAGGAAATACCCCTAAATAATTTTGTGTCAAATAATATCATAAATTTTTGGAATTCCAACATCATTGCAAGATTTGGTGGCCATTACAAAAAATTGATCAACAATGGAACCAAATTCTGTTATTTGTAATTGAAGAGGGTATATCTAAGGTGTAACATTGATTCCAAACAATCATCCTACTATCATGTAGTGGAAATTATGTGGATATGGGACTTAATAAAAACTCAATTGAATATACTCTATAAAATGCTGTAAAATGATAAGAAATTTTGGCATTAATTTCATTATACATGCCTTGTGGGCCTATAATCCCCTAACTCATACCACCACACAGGTGGCCCCACATTTACTGGTAGACATGAAAAAAGAAATTTTTCCCATTGAAGTACATTTTCCTTCACTTGGTATTTCTATTTGAGATTAATTATTTGCAAATAAGTAGTTCCAAAATCATTTGGATGAATTAGGACAAAGGGATGATAAAATATTGTTCACCTTTCATAATTTGGTGTTATATAAAAACCAAATATCACAAGAATTTTAAAATAAATTTTTTCTTTCATACATTCCTTCAATGAAAACTTGTTTTGGATCTTAGGACTCTGATGAATCTTGGGATGAAAACACAAAATCCTAAGTCTCAATGGGAGGGGAATTACATCATCTATATAGTCTTGACTAATAGTGAAAATTCCTTCATTACCATGGAAGATGAGTATAGAAACCCAACCTTTTATTACATTACTATTAAATCATTTTAAAGATAAACAACATAATAGTATTACACATATAGGATCCAATGGTTTAGTGTCTAGGGAAAACTAGGACCATACATAACAATTACAACATCGAGCATAAACATTTTTTGTTCATTTCATCTTCTCTAGATTCTTATTGGCACTTGACCTCTCCTTAGTACATGTATCCACCTGAGGATATAAATCAAAAGGGGTGATCTAGAACACCATTAAGAGGATATATAAGAAAAATATAGCATGGGGGGAGCATATTCATAACATGGGGAAAGAATCATGAACATGAGAGGAAGCATTAATAAGAGACTTGAAGTGTGGAAATGCATAAAAATGAAACATCATGTCTTAGTGGTTAACTACCACACATTCTTGTGAAAAAATCTACAATCTTCTTCACACATAATTTCACATTTACTCATGAGATTCATCACTTTACCCAATGCATTGGAGTATTGTATAATTCTGGGTGCACCCGTCACATTCAAACATTCATATTGTGCTATATAATTCTAGGCACACCCATCACATCATCATATTATCATTATCATGCATGCAACATAGAACATATATCAATAATAAACATAACTAACCCATTTAATGGAATGGTTTTCATCTCATAAGAACACATTCGTAAACATTGGGTTCCCAAACCAAATGGGGAATAACATACTTGATAAAATAACCATCAACCATGAATTGGAAGTAAAAGGTGAGTTCTTAAGAGAAGAGTTCTTTTGGAAAACATTTTTTTTTGACATAAAAAATAGTGGTAAACAGTTATATCCCAGAAAAGGAAATAAAATGATGAAAAAATTATTTCATTTAGGAGTAACCATATCAAAAATGGAGTGAAAGAGGGAGAACCCTAAGGATGAAATTTGGGTTCGAGAATTTCCCCATAACTTGTATCTGAACGATTCCTTCTCTTTAATGTCCTATATAATGAAATTATATTCATTATTTACAATTTGAAGAAACTTTTATACATTAATAGGGTTAATTTTGGTTTCATTATGTTTTTTATGGGCCTTTTTATGAGTTATATTGTTTAAAAACATTGTTCAGGAATGTTCATTTTTATGGTTTTCTTGAGAGTTTCACATGTATTCATGAATTGAAGTTTGTGTAGAACATGGGTAAACATCCAGAACATACATTACATGTTATTTATGATATTATATAATTTAAAATGATATTAATATGAATTACATTTTATACCATGTGGATGAATCATTATATATGAATTTAATGATGATCATTTGGGTTAATTTATGCGGTTTTTTGACCACAAAGAACTTGTTTTGTTTACTCATATAGTAATATGTACATAAGATAGTTCCCGAACCTAAAATAGGACATAATACATATATAATATATTGGTTCAACCATAAAAATGGTTCCATGACCAGATCTTTAGGTATAAATTCAAAAAGAAAACATGTCGTTCTTGAAGGTGATAAATTAACACCTTACGAACAACATTTTCTTTTATAAAATAAAAGGAAGAGTAGAATGGGATTGGATGGTATAATATCCCATTAGTGTCATAAAATTACATTATATGTATGATACTAGAGTCACTATACTATTTTGAAAAATATAGGTTGGGAGAGAATAATAAAAGGACTAGAAATTTAAAGGGAATTAAAGGAAATAGGAAGAGAAATTACCTCTTGAATCCTCCTCTTGAGATCCTCCTTAAGGGGCCTAATCTTGGTCTTTTGATGAGACCATAAGCTCTTGGACGTGGGGGAGGGTCTAGGTAAGATTCATGGATAGATTTTAGGGAATTATTGAAGCTTTAGATTTGTGTTTTAGCAAGGGTACGGGGGGTTATTTATACAAGCGGAGGGAGGTGTTTTTAGTATAAAATATTAAATAAAATAATATATCAAAAGTTAGACTGGTAATAGTAGTTTTTTGACATCATAAATCATATATTAATATAATATGATTCGTTTTAGTCTTTAATTAATCTTTATAATTATAATTCATTAATTTATTAAAAGGAAAGTGAAAGAAATAGAAAATGACAATTTAAGAAATCACTTTTTGACTTTAGGCTTTTGGAAAGTTCTTTTTAGGTTTGAAAATTGAGATTATTGTATTTTAAGGCAAAATTTATGAAATTTAATATAATTTTTCAAAACCTAAAGTTATATAATGTTTATTCCATCATTAAATCATTAATGATGCAATTTATGATACACTGATTATGAGAAAAACTGTATTTTTACTATTCACCCGAAAATTGAAGTATTTCAGAAAAATCCCAAAATTTTACCCTAACCATTATTCAACGTGTAGAATCAAAAAATGAAGTAAATTTTTCAAAAATAATTTTCTATATATGATTAATTTAAAATTTAATTAAATTCATAATTAACTTGAAAAAAATAATTTTTTAAAATTGAAACTGATTTTATAATGCTTTCAAAAATTATGTTGGTTCTTATAAAATTATCTAAAAACTATGAGACATTGATTTAATAATTTATGAACAAATTTTAATAAAATACATTTTCTTATAAATTAATTAATTATTTATAATTAATTATTTATAACTTACAAAAATACCAAAACTTTTAATATGGTCAAATTATCACTTTCTAAGATGCCTAAATTTTATTTAATTATTCATTTGTAAGTTTACTATTATTTATAATATGTACTATTAATAAGGGTCATACTACTATTCATAAGGGTAGGTTACTAATCATAGGGGTAGGTTACTATTCACCAAAAATTATGTTTTTCTTATTGGACCACAAAAGACATCTTGAACACAACCGTGTATGTCAGATTTTCAAAATTCCAAAAACAGAAGTGAAAAAATTATGTTTACAGGTCACTTATAACTTATTAGTTCATTATTTTATGACTTATTTTTAAGAATGTAATTTCCATTTAAATACTTTGGGTCGTTACATTCTTCCCCCCTTATGAAATTTTACCCACGAAACTTCACTTTACACAAACAGGTGAGGGTACTTCTCCTTCATCACCTCTTCTGGTTACCAAGTAGCTTCTTCAAAATTATGGTTCCTCCACAACACTTTGACAAGGTGGGTTGCCTTGCTGCGTAGAACCATATCTCTCCGGTCCAGAATCTCTACTGGTTTCTCCTCATAAGAGAGATCATCTTCCAGCTATACCACCTTTGAGTTTAGTACATGTGAGGGATTAGGTATGTACTTCCTCAGAAGTGATACATGAAAAACATCATGAACTTGAGCCATATTCGGTGGAAGTTCAAGTCGATAGACCACAAATCCTATATGGTCAAGGATTCCAAAGGGGCCAATATACCATGGGTTTAACTGTCCTTTCTTCCCAAGACTCGTGACTCTCTTCCATGGTGATATTCAAACGAAGACTTTATCTCCAACTTCGAACTCCAAATCCCTTCGACGGTTGTCAGAATAGCTCTTTTTCCAACTTTGAGTAGCTTTGATGTGTTTCTAGATGACTTGAACCTTCTATGTCATCTCTTCCACAAGATCATGTCCAAGTAGCTTTCTTTCTCCAACTTCATCCCAATAGGTTGTAGTTCTACATCGCTTTACATACAGAGCTTCATATAGAGCCATCTAAATACTTTAGTGGAAGGTATTGTTGTATGAGAACTCAACCAATGGGAGATGATGATCCCATTAACCTTTTAATTCTAGTGAGCAGGCTCTTAGCGTATCTTCAAGTGTCTAAATAGTCCTTTCATATTGGCCATCGGTTTGGGGGTGATAGGTTGTGCTTAAATTTAATTCAATACTCAAATAATGTTTAAGTCTCCTCTAGAATTTAGATGTTAACCATGGATCATGGTCAGATACAATTGACAGTGGAACACCATGTAGTCTCACCACTTCTTTAACATATATCATTGCAAGTTGTTCAAGTGAGATATCTTCCCGAATAGTGATAAAATGGGCAGTCTTGGTGAGTCGATCAACCACAACCCATATCGCATTATTTCCCTTTGATGTCTTTGGGAGACCCGTGACAATGTCCATAGTAACATTTTTCCATTTCCTCATGGGTATAGGAAATGGATGCATCATCCCTTTTGACTTTTGTCGCTCTGCTTTAATATGATGACACATCAAGCACCTTGATATATATTCTACAATCTCATTCTTCATGTTATCCCACAAGAATTTTCCTCATAGATCACGGTACATCTTAGTGCTACCAGGATGGATAGAAAATTTTGAGCTATGTGCATTGTCTAATAGCTCCTTCCTTATCCCGGGTGATGAAGGCAGACAAAGCTGCATTCCAAACCAAATCACACCATCATCATCGATATGGAACTCATGCAGCTTCCCTTCCTGTACCACATTCACCCTCTTTTGTATATCCACATCATCCCTTTGTGCTTCTTTAATCATCCCTTGAATATATGGTTGTGCAATAATTTGGGCAAGGTAGGATGTATTTCCTACCCTTATGATTTCTAAATCCATTCTTTGCATATCCAAGAAGATAGCGTCTTTCTTAATCCATAACATGGATAGAGTAGCGGGTTGTTTTTGGCTTAAATCATTGTCTACCTTGTTCGTCATTCCAGGATGGTATTGAATAGAGCAATTTTAATCCTTGATTAGCTCCAACCATCTCCTTTGATGCATGTTGAGCTCCTTTCGTGTGAATATATAATTTAGGCTCTTGTGGTCGGTGTATACGTCACACTTCTTACCATAAAGGTAGTGCCGCCATATTTTCAAGGAAAAAATCATGGATGCCAGCTCTAGATCATGTGTCGGGTAGTTCTTCTCATGGATCCTCAACTATCGTGAGGCATAAGCTATCACATTATCATTTTTCATGACTACGCAACCCAAGCCTTGTTTTGAAGCATCATTTTATATCACAAAACTTTCTTCACTTTTAGTTAGTGTGAGTACAGGTGTAGTGATCAGCCTTCACTTTATCTCCTTGAAGCTTCCCTCAGATTCTTTCATCCAGACATACTTTACCCCTTTCCTTGTTAACTTAGTTAGCGGGCTTTACAATCGTGAAAAATTTCTCAAAAAACGTCGATAATACCCATCTAATCCAATAAAAATATGGATTTCAGTGACACTAGAGGGCCTAGTCCCTTCCTCAATTTCCTTTGTTTTTTAAGGATCCATATAAATTTCCTCACTTGTGATCACATGTCCCAAGAACGGGACTTGCTTCATCCAAAAGTCACACTTGCTGAACATGGAATACAACTTCTCATTTCTCAATTTCGCCAAACCAAGTCTTAGATGTTTTTCATATTCCTCCTTGGTCTTGGAGTAGATGAGAATATCATTAATAAAAACTACAAAAAATTGGTCGAGGTAATGTCTAAAGACTATATTCACCAAATACATAAAGATTTGAGGGGCATTAGTAAGTTAGAAGGGAATCTTTAGAAACTCATAGTACACATACCATGTATGGAAGGCAGTCTTATGAACATCCTCATTCTTCGCATTTAGCTGATGATATCCAGAATTAAGATCCAACTATGATAAGTATTTATCTCCTCTTAACTGATCGAACAAGTCTCCAGTCCTTGGAAGAGGATACTTGTACTTTATGGTGATCTTGTTGAGTTCCCGATAGTCAATACATAGCTGCATTGTTCTATCCTTCTTCATCATAAAGAGCACTGGCTCACCCCAAGGTGATGCTCTAGGGCGTATGAACCCTTTTTCTAGATGATATTGTAGCTACTTCTTTAACTTCTTCAGTTTTATTGGAGATATCCTATAGGGACACTTTGATATATGAGTAGCTCTGGGTATGAGTTCTATTGAGAACTCTACCTCATGATCTGGGGGAATTCTGGGTAACTCTTCAGGAAATACATCACTGTATTCCCTCACGATGGGAATTTCGGCAAGGTTGGCACCTTCCTTTGACTCAACCATTTGGGCGAGGTATGCTTCTTCATAGGGAATCAACACCCACAACATGGAAGGATTTTTCAAAGGATATTCGTGATCTTCTTGCATTTGTAGAGGAGCATGGGATGGTTTGAAATATGAAAATAGTTTTCCTTTTCCTGACATTTTACGTGTGATCTATATAACGAGATCCAATCCATTCCCATTATAGCGTCGAATTCTACCAAGGTAAGTAATACGAGATTAGCAGGAAGAATCTTCCCACATACACCAATAGGACAAGAGTCAAACACTTAGGTTGCAATGATTTCCCCACATGGTGTTTTTAAAGATATCTATACTTCATGGTTTCAGGGCTTCGATTCTATAGTTCAAGTAGACTTTCAAGATATAAAGGAATGAGTAGAACCAGAATTAAATAAGACATTTTCCATTCTTTAGTGAATAGAAAGTGTACCTTGTACGAATTCATTATCTTTCTCCACTTCCACAGTAGTGATGGAATAATCCTTCCCTTGTTCCTTTGGCTTTGGTGGCCATTGATGCTGATTACCCTCGAGAACTCAAGGTTTAGCACACTGGATTGTATAGTGTCCTAGCTCCCTACAGTTGTAGCATTGAACCATGAATGGTTCTCTCCATTATTCTACCACAATATCCTTACTTTTTATGTCTTTCCGACACTCTTGAGCTATGTTTCCTTCTTTCCCACACTTGAATCATTTCCCCAACCCTTTGAGGCAGTTCCCATGGTGCAACATCCCACATTTTTGGCATGTGGGTCATTGATTTTTCTTCCTACCGTTGTCATTAGATCCATCGACTTAAAACTCCATCTTTCATTTTTTATCACCATATCCAGGGGACCATTCTCCAAACTCCGTCTCCACTTTGAGATAACACCAAACAACTTCTTCATAACTCCCAAAGTCTTGAATTACAAGAGCCTTTCGATGGTGTGTTTTTAATCCACTAAATAATCTATCAATTTTTCTATCATTATTGATAACAAAACCCGAAGCATACCATGAAAGCCTTGTGAAATTTTCTTTGTAGGTTGTGATAGATTCTACTTCTTTTTTCCTGAGATCTATGAATTATCTCTCCATCTTCATGTGGAGAGTTCATGGGAAATACTTTTTAAGAAACCTGATCTTAAAGCTTCCCATTCCTTCTCTTTAATTTCCTCCCTTGGCTTGGTGTTCTTAATCAAAGCCCACAATTGATTGGCCTCTCTATTTAGATGATAAATGGATAGAGTCACCTTCTCTGTCTCAGAATAGTGATGAAAAAAAATGATCTTTTCCATGGAGTTGACCCACTATTCCACAACTAGTGGATCAGAAGATCCACTAAATTTCGGTGGTCGTTGCCGCATAAAACATTCGATACCCAGTTGCTCTCTCTTTGGTGAAAGAGGATGTTCCCCATTATTATGGTTATTTTTCATAACCTGAGATAATTGGGTATGCATCACCATGAAGTTTTGAACTCCACCTCCCAAATTATTGGGGATTTTGTTCGGGAAATCGATGCATTGGCCCTCGTACGAGTTGTTGGCCTGATTTCTCCTGGTTCCCACCATTTTCTAAAATAGAAAAGGTTAGAACAAAAAATAAGTCAAAATTCATGAATAAATTATTCACTTAAACAAATCATAACATATGGGATCCCTATGTGAATATTCTTGTGTGAATATTTGTACTTAGTCTCATGCTAGAGGTTTTCTCTAGGGTTCACTAATCCTAATTCCCAAATTAACTAAAAGTTTCCTCTGATACCAACTATAGTGACCCAACCTTTACTTAAATTAATAGTACATAATTTTAAAGATAAAAAACATTAAATTATTACACATATAATATCCAATGATTTAGTGTCTTGGGAAAACTAGGACCATACATAACAATTACAACATCGAGCATAATCTTTTTTGTTCATTTCTTCTTCTCTATCTTCTTATTGGAACTTGACCTCTCCTTAGTACATCTAGCCACCGGAGGATATAAATAAAAAGGGGTGAGATAAAAGCCCAGTAAGATTATATATAACAACAATATAGCATGGGTTGAGCATATTCATAACATATACAAATAATCATGAACATGAGGTGAAGCATTAATAAGAGACGTAAAGTGTGGCAATGCATAAAAATGAAACATCATGTCTTAGTGGTTAACTACCACAAATACTTGTGAACAAAGATAGAATATTTTTCACACATCATTTCACATTTACTCATTAGATTAATCACATTAACCAATGCATTGGAGAACTATATAATTGTGGGTGCACCCGTCACATTCAAACATTCATATTGTGCTATATAATTCTGCGCACACCCGTCACATCATAATATTATCATTATCATGCATGCCACATAGAACATAAATTAATAATGAACATAACTAACCCATGTAATGGAATGTTTTTTATCTCATAATAAAAAATTCTTAAACTTTGGGTTCCCAAAACAATGAGGGAATAACATACTTGATAAAAGAACCATCAACAGTGAATGATAAGTAAAAGGTGAGTTCTTAAAACAAGAGTTCTTTTTGGAAAAAAAATTTGTTTGACATAAAAAATAGTGGTAAACATGTATATCCCAAAAAAAATACAATGACAAACAAATGATTTTTTTTAGGATTACCCATATCAAAAATGGAGTGAAAGAGGGAGAACTCGAAGGATGAAATTTGGGTTCGATAATTTCCCCTTACCTTGTATCTGGACACTTCATTCTCTTTAATGTCCTGTATAATGACATTATATTAATTATTTAGAAATTAAAGAACTTTTATACATTAATAGGGGTCATTTTGGTTTAATTATGTTTTTTATGGGCCTTTTGATGAGTTATATTGTTTAAAAACATTGTTCAGGAATGTTTATTTTTATGGTTTTCTTGAAAGCTTCGCATGTATTCATGAATTGAAGTTTGTGTAGAAAATGGGTAAACATCAAAAACATACATTACATATTATTAATGAAATTATAGAAGTTAAAATTATCTTAATATGAATTACATTTTATACCATGTGGGTTAATCATTAGATATGAATTTAATGATGATCGTTTGGGTTAATTTGGGTGGTTTTTTGACAACAACGAACTTGTTTTGTTTACTAATCTAGTAATAAGTACATAAGTTAGTTCCAGAACTTAAAATAGTACATAATACATATATAATATTCTGTTTCAAACATAAAAATGGTTTAATTACCAGATCTATTGGTAGAAATGGAAAAAGAAAACATGTCGTTCTTAAAGGTGATAGATTAACACCTAACGAACAATGTGTTCTTTTATAAAATAAAAGGAAGATGAGTAGGGGGTTGGATGGTATAATATCCAATTAGTATCATAACATTAAATTATATCTATGATAATTGAGTCCCTAAACCATTTTGACAAAGATTGGTTGGGAGAGAATAAGAAAAGGACTTGAAACTGAAAGGGATTTAAAGGAAAGAGGAAGAGAAATTACCTCTTGAATTCTCCTATTGAGATCCTCTTTAAGGGGCCTAAGCTTGGTCTTTGGATGAGACCATAAGATCTTGGACGTGGGGTGGGAAGATTCTTTGGAATATTTTAGACAGTTCTTGAAGCTTAAGAGGTGTGGTTTGGCAAGGGGAGGGGGAGGGGTTAATTATACATGGGGGGGAGGTGTTCTTAGTACAAAATATTAAATAAAATAATATATCAAACGTTAGGCTTGTAATAATAGTTTTTTGACATCCTAAATCATATATTAATATAATATAATTATTTTGAGGATTTAATTCATCTTTATAATTCTAATTCATTAATTTATTAAAAGGAATGTGAAAGAAAGAGAAAAGGACTATTTAAGAAATCACCTTTCGAATTTATGTTTTTGGAAAGTACTTTTTAGGTTCGAAAATTGAGTTTATTGTATTTTAAGGAACCATTTAAGAAATTTAATATAATTTGGCCGAACCTAATGTTCTAGAATTTTTATGTCATCATTACATCATTAATGATGCAATTTAGGATACACCGATTATGCAAAAAACTGTATTTTTACTATTCACCTGAAAATTGAAGAATTTCAGAAAAATCCCAAAGTTTTACCCTATCCAAAGCTCAACATGTAGAATCCAAAAATGAAGTCCATTTTTCAAAAATAATTTTATAAATATGATTAATTTAATATTTAATTAAAATCATAATTTACTTTTAAAATAAAGTTTTTTAATATTAAAATTGATTTTACAATGATTTAAAAAATTATGTAGGGTCTTATAAAATTATCTAAAAATCAGGAGACATAGATTTGATAATTTATAAAAACGTTTTAATAAAATATATTTTCTTTAAAATTAATTAATTAATTATATTTAATTATTTATAACTTACAAAAATACCAAAACATTTACTATGGTCAAATTATGAATTTCTAAGATGCCTAAATTTTATTTAATTATTCATGTGTAAGGTTACCCTTATTTGGAAGATGTACTATTACTAAGGGTCATAATACTATTAATAAAGGTAGGTTACTATTCATAGGGGTAGGTTATTATTCACCAAAAATTATGTTTTTCTTATTGGACCACAAAAAACATCATGAACGCAACTGTGTATGTCAAATTTTAAAAATTCCAAACACAAAAGTGAAAAACTTATGTTTAAAGGTCACCTAGAACTTAGTAGTTTATTATTTTATTACATATTTTTAAGAAGTTAATTTCCATTTAAATACTTTGGTCATTATAATGAGCATATTATTCCCCCACTAGTTTATGATTACTCATGAAATATTTTACGTGATTAATGATAATTGGTCCAGGTTGTATGACCCAAAACTATAAGACACCATTAGTCCTTAATACAATATATTAAATTGTACCTAGTGGGTCTAGTAGCATGATTTTAAAAGGAAAAAACCCACACTAACCTAGTCATAAGATGTTAAACTATATGATGACATCTTCTACATAAGATGTTAAAATGTAGTTCTAACCAACAACCAAGCATATGATTCCTTGGATGAAAATCCTAAGAATCCTTGTAGGATGTGCATGGGATGCCTCATATAATATGATTTCCAAAACACCTATATAGTATTTCACATGAGATAATTTCCTAAATTTCTAGGTATCCTTAATTCATAATCCCCACATAGTCTATCATTATCACTCATTTTATGGCACAAACTTCTTAATCACACTAAATTAAAAGGAATGACCAGTTTTTGTAAAGAATCGGATTTTTTCATGTATTTTTTTTTTATTTTATGGAATTATTAGGAGTTTGAAAAAATTGAAGGAATCTAATTCAGAGGCCCGGTATGCCCGGAATTAATTTCTTGAACTTTTTTAAGGTATGTTCAGTAAACACAAGGGCAGCGTTTTCAATCTTTTGAACCAGTGCTCGGATTAAAAATCCAAGGGCATCGTTGAATCTGCAGTGCCAGGATTCGCTTAAGGGAGGCTTCACTTCATCTATAATAGTCCGGTTTAAAAAGTTATTTTTTTCAGAATTTTGAAGGATTAATAAAATAACATGTTTTGTTATTTTATTTCTTTTCTTTTTCTATAGAGGATAAGCGTCAGTGGAGGGACCGATGACATGACAATCTATTAATTGGATTTACCCCTCCTTGTTTGTAATCGTACCATTGGAATTTGGGAGGTTCATTAATTAAATAAACCTCATAAATTCCTTGGAACGTTAACCACCTCTACCCCCTCCTCTTTATATGGAGCTTAGGGAGGGGTGTTGGCACGTCTTCACCAAGTGACAATTCTCTGGAAAAGTACCACGACACCAACCACTTAAAGGATGAGACTGGTTTCAGCGAGCGGTGACGAGCACCAATGAATCACAAACCGACAATAACGACGAGGGAGGTTCCATTGATCATCATTATCAGACGTCTAATCCAGTTAGGGGTATTCTTGTAAAGTTTATCTTTATGAGATAAATTTTTGACCACTTGATACAATTATAACACAGAGGGTGCGGGCTAAACAAAACAGGGCCCGGACCCTCTGCTTCTTATGGTTTTTGTCATGTTATTCTGGAATAGTTTTCCAAATGGAGTGGTAGGATAAAACTGGAGAATGTGTGGCAGCAACGGTGACCCGAGAGCCTTAGAGGTGTTGATGAAATAAAAAACAGACCACTAAATCATGTTCAGTGGCTTATAGAAGAAATTGTTAGCACACCATGTCGGCAGTGGTCAGAGGAGACCCACGGCAGCAAGACATGGATGTTGGAAAGCAGTGTGTCATTGCGTTCCATGGTGTCCAAGTTCTGTTTCCCTGAGCCATCCACGCAGGAAAAGGGAAGCACCCTTAAGCGCCATCGGAAACCACAGGACTAGAGGGAGAAAATAGACCACCTTTTGGCGGATCGGGCTGGACGCGAGCCGGCCGAACGGGTCGGGCCAGACCCACAGCCCAGCGGGCCAGCGCGAGTGGGTCGAGCCCCACCCGGCGGGCCGAACTAACTGCAGCTCGGGCCCACAAACCATTGGGCTGAACTCGATGGTTCGGACCCAGTTAATCGGGCCAACCCTTAATGAGTTTAACCCCAGGTGGGGTCCAGTAGACCTCGGGAACCATTACGTTAGGCCGGTCAGACCGAGTCGAACCGAGACCAGACCCAACCGGCCCATGAATAAATAAACACCCATAACTGATGAACCAGGTTTCCATTTCACACATGTTTAGTAGCTTTGGGACAGATTTTGGGAAGTGGTACCTTTGGAATATTTCAGCAGGCCCGACCGAGCCAGACTGGACAGAGGTGCGATCACCCCATTTCACGGAGAGGGACATAACTAACAGACCGAGCATCTGATCGACGTGATGTTTGTGGAATAAGGACTCTTTTTCCCAGATGGTCCTTTGTAAATAATCTATGTGAGTTTTGACAGAGTTTGGCGTGCAACTTAGGTTGGATCAAACTTGAATCCAATTGGGCCCTTTTTAAAAAAGTGCTTATATCTCACAGACCTGGCGTCCGAAAGATGCGTCGTCGGTCACGTTGGGACCCCTATGAAGTTATGGTCCCTTGGGTATAATTTTTGTGGGACTTTGAACCAATTAAAATATAAATTATGGCTTGAGGAGTGGTTCTCCTAGAATCAAGCGTGCTATGAGAAGGAATCTTTTGATCAACTATCTTTGAAGTAGCGACCCTGTGTGGGTCAGCATCATAGTGACCCTTTGTGGATCATAATCTAGAGACCCTATGTGGATCAGCATCATAGAGAACCTATATGGATCAGAACCATAGAGACCCTATGTGGATCAGAAACATAGTGACCCTATATGGATCAGTACCATATCAACCCTGTGTGGATCAGCATCATAGCGACCCCGTGTGGATTAATATCTAGTGACCCTGTGTGGATCAGCATCACAGTGACCCCGTGTGGATCATCATTCTAGAGACCCTATTTTGATCAGTAGTGTGTGACTCAATGAGAAATAGCCTTAGAGTATCCCATCATGGATCAGTGATATATGACCCTACGTGGATTGATAAGAGAACAACACCCTCGTGGTTACGTTGTGGAAACTTCTTAATGAAATAAAATGATATATCTTTGGGTTATTCATCATTATTCCTAAAATATGAGTTTTATACCTGGTTTGAGATGAGTATTTTTGTTTGTTCTTTGTGATAGAGTTCATGATATGTGGTTTTTCCTTTCTATAATTCTGAGAGACCTTCGAGGGTCTTAGGGTCCCTACTGGGTATTTTTATACTCACCCCTGCATGGGCTTCCCCCGCATGTTGCTGTGTATTTTGAAGATGATGAACAGCTTGGATGAGACATGTGGGAGCCAAGACCAGGTGGTACATGGAGGTGATTGGCTAATAAGGAGATTAGTGCATATGATTTGTACCTACCCTTCAGGTAGGATCCTCGGTGGGCGATTCCATGAGCTATTTACTATTTTTCATTTGTAGATGTACCTTTCAGTTAGGCATGTATTCAGGACCCTTTACTTTCAGTAAAAAGCATTACTACTATAGTTCTACTTCATTGTTTCTTCATGTTGTGTTCTTGGATTGTGTGTTTGTACCAGTTTAAATGCAATGTCTTTCCATTTAAGGATACTCTTTTTTGATGCTAGTCTCCAACCCCTAGCCTATAGAAGGTGGGATTGGGGTAGTCACAGCATGGGCCCCAGGGGACGGGTCATGAAAAATTTGTATCAAAGGGTGGTTCTCCTGAAGAACTATGACACTAATATTTTAATATAGAAATAGTGTTAAGTGTTTTGAGTGTGGTTTTCAGTTTGAGGAGTCCAGTGTTCTTGCGGTGGCCGATGTATCCATACACTAGGACCCTGAATTCTGATTTCCAACTCAGTACATGAAAACACTGATTGTGTGTGTTTTTGAAATGTTTTTACATGAATTATTTTGAGTCATATCACTAGGTATAACTTAATAATCATGACACACCTATTTCTTTTTATGATTCCAACATGTAGACAGCCAGCCCAGATTCCTGAGAGAATACTTGATGACGGCCCACAAAGTGATGAGGCTTTGGTGCAGGGCCCTCTTACGGTGTTGGGACCTTCAGGTGGGGTACCAGTATCACCACAACTCATTGGGAATCCGTTTCCACCAGCCCTACTAGCAGATGGTGCATGCCAATTGATCATGTTGCACAAGTTTTAGCGGTAGAGGCCTCTGAGGTTCTGAGGCGAGATGGATGCACAAGCGGTTGAGGACTGGCTGGAGGCTATTTCCAGAGTTTTTCTCCAGGTTGGGAAACCAGCCGACTAGATGGTGATCCTTACTGCTAGTATTTTCTGGGGAGTAATAGGGAGATGGTGGATCATGACGCTCCAAACACATGACGAGTCGACCGTCACCCGGGTAGATTTTGAGGGCCTCTTCAGGGTGGAGTTCATTCAAGTGACTCTACGATCTGTGTGTATACTGGAGATGCTACACTTATAGTAGGGTAGCCTAAACGTGGCCCAATACTTGGTGAGGTTCACTGACCCTTCACTCAACTCTATCAACATAGTGCAGGATCCTTTATTTAGGGTCGGGACCTTCGAGTAGGGGATCTGACGGGAGATCATAGATTCGATGGTATCTCTTAGCATCCCAACGCATGTTAGAGTTCTGGAGAGAGAACTCTTGGTGGTGATTTTCCTTTCTTAGTAGACATCAACAACAAGACCCACCATCGGGGTGACATGTAGCTGAGTCATCTACAGCTGGTAGTAGGCAGACGACACAAAGGTCCAGGAGGACCAGACCTTCTGGTGGATGACCCCGGGTTGTAGGGTAAAAGGTGTGAGGCTCTTGAGGTAGAGAAGGTCAGAAGAGGAGTAAAATGTGCTTCACGTGTGGTATGTAGGGTCACATGGCTTGCAACTACCCAAACAACCACACTAATGAACAGCATACGGTCAAGAGACCACTAAGGAAGAGGTAGAGATTCGAGCGAGGAGGTCAGAAGTTCAGAGGATGTGGCAGTGGAGCTGGTCGTGCAGTAGGTGGTAGATGATGGTTCAAGGTTCTAACGCCACCACCTCTAGGTGGTCCACCTTGACCAAAGGGAGTAGGTGGATAGGGATGATCTCCGCTCTAGGAAGTTGAGTCCTATGACCACGGTGCTCCAAAGATGATTTGAGATATGATATGTGTCTACTCCACCTTAGTTGCAGTACTTATAGAAACAAGTTCTATTCACTCTTTCATTTTCATGTCCCTCGTTCGAAGCTCAGATACTTTGGTGTAGCAGTTGGCTCGATCCTTGCAATTAGAGACTTCTATAGGAGAATATTAGACGATTACACACTAGTGTCGGTAGTGTGATCTTACTCTAGGAAGCGAGAGGTTTGGTTGAGATCTTCTAGTAGAAATGTTAAGGCCATAAGGCATCATCTTGGGTATTGATTGGTTATCTATAGTCCATGATCAGATTGACTATAATAGGCGCAAAGTGTGGTGTGTCTGTGAAGATGGGACTAGGTTTTCCTTTACTGGAGAGAAGGGAATCTTTACAGCATAGGATGGAATTACATGGAGGAGTGTGTAGCCATTCACACATCAGTTTTCTAGCCTTACCTTCAAAGAAGTTGATGCTGAGAGTCTGAGCTATCCTATAGGGGTGGACCATTATATTGATCTCTTCTCTAATGATGTTCTAAGATTACCTCCCCACAGAGAGTTGGACTTCTACATTGTCTTATACCCCAGGACGGCACTGATATCTACACCAGTATATTGGATGGATCTCACGGATCTTCATGAGTTACGGTTATAGAAGGAGTACTTGCAGAGAAAGGGGTTCATAAGGCCTGGTGTTTCTTCATGGGTAGCCCTGATTTTGTGTACCAAGAAGGCAGATGGGATTTTGAGGCCCTATGTGGATTATCAGTGCCTAAACCAACTGACCATGAAGAGTAAGTATCCACTACCGAGGATTGATGATCTTTTTGATCAGCTAAAGGGAGATCGTTTGTTTTCAATGATAGACCATAGATCAGGTTATTAACTGCTCAGGGTACGAGATGAGGATGTGAAAAAAATGACCTTCAAGTGTCGGTATGGACACTATGAGTTATTGGTTATACCATTCGGCATGACCAACGCCACTATGGTGTTCATGGGACTCTTGAACTGGATCTTTAATTCATATCTTTATCGCTTTGTAGTGGTCTTCATTGACAACATCTTGATATACTCAGCATCAGAGGAGGATCATGCCTATCATCTGTAGATAGTTCTGGATACACTCTAAGAGCATCGGCTTTATGGTAAGTTCTTGAAGTGCCAGTTCTGGATGTGGTCGGACCACTTTCTAGGACACTTTATCTCAGAGGCTGGAGTTGTAGTGGATCTATAAAAGATAGAGGTTGTTCTAGCTTGGGAGCCACCTAAAAGTGTGACCAAGGTGCGGAGTTTACTGGGGTGGGTTGGGTACTATCAGAGATTCGCACCTGACTTTTCCAGAGTTCCAGTACCTTTTTCATCATTGACAAAGAAGGGATAGACCTTCGTGTGGACGGAGTGATTCTAGAAGAGTTTTCAGAAGATGAGGTAGATACTGAAGAGTTCCCCCATCTTGAGGCTACCAGAAGAGGGTGTTTGGTATGTAGTCTACTAAACACATCAGGAACTATAATGGGATGTTTCTTGATGAAAGATCTAACAGTGATTGCTTATGGTTCACGATAGCTAAGACATCATGAGTAGAACTATGCTACCCATGACCTGGAGTTAGCAGTAGTGGTCTTTGACTTGAGGATGTGATGATACTTCTTGATGGGTGAATGGTTTACTGTTTATTCTAATCAGAAGAGTCTTCAATATAACTTCTAACTAAAGGACCCGAACCTGAGACAACAACGTTGGCTAGAGTTCCTCCAGGACAATGACTTTGAGATATTTTACACTCCTAGAAAATACAACATAGTAGCATACACACTTAGCAGGAGGTCTAGTCTATAGTTTCTGAGTGAGGAAATGGATAATATAGCCATGTTGCATATATCTTTTGTGGATAGAGATGTAGCAACTTACCTCCAGTCTCTGACTGTCACTCCCCCACATCTACAGTGAGTTCGAGAGGCAAAGATTGGGGACATCGTCTGCAAGGATCGACGTGCTCAGATATCCTCAGGACAGGAACCTGATGGATTTTCTAAAGGTGGGGAGCACATCATCCCCTTTAGAGGATGTACCATGGTACTGGGGGCTCTACGGGAGGAGTTGTTGAGTGAGTTTCATACATCTTATTTGGTGGTACATTTGGGTGTGTAGAAGTTGTACCAGGACCTCTGGTGTCAGCACTAGTGTCCAGGGATAAAGAAAGTATTGGTATAGTTTGTTTCACAATGTCTCACTTTTCCGCAAGTGAAGGATGAGCATCATGTTACAGCAGGATTAGCGCAACCATTAGAGGTACCGAAGTAGAAGTGGGATGGTATTTCCAGGGATTTTGGGATATGGATACCACATACATCCAGGGGCCATGATTCCATCTGGGTGATCTTTGACTGACTCACCAAGTTGACCCAATTCCAACCCATATGAGAGTAGGGATCCATAGAGGTCTTGGGACGCCTCTACGTACAAAACATTGTATGGATTTATGGGGTTCCATCGACTATTGTCTCGGATCATAATGTACATTTTACATCCCGGTAGTCTAAGGGATTACAGGAGGTGTTCAGGACTCACCTACATTTGAGCACTGCCTTTCATCCATAGATGGATGGTCAGACAGAGTAGACCATATAGACACTGGAGGACAAGCTTTGTGCTTGTATCCTAGATTTTGGCCACAATTGGGAGGATCACTTTCCCTTGGTGGAGTTTGCGTACAAAAATATATATCACTCCACCATCGGTATGGAACCATTTGAGGTCTTGTACGGTCGACCATGTAGATCACCTCTATGCTGGACCGACCTGGGGGAGTCAGCACTTATGGGTCCAGAGTTGGTACTGGCTACCACTTAGAAGGTTCAAATCATCCAGGAGCATATGAAGACTGCACAGAGAAGACAAAAGTAATATACAGATAGGAGATGGAGACTATTGGAGTTTTAGGAGGGATACCATGTCATCTTATGGGTCTCACCTCGACAACGTTTGCAGATATTTGGCCGGGGTAAAAATCTATCTTCAAGGTTCATCAAACCCTTTCAAGTTCTAAATAGAGTAGGTGAGGTGGAATATCAACTATATCTTCCCCCACAGATGCATCGAAAGCATGATGTTTTCCACATGTCTTAGTTGAGGAAGTACATGAATGATTCATCACATGTCACTAACTGGGGCGAGCTGGAAATTGATGATGGGGTGATATTTACAGAGGTTCTAGTATAGATTGAGGATCCATAAGATCTGGTCCTTCAAGGATGATCGATCCCACTGGTGTTTGTTTTATGGAAGCACGGGAACCTCCAAGAGAGTACATGGGAGTGGGAGGCTCAGATTTGTGCTCATTACCCCCATTTGTTTCCTAAGTCTATGTTTTGGCATTCAGGGATGAAAATCCATAAGATTATGAGAATGTAAAGACCCTAATTTTTTCATGTATTTTTTTTATTTTATGGAATTATTACGAGTCTGTGAAATTTGACGGCGTTTGATTCCAAAGACCTATGTGCCTGGAATGAATTTCTGAACTTTTTTAAGGTACGTTCAGTAAACACACGGGTTGAATTTTCTATCTTTTTTACTGGTGCTCAGATTAAAAATATGGGGGCACTATTGAATCCACAGCGCTGGGATTCGCTTTAGGGAGGCTTCACTTTGATCGTTGTACGTCGGGTGAAAAAGTTTTTTTTGACTTTTGAAAGATTAATAAAATAACAAGTTATGTTATTTTATTTCTTTTCTTTTTATCCAGAGGATAAGTGGTGGTGGTGGTACCGACAACATTTCAAGCCATTGATTGGCTTGACTCCTCATTGTTTGTAATTGTACCGTTGGAATTTGGGAGGTTCATTAATTAAATGAACCTCATAAATTCTTCAGAATGTTATCCACCTATTCACACTCCTATTTATATAAAGATCTGGGAGGGGTGTTTGCACGGCTTCACCAAGAGATGAAGCTATAGAAAATTAATGTGATTCCAACCACTTGGAGGATGAGACCAATTTTAGTGAGTGGTGATGAGCGCCACCAAATCACAAACCAATGACAATGATGAAGGAGGTTTCATCGATCATCAACATTGGACGTCTAATATAGGTAGGGTATTTTTATAAGGTTCGTATTTATGAGATAAATTGTTGACTGCTTGATGAAATCCTAACATGGAGGTCACGGGCCAAATGAACAAGGCTTGGACCCTCTGCTTCTATGGTTTTTTTCCTCATTATTTTGAAACTTTTTTTATAAACAGAGCGGCTGGATTAAACTGGAGAACACATAGAAACAATGGTGACTTGAGAGCCTCGGAGACATTAACGACATAAAAAATGGACCACCAGAGTGCGTCTGGTGGCCGGTAGAAGAAACCACCAGTGTGCCATGTCAGCGGCGATCGACGGTGGTAGGAAAATACATGAGGAGACCAGCCACAGGCATTGAAAAGTGGCATGTCATCACATGTCATGGTGGACATGGGTGGTCGGCCCGAGCCTACCACACTGGACAAGGGCGGCGCCCGTAGGTGCCCCCAATGGCAGCAGCCGTGGTCAGTGGGCCGCGGTAGGAGGAGGACGATGAGGCCCCATGCCACACCCAATTGGTGAAAGTCGGTCAGCCAAATGGCCAACCGTTGAACCTGGTGGGGAAACACCCCACTGGCTGGATAAAACGACCCTGCAACCATGGGTCCAGTGGGAGAAAATGGTCCACCTTCTAGAGGACCGGGAAAGACGTTAGCCGGCCAAGTGGGCAGGACCCACAGCCTAGTAGGTCGGACCTGCCAGCGGCCTGGGCCAGAATCATCGCCCAGCGGGTCAGTGCAGGTGGGTCGAGCCCCAACTGGCGGGTCGGGCCAACCACGGCCCAAGCCCGCGAACCAATGGGATTCCTCCAATGGGATGGACCTAGTGAATTTGCCTGACCCTTAATGGGAAGAACCCAAGAAGAGTTTGGTAGACCCTGGGAACCATTGTGTCGGGCCAGTCAGACTTATTCGGACCGGGCCTAGACCAAACTGGCCCCCGAATAAATAAACACCCGTAACTAATGAACCAGGTGTCTGTTTGAAATTCCATCCAAGGCTTTGGGACCCCTTTTGGGAAGTGGTCCCTTTGAAATATTTTTGTGGGATCGACCGAGTTAGGTCAAACCGAGGTGCGATCACCCCAATTTCACAGAGAAGGATGTAACTAACAGACTGGGCATCCGATCGACGCATCGTCTGTGGCCTAAGGACCCTTGTGACAAGATGGTCCTTTGCAGATAATCTAATTAATATTTGATATATTTTGACGTATGATTTGGTTTGGATCAGACTTGAATCCAACTAGGGTCTTTTTACAAAAGTACCCATATCTCACAGATCGGGCGTCTGAACGATGCCCTGTCTATCATGTTGGGACCCCTATAATGGGACGGTCCATTGGGTATTATTTTTTTGAGACTTTGTACTAGTTGAAATATGACTGGTGTATTGTGGAGTGGTTCTCCCAAAATCATGCATGTTATGAACGGGAATCCAGTGACCGAGCTGTCTTTGAATTAGCAACCCTATGTGGGTCATCATCATAGTGACCATATGTGGATAAACGTCTAGAAAACCTGTGTAGATCAGCATCATAGAGACCCTGTGTGGATCATCACTATAGAAACCCCATGTGGATCAGCATCATAGAGACCGTGTGTGGATCAGCATCTAGCGAACCTATGTGAATCAGCATCATAGAGACCCTATGTGGATCAGCATTCTAGAGACCCTGTGTGGATTAGCAATGTACGACCCGACAAGGACTAGCCTTAGAGAATCCCGTCATGGATCAAAAATATATGACCCTGTGTGGATCCTCAGTGGAAAAACTCCCTTGTGGTTCAGTTGTTGAAACTTCTTAATAGAAAAAATAATATAGATTTAGGTTGATCATCTTTATTCCTGAACTATGAGTTGTATACCTGGTTTGAGCTGAGTCTTTTTATTTGTGCATTGTGATTTAGGTCATGCTTTGTGGTTTTTACTTTGTGAAATTTTAATAGATCTTTGGGGGTCTCAAGGTCCCTACTGGGTATTGTTATACACACACATGCATTGGTTTCCCCGCACATTGTTGTGTCTTGTGCAGATGACAGACAGCTTGGCTGAGGCTTGGGGGAGCCAAGACCAGGTAGTACACAAAGGTGATTGGCTAACGAGGAGAGAATTGGAGGCGATATATACCTAACCTTTGGGTAGGATCCTTGGTTGGCGATTCTAGGAGCTGTTTTTTGTTTTTCAGTTATATTTATACCTTTTAGTTGGGCTTCTATTCTGGCCCCATTACATTCAGTACACACCTTTACTACTATAGTTATACTTCTTGGATGCTTCTTGTTGTGTTCATGGATTGTGTGTTTGTACAGGTTTAAAGTCAATGTCTTCCCATTTTCAGGATATGCCTTTTCGGTGCGAGTCACCAACCTCTGGCCTATGGAAGGTGGTCTTGGGGTAGTCACTGCATGGGCCCTGGGGATGGGTCATGACAGCTTTTATGGATACAAGACCCCAAAATATACATTGATTTCCCAATGTGAAAAGGGAAAACCACAAAATTTGTTATTTATCACACTTAGAAAATATCACATGGGATTCTAACTCTTCTTAAGAGCCTCCTTTAAAGGATTAGTCATTTTGTGGTCCACGAACTATGACCTTAATTTGTTCATATCCTATTTCAATGTTTTTTGTACAGTTTAAGACCTTATATATTATCCTTACATATATTTATAAATATCCCATTAACATGACACTAAACTACATGCACCTCTTCCTTTAAACTTGACATTAAACATCTTTGTTTAAGTATCTTTCATATGACACCGAACTACCCATTTTTGTGGAACTCTCCTAAGAGGACAAGAATTATTGGAATTGGTCATCTACCAAAACTATATCATAAAACTACATATGGTTTTTTTAAAATCTAGATAGGATATATAGCTATTCTAGAATTTTTCACTCTATCCTTAGACTTGAAACAAAAAAAACAAATATTCACCCACTATACCGTGTATGATCCATCAGTGTTTAATTATCATTAATAAACTCATATAAAAAAATATTCCTCCACAATATATAAGGGATATACGTCTATTAAGAACCAGATATTATAACATAATGTGTCTTTATTTTCTTTTTAATGGTGTTTTTAGTAATTTTAGGTATCTACTTATTGGTCTAGATGAAATTTGGTAAGTCTTCCATTTCCACAAACAAGAACTTGTTCAGTGTGAAAAATATTCTCTAAAACTATGTATCTATAGTTTCCTATTACTATGTGATACATAGAAACACCTATATATAATATCTTGGTCTATAAATAATATAATAAAATGGTATACCCTTCTCTTATGAGAGTCCTCAATCCATGCAGGGGGACCAACATGAGTTCCCTTATTTACAAACTCATGGTCAAGGATAATGTTCTATACCTTATGCACAATTTAGATTCTTACATTGATCAGTCCACTTATTATTGTTCAAAATCAGTCTAAATGATCCTTTAATACTCTAATATCTTTCTTTTGTGACTCACACTCTTCATCTTAGGAAATTTATATCCTCTTAAAACTCCCTTGACTATCAGAAACTAATTTATTCAACTTCGAAATAAACTTTTGATTTGATTATTCATAATATGCTCAAATGTGACTCCTCCAAATAAAACCTAATGTGTATTGTTAATAATAGGTACATTAATCTATATTATAAGATCATTTAATCTATATACATACTTACAATATCATTAAAAAAGACTCTCTTTGAACATGGTATACGGTTATTCCTTATATACTTGTCCGATCCCATTATCTCAGATCTAATAAACCAGAGATCCTGGTTTACAACCTTCTCCCTTCATGAATAGATAATTTCAATCCATTATTGATCATATTACCATGAAATGGAAAGGCAAGTTGTACCAAATGGATGTAACACTAGATTGATGTTTTGGGGAAATTTGGATAATTCTCCAATTTCTCTTATTTCCCAAATCAAGCCTAAATCACATGGGAATAGAGGTTTTGGGGTATTATTCCATATTTCATGTATATTAAATGATATAACTTGATTATACTTCTATTTATTATAACATTACATTAAATTGGATGGTTGGTCCTTGGTGAGGACCTTAAAATGCACATTATGGGTCAATTCTACATGAGTATAAACTCTTTCAACCCAGTTATCCAAGCACTATTACTTTCAACTATGCATAAATATATGTGAGGCCATATACACTAGTATTTGGACTCTCAATTAACAATGGGTTTTCCTCTCTCACATATGATATAGATTTCCTTAGTAATCATTTTGGTGAAAATCTACACAACATTAAATTACAGTGGATTTCATCTTATTTTCTTGATGTTAAATTATAGGGAAAATTACTCAATGTAAGATCACAAAATTAATTGTTCAAATCATAATAATATGTTGTAAAGATATGAATTATTATATCCCCCTCTATAATGGACCACCATTCCAGATTTTGATCTCCTACTAAACCTATATCTTGGAACGATATACAGCTTCATTCTCATCCTAATGACATGAGTAGTTATGCATGAGTCCCTCATTCAAAGTCCAACCACAATATTTATAAATATATATATATATATATATAATGTTTTCCCCTATATCTTGCATAAGTAACCAATATTTATAAGTGAGGATAAATGGGATTAGTCATTTATGACCATGTGATGAGAACAAAATTCACCACTTCCTTGCATTCAAATGGAAAAAAATTTGGAATTTTCGACCCTTGGCCAATATTGGTTAAAAAAACTCCCATGTAGATGAATCAGATCAATTAAAGAAGTAATTTTCCATCTATTTAGGCTCAATATTGGTTAATAATGATCCCCATTATACACCATGGAGACAACATCCTTTGACAAGACAAACATCATGGTCTTGTGAAATTTGTATCCACAAAAACCCCTTGTGTGAATCAGTGATAAAGGGAAACTTTGTTTTGAATTTTCATAATATACCCAAATATGGCCTTGTATATAGTATATTCTGACATTGTATGTCAAATAGAGGTACCTTTGTCTTTATGAGAATATCCTTTTATCTATGTATTCCATAATAACAACTTAGCCAAAATAGATTTTGGAAAACCTTCTAAAATCATCCTTTACATACTTATCTCATTCCATTTATCCAAATATGAAAATTTCATGATCATGACTTAAAACATCACTCATATACAAATTGTGTTGGATAATTATTATAATAAAAACCCTTCTTTGGTCAATATTCATGTAACTCAAGGTCAATTTTTTTCAACCTTAAACATCAATAACATTAGTCTATCTTGTTGGACTCTAAACATCAAATAGAAAGTAAAGTAGTACCTGCCAAGATGAAAACCCATAAAAGGATACCCTAGGTAAAATTCAAGAATAATCACACTAGATAGATAACCGACATGATCTATGAAAAACAATTTAATTAAAGTTGAAAAGGCATAAAATTAATTATGTATAAAACATGCATATGGGTCAAAAGAAAAAGGGAATTAATTCCCTCTAGTACTTCTTTTTATCAAACATAAGAACATGTTTTGGTAGTGACACAAAATAAAAAATGTTTGTAGGGTCTACCATTTTATTATATTAACAATTAAACTATACTCACTAGGTACCTTATACTATGAAAATATTAGAGTATCCTCTAACTAATGATAAAATACTAGATCTATCTAAATGATTTAAGAATGATTCAATGTTCCAACAAGTAGCTTATAATAATATTCATTTTGTTTCAAATGAATAAAATTATAGGGGGTGGAAATTATTTTCATTAAAAAATTAATACCATGAACTTTTTTGTAAGATTCATGATGTGATCCTGAATTAGACAATATATGTTGAGTTTGAGTAAAAATGTGTCTCCATTCCAGAAGGTGAATAATATTGGATTTACATATACTAAAATACTAGCCAGTCATTAAGGGATGGGTATCCCTTAGATATTTTTTTCAATATAGTTTCATAGTGGTGAGATCCACTATCCAAGAGTAGGACTCTGATTTTCAAAACTACTGATAAATATTTTCCATCGAATTAAAATGCATTTTTAGGGGTATTTTAGACACTTTTTCATCATAAAAAAACTTTATTGGGTTTATAAAAAATATACATGGGTGTATATCACTTCCTAGGATTAAAGTTTACTAAACATAGAGCCCAAATGGACTTACCGATCGAATGTTATAGTGATCAAATGGTAGGGATATTTTTTAAAGTAAAAAATTCTTTTCACACAATTCACTTGAGAAGATTCTTCACTAATCTTGAAAAACTCTCATATGTGTAGAGTAAATGTGTGACCATTCTTTCAAAAAAAACTATACTACCAATATTTCATATCACACTTGTAAAAAAACAACCAAGCCTACATGATACACCTACACACCCAGGCCTATTTGGTAGACTTGTGTGACCACGATAACGCAATTTCAAAATTCTTGACCAACAATAGAGAATAAACTTCACGAAGTGATTTCATGGAAATCCTCCATTACATATGGTCCAATGTTTTCCTATAAATTGGAATATTTCAATCCTTAATTTACACACTTGGAATCTAGACAAAAATACTAGAAACTTTTCTCACCTAGGTCCCATATGCTTATATCCAAGAACTTTAAGTAACATACTAAACTAGAAGAAGAATGAATTAGGAATGGAAATAGATAATTGAGTTATTAAAGGATTATAACACCAAGAAAAATTCCCTGATAAAAACTCCCATAAATTATCCTTACTATTATAAAGGGAATGATTAACTCCCTAACCAGTATGACCCCCTTCTGAGAAAACTCAAGAAAAACCTTGAAGTTCATAGAAAGGTCAAAACTATTATTATTTCCTTGGTTTCTATTCACCTAAGAAATAATCCCAAGTTTTCCTGGATATCACTTGTATGAGTAACCTCCCATGTTCTCCCAAGTTGAACCTATGTGAGACACCTACCAAACTCACCCAATTAGCACCTATGTGTGGTACCTCCTAAGTTTCCCTTGTATCACCTAGGAAAAGAAAACTTTATTCCATCTCTCATATAACCAATCATAGGGATACATTTCCATTGAGACTTTCATTAGACAAAGACCTAATTGAAACCTCCACTAAGGACCCCATATTTTAATTATTATGTCACTGGACACACCAGCATGTCTCCTAATTGATTTTTTATTCCCTCAAGAAAATATGTATCACATTTATCCTACCTAATAGGTAGGTTCCTCAGGGTGTTTACAATTGTGTGTCCACTCAGTAAGAAGGAAGATAACCTTATATGATGGTCTACGGACAACAAAATTTTATACATTGTGTGGAACCACATTCTTTTTCCTTTTTAATTGGGATATTGTTACATCCTTCTCTCATCCATTCTTAAAAAAATTAATAGGGAATCCCTCTTATAGAAAACATGTATTTTTTTGACAAGACATCTCCAGTATTCTATTCCCACACCCTAATAAAATAGTGGATGATGGAGAATGTGAAAAGGATAGATATTCTACTTACCCATTTTTCTCACATCATGAATAACTCATGGGGTATTAATGGTAAGTGGTGATCCTGTCACTAGAAAAATAAAATATTATCAAAAGTGAATCTTGCTAAATGCAAGCCAAAAACCACATCACCATCCTCTTAAGGGGATATATTCCCCATTAGAAATAACATTAAAGGGTCATATTCCAAAGTAAGTAAAATTGGGCCTCCTAAAAGTAGTAAGAACCAATAAATTTGAACTACATAGGATTTTATTCCTTCACTCATGTGATATATAGAATTAGTCCTAGAGGTTCAATCCCAACACATCCAAATCACCAACATCATTATTGTGTTGTATTATAAGTAAGATCATATACCCACCTATTAGGTTATATTCCCTCAAGGTCCTTTTAACCTTATCCTCATTAGCCTAAATTATTGATGAAGGTCAATTTATCTTAGGTTCATATCCCCTATTAGGGTAACTAAAAAGGTTGAATCCTCTATATTTTCCATACCATCGTTTAGTAGTAATAGTCCACCTAGACTTTCTTTTTACATGACACTAAACATCATGGTTTGGTCCATGTTAAATGAAAATAAATGGTATAAAATGTCCCATTACATAGAACCAAAAAAATCAGTTCTAATTCCTTTCACAATGATATGTAAGAATCCCTTATCATGGTCATGATCCTAATATCAACACTCTAACCTCCTCCATAGATAGAAATAAACTTCCTATCACCCAATTGTGGGTATTTAATCCTTGACCATTAAATAAAACCATAAAAAGTAAATAAAAAATGAGATGGAGAACCTCTGATACATATAGGTGGATCTCTTAATATAGAACCTCAAATTCATATAAATGATTCCATTGACGAATATCCCTTGATACATATAGATGGTTACTCCTGCATGAATATGTTATTGGTTTCAAATGAGAATGGTGTCCAAATAAATTTTAATTATTATAAAGGATTCATGGGTTTAAATTAAATATAATATATATTTCTTTATTAGGAATCAATTAAACCCATAATTGTGTTCTGATTCTAACCTCCCATCCGCTTAAACATTTTGAGTTCCTTTTCTTAAATAATAAAATCCCTCAATGGCCAACTTCCTCTAGAAAGAAACTCCACAAATCACCATATGAATAGGAACCATTTGGTGTTTCTTATTCAATGAATAATAAATTCTATAAGACACATAAAAAGTGATATAAAATAAAATGGTGAACCAGTTTCCAATGATTATACCACCATATTCAACCCCCATAATCATTCTTCGAGCCAATGATGCATTTTTTTTCAAAAAAGATGTGTTTGAAAATATTGTACAATAAATATAGAATTATTATACATCTATTAAATAACAATAATCATATGTATGATACCATATATTATTTACATGTAACCTTATAACACATATTCATTGAAACTTTATTAAAAAAATCATTGTTTCTGTTATAACTACTTTTTTTTCATATATGTTATTATTCGATAGTTTTTTCCCTTATAAATGATCATGGTTATATAATATGCATAATATTTACCATTATATAAACAGCATAGATATTCAATATATATATATATATATAATATTCAAAAAATGTTAGAGATTAAAAAATAAATTAATCCATTTAGGGAGATGACAAGTTGTACGTATGCATGAGCGCTATTTTTACTTTTCAATATATACAATTAAAGAAAGGTAAATAATAATTCAAATTTATAGAAGATTTATTATATAATATATATAATATAAATTTATTAAATATATCATAATTACCTTTCATGTAATTTGGAAATGAAAAATGATTCACATTTCTTATGGAGGTGGAAGTCCACATGTATGCACAAGAGACATTATCATTTTTCAGTTGATAGAAAAGGCATAAAATAATGGTCAAATTATAATCATAAAACAAACATTTAGTTTGTGGATAAGGATGTGTGTAAGGAAATTAGTAGGGTTTTGGTAGAGAAATATGGATAAATGTGGTGTGGAAAATAATGAACAAGTGCTCTTTTATACGGAAGGGAATGGGAAAGCTTCAAATTACCAAAAATATAAAATATTACTAATTAATTACCCAGAAAAATTCTAAAATATTGATTTATATTTTAAGGAAAAGAATATAAGGTCCACAAATCATCATCATTTGAAATTTAGATAGGTTTTGGTGAAATTTTAATATTTATCATTTATTTAAATCATTGGTTAATCAATTTTAATCTTAATTGTGATAATAGAATTTTAATAATAAAGTCATATAATTTTACTTATAAGGTAAAATTTGGCTCATAAATGACCAAGGGATAAAAATTTCAAACATTTATCAGAATACTTTTCCTATTTTAATTTTATTAATATTTTTAAATAATTTAATAATACACTTTTAAAATAAAATATAATTATTATAATTTTAAGAACTATTCACATAATTTGATTTTTGGAGCAATGTTATAGTAATTGAATTCAAATAAAAACCTTTATCACATATTTAATATGTTATTTTGATCTAAACAATTTTTACATCACTATAATTCAAGCAAATTTTATTACTTTTTATTTTTCTATAATAATTTATTTCATGTTTTAATTAATTTAATACGTATTATAATGGAATTATGTAAGAAATTATGTTAATTATTTAGTAAATAAAAATTCTATATAAATTACCATTATAAAAAAGATTCATTTATATTTAATATAAATATTTATAATAGAAATTATCATCCTTTTATACTTAGGTAAAAAAATTAGAAATATAAAATTCAAGAGTGAGGTATTTGTATGAATTAATTCCTTAAATTAATATAAATTTAATATTGTAACACCCTATGATTTTAGGTAATGTATATTTTCATATTCAATCTCTTTGATGGCTTGCATTACACAGAACACTGAACTTAAAACAATGACTTAATATTATTATTTAATTGTGATAGATATCACCTAGCCATTGGAATAGGGATAATGAATGAGATTTAAGAAATTATGAAAATATATTATTCACATGTTCATATAATGATTTCATTCATTACCTATTAATTAGAAATAAAAATGATAAAAAATTCAACATAAAGGGTGTATTTTTATAAGAAAACAATTTTTTTCCCATAATTGAATTTTATCATAATAAATTAAATTAATCACTATTAAGTAAATATAATAATGAAATTTATATGTTATATATTCAATTGAAAAAAATTAAAAAAAATATACTATTTTTTATAGGCTTAAGATAAGAAATAAATCCAATTTCGATCATATAAATTTACATGTTTCTAACATAAAATTTTACCGCTTTATCGATGGTGAACCCATTTTAAATCTAAATTTCGACACTTTTATAAGTTTTATTAGAAAAAATAAATTTTATTTTTTAAATAGTAATTTTAAAATTAGATTATGGTATAATTTTAGTATTTTTTTATGAAGTTTCATTTTTTTTAATGAATAGTGAAAATATTGAATTTTAGTAAAAAACAACTTTTTTTAAATTTATTTATACAGTTAAATTGTATTTTATATTTGTTTTAAAGTATTATTAGTTAAATTATACATCCTTAAATAAAATTTAGATCATTTTAATAAATTTCACATTTAAATTGGAAATAAAATCATTTGGTACTTTTGAACTTTTCACTTTAAAACCCCTCTTTTTTCATTGTGTTTGTGAGATTAATGTCAAATATAATTTTTCCAATTGTACGAATTTAATTTGGAAAAATGGATTTCATATTTTAAATCCTATGGTACAAATTACTCATTTCTTCAAGTCCCCTTTGGAGTCAGATCCTCGTGCTCAGAGTCTCGAGGACTACTCGATTTGGAGGATTTTTCCCCTGTTCGTTTCTTTTTCCCACTGCAGTGGAGTGGGTTTATACTGTTGCAGGTTTTCGGTCTCCTTATTTCACGAATTGTCCACCGCGAAGTGGTTCTAGCCCGCGAAGCTCCCGCCGCTGGCTTCATTGAGTCCGAGGATTTCTTCACCCTTTGGTTCCTCTCCCTGCTGTCGCGAAGCGGGCGGTGTTCTGTAGTCGGATTTGTTCTCCCTTATTCGCGAAGTCTCCACCGCGAACTGGTCTGGACTTTCGAAGCTCCTTCCACGAAGATTCACTGTGCCGAGAGACTTGCGCGAGGGGACTTGCGCGAACCCGCCGGTGTTACCTCGCGCACCACTTGGATAGGGGATTTGCGCGCAGGGACTTGCGCGAGGGGACTTGCGCGAAGGAAATCATCACGCAGGGCTGGTTGTGAAGTGAGGGGACTTGCGCGCGGGGTCTTGCCGGTGTGAGGGGTATTGCGCGCGGTGTGAGGAGTCTTGCCGGTGTGAGGGGACTTGCGTGCGGGGACTTGCGCAGGGCTGGATTTCATTGCCCAGGGATGGTTGCGTGAGGGGACCTGCGCGCGGGGACTTGCCGGTGTTACCTCTGTTTGGTCAACCCCTCCCTAGGTTTTTTCGTGGCGTTAACATGGAGACGGATCTGTTGAACCAATGGAAGAACCTCACGTTGACAGACAAAGAAAAAGAGCCACTTGCAACCCGTAGAAATGAAGATAACACTTTGACAAAACGAATGGCTTTATTAGTGGTCGGAAGACTGGCGACCGAGGCACCTTTTAATCTAAAGGCCCTCAGGACCACTCTTCAAAATCTCTGGAAATTGGAAGCTGGAGTAGCCATCCGGGAAATTGAGAATAAACTCCTTGTTTTTGAGTTCTTCAGCGATAAAGACAAAGATAAAGTCCTCAGAGGACGACCTTGGTCCTTTGACAATCATCTCATCCTGATGGAGGAATTTAAAGGGGGTGACGAGATTCAGAATTGCACACTTACCCGATCCCCGTTCTGGATAAGAATTAAAGGAATACTGTTCCATGGGAGATCAACACATGTGATGAAAGAAATTGGAGACCGGATCGGCCATTTCCTAGAATGGGATTGCTTGGACCCAATACAATGGGGCCCATGGGTTCGAATAAAGACTGAGATCGACGTGTCTGAACCCTTAATGCGAGGTATGTTCCTAAAAATTGATGATTCCAACACCTGGATCTCGTTCGAATTCGAAAAACTACCAATCTTCTACTTCCTTTGCGGACGTATCGGCCACATGGAGAAAGCATGCGGGGCAAGGCCAGAGAATTCCACCTAAAATATTACCTTTCAATACGGTCCGTGGCTCCGGGCCAAAACACACAGAGAGGCATATATCCCTGAGGCGGAGAGACAAATTGATCGGGACCGTCTCATTGCAGCCCATCTAAGGCGACCGGAATCTGAACAACCTCCTATCATAAGGATGGGACCACCTGTCTTCCCTAAAGAACCCCCGGCTGAGCTTAGGGGAAATGGAAACGCCTCCCAAGAGATTATCGTCAGACGTAATGATGGGGCTCGGCAAGACAGTCACCTGACTCAGGGTATCACAAAATCCGACTTCGCTTTTACAACACCGAATTTAACGTTCCTTACTTCAACTGGGCCGCTACCTAAACCAAAAGAACCTCCAGAGAAATTTCCGAGGCAGAAACATGTTTCCTTGGATCCGCCTGAAGCTGAGCAGAGTCCAAATCGGTTCCCAACTGATGCCCTTCTGCAAGCCGATTCTGGGATGACTGAAGCCTCACCTTCAGGACATGTTACTCGTGGAACCTGGAGAAGGGCACGTGGCGGTGGTAAAGGCGATTGTCCAGGGAATCCCAAACCAGGAGATCTGAAACGGCAAAGCGAGTCCAGTGGTATGTACACCAGTCTTCCTAAAAGGAGGAAAGCATCAGGTACGTCATTTACCCCACAAGAGACAAAGGCGGAGGCGGGTCAGGCCCGGCCCCGCCTAGAGCAATGATTGCTTTATGCTGGAACTGCCGT
The DNA here is from genome assembly GCA_963277665.1 of Viscum album. Taxonomy (NCBI): domain Eukaryota; kingdom Viridiplantae; phylum Streptophyta; class Magnoliopsida; order Santalales; family Viscaceae; genus Viscum; species Viscum album. Next base: position 856,065,204 of record OY728155.1, on the reverse strand, counting down.
GGGCTTGGCAACCCACGAACGGTTCGTATGTTCCAGCGCCATTGCGCTCAAAGTTGCCCTGATATGGTTTTCCTGTCCGAAACCATATTGGAAAACAAGGACATCACAAATCTTGCCCTAAAGTGCGGTTTCCAGGGTTGTTTCCCGGTCCCCCGACAGGGTCATTCAGGGGGATTGTGTCTGCTCTGGAAGGATAATATCGATGTTAGGCTCCTGTCTTTTTCCCAGCGCCATGTGGCTGCTTCCATTTGTGATCCCCACAACCCCACCTGGACTTTTGTGGGCTTCTATGGCTGGCCCTCCCAGTCTAAAAAGTGGAAATCTTGGGATCTTCTTTGCAAACTTCGTCGTGATCTGCCAAGCCCCATTCTGTTTGGAGGGGACTTTAATGAGATCCTTTTCCAGAAGGAGAAAATTGGTGGAGCTATGCGCTCCTCCACGTCTATGTCTGATTTTAATGATGCGGTCCTTAAGGCAGAGCTGATGGACCTGGGTTATACGGGTAATCCCTTTACATGGTTCCGAGGCAGATATGATGGAACTCGAATCGCTGAACGTCTGGATAGATTCTTTGGCTCAATGGACTGGATGAGCCTCTTCAAAATGTACCATATCAGACATCTCTCGTTCAACTGCTCGGATCACTGCCCAATTGTCATTAACTGTACCCATAATGAGCACGTTACTAGTTCCAGGAAACCATTCAGATTCGAAAGCTTCTGGTCAAATGATCCCGAGTGCGAGGCGGTTATCCGTTCAGGCTGGAAGAAGGGGCAAGCGGATCCGAGAACCAACCTTCTCCGAGTAGCATCTGATCTGAAGACATGGAGCTACTCTAAATTCCGTCATCCGGACCGGCAATGCAATTTCCTTGAAAGGAAGATTGGCTATCTTCTTAGCAAACCCCCGTCTAGAAGCATTCTCTCCAAAATAAGTGATACCCAACGAGAGCTGGATGTTGCCCTGCGCAATAAGGAAGGTTTTTGGGCTATGCGAGCGCGTGATATTCATATAGCAGAAGGGGATGCTAATACCTGTTATTTCCACCAGAAGGCTTCAGCAAGACGCCGGAAAAACTTTATTTCTGGCATTCTTAATTCAGATGGTAGTAAAGTGTCTGACACAGGGGGAATCCAAGAAGCATTCCTGAGCCATTTTCAGAAACTCTTCTCTGCAGGCCATTCTTACATTTCTCCCGAGATTGAGGACTGCATCAAACCTGTGATTTCTGACGATATGAACAGACAACTTTCTAAAGATGTGACGAATGACGAGACTCTTAAGGCCTTAAAGCAAATCCACTCTACGAAAGCCCTGGGACCAGACGGATTCCACGCCCTCTTTTTCAAGAATTACTGGCACATCATCGGTCCAGACTTTTGCAATTTAATGCGGGATATTTGGGCGGGGAAAACGGACTTGTCTTCTCTTAATGAAACTATTCTTACTCTCATTCCCAAGATGAAAAATCCACAAGGGGTCTCGGACTTTCGACCGATCAGTCTGTGCAATGTCTCGTATAAGATCTTTTCGAAGATCCTGGCGAATCGGTTGCGTCCTTGGCTACCCGACGTCATTTCAGAGAACCAAAGCGCTTTTGTGGCAAAAAGGTTAATCACTGATAATGCCATTATTGCTCATGAAATTTTCCATTCCATGAAAACGCGTACACGAGCGAAGAGAGGGATCATGGCGTGGAAATTGGATATGGCTAAGGCCTATGATAGAGTGGAATGGAACTTCCTCGAATTTGTGATGCTCAAGATGGGTTTCTGCACCAAATGGATTGCCATGATCATGCAATGCATCTCGTCAATTTCCTTTTGCATTAATGTCAACGGGGTGCTCACCCGAGGCTTCTCCCCATCCCGTGGGCTTCGTCAGGGAGACCCTCTTTCACCCTTCCTTTTTATTTTAGTGGCTGATGTGTTTTCTAACCTCCTTTCCAGGGCAGCCTCGCTTTCCATAATCCATGGGGCGAAAGCGTGTCGCAAGGGCCCTCCGATATCCCACCTCTTCTTCGCTGATGATTGCCTTCTTTTTTCTCGAGCTACCCCTAATGAGTGTACTGCAATCTGCCAGGCGATACAACAGTATGAACGGGCTTCAGGACAAATGATCAATCAGAGTAAATCAGAAATTTCTTTCAGCTCTGGAGTTCCCCAGCCGAAAAGAGAAGATCTCTGCTCTTTAGCACGCATTCCTGGGGTCGATAAGCACCAGAAGTATCTTGGGCTCCCGACGGTGGTTGGACGGTCAAAGAAAGAAATCTGTTCAGCTATTGTGGATCGAATTGAAAGAAAAATACAAGGTTGGACCCCTAAAAAAATCTCCAAGGCCGGCAAGGAAATCCTCATCAAGGCGGCACTTCAATCTGTCCCCAGCTATTTGATGTCTATTTTTAAACTCCCTGACGTGGTGCTTTCAAAGATTCAATCCAGTACATCTAACTTTTGGTGGGGACGAAAGGACGGAAAAAATAAAGTCCATTGGATCGCCTGGTCTGCTCTCTGTCAACCAAAATCTGAAGGCGGAATGGGCTTCCGGGACCTTTCTCTTTTTAATGATTCTTTGCTGGCTAAACAAGGTTGGCGTATGATTAATAACCCATCATCCCTATGCACGCGTGTTCTCCGGGCTAAATATTTCCCACATAAGGATTTTATGGATTCCCATCTTGGCTATCGACCCAGTTTTCTCTGGAGAAGCATTTGGGGCGGTCGTAATCTACTGAGGAAAGGACTAGGCTGGAGGATTGGGAATGGTTCTACGGTCAAGATTTGGACCGATCCTTGGCTTGTTGATCAGACAGGCACGAAGGCGTCATCCCCTGTTTATCCAGGATCCGAACATGCCACAGTCTGTTATCTTTTTGATGATCAAGGGGTGGGATGGTGTCTGGAAAAACTCTTCTCCTGGTTTAATGAGAGGGATAGGAGAATTATTCTGAGTATTCCCTGTGTGTCAGACGCAGGGTCAGATCATCTCTACTGGACAAACGACAGCTCAGGTGAGTATACAGTGAAAGCTGGCTACCGGCGAGCTCTTTCTGATCAGATTTCAGAAGGAGATGCGAGGCCCTGGACATCAATTTGGAAGCTTTATGTTCCCCCTAAAGTTCGCTTTTTCTGGTGGCAGGTGTGTACTGGTATCCTCCCAACTAAGAGCCTCCTTGTCTACAGACACTTTTCAAACGACAACTCTTGCCCTTTCTGCCCTTCTGTGACTGAATCCCCTTTCCATGCTCTTGTTCAATGTCCCGGGGCTCAGGAGATTTGGAATGGCTGGGGATCAACTATAGAGCTGTTCCCGGACACCGCCTCAGATCTTCCATCTCTCCTGATGCGATGGTGCTCCTCCTTTTCGCCGGCTAAAGCAGGTGCCCTGTGCATTTTGGCTTGGATTATCTGGAATAGGCGGAACGAGGCCATTTTCAATCATTTCCGGAGGCCCCCCAGATTTTGGATTGACCGGGCATTGTCATGGATTGCGGTATGGCAGAACCACCCTGAACAACAAAGACTTTCCACCCACCCTCCTCTTCCCCAACATTGGTGCCCCCCACTGGAAGGGATTTTTAAGATCAATGTGGATGCCCCTCTCCCTAAGGATGGCCCAGTTGGACTAGGTTTACTGGCCCGAGACAACCTGGGAAATCTTATCGCTGCCAAATATGAAGCACGTTATGCACTTTGGGAGCCCTCAGTCGCGGAGGCCGCCGCCATCCTTGCTGGATTAAACTTCGAAAAAGATTGCGGTTGGGATTCCATTCACATCGAATCCGACTGTCTCACTATAATCAATGCCATCAATCTCACTGACGGCGGGCTTCAACCCTTCGGTCCCATTATCCGGTGTATTCACTCGCGGAGACAAGGCTTCAATTCCTGCAATTTCTCATTTATTAGAAGGGAAGCGAATGAAGCCGCTCACAAGATGGCAGGCATTGGCCCTCCCTACGAGGATTTTCTCTGGTTAAATCATTTTCCATCGTGGTTATGCTCCTGTATTTCTGCTGATCTCCATCATTAATGGATCTGTCTTATTTTGTCAAAAAGGATAAAGTTAAATGGTAAAATCATAACATACCTCAAAATTAAAAAAACAATTAATGGTTTTTTGATATGTTTCTCTAAAATATAAATCCTATACAATATTAATTTTCATAAATAGTCATGTAAATTCATTGCACCTCAATGTTTTTGTCTTTAATTGTAAATTAATCATTATTTTAATCACTTAAACCTACCACTCTTCAAGTATAAATACCACCCCTTGCCAGTAAATTTAGACCCACAGGACATGTAGCTAACCATATATCTTCTGAAACCTCTAATCCTCATTATCCCAACATCCATGTTCTCTGGGTCTTATGAAAAGAACAAATCCATGTTCTTCAAGGGTCTCTCAAGGAGGTCATATTCAAAGGTAATTTTCCCAAAAACACCTCTCTTATTTTATTTTCTTCCTCTAAATTATTCTCATATATTTCATACATCAAGAAATGATAATAAAATAAAAATGTAAATAATTTAATTTTATGACTAAAATAGAATATATTATTTCCATATATTATATTACCTCCTTTTATTAAATGAAAAAAAACTATTTCCCATGTTATGTCGGTTAATCACCATCATCAATAATGTTTTTATTCATTTTAAATTACCTCCTTCAGGGAAGGTCATAAAACTATTTTTCTATAAAAATAACATTTTAATAATATTATTATATCCTATTTCATGTTCTGTAACTAATACCTTCTCATAATTATAAATAAAATGAAACTATTTTATGGTGTTTGGAAAGACCTCCAAAATAAACTAAACATTTATCATTAAGGTTTTATCCAATGAATCATTTTCATGTAAGAAATAAAAATGTTATATAGGGAAATTTATAATTTTAAAAGTAAATTAATACTATTTAATTTCACTTTTTTATTTATATTCCCATCTTACATGATAATCCATAATTATATACAAATTAACTAATCATGTAACCATGAAACGAACACACTTGAAACAATGAAAATAATGAAATATAATTTATAAATGGGTAATAATATGTTATAAATTCATTACATAAGGTATTATAAGTATTAATATAGTTCATTATTGAGTTAATAACATCATTTAACCCATTATACAATAGGTTAATGAATGATAAGTGTAATCGTGAGGTAAAGGTTTTTTATCTCACTTTTACTTCTGTGAGATATATGACTTATTCCCCACTTATTACTTTTTTCTGGTGTATGTATACTTACCTTTGTTATATCATATCATGAATATCATCATATTCATGGTAATAAATATTCTATTTGATAATTATTACTTATATGGGGAGTACTATTTGACTGACTACAGGTGTTAAGGGATTTCTTAACTCAATTTTCATCTATTTGGGTTAAACATCATTTTCATTGATTATTCCATGTTATGGTTATATGGAAATGAATTTTTATTATATAAAGTTTCATTTACACTTGTTTCATTTGTATTTAAAATTAATACACATAATTGATCCATTTAGATAAAGATATGATCTTTGTAAGGTACTTTGTTTCAATATCCTTTCATTGAGGCGTATATTGATGTTATACACCTAACTTCTTTTATGTGGTGTATATACTGATCCTTTAACATGTTATATCATTAATATTTTAATTTTTATAATATTATAAGTTACATTTTATTTTATTACTTCATGGTTCTTTTGATTCAAATGTTTCAAAGTGGTAATGGACACTCTAGAATGTTTAATGATTATTTTCCTCACTAATTTTTTAGTGATCGCATTTAAAGTATTTTCATATATAAAAATATCCTTCAATTAATCATGTATTATCCTTTGTGATAATTTTATATTCATATTTATTATATCATGGATGTTATTATATTCTAAAGTATATTACATCTTTAATTATAGTGTTTACTTTGAAAGTAACTTTATTAAATTTGAAAATATTAATGAATCCATATCTTTTATTCAATACAGATATTTGATGATATGGTAAATTTTTTATTAATTAAATAGATTATTAAATATAAGAAGAATTTATTAGATTGGAATACACTGGTGGGGACCATTTATACATATCCCCTTAATGAAATGACAGTCTCATTGGAGAAATAAGTTAATCTAACAGAAAATAGGTTTTTACCAATATATTAAATTATCTTGTAAAAGGTATTGATTGTAGTGGTTAATGTGATAGATACAATACATATAATAATTAATAATTCACATTTTTTAGTATACATTTATCATTATACGTGGGAATTACATGATGAAAAAATCTATGTATTCATTTTATTCTCAGTTTATTGGCTACATGGAATGTGTTTTCTATTATTTATCAAGCCATATTGGTAATTCTTATTGATTCAAAATAGATTCCATTATACTTAACACGTACTAAGAATATGATCTTACCCATATCTTATTATTTATTTTCTATAGTTTTATAATATGTTTACTATGATTGATTTGTAGGGTTATGCTAAGTAGAATAATGGTGTTCACAAATAAAATAATTTATAAATTTTTTTCCAGAATATAATTCGAATTTCAAATATGTAACTCGTTTACCAAGAATATTAAACTATTAATTACTTTGGTATATGATTTAATAGATCTTATTCCAATGTAATAATTTAATGAATAAAAACTATTCTATTTGGTTCAGGTTCCTTACAGTGAAATCAGAGAAAGTTTGGTAGAAACCATTTGAAATAGATTTAGGAAAATATAGATTAGGGATTAAAACCCTATGTTTTACTTTGAGGATAATAATATGTATAGGATATAATTATATAGATTTTTTAATGAAAAATGATAAAAAAATATTAAACCTAAGGATTTATATATTTAGAAACTATAATGATCTTGATTTCTTATATATGATTCTTCATCAGTATAAGATTTATCACTATGATTGTTATTTCTCACAGTATTATTTTAATTTTAGTTCATGGATGGTACTAGAAGTAATTGGGTTAATGATGAATGTGATAGATAATACGTTTAGAATGTGATAAGAAACACCTAAGTGAATATAATATAAGAATAGTAATATTTTTTGGTAGTGTAAAGAAGGATATAAAGCAAGTAATTTACAAAAAAATGGGAGGTTTGGAATAATGGTCTTCTATGAGGTGTTACTAATGGATGAATGTTTTTTATTTGAAAAATAATATCATTGTGAAATTCAATTTTCTAGTGGGGGAAACACATTAACAAAATCATCAAGGTTATAAAAGTAATGGTTTTACTACAGGTGACGATGATAATATAAATGACAAATGAAAGGAAGAATCTATTATGGAATAAGATGATGAAGCATATTTATTGGTTTAAGAATGATATAGAATCATTAAAGTTATTGTGAGTTTGTATTAAAGAATTATTTTATAAATAATTTTCTAGTTATAATAATCATTAGGTATATATGGATTGTATCACATTACATCTTCTTAATAGATTTTGAAGCTTGTGATGAATAGTACCAGTAACCAGGAGAAGTGATTCTATTTCAATTTTATCTTTTTTGAAAATATGTGATAGAGGGAAGACAAACATTAGTATATGTTTAGTGTTGAAATAATAATTAAAATTTTATATTTATTTGATACTATTAATGACCATGAAAGTGGTTTTTTATTTGATATTTTATGATGGGTTTACTACATGTTTGGATTTAAGGAGTATATTCAACAACACGAGATCTCATTTTTGGAAGCAAACTGGTTTTGATTAAGGTTTAAAGGTGATCAAGGTATTTATATATTTGGTATGTGATAATAGGAATTAAATTTTATTATTTGGGTAATATTATGTTTATTTATTAGATCTTTCAAAAGTCCTTATACATTTCTGAACTCTGAATTTTTATTGATGTATTTTGCATAAGTCATAAGGTTAAATACTTGTGGAATCAATAAAGTCAAAAATTAGATATTATAATTTTTGGTTAAAGTAAAATTTATCATATTGGAAAATATTTTCTAACCATTTTTATTTTTGAAAATATATAGAGACTATAGAATTGACATATGCATATTATAATTCATTAAAAATTACTCTAGTATAAAAATTCATCTTGAATATTCATTTCCTGACATAGGAGATGAAGTGGAAATAGATCAAATCACAACTGAATAATAAGATTATTCTAATGAAATGGAATAAAATTAATAATTATTATCTAATAAATTACTTATCTATATAGTAAAATAATATCTAAACTATAGGAACATAATTTCGAATAGAAAATGATATTCATTTAATTTTATTATCAGGAAATCAGTGACCTCTTTAACCCATTGAATATTTTTGATATTTTGATCGAAAACATATCGTTGACCATGTTATCTATCACTATCCACTATAAATTGATGGTTATATTTCTCTCCCTTGTCCTAGTTTTCACTTTGCACTAATTTTATCATATTCAAAAGACTAATTTTGTGGTTACATTCGCATTTCACTTTCCCTCTTACTAATATGATGTTGTATTAACCCTATTTATGATATGGGTTTTCCAAAAAGGAATTTTCAAGTATTATCCGTTTTCTTTAAAGTTAAATTTAAAAATTAGAGGACGAAATTTATTAAAGGAGGTGAGAATTTAGTACCCCAATATTTTATGGTATTTTTCTTTTTAAATTAAATCTATTTGATATATAACATTACACGGAACACCGAATATAAAAAAATGATTAAATATAATTATTTATTTGTGATATATTTTACCTAGATATTGTAATGGAAGGAGAAAATGATATTTACAAAATTATCAAAATATATTTTAAACATATTTATAAAATTAATTCATTTGATAGCAATTAATGAGAAATAAAAATGAGAACCAATTGAACATAAAGGATGTGTTTTTATAAGAACATTATTTTATGCCTATAATGGAATTTTATCCCGATAAATTAAATTAATCACTATTAGTGAAATATATTAATGAAATTAATATGTTACATATTCAATAAATAAAATTTAAATTGATTAAATATGTTTTATAGTCTTATGATTAGAAATAAATCCAATTTTGAGTATAAAATGGTATGTTTTCATAAAAGAATTTTTTTTCCTTTTGATGGAGCACCCATTTTAAATATAAATTTTGACACTTTTACACATTTTATTTGAAATAGTAAATTTCATTTTTTAAATTAGAAGATTAATATTATATTAGTGTACACTTATAGAGACCCTTATTTTTATATATTAAAATTACATCACTTTTTCAGAATAATTAAAACATTATACAAACAGACACCCAAAGACCATATTAGTTTAGTGAATTTGGAAACATGGAATAAAATATTCTAGCTTTGTGAAATATCTCCAATTTTTTTCCCAATGATATTCCATTTTATAACATCTAATTAAAATACTTTATTCTTAACCTGGAGAAAGGAAAAAATAAAAATGGGGTGAACTCAAATGCTGAGTAAGGGTAAATAAAGGAAATTTGTATGCATATCATGAACATAAGGAAATAAGAACATTATCATTATCATTAAAATATCATACCTTACATATCAAAGATCATAAACATGAATCAAGGAATTAATATTTATAGTTCATAAGACACAAATCTTAATAAAATCTAGAGTATCATCAATGAAATAATAACACAGGAATACGACATGGAATGGTGGAATACACAACAACATATAATATAGTGAAAATTTATAGGTAGAAAAATATTGACACATTATGATAAGGACATGAAATCAGGCACTCTCATATATTTTTGGACACAAAACCAGGTCTACACATATGTTTGTGAATGTGAAATCAGGTTCATGCATAACATTGTGAACATGAAATCAGATTCACAAATAACATTGTGAATATAAAATAAGGTTCACCCATAACATTGTGAAGATGTAATCAGGATCACAAATTAACTTATGGACATATAACTAGGTCTATTCATCACATTGTGAACATATAATCAGGTTCACGCAAAACATTTATACCCATGAGTCATCCATCATTACCCAATTCATTATAGGGAGATATATGTCCCACCCATATCATAATAAAATCATTCATACATGTGCCACAAGATAATAAAACTTTCATCATATAATATCACATAAAAATATGGGTTTTATAAACATACCATCATAACCTATGAAAGGTAATGGGTATCATTAAAGTTTCATCACATAAAATCCTATGTACGAAATATAGGTTTCATAATCATTTAATCAAATCATAACCCATGAAAATAAGAAGTTTCAAAATGAAATAACTTGTGTAATTGAAATGGGTGTCATAAACATCATTCCATCAAAATATAAACAATTAAAGAAAATATATTAATGGAACCTTTGGATAATTTCTTAAAAGGGAATTAGTGACATCAAAAAAATTCATCTTAGATTAAAAATAACTTGGAATGATTTTTTCAAAACATTTATATAGGAAAATATCCTTTCTTTTTTTAAAAATATCTTTAAAACAAAAAAAAAACTTTTTAAACTCATTTTCATGAAAATAAACTTAAAACATTAGAAATAAATCTTTGAAAACGTTTTTGAAACATTTTTATTTGAAAACATATAATGATATCTTGAAAAAAAAATTAAAACCATTTCTTTGAAAATAATTTGTAAACTTATGAATAAGGATTGAAAATAATTTGAAAATAATTTTCCTTGAAAACCCATAAAGATGCTTGAAAATGTTTTGAAACCCATTTTCCTTGAAAAATAATTTGAAAAGATATAAATCTTGAAAAAAAAAATTGAAAACCACTTCTTTAAAAATTAATTTTAAAAAATCATTAAAATTATCCTTTTAAATATGAAAATAAAACTTCATAGAAATGATGGCGGGTAAATTTGTACATCTTGTATGAGGTCAGAAGAACTTTCCATTTCCATTGTAAAATAATAAAAAAAATTGAATTTCTTATAAATATACAATATGATTCCTTTGAAAAAACTGATAAAATACAAAAAAGGAAGAAAATTTATTTTAATGATTATCAAAGAACTATAGATTCATCTTGGAGACTTTTTTTAGAAAACATGATTTTGAAGTAACATAGATTTTCGTCCGAAGAGAGGGTAAAGTCAAGATTTCATAAAAACAATTTCTTAACTATATTATATAAAAAAGTATATAAAATAGTATCAATATATATTAATATTGAATAACCAGAGTATAATAATATTTATTAATTTTCTTATGATATGTATCTTAATATTTCAATAAAGGAATCACAAAAATAAATAATCTCAAAAAGTGATGAGATTGTTTCAATAAACTCTTACCACTTGGTAACTTTGAACCATACTCCCAATTTAAGACAAATAAATTAAATGAATCCTAAAATGTCATAAAAATAATTATATTCATAATATATTATTTCAAATTCAGTATATACATCTAATTTAAAAATATGGGTTCATAACATGGAATGTGTCTCAAAGAAGGAGAATTGAGACGAAATTATTTTACCAATTTGGTAACTTTGGAAACATAAATCCCATGAAATAAATGACATAAAATTTTTATGTAAATACCCATGAATTGAATTATGAAAATCATATAATACATCCATTGATAGTATACACACCACTAAAAAGGAATGGGTGATGAATAAAGAATGTATCTCACAGAAATAAAAATTGAGATAAAATCCCCTTACCTTGTGTCTTGAATCTCATCATACTCACAAAAAAACTCTTGTATAATAAATATAAATTTATTATAAATATATAAAAGAACCATATTCTTACATATAATACCATATATGGTTTTATTATGAATTTATATTACCCTCTTTTTAATAATTCCATGTTAAGGTTAAGCATCGGGTAATATTCACTTTGTTTTTCACATGTGTCTTAAATTGTCATATCTTTGGTCCTTATACTTATATAAAGATTTAAAAAATATAAAAAATTATATAAATTTCATTAATATTTTTTATTTTAGTATTGTAATTATGTATAAAATATAAAAGTATGAAATGGAATACACCATTCAGGAAGACGGTAGGTCGTACGTACGCATGAACATTATTTCCGTTTAATTGTTTTATTGAAAGAAAGATGGTAAATAAAATATATGTATATATAAATACATATTTAATTATAAAAATATAATTATTATATTATATATATCATATGGGTTCACTAAAACCATCCTTAATACATTCCATGTAGTGTGTGAATAAATCACATCACTTTGAGGGGGCAGTTGTCCACAATTCCTCAAATGAAATTATCATATTTACACCAAATGGAAAGTATAAATATATGTTTCGTAGAAGAATTTAAGAATATTTAATTCATAATTAATATAATATATAACATATATAAATTTATTTTCCATCGTAATTTCCACCATGATAGGTGGTAAAGTAAAAAATGAACAATTATCTTTTAATAAGGTGGTAGTTCATCGTACACGTAAACAGTTTGTTCATTGCCCATTAGATCGATGTGTGTCTAAGTGTAGGTAAAAAAATTATCATAAAAACATCCCAGTATATTGAGGGTACTTTTTTTATTCAATCATTGAATAAGATGAATTTATGTGGTGGAGAAAGAAAATAAAATAAATGATCTTGAGGGAGGGTGTTGCCTCTTAATTAGGTAACTCCTTTTGGTTTTCATAAAATGACTTACTTTTAAGAATTTATGACCAAGTTAAGGATTAAACGAGGGATTTAGGGATTTTTAAGAGCTGTTTTGGTATATCTTGTTTAATATAAAGTGTCTAGAGAGGTGTGAGGAAGTGGGAGGAGGGGGGCCTTTTATAGTGGAGGAGGATTAGCACTCTTGTAAATTTTGGAAAGGGAATTAGACCCCTCTTTTCCTATGGAATTTGGATCCAATAATTTTAAAAAGTAAATCCATGTGATTATAGGGTATAAATATGTCCATCCAATTGATTTTGTACAATTTTATAGGTCATTTAGTCCCTTAAGATTATGTTTTAGTCCATATTTAAGCATAATTTTACCTTTAGCAATGTAATTACTTTAAATTAATTTCACTAATATTTTTAATAAAAAAATAATTTAACCTTATAAGAAATTAAAAATTATGATTATTTAAAATATAGAATAAATATTTAAAAATTTCAATCACAAAAGTGTAAGAAGTTAATTTAAATTTATCTCGTAGTCAAGTCGACAATGTGGGTTTTTAAAGTAAAAACATTCAAAAGAATATTATGTTTTTATATCCAATTCCTATTTGAAAATATTTCCAATGACCTATATTGGATCAATATATAAAAATATAATCTAATTAAACTTTTAAACCAATTTAAAATGTAATTTAACCTTATAAATATGGTATACGAATAATATGTTTTTAGCTAAAATTTTAAATTTTTCACAATTCATTAAAAAATGAAACTTCATAAAAAATACGAAAAATTTACCGTAAAATAATTACTATATTCATATTTAAAATATAACGTTTTTTTATACATATTAAATATATAAAAGTTCAAATAATTGGATTTAAAATGGGTTTTACATTAAATGTTGGTAAAACTACTTTTAAAAAATACAGGTTTTTATACATAAAATCGGGTATGTTCTTATCTTATGTATTTCAAATCTATTAGATGAATATCAAAAAATATTTTATTGAATATATAAGATATGTATTAAATAAATATCACTCACTAATTTTAATTAATTTATTTTATTAAGAAAAAAACTTTGGGATCATAAATATATATATATATATATGTATGTATATATATATATATCTTTTATATTCAATTGGTTCTTATATTTTAATTTATAATTAATTGGTAACCTATGAATTCATCTGATATTTTTGTAAACCATATATTTTAATAAGTTATTTAACCCTTTTCATAACTAATTTTTTAACATCTAGGTTATAATATATCGCTATTCGAGAAAATTTGTTCTTACGTGTTACACAAGCCATCGAGGAAAGTCATTGTGCATGTAACACAATCTATCCTCAGTGTTTCGTATAGAGAAAGCTAATATTTATGTTTTTTAGTGCATTATTAACTAGTTATTTCCTATAATATATTCCAAACATAGTTCTTTAATATAAAATAAACTATTTTCAGTGTTGCATGAAATGAAAAATATCAAGATGATTAAATTAATTTGAAAAAAATAACTCACAAAATCTCAGGGTATTACATTCTACACCCATTAAAAAATAATTTTTTTCTCAAAATTAATTTGGGTTATCAAAGGTTGAATAATTTTAAGTTCCTTTAATAGAAACCCACATAGTAAAAATGAAAACTAAAACATCCTTTAAAAAATAATGTTGGATCCATAATCGCTACACAGAGTAACACATAGTTAGGTTTACACATAAAAGATCATAGGTGGAAAGTGAAAACATGAAAATAGAAGATAAATAATACCATAAAGTTATTATGGAGAGTGATATAGAATAAATTAAGGATAATTTTAACAATTATAAAGTCATAAATCTGTGATAACCTAATAGACCATCTGATCCATCAAAAACAATTTTAATAGGATAACATTTTTTGTTTCAATATCATTTTTCCAAAAGTTGTATTATTTTCATGAAAATATATACTTACATGATTTTAGAAAAACCACACTCTTTATTATTCCATGATCCACTTCACCACTTTCTCTAAAAATGAAGGTGATTTTTTTCATTTCTAAATCACTAATAAATCATAAGATCCATGATATTCCATCCCATTTGTCAACATTAATCATCAAAAAAATATTTTGATTAGGCTATACAATATACATAAATCCTCTTATAGAGAGATAACACTTTAATATTACTGACTTCATTGAAAGTAAAGTTAAACCTTCTATAAATGGATAACCATATAACCCTTCTGAAAGATAAAAATTCAAATCATTAGAAATAAATTCATGAAATCATATTAACATTGATCTCTAATATATCACAAATTACCACTTGGTTGTCACATTCCAAATCTATGAATACCCTCATCGTAAATCATCTTGAAACATTATAATAACCTAAATTACCATAAATGCTTTAGGAAAATTTTCATGCTTCCTTATTCCAATTATTAGTGGATACATTATTTAAATCCAAGAAGTTTTAAACTTCATCCTTGATAAAATATACCACATTTTCAATAATCAATTACAGGGTAATTTGTACCATCCAATTTACATATTCATATCCAAAACATTATTATACAAGGATAATTATCTCAATATTGGGCATTAATTAAGGTTTAACTTCCCCTATTCAAAATATCACCTTTCCATGAAATCACTTTTCTAGGTATTTATCACTATTCGCCGTGTACTTTTTAATCCTTAATGAAAATTTATACTTAAAATATGTATAGGTTCCATGATTTATAGTCCTCTAATTCCAAAACATAAATACTTTATTAATCCAAAATTATTATTAAACCATTACAGAAGCATCGTAAACTTATTCCTTAATACCTATTTCCTATAATATGAAAAATAAATCATTATTAAGATGCCTTAACTTCAATCTAATCATTATTATTATGTTTAATCTACAAAATATTGTAATAACATCACATACCTTTCACATGTCCTTTAAAATCGCTTTATCTTAAAAAGTATGACCAATACTAATACAACCTTAATGTTTCTCTTTATGAGATTTTCACATGGGAAATTGATTCTTCGAAGTCACATCCATCTGAAACATTCAATGTTAAAAAAATTTCTTATAATTCTCACCATTTACTAAAACAATTAATCATGGTGTGAGAAACATTTATCATAATAGGATACCATATAATCTTGAAAAAAGTACTTATAGGGGGCATAAATTATGTATCCTACTTCTTTAATCTATGAAACATTTGGTTTATCCTTGGTTATTCCCATACAACTTATATTTAAATACTTTATTATGGTTGGTGGAGATTTTTTTGAATTCCCAAAGCATATCCCCCAAGAGTTTCCAACTAGGTGTGTTGCAAGGCTCGTTGTTATATACCAGATTACCCTGAGTTAGGCCTGAGACATCTTTTCAGTGATGTTACCCATACATATATATATGACAGATCCATATCCACATGTAGTATCTATACAGGTATGTATTGTTAGGAAACCTCTCACTCTATACATTACTAAAATTACAGGACATTTTCATAAATTTTAACTCATCATTATACTTTTCCTTAGAGACATACCTAGAAATATCATTAGAAATATACCTAGGGATATTCCTAAATTTTTCTAATCTAAGTGTCCAGAGGTTAACTAAATATTTTATCTCATACCAACTATAGAGATCCTCACTTTTCATACATTAACAATAAATCACTTTTGTGGAATACTTCAATATTATACAAATATATTCCCAAAGATCATATTAGTTTAGTGCCCTTGGATTCTTGGAACAAAAATATTTTAGCTCGGTGAAGGATCTTCAAGGTTTCTAAAAAAAGATATCCCCCCTTAGTAATTCTAATTAAAAATATTTATTCATAATCTAGGTAAAGGAAAAATAATAAATGGGTGAGCTTAAATGATCAATAAAGGTAAATAAAAGAAATATGTATGCATATCATGAACATAATGGTATAAAAATGTGATCATGATAATTAGAATATCATACCCTTCATATAAAATATCATAAAAATGATTTATGGACTAAATA
Organism: Viscum album; assembly: GCA_963277665.1. Classification (NCBI taxonomy): domain Eukaryota; kingdom Viridiplantae; phylum Streptophyta; class Magnoliopsida; order Santalales; family Viscaceae; genus Viscum; species Viscum album. The sequence continues at coordinate 856,048,540 of OY728155.1, read as the reverse complement.
TTTTTAGGTAATAATACATTAATCATAAATAAATCAAGATCACCAGCCATGAAATCATAACATAGAAAAGGTGGAATACACATAAACACATCAACTTATAACTTAATGAAAACGAATAAGTAGAAAAAGGATCACACATTAATTTAAGGACATGAAATTAGGCCCTCTCATAGATTTATGGACATGTAACCCGGTCCACACATAATGTTGTGAACATGAAATCAGGTTCACGTGTAACATTGTAAACTGCAATCAAGTTCACACATAACAATTTTAACATATAATATGGTTCACTCAAAACATTGTGAACATGTAATTAGGTTCACGTATAAACTTATGTACAAGCAAATAGGTTCATTCATAACATTGTGAACATGTAATCATGTTTACACATAACATTTATACTCATTATTCGTACATCATTACCCAATCTATTAGAGGTAGATATATGTCCCACCCATATCATAATAAAATCATTCATATATGTTCCATAAGATAATAAAACTCAAATAATATTATGACCCGTAGAAAAATATGGGTTTTATAAACATCCCATCATAACCCATGAAATGAAATGGGTACCATTAACATTTCATCACATCATAACCTATAGCAAATATATATGTTTCATAATAATTTCATCCAATCTAAACCCATGAAAAGAATATATTTCAAAAGAATGTAACCTATGGAGTAGAAATGAGTGTCATAAGAATAATTCCATTGAAATATAAACCGTTCAAGAAAGGATATGAATGTAACCTTTGGATAATTTCATATAAGGTAATGAGTAACATCAAGAGATGTCATATTTGATGAAAAGTAACTTTGAAATATATTTTGAAAATATATATTGAGTAAAATATCCTTTTTATTTTGAAAGGTCTCTTTAAAACATATAAACCTTTCCAAAACCATTTTCATGAAAATAAACTTGATAGATTAGAAATAAATCATTGAAAACCTTTTGGAAACATTTTTCTTTGAAAAAATATAAGTAGATATTGAAAATGTTTTAAAAACCCTTCCTTTGAAAATAATTTTCAAACTTATGAATAAGGATTAAAAATAATTTGAAACTAATTTTCCTAGAAAAATATAAAAAATCATAAAGACTTTTCGAAAACCATTTACCTTGAAAAATAATTTGAAAACATATAAATAATGAAAACGTTTTGAAAATAAATTATTTAAAAAATTAATTTTAAAAAAATATAAAAATTATCCTTTTAATCCTTTAATGTAATCATCATAGAATTTATGGTGGGTAAATTCGTACATATTTTATGAGGTGTGAAATCATTTCTTTTTCACAGTAAAAGGTTAAAAAATTATTATTCAAAAAGATACAATAATATTCTTCTGAAAACATTGGTAAAATACAAAAAAATTGAAAAAATATTTTAATGATTATTGGAGAATATTATAATGTTCCTGGAGACCCTTTTTAGAAAACATTGTTTTGAAGGAACACAGATTTCTAACCGAAGAGAGGGTAAAGTCGGTATTTCCTAAAAATACTTTCTTAACTATATTATTTACTAAAGAGTATAAAAATGGTACCAATAAATTAATAAATCATAAATAACCAAAGGATAATAAGATTCATGAATTTTCTTGAGATATAGATCATAATATTTCATCAAAGGAATCATAAACATAAAAAATCTCAAAAAGTGATTAGATTGTTTTAATAAACTCTTACCACTTGGTAACATGGAACCATACTCCCCATGTAAGGAAATAAAATTATATAAATCTTAAAATATTATGAAATTAAGTAGATTTGTTATATAACATTCCAAAGGAAGAATATACACCTAATGGAAAAATATATGTTCATAACATGGAATGTGTTTCAAAGAAGTCAAATTGATACAAAATTATTTTACCAATTTGGTAAATTTTGAAACATAAATCCCATGATTGAAATTTAATCAAATAGATATATAAATAACCATAAATTTAATTATAAAAATAATATAATACATCCATAATTAGTATACACACCACTAAAATGGAATGGGTAGAGAATAAATCATGTATCTAATGGAAATAAAAAGTGAGATGAAATCCCCTTACCTTGTGTCTTGACTCTCATCGTACTCATACAAAAGTACCGTATAATAAACAAAATATTATACATATTTCAGAGAACCATTTTCCTACATTTAATATTATATATGGTTTTATTATGAATTTATATTACTCTCTTGTTAATATTTCCATTTTAAGGTTATGCTTCAGGTAGTATTTTCTTTGTTTTCCACATGTGTATTAATTTGTTATATCTCTTGTCCTTATACTTATATCATGATTTACAGAATATAAAATATGAAATATTTTTCATTTATATTAATTAAATTCTTTATAATAAATTATATGATATAGATTTATGATATGGAATACAACATTCATCGAGATGGTGGGTCGTGCGTGCTCATGAATGTTGTTTCCATTTAATTGTCGTATTGAAAGTAAGAAGTTAAATGAAATATATTCATATATATATATATATATTCAATTTTCATTCTTATATCATATATATCATATAATTTCACTCTAACAATCCTTAATATATTCCATGTAGGGTGTGAACGAATCACATGACTTTGAGGAGGCGGAAGTCCACACTTCCTCAAACGAAATGATCATAATTACACCAAATAGAAATTATAAAGAAATATGTGGTAAAAAGGATTAAATAAGATTAAATACATAATAAATATAATATATAACATATATAAATAAATTTTCCATCATAATTTCCACTATGAGAGGCGGTAAAGGAAAAATGAACAATCATCGTTTAGTGAGGTGATAGTTCGTCGTACACATAAACAGTGTGTTTGTTACCCATTAGATGGATGTGTTCATAAGTATTGGGTAAAAAATTATCCTAAAAACATCCTAGTTTATTTAGTATACTTTTTTTATGATAAAATATTATAATAATATTAATTCATGTGGTGGAGAAATAAAATAAAAGAAAAGAGCTTGAGTGAGGGTGTTACCTATTAATCGGGTAACTCCTTTTGATTTACACCAAAAAGATTACTTGAAAGGAATTATGACCAAATTTTGGATTAAAGTGTCATAAAACAACCCTACCCAGGCTCGAGTCGTAACTACCCCAAGCCCGCCTCCATAGGCCAGGGGCTGGAAACAAGCGCCGAAGGGTAAACAACTCGGGGAGGCCTTTGCCTGAGTACCTTTACACACACATGCAACACACTCAATGCAGAAGTGCAGAGTAAAAGAAAAGACAAGTAAAGAAAAAAGGAAACTTCTATATATAAACCACAAAAGTACATTGACCTCTAAACAGTACAAAGCAAGTGCTGAGGTTAACTGAAAAGAAAAGGGGAGAAACACGTGCCCAACCAGAAAAGTGCCACAACCCGGAAACAGGTAAACAAAAGAAAAACAGCTGGAAGGGTTCCCCACTTGGAACCTAACTCCAACCACCACATGCGGTCCAAGCTCCCGAACTCCTAAGCTCCGCTGAAGTCACAATCAACCTATCCATTGTCTGAAAGGGAACACCAAGTGCGGGTAAAGCCCAACAGGGGTGAGTATAAAAATAATTAGTAGGATACCCCGAAGGCTCGAGGGAGAAACAAAGGAGGTACTAAAGGTTGAGAAGTAGATAGAATAAGGGAAAGTAAAGGAGTAGAACTGAGAGTGCAGTAAAGAGTACAGTAAAGAGTCCTGCTCAACCCAGCAAGAGAAAGGATGGTAGACTCATCCAGACACAAGGAGATAGAAATGGTGAGAAGATAAACTTCTCATCGAGTCTTCGCTACCTATAGTAGGAGAGTAGACTCATCCAACCACGAGAAGCTAGACACGGAAAGCACATGGCATACCCCACACGTCTTCGCCTCTCCTGGAAGGAGAGTAACCAAACCCAAGAATTGGGTACTAGAACAAGGTATATACATATATGTATGCTCAATCAAGAAGCCCGAACAAGATCGTAAGGGTATCTCCATCCCATAGCTTAGCCCAATAAAGTGAGTATCCAACAGTCCCATAAGTAAACACCATCGATGTCCAGCATCCCACACATTTTCCCCGAACTTCAAGTTAAGGGGCTCAAGTCACCGCACCTCGAAACTATCTGCTTTGGGCGGCACTGACTCGCCCGCACGGTTTTAGGTCACGTCACAAGGACGTGTATCGGTGGGGGAAAATACACCTCGTAATTTAGAGTTCTAGGAGAACGTCAAGCCACACTCATCACTGCCCCGCAGTCGGGAGGTCTCCTCAAAGTCGACAGGCAACCCCCTGCCTAGCCCCGCTGGAGGGTCCCTGGAGGTTGATGGGTTCACACTATAGGAAGACCTGGCAAGAGTCGACGGGTGCCACACTGCCCAGTCCCGTAAAAGGGTAATCCACTTGAGGGTGACACGGCTAAAGTCGTTGATGGGTCCACTGCCCAGGACAGCTGGAGGTAACCCGGCATCGGGGACCACTGCCCAGCCCAGCTGGAGGTAAGCCCGGCATCGGGGACAGCTGGCCAGCCTAGATGGAGCTAAGCCCGGCATTGGGGACCACTGCCCAGCCTAGGTGGATGTAAGCCTGAAATTGGGGACCACTTCCTAGCCCCTCTGGAGGTAAGCCTGACATCGGGGACCACTGCCCAGCCCCGCTAGAGGTAAACCCGGCATCGGGTACCACTGCCCAGTCCCACTAGAGGAAAACCCAGAACTGCTTTGGCCATCACGGCTGGATTGTACTGCTCAGTGAACACCACTGTACTGGCCATCCCTGCTGGATGGTAACCCACTGATCATCCCTGCTATATGGTACAACTGGTGATCCCTGCTCGAAACAACCTTAGCCTTGTTGGAAACAACCTCCTGGGTAGAGGATCGGTGCTTGCGTAATGTTTTGGTCACACAAAATCCACGAGAACTCTACCAGGGGTCATGAAGGAATGGGAGAAACTCCCCGGACCTCTCAAGGCAATCATGATCCAATCCACTAAGTCACTGTCGAAGCGGAACGAGTCAACTCATCCCAGAAAGTGGGGGAAACACCCAGACTATACGAACACTCGTAGTCGCAAACGGTTTCGCAGTCCGGTGAGAGGGAACGGTACTAAAACCCCTCAAATATAAATAAATAGAGGAATCAAACCATATATGACAGCCAAATGAGAATAGCACCAGGGGAAAACTCAACCCTGTTGGTCAACAAACGAGAACAGGACCAGGGGAAAACTCAACCTTGCTGGTCAACAAATGAGAAAAAAGGAACCATCTACGTCATTAGATGTCAAAAGTACGTAAAGAAAAACATGACACGCACATGGGGCCCACACGACGTGTGGCCCCAAGTCAACACAAACAGAGTATAAAAACTTTCTCAGGTACAAACAACCACACGTACCTCCAAGCGTTCCCGTATACTTTCAGTGTATACCACGTTCCAGCCCAAAGGCTATCGTGCACACGACACCCAATGTCAACGTGAAGGCATAACGTAACAACTCCAACTTGCCACCTATTTGACCCAGGCATGGCCAACTACATCCATTAAAGAATTAATTCACTCTCCCAAGAGTGAACGCGATCACATGCCAAGGGTCCACCACAAACGTGGAAGAAGAACTGTCGCGGGGCACCTTCACATTTCCACATTTAATAAGATCCCTTAAGAGGCTCTATTCACCTGAACAGATTACGTCGTTGTAATCCTTGTAGAGAAACATGCGAGATAGACTACCTACTCGCCTCAAACGGATATCCAACGGAAAAGTCACCAACACCGCCTTACGCCCGAACGGCATCCCGTGATCCCGAGCCTTAGCCCCGAAAACAGTCGGGCGCATCGCACCATTGCGATCTCCTCGGAAAAACGCATCAAAAGGAATACTCACTTGAGTGAAATGAATATTCAGAGAAAAAGATGCATTCCGGTGCACCGCACATGAGCGGTGCTACGTGGGACCCACACCCCAGTCCCAAAACCCAATGAACGAATTGCACCATTGCGATCACCTCGAAAAAGTACACAAGATTGACTATTCATTTGTCTGAAACGGACAACCGGTGATAAAGCCGAAAATCACTGTCAACTCCCAAAACGGCCCTCGCAGGGCCCGCACCAGCGTGCGGAATTAAAGCAGGTGGATTGGGACATTTCAATTCCCTTGGAAAAACACCCAACATCGACTACTCGCATGTCCCGAATAGACATTCGGTGAAAAAGTTATAAAACGATGCTCGCAGCTCAACAGATGGGCCATGGGGCCCATGCCTCAACTACAGTATCAACGCCTGAAACCACACTGGAAAACTCTGTCTTGACTCTAGGGTCACAACACCACTGAAGACGCTCAAAACGGACTCTGGATGTGTCTGTGCCGCCCAAGACAAGAAACCCCGGAGAAAACGCCATTCCACTTAAAGTACGTGTCGTGCCACCGAACTCTCGTTCCAGGAATTAAAATTTCACAAAACCATCTCAAAACGTTCCCCTAGATCCAAGGATTGCATCGCCGTAGACGGAACTCAAAACGGACGCCTGTAGCGGAAAATACGGGCGTCCGAAAACTGAGGTGGAAAGACCCCTTGGGCTGGACCGGTCTGGGCCGGTCGGTCCGCCCGGTCTGGGCCGTCCCGCGCTGGCCAGCCCGGCTCGCATCGCCTGGCCCGCGGCTTGGCCGTGTGGGCCGACGGTGGACCCTGTACGCCACTTGGCCGACCGGCTGAGGCCGGTCGCCGCGTGACAACCCCTGCGATGCGGGTCGTGTTCCTCAGCGGGGTCGCGCGACGCGACCCCGGTCCACCGCGGAGCGCTGCTCGTCGTCGCCCCAGCTACAGCCGCCGATGACCCCGCCGACCTCCACACTCGCCCAGCCACCATGTTGAAGCCATCGCGCCGATGCCCTCAGCACCTGGCCGCTCCACCTCTGCCGGCCTCTTGCCGCGCCGCCATGCTGGTTCACCGGACCACCGCGCTACCTCGCCAGAACGCCCCAAAAACCACCGAAAATTCACGCAAAAACTTTCCATATTCGGTGATCGATTTAAGACAACTCCAAACTCGGATTTTGAAACCGAAAGAAGCATCGAAAATCTCAAAAAATGTTCTACGTAACCATGGGCTTCGGTCGATGTTTATGCAGAAATTCGACACATCAAATTGAAATCAAAGTAGGTTTGGGAATTAAAAATGAACGATATACAAGATCCTACCTCGTTGGGCGTAGCCCGGAGCTTCACCGATGAACCACCAGAGTTGTCGTGCCTCGCTGGATCTGCCTCGCCGGAGTGGAGGAGGATAGGGAGGGGGCTGCCGCCTACCGCTTTCCAAGCGAAGAAGAAGAAGAAGAAGAGGGGGGGTGTGTTTAAGTAGAAAACACTTAAACCCCCCGCCCGGCACGCCCCCGACTCCACTCCCGATGTAGACAAAAAGGAGGGCACCCGGGGGTAATAATGACCTCCCAAGCACAATGGCAGTCTCGGAATTTTAATCCAAGACCTCGTTCAAAAGTTATTAAACTTAGTGCCCGAGACCGCCAAATTACGAAAATGCCCCTGGGTCCATTTTTCGCTGAGGGCTCACGCCCGCCAATATTATACCCCCTAGGGTAAATGGAACGTTCTGGACTCAACGGTGCCCTTGGTTTTCCAATCTGATCCACCGTTTAATAGATACTTGATTTAAGCCGTTAAACGAATAAATTAATTATTTAATTTATCTGTTTAACGTTATGAAAGAGAGCAAGGGGTCCAAACGTCATGCGCCGACATGTTTTTTGTCGTTAATAGGGTAAACACCCCATTCAAGACCCATCCGTGTACTCAAAACTCTGATATGAAGCTCTGTTTAAGAGTTATCCCATTTATTTGGCGTTCCTAGTGTGAACGCAGTGAAAACTTAATTCCGGCCACACTGGGGCTCGGAATCACACATCGTCTGAAGGTGCTGATCTATAATAACATCAAGAATATTACAAAGACTTTTATAGACAAAAACCGGGTTCTTACATCATTAACTCTTTCAATATTTTCATCCCCAAAAAGAAAACCCAGGGAACAACTCAGGGTACTAAGCCTGCACCAGGCTCTCCCGTACCGAGAAGAACTCTTGCACAGTCCCGCGTCACCACTCACAGACCAAAGGATTTGATATGTTCACGTGAGGTCGGCCCTTGCTGATGGCGTGCATAGGAGAAAGCACACATCTCCTCAGGTAATCCATGCGGGATACGTCATGCACCCACACCCGATCTTTGGGTTAGGGCAAGGCGATAGGGAACCTCTCCATCCCTTTTCACGGTCTCACATGGCCCGAAGGCTCTCGGGGGTAACTCACCTCCCCGATCGAACCTCCACGTCGCATGCCGCGACTGGAATCATCTCCCACACCTGGAACAAGGCTCAGTGATTCCCTCCTTCAGAATATCCATATGGTGGAACACCCAAGGATATCTGGTCACACAAGGTTTCACAGTCGATGTCTCACAACCAAAACTCTCTTACACACTCGGAAGCGAAGGATTCAACACCATAGACTGAAGAAAAAAACGTCTCATGCCTTCTACCTTACCAACACAGGGTTACACCGATGCCCCGTGCCACCCTGGTAACCACTCAAACAAGGAGCAGGGAGAAAAGATTTTCATAGACAGAGTCTAACAATTCTACTGCAAAAAATTTGAAGAGATGAAGAGCATACCTCTTATCACCTCATGCTCTGGAGGATCGTAGACATCAAAAGCTCGCAGCTATTCGCGGTCCCAACCGTCAGCTCCCGGATCCTGACTTGGACCGCCTAGTGGTGATGGGAAGACCTCATAAAGTTGTCCCCCACTACCAGCTCCTCCCGCTCCTCTGCTAGCACCACCTCTCTGGTCACTACTCCGATAACGACGCTGCCTCCATCGTGGTGGTGCATCTGCTGCCTGCCCGAAGCTCTCTGCATGCCTGGTCGGGCAGTCCCATGCCAGGTGACCTCACCCACCGCAAGCATAGCACTGACTCTCTTTGGGATGCACCGGTGCCATTTCGCACCACTGTGGTTTACGACCATGCCCTTAAGTCCGGTTATCAGAAATCCACCTACGTAGAGGTTCTGTCAGCCGACGCCCACTATCTACGGCAGAGGTCTCGGCTCTGTCCAGCCTACAGCCACCACTAACTTTAGAGCATGACAGGAAGCTCTTTGTCTCCAACGCCTGCTCTAGCACCCCTGCATATGTTGAAATACCCAAGGGTACTATGATAGCATGAATATCTCAGTGAAGACCCTGCTCAAACTTCCAGGCTCGAAAGTTGCCTTCATAGACCATGTCCGGTTAAAAGCATGCACGGTCTGTAAAACTAGCCGCGTACTCAGCCACTGTCATCCCTTCCTGTTGAAACTGTAGGAGCTCTTAAATCCGAACGGAGCGTAAGAAGGAGGGGCAAAACTCTTCATGAAAGAAAAATTGAAATTCACCCCATGAAAGCGACAACTCTTTAAGAAACTAAGTCACCAAACTCCACCAACGCCAAGATTCTCCACGAAAAGGTTGGTTGCCAAGGCCACTCTCTAATCTGTCGGTGTCAGCACAAGCCTGAAAAGGTGAAACACTGTCTCTAACCAAACCTCTGCTACCTGAGGGTCTGGCTCACCACTGTACATCACCAGTCTCTACGGCTGGAACTCATGGAACACGCTCATCCTGCGCTCCAGCTCAGCCTGCTTTGTTTAAGCTGTCTGCTGCTCAACAGGTGGGGGTGCTGCTACCGGCCCACCCAGAGAAAGGGGCTCGCATGATGGGTCCTAGACTGAGACCTCGTAGCTCACCGGGTCATCGTCTTGCACCAAAGCTGGTATTGTGGCTGGCTGTCTTCATGGAGACATCCTGAATAGTATCAAGGAATGTCGTGATCAGATGAGGATATATGTATATACCAATAAAAATGATGGGGAGCTGACTCAAGAAGGACAGTCAAGACACAATCCTATGTGATGCACAAACCAATTTTTCCCTACAACAAGTGTCTCAGCATGTCGAGTCGACAAGCGGGTTATTAGGGTCCTGGTGAATGGATATGTCGGCCGCCACATCATCACTGGACTCCCTGGCCTGAGATCCGCTCTCGAGAAATGATAACACTATTGCCCTAAATCCCAACCAATTAATTTTTTTAGGGACGTCCGAACAACGTCTCAAGGAACGAACCACCTCTGATACCACTTTTTCATGACCCGACCCTACCCGGGCTCGAGCCGCAACTACCCCAAGCCCACCTCCATAGGCCAGGGGCTCGCGACAAGCGCCGATGGTTAAACAACTTGGGGAGGCCTTTCCCTGAGTACCTGTACACACACACAATACACTCAATGTAGAAGTTCATAGTAAAAGAAAAGACAGGTAATGTAAAAGGGAAACTTCTATATATAAACCACAAAATTAAATAGACCTCTAAATAGAACAAAGCAAGTGCGGAGGCAAACTGAAAAGAAAAGGCGCAAAACATGCACCCAACCAGAAAAGTGCCACAACCTGGCAACAGGTAAACAGAAGAAAAACAGCTAGAAGGGTTCCCCACCTAGAACCTGACTCCAACCACTACACGTGGTCCAAGCTCCCGAACTCCTAAGCTTCTCTGAAGTCACGATCAACTTGTCCATCGTCTTCAAGGTCTTACTAAGTGGGGTAAAATCCCAAGTAGGGGTGAGTATAAAAATACTCAGTAGGATACCCCGAAGGCTCGAGGGAGAAACAAAGGAGGTACCGAAGGGTGAAAAGTACATTGAACGGGGGAAATTAAAGGAGTACAACTGAGAGTGTAGTAAATAGTACAGTAAAGAGTCCAGCTCAACCAATAAGAAAAAGGAAGGTAGACTCGTCCAGACACAAGGAGATGGAAACGGTGAGAAGATGAACTTCTCGTTGAGTCTTCGCTACCTATAGCAGGAGAGTAGACTCGTCCAACCATGAGAAGCTAGACACGGAAATCACATGGCATACCCCGCACGTCTTCACCTCTCCTGGAAGGAGAGTAACCAAACCCAAGAAGTGGTTACTAGAACAAGGTATATACATATAAGAATGCTCAATCAAGTAGCCCTAAAAAGATCGTAAGGGGATCTCCATCCCATAGCTCAGCCTAAGAAAGTGAGTAGCCAACAGTCACAGAAGTAAACACCATCGATGCCCACCATCCCACATGTCTACCCCGAACTACATGACAAGGGGCTCAAGTCATCGCACCATGAAACTATCCGCTTTGGGCGACACTGACTCACCCGCACGGTTTTAGGTCGCGTCACAAGGACTCATCTCGGTGGGGGAAAACGCACCTCGTACTTTAGATTTCTAGGGGAACGTCAAGCCACACTCGTCACTGCCCCGTAGTCGAGAGGTCTCCTCAAAGTCGACAGGAAACCCCCTGTCCAGCCATACTGGAGGGTCCCTGGAAGTCGACGGGTTCCCACTATAGGGTGACCCGGTAAGAGTCGACGTGTGCCACACTGCCCAGTCCCGTAACAGGGTAATCCACTAGAGGGAAACCCGACTAAAGTCGTCGACGGGACCACTACCCAGCCCAGCTGGAGGTAACCCGGCATCGGGGACCACTGTCCAGCCCAGCTGGAGGTAATCCCGGCATTGGGGACCACTGCCCGGCCCCGATGGAGGTAAACCTGGCATTGGGGACCACTGCCCAGTCCCACTGAAGGTAAACCCGGAACTCCTCTGGCCATCCCTTCTGGATGGTACTACTCGGTGAACACTGATGTACTGGCCATCCCTGCTGGATGGTAACCCACTGGTCATCCCTGCTGGATGGTACAACTGGCGAGCCCTGCTCGAAACAAACTCAGCCCTGCTGGAAACAACCTCCAGGTTAGAGGATCGGTACCCGCATAATGTGTTGGTCACACCGAATCCACAAGAACTCTACCAGGGGTCACGAAGGAACGGGAGAAACTCCCCCGACCTCTCAAGGCGATCACGATCCAATCCGCTGAGTCACTGTCGAAGCGGACCGAGTCAAATCATCCCAGAAAGTAGGGGAAACACCCACACTGTACGAACACCTGTAGTTGCAAACAGTGTCGTAGTCCGGTGAGAGGGCACGGTACTGAAACCCCTCACAGCTAAAGATACAGAGGAACCAAACCATCTCTGCCAGCCAAACCAGAACAACACCAGGGGAAAACTCAACCCTGCTGGTCAACAAACAAGAACAGGACCAAGGGAAAACTCAACCCTGCTGGTCAACAAATGAGAACAAAGGAACCCTCTACGTCGCGAGAGGTCAGGAGTATGTAAAGTAGAACACAACACTCACATGGGGCCCACATGACGTGTGGCCCCAAGTCAACCCCAACCAAGCGCACAAACGTTCTCAGGTACAAACAACCACATGTACCTCCAAGAATTCTCGTATACTCCCAGATTATACCACGTTCCAGCCCAAAGGATATTGTGCACATAGCACCCAACGTCAACGCGAATGTATAACGTAACAACTCCAACTTTCCACCTCATCAGCCCAAGCACGGCCAACTACATCCCTTAAAGCATTACTTCACTCTCCCAAGAGTGAACGCGATCACATGCCAAGGGTCTGCCAAAAACGCGGTAGAAGAACCGCCGTGGGGCACCTTCACATTTCCACATTTAATAAGATCGCGTAAGAGGCTTCGCTCGCCTAAACAGATTACACCATTGTAATCCATGCAGAGAAAAATGCGAGATAGACTACCTACTCACCTCAAACGGATATCCGATGGAAAAGTCGCCAACACTGCCTTATTCTCGAACAGTGTCCCATGATCCCGAGCCTTGGCCCTGAAAACAGTCAAGCACATCGCACCATTTTGATCTCCTCGGAAAAACACGTCAAAAGGACTACTCACTTGAGTGCAACGGGTATCCAGAGAAAAAGATGCATCCTGGCGCACCGCACACGAGCGGTGATACGTGGGACCTGCATCCCGGTCCCAAAACACAACGAACGGATCACACCGTTGCGATCCTCTCGAAAAAGTACACATTATTGAAAATACATTTGTCTGAAACAGACAACTGGTGATAAAGCCTGAAATCACCGTCAACTCCCGAAACGGCCCTGGCGGGGCCCGCACCAGCGTGCAGAATTAAAGAAGAAAGATTATTCCATTGTAATGCCCTCAGAAAAACACCCAACATCGACTACTCGCACTCCCCGAATGGACGTCCGGTGAAAAAGTTATAAAACGCTACTCGCAGCTCAACAGACGGGCCGTGGGGCCCACGCCTCAACTCCAGTATCAATGCCCGAAACCATACTGAAAAACTATGGCTCGATCCCAGGGTCGCAACACCACTGACGATGATCAAAATAGACTCTGGATGTGTCTATGCCGCCCAAGACAAGAAACCCCGGAGAAAACACCATTCCACTTAAAGTACGCATCGTGCCACCGAACTCTCGTTTCGAGAATTAAAATTTCCCAAAACCATCTCAAAATGTTCCCCTTGTTCCAAGGAACGTGTCTCCGTAGATGGAATGCAAAACAGACTCCTGTAGTAGAAAATACAAGGTGTCTGAAAACTGAGGGGGCAAGGCCCCTTGGGCTAGACAGGCCGGTCCGCCCTGTCTGGGCCGACCCGCGCTGGTCGGCCCGGCTCGCATCGCCTGGCCCGAGGCTTGGCCGCGCTGGCTGGCGGTGGACCCAGTCCACCGCTTGGCCGACCAGTTGAGGCCGGTCACCGTGTGACGACCCGCGTGATGCGGGTCGTGTTCCCCAGGAGGGTCGCGCGACGCGACCCCGGTCCCTCGCGGAGCGCCGCTCGCCCTCGCCCCAGCTAGCGTCGTCGACGACCCCGCCGACCTCCGCGCTGACCCAACCACCGCGCTGAAGCCCTCGCGCTGACGTCCTCAACACCCGTCCGCTCCGCCTCAGCCGGCCGCCTGCCGCGCTGCCATGCTGGTTCGCCGGACCGCTGCACTACCTCGCCGAAACGCCCCAAAAACCACCGGAAATTCCTGCAAAAACTTCCCAACTTCGGCGATCGATTGAAGACAACTACAAAAACCGATTTTGAAACCAAAAGAATCATCGAAAAGATCATAAAATTTTCTACGCAACCATGGGCTTCGCTCGATGTTTATGCAGCAATTCGGTGCATCAAATTGAAATCAAAGTAGGTTCGGGAATTAAAAACGAACGATAAACAAGATCCTACCACGTTGGGCGTTGCCCGGAGCTTCGCCGACAGACCACCGGAGTTTCCGCGCCTCATTGGAGTTGCCTCACCGGAGTGGAGAAGGAGCCGGAGGGGGCTATCGCCTGCCATTTTCCAGGTGAAGAAGAATAAGAAGAATAAGGAGGGGTGTGTTTAAGTAGAAAACACTTAAACCCCCCGCCCGGCATGCCCCCAACTCCGCTCCCGACACAGACAAAAAGGAGGGTGACCCTGGGGTAAACACGACCTCCCGAGCACAATAGAGGTCTTTGAATTTTAATCCAAGACCCCGTTCAAAAGTTATTAAACTTAGCGCCTGATGCCGCCAAATTACGAAAACGCCCCTGGGGCCATTTTTCACATACGGCTCATGCCCGCAAAACTTATACCCCCCCAGGGTAAATGACATGTTCTGGACTCAATGGTGCCCTTAGTTTTCAAATCCAAGCCACTGTTTAATATATTCTTCATTTAAGCTGTTAAACGAATAAATTAATTATTTAATTTATCCGTTTAACGTTCCAAAAGCGAGCGAGGGGTCCAAACGTCCCACGCCGACATGTTTTATGTCATTCCTAGGGTAAAAAACCCATTCAGGACCCATCCATGCACTCAGATCTCTAATCCAAATCTCCGTTTAGGATTTATCCCATTTATTTGGCATTCCCAGTGTGAACGCACTGAAAACTTAATTCCGGCCACATCGGGGCTCGGAATCGCACACCATCTGAAGGCGCTGCTCTGGAATAACATAAAGAATATCCCAAAGTCTTTTATAGCCAAAAATTGTGTTCTTACATAATGGAGGAATGGAAGGATTTTTATGTGATATTTTGGAAGATCTTGGTTGATCAAAAGTGTCTTGAGATGTGTGAGGAAGTGGGAGGAGGGGAGGCCTTTTATAGTGTAGGAGGATTAGAACTCTTTTAAGTTTTGTTAAAGGGAATTCCACCAACCTTTTTACCTAGAACATGGATAAAATAATGGTAAAAATTATATCCAAGTGATTACAGGGTCTAAATATGATCATAAAATTGATTTTTTACAAGTTTCAAGGTCATTTATGCCCTTAAGTTTAAGGTTTAGTCCTTAGATAAGCATAATTTTACCTTAATATATGAAATTAATTTTAATTACTTTCACTAATATTTTTGTTCAAAAACTAAATTTACCTTATTATAAATTATAAATTATTCTAATTAAAAATATGTAATCCATTTTACCAAATCCAAATCACATATGTTTCTTAGATTAATTTAAATTTAATCCCACAATCGGGTCGAAAATGTGGGGTTTTAAAGTAAAAATGTTCAATAGTTTGTTATGATTTTATATCCAATTTTAATGTTAAATTAGTTCCAATGATCTAAATTGGATTAATTGATAAAAATATTATATAATTAAACTTTTCAACTAATTTTTAATTTAATTTAACCATGTAAATAAATTATATAAAAAAGTAGTTTTGAACTAGAATTTAGTATTTTTTTATTATTCATTAAAAAATGAAACTCCACAGAAAATACCAAAAAATTACATAACCTAATTCTTATGCTCTGATTTCAAAGATAAATTTTATTTTGAAATATTGAATCTATAAATGTTCCAAGAATTGTATTTAAAATGGGTTCTTCATTAAAATGTGGTAAAACTACCTTTGTAAAAATATCATTTTTTGCATAAAATTGGGTCTATTCTTATCTTATGTCTATAAAATATATTGGATGAATATTAATAATATTTTATTGAATATCTAACATATATATTACATTAATATCACTCGCTAATTTTAATTTATTTAGCTTATTATGACAAAACACCTTTAGGATCATAAAAATAAAAAATATATCTTTTATATTCAATTGGTTATTGTATTTTCATTTATAATTAATTAGTAACCTATGAATTCATATTATTTTTTTGTAAACCATATATTTTCATGAGTTAGCTAACCCTTTTTATAACTACTGATTTAACATATAGGTTATAATATATCATTATTTAATAAAACCTGGTCTTGCATGTTACACAAGCCATTGAGAAAATTCATTATGGCATGTAACACAAGTTATCCTTGGTATTCTGTGTAGATCAAGCTAAGATTTTGGATGCGTGTAGTGAATGATTAATTTGGTGTTGCATATAACGTAAGCCAAACATAATTCTTTAATATAAAATAAACTATTTTCAGTGTTTTGGGAAATAAAAAATATCAAAAACAATAAATTAATTCGGAAAAAAAAATAATTCAAAAATCTCAGGGTCTTACAACACTTTCGGAATTCTTCAGAGAAGATTCACTTTTTTATGAATAATGAAAAATATTGAATTTTAATAAATAATTGATTTTTCATCAAATTTATCTATATAGTAAAATAATATATTGATTTGGTTTTAAAGTATTATTTGTTCAATTATAAATCATTAAATCCAATTTAAGTCATTGGAATAAATTTCACATTGAAATTGGATATAAAAGTATTTCATACATTTGAACTTTCAACTTTAGAAACATGTATTTTGTTGTGTTTGTAGGATTAGTTTTAGATATAATATTTAAAATAATGTGACTTTATTTTTGGAAAAATTAAATCCATATTTGGAATAATAAGGTCCAAATTATATTTTAAGGTTATTTTCATTTTATTGATAAATATGTTACCATTTTAAATAATTATTTATCGCGGTATAGGTAAAATAGTGACAAATGTAAAATTTAAAAGGTAAAAGCTTAACCTGCCAAAATATTATAAAATTTAATGGTTTTTTGATGTGTTAATCAAACCTATATATCCTATAAAATATTAAATTCCATCCAAAGTCATAGAAATTAATTCCACCTCAATTAGTTGACTTTAATTATAAATTAATTATTATTTTAATCAGTTAAACCCACCTCTCCTCAAGTATAAATATCAACCTTCACCAATCCATGTCATCCCACAATAATTTTAGCACTTAAAAAATCTAACCAAACCTATTATACTCACTATACCCACATCCATTTGCTTTTGGTCTCACTAGGAGACGAAATCCAAGGTCCTCAAGGGTCACTCGAGGAGGTGATATTCAAGAGGTAATTTTCACCAAACACCTCTCTTATTTTCTTTTATTCTTATACTTTATTTTCATATGATTCATCTATAAATAATTAATAATTATATAAACATATAAATACTATAATTTTATATTTCTAATGGAATATTATATCCACTCCTTTTATTACCTCCTCTTATTCAATTAAATGAAACTATTGTCCAAGTCATGTCAATTAATCACCTCTATGAATAGTGTTTTTGTTTATTTTCCACTACTGCCTTCATGGATAGTCATAAAACTATTATTATGGTTATATGATATTTTAATAAATATATTATATCCTATTTAATGATATATAACTAATATATACTCAAACTATTAGAAAAATGAAACTTGTTCATGGTGTTCGGAAAAACCACCAAAATGAAAAAAACGTTTAACGTTAACATTTTATCTAATGAATCATATTAATGTATGAAATAAATATGATATATTGGACAATTTATTATTTTTTAATTAAACTAATACTGTTTAATTCCACTTTTATATTTTTATTCCCATTTAAAAAGATAATACAAAATTGTACACAATTGAACTAATCATGAAACCATGAAACGAACACACCTAGAATAATAAAAAAATGAAATATTATTTATGAATGGGTTGTAAGATGCTGTAAAATAATGAAATATGGTATTATAAATTTTAATATAGTTCCTTAATTAGTTAATAACAATCTTGAAATCATTATAAAGGAGGTTAAAAAATTTTACACTAAGGGGAAGCGTGAGGTAAGGGTTTTCTCATTTCAATTTTACTTCTGTGACATATATGACTTATTCAGACCTTATTTCTTCTGTTTGGTATATTTATACTACCCTTTGATATATAATATCTTTAGTCTCAAAATATTCATGGTATTAAATGTCTCATTTAATAATTATTACTTTTATATGTCATATTATTTGACTAACTACAAATGGTATGGGATTTCGTAACTCAATTTTCATTTAGTGGGTTATACTTATATTTCATTGATTATGTCATAATAAAGTTTTATGGAAATTAATTTTGATTATATCATGTTTTATTTCCACATTTTTTATTTGAATTTAAAATAAATACACATAATTTATTTATTTTTTTAATGTATGATCTTTGTAAGTTACTTCATCTCAATCTCCTTTCATTGACATCTATTTTGATGTTATACACTTATATTCTTTTATGAGTTGTATATATATATCCTTTGACATGTTATATAATGAATAAACCTACTACCTTGATATTATAAGTTTCATTTTAATATTCTCTTTTATGGGTCTTATAATTCAAATGTTTCAAAGTTGTGTGGGACACTTTTTAATGTTTAACGATTATTTTCCTCAAAAATGTTTCAATGATCTCATTTAAAGTATTTTCATCTTTGTCAACATCATTCATTGAATAATGTACTATCATTTGTTATCATTTATATAAATATTTATTGTATCATGAATATTATTATAGTATAAAATATATTCCATCTTTAAAAAGTGTTTACTTTGAATGTTGTTTTATTACTTTTGAAATTTTTGTTGAATCCGTATATTTTATTCAATATAGATATTCGATAATAAGGTATATTGTTTATTAATTTTATAAATTATTCAACATATAAGGAATGATTTGTATAGGAAAACATGTTTGGGTCTTGATTAAAGATATTCTCTTGATGCATTGGTAGACTCATGGGATGAATCAATTAAGCTATAAATAAAATTGGTTTTCCCTATAGATTAAATCATCATATGAAAGGCCTCAATGGTAGTGGTTCATCTTCCAGATACATGATGTCCAATAATTAATCATTCCCCCTTTTTATTATATAGATATCATTATCCATAATATTTTCAATATGAAAAAATATATGGATGTATTTCAATATCAGTTTATTGATTAAATGGAATGTGTTTTTCTGTTATTTACCTTCCCATTTTAATTATTCTTGTCGATTAAAACTGGATTATAATGTACTTAACCCTTACTAAGAATTTTATATCACCCCTTTCTTGTGATTTATTTTCTATAGGCTTCTAAGAATTTTATTATGATTGATATGTTTGGTTACACTAAAGGTAATAATAGTGTTCTCCAATAAAATACTTAATGAATTTTATATCCAAAATGTAATTCGAATTTCAATATGTATCTAGTTTACCAAGACTAATAAACTATTTCATCCTTTGGGATGTGATTTCATGTATCGTATCCCAATGTAATTACATAAGTCACTAGATTCTGGCTACTAGGGCTATATTTGTTATACATAATCAATGGAAAAGGGTACTAAGTGGACACATATTCATAATTGTATAGAAATGGAAAAACACAACCAATCCAATTGGAAAAATAAATGTTTGGGGTTGATTTTGAGACCCAATCTCATTGTTTTAACTATATTTTAATCATTTTACCCTTACTAAGGTGAAAAATATTTTTTGGGGTTACTATTCATAATTCTTAATAATAAAAGGAAACTATTTTTCAAATATGCTCATATTAATTCCCAATATGGTATCAATTTTTACAGATTAAATCTCTTGAAGTTATAGTAATTGTTTTCAATATTAATTCATAAAACACAATGAAAAAAATATCTTAGAAAATTGTGTTTTTAAGAAAAATATTTATTTATTTTAATCTCATGACCAGTAAAAAGATTATATTAATGTTTAATTATTTTGAATATATAATTTATAAATATCAGTAAAATCATTAAAAAAATTATTATTTATATTTATTAAGATAAAAACGTATTAAAATATTCTTTTCTAAAAACATATATTATAATTTTTAATGCTTTTTATTTTCATTTATAATCAATTTATATCCAATTATTCCATTTTATACATGTGTAAATCATAAATATGCTAGTTTCAGGCATAATGAAAGTGTGTATAGATGGGTGTACTCAGCTTTAATTTTCTGTTAACAATGATCAATCTGATATCCATCGTGATAATAAAATGCTGAATTTTTGTAATATAATGAGGAAAAAAAGGGAAAATGGAATCCCTGGAACCATATAGAGGATCATCATATGTTGTTTATAATTAATTTATTTAAAAGACCAGAATTACCTTGATAGAATTCGCTCATTTTTTATGTTTCTAGTCATGATCCAATGAGATCTGTCATTGGGTCATAGAATTCAAGTGTGGGATTCCTCTAGTGGTTATCCACGCATGATCCACATATCTCTAGACATCATTGAAGGGATCTCTGGGTTATAGCGTGGAAGAACCTTCACTTGCAATGTCCGCCTTCGATCACCTTGAGAGCTGCTTCCAAAGTGCTCTCTTTTATCTGGTGGAGGGGGATCTCTCTTATAACTTGAGAGAATTCTTGGAGGAAAATAATTCTCTCTTGGATTGAGAGATTTCTCCTAATCTGTTGTGCACAACCACATAGAATGGCTAGGCTCATAATAATAATTTAATTGGGGTTTTATTACCTAGAATAATAAAATTAATTAATTACCTGATATCATTTATTCATTTCATTTATTTCTTTGAAAAAACCCATGTCTAATAATAACAGTGGACTATTATTATTACTTGACATGTACCCAGTGAATTACACCTAATATTATTTATTTAATTAAATAATATTATTTTTCAAAAATCCTTATAAAAACTCTATGCCATGTATATATTAATATAAAAGGAGTGTAATTTTGTTTTTCCATTTTCTTTATTTCCTACACCACATTTATTAGACCTTTAATAATGACTATTTATTTCTCAAATAAACATCACTACATTACTCACTAATAATTATATTATTTTTCTCATAATATATTCTCTCGAATAACAAGTGCTGAAATAAACGTGATCATACATCCTTGAATAATTATTAAACCAAAATTGGGAATAATATTTATTCAACTTGTTGAATGAAAATTTAACTGAGATACTTAGACACACATAGTGTATGACCCTCTAGGAATCTTTATCAATGGCATTAGGTAGATCCATCCTAAATAGGTTAGCATCTATCAACACTCCAAGGCATGTATAGAGAAAGAAGTTAATTCCACAATGACGTGTTACCTCCTACGAATTCTTACCGTGTAATATAATCCCTTTGTCTTGATATGTTGAATCAAGCAGGTTTCATGCTAGTGCAATCAACTCATCTACTCGATTATTCTTTATTTGACTTCCCAACATTGAACTTTCCCATTCCTCACCATGTACATTGATTTATTTAGGATATATGAATTCCATCAAAGGTCCTGAGATATCAACTTTCATTATGGATCAAAAGGTACAAATCCTTTCTTGAATTATCTATTTATGGATTATTACTCGTGACACACCCAACATATCATACCTTGTTGGGAGTAGTGTGTTGTCACGGTTTTCATCAATACATCTATGTGTGAAAGTTTTAATACGCATTAATAATAATCTTAAATTCTAAGGACCAATATATATATTTGCAGATATGAACATCGAATGAAACTATAAAATTTGGATTTCCTACTGGCGGGTCTTGTTCTTGTAATATCCTCCTAGATACTTCCAAGGGAACACACCATGAGAAGGAGCATAAAAGATTTATGAGTCCTCACCTTTAATTACATATATTATTTATGTACCTCAAATAACATCATCCATCCATAGAACATATATTCAAGAATAGTGTTATGGAACTTATGAGTTTTCATCATAGTAGGGATCTGTTATGTCCCTTTAGTGTAATAGCCTTCCTTAGTACATTATCACATGAATTATCATGCATAATAACATTCAATGTGATAAGGTATTTACTAATACAAGTTCATCATAAAGTACAAAGTAGTTGGTTGTAGTCTACCAACTCAAATAAACTCTCGCTAAGACTATATCCAACTACTAAGAACCTTTAACCCGCTTTCTCTCACATAATATTCATACTTCTACAGAGATATGCCTTTAGTCATGGGGTCTTCCATGTTTTATTCCATGGACACTCTTCTCACTGCAACTTCACCCCTTTTATAGAAATCCCTCAAGAGGTTATATTTCTGGAGAATGTGCTTTTTATTTTGATGTGTCCTTGGTTCTTTTGTAAGAACCACCACTACAGTATTATCACAATTTAATGTGATAGGATCTTTACTACTAGGAACCACATAAATATTCTCAACAAAGTTCTGAATTCGGGAAGCTTATATGGATACATCAAAAGCCGCAATATATTCAGACTTCACTGTAGAATCAGATACAACTAGCTGATTTGAACTCTTCCATCTCAAAGCTCATTTATTGACACAGAAAACATATCATTACTATGACTTCAACTCATTCTGATTTGTTTGAAAACTTGAATCATCATATCCTCATATTTCAAGTTCCTCTTCTTCTCCATTCACCAAGAACATATCTTTAGTTCTTCTTAGATACTTGTAGATAGTTTTAACAGCAGTCTAATGTTGTTCTCCTCGATCTTCTTTATATCTGCCTACCATGCTCAGTGTATAAGCAACATCAAGCCTGGTACATAACATGGCTTACATTATAGATCCTATAACCGAAGTGTATGGGATATTTCTCATCATATCTTTCTCTTGTTGTGTATAAGGACACATTATCTTATAAAGATGTAGGATATGTGAAATTGAAACCAATCCCCACTTGGATTCTTCCATACTAAATCTCTTTAGTATCTACTCAATGTACGTACCCTGAACTAGTCTGAGAAACCTCTTGGATCTATCATGATTGATCTCGATCCCTAAAATGTAAGCTACTTTACCTAAGTCCTTTATGGAGAAACACTTGTTCAACCAGTCCTTAACTGAATGTAAGACTAGTATATTGTTTCCATGAGTAATATGTCATCAACATATACTACTAGTATAACGACCGCATTCTCATTAATCATCTTATAAACACATCGATCATATTCATTCTTAATGAAACCAAATTCATTTATGGCTTCATCAAATCAAATGTTTTATGACCTGGATTCTTTCTTTAATCCATAAATGTATTTCTACAACTTAAAAACCCATTGGCTTCACTTGGTGTCACAAACCCTTATGGTTGTGTCATATAGACATCTTCCTAAAGGTTCCCATTAAGGAATGTTGTTTTGACAACCATTTACCAAATCTCATATTCATGGAAAGCTATTATGAAAATTATGATTCTTATGGATTTAAAAATGGAAAATGGAGAGAAGGATTCATCTTAGTCAATTCCTTGACATTTTTTGAATCCTTTATCCACTAGCCTTGATTTATAGGTGTTAACTTGACCTTCCATGTCCATATTTCTCTTGAATACCCATTTGCATCCAACAGGATTTACATCAACTTGCTCATTGACCAGAACCCAAACTTGCTTCTAATATAGGGAATCCATCTCAAAATATATTGCTTCTATCCACCTTGCATCTTCTGATCTGTCTACTACTTCCTTGTAGGAGAGAGGTTCATCATTGTCCAGAAATAATGATTCACCATCCTCAGTGAATAGGAATCCAAATCTCTCAAGTTCTCTTACCTATCTTGAGCTCTTACGTAGTACTTGTGTTTCTGGACCCTCTTCCATGGGGACCTATTGAACTAGTTCTTGTACCAACTCATGTGTATCTTGAGCTTCAACTTTGTTGAAGTCAATCATTCCCCATTATCCTTTTTGGGGATGTACTCCCCCTCAAGAAATACAGCTTTTCTAGTGACAATAACTTTCTTTTTTGAAGTTTTATATAGGTAATATCCATTTGTTTCCATGGGATATCTTATAATGATACACCTAGTGATATAGGGTGATAGTTTGTTTCCTAATATGGTCTTAACAAACACATTACATCCCCCTACATGTGTGTGTGAGAAAAAGAGTTTCTTTTCATTCCATAACATGGAGGGAATTCCATTTTATGCCTAAGTTTGTACGTAGTTTAATGTGTATGCTACAGTTTTTAATTCATATCCCCAAATGGATAATGGAAGATCTTTATGAATCATCATCAAACTCACTATTTCTAACAAGGTGTGGTTCCTCCTTTCACTAACATCATTACATTGTGGTGTATAAGGAGAAGTGAGTTAAGATAGAATCCCAAACTCCTGTAAAAGGTCGGTGAACTCTTGGTTAAGATATTCTCAACATAAATCCAATCAAAGCTTCTTTATCTTTTTACCAAGATGATTCTCTACTTCATTCTTGAATTCCATAAATTTCTCCAAGGACTCTGACTTATACCTCATTAAGTAGATACATCCATATCTACTCAAATCATCAGTAAAAGTAATGAATTAAGAATATCCACCTCTAGATTCTACTGGAAATGGTCCACATGAATCCATGTGTACCAATCCCAGAGGATATTTTTCCCTTTCACCCTATCTACTAAAATGTGGCTTGGTTATTTTACCTTGTAAACAATTGTGACATCTATCAAGTGGTTTTAGCTCGGTAGAGTCTAAATAACCATCTTGTTAGATCTTTTTCAAGAACTTTTCATTTACATAACCAAGATGGTGATTCCACAACTGGGTTTTGTATGAATCATGGGAGTTTGTTTCGTTATCGATTGACAACACTTGGTTTTCATAATTTAATACATAAAAACCATTATTTAAATGCACCATACAATAACATACATTGTTATTATAAAATAAACAACCCTTATTTCCAAACATGAAAATAAATCCATCAATATCCAAAAATGATACATAAATTATGTTCTTGGTAACACTAGGCACATAATAATAGTTATGTAAAACTAAAAGTATCCCATTTAGTAATGAGAGATGGTAATCACCAATTGCCAATGCAGCCAGCCTCACACTATTGGCATCTCGACGATCAACCTCTCCTCTAGAAATATTTCTAAATATACTTGGTTCGGCATTTGAATATAGATTTGTTCCCCCCAAGATGTATCTAATACCAAATGTGTAGAAATAGGAAGGTTACACTCGATAACGAACACATCTTTTGCATCCCTGCACTTCTTGATGTAGTTCCTCTTCCAGTGTCATGGATTTTCACATGCAAAACATACTACCTCCCAATCCTTTCCATGACTTTGGATCTTCCTTTTCTTGGATGGATAGTTCTCAAGGGATTCTGACCATTTATAAATTCTTGGCTCCATTTCCTTGTCCTTTATTTCCTTATTCACCATAAGTACTGCAGGTTTTTCAAGCCCCATATCCTTATCTACCTGATGAATTAGGGCTAGAAGTTCTGATAAACTCTTCTCATTATTTCTCATGTTGTAGTTGACAATAAATCTTGAAAATGTCTTGGTCCATGAAGATAGGATGAGATATGTATACAACTCATCCGAGAACTTAATCCCTAATATTTCCAGACGTTCAATGTATCCAATAATATTGACTACATGAGGGCCATATAGTGCATACTCTCTAATATTATTTGTGAAAAAATCATTGGAGATCCCATATCTCTCTTATCTCACCTTATCTTGATAGATATCCTTAAGGTGAGACATCATTCTATACTCGTCCATGTTTCGTGTTGCTTCAAGATCTCATTAGACATGGCTGATAGCATGAAACATTGGACATCTATGGAATCATCTATATATTTAATATAGAGAGATAGTTCCTCGTCACTAGCCTCTTTTCTAGGCCCAACTGTAAAAGGATCCTCCAACACATACAATTTCCTCTCGTGGTGAAGGATGACATGTAAACACCTCTTCCACTCCGGGAAATTGGTTTTAGTGAGAAGGTTTTCCTTCTCAAGTATGGTTCATAATGATATTTTTAAATTCATTTTTATTACCATTTCTTCAAATTAAGATGAGAAAATATTTTAGTACTTTACCATGATAAAACTAAGGAAAATTAATTAATTAATACTTATTAGTCTCTCACTATTATATCAAAATCCAATATCCCTCACAATTGATTTTGGGATATTCAATTACCTGAATATTCTAGTGGAAAGGATCCATGTCTCCCTTCACATTACCCAAAATAGGGTTGGTCAACAAACTTAAAAGGTCTTAGGTAGGCATTCCAAATTCCAACTGCATTAATCCACAGTTCCTTGATCTGCTGAGTGGACTCCCCAATCCTCAAATCCATTTATTTGGTATTTTCTGAACCTTTGCCTCTTGGTCATACCATGTCCTATTGTGGAAGTCGTCCCTCAATGTGAACCAAGTCAAGTCATCCCAGAACATTGAATTAGAATTCCCTAATAATTGAAAGCACCCCAACTAAGTTTGGTCAAGCACTTTAAACTATGGTTCGATTCTAACCAATATTATGGTAGTCTATACCGACTTAATATTTATTTTATGGATTTTATCATTATACATAAATTTCAATTTTATTATTGTTCTTACATGCCTGTTAATATTAAGAGGGATATTTATAAGTTATTAACTATTTCTAAGATAATATTAACATATAAGCTGGCCTTTTATTAGTTCTATCTTGCATGCTTGTTTAATTCATTAATTGTGTGATTAAGATAACACACCCAAAATAAATAAACCATGAAAATGAAATAAATAAAATAAATGGCATGATAATGATCTTATTCTATTGGTTACTTTATCTAGCGGTTTATAAACTAAACCAAGACCTAGGGGAGAAACACCTTGAACCTTTTGGGTTCATGTTTACAGTTTCCTACATTTCCACCTTTGTATCTCCTTGGATTGGTCTCACCTTGGATCCTATGTTGAGCCTCCTCCACTAGCTTGGGAGATCCATCCATTAAATATGCTTTTATCTCACTTACAGGTCTGGGGTAAAACGGGGTTTTAAATAAAATAAACCTTGGGTAAGTATGCCCTATATATGAATGAGGATAAGGATCACATTCCAAAAAAATTAATTTAAATAAATAAATTAGAAGAAACCATACACATATAAAGTTTATGGCCTAGCTCATGATAATTCATGCATGAAACGATATTTAAGCATAAATAAAACTTTCATTCAATTCTTTAATTATTCTTGTTTAAGATAAATATCTCTATAATCAATATATTATCTTTAATTAATAAATATTTTTATCTTAAACCATTTTTTGAATTTCCTTGAGATTCTGATCCATCATAATTTTAAGACAATAAATTCATTTAAAATTATCTTTGTATGTAACTTGTACCTTAGAAGAAAACCTGGTGAAATATTTTTCATAACTACCCAATGATTATAAATTAATATTATATATATGTTAAATTAAACATATATATATATAACACATATCATGTATTATGCCTCAGCTTTATGCCCACACCATGGTACACGTCTCAAGGGTCTGTATAATATAATAATAAATTTTAATAAATCTACATAATTTGGATGAGTACACGGCATGTAGTTCTGAATATACTGCATGTATTATCGTATACCATCCATCTGAAGTACATGCCTAGAGATACGGTGTGTATATGTCCTTCAAAAATATTTAGAGTACACGGTGTGTCTAGTGGGCCACACATCATGTAGTGTCCATGTTACACGGTCTCCAGCCAGGAAAGCCATGTACAGAGTACATGGTCCAACCCTTACCTGATGGGACTACACATTGTGTCATGTGGTCCACATGGCATGTAATCCAGAAACCATGTACCACATGTTCCTAGTCAACACACGGAGTCATTTAAGACTTAGATAAACTCCAACAAACAACTTGGTTTGGCAAACTAGTCCCAGTGCATTGAACCTTGACTACCTGATATGTATTGTCGAATACACATCATGTGTTCTAGTGTTGTATGGTCAGAAATCTTTGGCCCCTCCGAATGAGATCCACTATTTTATTTTAATGAAAATTAAAATATAATATAATTTCTATAAGTTGAACAAGAAATAAAAGAGGAGGAACAAATCTTAAGAGTAAGATTTAAAGAATGATTAAATTGAATTGAAACAAATATATTTTTAAATGAATAAATCATCATTGAAAAACTAAATAATTATAATCAAAGATATGACCCCTCTAATACAACTTGTAGGTTTCGGGTGTAGTGAAAGCGCGTGTAGATGGGTTTACCCAGCTTTAATTTTCCATTAACAATGATCAATCCGAGATCCATCATGATAATAAAATGTTGGATATTCTAAATATAAAGAAGAATGAAAAAGAAAAAGGGAATCCCTGAAACCATAGAAGGGATCATCATATATTATTAATAATTAATTTAGTTAAAAGACAACAGTTACATTGATGTAATTCTCTCTTTGTTGATGCTTATGATCACAATCCAATGTTATCCATCATTGCATTGTAGAATCCAAGTGAAGGATTCATCTAGTTGTGATCCCAAAGTGCTCCACATATATATAAACTTCACTAAAGGGATCTGTGAGTGCTAGTATGGAAGATCCTTCGCTTGTTATTTCCACCTTCGATTGCCTTGAGATGCACTTCTAAAGTGCTCTCCTTGATCCGGTGGAGGTGGATCTCTCTCATAACTTGATAGCATTCTTGGAGGAAAGTAATTCTCTCTTGGCATGAGAGATTTATCTAGATAATTAGTGCACAACCACATAGAGGGGATAGTATCATGAGAATAATGTAATTGTGGTTTTATTACATATAATAATAAAATGAATTAATTACTCGAATGCATTTATTAATTTCCTTTAATTCTTAGCGAAACCCCATGTCAAATAATAATATTTGACTATTATTATTACTTGACATGTTCCCATTGAATTACAACTAATATTATTTAATTAAATAAATAATATTATTTCTCACAAATCCCCATAAAAACTACATGGCACATATATATTAATATACATGACATGTACTTTTGTTTTTATATTTTCTTTATTTCCTCCACCACATTTATTAGACCTTGAATAATGACTGTTTATTTCTCAAATAAGCATCACTAATTTACTCACTAATAAATATATTATTTCACCAAATATATATTCTCTCGAATAACTAGTGTCTAAATAAATTCGATCAGACATCCTTGAATAATTATTTAACCACATATGGAATAATATTTATTCAACTTTTTGAATGAGTATTTGACTGAGATACTTAGAAACACTTAGTGTGTGACCCTGTAGGCCTCTTTCTTAGTGGCATTAGGCAGAGACTACCTAAAGTCCAAGTCTATCAAAAATCAACATGCTAAGTCACCCATAGAGAAAGAAGTTAATGCCACAATGACAGGTCGCATCCTATGAACACATACCTTATAATGTAATCCCTTTGTCTCGATATCTCGATTCAATTAGGTTGAATGCTAGTATCATCAACCCATGTGCCCAGTTATTGTTTCTTTGACTTCCCAGAATTGAACTTTCCCATTCCTAACCATGTCCATGGATTTATTTAGGCTATATCAATTCTATCAAAGGGCATGAAATATCAACTTCCATTATGGAATAGAAGGGACAAATCCTTTCTCGCATTATCTATTAATGCAATATTACTCGTGATGCACCCAACATATCCTACGTCACTATAAATAGTGTGTAATCATAGTTTTCATTAATACATCTATGTTTGTGAGTTGTAATACTCATTAATAATAATATTAAATTATAAGTACAAATACATATGTCTATATATAGGAACATCCAATGACACTATTAAATGTGGATTTCCTACTGGTGGGTCTCGTTCTCATAATATCCTCCTACATACTACCAAGTGCGAAAACCATGAGAAGTTGCCTCAAAGTTTTATGATTCCTCACACCTAATGAAATGTATTATTTGTGTCCCTCAAATAATATCATCCGATCATATAATATATATTAAAGAATAGTGTTATTGAACTTTCGGGTTCTCATCATAGTAGGGATCCACTATGACCCTTTAGTGAAACAGCTATCCTTAGGACATTATCACATGAATTATCATGAAAAAGAACAATCATGATGTGATAAGGTATTTATTAATATAATTTCATCATAAAGTAAAAATTAGTTTGTTCTAGACCACCAACTCCAACAAAATATTCATAATTTAGTTAGTTCTATTCATACCCACCAATCCAAGGTCTAGGTGAAAATAGTAACATTAAATAACAAAATTTTGATAGTATATCATGTTTCTTTAAAGATAAGTATTTCATGTAAAATAAGATATAAAATAAACAAAATTTATTTAGAGAAAACTATATCATTTAAAATGTATGGTGTTACAAACATGACCAGTATATACCATCTTCTAACTTCTATAAATTACTATTGAAAAAACATTCATCATAATTACTTATCATAAACATTAAAAATAACTCATCGATCGTCACATGTAAGGGATGCTACATGAATATTCCCTTCCATGATATTAAAGTGGAGTCAAACACTTTTTTTCTCAGTTAAAATGGGAAACAACATATCTATCTCTATTTCCACATATAGTGAGAATAAATCCACATCCCTTTCAGTCATCTTAAACACATATAGATAGATTTATATCATCCTAACATGGTTTGATATTGATATCAAATATAATCCAACACATGGGTTATTTATTTTTTTTACACTATATGAGATTATTCATTATTGATCCCCAAAGTTCAAGTCCATCCTTGATTGGGAAAGAGGAAAATTTTCTTCATGAATGTTATCAACTTAAAAAATATCAAGATGATGAAATAAGGGAGTAATTCATAATCTAAAACTAGTAATTCCACCATTGGGGCATGGATCAGAAATATAGGGTCATGATATTGGTTCAGGTAAAGTCATTATAGTATATTAGTTGGTAGATTATATTGAAGAAGGTAAGATGATGGTGAAAAGTTCTACTCTTATATTATCTACTCGCCCTAGTTCATTTTTCGATATAGGTGTGTCTCATCCGTATATTTTCATGAAAATAGTATCTTACATTGGATTATATATATAATCCTATTATAAAATAACATTTAAGGGTATATATATTTAAAAATGGTTAAAGTTGGGTAAAAAGTGTTTTTCATATCCTCATGTAATACGATAATTCAAAATCTATAATTATTTACCATGATTAATGACTACATAGATTACTATCAAGTGATGGATTAATTTAATTATCTAGATTGTGTTCTGTATACTCTTGATAGAGAATTATAATTCCATTAATGTCGAGAATTATAGGATTAAGAGAATTTTTTATCAATTATGTATCCAATAGTACAACAAGTTCATGGGGTTATAAGTAAAAAAAGTATTATTTTCTCTAATATGGTAGAATTATTTACTTATGGGTTTTCCAAGGATTTCTATCAATACCCTATTAAATAAATATGGTGATTTTCAATCATTTTATTTTTCTAAAAATAAATAATTTCTATTATAGATCAATAGTAGAGTTGGGAGAGTTGAAATTTTAGCTTAAGGAACAATAATTTGAAGGATTAAACTAACTTCATAACACTCATTGGGATGAACTAATAGTATTTAAAATGGATGATGATTCAAAAGTGAATTTGTGTATGTGTTATAAAAATTTAAATCCAGTGAATATAAAAAATGCATATTTGGTTCCTTAAATGTGTGAATTTTCTAAAAAATTGAATAGTTATAAATGGTTTTGAAGATTTTCTTATGATCATGGTAATATATACTCTATTTGAGTCTTGATGGTTTACTAAAGAAAAGAATTCAATATTACTCTGGGAATTTTAATTAGTTTACTATTTTTTTCTATAAAGTGATACAACCACAATTTTTATTTAACTACTGTATAGGATTTTACATCAATAATTGAATATTTTTTCATATTTATAGATTATAGCCACATGTTTCCAATAAATTAATAATATTTTGTAATTATTCCTTATGTTTCCTTAGAAATTATTAAGATTATAGTTTTTATAAAATAAATTCAAAATATTAAAACTCCAAACAATTAGAGTACCATTGAAAATGTGGGGCTGGATTAGTGGGGATCTTCTAAAATTTCATATCTCTTGAAATAAACCCTAAAAACATATAATAGTTTCAAAACTTTTCGAATTTATATATACCAACAAAACTTTTATCTAATTATAAAAAACTAAATCAGAGTACATAAGATTTAAAAGAATATCTCTATTGTGGGTTACTACATCCTTTCTATGGAGACACCCATAGGTACATAGAAATAAAGTACAATATGGTGTTAATATAATTAATCCAAATCCAATTTGATTATTTGTAACTCCCAATAGCTAATAATACTAGATCTTATTATTTATAATGTTTTTATTATATTTTGGTCCAATAAAAGTTTGAGAAATTTTAGAAACAACTCACAAAACATTTTCCAGAAATTTTCTTTCTGATACACTCCATCTAGTAAGAGCTTATCTGATGCACCTTTACTTTATCCAGTATAACATTATTTAGTGTTCCTAAAATACTCTCTGGTACCTTGTTCTAATACAACTATTCATGATCCCACATTGTGGTAACTCTTACTACTAAAACTCTTCATGGTGTCTTTTATCCTCACACATGAGATTCCTAGGTTGGAAACACACACTACACATTTGATAACTCTTGTCTTAATGAAACATTAATTTAAGATTTATTACATAATAATAAACATAATACCACCTTAATGATCGATAATTATAGGGTATTTAGCTAATTAGGTACATTACCTGACATCATAAAGCAGGTTTTGGATTGATATATTTGAATAATTATTTAACATGGTCATAATATTATTTCATTCTTAAAACTGCATAGAATATCACGGGGACATACATTAGAAAGGGATGAGATATAAACCCCAATAGGGGAATAAAAAATAATAACATGAAGAATGTATTACATGTTATATAATAAGAATTTTAATGGGACATAAAAGGTTAAAGAATCGTAATAATGAAAAATGAGGCATGATATAGTATGAAAATGTAAAGGAAACATGGGAATGTGGTAACAACATAAAATGTGACATTGTGAGAATAATTCGAGGTTACCTAAAAGACATCATAACAAAATATTCATAGGATTCCCTTCGGATCACTCTTCATAGAATACCATGAGACTAAAACATTACCCAATGTGTTTTAGTACTATCTGGGTGCACCCATCATACTATTATCATGTACATTCATAAGAGTGCCACACATATCATATAAGATAAGAACATATTGCATCACATTTAATCATATTATTAGAGATTTTGGGTTATATAAATTAAACTAACCAATAAATTATTTATAGTTACAACTAGGTGAATACCCTTGAGTGGGGATTGGTATGGGTATACGCCTCACAAATGTTCAAAATAGAAAACCACCATAACATTTCAACAGTGTAACGATGATACATAAATATTTACAAAATGGTTCAATGAGAGAGAACGGGGTCTCTCATAACTTGTAAATATTAATGGTATTATGAGGTATATGTAAAAACATAATACAATATAAAAAATTAGGAATTATAGGCATTAGAAAATGAGGATAATTAAATAAAAACTTATCATGGAAAAATCACCAGATAACTTGAATAGTGTAATGGGGGAATATAATGAATCATTGGAAGGACTAAAACGAGAGAAAGGGGTCACTCATACCATTGGAATAATATGGTATTTAATAAGGATGAGGGTTATAGTATCCCATCAATAATAATTAGAGGAAAATGTTCATTAAATAAATGAGGTGCTTCAATTAAGAGGATAAATAGATGACCCCATACTAAATTTCATCTTAGTATTGGCTCAATTAAATTCTATAATGAGAGGGTATAAATCATATATAATTATTATTACATACATTGGAATGTATATGGATCTTCATAAGTTCATTAAAACATAACTAATTGAGATTCAAAAGGCTAAATACAAATAAGGTGCTTGAATTGAATAGAGAATAGAATAGTATCTTATCTTGAGAGGGTGATTCCAAAAGCTTGGTAGGATCTTTTTGAGATATTGGGGGTACCTTGATAGGATTATAAATAGGGGATGTAAGATTAATTATATGATCCATGTTTTTTTGTGAATAATATTGGGGGATGGGGGTTTATATAGGAATAGTGAGGGGAGTTATTTATTATTTACCAACCATAGTTTTTGGATGCTAAATAAAAAAAACAATCCCAATGTTTTTCCATTATAATATTTTTTTTAATTATTTTATAAATAAATGAGATGAACATAATAAAATATTACCCTTATAAATGTATTATTGAGTCATGTTCATAATGGATTAATTTTAAATCTGTAAAATATAATATAGGTGTTGTAGGATTCAGAAGAGCATTATAAAATTAATAAATTAATTTCAATGAAAAGTTATCTTTGAATGGTAAACATTTATTTGGTCATATATAACCTTGATATTATTTATTTCATTACATTTTTTCATTATGATTTCATAATACACACTGTATATTTATTCTATATTTAATTTTTTACCTGAAAATTCGAATGTCTAAGAAATTCTTTAAAATACAACATTGTTAGATATTTTCGACATGCTGATTCCAAAAACAATTTTTTTATCAAAATAATTTTCTAAATATGTGAAATTTTAACTTTAAAACAGTTGTTGATATTTGTTGAAAGATGGTTGTTTTTTGAAAATAATTATTTTAAATCCATTATACAAATTACTTTAGTCTTCATAAAAATTATATTTTTATTTATATTTAATAAAAATTATAGAGTTTTACTATTTTATTAAAGTAAAATTTAATTTTAAAATTCCTAAAATCATCAAAAATGAATTGTTTAATTGAAATCATAAGTTACACTATAATAAAATTTGTCTTTTATCATATAAAAATAAAAAACATTTATAATGTAAAAATAATAACAAGTATATATAATCCTTATTCCATTGAAAATAATATATATATATATATATATATGTATATTCATATTATTATGGTTTTGATACATATCCCTTTTTAACACCCCCAAACTCCTCATGTATATGGTGCAAGGTGGTGATATTTTCAAGGGGTGGTTCAGTGTACACAGTTTTGAGTCGTGATCTCAGTGAGTTTTAAATTATCCTATAAAAGCATTCCATCATGATTTAGATATTGGATGTATTCTTTTCATTATTCAAGGGAATACCCTAGGGCATTTATCTCCTTTTTAGGATCCGATAAATGGGATTATTTATGTACGATCTTGCCGGTAGAGTCCATTTCTTCCATTTTATGTGTCCATTGGATTTACCCTAACTGTATATTTATGAAAATAATATTATCATTGTTCAATGAATACTTTTTCAATGGTAATATAGATTAATTTAATTTTAAATCCAAAAGGATATAATAAAACCAAATAAGTGATTTTGTTTCTATAACAACATTTGGACATTTAATTCTACCATAAATGGAATTTTATTTATAAAAAATTGAGTCATTATAGTATTTAGTCCTTTATAAATTTCACCCTTGAAATTTTGATTCCATAAAATAGAACATATGATAATAGTTCTATTTCATCATATTATCCAATCCCATGTTGCACATTAAAACTTGTGGTTTCTTAATAGAACTTTAAATAAGTTCACTATCTTATTTAACTGAACTTCGTCTCTATGATCTGAGATTATCACTAGCTAATCCTAATATAAAAGATCATTCTACAATGGTACTACCACATTATTTGAAAAAATTGATGGGTACTTTATGTAAATTATCATGAATGATATAAGGAACACATCATGTACTTAATATTGGTTAGTTGTGAGTGTTAATCGATAGAAAACAATTCTGATACGATCAAGGATCTCAAAGGCACAAGAATATCTTGGACTAAGCTTTACCTTCTTCCCTAATATCATGACTATTATCAGTATATATATGAATGAATACCTTGTCTCCAACTTCATTCTCATTATATCATTGATTATTGTTAACTTATCTCTTGTTTTGACTATGAGTAGAGTTGATGTTTTAATAAATGGTGTTGAATTTTTCCACCATTTCACTGACCATTTTATAACTACATAGTGTGAGTTCAGAAAATTCATCCCAATATATAGGTTTTCTTCATCTCTTACCATAAAGGGCTTTATTGGGGGCCATTTGGATTCTTTAGTGGAAAATATTATTGTATGAGAACTCAACCAAAGGAAGATATTGATCTCATACCCCTTTTAAGTCCATTGAGAATTCTTTTAACATGTCCTCTAGTATCTTGATAGTCCACTCAGATTGTTCATCATTTTAAGGGTGACAATTCTTTCTATTGTTTAACACAACACTTATAGAATATTGGGAACTCTTCCAAAACTTATAGGTAAATATTGTGTCTCTGTTAGATATAATCCATAGTGGTGTTCCATGTTACCTAACTATTTCTCTAATGTATATCCCTGGAATTTGATCTGGTGAGAAGACCTATCAGATTTTAATGAAGTGATATTTCTTTTAAAGATGATACACCACAAACCATATGGAATTATAACCTCTTGATTTCATTGAAAGATTGGGGACAAAGTCCATGGTTGTGTTTTCCAATTTCCATGTTTGTATGGGTAATGGTTTCATATCCCCATTATATTTTTTCCTTTTAAAACTCACTTACGAACATAAAAGACACCATGTTGTATATTACATGATCTATTTCTTTATATTCTTTCAAAAATAGTGTTTTCCATGATCCCAACACATATTTAAAATCCCTAGATGGATGGAGAACGTTGATCTATGTGAATCATCCAACAGATCCTCTCTCGCTCAGTATTTTATAGTATACATTATCATGACCCAAATCTTACAATACCTCTTCATTAATATTAAACACCAAGGGTTTCAATTTTATTATATCTTACACATTCTTATGATTTTCTATAACATCACTTTGAGAATCCTTTTTCTTCTCCATAAGGGATGGTTGAGAAATAATTTGTGAAAGGATTAATGATATTCCATACTCTACGATTCCCTTGTACATATTTCCCAAGTCTAATAATATCAAATCATTCTTAATAATCATCAATGATAAAATTTAAGGATCCTTTCTAGTTATATAATCTTCCACATTATTTTATTTCTGAATGTGGTAGTGGATTGAGTAGTTACAGTCATTAATCAGATATTATTATATTCACTTGTGGATGTTGAGGACTTTCTATGTGAATATATACATAAATATTTTATGGTCAGTATATATTTCACACTTCTACCCAAAGTGAAAATTCCACCATATTTTCAATGCAGATACTTCTATATTCAACTCTATATTATGTTTTGGGTAGTTATATTCATAAACATTTAGTTTCCTTTGGGAATATTCTGTCACTTTGTCATCCTATATTTGTATACAACCCAAACCCTTATTCGAAGCAACATAGTATCCCGAAAATAGTTCCCCATATATGGGTATAATAAGTACATGTGTATTGATAAGCCTCTTTTTTAACTCCTTGAAGCTATATTAACATTAATTATCCCAAAAAAAGATGACTACCTTCAAATTTATCTTGGTTATAAGGTTTAAAAACCGTGAGAAAGTTATCGGAAAACAATAATAGTACCCAAAAAAATACAAAAAAAAACTATCAATTTAATTCATAGTGGATGGTATTTTCCATCCATCAATTTCTATTATTTTTGAAGGGTCCATATATTTCCAATTTATAGTGAAAACAAGTCCCAAAAATGTTACATGGTTCAATAATATGTTATATTATTAACTCAACATATCATCTTGGAGAAAGACCGGATAGTTATTCAGAAAAAACATCAGTGAATCCCATTATAAAGGGAATTTAATCATGGATGGTATTTTCCTTTGACTCAACCATTTGATAAATTGATTCCTAATCATTTGGAAATAATATCCATTATTGATATGTATGTGCTAAAAAAGATTCATCATCTCCATTTCACTTTCATAGAATGGAAGGGTGATTAAGTGTATAGAGGGTGAATTAATTCTCTCAAAAATTTATGTTAAATTTATAAAGTAAAACAATTTCATAACATGGATAACAAAAAATTATACTAAATTGAGGTAGATAAAAGATTCAAGGTGTACATTCCCACAGACTTCAACATGTAATACAATAATCATAGAAGTTTTTATTGATGATAGAAATTAATTTTGGGTGGTGAATCGATGGTCTTATAAAACGTACAATATATGATCAAAGGTCATTTATTTAAATACAAATTGATATATAGTAAAATGAATTATAGGTTAAATGTACTTCATTCATAATGTTCTATCTCATTTTAAGACATTCATTATTCTCTTGATATTGGAGATTTTCAATGCTCATCATGTTTATCAGCCCTTGGAATACTGCATTGGCCTGGACAAGGCCTAAATTATCCAAATTTAGGGAAGGTAAATTTATACGGTACCTTATATTGACCATTATTTCCATCAATTATCATATTCATATTTATATGACAATTGGATACTTTATTCCCTCTCTTTTTGCAATTAAAATATATCCTAATTAAACTATGACAATTCCCTTAGTGCCCCTTTCCACATTGTTTGCATAAATGAAATTGTGTTTTCTTTATATTATCACCTTTATCAGAAGAAAATAATTGGGATGTATTCGTTCTCTTCATTAAATTTTTGGGGAATTCAACAAAGTGACATCAGTCAATTGAGATTTTTTATAGCTTGTTTGGAATTATCACAATACATACAACTTGATATCCCATCAAGTTAGGAATCTTATTTGGGAATTAATCACATTTCCCATGACATTGTTTTTATACTTAGTTACACATATTTTTGAAGATTGGATAGAGAAAATGTAAAATTAGGGATGAGTAATTTTAAACTTTTAAGCTCAAAATAGAGAATACAATAAAATTAAAGGTATAATTTATAATTTAAATTTATTACTTAACATACTACTTTATAGGTTTCAATCTAATTTTTCCTCGATATTTTTAATAAAATGAAATATTATTGGAATTTCTTCACTTAATAATGGTTTATAATGGGTTTTATAATTTTACAATGAATATCCCCTATGGATATCAAACCAGGAATAAATCAAGGGTTATTTTCGTGCACCGGTTCTCAATCAAGTATAGATTAATATGGTTTTTTGGGTTTTATACCAAGGTACATCTATTCTATAGACACATCCACTTGTTTTATCAATAAAAGAATATATTTTATTGGAAACCACTTACTCTACACATTACCAAATTTTGGGGATGTATTCTTATGTATAGTACTATCATTGAATCTTTTTATATTTTTCTCTAATTTTAATCTCAAAAATTACTAAACACTCCTCTGATACTAACTATGAAAACCCTTGTCTTTATTAAAAATTATTTATTTATTTATTACATAGAAATAAAATTTATACAACCCAAAACATTGAGATGTATTTATTTTATTAGTTAATTTTTTATATTACATAATAACATATAATTTTTGGTATATTAGAATTATTGAAAACTTCTTTAACTTCTCATAATATTCCATCATTCTTAAAACTACATGGGATAACTGGGGACATATATAAGAAAATGGTGAGATATAAAGCACAGTATGGGGGTAATAAAATCCTAACATAAATAAAGAATTAGATTTTACAAAAATGGCATTTAAATGGGACATAAAATGATGAGTATCATAAACATGTAAAATGAATCATGATATAGAGTGATAATGTATAAGAAACATTGGAATGTGGAAACAAGTTTAATCATGATATCATAACCATAAGTCAAGGTTAACCTCCATGATATAATAAAATTGTGTGTTTAGGATAACCTCTAATGCACCATACATGGCATTTCATGTGACTGAAACATTTCCCAATTTATTGGAGCTCTATCTGGGTTAACCCATCATAATTATATCATGTATATTCATAAGATTCCCATATAGATCATATAACATAAGAACATATTTCATCACATTTAATCCCATTATTAAGGGTTTTTAGTTAAATAAATGGATTTCCCCAATAAATTATGCATATAAAATACTAGATCAAAAATCCTTAAATTGAAATGGGTATGTGTATACACCACACAAATGTGTGGAGTATACAATCACAATGACATTTTGGTAGTGTAACGATGGTACATAAAGATTCAAAAATGGTTAAATGATAGAGAAAGGGGTATCACATAACATGGATATCATAAGGTAAGTGAGAGGTATATTTAATAGCATAATACAACATTAAAATGTTATAATTAATAGTCATGAGACAATTAAATTTCTAAAATAATACTCTACATGGAAAATTCGCTGGATAAAGTGCATAACATAAATGAGGTTCTTAATTAAATAGGATAAAGAGAGGATCTCTTACCCAATGTTGGCATTATAGTGGATTAGGTAAATTATATAATGAGATAGGATAAATGATATCTAATTTTTATTACATAAATTAGATACTATAGGGATCTTTATAACTTCATGAAAACATAACTAATTAATACTAAAAAGGCTAAATAAAATTATGGTGCTTGAATTGAAAATAACAGACAATGGCCCCTTACCATGAGAGGATTTTTTTTCAAAATCATGGGAGGAGTTTATTGAGACATTGGAAGTAAAATGGGAGGTCTCTATAGAGGGTAGGGTAGAGTTAGAAAATTATCAAAAAATAATTAAGTGTATTTTGATCTTGGGTGGGATTATATAGGAAAGGAGAGGGAAGGTTTTTATTATTTCCCAAACCTACATTTTGGACTATATATAATAAATTAATAAACCCAAAAAATAATACCACAGATTATAACCATGTTTTCTTCCAAAAAGGATTGGTTTTATTTATTATTTAATACCACATTATAAACATAATAAAATATTACACTTGGTTGAGTGGAAGTTATTCATGTTTATAAAGAATTGATTGTAAATCCATAAAATATAATATAGTTGTAGGATTCATAAAAGCACTATAAAATTATTATAAGAACCTAAAAGGAAAATTATTTTAATGGGGAAACATATATTTGTTCAAAGATTCCATTTATAGAATTTATTACATTGTTTTTGTTTCCTTATGATGTCATAATACACACCGTATATTTATACCGTATTTTATTTTTTACACGAACATTTGACTGTCTCGGAAAAATTTTAGAATTTCATTGTTGGTTACATTTGATGTTATAATTCCAAAAATAATATTTATTTTATCAAAATAGTTATCAAAATATTTAATTTTCTCTTCTAAAAAAATAATTGACATTTATTGATAAATACTAGTTTTTCAACAGTAACTATTGTCAAACCCATAATAAAATTACATTTGACTAAATTAAATTTATATTATCATTTATATTTAATAAAAATTATTTTATTCAATTATTTTATAAAATTTTAATCAATTTTTAAAATTTTTTAATTAATAAAAAAGTAAATACTTGATTTAAATTTCATATTACACAAATATATAGTTTTCTAATCATATCAAAATAAAAAAATTATAAAGTAACAAAAATAAGAAGTAAATAAAATCATTATTCCATTGAAAATAAAATAT
Organism: Viscum album; assembly: GCA_963277665.1. Taxonomy (NCBI): domain Eukaryota; kingdom Viridiplantae; phylum Streptophyta; class Magnoliopsida; order Santalales; family Viscaceae; genus Viscum; species Viscum album. Next base: position 856,006,936 of record OY728155.1, on the reverse strand, counting down.
GTATATTTATATTATTATAGTATTGATACATATCCCTTTATTATATTTTAATGTTTTGTAAGGGTAATATGAATTATGGAGAGATTTCCATGGGGTGGTTCGGTGTACATAGTTTCGGGTAATTATATTGATGAGCTTAAAATTCTCCTAAAAATTATTTCCCTTATGATTTAGTTGTTGGATTTAATATTGGGATTATTTAATGAAAAAAATATAATTATGATATCTCTTTTTGAAGCTTTGATAAATGGGTATCATATGGTATGCTTCTACTATTTGAGGTCATTGCTTTTTTTCCATGTTAATTGGATTTAACATAACCCTATATTTATATAAATAATATGATCAGTGTTTGACAACAATTTTTTCAATAGAAATGATGCTTAACCATATTTTAAATATGATAGGTTATAAAAAAATGAAATAATTTCATGTGTTTTATATAACTATAATATGACATTTAATTCAATCAAAAAGGGGATTTTATTTAGAAAAGTTTAGGTCATTGCTGCTTGAACCTCATATCTTTTTCCCAATATAAATTAGTGATGTATGATAAATTCTCTCCCACACAATATTTCTATTTCTCATGTGATCAGTATTTTGTATATTCTAATAGTACTTTCACCCCTTTATGTAGCTTAAATATTAAGAGAAACTATTATAACTCAAATATGTTTCCCACTCAATTAAAAAAAGAATTTTGAAATCTACCATTCAGTACAACATCTTTAAATTAATATCAATATTTCTTGAAATTTATTATTTTTATTTAAATCACACAGTTTCTTCATAGATCCCCAAAATCTCAAGATAAAAAATCATAAGATGTTAAACCTATCATATTCATTATAATAGACATTAAAATGTTTATTAAATCTCCTCGATTATACCTATAAAAGATATCCACCCATAGAAAATCATAAGAACTCTTCCATTCGGTGCACTAATCTTTTATCCAGGTAAATTTTTAGGAACTCCTTCAGCTGATGGTTTCATAAAAATTTTTACAATGAGCTTCAATACATTACTCTATCTGATGAATCATTAATAGATCATCTTGACTTGAAAACCCCACATTATTTACTTCAATGGTCATTATCCCTTTTTTATCCAAGTATATCATTAATCCATGATTGGTAAAACATTATTATTAACTGTCTTTAATAATTGTACAATAATATGAAATTGAAATAGAAACTTTCTGTCAATTGATCTTTTTAAAGACATTCTGATGATATGATTAACTTTCCATATACTATAGTGACAATGACTATCTCGTATATAAAAAAACATCTGAGAGATATTTTTATGATTTGGTCTATCTTATATAATTTATACATAAGTATCCCATATGGGTTAATATATTCAAACTTTATATTATATGAAGCATAAACATTATATCTTTAACATCTAATAGCTTTCACTTTAATCGTTGTACACCACATATTTCAAGTTACTTTAGCTTGAACATTTTACAGTCCAAGACAATAAATACATTTGGATTGTTGTATAGATTTTATATATAATGAGTTTGTATGATTATATTCAATGGACTCATACCATTCAACTACGTTCTTTTTTGTCTGATCAATTTTTTGAAACATTACCACATCATAGGTTAAACTATGTACAACATGATACATCAATAATTATATGGAATTATACTTCCCCTTCATTATATATATTCATAGAAACTCATCTAGGTTCATGAGTATGTTTATAATTTTAGTAAAATCAATATTAGAATATAATCATATAACTTTATAAGGAAACATTCATAACCTTCTTAAGGAATGATTCTAAACAACTGTAACAACTCATTCATACCTAAAATACAAAAACATTATAAAAATGATATATTGGGAAAATCACTAAAATAATAACCTAATGGATCTTAAATATACCCATTTTTATTTTTTAGTAATATTCACAACATTCAAAACAATTATTTATCTAAAATTCTACCAAATCATGGGATTTATTATAGAGAATGGTATGACAACACACTGTAGGGTTAAGCCGTTTTTTTGAAGGAATTATGTCCCCCTTGGATAATTAATATTTTGGCCATGATAAGATAAAATACCCTTCAATCATCTCTACTAAACATATTTACAATAACATTGTCTTCATATTCACAAAATATAGGGGTAACAGTTTTTACTTCTTTTATTAATGAATTATTTCTTCTCTCCCTTTGATAAAAGAATCCAAAGGATTCTTTGTGGGGGTGTGAGGGATACAGTCCTTATGAACATTATTAAGTCATTAGTGGTGTCTAAGCATTTAGTTCTAGCCAAAATTCTTAAAATCATTACATTAAATTAACTCTAGAAAAAAACACCATTAATGTCACGACCCATCCCCCGGGGCCCGTATCGTGACTACCCCAAGCCCGCCTTCCATAGGCCAGGGGATGGTGACTAGCACCAAAGGTGTAAATCCCTAAACTGGAAAGTCATTGCCTTTATAACTGTAAAAAAACAAATCAGAGTACACAACTGGAAGAAAAACACTAAGTAAAACTTTATACAAAAGAAGTGTTGGAAAGTAAAAAGGGGCCGAAAATACAATCCCAACAGGAAAGTACAAGTACAACTGAAAACAAGTACGAATAAAGAAATGTAAATCAACTGTTGGGTCATCCTCCAGGGTTCCTATCTGAAGGGTAGGTACATATGGCCTCCACATCACTCACGTCCGTCCGTCAGCTCTGTGTATCGTCACACCAAGTGGTTCACCTCCGGGTATCGTCCAGTCCTGCTACTCTCTGCCTTAGTCAGCGTTGTCCATCGTCTGTAACCAACAAATGAGGTGCGGTCATAGCCTATGTAGGGGTGAGTATAATGATACTCATTAGGGACCTAGAGACCCTCAAGGTCTAAAAAAATCCAACAAATATAAACCAAAAAGTATGAAATCAATGGATAACCATTACTTAGGTATATGCCCATACATATACCTAATTTATCTATTAACCCATCTTAATCATGAGGAAAACACAAAAGTAATTGACTTAGCTCAAACTATGATTTTTATTATCGAAACCACGGATGTTGGAGAACTCCTCCTCTCTCGAGTATAGTGGGCATGTCGTGACACCGAGGCGCTTCTCACTAACCTTGGACTGCTGAGGTACTCCTCTTTTCGAGTAACGTGGGTCAGCTTCCAACTACAAGGTGATCCTCCGTTGTGGGTCTACCGCCAACTACCAGGCACTCCCTCTAATAGCCTGCAGAGGTACTCCTCCTGTTGAGTACTACTGGTCTGCCGCTAACTACCAAGTGCTCCTCCATTGTGGGTCTGCCACCAACTACCAGGCGCTCCCCACTAGGCTATTCAAATCACTCTGAGTTGAATCGGTCAAGTAGTAGTTAGGTCTACTAGCTACTTGGTCTTCGTACTCTGTCTGCTCATCGGTGAAGGATCCTCTCCATAAGAAACTGGGAAATACTCCAACTATAGTGAATTTCCATGAAGAAGTATCTCAAAGGCCCGCCACGTCATAGGGGTCTTAATGCAACAAACGGTGCGTCAATCAAACACCCGATCTGTTAGTTATTTTCCTTTTAGTCCCAGGGGCCTGGTTGGATTCATGCGTAATCCAACCTGACCATAACTCAAATATACCCTGAACTCTAGTGGTGTATTCTCAAAGGGACAGCTTCGTTCTAAGAATATTGGTTCCACTGACTGTTTGTCAAAGGGACGTCCGGTACCAAATATATGGCCCAAGAAGGTATAGGGTCAGTAAAGGGTATGGGTCCAGTTTGACCTGGTCAGACCAACTTGGCCCAACCCAGTCTGGGCCGACCCGGTCTTGGTCGATCCGGTCAGACCCGCTAGGTCTGACTAGGCCCATTGGGTGGGTAAGCCCGCTATGTTTTGGCCCGGTCCGCTGGGCCCAGCCCAGCGGACTACGAGGTTGGTTCGGCCTAGAGGTCGCCACTTAGGCGACTCGGCCCGAAGGTCGGGGCTGGTTCGGCAAGCGCCATGAGGGGTGCGCATCAGGAGACTTGGCCTGGGAGTTCAGCGGCAGATGGCGCGGGTCACGGGCAGGCCGCGGGGGTGCCGGGCAGGGCGCGGTAGTGGCCGGGCAGGCGGCGGGGGCGTGTGGGGATGTCGGGCAGCGCGCGGGGTAGCGTGCGGGGGTGCGGGCAGTGCGTGGGGGAGCAAGGTAGTGTGCGGGGTAGTGTGCGGGGCAGTGTGTAGGGGCGCGGGTCGCGTGCGGAACATCGGGTAGGGTGTCGGCGGGGTCGGGCAGGCCGCGGGGATGCGCGGGTAGTGCGCGGGGGCACTGGGCATCATGTGGGGCAGCGCGCGGGGGCGCCGAGAAGCACGAGGGGGCGTGGGCAGCGCGTGGCGGCACCAGGAAGGGCATCGGCGGGGTCGGGCAGGCCGCGGGGCAGGTCGCGGGTTCTTCCGGGGCACGCGCCGGGCAGGGCATTGGGATGCCATGGGTAGGCGGGTCAGGCACCACTCGGCCAGGAGCACCAGTGCGCCGCAGGGGCGGCACGATTTGCGGAGGCCGCGGGTAGTGCGGCCTTCATCGTTGTCGCCTTCATCGTTTTCACCTCATCGCCTTTCCGTAGAACGTCACCACAATGATGAAAATCGACGGAGGTTGTCGGGCCATGTTAGGTTGGCCCGTACCCTCCATGTTTAGGGAGGTATCATTTGGATCATCAAGAAAATTAGATGATCAATAAAACGTCCTCAACAATCTCTTTTTATCCGATGAAGAAGATAAGAAGAGGGTATAATAATTCCAAGAAATAAAACCCCTACCTTGCACGTAGTTGGTTGACGTTGGCGCAAAAAGTCTGACGTCGTTCGTTGACGGAGTCACGGAAGAAGACGTAGAGGATCATCGTTTGATGCGTCCTCCAAGCACTTCTAAACCTGAGTTGCATCGGCTCGTTGACGACGCTCCATGTCGGTAGGTGTCCGAGGAAGAATTCGAAGAAGGTCGGTGTTCTTTGTTCTTTATTGGAGAAGTCGTAATCCTCAAAGTGTTGGGCGTCGCGTCACTTTTCCAGCATTTTGTTGCTTGGTGAAGCCATCCCAAAACCTCCTCCCAAGAACCCTATATAAAGGAGATGGGGAGAGGTATGTAATGATCATGGAATTTATGACGGTTCCTTTATTAGGAACCTTCCTAAATTCCAACGATGTGGTTACTTAATTTTAAAATGGGGGTCAAGCGAATTAGATAGTGTTGGCACAATTTAAGAGTTGCGTTTGATTAATTATTGGGAGGATTCCAAGAAGATTCCCCCACAAAGCATGCATCAAAACAAAAGATAAGATTTAATTTTATGATGACACAAAAAATTAATTTGACAAAAATTAATTTTATGTTGACACATACAATTAATTGGAAGCATTTAATTTCACATTGACACATAAAATTAATTTGAAATCAATTAATTTTATGTTGAAACAATAAATTAAATTGGATTCAATTAATTTTACGTCGACACATAAAATTAATTGAGGGGGTTGATAGGTTTCCTCTCCCTCCCCATTAATTGAGGGGTTAAGTGTCGTGCAGTCCCCATGGCATAACCTCTCAAAGGAGGTTATTCTTAGGTGGGCCCCACCACCTTGACCTCTCATGGGAGGTTAGGGTGTGGCGGTCCCACCCCCAACTCCCAAGTGGAGGTTCTAACCAACAAATGCTACACATGATGACTAAAAATAAAATAAAGTGTTATCTCACTTTATTTTATTAATTTTTTTTATAAAAACCCAAAATCTAACTTTTACTCTCGACCAACTGCCATCGAGGTGAAAGTCTCCTTAAGTGAATATCGGTGATGTGAGTTCAACAGTGCCCTCGGATTTCAATTCTGAGCACTGTTTCAAAAGTTACAAAACGTCACTCGCGCGTTTACTAAACGTACCCAAAAAAGAGTTCGTAAAATTATTATCAGTCACCCTCAACTTGCGTCAGTCGAGGTTAGGATCTACATAGGTGAAACATGACCCAAAGAACCCAATGGTAATATTGGATTTTTAATCCGAGTTACCATTTAGAATTTATGAATTTTACAATAAAATAATTTTCACTTAATTATTTTATTTGCGGTCAAAAACTAACTTTCTATGGTGGCCCCTGCTGGCCAAAGTTAGTATCTTCTTAAAGAAAGAATACACTCATGAGTTTAGTGGTGGTCTTGGATTTTTATTCCAAGTTACCATTTGTTATTTATAATCATTTGAAAAATAAAATAAATTATTTTATTATTTTATTTACGATTATTCCATTTTTGGGTTTCGCCATAGGAGGCCCGCGCCGACTAATCTTAAGTCGCACCAAGGGTAAACCCACCATCTTGAGCACAATGGTGCCCTCAGATTTCTAATCCGAGTTTAAGAGTTATTCCACTTTTTCAGGAATACTTTCTATGCGCGTTCACTTAAGCTTAACAATAACTTCAACGGATCATTCCGGACACTCCAGGCCTCAGAATCGCGCGCCGTCAGATTTCGAGGACCCGTAAAATCTCCATTTAATTAAAAAAATTACATGGAAATTCTAGGTATTTACAATTAATTTTATACAATAATTAAATATATTAATGTATGATTTAGCATCCCGGGTTTTTAGATCGAAGTAAATTCCAAGGGAATTTGTTTTTTTCATTTGGTTGATGGTCCTTCCTTTAGACCAATATTTCGAATGTAAATAAGAGTTTTGGAAAACCTATAAGTATTTTTCCATACCTATTTTGGGCCCATTGGCTTTTCATGGTTGATCAATCTCATTTTAATAGAATTGGGCTCTGAAACCTCAAAGCTAGAGAAGGCTGACACGGGCGCACGGTTTTTCAGAAACCATGCATCCCCCATATCAAATTGTGTGTCTGTTCTAGTGTAGGTAGAGGTTATGCATGGTTTTTTCTAACAGTGAGAGTGGGTAATAACTGTTGTGTGGGCCTTATGTAGGTATCGTGTATAGGGTAATACATGGTATGAACATGATTTTACAAATTGTTCACATAAACCATGTAACCTGTCCCCCTTCATGGGAAGTTTCACTTGAATTATTGGTGAATGGTTTAGACACCTGGGCATATAAACTGTGTGCCACATTTAATGGGGTGAAATTGCACTCTTTCCCCTATTTACTTTAGTCTTAATTCTCTTATATTCCTTTCCTTCCATATGTAGTGCCTCACCTCTTTCATGGAGATCCTCCTCTTCTCTCCTATGAATGGAATGATCTCACTTTTTTATGTCAGAATTGTGTGTCTTCAGTCTTATTGGATGTGTATCAGTAATATATTTTATCCTTTAGCTCCATTATCCATTTATCTATATCTCGAGTGAGTTTTCATGGTGAGAGATAATATGCCCTATTTTCATGGAGTTCATCCATTTCAATTATTTCTCTCAAATCAAACTGAATCAACCCTCATTATTGTGAATGTGGGTATTTAATCATATATGGTAGGTGGTCTATATATATACCCTTAAATCCTTTTTGTTTCATGAATTGCATCATTGTGCCACAAGCTAGTAATTTAGAGAAACACCACTTGAATGTGATGTTCAATTTTTTTTAAACAATGCCATATATTTAGTATCCCTTGTTAGTTAAGTTGAAAATGTTGATATACATGAACCTCTAGATTACACCACCCATTGGGGTGTTCCCTTTAATTCCTTAATTAAATAAATGGGTTTTCTAATTAAACCCTTATTCAGGTGAATAGTATTATATAATGCAATTGGTTATTTAAATGGGAATGTGTTAGGTTGTGGAACCCTGCTATTTCTTTTTCTATTGACCATACCATCATCCAAGGGAATTTTGTACCTCCTTTTATTAAAGGAAATTGGTAAATTGTGAGTGGCATGCTTGTTATTCTATCCTACTTACGTATCTTACATGTATGTTGTTGTCTTCCATGGGAATACCACGCGGACATAATATATTTGATCAATGTTGGGAATTCTTTAATAACAAGAATTATTATATAATTAATGAAATAATAATTTTATAGTCATGGACCTCTTTAGTTTCATTATGATGGGTTATGGCCTTTTATGTACATAACATGATTCTTATATAGATAAAATGATCAATGAGTTTGGCCCTCCTTGATAGAAGTTAAATGTTTAAATAATTAATTGAATATTTTACATCATGATCAATACTTGGGATTCATTTAAGAAATGCCAAGGATGGTCTCCTGAGTTGTTGAGACTTCATACAGTGAGATCAAGATATGATATATATTGGATAAGCTGACCATGTAAGTTATATACCTATATATGAGTGATATCAATTCCTAGTAGAGAGCTTGTGGATGGGATCAATGGAGATATGGTTTCACCATGCCATGTGTGGTACTCGAACCTGTTTGTGAAATTATAGGAATGATCTCGGAGGTGACATGGTTACTTTACCCTAAGAGTGATACTTGTAATTCTATTTTTGGATCACCATGGATGGAATCCTGAGTCTTGGATAATTGTTACAATCCTTGTGTGATAGATGGGTTTGTTTATAAGTTTCACCTTAGATGGTCCTAGGATGGATTTAATTGAATACAAGATATTCCCCCTTTAGTTAAATAAAAATTAATTAGCTAAATGATGAGGACTGAAATGGTTATATTTTGATCTCAAGACTCATTATCTGGGAAAAATATAATTCTTGAGCTCAGTCCTTACATTATTCTTAGTTATGATAGCCCATATTACATCACATCACAATTATACAACTGACCCTAGTTTAGAGACATTCCATCTTAGGATGATGTAGGTATGGTTGGTGAGGTGTCTCTTAGGAACCTGAGCTGACTTTATTATTTTCTTTTATTTATTTATAGATTTAACTTTCATACCTACACATTGTTGTACGTTATATACATAGACTGGATTATGATATAAACACCATTTTTGGTGTCCTACTAAGTATTTATCACACCCTGTTCAATCCACCATTTCATAGGGGTACCCGAATAGATTATCATGTTTATAGGTCCATGTTCTCTTGTGTGGGATATTCCTTGTACAAGAGAGATTAGAATAATAGCACTGAGCTAGAACTGAGGATTCTCATGGATATTTACTTCAGGGTTTTTCCACTTTTTTATTATTTATTAACTAAATTTCACTACAATCTATAATTTATTATGATTTTATTTTTTAGCATCATCTTGACACGTGTAGACGCCGAAAAAAGTCCGTAACTCCTAGAGGAAGTTTCGAAATGTCGAAGTGAAGCCATATTCAGACTCAGAGGCCCGGTCCGGAGGTCCCGGAAGTAGTGCGTGAAATTAAAGGGAACTCGCACGGAAAAAATGTTGTTCGCGTGAAGGACTCCCAGGATTCGCGAAAACAAACCGGTGTGGCGCCCAAATTTTGCGAGCCCGGTTCCGCGCAGGGAGGAATTGCGCGCCGAATGGTCCCAGCGCAGAAGATTTCGTGTGCCGCCCGGATTCCGTGACGGCAGAGGACTATAAATAGAAGGCGACTCCAACCGTTTCGGGGTTGAGGAATTCGTACCAGCTCCCGTGTGCGCAATTCGGACTCCCACACGCGCAAGATGACTTCCAGGTAGTAAACCTTTTCGCACAACCTTGCCCCGGGGATTGCCTTTATGCGTAACCCCGCTGGCTTAAGTAAATTTTCCAACTCCTTTGGGTTCTCCCTTTGTGCACAATCCTTTCCCCTTGCACGCAAACCCCTCCAATTGCGCGCAATCCCTTCCAAATTGCGCGCAACCCCTTCATTTTATTTTTTCATGCCTTAAAGATTGTCCAGCGCCCCCGCGCGCAATCCCCTAGCCGCGCGCAATCCTTCTGACCCAATTGTGCACCATCTTGGTGCTTTTAACGTAAACCTTCTCTTTGTGTGCAAAAACCAGGACCCCTCACCTTGACGCCCCTCGGGTGCCTCTCTGCGCTGGCGCCCGATGTCTTCCATATCGGGCATGCACGCCATGCATTGTTTTCCTGTACGGCCTTCCAGACTCATATGAAGTAACCTTAAGGTCACTTGGGCGGTGTTTCCCATTTCATTTCTTTTCTGCATGATTCTTCACATAGGCACGCTAACGGCTATTTCTTCTTCGCATAGCCACACTAACATGGACCCCTCGATGGTTCGCCCTGCGGCCCCCCTTCACTACGGCCTTGCCGATGCCTTCCCTCCTATAAGGGGTAGAGGGTGTTGGTCATGTAAGCCCTAGGGGTGTGCGGAAAACCCACCTCATCTGAGCTGCAGGACGTTAAACTGCCAAGCACCTCATCCTCAACACATGATGTTAAACTGTGATCTGACCCTATGCCTCGCACGCAGGGTCCCCCAGATCGGATAGGCTCTCCGCCCGCTCGTCTCCACGGGGATGTTGGGGTCATCCCTCACAGGGGGGTGATTTATTGGAGTGGCGTTTATCCACGGGGGAAGGGCTGCCTCAGAGCATAAGCCCCTAGCCTCTCTTGCAGAAGGTTTCACCCATGCACCTCCGTATTTCTTCACTGTCGAGGCCAGGGGAGGGTGTGATAGGGAACAAGGCATCTCCTATGTTCGGTCCCAAATCCCTCTCCCTCTGTGCTTTGTCACACCACGGGCCTCCATCCTGGAGTAAATCCCGTAACTAATGGTTTCTAACCACGCATAAGTCCATGTTTCCTCTTTGGGTCGCTCAACGCATAATCCCCTCTCCGCTTCTCACGGACGCACCCTTTCGCGACGTGATCGTCTGGTCCCTACTGCCTCTTGTTTCTCAAACTGAGCTTCACTCACATGTTCTTAGAGTGATAATCGACCATGACATCCTATCATGGGAAATCTCAGAGCATAAGCCCCATCCCAGTGAACTACGGGGACTTTGATCCATGTCAAGACATGGTACGTAGGAAGCCTCCATGAGGTTCAATCCCACCACCCAGTTTTTCTGACCCCCCTTTCGCGTCAGTTTTCCAACCCCATGGGCCGCCTCAGAGCGTAATCCCCATTCCCTCATCCCGCATGACATTAAACTATATGCCCCCGTACCGCATGATGTTAAAATGTATACCCTGAACTATGTGGACTTTGATCTGTGCTAACGCATGGTATATAGGAATCCTCCACAATGTTCAAGCCCATCACTCGGTTGTTTTGACCCCTTCGTGTCGGTTCACCGGCACTATTATGAGCCGCCACAGAGTGTAAGCCCCCATATCCATCATTATGGGCCGCCTCAGAGCGTAAGCCCCATATTCCCCATCATGGGCCACCTCATAGCATAATCCCCATATCCAACACCCACGTCTTATCATGACCTCTCCCTTGAGCCCACGTTCCCCGGGAAGCTCATTCCCTAGCCTGGAGATATTACTTACTCCAGGATCCAATCCATGTGTTCATTCTCATGGGTCGCCTCTTCAGGTGTCCCATCGTATCACTGAACTGTGCGGACTTTGATTCCCTTCCATGGGGATATGTAGGAAGCCTCCATGAGTTTCAAGCCCGTCACTCCATCACCCATCCTGATTCCTACCCAGGCCACCACATCCCGATGGGATCATTCCACCTTATTCCACTCCATAGTATCTGGGATGCCGCCCACATGCTGGCCCTAATATCGGTGTTCCCCCTAGGGGGTCCTTTAATCTGATCCACTATCAGTGTTCCGATCAGTCTGATCCATCTTCGCAAGACATTAAACTCACGGCTTACCCTGTGTTAAACATGGGAAGATGAGAAAAAACTTATATGTCACACAATTCCCCACGTTCAATGTGGGATGCCTCGGGCTTCCGTGCCCTCAAGAAGCCCTATAATAAGGGATATAAGATAGACATGCCAACCCCCAGCATCAAGGCGCGCCGACGACACCCCAGCGTGACCATTATCCTCACCGAAGGTTGCTTCCCCGACCATACCCCTTGGAGCATCTTGACGGAAGCAGCATAATTAACTGGTGTCCATGAAAATATGGCATCAGGAATGAGGTTCAAGAATACGTCATAAATCTATGAGGGAGACCCAGACTAAGTGACGAGATCTGAGGAGGAATCTACGGAAGGAAGAACTGACATCCCATCATCCCGGTTTCGATCAAGGAGCAGACGTCCCTAAATAAGGAACGGATGCCGCCCGCCTTTGGAAAGCGGGAATACGGCGAAATAGGCCACACGTCGTCCCCTGCATGACGGATACGCGTGACCGCCCTAGCAGAAAGCATCGGAAATAGAAAATGGTGAACCCAACGTGAACCTCTTCTCGTCAATACGGAGACTGGTAGCATTTGGGGTCTCAGAAGACTAGCATGTCACCAGGTCCGGGAACCTAGCACCGGGATGTGAAACCCACCAGGTGTTGAGGCAGTTAGGATATTGAGCACTCTTTTCTGCGATGTCATCAGCATGGATCCCTCTTACCGACCACGGAAGACGGAGTGGCTCTAGGCTACTGGTTATCGATTCCTTTTCCTTCTATTGTTAATGGGTTCATCTCCCTGCTTTCAGGAATCATATCGCTGCATCCGGAGCTCAATCACCACCTGCCCAACGGCGTCGGGGTAGGGGAAGTACTGACGCGGCCACCCCGCGCGGTCCTGCCTTTTCCACAGTAGCTTCGACCGCCGTGACTGTCGGGCGCTCACGCCCCCTCTCTCCATCAGAGTTTATCCAACAGAGGGTGATCAATGACCTTGTGCGTAGGTACAAGGAGGAAGGGGTCATCCCAACCAGGGACATGGCTTGTTTGGATGTAGAGGCAGTTGCACCTCACTGCCATCGTAGCTCCCGGGGTCCGCGTCGGGAGCCACCGCTCCCCACTCCGACGTTCAACAGTTTCGGGAGTTTATCCCCGGAGCACCTTGACACCTCCCTTACCAATGCCAATGAGGTAGGGGATGTCCAGGTTCGCCCAATCAGAGACCCATTTCAAGGGTCCATGGAAAGGGCCCCCGGAAGGCTGTGTCGACACCGCCTCCCAACTCCTCGGGCCAAGGAGCAGGCAATCTCTATGCCCGCACCACCGGATCGAACCCATCTGACCTAATGCTAGCGTTGGACATGATTGGAAGAGAATGCCCGCCCTGGGGAACCAACATCAGCAACCACTGTGGCTCGAGCCACTGCTGACCCCTGTTATCAGACCCCTGCAAACGTTGAGCAGGGGCAGTTACATGTCCAACCCGGACCGAGGCCCCGACCACCCCACAGTCAGGTTGGGTCGACTCTCTTGGTTGATGGCACAGGCAATGGCCACCGCGGACCAATTCGCAGTAGTACCATCCACCATGAAGGCCTACTCTGTGCCACCATTCTGGAAAGAAGAAGGCTTCCCCATGACAGCTACGCTCCAGGTATGGCTTTTTCCAGCGCTCACTGCACTGGGTACGAGGTCACTTCCCCTACCACTGGCCACGAGCATGGAGTCTTTGCATGTTCGGCCACTCACCCGCATGAAGGTCCCCCCATGTCCCTTTCGACATCTATCTCGGTACTTCTCGTACCCCGTCCTTCAGTACTCTATGCCCCAACATTATTGTGACCATAGGACTCCATTATGGAGATAATCCCTACCCCAAGGAGCCACCCAGGGGCCGGGAGGTGGGACGTCATCGCCGTAAGAGATATGTCAGGGAAGTCCGGATGGAAATCAAACCAATCTGTTTCTCGGACTCTGATGTGGAGTACGACTCAGCGATGGAGCCCTCCCCCCGGTCCTTTGAGTCAAGGGTAGGGATGGGGACGTGGCGTGTTAGCCTCGTACTCCCCAAATGCGAGATCCGTATGATCCCATCCTCCCTATGAAGGTATATCCAGTAGGATGAGGACCTGGCATACCCGTAGGGATCAAGCTTGCAGTTACCACTGGCCTCTCTGGAAGCACCTTCCACATCGTTCAGAGAGGGGGGTGGAAATTTCTGGGGACCAATGAAAGAGTCACGACATGACACTCCCTCGGAAAGCACCAACACTGTGACAGGAGGCCGGTTTGGAAGCCCATCCTATCGTGATGTGATAGTCGGGACACTGCAACCCTTGGAGGACGGCTTAGGATTCGGCGGCCAATCGGCATGCTCGCCGTATTCTTTGCCAGCCAGCCCACCGGCCCAGCGGCCTGCCTCGGCACCACTGCCAGTTCCCCGTCCATTCATAGTTGATGAGAAGGGGCAGCGAGGGCCGGATCCCGAACCAGAGTCGTGGATCTTCTGGACTGTACTCGCAGCAGGCCACTTCCCCAAGAAGTTTTGTTCGGTCATAGGATCATATTTTGATATACCAGAACCGCTCATCCCGGGAGAGTTTGAATGTTTTCGCCTGACTCTCCGGGAGACTCACTTCTATCTTCACCACCAGCGAGCGTCTTATCCCGAGAGTCAGGAAAATCTCAAGGATATCGGTGAGCAATGTCGTCGGGCCGACCTGGCCGCGTTCCCCGCAGTTCGTCACCCCGAGTCACTTGGCCACCACAGAGCCCTCCAAAAACAACGCATCCAGAGGTTTCAAGTACTCCGCAAAGTTATCGAGGAGGCCACCCCCCCCCCCCCCCCCATGCGCACATCCGTGGATGGGGGAAGTACGCTGCCCTTCTTTTCAGTGTGATTAGCTAACAGCCCGACTCACTGGGCAGCTCTGAAATAATACCGCCAAGGGAAGTGGCGGTCAACAAGGCCGACCTTTCGGGAGAGGTAAATGGTGTGGAACTTCTCTATAGGGACTCACCCCTTGAGGACAGTCCGCTACTGGACCCATCTAGGAGGATTACTCACCAACATAGGAACCTCCTAGGTCTCCCCACAGCCACCGAGGCATTAACACTAAGCTGAAACATCGGAAAGGGTAAAGAGCATGTCGGGGCTGTCAAGCTTACTGACCCATCAGACTCAGTACAGAAGGTAGAGGAAGATCCCGAGAACGCCACGCTACACCAACAACTTACTGAGAAAAAGATACTGGTTGATGATCTCCTGGCCAAGCGCATTGCAGAGCAGCGGCCTGACTACGGTGATCCTAGGCCAGGACAGCAGGGGTAGGAGCAACTACCCCTTGACGAGGTTCTCCCAGGCAACCGCAATCATGCCGTGTTCACCGACAGAGGAGAGGTCGGGGCTCATGTCAAGAGAGAGTGATACGTTTCACTGAACCCTCCTGAGCGACGAGGTCACCCAAGGGACCCCGCTAGGGTTCCTCCCACTGCCCCAAGAGTCACTCCCCTAGCCGCCCCACGAGCTGCTGAGCTTGACTACCGAATTGAAGATCCCGGAAATGCGCTTATGGTTAGGGATCATCTTCAAGATAGGAACCCGCATCTAGATGATCCAATGGAAGCACTCATCGCATGATTAAAGGCTCTATAAACTCGGCAGGTGGCAATCCCACTAGACGTTAAGCCATACCCAGCATGGGTGGATGACATGCCGACCTCGCCGGGATTTGTGAACCCCACTATCACCCCCTTTAATAGGACTGGGGACCCACCACAACACTTGGCCTACTTCAACTCGAGGTGCGGGCCTATGTTAGGAACTCTGGTGTAGTATGAGGCCACCAAGCTCCATTGATTCGTTCAGACACTAGAAGGGCCAGCATTCTTCTGGTACAACCAACTCCCTGTCGGATCTGTGACTAGCTCGGAGGACCTTCACAGGAAATTCCTCTACTAGTTCAGTTCCACAACCCGGAAGATGAACATCGTAGACCTCTTCAGGTACAAACAAAGGCTCGACGAGCGAGTAACGGACTTTGTCGCCCGGTGGAAGGGGCTAACATACTCCCTTGACATGCCACTAACTCAGGAGAAATTACTGACAATGTGCGTAGAGAACATCAAGGCAGAGCTGGTTCCTTCTCTAATCACTTAGAATTACGCCGGATTGTTTCAGGACTTCTCAGACAAGGCTCAGTGCCTCGAAGAAGCCCTGCAAAATGCTACTCAGGCACGCCCGCTGCCTCCCGTGATCCCTGCAAGGAGAGCCGACAGAGCTGAGCCTACTGTTGTGGACCAGATAGAGGCCCCCAGGCAGCTAGAGTTGCTACCAGTGAGGCCAGCTCCATAGCCCTATAGGGGTCCACCCCCACAGGCACAGCCCCCGGCCCAACAGCGACCACCTCAAAATCGGCAAGTTCCTCCGTGCAATGCACTGCTACCACCTAGGAGAGATGATCAGGTTCCACCTCCTCAACATGCTCCTCCGGCACCTCATCAGGCCCAGCCTCATAGAGCCCCCTTTACAGACAGAAGGAATCAAACTTACTCGTTTGATGAGGCCCAGGTCCCTGGTTATTTCCATAGTTCCTTGGAGCAGAGAATCGTGCGGCTCCCTGAGAGCCGGAAGCCAGAAGAGGCGCACCTCACTGATCACCCCAACTACTACCCTTATCACCGGACCCTGGGGCACACCATCCAGTGATGCTACGTGTTCAAGGACTGGATCCAAGACCATATTGACAACAACATAGTCAGGTTGGGCCCGACACTGACACAAGTGGTAGGTGACTTTGTGAGATCAGATGGCAATAGTGGTGATGAGGATGAGTGGAAGCAGGTTTCTGACCGTGGGTCCCATAATTATAGAGCCTGTATGGCCCGCAAGATGGTCACCCACACCCATGGCATCATCCGTGCCCACCTGAATCAGCCAGAGCCCTCAGAATCTGTGAGCGCTACCTCGGTATCGTCATCTCAGCCAACCTCTTCCAAGAAGAGCAAGCGGCGCAAGAAGAAAGAACGTGCCCTGCCAATGCCATCATCATCCCACGATATTGGTGATTTTATGCCCCCAAAAATGGGGATCCCTCTAAGAATCTCTCTGGTAGTTGATGACTCTTCGATTGATAGTCCGGGGTATGCTTTGGTTAACACCGTAGAGTTGGTAAATCCCTTTTTGACTCCTGACGATGAGGAACGCCAGGTGGACCGTCCCAATGTCCCCAGTCGTCGCCAATGTCGGTGGAGTCATGGCTACACGAATCGTTGAGGCACGGCAGTTGGCACCTCAAGTTAGGTCGTGCACGCCACTGAGACCAGGTAGCAAGCCCAATACAGATCTCAGTGGATGTGGCCCCTTCATCCGGTGTCGACAGGTTCGCCTCTACCACCGTTTTTGTTGCTGGATCAGGCAGAACCACCTCGGTCGTGCAGCGACCAGCTCTGCCCTGCCACCAACGAACCCCAGCCTTCTGGTCCTAATCTCCAGACCTTGACTAGTGAACAGTGAGACATGCCTAGTACCAGTCAGTCACCGGTCCAGCCGGCGGAGCCCTTCATGCCTCCAATCGCAGAACGGGCTCCTGTAAGCAGAATCTCGTGTTTGGCCTGAAAGTATGACATCCGGAAGCACCTGTCCGGCATTCCAGAAAGTAATTCTATCCTTGAGGCTCTTCTCCTATCATCTGAAATGTGTGAGGCACTCGCTGAGGCCCTAAGAAGCCCCCTCCAGTTTGAGACGGAGGTAGAGGCTGCAGAAGCCTTCCACGCCGAGGTTATTGAGGACACCGAATGTTAGGTAGTTATCTCATTCTCTGGTGAAGATGAAGACCCTCCCATATAGGGGCACATTCGCCCACTATACATCACCATCCAGTTCAATGGAATGGAAGTCTGTCGCTGTCTTGTTGACACTGTTTCTGGGATTAACCTAATCCCAACTCTGACACTACGAAAGTTGGGGTTGCCTAAGGATGATTTAACTCCCTCTGACCTCAGGATCTAGGGGTATGACAGGACCGAGCAAAGTCCACTTGGAAATATTCGCTTGAAGACTTAGTTCGGTGGCCTAATTTCCAGCACCGAATTCATGGTTGTCTCCCAGGACACCACCTACAATGCGTTGATGGGTAGGTCGTGGCTCCACCTTCACACGGTGGTCCCCTCATTGTATCACCAGTGCCTCAAATACTCCCTTAATGGTCGAGTAGGCATGATCCAAGGATATTCATCTCCTTTTGCCTCTTATGAAGCCTGTTATCTAGATGATGACTATTACAAGAGCAAGGAAAAGCAGATCCTAGAAGGTGAGATCGAGCCCACCACTGTCACAAGTGATCCTTGGGCGGGTTTGGATGACGCTTATGCCGTCCCAATCCATCGGTTGGAGGCCACAACCCCCGAAATGGGGCAGTGATTTGTTGTTTCGGGTACCAGAGGAAGGCATATTTTCGGGTTCAAGCGAAGGCGGAAAATCACCTCAAACTCCTACACCAACCAGGCCCAGGTAATTCCTGAACCTCCTACCCCCCTACGATATCAGGATCGACCGGCTCAAGACGATTCACCACTACTGCTTTGATGTCATCAAGAGTGGTCCCTTTAGCCGAAGACCATATGGGATTGGATCAACCACCTTTTTCTCCATGGTCTCCGTAGTGCATGAGTCTCCTGACGTGATGACCACTACCGCCCAAGTTGGCACCAGCTTCCCATCAGGGCCTGGCAGCCCCAAAAGGGCTCCCCCCGTGGATGATCCCTCCAAAATTGGATAGGAGGACATGGAAGATGATCCCCCTACCTTTGAGAAGAGCGTCTCCACCACGGTCGATGAGTTAGTGCAGGTGAACCTCGGTGGTGAGGCAAACCCAAGACCCACATTGGTCAGCGCCGCTATGCCCCCCGAGGAGCGGCAACAGTAAGTAGACTTTCTTCGATAGCACCGTGATGTGTTTTCTTGGAGTTATGATGAGATTCTAGGATTAGATCCTCAGGTATCCTTCCACCACTTTGTCCTTCCGTCAAACCATCGCGGGTTTAAATAGCCTCCCAAAAATATTTACCCCTCTCACGGTGCCCTGGTTGAGGCCAAAGTTGATAAGCTCATCAAAGACAACTTCATCAAAGAAGTTCAGTACCCCAGGTGGCTAGCCAACAATGTTCCAGTCAGAAAGAAGAACTGACAGATCAGGGTCTGTATCGACTTCCATGATCTCAATCGCCACTGTCCGAAGGATGATTTTTCCCTTCCAGTGACAGAGTTGTTTATCGATGCCACAGCCGGGTTCAAAGCCCTCTCCTTCATGGATGGGTATTCTGGGTACAACCGGATCTAGATGGCCCCCGAGGATGAATATTTCACTGCCTTCAGGTCCCCCCAAGGTACTTTATGTAACCATGTTATTCCCTTCGGCCTAAAAAATGTGGGTGCCACCTATCAACAGTCCATGAATCGCGTATTCAATCCAATCCTCGGAACATTGGTGGAATGCTACATGGACGACCTGGTGGTTAAATCTCGCCAGCACCAGGACCATCTCAAAGACCTTGAGAAAGTGTTCGTCTTCCTCCGTTCTCGCCACCTAAAGATAAACCCGTTGAAGTGTGCCTTCGGGTTCACCATTAGAAAATTTCTTGGCTTTGTTGTCAGATATTGAGGCATCGAGATCAACCCGGAGAAGATCAAGGCCATCAGCCATATGCCTCCCCCGAGTAATATTCGGGATCTCAGAGGCCTCCAAGGCCACTTAGCCTATATACACCGATTCATTGTGAACCTAGTCAGCAAGTGTAAGCCCTTTTCCCGGATCATGAAGAAAGGAACCACCAATGAGTGGGATGAAGAGTGTCAGATCGCCTTTGAGAAAATAAAGAAGTATCTCCTCCAACCTCTGGTCTTGATGCCACCCATTTCTAGAAAGATGCTGGTCCTTTACATAATCGCCTTGGAATGATCCCTTGGCGCACTTCTCACCCAAAAGAACAATGAGGGGACAGAGAACAGCCTCTACTAACTCAGTCGCATGCTCCTTGATACGGAAGTTAGATATTCTCCTATCAAGAAGAGATGTCTGGCACTCGTATTTTCCAAACAGAAGTTGCATCACTACTTGCATCACTACTTGCAGCACCATGAGGTACAGCTGGTCTCTCGGGTAGACCTGTTGAAATACATCCTGAACCGACCTATGTTGGCCGACCGACTGGCACGCTGGGCGGTGATCCTCCAGCAGTTCGACATCAGGTTCGTACCTCAGAAGGCTATCAAAGGACAGGCGTTGGAAGACTTCTTAGCTGCTCATCCAACCTCCGTAGATCAGCCACTTGATATAGGCTTTCTTGATGAGGTAATCCTCTCAGTCGATCATGTCGTCCCATGATGGCAGATGCACTTTGATGGTGCCTCCCAGAGCCCCACCGGTAGAAGGCTCAACGATCCTAGGCTCAACCGAGTGGTCCTGGGTGTCATCTTCATCACCCCGGAGCAAGCCGTCCTACCGTATTCATTCCTGTTGTCAGAAGGCTATACCAACTATGAGGCAGAATATCATGCCCTCATCACTGGCCTCGAGCTAGCTCTCGAGATTGATGTGCCCCATCTTCATGTGAAAGGGGACTTCGAGCTGGTCATCAAGCAGGTCAATGGTGACTATGTTGTCAGAAATCCAGAACTCGTGCCATTGCCGGAGTGCACCCTCTGTCTAATGGATAAGTTCCCTTCTCGGCCAGAGGTCATTCATATCCCCCGGTCATAGAACAGTCGAGCAGATGCTTTGGCCAACTTGTCCGCATCACTTGGGGAACCCGAATAGGAAGACCTGATTATCCACGTGGCACACTAGAGAGTCATTGCTCCCATCATCCTGGAGGATGATCGTGGCCCGTGGGTGAACCATCTCACCGCTGGTGCCCCTACGTCAGGATCCCCGGGGACTTCAGATGCGGTAATCAAAATGGTTTCTGATTGGAGGATGCCCTTGGTCGAATATCTCTAGCACAGCAATCTTCCATCGGACCGAGCTGAGCACGAGCGAATCCAACGCTGCGCGCTGCAGTTTACCCTTTAGAGCAGTCCCATCCTTGAGCAGGTCCTTTACAGACGCAGGTTTGATGGTGTTGTCCTCTGTTTCCTTCAAGGAGTCGATATCCCAGAGGTTATGTAAGAAGTTCATACTGGTTCATGTGGTGCCCACCAGGTCGGTTCGAAGTTGTCCCACCAGATTCGGAGGTTGGGGTACTTATGTCCCACCATGATCTATGACTGCATTGAGTTTTCCAAGAGGTGTCATGCATGCCATGTTCACACCAACTTCATGCATCGGCCACCGGAGCCTCTCCACACTACCAAGTATTATTGGCCCTTTGCAGTCTGGGGGTTGGATGTCTTAGGACCTTACCCGCCGGTGACAGCCCGCCAGTACTGGTTCATTCTGACTGCTACGGAATTCTTTTCCAAGTGGCCAGAGGCAATTTCACTCAAGGAATTCAAGGCTTGTTCTATCGCTGACTTCGTGGGTTCCAATATCATCTATCTATTTGGAGTACCTCAGGCTATCCTCATGGATAACAGAATCAACATCCGAGCAACCGAGCTGAAGAAATTGTATGCCAAGTACAACATTCACTCTAACCACACATCCCGCTATCATGCGCAGGAGAATGGACAGATCGAGGCGTTTAACAAAACCCTCTCTAACATTCTACAAAAAATGGTTGGTCAGAAAAAGAAAAGTTGTTCGGACAAGCTCCCCAATGCCCTCTGGGATTATTGAACAATGACTCATAATTCCACCTAGGTAACTCCGTATTCCCCGGTGTATGGAGCTGAGGTCGTCCTGCCAATCAAGATTCAGTTTCCCTCATTGCACACGGTGGTCTATGACCAGCAAGCGCCGGATAGAGTTGTAGAAATCCGCCTACCTGAATTGTAAGCGCTGGACGAGAATAGGCTTTGTGCTTTACATAACCTGGAAAGGCATCAGAGCAGGATGGCTCGAGCTTTCAACAAGAAGGTTCACCTTCGCTCTTTCCTGCAAGGTGACCTGTTACTGGCTCTCAGAGCGCCAATGGTTCTCGGCAAGAAACCACCCAAATTGGATCCCAAATGGGAGGGGCCTTTCATCGTCCATAAGGTCTATCCCAATGGTGTGTATTCCCTGGTGACTATGGATGGTGAGAATTTCACTCCTCCCACCAACATCAGGTTCCTCAAATAGTATTTTGTCTGAACCCCTCGGGTCTGAGCTCTAAGACCTAAAACTAAGATCCTTTCGCGGTCCCTCATGACCTTAAACTGAACCCGGTCCTTCATAACTCTAAACTGCATTTTTCCCTACATCTGGCCCCCCTGGTCCGAGTTCTAAGACCTTATACTAAGACCCTTATGGTATATCATGACCTTAAATGGCATGCCTATCCTCACTGCATCCCTGATTGAGGCCCAGCATCAGGCCCCTTGGCCTTCTCAGGCCTCTCAGCCCCAGCCTTCACCTAGATCGTTCGGTGCGGTGTAGGATCATGTCCTCATTCATGACGGGTTATTCGTCGCACCGTGCACACTCCCTTGAAGAAATACCTCCTTTCGTCCTACATGATGTTAAACTGTGCTTCTAGAAATACATGCGGCTTGATTCCTATCCTTATGGGATACGTAGGAACGCCTGAACACCTATATTTCAGGTCCAGCCCCATCTCTTAAGAGATCCCACGATATCCCGGTCGCCTCGGTATTTTGGCATGTCCCTCCCCACAGGGGGATGTATAGGTGTGTAACGGGGTTTTTGGAACTATTCCCCCTTCTCTCATGAATCCTCCATCTTTTGGCCACTCTCTGACTGAGCCCTTCAACCCTTTCCAGTGGTCTGCTAATGTGTTTAGAGTACTCTAGTCTAGGACCTGGAGTGTCATATTCGACATAGGCAAGTTTTCTTCCACTTGTCAAGCTTCGTGCTCCCCTTCATTCGGGCCCCCATTATCTTTCACACCCAGAGGGACCCCCAAGAACGGCCTAGATACAACGCCTAAGGGCTCTCCTACCGTCACGGGACAATGACCCTGAGGGGTTTGGGCAAAAAATTGATACAAATCCCGCGTTGCGAATATGGTCAGCGGTTGATGCTCATTTTTTTGCCCTTATCTTTAGGATAACGCGACAGGATGCTGTGTTGCGAACATGGTCAGCAGTAATCCTCGGTCATCACGCCGGATCCTTAGGTCCCTAAATATTGGTTTCATTATTCAAATTATGTTCCACCCCATGGTGTCAAGGTGGAATCTCCACACTCCTTTCACTAACCCTCAGTGCACCCCCACACATCAGACGGACAAAGCTGCATTACGGCATCTCTTGGGGCTCTCATGATCTGAGCGCTAAGATTAGAGGCTTAGGTATTCTCTAGGATCCATGCCTAGCTTGACCCTCATCCCCACAAGATATGAGTAGTCGCCCAAACATCACATTTCAGGACCAGCGTAGCTAGGAGCTAACATCTCATTCCCCCCCTGATTGTTGGACCCTCATAGGCCCCTTGGCCCGAGACCCCTCTCCCAGAATCGCCCGCGGTGATGGTATGAGGATATGCCCCCATTCACATTGGGTACGCATCAACTTTTTGTGTGTATTCCCCCAGGTCCAATCCATATGACCTTAAACTTTGCTGTTTGGTCCCACCACATGATCATAAACTGTGATGATATCATCCTGGTCGCATGACGAAAAACGGCACTGCATTGTGGTGACCTCCCCATAGGGGACATCATGTTGGGTATTAGTCAATTTCCAAACCATTTGTCAACACCTATTACGGCTTGATTATTGAGACGATGCCAGGAATTCCTGCCCTAGGCTGGTCTCTCCACAAAAGAAAAACCATTCACCTTTAAGGAAAAACAAGGTATATCAAATGCCGCTTCTTTTGGTGTGAGGGCTAGACCCGAATGCCTCCTTCTTCCTTTGTGCAGGCGCCATGTCATGCCACGCCACCCCTAAAAAACTATGTATGGATTGATTCTCATACTTATGAGATATGTATGAGCACCCGGTTACTTCCCGGCAGGCCCAGCCTAACTTCCGTGTTTGGTCCCTCAGCCTAAACACTATTCTAAGGAATGCATGGTAAGAAGGACCCCATCCTCATTCAAGTTGAGTTTCTTCGGTCACATTACTATGTGTCTCCTGCCCTCTTACTGATACTTGGTCTGATCTCTAAGACCATAAACTAAGATCTCCTAAGAACTACATCTGGCTTGATTCTCATCCTAATGGGATACATAGGAACGCCCATACCGCCTTTATTTGGGTCCATCTCAAGTTAATCTAGTTCGTCTTTTTTCTCCCACCATCGGGACCCCAACCACGGGACTGCGTGTTGTAGTGCGGGATCATGTTCTCATTCACGTTGGGTTTGCAACAACTACGCCCCGCGCACACTGTTTTAGGAATTAGCCTTCTCGTCCTTTCGTCCTACATGACGTTAAACTGTGCTTCTAGAACTACGTGTGGTTCGATTATCATCCTTATGAGATATATAGGAGCGCCTGGAAATTTAGTCTTGGGTCCAACCCCAGGGATTACCAAGTCTCGTCCCTCCTTACTATCGGCCCCTCGGCCTGACTTCTTGGGAAGTGGTGTAATTGCGACACCTACCTCGAACAAGCTCGGGATGACCCATAGTAATGTTGGGAAGCAACATTTCTCTTTCCAGAGAGGTCCTATCTAAAAATTGGGATGATCTGTGACCAGATTAGTACGTCCTCCTAATGTACCTCCTCCACGGTAGCGCAATTTTGGGAGTGTTGGACTCTGTTCGAACAAACCACCACTCCACTTTCCACGCCTCTCATGCCCCTTTATTCGGATCCTCACCCTCTTTCATGTTTTATGGGACCCCCTAACGGTACGAATGATAGACCCGCGGTCCGCCTATTGTAACAATATAGATGATAGACCTGTGGTCCGCCTGTTGTAACAGTATGGATGATTGACCCATGGTCCGCCTACTGTCCTGGGCCAATGTCCCGGAGGACTGGTCATGTTTGATGGGACCCCCTAATAGTATGGATGATAGAATTTGGTCCGCCTGCTGCAACAATATGGATGATAGACCTTTGGTCCGCCTATTGTAGAAATATGGATGATAGACCTATAGTCCTCCTGCTGTCTTGGGCCAACGTTCTGGAAGACTGATCAGCGATATTTGAGTTATGCCCCATGTTGCGAACATGGTCAGTGGTCAGCCCTCATTTATTGTCTCCATTTTGGGCTAGTGCGATATGGATGTTGTTTTTCTGCCACATTTAACAGTTATCCTCCATCGTTGCGTCCCCATAGTGTTCCGAATTCGGGTAACGTGGTTCACCTTTTTCATCTCCCTATGTTTTTATAGATTTCAATGCCCCCAGCATTGCCCCGCTCGTGTGTTAGGGCACGTTTAGGAGACGATACATCGATCGGTCTGAGGTCCCCTCCCATCGACTAGACCTCCCACTTCTCCTAAGAAATCCAGGCCGGATTTCGGATGCCTCAAGCTTGGTTAACGCCCCACAGTTGGGTGAAATGATAACACGAGCATCCTTCATTTCTCACGTTGGGTGCGACCCACAAGAGCTTAGGGGTGAGTTGTTATTCATTTCAGAATTATGGTGAGCATACTAAACCAAGGGTACAGATAAATAGATTGGTCCATACATTGGATCTAAATATTGATCAGTGAAAGCAAAAGAGTTCATGAGACGGCCAAAACAGAGACCTTAAGGATCAACGTGATGGATTGATCTTTCCAACGCTGCTACCCTTTGGCTGGTAGCCTTTAAGACTGCTTCTCGCTCCTTGAATACTCTCTCTTCATCGGCAGTTGCAGAGCACTGCTCGCCAACCATAGCTTGTGCATGCGACCGCTCAGTTTGAAGTACAGTCATCTGGTGACTCGCCTCCATCAGTTGATCTTGGGCGTCCTTCAGTTGGGTCGTCAATTTCTCCATGAGCTTAGAGCACGTTGCAATGAAGACCTCCTTCTCTTCCGCCTACCCTTCGAGGTGCCGGACCTCCTGCTCTGCCCTCATAAATTCTTGGTTGTTCACCGATCTTTCCCGACACTGGGCAACGTTGGTGCACCGGCTTCTCTCGCGTATCCTCTCAGCCATGTAATCACAGACCGTCAAATGAAGGTGTTGAGCGTCAGCCCCTACAGTGCACAGGAAGCACAACTAGGTCTGGAGTGATCCCATCTGACTTAGCCAATCCAACTGATGCTGCCTGAGAAAGTGCTAGATACGCTTCCACCCTTTGCATCGTGTCATACTGCTCTCCTCGTCCGCTTATAAGTCCGAGTCGTCTACCTCCTCGGGATCAGTGGGCCGGTACGTGGGAAAGGCATCCTGCAGGTCAGCAGCAGGGTCTGCCTCAGGGATGTCTTTATGAGGGATAGGATCCTCGATGTCCGGGAGACCTTCCTCTCTCACCCCGATAGTGACGGTGCCTCCGTCATCTTCCGGACCAGCTCTAGTGACAGCGTCATTGATGTCCGCCACCCCCTATAAGGGAATGGATGAAGAAAAAAAGATGAATAAGGATAGAGATGAACCTCGAGCAGTTCGGTTATCTCCATGTCAGAGCCGACAATTTCACCGCTCTCCTACAAGTTCCCTTGGTGGTCCGCTCCCTATGACCCCTCACCTTTGGGTTCTCCTTCTCCTTATCCTTCTCCTTCATCTTCTCATTCACCTTCATCTTCTCCAGTCTCCTCCTCTCCCTCCGACTCATCATCACTGTCGCCTTCTCCCGGTGGAATCACTTCTGAATCGTGCTCTTGGTCGAGCATCACTTTCACTAGGAAGGGTGGCTCCACAAGTCGACCCCTTTGGCGCGCGTATGTGTCCATGGTCGTCAGATAGGCATGTCACTGATGGAAGTTTACTCTGTCGGTAACTCGAATGAGCCTGACCTCTGGCAGCTGGATTTCATTCTGCATTATCTTCTTCCAGATGGCTTCAACGCTCAGTGATTGTCGCAGGGTCATCCAGGCTGACCATAATGACAAAAAGATTGCATCGTGGGAAGGTTCGATCAGGTATCTTATCTGCTTCCCGGGCAGCTCCCTGGCCGCCTCGTGTGACCCCCCTCCAGGCAACGAGGTCATGGCAGCACCGTGTGATTTCCCCGCTACTAAAGTCACGTCCTGCGCAGGCCTCGCTGCTTGGCGCGCCCCTGGTTCCCCCTTCTAGACACACCTTGTCTGCTCCCTCGTCACCCGGTTTCTGCGCGGGTGGTCTCGAGTTGCCAGACTCACTTGCGTAAAAGCCCCTCAGGGTACGCAATGGTCCAATTCTCAGCGTACTCGGTTGCTAGGCCATAGTCAACCTCAGTGGGAGGAAGGGTGATAACCTCTCCAGAGTTGAAAGTGGTGAACATAAACCACATATGGCACAGAACGCAGGTATTCTTCTCCTCCCGGATATCCTTAAATACCTTCTTCGGCATCTGTTGGAGGCAGCCGAATTTCCTGTAGAATCGAGATGGCACGTAAGGCTCGCAGATCACCTTCCCGTCGATCCGAGACACGAGCAACCCACCCCGGATGCTCTGAAAATACTCCTACTGCTCCAGTGAGCCTCACACATTGTCCACCATCTGGACGATCGGGGTGGGGAATGGGATGAAGTTGAAATTGTTATGGTTACCAATTTGGATCCTTATGCCCTCCTCATTGAGCGTCATCGGCGCCACCCCGACGATGTTCAGTAGAGATGGTCGCAGGTCGTTGCCCGGAGGACGGATGGAATTCGGGAAAGTATACCCGCCGAGATGAGCAGCCACCCAGCCGTGGAAGATTTGTAAGGGGCCACATACCCTTCGAGGCAACCCCCCTTGTGAGATGCATCCCAGAATGGCATACAACTTGGCCAGAATACGGACCCCTAAGTTAAACCTTTTTTTGGCGGCTATGGTGCCTGCCATCACCAGTGTTGCTAGACGGATGCCCATCCTCGCGTCCCGCACCGGCAGGAGCCACCCGCTCAGGAAAGCGGCAAGGAAATCGGCGTACCGAACGTTCGGGTCCCAGGCCTCGATGATGTGGTATCCCCATATTTGGTAGTGCCCCGTCTCTAGGACCCTCTAGTATGACCCATTCATGCTCCTCTGGGCCACGGTTGGTAACTATTTTCCTCGTCCCGGCATCTCGACCATCGGGTCCTTCTCCAAGAATTGGTTGAACCAGTCCTTATAGGCGATGTCCTTCTAGAAGTTCATGACCTTTAGCCTCTATTTGGCTAGATCCAGTAGGTTCCATGTCAGCATGGGGGTTCGTGGCCTATCTTCCTAGGTGTTCATCGGAGGAATGAACTCGTCGTATTGGTAGCCCTCCAGTGGGATACCTCCGATGCAGTGAACTTCCCAGAGGCTGATGCCAACTTCCCCATGATGAAGGTGGAATGTGTTGGTATCAGGATACCGTCGGGTGAATAGCTCCGACTCGAGCTCAGGTTGATGGTGGAAGTGGAACTGTGACATCCATACTGCCTAAAGTAGTCCAATATGCCGCATCTCAGACCCAAATTGGTCGCAAGTATGGCGAACCCAGAATGCCCAGGCCCACTCACTGGTAAAGTTTCCCCCGGACTCCCGGTCCCAACCTTTCAGCCAGCCCTTAGTGTCATCCGTGATGCTCTGACAGAATGTGCTTGCATAGAGAGCCAGATAATTCTCTATGACAGGCTCGTCCCTGGTAATGGTCATGGTCCTCAGGTTCAGGACATATATGTCCATGTTCCTGGTTTCCCTGGAAGTATGGTCGTTGTTGGTGATGTTGTAGTTGGGAAGCTCGTCATCCCGGGTCACCTATGACCGTAGTGTGTCCACCTCAAAGCCCAGCAGGGGAACCTCCTCCAGGATGCCAAAGTTCCAGAGCGAGAGGTTGTAAGATAAGGGATACTCCTTCTGGGCAGGGGTCAGTAGGTTGAACAAGGTTAGGTTGTTGGAGATGACCATCTTGGCGCCATAAACCTCCTCATTCACCGCCATTTCAGCTCTACGAGAGGTGTCTTCCCCCCCCATCGACTTGGTTTGTGGCCATCTCGGAAATTTTGAGTGGTGCGCGGAATCAGGATGAGGTGCGCGGAATCAGAGAGGCTTGCGCGAAATCTAGGAGTTGGTGTGGAATCAGAACTATTGGCATGCAATACCCTGAGTTTGCGTGCAAATGCAGCCAAAATTCAGAAGTAATTACACGCTTCCAGAGCGTTTTTACGCACAGCCGCGGAAGCAATTTCGCGCACGAGAGCATTGAGCCTATTGTTCGGAAAAGCCTAAGTACGGAACTTGGGACCCAGCGCCCCTTTTTATAGGCTAGGCCAGGGTTCCGTGCCACGTGGAAGGATAATTCTGTGCCGATTTGGAGTTTTGTGCACCCGTTGGATTTTTGAGTGCAAAGTGCCCAGGAGATTCACCAATTCGGAATTTCGGTGTTTCCCTCGGAATCTGATCGTTGCGACCTCTCACCGATTGAATTCCGAGGGGGGAATTTGTAGACGCCGAAAAAAGTATGTAACTCCTAGAGGAAGTTTAAAAATCATGAAACGAATCCATATTCGGACTCAGAGGCCCGGTCTGGAGGGCCTGAAAGTGGTGCGCGAAATTAAAGGGCACTCGCATGGAAAAAATGTTGTTTGCATGACAGACTCCCGGGATTCGTGAAAACGAACTGGTGTGGCGTGCAAATTTTGTGCGCCCGGTTCCGCGTAGGGAGGACTTGTGCGCCAATTGGTCCTGGCGCAGAAGATTTCACGCGCCGCCCGGATTCCGTGACTACGGAGTCCTATAAATAGAAGGTGAATCCAACCGTTTCAGGATTGAGGAATTTGGACCATCTCCCGTGTGTGCAATCCATACTCCCGCACGCTCAATATGATTTCCAGGTAGTACCCCTTTTCGCACAACCTTTCCCCAGGGTTCGCCTTTGCGTGTAAACCCACTGTCTTAAGTGAATTTTTCAACTCCTCCAGGTTCTTCCTTTGCACGCAATCCTTTCCCCTTGCGCGCAAACCCCTCCAATTGTGTGCAATCCCTTCCAAATTGCACGCAATCCCTTCGTTTGATTTTGTCATGCCTTAGGGATTGACCGGTGCCCCCACGCTTAATCCAAGCCCTTTGCGCGCAATCCCCTAGTCGTGCGCAATCCTTCTGACCCAATTGCGCGCCATCCCAGTGTTGTGCGTGCAAACATTCTCTTTGCATGCAAAACTCAGGACCCCTCACCTTGACGCCCCCTGGGTACCTCTCTGCATCGGCGCCCGATGTCTTCCATACCGGGAATGCACACCAGGCATTGTTTTCCCGTACGGCCTTCCAGGATCGTACGAAGTAACATCAAGGTCCCTTGGGTGGTGTTTCCCGTTGTGTTTCTTTGCCTCATGCTTCTTCGCATAGGCACACTAACGTCTATTGATTCTTCGAATAGCCACACTAATGCGGACCCCTCAATGGTTCGCCCTGCGGCCCCCCTTCACTACGGCCTTGCCGATACCTTCCCTCCCACAAGGGGTAGAGGGTGTTGGGCATGTAAAACCTAGGGGTGTGGAGAGAACCCACCTCGTCCGAGCTGTAGGACGTTAAACTTCCAATAACCTTGTCCTCAACACATGACGTTAAACTGTAATCCGACCCCGTGCGTCGCACACAGGGTCCCCCCGGCTCGGATATGCTCTCCGCCTGCTCGTCTCCATGGGGATGTTGGGGTCATCTCTCACAGGGGGGTGACTTATTGGAGTGGAATTTGTCCATGTGGGAAGGGATTCCTCAGAGCATAATCCCCTAGCCTCTCTTGCAGAAGGTTCCACCCATGCACCACCGTGCTTCCCCACTGCCGAGGCTAGGGGAGGGCGTGATAGGGAACAAGGCATATCCTCTGTTTGGTCCCAAATCCCTCTTTCTCTGTGCTTTGTCGCACCACGGGCCACCATCTTGGAGTAATTCCCAGCACTAAGGGCTGCTAACCACGTGTAAGCCCTTGTTTCCTCTTTGGGCCGCTCAACGCGTAAGCCCCTCTCCGCTTCTCACGGACGCTCCCTTTCGCGACGTGATCGTCTGGTCCCTACTGCCTCTTGTTTCTCACACCGAGCATGACTCATGTGGGCTTAGAGTGAGCATCGACCATGACATCCTATCATGGTCCACCTCAGAGCATAAGCCCCATCCCAGCGAACTATGGGGACTTTAATCCATGTCTAGACATGGTATGTAGGAAGCCTCCATGAGGTTCAAGCTCACCACCCAGTCGTTCCGACCCCCGTTTTGCGTCGGTTCGCCAACCCCATGGGCCGCCTCAGAGTGTAAGCCCCATGCCCTCATCCCGCATGACGTTAAACTGTATGCCCTCGTCCTGCATGATGTTAAACGGTATGCCCTAAACTATGTGGACTTTGATTCGTGCTAATGCATGGTATGTAGGAAGCCTCCACGAGGTTCAAGCCCATCACTCGGTTGTTCCGACCCCTCCGCGTCAGTTCACCAGCACTATTATGGGATGCCTTAGAGCAAAATCCCCCATATCCATCATTATAGGCCGCCTCAAAGCGTAAGCCCCATATTCCCCATCATGGTCTGCCTCAGAGCGTAAGCCCCATATCCAACACCCACGTCTCATCCTAACCTCTCCCTTGAGCCCACTTTCCCCAGGAAGCTCATGCCCTAGCCCAGAGATCTTACTTCCTCCAGGATCCAATCCATGCGTTCATTCTCACGAGTCGCCTCTTCAGGTGTCTCACCGTATCACCAAACTACGCGGACTTTGATTCCCTGCCATGGGGATACGTAGGAAGACTCCATGAGGTTCAAGACCGTCACTCCATCACCCATCCTGATTCCTACCCTGGTCGCCACATCCCGGTGGGATCATTTCACCTCATTCCACTCTATAGTATCTAGGAAGCCGCCCACGTGTTGGCCCTAATATCGGTGTTCCCCCTAGGGGCTCCTTCAATCTGATCCACTCTCAGCTTTCCAATCAGTCTGATCCACCTCCGCAAGACGTTAAACTCGTGGCATACCATGTGTTAAACATGTGAAGCTGAGGAAAACTTCAGATGTCACACAATTCCCCGTGTTCGATGTGGGATGCCTCGGGCTTCTGTGCCCTCGAGAATCCCTATAATAAGGGATAGAAGATAGACATTCCAACCCCCCAGCATCAAGGTGCGCCGACAACACCCCAGCATGACCATTATCCTCACCGAAGGTCGCTGCCCTGACCATACCCCTTGGAGCGTCTTGACGGAAGCAGCGTAATTAACTGGTGTCCATGAAAATATGGCACTCGGAACGAGGTTCACGAATACGTCTTAAATCTATGAGGGAGACCCGGACTGGGTGACGATCTCTGAGGAGGAATCCATGGAAGGAAGAACTGAAATCCCATCATCTCGGTTTCAATCAAGGAGAAGACATCCCTAAATAAGGAACGGATGTCGCACACCTTTGGAATGAGGGAATGCGGGGTAACAGGCTGCGCGTCCTCCCCTGTGTGATGGATGCATGTGCGCGCCCCGACAGAAAGCTTTGGAAACAACATGCATGCATGGTTATACGTATTTGGAATTTTCCATATTTAATAAATTTTTATATTTACTTATCCTACTATTTTAGTTGATAACTTATATCTGATATATCATTGTGCTACTATAGAAAAGAGGTTATAGTCTCCCTAGTGTACTACCTTTAGACCCTCGCTGCTAGTCATAAGCCTCTGGCATATGGTGAGGGTGATTGAGGTAATGTGGTGACTGATGTAGCTACTGGTTTCATATTCAGTCAGGCTAGGATTTTATAAATTGGTATCATAGATTATTTTCCCTTTCCTTTCGCTTTTGTTCTAGTAGGCAAAAGACTAGGAATGTGTCAGTTCTTGGTAAATAGTTGTTCCTGGGAGTGATCAACCCACTTACAGGGGAAAATAGAAGTTTCCATGGATGGGATTGTTGTTCACTATGTTTATTATTATAGTTGATTATGATTTCACTTGATTGATTTGATTAATTTCTATTCATTACTGATTTATGAGATTTATATAACATTACCCTTGTATTGGTATAACAAGGAAGTATTATTATATGCATCTTTATAGGCACACAAGGATTATAATTCCATGCATATGTCATGCCATTTATATTTCACTTCTAGGTTTTTGAAACTTTTTAATGTGCCTTATGCATTTTATTAGAATTACTATTACATTCAATGTTAGTTATTTTATTAACCTGCTTAGTTTTATACCTTTTAGGTATGTTTTTTTAATTCTTTTTTTAATGTGATGTTTAATTTATTTATTATGATTGAATGTAAAAAATTCCATGTGATTTATTTATCATGTAAAATTACATACAATATTTAGTGACTAATTGATGTTACTTTCTTTCAGGTTTCATGCTTCTGTGATTATTTAGTATGTTAGCTTTTATTTTTTTATTATAGCATTCCTATTATAATTATAATGTAATGCTGAGTTAAATAAAAATCCAACATTAACCTATGTGATGTCTTCCTACATAAATTGATGGTGAAATTCTATTTGAAAACCCAATCGTGACATGTTTAGGATTTTATCCATTTGTGACATGGGCTGGAACATTATTGGTTGTGATTACTTGGGTGCTAGTTTTCAATTCATTAAGTGTATCGGAGATTTATAAATTTGGAGTTGGTGGCCCACATAATTGAACCATTTTATATAAAATTAAAATAAATTTAAGATATTGTAAATATAGAAGTTAATTAAATTTTGATGTGAAAAATTAATTGGTTTATTTTGTAGAGGCTTGTAAATCCATTACATGGTCATGATGACCTGTATGGATAAATCTATAAATGCACAATTATACCTTTGCAGGTTAGTTGGGCCATATTTGTTATGTGTAGTTTTGATTCGGCCCTCAAATATCAGTCATGATGCTATGTGCTTATGATATTAAACCATTATGGGTTTTTTAAAATACATTATGTTTCAAATAAAAAGGGAGTTTCATTCAGATGAAGCGATAATGACTTAATAGTACCCTTTTAGGTCTCCTTATATTTTTATTCCTTAGTCCTTTACCCTATGTGGGTATTTTTATACTTTATAGGGATTATTCTTTCAAGTTTCTACAAGAATTTAAATGGTTCTACACATAAGTGTATGGTGGAATTTTACTTGACTAGTTCCCTCTTGAATTAAGAAAAGACCTTCTATCTACTTTTGAACTGTATTTATATGAGGCATTAGTGAATTAAAATTCATATTACAACCTAATTTGTATTTTCTTTTACATATTTCAATTGTAATTTTCTTTAGAAAATACAATTGTGAATGATTATGAATAAATAAATTATGATTAAATTGAAGTTCATAAGATAAACTACTAAATTGTGAAAAGATATCAATTAACTAAATTATTTTTAATATTAATTTTAGTATAAATTCCCTGAGTGCCTTGTGGAATTTCTTAAAAAAGTACCTAAATATTTTTCTTTGTGACTTGTATTAGTTTTTATTTAAAAACTAATACTTGGATATTATTGAAGTATTAAATTAGATTTGCTTTAATTCCTTAAAATGAAACCTGAAGAGGTGTTCTTAGTTTAACCTTTGTGAAAGGGTAGTTTATATCTATTTTGAGATTCATATTGAAACGAGAACCCAAGAATTAGTCGAAGTACATACTTATGTATCTCAAACATAAAAGATAGGCCCTCAGGCCTAGATACCTAGGAATATTTTTAATAATGTATTATTGGTAGGGTCTATAATTTCTATTTTTGGACGGGGATATCTTGTTGTAGTTAGAACCCTTAGAACATTAAAACCTTTCTAGAGGCATGGAAATCATTTCTGAAGGGTGTTTTTGATATCAATATACACTTGTTATGGGCATGATTGTTTAAAAATTCTCATTGTCATCAGGTTAGACATGCCTAGGGAATATTCACCATATTAGTAGGTCATGTGACCATTCTTTATCTTTTTCAGTGTTAGTGGACTCGGAAGGTTTTCATCTTTTTTTAGTCATGTGGAATAATAAAGATCTTATATAATCATTTTCAGATCCATTAGAGAGTGGATCCATAGTTCTAAAAAGTCTATGAATAGTATCAGCGATGTTTCTTTTTTCTTGTGATAATGAATTTTGTGGTAGTATGCATTGACACACATGGTACCATCAAGTTGAAAAATGGTGCAGCGAACCATTTGAGTTTAGTGTTAATAATTGAAGCTTGATCTGTTATTCTATATTCATGATTCATCTCTATATTAGAGTGATATGGATGTTAAACAAGTAAAAAGACTCATTCCAATGCTTGGGATGACATCCTAAGAGGATCAGGTTTTATGACATGCTAGTTAGTTTTTTTGGATCATACACCAAATTCTATAACATATGTGATAATGAATTAGAGGGGTATCATGTGTATTCCTTGAGAAAACTGGTTCAAGAATGCTTTTATGTTTCTATAATTTATTTTTTATTCGAATGGGCGCTATGTAAAAGAGTTTTGACCACATAAAAGACACATAATTAGTGATAAATGAAGTGTTCCCAGTTGTATAAGTTTCATTATTCAATAACTTTGATGATAAGGACACTCATAAGGTGGGGGGAATCATTCCAACTATTATGTAATGTATCCTTACATGTATAAGGAGCAAAAAAATAAGAACTATTTAAAAATGGTCAGGGATACTTAAATACAGTTTATGTTGGTGAGATTTCAAATGTGTCGGTGCTTACAAGGCTACATGATGATATAATTTTTTTCTATGTATTAAACCTATGAAAAACATCATTAGTCATGGATGAACATCGATGGTTGTTCTTCATAGATCACGAGGTTGATCTCTGGTAAAGGCATCACGGTCAGGTTGGTGATGTGTTGGTAGGTGAATCCAAGATTTTCCAAATGAGTTTGACCTGTAGTGGTTCAGTTGGTCTTCCCTTTGGTAGTTGGATATGGGTGGTTTGGAACCTTATTGAGCACTGCACTTGGGATGCGGTGAAAATGTCTCTGGTTTATTAAGAAAATATTATAAATCCTCTTGGTGTAATCTTGACTAATTATGATCATGTAAACTATATTAACATCTTATGGGAACTCTAATATTGCATCGGTTATACACTAAATTAAATTTAAATATCATTGTGATGGGTATATTTTGGGTGGTATATAAATCCTATATTAAATTCTTGGTGTTTTATAAATTGTGTCACTGTGTTTTGTGTTGATTATTACATGTAATGAATCTTGAATGTAATGTTTAATTTTTCAAAACCAATTCCTTAAGAATATTATACCTTGTTAGTTAAATTTAAAATGTTTATGTCCATGGAACTCTAGATTGAACTGTCTTTTGGTGTGTTCCATTGATTTCGTTAATTAAATAAATAGGTTTTCTAATAAAACCATTATTTTAGTTGGTTTGTCTTATAAAATAAAATGGGTTATTTAAATGGTAAGGTTGTGGGTTGTGGAACCCCACTATAACTCATTCTTATGAGAAGAACATTCTTAAAGGGATGTCATAACCTTATTTTATTAATGGAAATTGGTAAATTATGGGTGGTATGCTTGTTAGTATGGCCTATTAAATTATTCTTGTATGTATGGTGTTATCTTCCTTGGGAAGATCACATGTCCCTCATATATATAATCAATGTTTTGGATTCCATAATAATGGGTAGGACTATATAATTTAATAAATAAAAATATTAATGGAATATCCCAAATTAGTTTCCTTGTGATGGGTTATGGCATGCTTATGTGCATGGCCTCCTTATTGTATAATTAAAATGGTTAACGGGTCTGGAAATCCTTCTTGATAGAAGTTAAATGTTTAAATGAATAAATAAATTTTTTACATGTTAATAGATACTTGGGTTCCTTTTATGGAACGTAAAGGATGAAATCATAGGTATTTAAGATGTCATATGTTGGGAGCGATACATGTTATTTCTTATAAGGGCTCACCGTGCAGATCACATTATTCAATAAGAGTGATAATGGTTCCTAGGGGGAACCTGTGGATGGTCCTAGTGGAATGATGGTAACACTATTACATAGGTGATACTCAAATCCCTTTGTGATATATCAGGGATTATTCTCTAGGTGTGATACATGGGTTTCTTTATAAGGTTCTCCTTGTATGGTCCCAGGATATCTTGAATTTAATACTAGATATTCCCCCATTAATTAAATATAAAATGATCACCTAACTAATAAGTACTGAAATGGATAGCATATAATCCCAGAAGATGGAATTTAGGTAGAATTAGATGTCTAGGATTGTTCCTTTATTGTTTCTTAATTATGATAACCTATTTTACATCACATCACATTTGTACAGGTCCCCCTTGTCCAGAGAAATTTCCACTTAGGATGAAGCATGTATGGTAATCCAAGTGTCCCTAAGGTTCCTGATTTGACTTTATTATTTTATTTCATTTATTTATATCTCTACATGTTATAAAAGGACACGTTCATACTTTATATATATAGAAAAGATAATTATTTAGACACTATTGGTGGTGAACTATTGAGTATATCTCATACCCTGCTCAGGAATCCATTGCACTGGGGTACGTGATCAGATTCACATGTTTATAGGTTAATGGTCTTTTTCTTTTGTTATGATTTATATATGGGAGGTTAGAAGAATATAACTAATAAACTACTTAGGATGCTCATTGAGATTTCATTTAGCGCTTTTTAGTTTCTTTTGTTATTTTTTTATTGTATTTTACTGCCTGCTGTAATTTATTCTGTTTGTATTTTATAGCATCATCTCTTCATGCAGCAATGGTTATATATATTTCGCAATATCCATCTTAATTCATTTTTTGTATTTGTCTTCCGATGTATTATCGCTTATTATTACTTATTTCACTATTGTCTGAGAATACTTATATCTGATATACCATTCTAATATTATAGTAATGATGGTATATTCTCTCCATAATACCACCATAAGACCCTCACTACTAGTCTGGAACCTTTTTCATATGGGGAGGTGCACTTGAGTCCATGTGGAAACTACTCCAGATATTGGTTTTATAGTCAATCATACAGGGACACTACACATAATATCTCTTCTAGTATAATTCTACCTAATGAAATGAAACATAATATAAATATTAATGGTTATGGAATTATTTATAGAATTTATAGATGATTAAACACTAATTTTATTATCCAAATTAATAAAAAATAATTTCCCAACATTCACCCACAAGCCTTCCAACTGAACATTAATCCAAAAAAAATATAAAATCTCTGGTGGTGGTAACATATGGTTCTTCTACTATACTATAGGAAACATAAAATTGTTACTTATAATGAAATATCACACAACATTATCTTAATAAGAAATCTCAACCTGATGTCAATTTTATATCCTTACAATCTCAACCTAAATTAATATCAGTGTACCTAAATATGTTGGTATCATTTCACCTTCTGTACATAAAACCATAATTTGATGTTCCGTTAAAATGGTTTAGTATTCTTCTGGATACCAAAATTTTTAATTACTTCAGATCGCTCTGATATATTTTTCATAAAGTAACAACATTTGAAATGTTTGGACTTCAAGCATTGTGATATATTAATACTTCTATAGACATCCAAAATCATTTTTTATTAACATATTTCCAATATTCATCTTTACAAAAATTCCTAATAATAAACATTTGTGTAGGATCTTATTTTTAATATTTGTTGATAAACTTTTTAAAAAATATATATATGGAATACTTTTCATGGGAGAGGAATAATTAACTTCCCTTTTATTGAACTTGTAATCCTAGAATAAACCTAACACTACAAGCATTGAAATTTGAAATATATTCGTAATTTTTACAGAAAATTATCGACAAGTTATATCCCTA
Organism: Viscum album; assembly: GCA_963277665.1. Lineage (NCBI taxonomy): Eukaryota > Viridiplantae > Streptophyta > Magnoliopsida > Santalales > Viscaceae > Viscum > Viscum album. The sequence continues at coordinate 855,968,359 of OY728155.1, read as the reverse complement.
TCACTTGAAAAAATGAAATCATCAACATATATAATGAAAATTAGGGACATTTTTTCGTCTACTTACATTGTGGATAGTATCAACATATTCTTTATAAAGGCTCAACTACATGAAAAAAATTTCTATTTTTATGTATCGAGCTCATGGTTCCTATTTAAACCCACATATATATTTATTTAGTATACAAATCATGATTAAAAAATTATTAAATATGAACCAACTATTTTTCTCAATATACAATTCTTATTCATTATATGATTTAATGAAAGCTTAATTAATATCTATATGATGGATAATATTCATTTGAAGAACCATAAATACTAAGAATATTTGTATATTTTTAATTCTTATAATAGGGAGACAATATATTTCAAATTCACCACCTTTAACCAATGAGTAACCGTTGAAAAATAGTTTGTCTTTGATTCTTGAAAATTCACCATGTTCGTTGAGCTTATTTCTAAACACCAACTTTGTTGTAATAAAATTATTTTCTACTATTCATGGAACAAGATCCAAGGTTTCATTTTTCTCAATTTGATCTAACTATACATTCATATACATTATAAAATAAATATATTCAAAAACCCATGAAATTGGTTCCACCCTATGAGAGAAGTGATGTCTATATATTTTATCTCATTTTTTTAATGTCTAAATAAGGGATTTATAATTTCCAATGATGTAATCAGATTCAACCATTTTTTTAATGTCATAAAATTAGTTACTCTTTTCCAGTATTGCATTCATCATCTCTATATTGATGTGAATAATGTTGCACAATATTAGGATAATAATCATCTAACTTCTAGTTACTGTCTCATGAAATCAGATATCTATATTTCATAACATCTTTAAATTATTTTATGAAATCTGATTTTCGATGACTTCCATGTTAATGGAATCAAAAACCATTTTTATATGTTTATTCTAACATGTATAACTTCTTCCATCAGCTAAATATCTCGTGAAATTTACTTCATTATATTTTTTTATCAAAAATTAATAAATAAATATGTTTTATCATTTGTAGACAAAGAGTCCCAAAGATAATGAAGTATTTGATTATTTTTTCACATACCACATCTCATAAGGATTCAATTCATATTACAGACAAAAATCAAATCAATTTTGAACTTGAACTACTATACAATCAGATTATCTCCAAAAGAACATAGAAATATTGTATTTATCAAGCATGCTTAATTCCTTATCAACTAAAAATGTGTTTTCCCATTATAATACTAAATATTAATAAGGATTTTATGGATTACTGTATTAGTGTTCGATTATATGATTTATCATATAGGATTCAATAGTTTTGCTGTTATAATCCTTTCAATTTTTTGTCTTTATATCCAATATATATAAAGTATGTTCTTTCTCAAAATCCCCTCTAAAACTTCTAAACATATCTATATCCTCTAACTTATATCACATTAAAGATTTTTTGTTCATTATAGTAAATCCATCAATGAAGGTAATAATGTAAAAAAATTAGATTAATGTTTCATCATCCCATAATGATCATATTGTATAAACTCAGTTAGTCTGGTGGATTGGATTTTAACTTTCTTATGTCTTCCACTAACCTTCATTCTATTATGGAATGTTATAAAAAATAATAATCTTTCCTTTTTAATTATATTATATTAATATATTTATTCTCCATTTAATGTTTTATCATACTTTATGGATAAAATACCTATATATTTGGTTCCTCAGATTCTTTTCATCCACAACACTTAAGTAACATGAATTGCATATATCTCTGGTATGGAAAATATTATCACTAGTTCATTATCCACAAGTAAAATTTTATATCATTCATTCATCAGATGATAAAATAATATTTTCTAAAGATAAATTCCATACCATCACCACAATGTTGAAAAACACTCAATGTTTTGTGATTAATCCCATCAACATAAAAAAATTCTTTCGATTTTAGTTTTTCAACATCATTCTCAGGTGTTTTTATTCCATTAATTTTTAAGGTTCGATAATTTATGAAAGTAAGTACTCCTCCTTCATATTTTTGAATATTCAGAAATGTAATTATTTAAGGTATTATATGTGATAAAGAAATAATATCAAGAATTTTTTACTTTTTATAGCTATTAGAAATGTCTCACCAACAAAAGAAATTTCTTTATTTTTAATATTTCTAGGTTCCATTTCTTTTATAACATATGAAATTATCCTTAAATTTTTCATGAAATCATTAACCTAGTATCCTAGCTAGTCACATTATAACACCCCAAACATTTTATGGTATGTTTCTCTTAAATAATTTTAATTCATTAGATAGCCTTTATTTCATGAATCATAGAGTCTCTGTAAAACAAAACATGGATATTATATGATATAGTCATAACCTAGAAATTAAACTTAAATTTTCCACATCTATGTTTGTAATTTCAAAAAACAGACATACATAGTTTAGATCAAGGTGATGTTTGGAGTCTGATAGAATCAAATTAAGTTTAAGTGAATAGTAACTTACACTTATTAATAGTAACTTACCCTTATGAATAGAAATATGACCCTTATGAATGGTGTCCTTACCCATGAATGTGTAAATAAAATTTAGGCACCTTAAAAATGAAGATGAATATTTTAAGTGTTTGTATTTTTTGATTAAATAATGAATTTAATTAACAATTAAATCCCCCATATTTAGAAAAATATTTTTTAAAAATGGATTTCATTTTTGGATTCTACATGTCTAAAAATGGTTGGGGTGAATTTTTGATATTTTTCTTAAATACATGATTATTTTGTGAATAGTAAAATACATTAATTTACCGTATAAATACATTATAATTTAAATCCACTGTTACTAGTATCATGAGTTATGTAAGCAACAAAATCTAGAACATACATGAACTTATTACTATTCTAGGTTATGTGATCTTGACTATTTCTTGTCTTGTGGAGAAATAATAAATTAACGAATATAACATTAAGAAAACCCTCCTCCCCTCCAATATAAATACCACCCCTCACACCCTCATTTCTTCACACCTCTAAAGCTTCAAGACTTGACTAAATTATACTCAAATATCACCCTAATCTCCTCCCCCATTTCCAACAACCCTTGGTCTCCTCAAAAGACCAAATCCTCTCCCCTAAATAGCATCTCAAAGGAAGATAGATTCAAGAGGCAAATTTCTCTTTTCAATTATTTTGTCCTCTTTTCAAGTTCCTTTGTTATCTTTTCAATTCTCACATATTCTCATCCAAGTGTTATGAAAAATATATTACCTTGTATGTACTTTAATTTTGTTAGGATAATGTAATATTCCATCATCATCTCTTCTTTTCCCTCTCCTCTTACCCTAAAAATGAAAATATCGACCAAGATGTGTTAATTAATCACATTCAAGGATGACGGGTTTTAAAATTTCTATTATTATCTTCAATTATGGTCATGAAACCATTTTTATGGTTGCACCAGATCAGAATATATGTATCTCAAATTATTTAATATCTATAATCCTTACATTGTAACGACCCAAATTTTTTCAATGGAAATTCCCTTCGTATAAATATATCATAAAATCACCTGAAAAAATAACATAATGAACTACTAAGTTCTAAGTGACATTTAAACATAAGTTTTTCACTTCTGTGTTTGAAATTTCAAAACTCTGACTTACACGGTTGCAATAAGTAAGTTATTTGGAGTCCAATGAGAAATTTTTAAATTTTGGTGAATAGTAACCTATCCTTATGAATAGTAACATACCCTTATTAATAATGATATACCTTAATGAAGAGTAACCTTACCTATGATAATATATAAATAATATTCAAGTGAAAGTATGATGTACTTATATTTTAGAATAAGTAAATGAATGTTTTAAAACTAGTTTTTGACAATAAATTATTATTTAAATTAAATATTAAAAAAAATATTTCGAAAATTATTTTTGAAAAATGGAATTCATTTTTGGATTCTACACATCGAAAAATGTTTGTGGTGGATTTTTCGGATTTTTCTGAAATACATGAATTTTTTTATGAATAGTGAAATACCATAATTTACAAAATAAGATTAATAAGCTAATTATAGAGTCGTGCATGATGTTCTACTCATGTAAGACCAATTGGTTCAAGATAACAGGATACAATTACTATTCTTTGGTCAGGGAAGACTCACTATTCCTTGTATTTTGGGGAAATAATAAATTAATGAATTTTATATTGATAAATCCCCTCTCCCCACAATTATAAAAACCGCCTTCACGCCCTCATTTTCTCACACATCTCAAGCTTCAAGCCTTGTCTAAAATCCACCCAATCTTCTTCCCTAGCTCCTCCCCCACGTCCAATAGCTTCTGGTCTCATCAAAATACCAAACCTAGGTCCCTTAAGGATGGTCTCAATAGGAGGATTCAAGAGGTAATTTCTCTTCTTCTTTCCTTTAATTTCCTTTAAATTTCAAGTTCTTTTCTTATTCTCTCCCCACCTATCTTCATCCACATGGTTTTTAAACTCTAGTATCATACATATAATTGAATTTTTTGATACTAATGGGATATTATACCATTCAACCCTCTTTTCCTCTTCCTTTTATTTTATAAAAGAAAACGTTGTTCGTGAGGTGTTAATTAATCACCTTCAAGAACAACATGTTTTCTTTTTCCATTTATACCTTCAGATCTTGTCAAGAAACCATTTTTATTGTTGGAACAGAATATTATATATTTATTATGTCCTATTTGATGTTATGTAACTAACTTATGTACATATTACTAAATGATTAAACAAAACAAGATCGTTGTGGTCGAAAACCCGCCAAAATTAACCCAAAAAATAATCATTTAATTCTTATCTAATGATTCATCCACATGGTATAAAATATAATCAATTATAAGATCATTTAAAATCTTGGAATATCATTAATAATAAGTAATATCAGTTTTGTATTTTTGCCCATGTTCTACACGAACTTCAATTTATGAATACAAGTGAACCGCTCAAGAAAAACCATAAAAACAAACATTCACAAACAATGTTTTTAAACTATATAACTCATCCAAAGGCACATAAAATAACTTAATGAAACCATAATGAACCATATTAATGTAAAAAAGGTTTTTTTATTGTTAATTAATTAATATAATGTGTTTATATAGGACATAAAAGTGAAGAAATGGTTCGGATATAAGGTAACGAGAATTTCTCGAACCCAACTTTCATCCTTCAGGTTCTTTATCTTTCACTGCTTTTTTAATATGGTTACTCCTTAAAAATAATTTTTTCATCATTTTATTTACTTTTTTGGGATATACATGTTTTCACTAGTGTTTATGTCAAACAAAATGTTTTCTAAAAGAACTCTTCTTTTAATAATACACCTTTTACTTCTCATTCAAGGTTGACGGTTCTTGTAACATGTATATTATTCCCTCTTTATTTTGGGAACCCAATGTTTAGGAATGTATTATTATGAGATGAAAACCATTACTTTTCATTGTTTAGTTATGTTAATTTTTTATATATGTTCATTGTGTCATGCATTATAAATGATAATGTTATGATGTGATGGGTGCACCCATAATTATATAGTTCAATATGAATGTTTCAATGTGACAGGTGCACCCAGAATTATACAACGCTCCAATGAATTGGGTAAAATGATGAATATCATGAGTTAATGTTAAATGATGTGTGAACAATATGATATCATTTTTCACAAGTATGGGTGGTAGTTAACCACTATGACATGATGTTTCAGTTTTATACATTGCCACATTTCAAGTCTCTTATTAATGTTTCTTCTCATGTTCATGATCTTTTTCCTATGTTATGGTCATACTCACCCATTTTTATATTGTTATTATATATTATATTACCGGTCTTTTAGCTCACCCATTTTTATTTATATCCTCAGGTGACTACATGTAATAAGGAGAGTTCAAGTGCCAATAAGAAGCTATGGGAGAAGGAATTAAATAAATGTTTATGCTTGATGTTGTAATTGTTATGTATGGTCCCAGTTTTCCCAAGACACTAATCCTTTGGACCATATATTTTTAATGCTATTATGTTCTTTATCTTTAAAATGATTTTATAATAATGTTTGAAAAGTTTGGGTCGCTATAGTCGGTATCAGAGGAAAGGTTTAGTTAATTTGGGAATTAGGATTAGTGAACCCTAGGGAAAACCTCTAGCATGAGACTAAGTACAAATATGAACACAATAATATTTACATAGGTATCCCATAATTTATTATTTTAGTGAAAAAAATTTAGATGAATAAATTATTCATGGCTTGTTGATATGTGTTTTTTTCAAACTTTTCTATTTTAGAAAGTGGTGGGGACCAGGAGAAACCAGGCCAACAAAACATGCGAGGGTCAATGCAATGATTTCCCAATTGACATCCCTAAGGATTTAGTAGGTGGATTTCAGAACTTCATGGCTATTATTACCCAACTATCTCATGTTATGAACAATAACCACAATAATGGGTAATTTCCTCCTTCACCAAAGAGGTAGGAATTGGATATCAAATGTTTTATAAGGCAATGACCACCGACATTTAGTAGATTTTATGATCCACTAGTTGCGGAATAGTGGCTCAACTCCATGGAGAATATCTTTTATGTGCTTAACTATTATGATACGGATAAGGTGACACTAGTCATTTATCATCTATATGGAGAGGTCGATCAATGGTGGGTTTTGATTAAGAACACCAAACCAAGGGAGGAAATTGAAGAGACGGAATGGGAAGACTTTAAGATAATGTTTCTTATCAAGTATTTCCCAGTAACTCTTCACACATAGATGGAGAGAGAATTCAAAGATCTCAAGCAAAAATAATAAGAATCTACCACAAACTATGAAGGGAATTTCACAAGGCTTGAAAGATATGCTTCGGGTTTTTTTATCAACAATGATAGAAAAATTGATAGATTGTTTAGTGGATTAAAACCACACCTTCGAAAGGCTCTTGCAATTCAAGACATTGGGAGTTATGAAGAAGTTTTTCGGTGTTATCTCAGAGTGGAGATTGAGTTTGAAGAAAGGTCCCATGGCTATGGTGATAAGAAATGAAAGATGGAGTTTCAACATGGTGGATCTAATGACAAAGGTGGGAAGAAATCTCAACAACCCACATGCCAAAAATGTGTCAATTTTCACCATGGGAACTTCCTCAAAGGGATGGGGAAGTGCTTCATGTGTGGGATAGAAGAACACCATGCTCAATAGTGTCAAAAGACAAGTAAAAGGAAGGAGAATGTGGTGGAAGAAAGGAGAGAACCACCCATGGTTCAATGCTACAAATGTAGGGAGCTAGGGCACTATGCAAGCCAGTGCACTGAACCTCGAGTTCTCAAGGGTAATCAGCATCAGCAGCCACCAAAGACAAAAGAACAAGAGAAGGCTTATTCCATAACTGCTGCAGAAGTGTAGAAAGATAATTAATTCATACAAGGTACACTTCCTATTCACTCAATAATGGAAAAAGTATTATTTGATTCTAGCTCTACACATTCTTTTATATCTTGAAAGTTTGCTAGAACTGTAGAATTGAATCCCCAAAAACTTGAAGTAGATATATCTGTAAAAACACCAAGTGGTTCAGTCATTGCAACCCAAGTGTTTGACTCTTCTCCTGTTGGCATATGTGGAAAGATTCTTCCAGCAAATATCAAAACAATTTTCTTGGTGAAATTAGATGCTATAATGGGAGTGGATTAGATCTCGTTATATATAGTACATATCAACTGTCATGAAAAGGAAATATCTTTTCATATTCTAAACCATCCCATTTTCCTCTAAAAATTCAAGGAATATCATAAATCTCCATTGAAAAATCCTTTAATGGTGTGGGTTTTAATTCCCTATGAAGAATCATATCTCGCCCAAATGGTTGAGTCAAAGGATTGTACCAACCATGTCAAAATGCCCATCGTGAGGGAATATATTGATGTATTTCCTAAAGAGTTACCCAGAATCCCCCCAGATCGTGAGGTTGAGTTATCAATAGAAATCATACCCGAAGCTACTCCTATATCAAAGTGTCCCTATAGGATGGCTCCTATCGAACTGGAGGAGTTAAAGAGGCAGCTGCAAGAGCATCTGGACAAAGGGTTCATACACCCTAGTGCATCACCTTGGGGTGCGACATTTCTCTTTGTGAAGAAGAAGGATGGAACAATGCGGTTGTGTATCGACTATTGAGAACTCAACAAGATCACCATATAGAACAAGTATCCTCTTATAAGTATATATGACTTATTAGATTAGTTAAGAGGATCTAAATACTTCTCAAAGGTGGATCTTCATTCTGGATATCATCAGCTAAAGGTGAAGAAGGAAGATATTCAGAAGACTACCTTCCGTACAAGGTCTGGGCACTATGAGTTTTTGGTGATGCTCTCCAGACATACTAATGACCCTGAAATCTTCATGGATTTGATGAATGGAGTCTTTATACATTACCTCATCAAATTTTTGTTAGTGTTTATTGATGATATTCTCATCTACTCCAAGATCAAGGAAGAATATGAAGAATATCTAAGACTTGTGTTGGGAACATTGAGAAAGGATAAGGTGTATGCCCAGTTCAGCATGTGTGACTTTTGGATGAAGCAAGTCGTATTCTTGGAACATGTGATCACAAGTGAGAGAATTTCTATGGACCCTTCAAAAACAAAGGTGATTGAGGAATGGCCCAGGACCTCTAGTGTCACATAAATTCATAGTTTTCTTGGATTAGTTGGGTACTAGCAAATTTTGGTGAGACATTTCTCACTATTTTCAAGCATGCTAACTAAGTTAACAAAGAAAGGGGTAAAGTATGTTTGGATGGAATAATGTAAGGCAAGATTCAAGGAGTTAAAGAGAAGGTTGTTCACTACTGTTGTACTCACACTACCAAAAAGTGTAGAAAGTTTTGTGATATAGAGTGATGATTAAATGAAAGGCGTGGGTTGCATACTCAAGAAAAATGATAATTTCATAGCCTACGCCTCATGACAGTTGAATATCCATGATCTAATCTAACAGATGCATGATCTAGAGTAGTCAGTCGTGATTTTTTCCTTGAAAATCTGGCGGCACTACTTTTATAGCGAGAAGTGTGACATATACACTGACCACAAGAACCTAAAGTATATATTCACACAAAAGTATCTCAACATGCATCAAAGGAGATGGTTAGATCTAATCAAGGATTTCAATTTCTCTATTCACTATCATCCTGGAAAGGCGAACAATGTAGTTGATTCTCTAATAAGAAAATAACTCATTACTCTATTCATGTTACGGATTGAGAAAGACCCTATCTTCTTGGATATGAAAAGGATGGATTTAGAAATCATAAGGGAAGAGGATATATCCTACCTTTCCCAAATGATTGTGAAACCATCCATCCAAGATAAGATTAAGGAAGAAAAAGGGGTGATGTAGAGATACGAAAGAGAGTGAATGTAGTAAATTAAGGGAAGCTTCAAGAGTTCCAAATCGACGATGATGGTGTGATTTTTTTGGAACATGGATTTGTGTGCCTTCCTCACCTAGGATAAAGAAGGTTCTATTGGAAAATGCACATAGCAGAACATTCTCTATCCATCTTGGGAGTACCAAGATGTATCATGATCTCTGAGAACACTTCTAGTGGGATAACTTAAAGAAGGAGATTACAGAATATATATCAAGGTGCTTGGTATATCAGAAAGTTAAAGAAGAGTGAAAAAAGTCTTAAGGGATGATGCATCCATTTCCTATACCCATGTGTAAATGGTAGAATGTCACTATGGACTTTTTCATGGGTCTCCCAAAGACGTCAAAGGGAAATAATGCGATATGGGTTGTGGTTGACCAACTCACCAAGACTGACCATTTTATTGCTATTCGGGAGGATATCTCACTTGGAAAACTTGCAAAGATATATGTAAAGTATGTGGTGAGACTGTATGGTGTTCCACTCTCGATTTTCTCTAACTGTGATCCAAGGTTCACATCTAAATTCTAGAGGAGGAGTCTCCAACATGCTTTGAGTGCTGAATTAAATTTCAGAATGGCCTATCACCCCCAAATTGATGGCCAATCTAAAAGGACTATCCAAACTCTTAAAGATATGATAAGAGAATGCTCTCTAGAATTAAAAGGTGGATGGGATCATCATCTCCCATTGGTTGATTTCTCATAAAATAATAGCTTCTACTTGAGTATTCTGATGGATCTATATGAATCTCTGTATGGAAAGAGATGTAAAACTCCAACCTGTTGGGATGAAGTTGGAGAAATAAAGATTCTTAGACACAATCTTGTGAAAGAGATGATAGAGAAGGTTCAAGTCATCTAGAAACACATTAAAGCTGCTCAGAGTTGGAAAAATAGCTACGCTGACAACCGTCGAAGGGACATGTATTTCGACATTGGAGATAAAGTCTTCATTTGAATATCACCATGGAAGAGAGTCATGCAGTTTGGAAAGAAAGAGATGTTAATACCAAGGTACATTGGCCCCTTTGAGATCCTTGACCGCATAGAAGTTGTAGCCTATTAGATTTTACTTCCACCGAATAAGTCTTAATTTCATGATGTGTTTCATATATCACTCTGTAAGAAGTACATACCTGATCCCTCACATGTACAGAAATCAGAGGTGGTACAACTGGAAGATGATATCTCCTATGAGGAGAATCTAGTAGAGATTTTGGATCTAAGAGATAATGTTCTATGAAAAAATACAACCCACCTTGTCAAAGTTTTGTGGAGGAACCAGAAGTTTGAAGAAGAAACTTGGGAACTAGAGGAGGCGATGAAGGATAAGTACCCTCACTTGTTTGTGTAAATTGAAATTTTGAGGGCGAAATTTCATAAGGGTGAAAGAATATAATGACCCAAAGTTTTTCAATGGAAATTACCTTCTTATAAATATGTCATAAAATCACAAGAAAACACAACATAATGAACTACTAAGTGCTAAGTGACCTTTAAACATAATTTTTTCACTTCTGTATTTGAAATTTCAAAAATTTGACATATACGGTTGCAATCAGTAAGTTATTTGGAGTCTAATAAGAAAAATGTATTTTTTGGTGAATAGTAACCTACCCTTATGAATAGTAACATACCATTTTTAATAGTGATATACCCTAATGAATATTAACCTTACCTGTGATAATATATAAATAATATTCAAGTTAAAGTATGATGTACTTATCTTTTAGAATAAGTAAATGAATGTTTTAAAACTAGTTTTTGATAATAAATTATAAATTTAATTAAATATTAAAAAAATTATTTAGAAAATTATTCTTAAAAAATTGAATTCATTTTTGGATTCTACATGTCTAAAAATGGTTGGGATGAATATTTGGGATTTTTCATAAATACTTGAATTTTTTATGAATAGTGAAATACCATAATTTACAAAATAAGCTAAATAAGCTAATTATAGAGTCATGCATGATGTTATACTGATGTAAGACCAATTGGTTTGGGATCACATGATAAAATTACAATTATTTTTCATGGAAGAAGCACTATTCCTTATCCTATGGGGAAATAATAAATTAATGAATTTAATATTGAGAAATCCCCTCTCCCCTCCACTATAAAAACCACCCATCACACCCTCATTTCCTCACACCTCTTAAGCTTCAAGCATTGTCTAAAATCCACCCAAGAATCTTCCCTAGCCCCAGAACCTACATACAAGATCTTCTGGTCTCCTCAAAATACCAAACCTAGGTCCCTTAAGGAGGGCCTCAAGAGGAGGATTCAAGAGGTAATTTCCCTTCCTCTTTCCTTTAATTTCCATTCAATATCAAGTTCTTTTCTTAATATCTCCCCATCTATATTTATCTACATGGTATTGTAACTCCATTATCATACATATACTAGAATATTTTTATAATAATGGTATATTATACCATCAAACCCCATTTCCCTCTTCCTTTTATTTTATAAAATAAAACGTTGTTCGTGAGGTGTTAATTTATCACCTTCAAGAACGACATGTTTTCTTTTTCCATTTCTACCATTAGATCTGGTAATAAAAACATTTTTATGGATGATCCATAATATTATATATTTATTATGTCCTATTTTATGTTCTGGAACTAACTTATGTACATATTACTAAATGATTAAACAAAACAAGATAGTTGTGGTCGAAAAACCGCCCAAATTAACCCAAAAATTCATCATTTAATTCTTATCTAATGATTCGTCCACATGGTATATAATATAATAAATTATAAGATTATTTAAACACCTGTAATATCATTAATAACATTTAATATTAGTTCTATATGTTTAACCATGTTCTACCCGAAATTCAATTTATGAATACAAGTGAACCGCTCAAGAAAAACCATACAAACAAACATTCCCGAAAAATGTTTTTAAAATCTATAACTCATCCAAAGGTATATAAAATAACATAATGAATCTATAAGGAACCATATTAATGTAAAAACGGTTCTGAAATTTTTAATTAATGAATATAATGTGGTTATATAGGAAACTAAAGTGAAGGAAGCACTCGGATATAAGGTAAGGGGAAATTCTCAAACCCAACTTTCATCCTTTGGGTTCTCCCTATTTCACTATTTTTTTTGATATTGTTACTCCTTAAAAATCATTTTTTCATCATTTTATTTCCTTTTCTGGGATATACATGTTTTCACTGGTGTTTATTTTAAACATAATTTTTTCCAAAAGAACTCTTCTTTTAAGAACACACCTTTTACTTCTCATTCAAGGTTGGTAGTTCTTATAACATGTATGGTATTCCCTCTTTCTTTTGGGAACCCAATGTTTATGAATGTGTTATTATGAGATGAAACCCATTTATTTTCATGTGTTATTTATTTTAATTTTTTATATATGTTCATTATGGGATTCATGATAAATTATAATGTTATGATGTGATGGGTGCGCCCGGAATTATATTGTGTAATATGAATGTTTCAATGTGATGGGTGCACCCAGAATTAGACAGTTCTCCAATGCATTGGGTAAAGTGATGAATCTCATGAGTTAATGTGAAATTATGTGTGAAAAATATGCTAGATTTTTTAACAATTATGTGTGGAAGTTAACCCCTAAGACATGATTTTTCATTTTTATGCATTTCCATATTTCAAGTCTCTTATTAATGCTTCCTCTCATGTTCATGATCATTTGCCTATGTTATGGTTATTCTCACCCATTGTTATATTTTTCATTTATATCCTATTATTGGGCTTTTATATCTCCCCTTTTTATGTATATCCTTAGGTGAGCACATGTACTAAGGAGAGGTCAAGTTCCAATAAAAAACTAGGGGATAAGGAATTAAATAAATGTTTATGCTTGATATTGTAATTGTTATGTATGGTCATAGTTTTCCCAAGACACTAAACCTTTGGATCCCTTATGTGTAAAAATATAGTTTTTTATCTTTAAAATTATGTAATAGTAATGTAAAAAAATGTTGGGTCTCTATATACACACTCATAATATAAAATAATTATACAAAAAAAGTTCATTATGCACAAAGACGTCAAATTAATCCAAGTGTTTATCATTAAATTTTAACTAATGAGTCATTCTCATGGAATATAACCCAAAATAAATATAAGATAAATTATATATATATATAATTTAACTAATAATATATATTAAAAATTATGGATGTTTAACCACATTTTAAATGAACTTCCATTCATGAATACAAGTAAACTGATCATAAAAACCAAGGAAGAAAATACTTCCAAAATAATAAAATTGAACCTCTTAAAACCATCAAAAAAGGACATGAATGAACCTAATATGGTTATACTAAATAAATTACATGTATATTATATCTTTTAATTATAAATTAATGAAGATAAATTTTATTATTCAGGTCATTAAGATCAATCGAGAACATATTCGGGCATAAGGTAAGGGGTTTTCTTATCTCACTTTTATTTCAATGATATTTACATTGTTCACCACTTATTTCTTGTATTTGGTGTATTTTTACTATAATTTGATATATAATATCATTATTATCTTTGTATTCATGGTATTCATTGATTCACTTGATGATTATTAACTCAATTGATGACAATGTTATAAAGGACTTTGTTTCAATTTCCATTTCATTGTGATTTACTTGGTATTGTACACCTAATAATTTTTATATGGTGTACCTACTACCCCTTTAAGATAATTTTTAATTTGAAATTATAAATATATTATATATTCATATTTTGGTTTCATGTATATGATTATTTTATTAATCCGTATAGCCTTTTACATACGGTGTTTATTTGGAATGTTGTTTTAACTGTGGAAATATTGATGAATTTGTATCCTCTACTCTATCTGGATATTGAGAAGGAATATTGTACTTGTATTAAATATATATATATATATATATATATAATTATTTATACTTTCTGTGATAGGTGGGGCCCTATCTAGCCACTTATTGCATCGAAATGTCTCATGAGATAAATCAGTTGGCGACAAACCCTTCGATTTTATTTCCAACACAAAACTAGATGGGTATCAACCCACAAACATAAACCGTTTTGATGATATAGTGGTATCATGGTTTATATACATGAATTTAATTTTATAAGAATTATATTTATTCATTTTAGGTTATTATTATCTATAAGCTTTTCACTATGACAAAATCTATGGATGCAGTTTCCTTCTCAGTTTATTAATGGTGTGTGTTTTTAATTTATTCACCATGCCATGCTAACTATGCCAATTTGATTATGATTCAATTATTTTTGATTAATTATTACACTATTTGTAACCATTATAGGTCATTTGATCTCACCCATTTCATTTTTTTACATTAAACAAGTTATGGAGAGGAGACCATTTATTCAGTTCTTGTGAATGCAGTTTTTTTTTGTTTTTTTTATTTATTGTATTTTGTTACCATTCCCAATGTAATATGAGCACATGTATGTATCTAGTTTCTTCAAGACTACTAAACCGATCATTCATTTTGGATTTCATTCCTCTTAATTATTTCAATTTAATAATTAATTCACCAGCTCCGGGATTCTAGGGTTGGGGTGTTACACACATCTTCTAAAACCATCCTCCAACCAGTGAAATTAATTTTTTTTCTGATAGTTATGTAACTTCTAATGTATATTCTTTTATTTCTTCCTAAAACCTAATAATTTTAATTTTACGAAGCAACTCAGGTCGTCCCCAAACTAGCCACTCGATCTGGACCCCAACAAGCCCAGAGAGGCATTCCCATCTTCTTGGGATGGAAATTTGTTTCAGGCATAAAGATAAAACTGTAGTAATGATTTATCCCATGAACAAAAGATAAATATATGAAAATTAAACTGAACAATAAAAACAACTACTCACATAAAAAATAAATAAACTACTACACATACCTCTATGTGACCACATTGTTCACTACAAAACATAGAACCTTGCTATCCTTAAGAGAGATCCAGAACTAGAAGAACCTGAAACTAAAAAGATAGAGTAGGTGTGAGCATTGAAATGCTAAGTATGGATACCAAAGATAAATAATGCATTATGTCCCACCTATAAATTGAAATTAACTATTACATGTTTGAAAATATGATATATAAAAATAATTTTTTCCACATTTTTATCAAAACTTGTAAATGGATTTTATTTTTAATAAAAAACCTTTTTCATTTAATTTTACAAAATAATTTTAAAAGCATGTAAGTCATTTCAATAAATTCCTTTAAAATACAACTCGTTCTAGAATAGGTGTTTTAATATGATAATAAAAGTAAAGGTTTCATGATATCAAGTAACCAAAAGTTACACAAAAAGAAATAGTAACATACAAGTATGTAATAATGGGATTTTCTTAGACATCTCTTAAAGAAATCCCTGGACGCAATCAGTTCAAACTCACCTTCCAGCATCTGGTGCAGCACCATAGTCTGTAACAAACTGACTACTCTAAAATATCTAATCCAGTGGAACGTCCCACCTAGCCTCTCAGCTAATCTAGGGGGTACCAACTAGTCTAATTAGGGTCGATAAGTAACCATCACATGACCCTCTAGATGATTCCTAGGAATCCTATGATAATAATAATAATAATAACACTTAGAAAATGAGGTTTAGAAACCACAACCAGCAGCATTATCATGTTTGAACCACTGTGTATGATCCATTGGAGAGGATCTCATCCAAAGTTCCAATGGTCTCAAGATATAATCTAAGCATCACAACTCACATGAAAATTCATTTCTTTCATGATCGTTATTAAATACCAATAGGGCCTCACAACATAGGACTGTCAAACCATTTTCCAAAACATCTCAAGGTACCAGCTAGGAAATTACATTTTCAAAACCAACTTCACTTTCCAAATCCATTCCCAAATCTAGTTTAAAAATACATGACCCACTAAAAATATGCCAAATTTTTCTGCATGTCATTTAATTGCTAAAATACACTTTAAAGTTCCAAACAAGGAAATTTTTAGATAACAAATTTAACTAAATCCTTTAAGTTCCACAAAACATACTTCACAATATAGGAATATTTTAGAAAACTATTTTAAAAAACTTATGATAATTCACATTTAAAAGAAATTTTTAAAGAGGCTTAGACAAGTTATATAAATAAATGTGAATCCAATTCAAAGAGGTGTAATCAATTTTACCAATCGCCTAGATATGTGTATATATATATATATCACATAAATATAAAAACTCAATTTTAAAATTGAAATAAATTAATCAATTCAAATTAAAGGTGTGGGAATAGGGAACTAACCTCAAAAAGAGAGCAGACCAAACTGAAACACTTCGGATCTTGATGACTTTGATGACGACAACTATAATATGATCTTTACACTTACATGAAAATGCATTTATATATATATATCCCTACCTAAATTGTACATATTCCCCTCACCATGAGGGAATATATACAAAGGGTTCATGTGTGTGTGTGTGTGTTTGTATTACCCCAACACATGTGTGTAAGTCATCCTCATGAATGACGTATCAAAAAGTACTAATAAAAATTTACCAGCAACATAGAAACCAAAAATACCCAATTAGAAAATGAGAAATAAATAAGAACAAAGTAATATATACCTGAAGCTCGTGTAGAACCAATAGACCGGGATGGAGGTTGATAAAACTGGCATTAATAAGACCAAAAGTACCCCAATAATCATGAATTGACCAAAATAAAAAAACAAATGAGTTAGGGTTTATCCAAAACATTTAAACCACTCAGAAGAGAATAAACCCACAAAATGAAGGAATATGATGGGATAAGAGACTTAAAAGAGGTTTTGTGTAACACCTCGAGATTTTAAGAGATATATTCTTTTTAATTTCTTTCATATCATCTGTTGTAGGCTAGACCAAGATTATCTTGCGCTATATTCAACACCGTATTAGCTTGTAGTATACGCAACACTATTCTTGTACCGTGTTACACACAATTTGAAGTTCATTTGATATTAGTTATTCTACGCAAAATTGAGTGTATATATATATATTCAACGTATAAATGAATGTGGTTGGATTCTATTATATGCAACAACAAAGAAGTCTTGCACTACACGTTACCCTGACTTGGCTTTCATTACACGCAATCGTGACCTTTCTCGATAGCGTGTGTAGTACGTAATACAGGGTTTCACTAAACAAAAATATATTATTATAATATTATTATGGACTAGCTGTTATGAATATTAATAGCTACATTTTGAATTTTATAACATTATTATTCATCTTACACATTTTATAGAACATGGTATGAGAAAAAAATAAATTTTTCGGGTAAAATAAGTACTTTTCAAAAAATGCAGTTTTGCGGCCTTTTGATGGCGCACCCACTTTAAATCTATTTTTTTAATTTTTATAAGTTCAATTTGAAAAAATAAAATTATTCTTTGGAATAAGGATATAATAATTTACTTTGGATAAATTTTTCATATTATACTGATAACTTTCATATTTTAATGAATAGTAAAAACACGCTATATTTTAATTAAAAACAACTTTTTTCATCACAATAATTTATATTGTTATATTATATGTTTCATTGGTTATATAGTGTAATTAGAATATATTTTTACCATTTAATCCAATGTTGTTCATTGAAATTAATTTCACTTTGAATTTGGACATAAACAAGTGTCGATCTTTTGATAGTTATTGTTTCTTCAAAACATGCTATTGGTTTTGATAACGGGAATTAATTTTAAAATTAATTAATGCCGCTTCTATGTTTTGAATTTGTAAAAATAGACATCATTTTTAAATTCAGAATATCAAATATATCTTTGGATGAATTTTTGGTATTTTTCTGAAAAAAACTTCATTTTTTGATGAATAGTGAAACCACTTAGTGGTGGTTAAAAAACTGACTCTTTCATTTAAATGAAATTTTACCACTTCTGTAAATTGAATTTCAAAAATCTGACATACATGGTTGTTATCAAGAAGTAAAATTTGGTTCAATAAGATGAAAATAATTTTTTCTGAATAGTAACTTTTGACTTTTATTTACTGCGGTTAAAGGTAAATAGGGTAATTCAAGATTAAAAGAATGTTATAATAATTCAAAATTACCATAACACTTGTACTAACCTTATTGGATGAGTATTGGCCAACAATGGTAATCCTTGGGTCTATTTTGGGACCCCATTGAGCCACTTGGTAGTGATAATGACAATTTGGATTAATTAATTTAATGTAAAGACAAAATTGACATTAACAAAAATATTTTAGTAATTAATTTTTATAAGGGGTTATATAAATTATCATTTAGACTATAAATATTCATTGGAAAGATAAGAATATTTCCTACAGGGTGGTGTTTTTTTAATAATTTTGAGACATCAAATAAATTAAATTATTTATGACACAATAATGATGCAGTAGTTACCTCATTAATAAATGATTTAAATAAATAAGATTATAATGATTAAAATATTATCCAAAACATGTCCAATTATGATTTTATTATTTTATTTTGACTATTATTCATCTTATCTTCATATTTAATTATTTTTGGACCATTTGAGACCGAATATAAGTTTATAATAAAATAATATTTTCACACTTTCCAAAGGTGCCTCTCTCTCCTCCCTTATAAAAGGGCACCTCCTCCCTCTCCCCTTTACAAAACATTGAGCCTTCATGCTCATACAACCCCTGCCCATTACTCTTCTCAACTTACCTAGTAATATTTTGGTGGTTCTGGTCTTCTCAAAAGACCAACTCTTGTCCCTTAAGAGGAAGTTTAAAGGAGGCATGTCGAGGAAGAGGTAATATCTTCTACCAATTCTTTCAAGTTTATTCCTTCTTCTACATCCTCTTATTTAGTTGTTTCATTATAAAGTAATAACATAAGTATAACTCATATAATTATATGTTATTATAAATATGAAACAACCCTATTTAATCTTCTATCCATCCTACGGAAAACGAAATCCCCACGCGCGCGTACGTACGAAATACCATCTCCACGTCGTGGTGTAATCTGTTTTCCACCACCATATTACTTGGATGGGTACAAAGATATAAATAAATAACTATATATGATTATTGTAAAGTGATATTGATTCTAAAATATTATACATACACTTCAAAACAATTCCACGATCATGGGAATGATATCATCGCTCGTGCGTACGTACGGACTACCGTCTCCAAGAACGCGATGAGATTCATTTTCCATGATTAACCATTCAAGTATGATTATAAAGTATATATATAATAATTAATATTTAAAGATATTACATAATAATTATACTGGATTTATGTACATATATGTTTCATTTACTTAATTCTATTCAATTCAATAAGGAAACGAAAACAGTGTTCATGCGTGCGTACGGCCTACCGTCTCCATGAACTGTGTGTTTCATTCCTTTTATATATATATATTATATATATATACTGAATATATATTATATATAAATCATGTTTTACATTCTGGAGGTTATTAAATCATGGTATAAGTAATAATAATATCAAGAACAACAAGTCCAAACACGTACTATAAATGAAACGATTTTACCGAAAACGCTGCTTTAACATGGAATTTACAAAAGAATGGGTAATATATAGTCATAAGTTAATCATATATGATATCATAAAAATGAATATGATTCTGTAATAATTCAATGAAATTATTTAAATCATTATATAGGAGGTTCGGATACATACGAAGCATATCAGACATAAGGTAAGGGATAACATTTCCAATCTTGTTTTTATCCGAGATTGTTTATTCCTAAGTATTTACTGGGGTTATATTTATCATTAATGTACCTATTTTCTAAAAATGGTTTCTTGTATGTTTAAAGTCCCTTTTAACCATTTTTTACTTTTACTACATGGTATGTAAGTAATCTTTCTTTTGTTTACCATACGAGGAACTTTTTGACTTTTCTGACAGAAGTACGAGGAGAATGTTTTTTTAACTTATACGGCATGAACGGATTTTTACGGTTTCATAATGCCTTATTTTCATGAATCTTAATCTACAATATTTCATGAATATTTTCCGAAAAATCTTTTTCTTTTAAAATTTCATGGAATTTTGTGAAAAGAAAATGATTTTGAAAAAGAAAGGATATTTTCCTCAAGATTTTATTTCAAGTGTTTTATCAAAACTATTTTCCATCTAAGATGACATTACTTAGTATGATTATGTTTCAAGTATAATTTATCTATTATTTACATGGTTTTATTCTTTTTATGATGAAATGATATCCATTTGTTTTATATGGATTACGTTATGATGGGATGATGTTTATGAAACCCATTTTATTCTTTGGGTTATGATGAATGATGTATGATTGTTTTGTGGCATAAGTAAGAATGATTTCATTATGAGACGGGTGGGACCTATATCTCCCTCCAATGCATTGGGTAAAGATTTTTATCTCATGAGATAGACATGGATGGAATGACAAGTTAATCTAGTTCAGTGATACAGGACTAGAATGAGGAGTGAACTCTGTTCAGAAAGGGACTTTGTCCACTAAGATGGTCTTGGAAGCAATGCCTTGGATACTATGGAAATCATAACATGTTCTTAATGGTTGTCACTATTACATGTTTTATTCCCATTCTATTTTATCATGGTTAATTTTTCTTTATGATCTATGCCTTACATATTTCCATGTTTATGTCATTGCTCAAGATTTTGATGTTTAAACATTATGTTCATGTTTTTTTAAAGTTCAAATTTATATGGTTTGTTTTATTTTCTCCATTCTTACCCTTACTGAGAATTTGAGCTCACCCTTTATATGTTTTATTTTCCCCAGGATTTAAAGAAAGTTTTTAGGAAAGAAAACAAAAGGGGAAGATATTTAAGGGAGATGTTGAAGATCTTTCACCACGATTAGAATATTATGTTCCGAGTTTCCAAAGACACTAAACTATTACGGTCCTTGAGTGTTGGTTCTTGTTATGTACTAAGTATTCTATAAAAGTAATGTAATTTCTATATACCTCAATATTTTGGGTCTCTACAGTTGGTATCAGAGGAAAGGTTTAGTTAACCTTTGGAAACTAGGATGTAAAAACTTTAGTGAAATCCCTAGAGATATTTCTAAGGTATCTCTAGGGATGTACCTAAGGTTAAGTATAAGTATAGGTAATAGTTCTAGAATTACGGTAATGATATTATAATTAATCCTAAAATGTTGGATATTGAAGGGACTCCCCCTTTATTATGTTTTTTTCCCTAGCATGATTTTTTCCTCTCACACTATTCTTTTTGGATTTTAGACGATGGCTGGAACCCAAAGGAACCGTGTTGATCAATGTAATGGAAAATGTAATGATTTTCATCCTGAACAAACCAATGTTATGGGATATGGAGTGTAAAATCTTATTGTTATACTTACACAAGTTATGAATCATTCTGTACTTCCAAATGAGTAGAGAGGGGAACAATATTCTATTGAGTCCTTCATGAGGCAACATCCACCTTCTTTTAGTGGGTCTTCTAATCCACTTGTTGTTGAACAATGGATCAGTACCGTTGAAAAGATATTTTCCATACTTTGCTGTTCGGAACATGAAAAAGTCATTTTGGATATTTACCATTTAAAAGGTGAAGTAGACTAATGGTGGACTCTAATTAAGAATATGAGGCCCCAAGATGAAATTGAATCAATGGAATGGGATGAGTTTAAGAACTTGTTTTTCAATAAGTACTTCCCTCATATTCTTCAAACAAAGATGGAAATGGAGTTCCTTGAGCTTAAGAAAAATGATGATGAATTTGTTGTTATATACAAAGAGAATTTTACAAGGCTTGAAATGTATGCATCTGGATTTATCATCCAGACTGAAAGTAATGTTGATCGATTCTTCAGTGGCTTAAAACAAAGTCTTCGAAGGGAATTAGCTATAAGAGACTTCAGTAGCTATGAAGAAATTGTCCTTTGTGCTATCAAGGTAGAAATGGAAGTTGGTGTTACATATCCATCTCATGGTTTTGACAAGAAACGAAAGATTTAGTTCAAGGAAAAATCTCATAACAATGGTGAAAAGAAGGTGAATGTTTCTTTATGCTCAAAGTGTGGAAAGAAGCATGGTGGAGATTGTCTAAAAGGTACTAGAAAATGTTTCAAGTGTAGAAAAGAAGGTCATCGAGTAGCTGGGTGCTGAAGTAATGGGAAAAAGGGCTCTAATGACGTGAATAGAGAAAAGACTACAGAGAATGCTCCACCAACACTTCAATGCTTCAAGTGCAAGGAAATGGGGCATTATGCTAATCAATGCCCTAATCCAAGGGTTAATGATGATCGACGAGAGAAACCTCTTAAGGAAAAGGATAAAGGGAAGTCACATACGATCACTATTTTTGATGTTGGGTATGACAATGATGTTTTGGAATGATTAAGTGTTTATGTAATGGGATTTCAAAATAGTATCATGGAATCTGATTTATGGTATCTTGGAATTTGGGAATATCTATGTATTGGTTTTCAATAATTTTATGGTATTGGTAACCATGAAAAGTGATTGAAATATTTTTTGAAAGAAGCTAATATGCACATAATGAAGGGATAAATAGAAAATGAAATGAGCTCATGACTGATATAAGGACAAAGTTATATCATGGTTTGAGTATATAGAAATTTTGGGATTTTGGTATGTGGAAAGACACAACTTTTGACATCATTCATGTTTTCACTAAGGTTCAATGGGTATTAATTTTTCCAGAGAATATATGATTATGGTATTCACATGTTTGGAATGTGACCAACAAGATATATCGTATGATATATGGGGGATAAATTATGGTATTCACATGCTCGGTAGATGACATTTCTAGTAATTGTTTTCTTTATACTATGATCTTGGACAGAAGTATTTTAGATAAGCCTAAATATTGGAATGGATTATTATGGAACTAAGTTAGTATTGTTTAAGGATAGAACTTTTTTTGATATTGTTGATGGGATGTTATAATAATGTAGTTTTAGAAAAAGGACAACCTGCAGAATGGGCGATAACCCGTCGCGTCGGACAATGCTATGGGAATCGAACCCACAACCGAATTGCGACATGATTTTATCGCATACCACTGGCCTACAGAAAGTCCTTGGTTAGTAGAAGCTAGTTTTATTTTATTAAGTAGTAAGATAGATGAATTATAAGTCCATTTTTGGAATCATATACGATTAACCTCACCATAGATGGACTTATGTATATTTGATAACTTTTGCTAACCTTTTTTTTGAGACAGGTGGTATGACCCATCATTCTATCACATGATCTGCTTACACTTCATGAATGACAAATTCAACTTCATTTATTTAAGAGATAAAGTGTAAATTGTTCAAGGAACGAACAACAGTGAGATTGTACTAAAATAAAGTAATTATTTCTTCTAATTCAAATTATTCAACTTTAGGGAAATGATATAGAAAACCAAAAATGTTGTCCTAGTTTCTTCATATCTAATTAATTAGATGATACCTTAGATCATCACAAATTTATGGCTTTGTTATTTTTTGCTTTTTCATTTCCCTTTTCTCTACGACTCTCCATCAGAACTTGACGGTTAGATTTCTATTCCATATCCACGTTTTCACCTATGTTATCCTATGTGGGAACCAAGTGATGAGTTACTTTGGGTATCCATTTTTTTCTAATGTTCATTTTTATAATTAAGTTTTAGTATTCATTTTTATGATGTGGGTTTCTATGAAAGAAACTCTCAAGTAATAAACCATCTATAACCCCGACAAATTTCGAGGGAGAAATTCATTTTAAGGGGGGTAGAATGTAACACCCCGATATTTTATGAGATATATTCTTTTTAATTTCTTTCATATAATCTGCTGTACACTAAACCAAGATTATATTGCATTATACGTAACACCGTATTAGTTTGCAGCATACGCAACACTATTCTTGGACAATGTTACACACAATTTGAAGTTCATTTGATAGTAGTTATTCTACGCAACATTGAGTATATATATATATATATATATTCAATGTATAAATTAAATATGGTTGTATTTTGTTATACGAAACAAAAAAAGGAGTCTTGCACTACACACAACCCTGACTTGGCTTTCATTACACGCAATCGCGACCTTCCTCGATAGCGTGTGTAGTACGAAATACCGGGTTTCACTAAACAACGATATATTGTTATAATATTATTATAGAATAGCCGTTATGAATATTATTAACTACATTTTGAATTTTATAACATTATTATTCATCTTACACATTTTCTAGAACATGGTATGATAACAAAATAAATTTTTAGGGTAAAATAAGCATTTTTCAAAAAAAGCAGTTTTGCCGCCTTTTGATGGTGCACCCACTTTAAATCCAGTTTTTGACATGTTTATAAGTTCAATTTGACAAAATAATATTCTTATTTGGAATAAGGATATAAAAATTTACTTTGGATAAATTTTTCATATTATTCTGACAACTTTCATATTTTAATGAATAGTAAAAACATGCTATATTTTAATTAAAAACAACTTTTTTCATCACAATAATTTATATGGTTAGATTATATTTTTAATTTGTATTAAAGTGTAATTAGAATATATTTTTACCATTAAATCCAATGTTGGTCATTGAAATTAATTTCACTTTGAATTTGGACATAAACAAGTGTCGATCTTTTGATAGTTATTGTTTCTTAAAAACATGCTATTTGTTTTGATAAAGGGAATTAATTTTAAAATTAATTAATTCCACTTCTAAGTTTTGAATTTCGAAAAATAGACATCATTTTTTAATTCGTAATAGCACATATAGCTTAGGCTGAATTTTTGGTATCTTTCTGAAATACTTCAATTTTTGATGAATAGTGAAACCACTTAGTGGTAGTTAAAAAACCGACTCTTTCATTTAAATGAAATTTTACCACTTCTGTGAATTGAATTTCAAAAATCCAACATACATGGTTGTTATCAAAAAGTAAAATTTGGTTCAATAAGATGAAAATAATTTTTGGTGAATAGTAACTTTTGACTTTTATTTACTACGGTTAAAGGTAAATATGGTAATTTAAGGTTAAAAGAATATTATAATAATTCAAAATTACCTTAAAACTTGTAATAACCTTATTGAATGAGTAGTGTCCGACCATGGGCATCCTTGGGTCTATTTTGGGACCCCATTGAGCCACTTGGTAGTGATAATGACAATTTGGATTAATTAATTTAATGTAAAGACAAAATTGACATTAACAAAAATCTTTTAGTAATTAATTTTTATAAGGGGTTATATAAATTATATTTTAGACTATAAATATTAATTGGAAATATAAAAATATTTCCTACATCGTGGTGTTTTTTTTATAATTTTTAGACATCAAATAAATTAAATTATTTATGACACAATAATGATGCAGTAGTTACCTCAATAATAAATGATTTAAATAAATAAGATTATAATGATTAAAATATTATCCAAAACATGTCCAATTATGATTGGATGATTTTATTTCGACCATGATTCATCATATCTTCATCTTTAATTATTTTTGGACCTTTTGAAATCGAATATAAGTTTATAATAAAATAATATTTTCACACTTTCCAAAGGTTCCCCTCTCCTCCCTTATAAAAGGGAACCTCCTCCCTCTCCTATTTATAGAACATTGAGCCTTCATGCTCGGCCAAACCCTGAAAAATAATCTTATCAACTTACCTAGTAATATTTTGGAGGTTCTGGTCTTCTCAAAAGACCAACTCTAGTCCCTTAAGAGGAAGTTTAAAGGAGGCACGTCCAGGAAGAGGTAATCTCTTCTACAGATTCTTTCAAGTTTCTTCCTTATTCTACTTCCTCTTATTTAGTTGTTTCATTATAAAGTAATAACATAATTATCACTCATATACTGATATGTTATTATAAATATGAAACAACCCTATTTCATCTTCTATCCATCCTACGGAAAATGAAATCATTGTGCGCGCGTATGTACGGAATACCGTCTCCACGTCGTGGTGTAATCTGTTTCCACCACTACCTTACTTGGATGGGTATAACAATGTAAATAAATAACTATATATTATTATTTTAAAGTGATATTTATTCTTAAATATTATACATACAATTCAATACGATTCCATGATCATGGGAATGATATCATCGCTCGTGCGTACGTACAGACTACCATCTCCACGAACGCGATGAGATTCATTTTCCATGATTAACTATTCAAGTATGATTATAAAGTATATATATAATAAATAATCATAAAATATATTACATAATAATGATACTGGATTTATGTAAATATATGTTTCATTTACTTAATACCATTCAATTCAATAAGGAAACTAAAACAGTGTTCACGCGTACGTACGACCTACCGTCTCCATGAACTGTGTGTTTCATTCCTTTTATCTATCTATTATATATATATATATACTGAATATATATGATATATAAATCATTTTTTACATTATATAAGTTATTAAATCATTATATAAGTAATAATAATATCAAGAACAACAATTCCAAACATGTACGATAAATGAAACGATTTTACCGAAAACGCTACTTTAACATGGAATTTACAAAAGAACAGGTAATATAAAGTCATAAGTGAACCATATATGATATCATAACAATGAATATCATTCTATAATAAGTCAATGAAATTATTTAAATCATTATACAGGAGTTTCGGATACATACGAAGCATATCAGAAATAAGGTAAGGGATAACTTTTCCAATCTCATTTTATCCGAGATTGTTTATTCGTAATTATTTACTGAGGTTATATTTATCATTCATGTCCCAATTTTAAAAAAATGGGTTCTTGTATGTTTAAAGTACCTTTTTTACTTTTACTACATGGTATGTAAGGAATCTTTCTTTTTTTACCATACGAGAAACTTTTTGACTTTTCCGACAAAAGGACGAGGAGAATAAAATGATTTTGAAAAAGAAAGGATATTTTCCTCGAGAATTCATTTCAAGTGTTTTATCAAAACTATTTTCCATATATGATGAAATTACTTAGTATTATTATGTTTCAAGTATAATTTATCTATTATTTACATGGTTTTATTCTTTTTATGATGAAATTATATCCATTTGTTTTATATGGATTACGTTATGATGGGATGATGTTTATGAACCCATTTTATTCTTTGGGTTATGATGAATGATGTATGATTGTTTTGTGGCACAAGTAAGAATGATTTCATTATGAGATGGTTGGGAACTATATCTCCCTCCAATTAATTTAGTAAATATTTATATCTCATGAGATAGACATGTTTGGAAGGACAAGTTAATCTGGTTCAGTGATAGAGGACTGGAATGAGGAGTGAACTCGGTTCAGAAAGGGACTTTGTCCACTAAGATGGTCTTGGAAGCAATGCCTTGGCTACTATGGAAATCATAACATGTGATTACTGGTTTCCAAAATTACATGATTTATTCCCATGCTATTTTATCATGGTTAATGTTTCTGTATGATCTATTCCTTACGTATTTCAATGTTTATGTCATTGCTCAAGATTTTGATGTTTAAACATTATGTTCATGTTTTCTTTAAGTTCAAATGTATATGGTTTGTTTTATTTCCTCCATAATTACCCTTACTGAGCATTTGATCTCACCCTTTATATGTTTTCTTTTCCCTAGTATTTAAAGAAATTTTTTAGGTTAGAAAACAAAATGGGAAGATCTTTATGGTAGATGTTGAAGATCTTTCACCACGATTAGAAGATTATGTTCTAAGTTTCCAAAGACACTAAACTATTACGGTCCTTGAGTGTTGGTTCTTATTATGTATTAATTGTTCTGTAAAAGTAATTTAATGTCTATGTACATAAAGATTTTGGGTCTCTACAGTTGGTATCAGAGGAAAGGTTTAGTTAGCCTTTGGAAACTAGGATGAAAAAACTATAGTGAAATCCCTAGATATATTTCTATGGTATGTCTAGGGATGTACCTAAGTTTAAGTATAAGTATAGGTTATAGTTCTAGAATTAAGGTAATGATATTAGAATTATACCTAAGATGATGGATATTGAAGGTAATCCCCATTTATTGTGTTTTTTTTCCTAGCATTAATTTTTCCACTCACACTATTCTTTTTGAGATTTAGACGATGGATGGAACCTGAAGGAACCATGTTGATAAATTTAATGGAAAAGGTAATGATTGTCCTCATGAACAAACCAATGTTATGGGAGATGGAGTGAAAAATATTATTGTTATACTTACACAACCTATGAATCATTCTGGACTTCCAAATGAGAAGAGAAGGGAATAATATTCTATTGAGTCCTTCATGAGGAAATATCTACCTTCTTTTAGTGGGTATTCTAATTCACTTGTTGCTGAACAATGGATCAGTACCATTGAAAAGATATTTTCCATACTTCGCTGTACGGAACATGAAAAATTCATTCTAGCTATTTTCCGTTTAGAAGGTGAAGCAGACCAATGGTGGACTCTAATTAATAATATGAGGCCCCAAGATGAATTTGAATCAATGGAATGAGATGAGTTAAAGAACTTGTTTTTCAATAAGTACTTCCCTCATATTCTTTGAACAAAGATGGAAAAGGAGTTCCTTGAGATTAAGAAAAAGGACGATGAATTTGTTGGTATATACAAAATGAATTTTACAAGTCTTGTAATGTATGCATCTGGATGTATCATCCAACCTGAAAGTAAATTTGATCGATTCTTAAGTGGCTTAAAACCAAGTTTTCGAAGGGAATTAGCTATAAGAAACTTCAGTAGCTATAATGAAATTGTCCGTTTTGCTATCAAGGTAGAAATGGAAGTTGGTGTTCCATATCCACTTCATGGTTTTTATAAGAAACGAAAGATAGAGTTCAAGAAAAAATCTCAGAACAATGGTGAAAAGAAGGTGAATGATTCTTTATTCTCAAAGTGTGGAAACAAGCATGGTGGAGATTGTCTAAAAGGTACTAAAAAATGTTTCAAGTGTGTAAAAGAAGGCCATCGAGCAGCTGGGTGCTGAATTAATGGGAAAAAGGGTTCTAATGATGTGAATAGAGAAAAGACTACAGGGAACGCTCTACCAACACTTCAATGCTTCAAGTGCCAGGAAATGGGGCATTATGTTAATCAATGCCCTAATACAATGGTTAATGATGATCGATGTGAGCAACCTCTTAAGGAAAATGATAAAGAGAAGTCAAATGCGATCACTATTTGGGATATTGAGTATGAAAATGATGTTTTGGAATGATTAAGTGTTTATGTAATGGGATTTCAAAACAGTATCATTGAATCTCATTTATGGTATCTTGGAATTTTTGAATATCTATGTATTGGTTTCCAATAATTATATGGTACCGGTAACCATTAAAAGTGATGGAAATATTTTTGGAAATAATTTGATATGCACATAATGAAGGGATAAATATAAAATGAAATAATCTCATGAATTATATAAGGACAAAGTTATATCATGGTTTGAGTATATAGAAATTTTGGGATTTTGATATGTGGAAAGACTCAACTTTTGACAGCATTCATATTTTCACTAAGGTTCAATGGGTATTCATTTTTCAAGAGATTACATGATTAAGGTATTCACATGTTTGGAATGTGACCAACAAGATATATCATATGATATATGGGGGATAAATGATGGTAATCACATGCTCGGTAGATGACATTTCTAGTAATTTTTTTCTTTATACTATGAGCTTGGACAGAAGTATTTTAGATAAGCCTAAAGATTGGAATGGATTATGTTGTACATAAGTTAGTATTTTTTAAGGATAGAACATTTTTTGATATTATTTATGGGATCTTATAATAATATAGTTTTAGAAAAAGGAAAACCTGCAGAACGGGCGACAACACGTCGCGTCGAACAAGGCTATGGGAATCGAACCCACAACTGAAGTGCGATAGAACTTTATCGCATACCACTGGCCTACAGGAAGTCCCTAGTTAGTAGAAACTAGTTTTATTTTATTAATCGGCAAGATAGATTAAGTATAAGTCCATTTTTGGAATCATATATGATTAAACTCGCTATAGATGGACTTATGTATATTTGATAACATTTTCTAACCTTTTGTTTGAGACAGATGGTATGACCCATCATTCTATCACATGATCTGCTAACAATTCATGAATGACAAATTCAACTTCATTTCTTTAAGAGATAAAGTGGAAATTTTTCAAGGCACAAACAATGGTGATATTGTACCGAAATAAATTAAGTATTTCTTCTAATTAAAATTATTCAACTTTAGAGAAATGATATAGAAAACCAAAAATTTTGTCCTAGTGTCTTCATATCTGATGAATGAGATGGTACCTTAAATCATCAAAAATTTATGGCTTTGCGATTGTTGGATTTTTCATATCCATGTTCTCTACCACTCTCCATCAAAACTTGACGGTTAGATTTCTCTTCCATATTCATATTTTCACCTATGTTCTTCTATGTGGGAACCTAAGTGATGAGTTACTTTGGGTATCCCTTTTGTTTCTAATGTTCATTTTTAAAATTAAGTTTTAGTATTTCTTTTTATGATGTGGGTTTCTATTAAAGAAACTCTCAAGTAATAAACCATTTATAACCCCGACGAATTTCGAGGGTGAAATTCATTTTAAGGGGGGTAGAATGTAACACCCCGAGATTTTATGAGATATATTCTTTTTAATTTCCTTAATATCATCTGTTGTACTCTAGACCAAGATTATCTTGCGCTATATGCAACACCGTATTAGCTTGTAGTATACGCAACACTATTCTTGTACTGTGTTACACACAATTTGAAGTTCATTTGATATTAGTTATTCTATGAAAAATTGAGTGTGTATATATATATTCAATGTATAAATGAATGTGGTTGGATTATATTATATTCAACAACAAAGGATTCCTGCACTACATGCTACCCTTACTTGGCTTGCATTACACGCAATCGTGACCTTCCTCGATAGCGTGTGTAGTACGCAATACCAGGTTTCACTAAACAATGATATATTGTTATAATATTATTATGGCCTAGATTTTGTGAATATTAATAACTACATTTTGAATTTTATAACATTATTATTCATCTTACACATTTTATAGAACATGGTATTAGAAAAAAATAAATTTTTCGAGTAAAATAAGTATTTTTCAAAAAATGCAGTTTTGCGGCCTTTTGAT
Source organism: Viscum album (assembly GCA_963277665.1). Taxonomy (NCBI): domain Eukaryota; kingdom Viridiplantae; phylum Streptophyta; class Magnoliopsida; order Santalales; family Viscaceae; genus Viscum; species Viscum album. The sequence continues at coordinate 855,936,726 of OY728155.1, read as the reverse complement.
GGCGCACCCACTTTAAATATATTTTTTTTAATTTTTATAAGTTCAATTTGACAAAATAAAATTATTATTTGGAATCATGATATAATAATTTACTTTGGATAAATTTTTCATATTATTCTGATAACTTTCATATTTTAATGAATAGTAAAAACACGGTATATTTTAATTAAAAACAACTTTTTTCATCGCAATAATTTATATGGTTAGATTATATTTTTAATTGGTTTTAAAGTGTAATTAGAATATATTTTTAAAATTTAATCCAATGTTGGTCATTGTAATTAATTTCACTTTGAATTTGGACATAAACAAGTGTCGATCTTTTGATAGTTATTGTTTCTTCAAAATACGCTATTGGTTTTGATAACGGGATTTAATTTTAAAATTAATTAATGCCACTTCTATGTTTTGAATTTTTAAAAATAGACATCATTTTTGAATTTGGAATATCAAATATAGCTTAGGCTTAATTTTTGGTATTTTTCTAAAAAACTTCATTTTTTGATGAATAGTGAAACCACTTAGTGGTGGTTAAAAAACTGACTCTTTCATTTAAATGAATTTTTACCTATTCTGTGAATTGAATTTCAAAAATCCGATATACATGGTTGATATCAAGAAGTAAAATGTGGTTCAATAAGATGAAAATAATTTTTGGTGAATAGTAACTTTTGACTTTTATTTACTGCGGTTAAAGGTAAATAGGGTAATTCAAGATTAAAAGAATATTATAATAATTCAAAATTACCATAACACTTGTCCTAACCTTATTTTATGAGTAGTGGCCAACAATGGGAATCCTTGGGTCGCTTTTTGGACCCCATTGAGCCACTTGGTAGTGATAATGACAATTTGGATTAATTAATTTAATGTAAAGACAAAATTGACGTTAACAAAAATATTTTAGCAATTAATTTTTATAAGGAGTTATATAAATTATCTTTTCGACTATAAATATTAATTGGAAAGATAAAAATATTTCCTACAGGGTTATTTTTTTTAATAATTTTGCGACATCAAATAAATTAAATTATTTATGACACAATAATGATGCAGTAGTTACCTCATTAATAAATGATTTAAATAAATAAGATTATAATGATTAAAATCTTATCCAAAACATGTAAAATTATGATTTGATGATTTTATTTCGACCATTAGTCATCTTATCTTCATCATTAATTATTTTTGGACCTTTTGAAACCGAAGATAAGTTTATAATAAAATACTATTTTCACACTTTCCAAAGGTTCCCCTCTCCTCCCTTATAAAAGGACACCTCCTCCCTCTCCCCTTTACAGAACATTGATCCTTCATGCTCAGCCAACCCCTGCCCATTACTCTTCTCAAGTTAACTAGTAATATTTTGGTGGTTCTGGTCTTCTCAAAAGAACAACTCTAGTCCCTTAAGAGGAAGTTTAAAGGAGGCACGTCGAGGAAGAGGTAATCTCTTCTACCGATTCTTTCAAGTTTCTTCCTTCTTCTACTTCCTCTTATTTAGTTGTTTCATTATAAATTAATAACATCAGTATCACTCATATAATTATATGTTATTATAAATATTAAACAACCCTATTTAATCTTTTATCCATCCTACGGAAAATGAAATCCCCACGCGTGCGTACGTACGAAATACCGTCTCCACGCCGTGGTGTAATCTGTTTTCCACCACCACCTTAATTGGATGGGTATAAAGATATAAATAAATAACTATATAGGATTATTGTAAAGTGATATTGATTCTAAAATATTATACATACACTTCAAAACAATTCCACGATCATGGGAATGATATCATCGCCCGTGCATACGTACGGACTACCGTCTCCACGAACGCGATGAGATTCATTTTCCATGATTAACCATTCAAGTATGATTATAAAGTATATATATAATAAATAATTTTGAAAGATATTAAATAATAATTATACTGGATTTATGTACATATATTTTTCATTTACTTAATTCCATTCAATTAAATAAGGAAACGAAAACAGCGTTCATGCGTGCGTACGGCCTACCATCTCCATGAACTGTGTGTTTCATTACTTTTATCTATCTATTATATATATATATATACTGAATATATATTATATATAAATCATGTTTTACATTCTGGAGGTTAGTAAATCATGGTATAAGTAATAATAATATCAAGAACAACAAGTCCAAACACGTACGATAAATGAAATGATTTTACCGAAAACGCTGCTTTAACATGGAATTTACAAAAGAATGGGTAATATAAAGTCATAAGTGAACCATATATGATATAATAAAAATGAATATGATTCTTTAATAATTCAATGACATTATTTAAATCATTATACAGGAGTTTCAGATACATACGAAGCATATCAGACATAAGGTAAGGGATAATATTTCCAATCTTGTTTTTATCTGAGATTTTTTATTCCTAAGTATTTACTAGGGTTATATTTATCATTCATGTCCCTATTTTATAAAAATGTTTTCTTGTATTTTTAAAGTCCCTTTTACCCATTTTTTACTTCTACTGCATGGTATGTCAGTAATCTTTCTTTTTTTACCATACGAGGAACTTTTTGACTTTTCTGACAAAAGTACGAGGAGAATGTTTTTTTAACTTATACAGCATGAACGGATTTTTAAGGTTTCATAATGCCTTATTTTCTTGAAGCTTAATCTACAATATTTCATGACTATTTTCAGAAAAATATTTTTCTTTTAAAATTTCATGGCATTTTGTGAAAAGAAAATTATTTTGAAAAAGAAAGGATATTTTCCTCAAGAATTTATTTCAAGTGTTTTATCAAACATATTTTCCATCTAAGATGACATTACTTAGTATGATTATGTTTCAATTATAATTTATCTATTATTTACATGGTTTGATTATTTTTATGATTAAATGATATCCATTTGTTTTATATGGATTACGTTATGATGCGATGATGTTTATGAAACCTGTTTTATTCATTGGGTTATGATGAATGATGTATGATTTTTTTGTGGCACAAGTAAGAATGATTTCATTATGAGATGGGTGGGACCTATATCTCTGTCCAATGCATTGGGTAAAGATTTATATCTCATGAGATAGACATGGCTGGAATGGAAAGTTAATCTGGTTCAGTGATACAGGACTGGAATGAGGAGTGAACTCAGTTCAGAAAGGGACTTTGTCCACTAAGATGGTCTTGGCAGCAATGTCTTGGATACTATGAAAATCATAACATGTGCTTAATGGTTTCCACAATTACATGTTTTATTCCCATGATATTTTATCATGGTTAACATTTCTTTATGATATATTCCTTACGTACTTCCATGTTTATGTCATTGCTCAAAATTTTGATTTTTAAACATTGTGTTCATGTTTTTTTTAAGTTCAAATGTATATGGTTTGTTTTATTTTCTCCATGCTTACCCTTAATGGGAATTCGAGCTCACCCTTTATATGTTTTATATTCCTTAGGATTTAATGAAAAATTTTAGGTAAGAAAACAAAAGGGGAAGACCTTTATGGGAGATGTTGAAGATCTTTCACCACGATTAGAAGATTACGTTCTGAGATTCCAAAGACACTAAAATATTATGGTCCTTGAGTGTTGGTTATTTTTATGTACTAAGTATTCCGTAAAATTAATGTAATGTATATGTATGTCAAGCTTTTGGGTCTCTACATTTTGACACCCAAAAATGAGAGGAATGAAACCTACTTGAGGGAAGGGAGGTGTTGCAAGAGAGGTTACCCAATCATTTGGTTCACACAAGCATGAGGAAGAGGGGTGGCACACCGGAGCTCCCTCAGGTGGTTGGGTTGTAGGTGTAAGATGGAAAGCAAGGTTGGCATGCTGGATCTCCCCGATTTGGCTGGGTCACGTGAGAGGAATAAGGGGGTAGGGGTTCACTTTGAAGGGGGATAGAGAAAGGGTAAATCCCTTTTTGGGGGTTTGATAAAACTCTAAAACTAATTATAATAGTAATAAAAACAATAATAAAGATAAACTTAATAATAATTATAATTAACTTAACAATAATATTAATAATAAAATTCATAAAGATAATATTCTTATTATTATTAAAATGTTTTATTTTTAACTTATTTTACATTTATATCATTTTATTTTCATATTATTTTTTTTATTATTTTTTTATTGTTATTATTTTTTATTTTTTTAAACATTGGGAAGGTCGTACAATTTGGTTGCACAGTCTTCCAGATCCTTTTCCAATTGTGTGAACACTACTAGAAATAAGGGTAACATGCATAGGTTGGCTGCATGGTTTGATAAATTGTTTGTCGATCATGCAACTTGGATTTATTGTTTGATAGATCCATTTAACAAGATTTTCACATATTTTAATAAACTATGTTCAAGTCGTACACGACACTACTACCCCACCTAGACACCCACATGGTCATCACATGGTTACTACTAATCGTGTGGGCTAACCGTGCAACATTCCAAATGTATCCAAAATTCAAAATTCAACCCACCAACTACCAAAACTCAAAAGTGAGGTTGAAAGATAAATAATTAACTAAAATAATTTAAATCTCAAGGTTGGGTTGTAAAAATTATCCTCACCACAAAAACTTTATACCCTTAAAATGTCACCATCCAAACGAGGAACAAAATCATAACCAGAAACTACACGAATCCAATTGAAACCACGAACCTTGGTGTGAAATTTTAACCCCATAAGTCACACCTGACTAGATCTAGAGAAAAGAACCACAAGGAAACCCATGGGTAAAATAGAAGGGTACTCCCCACCACAAAAACTAAACTAGCACAGCCAACATTGAATCTCCTAGCATGGGCGGATTCTAGAATTACTAACACAAACCAAAGTAATAACTTTTAACATGAACTGATCTCAAAAACTCCCCACAAAAACCAACCTCCACATCAAGGGGGCCTGAAAAAACCCCCAAAACTGAGTATCGAACCAAACCACAATTCATCATCTCCACAAGACGTGATTATTTCCAAATTGAACACCCCAAAACCAAAGACAAAACGAAAGGAAAACAGATACTCTCGATTCACAACACAAGCACAATGACATTACTAAAATAAATCCAGACCACCAAACATTTATGACATAGATGAGCTTATAATAGCAAGGATATTACATATAGGGAACTCAAATTTTCCCCATTACAACACATTAGATGAAAGCTAGATCAAGTTCTTCCACACCCCTTTGATTCCGGACTACACGTAAGCTTCACTACATAGCCTATGGCTAGAGCCCAGATGTCTTGAAGCATCCACTACCTTATAGCCAGGATCTAGTGTCTTCCAAATAAGACTTCCTCTTCTGGTAACACCATTTTTGGAACTTCTATAGGTTACCCAAATGGCTACACTGATGGAAAAACTTCGAAGGATGGAGACAAAACGTCTTAGAGTTCCCAAACCAACCACACTAGAAGCAGACAAGGGAGTGGTACAATGAATGAAACGCATAAAATTTTTCTTGAACTCTGGATGGATACCCAACATGAATGGAAGAGTTTATAACTAAACAAATAACACTATCACTGAAGAAAATTAAACCATCTCATTAAAAAGGTCAACATGCCTCCTTATTGTCAATTGACCTTGTCGAGCGCCCACGATCTCAGGTGCTCTCCCCTCATTAACATCCCAAAGGATATATCATTGGGTGAATTTGGCCTTAAATATGGAATAATAAATCCCATAATTCAATGAGAATGAAACTACCACCTTCTAGTGATATAATAATGGACCCTCAAACAAACTTAAAATATCACCACTTTTGGAGTTCCTAAAAATGCATTCAAATTCCTCAAGCCACTCCATTAACTCTAATAAACCTTGATCACCATGGAAAATAGGAAACCACAAAAAAAACTTGATCCTACTACTCCACTATGATTATGGAAAAGTCCAAATACAAAATTACATGAGAAAAATATGGGACATTTCTGGATGGCATACTCCGAATAACAATAGGATACAAAACTGAATCAACACCCAACCAAAGATCAACCAAAAATGACATCTCCAACCAAAATCCAAGATCATAGACCAAAACATCACAAACAAAATATAATACAAATTAAATCTTAATTGAAATAAAACCACAATAATATCACAAAACAAGACAAGAATACTCTTTTCAAAATCACCATTTTCCAAATCCACCCACTTTCAAATTTAATCCCATTTTGAAATCAAAATCATTTTCCATTTCAAAAATAATTCAATCACATATTCTTAAAAAATCTAAAACACCACCTAAATTTTCCTTTTAAAGACACAAATATTATTAGAAAAGAATTCTCTTTTTATTAGAAACCATTTTCCTTTTCAATAACAAATTTGGGAAACTAAGTCAATTGTTGATTTTTAAATACACACCCACGGTATCCTATGAACTGTCCCATATGTTTTCATCCCCACATCTGCTTATATTATCCTCACATGCATGATAACATGCACTTTTCACAAAAACACACATTTATATGTGAACTTCCATAAGGAATACCAAGGGACATACCTACAATTTGTTCTTTAAAACTAATCATTTCTACTTTAATTATCATTTCACATTGTATGAATCCTTTCTAAATTAAAAACAATTTTCCATATATTTCAAAACAACCCAATATTCTTTACTTAAAAATAAAACTTTTGAGAATCAAGTCTCATTTCATAACTCGATGAATCACCCTAAAGCTAATTTAAGTTCAAACTTACCAAAATCAGACCAAAGCACCATCCGCACACAAATAACTAAAATAGGGAACTAGTTTTAATTCATAAATCGGACACACGGTTTAGTAAATCAAGTACCAAGCATGTACCAACCACTAGAAGTATATTAATCTGTGAACATGATCTCAACATGGTTCTAAAAACCATGTAATATCACTATATAACATTATTTCTCTTCCACTATAATCCCCCATCATAAACAATATCACTGAAATAAACAAACACAAATAGTATAACTCAAAACCAAAAATAAATACCTAAAACCCAACTACCCCTGGTGACTTAGGTATCAACATGAGTAATGGTGGTCAGGTACCAACCCATGACTAACCTCTTGATTCTAGAAAATTCTATCTCCAGTCTACCTGACATCCTAAATTACAAAGAATATTATATGATACCATTTTATTACAAACCAACTCGGGTCGACCCCAAACTGAGCACCTGATCTAACCCACAATATGGACTGAGAGCCATTCCTAATCCTCCCAGGTGGGAAACTATTACCAGAAATCAATATAAATTTGTTGGGATTGATTTATCCCATAAAAAAGATAAATAAATAAAAATTAAATTTAACACTAAAAATAAACACTTATAGAGAAAATAAATAAACTGTTATATGTGCCTCCATGTAACCTGATGAGTTACCACCAAAAACAAAACCATGCTCTCTCTGAGAGAGATCCAGAACTGGAAGAACCTGAAACTAAAAATATAGAGTAGTCATGAGTGCTAAAATTTTCATTAGGGATTCCAAAGATAAAAAACATGCTATGATACACCTCTAATGTTAAATATATTCTTGATAGTTTGAAAATATGATATATAAAAATAATTTTTTCACTTTTTTATCAAAACAAGTGACATGATTCCATTTTTAAGAAAAACCCCCTTTCATTTCATTTTCTAAAACAATTTACAAATCATGTAATAAATTTCAATAAATTATTTAAAAAAAACTAGTTTTAGAATAAGATTTTTAATATGAGAATAAAATTAAATCTGTCATGAGATCAATTAACCAAGAGTTCCACAAAAATAAACAAGAACATAAAAGTATGTAATCATAGCTGTTTTCTAAAAATCTATAGAAGCAATCCCTGGATGCACTCTATTCAGACTCACATATCAGCATATAGTGAAACTCCTTAGTCTATAACCAATTGGTCACTCAACACTAGACAATCCATTAGCGTATCCCACCTAGTCTCTCAGCTAATCCAGGGTGTACCAACCCATATAATCAAGTTCAATAAGTAACTTTCACTCAAACCTCTAGATGACTCCCAGGAATCCCATGCTAATAATAATAACACATGGAAAACATGGTATTGAAACTATAAACAACAACATTTTTTTTGTGAACCATTATGCATGATCCACTAGATAAGATCTCATACAAAGGTCTAGTGGTATCAAGATATAATCCAAGCATCAAAACTCACATGAAAATTCTTTTCATTCGTGATCATTATTAAATACCAACAAGGCATCACATAACATGAGTTTCAAACCATTTTCCAAAACATAGCAAGTTACCAATCAGGACATTACATTTTCCAAACCGAATTCACTTTCTAAATCCATTTTTAAATCCAAGATAAAAATTCATAACATCCTAAAAATGTTACAAATGGGCCTTCATGTCATTTTATTTCGAAAGTACACTATGAGGTGGAAAATAATCCAAGTTTTAGATAAAACTTTTAACTAAATACTTTTATTTCTGAAAAATACACTTCACAAGATATGAATATTTTATAAAACTAATCTAAAACACTTAGGATACTACACATTTAAAAGAAACTTGTAAACATGATTAGACAAGTTATGTAAATAAATGAGAAACCAATTCCAAGAGGTTAAATAAATTTTACCAAACCCATAGATATGCTTATATATACCAAATAAATATAAAAACACACTTTTAAAATGATAAGAAATTAGGGATATCAAATTAAAGGCCCAGGAATAGGAAACATTCCTCAAAAAGAGAGTGGAATAAGCCGAAACACTTCATCTCTTGATGAATTTGATGAAAAAAAAACTCAAATATGGTCTTTATACTTATTTTCACAAGAATTTATACATATATATACCCATAGATAAATTACACATATTCCCCTCACCATGAAGGAATATGTACAAAGAGGGAATATATTTATGTTTATTACCCTTATATATACCTGTAAGTCATCCTTGTGAATAATGGATCAAAATGAACTAAGGAAAATTTATCATCAACTAAGAAACTACAAATCCCCTTTTAGAAATTGAACAATAAATAAGAACAAAGGAAAAAATATTCAAAGTTCATAGTGAACCCACTTCCCTTGATAGTGGTGTCTATAACTAGCCTCCATGGGACTTGACGCACCCTAATCATCAGGAATTGACCAAAAGAAAAAAAACCTAAATGAGTAAGGGTTTTCCCAAACCATGTGAACCACCTAGAAGACAATAAAACCAAAAAATTAAGGAAGAGGGGGGAGAATAGGCTTATCTTAGGTGTCCACACCCAAAATGAGAGGAAAGATGGCCATTGGAGGGAAGTGAGGTGGCTCTCCAGAGGTCTCCTATCCAACCGGGTCATGCGAGTATGAGGGTAAAGTTGGGTGGTGTTCCAGAGCTCCACCAGTCAGTAGGGTCACAAATTAGAAGAAGGGAGTAGGGGTGCACTGCAAAGGGGGTAAGGGAAAGGGGGAATCCATTTTGGTGGTTTGATAAAACCCTAAAACTAATTATAATAACAATACTAATAATTATTTTTATAAAATTAATAATAATTATTATTAAATTAATATTATTATTATTATTGATATTCATAAAAATAATAATAATTTTATTATTATTAAAACATTTTCATTTTATCTCATTTTATTTTCATTTTATTTTATTTTATTTTATTTTATTTTATTTTATCTTTGAATATTGGGAAGGTTGAACTATTTGGTCACACGGCCTTCAAGATCGTGTGCCAACCATGTACACCATATTAGAAATAAGGGTCACACACACGGGTTTTCTGTACAATTTTAGTAAGAGTGCGTTGACTATGCAATTCAGCTCTGTCATTTGACAGAGTAATTTTTCATGATTTTTGCACGGTTTAACAAACCATATACAAGTCATGTGCCACACCACTATCCCACCTAGGCACCCATGTGTGCACAACATGGTTACTACTAACCATGTAGGCCAACCATGAAACAGTTAAAAAGATTCCAAAAATTAAAAATTCATCACAGAAACTTCTAAAACACCAAATTAAGGCTGAAAAATAAATAATTGACTAAAATAATATAAGTTTTGTTAATTTTTATAGCTATTCGAAATGTCTCTCCAATAAAAGAAATATATATTTTTTTATTTCTAGATTCCATTTATTTTCTAACATATGAAATTTCACTTGAAGTGTTTTCATGCATTTATCAACATAGTGGCATGTATGGTCATATCTTCTACAAACATCCTCCAATTAGTTAAATTAATTTTTTTTGTTTGTTCTGTAACTTCTGATGTATCTTCTTTTTTGTCTTCCTACAACCAAAGCATGTTAATCCTTTTTTACCATTTTTTCCCCTTTAGGTATTGTATATTCATAGGGATAGATATTTTTTGCAAACAATTATACATCTTATTCCATAATATACCACACTAAAAAAACTATCCATTAAATCATGACCTTCAATAAAAACAATTTCTTTCCTTATGATTATTTAGTTGAGGTTTTACATAAATTCGAAAACCGCATTTCACTTGTAATGGGGGTACATTCTTCCTAAATATATTTTCAACATTAAATGATTCTATGTGTTTCTCATATCCTTTACCAACCCAATATTTCCCAACATTATTCCAAATCAGACTAGTTTAGTATAATAAGATAAACTTTTTTGTTTAGTGGGAGTATATTTCACCTAATTCTTGAGTTTAGTTCTTTAAACATCATAATATGTTTCATTCTTTTACTATAAATCATTATTTAAATTATCACTCATCTTATTAATGTTACTTTTATCATCATGGAATATTGATTGAATTATTAAAATCCCATCTTTCGTAATAGTTTTCTTCATAAAAAGATATCCCACCATATTTCCTTATTATAAAACATCCATTTTGATATTTTTAATCTACTCAGTGTACACATCTACATTTTAATGCAATAATACTTCTAGTATATTCTTTTATCACATTCTTTCCTCAATATTCTGACTTCGTTGATGAGTTTTTTTCCTTTATTAGGACACGAAACTATTTTTTATCTCATGTGATATTAAATGTAGGTTAATTCACCTTTAAAATATTCAATATTTGAAGTATCATAATTTCTCTCAACATTAGTGGAAAAATTATGAAATCTAAGACTTTTTCATTTTTTGAAGAACTATTTTTATAACAATCATACTTAATGTTGTTACATAAAGTTCTTATTCCATTATTTAAAATGATATTTTTTCACCTAAAGTAGATTTTTTAGCTTCCTTGGATGTTTTACTCCACTTCTTCTACTGATTATTTTCATTACAATCATCATAAAATTTAACAACATTCTTATTCAGATAATTCTTATAAAACATTCCAATGCATCAACATAGAAAACAATTTTTTGGGAGTTGTTTTGTACCTTTCTCTCTAATTTTGATAATTTTTTCACATGGGATAAATAATTCTATCATTTTCTTCATTAAAAAATCAATATCCATTGATTAACATAGTACCATTATCCCATTTTCTAAAACATTTTATTTTATTTTCATCATAGCCTCAAAATTCTGTTCTTATTTGTTTTTCTTTTTTAATTATATATTGTTCATCATATCACATGTAATAATAATGTTAGAAAATTCACTAAGGGATATTTCATCTTTATATTATTAGGTAGATATTTTTTGGATAAATCTCTTACAGATTTTTTCTCAAGATTTTATTAATAATGGAAGAATATTCTTGGAAATCTCCACATCTTTATTTCTTATTGATAAATTCATTAATTATGGTAAAAAAGTAATCAATACTTCTATCATCTACTATACAGATAACATTAAAAATTCTTATCAAGATCTATAGCTTTGATTCTATAATTCCCTAGGATTTTATATGTATATATTACAACATTTTATATAATTATTCAATACATTACAGAAATAAATTCATGAAGATCATAATAGTATAGTGTATTTGGAAAATTAGAATCATAAACAACTGGTTCATAAGTAAGATACATCATTTCCCACTAAGTTTTTTATAACATCCACCTTTATTATACATATTATACATAATTATATTCTTCATAACCTAAGAAAATGAAACTTAAGAAAGTTTTATCTATGATTATCAATATGGATAAATAATCTAGATATCAATATAACATGATGGTCACACTGATTGTGGATTGTTTTTGGACTATTTGGGATGCCAGAAATAAAGCACATAAGGAAGGCTTCCTAAGATCTTTCTTGGGACTACATGTTCGGTCCTGGAGTGGTGCGATTGATCTGGACTATCTATTGATTAACTAGAACAATTAATTCTCCATGAGGTAGCTTATGGATGTCAGGATATCCATGACTTCTATCCAAATAGCAAATTCATATGGAAATGGATCTAGTGGAATCCCCAAAGAAGCATTTTTATACTAACAACTGATGGCTCCTATAATCTTAGCATCATGATAGGAGGAGGATTTTTCTATGACATAAGAGGCTTAGGGTTGATTTCTTTTAGTGGGTTCTATGTACAAGGCCATTCTATCATTGTAGAGGATATGTATTTTCTTAATGGGATAGAGATTTTTCATTCCTCTAATATTACTCCCATGGAGATTACGACTGATTCTTCAGTTATCCATAACTCTCTTCAAGGAAGAAATGACCCTCCTTGGTCTATGAATTATATTATTCAAAGATGAAGAAACGATATAGGTCTAGAAAACCTAAGTCACGCATGGAACCAAGGTATCATTGTTGTGAATTATATTTCATCCAAGGGTAACCAATGAAACCCTCTCATTATTTATTCCAATCTGGGTTCCGAGCCCGCCTGAACGTGTTGCTTTTGTTCAGGTGGATTCCCTTGGTCTCTACTATTTCAGGACATTGTGAGTTTTTTGTTTTATTTTATTAGGTAATAATGTATCCTAATTTAACCATGATAACATAAAATTGGAAAAATTCATATTTGGTGAATTCACATAAGATTATAATATTTTGAAAATGTATAAATTAAAATAGTTTCACTCATTCCATTATGGAAATTCAATCATTCTCTCACATACACATACAGAAATGTAACTAGGTCCATGCATAATTTTATGGATATAAGATCTAGGTCCACACATAACATCATGAACATGTAATCAGGTTCAAGTATAACATTGTGAACATGTATTTAGGTTAATTTATATCATTGTGGTCATATAATCATGCCCAAATATAATATTGTGAACATGTAATCTGGTTCATGTATAACATATTTACTCATGATTTATCCATCTTTAACTAATGCATTATAGGGGTTTATTGTTCCAACCCACGATGGTACCCATACATTTGTGTGCCACAATATTATAAAAAATCATCATATCAGAAGCCATGGAATGAAATGTTATTCATAAAATATTTCACCATAGTATAACCCATCTAAAATAAAATATTTTCATAAAAATATTTTCATCATAAACATAAACCACCCAAATAATTAATAAATATTGTATCATTTAATTATATCAATATTAAATCATAAGTAACATCAAATGATAAAATATTTCATGGAAAATGATTTTGGATGATTTTATAGAGAATCTCATGAGGAATATAGATGTTCCGCTTTGATAATAATATTTTAATATATAAAACGTTTTCAAAATACTTTTCCTTGAAAATAACATTGGGATCTTATAAAGTAGGCTTTAAAAATCCTATAAAAAATTCTTGAAGAAAACCTCTTATTCGACTTTGATAAATACTTTTTAATACATAAACATTATCAAAATAATTTTTTGAATATATCCTATAAAAAATTAATGGAATCTTTAAAAATAATTTAAAATATTTCATGAATAAAATAGCCTTTCCCCTTTGTAAAAATCTTGGAAAACATAAATTTTTTTCAAAATCCTTGTCATTTAAAATAAACTTGGAAACTTATTGAGGAAGATTTAAAAATAATTGAAAACATTTATTAAGGATAATATCATTTACACTTTGAAAAAACAATATAAAAAGTAAAACATGGTTAAAAATCCTTTAATAAATCATTTTCCCGGATGTTAAAATATTTGTGAAAATGTTTTTTTAAAATATAGTAATGGAAGAAAAATGGTTTTCGACTAAATAGTGAAGTCAATATAGTTTTCATTAAATAAATTCTTTTGAATTAAGGAGTATATAAATAGATTAAACTGAATATAAAAAATTTACTTTTAGTAAATATAAAATAGAGAAGAAAAGTAATAAGTTTTTTGAAATATATATTATAATATTTAATCATTGAAATAATAATCACATAAAATCCTAATAGAAAATAAAATTATAACATCAGACATTTACCTCATTGGAATCCTTAGTAGCAGTGGTCAAATTAAATAATTAAATCAAATGAAAATTTTAATATCATGAAAATAAGTATATTCATGGTAAAACATGTTAAATGGGAATCATATACACCTTATAGAATAATATAGGTCCAAAATATATCTTTGGTCTGAAAGAAGGTAATATGTGACAAATTTACATATCGATTTGGTAACTTTTGAACCTTAAACCCATGAAAGAGAGATCCAAATATTAATATTTAAATCCAAATAAATTTTAGGATAATAACTATAAAATAAATTCAATGTACGTATATACACCACTTAAAATCAATAGGTGGTGAATATTTTATGTGTCTCATAGAAGTAAAAATGTGATATTGAAATCCCTAACCTTAAGCCTCAACATCCTTCAAACACACTAAAACATCATGTATAAAAAAATATAATTTTTTTTTTGCATATATTACATAACCACACACACATATATATCTTAACATAAATTATTTACTTATGACCTTTTATTAAAAATTTATTAACAATTACTTTTTAAAAGCATGTTACAGTTAACAATTGCTTTGTGGTTCATGTATGTTTTAATTTTTTATTTTAGGTCCTCCTACATTGATAAGGGTTCCATGGTCTCCATAATTTTAAACATGATATTAATTTCATATATACTCATTATATATATTTATAGTAATTGATAAATTTTATATATAGAAAATGATATTCAACATTCATGAAGATGGTAGGCTATACATACACCTAAGTATTGTTTCCATTTTCTTAACAGATTGAATTAAAAATAATCATAAATAATATATTACCATCAAAAAATAATTTTTATTTAATATTTATAACATATTTTTATTTAAAACTGTCATTATTACCTTACATATAAATCATATGTAAATAACAAATCACATCGCTTTGCGAGGCGTTGGTGTGTCGTACACATGAGTGATGTTATCATATTAAAAATAAATTAGAAGTATATGTGATATAATAATTACATAATTAGAATTAAATTAAAAAAAATTATTTATATACATATAATATATCTTTATTACAATTTAAATTAAAATATAAATGAAAAACACGTTACATCGTTGCATGAGGAGGTAGTCCACTGTATAAATGAGCAATGTTGTTATTTTCCAATGGGAGTGTGGTAAGAAGTTAGATGTGTTATTAAAATTAAATAGATATAATAATATCATTAATATCATATATAAACATTAAATCCATAATTATATCCATCCATGAGAGTAGGTGATGGAAAATAAATAATATTGGTCCGTAAGGTTGTAATTCATCATACACACAATTGACATTTTCATTTCACAATTAATAGAAGAGGATATGTATATAGGTTATTAAATTTTCTTAACAAAATCTTAGTATATTATTTATACTGGTGTTATTATATCAGAATAATTTAATATTATTTTATGATTTATAAGATAAATTAAAAAAAATCATAGTTAAAAACATTACCTCTTCTTCGGAAATCTTCTTATGTTTAAGACAAATCCTTACTTGATTAGATTTATGATATTTAAAAGGTATCAAAGATTTTGGGAGGGATATAAGGAATTTATTTTTCAATTTCATGTATAATCCTAATGGTTTTTGAATTATGGAGTGGTGAGGAGAATGTATGTCCTTTTAAATGTGTGGTGAGTGGTAGAGTTGTAATTTTTTAAAATAAAAATGTGTACCCGTATTTTTCACATGAAATAAAGAAATAAAATGTTATAATATAGATAATAATATTTGATAAGGACTAAATTTATCTATAAAAATTCCTTTGGATATGTTTCTAGATTATTTTACCTCTTATCTTTCTAGATTAACCCTCTAATAAGCACATTTTAACTTTAACCACGATAATTAATTTTTACTGTTTTTAATATTATTTATGGTTGAAATTTAAAGATGAATTTATTAAATAGTATAATATATAATGATTCCCAATATTGAATAAATTTTTAAAAATTATAATCATAAAAGTGGAAAAATTTAAAATAAAATTAATCTCACAGACATGATAAAAAATCTGTTTTCTAATGAGAAAAGTATTAAATTTTTAAAATGTTTTTATTTAGAAATAAAAAATTAAAATTATTTAAATTATATTAAATTTGTAAATAATTAAATTAATTTTTCTTTAAAAATAATATTAAAATAAAATTTAGGTTGTAGATTCCTTGAATTTAAAGGCAATTTTTACTAAAAAACTATAAATTTTCACTATTCACTAAAAATTTTATCAATTTCAAAAAAAAGTCAAAAAAATAATAACTTCATGATAATTTTAACATTAGTATATAAAAAATTATTTTCATTTTTTAAAATTTATTTTCTGATTGTTGAAAAAATTAAATTTAAAATAAGTTCACAAAATGAGGAAAAACTGTTTTTTAGAAAAATACAATTGTTAAGTGTAAAATATGATTTATTTTATATGATGCAAGAAAACACATAGGATGAATGTTAAATATTATACTATATATATAATATAAAAAATTCATTTATATAATCCATTAAAAGTTATTTTTTAATTTATTGATGTTGAACATGTCCGTGATCATAAAAATAGTATCTCATAAAATGACTTTCTTTATTTTCAAATGGATCATATTTTATTTTCTAATTAATTGGTCACTGAAGAATTCATTTTATATAATTTTTTAAACCATATATTTTCATAATTAAGTTAATAATATTTATACCTGACATTCCAATGGCTATGTGGTAATGGTCTTGATTAAATAATAATATTTATAGTTTTTCACAGTTCATTAAAATTCGATGTTGCGTGTAACGTAAGATATTAAAGAGATTAAATTATTAGAAAAACAATATTTCATAAAAAAAAAGTAGGGTGTTATATCATAACAACATAAAATAATTTTTCCCCCACAAAATTCATCACACTGATTGAAAAAAATGAGGATACTTATGCCTTATTATATCCTCAAGCTCCCACATAAAATCGTCAAGATGGTGGATTCACCAAAAAAATATTGGCCAGGAGAGTGGTCTTATTTTTTTGTACTTTTTAGGGATAATACATAATCTCCAGAATTTTTTCCTATAAAAGATCTTTATCTACTATTGAGACCATTAATTTCATTATATGTGATGGATCAGTTATTCACTTCCACTAGAGAAGTATATGGAATGCATAGTGAACCTTAGAGAGGTTCAGTGTAAGTTCCAATCATTAATCAACCATCCCAATATGATCCAGAATTTTAATATGATAGATATATACATATCATATTTCCTATATATCTCGGTCACAATTTCATCCCCTGGTTGTTCTCTGATAAATTTCCACATCATTTATTTCTCTATAACATGAATATTCATGAAGGTTTTTCTTTCATACTAAAGAAACTAAAATAATAATATGATCCATAATTCATTTATTTATAATTTAATTATTTTACAAATAAATATGTGTATCACATGTTATCCAATAATATCAAAACTTTATATTAATCAATTCCCTAAATATTTAACATTAATTCTCCTTAAAATTTTATCTGAAAAAAATGTATCCCTAAAGACTAGAATGATTTGATCTCATATCCTTCCATTATCTACATAAATAAAATCATAATCACATATAAAGACTCATACAAAAAATTTATATACCTTAATCACTTCAAAAAATCAATAATAAAACCATATAATCTTCTAAAATAGAATTTACCCTTTATTCCATAAACAAGGTCTTATCATATCAAAAAGCATTTCCATTGGAAATTAGGGTTTATCCTTACATTTATAAATGATTATAAGTTTATCTGGAATATAAAATATGATTTAATTATTCTAGAATCTATTTAGAGTGGGATAATAACATAAAATTTAACTAAAGTATAAATAAAAATATTTTTATATATCTCATTCATACAAAATCCAACATGATATTCCACACTAAAGAGTGCCCTAATTATCATGATTCACATCAGTTTTGGATATTTCATAATATTTATGTCACACCCCAACCGCGGATGTCCGAAATTTTTTCTCCTTTCTTAGTCCCGGTTTAATTTTTTCGAAGATTAATTGCGTTGGCGGTTTCGCGCTGGTGCGCGGTCACTGCATCATTAGCGGTGACCGTGCGTTCAGCCCGGGTGACCGTGCGTTCAGCCCGGGTGACCGTGCGTTCAGCCCGGGTGACCGTGTGTTCACCCGGCATGTTTAAATATTATAATTTTTATGTTGATATTTTATTATTAACGCTATTTAAGTTGTGTTATTAATATGATAGTTAATTTTATTTTATATATTTTTATGTATGTTTTATATATATATGTATAATAATGTATATATACATATAGGTCTATATATGTTTATGTATATATCTATATATGTATAAATATATATATGTGTAGTATCTTTAAATTATTTTATTATTTTAAATATTTGATCAAAATAATTATTATTAGAATTAGCTAATTTATATTTTATAATTATTATAAGTTTTATTATTATTATTATAAGTTTTATCATTATTATCATTATTATTATAAAGTTTCATCATTATTATTATAAAGTTTTTATATTATTATTATTATAACGTTTTATTATTATTATTAATATTAAAAGGTTTTATTATTATTATACATTTTATTATTATTATTATAATGTTTTACTATTATTATTATTATATTTATTAAAATTATTATTATAATGTTATTATTATTATTATAATTATTATTATTATTATTTTTATCATATATATATATATATATGTTATAACACCCTAAAACTAACCCTACCCTAACCCTACTCCCGCCGCCGCCCCCTCTTCCCTCACTCTCTCCCTTCTTTCTCTCTTCTCTCTCTCTCCCCTCTCCCGCAACCCCCTCTCCCTTCTCTCTTCCCGCAGCCCCTCTGCGCGCCTCCCTCCTTCAGCCCGCCGCCCATTTTTGGCGTCCCGCTTCACCCCCGTCCCGGCCCTGCCTCCGGCGTCCACGGCCTCCCGCTCTGCTGCTCCTCCGCCGGCCTCCTCTCCCATGACCTCGCCGCGGCCTGCAACCGGCACCTCCAACCCAACCGAACCGCCGCACCACCTCCATCTCCGATGCAACCCTCCGTTGTTCCGGCCTCGCCCTGCGCATCCCTCCGTCGTTCCGGCATCACCGTTCCGGCACTGCACCACCACCCTCCTCCTTGCTGCACCCCCGCCTTGCACCTCCAGCTGTTCTCCCGCGTCAGCGCTCTCCTCTCCGGTGACCTCGCCCGTCCCGGTCTAGCTGTGCTCCCCTCCTTCACCCTACTGCCCGAGCCATACCACCTCCTTCCCAGCTTTCCTTCGCCGACCGCACCTCCTGTCTGGCCTCTCCTGTGCTCTCCTCCAGCGCCGACCTCCGGCACCTGAGGCCTCCCGCTCTGGTGCCCTCCTCCGTGCGACCTCCTCCCTACACAGTCCTGCCGCTGGCCGCACCTGGTGAGTTGTCGGCACCCCCCCCCCCCCACCTTTGTTTTATTATTTTTGTAATTGTGATATTATTTTATTATGTCATTATTATAATTAATGTAATCTTATTATTATTATTATTATTATATTATTATTATTATTATTATTGTTACTATTATTATTATAATTATTATCATATTATTATGTTTATTATTATTATAATTATTATCATATTAATATTATTATTATTATTTTTATTATTATTATTACATTATTATTATTATTATTATCATATTAATATTATGAAGTTATTATTATTATAATTATAGTTACTAACATATTATTAATATTATTATTATTATTATTATTATTATTATTATCATTATTGTTATAATTATTATTGTTATTATTATTATTCTTATTATATTATATTAATATTTCTATTATGATTATGATAATATTATAATTATGTCATATTATTATTGTTATTATTATTATATCATTATCATTATTTTTATTAAGTTGTTATTATTATTCTCATTATGTTATTGTAATTATTATTATGACTATGTTATTATTTTATTATGGTTATTTCTATTATGTTATTAGTATCATTGAACCCGTTTAACGGTCTACTATTTTAGGACATGTTTGACGGCGCAATACGGTGCGCCCTTCTTCGCAACGGGAGATTTGCGCTGTGTCATTCTTCGTTCCGATTCGAGGTAGGTCTCTCATTGCACTCGCCTTTAAATTTAGAATTTATTTATTCCTTGTCTTTTTATTGAGTTTCAGTTAATTTAAAGGTATTATTAAGTAGATATTTATAGTATGGTGATCTGCTGATAAATAAAAGCTGTTTAATTCTAGCGTTTCATTGAAAGTGTTTTCTTGGTTTCAATTACGTGCTTCCATGGTAATATTGCTAAATGGTTCTTTATGAAATGTGAAATTGTGTTTTGAAATGTTTTTGGTGTGTGTAAATTAGTAGGTGTATTGTTTGTGGAAAAAAAAGGTGTTTCTTAGAACCATGATTTGGCGAAATGGCGTATGACCTTTAAACTCGATTTTGAAAACTTTAAGTGTGGTTCTTGGTTGTTGAAAAATGTTTTCCTTTGACCAGTGATTAAAATTTTGGTTCTCATTTGAGAAATATTATTCCTTCAAAAAGTGATTAAAGGCCCGGTTGTCTCTTGATAAAAGTGGGGTGCGTTTGGATATTGGAAAATGATTCTACTTATAAAGCAAGTGTGTTTCTCATTTTCAATGAAATGGTGTGTGTCGTATCCCTTTTGAAATGCTTTGGTATTAATTGGTTTAAATGTAAATGATGTGGCGGCCCGGTTGGCACTTTGTTAATTGTGAACTGACTACTTATATATATACGCACTTATGGGGCATCTCTACAAAGGGACTTCCCTTCGAGGGTTTTCGTGTAGCGGTGTCCGTGTAAGGGGTTGGAAAGTGCGGTGAGATGAGTCACGCGTGCAAGGGCCTCCCACTTACACAGTATCTTAAAACTACTATGGGTTCTTGGGCGTCTTTTAGAGAATCGAGTGACGGTTGCTGGCTAACCCCGATTAGACGGGTTAGTCCCCCCTTGGTAGGTAAGGCCTTGTGGGGTGTGCCATTGGTTGGCTGTTAGGGCGGCCAGTTGGTTATTGACTATAGAGTACCATGACGGCAGGTAGTCTGAACCCGAGTACGTCCAGGGGTTTTCTAGGGATGTTTAGGATCGCCCATGGTTATTGCTTACGACTTCTGGTTTACTTTCACTTGCACTTGTTTTTCCCTGCTTGTTTACTTTCAGTTCTTTTTACAGCTTGTACTAGTCACTTTGTGGAAATGGTTTTCAAATGAAAAATGTTTTTTTCTCTTGTGTAGTAAAATTGAAAATGTAACACTTCTTTATCTTTTAGAAAAAAATTTAGAATCAAGTAAAAGAAATTCAACTTTTGAAAAGGAATAAGGGTAATGGCTCGTGTTTAGATTTTCAAGTGAAATAGTATAAAAGCTTACTTTTATACATTGTAATTCAAACCTGGAATTTGTAGATTCTTTATTTACTGGCAGTGCTTTGGGATTTGTTGTTGGGATCACCTACTGAGTACTTTTGTGCTCACACCTATCTTTTACCATTTCAGTTGCAGGTTCCTTGTGTTCAGGTTTTCCTGGCTTGAGTCGCTCAGTGAGAGAGCGACGTTGGTTGTAGTTGGTTGGTGACCCGTGAGGTCACATGGAGGTATGTCGTGGTGTAGTTTTGTTTATGTCTTTAGTGTTTGTATGTTTGTTTAGTTTGTATTCTTTCTTTCGATCCTGTTTTTAGTTTGGGCTGAAATCGTTCTCATGTGTTCTCTATGATTCCCTGACGCTTGTCGCCATCCTGGGAGGATCGGGAACACCTCTCGGGACTTGCCGCGGACCGGCTCGGGTGATTGGTTCAGGGTCGACCCGGGATGGTTCATGACAAAATGGTATCAGAGGAGGTTCTTGTTATTTTGGGTTGTCCGGTAGAAGGATATTAGGACTGTCGGAACTCGAGGGGTAGGTGCGGGAAGAGCGTCGCGAACTCTTGCTCGCAATGATGCTCGAGTTACCAGGGGTAGTTCGGGAATTGTGTCTTTATCTCTTTCTGGTTTGTTTTGGATTGAGAGATGACAACGGAGGCAAGCCGATGTTATGTCATGATTTCACATGGAGTAGTGACCCATGTGGAGTCTGAGTACATGGTTTGAATTCCTCCTAGTGGTCGACGCTGACTTCGGACATGGCCCACTACCATGTCGTCAGGTTGAGCATGACTACTAGTCCCTCACTCTAGTGGTTGATGTAAATTTGGATGCTGCTTTTGTTTTGGCCTGTGTAAGTACGTTTTTGGAAATGAAAAAGGTTTTTGAAAAATTGGACTGGTTTCGTTTAAAAGACTTTGAATGTGTGAAATGAGTTTTAAAACTGAAATCTCTTGATTTGGAAATCTGTTGTTTGCTTGGAGTTGGTTCAGAATGGTTTGGGGTGAAACCTCGGTTCTTCTTTATGAATGTTCTCACATGTGTGAGAATGCATGGAAAAATGCGCGTTGGTACGAGTATAAATGGACTGTGGATAAAGACATGTGCAACGGGTCATGGGAGTACCTGGGTGTGTTTGAAATTAAGGGCTTGACTTTGTTTTCTCAATTGGTTTAAAAAGGGGAAATGGTTTTGGAAAGTTTTTGGTTTGAAAGTGGATTGGTATTTGGAAAGTGATCTTGAAAAAGGGTGGTTTTGAAATCTAAAATGAAAAGGGAATTTTAAAGAGGAGATTTTATTTTGGGTTGTGTTGTATTTGTTTGATCCTTGTGCTAATTGTTTTGATGAAGGGGCTTTTATTGATGTCGCTTCGGTTTGATGTTGGTTTTGGCTTTGTGTTTTATATGTCGCTTAGGAAATGCCGCCCAGAAAGGTCTCTAAGGATTTTGATAGTTCATGCCCCATTTTTGGTCCTCCTCAGACTTTGCCTATTCTCCATGGTGATCAGGGTCCGTTAGAAGCAGTAAAATGGCTCGAGGAAGTGGTGTGTATCTTTAGAACGTTGGGAACTCCCGATAATGTTAAGGTTCGTGCAATTATAGAGTTGTTTGAGGGTCCAGCTTTGGACCGGTGGAAAATGGTTACCCCACCGTCAATGCAAGTTGAAATGATGTGGGATGTCTTTAAAACCATTTTCATCCAATGGTTTGTATCTGAGGAAGTGAAGCTGGAGAAAAAGAGAGAGCCTGTGCATATTCAGCAAGGCCAACGGACGGTGAAGGCATATGTTGACCATTTTAAGGAATTGCTTTCCTTTTCTCCGGAGGTAGCATCACATGAGCTCATGAAGGCCTCTATTTTCACTGGGGGTCTTCATCCAGAGATCAAGGAGCGGGTCCTCCCTCTTAAAGACCAACGTTTTGAGAAGCTGGTGGAGGAAGCATTTTTGGCTGAGTTGGTTTTCGGAACATAGTTGGTTAGTACTCCAGCATCCCCAATTGCTCATAAGAGTTTCCCTTCTGGTGTGGAAAATACGCCAGCGATACCTCTTCCTAAGGAGTTATCCCCTTTGGTCCCAGCTTCCAGTTCATCAGATTGTTCAATGGTATGCTATCAGTGTGGTTGTTTCGGGCATTTAAAGTCGTCTTGTCGCAACCCTCTGAAGACGTGTCATAGATGCAGTTGTCTTGGTCATCTGGAGAAGTTTTGCAGGAAGCGTCGCTTGAAGAGGACGTTGTGATGGGAGAATGTCAGTACCTGACTGTGAGGCAGAAGATGCTTCATCCATCAGAGCCCCAGCCACAAGCCTCAGGGTGAAGCTCGTGCACAGTCAGGAGTTCCCAGGGTTGTGAAGCCTTGGTCCAGGTTCTGTTTTCCGTATTGATGATGGTATAACTAAAAACCCTTTTTATATTTGTTTCCCTACTATTGAGGTTTCAACAATGTTGTAAATGCGTTGTTTTTCTATAAAGTGACGATGGAATTTCTCTATGATAATCTAAGCGGACTTGTCGTGTGAATGTAATATTCTGAATCGGGTGTCCTTCCTAAAAGTGTGTTTGACCCTCGTGTGGATTGACCTTGTTTTAGTTATGTTGTCGATGTGGTTATGTTTTCTGGACTCCAATGGATCATGTCTCCAATTTGATGTGGGTTAAATATTCTTCTGTGGGTTCTCCCTAGTGTTGAAGTTGTTGACTCTGGTCGAGGGTTCAACGTTCGATGGAGGTGTCGTTTTGATGGTGTTATAGGAGTCGGTTTGGATCGGTTATGAGTTCCCGCCATGGACCCGCCTCCTTGTGGTAGTATATTTTGGGTGTTAAATTTTCGAACCAGTTAAATTCTTGTGGTGGGGAGAACCCCTTCGTGTTCTCCCCTCAACCTCGGGCTTCATCTTTCTCTTGGATCGGTCGGGTGTGACCTGTGTAGAGTAAGGTCATCCCGGGATTCTCAGTTCTCTTCGGTTACTTTGGTTCCGTTGGGGCATGGACTTAAATCTTGACCGACTTTTGGCCTGGTGACTTTCTGGGGGCAGAAAGTGTCTGTGGTGGGGAAAATTGTCACACCCCGACCGCGGATGTCCGAAATTTTTTCTCCTTTCTTAGTCCCGGTTTAATTTTTTCGAAGATTAATTGTGTTGGCGGTTTCGCGCCGGTGCGCGGTCACTGCATTGTTAGTGGTGAACGTGCGTTCATCCCGGGTGACCGTGTGTTCACCCGGCATGTTTAAATATTATAATTTTTATGTTTATATTTTATTATTAACGCTATTTAAGTTGTGTTATTAATATGATAGTTAATTTTATTTTATATATGTTTATGTATGTTTTATATATATATGTATAATAATGTATATATACATATAGGTCTATATATGTTTATGTATATATCTATATATGTATAAATATATATATGTGTACTATCTTTAAATTATTTTATTATTTTAAATATTTGATCAAAATAATTATTATTAGAATTAGCTAATTTATATTTTATTATTATTATAAGTTTTATTATTATTATTATAAGTTTTATCATTATTATCATTATTATTATAAAGTTTCATCATTATTATTATAAAGTTTTTATATTATTATTATTATAACGTTTTATTATTATTATTAATATTAAAAGGTTTTATTATTATTATACATTTTATTATTATTATTATAATGTTTTACTATTATTATTATTATATTTATTAACATTATTATTATAATGTTATTATTATTATTATAATTATTATTATTATTATTTTTATCATATATATATATATATATGTTATAACACCCTAAAACTAACCCTACCCTAACCCTACACCCGCCGCCGCCCCCTCTTCCCTCACTCTCTCCCTTCTTTCTCTCTTCTCTCTCTCTCCCCTCTCCCGCAACCCCCTCTCCCTTCTCTCTTCCCGCAGTCCCTCTGCGCGCCTCCCTCCTTCAGCCTGCCGCCCATTTCCGGCGTCCCGCTTCACCCCCGTCCCGGCCCTGCCTCCTGCCTCCGGCGTCCGCGGCCTCCCGCTCTGCTGCTCCTCCACCGGCCTCCTCTCCCCCAACCTCGCCGCGGCCTGCAACCGGCACCTCCAACCCAACTGAACCGCTGCACCACCTCCATCTCCGGCGCATCCCTTCGTCGTTCCGGCCTCGCCCTGCGCATCCCTCCGCCGTTCCGGCCTCGCCGTTCCGGCACCGCACCACCACCCTCCGCCTTGCCGCACCCCCGCCTCGCACCTCCAGTTGTTCTCCCTCGTCGGCTCTCTCCTCTCCGGTGACCTCGCCCGTCCCGGTCTAGCTGCGCTCCCCTCCTGCACCCTCCTGCCCGAGCCGTACCACCTCCTTCCCGGCTTTCCTTCGCCGACCGCACCTCCCGTCCGGCCTCTCCTGCACTCTCCTCCAGCGCCGACCTCCGGCACCTGTGGCCTCCCGCTCTGGTGCCCTCCGCCGTGCGACCTCCTCCCTACACAGTCCTGCCGCCGGCCGCACCTGGTGAGTTGCCGGCACCCCCCCCCCCCACCTTTGTTTTATTATTTTTGTAATTGTGATATTATTTTATTATGTCATTATTATAATTAATGTAATCTTATTATTATTATTATTATTATTATTATTATTATTATTATATTATTATTATTATTATTATTATTG
The DNA here is from genome assembly GCA_963277665.1 of Viscum album. NCBI lineage: Eukaryota > Viridiplantae > Streptophyta > Magnoliopsida > Santalales > Viscaceae > Viscum > Viscum album. The sequence continues at coordinate 855,910,355 of OY728155.1, read as the reverse complement.
TTACTATTATTATTATAATTATTATCATATTATTATGTTTATTATTATTATAATTATTATCATATTATTATTATTATTATTATTATTATTATTATTACTACATTATTATTATTATTATTGTTATCATATTAATATTATGAAGTTATTATTATCATAATTATAGTTACTAACATATTATTAATATTATTATTATTATTATTATTATTATTATCATTATTGTTATAATTATTATTATTATTATTTAATTATCATATTATTATTATTATTATTATTATATTATTATTATTATTATTATATTAATATTGCTATTATGATTATGATAATATTATAATTATGTCATATTATTATTGTTATTATTATTATATCTTTATCATTATTTTTATTAAGTTGTTATTATTATTCTCATTATGTTATTGTAATTATTATTATGACTATGTTATTATTTTATTATGGTTATTTCTATTATGTTATTAATATCGTTGAACCCGTTTAACGGTCTACTGTTTTAGGACCTGTTTGACGGTGCAATACGGTGCGCCCTTCTTCGCAACGGGAGATTTGTGCCGTGTCATTATTTGTTCCTATTCGAGGTAGGTCTCTCATTGCACTCGCCTTTAAATTTAGAATTTATTTATTCCTTGTCTTTTTATTGAGTTTCAGTAAATTTAAAGGTATTAGTAAGTAGATATTTATAGTATGGTGATCTGCTGATAAATGAAAGCTGTTTAATTCTAGCATTTCATTGAAAGTGTTTTCTTGGTTTCAATTATGTGATTCCATGGTAATATTGCTAAATGGTTCTTTAGGAAATGTGAAATTGTGTTTTGAAATGCTTTTGGTGTGTGTAAATTAGTAGGTGTATTGTTTGTGGAAAAAAAGGTGTTTCTTAGAACCTTGATTTGGGGAAATGTCGTATGACCTTTAAACTCGATTTTGAAAACTTTAAGTGTGGTTATTGGTTGTTGAAAAAGGTTTTCCTTTGACGCGTGATTAAAAGTTTGGTTCTCATTTGAGAAATATTATTCCTTCAAAAAGTGATTAAAGGCCCGGTTGGCTCTTGATAAAAGTGGGGTGCGTTTGGATATTGGAAAATGATTCTACTTGTAAAGCAATTGTGTTTCTGGTTTTCAATGAAATGGCGTGTGTCGTATCCCTTTTGAAATGCTTTGGTATTAATTGGTTTAAATGTAAATGATGTGGCGGCCCGGTTGGCACTTTGTTAATTGTGAACTGACTACTTATATATATACGCACTTATGGGGCATCTCTACAGAGGGACTTCCCTTCGAGGGTTGTCGTGTAGTGGTGTCCGTGTAAGGGGTTGGCAAGTGCGGTGAGATGAGTCACGCGTGCGAGGGCCTCCCACTTACACAGTATCATTAAAACTATTGTGGGATCTTGGGCGTCTTTTAGAGAATCGAGTAACGGTTGCTGGCTAACCCCGATTAGACGGGTTAGTCCCCCCTTGGTAGGTAAGGCCTTGTGGGGCGTGCCACAGGTTGGCTGTTAGGGCGGCCAGTTGGTTATTGACTATAGAGTACCATGCCGGTAGGTAGTCTGAACCCGAGTACGTCCAGGGGTCTTCTAGGGATGTTTAGGATCACCCATGGTTATTTCTTATGACTTCTGGTTTACTTTCACTTGCACTTATTTTTCCCTGCTTGTTTACTTTCAGTTCTTGTTTACAGATTGTACTGGTTACTTTGTGGAAATGGTTTTCAAATGAAAAATGTGTTTTTCTCTTGTGTAGTAAAATTGAAAATGTAACACTTCTTTATCTTTTAGAAAAAATTTAGAATCAATGAAAAGAAATTCGACTTTTGGAAAGGAATAAGGGTAATGGCTCGTGTTTATATTTTGAAATGAAACAGTATAAAAGCTTACTTTTATACATTGTAGTTCAAACCTGGAATTTGTAGATTCTTTATTTACTGGCAGTGCTTTGGGATATTTTTTTGGGCTCACCTACTGAGTACTTTTGTGCTCGCGCCTATCTTTTACCATTTCAGTTGTAGGTTCCTTGTGTTCAGGTTTTCCTATCTTGAGTCGCTCAGTGAGAGAGCGATGTTGGTTGTAGTTGGGTGGTGACCCGCGAGGTCACATGGAGGTATATCGTGGTGTAGTTTTGTTTATGTCTTTACTGTTTGTATGTTTGTTTAGTTTGTATTCTTTCTTTCGATCCTGTTTTTAGTTTGTGCTGAAATCGTTCTCATGTGTTCTCTATGATGCCCTGGCGCTTGTTGCCATCCCGGGAGGATCGGGAATGCCTCTCGGGACTTGCCGTGGACCGGCTTGGGTGATCGGTTCAGGGTCGACCCGGGCTGGTTCGTGACAATTTACCATTGTCCTTTTTATTAAGAAAAAATTTCGGCTTATCATCCAAATTATCATTAAAATTAGGGAATTTATTTTCATAATACCCAAACAATTTTCATTTGAAGAATTGTAGTGTGTGTGGTACATTCTGTTAATATATCTCTATATTCATTTCATTGGTTATCCTATTCACACCTATTCTATATTATTTCTCTCAATGGCTCGGCTTCCCACACTTGAAACACTTATGTATTCCATTCATACACACATGTATGTTCTCCTTATAGAATTTTTTGTATGTAGGAGATATATAATTTTTCATCTCCCAATGTGACATATCATTGCAACATTCGTTGAACCACATCTTCCATTTCCTGTCACCAAAACCAAGAGGTTTCCCAACTTCCAATTCACTATTTAGTGCACCTAGAATTATTTGTTCATATATTCCAAATTCCTTTATGGTTAACACCCTTTGGAGATTTGAATTTAATCCACTGAAAAATTATTCAACCATACTTTACGGATGAATGATAATAACTAAAGGGTACTTCATAAGTCTTGTAAAATTTTATTCCTAGGTACTCATAGATTCATCATCATTCTTCTTAAGAATGATGAATTCCTCCTCAATTTGTGTTAAAAAAATATTATAAAAGTACATATTTCCAAATAAGAATTTAAAATTATCCCACTAAATGGATACAATTTATTATTTTTGCCTTGTACTATTAACACCATTCCACCATTTACCCTCCAACCATACAAATGGTAAACAACCAAAATGAATTTTAAATTCTATAAAAACTAGATAATGGAAAATATATTTTTACTGGTACTAATCCATTACTCGAGTTCTAATGGTATGTTGAACCACAAAATAATATAGGAATTTTCATTATGAAGGAATAAAATAAATTTTTTTCACTCCCTTGATCTTTTGGGAGTTCTATATGATTCATATCTGGAGGAATTTATGTGATCATAAAAATGGTACTATTCATTGCAGCTCACATAACATTTGGTTACTTAGGAGGAAAGTCATTTAATTTTCTTCTACATTGAACATTAACATAGTTCCTTTGTGTTCATTCCATTGGATAAATTCAAATACCATAGTGTACGCAATAATAATCATAGAGGCAATCCACAAAATCATAATAAATCACATATAGGATGTCTAAATCATGACACCTTATTTTGAATTTATGAAACCATAAGATTAAACTTGTCTATTCGTGGTCATTATTTGAATCCATCACAGTGGTTCTAAAAGTATTTTTTATTTACCAAATAATATTCACTGGGAGTGTCAAACCAGGTGTCCATCAAGCCTCATTGTTGGGCACTATGTCCTAATCATGTCTATCTCAACATAAAATTTTAGAATTAATTACCCTTAAGCACCTTGAATCCATATCCACAACCACATGTAGTATCAAAAATGGTATATAATTTCTTATAAACCACACATATAACTTTTAAAAAATTGCAAGACACTTTCCTATAAATTGACATATCCTTAGATATATTCTTAGGGATCATACAAATTTTTTATCATTATAGTATCCAAAAGTTAACTATACCATTCCTTTGATACCAGAAATAGTGACCATGCATTTCAAAAATATATATTACATATTTTTAGATGAATTTTAATTACAATATAAAAATATGGTCTTATGTATAGTAATAGTTTATTATCTTTTGAAATAAAGAAACATAGAAAATGTGTTCATAAGTGAGATACATCATTTCATAAAATCTTCTTCAAAAAAACACCCTTCTTATAAAAAAATACATAATAACTTTATTCATAACATTAAAAAATGAAATAAAAGAAAATGTGATCTTAGCCACTCTATAAGGGTAAATAAGGTAGATATTACCATAACATGATCATAAGGGTATGTGAACGTGAGAATAACATTTTAAAAACCAAACCCTGCATATTATATATCATAAACTAGAATCATTTCATAAATCATGGAAGTTCATAAGACATGAATGATAATAGAATCAAAGAAAATTATTGATTAGAATATAATATTATCATAATATAGAGATTTTTGTTAACAACATGAGATTATAATATTATAAACATGTAAAAATATAAATAGGTTCACTCATTTAATGAAGGACGTGAAATAATTCCCTCACATAAATGTATGGACATAAAACTAGGTCCACACAAAATCATATGAAAAAAAAATCATTGTCTATGAATAACAATGTGAACATGTAATCAGGTTCATGCATAATATTTTGAACATGTAATATGGTTAATACATTACATTTTGATCATGTAATTAGGTTCATGTATAACATTATGAACATGTAATCAGGTTTATGCTAAACATATTTAATCCTGAGTTATTCATCTTTACCCAATGCATTAGAGTGAGATATATGCACCACTCATCACATAATCCATATATATATGTGGCACAAGATCATGAAACATTCATCATATCAAAACCCATAAAAATAAATGGAATTTATAAAACATTTCATCCTAGAAAAATCATGGAAACAAATAAAGGAATCTTTAAAAATCAATTAAAACATTTCTTAAGGAAAATAAATTTCCAAATTTGGAAATACCTTCTAAAAAATATATTGAAAATATTTTTATTTTAAAATGAAATTGGAAACATAGAAAGTATGATTTAAAAATATATTAAAACATTTATTGAGTAAAATATCCTTTTCTATTTGAAAAAAAAATTTATAACATAAAAATTTATCAAAATAAAATTCAATTAGAATAACCTTGTAAAATTATAAGGGAATCATTAAAAATCATTTAAAATATTTCTTGAGCGAAATATCATCTCAAATTGAAAAACGCATTCAAAAAATTAAACTGTGGGTAAAAAATAATTAATAATTTGTTTGGTTAGTTTTAAAACATTTTGGAAAATATTTTAAAAAAATAAGGGTATGGAAGAAAACGGGGCTCCAGCCGAAGAGAGGAATAAATTTTTTTTTAGTTAAAAAATATTTTGGAATCATGAGTAAATAAAGAGGGTTAAATGAATAGAAAACAATTATTCTCAATAAATAAGAAAATTATAATAAAATTAATGAGTTTATTCAGTGACATATGATACAAATTCATCTTCAAAATCAAGATCATAAAAAGTTCCAATAAATAATGAGATTATAACACTAAACATTTAATATAATTGTATCAGTTGAATCCTAGGCCCCATTGAAGAAAAAAATCCAAACTTATAATAGAATTAAAATAATTATATTCATGAAATATCATGTAAATGTGTTGGTATATACTACCCATAGAAGAAGATAGGTGCATAACATATTTTATATCCCAAAAAAGGTAATTTGATACAAAATCCATTTCCGTGTTGGTCAATTTTGAACTGAACATACCTAGGAAGTGAGATCCTAAAAATGTTATTAAAATCATAACAATTTTATAATTAATAATAATAATATAAATTATTGGGTATTATATACACCATATAAAATAAATATATGGTGAATATGGAATGTATATCAAAGAAGTAAAACGTGTGACCAAAATTCCCCACCATAAGTCTCTACTTCCTTATTACACATTCTAAATACATTTATAATAAATATAAGTTTATTATAAATATATTAAGGAGCCATTATTATATATATAATAACATATATTATTTACTTATGACCATTTATTACCTATTTTTGAACAATTCCTTTTTAAAATCATGTTACATGTAATGACTGTTTTTTTTTCATGTATGTTTTTATTTTTTATTTTTGGTCCACCTAATTTGATAATTCTTCCATAATATCCATAATTTAAAACATGATAAAAATATAATATATATTTAGTATATTTTTATTTAGATTAAACCATAAAATTTAGTTATTGAAAAATAAATACAACATTAATGGAGGCGGTAGGTCATATGTATACATGAACACTATTAACATTTTCTTAACACATTGAATTAAATTAGGGAAAATAATATATTAACATTAAGTCACAATTTCTATGTCATATATATTACATATTTTTATTTAATTCTATCTATATTTCCATCTATGTAAATGGTTTATGAATGATGAATCGCATCGCTTTGTGATGGTGTAGTTTTTCGTACATAGGTGCACCATTATCGTATTCCCATGAAATGAAAATAAGAGGTTATATGTGAAATAATTATTTAATAAGTATATTTATGTTTAAAATTTCATGTATACTAATTTAATTTATCATTAGTACTATCCATGTAAAACTGAAATGAAAACAGATCATACCAATTCTTGAGGGGGTTTCCCGCCATACACAAAAGCGACATTATTATTTTCCATTGGGTTGGTATGTAAGAATGTATAAGGTGTATTATAATTAAATATGTATAATAATAAAATAAATATAATATATATATATATATATATTAAATCAATCATTATATCCACCAGTGATAGGTGGTGATGGAAAATGAATGGCATTGGTTCATGTGGTGGTAGTCTGTCGTACACATAATCAACAGATTCATTTACCGTTTGATAGAAGATGAGAGGGATATTTTTTTATGGCAATAAAATAATAACATATCATTATATTGGATATATTTGTGATATTATATCATCATAATTTAAAAATATTTTATTTAGTTATATTCAGAAGTAAAAAAAATGTATAGTTATAAAACATTACATCGTCTTCAGACAACCTCTTTATGTTTTACTTGATTCCTTCTTATATTGTATTTATAATCTAAAAAAGACTCATGAATGTGGGTATGGATGTATTTAACTGATTTTTTAGGTATTTTATGAATGGATGGGTTCTGGATGAATGAAGTGGAGAGCATAGTGGGTGGCATTTTATAAGTGATGTTAGTGGTACACGTGTAATTTTTGAAAAGAAAAAGGTATACTTATGTATTTCACATGCCATAAGGATCCAAAATATTCCATACTATAACCATAGTGGTGATATGATTATAATTTTTCCTTAAAATTGGTATTTAAAAATTTTCAAGGTCATTTTACTCTTTATGTTTATATTTTCACCCCTCGTAAATTCATTTTAGCATTATCTAAATTAGTTAATTTATAAGTTTTTTACGATTCATTGTGATAAAAATTTAATTTTTCCATATTAGATAACATAAAAAAAATTATTCCAGATATGGAATAAATTTTTCCAAATTACATTCATATATGTATAAAACAATTATTTAAAAATAATCTCATTGACATGACGAAAAAGAGGGTTTTTAAATATGAGAGTTTCAAAAGATTGTATATAAAAACTCAATATGAAATTGATTCCAATGAAAAAAATTGGATTAATATCTATATTTTTTAAAAAAATAATTTTATTAACCTATTAAAATAATACATAACATGTATATTCCATGAATGAAAATATAGCCTTTTATTAAAAACCAGTATTTTTCACTATTAGTTGAAATTTTTATAATTTCAGAAAATTCTGAAAAATATAATCCCAAGATAATTTTAAAATTTTTATTTAAAAAATAAATTTATTTTTTCAAATAAAGTTTCTTAAATTTTTACGATTTAACTTTAAAATAAGTACACAAAATATGATATAATTTTTTTTAGAAAAAAACAGTTTTTAGTCAAAAATTAGAATTATTTATTCTCATTAGTAGAACAAAAATATGTTTAATTTTAAATATTATGTTGAATATATATTAATACTTTGTGATATTCCTTTAAAACTCAGTGTTGGGTGTAATTCAAGATATCATTGAAATTAATTTATTCAAAAAATATATTTAATAAAACTAAGGGTATTACAGATTCCACCACATTAATATTTTCCTTGAAGATACGTTTGAGATTATCCCAAAACTGCATACATATCATGAGGTGAATCACCATTATATATACATTTTATTACAAATACTTAAGACTACTATTTCTATATTTTCCATCTAACTCATGATTTATTTTAAAAGAATGTATCATAGGATTATCTTTTTCAATTGTTGGAAACCCAACAATAGCATCATCATTCACCTCTAGGCCAAGAGTCATAATATAATTTGTCATTATATTTTAATATCTATGATAATTTTTTCCATATAAATTTGAAATAAATCTATTATTAACTGATTGGATGTTATCTATGATAGGAATAATTAGCATCCTATATAGGGAACTTAGATGCTCTGATATCAGTTGATATTCTCAGGATTGTGAGAACCATTGAGAAGGGGTGGGGTGAATCAGTGGTTTTAAAATATTATTTCCTCTCCCTTTAAATTAAAACCATTAACATGAAAGAGTTTCTAACCTTTTAGAAATTGTATATATCAACCACACATTTTCATAAATGATATAAAATTAAATCAGATCACAAATGATTTATAATGTTCTCTCCAATTGTGGGAGACTACATCTTTTCTATGGAGAATCCCATTGATTCATATAACTTCACTATAATAATAATTCATTAAAACTAATATAAAACTTTTTAGAATCATTCTATATCCTTATAGGAAATAATATTGAATCTATTCAATTTTAATGTATATATTATCTTTTTATCTAAATAAGATTGTAAATCTTTAGAAATATCTCCCATAACATCATCTAAAAATTCGTTATCCAATATACCATGTCCCATAAAAATATAAATTATGTTATATTTATTCATCTATTATAACTTAGTTTTGTGTTCATTAAACATTTTCTGGAACTTTTCCCAGTATTACTCTGTTGGGTACCACTTCCTGGTATCTTAGACTATTACACTTCTTCTCTTAGCCTATTTTTCTTCAACCATGACATTACTTAGTTTTAAACTCACACTACATAAACCTTATCTATTATACTCTCAGTATGGAATCTATTTTCAATAAATTTTCATCATATCATAATATTTATTTCTCATACGAATAGTGTTCTCGTATATTTTTTCAATAATTTCACCCTGTTGTGGACGATCAAACTCAGGAGAAAACGTAGGATGTAAAATATTTTTTCAACTAAACTCAAATGGAATTTTAAAATTCTCTTTAAAATATACATTTTTTTGGATTCCACTGAAAAAATTGACAAAAATAATTAATTTTCTTTAAAGAAAACTATTTCTTTAAACATCATTAGAATTGATAGATAAACAAATGTTTAAGGATCAACATAACATCATTATTATTGTCATTACATAGACTATATTATTCTCCAAAATAATATTTCCATAAAATATATGTTTTATGAATTTCATAAGAACATATACAAATGGTGAATTCATCCTCTATCTGGTGATATTTTTAAAATCTCCAAAATCATATTGTTTCACAGATGTTTTTTTATGAGATTAGGATCATTCCTCCCTATGATAAAACATTGAAAAATCAATTAGACTTTAAATTCTCCTAATGCTGGATTCAATGATCAGCATCACTCTAATACTGATTTACATACTTATTCACCATTGAGTATTCATTGACTATATAATAATATTTACATGCCACTATCTGATCAAACATAGCAGTTATCTATTTGATGATCATTATAAAGGCTTTTTAGTAATCTGTTGAACTTTCCATCTACAATATGGACAATAAATATATCATATAAAACACATTCTGATGGATATTTTTATAATTTACTTGATATAATAGTTTTAAAATAGAATAATCCTCTACAGTATTACATTTTTTAACTTTATACTATGTTCATCATCAACTTTGTAAATTCATATTTGTAATGATTCCACCTTAAAAGGTATAAACCATGTCTATTTGGAAACTTTATATTGAACTTTATAAAACTAAAACCCAAAATTTTTATTTGGATATTTATACAAGCAATATTTCTAAAAAATCATAGGCCTAAATTCAATGGACTCATACTATTGGCCTTTATCCTTATCTAGTTGATCAAATTATTACAACATCATGACTTCATAGATTCAATAATGTACAACCCACAATATCAACCTTTATCAAGAAGAATAATTCTCCTTCTTTTTAAAAAATCTTACAAACATAGTTAGTATCATGAGTATGTTTAGGATTTAAGTAATAGGCAGATCTACATAGCATAATTTAACTTGATAAAGAAATTATCATAAGCTTTTTAAGGAGAGTTTCTTAACAACTCCATCAAAACTTTCTTACCGTAAATGAATGTAAATTCACATCAAGATATATTGGGAATAAACAAAAAAACTCTTTACAAAAGTAACCCAAAGGATCATCTAATTTCTATTAAAAAATCAATAAATTAATTTCCTGGTAATATAAAATCTAAGGAAGGAATCGCTATAGATCATAATAAAGTTGTGAAAGTGATATATTTGAAATTAACTAAGAAAATTTTAATTATATATATATATTATGATTTTTATAATATTATCATGACTTAATTCCATATACTACCCATATGGATACTTCTATAACAAGTATATCAAATAAATGAGAGAAATTGTTTTGATATAAACAATGTGAGATGGGTTTTTATGTGTTAAATGAGAGGATTACTTCAAAATATATATAGATATTTTTTAAATTGTGTATTTTTTTATGTCCACTCTGATTCCTATTATGTAGGTCTCAGATACATATTGCGGTAGGACGATCATGTGGTCACCTATGGCCCTTAGTGGTTATGGAATCATGAAATTAATTACCCATCCATCAATTCAGAGATGAAAATTTTAGTTAATGATAAAAAGTATGAGAGTCAATTATTTTTTAGATATTTTTTATAGACCAATCATAATATCCCTATGTACATATTTTCATAGAAATATCATAATTTGAGGTAGTGTTAGTGGGTTGAGCAGCTGTAATATTTTTATTTTGGGATTATCAATACCCATGGATGGGGAAATTTTATAGTTTATTACCTTAAATGAAATTTTCAACCTCCAATAGTATAAAATTAAAAAGATGAATGGTAGATCATGTGTATATAGGTTAATTTTCACTTTCATATATTTGATAATTGTAATTAAAAGTATTTATATTATACTGATATATCATTATAATTTTTGGAATATGTGAATAATTGTTATATCTGTAATTATGGTTACATCCATAGTCAATAAAGACTTGATGGTAGGGAGATTCTTGATGGGTGGTATCATGATTAAGATTTATTTCACTATATTAATGGAAAACTAGTAGTTCTTATTAGCATTTGCGAAGAGGATATGGGGAGGTATATCTACTTTAGTTAGGTTATTCAGTCCTAAATTTCAATGATATATCAACATGTGTGTCGGTTGTTATTATGGTATGGAATGAAAAAATATAACTAGATTCATTTATTGACGTCTCATATATCAAAGGGTAAATTCATACATTAAAACCCAACTAGTTATTTTTATTGACTTACTTTATTAGTGTGGAAATAAGATGGGTTTACAATGAATAGTATAATGATCTTATATAACTCTTTGAAAAGTAGTGGTATGATGTGGTTGATTATTGATCATTAACTTCCAAAATAGTTTTTTTAAATATTTCAGAAAATATTATTTGATACATTAGGGAATATTTATGTTAATTACATATTAAAAAACAATGGGGTGCCAGATAAGATCATTCACAATTGAGAATCAAGAATCATGTCTTAGTTTTATAAATTTTTTCAAAATCTTATTGTAACAAGGGTAATACTATAGAAGTATAATATTTATCTGATCAATATTTAGTCAATGATAACTTTTCATATTATAGAAGATATGTTATGGACCAACATCCCTGATTTAATTGGGTCTTAGGAGAATTATTTGCAGATTATAGAGTTCTCCTATAATAAAAAATAACTTATATATATCCAGAAGGATCTATTTGAGATACTGTAAAATAGGCCATTTATTTCTCCATTAAACTAAATAGATATTTTGAATCATTATTTATTATTACTATCATAGATTATATGTCAAATTAATGTGTGAAATTAATCTAAAAGTGGCTGATGATTGTGGAAGGATCCCAAAATGCTTACATTAATCAGAAATGAGGACTCAATGAATTTCAAGTTTGTGATCACACTTTTCATTGATATTAAAATTTATTTAAAATTTATAAAAATTTAAAGAAAATAAAATATTACTATATAATTATTTCCATACTTTGACATATTAGGGTATTTTAAGTACTATATTAAATTCTAGTCTTACTATATCATATCAGTGTAATCCATAATTATTTCAATGTCCCATAGATAAATATGAATGTATCCAATTCCAATCATGGTGATTAGTTTAATGACATGGAGTTGAAAAAAAGATATTCCTTTATGGAATAAAACATTAAAATAAACTAAAAAGATAAAAAAAATATTATTACCAAGGATCCAAGCATTTGTATGGTTATTATTATACTATAGACATCACTTAATTGAGGCTTGAGAATATAAAGGTTAATTGAAAATGAATTTTCCAAAATTGTTCCTCTCATGAAGACTGTTAAATTATCTCATGGTTGAAAAAAATAGTATAGATATTACAAGGACCTTCATATTTAAGAGTTATGAATCACCTTTAACTATAATCCATTAATTTTCATTATGGGTGTATCTTGGTTTTTATGTGGTTTCCAAGGATTTTGGAGAAAAGTGGAAGAGGATGACAAGGTAATTGGGTGTTGGAATGGATTTGAGAACCTATTTGACTTGATCCATGAATGTAGTGGAACTATAGTGGATTTAGGTCCAATGTTGTGCCAATTGGGTACCCAGAGGAACTAAACAGAGTAAATAAGGGGGTTGTAATGTTTTTTAAAAATGAGGGTAATTTTTTTCTTTTAGTTCCCAAAATTAACCACCTTAATTACAATCACTGTAAGGTTTATCCAAAATGATCTGTTCTTCCATATTATTTGGTCTCTCCCTCATCGTATTTACCACATAAGTGAATATACCTTTTAAATTGTTTGGAATGATCCTTTTTGGTTGCAAGGGCCCATCTCCGACATGATGTATATTGATTCATCTATAAATATATTATTTATTTCCCATTTATCACTTTATAGAAAATGTATTCTAATTTTTTTAATTAATTATATAATTTCAAATTTTTTGAATACATTAATTTTCTTCTATTCTAGCTACTACAAGAGTTCTAATTTACTAAGTCAAATATATTTAAATTTGAATTCTTTCAGATTTCTTACTCTGGGTATTTGGTAATGTAAACTATTTTTATCTTCCAGGTTAGGTTATTCTTAGTGATTTAGTGGTAGAATATCTATATTACTAGGCTTAACTCTTTTATCTTTAAGGTAATAAGTGGGTAACCACCCTATATTCTCTCATAATATTATTTTCATTATAGTGGCATGGTGGAAAGTACGGGATAAAAAATAAATATATTCACCAGATACACCTATGATAAAATGTGTTTTAATAAATCCAAATGATAAAAAAAAATTCCTCTGGAGCTACAAATAAATGTGGTTTTTTTATGATTTCATAATTATGTTCAACATAGAAAATTTATGGATATTGGATTAATTGTTTCCTTAAATCCTTAAAAATGTATTTCAACCTGATTAATGGATGATGTTGTATAAAGGGATACTAAACTATTTCATTGAGATAAAAAAATATTATTTGAAATTAAAAATAATATATCGTTTCTATTGATAAATTTATATTAGTTATTTGATTTTTGAAACTTTTTTAACGTTTCAATGAGTTTATATTGACATGGGTTTCATTATTATGGGATTATTATGGTAGTTTTACCATTATATTTTTTTCCCTTTCTGTATATCTAATATTTAGGTTTCCAAACCTTACTTTATAGTTTTCATTTGGAGAATTATACACTAGATACACATAGATATATATATGTATATATGATATTATTCTACCTAAATAGAGGTATTCATCATATCTATGATTATTACATATAAGTATATAATTAAATCAAAATATATTTATTTGTTTTCTTAGTTTAATAATATGATTGGACAATTATATAATTAAGTATATGGTTATATATATATCTAAATATTTTTCCTCAATATAATTTGATAATTTCATATCATAGAGGATGATTTTAGATTCACATTCACATGCACGCGTATAAAAAAAATTGTCATATTCATATATATATATATATACACAAACATTTTTTTACAATACCACTTATTTGGTTTAGGTTTGGATGAACATCCTTTACCAATAGGCTACTTATAGAATATTTGTATTTTGATTTTTAATTCAAACGTGGATTGAAGTAGGTTTGTATCATTCCAAAAATAATTATATTTTCATTGTTATAATTTTTTTAAATGTTTACCCACTATTTATTTGATAGTATAATTTTGAGTACTTTATATCTCACCTTATTTAAAATACTTTCTTATGCACTATGTTTTATGATAGATCAGTTGAGGTTGGGTGTGGACATAGATGAAGTAAAATTTACTCAAACCCTAGAAAATTTCCCTCTAAAGGAACGAAGTCCTAGATTTTCAAGACCCCGGAAGAGGAAGGGAACCTTTTCCTGAGGAAGAAAGGTATCAAAAAATTATAGGTTACTATTCATTATTTATAGTTTCATGTTGAATTTATTTATATTTTTATATATGATCCTGATAAGGCTCTAAGATCTTTCCTTATATATTTTTTATGATTCTTCACTCATTATGTTAATTATATTTTTGTTTTAAATTATTTTTGGTTCTATAATTACTTTTACATGGTTATTTTATCTACTTTAACAAATATTATAGTTTAAATAGATTATTTTAGACTATTTTTTAATTGGGTTTAATTTCTTTTAGATTATAAATTATTGAACTGTCTAGGTAACATTGAAAAAAATTACCTTGATGGTGGTATGGTCTAGTGTTTAGTTTTTCCTATTCTATAATGGTAATGTTAGAACCCAAATATGATAATTAAGGGATATTTCATAACTCTAAAGTTTGAGAAGCATATATCACTCAAGTAATATTTAACCTTTAATATTTACACCAACCTCTAGTGATCTAATGGATTCCATTAGGTGTTCTGGTGTCATGAACCATTCTAGATTTCTTGGATCCCTGATACCTGGACTTGAATTTGCATGGCCCAAAGTGAATTCCTTATCCACATGGGTTGGTTACTATCACATTTAATCATATAGAATCAAAAGGGAATTAATTTTCCATTAAAAAGGAATATAAAAAAACATATCGATATTATCAAAACTCCAAAGGGAGATAGTACCAGAAAACCAAAGAGGTATATCAAAATCCAAAAATAAAATATCATCAAAATTATAAGTAGAAATACAAACATCCAAATTTGACACAACACCCAAATTCTAAAGGATCTATAACATTAACTTCTTAAAAGATGCACTGTCCCTTTGAATATACCAAGAAGAAGGAAATATATAAACACACAAAGGAAAAAAGTAGTGTGTGAGATAAAAATACAAGTAGGATCTTAACATTCATTCCATAATAAGATACTATAATAATAAACTAAATAATTCTTGGAATTTTAAATAATACAGGGAATGGAAAAAATCATATTTAAAACAAAACATTTTTTTATTTCACATTGATGGAAAACATTTCAAATGTGCATTAAATATACATTTTATATAAAACTATTTATATAAACAAAATGGACTTAATAAATTATTTCATAATAAATGGAATATATATCAAAATAATAATAATTAGATACATAGTCATCTTTATTGTGGTAAAATAGTTTTCAGTTATATTATTGTCACACTATCATATTAGTGATCAAGGTAATATGTTTACACATGTCCCTTAGGCTCATGCCAAATAGGACTCATGAACATCCCATCGGGGATAAGATCTACCTAACTAAGTATTTGTTTAGAGTTTTCATCATCAATATTACATTTCTAGAGAATAATCATCTTAGCATGCTTATCCTAAAAATTACACTCACTAACTAGGCTCTCATGAGCTCAATCAATCAATAGAAAAAAGGGAAAATCATTTCATTTCAAATCAATCATCATTCACAATTTATTTTCCTAATTTTTCCTTTTCAAAATTCTAGTTCACTTTCAAAAATAAAAACACGGGTTTTTCATAACTTCTGGCCTTTTCATTAAAAAAATATACAATTTTCATAAATTAAATTTATGTTATTTTTTAAATTCAATTTTCATATCAATTAATAAATTCAATCAGTTTACAAAATACGCTCTAATTCCAATTCAATTAGAATTAGGGGTTTTTCCTAAAATTTTATTCTAATTCAAATCACAATTCCAATTCATATCGAATTGGTTTTCAAAAATCAATTGAAAAAATAAAATAAAACAAATAAATTAAGGGTTAAATTATAGGGAGAAACTAAAATAGAAGTACCAAACTTTATCATGGGGATCAAGTATCAAAAATGCCTGAAACGTGACTTTCCAATGAAGAATGACTGCAATAGATATCTAGAAAAAAAACCTATAATCAAAATTAAATTCAAATGAGGTTAGATCCATTAACAATACATTGATCTAACACATATTTTTGAGGAGACTAAAACAAATAACAATAAATTGAATGGGGAAGATCCACTTACTAGAGAGTAATCACATCTTCTAATTGTTATTTGATTCATCAAATATGGGGTTTGGAGGGGCCTTAAATTGTTATTTAGAGCTTCTAAAGCCCTTGAATTTGAGATAGGTATAGCTAGGGTTTATTGGATACTTAAATTTCTTAGGGGATAAATAAATTTTTGAAATTAAAATGTATCGTGTGCATGGTTATCTAGACATGGAAACATGGTTAAAAATGTTATGGGGCCTAACCATTCACCCCTCCATAGAGGTTAATGGTTTTTAAAACTATGCATCGACTGTGCAAACCCCAATTTTCTAGTGTTCCATAGTTTTCATTGAATGGATTAGGGTTTGGAAAAATAGTGCACCAATTGTGCACAACCCAAAAACAACCAAAAATGTTCCAATTTCACCCAAAATAGCCCCAAAAAAGTCCCAACCAAATCATGATCAAAATAAGGTTTGATAAATACCTCAAAACTAGTAAAAATTTGTTACAACCTCCACACCATGGAGTCATTATTCCCCAAGAAATCCAATCAAGAATATTTCATCTCAAAAATATGATGTAATTGATCTCTCATCAGTGCCTCCCTCTCCCAAGTATCATGTGAATAAGAACTGTACTACCATAAAACGAAGACCAAATTTTTCATCCTCACATGATGTAACATTGTCTTTAAATAAAATATCATGAATGGATACTCACTCAAGGATAAATTAGGCTCAACTTCATGATCCTCCCAACTCAAAACATGAGATATATTAGAAATATATTTTTTGTTGTTATATACATGAAGCACGTTATGTATCAATGTCAACTATGATAGAAGTTATAAATGGTATGAAACTTTACCCACCTAGATAAAATCCATAAAATACCCTATAAAATGAGGAGTAGGATTCCATTTCCTCTCAATCCATTAATGACATAAAAGGGATGGAAAATTCAGGAACACTCAGTCACAAACTAAAAACACCAATCATCTATGTGATGATCAACATAAGATTTATATCATCTTTGTTTCATCAAAATTATCTAATGAATCAAATAAATCATTTATTTCATCACTTGAAATATGCATGATCTAACCAAGTAACATTCACTGATCTCTAACCAACATAATTTTTATTTAAAAGGCTAAAAAAACAAGACCAACCAAACAATACCTCCAAAGGAGACAATATTATTGCATACTAGTAACGATTGTTATAGGTGAAATCAACTAGTCCAAAATTTTTGTCCCATCCTGCACCAAAATTGAGTAAGAAAGTACCAATAATATCCTTAGTAATCTATAGATACCACTCTATCTATACATCCTTCTATGGATTGTATGTCATTTTCAAATAATCTTGATATCCTAGTGCCTCCTGGAGGCTTGTCCAAAAGAAAGATATAAGATTTAAATCTCTATTAGAGACTATTACACATGGAGCTCCATGAAAATGAAGAATCTATCTGACATAGTGATTTCCCATCTCCTAAACTATGTTTGTATCTAGAATGGGTATAAATTGATCTTATTTGGCCAGCCTATCAATCACAACCCATATCACATTGTTCATTCTATGGTTACATGGAAACCTAACCACAATGTCCATAGAGATATCATCCCACATCCATGTGATAATTGGATGTGTATGAAGAATAATTTAAGGTATATAGTTCTTTTCCTTGACCTATTGACATGTATAACAATGAGAGACAAAATCATAAGTTCTTTATCTCATACCTGGCCAACAGAATTGACGCAGCATATCAGAAAACATCTTTTTGGCTCCTGGGTGCACTACCCACTGGGAATTATAGAAATCCCCCATAATAGCATTCCCCATGGATAATTTCACAACAATAGATTCAGAAAACATAAAATACCATCTATGTAGAAAAACCACTTAGAAAGGGACTCCCCACCATAAATAGTTTGAGAGCCCGGTTCTTATTCTTGAGGTACGAGTTTCTTCTTTTACCCTTTCCTTAAGTGCTTTTGAGAAAATAAGTAAAATGGGAAAAATCCCAAATTTTGTGGGTACATGCCGTGTAATTTTCCACACACTGTGTACTTTGTCCGTGTGGGATGAGTATGCAGGGCATGTAGGCCTGTTGGTGATGAAGGGTGTAAAAACTGACTACACATCGTGTACTTAGTATTTACATGTCATGTAATCAGTCGGCAGGTGAATAGTAAGTCAGTGGAAGCAGCCACTAGCAGAGCGACAGTACATGCCATGTAATCAAAAATAGATTCTGTGTACTCATGTCGACATATGAAGAGTTCCACGGTGGAAAGAATCCCCCAGAGGAACAGTTAAAAAATGAAAATTACATGTTGTGTACTTGAGACTACACGCCATGTAGTTTGTTATTTTTTTTTGCTTAAAATGGGATGTAGCCTCCTCTATTGACAGAGGAATCTTAGGAAGTTGGAAGAACATGGGAGAGACATCCGAAGCTTAGAGGAGCTCCTGATCATCGACCAAAACTTAGTTTCCTTCACTGGTGGTCTCGATTGAACCGCGCAGGTGAGTTCTTCGCTCTTCCTTAACCCTTCTTTCCAATTATTTCCTGAGGGAAAGTTATTTATGTTTGAACGGGGAATTTTATATCCCATATCTACACCGTTCTTGGGTGTTTTGGGAGGCATCATTCACGTATATTGATCAGTGGAGATCAAGGTAGGTTGTTTGATGTTTATTTGCAACTGTTGTGTTGAAATTGTGTACCGTTGTGATACGCTCCCATGGTTGGGGTGTCATATTATTGAGGTATTTTCTAAAAATATATCTATAATTGAATAGATAATCTAATGATAAGTTTAAACTACTGTTTGGGATCACTTCTTGGATCTAGGACAACCCCAGGGTGCGTTCCTCTATTTATCCCTTTGGTCAGGATACCCGAGGGTATGCCATGATTATATTGCACATTACATTTTCTTGATATAAAGTTTATATAAATTTCTTGTTTATGCTTTGGGCTTAGCCCGGTTTCTTTATCCTGAGGGTGGTGTTCTATTAGCCTGTGGGAAGTGTTTGGTTAGCCTTAGGGTAACCTTTTTTTAGGCCTATGGGTAGTAGTTTCTATGCCTAAGGGAAATATCATGTATGTTTGAGGGAAATGATTGTTATTCCTGAGTTCAATCACCTGTGGGTATTTGATTCTGTTACCTGAGGGTAAGGATAGTATGTCTGAGGACACAACTATTTAGAATATTCACTATGGTGATTTTCTACGTTGTACCTGCCAAGCTAAATCACAATCTTGGAGGTGATAAATAATAATTTAATTGGCAATGAAACTGGTAGTAATATTTACTTTTGAGTACTTACTGGTTTACTGCATTTACTTTTTGCACACTACTATTGCACATTTTCACTGACAGTTGGGCACAGGCCTTTGGTGGGTACCTATTGATATTTATTTCTCACACCCTGTTTGGGTCATGTCTTTGGGCCAAATAGACTATATTGTTGTAGGTGTCGATAGGGGAAAGGGCCCCTATACAGGTACATGGTTGTAGCAGAGGAGTAGGAGAGCATGGGACCGAGCTTAGGCTTGCGATGTTGTTGCGTTCTTTTCACTCTGTTTTTTTCTGTTTTGTTGTAACTTGTACTTAGAGTTGTATTGTACTGTAGTGTATCCTTTTATGGCTGCTTTCATTGAATTAGTGACATGATGAATCATTATTTATATAACTGTTGGTTATCTTTTACTACAGTTGTTCATTTCAGGTTAATATTCTTTACTGCTTCCACTGTTGTATGATATATTTCTTTTCCACTGTGTTACACTTTGAAAAATGAGGGCATAGTTTCCCCACTATCAGACATGGTCCCTCATTGTTAGTCGGCAGCCTCTGGCATTTGGGGAAATGCGCTTGAGGTCATGTGACCAACCGGGTTCGAGGCACCCATTGTTTAGCTTCCAGATTCGGGGCGTTACAAAGTGATATCAGAGGGGTTCTTTTCTTTGACTCACTATTTTGAGCCTATAGTTAGGGATAGGATGGAATAGGTACTTAGTAATAAGTTGATCCTGAGAGTAGCTAACTCGTGTACAGGGAAAATCCAATTTACCTCGTGTTGCAAATTTTCTGATTTGGAAATTTTACAGTTGATTTGATTTTCACCGTTGGGTGATGCACTTGTTGTGTGTTGTTTATATTTTTGTACTTTGGTTCTATTTAGTTGAAACCCGATGAGATGAGGGTATGCCCTATCATGCATCATTTAGGCACATATTAGAATCACATGCCATGCATAGTTTCCATGCCATGTGGGTGTATTAGAAATTGCATGTTATTGTGATAGATTTCATTCTAGAAAATACATGTAGTTTTGATAGATGCCTTTATAAATACCTACTCTTTGATAGGGTATTATTATGTAAGGTTTTGTGAATGAACGCAAAACTTTGGTTTTGGGGAGTATGGGCCCTCATCAATCAGAATTTAGTGGATCATCGACTTGTTTACCTTGTTATAACACGCATGAGATGCCAAGCTTTGGTTTGTGGGGAGTATGGGCCCTCACAGATCAGAATTTCACACTTAGATGTTTGTTTCAGTGTTTTTCTGGGCTCCGGAGTAGTTTCTGAGGCTTACTATCTGGAAAAACCTAGAATACATGCTGTGTAATTATGATTACATGTTGTTTAATCTTCTTTTCGGGAAGAAAAGAACATTTTTAAGTACACGCCATGTACCACATCTACACGTCGTGTAGTTTCTACTTGTGTCATAGGTTGTGTATGCAGAAACATGGGATAGTGAAACTTTGAGGGTACATGTTGTGTAGTTATTATACACGCCATGTTGTTTTGAGCATGTTTCTGTCAGGCAACTAACAACAAGGGTGGAGAAATATAACCATATACACACCATGTCAATGATGTACATGTCGTATAGTGTAAACGGGGGATCCGGCCGTGTAACTAACAAACACGGGTCAGTGTTACCTCTTCTTAAACACACTGTGTACCTGAGGGACATGCCGTGTAGTCTTGAATAGGGAATAGCCATGTGGATTTGGCCATGTGGCTGGGGAAATGGGGTGGTGTACACGCCGTGTGCGGGTGTAACATGTCGTGTAGTGTCAGCTGTGTAGCCAGCCGTGTAACGAGCAACACGGGTCGGCCTGGGGCTTCCTTGTACACACCATGTCTTTTTTGAACATTTCTTGTAGTGTGACCTGGGTACACAGGCCATGTGACTAACAACACGGACCGGTGAACTCTTATAGAGTATATGTCATGTACCTATGGGATGTGTCATGTAGTTTTGTCTTGGGTGAGTCGTGTGGCAAAGCCGTGTAGAAGGACTCGGGAAGGGAAGAAGGATTCAAGTACACGTCATGTAGTCAGAAATACACACCATGTATTTGGGGTGTTACACAGCCAATATAAGCTAGATTACACACCCATGTGGATGTCATGTAAGAACACACCGTGTAGTATTTATACATGCTCTGTAGTCAAGTTTTGTAAATCTTAAATGCTTTCTTTCTCCTATTCCCTTCTTGGTCTCCTGGTTGCGGTCTTTGATAAATCTTGATCTAAGGTGTGCTTTTGACCTTGTAGAGTCATGCCACCGAGATGACCACCAATGTTTTTTCAAGGGAGAAGCAACGATTATACCCCTAAGATGGTAGTACATGGGCTACCATTGGATCCTCTAGTAGTGCCAGATGTGGTGCCAACTGTTATACAAAACATAGGCGCGGATGCGCAGTTCTGTGAAGGCTTTATGCGGTTCATGCAGACCTTCTAGGGAGCACTGCCGATTTCCACATCCATGGTAGATCTGACTCATATATTCTAGAAGCTGCATCCACCTATGTTTTTAGGGGATGGCGGACCACAGGCTGTGAAGTCATGGTTGGATTCATTGCAGACTATTTTTGAGCATCTTGAGACGCTTCCTGGGTGGAGGATCAAACTTTCTAAATACATGTTGTGTGATTCCACTAAAATATGGTGGGATGTTACCACTCATACTGAGCATCACTGAGACATGGCATGGGAAGATTTTCAGGCAGCCTTCTATGAATTCTTCTTCTCAGAGACGCTGAGGGAAGATTGAGCTCGAGAGTTCATGAATCTGCAGCAGGGCACCATGTCAATGATGGACTATTCTACCTGCTTCACTGAGCTTCAACGTTTTTCACCCGTTATGGTGGGTGATGATACGTTTAGAGCTAGACTCTTTGAGTATGGGCTTTGATAAGACATCCGAGCACTGGTGAATGTTTTCAGGTTCCCTACAGTGCATGCTATTGTGAACTAGGCACTAATTACTGAGCAGAACCTGCGGGAAGCTGGTGGTGCAGGTCAGGGTGGTTCGACACCAGTTTCTGATACTATTCCTACCGGTAAGAGGAATAGGCAGATGGATTTCTCTCACGGTAGTATTAATATCTAGAAGATTACTTCAGGTGGTCAGGTCATTTGATACCAGTGCAGAAGAGAGGGGAACAAGCGACCTCAGTGTCCATGTGACCTAGTCGAGTGCCGATCTTGCGGTAATATGGGTCATCTCTAGTCTTTTTGTAGGGATTTTCCACCAGTGGCTAGTGACAGGGGTTCTATGCAGACTCTACGTGCAGGTGCAGGACCAGCAGCTTCTTACCAGTCGGGAAACTGGAATACGTCAGGGCATGCAGGATAGGATGGTGGTCATGGTCGTGGTATCTAGACACCAGGTTCTCAGAGATAGTAGGGTGGATCAGCTCAGGGTAGACAGGTTGTGTCATAGGGTCACAGCACTAGGCAGGCATATGTAGTGCAATAGACCCAACAGGAGCAGGATCCCGGACCTTCTACTGTCAGAGGTACTACTATAGTAGCTTCTGTTTTATCTTCTGTACTTTTCGATACAGGTGAAACACATATCTTTATATCTTTTCTTGTTTTGGAGAGACTTGGGCTCTGTGTTTCTTCTTCTTCTGATTTTATGATGATAGACACTCTGTTGGGGATTAGAACGGCCGGTGTACGTCAGTGCAGGGAGTTCCCCCTAGAGCTTGGTAGGTGTCACTTTCTATGGGACCTCTAAGTCTTAGAGATGACGAGCTATGATTTTATTCTCGGGATGGACTAGTTGGTACCCTTTTGAGCCTTTGTATATTGCTATCATTGTAGGGTGAGTTTCACATCACCAGAGGGCGGAGAGTTTCTATACAAGGGAGAATGGGATGTCCAGGCAATCCGAGATGGACCCGAGCATCATGGCTGAGGTGGAGTGACATCCCAGATTGTGAGATTATATCTGGATGACTAGGGAACATGTTAGAAGGATTTACCTCCAGTGGTTGATCGTTTCAGGTATGTCTTCCCAGGAGACTTTTGAGGTCTTCCTCCGAAGCGAGAGGTGGATTTATTTATTGATCTAGTTCTAGGAGTAGTACAGGTGTCCATTCCTCCTTATAAGATTGCTACACCAGAGTTGAAGGAGATCAGGAGAAAGTTAGAGGAGTTGCAGGCAAAGGGTTTCATCCAACCTAGTACTTCTCTATGGGGTTCTTGTGTCCTATTTGCTAAGAAGGTGGACGGTACCCTCAAAATTTGCGTGGATTATCAGAAGTTGAACCAGATGACAGTTAAGAACTGATATCCCTTACCTAGGATTGATGATCTTTTTGATCAACTTCAAGGAGCATGAGTGTTCTCAAAGATTTACTTGAGATTCGGATATCATCTGTTACGCATTAGACCATCGGACATACCACTTACAATTTTTCAGAGTAGATACGGTCTATATGAGTATTTGGTTATGTCGTTCGGACTCACAAATGCTCTAGAAATTTTCATGGCTCTGATGAATCATGTGTTCCATCCTTATATGGATTCTTTTGTGGTAGTCTTCATGGACGATATCTGTGTGAACTCTCACACTCGACACGACCATGAAACCCATCTTGAGATCGTTTTGAGTACACTGAGAGAGCATCAATTATATGCTAAGCTCTCAAAGTGACACTTTTTGATGGACCAGATACACTTTCTGGGTCATATCATCTCAGAGGCAGGAGTTGTGGTAGACCCAGAGAAGGTGAGAGCAGTAGTTTCCTAGGAGAATCCTAAGAACATGTTTGAAATATAGAGTTTCTCAGGGCTGGTTGGCTACTATAGATGCTTTATACAGGACTTCTCCTGCTTAGAAGTGCTATTTACAGGTTTTAATAAGAAGGGTGTGAAGTTCGTTTGGTCAGAAGCTTGCGATACAGCCTTTCAAAAGCTGAAGGGAAGGTTGACATCATCACTAGTCCTGATACTTTCAGAGCAAGGGAAGAGTTGTACAGTTTACTATGATACATCAGGTATTAGGCTGGGATCAGTGTTGATGCAAGGTGATTGAGTAGTTGCATACGGGTCTCGGCAGTTGAGGCCACATGAGAGTAATTACCCGACACATGATCTCAAGTTGGCCATAGTTTTTCGTGCGTTATGTTGTTGGATACATTATCTATTGGGAGAACATTTTGTGGTGTTTACGGACCACAAAAGTCTCAAATACATCTTTACTCAGTGTGACCTGAATTTGAGATAGCGAAGGTGGGTTGAATACCTTTAGTCGTTTGACTTTGAGATTGCCTATACACCTGGTAAGGGTAACGTAGTTGCTGATGCACTGAGTAGGAGGACTCAGATACATCTAGTGCAGGAGGCCAGTGGTGAGTGGAAGCTTATGTATTTTTTCTATGAGATGCATTTGGAGGTGCATGACAGTTAGGGTAAAACCTATATTTCTTCCTTGGTTGTGACTTCTATACTCTTGGATAGAGTGAGGATGAGACAGCTATCAGATTCGGAAGGCCTAGTTTTACGGGAGTCGGTGGCAAGTAAGGACCCTCCTCCTGGTTGGATGATAGGTGATGATGAGGTACTGTGTATCCATGGATGACTGTGGGTTCTAGGGGATATAAGTGAGTAGTTGATATAGGATTTTCATGCTTCATCTTGGGCAGTGCATCTTTAAGTTACCAAAATGTATCGTGACATGAGACGTCGGTATTGGTGGTCGGGTGTGAGACGGGAAGTAGCTGGTTTTGTTGCGAGATGTTTCACCTGTCAGCAGGTAAAGGACGAGAATCAGAGGCCATCTGGACTATTATAGTAGTTACCCATTCTGGAGTGGAAATAGGATGATATCGCAATGGACTTCGTGAACAGGTTATCGAGGTCACCTTGAGGCAGTGATGTCGTGTGGGTTGTTGTGGACAGACTTATGAATGTAGCTCACTTTTTTCCGATCAAGGAGACCTTTGGTTTTGATGAGCTTAGAAAGTTGTATATATAATAGATAATACGTCTTCATGGGGTCCCTCGTTCTATCATTTTAGATAGGGACGCCCATTTTACATCTCATTTTTGGAAGAGTTTTTAGAGGGCACTGGGTACACAGGTTCTTCTAAGAACAGCTTACCACCTTCATACCGATGGCCAATCAGAGCGTACGATACAGGTGCTAGAGGACATGCTACGTGCATGTGTCCTAGACTTTGGGGGATTTTTGGATAAGCACATACCCCTGGTTGAGTTTTATTATAATAATAGTTTTCAGGAAACTGTTGAGATAGCACCTTACAAGGCTTTATATAGTAGGCCATGTCGGTCACCCTGTGCTGGATGGAGGCAGGTGAGGCAACATTACTGGGACCACGTCTCGTGCAGGAGACTTCAGAGCAAGTCTAGTTGATACAGAAGCAGATAGCTACTGCACAGTCTTGTCAGAAATATTATGCTGATCGCCGCAGACAACCCTTGGAGTTCGTGGTCTGGGATCAGTTGTTCTTACATGTTTCACTGAGGCTGGGACACAAGAAGATCAGAAGACAGGGTAAACTTTCATAGAGGTATGTGGGGCCGTTTGATATTCTTGAGAGAGTCGGGTCGGTTGCCTATTGATTGCAGTTATCACAGAGGTACCGGGCCATGCACGACGTCTTCCATGTATCTCAGCTGCGCCATTATCACTCAGACATGTCTCATGTCTTTCAGCCTAAGGAGGTTGAGCTTCAGGTTGATGCGTCCTTTGAGGAGCATCTGATTTATATTTTTGATAGGAGAAAGAAGGTTCTACGAGGCTGATTAGTTCCTCTCGTACAGGTGCTATGGCAGCATGGCCAAGTGTAGGAAGAAACCTGGGAGAGGGAGACCGATCTACGGGCTTAGTGGCCAGAGTTTTTCTAAGCTTTATCTTTACCACCCTTGGAGGGCAATTCAGGGACGAATTTCTTTAAGGGGGGAAGTTTGTAAGAACCCGTTTCTTATTCTTGAGGTGTGGGTTTCTTCTTTTCTTCTTTCCTTAAGTGTTTTTGAGAAAATAAGTAAAATGGGGAAAATTACAAAATTTTGTGGGTACACGCCATGTACATTGCCACACGCCGTATACTTTGGTCGTGTGGGATGAGTACACAGGGTGTGTAGGCCTGTCAGTGATGAAGGGTGTAAAAACTGACAACACGCACTGTACTTAGTATTTACACGTTGTATAATCAGTGGGAAGATGAATAGTAAGGTGGTGGAAGCATCTGCCAGCAGAACGACAGTACATTCTGTGTAATCCAGAATATACACTGTGTAATCAAGTCTATATATGAACAGTGATACGGTGGAAAGAATCCACCATAGGAACAGTTAAAAAATGAAAAGTACACACCGTGTACTTGAGAGTACATGCTGTGTAGTTTGTTTTTTTCACTTAAAATGGGTAGTATCCTCCTCTGTTTATATAGGAATCTTAGGACATCATAAGAACATGGGAGAGATGGACGGAGCTTGGAGTATATCTCGATCGTCGACCAGAACTCGGTTTCCTTTGCTGACGGTCTCGATTGAACCGTGCGGGTGAGTTCTTCGATCTTCCTTAAATCTTCCTTCAAATTATTTCCCAAGGGAAGATTATTTATGTTTGTACAGGTAATTTTCTATCCCAGATCTATACTATTCTCGGGTGTTTCGGGAGGCGTCGTTCATGTAAATTGATCACTGGAGATCAAGGTAGGTGGTCTGATGTTTATTTGCAACTTTTGTGTTGAAATTGTGTACCGTTGTGCTACGCGCCCATGGTTGGGGTTTAGTATGGCTGAGGCCTTTGCTGAAAATATGTCTATAATTGTATAGATAATCTAATGATAAGTTTAAACTACTGTTTGGGATCACTGCTTGGATCTAGGACCACCCCAGGGGTGAATTCCTATGTTTAGCTGTTTGACTAGGATAACCAAGGGAAAGCCATGATTATATTGGACATTACATTTTCTTTAGAGAAATTTTATATAAATTTTTTGTTTATGCTTTGGGCTCGGACCAGTTCCTTTATCCTGAGTGAATTGTTCTATTATCCTGTGGGCATTGTTTGGTTAGCCTGAGGGTAACCTTTTTTTATTCATGTGGGAAATTGTTTTTGGGCATGAGGGAAATATCACGTATTCTTGAGGACATTGATCATTATTAATGAGGTAAATCACCTGTGGGTATTTGATTCTGTTACCTGAGGGTAAGGATAGTATGTCTGGGGACACAGCTATTTAGAATATTCACTGTGGTGATTCTCTATGTTGTACCTTCCAAGCTAAAGCACAAGCTTGGAGGTGATAAATAATAATTGATTTGGAAATGAAACTGGTAGTGATAGTTACTTTTGAGTACTTACTGGTTTACTGCATTTACTTTTTGCACAATGTTGTTGCACATTTTCACTAATAGTTGGGAACGTGCCTTTGTTGGGTGCCTATTGGGATTTATTTCTCACACCCTGTTTGGGTCATGTCTTCGGCCAAAACAGAATATATTTTTGTAGGTGTCGATAGGGGAAAGGGTCCTTGTACAGGTACATGATTGTAGCATAGGAGTATGAGAGAATGGGACTAATATTAGGATTGCGATGCTGCTGCATTTTGTTCACTCTATTTTGTTTTGTTTTTTTGTACATTGTACATTAAGTTGTATTGTATTGCAGTATATCCTATTTTCAATGCTTTCATAGAATTAGTGACATGCTGAATCATTATTTATATAAATTTTGGTTATCTTTTACTGCAGTTGTTCATTTCTGGTTCATATTCTCTATCGCTTCCACTATTGTATGATATATTTCTTTTCTACTGCGTTACACTTTGAAAAATGAGGGCATAGTTTCCACACTATCAGACATGGGCCCTCGCTGATAGTCAGTAGCCTTTGGCATTTGGGGAAATGCATTTGAGGTCATGTGACCAACCAGGTTTGGGGCACCCGTTGTGTGGCTTTTGGATCCAGGGCATTACAAATAGATTTTCTAATGACATGAAATTCATCATCAAGATTCTATTCTAGAAGAATAATATCGAGAAGAGAGAAGGATGACTAAACACTAGCCAAAAAAACCTTTATCACTACTTCAAAAAATCATATATGAAACTATGAAAAAGTTTACATTGGGTTACACTATTACAATTATTCTTTCATGACCTGGTTCTAGAGTTTCCTACTCAACACGTCAGAAACAACATTCCCTTTCCCTGAGGTATAAGTGGTGTTGAAATAAAAAGACCTTAGGTAATCTACCTAATGCCTGTAGTGGAGATTCAAATATTTTTTTGAGTGTTATAACTCAAGATCTTATAGTCTAAAATCAATGTGAACATTTCTCCAAAAAGGTAATTCTACCAAATATTAAGTGCATGATACAAAGCTATGAGTTCAAGGACATGGGTCAGAAAATTCTTTATGTGTGACCTAAGATGTTGATATCCATAGGATTCCATGTGATCACCCTACATAAGAACACATCCCAAACCCAAACCTAATGCATCAAAGATGACCACATAGGCCTGTCTGGACTCTGGAAGAGTCAACACCGGTGAAAAAGTCAAAAGATAATTGAGCTCAACAAAAAAAATATAACATCTATCATCCCAAAAATACTTCACCCCTTTTGAGTTAGGGTAGTCATCAGAGAATCCATCTTAAATAAATCCTTTATAAACTATATATAATACCCTACCAAACCAAATAAACTCTGAATCTTGAAAATGTTATGCAATTTCTCCCATTTCATAATACATTTCAACTATCAGTATCAACTGAGATACCATGTTTTAATACATCATGTACCAAGAACACCACTACCTGAATAGAAAAATAAAATTTCTATATTTTGGAATAAATTCAATGATTTATCAAAAATTAAAGAACTTCTCTGAGATGATACACATTATTCTCCTCAAACATTTAGTAAACTAGGATTTTATCCAAAATACCACCATGAAAGTATCAAGATACTCATGGATTATCCTATTTATGAAATCCCTTAAAACTGCAAGATCATTTTTTTGACCAAATTGCATGGAAAGATACTCAAAATAAAAATTCCTAATCTGTAAGGTAGTTTTTTTAATGTCATGTTATTTTATTATTAATAAGTGATCACTAGATTGAAGATCAATCTTTGAGAATCACTTATCCCCTTTCAACTGGTCAAATAGTTCATTAATGTGCGGTATTGGATACCTCTTCTTAACCGTAACTCAGTTTAGTTTTTTGTAATAAATACATTAGTGAAGTGTTCCACAAGATTTATTAGAATAGGGAACATGTTTCACCCATGGTGACACACTCCAGTGTATAAATACATTCTATAATAGATAATCCCACTAATTCTTCAACATTTTCATTTTAGCTGGTTACATGTGGTAATATGGAATAGATATTAGTGGAGAACCACAAATTAAATCAATAGATAACTCTACCTCTCTAACCTATGGAAAAAAAGAGAAATCAGAAGGAATACCGTCAAAAAACTCAATGGAAAATAGAGGTAGATAACAAACTCAAAGATTCTCTCTCTTAGTTAAAAGAAAAAATATTTCTTTCTCCATCTATGAGAAAGAAGTTCTGACTCTAATCAACTGTAGGTTCAATTCTACCTAAAAGATATGACACACCCCATCGATAATAGTAAAGGAGACACATCAAATGTAGCAGTCAATTTAGGCCTTATTAGAAACATACCAATCCATATAAAAAATAACAACAAGAGTTATCATGTTGAGAACTAGAAAATTATAGGCAAGATCAACATTTGATAAATGTAAAATATAAGTAGGTCAATTGAGACCTTGTTCTCTCTTAATTACAAGGGGTACTAATATCCATCACATAATATAAAAGCTCTGTATAAATATTTAGCATGTTCACAATATGAGTTGATATAAACAAATGAGATGCACCAATATCAAATATATTAGTCACTAAATATGATTCTATAGTGATGGTACCTCTCATGATCATTGGATCGGTACCTTCTTCCTCTGGATATTGTTCCACTTCATTAAGAATAATTTTTCAGGATGCATGTGGATAGAACCCATTTTTTTCATAAAGCATATTAATGAACTACATTAATTTTTGGTTCTAGTGATCCCATGCCACATTGTGGGGAATAAAAGATATAATAGTATTTATGTAAGTTCATAAAATGTCTATATCAGCTACAGATCTTGGGAGCCTCAGTAAAAACTTGTTTCAAATGAACAGGCTTTCACCACTGGATGTAAATCAATGGGACTCTTCTAGGAACTATAGAAGGTCTAGAAAAACCAATATATCAAGAACCTATACAAGAATGGCCAAATTATCTATTTAATTTAAAGGAACTCACAAAATATCCACTCAGTGAAAAGGGTACTCTCAATAACCCCAACTTACCAGATAGATCAAGTTCAACTGTCAACTTCCTTTCTAGAAAATTAGCATAATAGGTCATATTTTTCAAATAAAACCTGAGAATGAATATCATATAGAAGGCCCATATCACACTGTTGAGTCTTCTTATTCTAATTTAATACAATCTCATGGAAAATTGAACATTCTTGGAGAATTAGTTCACAAATTCTATCATAGTCCTATTAGCTAGATTGAGTTTCAAAAAATCCATAGAATTAACTAACATGATATAATCTGAGTAAAAATGATCATGGGAAAAACATTAATGTCCTTCCACTATAAAACCTCGTGATTCTTCTCTATCACCATAATGTAGAAATAGCATCAATGTGATCCTGTTATCTTAAAGGTGAAACATTTCACATTGATTGAATCAAACATTTACAATAATTCAAAAAACCATCTATCATTCTTAACTAATCCTCGACCTACTGAGGATCATTAGATCCTTAGAATTCTAGTGTATTTTAGAGAAGGAACCCCTAATCATGATATTATATCTATCTCTATAAGGTTCCATAGTTGGAATTTGAATGGGAATTGGTGTAGGTGCATGTCTTAGAGAATGGATGTCACCCATAATAATCTTGTTGAGTTTCTTATCCACGAGATGATTGGATCATTTTTTTCATCGACGGATTCCTCCAAGATCATATTCATATTTATTCTCAAAATAATAATGCTACACAACATCATCAAAAAACATTGATGGCATAAAAATATTACTTAGATCAAACAAAAAAATAAGAGGAATGGGGAAATTAATTTCACTAGGTAAGATATATTTATTTGGATTTTAACTTATCCAAATAAAAAGTTGGGAAAAGTATATAACCAGATAAAATTATTCCAATAGATGTCTTTACAAAACCACCCATGGTAACGTAAGGATCATTATAGTAATAGTTAGTCTGGGACTCTATCATAATTATATCTTGAATATAGACATTATATTCCAAATACAGCTTTGTCATGAAGCATACTATATTCCTTGGTGCCTAGATAGTCAAGACAAAACTAGAATAGAAAAAAAGGAATTCCTGATACCCATGGGTTGGAGACCAACACTTGATATCATATAAGATCAATAGGGAACAGATTTTCCACAAAATATTTGTAGACAAAGATGCATATCAGTATTATCAAAACTCTAGAGGGATATAGTACTTAAAACCAAATATGAATGTCAAAAACCCAAAATAGAACATCATTATTGTACTCAGTGGAAAGAAACAAATCCCAATATGACACAATACTCCAATTACTAAGGATTATGAATAGTAACCTACTCTAAGAGGTGCTTTCAATTTTCCCAGACTTGGAAAAAGGAAATTTACAAACACATAGTGGAAAAGGTAGGGTGCGATCTAGAAATCTCATTAGGGTCTCACCAAGTGTTCCAGAATAAGATAACATAATAATAAACCAAATAACAATTTCAATTTTAAATAAAAAAAGGGCATAGAAATACATTTTCATATTTGAAAAAAAAAACATTCATTATTTTATAATAATGGAAACCAATTCAAACATGGTTAAAATAAACATTTTATATAAAATTGTTTATTTAATTCGAATATAATAAATAAATAACTTCATAATCCATGGAATATATATCAAAATAATCATAACAAGACCCATGTCCATATTCCTAGTGGTATGAAAATTTCCAATTATAGGATCCTCACACTCTCATATTAGTGGTTATGGAAATATGTGTGCACACATCCCTTGGGCTCAGGCTGAATAGGACTCATCAACTTTCCATAAGGGTTAATATTTTCCTAACTAATTTTTTATAATTTTCATTTTCAATTTTTTTCTATGGAATATTCATCCTAGTGTTCTTGTAACAAATAACCCACTAACTACCCATGTTCACATGTGATTAATCAATAAAAAAAAGAGAAATCATGTCATTTCAAATCATTCATCATTCATAATTAAATTTACCAACCATTTAAAAAATATGAAACCCTAATATTTTATAGAATATATCTTCTTAAATATATTCAATTTATTTGATAGTTGACTTTTCATGAAACTTTATGTTTAAATGAACCATGATTTACTATTAAAAATTAACACGGATGTTTGAATTGTAATGTAAGTGTTAGGAATAGTAACCTAGTCCTTAGAATAATAACCTCACCTATGAAAGTATAAATAAAATTTTGGTATCTCATAAACGAAAATATGATATATTTATATCATAGACTAAGTAAATAAATGTTTTAAAATGATAAATTAAGTATAGGTATTTTGTGGAACGCAAATATTTATTTACAATTTTATAATTAATATAATGATTTAAAATAAAATTTTTTTTCATAACATATATTAATAAATTAATATATATTTTTATTATAATTATATGATAATTTTTTGAGACCATAATTAATTTTTTTATGTGTTGTAAAATCGGTTAAAATATTAAAATCGTTGTTTTTCAAAGTAAATATGATTTTAATTTGACATTAAATTTCATTTATATAGAAAATTATTTTCATAAAATGGACTCTATTTTTTAAAATCTATATGTCAAAAAATGGTTTGGGTGAATTTTTGGTAATTTTAATAAATATTTTATTTTTTGTTGAATATTGAAATATGGTAATTTATGGTATTTAATAAATACATTTACTATTGATTCATGGATGATGTTTGGATGAGTTAAGAACAAATTAGTTCTAAATAACATACACTAGTCATTATACTTAATCATAAGATGCAATACTATTGATAGTCTTGAGCCAAAATAATAAATTAATGAATAAAATAATCAAAAAACACCCCTCTCACCCTCTATAAATACCACCCTCAACCCCTTATCATCACCCCATATAACCCTTGATTCATGTCTAAATTCTACCCAATTACACTCTCAATAATTTTTCCTACATCCAAGACATACTTTTCTTAACAAAAGACCAAAATAAAGTTCCTAAAGGATGTTCTCAAGGAGACAATATTCAAGAGGTAAAATCCTCTTTTCAGTTTTAATTTCTTTTCTTTTATTATTCTCAAATAAACTACCCTTATCCAAAGTTTCATGATAACTTTAGTATAATATATATATATAGTAATTTTATTTTTTTATTAGAATATTCATTATCAAATATGTTCCCTCCTCTTTTTATTTTAAAAATGAAAACATCGTTCGTGACATGTCGATTCACCGCCTTCAAGGATGAAAAGTTTGCATTTTCCATTACCGAAAACAAGTCTATTCATCAAACCATTATTATGGTTAAATAATATTGAAATATATATATAATAACTTTTATCATATCTTAAAATCAATTTATAGACATAATATTACATAAAATGATACATGTTTTTGATGGTCTTAAAAATCGCCAAAATAAATTGAAACATTTTCATCAACATTTTATCTAATGAATAATACTCATACCATATAACCAAATGATATAAGATAATACCATCTAATTCAACTTCTGTATATTTATTCCAATTTTATAAGATCTTCCATAATTATACATAAGAAAACAGATCATGAAACAATGAAACCAACACTCCTAAAACAATAATATTAATCATTATAACTCATCTAAATGTCCATAATTGAACCTAATAAAATAATAATAAATCAAATATATGTTTAATAGGTTCTTAGTTAATTAATTATTTAATATAATTTTATTATCCCATATATTAAGTAAAATTGCAGAACATTTTGGGACATTAGGTAAGGGTATTTCCATCTCACTTTTACTTATGCATGATATATTGCTTATTCAACACTTATTTATTATGTTGTTTTACATACTAAAATTTTAAATATCATATCATTTATTTAATTATATTTATGGTAATCAAAGATTCATTTTATAATTAGTACATTTATGTGGAATATGGTCCAACTTATCACAAAGTGGTAAGGAATTTCATAACTAAATTATTATTCATTGGATTGACTATGTCATGATAAGGTGATACATAAAATGACTTTTGATTGTATTATTTTTAATTTAAACTGTTTATGTGGATTTATTTTGAATAGTCATAATCAATTAATTTAATTAATGATATTATCCTTGTAAAGGACTTCATCTATATTATCGTTCATTGATGCATATTTTTGATGTTATGAACCTATTTTCATTTATATGGTTCATATAATTAACCTATTATTTATGATCATTATTCATTGAATATTTCATTAAATATCCATATTTCTTGAATCCTGGATATGATTCATGGAAATGTTTTGTACCATTTTTTATACAATGTTTTCATTGAAATTTATTTGACTGAATAGGGAAAAATGTTGAATCCTTATCTTTTACTCAATACAGATATTTATTGATAAGTTATATTGATTCATTAATTAAATTGGTCATTTTGATATTTGAGTAATACTATAGACATGAAAACATGGGTGGGTCTTGGTTATAGATAACCCCTCAATTCATTGGTAGTCTCATGAGATGAAAAATTTAGCCAAATTAAAGGGGAATTTATCCATAATGATTAAACTGTCTTGTGAAAGGTCTTGATGGTAGAGGTACAATTATTCATGTGATCATGGTGTCCAAATTATTATCAATTTTCTTCATTATGATTTTATTCATTATTATTCATGATATTTTTCTAATGATATTATCTATGGATTCAAATTATACTCATGTTATTCATTAAATGGAATTTGTTTTCAATAATTTACATTTCCATAATGATAACTCCTTATCCTATCATGGTTGAAAATGTGTTGATTAAATGGCATGTATTTTAGTTATATATATACATGTCCATATTGATTATTTTTCATTTATAATTTATACATGAAATATTCCATTGTATTTAACCCTTATCAAGCATTTGTGATCACCCTTTTATTTGTTCTTTTTATCCAGGATATGTAGTTGAAATATTTGAAAGAGTTTAATGATGCAATTACATTCATTTTTTATGTTTTATATTTGATTACCAATGTAATAAGGCTTCCATGTATTTATCTAGTTCATCAAGACTACTAAACTGATTGGTTATTTCAGATTTGAATCTGGTATCTATTCCAATTAAATAAAGCCATGCATGAGCTCTGGGCTACTAGGGTTTGAGTCTCTACTGTTGGTAACAAAGAAATTTTAATAGAAATCTTGGTTACTAGATGTTAAATAAACATGAGAGTTATAATAATTCATTATAATTAATTTTTATCTCAATACTCATGAAGATTATTAGCTAAATTATTGTATTCTATTATTTAGTGATTGTGCCTAATGGAAGGAAAGTAATCAATACCCATAGATAATGTAGGGATTTCCCAATTGCACAAGTCAACATAGTTGGTGTTGGATCTGATTATATTATGAACATATTGGGATATCTTACTTAGGTTATGATTAATAACCATAATAAACCTATTTTGGATCATTTAATACATCAAAATATCCCATGATTTAGTGGGACTACTAATCTAGTGGTATCTATGTAATGGATCAAGTCCCTTGAAAATAAATGTATGGCATTGGGATATGATAAAAGGAAAAAGGTGGTACTATATGTATATTGCCTCAAGGTATATTCTGATAAATAGTTATCGTTGATCCATAAAAACTAAGGAGAAAGATGAAATAGAAGACATGGAATGAATAATATTTAATGAAATATTATTCAACAAATATTTCCCTCATGATAAAAAAATTAAAATGATGATAAAATTATATTGCATAATGAAAATGGAATAATGAATTATTATAGATTATGAGTATTCCTTCAAAAGACTATTTGGTATGATACTGATTACATACGTGATTCAAAAAAAGAGGATTAATCATTTCTTTGAAGGTATTAATCCAAGTATCTAAAGGCAACTAGCTTATCAGAAATTCTATTCATATGATGAAATAGTATTAAGTTATATAAAAAATTATGAATTATCTAGATATTATAAATTCAAATGAATTGAAGGGAAAAAGAGGGCCTTTGAGAAACATAAAAACATTAAAGAATGAATGATGAACTAGGGAACCCAATATTTTCAGTTTTGTGAAAATTGTGGGAAGAAACATCTGGGAAAATGTCAGAAGGGAACAGGATTTTGTTACAAGTGCAGAGATAGGGTTAATTTTTATCGTTAGTTCAAGGGTAAACAAACTAATAATATCCACTGCTTCAAAAGAAAATAAATGGGGAATTTTTAAAACCAAACTCCCAAGATCTATGGTAATCTACAACAAAATAGACCAAGGGGGTTGAAAAGCTTATGATATCATTTTAATTGAGGTGGAATTAAAAAATGGTGTGGTAGCATGTACATTAATCATATCTTCAAATTTACCCAATTATTTTAATAATTCTAGTCATCTCATTATTTTATATATACCCATTTTTTATCAAAATTAGACATTTCCATTTTGATTTAATAACGGGGTTGTCGGTCAAAACACTTAAGGGGTGTCTTGTTTTAATAAATTTGTGTCGGGTAGTCACCATTATGGAATCTAAAGATGCTACATTTTTTGACCTAATCAGCATACCTATGGTTGAAATTAATATTATCCTCAGTAAAGATTGGATTTCAAACTATGATTTGAATATTTATTATTATAATAAGAAAATTACAATTTGTGAGGATAGTGTAGAATACCTTATCTTTAGAGTATAAACATCATCATCTGACTCTTATTTAGATCCACCCCAAGTAGCTCTACTGAATAAAATTCTTGGGGTAGAAGCACAAATAATATCTAGGGATGGGGAAAGTAATATTTAAATTTAGGATGTTCTAATTGTATAGGAATAAATTGATGCATTTCCTAATGAATTAATTAGACACCCCTCAGAGCGTGAAGTTGTGTTTACTATTGATTTAATCCCAAATTAAAGACAAATATCAAAGACTTGATATAGAATGGTCGTTGTGGAATTAGTGGAGATGAATAAACTACTATAGGATTTGAGTAATAAGGGGTTTATTCTTCCTAGTATTTCTTCATGGTGAGCCCATGTTCTCTTTATTAAGAAGAACTATGGATCCATGAGGATATGGATTGAAAATAGAGAAATAAATGTTCTTAAAAAAAGAAAAAGTATTCTTTGCCTCACATTGATGATATATTTGATCAAATTCATGAAGATCAATATTTTTTAAGATTGACCTTATTTTTGGGTATCATCAATTGAGAATAATGAAGGAAGATAATCTGAAGATAGTTTTTTGGAAAAGGTATGGACATTACAAGTTTACAGTAATGCATTTTGGATTGACTAGTGAACCCTTATTTTTCATGGGTCTGGTGAAAAAAAAGTATTCGGGGAATATCTTGATGATTTTGTTGTAATATTCATTGATAATATTCAGGTGTATTCTTAAATCTATGAATTAAACAACCGAGATATTGATAAGTCCTTGGTAATTTAAATAAATAAAAATAACATTTTATTATAAAATATAAATTTTAAAAATTATAATACGTTTACAAAAAATGATGGCTTATAAGAAAAATTTAAATAAATATATCAATTATGCCTTTATGAAAAAAATTAGTTTTCAAATATTATGTTAACTAAATTATTAATTTCATGATATAAATTTAAAATTAATATTCCAAATAATTAAAAAATAATGATTTTTTTGTGGAATTATTTTTCGTACAAAAAATTATTATAAAAATATTAATCTAATTATTTTCTAAAAATATGTGAAAAAATCAAAACATTATTTGAAAAGAATTATAAAATTTTTATAAATTATATTGAATTATATTTTTAATATAATAAATCATTTTTCTAAATAAGTTTTTTATTTCATTAATGGTTAACATATAATTTTATAAAGAAATTCCCATTAAATGTTTTTTAATAAATAATTTAAGTGAACTATAATTTATCAATTTAAATAGAAAATTAATTTTAATTAAAAATTATACATAGATTGTAAAAATTAATCATAGAAAAATATTAAATTTAAATTTTATAATTAAGATCTTAATTTAAAATTTAGATGTAATGATATTAATAGTGGAAATTAAAAATAAGAAATTTTTTATTATTTTTAAATTAATATATTTTATTATGAATATATTGAAATAAAAAATTATGATCCAAATTATGAATACTTAAATCAATTAATATTTTGAATTTTGAAATTATGGTAATATATTTTTAATTTTACGAATTTTTTTTATTATGAAACTATAATTAATATAATTAGGATAGTTATATTATTATCATAAAAAATGAATTTCATATTTTTTTTAAAAATATGAGGAAACGAATAAAAAATAAAATTATGTTGAAAACACAAAAGTGGGAATATGTAATGTTCATCATCTTCTCCCCAAAGCTTTCAAAGAGGTCATCATTACCTTCAGTTGCAACTGAGTCATGCCACTATTTTGTACCTTTCATCGATATCGACATCCAACACCATTATGACCAGCCATCGTTGACCATTGCCTGTCCACTATCAGAGTTGTGTCACCGAGTGACCATGATGTTGTTGAACTATCACCAGTAGACATCCAACACCACCAAGAAAATCTCCAATGACATCACCCTAAAACCAAAACTGTGACGACACACACACACACACCGACCAATGTCGTTGAACCAAACCATGATAGGATAATTTTCAATGACTGAAAAAAAAAGGACGATTGGGGAAGCCAAGGCTAAAACACAGGGGTAACTCAAAACCCTATCCTCATCTGCAACCAATTATAGTTCATTGGAAACCCAGAGGAGAATTAAAATAAAAAAAATCCTAAAGAGAAAATATATGGTTTCACTTGGTTCCTTTGGCCATAAGGAAACAATTTTGGGCCACCTCTTTGATTATATGTATATATTTATATTTATATATTAATATAAAATAAACACTTTCACAAATCATTTTTTTCTTATAAAATACTTATATCAACATTCAAGTGTAATTTAAAAACATGTTTTTAGTCTGAACAGAGAGTGAGAGTAGGTCTAAAGCAACAGAAGAAGGTCATCTTTTTTTCTACAAATCACGTAAGTGTTCTATTTAAAATAATTTTTTTAAGAGGTCTATTTGATTTAAAATTCTATATATATGTATATATATATTCAAATTCTATAAAACAAGTGTGTAGTATATCAAAATTTCTACCAATTTTATGATTTGTAAAACATAATCTATATATTTTTTTCAAAAATTAATCTGAATTATAACTCTTAAGAGTAGTCCAACCATATATTTAATTTCAAATAACTCAATATATATATATAATGCTGAAAATTAATGTTATAAAGAATCATTCCATGATTTAAAGTAAGTTATTTTAAAAAAAATAACAATTTTTTTTATTATTGTCTTTAAATTTTTTCTTTTACAAAAAAATTATATGAGAAAATTTATTGTTTTATGTATCATTTTATATGAACCATTCATTTATGATAAGTTTTAAATGATAAAAGTTATCATTTTATGTGTGATTTGTTTTTACATGTTCATGAATGTCATTTTTAACATTATATATATCCATCAGGTAAGTGATTGTTAACATTCTATGCAGTTTATTTCAAGCATTCAATTAATTTATTAAGCATTTATATTTATTTTTTTCAAATAAGGGAAATTATATAAAATTATGGACTTCTACTAGATAATTATATAAATTATTAAAAATAATATTGTTCCAATTAAATAAATTTTTAAGATTATTTTATTTAGTGAAAATAATTTATGTGTGGTTTTATAATGTTTCTAGGTCAATAATGAGAAAGGAAGGACTATTAAAATATTTTATTGAATTTGTAACTAGCATATTGAATGAAAAGTTTTGATATGGGGAGTAAACTCATGACCTCATGGGGATGTTGTCTCACATGTGATACATCTAAGTGATCTTATGGTTTTTTATGGTCTTCTTAGTATCATAAATAATCCATAAAAGTTATTATTTTCAGAATGGATAAATCCAAATATGTATTTAAAATTAATGATTATTTTGAAAATATATGTTTTTCAATGTAATATAAAATATTTAAGGATGTTTATAAAATGTTTTGATGTGTGAAAACCTTTTTCTATGTATTTATTTTATCAAATGATTTAATTGATAATTTTTTCCAAATATATTTATATTTTTTAATTAAAGTTGATTTCAAATTATTTTTAAAACCCCATAATGGGCACATTATTTCTCACCATATGTTTTTAATTTTTTTTCACAGGCATAGTAGATTTTCAATTGGTATTTGTTTTACATAAGGAGGAAGAACCTGTGAAGGAAATTGAATAAAATTTTATATAGTTCTGAAAATATTTTTGTTTTTTTGTACTTCTCTAAAACCCAGACTAAAAAAGTTCCTTATATGTAAAATGATTTATTTATACTTCATATGGATTAATAGAAAAAATATAAAACAATTTTATATACTGAATCCAGAAGTGTGGGTTCGAGGATTTATAGTTAGTATCGGAGTAACGGTCTAGATAAATTTGATGATTATGCATTGTCTACTAATAAATAATATACACTGTAGTATTTTCCTCAAAACATCTAGGTAATTATATTTCCT
Organism: Viscum album; assembly: GCA_963277665.1. NCBI lineage: Eukaryota > Viridiplantae > Streptophyta > Magnoliopsida > Santalales > Viscaceae > Viscum > Viscum album. The sequence continues at coordinate 855,868,308 of OY728155.1, read as the reverse complement.
TAGAATTTATATTTTTCTTAACTATAAAGCTGAAAATTCATAATTTTCTTAATTCTGACAAATGAATTGCGAGGGTGCAATTGAATTAAGGGGGGGAAATGTAACAACCTAGATATTAGTAAGTGTTTTTTAATTAAAATAAATCAAAATAAAATTTGATTATAAAGGTCAAATATATAAAATTATAATAACATTACTGTAAATAATGATCTATAAAAAATATAAACTTATCAATTATTCCTTTAGGAAAAAAATTAGTTTTCAAACATTTTGTTAAATAAATTATTAATTTCAAGATTTATATTTAAAATAATATTCCAAATTATAAACAAATAATGTTTTTTATATGGCATTATTTTGCATTAAATAATACTTTATTATAAAAATATTAATTTGATTATTTTTTTCAAATATGTGAAAAAATCAAAAACTTATTTTAAAATAATCATAAAATTACTATAAATTATATATAATTACATTTTTTAATATAACATATATTTTTTTAACTAAAATTATTTTTCATTAATGTTTAAAATATAATTTTATAAAAATATTTTTTTATCGTGAAATAATATTCTATTTTAATAAATAAATTATAGGAAATATAATTTAATATTTTAAATAAAAAAAATTATTTATAATAAATAAAATAATTAGATTGTGATAAGTAATCATATAAAAATTTATATTTAAAATTTTATAATTGAGTTGTTAACTTGAAATTTTATGGAAGTGATACTAATACTGATAATTAAAGATAATACATATTTTCATTATTTTTAAACTAATATATTTTATTATGAATAAATTAAAATAAAAAATTATAATCTAAACCCTAAATACTTAAATAATTTAATATTTTGAATTATGAAATTAGGGTAATATATTTTTAAATATTATATTTTTTTTATTCAGAAATTATAATAAATATAATTATGATAGTTATATTACTATTATAAAAACTAAATTTCATATTTTTTTAAAAGATGAGGAAACAAATAAAAAAAGAAATGATGTTGAAAAACACAAAATAGGGAGTCAGTGTTATTCATTGTCTTTTTCACAAAGCTTTCATCGAGGTCATTGTCGCCTTAACCTAAAATCGAGTCGTGCCACCACCATCTACCCGTTGTCACCATGGATGCCCAACACCACCATGAATATCCACTATCAATCACTAACTCTCCATAGTCAGAGCTACGTCACCAGGAAACCATGACATCTTCAAGCCAGCACCAGTCGACTCCCATCACAACCACAACCATCGCTAATGGTGTTACACTAAAACCCAAACCGAAAACACACACACACACCAACTGATATCATAGACCCTAACCACAATAGGGTAATCTTCATTGAATGGAAAAAAATGGAGGATCAGGGGATCCGGGGATAGCTCATAGGGGTAACTTGAACCCCTGTCCTCATCTACAACCCATTATAATTAATTGGAAACCTAGAGGAAAATTAAAATAAAACAAATGCTAAAGAGAAAATATGTGTTTTCCCTTGGTTCATTTGTCCACAAGGAAACCAATACAGGCTCCTGTTTTGATTACATATATATATATATATAATATAAAATAAACAAATTCATTAAAAATGGATATAAAATATTTATATCAATGTGAAAATTTAATTTTCAAACCAGTTTTCTATCTAGATAAATAGTGAGAGTATGTCTGAAGCAACAGAAGGTCTTCAGTTTTTTCTGCAAATCAAGTAAGGGTTTTCTTGGAAATATTTTTTTAATTAAGGGATGTATTTTATTTACAAGTTTATATATATGTAGATATATATATATATATTTAAATTATATAAAATAAGGGTGTTAGTATGTAAATTTTTTTATCAAGTTTATAATTTAGAAAACAAATTTACTATTTTGTTTTCAAACATTTATCTAAATTATAACACTTCAAAAAAATCCAATTGTCTTTTTATTTTAAATGAAATCTATATATATATATATATATATATATTATGGAAAAAATTGATGTTATAAATAATTATTCCAATATTTTAAATAAATTGTTTTAAAATAATAACAAAAAATTGTTTTGGTATTGTAATATTTAAATTGTTTCTATTACAAATAAATTTCTATGAGAAAGGTTACTATTTTATGTATCGTTTTATGTGTAGCATTCTTTTACAGTAAGTTTTAACTGATAAAAGCGATGATTTTATGTGCGAATTATTTTTACTTGTCCATGAATGTCATTTTTGATATTAGATATGGACATCATTTTAGAGATTGTTTATATTCTATGAACTTTAGTTCGAGAATTAATATAATTTATGAAGAATTTATACTTATGTATTTTAAATAAGAGAAATTCTTTATAACTATGGATTTAACCTAGTTAATTTTAGGAATTAATAAAAATAATATTTTTCCATGTAGAGAAAATTGTAAGATTGTTTTTTTTCTATGACAATAATTTATGTATGTTTTAGAAATATTGTTGGGTTAATAATGAGAAAGGTAGGACCATGAAAATGTTTTCTTGAAATAGGTACTAGATTATCTAATCAAAAGTTATGGTATGGGGAGTAAACCAATGACCTCAAGGAGATACTATCCCAAATGTGATACAGATAAGTGCCCTTATGGTTTTCTTATGGTCTGCTAAGTATCATAAATAATCTATAAATGTTATTAATTTAAAAATGGAGAAATCCAAATAAGTATTTAAAGTGAATAATTATTTTCAAAATATATTGGTTTTAAAGTAATATACACTATTTATGGATATTTAGAAGATGTTTCTATGTGTGAAAATATTTTTCTATATATTGATTTTTTCAAGTAATTTTTTTGATAATTGTTTCCAAATAAATTTATAGCCTTTAAAGTAAGTTATTTCTGAATGATTTTTAAAACCCCTTACTAGGTACTTTAATTATTACCCTATGTTTTAAATTATTTTTCATAGGTTTAGTATATTTTAATTTGGTGTTTGTTTCACATAATTTTGAAGCGCGCATGAATTCACTTGAATAATTGTTTTTATAGTTTTGAAAATATGTATGTTTTTGTCTAATTCTCTAAAACCTAGACCAGAAAAGGTAATGGTATATAAAATGCTCTTTGTTATTTTCATATGTATCAATAAAACAATACACAACATTTTTATGTATTGAATCTAGAAGTGTGGGTTCAGGGCTTTACTGTTTGTATTAGAGTAACGATCTAGATAACTTTGGATATTAGGAGTTGTCTTTTAAGGAAAAATCTATACGATATTATTTTCTTCCAAACCTCAAGGTAATTAAGTTACCTTAAAAGTTTTAGTTTTACTAATTTTGAAGAAGCAAATTCAGAATTTTCTTATATCCAACAAATGAATAGTGAGGGTGTAATTCATTTCAGGGGGGAATATATGGAAACCAAGGTATTAATAACTTCTTTTTAATTTAAATAAATCAAAATAAATTTTTGTTATAAAATTTAAATATTTAACATTATAATACCTTTACAAATATGGTAGTTTATAAAAAAGAAATGTATATAAACTTATAAAATGTGCCTTTAAGAAAAAAAATTAATTTTGAAATCTTATGTCAAATAAATTATTAATTTTAAGATTTAAATTTAAACTAATATTTTAAATTAATGAAAAATAATGTTTTTTGTGGAATTATTTCTCTTAAAAGAATAATTTATTATAAAAATATTAATTTGATTATTTTTCTTAAAATATGTGACAAAATAAAAAATTTATTTGAAAATAATTATAAAGTTATTATAAATTATATTGAATTATAGGTTTTAATATAATAAATTATTTTTTAACTAATTTTTTTCATTATTGGTTAAAATATAATTTAATAAAACCATTTTTTTACAATGAAATATTATTTTGTTTTAATAAATAATTTATAAGAATTATAATTTAACACTTTATATAAAAAATGATTTATAAATAAAAAAAGTATATAGATTGTAACAAGTAATCATAGAAAATTTTATATTTAATATTTTATAATAAAGTTGTCAACTTGATATTTAAAGGTTATGATATTAATAAAGGAAATTAAAGATAAGAAATATTTTTATTATTTTGAAAGTAATATATTTCATTACACATATATTAAAATATAAAATTATGATATAAATTATGAATACATAAATCAATTAATATTTAAAATTATGAAATTAAGGTAAAATATTTTAAACCATTTCAATTTTTTTAATTTGAAATTATAATAAAAATAATTTTGATGGTTAAATTATTTTTATAAAAAACTAAATTTGATATTTTTTTTAAAATGATGAAATGAATGAAAAATGAAATGATGTTGAAACACACGGAAGAGGGATTTCACACTGTTTATCATCTTCTCCCCAAATCTTTCATTGAGGCCTTTGTCACCTACACCAGTAGCTGAGCCGCACCACCTTCTTCTACCCACTATCATCATTGACATCCAACACCACCCTGACCATCCACCTATGACCATTGCCTTTCCACCCTCGAATATACGTCACAGGGTGACCACAACGTCATCGAAACAGCACCTGTCGATGTCCAAAAATATAGAAACCCTCGCTTTTCATACATTAACATTATATCACTTTTTTGGAATACTTAAAACATTATACATATAGATTATCAAAGACCATATTAGTTTAGTTCCTTTGGAAACTTTGAAAAAAAAATCTTCTAACTCAGTGAAAGATCTTTAATGTTTCCCTATAAAGATATTCACCCTTTGTAATTATAATTAAAATCCATTATTTTTAACCATGGGAAAAGAAACATAAGAAAGGGGTTATCTAAAATTCTTATCAAGGGTAAATAAAGGATATATGTATGCGTATAATGAATATAAGGGTATAAGAACATGTTTATGATCACTAGAATATTATACCATGCATATTAAAGATCATAAACATGAATCATGGAATAAAGATTTGTAGCTCATAATGCATGAATCATAAGAAAATCAAGAGCATAATCCATGAAAGCATAACATGGGAATAATACATGGAATAGTGGAATACTCATCAATGTATAATAGAGTGAACATATATAAGAACAAACAGGTTCACACATTAAGTTAAGGACATAAAATCAGGCCCTCTCATGGACTTATGGACATGAAACCATATCCACATAATAAGTTTTGAACATGTAATTAGGTTGAGTCATAACATTATAAACATGAAATTATGTTCACGCATAACATTTTGAGCATATAATAAGGTTAAATCATGACATTTTGAACATGTAATCAGGTTCATACATAAAATTATATACATTTAACCAGGCCCATGCATAACATTGTGAACATGTAATCAGGTTCATGCATAACATTTATACTCATTATTCATCCATTATTACCCAATTCATTAGAAGGAGATATAAGACCCACCCATCATATAATAAAATCATACATACATGTGCCACAAAACATTCATCATATCATGACCCATGAAAATAGATGGGTTTAAAAAACATCAAATCATAACCCATGAAATGAAATGGGTATCATTAATATTTCATCACCTCATAACTTAAGGAAAATAGATAGGATTTATAAATATTTCATCAAATCATAAATCATGAAAAGAAGTGGGTTTCATAAACATATAACCCATGAAATAGAAATGGGTTTTATAAACATGTAACCCATGAAATAGAAATATGTTTTATAAAAATCATGCTATCAAAACCTAAACCATTCATGAAAGGATATGAATGGAACCTTTGGATCATTTCTTATAAGGGAATTAGTAACATCAACAGATGTCATATTTGATAGAAAATAACTTAGAAAGATATTTTGAACTCATTTCCTAATGAAAATATATTTTATTCTTTGAAAAGGATCTTAAAAACTTAAAAACATTTTGAAAAACATTTTCTTGAAAATAAAATTGAAATCTTATAAAGAAATCAATAAAGACCTTTTGAAAACCATTTTATTTAAAAACTTATAAAGAGAGCTCGAAAAAACATTGAAAATACTTTTCAAACTTATAAATAAGGCTTCAAAATCATTTGAAAACCATTTTCCTTGATAACATAAAAGAATATTGAAAAAGTTTTGAAAACAATTTTCCTTGAAAACTTATAAATGAAGATTGAAAACATTTTAAAAACAATTTTTATTTAAAACTTATAAAGGATGATTGAAAACATTTTTGAAAAAAAAATTCCTTGAAAATTTATAAATGAAGTTTGAAATCATTTTTAAAATAAATTTTCCTTGAAAACATGTAAAGGAAGCTTGAAAACAATTTTGAAAATAATTTTCCTTGAAAACTTATAAAGGAAGCATGAAAAAAAAATTGAAAACATTTTTCCTTGAAAACATATAAATAAAGCTTGAAAACATTTTTTTAAACAATTTTTCTTGAAAACATATAAGGGAATCTTGAAAAAAAAATTGAAAAAAAATATTTTTTTTAAAACCATTTTCTTAAAAATTAACCATTTAAACTTGTAAAGGAAGCTTCATAGAAATGATAATGAGTAAATATGTACATGTCGTACGAGGTAAAAAATAATATTCCTTTTTTATAGTAAAAAGGTGTAGTGACCCCACCCCAGATAGACCGGAGCAAGTGTATACTAGTTTTACAATGGCATGATTACAAGGAATAAAATCCCAAAGTACCGAGAGTTTAGTAGTATTGGTATCCAAGTATATACATGAGAAAAGAATACACTAATTACAACAAAGTTTTTTTCTTCTAAATAAATAAATAGCTTCAAGTATAAATCTAATACATCTAATAAATACCTATATATCATTCATAGTATGCTTCTTGGATTCCTATGGAAAGGGTGAGCTCAAATTATGAGTAAGGTCAAAATATAGTGGAAGAAATAATGAATCAATGCGAATAATAATTATGACAAGGTGAATAATTGAACTCACATACCATATAATCAATAAACTGAGAAGGAAATGTATAAACAATATAGCAAGGTAATAATTGGAAAGACATTCCATTCAAATAACTAGATAAGGTAAAATAAATATAAAAATGTCAGAAACTAAAACACATGTCATTTAATCAATGAACTGAAAATGAAATGTATTCATAGATATGTCGACACAAAATCTCATGGATGAATATTAATTGAAACTAAATGAGGGAAATTATTTCTTAATAGACATAATTTCTGAGGCACGTGAAAACCTATACTATCAAGACCTTTCACAAGATGGTATAAACTATTCTGATTTGCGCAACTAATTTGCCTCATGAGAACCCATCGATACATCGAGGAGCTAATAAAGTCCAGGTTCCACCCATCAATACCAGTCCAAATCATTTCTCATATCAAATAAACAAAATAAATAATAGGCCTTATCAAATATCCATATTGAATAAATAATACATAATTATCAATATTTTCCCAAATAATCAAATAACTATCAAATTTTGTATGCGTAGAATCCTGATATTTTAAAATGAAACACTATGTCACAACGTGCATAAATGAATAGCTAAATGATATTATTTGACCATTATAGTCTAACCATTAAATTAATGGGTATAAATATAAATAATTTATTTATGAAATAAATATAATGTTCTAAATAAATATTAATTTATTGGTATGTTATTAGAAAATAATAATATAATTTTTATTAAAGACATTTTAATCTTCAGAAATAAGTTTTCTTCATAAAATGATTTTTAATTTCTTTTTATGTTCAAATAATATAATCAAATTATAGATATTTTAGAAAATATATATTATTAAAATAACTTCATATTTGAAATTACAATATCAAAATTAGTTATAGGTATTTTTTGAGAATTTTTTGAAAAGGTTTATTTTTTGGTGAATAGTAAAAAATACAGGTTTTGATAAAATACGGTATTTTTTATGACCTCATGAAGACTTAAATGTGATATAAATTTTATCAAACTTTTTTAATAATTAAATAATGATATTATAAGATTAATATTGTATATAAATAACTTTGAACATGAAAATTATATTCTATTCATGATAAGTATAAAAATTATTTTCAGTGTCAATGGATTGTCTGCACAACATTGAAAATATCAAATTTAGTTTCTTATAAATAATAATTGAGTGATAAAAATTATATTTAGGAATTTTTTTAATAATTATTTTGTATTGATCATGTTTTTGGATCTTAATTTTTATTTTTATTTTTATATAACATTAATCTTGTCCAAATATTTATGCAATGCTTATGTGGGGTAAGAAAAGAAAAAATAACAAATTTAAGATGTTCAATTGACATGTATGTGAGTGAATATAAATAATGAAGGACTCTAAAATTTTATTTTGAATCAAATTAAATTATTTTTATTATATAATTTTTTTTTATTTTTTATATATTAAATAATTAACATTAATTATTATGCAATCCTTGTGCAAGTGGGATAAAAAAATAAATATTTTTTTAATTAAATTTATAATAATATTTTTTTAATAAAATCATCATAATTAAATATCTCATAAAAAGCACAATGATCATAAGATGTATTCCGAAAACCCATATGAAAAATTAATGATTCAAACATCTTATACAACATCCTTGATGCATTCTTTAAACCATACAAAAAAAAATTAATAATATTTCTTTTACATAATCCATAAAGGCCAAACAAAACAATCAAGGGGGCTATAGAAGTGAATCCCAAAGGAATCCTTGATAGAGATATCCACACCAGCTGGGGGAAGTTACCCAAGGGAGGTGAACATCAAGAGAGGGTGGTCATGGGATGCCCTAGCAGCCAAAAAGTCATCAAAACGGTTACCCTCCCACAACGTTTGAATGACTTTGGTATCACTAGAAAGAATCGCCATGAATTTTTATAGGAGGTAGGTGATATACCAAGGGGGATAAATTTCACCCTTAAAGGATACCCAAATGATCTTAGAGTCAGTTTCCACTAAAGTTAGGGGAAGAGCCTTTGAAAGGTAGATCTCAAGTCCATTATGCATCACCTTGGCTTCCACCACAAGGGAGTCACCCTACCCATAGGAAGCATTGAAAGAAAGAGTGAATAATCCGAAAGGGTCCCAAAAAAACCCTCCTCTCATCATGCCCCCTGTCCATAAGCCCCATTGGTGTTCATTTTAAACCCATTAGAAGGGGGTTTCCATCTCACCTACAAGATAGAGATTAGAGGGGCTGAAGGGCCAAGGGGACACACACTATTGGTGTGGTGATGAAGGGAGGGTGTGTCTGTATGATACTTATGAAGGGAGGCTAGGTCAGTGATGAGAAACCTTGTCTATAGAAGTAGGTTGTGAAGGGAGGGTAAAGGACTAGATTTTCTTGTTTGGTTGCGCGCCTGTCAAAGACACTAGAAGGCCACCACAAGCAGGATCGATCGGCCCTCCTCCTTCTGCTTGGTGGAGGCCCCGTTGAACCAGTACTGGAAAAATTATACAGAGAGGAAACCACTCCCAACATATCCATAAAATCCCCAAGGGTGTTCCATAGGCGTCCATCCCAGTCTCTTCAGAAGAACATATATAAGGAGGTATCCTCTTTTTGGGTAGAGTAATAGAAGCATCTCAAGGAAAGGGGAATACCTTTGGCTTTAATATACATCTCCATGGGAATATAATTGGAATGAACTCTCCAAATGAGAAAACTAAACTTGAATGGAATATGTTTTCACTAGATAACTCTACCCCAGGGGTCACTGGTTAGTTTCCTATTCTTTCCATTCCTGTAATTCCTCACTGAGAACCTACCATATGGGGAGCATTGAAACACACACCTATCCATTTATCCATCCAAGAAGATGTCACAAAAACACTCCTCCCGGGATGGGCTAAGAGTGATCTTGAGAAAGGAGGGGTGAAGGGAAGCTTCTCTAACTGACAGATATGGTGTCGGGCAACCTGGGAATCTGAGAATCCCACAACCCCAGTTGCACTCCCAGAAGCTAAAGTCACCCTGCCCAATGATCCATTATGAGTGCTGACAGAGGGAGGACACCTAACTGTGAAGAGAGATCCAAATATGAGAGGTATTCCTATCATTTTGACTTATAATGAAACTGTAATTACCTCTTATAATGTCTCTTTTTTATTCAAATTGGCGACATTTTGGACCCACATGGATCACATTAGTCTCTTTATATTATTTTATTACAAAGAAATATAACTTTTTCACACTATAACTTTCAATTAGTATAATATTTTATTAAGAGGTTTTCCATAAGTGTTTTTCAAACCAGAATATGTTTTAGAAATATAATAAAATTATCTTTTTCATAGTATTTTATTTTAAATTTTTAGGTGATAAATAATTACCTTAATTCCTTGAAAAATTATGATACAGCAAATATTTAATTAATGAATAAATTAAATTAATTATTTTAAAAATAGTAAAATAAATATAATTTTATATTTTAATGTATATTAAAATTTTCTATAGGTAATTAAAATATGTATAAGATATAATAAAAATTTTAATTTGAATTGGAAACTTTTTTTGATGTGTTTAAAGTCAATATTGTGAATAGTTTTAAATTTGAAAAAAAAATATTATTCCATGAATAAAATATTTTATTAAATAATTTTAAACTAGAAAAAAAACTTTAAAAAAGACAGAAATTATAATATTACTTTTATAAAAGGATATACTATGATTTTTATTCATTTTAGAAGTCTTAAACATTGTAATAAATTTATTATATTTTAATAATTTGAGTATTTCATGTGTTACCCCTCACCTCACTAATAAAAGGAGGCTCCCTCTTTCACAAATTTTCATTAACTTAGGCCTTAATTCTTAACTAAACTCTACTAAATTTACCCTTTTCATCTATTGACATGATTTATAATCTCTTGGCCTCAAAAAACCACTTCCAAGAGCCTTTTGGAGGTTCTCAAGGAGGAATTTTCAATAATTAAAATTATTTTTTCTTCTCTTTTAAATTATTTTTTTACTAATACCATATCCCCACCTCTTATCCAATGTTTCCTGAAAAACAAAGTATCATTTATAAGTGTTTTTTTATGGTATATGAATTATAAAATCTCGCATCTTCTCCTTTTATTCTTAAATAAAAAAATCGTCATTTGTGGTGCATTAATTCACCACCTTTGTGGTCGATGATTTTTCAATTCCATTTTACTGAAATAATGGAAAGTATAAATTCAAATTTAATTGTTTAAAATGACATATATATATATATATGTTATCAACTATGGATTATTATTTCATTTTGACAAGTAATTACATAAATAAATCGACCAAGGAAACCATGAAAAGAACGCACCCGAAACAATGAAAATAATAAAACATTGTTAATAAATTAGTGGAAAATGTAATAAGAAGATTATGTAATTTATTATAAACATGAGTTTAGTTATGTAATATATTAATACCACTATTAAAACCATTATATATAATTTTTTAACACATTTTAAGGAATTATAACCTGAGGTAAGGGGACTCTTTTAATAAAACATTATTTTAAATTTTTTAAAGATTTATTCTGCTATATCTTTTTATTTTATGCCTATGACTTCAAAATAGATTTTATGAATGTATATATATTGTTATTAATGTTTTAATTTATTTTATTTATTTTTAAAATGGATCTTTTTTCATGTGTTATGTAAGGGAGTTTCCTTTTAAAATCCTTTTAAATTGTCTCTTTTACAAAATTCAAAAACAAAGATTATTTTTATATGGTATGAGAATTTTATCCCATTTTCATGATTCTTTATTAATGTAATGATTTATTTATAAGTATTCATTATTATTGTTCAAGTATATTATTTCATTATTATGTTTGTGGTTTTTATATTTTTTAAAAAAGTGATTTTTATGAAAAAAGGGTATTTTGGTATGTGAATGTGTTTTTCTCAAGGGTTTAAATGATTTATCAAGAGTTTTATTAATGATATGTTCATTGGAAATTGTTTATTATGGGTTTATCCCATTATATATCAATATATGTTGGGTTGATCCCATTATAGCTCAAGATTTGAGGGTTTGATCCCCATTATAGCTCAAGATATGTTGGGTTGAGCCCATTATAGCTCAAGATATGATGGGTGGGCCCCATTATAGCTCTCTAATTCATTGGGTACTCCGTACGTGAAATTTGACCATAAGGTTATTCCATTTGTAAGTGTGAATGTAAGAGTGTTATATTAATGTTTTCCCTTGGTTACTACATTGTTTTTATATGTGTTCTTATGATTTTTCAAGAAAATGTTTTTTAAAGGATTATCATGTTTTCATTGGACAAACGATTTTCCAAATTTATGTCCCCTACTAAACTTTTTATGCTCATCCCATTTTTCTAAAATATTTATTATAGGATTTCTTATAATTTCAAATGAAATTTATGGTGCTCAGATAGTCTCACAGAAGTTGTGTGCCACCCGGTTAATCCAAGGGTTTGTGTGGAATTAGACGCATCTCAAATGCCTTTTGATTATGTTTGGATTATGATTGGAGAGGAGTATAGGTGCAGGAAACGGGTCATCTATGAGAGCTGGACCAATTTTTTCTCCTCAAGCAGTCGTTTAGGGCATGCTTTAGAGGTTTGTCGTAAGGGTCTCCCAACCCATGACGTCCGTCGTTGGGAAACTCAGTCTATAGCAAGGAGGGAGGTGAGTGGGAAGGGTAAATCTCCTGAAGTTAGAGTTAAAGCCGGTCCGACGCAGATGATTACAGGTGAAGGCAGTGGTAAGGATTTTCATTCACAATGGATGGTATAGAAGGATCAACCAAAAGGAGACAATAACAGGGCTGTTGAGGGAACTCAGGGGATGGAATTGGGGAGGCACGTTATGTCTCCCCAGGCCAATTTTTTAGGGGGGCACCCATTTGTATGGATCAGCTGCAGACGTGAAAGAACAGGATCCTAGGGAACCTGGTGTTAAGATGAATCAGGCTACTCCAAAGGTTTTAGAGGTTCTTCAAAGGCTAATAAATGACTTAGAAATACCTGCTTCTTCCATGGTTAGTCAGGGTATAGAGAAGATTGGGGAAGGAAGGGTTTCTAGCATTGCGGAGGTGGTCATCAAGGCCAGTGCTAAGGATCCTAAAAGTCTTGATCCTATGGATAAACCATTTATATCACTAAGTAATATGTTTGAAGGGTTGTTTTAGGATATGTTGGTCGTGGAACTAAAGGAGGATGTCTTTACAAGAGGTGCTGGTGGTGCGGAGACCTTGGAGGGTCAGCAGGCTGAAGGTAGGGGGCATGAATCAGATTACTGCAAAGGGAAGGGAAGTGTTGGGATGATTGAGGACAGTGTTCTAGTGATGGTTAGTGGTAAGAAAATCCAGGAGGGTGTACAAGTTGAATTCATGGGGAAGGAGTCACATTCTGTGGTTATGGAAAATGCTACTACTAAAGACAGATGTCTCCCTTTGATGGAGAACAACACTCCAGACTAGAGGTCGGGGATGAATTCTGGGTGTAATGATTCTGTTTTGAGGGAGCGAGCTGGAATAGGAAGGGAGAGTTCTGGGGGAGGGAAAGAAAATATGAGCATCCCAGTTGTCCATTCATTCAGTGATGTGGTTCAAAGTGGGAACTAGATGTTGACTACAACTAAAGGATCTTTATCTTCTATACCAAGAAGAAGAACAAGGAAGGATTACTCATATCTTTTATGGCTGATGCGGACTAGATCGGCCTCAAAGTGGAATAATGAGGTGACTATGGGTTTTAAAAAAGGAAGTTTGGTCAAGGAGGCATCCCCAGACCATTTCGTTCTTTATCATCTTAGGAGTTAGGTTCAAATTGGAAGCTTTTGGAGACATTCAGATTGGGAATTGGCTATTGGAGAATATGACTCTTGCATGGGATGAAGAGATGATTCTGGTTATTATGATGTGTAATGTTGTGTTGGTTTCTGTTGTATGATGTTTTTGTTTCCTTATTTTTGTTTTTGGTTGTAATTTGAGGTATCAGATACCCATAAACCGGCTTTTTAAAATGGGAAAAAATGATTTGCTTCAAAAAAAAATGTTCAATTGTCATAGAAGATTGAATATTTTGAGGGGACTAACACGTAAATCAATGAAGTGAATTTGAATACTATACTTGTCCAAATTAATCATAAATCATCCAGAGTAAGAATAAGGATGAAATTAATACAAAATATCCCAAGTAGAGTAAAATAAAGGGATTTTATTTTTGATGAATGGAAATATTATAAAAAGATATTTTAAAAACATTATTGAGAAAAATATATTTTTTTAGAAAAACATTTTGAAAACAATTTTATTTGAAAATAATTTTTGAAAACCTTTTCTTTTAAAATTTAACCATTTAAACATGAAAATTAATCTTTAATTAATGATGGTGGGTAAATCTATACAAGTCATACGAGGTAAAAAAGAATGTTTTGTTTTCATGGTTAATGGTTAAAAATATACCTTATTCAGAAAGTGGAAAGAAGATTCATTTGAGAACATTGGTAAAATACAAAAAGGGTAAAAATTTCTATACCAAATTATTTTAAAAACATTTTAATAAAACATAGTTTTTAGAAGAAAATAGGTTCTCTAACTGAAGAGATATGCAAAGTCGGTTTTTCTAAAAAAACATTTCCTAAAACATATTGAGTACCCAATAGTGGAAATTGGTAATAATACTTTGAAATGGCCATTAATAACCATATCAGAAAAAATTGAAGGATTTATTAAACAATGGTAATATAATTTCCTCAAATGGAAATACCATTGAAAGATCATTAAATTTATTATTGAGGAAAATAATCTTTTAAAAAATCCAAAATGTCCCACACCTCATTGAAATATTTTAAATCATAACCCTCATGAAGGAATAATATTAAATTAAATTTTGAGATACCATGAAGATAAATATATTAATGATGTAATATAATAAAATGGATAGTATTTACACAACACTAAAGATGTAAGTGGTGAACATGACAATTATCTCACGAATGTAAAAAATGTGATGTGAATCCATTACCTTGTGTTTCCTTTCATGTGAACATCCTTTAACTTCCTATGTGATAAAATTATGTTACTTTTATAATGTCTTGAGAACCTTTTTCGTTTTTATCATTACTTTTATTTTAATTTTTACTATATTTTATATAACTACTTAAACAATTATAATTACGTCAGGTGTTTTGGCCAAATTCACTTTATATTTCAAAAATAACTTTGGTAGGTCAATTATGGTCAAAGGGTTTATTACATGAAATTTAAAGAATAATAATCATGACATAATTATCATATTTATAGATAAATTATTCTTTCAAGATCAATATTAAATATGGTTATGAAAAACGAACCAACATTACAATCATGGAGATGGTAGGTCATTCGTACACATGAGTAACGTTCTTATTTTTCAATGATCATTATGGAAAGAAGGTAAGTAACACCATATCTTTCTATAATTATCATTATATCATAAATAAAATATTATTTAATCATATATACATATATATATATAATTATTGTGATGAAAAAGTAATCACTTCATGTTGAGAAAGTGGTATTCCACACATCCACGAATAACATTATCACTTTTTAAGTGTGTAAAAAGGTAATAAATAAAATGATATGTGTATATATATATATCCAAAAATGTAATTATGTCATGAATATTATATAGTGGTTTTTTAAGTCTCATATTTTTAATTGAAACCATCTTTTATACGTTCTATGTATCGTGTGAACGAATCACATCGCTTTGAGGGGTGGTAGTCTGCACTTCCTCAAACGATGTTATCATATTAATGTAAAATGGAAAGTATTAAATTTCTTTGTTATAAAATTATTAGAGAATTATAAATAAATAATAAATATCATACATATCATATATAAACATAGTTTCCATCATAACATCCAACCATGAAATTTGGTAAAGGAAAAAATGAACAATCATCGTTTCATAAGGTAGTAGTTCACCGTACACAAAAACAGTATCTTTTTTACCCATTAGATGGAAGTGTGTGTAAGTATAGGTATAACCCTTATAAAAAATACTAGTATATTGAGGATACTTGGGTTTTTATACAATAATATAATAATAATAATATATGAGGGGTTGGATAAGGAAAATAAAATTAAAAAGATTGAGAGAAGATGTTACCTTTTAATCAGGTAACTAATTTTTGTTTGTACAAAAATGATTTTTTAGAAGGTTTTATGAAAAAATTGAGGTTTCAAGGTTAATGGGAGAGATTTTGGGAAGTTATATGGGTAGAGCTTGGTTGAACATAAGTTGTTTGATAGGTGTGAGGAATAGAGAGAGGTGGTGGCCTTTTATAAGGGAGAAAAAGGACTCACTTGGTGTTTTTTAAAATAACTTATGTTTACACATGTTCGTACCTAAAAAAATCCATACCAAACCAAAAAAAACAAAATAATGGATGTTTCATGGAAAAATTGTGTCTAAAATGGGTTTTGTACAAGTGTATAGGTCATTTGGGCCCCTATGTTAAAGGTTTAGTCCTTTATTAAGATTAATTTTACCCTAATAATGATAATTACAACTATGGAATCCATTTTTCTAAATTCCATTCATATAAGTGGCATAAATTAATTTAAAATTCATCCCACTGATGGGATGACAATGCTGGTTTTTAATGTAAATATATCTAAAAGTTTTCAGGGTTTTTATAATCAATTTCAAACTAAAATTGACTCCAATGATATAAATTGTATTAATTGATAAAAATATTTTCTATTTAAACTTTAAAAATAATTAAAATTATAATTTAACCTTCAAAATAAATTAGATAAAAAATCAGTTTTGAACTAAAATTCAATATTTTTAACTATTCATTAAAAAATGAAATGTATCAGAAAAATATAGAAAATTCACCCTAACCTAATTATTATGTTTCTATTTCAAATATGAAGTTTATTTTGACATATTAAATCAATTATAGTGTCAAAATTGGTATTTAAAATGGTTTCATAATTAAAATTTGGTAAGATTTCATTTATAAAAATATAGGATTTTATATGTAAAGTATGGTTTGTTCTTATCTTATGCATATCAAACATAATGGATGAATATAAAAAATATTTGATTGAATATATAACATATATATTTCATTAAAATAATTCACTAATTATAATTAATTATTTCTATTAAGACAAAACTTTTTTGGAATAATAAATATAATAATATTTCTTTTTATATCCAATTGGTTCTTATTTTAATTTATAATTAATTTGAAGCCAATGAATCCATTTTATATTTGTACAAGTTATAAATTTTCAGTAGTTAGTTAATAATAGTCATAATCAATAACATAATGGCTAGGTTAAATCATATTATATTAAATAATAATAGTTTAATAATATATCGTTATTTGGTGAAACTCAGTCTTGAATATAATGCAAGCTATTGATAAAGGTATCTCTTATATGTAATGCAATTTATTGAGGAAGTTTTCTCTTGCATGTAATACAATCTATCTAGGAAGGTCACTCTTGTGTGTAACTCAAGATAAGTCAGTGTTGTGTGCATTGTAAGCTATATCATATATTGAATTTATTTAAAATAGTAAATATATAGTAGGGTCTTGAAATATTATATTGCCTTACGTGTTTCGTGATGTGTGTCATAGATGCTATTGAATACAAAGTTGTACTTTATAATTTCAGGGTGTTACATTCTCCCCACATTAATTAAATTTCTTCCTCACAATTTAAACTTGATCTTGGTAATAGATTGTTTTATATTTCCTATTTTGAAATCCCACATCATGAGAGGGGTTTATAAAAAATCCTCTAGAAAAGAGGGAATGGGAAGTAGAATGGTCACATGGACTACCATGTAACTAGGTTTCTAAGTATGAGAACATTAGTGGTGAGTGAAAATACATACTTGGAGGAAATGCATAAATATTTATAGGGAGTGAATCATGTCATCAATCACAAACAAGTGAATCATTAATAGAAAGTTGAGGGCCTTAAATCCATAAATCTGCAATGATTTAGAAGATCATCAGTTAAACAGAAATTAAGGTATTAGGATAAAATTTTATTTCAAATTCATTCTCCTAATTTTGGTTAATTATTTTACTCCCTAATAATATTATGAAATATTCTTACTTTATGTCTTTCAATTTCATATAAACAATCCTAACTTTTGGTTAGACATCGATCAAATTCTAATTCATACCTTTACTCCATTAAAATAATTATCAACAAAAAACTTATGCTTAAAGCACTAAAATATACTTTTAAAGGATCTTATGGCCTATAAAAGAGTGACAATTCTAATTATTTGTCTTTAACTATCTTCCAAAACCAAAAATGGTAGATAGATTAATCTCTAATCCTAAAAATTGATACTATCAGATCATAATTAACATTTATTAATAAAATTTTTTAACTAAAAACAATGAAAAATTTAAAAATACATTGCATAGGTTAGTGGTTAGTGTGAAATCCTCATCATCCTTCAGTCATGGGTTCAAGACCCGCGGCCTTGCCAGATTTGATTGGTTGTCACCCGGCTTATAGGTTGTCTTTTTCTAAACCATATTAATATAATTTTCAAAAATATGATAGACATACTTGAAAAAAGGTTAATCACTAAATAGTATTTTAACTATGGTTTTCAATACAACCTCAATACATAAATACTTCATCCATTAATTTTTCACATAGGTCCTTCCTTAGTCTAAGGTTTATATATAATATCATTAGTATGATATCTAGTTATGAAACCTTATCTTCAATCTAAAACTACTTAGGTTTAACCTGGGTTACTTGTTATGTATCTAAATCTATCATAATGTTTTGTAAAGAAAATATAAATTATCCTAAACATGTCCCCCGATAGTGACAAACCAGGTTCACATTAAATCCTATTATCATGTACCAAGTTACCCTAAGTTAGGCCTAGAACACCTTGTTAGATTTATTACTCCTAGGTACATCTATGACAGAACCATGTCCACTTTTAGTATCCAGACAAGGATGTTTTTCTTCGAATAAAAACATAATCTATACTTTACAAAAAACTATAGGGTTTTCTTATATACTTATCCTCAAATTATACCATATTGTTATGTTCTCTAATATATTTTTTCCAAAATATAGTTCTTAAGGTTGTTAATAAACATCCTCTGATACCAACTGTAGTGACCCCACCCAAAATAGCCTGGTGTTGGTGTCTGCTACTATTACATAGGAATCATTACAAGGAATCAAATCCAGAAAGATCAAGAGTTTATTAGTCTTCATAAACCATATACATACATGAGAAAACAATATACTAATTACAAAATAAATTTTTTTCTTCTAAATAAATAAATACCTTCCAGGATAACTCTAATCAATCTAGTAAATCCCTGCAGGCCTTTCATAGTATGCTTCTTGGATTCCTATGGAAAAAAACATAATAAGGGTGATATCAAATTCTAAGTAAGTGAAAAATATAGTGGAATCAACAATAAATCAATGATAATAATAATTATGACATGGTGAATAACTGAACTCACATGCCGTATAATTAATAAACAGAGAAGGAAGTGCATAAAAAATATGGAAAGGTAAAAAATAGAAACACATTCCATTAAAATAACTAGATAAAGAAAAATAAATATGGCTAGGTAAGAAACTGACACACATAACATTTAATCAATGAAATAAAAATTAAATGTATCCATAGATATGTTGACACAAAATATCATCTATGAATAATAACTAAAACTAAATGAGGGAAATTATTTCTTAATGTACATCATGTCTGAGGCACATGAAAACCTATACCGTCAAGACCTTTCATAAAAAGGTTTAAACTATTTTTAATTGTGCAAATAATTTATCTCATGAGAACCTATCAATTCATCCAGGATCTATATAAATACTATGATCCACCCATCAATACTTGTCCAAATCATTCCTCATATCAAATATCAAAAATAAATAATATTCCTTATGAAATATTTTTATTGAATAAAGAATACATAATTATCAATATTTCCCCATATAATAAAATAATTTTCAAAGTATACATCGCATGTAAAATGTTATATGGTTTAGTAAATAGTAATGTCCATGATAAATGAAATTTATAATTTAGGGGAAATTAAATTTTTATTTATCATAGGAGATTGAATATTTTAAGGGGACTAACAAAAAAATCAAGGAAGTGAATGTAAATACTATCCTTGTCCAAATTTATCATAAACTATCCAATAAAAGAATAAGGATGGTATCAATAAAACATATCCCAAGTGTAGTAAAATAAATGGTTGTTTTTATTTATGAATGGAAATTTTATAAAAAGATATTTTAAAAACATTCTTGAGAAAAATATCCTTTTATTTACAAAAATATTTTGAAAAAACTTTTCTTTGAAAATAGTTTTGTAAAATATTTTATTTTAAAAAGTAACCTATTAAACATGTAATATAAATTTCAAATAAATTATTATGGGTAAATCTGTACAATTTGTATGAGGTAAAAAGGCACATTCTTTTCACACAGCTAAAGGTTGGAAAGATTCCTTGTTTGAAAAGTTATAAGAAGATTCCTTTGAAAAAAATGGTAAAATAAAAAAAGGGTAAAAATTTATTTTTACCAAATAATTTTAAAAATATTTTTGAAAACATTTTAATAAAACATGTTTTTTAGAAGAAAACAGTTTCTCCAACTAAAAAGTGATAAAAAGTCATATTTTCTAAAAAACATTTTCTAAAACATATTGAGTACCATAGTGGAAAAATGTTACTAATACATGGAAATGGTCATGAATAAATATAGGAGATAAAATTAAAGGTTATATTGAATAATGTTCATATAATTCTCTCAAATTAAAATACCATTGAAAGATCATTAAAGTTATTATTGAGGAAAATAATATTTAAACATTACAAAGTGTCACATACCACTTTGAAACGTTTTAAATCACAAACCTCATGAAGTAATAATATTAAATGAAAGTTTTAGATAACATGAATATAAAATTGTTAATTTCATAATATAAAAAAGGGTTATTAGATACACCACACAAAATATATAAGTGGTGAGCATGAAATTTATCTTGTGGATGTAAAAAAGTGAGATGTGAATCCCTTACCTTGTGTTTCCTTTCATGTGATTTTCCATTAACATCATGTATGATAAAATTATGATATTTTTCTAATTTCTAGAGAACATTTTTTATGTTTATCATTACTTTTATTTTACTTTTGCCTATATTTTATGAAAATATTTAAACAGTTATGTTTATATCGTGTGTTTTGACCAAATTCGGTTTATGTGTCAAAAATTACTTTGGTAGGTCAACTATGGTCAAAGGGTTCATTACATGAAATCTAAAAAATAATAATCATGATATAATTATAATATTTATACATAAATTATACATTTAATATCAATATTAAATAATATTATGAAAAATTAACCAATGTTACAATCATGGAGACGGTAGGTCATACGTACGCATGAGTAATGTTCTTATTTTTCAATGATCGTCATGGAAAGAAGGAAAGTAACACGATATCTTTAAAAAATGAATATTATATCATAAATAACATATTATTTAATCATATATACTTATATATATAATTATTGTGATGAAAAAGGAACCACATCATGTCGAGGAGGCAGTAGTCCACATGCCCATAGATAACGTTATCACTTTTTAAGTGTGTGAAAGGGTACTAAAGAAAATATTATATATATATAAGTTAATTATGTAATTAATATAATATATTGTTGTTTATGTCAAATATTTTTAATTGAAACCATCATTTATATTTTCCTTATATCATGTGAACGAATCACATCGCTTTAAGTGGGCGGTAGTCCACACTTCCTCAAACGATGTTATCGTATTAATGTAAAATGTAAAGTATTAAATTTATTTGTTATAAAAGGATTAAATAAGTATAAATACAAAATAAATATCATATATATCATATATAATTATATTTTCCATCATAATTTCCAACCATGAAAGTTGGTAAAGAAAAAATTAACAATCATCGTTTCGTGAGGCACTAGTTCGCCTTACACAGAAATAATGTGTTCGTTACCCATTAGATGGAAGAATTTTTATCATAAAAACATCATAGTATATTGATTATTCTGGTGTTTTTATACAATAATATAAAAATAATATATGATGGGTTGGACAATGGAAATAAAATTAATAATCTTAATAGAATATGTTACCTCTTAATCGGGTAACAACTATTGGTTTGTACCAAAAGTCTTCCTTTGAAGAATTTATTCCAAAATGGAGGATTTAGGGTCAAGGGGAGGTATTTTTAGAAGATATATGGGTATATATTGTCTAAAAATAAGTGTTATGAGAGGTGGGAGGAATGGGGAGAGGTGGTGGCCTTTTATAAGGGAAGAAAAGGACTCACATGGTATTTTTTAAAAGATGTTAGGTGTGCATAGTTTCTTAACTAACAAAAGTCATAACAAAAAAAAACTCAAGAATGAAAGGTTAATGGATGAATTATGGAAATAAAATGGGTTTTGGGCAATTTTATAGGTCATTTAGGATCCTAAGTTAAAGGTTTAGTCCTTTATTAAGCTTAATTTTGCCTTAATAATTATAATTAATTTTAATCACTTTCACTAATATTTTTGGTCAAAAACAATGTTGGTCATATCAGAGATTATAAATTATGATGATTAAAAATATAGAATCCATTTTTTTAAATTCCAAACATATAATTTTTAAAAATTATTTTATAATGCATCCTAGAGGAGGGACGACAATGCAGGTTTTTAATTAAACTTTAGAACCAATTAAAAGTATAATTTTAACTTATAAATAAATTAGATGAAAAATTAGTTTTGAACTAAAATTTAGTATTTTTAACTATTCATTAAAAATGTAATGTTTCATAAAAATATCAAAAAATCACCCCAATCTAATTATTATCTTTCTCTTTCAAATATTCAGATTATTTTGACATATTAAATAAATTATAGTGTCAAAATTCATATTTAAAATGGGTTCGCCATTAAAAGACGGTAAAATTTACTTTGTAAAAATATATTTTTTCATGTGTAAAGTTGGGTTTGTTATTATATTATGCATATCAAAGATAATGGATAAATATAAAAAATATTTTTATTGAATATATAACATGTATTTTTCATTAAAATAATTCACTAACTATAATTAATTATTTTTATTAAGAAAAAATTCCTTTAGAAGAACAAATATAATAATATTTCTTTTTATATCCAATTGGTTCTTATTTTCATTTATAATTAATTGGAAACCAATGAATTAACTTTATATTTATATAACCCATAAATTTTAATTAGTTAGTTATTTATACTCATAACTGCTAACATAACGGCTAGGTTATATTATATTATATTAAATAATAATAATATTTTAATAATATATCATTGTTTGGTGAAACTCGGTCTTGTGTATAATGAAGAATATCAATAAAGGTATCTATTTCATGTAAAAAAAAATATCGTGGAAGGTCACTCGTGTGTGTAACAAAAACTATTGGGAAAGGTCTCTCTTACATGTAACGCAAGCTAACTCGATGTTGTGTGCATTACAAGCTATATCATGCATTGAATTTTTTTAAAATAGTAAATTTATAGTAGAGTCTCAGGATATTAAATTCCATTATGTGCATGGTGATTCATGTCTCACACACTATTGAATACAAAGTTGTACTTTATAATTCTAGGGTGTTACAAAATGTAAGAAAATGCCTTGTTCAGAAAGAGACAATAAGATGACATTGAAAAAAATTGGTAAAATAAAATATGTGTAAAAATTTATTTTAAACATTATAGTATAATTGTGGAATATTCTTAGAAACCATTTTTAGAAAACATAGTTTTAAAGGAACACATACTTTCGACCGAAGAGAGAGGTGAATTTAAACTTTCATAAAAAAACTTTTTTAACTATCGTATCTACCAAAGAGTGGGAAAGTGGTACCAATATATGAATATATAATGAATAAATAGAGGTGAATAAAATTCATTAATGTTCTTGAGATATTTATCATAATATTTCATCAATGGAAGCATAATTATAAATAATCTCAAAAAGTGATGAGATTATTCTAATAAATTCTTACCACTTGGTAAATTTAAACCATACTCTCCATTTAAGAAAATGAAATTGAATTAATATTAAAATATCATTAATATAAATAGATTCATAATATAAAATTTAAAAATTATTATATACTCCTCATGTAAAAATATAGGTTCATAACATGGCATGTTTCTCAAAGAAGGAAAATTGAGACAAAATCATTTTACTGATTTGATAACTTTTGAAACATTGTCCACATGAAAGAAATATAATCAAATGTATATTTAAAAAAACATAATTTTATGTATAAATATCATATAATACATACATGGGTAGTATACACGCCACACAAAAGGAATGGGTGGTGAATAAAGCATGTATCTCAAAGAAAGAAAAAGTGAGATGAAATTCCCTTTCCATGTGTCTTGACTTGCATCATACTCATTCAGACCTCCTATATAATAAATATAAATTTATTATAAATCTATAACAGAACCATATTATGATATCTAATATCATATATGATTTTATTATGACTTTATATTACCCTCTTGTTAACAATTCTATGTTAAGGTTTCACTTTGGGTAATATATGCTTTATTCTTTGCATGTGTCTAAATATGTAATATCATTGGTCATTATACTTATATAATAATTTACATAATGTATAACATATATTAATATCATTTATATTCTGTATATTTTTATTATAATAATCTATATAATATATAGTTATGGATTGGAATACACCATTTATGGAGACGGTAGTTCATACATACGCATAAATGTTGTTTTTGTTTAATTGTCGTATTGAAATAGATAAGTTAAATGAAATATGTGTGTGTGTGTTTGTTTGTATCACTATTATAGTATCATTATTATATCATATATAGAATATAATTTCACTAAACCCATCCTTAAAACATTCCATGTTGTGTGTGAATGAATTACGTCACTTTGAGGGGGCGGTAGTCCACACTTCCTCAAACGAAATTATCATATTTACACCAAATGGAAAGTATTAAGATATGTTTTATAAAATTATTAAATAATATTAAATACATAATTAATATAATATATAACATATATAAATATATTTTCTATCATAATTTCCACTGTGAGAGGTGGTAAAGGAAAAAATGAACAATCACCTTTTAGTGAGGCGGTAGTTCGCTGTACACATAAACAGTGTGTTTGTTACCCATTAGATGGATGTGTGTGTAAGTGTAGGTAAAAAAATTAGCTTAAAAACATACTAGTTTATTGAATATAATTTTTTTATTATATAATTATTTACTTGGGAGTGGGGAAAGAAAATAAAAGAAAGGAGTTTGAGGAAGGGTGTTACCTCTTAATCGGGTAACTCCTTTTGGTTTGTGGAAAAAGGATTACTTGGATAGATTTATACAAAATTGGGGGATTATATGATTAAGGTATTATTTTTGGTAGGATATTTTAGTAGATATTGGCCGAACCTAAGTGGTTTGACATGTGTTAATAAGTGGGAGGAGAGGAGGCCTTTTATAGTGTAAGAGGAGTTTCACTCTTCTAATATTTTGACAAAAAAATTCCATACAAATTTTTCACATGTCAAGTGGATCCAGTAATAGAAAATATTATAGAAAATAGATTATAAGGTCTAAATATGGCCATAAAATGGATTTTGGATCAGTTTCTAGGTCATTTTGGTTCTTAAAATTAAGGGATAGTCCTTAGTTAAAGTTAATTTTACCTTAATCGATGTAATTAATTTTAATTATCTTCACAAATATTTTTGGTAAAAAAATAATTTGAACTTATTATAAATTATAAATTATTCTTATTCTAGATATATAATCCATTTTACCAAATTCCAATCATATAAGTGGCAGAAATTAATTTAAATTTAATCTCACTGACAAAATGAGCCTGAATGGCTCGAAGGCCTTCTTTTTTATTTTATTATGGATAGTACCCCTTTTAAGGGTTGAAGGGGAACCCGTACATGACCTTTAGGCCCAAGGAACAAGGCCTTACTTACTCGCAATACATGACCCAAAGTCCCAGAGGCATGCCATGCCTAATACACGACCCGTAGGCCCAGCCCACTTGAACTGCCCCTCCCCAGCTTCTGCGTCATTGATCACCTAGCTCCCCTTTTTAATGTAAAAATGATCAAACGCTTGATAATTTTTTATATCCAATTTCAATGTGAAATTTTTTCAAATGACCTAAATTGGATTAATTTATAAAAAAAAAAATTTAATTAAAATATTAAAACAATTTAAAATATAATTTAACCTTATAAATAAATGAGATGAAAAATAAGTTTTGAATTAAAATTCAGTATTTTGAACTATTCATTTAAAAATGAAACCTTACATAAAAATACAAAAAAAATTATACTAAACTAATTTTTATATTTATATTTAAAAGATAAATTTAATTTTATATATATTAAATATATATAAAAGTTCCAAAAAATGGATTTAAAATGGGTTCTCAATTAAAAGGCGGTAAAACTACCTTTATAAGAATATAGGTTTTCATGCATAAAATTGTGTCTGTTATTATCTTATATATATATAATATATTGGATAAATATCAAAAATATTTTATTGAATATATAAAATATATATTACATTAACATCACTCACTAATATTAATTAATTTAGTTTATTAATACTAAACACCTTTGGGAGCATAAAAATAAAAATAAATCATTTATATTTTACTAATTCTCATATTTTCATTTCTAATTAATTGGTAACCAATGAATTCATCTTATATTTTTGTAAACCATATATTTTCATAAGTTAGTAAATACTATTCATAACCACTAATTTAATGACTAGGTTATATCTTATTATATTAAATAATAATATTATAATAATATATTATTGTTTGGTAAATCTTGGTCTTGCATGTTATTCAAGCCATTGAGGAAAGTCATGATTGTATGTAATGCAATAAACTCAGTGTTCCATGTAGAGAAATATAAAATTTATGTTGCATGTAGTGCACGATTAACATGGTGTTTCATATAATGCAAGCCAAATATAGTGATTTAATATAAAATAAAGTATTTTTAGTGCTATGTGAAATAAAAAATATCAAAGAGATTAAATTAACTTAAAAAAATATTTCACAATAACTTGGTGTGTTACATTCTACCCCCTTAAAATGAATTTCTCCCTTGAAATTTTTTTGTGTTATCAGGGGTCTAATACTTGAAAGTTTCATTCATAGAAACCCACATTGTAAAAATTAATACTAAAACATCCCTTAAAATGGGAAGGTTGGAACCATAATGGTTATCCAAAGTAACTCATAATGATATTCCCACATAGTAAAAAATAGGTGGGAAGTGAAAACTTATACATGGAAGAGAAATATTACCTTTATGTTCTGATGGAGAGTGACTGAGAATAAGGTCAGGAGAAAGTTAACAATCACAATTCCATAAATCTACAACGATCTAAGGGACCATCTAATCATATGAAATGAATGTAATAGAAAAAAAATTGGTTTCAAGATCCTTTTTCCTAAAGATTAATAATTTTCATGAAAATATATACTTGAATTATTTCAAAAAAACATCACCCTTTGTTATTTGTTGATCCACTTCACCTCTTTCTCTAAAAAGGAAGGTGACTTTTTCATTCATAAAGTACTAACATATCATGAGATCCATGATATGCCATCCCATTTTTAATCATTTATCATCAACACAAATTAGTTTGAATCACTACTAGAAATTGGACCATTAGCGACCACCCTTGGATATCACTAATGGTCTTTAGAGACCGCCTTGAGGTCACCAATGGTGGTCGCATTAGTCCCATCACTGTAGGTCTATAGAATCTTCCAATGGCGGTCACTATAGGTGACCTAACGCTTAGCTGAATAGTGGAAACTATTGGGATGATCTATAGAGATTTCCAATGGTGGTCACTCGACTCTAAAAATAAATCCACCCATTAGTGACCGCCATAGGCGGACACTTACCTAGGAAATTTTTTTAAAAGAAATTATAGTGCTACTTCTCAAATAGCAGAAACAGGGCTAAAATCATAAAAAAATCAATTCCAAAAATCATAAATAATAGGATCCTCAAAAAAAATAAATGACGTACATACTACTTCACATATCCAGTGATCCAAACAGATCCAATCCATTCCAATCTTCTTCTTCAATAAACCTACAATAAGATACAAAAGAAACAACTAAACAAAGTAAATGAAAATTGGACATATTTATTCAATTAATATATATATATAATAATCAAATTGGGTCATTAGGACGTTAGGCCGTTAGGCCGTTAGGTTGTTAGGGCGTTAATCCATTAGGCCATTAGGGCATTAGGCCATTAGGGCGTTAGGCCATTAGGGAGTGTTAGTCCATTAGGGAATTAGGAAGTTAGGGCATTTGTCCCTTAGGGAGTTTGGCCCTTAGGGCGTTTGGCTATTTGGGAATTTGGTAATTTGGATAATATGCCAAGTCTTCATTTATCCAATTGGTCATTAGGCCAATAGGCTAATATTCCATTAGTCCATTTGGTCATTAGTCCAATAGACTAATATGACATTAGTCCAATAGAACAATCGGTAATTAATAAATTAATCCATTTGGACAATTGTATATTAGTCTATTAGTCCATTAGGTTGTCAGGTTGTTGGGTTGTTGGGTCATTAGGACATTGGGTCGTTAGGCCGTTGGGAAGTTAGGATGTTAGGGTGTTAGGGAGTTAGGTCATTAGGGAGTTAGGCTGTTAGGGCCTTATACCATTAGGGCGTTAGGCTGTTATGGAATTAGGCCGTTAGGGCGTTAGGTTGTTATGGCGTTAGGCCGTTAGGGAGTTAGGTTGTTAGGGCATTAGGCCATAGGCCATTAGGGTGTTAGGGAGTTAGGGAATTATGGCATTAGGGCGTTAGGGTATTAGGGAGTTAGGGAGTTAGGGCGTTAGGTAGTTAGGGTGTTTGGGTGTTTGTGCGTTAGGGCGTTAGGTCGTTAGGGCCTTAGGTTGTTAGGTCATTAGGTCGTTAGGGCGTTAGGTCGTTAGGGAGTTAGGTCATTAGTCCATTTGGCCATTTGGGCATTTGGAAATTTGTCCAATTGGCAAAGTCTCCATTTATCCAATTGGTCATTAGTCTAATATGCTAATATTTCATTAGGCCATTTGGTTATTAGGTCAATAGGATAATATTACATTGGGCCAATAGCCTAATAGGACATTCGTCCAATAAGACATTAGGTAATTAGAACAGTAGTCCATTTGGCCAATTTTCCATTAGGACATTAGGCCATTGGGTCATTAGGTCATTGGTCCATTAGGAAATTGGGTCATTAGGCCATTGGGCCATTAGACCATTAGTCCATTAGGCTTTTGGGGCATTAGGCCATTGGGTCATTAGGGTGTTAGGCCATTAGGCCATTTGGGCGTTTGTCCGTTAGGGCGTTTGGCCATTAGGGCATTTGGTCGTTAGGGAGTTTGGGAGTTAGGGCATTTGGCGGTTAGGGCATTTGTCTATTAGGGCATTTGGTTGTTAGGTAATTAGGGCATTAGGTTGTTAGGGTGTTAGACCATTAGGGCATTTTTCCATTTGGGAATTTTTGAATTTGGCCAATTTTCCAAGTCTCCATTTAGCCAATTGGACATTAGGCCAATAGTCTAATATGTCATTAGGCCATTTGGTCATTAGTCCAATAGGCTAATATACCATTAGGACAATAGGAAATTAGGTAATTAATACAGTAGTCCATTAGAACAATTGTCCATTCAGTCGTTAGGCCATTAGTGTGTTAGGTCGTTAGGGCATTAAGGCGTTAAGGCGTTAGTCCGTTAGGGCATTAGGTCGTTAGGGCGTTAGGGAATTAGGCTGTTATTTCATTAGTCTATTAGGGATTTATGTCATTAGGGCATTAGGCCATTATGGTATTAGTCCGTTAGGGAGTTAGGTTGTTAGGGTGTTAGGCCATTAGAGCATTTGGACATTTGGACATTTGGGAATTTGGCCAATTGGCCAAGTCCCCATTTAGCCAATTGGCCATTAGGCCAATTTTGACATTTTTCCCACTACTCTACTCTATTAGTGACCTACTATGTTGGTCATACGGGATGAGGTGGTTTGGAAATAGATTTGGACAACCATTTGGTTGTGTTTACTCGACATTGAACTATATAGAATAAAATTCATTAATTAATTCCCCCCCCCACCCCCACACCATCCCCTTGAACAACCCACCTTCCAACCCCCTACAGCCCCAACATTATCCCCCCTAGATATCCCCTACCCCCAGATAGCCCCACTCCCAACACCCAACACCCCCCGGATATCCCCCACCCTAAACATCCCCCCCCCACCCTGAACACCCCCCATCCCCCACTCCCAACCCTCCTTGGACACCCCCCAGACAACCCCACTCCCAACCACCCCACACTCCCCCCCTAGACACCACCCCTGGAACCCCCCCCCCCCCATAAGCCCCCACCCACCCCTAGACATCCCCCACTCTCAACCCCCCTCCCTGGATATCCCTCCCCCCTCCATACCCCCCCCCCAACATTCCTCAGAAATTCCCCCCTCCCCCTCCACCCTGCAGCCCCCAATAGAATATTTATTTTCAATTACATATGCTCAATGTGTTTCTTTTATTATTATCAAATTATAACCAACACCAGATTCAGTAAAAATGACTCTTAATTCTCTATCCAATTAATTATCAATCAATATTGGATTTAAAATCTTTACCAATTTCTATAAATAACAACATGCTAATGCAAAACATAACATAACATACTAACAAGAATAGTATATATAGTACACTATCTAGAAAAACAGTAGGAAAATTGTTATCATGGTATAAAGAAACAACATTGGCCATTAAGAAATTAGGACATTTTTTAATTTGGAAATAAGGTCATTAGGCCATTTTTTTCATTAGGCCAATAGGATAATATTCCATTATGCCAATATAACATTAGGTAATTAGTAAATTAGTCCATTTATCCAATTGTTTCATTGGTTTGTTAGGCCGTTGGTCCATTGGGGCGTTAGGCCATTGGGGTGTTAGATCTTGAACACCCGTTGGGGCATTGTGACATTGGGGCATTGGGTCGTTGGGAGGTTGGGTCGTTGGGGCATTGGGGTGTTAGGTCGTTGGGGTGTTGGCCCATTGGGGTGTTAGGTCATTGGGCCATTGGGGTGTTGGGTCGTTGGGCCATTGGGTCGTTGGGGCATTGGGTCGTTGGGTCGTTGGGCCGTAGGTCCATTGGGTCATTAGGCGGTTTGGCCGTTAGGCAGTTAGGTCATTAGGGTGTTAGGACATTAGGGATTTAGGCCATTATGGCATTTGTCTATTTGGGAATTTTTCATTTTGGAATTTGTGAATTTGGCCAATTGGAAAAATCTTCATTTATCCAATTGGTCATTATGACAATAGGATAATATTCCATTAGGCCATTTCGTCATTATGACAATACGCTAATATTCAATTAGGCCAATAGGACATTAGGTAATTAGTACAGTAGTCTATATGTCCAATGGTCCATTAGGTCATTGGGGCGTTAGGTCGTTGGGGCATTAGGCCGTTGGGGCGTTAGGTCGTTGGGGGGTTAGGCCGTTGGGGGATTAGGCTATTAGGGGGTTAGGTTGTTGGGGTGTTAGGTCGTTTATGCCATTAGGGTATTTGTCCATTTGGTCCATTGGGCCATTGGGCTATTCAAACATTCGGTAGTTAGGCCAATATGCCAATAGTCCATTCATCCCTTAGGCCAATAGGATATTGGGACATAAGGCCATTAGGCCATTAGTCCATTGAGCCACCCAGTCTAATTCATATCCTCCAGTGGGGATTCTAATAAATTATCTATCACATATCCAATTATTGATCATACTCTTAAAATTCAAAAACTTTAGAGTTTTTTAAAACAAAAAATTTTCTAATCTCAAACAATTATACATTTAAAGTCTAAATCAATATATAACATTAATTTAATAATAAATATAAATGAAACACTCCTCATTAATATGATGTGTCATGCATTTTCTTGGTTGCTACCTCCAACCGGTGTTCTAGGGGCCTAAAAAAATAAAAATTATAAAGATTTTAATAAAAAAAAAAATAGAAATTAAATAAATAAATTCAGTATAAACCTATGTTGTACGATCCCCTACACCATGAACCAGAATCACATATTCTTGTAGTGTTCTAACCTCAGCGATCAGTTGTACATTTACCTCCTTAGAAGCATGCAACCGTGCCTTGAAATTTGACAGTTGTTGTGTTATCCAAGCAACAATAGGATCGAAAACCTCAGCACATGATACTAAAGAATGATGAATCCACATTCCATAATTCAAACTATATCTATGCCCGTCATGACCAATAATGCGATGGAATATCTCATCCCTTCGCATGGGAAGCTGTCATTGGTCCTCTAGAATTTGTTTTAAATCAGCTTTAAATTTATCATGTGCAATATTTAAATATATATATACGTATATATGTTTATATACAGATTCATGTAAGTATTGGTAATGATTAAAAGAAATTACTGTAAGATTTGTAGCCTCTGTGTCATTTTGATCACGAGTTCTCATCCAAATCGACATTTTATCAGTCATTGCACCTTTCTCCTATAATTGTATACCAATAAACTATAAAAATATAACACAAAACCATATTAAATAATAAATTAAAAAAATTAATAATAAATAAATTATGTCAGATCTAAGACACGTGATGAGTCCCGGGCCAGTGAGGTGGTCCCTGCAACGCTCAATTCTCGGAATGGCATGCTGACACCTCCTACATTCAATTAATTAAAGTTTAAAACAAATATAATGTCACACAATCTTGAAAATATATACACCAAAATAAATGTACTATCCACAACAGCCTAATTAGACCAATATGAAACTAAGTCAAGCAACTGATATGGGAGAACACCTCTCGAGAGTTTTTCTAGAATGTATGGGGCACCCACATTTGGTACTCAGTGCTCCCTATTGACTTTTCCTTATAATTCCATATCTTATGAAATTTTCCAATACACACTGGCCATAACTCATCATGTAATACTTTTAGATTATTCTGTTTAAAAAAAGTCACACTTGTTAGTATTTTCTAAACATAGAGAAGAAACTAAAATGGCCTTCTTACCTGAAATTCCCTTCAAAGCTGATATAATGTATCCTGGGGGATAAAAGCCTAGTCATGTGAGGTCAGTGGAAATAGATGTGGGTCATGTATGATATGACCCAGCCTGATGAATAAATGCAGGAGTAGTCAGTTTCACAGGATGAAATCTCTCATTAAATAAAACATCAAATGTCGTGTTAGAATTCCATGCTGAAATTTCATGACCAGGGCCTCTCTTGCGAGAGGAAGAAGCAGTCGAGTTTGGTCCAGTTGAAAACAATTTTATACATAATTTTAAAAATGTGAATATATATATATATATATATATGTTTATAAATTAAATAAAAAACTAAACACAGTTATATTCAAACATACCTCTACCCTGATAAGTAGATGGATCAAATGGATGATGTGGATATGCTTCTTTTTCTCCTGACATGCCTAGATTCATAGAAAACATTATTAAGGGGACCATAAAAAGTGTCAAAAAGATAAATTGGATTGTTTTTAAAAAAAACAAACTTGTACAGTTTTTAATAAAACAAAAATTTATAGAATAATTAGTTGTAAATGGATTTTAAAAAATCATAAACTTAACAAAATAGAAATAAAATTATGTATAGAAAATGGATTGTATTTAGAGGTTTCTTTTATTGTGAAGTGATTTACTATAGTGGGATATTTTACCTAGTTATTAAACATTCATGTAATATAATACTTCTTAGCTTTTCCAGTAGAAATATCTTTCTAATTTTACAGTAAGAAGTTAAAAATTATTTTATCATGGGTAGGTTTGGGGATTCAGCGGATTGGGAGGGGGGTTTGTCCAAGGGTGAGGGGTTGGGGGCTGGTCAGGATGGGGGTGGGGGATGGTCAGGATGGGGTTGGGGCTATAGGGGTTAGGAGTGGGGTTGTCCGGGGGGTTGTCCAGTTGGAGGGGGAGGGGCTGTGCAAGAGGGGTACGGGGGGATTTTTGGGGTGTGGGTTGTCCGGGGGGTGGGGGGATATCCAAGGGTATTTTTTTTGGGGGGGGGGGGGCTGTATGGGGGGGATGTTCAAGGGGGTGGGAGTGGGGGCTGTTTGGGGCTAGGGGTGGTGGCTGTACGAGGGGGTTTGGGGGGTGGGCTGTCCGAGAGGGTGGGTTTTCCAAGGGTGTTGGGAGTGGGGGTTGTCCAAATATGGGGGTGGGAGGTTATTTAGGTGGAGGGGGAGGGGCTGGGGTGGGAGGGTCTGTCCTAGTGGAGGGGTTGATTCTGACTAATAATAAATAAAAATGCTTATGTACCAAATTAGTTTTGGGTTGTTTTAAGAAATTTTAAAAAAAGGATTTAAACTGGAGAGCGGGAAAAAAATTATACCTTTCATTAAACATGAAAATTGATTGTTTCTCATTCAACAATCGATCTAACCCAATAAATATCTTCTTCACGTTGAACTGTGATATGTTGATCAAGCTATTGGGCAACAAACGGAACAGTCTAGAGTTCATCTTGTTCAAATAAAAACACTCATCGTCAGGACATTTTCACAACAACTTGCCAACTAGTATTCAAAGGGAAAGTAACAAAGAATACTTGTTCTTCTTGTGATGTCAAAGTGAAAGGTTCGTTATCAACTCATTCATTTCTGTATAACATATAGTTAAAATTCACCAATGTAAACTGATATTGATCGACTTTACTTCCATGCACTAGATCAACCCAATTAAACTTTAGCAATATGTACTTTAACTCGTGTGCGTATACAATTTCAATTATGTCTGTCAATTGACCATAGTAGTAACAAGAATTGACGAATGGTAAACCGATTCCACTATTTTGTGTTGATTATTTGTCTTAAACATCTTTAAGGATAAATAGAAATCTATTAGCATCTATAGCTTTATAACGATAAGCTATTATAGATAGACCCTCATCTAGTTGGATAAATTCTTCAATTAGCATGAGGTCACCTAACTCTCTCAGGTTATGAACCTATATAATTCACATAATTAAATAATGATTTCTTCAAAAAGAAATTATTATAATACTTCACTCATAATGAAAAATCAATTTATACATACAAAATCCTTGAACCAATCATGAAATGATGCATAATGAGATTGTTGAATTTGATACTGAGTTGCATGATACATATCTTATTTTATCTCATTAATGTGTTTCATGCAAATGATAATGCGATGTTTAAATGATCAACTTATGAAAACAAAACATGTAAAAGTTACACAATAAAAGTGATAAGACATTTAATTCATTATGGTGAAATTGATGGAGTACTGAACAAGATATATTGATGTGCTTGTATCCACTTGATATTTTCCATGTCAAATATGGTTCCTTCTCCAACTGTACCATCATGAATCTAAGAGGGATTATCTAATTTTGTTTCAACATCGATAAGATATTGTACACAAAAAGTAGTATGCTCATCCATAAAAAAAACCATTGTCTATTGATGCCTCTGGATGAGTTTTGTTGCATACAAATTGTTTCAATGTATTCAGATACCACTCAATATGATACATCCACATGAATTGCACTGGACCAGCAGCCTTTAATTCATCTATTAGGTGCAATTTCAAGTGAACCATAACATCAAAAAATTAGGGGGGAAATAGTTTATAAATGTTACAAAGTATATGTAAAATTTGTTCTTTAAAACTTTTTAAATAACTCATTCATTGATTTCTTAAACAAAGATGTCTAAAAAATTACTCATCTCAATCAATGGTTGAACAACATTGGGGGATAAACAATCACAAATTGTGAATGGAATCAACTGCTGAAGTAGTATGTGATTGTCATGAATTTTCAACCCTTTCAATGTATTTCTTATTAGATTCACACACTTTGAAATATTATAAGAGTAACCATCATGCACCTTGATCATCTTAAAAATGGAAATAAATGTCTCTTTCTCCTTTGTATTCATCATATACTATGCATCATACATATATGCCTTGTCTCTCTCAGCTAACTGTAAATGAAACTATTTCCTTAAACCCATTTCTTCCAAATCATACCGTGCATTAACATAGTCCTTTGATTTTCCACTGACGCCTAAAATGGTCCATAATATATTATCACAAATATTTTTTTCAATGTGCATGACATCCAAATTATGCCTTAGCATGTTAGTTTTCTAATAGTGGAGATTGTAAAAAATACTTTTCTTTTTCCAATTATGACTGCACTGTCTACCCGAACCATGAATATTAGGTAATGGATGAGCCTCCAAATCCTGAAATTCATATGTTGTGTGAATGTTTTCTTCCACAGTCTGTAATGATATTTCAACTCTTGTCCTGATCTTTGGTGTTGGGTAGAACTCTCTAGAACAATCAAATGTCACTCTGTCCATTCTAAACCTATTTTGAGGGGGGAGAAAATGTTTGTGACCCATGTTTACCCATTTTTTTTTTAATTTTTAAGCCATAAATATTTTTTACTTTAATTGCAACAAGGGAAAGAAAATTCCCCTTTCGTAATCTAGTCTGATAAATTTTCATAAGTTGGGAATTCGTTGATTTTCCACAATAAAGCAGCCTGCAGTTTGAACATTCCATTCATTTAATAGTCATAATTCATCACACCATCACCCCAAAATTCATTCAAATCATCAATAAATGGCTAAAGGTAGACATCAATCTTATCCCCCAGACTTCAAGGTCCATTAATAAGAGTGGAAACTAATGTAAATTTTTTTTTCATACAAAGCCATAGATGAAAATTATATGGAACCAACACCATGGACCATGTGCTATGAGTTGCACCAACCATAGAATTGAATGGATTGAAACCATCTACTGCCAACCCCAATCAGATATTACGAACATCATTAGAAAAGTCGGGGTGCCTCTTATCGAAATCCTACCATGCACAGGAGTCTTCTGGGTGGGTTAACATATCACTTTCATGGTTTCTTTCTGCATTCCATCACATTAAATTAGAAACTCTATATGACATAAAAAATCTTTTCAACCTTGGATTTACGGGAAAGTAACGCATTTTTTTACGGAAATTGGTTTTCCCTGTTTCGTAGTCTGACTTTAATGAGTCTGATTTCCCATGTTATCTTTCCACTTGGAAGTGCCACAAACTGTAGAAATATCCAAATAGGTAGTTTATTTTCTAAAAGGCATAAATATTTTTCACATGCATCTATAGTCTCATATGTAAAACCTAAGTTCTCTTTAAACTTGTGAGCATGGTAATACAACTCCAGAATCTTAGCGTCGACAGGAAGAACCTTTTTCAATAACACTAACAGCATGTCAAACGATGTGTCTGACCACTGATTCAAATTCTTCAAATGAAACAACTCCATGATAAATGACAATTTATTGTAAGCATTACATCCAAGATATAATTCCATTTTTTCATCATCAAATAATTCATAAAACCTCCTTCAAATAACAATCTGAACAAGAGTGTAGATTTATCTCACCAAGATCAACATTTTGGATGTCAATGCCTTCAGGATCTAATCCACGTGCCATTTCAGTAAGCATTTTATGGATTGTATCATTCATCCTCTTATCAACATCCATATGAAGTGCATCTATATTTTTAAAATGAATATATTCTTCCCTGTGACGATTCCAACTCTTATAATTTTTCAGAAATCCATTCTAGAAAAGGTGATCCCTCATGTTATCTCATGTGAGTTGATATCTTTTTGCACATTTTCTACATGGAAAACTAATATAGTCACTTTTAAATCCTCCAGTAAACTCAATAAACTGCATAATACCCTTGAAATATTCTCTAGACATTCGATTTGGAAGATCAATCCAACTATTATCCATAATAATATCAATCTAAAAAACATTTACACAAGATTTCATATAACATTCATTTTTCATATCAAATATATTTAAAATAAATACTAATCAATTTCATGTGGAACATTGATAAAATAAAAAATTTATATCTCTGAATCATAAACAAGAGAATAGATAATTTAATGGAAGTGAAAACCCATTTCATCATCACTATGTTGGTATGGTAAATCTAATAATGATTCTAAATTCAAGAGTCCCTAATAATATTTTGATTAAAAAAATTCAAAAAATGGAAATGAAATATTTCATAACTCCTGAAATATTATATAAAAATATGTATAATGAAGAAACTATATTGATAATGAATTTGGTCTATAATTCTATATAGTAAACATTTTTTAAGAAAAGAATATTATAGCTAAATAAGATCATAATTAAAACATCTGATATACTAATTTTTCTTCACAACTATTTAATTTTTCATAATAATTGGTTAATTTTTATCCTAAGGTAACTTATTAGGTCATTCAAAAAAATCTTTTCATCATTGAGCTGTGAATTTCAAGTTTGGTTCTCAAATGTGTTTCCATAAATTCACTCACACTTATTATATTATCCTCTTGTAATCATAATCATTGTTTCCATTAAATATATTTTTCTTCATAATATGGAGTTGCATAGATCATGGGTCATATATAATGACATTACATAACTCATTTGATCAGATGGGTGGGGGAGTCAATCAGTTAAGAAACAAAATATATTATATATTGTGTATACTAAAAAATAGAAAACCAACATGAACAATAAGGAATATATGGTCCAATAATATCATAATGCATAAATTTTTATACACTATAATCAAAACATATAAATAAATTATAACTATAGAAATTCAAATACTAAATCCAAAAAAATGAAACACAACATAATAACCTGCATGCATATGTGGTACATGAAAGAATTCATCAAATACCAATCTTGAACTATCAACCTTAGTGACTAAGTTAATGGCTACTAATAAATCAACAAATATAATTTGTGCTAAAATATCCCAAAATCAATTAGTGATGAAAGTTCCAATTTTAGATTTCTACATACATGTACATAGTATTTCATTCATACATGTATGATGGCAATTATATTTTTCAAGTATTCTTGTCCTCACATGTATGTGTATTCTATGTATTTAAAATACAAATATTTAATTTTCACAGGGTGAGTATAGGACATTGTTCACTTCTTATTTTCTTCACACACACACCTAGTTCACACCAATTTTCCACTTATTAATTTATTCACACACACGCCTTATATG
The DNA here is from genome assembly GCA_963277665.1 of Viscum album. NCBI lineage: Eukaryota > Viridiplantae > Streptophyta > Magnoliopsida > Santalales > Viscaceae > Viscum > Viscum album. Next base: position 855,829,095 of record OY728155.1, on the reverse strand, counting down.
CACAAATTTTCCAATTATAATTTTAAATGCAAATTTACATTTATGTGTGTGTATTATATTTCTTGTGAATTAACCTAAATAAGTATGCACGATACCTTTTCAAACCATTTTCCCTTTTCAATCTTGATCAAATAGTGAATAATTCATGCAAGAATATGTACAATCTTCTCAAACTTATTAAAATTGTATCTTTTTACAAATAATGTCTCACTGCCTCTTGTATTCATACTGCCTTTGTGCCATCAGATGAAGTAAATATTAACCATAAAAGATAGAAATAAATCTCTAATTTATGGAAAACTAAATAATCTATATCAATTATGAAATTAAATATATAAACTTCTAGAACAAAAAAATACTAATCTATCTTGACCTATGTTATCAATAGAGAATATGTGGGACGATGAATTTGATTCCCCATGCTGAATCACATAGTCCAAGATAGTGTTCCTCATGGCCTCAAGTAGGTATCCTTTTATGTATGATGATTGTAACTAGAAGTAAGGGTATGAATGTCATCAGTACAGAAAATTTACCCTTGTTATCAATAAAGAAAAGGATAAACAATAACATAATAGAGTTAATAAAAAATGAAAAATCATAATCTATGGTAGGTATCTCAAGTCATATAGTAAAAACCCAAATACCCCCAAAGTTTTAAGTCAATAAAATTTTGGGAAATAATAATTATGTGAAAAAATATTGATACATCACTCAAAATTCCATCCCAATTCTACCTCTAAACACCATTCTTTGTATCCTATCCCCTACCATCAGGGCCTTTCCCTTTCTTGTATCCCAAACTATAAACTCTTCACATTCATCTAGATGCCCATGCATGGTGGGAATATGAAGGTAGTATTAAACAACCAATTATTCCTTAACATATGTGGAATTTTATAAGAGTTTATGTTGTGATAATAAATAAATTTGCATGAAATAAAATACACAACCATGTTCGGAGTGGTCATGAACTAAACAAACTTTGGATCCATGATGGAAATGTAGTTATAACAAAATTCATGAACTTAGTCAACCACAATGTCATGTCATGTATTCAAAAACATGAAAAGGTAAGAGTATCAATTCAGACCATAGAAGGCCATCAAGCCCCATCTCTCTCTCAGTTAATACATAAGGCCAACACATTTTTACACTCCCTTGGGCCTTCGTATCCCAAAACTATGTCTCAATTCATGTCCTTGAATAACATCATCACCCATTTTCACCTCAAGGTTCATATCACATAAGTCTACCATAACCCTATGTGAGGCTAAAAAAATACAATATACCCCATCATCTATCTCAATCCAATATTTATGGAATATACATAATCTTATCACGCTCTCCCTTACGGGCTACTGAGCCACGATGATTACACCATTCACATTAGTACCATGCATAGAACAACACAATATAAAATATACAAAGTATGTCACATTGAAACATGGAATATCATATAGGTAAACAATATATAATATTAATAATAACATATAGTATCAAAACACACACATGTGATAAAACTCAAACATGGGTCTCATAGGATATGCAAGCACACACATGTGGTCAAACCTAAAATATTTTCTCATGGGATACACACACAGAGAGAGACATCTGATAAACTCAATAATGGTATAAATTAAATAAAAACACAACTTAATATCAATCTAGTCAATATTTACATGGACTCTACATTGTATGTAACTTCCAACCTCAAGTAAAGTGTGAAGTATTCTCATACACACATTGCCAACACACATTGTTTCATAATTCTTCATTCACACAAGCCCGTATACACATAAAATTCCATTTCCACACTTTTTATTCACACAAAATATTCATATAATCTTCATGCATGTTAAATTTGTGCTGTAAATTTTCTAAAATAATAACCCTAAAATGAAAAATTAGGGAATACCTAATAGCGTGACAAATCTAAAAGGGAGGGGAGCCAGAGGTGGTGTTGTGATGGAGAGGGGCTAGAAGATGGGATCTGGAGTCAGAGGTAGTGCGACGAGGGAGGGGATGGGTGGCGGCGGTAGTGGCGAGGATCTGGAGGAGGAGGCGGTGAGGTGGTGGTGTTGTAGTGATGGAGGGGAAGGGTAGTGCAGTGAGGGAGGGGATGGGAGACGGCGTCGACGGGGAGCCGGAGGTGGAGGAGGTGCGGCGTCGGTGGTGTGGCGTCGGCAGTACAGTGAGGGAGGGAATGGGGGCGGTGGAGGTGGTGGTTCGGTGAGGGAGAGGATGGGCAGATGCTGGGGGGTAGGGTTTCGGGATCAGGCACAAGGGTGTGGGGGAGGGGGCACCGATGATTTTTTTTGGAAATCCTTGAGATTGCCATTGGCAGTCACTATAGGGTACCAATAGCAACCTCCAATGGCGGTCTCCCATGTAAGGGGTCTCCAAAGCATCCTTTTCTAGTATTTAATAGGCTATACAATATGAATAAATCCTCAAATGTAAAGATAACACTTTAATATTATTGGATTCATCGTAAGTTTAACTTAAAATTTCCATAAATGGTTAACCATGTAACCCTTCTAAAATATGAAAATTCAAAGATTTAGAAATAAATTCATGAAAGCAACTTAATAGTGATCCCCCGTATATTAAAAAGTAATTCTTGGGTGTCACATTCTAAACATGTGAATACCCTCATCGTATATTCCCTTGAAACATGGTAATAACCTTAATTATCATAAATCCTTTTGGAAAACATGAATGTTTCCTTATTCCAATGATTACTAGATATATTATTTAAATAAAAGAAGTTATAAACTCCATACTTTATTCCATAGAACACTTTTTTAATAATCAGTTCTAGGGTAATTTGTACCGTCCAATTTACTTATTCATATCCAACACACCTTTATCCAAATACCATAATCTCAACGTAATCATTAATTAATGTTTACCTTCCCCTAATAAAAATATCACCTTTACATCAAATCACTTTTCTATGTCTTCATCACTATTCAACATGACCTTTTTAATCCTTAATGAAAACATGTATAAAAAATACTTATAGATTCCATGATTCAAAATCTTTGAATTCCAAAACATAAATAATTCATTAATCCAAACATATTCTTAAACCATTACTCTGGTTTCACCAACTTATTCCTTAATAACTCATTCCTATAATATGAAAAATGAATAATTCTTAAGGTTTATCAACCACAATATAATCAAGCTTCTTATGTTTAATGTAAACAATACTGGGAGAACATCACATAACTTTCACATGTCCTTTTTAGTATCTTTATCTATAGAATTATAACGAATACTCATACCACCTTTATAATTCTTTTTATGATATATCCAATTGGGAAATTTATTCAAAAAATTCCCATACTTTTAACATTTAAAACATTAAATGTTAACCACATTCCTTCTAGTTCTCTCCATTGACTAAAACTAGAAATAATAGTGTCAGCAACACTTATCATAGTGGAAAACCATGTAATCACAAAAGAGAATTACTTATATGATGTCTAAATTATAACACCTTCCTTAAACTATTACACATCAAGTTTTTCCTAGGTTATTCATAGGAAACTTCTATTTAATTCCTTCATTATGGTTCATGAAGAGTTTTTTAATTTCTAAATAATAACTCCTAGGTCTATCAAACCAGGTGTGCAACCAGGCTTGTTTTTGTGTACCAGACTACCGCAAGTTGGGCCCAGAACATCTTGTCATAGTTATTACTCATATGTACATTTGTTCCAGATCCAAATCCACTTGTAGTATCCATAAATTAATGTATTTCTAGGAAACCACTCATTCTACCCTTTACCAAAATTCAAAAACATTTTTAGATGCTTTTCCTTGTCCTTATACTTATCCTTAGACATGTCCTTAGGGTTGTCACTAAGGTTTTACTATCCTGGATACCAAAGATTAACTAAACATTCACTCTGATACCAACTATAGTGACCCTATATTTTCATACATTAACATTACATCACTTTTTTATAATACTTAAAACATTATGAAAATCGACAGCCAAATATCGAATTAGTTCAGTGTCTTTGGAAACTTGGAAAAAAATATTCTCTCTTAGTGAAAGATCTTAAATGTTTCCAACAAAGGTATTCTCCCTTAGTAATTCTAATTAAAACCCATTCTTCATAACCTAGGGAAAGGAAACATAATAAATGGGTGATCTCAAATTATCAGTAAGGGTAAATAAAGGAAATACGTATGCATATTATGAACATAGGGGTATAATAATGTGATAATAATCCTTATAAGATCATACATTTCGTATCAAATATCATAAACATGAATCATGGAATAAAAATTCTCAGTTCATAATACATTAATCATAAGAAAGAAAAAATCATAATCCATGAAAGTATAACATAGGAATAAGATATGGAATGGTTACCTACACATCAATGCATAACATAGTGAATAGATATAAGTAGAAAGAGGTTCAAACATTAAGTTAAGGAGATGAAATTAGTCCCTCTGATGGAATTATGTACATACAACCAGGTCCACACATAATGTTGTGAACATGAAATCAGTTTCACGCATAACATTGTGAACATGAAATCAGGTTCATGAATAACATTGTGAACATATAATAAGGTTCACTAATAATATTTTGAACATATAATTAGGTTCACGGATAAAATTATAGACATGCAACCAGGTCTATGAATAACATTTTGAACATGTAATCAGGTTCATACATAACATTTATACTCATGAGTCATCCATCGTTACCCAATGTATTGGAGGAGGATATAGGTCACACCCGTCACATAATAAAATCATACATACATGTTCCACAAAACATTTATCGTATCCTGACCCAGGAAAATATATGTGTTTTATAAACATCAAATCATAACCCATGAAATGAAATGGGTATCATTAACATTTCATCACATCGTAACCTATAGAAAATAGATAGGTTTTATAACTGTTTCATCAAATCAGAACTTGTGAAAAGAAGCAGGTTTCATAAACATATAACCTGTGAAATAGAAATGGGTTTCATAAACATATAAACTATAAAAGAGAAATGGGTTTCATAAATAGAATTCCATCAAAACCTAAACCATTCATGAAAGGATATGAATGTAACCTTTGAATCATTTCCTAGAAGGTAATTAGTAACATCAATGAATGTCATCTTAGATGGAAAATAACTTGGAAAGATATTTTGAAAACATTTCTTGAGGGAAATATAATTTATTGTTTGAAAAAGGATCATAAATTATAAAAACCTTTTAAACCCCATTTTCTTGAAAATAAACTTGAAAGATTATAAATAAATATTTAAATACCTTTTAAAACCCATTTTCTTTTAAAACATTTAAAGATTACTTAAAAACCATTTCATTGAAAATACTTAGAAAATATATATGTAAGGCTTCAAAATCATCGGAAATCCATTTTCCTTGAAAACATATAAAAAATATTGAAAACTCTTTGAAAAAAAATCTTGAATACTTATAAATGAATCTTGAAAACATTTTGAAAATAATTTTTCTTCAAAATTTATAAAATAAGGTGGAAAAAAATTTTGAAAATAGTTTTCCATGAAAACTTATAAAAAAATCTGGAAAACATTTTTGAAAACAATTTCCCTTGAAAACTTATAAAGTAATCTTGAAAACATTTTTGAAAAAAAAATCCTTGAAAACATATAAAAAAATCCTAAAAATATTTTTGAAAACAATTTTACTTGAAAACTTATAAAGTATACTTGAAAAAAAAAATTAAAAACAATTTTCCATGAAAACATATACCTAAATCTTGAAAAAATTAAAAAAAATCCTTGAAAACATATAATGGAAGCTTGAAAACATTTTTGAAAGCACTTATTTTTTGAAAATTATTTTTTAAAAACAATCTTAAAAATTAACCTTTTAAGCATGAAATTAAAGCTCCACATATATTATGGTAGGTAAATCCATACATGTATTACAAGGTAAAAAGAATATTCCTTTTTTACAGTAAAAAGGTAAGAAAATTCTTGGTTTGGAAAGAAATATAAAAATTACATAAAAAAAATTGGTAAAATAAAAAAAGTGTAAATAATTTCTTTTGAATATTATAGGAGAATAGTGGAATATTCTTGGAAACATTTTTTAGAAAACATGGTTTTGAAGGAACCCAGATTTATGATAGAAGAGAGTGGTGAATTCATAATTTATTAAAAAAAACTTTCTTAAATATATTATGTACCAAAGAGTGGTAAAATGGTACCAATATATTAATATATCATGAATAAATATAGGTGAATAACATTAATGAGTTTTCTTGAGATATGAATCATAATATTTCATCAAAGTAAGCATAAACAATCTTGAAAAGCAATTAGATTGTTTCAATAAACTCTTACCACTTGGTAATTTTAAACCATACTCCCCATTTCAAAAATGAAATTTCATGAAGCATAAAATTTCATAAATATAAATATATTCATGATATAACATTTAAAATGTTTTATATACACCTCATGTAAAAATATAGGTTTATAACATGGCATGTGTCTCAAATAAGGAAAATTGAGACAAAATCATTTTACTGATTTGGTGAATTTTGAAACATAGTCCCTGTAAAATAAATATAATCAAATGGAAATGTAAATAACCATAATTTTAATTATAATAATGATAAAATACATCCATGGTTAGAATACATGATACAAAAAAGGAATGGGTGGTGAATAAATCATGTATCTAACGGAAAGAAAAGTGAGATGAGATTCAATTACCTTGTGTCTTGACTCTCATTGTACTCATTCATACCTCTAGTATAATGAATATAAATTTATTTTGTATCTAGAAAAAAATCCATATTCTTATATCTAATATTATATATGTTTTATTATGACTTTATGTTACCTTCTTATTAACAATTCTGTGTTAAGGTTTCACTTTGGGTAATATCCTCTTTTTTCTTCGCATGTGTCTTAATTTGTTATATCTTTGATCCTTATACTTATATCATGATTTCCAGAATGAACACCATGATATAAATATCATTTATATTATGTATATTTGTGGCATAATAACCTATATAATATATAATTATTTGATTTAATTCACCATTCATTGAGATGGTAGGTCGTACGTACGCATGAATGTTGTTTCTGTTTAATTATCGTATTGAAAGAAAATAAGTAAATGAAATATATGTATATATATGTATAAATATGTATATATATAATTATTATAGTATCATTATTATATCATATATATCAAATAATTTCACTAAATCCATACTTAATACATTTCATGTAGTTTGTGAATGAATTACATTACATTGAGTGGGCAGTAGTCTACACTCCCTCAAATAAAATTATCATATTTACACCAAATGGAAATTATAATTATATGTGTAGTAAAAGTATTATAAAAGCTTAAATAAATAATAAATATAATTTATAACATATATAAATAAATTTTACATCATAATTTTTACCATGATAGGTGGTAAATGAAAAAATGAACAATCATCATTTAGTGAGGTGGTAGTTCGTCGTACACATAAATAGTAAGTTTGTTAACCATTAGATGGATGTGTGTGTAAGTGTAGTTCAAACACTTATAATAACAACATCCTGGTATATTTAAGACACTATTTTATTTGTATAATCATTGAATAATAAGATTTGGTGGAGTGGGGAATGAAAATAAAAGAAAAGAGTTTGAGGGAGGGTGTTACCTTTTAATCAGGTAACTTCTTTTGGTTTGTGCCCAAAAGCTTCTTTAGATTGCTTTATGTCCAATGGTAAGATTCTATGAGTGAGCTAGTATTTTGGGAGTATATTTGAGTACATCTTGGTAGATCCTTAGTGGTTTGATAGCTGTAAAGAAGTGGGACGATAGGAGGCCATTTTTTAATGGAGGAGAAGTGTCATTCCTGTAATATTTTGACAAAGGAATTACATACACATTTTTCACGTGTCAGTTGGATCAAATAATGTAAAAAATTATATATGAGGGATTATAGGGTCCAAATATGTCCATAAAATGGATTTTTGATAAGTTTATAGGTCTTTTGTGTCTTAAATTTAAGGTTTAGCCCTTAGTTAAGCTTAATTTTACCTTAATTGATGTAATTAATTTTAATTAATTTCACTGATATTTTTGGTAAAAAACTAAGTTAGACTTATTATACATTATAAATTATTCTGGTTCTAGATATTTAGTCCATTTTATCAAATTCCAATCACAAAATTGGTAGAAATTAATTTAAATTTAATCATGCTGACGATATGACACTGTGAGTTTTTAAAGTAAAAATGATCAAAAGTTTCCTAATTTTTTATATCCAATTTAGATGTGAAATTTATTCTAATGAACTAAATTGGATTAATTTATAAAAATATTATCTATTTAAACTTTTAAACCAATTTAAAATATAATTTTTCATTATAAATAAATTATATGAAAAAACAATTTTGAATTAAAATTCAGTATGTATAACTATTCATTAAAAAAATGAAACCTTAAAGAAAAATACCAAAAATTTATACTAAAATAATTTTAATGTTTATAATTTAAATATGAAGTTTATTTTGATATATTAAATCTACGAAATTTCCAAAAAAAATGGGTTTAAAATGGGTTCTCCATTAAAATGTGATAAAACTACCTTTGCAAAACTATGGGTTTTTATGGATAAAATTATCTATGTTCTTATCTTATTTATATAAAATCTATTAGATGAATATAAAAAATATTTTATTGAATATATATTATATATATTATATTAATATCACTTACTAATTTTAATGAATTTAGTTTATTAGGACAAAACACCTTTGGGGCATAAAAAAATATCAGTTATATTCAATTGGTTCTTATATTTTCATTTCTAATTAATTGGTAATCTAGGAATTCATCTTATATTTTTTAAACCATATATTTTCATAAGTTATTTAATACTATTTATAACTACTAATTTAACTGTTGTGTTATATCTTATTATATTAAATAATAATATTTTAATAATATATTATTGTTCAGTAAAACTCAGTTTTTCATGTTACGTGATTCATCAAGGAAAGTCATTTTTTCATGTAATGAAATATAACCTCAATGTTCCATGTATATAAAGATAAAATGTATGTTTCATGTAGTGCGTGATTAACATGGTGTTGCATATAACGCAATCCAAACATAGTGCTTTAATATAAAATAAAATATTGCCAGTGTTGCGTGAAATGAAAAATATCAAAAAGATTAAACTAACTAAAATATATATATATATCACAAAATCTAATGGAGTAAAAAGAAACACCATGAACATATCCAATAAAGTCTCCCCAAAACCCAAATCGTGATCATAAACACATCTACTGACATTGTAGACCCAAACCACGATAGGGTCATTTTCAACAGCTGGAAAAAAAATAGAGGATTGGGGAAGCTGAGGCTGGATCATAGGGGTAACTTGAGCCACTATCCTCATCTGAAATTTTATGACCCATACCCTGGGTCCCATTCCATGACTACCACAGGCCCTCCTTCAATAGGACAAGGGTTGGTGACTAGCACTGGAAAGGCATAACCCAAAAAACGGAAGGTATTGCCTTTAAACCTATACACACACAAACATAGCATACCGCACAAAGAAAACCAAAAAGAAATTAAAGTATTACAACCACCAAAAAGTATCACTACTAAGAGTAAGGTGTATAAACTAAAAGTAAAGTTTCCAGAATACAATATCAACTGAAAGGAAAGTACAACAAAATAAGTACAAGCTCCAGAGGTCGTCCACAAAGGATCCTACCTAAAGTGTTGGTACAGCTCTATGGCGGATGTCACTATAGCACTCCATATCTATCAATCCACCTCTGATCACTGTCTAGTCCTAGCTCCCTAATGTATCGGTCAAAGTTGTTCATCGTTTTCACAAGACACAATACGTGTGGACGAAGCCCGTGCAGGGTTTAGTATAACAATACTCATTAGGGACCCTGAGACCCCCGAAGGTCTCTAAGTAATCCACAAAAGAAAACACCAAAAAAGGAAACATCAAAGAGGTAATACCACCAAGTAATTTGTCAACCACATAATATGAAGTAAAATATGTATCTCATACCAGGTATAACTAAAGTGCCAAAGTAAATATGATTAGTCATAAAGCTAGATCATCTTATTCTGTTGAGAGGCTCTACTGTTCATCCACACAGATTCGTTGGGTGATGACCCACACAGGATCGTTCGGTGCTGACCCACATAGTATCTATAGGTGATGACCCACATAGGATCACTCGGTTCTAACCCACATAGGATAGCTATATTTTAACCCATATAAGATCTCTAGGTGATGACCCACACAGGATCGATATTAATTCTCCATGTCACATCCAGCCACTGGATTCCCACACTTAGCATGCTTAATTCTGGTAGGATCTACTCCTCAATCCTTCATTCATACCTTATCCTCCATTATTTCCTACATAGAATAACCCCAAATGATCTTCTCATCGAAAGTGCCCCAATGCAACAGACGGCGCGTCGTTCAGACGCCCAATCTGTAAGTTATAGGTTTTTTAGTAAAAAGGGTCCAGTTGGATTCGAGTCTGATCTAACCTAGCCATACTCCAACTGCCAACAAAACTAGATTGGAGTATATCATAAGTACCGACCCATCGCAAGTTTCACAAATCCACTAATGATGTGTCAATCGGACGTGCAGTTTGCATGATATGAATGTTTTAGTAAACAGGTAGTCGGTTGTGTCTAGGCCCAGTCTGACCCGGTCGGACCGAATCAGTCGGACCGACCCGACCAACCCAGCATGGGGGTCCCACATACCCAGGTTCAAATAGACAGAGTCGACCTGACCTGGTTTGAGTTTGGGTCAGTCTGTTCCGACTTGGATAGTGGGACAGGCCCAATGGGCCTCACTGAACCCATCCTGGTTTGGCCGAGGGTCCAGCCTGTCAGGTTGCCTGGCGACCTTGTCTCGTCTGGCCTGGCCCGAAGGGAGTGGGTATGGCCCTCCGATGCGGGTTTGGCCTATGACAACCCTGCTTTTTATTACAACTTAAACATGATTTATTACATAAAACTTCACTTGATACAACAAATAAGATCGAGAGGTTCAGTGTCTTTGGGGCTTAGGATCATTACATAAAAACATGAAACATTAAATACAACATCTTTATTGAAAACTTCCTTTACATGACCACTACATTCCCTCGAACTTATCATTGCATGGGATAACCTGAGGACATGCATAAGAAAAGGGTGAGCTATAAAACCCAGTAAGGGAGTACACATGGAATAACATGAGGAGTAAAATACATTTTAGGCAATAGGAATTTCAATAGATCATAAGATAAACATGAACATAAAGGCATGATAAAGCATGATAATTATAACATGGAAATGTGGCAACAACACTTAACATTGAATTAGCATGAGCCAAGTCTCATTGCACATAGAGCATGAGTAAACCTTCATTGCACATGAAGCACGAGTAAACCCTCATTGCACTTGAATTAGCATGAGTCAACACTCATTGCACATGACGTATCATGATACTATACTTTACCCAATGCATTGGAGTGCTATAAGGGCGCACCCTTCTTAAACATTTCATTTCATGCATAAGTGTGCCACATGGATCATAAAACATGGATTCATAAACCATAATAATTTATTCCACGATAAAGGAATGTGGAATTAATACATGAAACTTTAAAATCAATAAGTAAATGTGCATAAAGGTGAATACCCTTTATGGAGAAATGGGCATGGTATCCACTACAAATGACATTGTCTTAGAAAATCGGTGCGATTTCGGCAGCGTAACGTCGTGACATAAGAATTCATAAAAAAATGGTTGATGAGAGATAAAGGGGTTCCTCATCATATTTACATGTAATGGACAGTAAGTAGGTCATATAGACACATGTCCCAAAAATTGAAATGGAATTTAGATTCATGAAACAAAAGTATTGTTGAATGTAAAATAAGAGAGAGAAGTTCCTTTCGGAATTTCGGCATAGTAACGGGTGTACATGGGAGGCATTTAATGAGAGATAAAGGGGTATCCCATCATTCAAAAAATAAGAGGGAAGTATGGGGGAGGTGAAAAACCATACCCCAACATTCATAATTTAAATTAAAAGGGCAATACAACTTAAAGAAAATTGACAAAAATGAGAAAGGAAGAAAAAACCCTTACTTGGAAGTGTGCTTCCAAAGGCTAGAGAGAGACTTGTGAGAGGCTTCTTGGGAGCTTGGGGAACCTTGGGAGGATTATATAGAGAGTAGAGAAGAGTTTGGACGAAATAAAAAGGATTTTAGTGAGGAGGAAGTGGGATTTTTTGTGGGTTTATATAGGAAAGGTGAGATAATTCTTTATTATTTAGGTTTGGGACCCCTTATATTAAACTAATCCAAACCACAAACCATTACATGATTTTTGCCCATGGTTTCTGGAAAAGGAAAGAGGAAAAAAATATTTTACAAGGCCAAGGTCCGAACTTATTAAAATATTAGGGTTGCTTATGTGGAGGTGAGTCACACTCCCATGGAAATTAATTTTAAAAGGCAAAGTGTTGAATATGTCTTGAGGGGTTCATTAATGCTTTGAAACGTAAGTCAAACAAATCCAAAATCACATTATTTTAATTATAAAACATATATTGTCTGAACATAAGGATTATGATATTTTATTACATCACCATTGGGACAATATGATGTCATAAAACACATTATATATTTAAACGGTATTTAATTTTTACCCAAAAATTTGACTGTCTCAGAAAATTATGAAAAATTCACCGTTGGATAATTTTGACGTCCTGATTCCATAAATGACATTTATTTTCTCTAAATAATTTTCTAAATATGTGAATTTTCACTTTTAAAATAAAAACCAACATTTATCGAAAATTCACGGGTTTTGACAGAAATGGCTTTCAAACCTTAATAAAATTTTTAATTTCATTCATAAAATTATAAGATCGTTTATATTTAATAAAAATTAACTTAATAATATTATTATTATTTTATTAAAATATTATTTAATTCAAAAAATTCCTTAATTTAATAAAATATATTTCTTAATTAAATAATAACTAAAAACACCATTTGTACTTTAAAAACTATTTACAATGTATCAAAAATGACTAGAAATTATATTCATTATTATATAAAAAAATAATGTACATGAACATAGTACTACTTATTTTTTACATAACCCCTTAAAATAGCCGCATAAGACCTAAGGGTAAGGTGTGCGATGGTGACAAACTCTTGGGGCGGCTCAGATAACATCGTTCGAGTGGTAATCTCTATCAACTTCCACTTTTCCCGTAGACGGTCACGTTCGATCTTGACATAATGAATCTCAGCTTGGGCTTGGTCAAGGGCGAAGCCCAAGGATGCCACCTCTTTTTCGAGCTCCGACAAATGGGCTTCGTATGGGGAAATTCTACTGGATGAGGTCATCGCTTCCTTTGTCTGAGTAAAATTGGGTTCGGTAAAGCCTTATATTTATACTAATCATGTGATCACTGTTCAACGGCTATAAAAGTAACGGTCACAACTCTTATCATAAAACCAAATAAGTTGACATCTTATAAAAACATTTTTCATAAAGAGATATTTAACTGGATCAAGAGGGATTTTCCATTAATGAAACTTTGGGTCGTTACATGGCCCTCTAGATATGGAACTGGCTTGATGGGCTGTGGGTCTAGCCCACTGGCTGGGGGCGCAGCCCGCCAGCGTGAGGCCCTGCTGAAAGAGTGTCCAGTGGTAGTCACGCCGTTTTTGGCCCTGTGGATGTGAGGCCTCATCTAGACACGGTTGAAGAACCATGGCTCACTAGCCCAAGGAACCCGAATGGCCCGTACGTGAGTCATCCCTTCCACGTGGCGCCAGGAGGGTGTCGTGTCTCCCACTGCCATAACCAGTTGGTCGCGGCCTCCTGCCACCACCCTCCGCTCATGACCGCCGTCGCGGGCTGATGTCGACCTCCAGCGCACCGGCGGCACCTTTTACGAGCTACTGAATTCACTCTGGTGGTCCTTTTTTGGATTCATCTATGCCTATAGCCTCTGTAGGGTGCCACCATCACTACGAGGCCTTCGAATTTACCTTCTTAACAAGTTGACTGGTCGAATTCGAAGGACACACCAAGAACAACTATAGTGGAGGTACCGGGAATTTTTTGGGTTGTCCCATTCCCTCTATATTAGATTTTAATCATGGGGATAAATATGAGGACAACCACATAGCTTGAAAAACCCCAAATCAAACCCCCACACAATATCCACCTGCAAGAATGTGTGATTTGTGGATCAACCAGTTAGTCGATTGATCTGTGTTCATCGTTAATTTTCAAGAACAAAGAATACATCACCAAATAATTATAACTCATAAACCCTACCTCTTTGATGTTCTATGTCGAAGTGCTTGTCCTTGAGGTTTCAAGATGTTGACGACATTCGTCGCTTCTGGATCTGTTCGTCGAGGCACTTCAAAGAAAATGAAGTCTCAATGGTGTTCTTCATTCTTCCTTGGGAAGGATGTTTATTGGAGTTTTTTCAAAGGATTCTCTTTGATTAATTCTTTTCCCACCAATGCATCAAATAATTAAATTGAAAACGCATCGTAGTGTTTCAGTTACTCTGCGACATCGCGTTGTTACACTGTTTCATTTATGAAACAGTGTCGTTGTTATACTTCCTTTATTGCATCATTACATTGAGTGATACAGGCCATTAATGAGCCTCATTAATTCTCCTTGTCATTGCCTCATCTCTGCACCATAGCGTCACCGTCCTCCACTCAATGGTGAGAAAAGAATTAAAATAATCCCATTGAAATATTTTATTATTCTTCTTGAAAAATTGGGAAAAAAAATAAATTTTCCACTCGGCCCTTACCAGTTGAAGTTAAGTCATTTCTAGGTGAATCCTAGCATTTTGAGTTCAAAATAGCCCTCGTATTTTTTATTTTAGCACCAATTAGAAAGATAGAAAAACCCACCCACACATTTACTAAACGTACCTTAAAAAAAGTTAAAAATTTCGTTCCAGGCTCACTAAGCCTCGGAATCACATGTCTTCAAAGCGTGTGGTCTCAGAATAATTCCATATAATCTAAGAAAAATACATCGAATTTCCAAGAAATTACATGAAACCCATGAAAATTAATTTTAATCCTAGAGTAAAATTACAATAAAACAAATTCTAAAGAGGAAATATATGGTTTTACTTGGTTCCTTTGGTCTTAAGGAAACCATTGTGAGTCCCTTCATTGATTAAAAATAAATAAATATATTATTTTAATAAAATAAATTAAATACTTTCACAAAACATGTTTAGATATAAAATCATTATACCAATATGTAAATGTAATTTTCAAACCGGTTTGTAGTCTCAAGAGAGAGTGAGAGTGAGTCAGAAGCAAGAAAAGAAGGTTTTAAGTTTTTTTCTGCAAATAAAATAAAGGTTTTATTGAAAACATTTCTTTATGTATGGGATGTATTTGATTTAAAAGTCTATATATATGTTTGTGTGTGTGTCTATATTAAAATTCTATAAAATAATGGTTTTATTATGTCAAATTTACTATCGAGTTTATGATTTTGAGAAAAGGCCTATATTTTGTTTTTAAACATTGATCTAGATTATAAAGCTTCAATGAAATACAATCATCTATTTATTTTCAATGAATTTTATATATATAACTTATCTAGAAAATTATTATTATAAATATTTATTCCACAATTTTAAATAATCAATTTTAAAATAATAACAAAACTTGGTATTTTTTTATTTTTATCTCTAAATTTATTCTTTTAAAAATAAATTTCTATTAGAAATGTTATTAATTTTTTATCATTTTATGTGTATTGTTTATTTATGAAATGTTTTGAATGATAAAAGTTATGATTTTATATGTGAATTTTTTTCACATTTCCATGAATGTCATTCATAACATTAAATATGGCCATAATCTAAGAGATGGTTCATATTTTATGCACTTTATTCCAAGAATTCATTTAATTTATTTAAAATTTATATTTATCTCTTTTAAATAAGAGAAATTATTTATAAATATGGATTTATCTTATTTATTTTTAAAAATTCTTATAAATATGATTTTTCCATGTAAATAAATATATAAGATTATTTTCTTCAATATAAATAATTTATTTATGGTTTTGAAATGTCTTTGGGTTATGAATGGGAAAGGAAAGACAATTAAATTATTTTATTTAAATTAGAACTAGTGTGTCAAATGATAAGTTATGGTATTAAGAGTAACCCCATGACCTCAAGGGGGTATTATCCCACATGTGATATAGTTAAATGGCGTTATGGTTTTATTATGATCTATTAAGTATCATAAATAATACATAAAATTTATTATTTTTAAAAATGATAGTTCTAAAGAGGTATTTTAAAAGAATTATTACTTTGAAAATATATGGTTTTCAAAGTAATATAAAACATGTAATGATATTTTTAAAATGTTTCAATGTGTAAAAACTTTATTCTATATATTGATTTTATCAAATGATTTATTTTATAATTGTTTCCAAATAGATTTATAGTTTTTAAAGAAAGGTATTAGAAAATTATTTATAAAACCCATTTCTAGGAATATTAATGATCACCTTATAATTTTAATTATTTTTCATAGGTTTGGTATATCTGTGTTGGGTGTTTTTTTCATATAAAGAGGCAGCACACATGAAGGCAATTGAATAAATTTTTGTACAATTCAGAAAATATGTATGTTTTTGTCTAATTATTGAAAACCTATATTGGAAAAGGTCCTGGTATATAAAATGATCAACATATTTTTTATATGTATTAATAAAAAAAATACACATCATTTTTATGTACTGAATCTGTAAGTGTGGGTTCAGGGATTTTACATTAAATATCATGAGAATAACTTGTAGATCATTCTTGAGATACTCAAAAAGAAAGATTTATATGTTAAATTTAGAAACTATGAATTCAGGATTCATAAAATTTATTTTATTCTCCATATTATCTATAAGGATGGAATCTCAGTTGATCATGTAAATACAACAGAAACCCAATAATGGCATACACCAATGAACATAACTTTGGTACATAGTTTTATTGGTTTAGATGCTTACATTAATCATTTCATTCATATTTTTTCTCCAATTGTATAACTTGTTAACCAAGATCGAATGTAAATGGGTTAAGTTCATATTGAATAAATAATGTGTTGAATGTTTTTAAGAATTAAAGAGAAGATTAGTCAATTCTTTAATTTTGACTCTACCATCAGAAAATGATCATTTTGTGATATACATTGATGCATAAAATAATGTATTGGGTTGTATCCTTATGAAAAATGATAAAGTTATTTCATATTCATAATGGTAGTTGAATATTCATTAACAAAATTATCCAACTTCAGAACTTGAGTTATATACTGTAATCATTACAGTGAAGATATGGAGATACTATCTCTATGGGGAAATATGTGAGATATATATGGATCACAAGAGTTTGGAATACATATTTACTTAGAAAGAACTCAACATAAGGTATGGGATATGGATAAAATTACTCAAATATTATGATTTCTTAATACACCACCATCCAGGAAAATAAAATAAGGTGGAACATGCATTTAGAAGAAATGATCATGTAATTTTAACCCAAATGAGGATTGAGAAATATCATGTGGTCATGGATTTAGTAAATATATATATATGTGAATTGTTAAGGAAGAGTAAAATCACTCCTTTTTCAAATTATTATAAAACCATATTTATTAGAAAAGATAAAAATATCGTAATCTATTGATTAGAATTTTCAAAGAAAATTAAATCCATTAAGGATGGAAGGTCAAAACACATCCTTTATGCAGATGTAATTTCAAAATTTGGAAATAGGTTATGTGTTCCAAAAAAACCTATTCTAAAAAGGGAACTATTAGATTATTCTTATAGATCAAATTTCTCTATATACCCTGGTAGTACCAAGATGTATAGAGAATTGAAGGATCATTTTTGGTGGGATAATATAAAGTGCGAAATTTCTAACTCTGTGTCATGATGCCTAGTTTTTTCAATAAGTTAAGGTTGATAGATAGAATCCTAGAGTAGTCATGAAATCTATACCTATTTCTATGTGTAAGTGGGATTAAATTACAATGGAATTTGTTATAGGACTACAAAGGACCCCTAGAAGGAATGATGTGATATATGCTAGTGTTGATCATCTTACAAAATCAGTACATTTTCGTGCTATAAAAGAAGATTTACAACTTCATCACCTAGAAAGACTCTATATTAATAATTTTGTAAGACTTCATGGTGCACCTCTATCAATTGTTTCATATTGAGATCTGAATTTTACATCAAAATTTTGGAAGAGTCTTCAGAAGTCTCTAGCTACTGAGCTTTATTTGAGCACCACCTACCATCATCAAATAAATAGACTATCTGAAAGGAATCTTCAATCATTTTAAGTCATGTTGAGATCATTCTCACTTGAAATTCAAGGTATAATGGATTAATATTTACCATTGGTGGATTTTACATACAATAATAGTTTTCATTCTAGTATTCAAATGGCTCCATAATATGTATTATATGGAAAGATATGTCATACTCTAACTTTCTAGGATGAATTTGGTGAGAAAAAAATAATAGTCCTAGAACTTATTGAAGAGAAAATTAAAAAGGTAAAGACTATTCAGGCTCATATTAAAGAATCTCAAAGTAAGAAAAATATTTATCCTAATAATTAGAGAAAGTGTTTAGAATTTCAAGTGGGATATCATGTCTTTCTGAAAGTATCATCATGGAAAGGTTTTATAAGGTTTGGAAAGAAAGGGAAACTAAGTCCCATGTACATTAGATCATTTGAAATACTGAAAAAAATTGGAGATATATCTTACCTATTATCATTTCCACCACGTCTCTCCAAATTTAATTATGTGTTCCACATATCATTGTTATGGAAGTACATGTAAAATGCAATGAATGTACTCATTTATGGAGAAATAGTAATAGAACCTAATTTGTCTTATTTTAAAGTGACTATCAATATTCTTGACATTAGAAAGTAAGTATTGATAAATGGGATGAATCGATTGGTAATGTTTCATTGGAGAAACCATAAAATGAAAAAAAGTAATGTGGGAACCTAAGGATGTTATGAAGAAGAACCATCCTCATCTATTTAGAAGGAAATATTCAATAAATATTCTAAGGAATAAATTTTAGAATGATGGAAGAATTGTATTCCCCGATATTTTATTGTATGTATATTCTTAAAAAAATTCAATTTATTCGAGATCTTATATTGCAAGGAACTCCAGGCTTAAATGAACCATAATATACTATTAAATATTAAAAATAACATTAAAATAGTAATGTAACCATTACGAATATTAAACCAGCCTTTAAAATAATGACCTCATCTATGAAAGTATAAATAAAATTTAGGTTTCTCAGAAATGAAAATAAGATATATTTATATCATGGAATAAGTAAATAAATGTTTTAAAAATGATGAATAAAGTGTTGATATTTTGTTGAAATGTAAATGTTTATTTACAATTTATTAATGAATAAAATGATTTAAAATAAATTTTATTTTAATAAAAAATATTCTTTAATTAATATATTTTTTAATATAATTATAAGATAATTTAATGAGACCATAAATAATTTTCAATGTGTCATACAATCAGTTATAATATTAAAATCGGTATTTTTTGAATAAATGATTATTTTAATTAGAAATTAAATTTCTAATATTTAGAAAATTATTTTCATAAAATTGAGTCATTTTTGAAATATAGATTTATAAAAATGGTTGGGGTGATGTTTTGGTATTTTCATGAAACATTTGAATTTTTGTTGAATAGTAAAATATGGTAATTTACGGTATTTAACAGATACATTAATTATTGAGTCTTAGATGATGTATGGATGAGGTAAGAACCCATTAGTTATAACTCACATTCACTAGTTACTATAATTTGTCACAATAATCAAAACAATTATATTCTTGAGCCAAAATAATTAACTAATGAATAAAATAATCAGAAAACACTCTTATCATCCCCTATAAATACCACCCCTTATCCTTACACCTTATAAGCCCTGAATCATGTCTAAATTCTACCCAATTAGATTATTAATCCTCTTACCCATATCTTATAACTTATTTTTTACCAAAATACCAAATCCATATTCCTTTAAGAGGTTATCAAGGATACAATATTCAAGAGGTAAAATCCTCCTTCTTTCCCTTTTAATTTATTTTATTTTCTTATTATCTCCTCACCTACCCTTATAATAATTGGAATGAAAACTCCATTATCATATATATACTATAATTTTATTTTTATAATGTAATATCCATTATCAATTCTCTTCTCCCTTCCTCTTATTCTCAAAATGAAAACATTGTCTGTGACATGTCGATTCACTACATAAGTAGATAATAAATTTTCATTTTTCATTACCACATTTTAGGCCTGTAATAAAACCATTATTATGTTCAATTAAGATTTTTAATATAAATATTATAACTTGTATAATATTCTAGAACCAATTTATATAAATAATATTAAATAAAATGATATAGTTTTTTGATGGTTGTAAAACCCATCAAAATAAATTAAAACATTTTCAACAATGTTTTATCTAATGAATCATCCCCATACCATATAAACAAATTATATTTGAGACTATTTAAATTAATTTAATTTAATTAATACCATATAATTTCAATTCTGGATAATTATTCCAATTTTAAAATAACTTTCATAATTAGACACAAGTGAACTGATCATGAAACCATGAAACGAACACTCCCAGAACAACAAAATTAAACATTATAAATCATCTAAATGGACATATATTAACATAATAAAATTATAATAAATCAAATATATTTATAATATTATATTAATTAAGTGATTAATGAGTCTAATTGCATTATTTAGTACATTATGTACAGGTGAAGTATGCTTTCGAACAAAAGGTAAGTGTGTTTCCGTATCACTTTTACTTCTATGAGATATATTCTTTATTCAACCTTTATTTCATGTGTGTGGTAAAAATACTTCCCTTTTTCATATCATATCCTTAATTTCATAATATTAATTGTATTTAATGTTTCATTTTATAATTATTATATTTATGGGGCATACGGTTTGACTGATTACAAAGTGGTAAGGGATTTCTTAACTTAATTTTTATTCATTGGGTTAAAATTATATTTCATTGATTATGTCATGATAAGGTTATGTATAAAATTTTATTTTATTATATTATGTTGTATTTAAACTTTTTTATGTGTATTTATAGTGAATATAGATAATTTATTAATTTTATTAATGATATTATCCTTGTAAGGGACTTCATCTCAATTTTTATTCGTTGAGGAATATTTTTTATTTTATGAACCTCTTTTCTATTCTACAGTGTATATACTAAACCTTTAATTTATGATACATATTAAATGAATATTTCATTAAATATCCATATTTATTTAATCATGGATATGATTATTTTTTAATCCATGTGATATTTTTTTATACGGTGTTTACTTTGAAAGTTATTTGATTGACTGGGGAAATAATATTGCATTTATACATTTTTCTCAATATGTATATTTTTTGATAAGTCATATTGATTCATGAAATAAATTGATAATTTTTATATTTTAGGAATTATTTGGACATGCATACATATTTGGGGCATAGTTATAGACGGTCCTTTAATGCATTGGTAGTCTTATAAGATGTCAAAGTTAGCCAAATTAAAAAGGTTTTTACCCATAAGGGTTAAAGTGTATTTTGAAAGGTCTTGATGGTAAAAGTACCATGATTCCTAGGATCATGGAATCCAAATTATTAATAATTACCTTATTTAAGATTTAATTCATTATTATCCATGAAATTTTTACTATGATATTATCATTGGATTCAGATTGTGCTTAAATTACAGATCAAATGGAATTTGTTTCAAATGTTTTACATTACCATAGTTATTACACATTATCCTCTCATGGTTACAAAATTTTGATTAAATGGAAATTATATTAGTTATATATATACATTTCCATATATGTTTTGTTTAATTTATTATTTATTCATGAAATCTTTTGTTATATTTAACCCTTTCTGAGCATTTGAGATCACCCTTTTATTTGTTCTCTTTTTCCCAGGATATGAAGATGAAATATTTGAATGAGTTAAAGGATGAAATTACATTCCTTTTTTATGTTATGTATTTTATTAAAAAGGTATTAAAGGTACCATGTATGTATATAGTTCTTTAATACTACTAAACTAATTTATCCATTAGGATTTAAATCTTGTATCTATGCTAATGTAATAAAGTAAGGCATTGGATCTGTGCAACTGGCATTGGGGTGTTTACAAATATTCCAATTCACTTTCAAAACTAAAAAATTTTCTTTTAATAATTTCATGAATTTTAAATATAAAACCTATCTCATGTTTTCATTAATTCAATTTAATCCTTTTTCAAAAAAAATTCAAATCATTTCAAAAATTCCATAAATTTACAAAATATGCTCCAAATTCTGATTCAATTGGAATTGGGGGGTTTTCTTAAAATTCCATGAAAATTTAAATGAAAATTCCAATACATCTAAAATTGAGTTTTCATAAATCAATTGAAATAAACTTAAATAAAATCATGTAAATAAAGGTTTAATTATATGTAATAACTAAAATGGAACAACCTATCTTTATCATGAAGATCGCATATCAACAACACCTGCAACAAGATTTTCCAATGAAGAATAATGATAGTGAAGATCTAGAAATAAATATTAGAATAAATATTCAATTAAAATTAGTTTATATCTATCAATAACATGATGATAAAACACTTCCTTAGGATGAGAGAAAAATATAGAGAAAGAAAATGAATGGGAGTAGATTCACTTAGAAGAGATGGATAAGATCTCTTATCAACACATAATTTCATCAAATATGGGGTTTATAAGGGACAAAAATGGTTCACGTTAGCCTATGAAGCCTTATAATTTGAGATAGTTCATGTTAGAGTTGATTGGATCCTTAAATGGGGGTTTAGAAAATTTTAAATAAATTTTCAGAATTATAATGTCTTGCATGCATGGTTTATTGCGTAGGGCCACAATGTTCAAAAAATTGTGTTCCTTAACCATGCTCCCCTCTAAAGAGGTGAATAATTTTTACTATGTGGACCCATAGTATTTCAAACCTTCCACAAACCATGAAAACCCTTACAATCTATATTTTTATGGTTTTTACTGATGGGGTGCACGGTTTCGGAAAACCATGAGCCAACCATGTATAGCCCAGAAACCTTAAAATTTTAAAAATTTCACGTGAAAAAACATAAATAACATATAACAATTGGATGATCAAAATAAGGTTGAAATAATAACTGAAACCCAGTAACCATATGTTACATCTAGAATCCTAAATCTGATATTGTTTGGGTATTTATGTCAGTTGTAATTGGGAAGTTGTTTCTACGGTAGATTTCAATGCTTATGATCAATATTTATTTATTAAATTAGTTCAAGAATTGGAATAATATTAATATTTACAACCATAAATAAACATTTGATTACAGTATCATATTTTGACATGATGGGTTCATTTTTCTATTGTAATAAAATTAGTTTTTCAATATATATGAATGAGTTGTTTATGTAATTTGTAATATAGTGATTCTTTTATAAATTCTAGATATAAAATATATAATCTATTTAATTAAGGATAATATGAATAATTTTGAATATAAAACCATTTATCTTTGGAATTATCTTCTTGTACATATAAATGAGAAAAATAACCAAAAGCATTAATGTCATGCCCCGCCTTCACCAATATTAGGAAAGGGACAACAAACTGCCAGACCCTTCCTTCTTCAAGTTTAACGAGAGATAATGACCCCCAAGTCTTGCCTTCAATAGGCCCTAGAGTAGAGACTAGCACCAATGGTATAGAATCTTACAAAAAATGGAAGTAATTACCCATTTTATTTAAAAATATCGGGAGATAAGATGGTAAATCCAAAACAACTCCAAAAATTGAAAGTAAAAGTAAAGACAAAATCCATTACCATATGCATGTATAAAAATAAACTGATACAAAGTAAAAGAAAAAATCCAGTGGACTGTACCAAAAGAAAAGAAAACAGCAATGGAAATTGTCCCAATGTCTGAGCTAGTAAGTTTCGGCATGGTCCTCAAAGTCCTCCTGGAAACCTAAAAGCGATTTTATATACGTAGGGTGAGTATAAAGGTATACTCAGTAGGAAAAACCAAAATATCTTGTGCACAAGTGGGGATGCATTCTAATTCCTCGTGAGAAAGTAGAGGTAACCAAAACACTTAGCAAGGAAAACTATCCACCTAGCCTCACCAAGTAACACTCCCCAAATAACGCAAGTCAGGTAAAATAATAGTAATAGCACCTCAATATTTGGGTACCCCACACCACTTTCCCATTGGTTATTGAAGATATCCTATGCATCAGACCTCCCCCACAAGTCTCACTGCATTCCCACTGCCTCCCCAATAACAACCTTATGGGCCACCAACACACATCCCACCCGTAGACACCTGGGCTAACACAACCACACATAACCACACCCATAAACACCTGGGCCACAACAACCACACGTAACCATGCCCTCAAACACCTGGGCCACAACAACCACTGCTACGCTTGAAGACACCTGGGACACATCCCGAAGACACTTGGAAAACAAACCTTATAGTACACACTTGGGCCAAACACCACAACATACCCTACCCGAGGAGTCTAGGGTCATAATGAACCTTAGGTCATCAAAGCCTACCCAAAGAGTCTTGGCCTACCTGGGAGAGGTATTAGAAAGAAGCTAAAAACTAGCCACTCGTAAGAATATTGGGAAAAACAACCTCCCCCATAAAATGGGGGTGTTCAACATGAAGTGCTCAACATGAGTGATGTGTGCATAAGAAACACAAGAACCAAATTTATACATATAAATAATAAAGAACTCATCCCAATATAAGGGTTCTGAAATCAACATCCATCCCTCACGTGACCACTTTTGCTCTACCACTACATGAACAAAATACACCACAACCACAATGAGAGAACAACCCACTTATGAAAAACAATTTTCCCATCGAACCTATTATTTTTAACATGTTCAAGTGATTATGTTGAAATAATTCTCTACTACCGGGAAACTAACAGACACAACCACAAGCAAAAACAACACTAAAGAAGAAAACTTCCAAGCATCAATTTAAGCATTCACACTCGGTTCTCTTGTAAAGTCACAATAACAAAGGGGATCCTTGAGATACCTCAAAGTACTAGAACCAAACCAAGACCCAAAATACCAGCTCCATATGGCCTCGGATTCAGTAACCAACCACTTCTCAATCATAGATTCCATTCCCATCCAAATCACCCCACAATGCATTAAACAGACCGACCACACATACCACCAGAGCAAAGCAGAGAAGTTTTCAAATTTGGCCAACACCATTTATTAAGTTCCTTCCTTTTGCTTGGATAACTGGGGTGATCACACAAGGATTATTATTCATTGGGTATCCATTTAATTAACCAAGTTTACATGAATAACCAATTTTCATGTTATATCCATTCAATCACAAGATTATCCAGAAAAACAGAGGTTCTTTAGTGCGCAAGAAAGGACCACCAACGGCCACGATTTTCAGTGGACTTAAGCCCATAAAATTCACAACATAAAAATAAATTTATAACACAATAACATCATCAACTTTCCCACCCCTTAATTCTTTAACAAACCATTTATTATCTTCATTAAAGGTTGGTTTCATCTATGTCCTGAGGAAAAACATTATCACACCCACCATGCAAGATGCACAGTAAAAAGATACGAAGGAAAAACCCCTACTTGGATGATCAATGATTGAAGTTTTCTCCTTATGACAAGAACTGAGGATGTGTGACTTATAGAGTAAGAACTATGAGGACTCCAAGGCTGATCGGGAAGGGCTCCATCACGAGCGCACTATTTGTCTCAAAATGAATTCTCTAGGTACACTAAGAGAGACTAGAAGGAATAAAGGAAGAGAGGATCTCATCTTAAGAAAAGGACTTAACCTAAAATCAGGTAGATTATTTCGAAGTACTTAAAAGTCAGATCATGGGTCAACCATCCGGTTGGGCAGTTTCACACATTGGGATTAATTTATATTTAATAATTCTCCTTGGAGATGGTGAAGATAATGGTTTTGAGTTAATAGATTTCCTTTAAATGGAGAAAAATGTGTAATAGGGGAGAAACTGTAAAACACATCAACGGTGTAACACCGAGGAAAAGGGACACATGTTTTGGTAAATAAATTGTCTCTATACTCTTGGGGGTTTGAAACATCTTTTAATTGCTTTAAATGGCTTTGAAAAGGGTATTAAAACACTTTTACGTCAAAAGATATGGGCGAAACTGGAAAAACTTGGGAAATTGG
The DNA here is from genome assembly GCA_963277665.1 of Viscum album. Lineage (NCBI taxonomy): Eukaryota > Viridiplantae > Streptophyta > Magnoliopsida > Santalales > Viscaceae > Viscum > Viscum album. Next base: position 855,802,589 of record OY728155.1, on the reverse strand, counting down.
GCAAGGGGTGTGACATCGTTTGGTGAGACACTGTAACGGTGCCACTGTAAATAGTGTAACTATGATGGTGATACTGTGATATTGAAACTGTAACGGTGCCACCATAATGGTGCCACTGTGACCGGTGGAACTGAGTTTTTGGCAAACTTCTGAGCAAAAAGCCACATGACCCTTAAGAACACTACAAACACTAGATTTTCACAAAGGTCTCGGGAAAACCAGGTTATTACATCAGATACCTCTCAAACTATTCTAATCCTTGATAATTAAAGATTAAACACGAATAAAAGATAGGGGTCCAAACAACCAACTCATAAGATACCTCTTAGAGACCAACCACCCTAGAGTTGCTCGAAAGATAGAACAAACCTTGATATCTAGAAACACCTCTCCCTAATCTATCTCTTGAAAAACTATGGTTACACTCCCACTCTTCTCCTAAAAGTGACCACACAAACATATAACGTTCAGACAATCTAGACATTTGGGTTAGGGTGTCCCTTCTTTCATGTCAAGATACTATCTGCTTTAGGCGTCACTAACTCGCCCGCACAGGTTTAATTTCATCTACCATAATGCATATTTATTAGGGATCATGTCCTCCCCTCCCCACAATGTATACTTTACACACATTCATAGAATAAGGGAAACAACCCATTTTATAGAAAATAAGGTTAAGCATTACATCACAACAAGGTACAACAAAAAATCAAGATCAAACTCAAAATAGCTCTGGGTACTAGGCATGAATTTGTGCCTCCCATTCCTAGGTACTCTCCTTGAGGCCACTATGCCTCCACAACACACGAACCAAGGGAATGTTCTACCCATGAATCACATTCTCCTCACGATCCTCGATCCTCACTGTTCACTCCACGAACATCGCATCGTCCTCGATAGCCATCTCTCTCCAGTCAAAGACGTGCAATTCATCGTGTAGATACTGATGTAGTTGTGACACATGGAAGACTTCATGGACCCTCTGTAGTGGCAGTGGTAGCACCAAATGATATTCCACTTCACCAACTCATTGCAACACCTCAAAGGGTCCAATGAACCTGGGATAAATCTTACTCCCCCTACCGAACCTCCAAGGGGAGACCTTTAAGAACATGTGGTTTCTAACCTCGAACTCTAAAGGTATCCTCATTTGATTGGAATACGACTTATACTGGTCCTGAGCCACCTTCATCCTATTACAAACAATTTTAACCTTCTCTGTCATGCTATGCACTACCTATGGGCCAAGAAAACCTGTTTTCCTAACCTCAGTCTAGCACACGAGCGAATTACATGGCCTTCCATACAAGGATTATAATAGAGCCATGGAAATGTTATAGTGATAGATATTCTTGTAGGATAACTCTTCCAAAGGAAAGTGTCTTACCCACAATCCCATGAATCCCAGAACACACGCTCGTAATATATCTTCCAACATATGGATGGTCCACTCTATTTTCCCATCCATCTGAGGGTGGAAAGAAGTGATAAGGCTTAGCTAGGTGCAAAAATAATGTTGTAATCCCCTCTATACTCATGAAGTAAAGCATTTATCCTCTTCATAAATGATGGTTCTGGGAACTATGTACACCCACACAACTTCACCCACGCACTTTTGTGCTAATACATCCACTGCACTCGACTCCTTAATAGCTTAGAAGTGAGACTATTTCCTCAATTGTTCCACCACTACCCAGATGGAAGCACATCCTCCCTCATCCCGGGGTATTCCCATGATGAAATCCATTGAAATGTAATCCCACTTCAACTTGGAAACATCTAAGGGCTGTAATAGACCATCCAGAACACGGTGCTCATCCTTCACCTGCTGGCACATGAGGCACTTTTCCACAAACTCTTCCACTTCCTGCTTCTCTCTAGGTCACCAAAACTATCCTCTCAATCCCTGGTACATCTTGGAAACTCTTGGGTGTACCTTCAGGGGTGAGTTATGAAACTCATTGAGAACTATATCACGCATTTCCACTGGGATAAATATCTTTCCATGAAACAACATATGATTCTAACCGTCTTTCGACCATCCTTCTGGAGCATCACCCAGGCTAACACGATCATGCATCACATAAACCTCTAAGTCTCCTCACTAGAACTCCTCCACTTTATTTTCCAAGGAAGATTATACTATCATCTGAAACAGACAGCCTCTATTATTCTCCACCCTTGTATCTAGGTGCTAGGAAACCAACTCCTCCATTGCTTTTCAAGCATCTTCTGACTCCTGAACCACATCCCTCTATGAATTCTTGCACAAGGCATCAGCCATCACATTCACCTTTACTAAGGTGTATGAGATTTCAAATTCGTAGTTCTGAAGAAACTCAATCCACCTCTACTATCTCAAGTTCAAGTATCTCTAGGAGAATACATACCTCAATCTCTTGTGATCTATGAAAACCACGAAGCATTCCCCGATGAGGTAATGCTACCACAACTTCAGTGCGAACACCACAACTATGAGCTCCAGATTGTGGGTGGCATAGTTATGTTCAGGGAAATGCAACTTTCTAGACCCATAAAAGATCACTCCTCATTGCTGCATCAACACACACCCCAAGCCTAGTCTAGAAGCATCACAAAACACTTAAAATTTTACCTCTTCCTCTGTAAATCTTAGCACTGAGGCACTGACCATATTTCCATTTAGATAAATAAAATCATCCTGGAACCTCTCACTCTATACAAAATCATGTTCTTTCTTATTCAAGGTTGTCAAAGGTGCTGCAACTTGAGAGAAGTCTGGCACAAACCTCTGGTAGTAACCTACCATCCCCAGGAAACTACGAACCTCTCCCTCATTCTTGGGTGCTTCCCAAGAAAAAACTACCTCAATCTTCGATAGGTCCACTACTATTCCCTACTAGGACACCATGTGTCCGAGGAATTGCACCTCTCATGTCCAAACCTTACACTTCAACAACTTCCCAAAGATCTGGTGGTGTTAGAGGACCTTTAAAAATATCCTTATATTCTCATTGTGATCCTCCTATAATCATGAGTAGATTAGGATTTCTTCATTGATAATGACCAAAAACCGGTTCAAATACTCATGGAAAATAGAGTTCATGAGCCCCATGAACACAGCTGGTGTATTTGTAGAACCGAATGACAAGACCAAAAACTCAAAGTTCCCATATCTACATCTGAAGGCAGTCTTCAAGATGTCACCCTCTTTTAACCTTAACTGTTGATATCAAAATCACAAGTCGATCTTATAGAACCATCATTCCCCCTTCAACTGATCAAAAAGTTCGTCGATCCTTGGGAGGGGGTAACAGTTCTTGACAGTCACATGATTTAGTCTCTGGTTGTCTATACATTTTCTGAGACCACCATCTGCCTTCTTTGGAAACAAGATTGGAGCACCCCATGGTGACGTGATTGGTTGGATAAAACCCATATTCATTAGTTCATCAACTTAGATCTACAAATCCCACAACTTAAAAGGCCTATAGGGAGCCATCGAAATCGGACGGGAACTGGGTTGTAAGTCTATCCCGAACTCAACATCACGTCGAGGGGGTAGAGTCACCACATCTAAAAGAACGTATAGAAAATCATTTACAATCCTCAAGACTTAAACCATCTCAATTTCTACTGTTTCTACTGATAGCTCGTCTATCATGGAAAGAAGGGTCACCACACGTTGTCTTCCCTCTCAGAAACCCCACTCTCCGAAGAATTCTACACACTATCCGCCCATATCTGAGAACATGATCCTTATTCAGAAGCCGTCAATAACAACGTGTATGTAAAACAGCCAGTTAATTCCCAATATGACATCATATGGCTGAATTTTTAACATAATGAGATCCCCACTAGACTGATTCATCCCCAGCATCAGTCTTCATCCTCTACAAACATCAAACAGGCTAGTCCGATCTTCAACTGGAATACTCAGCACCAGGGGTATGGAGAGTATCTATACATCTAGGACCAAGGAATGGGATATACCGGGTGAAACAAAGGAGTGTGTAACTCTTGTATCAAACAAGTCACATGAAAGAGTACTAATCAAGATGATCGTACCTCAAACGACCTCCAACCCTGCCAAAACTGTTGCCTTTGTGGCATGTAGCTGCCCACGCCTAGATACTCTGCCTTTTGGCTATCGACCGACTCCCCAACCATTCCCTAGTTGAGGTCCTTGAGTATTTCCCTGAGTTTGGCCTCCTCCCACAATGTCTTCTATCAGAGGAGCGGGAGCTCGCTAGCCTTACTACTGCTGAAAAGTTCTAGCTGGAAAGTGTTACTGTTGAGGTGGGTGTTGAACCTTCCCACCCCCACTGTATTGCACTCAATCTGGGCACTAATTCCAAATATTACCATGTATTACATAGATAAATCCCCTCATTCAGGGGGCCATAGAGAAAGGGCGAGGACCGAGAGATCAAAACTATAACTGCTGAGGCATGCTTCTCACTGGCCGAAACCTGGAAGGCCCTGATGCTGGAGGCCTACTGAAAATAGACTTACCTATTTACGAGATCAATTGGATCCCCTCATGTGGCACAAATCCTAGAATTTTCATCCTCCCCACCACTTCATCCTTCTTATGAACCTCTGGGTATGATGGTAGAGTGAAGGGAGTAACATCATATCGATGGGAGGGTCAGAGCGCCTCCTCTAAGCATCTTACCCATGACTCCTCATCTGAGAAGAGGTCTCAATCGAAATGAAGGATATCCTTGAAATTGATCCCCAACTACCTCACTATCATACTCCCTTGTTGGTAGGAGAGTAACTCTTGTCTCTTTTCATCCTTCATCATGGAACAAATGAATTCCGCCCATAACTCCTTCTAGAAGTCAGTCCACGAAACCTCAGCTTCCCTCTTATCCCAGAGATAGAGCATCCACCACTGACGTTCCACTCCCCACATTTGTATCATAGCTAGAGGAACCCATTACTCTATTTTATCTTGAATCTAGCTGAAATATATCACCATATATTCAAGTTATCTCTATGTATCCATGTTTGAGATGATTCCCTCATACTTCCCAAGGGTTTGCCAATGAAAGTCACAAATAATCTTCTGCCACTGGTTGTCCTACTCCTCTTGGTCATCCCTCCATTGATCATCCATATCATACTACTAGGCCTCGACTACCCATACTACTTGTAGACATTTTCTGGGTTCTATAGTAGCAAGGTAAACAAGGAATGCCTAAGATCGAGTAGTGTAGAAGATTCCTTTTAAAATTAACTTAAACATTTATTTATTTATTTTAAGTTACCCAAAAACTCAAAACACACGAGAACACAAGTCATTATGATGCATATACCTTTCCTAGGGTCTCTACCCTGCAATCAGTGTAGCCTCACTTGTTCGTTCAGTAGGTCCAAATTCCTTGTATCGGATCACTTTTGGCCCAAAAATCCCATGTCATGGTCGGTCTTCCCTAGCCTATTTCACGCACAAACATTTCCTAACACTATTTCCCTAACATCTCATGCAATACTCACTATTCCTAAACTGAACTCTATCATATCTCTCAACTATAAACTTTGATACCATTCTATCATGACCCGCCTTCACCAAGATGAGGAAATGGAAAAAAAGCTGCCAGACCCTTCCTTCTTCAAGTTTTCGGATAGATAATGACCCCCGAGTCCCACCTTCAATAGGACCTAGAGTGGAAACTAACACCAATGGTATAGAATATCATGTAAAATGGAAGGTATTACCCTTTTAATTTAAAAATATCAAGATATAAGATAGAAAATCCCAAAAAACTCCAAAAACTGAAAGTAAAAGTAAATCCAAAATCCATTCTCAAATGGATGTCCAAAAATAAATTGATACAAAGTACAAGAAAAACTCTAAAGGAAAGTACCAAAAGAAAAGAAAATAACAACAAAAACTGTCCCAACTTCTGAGCTAGTAAGGTCTGGCATGGTCCTCAAAGTCCTCCTGGAAACCTGAAAGAAATTTTATATATGTAGGGTGAGTATACAGGTATACTCGGTAGGGAAAACCAAAAGCTCACATGCCTAATTGGGGAGGAATTCTAATGCCCTGTGAGAAATTATAGGTAACCAAAACACCTAGCAAGGAAAACTATACACCCAACATCGCCAAGGAACACTCCCCAAATAATGCAAGTTAGGTAAAATAATAGTAATAGAACATCTATATTTGGATACCCCACACCGCTTTCCCACTGGTTATTAAAGACATCCAATATGTCAAACCTCCCCCACAAGTCTCACTGTAGTCCCACTGCCACCCCAAAAACTACCTTATAGGACACCACCACGCATCTCACCCATAGAAACATGGGCCACCACAACCACACATAACCAAGCCTGCAAACACCTGAGCCACAACAACCATATGTAACCATGTCTATAGACACCTACTCCACAACAACCACTGCCACGCCCAAAGACACATAGGCCTCATCCCGAAGACACTTGGGAAACAAACCTACCAGTACACACCTGTTTCAACCACCACAACACACCCTACCTGAAGACTCTTAGTCCATAATTAACCTTAGGATATCAGATCCTACCTGAAGAGTCTTGGGATACCTAGGATAGGGATAATAAAGGATCTAATAACCATCCACTCATAAGAATGTTAAGAAAAAAAACCCTCCCCCATGAAATGGGGGTGTTCGGCATGAAGTGCTCAACATGGGTGAGGTGTGAATAAGAAACAAAAGAACTAAATTTATACATATAGATAATAAAACACTCATCCCAACCTAAGGGTTTCGAAACCAACAACCATCCTGCACGCAACCACTTTTTCTACTACCACTAAATGTACAAAATATACCACAACCACAACCAGAGCACAACCCACTTCTGAAAAAAAAATCCCTATAGAACTCATTCTGGTTATCATGTTCAAGTGATTCCATTTAAATAATTATAAAATACCAACTAACACAACCACAAGTCAAAACAACACAGAAGAAGAAAATGACCAAGAAGCAATTTAATCATTCACACAGGGTTCTCTTGTAAAGTCACGATAACAAAATTAATCTATGATATCCCTCAAATTACTATAACCAAACCAAGCCCCAACATACCAGATCCACATGGACTTGGATTCAATAACCAACCACTTCTCAAAAAGATATTACATTCTCATCCACATCTCCCCACAAGGCATCAAATAGATCAACCACACATTCCACTAAAGCAAAGAAAATAAGTTTTAAAATTTGGCCAACACCATTTATTAAGTTACTTCCTTCTGCTTCATTAACCGAGGTGATCGCACAAGGATTATTCTTCATTGGTCATATATTTAATTAACCTAGTTTACGTGATTAACCAGTTTCCATGTTACTGGCATTCAATAACAAGATTATCCATAAAAACATAGGTTCCTTAGTGCACAAGAAAGGACCACCAATGGCCATGATTTTCATTGGACATAAGCTCATACAATTCACAACATAAAAATGAAGTTATAACACAGCAACATCATCAACTTTACCACCCATTCATTCTTTAACAACTCATTTATTATCTCTGTTAAAGTTTGGTTTCATCTATGTTCCAAGGAAAACATTATCACACCCACCCTATAAGATGGACAGTAAAGAGAGATGAAGGAAAAACCCCTACTTGGATGATTACTGATCAAAGTTTTCTCCTCACACCAAGAATTGGGGATGTACGACTTATAGAGGAAGAACTCTAAGACTCCAAGGCTGTTAGGTCCACAAGGATAAATACCCTGAGAGGGGGGTGAATCAGGGTATGACAGATTAAAATGAATACCCCTTTTTATCTTGTTTTGTTGTTAGACAAAACCTTCTTCTCTCTCATTCCCGATGCAGAGTATGAATAAACCTTAAAGAATATACAGGATACAATGATTTTTACATGGTTCACCCTCACTGGGCTATGTCCAAGGAGCATACACCGGCAGTGTATAGATGTACCAATTCCACTATAAGCACACTATTGTTTACAAGTTCGAAGCGGACTCATTGTACCTCCTAGTTTACCACTACTCACAATTTGAGAACTCACTACTCTCTCAACTAAAGTGAGCTCACTTATTCTTCATAAGATCCACTCATAGTTTATATACCTGTAGGTCTCTTAATTACCACTAATTAATGCATCCTTCACAATATGTAGATGCTCTATTGAAGTTCAAATTTCATCCACTGATGAATACCCCTTTACTCCTAAACACTGGGCAAATCACTTTGGAAACACCTTCACAAAGTACCCTAATTCTCAAGGATCCTAATTTTGTAAATCTCAAACAAGACTTCTCAAAGCTCCTTCCTTTTCGTGAAGCACTCCCGCGAAGATCAAGTCATCGTAGAGAGACTTCCCTCATGAAGCTCACTGAGCCAATGTGGAGCTCGCAACTTTCACGGAGCTAGATTATTCACCATGAAGCACTTCTTTCATGAAGAACATTGCCTTCATGAACCACCTTCTCTAGACGAGAGCAAACAATTTTCTTCGAAAACTTTCAAATTCTCTCAAGGGGGTTGAGGACTATTTACAGGCGATTCCACCAGCCCTTGATCCTTCCGCGTGAAGTCAACGCCACGTCATCACAAATTGCAAAGCTCTGAAAATTCTGCTTAAATTCTCTCAATATCGTGAAGCACCATGGAAATTTTCCGATCATGGAGCTCATCGTAATCACGGAGAATCCCGTCAATTCCTTCGCACATTCACCACTAAGCTCCACTCGCAATGCCTGTCGCCGCCGCAATGCTCTTAGACTGCCGTTCGTGAAGCTCATCATAATCGCGAAGCATCACCATCAACATTTTTCTGGTCTTCTCCAAATCCAAAACATGAACTCTATCTTCATGAAACTCATTACTTTTCCATATTTTGTGGATATCTTCAAGGAAATCCATATTTTTCAATGCTCACCAAACTCCAAATTTTGGACCCCAAAAATTTGGCCAACACTAGAAAACAGTGCCACCTTGTATCTGTTCTTTTATACCGCCTTCAGATCGTCCATTCCTTTGTCATGGTTCTTTTTCAACATGAATTTTCAACAACATCTCTGGAACTTTACAATTCCCCAGGGAAACCTGTTTTTTCAAAAAACACAATCAACCCAAAAATGCTGCAATGTTACCTTGAGGGATTTTTTCTAAACAGTCTCCCCATTTGGGTTTGTTAACAACTCTTCTCATAATTATTTTCTACACATTGCTACCTCACTGAGTCTCCTTTCATCATTAACCATCCTTAGCCTCTTTTCAATTCAGATAGCGACTAAAGATTCACTTACCACATACTCTAAGCCCACATGAGCAATGCTCCGCGTGAGAAAAAAGAGTAGTATGAAAAGTTCATCAATGAATCACTTCATTTTAGGAAACATCTGTTGACACCAAACTGATACCAATTTCTAAATTGATACCAATTGTTGATCGCTGGAACCCTTCTCACACCATTCACTACTGGAAAATACCCTATACCAACGGTTTGGAACCGTTGGTATAGGCTATACCAATGGTTTGGAGAACCGTTTCCAAGTAAGCCATGAGGATAGTTCTATACCAAAGGTTTTGGGAAAACTCTTAGTATAAGTAATATGAAAATCTATACCAATGGTTCCATAAACCGTTGCTATATGTAATTCAAAAAATAATCATCTGGTTGGTTTTGATCCCAGTACCTCCCGTTAGTTATTGAATGACCTAACCACTAACCTAACTTACTTTTGTGAACATAATTTCATAAATATATATGTATTATCATAAGTATTTTAAATTTTGATTTATTTAATGTCTACTATAAGAAGATTCCATTAAAAATAAATGTACCTATACCAACGGTTCTCAAAACCATTGGTATATACCTATACCAACGGTTTTAAGAATTGTTGGTATAGGTTATTTGATTTTGGAACCTATACCAATGGTTTTGGACAAATCATTGGTATAAGGGGAACCTATACCAATGGTTTGGAAAAACCGTTGGTATAGGGTCTCTATAATGGACCTATACCAATTGTTTTTTCCAAACCATTGGTATAGGTCCAAATTAGTGAACGTATACCAACGTTTTGGCTAAACTGTTGGTATAGGTTCATATAAGTGGTTTGGCCCAAATTACTAAACTATACCAACAGTTTTCCCAAAATAGTTGGTATAGATCATACTTCCAGTAGTGATTCCAACATCACTCTTCTGATTTTATCATGATCCTTAGCTATCATGATATATATCATTTGATCGATCACTTCTAGCATTGTCAGATTTAAAAACTCTCCCCCTTTCTCATTGCCCTCCCCTGATCTCATCTCTCTACTTGTCAGCTTCTCCTCGTGTCTTTGACAAAGACATTTTCTCCCTTTATTATCCACAGTTTCTCCACATTTAGGAGTCACTATTTCTCCCCCTTTGTCAATGAACCCAAAGGTCAATCCTATGTGGTCTGAGACATTGTAAAGAACACATATGAGAAAAATAGAGAAAAACACTCCATACCTAGAGGAGAGGGGGGTCCCACGTCCACACTTTTTTATGTGCGTGGAGTTGAATGGACTCCTAGAGCCATTCGATGCCTCTCAAAATCTTCCTTGGGTAAGGCCTTCATCATAATGTCTGCAACCTATAGTTCTATAGGAATATACTTCGACTTCATGATTCTCTGCTCAACTTTATCCTTGATAAAATGATACTTTATCTCAATGTGCTTTGCCCTTGAGTGAAGGACTGGATTTTTGCTGAGATTGATTGCACTTCATTTATCGCTCTGGATTCTGATCGGAGAAATCACTTCAACTCCCATATCATCAAGTTGTTGCTTCATCCACCATAACTGTGTGCATGCTTGAGTGGCTACAATATACTCAGCTTCTGCGGTGCTTAATGAGATGCAATCTTTCTTCTTGCTTAGACAAGAAATACATATTCCACAAAGATAGAATTTACCTTTTAATGTTGATTTCCTATCATCCACTGAACTGGCCCAATCTGCATCAGTATATCCCAATAACTCTATCTGATATTTTCCATTATACATCAAGTCGAATTCCACTGTTCCCTTGAAATACCGAATTATTATTTTTACTGCAATCATGTGGCTTTATTTGGTATTGCTTTGATATCGTGCTACTTGGTAGGTGGCGAAAACAATATCTAGTCTCATCGCTATCAGGTACAGTAAACTCCCAATAATCTACCAGTATTCTGTGATATTAACTGCCTTGCCATTATCATCTTTCGATAATTTCATCCAGGTAGCAATCGGAGTCTTCATCTCTTTGGAATTTTCCATTCCAAATATTTTTAAAACCTCCTTGGAATATTTGGATTGAGAAATGAATGTTCCATTCCTTCCTTGTGTCAGCTATAGACCAAGTAAAAATGTTATCTCTCCAATCATTGACATTTCGAAATCACTTTTCATGAATTCGGAAAACTATCTACACTGAGCTTTATCTTATCTAGAAAATATTATTTCATCGACATAAACCAAGACCATAATCCTTTGATTATTGTTGTTGTTAAAATAGATATTGTAATCAACTCCCACACGCTAGAAACCAAGCTTCTTCAAGTACAGATCAAGCCTTGAGTACCATGCTCTTGGTGCTTGTTTCAGCCCATACAATGCCTTCTTCAGTATGCAAACCTTTCTCATCCTCATGAATGAGAAAACCATCTGGCTGCTCAATATACACATCTTCCTCCAAAACCCCATTGAAAAATTCAGTTTTGACGTCCATCTAGAAAACTTTGAACTCCCATTGCACTGCAATGGCTAGAAATAATCAAATCGTCTCTAGTCTAGCAACCTGTGCAAATGTCTCATCAACATCTATTCCCTTTATCTAGAAGTATCCCTTGCACACTAGTCATGATTTGTTCTGAATCACGGTGCCATCTTCATTCATCTTGTTACGAAATAACCATTTAGTCCCGATGACATTCTTATCTTCTGGCCTTGAAACAATCTCTCACATTTGATTATTCTCAATATGATCTAGCTCTTCATTCATGGCCTGAACCCAGTTTTCATCTTCAGTTGCATCAGCAAAGAATTTAGGCTATACCTGATATAAGAAAGATATCTGTTGTAGTGACTTCATTTTTCTTGTCTGAACTGGAGCTAATTGATCGCCAATGATATTTTGCCTATAAATTTCAGCTTGACTCCTTGGCTTCTGTGCATATACATATTTTTCTTCTCCATGCTCATCATCAGTATCTTTTTATAAATTAGCATTATCCACTTCTTCTCCTCCTACATTACTTTCCACCTCATCACTTTCATCTGGAAATTGTTCACTTTGCTGTTGAATAATCTATTCATTCCCTACAAAAGTGACATCATTGCTTTCAACTACTTTTCCCAGCCTTTTGTAAAATATTTTGTATGCTTTTCTTTTTCCTGAATATCCAAGTAATATCCCCTCATCTCCATGCAACTCAAATTTTCTATGTTTCTCATTGTTGAGGATTAAGCACTTACTTACAAATATTCAAAAGTATTTCACTGTTGGATTGTTTCCATACCACATCTCATATGGAGTCTTTCCTTCCTTTGATCACAATAGAGCCCTGTTAGAAATATAGACTGATGTCAAAACTGCTTCCTTCCAAAATTTCTCTGGGAGGTCTTTTTCTATGAGCATCGTTCTGGCCATGTTTTTGATGATCCGATTTCTCCTTTCAACCACTCCATTCTATTATGGATTTTTCACTGATGAAACTTAATGCCTTATCTCATGTCTCTCAAGATAGTCTTCCACCTGACTTTTTGTGAATTTCGTACCATTATCAGTACGAAACTTCAGAATTTTGTGTCCAAACATCCTTTTGCTCTCCCTTCGATAATATTTTAAGAAGATGAACACATCAGACTTATGAGAAATAAAAAATACCCATGAAATTCTGCTATAGTCATCAATGAAAAGAACATAGTACCTATTTCCATCAATTTTTCTTGGTGTGATAGGCCCACATATATTAGCATGCACCAATTCAAGCACTCTTGTTGACTTATTTTCCTTTTCTTTATATGTATTTCTGATGAGATTCCCTTGTTGGAACGAATCACACGTGTGAGTACGATCACGTGATATCTTAGGGAGGTCTCTTGCTGCATCACAATTTACTAAATCTTCCAGGGATGGTTGGAATAGATGACCAAGTCGTTTATGCCACAACTTGTTTTCTTCCTCTCTGGGCAGAAAGCACATATCTTCTTCTCCACTTACCAGGTATAGATTTCTCTTTGTCCTTTTTCCCTATAGAACCATTACCCTGTATCTTCCTTTGACGATACACACCTTCTTAGTAAACCTTATATAATTTATTGAGTCACATAGTTGACTGATGCTGAGCAAATTATGACTGAGGCCTTCTACTACTAAGACTTTAGCACGTCTTATCTCTTTGCCCCCAAAATTGGCCTTTCTTAAGCCAATTACCTTCAGGACTTCATCATTTCCAAACTTGAAAACTCCTTATTTGTCATATTTTATGCCTGTAACAAGATCTTTATTACTTGTTATGTGAGATTTGAAACCACTGTTAAGGATCCACACACCAGAGTGATCTGATGCTTTAAGGGAAATTTCTGCCACCACTGCCTTCTCATCCTTTTCCTCTTGAAACTTGACATGGATTGAGACTTCTGATATTTCTCAAAGTATGATAGACCATCTTCATCTTGCAAAGATACAAATCTATTTTTCATTTTCAACTCACCTGTTAGTTTATTGATCTACTACTTTCAAACATTTTGATTATCCCTTGGCACATTCCTCTATATGGTCGAAGTAAAATACCTAGCCATGTGCCCAAATCCTCCGCACCAAAAACAGTGAGCTTCAAAATATGTTCTGGAGAACCGTTCTCTGTTTGGCTGCCACCATTGTTCTTGTGCCCTTTGATATCTTTTGGCTATGGAACACACATACTGTGAATGTACCATATTTACACAACAATAACACCTGATATGAGGTTTATTCCTTTGTGTGACTTCTGTACTATGAGTTTCCCCTTGGGATCTCTAAATATTCTGATTCTGCCTTGTTCCCAAATCAACCTTCAATCTTGGAGTGGGTGCTTGCATTCTGACCTCAATTTTCAAAGCTTTTTGTTTTCAATAAATCCCCCCATCAGTCTTAGTATCTGAACATAGTTGATGATTCTTTTCTATTGAACCACTATTATCTACTTTCAGCATCTCGGTTATCTGAGTGATTTGATTTCCTTATGACTCAGCAGGAGTCAAGAGTTTTTCTTGATCTTTAACCTTAGTTCCATAAACCAAAAACTTCTCCTTCGAGTTCTTCAATATGCTTGATTTGATCTTTCCTTGTGTTATTCAGGATATTGATCTCCCTTTTCTGTTATTCAATTTTTATTTTATATTCACTAACTGATTCTGAGTCCTCTGGTGTTGATGACATGAGTTTCCCAATTTCTTATATCAACTCATACTTCTCTTCTTCCTACTACTTCATATTGAGTTTGGCGTCATGAACAACTTTGTTGGATTTCTTTGTTTTCGCTCTCCAAACATCTATCTCCTCAAGAGAAACCTCTAAATCAGCTTCCATATCAACTCTTACCTCATCTTCTTCTTCTTCTTCCTCATCTTTGGTTTCATTCTTATTCTTTGAAATACTAACAACTGTCACCATAGCATTTTCTCCACGATCTATGTAGTTCTCTATCTCTTCAACCTCCTCAACCTCAGACTCATCTGAACTGTCATATTCTTTTGAATGAAGGTTCTTCTTCTTAAAGAAATTTCTCTTAAAGTTTTTCTTTCCTTTCCCATAGGTTGGAGACTTCTTCTTGGGAATTTAGATTTCATTGACATCATCATCCTCTTGGAACTTTTTGGGGCACCTTGTCACAAGATGTCCAACCATTCCACATCAAAAACAAGCAAGTGGAAGCTTCCCTTTAAACTTTCTTTTTCCTATTTGAAGGTTTGAGGAGATGAATGATATCACCTCATCTTTCTCTTCTTCTTATTGAGAGTATTCAATGGTGAGCTTCTTCATGTCCATGAATGTCATCTCTTTGGATTTCCACTTTTCTACAGCATCGTTATCATCATTTCTCATTTCATATGCAACAAGGGTGATATGCAGGTTATCCAATGTCTGCTCTTTCGGGTCTTTATCTTCTAAAACTGAAACTTTCGGATTGAACTGAGGTGGAATTTTCCCCAAGATGTGATTCACAATCTGTATGTCTTCAATAACTTCTCCAAGACCATGCATGTCTTCCACTACAATATTTACCCTATCGAAGAATGCATCAACAGACTCATTCGGGTTCATTCTCAGATCTTCATACTTGTTCCACAACACTTTTATCTTTGCCTCTTTGACCTTTTTATCCCCTTAATATATATTCAATAGATTTTCCCACATGGCATGTGACATTTTTCATGACATCACCTTTGTATAGATAGGATTGGATAGGTCTTCCCCTAAGGCATTAATTCCTTCGATATTAGCATCCAACTCTCTACACTCATCTCTGATAATGCACCACTATTAATATCTATTGTTATGCCATGAATTGTTGTTGTGAACACATACATTCCTAATGATCAGAAGTAGTATTGCATCTGATTCTTCCATAGCTGGAAATTGTTCCCATCGAAGATCGGAATCTCTTCAGGATTAGTGACCTCTATTTGAGAGAGAAAAACTGATATTAACATTTCCCTCTAATACCAATTTTTAGGTCCACTAGGCTAGATACCCTGAGAGGGGGGTGAATCAGGGTATGAAAGATTAAAATGACTTCCCCTTATGATCTTGTTTTGTTGTTAGACAAAACCCTCTTCTCTCTCCTTCCCGATGCAGAGTATGAACAAACCTTAAAGCATTCACAGGACACAAATATTTTTACTTGGTTCAACCTCACTGGGCTATTTCCAAGGAGCATACATCAGCAGTTTATTGATGTACCAATTCCACTATAAGCACACTCTTGTTTACAAGTTCGAAGCGGACTCATTGTCCCTCCTGTTTTACAACTACTCACAATTTGATAACTCACTTCTCTATCAACTGAAGTGAGCTCACTGCTTCTTCAGAAGATCCACTCATAGTTTATAGACCTTTATGTCTCTTCATTACCACTAATGAATTCATCCTCCACTATATGTAGATTCTCTATTGAAGTTCAAAGTTCTTCCAATGATGAATACCCCTTTCCCCTGAACACCAGGCAACTCACTTTGGAAGCACCTTCGCAAAGCACCCTACTTCGTGAGGCTCCCAATTTCGTGAATCTCAAACAAGCCTTCATGAAGCTACTGCCTTTTTGCGAAGCACTCTCGCAAATCTCAAGTCATCGCAGAGTGAATTCCCTCACAAAACTCACTGAGCCAACGCGGAGCTCGCAACTTTCTCAGAGCTAGATTAGCCACTGCGAAGCTCTTCTTTCGCAAATCACACCACCTTCGCGAACCACCTTCACGAGCAAAGATCAAATAATTTTCTTCGAAAACTCTCTACTTATTTTGAGGGGTTAGAGGCCTATTTATAGGTGATTCCATTTACCCTCGAACCTTCCGCACAAAGTCAACGCCACGTCATCACAAATCACGAAACTCTGAAAATTCTTTCAAAATTCTCTCAATATCGCGAAGCACCATGGAAAGTTTCTGATCATGGAGGTCATCATAATCACATATCATCCCGTCAATTCCTTCACACTAGAGTACCCCCTGTTTCTGGTAAGTAACCCTTGTTTTATACTTTTTAAGTACAATAATCATATGAGAAATGGTTGGGGAAAGTTTGGAGACTTTTAAAGTGTCAAAGGGCAAAAAGGTGGTGATGCACGGGCTTTGCACGGTTTTCCCAAACCGTGTGGAAGCCATACAGGTGGTGGTCACCTGGACAGAGGAGACCACACGATGTTCACACGGTTTGGGAAAACTGTGAGAGGAGGTTGTGCGAAGCACCCCTTCCAAGAAGTGACTACCGCACAGTTAGCACACGATTTGACTAACCGTGCGGACTAACAGTGCGCGAAGTCAACTTAGATCCTATTTTTAAGGATATAATCTATTTTATAATTAAACCCACTCATTTTTTCTCCTAGACTACCCTAACTCAGTATTTCTCTCTGGTGAAGGTGGGAGAACACTTACCAAGCGTTTGGGAAGTGATCCGGAGGGTTGCCTTGGCGTTTAGAGGCCGGTTGATCGAGGTAAGTCTTGTTTCCTTTAGTTTTCTTAGATCTCCTTCTTCCCTATTGATGGATCCTTAGATATACACCCAAGTTGAGTATATCTAAGGTAGTGGATGACCTTTAAATCAGTTTTTGGTCTTATTGGTGATAGGGGAAAAAATCTAAGGAGGTTTCGTGGTGTTTTGACCCGGTTCTTGGTTGGTTTTGCCTAATTTGTTGAGGTAGGTGGCTTCACTCTCGATTTCTCTTTATTAGAAATTTAAGGCTTAGTTCAAATTGATTTAATTGCTTGGTTTTGATTATGAAATTGTGGTGCAAAGCATGTTATAAATCTTCTTTAGTGATGATTTATGGGTTTCGATGGAATTGTGGAAATTGAAAGAATTTTTTGTGCAAAGTGTTTTGGTTTCTTGATTTTAAAACAGAAATTTTAAAATATGGATTTTCTGGATTTGGAAAATGGTTTGCGGGAAAAAGTTTTTCAATAAAATGGTTGTTTTATTGAAATGGTTTTGTCATGGTTGGAATGGTGTGGTTTTTGGGCATACTTGGTGTGTGTGTTCATATTGCATTTACGAGGCTTGGTTGAAATATGACCTTATGATCGGTGCTAAAAGTGTAATGGAACATGGGGAATAATTAACTTATGAAGACTTGGTAGATTGATGAGAGACCACTCATGAGTATAGAACTATCATAACGAATCATGCATGGTTTACTTCATGGGTTGTGAAATGGTTGGGTGTGCCAAAAATGGATTTTGTGAAATGGAAATGTGAATTTGATTGGAAACTTTGCTTGGTTTCTTTTCTTGAGAAAGATGGTTTTTGTTGTAAAATGGTTTTGGCATGGAACTTGATATATGGTGAACTATTTTTTAATCGTTTTATATAAATTTTTTTATATAAATGTGCTAACATGTTTTATCCTAGAGGCATGGGTTAGGAAGTCATTGGGGAAAACCTACTGAGTTTCATTACTCACCCCCTGCTTTGGCACGTTGGTGCTTTTGCAGATGTCATATACCGGGATGTTGGAAAAGGTAAAGTTTCGCATGTTTATAGAACTACTTCCTGATACTTGGACTGGTTCGTGATGATTGGAGCTTGGAGCTTGTGGAGCATGGAGTTGAGTTGTCATCCTGTAGTCTTTTAGTTTGTATTTCCACTGTTTACTCTGATTTAGTGTTGGTTTCCGCTGTGGAACTTTTGGTTGGTTTTTGATAAAATAAATGGTTGAGTTGTCTTAACTGTTATCATGCATCATTTAGTTGATTAGTTTGGTTATGGTTGTTGGTTCTGTGGTATGATCTAAAAGGTTAAATTGTCCCCCACTTTTTTTGAAACCCTTTGACATTTATTGCCAGCCTTTGGTGCCTTGGGGATGTCTCTTAAGGCCAAGTATCCCTCACCACCTCCTCAAGACAATGAGGTAGGGGCGGGGTGTTACAAATGGTATAAGTTTGTTCGGTCCTTGGGGTATATGCAATCATCTTGTTCCTTTCCTTGTGAAACATGTACTCATCAGTTTTTGTTGGTATTGGCATTGAATTCTTATGTTTTTATTCCTTGGGTGGTCATCTTAGGAAGGAGTAGGATTTGTAGGGACTTGGAATGTAGAGCATAAAAAGATGTATCCAACCTTTTTATGTTGAACTTCAAGTTACCAGGGTGTTGGGTACATAAGTGTTTTTAATACACTTCTAGAATGTTGGAAATCTCATTGTCATGGGTTTAGCCAATGAGATGAGCATGAAATTCATTAGAGGAATGACTTACCACTAGGATTTCATGTATCATTTTGAGAAATGGATTATGCTTTGATGCAAAATCATGATTTATGAAAAAAATTAACTTGTTTTCAAATGAAAGACTTTAAAAAGAGAATGATTGATGTATTTTGTAAATGGATTGATTTTCAAAAGAAAGAAAAGATTTTTCAGAAATGGGTAAATGGGGAAAATCTTTATGGCTGGAAATCAATGTTGTGCTAGTGATGTGATAGAAATTGAAATGATAAGCCTTTAGTTTCTAGGAAGTGAGACTAACGGCATGCGTTGTTTGTATATAAATGGAACCTTTTAGGTGTATTAGAAACCAATCGGAAGAGGTTGTGGAGAATGTGGTCGCACCTGATCCACAAGTGAACCAGCAGCTAGTCCAAAGTATAGTTCATGCGTTTCAGGCTGTGGACACGGGGAATCGGGGGGATGATTCAAGGCATGTAGACCATTTCGTTCAGTTCCAGAAGTAGAATCCACCCATATTTTGGGGTGATTCTAAACCCAAAAGGGCGGAGTTGTGGTTGAGTAGGATGAATCATATCTTCGATTTCATTGGCACACTAGCAGAACTGAATGTAAAGTTGTCGACGTATGTGCTGGAGGATCTTGCACGATAGTGGTGGGAGCTAGTGGTGCAGGCTAAGGTGGATCAAGGCCAGGGCTGGGAGGAATTTGAGGAATTGTTCAATAAACAATTCTATCCTCACACGTTAATGATCCAGAGGACGATATACTTTTTCAGTCTGAAGATGGATAATCTCTCTGTCATGGAGTATGCGGCTAAATTCATGAATTTAGTGCGCTTTGCACCAGAAGTTGATGGAAGTGTGTCGATGAAGGTATGCATCTTGGAATCAGGGTTGCGACAGAAGACTCGCTCGAAGATAGTTATGCTCTGTATTATAGATTATACGGAGATGGTAAACAGAGAAACAGTAGCTGAAAGAGACATATCAGAAGTTACAGGAGGAGGAATTATGGTGATACCCATGGGAATGGGTGGGAACTCTAATGCTGGGAACAAGAGGAAGAGGGACACCTACTTCCAAGGTGGGAGTGAGAATCAGAATCAGACGGTTGGATCAGTGAATCTTCCTCCACGACCCATGATGAAATCTGGGTGTTTTCAGTGTGGCACGATTGATCACATGAAATGATAATGTACAGCACCACCGAAAGCATGCCACAATTGCAACAACATGGGGCATCTTCAGTGATATTGTCGCAGTGCTCCACGGTCGGGTGTTCATGACACTTGTCAGGTGTCGCAAGCATCTTATGCTTCGACGGGGCGAGGATAGAAAAACCAGTCTCGCCAGCAAAATAGAGCTATACATGGTGATTCCAGGAATACCATGAATCCTCAGGCAGGGCAATCTCAACAAGGCAATAAGGAGAAAAGTGCACCAACAAAGCAATTTTATGGAGCGGAACAGGTGATTGTGGATGACCAGTCTGGACCATCTACAGTGAGAGGTACGATTATTTTGAATTATACCCTCATAAAAGTGTTGTTCGATAATGGCGCATCGCATTCTTTTCTTGATTCTCGTATTGTTGATTTTCTAAACTTAAAACATGAAATGATGCCTTCTATGATAAAACTTCAAACTCCTCTCGGTGAAAGAGAATGTAGATCCTTCATGTGTAGAGCATGTTCTATAACTTTGGAGCTGAGCTGAAATGGGATTTCTCTGTGCTGGAAATGGGTGTCTATGATATAATCCTGGGCATGGATTTGTTAACAGAGTTCAGGGCTCACATCGATTTTTATAGCAGAACAATCAGTTTTGCGACTGAGGATGGTGTCAAGAATCTCTTTAGAGAAGAAAGATTGATGAAGGCAGGTGAAATGGGCTTGTTGGCACCAGTAGTGGAAACGATCTCTTACCAGTTGGATGCATTAAACTTGGAATCGATGGACGTGATCACGAATAATAGTTTTCCAGTAGTCATGGATCAATTTCTGGATGTTTTTTCCTGAAAACTTCTCAGGGTTACCACCTGTAAGAGAAGTAGAGTTTACAATTGATCTCCTTTAGGGGACCAGTCTTATCTCACTTCCATCATATAGGATGGAACCAACAGAGTTAAAGGAATTGAAAGTTCATTTGGAAGAATTGTACAACAAAGGTTTTATTTAGCCAAGCGTGTCTCTATGGGCAGCACCAGTTTTGTTTGTAAAGAAAGCAGATGGAACTTTAAGGCTATGTGTGGACTATCATAAACTTAACCAAGTTACGATAAAGAATAGATATCCACTTCCATGAATTGATGACCTATTTGATTAATTTAGGGGAGCTCAGTGGTTCTCTAATATTGACTTTCATTTAGGATATCACCAATTGCAAGTTCGGAAGGAGGATATTCCAAAGACAGCCTTCAGAAGCAGATATGTCCACTATGAATATGTAGTCATGACTTTTGGTCTTACGAATGCATCAGTAGTCTTTATGGAATTGATGAATTGGATATTTTAGTTATATTTGGTTTCTTTTTTTGTGGTGTTTGTGGATGACATATTGGTGTTTTCAAGAACAAGGGTTGATCATGAGAAACACTTGGCGATAGTGTTGGAAATCTTGAGAGACCATCAGTTGTATTCCAAATTATCAAAGTGTGATTTTTGGATACAAGAGGTACGCTTTCTGGGTCATATTATTTCTGATAAAGGTGTTTCAGTGGACCCATAAAAGATATAAGTTGTTCTTTCTTGGAAACTACCGAAGAATGTCTTTGAAATATGAATTTTTCTTGGTCTAGCTAGTTATTACCAATGCTTTGTGTGTGACTTCTCACGACTAGCTTCACCTATGACAGCATTGACAAATAAGAACAGTGTATTTCAATGGACTAAGGAATGTCAGAGATCTTTTCAAGAGTTTAAAGTTCACCTTACATCAGCACCCATCTTGATTTTACCAGAATCAGAACAAGGGTACGTGGTGTATTGTGACGCTTCAGGATCTGGGTTGGGATGTGTTCTCATGAAAGGAGACCATGTTGTTGCTTATGGCTCAAGACAGTTGAGAGTGCATGAAAAGAAATACCCAACACATGATTTGGAGTTATCTACAGTTGTCCATGCCTTGAAGACTTGGGGTCATTATCTCCTTGGTGAGAAATTCACTATGTTTACGGATCATAAGAGTTTGAAGCATATTTTCTCACAACGAGATTTGAATATGTGGCAGAGGATATGGATGGATTATCTTCAAATGTTCAACTTTTAATTGATGTACACACCGGGAAAAGGAAATTCGGTGGCCGATGCATTAAACAGAAAGTCGTATGCTCAGTTGGAGAAAAAAGATTCAGATGAGTGGCAGTTGATGTCAGCCCTGGCTGACATGCATATGGAATGTGAAGATCGAGCTGATGTTGCAGTTTTCTTTCCAGTTGCGCTTGTTCCTGATTTTGTGGAGATATTAAAGGAGGCACAGGCATCTGATGTATACTGTGTTGCAATGAGTTCAAAACTCAATGGTGGGGAGACCATTGAGGGATGGAAGCTGGATAAGAGTTCAGTTTTCCAGTTTCTAGATCAAATGGTTATACCTTTAACTTCACAGGAAAAACTCCTTCATGCTTACCAAAATTCCAGATGGGTTGTTCATCTAGAAACACAGAAGACGTATAAGGTGTTGAAGGCGCAGTTTTGGTGGAGCGGCATGAAAAGGAAAGTGGTCAGGTTCGTCTCACGGTGCTTAACTTTTTATCAAGTTAAAGAAGAACACCAACGGCCAACGGGTATGTTACAGTCACTACCAATTCTAGTGTGGAAATGGGAGTATATAGTTATGGATTTCATTACAGGTCTTCCAAGAACGGTCCGAAAACACGATGCCATTTGGGTGATAGTGGATTTTCTAACCAAGTCGGCCCATTTCATCCCTATTCGTGAAACTCATACGGTGGAATATATTTCAAAAATATATATCCAATAAGTGGTAAAGAGACATGGAATACTAGTTTCAATCGTGTCAGACAGTGATCCGAGGTTCACATCTCATTTCTGGAAATCCTTCAGAAATCCCTGGGAACTCAGTTGAATATGAGTACAGCATATCATCCTCAGACAGATGGACAATCCAAAAGGATGATACAGACATTGGAAGAAATGTAGCGGGCTTGTGCAATGTATTTTGGTGGCTTGTGGGAAGATCATGTTCCTTTGGTGGAGTTCTCATATAACAACAATTATCAGGCCTCGATACACATGGCTCCGTTTGAAGCATTGTATGGGTGTCCTTGTCATTCTACACTATTCTGGGTAGAAATAGGTGAGACTTCACTAGTTGGGGCGAGTCTTGTCCAAGAAACAATGGATAAGATTTAGTTGATAAAAAAGAGGATGGAGACGGCACAGAGTCGTCAGAAATCTTATGCGGATCATCACCGAAGACCGTTGTCATTTGTGGTGAGTGACCATGTATTTTTGAGAATCTCTCTAAGGATTTCACATCGTCATTTTGGGAATCAGGTCAAATTATCTCCTCGATATATAGGCCCTTTTGAGATACTGGAACGGGTTGGAAAGGTGGCATATCGGTTGGCATTACCACTACGGTTTAGTGCAGTGCATAATGGTTTCCATGTATCTCAATTGAAAAAGTATCAGCCTGATCCTGACCATGTGATCAGATGGGATCATGTTGACCTAGAGTCGGATGCTTCATTGATACATATCCCGATACGGATTGTGGATAGGAAATATAAAGTCTTGCATGGGAAAAGCATCGGTCTAGTGCGGGTTTTATGGCATCATTATCAGATTCAGAAAGAGACTTGGGAACGCGAGAAAGAAATGAAAGAGCAGTAGCCAGAAATCTTTCAGGAAAGCAATGTTTTTCTACTTTCTGGGGATGGAAAGGACAATGGTGGGGAGAATGTTGTACCCTTCGTTTTTGGTAAGTAACCCTTGTTTTATTCTTTTTAAGTACATGAAGCATATGAGAAATGGTTGGGGGGAGTTTGGAGACTTTTAAACTGTCAAAGGGAAAAAGGGTGGTGACGCACGGGCTTCGCACGGTTTTCCCAAAACGTGCGGAAGCCATGCAGTTGGTGGTCACCTAGATAGAGGAGACTGCACGGTGTGTGCACGGTTTGGGAAAACTGTGCGAGGAGGCCATGCGGAGCACCCATTCCAAGCAGTGACTACCGCACGGTTAGCGCACGATTTGACTAACCTTGCGGACTAACCATGCGCAAATTCAACACAGATCCTATTTTTAAGGATATAATCCATTTTATAATTAAACCCACTCATTTTTGCTCCTAGATGGCCCTAACTTGTTATTTCTCTATAGTTAAGGTGGGAGAACATTTACCAAGCATTTTGGAAGCGATCTGGAGGGTTTCCTTGGCGTTTAGAGGCCGGTTGATTGAGGTAAGTCTCGTTTCCTTTAGTTTTCTTAGATCTCCTTCTTCCCTCTTGATGGATCCTTAGATATACGCCCAAGGTGAGTATATCTAAGGTAGTAAATGACCTTTAAATTGGGTATTGGTCTTGTTGGTGATAGGGGAAGTAATCTAAGGGGGTTTTGTGGTTTTTTGACCTGGTTCTTGGTTGATTTCGCCTAATTTGTTGAGGTAGGTGGATTCACTCTTGATTCCTCTCTCTTAGAACATGAAGGCTTGGTTAAAATTGATTTAATTGCTTGGTTTTGATTGTGAAATTTTGGTGAAAATCATGTTATAAATCTTCTTTAGTGATGATTTATCGGTTTCGATGGAATTGTGGAAATTGAAAGAATGGTTTGTGAAAAAAAATTTGGTTTCTTGATTTTAAAATAGAAATTTTAAAATATTTATTTTCTGGATTTGGAAAATGGTTTGCGGGAAAAAGGTTTTCAATAAAAGGGTTGTTTTATTGAAATGGTTTTGGCATGGTTGGAATGGTGTGGTTTTTGGGCATACTTGGTGTGTGTGTTCATATTGCATTTACGAGGCTTGGTTGAAATATGACCTTGTGCTCGGTGCCAAAAGTTTAATGGAACATGGGGAATAATTACCTTGTGATGACTTGGTAGATCAACAAGAGGCCGCTCATGAGTATGGAACTGTCATAACGAAGCATGCATGGTTGATTTCACAGGTTTTGAAATGGTTGGGTGTGCCAAAAATGGATTTTGTGAAATGGAAATGTGAATTTGATTGGAAACATTGCTTAGTTGCTTTTCTTGAGAAAGATGGTTTTTGTTGGAAAATGGTTTTGACATGGAACTTGATATATGGTGAACTATTTTGGAATTGTTTTATATAAATTGTTTTATATAAATGTGCTAACATGTTTTATCCTAGAGGCATGGGTTGGGAATTCATTGGGGAAAACCTACTGAGTTTCATTACTCACCCCCTACTTTGGTGCATTGGTGCTTTTGCAGATGTCATATACCGGGATGTTGGAAAAGGTAAAGTGCCGCATGTTTGTAGCACTACTTTGTGATACTTGGACTGGTTCATGATGATTGGAGCTTAGAGCTTGTAGAGCATGGAGTTGAGTTGTCATCTTGTAGTCTTTTAGTTTATCTTTCCATTGTTTACTCTGATTTAGTGTTGGTTTCTGATGTGGTACTTTTGGTTGGTTTTTGATAAAATAAATGGTTGATTTGTCTTAGCTGTTATCATGCATCATTTAGTTGATTAATTTGGTTATGGTTGTTGGTTCTGTGGTATGCTCTAAAAGGGTAAATCGTCCCCCACTTGTTTTGAAACCCTTCAACATTTATTGCCAGCCTTTGGTGCCTTGGGGATGTCACTTAAGGCCAAGTATCCCTCACCAAATTCTCAAGACAATGAGTTAGGGGTGGGGTGTTACAAACTTTGCCGCGAAGATCCACTCGCAATGCCCTTTGCCACCGCAATGCTCTTAGACTTCCATTTGCGAAGCTTGTCATAATCACAAAGCATCACCGTTAATATTCTTCTGGTTTTCGCAAAATCCAAACCATGAAGCCTATATTCACAGAACTCATGCCTTTTTTATATTTTGATGAGATCTTTAAGGAAATCCATATTTCTCAATGATCACCAAACTCCAAATTTTGGACCCCAAAAATTTGGCAAACACTGGAAAACAGCGCCACCTTGTATCTGTTATTTTATACTGCCTTCAGATCGTCCATTACTTTTTCATCATTCTTTCTCAAGATAAATTGTCAACAACATCTCTAGAACATGACAATTCACTATGGAAACCTTCTTTTTCAAAAAACACAATCAACTCAAAAATGCTACAATGTTACCTTGAGGGATTTTTGCCCAACAATCTCCCCCTTTGGGTTTGTTGACAACTCTTCTTAGAATGATTTTCTACAAATTGATACCTCACTGAGTCTCCTTTCATCACCAACCATCCTTTGCCTCTTTTAAATTTAGATAACAACCAAATATTCACTTACCACGTACTCTAATCCCACATGAGCAATGCTCGGCGTGAGAAACAAGAGTTGTATGAAAATTTCATCAATGAATAACTTTATTTTAGGCAACATTTTTTGAAACCAAACTGATACCAATTTCCAAACTGATACCAATTTTTGATTGTTGGAACCCTTCTCACACCATTCCAACATCACTCTTCTACTTTTATAACAATCCTTAGCTGTCGTGATATCTATCCTTTGATCAATAACTTCTAGCATCGTCAGATTTAAAAACTCTCCCCCTTTCTCATTGTACTCCCCCTATCTCGCTACTTCACCTATCAACTTCTCCTCATGTATTTGACAAAGACATTTTCTCCCTTTATTAGACATAGTTTCTCCCCATTTAGGAGTCACTATTTCTCCCCCTTTGTCAACAAACCCAAAGGTCACTCCTCTGTGGTCTAAGACATTGGAAAGAACACATATGAGCAGAGTAGAGAAAAACACTCCATACCTCGAGGAGAGGGGGGTACCACATCCAAACTTTTTCAGGTGTGGGGAGTTGACTAGACTCCTAGAGCCAGTCGATTCCTCTCCAAAGCTTCCTTGGGTAAGGCCTTCATCATAATGTCTACAACCTATAGTTCTGTAGGAATATACTTCAACTTCATGATTCCTTGCTCAACATTCTCCTTGATAAAATGATACTTTATCTCAATGTGCTTTGTCCTTTAGTTATGGATTGGATATATGATGAGATTGATTGCACTTGAGTTATAGCACTAGATTCTGATCGGAGACATCACTTCAACTCCCATATTATCAAGTTGCTGCTTCATCCACAATAACTATGTGCATGCTTGAGTGGATGTAATATACTCAGATTTTGTGGTGTTTAATGAGATGCAATCTTTTTTCTTGCTTAGCCAAGCAATACATAGTCCACCAAGATAGAATTCACCTCTTAACATTGATTTCTTGTCATCCGCTGAACCGGCCCAATCTACATTAGTATATCCCAATAACTCTGTCTAAGATTTTCCATTATACATCTAACTGAAGTCCACTGTGCCCTTGATATACCGAAGTATTCTTTTTACTGCAAGCATGTGGATTTCCTTCGGATTGTTTTGATATCATGATACTTGTAAGGTGTCAAAAACAATATCAGGTCTCATTGCTGTCAAGTATAGTAAACTCCCAATAATCTGTCTATATTCTGTGATATTAACTGCCTTGTCATTATCATCTTTTGATAATTTCATCCGATTAGCAACCATAGTCTTCATCTCCTTGGAATTTTCCATTCCAAATCTTTTCAAAACCTCCTTGGAATATTGATATTGAGAAATGAATGTTCCATTCCTTCCTTGTGTCACCTGTAGACCAAGGAAAAATGGTATCTCTCCAATCATTGACATTTAGAACTCATTTTTCATGAATTCGGAAGACTGTCTGCACTGAGCTTCATCTGATCCACCAAATATTATGTCATCGACATAAACCAAGACCATCATCCTTTGGTTAATGTTGTTGTTGAAATAGAGATTGTAATGAACTCCTCCACATTGGAAACCAAGCTTCTTTAAGTACTGATCAGGCCTTGAGTACCATGCTCTTGGTGCTTGTTCCAGTCCATACAATGCCTTATTCAGTCTGAAAACCTTGTTCTCATCCTCATGAATGATAAAACCATCTGGCTTCTCAATATACGTATCTTCCTCTCGAACCCCATTCAAAAATGCAGATTTGACATCCATCTGGAAAACTTTGAACTCCCGTTGCACTGTAATGGCTAGAAATAATCTGATTGTCTCTAGTCTTTAAACTAGTGCAAATGTCTCATCAACATCTATTCCCTCTATCTAGAAGTATCCCTTGTACACTAGTCATGCTTTGTTCCTAATCACTATGCCATATTTATTCATATTGTTACGATAGACCCATTTAGTCCCGATGACATTCTTATCTACTGGCCTCAAAACAATCTTCGACGTTTGATTCTTCTCAATCTGATCTAGCTCTTCATTCATGGCCTGAACCCAATTTTCATCTTCAGCTGCATCAGTAAATCATTTAGGCTCTACCTAAGATAAGAAATATATATGTTGTAGTGACTTCATTCTTCTTGTTTGAACTAGATCTGATTGATCGCCAATGAAATTTTGCCTGTAAATTTCAGCTCAACTCCTTGGATTCTGTGTAGATAAAGATTTTTCTTCTTTATGATCATCATCAGTATCTTCTTCTGAATCAGCATCAGCCACTTCCCCTCCTCCTGCATTACTTTCCTCCTCATCGCTATCATCTGGAAATTGTTCACTGTGCTATTGAATACTCTCTTCATTCTATACAATAGTGACATCATTGCTCTCATCTAATTTTCCCATCCTTTTGTTAAATCATTTGTATGCTTTTCTTTTTCCTGAATAGCCAAGGAATATCCCCTCATCTCTATGCGACTCAAATTTTCTATTTTTATACTTTTTGAGGATGAAGCAATTACTTCCAAATATTCGAAATTATTTCACTATTGGATTATTTCCATACCACATCTCATACAGAGTCTTTCCTTCCTTCTAACACAACAGAGACCTATTAGAAATGTAGACCGATTTCAAAACTGCTTCCTTCCAAAATTTATCCAGGAGGTATTTTTCTATAAGCATCATTCTGGCCATGTTGTTGATGATATGATTTCTCCTTTCAACCACTCAATTATTTTTTAGATTTCTCAATGAGGAAACTTGATGTCGTATCCCGTGTTTCTCGAGATAGTATTCCACCTGACTGTTTGTGAATTCTCTACCATTATCAGTACGAAACTTCAGAATTTTCTGTCCAAGCATCCATTCGCTCTCCCTCTGGTACTGTTTTAAGTAGCTGAACACATCTGAATTATGGGAAATAACAAATACCCATGACATTTTGTTATAGTCATCAATGAAAAGAAGATAGTACCTATTTCCATCAATTACTCTTGGTGTGGTAGGCCCACATACATCAGTATGCACCAATTCGATCACTCTTGTTGAATTATTTTCCTTTGATTTATACATCTTTCTAATGATCTTACCTTTTTGGCATGCATCACACGTGTGAGTATGATCATGTGATGGCTTAGGGATGTCTCTTGTTGAATCGTACTTTACCAAATCTTCTAGGGATGGTTGGCATAGATGACCAAGTCGTTTATGCCACAACTTGTTTTCTTCATCTCTGGGCAGAAAGCACATATCTTTTTCTCCACTTACCAGGTAGAGATTTCCCTTTTTCCTTTTCCCCTATAGAACCACTTCCTCGTATCTTCCTTTAATGATATTCACCTTCTTAGTAAACCTTATATAATTTCCTGAGTCACATAGTTGACTCATGCTGAGGAAATTGTGACTGAGGCCTTCTACTACTAAGACTTTAGCATGTATTATCTCTTTTCCCCCAAACTTGGCCTTTTCTGAGCCAATTACCTTCAGGCCTTCATCATTTCCAAACTTGAAAACTCCTTCTTTGTCATATTTATGCCTGTTACAAGATCCTTATTACCTGTCATGTGAGATGTGCAACTGTTGTAAAGGATCCACACACCAGAGCAATCTGATGCTTTAAGGGAAATTTATGCCACCACTGCCTTCCCATCCTTTTTTCTCTTGGTTCATATTTTTGCCTTCAAAATTGACATGGATTGAGACTTCTGATCTTTCTCAGAGTATGATGGACTAGCTTCATCTTGCAAAGTTGCAAATCTGTTTTGCATTTTTAACTCACCTTTTGGTTCATTGATCTACTTCTTGCAAACATTTTGATTCTCCTTTAGCACATTCCTCTATATGGTCAAAGTACAATACCTATCCATGTGCCCAAATCCTGCACACCAAAAACAGTGACCTTCAAAATATGTTCTGGAGAACCGTTCTCTGTTTGGCTGCCACTTTTGTTCTTGTGCCCTTCGATATCTCTTGGATATGGAACACACATACTATGAATGTCCCATCTTTCGACAATAATAACACCTGATATGAGGTTTATTCCTTTGTGTGACTTCTGCATTGTGAGTTTCCCCTTGGGATCTTTGAATATTCTGATTCTTCCATGTTCCCAAATCAACCTCCAATCTCAGAGTGGGTGATTTCTGCCTGACCTCAATTTTTATAGATTTTTATTTTCGATCAATCCCCTCATCAGTCTTAGCATCTGAACATATTTGATGCTTATTTTTATGCTGAACCACTATTCTCCACTTTCATACTCTCAGTTTTCTGAGTGATCTGCTTTCCTGATGACCTATCAGGAGTCAATAGTTTTTCTTGATCTTTAAACTTTTTCTGAAAACCGACAACTTCTCCTTCAAGTTCTTCAATATTCTTGATTTGATCTTTCCTTGTGTTATTCAAGCTATTGATCTCCCTTTTTTTCTTTGATTTTTATTTTATACTCACTAATTGATTCTGAGTCCTCTGGTGTTGATGACTTGAGTTTCTCAATTTCTTCCATCAACTTAGACTTTTCTTCTTCCTGTTGCTGCATATAAAGTTTGGTGTCACGAGAAACTTTGTTGGCTTTCTTTGTTTTAGCTCTCCAAACATCTATCTCCTCAAGAGAAGCCACTAAATCATCTTGCATATCAACTCTTACCTCAACTTCTTCTTCTTCTTCTTCATCTTCGGTTTCATTCTTATTATGAGAACTATCGAAAACTTCCACCATAGAATTTTCTCCACGATCTTTGCGGTTCTTTATCTCTTCAACCTCATCAACCTCAGAGTCGTCTGAACTGTCATATTCTTTTGTAAGAAGGTTCTTCTTCTTAAAGAAATTTCTCCTGAACTGTTTCTTGCCTTTCCCATAGGCTAAAGACTTCTTCATAAAAATTTTGATTTCATCGACATCATCATCCTCTTGGAACTTTTTTGGGTCACCTTGCTGCAAGATGTCCAACCATTCCACATCGAAAACAAGCAAGTGCAAGCTTCCCTTTAAACTTTCCTTTTCCTCTTTGATGGTTTGAGGAGAGGAATGACATCACCTCATCTGTCTTTTCTTCTTCCTAAGAGTCTTAAATGGTGAGATTATTCATGGCCATGAATTCCATCTCTTTGGATTTCCCCTTTTTCACAACATAGTTATCATCATTTCTCATTTTATATGGAACAAGGGTGCTATGCAGGTTATCCAATGTCAGCTCTTTAGGGTCTTTATCTTCTAAAACCGAAACTTTTGGATTGAACCGAGGTGGAAGTTTCCTCAATATGAACTTCACAATCTTTATGTCTTCAATAACTTCTCCAAGACCACAAATTTCTTCCACTAAAACATTTACCATGTCAAATAATGCATCAACAGACTCATTCGGGTTCATTCTAAGATCTTCATACTTGTTCCACAACACTTGCAGCTTTGCCTCTCTGATATTTGTATCCCCTTCATATATATTCAATAACTTTTCCCACATGGCATGTGATGTTTTTCATGACATCACCTTTGTATGGATAGGATTGTATAGGGATCCCCCTAAAGCATTAATTCCTTTGGCATCAGCATCCAACTCTCTACACTCAACTTCTGATAATGCACCACTATTAATATCAGTTGTTATGCCATGCATTACTACCGTGAACACATCCATTCCTAATGATCGGATGTAGTGTTGCATTTGATTCTTCCATATCTAGAAATAGTTTATGTCGAAGATCGGAATCCCTTTATGATTAGTGACCTCTATTTGAGAGAGAAACACTGATATTAACATTTCCCTCTGATACCAATTGTTAGGTCTACTAGGCTAGATACCCTGAGAGGGGGGTGAATCAGGGTGTGATAGATTAAAATGACTTCCCCTTTTGATCTTGTTTTTCTGTTAGAAAAAACCCTCTTCTCTATCCTTCCCGATGCAGATTATGAACAAACCTTAAATCATGCACAGGACATAGTGATTTTTACTTGGTTCACCCTCATTGGGCTACGTCCAAGGAGCATACACCAACAGTGTGCCGATATACCAATTCCACTATAAGCGCACTGCTGTTTACAAGTTCAAATCGGACTCACTTTCCCTCCTGTTTTACAACCACTCACAATTTGAGAACTCATTGCTCTCTCAACTGATGTGAGCTCACTGCTTCTTCAGAAGATCCACTCACAGTTTATAGACCTGTAGGTCTCTTAATTACCACTAATTAATGCATCCTCCACTATATTTAGATGATCTGTTGAATTCCAAAGTTCATACACTGATGAATACCCCTTTTCCCCTGACCACTGGGAAACTCACTTTGGAAACACCTTCGCAAAGCACCCTACTTCTTGAGGCTCCAAATTTCACGAAGCTCAAACCAGACTTCGTGAAGCTCCTGTCTTTTCGTGAAGCACTCTTGCGAAGCTCAATTCATCGTAGAGTGACTTCCCTCGTGAATCTCACTGAGCCAACGTGGAGCTCGCAACTTTCGTAGAGCTAGATTAGCCGTCATGAATCTCTTCTTTCATGAAGCACACTGCCTTCACGAACCACCTTCACAAGACGAGAAAAAATAATTTTCTTAAAAAAATCTCTAATTCTATCAAGGGGGTCGAGGCATAATTATAGGCGATTCCACCAACCCTCGAACCTTCCGCGCGAAGTCAACTCCATGTCATCACAAATCGTGATGCTCCAAAAATTCTGCCGAAATTCTCTCAATATCATGAAGCACCATGGAAATTTTCTGATCTTGGAGATCATCGTAATCATAGAGCATCCTATCAATTCCTTCATGCCTTCGCTTCTAAGCTCCACTCGCAATACCTTTTTCCACCTCAATGCTCTTAGACTACCGTTCGCGAAGCTCATCGTAATCGCGAAGCATCACTATCATCATTCTTCTAGTCTTCATGAAATCCAAACCATGAAGCCTATATTCACAAAACTCATGCCTTTGCCATATTTTTATGACATCTTTAAGGAAATCCATATTTCGTGATGCTCACAAAACTCCAAATTTTGGACACCAAAAATTTGGTAAACACTGGAAAATGGCACCACCTTGTATTTATTCTTTTATACTGCCTCCAGATCATACATTCCTTTTTTATGGTTCTTTTTCAATATGAATTTTCAACATCATCTCTGGAACTTGACAATTCCCCATAGAAACCTGCTTTGTCAACAAACACAATCAACACAAAAATGATGCAATGTTACCTTGAGGGATTTTTACCCAATAATCTCCCCCTTTGGGTCTATTTATAACTCTTATCAGAATGATTTTATACACATTGATATCTCACTAAGTCTCCTTTCATCATCAACCATCCTTCACCTCTTTGCAATTTAGATAACGACCAAAGATTCACTTACCACATACTCTAAGCCCACGTGAGCAATTCTCAGCGTGAGAAACAAGAGTAGTATGAAAAGTTCATCAATGAATCACTTTATTTTAGGCAACATCTGTTGACACCAAACTGATACAAATTTCTAAATTGATACCAATTTTTGATCGCTGGAACCCTTCTCACATCATTCCAACATCACTCTTCTGCTTTTATCACGATCCTTAGTTGTCGTGATATTTATCCTTTGATCGATCACTTCTAACATCGTCAGATTTTAAAACTCTCCCCTTTCTCATTTCCCTCCCCCAATCTCGTTGCTCCACCTGTCAGCTTCTTTTCATGTCTTTGACAAAGACATTTTTTCCCTTTATTAGCCACAGTTTCTCCCCATTTAAGAGTCACTATTTCTCCCCCTTTGTCAATGAACCCAAAGGTAACTCCTCTGTGGTCTAAGACATTGTAAATAACACACATGAACATAGTAGAGAAAAACACTCCATACCTCGAGGAGAGGGGGTCCCACATCGACACTTTTTCAGGTGTGGGGAGTCGACTGGACTCCTAGAGCCAGTCGATGCCTCTCAAAAGCTTCCTTGGATAAGGCCTTCACCATAATGTCTGAAACCTTTAGTTTGGTAAGCATATACTCCAACTTCACAATTCTCTACTCAAATTTCTCATTGATAAAATGATACTTTATCTCAATGTGATTTTTCCTTGAGTGATAGACTGGATTTTTGCTGAGATTGATAGCACTTGAGTTATCGCGCTGGATTCCGATCAGATACATCACTTCAACTCTCATATCATCAAGTTGCTACTTCATCCACGATAATTGTGTGCATGCTTGAGTGGCTAAAATATACTTAGCTTCTGTGGTGCTTAATAATATGCAATCTTTATTCTTGCTTAGCTAATAAATACATAGTTCACCAAGATAGAATTAACCTCCTGACGTTGATTTCCTGTCATCCGCTGAACCGGCCCAATCTGGATCAGTATATCCCAATAACTATGTATGATATTTTTTATTATACATCAAGCTAAATTCCATAATTCCCTTAATATACTGAATTATTCTTTTTTACTTCAATCATGTGGCTTTCATTGGGATTTCTTTAATATCGTGCTGCTTGGAAGGTGGAGAAAACAATATCAGGTCTCGTCGCTGTCAGGTATAGTAAACTCCCAATAATTTTCCTGTAATCTATGATAATAACTGCCTTTCCATTATCATCTTTCGATAATTTCATCTGGGTAGCAACCAAAGTCTTCATCTCCTTGTAATTTTCTATTCCAAATCTTTTAAAAATATCCTTGGAATATTTGTATTGAGAAATTAATGTTCCATTCCTTCCTTATGTCACCTGTAGACCAAGGGAAAATGTTAGCTCTCCAACCATTGACATTTCAAACTTACTTTTCATGAATTCAAAAACCTTTATGCACTGAGCTTTATCTGATCCACCAAATATTATGTTGTCGACATAAACCAAGACCATCATCCTTTGATTACTGTTGTTGTTGAAATAGAGATTGTAATCAACTCCCCCACGCTGGAAACCAAGCTTCTTCAAGTACGGATCAATCCTTGAGTACCATGCTCTTTGTGCTTGTTTCAGCCCATACAACGCCTTCTTCAATCTGAAAACTTTTTTCTCATCCTCATGAATGAGAAAACCATCTGGCTGCTGAATATACACATCTTCCTCTAGAACCCCATTCAAAAATTCAGTTTTGAAGCCCATCTGGAAAACTTTGAACTCCCATTTCACTGCAATGGATATAAATAATCAGATCATCTCTAGTCTAGAAACCTATGCAAATGTCTCATCAACGTCTATTCCCTTTATCTGAGAGTATCCCTTGCACACTAGTCGTGCTTTTTTCTGAATCATGGTTCCATCTTCATTCATCTTGTTACGATAGACCCATTTTGTCCCGATGAAATTCTTATCTTCTAGCCTCGAAACAATCTCCCATGTCTGATTCTTCTCAATATGATCTAGCTCTTCATTCATGGCCTGAACCCATTTTTCATCTTCAGCTACATCAGAAAATCATTTAGGCTATACCTGATATAAGAAAGATATTTTTTGTAGTGACTTCATTCTTCTTGTCTGAACTGGAGCTAATTGATCGGCAATGATATTTTTCCTATAAATTTCAGTTTGACACCTTGGCTTCTGTGCAGATACATATTTTTCTTCTTCATGATCATCATTAGTATCTTCTTCTGAATCAGAATCATCCACTTCTTCTCCTCCTGCATTACTTTCCTCCTCATCACTTTCATCTGGAAATTTTTCATTTTGTTGTTGAATACTCTCTTCATTATCTACAATAGTGATATCATTTCTCTCAACTAATTTTCCCAGCCTTTTGTTAAAGCATTTGTATGGTTTGATTTTTCCTGAATAGCCAAGGAATATCCCTTCATCTCCACGCAACTCAAATTTTATATGTTTCTTCTTATTGAGGATGAAGCACTTACTTACAAATATTTGAAAGTATTTCTCTATTGGATTCTTTCCATACCACATCTCATATAGAGTCTTTACTTCCTTCGGACACAACAGAGCCCTATTAGAAATATAGACTGATGTCAAAACTGCTTCCTTCCAAAATTTATATGGGAGGTCTTTTTCTATGAGCATCATTCTGGCCATGTTGTTGATGATCCAATTTCTCCTTTCAACAACACCATTCTATTGTGGAGTTATCATTGAGGAAACTTGATGCTTTATCCTGTGTTTCTCGATATAGTCTTCCACCTAACTAGTTGTGAATTCTATACCATTATCAGTATGAAACTTTGAAATTTTCTGTCCAAGTATCCTTTCGCTCTCCCTCCGGTACTATTTTAAGAATTTGAACACATCAAACTTATGGGAAATAATAAATAAATATTCCATTCTTCTATAGTCGTCAATGAAAATAACATAGTACATATTTCCATCAATTGCTCATGGTGTGATAGGCCCACATACATCAGTATGCACCAATTCGAGCACTATTGTTGACTTCTTTTCCTTTTCTTTATACGTCTTTCTGGTGATCTTCCCTTGTTGGCATGCATCACACGTGTGAGTATGATCACGTGATAGATTAAGGAGGTCTCTTGCTGCATCACACTTTACCAGATCTTCCAGGGATAGTTGGCATAGATGACCAAGTAGTTTATGCCACAACTTGTTTTCTTCCTCTCTGGGCAGAAAGCACATATCTTCTTCTCCACTTACCAGGTAGAGGTTTCCCTTTGCCATTTTTTCCTGTAGAACCACTTCCCTGTCTCTTCCTTTGAAGATACACACCTTCTTAGTAAACCTTATAGAATGGCCTGAGTCACATAGTTGACGGACACTGAGCAAATTGTGACTGAGTCCTTATACTACTAAGACATCAGCACGTCTTATCTCTTTGCCCCCAAACTTGGCCTTTCCTGAGCCAATTACCTTCAGGAATTCATCATTTCCAAACTTGTCAACTCATTCTTTGTCATATTTTATGCCTCTAACAAGATCCTTTTTACCTGTCATGTGAGATGTGCAACCGCTGCCAAGGATCCACACACCAGAGCGATCTAATGCTTTAAGGGAAATTTCTGACACCACTTCATTCTCATCCTTTTTCCTCTTGGTCCATATTTTTTCCTTCAAACTTGACATGGATTGAGACTTTTGATATTTCTAAAAGTATGATGGACCAGCTTCATCTTGAAAAGCTCCAAAACTGTTTTTCATTTTCAACTCAACTATTGGTTTATTGATCTACTACTTGCAAACATTTTGATTCTCCTTTGGCACATTCCTCTATATGGTCGAAGTACAATACCTAGAAATGTTCCCAAATACTGCACACTGAAAATAGTGACCTTCAAAATATGTTTTGGAGAAACGTTCTCTATTTTCCTTCCACCTTTATTCTTATGCCCTCTGATATACTTTGGATATGGAACACACATACTATGAATGTCCCATCTTTCCACAACAATAACACTTGATATGAGGTTTATTTTTTTGTGTGACTTTTGCACTATGATTTTCCCCTTGGGATCTCTGAATATTCCGATTCTTCCATGTGCCCAAATCAACCTTCAATCTTAGAGTGGGTGCTTGCAGTCTGACCTCAAATTTCACAGCTTTGTGTTTTTGATCAAGCCCCCCATCCGTCTTATCATCTAAACATAGTTGATACTTCTTTTTTGCTAAACCTCTATTCTCCACTTTCAGCTTCTTTGTTTTCTGAGTGATCAACTTTCTTGATGACCCATCTGGAGTCAAGTGTTTTTCTTGATCTTTAACCTTTTTCTTCAAACCAACAACTTCTCCTTAAAGTTATTCAATATGATTGATTTTATCTTTCCTTGTGTTATTAAAGCTATTTATCTCCTTTTTCTATTCTTCAATTTTTATTTTATACTCACTAACTGATTCTGAGTCCTTTGGTGTTGATGACTTGAGTTTCTAAATTTCTTCCATCAACTCAAACTTCTCTTTTTTTTTACTACTGCATATAGAGTTTGGCGTCACAAAAAACTTTTTTGGATTTCATTGTTTTGGCTCTCCAAACATCTATCTCTTCGAGAGAAGCCTCTAACTCAGCTTGCATATCAACTATTCCCTCAACTTATTATTCTTTTTCATCATCTTCAGTTTCATTCTTATTCTGAGAACTACCGACAACTGCCACTATAGCATTTTCTCCATGATCTCTGCAATTCTCTATCTCTTAAACCTACTCAACCTCAGACTCATCTGAACTGTCATATTCTTTTGAAAGAATGTTCTTCTTCTTAAAGAAATTTCTCTTGAACTATTTCTTGACTTTCCCATAGGTTGGAGACTTCTTCTTGGGAATTTAGATTTCATCGACATCATCATCCTCTTGGATCTTTTTGGGGAACCTTGACGCAAGATGTCCAACCATTCCACATCGAAAACAAGCAAGTGGAAGCTTCCCTTTAAACTTTCATTTTCCTCTTTGAAGGTTTGAGGAGAGGAATGATATCACCTCACCTATCTCTTCTTCTTCCTAAGATTCTACAATGGTGAACTTTTTCATGGCCATGAATGTCATCTCTTTGGATTTCCCCTTTTCCACAGCATCGTTATCATCATTTCTCATTTCATAAGCAACAAGGGTGCAATGAAGGTTATCCAATGTCAAATCTTTTGGGTCTTTATCTTCTAAAATAGAATCTTTTGGATTGAACAGAGGTATAAGTTTTTTCAAGATGCGCTTCACAATATTTATGTATTCAATAACTTCTCCAAGACCATGCATGTCTTCCACTACAACATTTACCCTATCGAAGAATGCATTAACAGACTCATTCGGGTTCATTCTCAGATCTTCATACATGTTCCACAACACTTGTAGCTTTGCCTCTCTGACCTTTGTATTCCCTTCATATATATTCAATAGATTTTCCCACATGGAATGTGACATTTTTCATGACATCACCTTTGTATAGATAGGATTGAATAGGGCTCCCCATAAGGCATTAATTCCTTTGGCATCAGCATCCAACTCTCTACGCTCAGCTTCTGATAATGAACCACTATTAATATCAGTTGTTATGCCATGAATTGATGATGTGAACACATCTATTCCTAAGGATCGGAAGTAGTGTTGCATCTAATTCTTCCATATCTGGAAATTGTTCCCATCGAAGATCATAATCTCTTTATGATTAGTGACCTTCATTTGAGAGAGAAACACTAATATTAAACTTTCCCTCTGATACCAATTATTAGGTCCACTGGGCTAGATACCCTAAGAGGGGGGGTGAATCAGGGTATGAAAGATTAAAACGACTTCCCCTTTTGATCTTGTTTTACTATTATACAAAACCCTTTTATCTCTCCTTCCTAATGCAGAGTATGAACAAACCTTAAAGAATGCACAGGACACAACGATTTTTACATGGTTCACCCTCACTGGACTACGTCTAAGGGGCATAAACCGATAGTGTGTTGATGTACCAATTCCACTATAATTGCACTATTGTTTACAAATTCGAAGTAGACTCACTCTCCCTCCTGGTCTACAACCAATCACAATTTCAGAACTCACTGCTCTCTCAACTGAAGTGATCTCACTGCTTCTTCAGAAGATCCACTCATAGTTTATTGACCTGTAGGTCTCTTCATTACCACTAATGAATGCATCCTCCACTGTACGTACATGCTCTATTGATGTTCCAAGTTCTTCCACTGATGAATACCCCTTTTCCCCTGAACACCAGGCAACTCACTTTGGAAACACCTTTTCAAAGCACCCTACTTCTCCAGGCTCCCAATTTCATGAAGCTCAAACAAGCCTTCACGAAGATCCTGCCTTTTCATGAATCACTCTCATGAATCACTCTCGTGAAGCTCAATTCATCGCATAGTGATGTCCCTCATGAATCTCACTAACCCAATGCGGAGCTCTCAACTTTTGCAGAGCTAGATTAGCCTCTCAAATCTCTTCTTTCGTGAAGTACGCTGCCTTCGCGAACCACCTTCGTGAGCCGAGAGAAAATAATTTTCTTCAAAAATTCTCTACTTCTCTCGAGGGGGTTGAGACCTATTTATATTTTATTCCACTAACCCTCGAACCTTCTACACAAAGTCAAATCCACGTCATCAAAAATAGCGAAGATCCAAAAAATCTCCCAAAATTCTCTCAACATCGCGAAGCACTGTGACAATTTTCTGATCGCGGAGCTCATCGTAATCGCGGAATATCCTGTCAATTCCTTTCCACCTTTGTCGTGAAGCTCTACATGAAATTCCATTCGCCACCACAATGCTCTTATATTATCGTTCGTGAAGCTCGTCGTAATCACGAAGCATCACCATCAACATTCTTCTGGTCTTCACGAAATCCAAACCAGGAAGCCTATCTTCATGAAACTGATGCCTTTGCCATATTTTTATGAGATCTTCAAGGAAATCTATATTTTGTGATTCTCACAAACTACAAATTTTGGACACCAAAAATTTGGCACACTGGAAAAAATCTTTACCTTGTATTTGTTCTTTTATACCGCCTCCAGATCATACATTACTTTTTCATGGTTATTTGTCAACATAAATTGTCAACAACATCTCTAGAACTTGACAATTCACCATGGAAACCTACTTTGTCAACAAACACAATCAACCCAAAAATGCTGCAATGTTACCTTGAGGGATTTTTTTCCAATAAAGGTTGAGTGGGAAGGGCTCCAGCATGGGGGAACTATTTGTCTTAGAAGGAAGTCTCTAGGTGCACTAAGAGAAACTGAAAGGAAAAAAGGAAGTGAGGATCTCAGCTTTAGAAAAGGCCAAATCCTGAAATCAGGGAGAAAATTTCGAAGTACTTAAAATTCGGATCGTGGATCGACCACACAGTTGGGTGGTTTCACACATTGGTATTAATTTAGATTTAATAATTATCCTCATAAATGGTGGAGATAATGTCTATGAGTTAATATATTTTCTTTAAATGTAGAAAAACACATAACAGGAGCGAAACTATAAAACACGTCAAAGGTGTGACACCGAGGAAAAGGGAAACATGTTTCGGTAACTGAAGGATATCCAGACTCTTGGGGGTTTGAAACATCTTTTACTAGCTTTAAATTTCTTTTAAAAGGTTATTAAAACACTTTTATATTAAAAGGTATAGGCGAGACTGGAAAAATTGAGAAATTGGGCAAGGGGGTGTGACATCGTTTGGTGAGACACCGTAATGGTGTGACCGTAACAGTGCGACTGTGATGGTGAGACCATGACATTGCGACCATGGAAGTGCGACCATGAAGGTAAAACCATGACGGTGCCACTATGACTGGTGGAACCATTTGGTGGAACCGAGTTTTTGGAAAACTCTCGAGCAAGAAGCCACATAGCCCCTAAGAACACTACAAACACTAGATTTTCACAAAGTAAGGGCTCAGGAAAATTGGGTTATTACATCAGATACCTCTCAAACTATTATCATCCTTGAAAATTCAAGATTAAACCTGAAGAAAATAGAGGGTTCTGAACAACCACCTTATAAGATACCTCTCAGGGACCAACCACCCTATAGTTTCTCAAAAGCTGGAAAAAACCTTGATATCTAGGAACACCTCTCCCTCATCTATCTCCTAAAAAACTACAATTACACTACCTATCTTCTCCTCCAAGATATCACACAAACATATAAAGGTCACATCATCCAGACATATGGGTTAGGTAGTCCCTTTATCCATGTCAAGATACTATCTACTTTGGGCGGCACTGACTCGCCCGCATGGGTTTAATCGCATCCAACTTCATGAATCTTGATTAGGGATCAGGTCCTCCCCTCCCCATAGTGAGAAATTTACACACATTCATAGAATAATGGAAACATTTCATAATATAGAAAATAATGTTAAGCATTACATCACAACAAGGCACAAGGAAAATGCAAGATCAAACTCAAAACAACTCTGGGTACTAGGAACGCATTTGTGCCTCCCATTCCCAGGTACTCTCCTCGAGGCCACCATGGCTCCACAACACACGAACCAAGGGAATGGTCTGCCCACGAATCACATTATCCTCACGATCCTCGATTCTCACTGGTCACTCCATGAGTGTCACATCATCATCGATATCCAGCTCTCCCCAGTCGAGGACGTGTGATTCATCATATAGATACCGATGGAGTTGAGACACATGGAAGACGTCATGGACCCTCTGTAATGGTGGTGGTATCACCAGCTGAAATTCCACTTCATCGACTCATCGCAACACCTCTAAGGGTTCAACGAACCTGGGATAAATCTTGCTCCCCCTACCAAACCTCCACTACCCACATCGAGGGGGTACCTTTAAGAACACATAGTCTCTAACCTCAAACTCCAAGGGTCTCCTCCTATGATTGGAATACAACTTATTCTAGTCCTGAGCCACCTTAATCCTCTTACGCACAAGCTGAACCTTCTTTGTCATGCTCTGCACTACATATGGTCCAAGAACACCTACCTCCCTAACCTCATTATAGAACATAGGAAAACAACATGGCCTTCCATTCAAGTATTATAATGGATCCATTTCAATGGTAGAGTGATAGGTATATTTGTAGGAAAAATCTACCAAAGGAAAGTATCTTACCCACAATCCCCCAAAGTCCAGAACACACGCTCGCAACATATCTTCCAATGTCAGGATGGTCATATCTGTCTTCCCATTCATCTAAGGGTGGAAAGCAGTGATAAGTCATAGCTAGGTTCCAAAAGCATGTTGTAATCCCCTCCAAACTCATGAATTAAATCATTTATCCCAATAAAAAAAGGTTCTGGGAACTATGTGCAACTGCACAACTTCACCAATGTACTTCTGCGCTAAGACATCCACTGTACTCGACTCCTTAATTGCTAATAAGTGAGCTGATTTCATCAACCGGTCCACCACTACCCAGATGGAAG
Source organism: Viscum album (assembly GCA_963277665.1). NCBI lineage: Eukaryota > Viridiplantae > Streptophyta > Magnoliopsida > Santalales > Viscaceae > Viscum > Viscum album. Next base: position 855,759,536 of record OY728155.1, on the reverse strand, counting down.
CACAGACTCCCTTATCCCTGGGTAGTCCCATGATGAAATCCATTGAAACTTCATCCCACTTTCAGTTGGGAATGTCTAAGGGATGCAACAGATCACCCGGAACATGGTGCTCAGCCGTCACCTACTGGCACACGAGGCACATTGCCACAAACTTTTCCACTGCCCACTTCACTCCAAGACACCAAAACTATCCCCTAAAGCTCTAGTATATCTTGGAAACTCTTGGGTGTACCTCTCGGGGTGAGTTATAGAACTCACTGAGAACTCTCTCACGGATTTCCACTGGGACAAATAGTTTTCCATGAAACAGCATCAGATTCTGACCATCTTTCGACCATCCTTCCAGAGAAGCACCCTGTATAACATGATAATGCATCACATCAGCCTCTAAGTCTCCCTACTAGGACTCCTAAACTTTATTTTCTAAGTATTATTGTACTATCATCTGAAATAGAAAGCCTCTACCATCCTCTACCCTTGCATCCAGGTGCTAGTCAACCAACTCCTCCATTTCTTTCTAAGCATCTACTGACTCCCGAACCACATCCATTTGTGACTTCCTGCTCAAGGAATCGGCCACCACATTCACCTTTACTAAGGTGTAGGAGATTTAGAATTCATAGTCCGTAAGAAACTCTATCCACCTCTGTTTTCTCAAGATAAGGTCTCACTGGGAGAAGGCATACCTCAATCTCTTATGATATGTGAAACCATAAAGCATTCCCCAATGAGTTAATTCCACCAAAAATTCAGTGCGAACACCACAAATGTGAGCTCCAGGTCATGGGTGGAAAAGTTATTTTTGTGGTAACACAACTTTCTAGACCCATAAGAGATCACTCCTCACTGCTACATCAGCACACACCCCAATCCTAGTCTGGAAGCATCACAGAACACTTCAAATGTTATCCCTTCCTATGGAAACCTCAGCACTGGGTCACTAACCATCTTCCCCTTCAGATAACTAAAATCTACCTGGCATTGCTCACTCCAAAAAAAAATTACTATTCTTTCTTATTCAAGGTCGTCAAAGGTGCTAAAACTCAAGAGAAGTCGGGAACGAACCTCCGGTAGTAACCTACCTGCCCCAAGAAACTACGAACCTTTACCACATTCTTGGGTGATTACTAAGAAACAACTACCTCTAGCTTCAATGGGTACAATGCTATTCCCCTCTGGGATACCATGTTTCCAAGGAAGTGTACCTCTCATGTCAAGAACTTACACTTAGACAACTTCCCATAGAGCTGGTGGTGTCGGAGGACCTCTAAAACTGTTCTCAGATGCTCAGTGTGATCCTCCTATGATCTTGAGTATATCAGGATTTTTTCAATTAACACAACCTTGAACCAGTCCAAATAATCATGGAAAACATATTTCATGATCCCCATGAACACAGTTGGTGTGTTCGTAGCATTGAACGGCATGACCACAAACTCAAAGTGCCCATATCTGCACCTGAAGGTGGTATTTGAGATGTTACCCTCCTTCACCCTTAACTGGTGATATCCATACCACAGGTTGATCTTAGAGAACCATTATTCCCCCTTCAACTAATCAAAAAGGTCATCTATCTTTAGGAGGGGGTAACAGTTCTTGACCATCACCTGATTCCATCTTCAGTAGTCAATATATAGCTTGAGACCACTATCTTCCTTATTTGAAAATAGGACTAGAGCACCCCCATTGTGAAGAACTTGGTCAGATAAAACCCTTATTCAATAGGTCATCAACCTGGATCTGCAACTCCCACAACTCAGAAGGTGCCATCTGATAGGGAGCCATAGAAATCGGACGGTCACTGGGTTGAGTCTATCCTGAACTCAACATCGCATCGAGGGGTAGAGTCACCACCTCTCTAGGAAAGACGTCTAGGAACTCACTAATGATCCTCATGACTTATGCCATATTTGAGTCTTCTGGTTCCACTAATAGCTCAGCTAGCATGGAAAGAAGGGTCTCCACACGTCAATTTCCCTCCCACCAACCCCGCTCGCCGAGGAAAGCTACATGTTGTCTTCCCATATCTGATAACACAATCCTTCTCTGAAAGCATTCAATAATAATGTGCATGGAAAATAGCTATTAGATGCTAAAGATGACATCATATGGATGCATTTTCAACATAAAGAGATCCCCACTAGACTGATGTGGCCCTAGAATCAGTCTACATCCTCTACAAACATAAAACAGGCTAGTCTGATCTCCAACTAGCATACTCAGTACCAGGGGTAAGGAGAGTATATCTATTTCTAGAACCAAGGAATGGTCTAAACTGGGTACAAAAAATGATTTTTAAGATATTTTATCAAACAAGTCACATGCAAGAGTACTAAACAAGATAATTGTACCTTGAACAACCTCCAACCCTACTATAATTGTTGCCTATGTGGCGTACAAATTCACATGCCTTGTTTCTCTGTCTTTAGGTTGTCGAATTCCTCCCTGACCATGCCCTGGTCAAGGTCCTTGAGGATTTTCTAGAGTTCGTCCTCCTCCTACAATGTCTACAATCGTAGGAGCAGGAGCTTTCTGTCCCCACTACTGTAGAAAAGGTTTGGATGGAAAATGTTGTTGCTGAGGTGGGAACTGAACCTTCCCACCCCCACTATACTGTAATCGGTTTGGGAACTGATTATGAAGATTCCTACATCTTCCACAGATAAATAACCTCAGTCCTAATCCCATAGAGAAAGGGCAAGGACCGGGAGATCGAAACTAGAACTGCTGAGGTCTCCTCCTCACCAGCCAAAACCTAGAAGGACCTGATGCTGGAGGCCTATGGCTAACAGCCTTCCCCATTGATAAGCTCAAATGGCTCCCCTCATGTGGCACAAATTCTAGCATGTGCATCCTCTCCACTACTTCAGCCTTCTACTGAACCTCCAGGTATTTCAGTAGAGTGAAGGGAGTAACCGCATATTGAAGGGAGGGTCAGAGCGCCTCCTCTAAGCATCTTTCCCACAACTCCTCATCCGAGAAGAGTTATGGATCGAAACAAAGGAGATCCCTAAAATTTATCCCCAAATCCCTCACTATCATACTCCCTTGCTAGAGAGAGAGCATATCTTGTCTCTTTTCAGACTTAATCATGGAATAAATTAATTCTACCCAGAACTCCTTCTCGAAGTCAGTCCACAAAACCTCAGCTTCCCTCTTCTCCCAGAGATAGAGCATCCACCACTAGAGTGTCACTCCCCACATATATATCATATCCATAGGAACCTATCACTCTTTCGTAGCTCAAATCAAGATGAAATATATCACCATATCCTTGAGCCATATTTCTATCTCCATGTTTGAGACGTTTCCCTCGCACTTCCCAAGGGTCTTCTGCTGAAAGGCATGAAGTGTATTCTGCCACTGGTCGTCCTCCTCCTCTCAATCATCCCTCTGCAGATCATTCATATCAGCCTTCTAGGCCTTTACCACCAGTAATAATCGTAGACGTCGTCTGAGTTCCATAACAGCAAGGTAAACAAGGAATTCCTAAGCCTTAGTAGTGTAGAAGATCCCTTTTAAATTTTACTTAAACTTTTTTTATTTATTTTAAGTTCCTAAAACACCCAAAACACACAAGAACACAAGTCATTATGATGCATGTACCTTTATTAGGGTCTCTAACCTACAATAAATGTATACTTACTTGGTCTTTCAGTAGTTCCAGAGTCCTTGCATCAGATAACTATATATATATATCATTAAATAGAGAAAAAAACAAAATGGCTTAGTGGTAAAGGTGCAGGCGCAGAAGGGGGAGGTCTCGGGTTTGAGTTCTGGTGGAATCAAGGGCACGCAGGTAAGTGGGAGGGGGTTGCACGGGCAAGGGCACCGTGTAGTGAGAGGGAGGGGGCTCCAACTAGCACTGATAGAAGGGGGGTCAAGTGTTGTTAAAATCTCCACCCCACATTATATATTCATTTTAAATTTTTTTATTTTTTTGACTTTTATCAGCACTAAAGAAAGAGCTAATAAAGGCCCCTTTTATCAGCGCTTTTTTTTAACGCTGATAAAAGGGGCCTTTATCAGTGCTTTTCGGAGTACTGATAAAAGGGACCCCCTATCTTCACCTTGATTAACAGTGCTTTTCTAGCACTGTTAATACCCTTTTCTAGCGCTGATAAAGGTCATATTTATAGTAGTGTAGTTAAAAGGTGACTATTTTGAGATTCAGATTACTTAGTTAATGTATACATAATAGATTGAGTTAGGTAATGTCAAAACTAGACACTTGGTTACAAAATGATTTCTAGAAATTCATTAACCAATAGTATATTAAATTTATAAATTCCTTGAATATCAATGTTTTTTTGGAAAATTATTTTGAAAAATAGTGGGTCATTCTTTAGTTAAATAAATCACACCCAAACCCTACTATTTCTTATTTTTTTTAAAGAAGTATCCTTAAAAACATAACATATATAAGAAGTTTTCAAAATATCTTGGTGAATGGTATGTTTATGTGAAACTACTTCGAAATATCTATTAATTTCATGTATTGTGCCTATGTATTCACTTGACACATCCTGTCGAAGAATTGAAGAGTTGTCCAAGAGGATTTCATCTCATGTTGCTTCAGTGTTTCCCTCTCAGTGTTATTTTACCTTCTTCCCTATGTTATTTTACCTATGTGGTTGATTATTTATCTATTTATTTCTATCTCTCCATTTTTACATGATTATTCTTTATATCCTATCACACCTTATGGTTTTCGATCTATTTAATCTCTCTTACATGTCTTAGAAATACATACTTCATCTCATCTATTAGATCATCCATGTTACTCATTAATGTACCATGTGTTCACATGGAATATTTTTGGATGGCTTTCCCAATTGGTGAACAATGTCTGAGAGAGAGGATTGGCGGTCTGAAAAATCTATTTCAAGAGTCCAATTGATGGTCAACATTAGAGAGGGTAATTAATCCCTTTGATTAGAATACCTTGTTATATATTCATTGAAAGATGATATCCTTTAAGAACATACTATAAGTACCCAGCCTTAAACATTACATAATATTGAATTAAATGAATAATTCACATTGAGGATCTTTTCAGGTTTATAGTTTTAGAGAATTAGGTTATAATTGTTACATTACATCTCAAAAATTACAAGGTAGACACTTCTACTCAGTTTCATTTTTTCATAAAATAGAAACTCTTGAAAAAAAGAGTCATGTCTAGTCCCATGTTTTAGACAGCATGAATTTTCCTTGATCCCATCCTTGACCCTATTTATCATTAGGTCTTGTGAAAAACATTTCAAACCATGGGATAATCATAAAAAGATTATTAAGGGTTATAAAAAAAACATTAGTCCATCATTACATACATAACATAATCTCTTTAACATACCTCATGAAATCATAAAATTTATGAATAACACATAGAAAACATAAATCAGAAAGTAAACTTGTGGCATCCATATCATACTTACATTTTAGCTATCACAGCAACATAGGGAGTTACATTTGGAATACCCATCACAGTATATTCCCTAAATCTCTTAGGAGAAACATTCACGCTTACCTCTATCACATTACTCAATGCATTAGAGAGCTATCTCAGGCTCACCCACCGTAGGTTTATCATGGAACCACCCATATACGTAAACAATTCCCAAGGACCATAATATAATCATAAAATATAACATAAGAATGAAGGAATGATAACATTCCCAAATTGCAATCACAATATATCTTTTCAAGATATTGAACAAGATATTGAAATAATAAATCCAAAAACCATTTTCAGTACCAAAATATGTAAAAGATTATATGGTACTTATTTTTCTTTTAAAAACATTACGGCTTGTTAAGGAAGCCAAAGATCAAATAATACTTGTGGTGGCAGAAAGGTCATTGTCACCGCTTACATTAAAAAGAAACATTTTTTTACTCATTTAGTAAAACGCCTCATAGAAAAATATTCTATTTGAATGAAATAAAAATTAAAAGGCGTTTATACAATGTATAAAATAAAATCATGTATTAAAACAAAATATGCCTCAATGAAAAGAGATTGAGACAAAGTCCCTTACCTCGTGTCCGACTTGACCCGTTTATTCTTTAATCTCTGGAATAATAAACTAAAGTTAATTTCTACTTACTTAAGAATCTTTATCAAGTTTATTATTCCTTTTATATCACTTATTACCATGTTATAAACATTATGTAATCATTTAAGTTAATAACGTTCATTTTGTCGATATTTGGTACTTGAGTCAAAAATGGACTTCTTATAATTACAAGTTGTTCACATGGTCAAAATTTCATTATATACAGAATTATATTCATGATTTAGATATCATATATATCATATATATACAGTATATACATGTATTTATAATATTATATAAGATTTGGACGTAAGAAATGAAATGCATCGTTCATGGAGACGGTAAGTCGTACGTACGCATGAACGCTACTTTAATTTTTATTTCTTATTTTAATGGAATTAAAACATAATGATAAATAGTTATATTATAATTCCAGTATAATATCATATATAATATTATTAACTCCATCCTTTATACGTCCCACATATGAAATTAACGAGTCATATCACTTTGAGGGGGCGGTAGTCCGCACTTCCTCAAATGAAATTATCACGTTTACCCATAATGGAAACCAGAAAGGTATGCTATAAAAAATACAGAATCATATAGAAAACAAAACATAATATATATCAAATATAAATATAGTGTCATCTTAATGGCCACCATGAGAGGCGGTATGAGATAATCGAACAATGATCGTTTCGTGAGGCATTAGTTTTCCATCCACAGAAATAGTATATTCTTCACTCATTAGATGGAGGTGTGTGTAAGTGTAGTTAGAATCCTTCTCATAAAAACATCCTAGTATATTTAGAATACTGGTGTTGTTATAAAAGAAATTAATAAAAAGATTTTAGGGGTTTTATAAGTAAAATAAAAGAAAATAAGTTAAGAGAAATTGTTACCTTTAATTTGGATAACTCCCTTTGGTTTGAACCAAAATGACTTCTTGAAGTGCCTTATGCCTAAGTTAAGGCTTCTAGAAGAAGGATAGGGATATTAAGAGATTATTTGGGCAGGTTTTAGATGATCCAAGGGGCTCAAGAGGTGTGAGGAATGGATCAGAAGTGGGGGGTTTTTATAAGGGGGAGGATGGGCTCTTTAGGAAAGTTTGTAAATATTATTTTATTATAAACTTATCTTTGGTTTATAAAGATCCAAAACTCATTAAAGTTGAAGATACAATGACTAAAGTTCGAAATAAAATCATCCAATAAGAATTGGAAAAGTTTTGGATATTGTTTTAATATTTATAATCTTATTTATTTAAATCATTTATTAATGAGGTAAATACTGCATCATTATTGTGTCATAAATAATTTAATTTATTTGATGTCTAAAAATAATAAAATAAATACCATAATGTAGGAAATCTTTTTATATTTACAATGAATATTTATAGTCTAAAATATAACTTATATAACCCATTGTAAAAATTAATTTACTAAAAGATATTTGTTTATGTCATTTTTGCCTTTACTTTAAGTTAATTAAAATAAAGTGTCATTATCACTCCCAAGTGGCTCCATGGGGTCCCAAAATCGACCCAAAGATGCCCATGGTCAAAAATGACTCAGCCAATAAGGTTAGGACAAGTGTTGAGGTAATTTTGTATTATTATAATATTCTTTTTACCTTGAATTGCCCTATTTACCTTTAACCGTGATAAATAAAAGCCAAAAGTTACTATTCACCAAAAATTATTTTCATCTTATTGAACCACATTTTACTTAATAATAAAAAACATGTATGTCGGATTTTTTAAATTCAGTTCACATAAGTGGTAAAATTTCATTTAAATGAAAATTTCGGTTTTTAACTACTACTTAGTGGTTTCACTATTCATCAAAAATTGAAGTTTTTCATAAAAATACCAAAAATTAAGCCTAAGATATATTTGATATTATGAATTAAAAAATGATATATATTTTACCAAATTCAAAACATAGAAGTTGCATTAATTAATTTAAAATTAATTCTCGTTATCAAAACAAATAGCGTGTTTTTAAGAAACAATAACTATCAAAAGATTGATACTTGTTTATGTCCAATTTCAAAGTGAAATTAATTCCAATGACCAATATTGGATTAAATGGTAAAAACATAATATAATTACACTTTAAAACCAATTAAAAATATAATATAACCATATAAATAAATTATATTAAAAGGCAATTTTGAATTAAAATACAGTATTTTTCACTATTCATAAAAAACGAATTTTATCAGAAAAATACCAAAAATTTACCCAAAGTAAATTTTGATGTCCCAATTCTAAAGAAGAATTTTATTTGGTCAAATATAACATATAAAAGTTACCAAAACTAGATTTAAATAGGGTTCGCCACCAAAAGGCGGTAAATTGGCCTTTTAAAGAAAATTACGCTTAAAATTTGATTCATTAACATTTTAAGCCTCTAAATATTTATTGGATAAATGTAAAAAACATTTAACAAACATGTATAATTATATTGTAGTTAGTTCTGTTCATTCCCGCTAATATAATGGCTAGGCATTAACTACCATTTAAAATAATATTATTATATTATTAGTGTGTAGTGTAAGATTTTAAAGAAACTCATTGTTGCATATTGGGTACGTAATCAAACATAGCAACCCCTTTAAAGTAAAATTAATATTTAATTCACCAAATATTAATTAAAATGAAAATTTATTTTTTCTTTATTTACCTGGGATGTTACATCCTTCCCCCCTTTTGGAAATTATGTCCTCATAATTTTATTCACTTATCAAATAAGTGGGGGTATTTATCCCTCATAGAATTTTTAGATTCCCACATTTCCTCTTCAACCATATGGTTTTTCCACAAAACCTTTACCTGGTGAATTACCTTATTCTGTAACACATGCTCTCTAAGGTTAATAATCTGGATTGGTTGTTCCTCATAAGAGAGATTCTCTTCCAACTAAACTACCACTGGACTTAAAACATGAGATGTATCTGAAATATACTTTCTGAACATTGAAACATGAAAAAAATTGTGTACCTAGGACAAACATAGAGGTAAAGCCACTCTGTACGCAACTGATCCAACTTTCTCTAAGATTTTATAAGGTCCAATGAACCTCGGACTCAACTTTCCATTCTTACCAAAACACATCACACTTCTCCATGGAGAAACTTTGACAAAGACATGATCACCTACCTCAAAAGAGAGATCCTTCCTCCGATTAGCCGCATAACTTTTCTATCTTCTTTGAGCTGTTCTCATGTGCTTCTGAATCAACTGAACTTTTTCTGTCATCTCTTCTACTAATTCTAGTCCCATCAGCTTCCTTTCACCTACTTCATCCCAAAAAGCTGGATTTCGACACCGCTTTCCATATAATGCCTCAAATGGAGCCATTTGTATACTGGAATGAAAACTGTTATTATAAGAAAATTCAACCAAAAAAATATGTTGGTCACAATTTCCCTAGTAATCCAGTGAACAAGCATGTAGCATATCCTCCAAGGTCTGAATTTTTCATTCTGACTACCCATATGATTGTGGATGAAAAGCTGTACTAAAATTTAATTCAGTACCCAACAGCTTCTAAAGGCCTTTCCAAAAATTATAAGTAAACCTGGGATCATGATCAGATGCAATGGAGAGGGGAACACCATGTAACCTGACTATCTCTTTAACATACAACCTAGAAAGTTTATCTAGAGACAAAGTATCTCGAATAGGAAGAAAATGAGCATATTTAGTTAACCGATCAATAATAACCCAGATTTCATTATTATCTCGATATGTCTTTGGTAATCCCACAATGGAATCCATGGATATATTTTCCCATTTCCACTCTGGCACCGGTAAAGACTAAAGCATCCCATTGGGTAACTACTTCTCTACTTTAACCTGCTGACATTTCAAACACTTCAGAGTAAAATCATCAATATCTCTTTTCATTCCATCCCACCAGTAATAATCACGAAGATATATGTACATCTTAGTGCTACCAGGATGAACTGAAACGGAGAACTATGAGCTTCACATAACAACTCATTCTTCAACTGTGAATCACAAGGCACACATAATCTCTTCCCAAACCACAAAATAAAATCATTATCAATGTTAAATTCAGGAAACTTTCCCTTCTGAACCAACTCTACCTTTTTCTGTAACTCACTGTCTTCCTTCTTCTCTTGCTTAATTCTGTCTGATATAGATGATTTCACTAACACCTGAAACAAGACAAAAGAATTTCCTGCACCAACAACTTCTATTCCAAATTTTATCAAATAAAAAACCAAAGGATCTCATTCCAAACGTATCATGGTCAATAAAGCATTACTTTTTCGACTCAATGCATTATCCACTTTATTTGTTTTTCCCAGATGGTAAAGGGTTGTGCAATCATAATCCTTGATTAATTCCAACCATCTCCTTTGTCTCATGTTCAATTCTTTCTGAGTAAATATATACTTCAAACTTTTGTGGTCAGTGTATATTTCAAGTTTTACTCCATACAAATGATCTTCATAAGTACACAACCAAATCCTTTCAACAAAGCATCGTTGTAAATAACAAACTCACCATTTCTGGAAGGTAGTTCCAAAACTGGAGCATTCACCAATATTCTTTTCAATTCATGAAAACAATCATCACATTATTTTTTCCAAACAAACTTAACACCTTTTTGAGTTAAAATAGTTAGTGGACTAGATAACCATGAAACTTTTTCAACAAACCTCTGGTAATAACCTTCCAAACCAAGAAAACTACGAATCTCAATTATATTTGTGGGTCTTTTCCATTATTCAACAAATTTTGTTTTAGCAGGATCAACAGTTATGCCATTTTTTGAAACAATGTGACCAAGGAAATAAATTTTATGTAACCAAAACTCACACTTGCTAAATTTCCCAAATAGTTTCCTTTCTTTTAAGGTTTTCAAGACAACCCTTAAATGAATTTCATGCTACTCTTTACTTTTAGAATAAAACAAAATATCATCAATGAATACAACCAAAAACTTATCCAAGAACTCTCGGAAAATTCTATTTATAAGATCCATAAATATAGCAGGTGCATTGGTTAAACCAAAAGGCATAACTAAAAATTCATAATGGCCATATCTAGTATGAAACGCAGTCTTCGGAATGTCTGCATCATTTACTTTCAACTGATGGTACCCCGACCTCAAATCAATATTTGAAAAATACTGAGCTCCCTGGAGCTGATCAAACAAATCATCGATATGAGGCAAAGGATACTTGTTCTTAACAGTGATGATATTAAATGATCTATAATCAATGCAAGGTCTCATTGAACCATCTTTATTTTTAACAAAAAATATAGGAGCACCCCAAAGTGATGTGCTAGGTCGAATGAAACCTTTATCTAACAACTCCTACAATTGATTTTTTAACTCTAAGAGTTCAATTTGATCCATTCGATTATGGGGTTTTGAAATTGGCTTATCATCAAGAAATAAGTCAACAGTAAATTTAACTTCTTGATCAGGTATAATACCAGGTAACTCATTAGGAAAAACATCAAGGTACTCATTTACCACTAGCACATCATTAATTTGAACAGTTCCTTTATTTTTAACAATATGTGCAACGTAACATTTATTTCCATCTTTTACTAGTTTCTCAGCTTCCTGATATGTTATCAAAATTAAGGGTTCATTCTTGTACACAAACTGAAAATCATCTTGAAAAGAAACCTCTTTAGCTCTGCAGTCAATCTTAGCATTATAAAAATAAAGTCAATACATACCCAAAATAACATCAATCTCTACTAGAGGCAAAACAATAAGGTTTCCAGGTACATTCTTCCTGCACACAAGGACAGGAAGGTTCTTATGTTTTATTTTTGTCTCAACATTTCCTCTAGGTGTTTTTACCATAAGTTCTGTATTCATATCTTGAGATGGAATTCCCAATTTACTAGAAATCTACTCAGAAATGAATGAATTTGTAGACCCCAAATCAAACAACACATTGGAATAATCTGAACAAACAAACAGTGTACCTGATACTAATTCATTTGATGGCCCAACATCTGCTGAAGTAGTTGCAAAGGATTTCACCACCCCTTTCTGCTTGTAGTCTGACTGCTTTCCCTCAGTTGAGTTCTTAGTTGGACACTCATTTGCATAATGACCCTCATTGAACTTAAAAAATTTTACTGACTATAAATCAGATTTTGTCTTACCATTAACCTGGTATTTTTTCAATGTAATTACGATCCTTATGTCCCATTTTACCACATCGGTAGCACTTACCAGAATTCAAAATACATTCCCCAGTATGCTTTTTACCACAATTTTCACAAACTATAAACTTAAGTTTCTTACCATCGGACTTTTTTGAAGAGTTTTTTCCTTTTTTCTGCCACCATGACCTCTTATTCTATTATTTTTCAAAGAATACATGATCATCGGCAAACTCCATTTTCACCTTCTCCGCACAACGAACAAGTTTTTCATAACTTTTGAACTCACAATAAGCTAAATCCCTTCAATAATTTGGATTTAATCCTGAGTAAAAATGGTTGATTTTACTATCAAGATCTCATATGAAATTTGGATCATACATTTCCAGTCGATTGAATTTTACTTCATAAGCAGCCTCTGATTCATCCTCTTGCCTCAATTCTAGGAATTGTTTTTATATCCTAAGACGAACCACCTTAGGAATATATTTCTCAAGAAATATACCTTTGAATTCATCCCAATCAAGAGCATCAATCTCCTCACTATCCCTAATATTTTTCACCATTGACCACCACCGATCAGCTTCACCTTCAAAATGGTAAAAAGCAAGACTAACCTTTTGATGTTCTGAACACCCCATGACATCAAAAAATTTCTCCAGTGCTTTAATCCACCCTTCTGCTAGAATAGGGTCAGATGATCCTCTGAATGATGGGGGATGTTGCCTCATGAAATGCTCCATTACTGACATGTTCCTCTATGGTTGATCCGGATGATCTCATGCATGGATACCACTACTATTTATAGCCTGAGTCAACTATGCCATCACTACAAAAAACTGTTTAGTTCCGATTCTGACCATCTCAGGTTTCTGATTTGGAAGGCTGTCTTCCTCCTGATGTCATCCCAACATAGCTGCTTTGTTTCCTCTGTGGAAAACCATTTTGAACATAGAAATATCTTAAGTGAAGCAACATGGTAATATGTAAATGCTATATTATTTCAATATTAACATAACATAATTTATGGATATTAATTTAACAATACCCTAACACCTAAAGTTATCTAAACCGACCTCTGATACCAACTATAAGGACTCGGCCTTAAACATTACATAATATTAAATTAAATGAATAATTCACATTGATGATCTTTTCAGGTTTAGAGTTTTAGAGAATTAGGTTATAACTGTTACATTACATCTCAAAAATTACAAGGTAGACACTTCTACTCAGTTTCAATTTTTTTATAAAATAAAAACTCTTGAAAAAAAGAGTCATGTCTAGTCCCATGTTTTAGACAGCATGACTTTTACTTGATCTCATCCTTGACCCTATTTATCTTTAGTTCCTGTAAAAAACATTTCAAAACTTGGGATGAGCATAAAAAGCTCAGTAAGGGTTATAAAACAAAGAAAGAAAACATTATTCCATCATTACATACATAACACAAGCTCTTTAATATACCTCATGAAATCATAAGACTTATGAATAACACATAGAAAACATAAATCATAAAGGAAACTTGTGGAATCTATATCATACTTACATTTTAGCTATCACAACTACGTAGGGAGTTACATTTGGAATACTCATCATAGTATATTCTCTAAATCTATTATGAGAAACATTCATGTTTACCTCTGTCACGTTACCCAATGCATTGGAGAGCTATCTCGGGTTCACCTGCCCTAGGTTTATCGTGGAACCACCCGTACTTGTAAACAATTCCCAAGTACCATAATATAATCATAACACATAACATAAGCATGAAGGAATGATAACATTCTCAAATTGCAATCACAATATATCTTTTCACAATATTGACCAAGATATTGAAATAATAAATCCAAAAACAATTTTCAATACCAAAATATGTAAAAGAGTATATGTTATTTATTTTTCTTTTAAAAACATTACGGCTTCTTAAGGAAGTCAAAGATCAAATAATACTCGCGACAGAAGAAAGGTCATTGTCACTGCTTACGTTAAAAAGAAACTTTTTTTTGTCGTTTAGTAAAACACCCCATAGAAAAAGATCCCATTTGAATGAAATGAAAATTCAAAGGTGTTTATACAGTGTATAAAATAAAATTGTGTATTAGAACAAAATATGCCTCAATGAAAGTAGATTGAGACGAAGTTCCTTACCTCGTGTCCGACTTGACCCGTTTGTCCTTTAATATCCTAAATAACAAACTAAAGTTAATTTATACTTTCTTAAGAACCTTTTTCAATTTTATTATTATTTTTATATCACTTATTACCATGTTATAAACATTATGTAATCATTTAAGTTATTAACGTTCATTTTGTTGATATTTGGTACTTGAGTCACAAATGGACTTCTTATAATTACAAGTTGTTCACATGGTCAAACGTTCATTATATACAGAATTATATTCATGATTTAGATATAATATATATCATATATACCTAGTATATACATGTATTTATAATATTACATAACATTTGGAGGTAATAAATGAAATGCACCATTCATAGAGACGGTAAGTCGTACGTACACATGAACGCTACTTTCATTTCTATTTCTTATTTTAATGGAATTAAAATATAATGATACATAGTTATATTATAATTCCAGTATAATATCATATATAATATCATTAAATCCATCCTTTATATGTCCCATATATGGCATTAACGAGTCATATCACTTTGAGGGGGCGGTAGTCCACACTTCCTCAAATAAAATTATCACGTTTACCCATAATGGAAACAATAAAGGTGTGATATAAAAACAATACAGAAGTATAAAGAAAAAAATAATATATATCATATATAAATATAGTTTCATCTTAATGGCCACCATGATAGGTGGTAGGAGATAATCGAACAATCATTGTTTCGTGAGGCGTTAGTTTGTCATCCACAGAAACAGTATATTCTTCACCCATTAGATGGAGGTGTGTGTAAGTGTAGTTTGAATCCTTATCATAAAAATATCCTAGTATATTGAGGATACTGGTTTTGTTATTAAATAAAGGAATAAAAAGAGTTTAGGGGTTGTATAAGTAAAATAAAAGAAAAGAAGTTAAGAGAAATCGTTACCTTTAATTTGGGTAACTCCCTTTGGTTTGAACCAAAAGGACTTATTGAAGTGCCTTCTGCCTAAGTTAAGGCTTCTAAGAGGAGTAGAGGTATCTTGAGAGATTATTTGGGTAGGGTTTGGATGAGCCAAGGGGCTTGAGAGGTGTGAGGAATGGGTTAGAAGTGAGGGCATTTATAAGGGGGAGGAGGGGCTCTTTAAGAAAGTTTGCAAATATTATTTTATTATAAACTTATATTCAATTTCTAAAAATCCAAAACTCATTAAAGTTAAAGATAATATGACTCAAGTTTGAAATAAAATCATCCAATAAAAATTGGACAAGTTTTGGATATTGTTTTAATATTTATAATCTTATTTATTTAAATCATTTATTAATGAGGTAAATACTGCATCATTATTATGTCATTAATAATTTAATTTATTTGATGTCTAAAAATTATAAAATAAATAACATAATGTGGGAAATATTTTTATCTTTCCAATGAATATTTATAGACAAAAATATAACTTATATAACCCCCTATAAAAGTTGATTTACTAAAAGATATTTGTTTGTGTTATTTTTGCCTTTACTTTAAGTTAATTAAAATAAAGTGTCATTATCACTCCCAAGTGGCTCCATGGGGTCCCAAAATTGACCCAAAGATGTCCATGATCTAAAATGACTCAAAAAATAAGGTTAGGACAAGTGTTAAGTTAATATTGTATTATTATAATATTCTTTTTACCTTGAGTTACCCTATTTACCTTTAACTGCAGTAAATAAAAGTCAAAAGTTATTATTCACCAAAAATTATTTTCATCTTATTGAATCACATTTTACTTAATAATAACAACCATGTATGTCAGATTTTTGAAATTCAATTCACATAAGCGGTAAAATTTCATTTAAATGAAAATGTCAGTTTTTAACTACTACTTAGTGTTTCACTATTCATCAAAAATTTAAGTTTTTTAGAAAAATACCAAAAATTCAGCCTAAGATATATTTGATATTATGAATTCAAAAATTATGTATATTTTACCAAATTAAAAACCTAGAATTTGCATTAATTAATTTAAAATTAATTCCCGTTATCAAAACAAATAGCGTGTTTTTAAGAAACATTAACTATCAAAATATTGGTACTTGTTTATGACCAATTTCAAAGTGAAATTAATTCCAATGACCAACATTGGATTAAATGGTAAAAACATAATATAATTACACTTTAAAACCAATTAAAAAGATAATCTAACCATATTAATAAATTAGATTAAAACGCACTTTTGAATTAAAATACAGTATTTTTCACTATTCATAAAAAAATGAATTTTATCAGAAAAATACCAAAAATTTACCCAAAGTAAATTTTGATGTCCCGATTCTAAAGAAGAATTTTATTTGGTCAAATAGAACATATAAAAGTGACCAAAACTAGATTTAAATAGGGTTCGCCATCAAAGGCGGTAAATCGACCTTTTAAAAAATTATGCTTAAAATTAGATTCATTAACATTTTAAGCCTCTAAATTTTTATTGGATAAATGTAAAAAACATTTAAAAAATTTGTATAATCATATTGTGGTTAGTTTTGTTCATTCCCGCCAGTATAACGGCTAGGCATTAACTACCATTTAAAATAATATTATTATATTATTAATGTGCAATGTAAGACTTCAAAGAAACTCGTTGTTGCGTATCGGGTACGCCATCGAACATAGAAACCCCTTTAAAGTAAAATTAAAATTTAATTCAAAAAATATTAATTAAAATGAAAATGTATTATTTCTTTATTTAACTGAGATGTTACATATACAATCAAAAATATTTGGTCTGATATATAAATTGTAGCAACATAGATTTAAATACCTATTCAACTGGTCTTTATACCAGGTTTCCTTATTTAAAACCAAAACCAATTTGGAATGAGTTCTATTTTTCACACCTATATTCATCCATCATGTATTTTGGTTTATTAGCTTCATTTATTAAAAAAACGTTTTTGATAAATATTTTTATTGATGGTTATATCCCAAAAAATTATCATTTCCCTTCACATTATTTTAGACCCCAACTTGTAAATATTGGAATAGTTGTGAACCCCCACATGTCTCACATGAAAAAATATTTTATGGATTGAGTTATAGAAAATTATGATGGATATCTTGAAGAACATCCATTTTTATTAAAAAAAATTCATTTGATCTTATTTCCTTGTGTTCTTATCCACTTAAGGTAATCATGTTTTTTATGGTCCTCTCTCTCCCTTTAATAGTGATTTTTTACAGATAATCTATGATTTTTTATGCCTAAAATTCCTAGTAGATCGTTCAGTCACCTAAAGGGTTATGTGGAGGGGAGGATAATCAGTGTGCCTATTTTTACCAAATTATTATCTCACATAATTTCCCATTATAATATATAAAACTTTATATTCGTTAATGTTTGATGATCTGTGTTTGAGTTCCAAACACACACTAACACATGGAATTTATTAAACAAATATGGAAGGTCAACACAAAGAATTTTTATATTGTTCAACCAAAATGTGGGATTATATTCATTTTTGGGTTTGGGTTGAGTATAAGATACAATGTTATCGCTAATCAATTACAATGATTATGAATGTGAGAAGGTGTCATCCTTAACTAATCATTTATATAGTGTGGGATGGTAACATTCTTAACCCATGGGAAGGTTACATCCTTAACCCAAAGCTATATCGTGACACTAGCTATCACCCTACAACTCAACAATATCCAAACTAGTTTTTTATTGATTATAATGCATACTTGAAGTATCCAATGCTCCTCTAACATCCTCATATAAACAGTATCTTTTGTATCCTTTAGATATCAATGCATGAATAGTGAAATATCTTCTTCCTCGAGAATAAGTTTTCAACGTCCAATTTATCTTCTGGTGTAGTAGCAAACACATCAGCCTTGTTATTCACAAATCAATATTATAATGATAAATTCATATGGGAAATAGGATTCATTATATTTTCTTCTACCACATTTTTCTTTATATTTCTCAACACAAATATCATGATCATACCATAGTAGTACTAGCCTTGGTAAATTACTTACTTCTTCTATTGTATCATTTATGATGTAAAGATATCATAGAAAATGGATTCATTATCCCTTTCCCTTATTCTTCTATTATTATTATTCTTTAATAAAAAAATATACATTGTGGAATTTCAATATCTTTTCTCACCATTATATATATAGCTTTCTAACAGAACACAGTATCACTTCACACCATATTTTCTTTCATTGATAATCATGATATTTAATTGCAAAATATTGTATTAGGTTCTTCTATCTTATTTTTATAGTTTCATTCTCATTTTAACCTCTATTTTATTTTCTCATAATCACATGAATATTATTTCAATATTTGAATATGTAATACAGCTTCAATCATGGAAAAGTGATCTTCTCCATAATTTTTAGTCTTTTTTAATTATTCAGCTGAATCACATAGGTTTTCTGCCCAATTTTTGAAATTTTCTTTATATTTTCCTAAAATGTTATTAAAAAATAACTATATTCTTATTTATTTGCAGTCAAAGATTTTTAAACCCTCCAAGAGACATAGGAATTAAATCCATTAAAACATCCAAAAAATACACTTTCCCGTGAAGAAATGTATACATATATAGAAACCCTCATGGAATGATACTTCTCTCAATAGTATGGAAACCCTCATCATAAAATTCTTTTATTCTTCAATTCCAACCTCCATTCTACTCAACTAGAATCATGGTTATTTAAAGATACAAGAAACTTTATCTAGAAGATCAATAAAGTATCACCTAACATTAATCTATAGATATATATTTATAGTAACATCATTTAGTATGATATGATGATATAATATCCAATTATTTTCATTTTACTCAAAAGAAACCCATATATATCAACATGTTAAACATTAAATATCATCCTATTAACAAAATCTATGAAATTATTAATCTTGTGTCTCATATTGAGGAACTGAGACTTTGAAAACTTTTTTATGAGAAACCCTTATGCATATTTCTATTAACATTTTTGTAAGTATCTTTTTTCTTTAACATATGATTGTAAGGTTTTTTTCTTTTGATAAAACATTGAAGGCCCTTTAAAAAATATCATAAAAATGCTTCTAAAATATCTTATGTATCACCTAATGTTCATTCCATTATCATAATTTTTTTATTAAGGTGTCTTCTTTATTCTTTAAATATCTTATATATATAGGTAATGGTAATTCCTTTTCTACATTTCATTAGCATATATCATCTGTATCAAGAATATATTACATAACAATGTAAAATATTTTCCATTTGAAATTTTTAGTGTGAGATTTAGAATATCTTCTATTTTAATTTGGATATGTTATGTTATATAAAAAAACCTCACATATGAGATAAAAAATGATATGTATCATATTTTATATTTTATAGAAATTTTCTAATTCTTTAACTTCATCTCAAAACACTATATATAAAATTCAAAAAAAACATACATATTACATTGTCTATTTTTTTACTTCATCCATGAATTCCAGAACATCTTCAAATTGTCTCAGAATCTCTTCAATCATTATTAGGAATTATTCTTCCAAATAAGCACAGTATGCATTCTCATCTAACCTATAAAATGTGTATATTCATGCCTTCTTCACTTTTGTATATATTTCTAATGTGTATTCACTACAGGAAAACTAAATATTTGCGACGGGCGATTTGCGACGGGATCCCGTCGCAAAAGGTCTTTTGCGACGGGGCTCCGTCGCAAATAGGTGTTTTTGCGGCGGTCCCGTCGCAAAAAGAGTATTTGCGACGGTATTTTTCCCCCGTCGCAAATGAGTTTTCGTTTATATATAAAAAAGGTATTCGCGACGGGTCGTCGCAGATATATTAGTTGCGACGGGTCAGAATCCCGTCGCAAATGCAAAATTTAAAAAATACTTGCGACGAAGGTATTTGTGACGGACCGTCGCAGAAAGGTTTTCCCGACGGGTATTCATCCCGTCGCAAATGGTACAGTAAAAAAACATTTACGACGGGAAATCCCGTCGCAAATATTAAAAAAAAAATAATAAATAAAATAATAATTACAAATCGTATAATATTATATAAAAATAATAATAATATTAATAATATAAAAAAATTATATTATTATAATATAAATAAAAATATATATATAATATAATTATGAAATATTAATATAAAATAATAATAATATGAATATAAATAATATAATATAATATAATAATACTAATATTAATAATATAAAAAATTAATATATTATTATTATTATTAAACTATCTATATAATATTAATATTAATATTAATAATATAAATAAATTATATTATTATAATATTAATAATAAAAAATATATATAATATAATTATGAAATATTAATATCAAAAAATAATAATAATATGAATATAAATAATATAATATTATATATTATGAAATATTATGAAATATTAATATCAAAAAATAATAATAATAGTACTAATATTATTAATATAAAAAATTAATATAATAATATTATTATTAAAATAAACATACATATTTATGAAAAAATAATATTAATATTATTAATATTAATAAAATTATAAAATTATAAACTTCTCAATATTAACAATAAATATAAAATATTAAAAGTAATATTACTAAAATAAGCAGACATTAAAAATAATACTAATAAGTAATAATATATTAAAAAAATAAAAACAAATTAAATCATGTAATATTCGTACCAATATGAAAGAGGAATTGTAAATAGTTAATATGATAATAAACTACGAACTCAAATGTTTATTACATCTAAAAAAATCACTGGGGTGGATAATCTGGAGGACCTGGAGGAGGTGGTGGAGGAAACTTCATCCCTAAACTATGAGTCAGACGACGCATATACTCCATATACTCCTGATGTTGCTCCTCATATCGACGTCTCTCCTCATCCTACTGCTGACGCATCTGCTCCTGCCATTGACGCATCTCCTCATCATGCTGATGACGCATCTTCTCCTGCCCCTGACGCAAATCCTCTATAAGCTGACTCTGAGCACGCAGTTGCTCCTGATACTGTGAGGCAGAAGGTGATGTCTCTCCACGAGCTCCTCTCGAGCTGGACGCTGACATCGCAGCAGTACCATAATAAGCTTCAGGAGTCAATGAGAGCTGATACCAACTACTTGGCCCTTTTCGAAACCATATTGGGTCACCTGCATCCATGTCGTCTCATCAAAATGGTGGGCACTAGTCTAATCACCCGTCTCGTCTTGACTCTCAGCCTGTGTCTGAGAGGTCGCAGCCTCATATGACTCCTTAAGTTTCAATTAGAAATTAAAATAATGAAAAGATTATATGCATTTAATTTTCAAACTGAAAAGAAAATAATACTGACCACAATCTGACGTTGGTGGTCACCTCTAATCTCTCCAGTAGTCGGGTCAGTGTACATCCTCCGATAAACGCCGTACGCCGAAATACCGGGCTGCTCAGATTCCTATATGAATATAAAATAAACTGTTTATATTTAAAGTTGTATAAAATATTAAAAAAAGTACTTACTAGACGCTCTCTATGCGCACTGAATGTACGACTACCGGCTCGATGCGTCACCTCTTGTCTCCCCCTATTCTGTCGACCCAATGCAGATCTCATCTGAAACCCACCACCCAACCAGTGTGTACATAATCCATCCCAAACGTGAGATTAAATGTACTCTGGTCAGTGGGCTCTATAGGACTCATCAAATTCTGTCACTCCGGCTTTCTTCACAGTCGTCTTTCTCAAATTATGCAAAAACTGACGGAAACGGTCACGCATAGACACCACCCATGCCGCATGGATAGTGGAACGCATGCTCTCGTCAATGGGATACCATAAACCCTAATATAAAGTTATTAATGAATTAAATTTCAAAATAAATAATATTTAATTACATACCAGCCAATGATCGAACATGGCGGCCTGCACATCAGCGGGAATCTGATCTCATGTGAAAAATAATTGCGCAAGATAGCGCTCCCCTATCCAATATCTATATGCATAAAACTGTGGAAAAAGAACAAATAATCAAATAATTATAATATTAATAAATTATAATGAAAGATAACTAAAATACATAGGTTACCATACCACCGCGTGTGCGCATCGAATCCAAGAGGTGGACATCGCTCCGGGATAGGATTTGGAATCATCAGTCTAGCAAGACCACGACCCCTTCGAGTGATCCCTGTAGTGCCAACGGCCTGAGGGTCAGATGACTCAAAAACCTCATCATCCATAGGTAGATCAACCTCCAGCAACTGACGATATGTTTCTAAGTCCATCTGAAACATGAAATGATTTTTATTAGCAAACAGTTGAAAATAACTATTATGTATAGATATATATTTGTTATGATTCTAACCATCATTTTACTGTGTTAATGTTCATCTTCATCATCATCTTCATAGTTTTCAATGTCAATCTCTTCATCTTCCTCATCAACATCATCAATTTCTATATTAGTTTCACTTTCATCGTCTCTTGTCATTTCAAATTCAGTTGTAACATCATTGACAACATCATCACCATCGACCCTTAACTGTGGGGTGTCATCCTTGATATTCATGTCTCTTTTTGAAAAAGATGTGTTTTGAGGAGTGTCTTGAAAAATTTCATTTCCTTGCACTTTGGTGGAACCACATTCAGTTTGAGTAAACTGATTTTCTCGAGATTTAACTTTTATTATACTCCACCAATCATCCAACTCTTTTGCAGTAGCACAGTATTTTGCATAATAAATTTGATGTGCCTGATGAGCCAATAAAAATGGTTCATTTACTGCAAGAAGACTTTTATGTTTAATATCAACAATTTCATGAGTCGGATGAATACGCAAGCCTCTCTCAGTATCCATCCATCGACATTTAAACATTATTACATAATTTTGTCCCAAATAACACAGTTCAATAATTTCTTCAAGCATGCCGTAAAAGTCAACTTAAATATCTCTATGATGTGATCCCTTCAAACAAACACCACTATTCATTGTTTTCTTTGATTCCCTATATGCACGTGTATGAAAGCGATAACCATTCACCACATATGAATTATAAGATTTAACCATTTTGGATGGTGGGCTACTCAATATACGCAATCGACTATCAATCTTATCAGCATGTACAGATACCTGAAAATTTGTAAAACATTTATCACTATTACAAGTAATAAATTTATTTTATATTTAAAACCAAAAAATAATGTATGTTACCAGTTTTTGAAACCAGTAGGCAAAAAAAATTTGCCGACGTTCTTCTAAGCCAGCTGCTGTAATTTGTGGAAATTATTTCTTGATATGATCATCATATAACCTACAAATACAATATGATTAATTTATTGTAACAGAATCTATAGAATAAGTGATAAGAGCACTCGATGTACAATTGGTGACATTTCTTCACAGTTGAGTAGAACATATGTATGAGCTTTATGATGTTCATCATCTGAAAGTCATCTATCATGAACTCCACCAAAGCCAAGTTCGGGCTGATTGACAACTGATAATTGATTGTTCATATCATCATCAACATTCCCCTCATTTCGACCCATGCGGTTAAATTTTGAAGGATATTTAGATTCAAAATAATGAGAGCAGAATAAAGCAATTTCTTCTTGCAAATAAGCTTCAGCAATTGAGCCTTCAACTGATGCTTTGTTACGGACTTTTTTTTCAATTTCTGCATGCATCTCTCAAATGGGTACATCCATCGAAACTGAACCAGACCTCCACATTTTGCTTCATGTGGAAAATGTAATATCAAATGTTCCATCGATTCAAATAAATTCGGCGGAAATATTTTTTCCAATTTGCATATAATTACAACAACAGCTTCTTCAAGTTTTCTTAGTGTATCATAGTCTGTTGTCGCCGCACACATGTCTCGGAAAAAATATGATATATCTGTTATCAAATCCCAAATCTTAGAATTCAACAAACCACTTAATCCAATAGGTATAAGTCTTTCCATTATAACATGACAGTCATGACTTTTTAATCCGGTAATATGACCATTTTTAACACATCTTCCCAAGTTGGAAGCATAGTCATCTGGAAGTCTCAAATCTTCAATCCACTAAAAAAATAATAAGCGACTCTCTTTGGTCAGTTTATAAGCTACTTTTGTCTTCATTAATCTCTGTGATCTGACATTTTCAAACAATTCAAGTTCTGGTCGCCTGTAAATTTGGGCAAGATCTAATCGTGCCTTTACATTATCTTTGGTTTTACCCGGTGTATCCAAAACTGTATGAAATAAATTATCAAAACAGTTCTTCTCAATATTTATGACATCCAACAAGTGTCGGACCAACAAATCAGACCAATATGGCATATTCCAAAAAATGCTCTGTTTTGTCCAATTGTGTTCTTTCCCAAAACCATGAATTTTTTGTTGGTTTATTGTCGGTCCAAAAGTGATAGAAGGTAATGAATATACAACTGATTGTAACTCTATACCTGAGATCATTTTTGGAGGTTCATCTCTTTCAATTCTGCCTTTTCTAAAATGAGATTTATTCCTCCGAAAAGGATGATCGATTGGAAGAAATCTGTGATGACAGTCAAAATAGCAAGGTTTTTTTCCATTCACGAGCATAAATGATTTGTTGTCTCCCATACAGTAAGGACATGATTTTGGACCATGTGTACTCCAGCCAGATAACATACCATATGTTGGGAAGTCACTAATTTTTCACATCAAAGCAGCTTTCATTACAAAATTCTGTTTCGCAGCAGCATCATATGTACCAACACCATGACTCCACAATAAATTTAACTCATCAATCAATGGTTTCAAATAAACATCAATATTCTTTTTCGGATGTCCTGGGATTAATAATGTCAAAAAGATATAAGGATCTTTCATCAACATCCTTGGAGGCAAATTGTACGGAGTTATAAAGACAGGCCAACAGGAATACTGACTACCAAAAGATCCAAATGGACAAAAACTGTCAGTAGAAAGACCCAATCGCACGTTCCAGGATTCTAAAGCAAAAGACGGATGCACTTGATCAAAATGTTTCCATGAATCACCATCAGATGGATGAATCAAGCTTTTACCATTTGAAATATTGGTTTTGTTCCATGACATCATTGTCGCTGTGTTCTGAGACATAAATAAACACTTCAACCTGGGTGTAAGCGGGAAATATCTCAACTGTTTTATAGGAATCAATCCAGACTTCCCTAATTGAGCTTCTTTATACCTCGATTTTCCACATGTGGGACAACTATATAATGACTCATTTTCACCAGAATATAAGATGCGATCGTTTGAACATGCATGGATCTTCTGATAACTAAGGCCTAGATTACGAACGAGTCTTTTGCTCTCATAATAATTAGCAGGCAGCACATTTCCTTTAGGTAACAGTGCTTTAACCAAAGAAAATATCTGATCAAAACAGTTATTTGACATTCCATTATCTGATTTAATATCCATAAATTTTGCAACTGCTTCTAATTTTCTTATCTTACAACCAGGATATAATGCATCCTCAGCAGACCTGAACAACTCAGCAAATTCAGATGGTGCCAACTCGGGAGGTAAATCAACATCATCCTCGATTTCTGTTTGTTGAACGGATGACCCTGCAACATCATGTACTAAATTCTGAAACCGTGATGGATCCTAAATCAAATTATTAGTATATTCTCTAGAACTGCGTTCACCGTGTTGATACCAAAAAATATAATCTGATTGAAAACCATAATGCAAGAGATTTTTCCCAACGATGTCAAATGTCTCAAACATTCTCAGAGCACATTTTTTACAAGGACACTTAATTGTCCCTTCTGAAACAAATTCCGGGTTTGATGATGTAAATGATAAGAAAGCTTCAACGCCATCAACATATACAGGATTTAAACTAGAACCGTTTGGATTTCTGCACTGATTTATCCAAGCATGATCATCTAATAATGATTGATGTCGATTTCCTTGTTCCATATTCATATATATGTTTCTACAAAATTTAAAACCATTACTGTTGTTAAATAATTTGATATAAGAAACAATATCCTAAAAAAGAAGATACATAATTACAGTTATTTATTAGTAATTACCAATAATTATAGGTGACACAGTTAGTTTGTAATCATCCCCACTAATTATTATTAATTTAGCAATACTTGGAAAAATGAAATATTCTTGAATAATGAAATAAAATTTTTTAATCATCGTTGTGGAGATTATATTACTAATTATTCTGATTTTTCCGACGGCTCATCTCTTTTTAACTTTCTCCCGACTGAAATCAGTATGAAAAATTTTCTCTGACATACGTTAGAGCACATTTTTCATACTGATTTCAGTGGGAGAAAGTAGCAAAGATATGAGACGTTGAACAAAAGGTAGTCGTCAATCCGCTGGAAATTGTGCCAATTTATAACCATGTACTTGAATTTATTTTATTTTTGATTAATTTTATTAGTAATTATTACTAATTATTACAAATCTCAATATTTCCAACAGATTTTTCTCTATTCTTAACATGTTAAAATCTTAAAGAGTCGTCAATTTTCAGGTCATGCCCAATAAAAAGTTTGCGTCAACCTTGTCCAATTTAAACTCTATAATTGTCCTTACATGGTTGATCATCTCGCAAGTAGTGTTGCAATAGGACGACACAAGTAATGAGAAAGGCATGACTTGGGTTGTCCTATTGCAACGCTACTTGCAAGGTGATCAACCAAGCAAGAACAATTATAGAGTTTACATTGGACACGGTTGACGCAAACTTTTTATTGGGCATGACCTGAAAATTGGCGACCCTTTAAGATTTGAACTGTTAAGAATAAAGAAAAACTTGTTGAAAATATTGATAATTGTAATATTTTATAAATTTTTTATAATTTTAATAATATTAATATTTTTTTATAAATATTAAACATATAATAATAAAATAATTATATTATAAGTATTATTTAACTATTAATATTAGAGTAATATAATATTTTATATTATGTTACTATTTATGTTACTAATTATATTACTAATTATGTTACTAATTAGAAATGCGAAGATATGCATATAGGTCGGGTGGTTAATCAATCAATGAATAGAAAAACAAACGTAATTGACCACTCATCTACCTCAATTTTCTTTTCATTTGTGTGTTGAGGTTGACAGGAAACTTCTACCTCCACATGTAATATGTGCTTTTACTGTCAAAATTATAAACATCTTCACCTCTATATTGGCGAGGAGGTTGATAATTTTGACAGTAAAAGCAGATATTACATGTGGAGGTAGAAGTTTCCTGTCAAGTCTCAACACACAAATGAAAAGAAAATTTAGGTAGATGAGCGGGCAATCACGTTTCCAAATTTTCCTAATTGTTTCCTAATTTTCCTAATTGTTTCCTAATTTTCCTAATTGTTTCCTAATTATCCTAATTGTTTCCTAATTATCCTAATTGTTTCCTAATTATCCTAATTGTTTCCTAATTATCCTAATTGTTTCCTAATTATCCTAATTGTTTCCTAATTATCCTAATTGTTTCCTACTTATCCTAATTATTTCCTAATTATCCTAATTATTTCCTAATTATCCTAATTGTTTCCTAATTATCCTAATTGTTTCCTAATTATCCTAATTGTTTTCTGATTATCCTAATTGTTTCCTAATTATCCTAATTATTTCCTAAATTAAATCTAATTGTTTCCTAATTATCCTAATTGTTTCCTAATTATCCTAATTTTTTCCTAAATTAAATCTAATTGTTTCCTAAATTAAATCTAATTGTTTCCTAAATTAAATCTAATTGTTTCCTAAATTGAATCTAATTGTTTCCTAATTAAATCTAATTGTTTCCTAATTAAATCTAATTGTTTCCTAATTAAATCTAATTGTTTCCTAATTAAATATAATTGTTTCCTAATTAAATCTAATTGTTTCCTAATTAAATCTAATTGTTTCCTAATTAAATCTAATTGTTTCCTAATTATTTTAATTGTTTCCTAATTATTTCTAATCAATTAAATCTAATTATTTCCTAATTATTTGATAATTATTTTAATTAAATCTAATTATTTCTTAATTATTTGATAATTATATATTTATTTCTAATTATTACCAAAACATCCTCCGGGAGTGTCGAGCCAAGAGTGCAGCAAGGCCCGTTGTCGTGTACCAGGTTACCCCAAGTCAAGCTCGAAACATCTTGTCAGAGTTTTCACTCCTAGGTACATTTGTGCCAGAGCCGCCTCTACTTGTTCGTATTCAGACAATGATTATTTGGTACAACCACATAAACTAATTGTACTATATAGCTAAACATTCTATTAAAAAAATAAAATTATCAATTATCAATAAAATTAACAATTAAAAATAATTTAACAATTAAGAAAATATAAATACGTTTAGTAATATGCGCCTTCTAACTCCTTCCTTCCTCTTCTCGAAAGAAAAAATTAAAACAAAATAAAAATCTACTCAAAACTGAAAATTAGAGAGAGAGAAGAATAGAGATCTGAATGTTATGGAAAAAACGGATGGGTGTATATATATGTTAGATTATTTGCGACGATCGTATTTGCGACAGTATCCCGTCACAATACCTAGTATTTGCGACGGGATACACTAGTGCAGAAAACATTTTTTACGTCGGTTATTTTTTATTATTTACGTCGGTTTTTAGGCGACGTTAATACGGACGACGTTATAAATAACGTTTTTTACGTCGGTTATTGAAAACCCGACGTAATATCCCTAACATCACGGTGGTTATCACGTCGGTTCATATAATAACCGACGTGATAAATATGCGCGGGGGGGCTTTATCACGTCGGTTATTCCCTAAACCGACGTGATAAAACGCCTGGGATATCGTTTATCACGTCGGTTATGTCATAACCGACGTGATAAACCCTTCCCCTGGCCTATTATCACGTCGGTTTCTTAAATAACCGACGTGATAAAAAGGCCTGGGAAACGTTTTAGCACGTCGGTTATCCAATAACCGACGTGGTAAATCGATTCCCAGGCCTTTTAGCACGTCGGTTATATTAAGAACCGACGTGATAAAAGCCCCGGGAACGGTTTATCACGTCGGTTATAGAAAAACCCGACGTGATAAACCCCTACCGATTTAGTTACCACGTCGGTTATAAAATAACCGACGTGAAAGAAATTTTTTTTTTTAAATAATTGCACTGCTCTCACCAAAAAGCAACCAGAAACCAAACAAAAATAACCATGCCAGCCCTCCCCCAAGCCCCAACTGAACCCCACCCTCATCTATACCCACCTAACAACCTGGCCAGCCCTCCCCCACCACATTGGAGCCCCACCACAACCCTTGGACACCCCCCCACCCCTTGGACAGCCCCCCCACCCTCATTTACACCCCCACGACCCCTAGTATAGCCTCAAACACCCATTGGACACCCCTCCCATATCCCTTGGACACCCTCCACCCCTTGGACACCCCCCCACCCCTTGGACAGCCCCCCCACCCTCATTTACACCCCCAAGACCCCTAGTACAGCCTCAAACACCCATTGGACACCCCCCCACACCTTGACAGCCCTCCCAGACCCCTTGGACACCCCCCCCCCCCCCCGACCCCTGGACACCCCCCCGAGCCCTTGGACAGCCCCAAACACCCCTTGGACACCCCTCCCATATCCCTTGGACACCCCCCCACCCCTTGGACACCCCCCCACCCCTTGGACAGCCCCCCCACCCTCATTTACACCCAACCGGCCCCTTGGACAGAACTCCCAGACACCTTGGACGCCACTCCCATATCCCTTGGACACCCCCCCACCCCTTGGACACCCCCCACCCCTTGGACAGCCCCCCACCCTCATTTACACCCAACCGGCCCCTTGGACAGAACTCCCAGACACCTTGGACACCACTCCCATATCCCTTGGACACCCCCCCACCCCTTGGACACCCCCCCCCCACCCCTTCGACAGCCCCCCCACCCTCATTTACACCCCCCCGAACACTAAGACAGCCCCAAACACCCCTTGGACACCCCTCCCATATCCCTTGGACACCCCCCCACCCCTTGGACACCCCCCCACCCCTTGGACAGCCCCCCACCCCCTGGACACCCCCCCGACCCCTTGGAAACCCCCCTACCCCTTGGAAACCCCCCCATCCCCTTGGACAGCCCCAAACACCCCTTGGACACCCCTCCTATATCCCTTGGACACCCCCCCCCCACCACTTGGACACCCCCCCACCCCTTGGACAGCCCCCCCCCCCCCCACCCTCATTTACACCCAACCGACTCCTTGGACAGCCCCAAACACACCTTGGACACCCCTCCCATATCCCTTGGACACCCCCCACCCCTTGGACACCCCCCCACCCTCATTTACACCCCCCCCCCCCCCCCCGACCCCTAGGACAGCCCCAAACACACCTTGGACACCCCTCCCATATCCCTTGGACACCCCCCAAACACCCACCCACCCCCTTGGAACCTCTCCCCCCATACCAAAATCCAGACCAGAAAAACCATCAACAGTAGACCAAAACAAGAAGTAGAGAAAAATTAAACATTCACTTATATAACATTCAAAACTTACACTGTCAACTTCAAAAAAAACTAAATCCAACCTAAACGACTACGAAATACACAATTACATTGACAATATTCAAAATTACATTTTACATTACAAACAACTAAAAGTCAATCAAACCTGTAAAATAATTTGACCACTCCACTTGTAAGTGTTTGATATCTTCAGCAGTAAAGGGTTGAGGGTCATCAAAAAGCTACAAAGGAAAAGGATAGTAGTCAACGTGTATAATGAATAAATCAAATTGAAATATTATGAGAAAGAGGAAATCTTACCAGGTCAAAACTCAGAACTGTCCCAGTTGTTATTATTTCATACATAAATCTTAACATGTAATATCCGCATTCGATGATGCCTTGTTTCTCATGATATTTCTGTTTGAATGAGTGTAAATTCAATATATTATTTTTATGTAATAAATCAAAATGTATAAATTATAAATGGATATTTACCTTCGCATGTACATATTTGATCTTGAAATTCTTTTTCTTTGCGCTTTTTCGAAAGTGGACCCATGCCCTGTTAGAAAATAATACGAATGGGGTAAATTTAAAATTCATTATAATATATAAAACTATTGTGAAATTGAAACTTACGTTTCCAATATATTCTTAAAACTTTCTCGCACATCATCATGGAGAGAGCATATCCAATAAAGTGTTTTCTCCCTAGGGCAAAAAACCCCTAACATCCAATGATCCCTGATAAAAGGAAATTTAACGTTAGTGGTTTTTTATGTTAAAATATAATTAACTCTTTGAGAGGGATGTGTTTCATACCTCTCACAAAAAGGCATCATCCAACACTGTGTGATTACATTCTTTTCAAATCTATCAGCAATATAAATCATTCTTTGTTCCTCATCCAATGCACATGCTTCAGGGGAAATCAATTGTGGGTCCACGAATCCATATACATCTGTCAGCTCATTCCTCTCACAAATTTTATACAGATACCTAATACAAAGCAGACATAAGTATACATTTTTAATAAATATAACGCAAGGAAAAGGTGTTAAGACTTACATGATAAAAATTTGCACCACGTTGATGCCCAACTTATCTCCAGTGACAAACTCCATGATATCAGTTTTCATAATCCCCACACATAGTTCACGTCCACAGACATGAGCTTCCATTGTAAAGTCATAATGATCCGCCAACAAATTTGAATATCTTGACAATTTGTCAAGACTGCTAGTATCTGCATCTGATGTCATAGCTATTTGTCTTTGTTGTTGTCTATACAGTATTTCTTTACCTTTGAAGTATTCCTGTAAAAATAAATTGAAAAATATATTAGTTTTCAAATGATAAAACATTAATAAAAATATAAAATAAAAGATATAACATCCATAC
Organism: Viscum album; assembly: GCA_963277665.1. Classification (NCBI taxonomy): domain Eukaryota; kingdom Viridiplantae; phylum Streptophyta; class Magnoliopsida; order Santalales; family Viscaceae; genus Viscum; species Viscum album. Next base: position 855,727,283 of record OY728155.1, on the reverse strand, counting down.
CTCTATGGTAATGAGTCGAAGAAGTCTGGATGGCCAAAGTAAAAAATGGCCGATACTATGTCCAACTGTCGTCACCTCATCTGTAGGTAATGGTATCCGAGCTGATCTATCTATAATATCCTGTACAGTGACCCTCTGATTCTCTACCTCTAACTGTTGATGATGAACTGTATCTCCTATACAATATACCATCCCATATGCAACTATATGATGTTGAGGATCATCAACATACAACTCACAATAAGTAGGTAGCTGCGGCGGAGGAGGAGGATCAAAAATGGGGTCCGCAGGCTGAGGTGGGGGAGTGGGAGCTACTGGGAGAGGTGGAGTGGGAGCTGCACCCTGAAATTGTCTTTGCAAGTCTGCAAACATTAACTGCACCGATGCTCTAATCTTGTCCTCCATTGTCGCATTAATATTATGGACTTCAGCCTCCAAGGATTCTATTTTTTTTTATAAACTCCCTCAACGTTAGAAGTTTAGGAACGTGGCAACACTTTTCTTACCGATACACCTGCCGGATATCCTCTTACACGGCCAGGATGTTCGGGCTTTCCCAATGCCACAGATAAAATATCTTCCCTCCCAGATGGTGTAAATGTCCCCTGTGAACTCTGCTCCTCAAGAGAGTCCTGTAATAATTAATTGAACATTTCTATAATGATTGGAAATATATGACGAAAATAGTAAACTTAAATAAATAAAATAGATATCTTACAATCCTCTCAACTACGAGTCTCGATTCTTCCGAAAGATATTGTCCTTTTTTGCCCTTCCGATCTCTTTTCCATTTCTCATGTCTAGATGGAGGGGATGGAGGGGCCTCCTCTCCAGAGCTTGAAGACTCAGCTCTTAGTTGTTGAAATTTTTCTGCCATCATTTGTTCTTCCAATAATGCATACCCTCCCCGAGATAAACTATGAGGGTATACATTTTTAGATTGGATCTCTTGATGAGCTTTCCTTGTTTGCTGTAAATTAAGAATAAGTAATCATTAACAAAACAATAATAAGATCATTTATATAAGAAAGCTTATAAAAGTTTACATTGCCCTTACCAAAAATGATTCTTTTCTTCTACTTTTAAAAAATTGTCTCCATGTGTCTTCATCTATAAAAGGATATATACGACATGGATTCTCACGACTCCTATGACCATAAATGAAATCAGATGAGAGGGTTGATTTGAAATCCCTCCATCTCCTAGCAGCCAACGATAAGCATTTCTTCCTGACTCCTCCAGTGTCAGGAATATCAAATGTCATCTGATAAAAAAGAGGTTAAAAATATTATATATACTAGAAACATTTAAAGAACAGTCAAACAATAGCAAAAGATCTTACCAAAATGGTCTCCCACAGCTGAGAAATTATCGCCTTATCCACACTTCTCCAATCATCATAGAGAATGCTTACTTTGCTCTTAGCCTGAGTTGCTACAAAACCCTTAAAATCTTTAGCATTTGGACCTCTAGGAAGATCATCATCATCAAACTCCACGACTATCCTCTCCTCCTTCGTACGGGCAAGTGATAATTTTGGTAAACATGTGCACCCACGCTTACCAACCTTTGAACTCTTTTTCGTAATAGGAGCATGTGAATGTTCCTCCCCAGATGTATGACCAATACGCTTATCTCCAGAATCATGTGGCTGATCAACTGATTGATCTGTCATTTTCCTTCAAATCAAAAAAACAAACATTAGTTCACAAATAGAAAAGTGTACTAAATTACATAATAGTAAACATTGGTAATATGGTAAGCATGTTAAACAATGATAAACATGGTAAACACAGGCAAAAGGTTGCCAAGGAGTTGGCCCAAGAAAGCTGAAAAGTGGACTCACTGAGTCCACCGGTCAGCCGGTGTGAGCTCACCGGCCAGCCGGAGGACCCAGGCAGTAGACTTGCCCACTGCCTGGTGCCACCGGCCGGCCGCTGGCTCACCACCGGCCGGCCGGTGGACTAGACAGCCTTCCTCTGTCTGGACCACCGGCCGGCCGCTGGATCACCACCGGCCGGCCGGTGGACCAGACAGAGAGCCTTCCTCTCTGTCTGGACCACCGGTCGGCCGCTGGCTCATCACCGGCCGGCCGCTGGTGATCCAGACAGAGAGGAAGGCTCTCTGTCTGGTCCACCGGCCGGCCGGTGGTGATCCAGCGGCCGGCCGGTGGACCAGACAGAGCCTTCCTCTCTGTCTGAACCACCGGCCGGCCGCTGGCTCAACACCGGCCGGCCGCTGGTGATCCAGACAGAAAGGAAGTCTCTCTGTCTGGTCCACCGGCCGGCCGGTGGTGATCCAGCGGCCGGCCGGTGGTCCAGACAGAGAGGAAGGCTCTCTGTCTGGACCACCGGCCGGCCGCTGGCTCAGCACCGGCCGACCGGTGGACCAGACAGAGCTTTGTTCTGGACCACTGGCCAACTGGTGATCCACCACCGGCCAGCCGGTGCGCCCAGGACTTCTCCTCTTTACGGTTTTTATTGTTTTATCGTTTTGGTTTGATACATGTTTTAATAAGTAAAAAGTTTACAGTATCTAACATTATATGAAAAAACTAAATGTAAACAAGAAATAAAAAGTTGGAGGAAAATACATTTCTAAATGACAAAGTATAAAAATTGCATCCTTTTCCAAAATGTTCAAAGCATTCACATCAATCGCCTTGTTGCAAATTGAATTGAAAAAATAACACAACCTCATTATAGTCTTTATGACACGGATGGGCAATATTCCACGCAGTGCAACTGGTAGAATTTGTTTCATCATGACGTGACAATCATGTGATTTCATACCTATCAACTTCAAGTTTTTCAATGAGACAAAATTTTTTACATTTGAAGAATAACCTTGAGGCACTTTGATATCATGAAGACACTGACAGAAGCTACTTTTCTCCCTCTTCGATAATGTATGACAAGTCGGGGGAAGAAATGTTCGTCTTCCTTTAGGAGTGGGAGCTAACTCCAAACGTATTCCCATTGACAGTAGGTCTAACCTTGCATTCAACCCATCTTTTGTCTTTCCTTTAATATCTAGCAATGTTCCGATCAAAGAATCACAGATATTCTTCTCCACGTGCATGACATCAATATTATGTTTGACTTCATGATACCTCCAATATGGTAGCTCAAAAAATATTGACCTTTTCTTCCAAATATGTCTATCATTACCAGATTTCTGTGTCTTTCCCAATGTCACATCAAGGTTTTTCACCCTCTCAAAATACAATTCTGGGGATAAAGGTTGAGGAGCAGTATCAAATTCTTGTGAGCCATTGAATGCCTTTTTTAGTCTTCTATAAGGGTGATCCATAGGCAAAAACTTTCGATGACCCATGTACACTGTTTTCCTCCCATGATGCAATTGACAATATGACGTCTGTTGTTCGCAAATTGGACATGCTTTATGCCCTTTAACACTGTATCCAGACAAATTTCCATATGCTGGGAAGTCATTTATAGTGAATAGAAGCACTGCATGCAGTTGAAAATATTCCATTTTATAAGAATCATACACCCTAATACCATCAGCCCATAACAGTTTCAAATCATCAATCAGCGGTGACAAGTATACATCAATATCATTGCCGGGTTGCTTTGGACCAGAGATCATGATACTCAACATGACATATTTGCGCTTCATACAAACTTCAGGAGAGAGGTTGTAAATTACCAATAAAACAGGCCATGAACTATGTGTGCTACTGAGGGTTCGGTATGGATTCATTCCATCTGTGCACAAGCCTAGTCTCAGATTTCTAATTTCATTTCCAAATGTAGGGTACTGGGCATCAATTTTCTTCCATTGTGGACAATCAGCTGGATGACGTATTTTTCCATCACATACCCGCTCATCAGCATGCCATCTTAACCTTTTTGCATCATGTGAATTAGCAAATAAACGTTTGAAACGAGGAATTATAGAAAGATACCAAAATACCTTTGAAGGGAGCTTTGTAATCTCTACATCAGCTTGTGATTTTTCTTTCACCTTATACCGTGATGTCCCACATTTAGGACACTCTTTCAGAAATTCATATTCCTTCCTATATATAATGCAGTCATTCGGACAGGCATGTATTTTCCTGTATCCCAATCCCATCGGGCATAATATTTTTTTGGCCTTATAATGTGAATCTGGAAGATCGTTATCTTTTGGAAGAATGTATTTCATCAATTGTAGCAGCTCTGTAAAACTTTTGTCACTCCATCCATGTTTCGCCTTCAGGTTAATCAATCTTAACACCGCCGACAAAACTGTAAAATCTGTACAACCAGGATATAATGGTTTTTCGGCATCACCATATAGACGTGCAACTGTCGGTTCTATCTCAATTTGTTCTGCTACAATATCGCGAATCATTTCTTCAATTCCATCGGAGTTACCATCTTGCGATTCATTATCATCAGTGACATTCTGTCCAGTTTCGCCATGCCAAATCCAAGGGTTGTAACTCGGATTGAAACCATGACAAATCAGATGATCTTTTATCTCTCTACTTTTCAACTTCTTCATATTCAGACATTTCAGGCATGGACAGAAAAAAATGTCACTACTTGGAACATTTCGTTTAGCAAATTCCAAAAAGGCATCAACACCTTCCTCATATTCATTGCTCATTCGATGTGCCGTAATCCAACTTCGACTCATTATTACCTATAACAAATAGCAAAAATATATATATTTTTTAGATAAGACAAATATATGTTTATATGAAAAAAATCATAATTTGAATGTAAACAATTTTGAAATATAAAACAAATCGATGTGTAAACCCCCCTGGACACCCCCCGACCCCTCTGGACAGCCCCCCACCCCTCCTGGACACAACCCCCACCCCCGACCTGCTTGGACACCCCCCAACCCTCTGGACAGCCCCCCCACCCCTCCTAAACACCACCCCCACCCCCTACCCCCTTGGACACCCCCCTGGACACCCCCAACGCCCACCCACACCCTTGGACAGCCCCCCACACCCACCCACCCCCTTGTAAACCCCCCCTGGACACCCCCCGACCCCTCTGGACAGCCCCCCACCCCTCCTGGACACCACCCCCCACCCCCTACCCCCTTGGACACCCCCCTGGACATCCCCCAACCCTCTGGGCAGCCCCCCCCACCCACCCGGACAACCCCAAATACCCTCTGGAGAGGCCGCCACCCACTTGGACAGCCCCCCACACCCATCCACCCCCTTGGACAGCCCCCCACACCCATCCACCCCCTTGGACACCCCCCTGGACACCCCACCGACCCCTCTGGACAGGCCGCCACCCCCTTGGACAGCCCCCCACACCCACCCATCCCCTTGGACACCACCCTGGACACCCCCCGACCCCTCTGGACAGCCCCCGACCCCTCTAGAAAGCACCCCCACCCCTCCTGGACACAACCCCCCACCCCCGACCTGCTTGGACACCCCCCTGGACACCCCCCAACCCTCTGGACAGCCCCTGACCCCTTTGGACAGCCCCCCACCCCTCCTGGACACCACCCCCCACCCCCTACCCCCTTGGACACCCCCCTGGACACCCCCCAACCCTCTGGGCAGCCCCCCCACCCACCCGGACAACCCCAAATACCCTCTGGAGAGGCCGCCACCCACTTGGACAGCCCCCCACACCCATCCACCCCCTTGGACAGCCCCCCACAGCCATCCACCCCCTTGGACACCCCCCTGGACACCCCACCGACCCCTCTGGACAGGCCGCCACCCCCTTGGACAGCCCCCCACACCACCCATCCCCTTGGACACCACCCTGGACACCCCCCGACCCCTCTGGACAGCCCCTGACCCCTCTAGAAAGCACCCCCACCCCTCCTGGACACAACCCCCCACCCCCGACCTGCTTGGACACCCCCCTGGACACCCCCCAACCCTCTGGACAGCCCCCCCACCCCTCCTAAACACCACCACCCACCCCCTACCCCCTTGGACACCCCCCTGGACACCCCCCAACACCCACCCACACCCTTGGACAGCCCCCCACACCCACCCACCCCCTTGTAAACCCCCCTGGACACCCCCCGACCCCTCTGGACAGCCCCCCGCCCCTCCTGGACACCACCCCCCACCCCCTACCCCCTTGGACACCCCCCTGGACATCCCCCAACCCTCTGGACAGCCCCCCCACCCACCCGGACAACCCCAAATACCCTCTGGAGAGGCCGCCACCCACTTGGACAGCCCCCCACACCCATCCACCCCCTTGGACACCCCCCTAGACACCCCACCGACCCCTCTGGACAGGCCGCCACCCCCTTGGACAGCCCCCCACACCCACCCATCCCCTTGGACACCACCCTGGACACCCCCCGACCCCTCTGGACAGCCCCCGACCCCTCTAAAAAGCACCCCCACCCCTCCTGGACACAACCCCCCACCCCCGACCTGCTTGGACACCCCCCTGGACACCCCCCAACCCTCTGCACAGCCCCCCCACCCCTCCTAAACACCACCCCCCACCCCCTACCCCCTTGGACACCCCCCTGGACACCCCCAACGCCCACCCACACCCTTGGACAGCCCCCCACACCCACCCACCCCCTTGTAAACCCCCCTGGACACCCCCCGACCCCAAATCCATGCACCTATGCCATGGTTGTGTGTGAATAAAGTAGTAACAACTGTAAAAGGGCAACCCATCCAAATGGACACGCCCCAACCCTCTCGGGGATTTATAGAAAACGATGAAAAATTAGTGAAATCATAAAATTACTCAATATTGCAAGTCGAACAAATAGATCTAGGGATGATAAATAAGATTATGGTGCCAAAACGAGTTAAAAGGGTTCGCAATCGAAGAATCTTAGCTAGTTTCAACAAAAAAAAATCACAACACATATATATATACTATCCGCGAAAAAAAAACGAACGAGTGGGAGGATTACCTGAGTGCTGCGAGTTTAGATGATTGATCCGAGGAGATTAAATATGAGAAACGATGATCGCAAAACGAATCTAAACCAACGAAATGGACGAGCCGATCCGGGTTTACGCGCGAGAGAGACGAGTCGCGACTGTCGAAGGTAAACTCGCGAATGACAATCCACGGGTCTGGGTAAATTTTTAAATGATTTATCACGTCGGTTATTCAATAACCGACGTGATAATTGTTTTAAAAACATTTATAACGTCGGTTATTTCAATAACCGACGTAAAAACCTTCCTCCGATTCATTTTTTACGTCGGTTATTTTATAACCGACGTTATAAAGGGCTCAAAATCCGCGTTTTTTTACGTCGGTTATGGAATAACCGACGTCAAAAACATCTGCGGATTCTTTTTTTACGTCGGTTATTTTATAACCGACGTAAAAAAGCCTTCAAAAACCGCGTTTGTTACGTCGGTTATTCAATAACCGGCGTAAAAAGGCCTTCGAAAACCGCGTTTTTTACGTCGGTTATAAAAATAACCGACGTAAAAAACGAAGGCGCGCGATTAATAACGTCGGTTATTTTTATAACCGACGTTAAAGGTGTACCGAACACAGGTTTTTACGTCGGTTAAGAAATAACCGACGTAAAAAACCTCGTTTTACATATTATGACGTCGGTTTTATATAACCGACGTAAAAAATGGTGACGTAAAAAACGTTTTCTGCACTAGTGATACCGTCGCAAATGCCTTCGCCCGCATTAAATACGGGCGGCGGGTAAAAGGACTTTTGCGACGGGCCTGTCGCAAATAGCCACCATTAGCGACGGGTGGATATCCACGTCGCAAATTTCTATTTATCGCCGCCGGTATTGGCGACGGGGCCCATCGCAAATACCTTTGCCCGCATTAATTACGGGCGGCGGGTAAAAGGGTTGTTGCGACGGGCCCGTCGCAAATGCCACACCATTAGCGACGGGCGGATATCTCCGTCACAAATTACTATTTACCACTGCCGGTATTTGCGACGGGCGGATATCCCCGTTGCAAATTCCTATTTACCGCTGCCGGTATTTGCGACGGGTAAACAGTCCCATCACAAAAAAGTGTTTACCACCGCCGGGTAGTTGCGACGGGTTGAAGGTGACCGTCGCAAATAGGTTTTACAGCGGCCGGTATTGGCGACGGGGCCCGTCGCAAATAACACCGGGTGAATATTTGTTTGCGACGGGAAAATTTCCCCGTCGCAAATACTATTTACCACACAAATACTATTTACCACCGCCGGGTACTTGCGACGGGTAGCCTTCTACCCGTCGCAAATAGGCTTCCCGCGTTTTGGCGCGCAAACCGCGCCATTGCAATTGCGACGGGACATGTATTTCCATCGCAAATAACTGACCATTTACGACGGGAATAAGGCCCGTCGCAAATACCCCGTCGCAATAATCGTTTTTTCCCGTAGTGATTTTCCTTCAACAACTATCTTTCGGATACACAGTAGCTCAGAATGCAGACCTCGTGCCGTAACTTCAAAATGGAAGATTCTCAAATTACTTATGGGTTATGTTCAACACATATATCATCTGAATATAAATATTCTAGATACTTAGTTTCTTCATTCACAGTTCATCATTCTTGAGTGTATCATCTAAACGGTAATAGTTGTAAATATTTGTGGATTTCAATTTTTGGAACTTAAATACACAATAATTTATTTTTATCACCATCCATGGTGATTCCTTTGTAATGAAGAAACATTCATGCTTGATAATCCAGGGATGGATTCTCAATCTTCTTGCAGGCCCTTATACTTCAATAATCACATCTCTCATTCTATCCAATAACCTTCTTTTCAAAATCATCAAGTATCATTTAGTATATAGTGGTGTATTCATCCAATAGAACATGTAATTCATTATCATATAAGTCTAACTCTACAATAGTTAAATGTATGGAATGCATTAAAAACCCCATGAAACATCTCAATAAAACTCCTTTTATAATATATGAACTGATCCCCATGAAAATTTATATTGGAAAATAACATTAATACATATGATCTATAAAAACATCATGTTATATCCCATATCTTTCAACTTATTCAATCATTGGGATCTTTCTCTATCACCCATGCAAATTGACAACCAGCTTAACCAATGACTATGAATACAGTCATTAAAATCCATTGGATTCACCAATACCCCCTTTTAATTTGTTGGTAATACTCTTAAGTACATCAAATAAATCACTTGCCAATATGTCTTCGGTATTTTTATATTTCTCTCTCTTCCCCCCTTATTGATAATAAATACAATGGATAAATAATAATGCATTGTCATACACATCTCATACTTTTCCAATATTTCATCTTCTCCCACTTAGTAAACCCTGATTCACTTGAGATAAGGGTGGGATCACATTTCAATGAGAAATAATCCATTAATTAATCAACTCTAATTATAAATTTTATTTCGCAATGTAGATAACAAGGGTTATTAGACTACATTTACGAAATCCATAATACTATATATCAGGTGATACCAACTTAGTTTTCCATTTCTAAGTGTTATTTAAGAATATTTTTTCACTAAATTTATTTCCTGCTCTCAATGAAAAAAACATATGAAATCATTTAATCCCAAGATTCAATAACCACCTACAGACTATCAGTTCGCTTCACACCCCTCCATAATAATCAGATTTGATAAAATCAAAATAGGAACTGGAATGTGTGATTATCATACCTCAAAAATATTTTTTCACTAAATTTATTTCTTGCTCTCAATGAAAAAAACATATGAAATCATTTAATCCCAAGAGTCAATAACCACCTACAGACTATGTTCGCTTCACACCCCCTCCATAATAATCAGATTTGATAAAATCAAAATAGGAAATGGAATGTGTGATTACCGTACCTCAAAAATAGATTCCTTTATATACTATCTAGATAACTAGATTCATATGAAATTATATCATCTAGAAGTTTTTCTTTTTACAAACTCCCTTCAAGGGGTATTCTCTATCATTCTTCATTATTATTGATCTTCAGGAACTCCAAGAATTCAATTGTGATTCCATTTTGGAATATTGCAATGTGAAAATATTGAAAGCACAATAAGATTGAAAAATCTATGGTATGTGATTTTCACAATATTCCAATTCACCCTATCACAAACCAACCACAATTCCCAACACAAGTGTAAAAACCACATGATTATGAAAAATGTATGGTACCTTTACTTATTAATTAGAGAAATCTGGATGACGCTTGTTTCTCAACCCAGTCTTGGTTCTCAACCCAAAAAAACCCTTTATTTTCAGTGGCACGTCTATTCATGCTTCCACCCTAGATTTTGGTAACAATAATCTAATTTTACAACATAACATTCTTTCAATTTTCAAATTTCATCATACGCGAAACATTCTTTTCATTAAATATTTCATAACATTCTCAGATTTTTATGATTTACTAATTTTCCTAACCTCTTCCAACTATGTTGGCCATATAATCTAGCATTTCCAAGAGGGACTATTAGATTGATTATTTTATTAAGAACCCTTTTTCATATAATCAATGATTACACTTGAAGTCGCTAGGACCTTGTTATTATTTCTCGATATCTTTTTTTATCAAGGTATCCATGTCATGCACTTATTAGTTATGTGTTCGGTCATTTTTCACCAGTTCCTCAACAGCCATTATGTTACCCATCTTTGGTAACATAGAAAATTCATCATCAAAATTGTTTTCCACAAAAAAAAACTTTATAATTATTCCTCCTTTTATGTGCATGTATTGTTTATAGTGGTTCATGATATGGATTTTTCTCCCATAGTCACTCACTCATGCACTTATTAGTTATGTGTCCGGTCATTTTTCACCAGTTCCTCAACAGCCATTATGTTACCCATCTTTGGTAACATAGAAAATTCATCATCAAAATTGTTTTCCACAAAAAAAAAACTTTATAATTATTCCTCCTTTTATGTGCATGTATTGTTTATAGTGGTTCATGATATGGATTTTTCTCCCATAGTCACTCACTCATGCACTTATTAGTTGTGTCCGGTCATTTTTCACCAGTTCCTCAACATCCACTATGTTACCCATCTTTGGTAACATAGAAAATTCATCATCAAAATTGTTTTCCACAAAAAAAAACTTTATAATTATTCCTCCTTTTATGTGCATGTATTGTTTATAGTCGTTCATGATATGGATTTTTCTCCCATAGTTGAAGCATCACATCATTATTTGAATCCTTCTTTTCTTTCTTCTTTGGTGTGTCTTATTTTAACTTATTCTTAATTTATTTATAATAATAGGTATATTCACCTACATTTAGTAGTTTTTAAATGTTGTGATCATCTTCATTGATTGAATTATTGTGGAAGTTGCCTGGTAGGAATAAACCAGAACTCATCATCACCATTACCAACTCACTCATACTCAAAAATAACTTTTTATTCCAAAAACCCTGAGAATTAGGGGGGTCTAAAGTGGTGTCCACCCTTAGGGAATATCCAACGACAATCTGGTCATAATAATTAGGAATAGATGTTTGCTATATTATTTGCTGCAAAATTTTCCTCCCTCCAAATGTGAGAGATTTTCGTGTCATGACAAATGAGAGACCTTCACTTCCTGATGTAATAAGCAATAGACCATTGAAAATTATCATTATCATGCAGGAAACTGAACAGAGATACATGGAGTCAGACTCGACAATGGAAATATGAATGATGTACAGATTCCAAAGAGTGAGACCGCTGAACATGGATCTCACTTCCACCTCAATGGAGTTGCCCGAAAAATAGATTTATCTAAATTCAGACACCATAGACCCCCTGGAATAGCACCCAATCCCACATCCTCTCATAGAACCATGAGGGAATGAGCTATCAATATTCATCATAAGAATAGCGTTGGGAGCACTCCACTGACGCCACCATCATTGTGAAAATGGGCCACTTCTTACAGGGTAATATTCCACTCTTGAGAGAAGCCCCTACTGATAACAAGATTCTCATATATAGGGAGAAGGACACCAAGCTACTAAACCAGTGATAAAATGAACACTTTAATATAGATAATGGAGAAATGTGTGCCTTCACGATGCCTATTCCGAGTATCCCAGATCACCCAAAACACAATGGAAAACACCAAACCACATAGCTGAGCCTCATAGGGGAATTACTCAGCCACATGAAACCAAGAATATAGGAAGTCACATATGATCCCGCCCTGCACTGAAATAGTAAACCTCTGGCTGAGGATCTTCAATGAAGATCTAGCATAGTCACCCTCAAGAAAATAATTTCCACATCATTTTAATATTAGGTCTCTCGTAACAGATGTAGTGAGACATTAACTATATTCCTTTTTCTGAATATTATCCACCGTAGGAAGTCCCCTAATACAAATCTTCCAGGCCAGAAAGTTAATTTTCCATGGGATATTATTGCACCATAATTTGGTATCCCACTCATCAATCTCTGTCTTTCCATGCAGCAGCGAACTATAAACCCGAGAACTAAAACATCCAGACGTCGAGTCCAAAAACACACACCTATCAGGTTCATGAAAAAGAACGATCCAATCGTACATTGACTTTCCAGGCTGATTGAGGTTGGTCAAAATAAATCTAGGATATATGCTCGACTATATAAAGAAAATCTATGGGAGTGGATATCCACGAATGAAGAGAAGAGTACATATCCATTTATCTTTCCATAAGTCTATATCCCCGCTCCAGACGACCCATCTCACTCTATCCTTCAAAGATTCAAAATTACAAAGCATGCATCGAGCAAGGCTTGATAATCTACCAGGATTCTCCACCATACACCATTCATCATCATATCTATCCTTCAAGAATTTTTCCAATAGATAATTTCCTTCGATGACATCCCAAGACATTCTTCCCTGCATACCATGCATGGTCATCTCAACGCTCCTCATGTTGACACATCATTCTGTAATGGTCATCACCATTCTTTTCCAAGATGCCCAGTTGAACTTTCCCTCCAGTTTGGAGTCCCATATGAAAGAGTTCATGATGTTTTGTATCATTCAAATAATGATTTTGGGTGCCTCAATGACAATAATAAATGTGCATCAACATTGTTGTCAATACGCTATTAACCAGTGTTATCCTCCCCCAAATGAAAGTAGATTGTTTTTCCAATTTTAAATATGAGTAGAAACACAACAGACCAGATCCTCAAAAAAACACCTTCTTGATTTTCCAATCTGAAATAGGAGCCCCAAAATAAACCAACCGGAGTTTCCTTAATTGAATGGATATATTCTCCTGAATCATCATGCCCCGCCGATTTGAACATTCTTTCAATATAAAGAGGTTTCTCTTTTGAATGTTCATCTACTGCCAATTCCAGAAACCATAAATTGGCATAATATTATTGAATCCTTCGTTGGATTGCTCCCTACCATTTATGAAGAATAACATTCCATCAGCAAACATTAAGTGTGAGATCATGCATGTCCCAATGGAATGGGAAAATACTCCAGGCCATTTCACATGTGAAGTTCCTCATAATTGCCTCCAATTCCAGAATGATTAAACTGGAAGAGAACAGATCTCCCTAGTGCTGACCACATACAAATTTAAAGAACCCAAAGATCCTTGACATAAGATAACTGGAAATCCAGGGAGAAGAAATGCATCTAAACAGCAGATCACAGGACCATCCCCTAAAACCAAATCATTCCCTGAAAATCAAAATGAAGCCACACTCCATCCTATCATAATACATATCCATGTACACCTTTATCATGATATTAGATGTAGGAGATTTCCTTTTAATATCATCCACCATCTCCGTCGCAATCACAATAGCCCACTGAACACTCCGACCCTGAATGAACCCATAATTCTATGCTGAAATGATACGCGGAAGCACCCATCATGGTCTGCTATTGATTATACAGTTAAAAATATTGTAACTAAAATTGCACAAACAAATTGGACTATATTGAATAATGTTTATCGGATCCTTGACTTTTGGTATGAGATCTAGCTTGGAGGCAGAAACAGCTATTGGGAGATGACCCGCATGAAAGAATTCCTACATCGCGAAGATTACCGGAAGACGGATGAAATCCCATGCAGCAACATAAAAGGTCCCAGTAAATCCATCAGGGCCCAGGGAAAACTCGGGATTAAGAGAAAGGAAAGATTTTCTAATCTCTTTCACTTCAGGAGTGACCTACAACTCGTCGTTTTCCAGCTCCTCCTCCAACCACAGAATATTTTTCAAGAAGCTCTCATTTCTGAAACCCCTCGAGCACTCACTGTCTCCTGATGGTCTCAGACCAAACAGATGCTCTTAGAAATGCCTTTTTGCTAATTTCCCAGCCACTTCCACATCCCTCGAATATGCTCCATATTCCAAAAGGATGTTGATATTTCACATGACCATGCTCTTCTTCACACAGGCATAGAAGAAGCTTGTATTCTTGTCTCCCTCCCATAAATAAAGGGCTCTAGACTTCTCCATCGCAACTCCCTCGAATTCAGCAAGCTTCCCAGAAAGAACATTTTGTTTTTCCACTATCATTCCAAACAGATCATCATCTCAGTTCTCCTAGAGCTTCTCTTCCATCACTCAAATGGAATGCTTGAGTTCTTCCATTGAAATGTCATTATTGGACCTGTTGGCATTCCATTCCTGAAAATGACCTCTTTGTCTCTTGAGACAATCAACAAGGTTCTCCATGGTCACTCCCCCACTGGTTGGCCCTGAGAATTTTTAACAAGCTGAAGGAACTCTTTATCCCAGACCCAGCTAGCCGAGAAATAGAACATGGAAGGCCTTCTTAACTCCCTCATAAGGTGTAGCAAAAGAGGAGAATGGTCTATGTGGACACGAGGTAGATGAATAACTTCAGCCTGTGGGAAATAATTGGCACCTTGAATATTAGATAAGCATAAGTCCATCCAACACCAAATTCTCTCCTTTACCTTTTTGTTATTGCATGACATGAATGGTTATCCCGGGAAAACCCATTTCCATGAGTCTATTAGAATCCAAAAAACATTGAAATAATGTATCACTCTGTTGGGATATTCTACACCACCCTTTTTCTCTAACCTTTCTATAATAGTAATGAAAACACCAACCATAAACCAGGAAATATTCCCTAGTTCCAAAGAAGTCTGTTGCTACCATAGTTCCATCGTCACTATAGGATCTCAGTTAACAGAAACGAAGATTAAGATGAATGAAGAACCTAACATGGAAGCCTTTTAGTAATATGCTTAGAAGAAATCTTCGATATTTCCAATGAAACATTGCAACTCCAAAATACCCAGATGTAATTATTGCATGGACCCCCATGCATGCAGTATTTAAATCCAATCATTCTCAGAAAATTAGATAGATAATCCGCCTTCTGTTTTGGTTCCAAAATTTCCAGATTGTTTTTATGGTGTTTGCAGACCTCGACCTCTCTGAAGGCACATTTAGCCCGAGCCCCCAAACCACATGATTTCGAAACAATGATAGAGGGATTTATTGAGGGGAGATAACGGCCTTCTGACCATGACACTTACTAAGAGAAGAACTTGAGAGAGATAGTTTGAATTCCCCTCTAGCCTTGGAGTGAGTAATCCTGCCCTCATTAACTGAAGCCGGCTGACGATTGGAGAAATGGCTATCCACTAACTCAGAAGGAGATGTCCGACCTTTATTTTCATACGCATCTGATAAGGCCGCATAATGATTAGGTGTGAATAAGGACTGACTTGTAGAAGCTGTTAGCCACCCCTCTGAGTTACTAGGTAGGGAAAACGGAGCAATCATCGGATCAGCCATCAAGAGACTTGAAGGTGTAGAAGAATGACAGCCACCAATAGGCTTGCAGAAAGCCTTATCCTTCTGAGTGCCATTAGTGGAAGAAACCTTTAAAAGGAGCCTCTCCAACTCTAGACAATCATGACCTAGTCATGCAACCCTCAAAACCCCAGGAGTCCCCATTCCCAGGACATAAGGAGTCCCGTTAGGGGGGATGCAATGATCCCACACCAGAGAAGGAGCCTTGGACTGAGAATCGGTGCCCACTGATAAGGATCCAAAAGGAGAACTAGCACAGGGAACCGACTATCTTAACAGCTTCAGAAGAACCCCAAACATCGTGATCCTCAGGAACATCCACCCTGGGAGGAAACCCACTACCTAGACTGCCACCCTCATGGATTTTACCTTTGTCCAAAGACCTCCACCTCCAAACAGAAACTGAGTGGCCATTAAAGATGACAAACCTCAGAGAATCTAGGATTCGACTGGAAGAATACACACTAACATCATGAGAATAACTCTCCTGCACGGATGAGAATTCATATTGGAAGGGGCACCCCATGATCCACTTCCATACAAATTCGAGGCACCGAAGAAGACAGGAGGCTTCTCATCAGCACACAGGATGCCACCCAACACATCACCGATGAACTGAAGAATCGAAGCTTTGGGCAGCGGATGGGGATGACCCAGAAGATTAACCGAAACTACGGCAGAGCTCGGATCTTTCCAGACATGAGCATCCCAAGACCAACTGAAAAGATAGAACCTCCATCACCCGTGCACCCGCCCCTCCCGTGAACATGATTTCACAATGTCATTGTGAGAAAAGCAGTGAATACAAAAGGTATTTCGTGGGATAGAAGACAGCGCTTCTAGAAGATCAATATTCTTTCAACCCACGAACGCATAAAAGAATGCAATCGGCAGTCGATCCCGACCAAATCTCACCACCAGTGACCAACGGTGATATGATTTGGTATCACCCAACTATGCTATCGACAGATCCACCAAAGGGAACCTATCCAACCACTCCAAGCTTCTGGAGGCTAAGATGATACCCGGATAGGAATGAAACCTTTGAAAAGGTGATGAAGCATAAGGACCCGCCAATAACTCCTTAAAAGAAAAAAACCTAGGGTCATGAACATGTGCAACGGAGGGCGACGAAGTAGGAAGGCACACCAGAGAGATCTCTTTGGAAGGAACTAGCGGAGCAGGATCGGAATGAACCGCCTCCTTGCTCGTCTCCGGAAAAGAATCACACCCAACAGTCCAAACATTTGAAATCTAGGAGGTTGCGTGCAGCGCGTTCTTTCCAGCCGCATCTATACTATTACCGTTTATATTGTATATTATAAAGATATTTTCAAAGAATCAAAATATTCATATTATAATCTCCATAAATTGAAATATAATGAAAACATACATAGAGCTAATGTCCAAATCGTCCATAGCATGACCAGTAACCAATAAACCTGGATTGTTTTTTCATTTAAATTATTTATGGCTCGATTTATCTCTATTAAATTTCAAGACAAAACCCCCTTATTATGATAATGTTTTGTGGGAAAACATTCCTTCTAATTCTGAGGATCACCCATGATGATTTTGTGGTCTTCTCATCATTCTTCTTCATCTATACATCTCAAGAATTTAATTATTAGCCTATACTAAAATTTACAACTGCATACATAAATTCTTATAATATGGGTTACCTAATTACATGCACTACCATAAAACTGGGCAAGGTCAGCGCCACCCCTTTATCAGCGCTAACGAAAAAGCGCTGATAAAGGGGGGTCATTATCAGCGCTTTTTTTAAAAGCGCTGATAAAGGGTCGACTTCAAAAAAAAATTAAAAAAAAAATAATATATAAATATAGTTATATAGTTATATAGTTATATTGATATAAATATAATATATAATTTTTAAATATATTTTAGATAAGTATAAATGTACATTTACACTTATTATAGTTAATATATAAGATATTTAGTGAAAATGACTTCTTAAAAAATTTAAAAAATATTTTTAATTAATAATTTTCTAATTATTATGGAGTAATAGTCATTTAATAACAATTTGAAGACTAAAAAAATTAAAAAAAGATCCAAAATATGTTGAAAACGCAACTCGAACTTTAAACGACCATAACTTTTGATCCGGGTGTCCGTTTGAGCTCTACCACATATCAAATCGAAGCTTACAACGAGCTCTACGTCGCTATGACCCAAGTGGACCTTGTTCAAGTGTTTTTTGAGGTCAAAAGAGGCCCAGAAGGCCTCCAAAACTGAGTTTTTTGTCGGGGTACCCAGATTTTTTTACATTTTGTGGATTTTCAGCCTCATTTAAGGGGGTATTATTTGATTTTTTTGGTGGCGACTGAATTTATCCCAAGGTATTACATTCATATTGATATTATTTCTTTGAAATTTCATCATTTTTTATAATGCACTGCTATTTATAATCAAATATATAACTATATGTGCATATTTTTTATATATTCACACCTAAAAATTAAATTTTTTAAATAAATAATTAAACATATTTACATATAAAATATACTAGCTTTATCTAAATAATAACTAATATCCATTTTATTTAAAATACCAATATATGAATATTTATATAACTACTATATATTAATATAACTATATATATGTTAATATAACTATATATATATTAATATAACTATATGTATATATTAATATAACTATATATATTAATATAATTATATATTACTATACGAATAAATATAACTAAATATATATATAAATAAATAGATATATCATGAATAAGAGAACAAATCAATATAGGGTAGTGGCAAAGGCTTTAGGTGCGTAGAGGGGAGGTCTCGAGATCAAATACGGGTGGAGGCATGGGTGCGCGCGCAAGGTTGATTTAAAGGGCTAGCGCTGATAAAGGGTGTAGGCGGTGCGGGCGGGCGCTAGAGGTTTGGGAAAGCGCTGATAAAGGGGGCTCAAGCGCTGTAAAAAGCCCCCTCGAGACTGGCAGTATGTTTTTTTATTTTTTTATTTTTTTTATTTTTTATTTTTTATTTTTTATTTTTTATTTTTTATTTTTTATTTTTTATTTTTTTTAATTTTTTTTATTTTTATCAGCGCTTTTTAGAGCGCTGATAAAGGGGACCCCCCTTTATCTTCGTCGGCTTTATCAGCGCTTTTCTAGCGCTGATAAAGGCCATTTTTAGCGCTGATAAAAGCCGTATTTATAGTAGTGATGATAATACACTAGATAGATCATTATATTATCTAAAGCCCCACTTTCCATTAATGTGAAATTTTATCGAGACAATAATCTTATAAAAAACATTCATGGTAGCCTTCCATTTCTGAATAGTTTTAGATGATACTTGCAATATAAATTTGAGATTTCCCATTTTGACTTTTAGTATATATATATATTGACAAATTTGACTTCTATTATATGTCAATTAATGTTGGGGATATTTTTCTCATCTTCATATGATCCTAACTTTTCTTCCCATTATCTTTTCAACTTTTCAACATTTTTCTCATGTGCATCATCCTTCTCTTTAACCAACGATCAATCTCTATTATCATTTTTTGTTTTTATTTCTAACAGTGCTTCATTGACTTTAAAATATGCTTCATGTATTTCTTTCATGGAATATAAGTTTTCATAACGTATCATTATTATTTTTTCATTCATAATAAATTTCATTTGAAATTATTCTTCATCGAGAGATTGTTTTTCCACAAAAAAATAGTCTCTTATTTGGATCTAACAAGTTGGTTGAGTGTTTTACACTCATGCATCTTCTAGCTCGGTTTTTCTTCTATATATTTCACATCGTTTAATTGTTGTGTTTTCTAATCATATAATCCATGGATTTATAAGGATAACATAAAGAGGAAGATAAAACATTCTTTTTTGAAATGATGGAATACATTTTTAATATTTTTAAATGCCTTTATTTAGAACCCATATGGTGAAAATAGTACTGAAACATTTTTTTCAATAGGAGTAGTGAAATATAAAGTCTCATAAGACATAATATAATTATATTTTCAAATATAAAGAATTACATAGGTGGGATATGGGAAAATATACAAGGATGGGAAACTGTTGTTAACGATGATGAGAATTATTTTAAATAATGTTTACTTTTTATGGGGAATAAATTCATCAAGGAGGATGATTTGAATCAAAAGTTTCATTCTGCCTAAAAAGAAAGAGAAAGTATAATGAAATAAGATCTTAGGGTGGAAGGAAACCAGATTAGAAGAATGAAGTTCAATAAGATACATTATAACTCAATGAATGGAGTTGAGTTAACAAAGGCAATTACAAATGTTTAATCATTGGAATCAAAGGTGACATAATGAAAGAATGTGATATGGCTCTTAAATCTTTTTGATTTTCATGAATATGAACAAAGAAATTCATTATATAGTAATCACACCTTATAAAACAAATAATGGTGTGATATATCAAATATGAATAATGGATATGATAATTAGACAAGGAAACCTTGACCTTAATTCCTTACATCAAAAGAAGCACATCAATCTCATGGAGAAGTTAGGTATTCTCTTAGAAGACTCCATGGAAAAATGGTTCTTATGGAAATAAATTGTAATAAGAGGATCAAGGAAAGGGAAGTGGATTATAAAGGAAGGGGAATGGGTTGATTTTATTATGGAAAACAAATATTACGAGTGGTCATGAATGTGTACTGATATTCCTTATTTATAAGTTATGAGAATGATGTTTTTGTAATTATAATAACTTAATATAAAGGGATAAAAAGTTTAATGAATTGAGTAGATCAAAAAAAAATGGATAATCATGGAGTGGGGGATGAGATAGGGTTGATAATTTCCCAAACATTCATATTCACACAAGTTTAAAACGTGTTTTTATGTTCTTTACACATATAATAATCACTTTTACTGTTTTTAGCATGATATCTAATTTTTACAAAAGTAACTTTCCTTCAATTCTTAAAATTAAAATAGACCTTGTTAAATAATTTTTACATACTACTTCTAAATATGAAATACATTTTATATTATATAATTTCAATGTGTTAGAGAATTTAATTTTAACATTAGCACATTTAATGCTTAAAAACCCATTTTTAGAAATAGTTTATTTTTAAGCATAAAATTTATGTGTATGAAATAATTATAAATGTCATTTATATTCATGATATATATTGGTTTTTTTAAAACAAAAAAATTATGTGTATTTAAAATGAATCCAAAACCTTTTTTTTGAAAACTATATTTAACTAAAAGAAAATAAAAAAAAATTGACCTAATATGGAAGAAGAATGGATAGTTTAGTGTTTTAATTTACTTCCGGGACCTCAACCGCAACTTCCTGATGGATAACTTCCCTGTCCCAGTCATAGAGTTTTCAATCAATGCAACTACTAGTTTTCATGACATCTCCTTCCAAGATACATACCCCAGGTACAATATAATACATATGGACTCTAAAGATGAAGAGGAAACAACATTATGGGCACCCTAAGAAACTCACTGTTTCTAAGTAATTCCCTATGTCTTCAAGAACAATATAGAAACGTTCTTGGTGGATACAAACCACATTTTGAGGAACTTCCTCGAAATGATGGTAGAGTGATATGACGACGACTTGGATTCCAAATCCCATAAAATAATGGGCCATCCCAATTATCATGATATTTTTGGCATTATTCATACTCCCAACCTATTGATGAACCCCTTGATTTTTTAATTTAGGGCCACCTAGAGGAATTATTTTTTCTTCTTGGTCCATTGTAGAGGTATTGGGATCAACCTGAAGATGATCAAGGCCATCAATGTGGCTCCACTTTAACAAATAATCTAGATATTTTATGTATTCAATGTTGTATGTCTAATATATGTATTTTTATCTATAACTTTGTTGTAAAATATAAGTACTCATCCATGATGATGAATAATGGTATCACCTATCATTGGGATGAAGAATTCATGAATGCATTCAATTATATCTAGTAATATTTACTACACCCACAAAATTTTATTCCTCATATCAATGTAAAACCATTCGTCCTCTATATAGACACCCTAAGGATATCCTTAAATACCCTTTAGGAATAGAGTAATATTTTTAGTAAATAGAACAATACATACTTCCTCATTCAATTGATAATAGAAAATAAAGCTATATATTCTCCAAATGAGATGAATTTCCTTGCCTTATTCATTGTGGTGTAGAAGCTGTGTCATTATCTATAATATCACGAGGTCTGGTTGATTCCCCAAATCTTCCCACTAATGTATATACTCAACCATCATATAATCAGTGAATGATTTGTTTTATGGAAGGTGATCCATCTATAGTATGATATTAGTTCATCCCCCTAAATACTGTCAAGGGGAAAGCATTGGAAGATAAACTAGTAAAACATTAAATCTCTATGGAGTTTTCCTTGGATATTTAGTGTTTGTGCATGTGCATATTTGCTTTAATTTGATTTCATTTGATTTTGTTTGATTACTATTATTATGTATTTTGATTATATCTTAATTTATATTATTTGGATTTTTGTGATTCTTATCACGTTGTAAATATAAGATATTTATCAATATTTTATTAGTTAATGAGGAAGTCTGAAAATGCTTATCTATTTCTCAAAAAATTCAATGAAGTTGCTACTATGTTTTTAGAAACTCTACATTTCACTGTTTTAAAACATTTATGTATTTATTTTACTGCAACTTCTATAGTTGTCTGATTTGCATGAAACTTGATTCTATGGAAATATAAAATGTTTATCTTGATTTCATTAGTTTACATCAAAGTCTAAAAATATCGTTTGAATGGAATTTTAATTACATGAAGTTATGATATGCTGTTTTGCAGTAGTAGTTTTTCCAGAATTGTTTTGCTTTTGTTTTTTAATGATTTCGAGATCTATAGATGTCTGTTTTAATTGATTCTTTTTTTTGGAAAGATAATAAATTTTTCTACAAATCATTAGTTTTGACCAAAGTCTGAATCTGCTGTTAAGAGCCCTTAATTTTTTTTGAAGTTTGTCAAAACATTCTGTCCAGATTTCTTACAAAAGTATGGTTCATTTTTTCTCAAAAGTATGGTTCATTTTTTCTCAAAAGTATGGTTCATTTTTTCTCAAAAGTATGGTTCATTTTTTATCAAAAGTATGGTTCATTTTTTCTCAAAAGTATGGTTCATTTTTTATCAAAAGTATGGTTCATTTTTTATCAAAAGTATGGTTCATTTTTTCTCAAAAGTATGGTTCATTTTTTATCAAAAGTATGGTTCATTTTTTATCAAAAGTATGGTTCATTTTTATCACAAAAGTATGGTTCATTTTTTATCTTACTTTACTGTTCATACCCCACATTACTGTTCATACCCTACGTTACTTTACTGTTGATACCCTATGTTACTATTCATACCCTACGTTACTTTACTGCTTGCTCTGAAGTTATTGTTCGCTCTGAAGTTATTATTCGTTCTGAAGTTACTGTTCACTCCGAAGTTTCTGTTCACTCCAAAGTTACTGTTCACTCAGAAGTTACTGTTCACTCCGAAGTTATTGTTCATTCCGAAGTTACTGTTCATTCCGTGCAATTTTTTAAAAAATTGATTTTCTGCAAATATATGGATTATTTTTTAACAATTTTTTTTATAAAATCCTCATTAAATATAAGAATCATAAAGAAAGATTTTTTAATGTTTTTGGTGCTATATTTAGAGAGAAAAATTAATAACATTCTTCAACGTCTTTTACAAATAAATTTGGACGTTTCAAGATTGTTTAAATTTAAATGTTTGAATTTAATTTTAGAATCTGCTGCTAGTTTTCAGGAACTGTTTTGACTTCGTTTAAATAATTTTAAATGGATTTAAGATTCTGTTTTGAATTATTCAATGATTTTATTTTTCTGGAGATTTTATTGGAAGACTTATTCAAAATATTTTGAATTCCTTTATTAGATATTTATTCTACGGGAATAAAGAAGCAATAGAGCTGCTATTTTCAGAGAGATATTTATGGGATCTTTTGACTCAATTAGTTTTGAATATCCTAAGGTAGCGGAGTTGATGCACCTGCTAGATATTTTTATTCTCTATATATATAGATATATCTTGTAGGAAAAACAACACAATAAAAAGAGAAAGTTCTGTTAACTTTGAATCTGCTGTGCATTTGCAACGTCCTGTGACACTCTACTTCACCACCTGCTCGGTCTCTCAAGCGCTGAATTAATTCTACTTCGACTACAATTTCATTGACGAGATGTGCTAAACTAAACCTCAAGAACTAGTACCTATGATTTAATTTTTATCCTCTCTTTCATTTGGTTCTGAGTCTGTAACACTACTTCCCATCTCTCACACGCACTCTATTTTTTCTGTTTATGCTTTTGCACACAAAAGCATTATTTTTTATTTTTTTTCTTTGGGTTGTGACTCCCGGATTCTAAAGTCAAGATATTAGGGTTGTGACTCCCTGTATCTAAATTCAAGACTATTTGGGTTGTGACTCCCAGTATCTAAAGTCAGGTTGTAAGGGTTGCGACTCCCCACACAAAAGTTAGTGTCGTGGTTATCTCTCCACTAGAAACGTATTTTGTAATTGGGTTATGATTCCCCTTTAAAAATCATTTTTAGTGCACACTTATCTCTCACCTAGAAGATAGTTATAAGAGTAGAGTAGGCCCACTTTAGACCAAACTACTATAAAAAACATCCTTATGTTATTTACTTTTTCCGCTGCTAATTAAATTTAATAATTAACTTTGATAATTAATTTATTTGTTTAAATTTTTTAATCTGGTCTATTCACCCCCCCTCTAGACCATCTGTCATTACCCTGTCCGACCTAAAATTTAGTTCCAAGATGAATCCATTCTCTCCCTCATATAAGAAATACCATTCTCAATGATATACATTGATGGTTCCTCTCAAAGACTGACTATAAGTTGGATGAACAACCCACAACTCAAATGATGGCACTTTGAGTTATCTTCATCACACCCTATGTGGAACTCACGTAAATCAAATTATTAATACCAAGCCTTAATTAGGAGTCATTATTTAGGTCTAAATATGTAGATTACATGTTTTCTTGTAAAATGTGACTATTATTGGTTTATCACGAAAATAAACAGTGACCACTTTTTCAAAAAATAGAAGCATGTCTGTATTATCAAGAGCACCAACAAGATAATGGATCTATTTTACTATGATCCAAAGGTGTACTATATACCAAAATCCAAGAATAATCAAGTAAAATACCTAGAAATATCTATCACATGGCTCTTTTATCTAGATTAGGACTACTTTTTCATCCATGTGGTACATTGAAAATATTTTCCCCTATCGCTCAAGATGGGAAAAACTATGAGGTAAATCAACTTCCCACCAAATCTTTGAAGATTGGTCTCTCAAATAACCTTATGATAGGATAATAATATGATTGAATGATTTTATTGATCAAATAACTCTAACATAGAAATCTATCATCAAGTCAAACCATTGGGGTACCAAATAGATGGGGTGGAAATAATTTCATCCTATAGCAATCCCAATATTGAGCAAGACCTATGTAAGTATTTCATTGATATAATTATTTCCAATTTAATTCAAGGAAGGTAAATTCCTCATGAATTTCAAGAGATTCATGCATGGAAATGTGGAGATCAATATCCTAGTTTGATGAAATCCCACAAGATTGTAAGTCTTAATAACTTTATCCACACTATGGTTTGTGACTACATGTAATTGACAAATAAGTGTCATAAATACCTGGTTTCACTCAAACATCATGCATATACATCTAGTGATTACACATACCACACTACTGGAAATAAGATCTATACTAACAGTTTTGGGAAAACCATTGGTATAGTTCACTTATATGGACCTATACCAACGGTTTGGCCAAAACTGTTGGTATATATCACTAATATAGACCTATACCAATGTTTTTGGACAAACCGTTGGTATAGGGGGGACCTATACCAACGGTTTTGGGGAAACCGTTGGTATAGGTCCCAAAATCAATGAATCTATACCAACAGTTCTCAAAACTGTTGGTATAGGTCTATACCAACGGTTTTGAGAACCGTTGGTATAGTTACATGTATTTTTTATGGAATGTTCCTACAGAGAACATTAAATAAATCAAAATTTATAATATTTATGATAATAAATATATATATTTATGAAATTATGTTCACAAAAGTCAAGTTAGGATAATGGTTAGGTCATTCGATCATAAGTTGGAGGTACTGGGATCAAAACCAACAGAATGATTCTTTTTTTTAAATATATATACAAACGATTTTATGGAACCGTTGGTATAGATTTTTCATATTACTTATACCATTGGGTTTGAAAACTGCTGGTATAGGTCTATACCAACGGTTTTAAAAACCTTTGGTATAGACATATCCCTACAGCTTACTAGCCAACGGTTCTCCAAACCGTTGGTATAGGATATACCAACGGTTTGGAGGCCTATACCAACAGTTTCAAACCGTTGGTATAGGGTATTTTTCAAGTAGTGCCATCATGAACTCATGTCCCTTTGAAATATAGAAAATTTATTTTATGTGTATTTACCCACCATCGAAATCCTAAGAGTTCAAGTTCATCCATACTACCACTAATTAATTCTAGATATAGGATAAAGTAGTTCCCATTAAATAGGTTTCAACTATGTCTGTGGCTATGTTTTTTGAGATCAAACACCATTCATCATTTTAGGATACCTCACAAAATTCTAACAAATAATTGTATCATATTCAAAGATTATAATCTAAAGATTGTGTTTACCAAGAACATCACCTGGTCCAACCATTATTCCCTAAATCATAAATTATAAAATCAAAATATTTAGTTATTCAAAAATTCCCTCCCAAACATTCTACAAAAAATGTTGGATTAGGGTATGAAGAGCAAGACATGATCTCCAATGCACTGTGGGTATATCAGAGGAAAAATGGCCTTCCACCCAAGAAACCCCTTACCCCTTGGTGTATGGGGAAAAAGTGTTGCTTCCAATTGAGGTTGAACTATAATAACTCCAGACGATAGTCTGTGATTAATTGAATATAGATGAAAGGTCCTAGGTCTATCTAGGTGAATTTTAATCCCTTTAGGTGGATAATACCTATGCATTATACAACATCATGATACATTATAACTCATCCATCTATGAATTTAATAAGAAGTTTCTCATTTACTTATTACTCTATGGTATTTTTTGTTGGATTAGAGAATACTGATGACTCATGGAAGAAAACTAATGGTGCTATAGGAAAAATGGGAAGGTCCCTTCACCTTTAATAATGTTCAATGCAATAATTAAAACTCACTAGTCACTATGGTCATGGATGGCATCAAACTTACTACCAATTCAAGGTTCCTCAAGAATTACTTTCTATATCATCATATTAGGAACCCATAATCCAAGTTATATGAATTTAAATTATGTATAAACTCTTCCTTACAACATGACATGAAACTATAGGACATATAATCTGATCAGTATGACATTAAAATTCATTAAAATAGTGTAACAACCCAATATATTACAATATTTTTATCTTTAAATAAATTTGGTTTTTATAGATTTCTTAACATGCACCACTGAGCAGTAAGCGAATTATTTTGTACAATATAAATATTAGTATTTAAATATGACCATTATATCCTAGCTATTGAATAGAAAGGTATTAATGTTAGTAATAGAAATACAAATATATTCATAGACTTTCTACTTAAGACAAATGAATTAATTAAATTTTAGTAAATAATCACTCAGTTTTTGTTAATGTCATTTTATGATGCAATGTCCTACTTAATAAAAATTAATCAATTAATTATTAGTAAATAAACACTTAGTTTTTAGAAAACTCATTTTATGATGCAAAAATAATTTTTCTTAAAAAATGGTATATATTGATTTTTTTAGAAAACATTATAATTAAAATACATTTCTTCTTGAAATTTTTTATAATTATAGGATACCATCATAGAAATCATAGTAAAAATTATATTATGGTGAAATTTTGGATTATCCTCAAAAGAATAACTTTTCAGTGAGTAGTGAAAAATAATAATTTTTGTAAAACAGTCACTTTAATCCATTACATCAAATAATATAAATGTACCATTATGTATTGAAATTGACCTTAAATTAACATAAAAATCTATTAATTATATAAAATTTAATTAATTACTTATGAATCAACAATATACATGATTTATTTAAAAATCCATTTTTAAGCATCAAAATTTAATTTTCTAAAAATTATATTTCAACGTGTTTTACTAATTTATGTTAATATTTATTTCATTAAATTTTAGTAATTTAATCTAAAATTATGGTTTATATATTTGGAATTAGGAGGATCATATTTCAAAAACTTTTCCTTTTTATCTTTTTATGAGTATGAATAGTAATTCTGGTAAATATCTGTCACCTCGTTATGAGTAAAACGAGAAAAAAATGTTAAAACTATGGGATAAGGCCTATAAATAAACATTAAAATTTCATTTATCCTATTTTATAAGTGAATTTAGGTAATGATCATATATTTTTCTAAAATTTGGCAACTTGGTGGCATTTTCTATTAATTACGACCTTTATAATATTTTAAGTGATGAATACATCCAAAATGGTACTCTCATTGTTTTAATAATTCTAGTAATTTATCATAGAGATAAATGTATATTATGTTCACTTATAAATTTTCTATTGAAATATTATATATTTTTTTTATCCTGAAATTTTATTTTAAATTTTTTTGATGGAATAATTACATTTAATTTTTACACAATGCCATAAATGAATTTAATGGTTTAATTTTTTAAATAATATTTTATGAATTGAAATAAAAATCATAAAAACATATCATTAGACATGTGAATTAAATATGGTTTATGATATCATCCATTTTCCATTTATGGGTCACTTTTCATTTAACATTAAAATCCATGACTCGTAAAGAGTTAAAAACCATGTCATCGTGG
Source organism: Viscum album (assembly GCA_963277665.1). Taxonomy (NCBI): domain Eukaryota; kingdom Viridiplantae; phylum Streptophyta; class Magnoliopsida; order Santalales; family Viscaceae; genus Viscum; species Viscum album. The sequence continues at coordinate 855,698,547 of OY728155.1, read as the reverse complement.
TAATTGTCAAAAGGGTTAATGTGGGGTCAAAACTATGAGATAATTGTTAAAAAAATCACTTAAACTCATCCAAATAATATTTTATTATATAGTTTAGAAATATAATCATCCAATAATATAAATATATCAATTTGGATCTATTTTAATTGGAAAATTTATTTATATTTGTTTTATATTTTATGTAATACCAAGGTTTTCCCCTCACTTATAAAAGGGAACCTCCTCTCCTCTATTACTAAATCTTTTTTTTCACTATAGGTCAGCCAATACCATCCCTAATAAAAACCTATAATCATTTCACACATCATATATCTTCTGTACTTAGAAATATAGAAACATTTTAAGTCTTAAGGTGTAACGTAAAGGAGGCTTCCCAATGAAGAGGAGTAACACTTAACTGAGTACTTTCTATTTTATTTCTTCTTATATGTCATCTAAATATATGTTATATATTATTAAATAAATACCTTAGTATAAAAAATATAAATAGTTTTTATTATGATGATGTAATAACCATTATATAAAATACTTTAATCCTATAGTAAATGAAGACATTGCTCATGAATGCATTTGGACTACTAACCCCATGAAACAATTTGTTTTGTTTTTATCACCATTTCACATAGATGGTTATACTAATTTATTTAATTAATATACATTGTATTATTGATATTATTATATTTTGTTAAAGCTTAATTATTCTTTAATTTTCTTCAATTTCATTAATAAAAAAATAGAAACATTACTCGTACATATGTACAAACTAGCATCTCCACGAAGTGATGTAGTTTAATTTTAATAACTTATTTATATGAATAGATTAAAGTTTATATGATGATTAAATATAATAATAATGAAATTATTATAATTATAGTGTTTTTGGATGCATGATAATGTATAATGATCATGACTTCCATACTGAAACATGAATTAAAAATGAAGTTTTTATTACCCAAACATTGATTTTAATAAAGAACATTTGATAAATGTGTGATAAGATGTTATAATTAAATAATATATGGTATGAAATAGATGATTATAATTATGTAATATATTTAAAATAAATTAATATTTAATATACCATTGTTTAGAACACGTACAAAGAAGGAAAATACACGAGGTAAGGGATTTATGTTTAACACTCATTTTAAACATCATTGTCGATGTTTGAATTTCCATTGAGGAAAATTGTATGATAATTATATGATAAACCTAATTAATATTATTTTCCTATTTTTAATTATATATATTACCTTATTTCCTTTTATTTTCCTCTCGTTAAGTACAAAAGAGACAATAATAATGTTTTTAAGGAAATTAACCTTTTTACTATTTAGTGGGGAATATATTTCATCCACGTCCATGTTTACATTAAAACTATTTGACTAATTTTTTTAATATTTTATTATGATCATTTAATTTCATTTTTTTATATTATATTATTTTTTTAAATTGAATTTTCTTATCATTTTTTTGAATGATGTACTTTTGAGTTTTTGCCAAAAAATCAAAAGGATTCATTATTTTGACATACAAGAAATGAATATAATTTCCTACAATAATTACCTATAAATAATTTATAAGTTCCACTATAGGTTTCCATGATTCATTCACAAGAATAAAATTTCTATAATATTCAGAAAATTTATAGATTTTAAATATGTTATTTCAAAATGAAATTGGTATTTTTCTATGAATCTATTATAGCGATATTTTAAAAGAATTTTTCATCTATGGTAATTTTATATTATGATATTTATTTTTTAATGTGGATATGATTCTATGATACCATCCTTATTACTTACCTAGATGGTATATGGTTATGATGATGAAATATTGATGTAACCCATTTTATGTTATGTGGTTTATCTTATGATGGAATGATAAATGGTTTCATGATCTTATGGAACAAATATGAATGGATAATGAATATTTGATTAGTGGGCCCAAAATAATATATCCATATAATTCATTGAGTAAATAATAATTCTTTATGAACTCTATGTGATCTCATTATGTTATCCCATGCTCGAAAGATGGTACACGATCGATTATCCAATACTTGAAATAGGGTACATTAAAAGTTATCCCAAGCTTGAAGTCGGTACATGTGTGGTATGATGAAGACTATAAAATGATGAATTTATTAGTGAGTAGCCTTGATATAATATTTCTATGATTATGATTATTCCACACTTTATTCCACTCTATTATGACAGAATTTTATGACATTTTATTTCTCTCATGTCTCTTGTTATTTGATTCCATAATGGTTAATTTCTTATAATGTGAAAATATTTATGTCATGAATCATGATTATGATCTATTACTGGGTATGGTTTTCTAATTTTAATCTCTTGTTCTAAAACCATTATTTTCATGTTATGCATAAATGATCATTGATATCTCCCCTATTTACCATTATTTAGGATATAGGGTTAAAATTTATTATATTCCCTTTTCCATTGGATATAAAGACTGGTTTTATGTATGATATGACTATATAGAGTGATATTTATGAAGATCAAAGTGGGTGATATTGTAGATCATATATATATCAGTTTTTTTATGTACCAATGTTTCTAATGAAACAAACCCTTTATGATTCTGGTGTGTATCTTAGTGATATATAATGAATATTTATCTAATAAGATATAATATTTATGTATGAAATATAAGGTTCACTACAGTTGGAATAAAAGTAATATTTATCTATTTTTGTAAATAAGGATGATAAAACATTAGTGAAAATCCTTATTATAATATTGATTATAGATGAAAATCCCATGTTACCTTAAATAACGGAGTGTGGTTTTACCAGAAAATATATCCCAATCTAGATACTACCAAGTGGATGTGGTTATTCCATAGACGCACCTAGGGGTAACATCTCTGAATGGGGTGTATTGTGTATTAACTCAACCATTAATGCAACATGATGAATGGTCCTAAAAAACACACCTTGCTAGAAACTCCTAGGGGATATGAATAGGATAATTGATATTTTCTTTACGAAACATTATGAATAATTTTAATAGGTGGTTATAATGTATGAACAAGGGCAAACCTAAGGTGTAATATATTTAAAAGAAATTATCATGAGTTAGACATAATATAAATGATTTTTCATTATTATATGGCTACTCAGTATGATTATTTTAACCCACACTATTATTTTTTGTTTTAGTCAATGAATATAACTCGAAAAAATCATGTTAATACTAAATGTGATGGAAAATTCAATTTATTCCCTCTAAAGAAACCAAATTTTATAGGAACCATAATTTAAATTCTTATTATGATGATTACATAACCTTATCAAGAAATAAATCTTTCCGAGAATCCAATCAAAGGATGGAACAATGCTATGATGAGTCCATCATAAGTAAAAAATACACCTTTATTTAGTGGCAGCATTGATCCACTAGTTTATGAGAAAATTATTAGCTCCATTGAAAAAATATTTTCTCTTTACCAGTGTTCATATCCTAAAACTGTTATTTCATCTATATATCATTTGGAAGGTGAAGGGAATCAATAGTGGACTCCCAAAAAAAACATGAGGAAACATGATGAAATTAATTATATGGAGTATGATGTGTATAGAAGGTTATTTTATGAAAAGAACATTCCCCGTATTATTCATATGAAAATGGATAAGGAGTTCCTTGAGCTAATATAGAAGGATGAATAATTGGTTAGTATTGATGTGGAAATTTTTTGAAGCCATGATATGTACACTTCAGAAATTATCATTGAACTCAAAAGAATGATTTATAGATTCTCTAGTGTCTTAAAACCATGCATTCAAATGTAATTATACATAAGGGACTTTATTATATACAAATAAATCCTTGTAAGTTCTACCAAGGTATAATTGAACATTTGAAATACCCATAAAAATCATGGATTTGGTAAGAAAACAAATATGTAATTTAAATGAAATTGTAATAATAAAAATCACAGAGATAAGAACATGAGCCTTCCATTATGATCAAAGTGTTGAAGGAAACATGGAAGAAATTTTCTTAAGGGGAATAATATATTCTTTTTGTGTTGAAAAAAATTTCATTGGGAAATCTAATGATGTAGCGATGGAAAGAAGTTTTCTAATGATAGGAATAAAGATAAAGCTCTATATAATGAACCACACAAACTCTTGGATTTCAAATACAAGGAGTATGGGCATTATTCTGGTAGTGTTCAAATTTGAATTTTAATGAGAATGATCAAATTTAGAAAAATCATAAGCCTACAGAAAAAAGGGAAATATTATGAGACCACTATCGTTGATGTGGTGTATGATAAAAAAGTAGTTAAAGTACACTTAATATCCACTATATAACTACTAATGACTTATTTTATTTTAGATATACTAATTATTTTTTATTTGATGAATTTTATAAGGGTATAAAATAACCTCCAAAATGATTAGATATTGAAATGACCATGAAAATTCCTAATGGTATGATTATCACAACACAAGTCTACGATTATTCATCAATTGATGTTAGTAGGAATGATCTTCTTAAAAAATCCTATTATTCTCCCTCTAATATAATTTTATGTTTTATGGGAATGTATTGGATTTATTTATATAAATACCCTATCAATTTTCATGAAAGGGATTTCACATTTGATAATCCTAACTAACCTATGAGCATCTATTGGTGAAAGGATAAATTTGAGCTTACAATAAAAATTACGGCCATTTATGGGTCATCATTCATTTTCAAAAGTGGTATTTATCTAATATGGTTTGGGATAGAATCAAAATAAATGAAATTCATATTATTTTTCAGTTTATTGAGTCCTTTGCATATGTGATTCATATTCTTACACTGAATTTTGAAGTTGAGTTTTCAACAGAACTCCTACCTAGAACTATACTTATTTTAAAAACTCTATATTGATGGGACTCAATTGAGTTATAGGAATTGAATAATAAAATCAATATTATTCCTAATATTAGATTAATTTAGAAATTTAATTCACCATGGGGAACACGTGTTACTTTTTTAAAAAGAACGGTGGGTCAATACAACTCTTTGGTTAACGAGAATTGAACATGATCACGAATAATAATAAGAATCCTCTATCTTGTATTGATGATTTTTTTAATCAATTATTAGGATTTACATATTTTTGAAGATGTATATTCAATATGGATACTATCAATTGAGGATAAAATGTAAAGAATACCCCAAACTACATTCCATATGATGTATGGACACTATGAATTTATAGTGATTCCATGTTTCTTACTAATACCCCTTCAATCCTCATAGAATTAATAAAAGTGACTTTAGGGAAGACCGCGACTAGGTTTTGGTTGTCTTGGTAGAATATATTGTTATATATTATAAGGTAAATTAATATAATCAAGATCAGTTAATAAATTCATTGAAGATCCCATGTAAGGATACGTTTTATTAAAAAATTACCATGTGTGAATTTTTGGTATAGAACGTTTCAATATTATGTCATCTAATCTCAAGAGAGGGTATGTCAGAGGATCTATCAAATATAGAAGTTACTGATCATTATCCAAGACCAACCACTATGACTAAGATTCATAGTTTTTAGGGGTTGGATTTATATTATTGAATCATTGTGGATAACATTCACAGATATCAAATCCATTCACCATTTTAGCTCATAAGGAGACATATGAATGTTAGGAAAATTTAATAGAGCTAAAAGGAATGTTTGTTAGTGAAACTATTCTCATAGTAACCAATAATAGAGAGGGATTTACAATCTATAGCGATACATCAATGAAGGGGCTATGATGTATATTCATGAAGAGTGATATAGTGGAATATTATTCATCACATCAATTGAATGATCATGGGAAAACTACCCATTTCATGATTTGAAGATTTTTTGGTACACTTTTCATTAAAATATGGATAAATTATCTTCTCGATGAATGTTTTGATAAATATATTGATCATAAAATTATAAATTATATATTCAATTTTAAGGATTTGAATATTCCCCAAAGAGTATGCTTGGAATTGATTAAGGAATATGAATGTTCAATACATTACCACCCTTGGAAGGAAAATAAGGTGGCTCATGCTTTGAGTTGAAAGGATAATCTTGCCTATTTATGATTAGTATAACAAAATATATAATATTTATTTATTTTCAAAGGACTTATATAGAAATTTTTATGGAATGGGAGAAATCTTATCTTACTCAAATGGGTGCTCAACAATATATCCACGTGAGGATCCAATAGGCAAAAAATTACAATTTAGTACTACAAAATATTATGAGGAATTTTCCTGAGTTCAACCTTGATTTTGGTGAAATGATATGATTTTGGTACTAAGTATATGTCACACAAACAATAAACATTAAAAGGAGATATTTAATGAAGATCATAATTCCTTATTCTCTATTCATCCTTGATGTATGAAGATGTATAAAGATTCAAAAGATTATTTATTGTAGTAAAATATAGAGAGAGATATTACATAGTTTGCTTCTCAGTTTTGTATGTTTGAAAATAATAGTCAAGTTACAAATGTCTAAGGAGATTTTACAACCATTATCAATACCATAATGGAAAAGAGGAAAACATCACCACATATTTCATCATCAGAATCCACCAAAAAATTAAAGGCCATAATACCATTTGTGTTATAGTTGATTACATTTAAAATGTAACAGGATTTATTTTCATCAATGAATATTTCTCTCTTAATCATCTTTCCAAAATATAAATTAAGTGGTATGGTTTCATGATGTACCACATTCTACTTTATCTGATCAAGATCTAATGATTTCCTCAATGATTTGGAAAAGTATTTAATAAGATACAGAAAAAGTGTTAGGTTTCAGTATTACTTAACATCAGTTGACATATATATAGTTTGATAAAAACATTAAGACCATAAAGGATATTTTGAGACTTTGTTCTCAATATTTTAATAGTGTTTTGGACAAAAAACTCCCTTCAATTGAATTCTCTTATAATAATGGACTTCACTCGATAATTCAGATGGATCTTTATGATGATCTCTATAGAAAAAAGTGATGAACTCTAATGTGATGAGATGAATTTATAGAAATTAATCTATTGGGACCTGATCTAGATGATGAAATGGAAGAGAAGTTTAGATCTAGTCACCATCACATCCAATAATATCTAAGTCGATATAAAGGTTAGGCTGACAATTATCATTAGGAATTGGAATCTAAATATTTTGATAAGGAATTCCTACAAATTTTACCATAGAAAATGGTTTTAATATTTCTATAGAGTAAAAATCCGGGCCCATGGTATATTGGTCTCTTCAAATTCTTGATCTATTTGGTACTGTAGCTTAATGATTGACACTTCCACCAAACCTCTCTCAAATTCACAATGTGTTCCATGAATCTCTTCTGGGTAATAAGTGCATGGTCCTTCAAATGTAATCAACTCATAGGTTGTACCACTAGAGAGTGATATTTATTATAAAGAAAAAATGGTATAAATATTGGATCATAGAGATAATTCTCTACAGAAATATACTAATCACCCAGTTATAGTTCTTTGGAGTGATCTAAAATTTGAAGAAACTATATAGGAACCTGAGGGTTCGACAAAGTTGAGATATACCCATTTGTTTCTATCGTTACGATGATGTTTCAAGGGATAAATTATTATATGGTGGTAAAATATAACATCCAAATATTTTATGATATATTTCTCTTTAAATAAATTTGTTTTCTTTAATAGCTTTCTTAACTCGCAACACTGAGCTTTAATAAAATTACATTGGACTATAGATATATTCTTATTTTTATGGGACTATTAAAACCTAGATGTTATATTATTGGGTATAAATATGATTACATTAAATATAAAATATATTTATTAATTTACAATTTAATATAGATGTATTAATTAATTCATTGGAAATACACACTAAATTTTATTAAAGTAATTTTATGCTTCAAAAATAACTTTTCATCAATTTTTTTTTTCATTTCATCTCATGATAAAATATTTTAATTTATTTCTTATACATAGAGAAATTAAATTTTATGAAAATTATAAAAATTTTTAATTCAGAATAAAAAATTTCTTTTTGATGCTTTTTTTTATTTTTCTAAAAAGATTAATTTTTTTAGTTAAAAGTATAAAATATCGATTTTTCAAAATTACCAATTATTTTATTTATATTAAGTAATTTAAAATTCAAATTAGTTTTTTTAATTCCCATTTTCTAGAGCTTTTAGTATTTTCATAATACAATATTTTCAAGTATTAAAGGTGTAGGTAAATGGTTGTTTCTCAATAAAGAGGTATAACTCCTAACTGAGTGCTTTAAAATTAATTTTTTCTTAAACCTCCTCTAAATATATGGTATCCATTATAAATAAATTAAATTAATATGATAAATATAACATAAATTTATTATGAATTTTGAATAACCATTATCCATTTCCTTTCTATCAAATGGTAAAATAAACTATCACTCATGTGTACGTGTGGACTACCACATCCATGAATCGATGTGTTTAGTTGTACATATCCCCTTTATATTAATGGTTATAAATCTAGATTTTATGAATATATATGATATATATAATATTATTATATTTAAATAAACATGAATTATTATTTAATATTATTTCATTCAATCTATCGAAAAGTGGAAATATCACTCATGTGTACGTAAAGACAACCATCTCCATGAAGTGATATAATTAATTTCTCATCACTGATTTATATGAATATTTATAAAAGTGTAAAAAATGAGTAAATATTATATTCACAAAATTATTATAAAGTTTTTATGATTGGAACTGTGATTAATGTACTAGGGCTAGGACTGGTGAACTGAAACTTGATTGAAAAATGAAACAGTTATCACCTAGGATAATGATTTTAATTAAGAATTGATAATAAAATAGTTATAATATATTATATGTAAATCATATATGATATAAAATATATTATTTTAGTTGTTTAATTGAGGTATACTAAATATATATTTATTATATTTTAGGTTCAAATGCATATAAAGTAAGAAAATACTTGATGTAAGGGGTTAGTGTTGCAATCTCATTTTTTGGGATTATAAATAATAAATTTACATTGATGAAAATTTTAAATATAATATTCATTAAACCCCATTTATTTACTTCTCATTTTAGTTTTACTATTATTTTTAATTATTATGACTATTTTCCTCTCTTTTTTACATAATAATATCTAGAAAATGTTGCTATGTAAATGTTGAACATAATTCCTTTTTGGGTTGATTGAATTTTACTTCTATATACATAATATTTAAAATTGTTTTATGGAAGTATTTAATTATAAAATAAATCTTTTAAAAATAAAATTTTCATTAACTTTTACTTTATTTAAAATGTATGAAAAAGAATATTATTAACTAAATTTTTTTCAAACATGTATTTTTTTTACTTATTAAAAAACTGTTAAATGGGTATTTTATTAAATGTATGTGGCGTGAATAAAATTTTATTCCTTCATGATGGTTATTTACTTTTATAATCCAATACATTATTCCATGGATATTCTTATATAAAAATATTTTATCAATATTTTGTGAATTTTTAGTAAAAATGTTATCAATTGAAAATGATTTTCCACTATGTTTTCCAAGGAAGGAACAAATGATCTTTTAAAGGAATTTTTTTATCTATGTTATGATCCATTAAGGATTGATATGATTCATGAGGGATATGATCTTATGATACAAACCAAATTATTTCTCTATATGGATTATTATGATGATGATTGGAGGATGATACTGTGAAACTATTTATTTTCCAAAAGTTAATTATATTACGATAAAATCATTATGAAACCCATTTCATTTCCACATGTTACACTATGATGAGATGATGGAATGAAACAGGTATCCTTTACATGGGATATGATATGATGAATTAATTATTTTTCTTGATCTTGTGTAAAATTCACGGTTTATGATTATTTAATGGGTGGGTCCATTATAAACATCTAATTCATTGGGTAAAGGTGGATAACTCATGAGATTAATATTGTAAGATACCAGATATCTTTAAGGTATGTTTTTTTAAGTTATGGTTTTAACTCTTCTATTGGTTAGATAAGTGTTTCCCAAGTTCAGGTGGGGGCTCGGGGTGAAAAGAGTAGATCAATCAGGCCAAGCAGTGTTAGGCACACGGTCTGCACACGGTTAGGGGTAACTGTGTGGGTAAACCTACATACCATCCATCCTTGAACAGTAACCTGAGCACAATCTCTACACAGTTAGGGAAAACTATGAAAGATTCCCAGGAATCTGTGTGGGATGGCCTCTCACGGATAGTAGCTCCCGCACGTTTTTCACACGGTTTGGAAAACCATGTGGGTAAACTGTGTGACCTAGAAAAGTTGAGAAATTTTAAAAAATTGCCATCTCGAGATTTAAAACCCTAACTCCTAATTTTCCTCCATATCACCACCTACAAACCTAGTGACGAACCATTCTGACCCAAGCTTCCAAGATGTGGTTTTCCTTTAATTATTGGTTGTTTGGAGTGTTGTAAGTTGCAGATCAAAGTTTCGGGTAAGTCTAATACTCTCCACCCCTCTCTTATTTGGACGAGGACTTGTGGTTTCTCCCATCTTCTTCCTAAGCTCTAAACCCCTTTATTTTCTGGTGGAACCTAGGTTTGGATTTCAAGGGGTGCTTGAATCCAGATCCAAGGCCACAATTAAGAGTGTGTTCATCATCAGATTCGAGGTAGGTGGTCTAAAAGTTACATCCCTTGAGTTTTATAAAGATTTGTGCATGATGTGTTATATTCTTACCCTCTTGTGAAGAGTTATTTGTGAAATTATTATGATGTGATGTTTAAGGAGTCTAAACTACCTAATGGAACCCTCATGATCCCCTCAGGATACATGGAGGATGATGTGACCTATGTTAGGACCACCCATGGGGTGTGCCCACATTTTCAGACTTAGAGTTTAGCTAAGAAAATGTAAGGCCGTTGTAAAGACCCAGAATATCCATGTATTTTTTTTTAATTAAATGGAAACTTTATGAGTCCGCAAAAACTGATGGCGCATGATTCTGAGGCCTGGTGTTCCTGTAATTAATTTATGAACTTTTTTTCGGGTACGTTCAGTAAATGTGTGAGCGGGTTTTTTTAATCTTTGAACCGGTTCTTGGAATTGAAATCTGAGGGCACCGTTGAACTCGCAGTGCCGATATTCTCTTAAGAATAATTTCACGTCGATGACAGTTGGTCGAGGGTGAAAGTTAATTTTTGGGTTTTTCATGAAATAAATAAAATAAAATAAAGTGTGTAACATTTTATTTTATTTTGTTTTGAAACTCCCATGTGGAATTTTCATAGGTGGGGACCACCTGAATTAACCTCCCATAAGATGTTATGGTGGTGGGGACCACCCGAGCCTAACCTCTCATGAGAGGTTATGGTGGTGGGGACCACCCGAGGCTTAAACCTATTGAACTCCCCTCTTAATGAGGGAGAAACCTCTCAACTACCTCTTTAATGTGGAGGAGCCTCTTGAGCTTCCTCCACATTAATTATGTCAATACACCACATTAATTTTTCCAACTTGTGTGCGTGTGCCAACATAATTTATTCTTATATTAATTATATTGGAACCTATTTCTTTTTTTTTGGTGGAATTGTGAGACGAGAACCCTTGTAGATTTACACTTCTTCCATGAAGAACGCTCCTCCAACGAAGAATGCCGACTTCGACTCCTTCCTCAGGACACCCTCCAACGAGGAATGTCTTTGACTACGACGAACCGATGCACGAGCCCGGGATTGGAGGTGTGTGGCGGATGAGACGAACGTAGACAACTTCAACTTCTTCTCGCGCCAACATCAATGAACAATCCAAAGTAGGGTGTTATTATTAAATTCTTGAATTCTCTCGTTTAATTTCCTCGTTCTTGGAAAGCATGGCGAATGTGGATCAACCAAAATTAATTGATCCAAGATTCGTATTAAATTGAAGAGTTTGTCGTTCTTGAATCTTATTTTTTTGTTGAGTCGCTTGCTACCACTCTAACGCAAAGGGTGTGGGCCAAACAAACATGGCCCGACCCCTCTGTTGTTTTTCCTTATTGTGTTCTTCGCGATGGAGGAGGTCAACGACTAACCACGAAGGGGCATGAGAACGACGTCCGACACCACTGCTGACCGCGATGAATGTGACGACGCAACGGCGCTGCTCCGCGGCCTCCACCACCTCGCAGCCTCCGCCGACCACATCAATCACTGCCCCGCGGATTTCGCCCTCTGTGCCCACCGCTGCCCGTGGCTGCCGCCGTCCGCAGCCGAGCTGCCGCCCGTGGCCACCACTGTCCGCAGCCGAGCTACCGCCCGTGGCCACCGTCGTCCGCAGCCGAGCTGCCGCCCGTGGCCACCGCTGTCCGCAGCCAAGCTACCGCCCGTGGCCACCGTCGTCCGCAGCCGAGCTGCCGCCCGTGGCCTTGCTACTCGAGCCACCGCCCAAGCCACCTCCGCCATCCGAGGCGCCGCCGCTATTCGAGCCGCCGTCACCGTTCGAGCTGCAGTTGCCATCTGGACCAAGCTGCTGCCACCATTCGGACCGAGCCTGTCACACCTCAACCACAGAAACCAGTTATTTTATTCTTTTATCGGTCTCACGTCGTTTGGATGAGGCTTAGTTGAGACCCTATTTGAAATTTTCCGAAGTTTGATATTTTTGGCGGGTCTCGGGCCAGTGCGCAGTCACTACACCGCTAGCGGCGACCGTGCGTTCGGTCCTGGAGACTGCGCGGTTGACTGATTATTATCAATATTCAAAATGAAATGAAACAAAATTTTCATTTTAAATACCATTTAGTTTATATTAGTACAATTTTATTGTTATTAATATTATTAATATTATCATATTCTTTTTTTATAAATAATAATAATAATAATATTATTATTGAGAAAGAATTTTATTTTAAATCTAGTGTTGTTATTATTATTATCATTATGTGTAGGTTATTATTATTATTATTATTTCTACCATTGTTGTATTATTATTATTATAATTTTTAAAATTATTATTTGATTTATTTTTATAAATATTGTTATTATAATAAAAAGAAAAAAAGATAAAACAACCTAAACCTAGCCACCCAGCCCCCTCCCCTTTCCCCTCTCTCGTCCACCGTGTGACAACCCCCCTCCCCCAGCTTTTCCCTTCCCTCTCATCGCCGACCCACACTCTCACCAGCCCTCCCCGTCGCCCTCGCCCAGCGCCGACCCTCCCCATTGCCCTCCCACAATGCCACTCCGCCTATCGTTGGCTCTCCTGCGCCAGCGCAAGGCCGCCCACCTCCAACTCTGGCCTCCATCCCCGTCTGGATCACCCTCCTCCCTGCCGTGACCCCCTCCTGGTTCGACTTCCCCTCTCACCGGTGCTATCCCGCTCCGGCCTCACCTCTCACTCCATCCGCGCACCCAAGCCTTCTCGCACCAGCCTCTCCACACCTCCCTTGCGGTTGTTCTCCTCCTTTGATTTTTTTTATTTTATTATTATTATTATTTATTTTTATTTTTGGTGTTATTATGAAATCAATAACACTCTAATATCATGTGTCATTTTTTTGCGCGTTTTGCTCAGTATTTAGGGTGTGCGAAGGGTCCGTGAAATTCCTTTCTCCCTTCCGTTGAACCGCGATTATATACATGCACCTCCGTGGTAGGTGATTGTGCGTATTTCATTTCTAGAGCATCCTGCTAATGCTTGCACTCATTCTTTTAGTTTTAAAACTTTTTTTCGCAGCTTCCTTATAACCTTAATTAGCTTGTTATAATGTTCTTGAATATTTTTTAATTTGTTAAAAATATGTTTGGAGTGAGTTCCTGGTTCGCGTCTTCATGTGTCTGTGATGATTCATTCATTTAGGTGCCAAATCTTGTTTTGATAATTTTGGTTATATATATATATATATATATATATATATATATATAATTTTCATCCCTATGCTATTCTCTTCTATCTTTTTATGATGTTTTAGAATTGATAGAATTGGTTTGAAATTGGTCTTTGGTGTGATTCTTTAATTATGTTTATATTAAAGTAAATTTATGTGATTTTGAGGGTGTTTCCCTTATATTTGTTTTATAAAAATGGTGAAAATGTGGTTTGGGTTTTACTTTTGAACTTGGTGATTTTTGTAGGATTGGTTTTTAGATTGTGTTTTGATTGCTTTGGTTAACTTAAATTTTATTTTAGGGATTTGTGGTGTTTTGAGTCTAGGGGATCTATCGTAGGGAGTTGCGGTTGGTTTCGAAGGTGCGCACACATATTCCCAAGTATGGATATGTATAGATATATATATTCTGTGTGCATGTTCCCTCATACTATGGGGAACACGTGCATCAGTTTAAGGATATATATATATATATATGGAAGTGCGTGCGTACGAGCGAGCTTCTTCTTGGGTTAGAAAGCTTGACGTGACCTTTGTTCGAGGTAGGAGTTTCCATCTATTCTATCTTTTTGAATCTTTACAAAGGCACTTGCATGATTTCAGTTGATTTATAGATGTTATTCACACCTTATCATCCTGATATTTTATTCATTATAGTGTTTATTTGATGGTTAAAAGTGTTAAAAACGGATTTGAAATAGTCCCTTAGTTTTGTGTAGGTGTTTCCATGAACTTGCTCCCAGTTTTAATCCATTTAATGTTGTGTTCTATTAATTAAATCTTAGATTATGTTTCGCACCTCTATTTTGTTTATAGTTAACTTATGACCGTGTTTTTCCTGTTGAAAGGTTTGATCAAAAATGGATTTTTGGATGCATCTTTATTTATGCACTTTTTATACCTTGCCAACTTGGTTGGAACTAACCGCATTTATATGCAAATGGTACTGTTGGACCTCTTGAGTGGTGTTTTATAGTAGAAATATTTTATGGAACTTTTTTGTCCTATATTGGTTAGTTTTTTGGAACTTAGTGTTTTTGTATAAATGATTTTGCGTCTCTTTAAATTGGTATTTTTCTTGAATCCTTGGTTTTATAAGAGGTCCTTGTTTTCAAAATGATGTGGGCCTCTGAACGCGGTTCTTTAAATTGGTTTGAAAAGAAATCCATGAGTATATGCCCTTTTGGCTTTTTTTAAAAAATACTAAAGTGGTGTTTAGAGTCGTTTTAGGAGAGCTTGTGCAATGTTTTCATAAAGGCATTTGATTATGTAAAACGAGAGGCCCGATTTACAAATCCAAGTGTTTGATAAAGTGGTTTTGATAACCGAATGATGTGACGACCCAGTTGGCACTTTGTATATTTGACATGTATGCATATATATAAGTATATGGGGCGCTCCTATCTAGGGTAACCCTTTGTGGGCGAACGTATAGGAAGCGTCCGTGTTTGGGGTAGGCAAGTGCAGTGAGATGAGTCACGCGTGTGAGGGCCTTCTTACTTACACAGTATTATTATAACCACCATGGGTTCCTAGGCACCTTTTAGATGATCGAGTGACGGTTGCTGACCAACCCCGATTAGACAGGTTGGTACCCCTGGATTTGTTGTTAGGACAGGTGGGCTTTGCCACTGGATTGGTCAGTTAGGGCGGTCAGTTGGTTATAGAATTAGGAGCTTCACCATACGCCGGCAGGTGGTTTTGAAACCGAGTACATCCATGGGTATTCTAGGGATGTTTATGATCACCCATGGTTGCTGAATTATTTACATT
This sequence comes from Viscum album, assembly GCA_963277665.1. Lineage (NCBI taxonomy): Eukaryota > Viridiplantae > Streptophyta > Magnoliopsida > Santalales > Viscaceae > Viscum > Viscum album. Next base: position 855,682,837 of record OY728155.1, on the reverse strand, counting down.
GCTTGTTTATTTTTTTGTTGCACTGGTTTATTTTCAGTTGCACTTTTACTTGTTTCACTCTAGCCCAGCTTTGGTATTTTTCTGTTTTGGATTTAATTTATAAAATGGAAAATGATTTTGGAAATGGTGTGTGGCATGTGTTGGGTTTTTAAATGAGAATAACATGTTGCATATTTTAATATGTGAAAACCCTACTTTCATATATGTATTTCAAACTTTTGTTAGTGAACTGTTTTGGGAAAGAGAATTGTTGGATTCAGTGGTTTATTCTTGGCATCCCTACTGAGCATCTCGGTGCTCACGCCTATTATATCTTTCCAGTTGCAGGTTCAGTTTCTCGTACAGGTTTCTGGTTTAGCTGCTCAATGTTGGAGCAACGTGGTTTTGAGTTGGGTGGTGATTTAGGAGGTCACAAGGAGGTATGTTCAACTTTATTGTCTTTCTGCTACCAGTTCTTATCTTTATCGTCAGTTTGTTTATCTGTTTATTTTTTTTTCATGGGCCAAATCATTCCCAATAGTTAAATTTTGATGCCCGACACTGGTTGCCAGCCCGCGGGGATCGGGAACGCCCTTCGGGCCATGTCGCGGGCCGGCTCGGGTGACCAGATCAGGGTCGACCCGGGTTGGTTCGTGATAGAGCCGCCGCTCGAGCTGCCGTCGCTGGTCCGAGCCGCCGTTCGAGCCTCCACTGCCATCCGGGCCGAGCTTCCGCCCGAGTCGCTGCCGCCCTTTCGGCCGAATCGCCCCGATCGAGCTGCCCCGCGACCTCGCGCCCTTGCGGCAACCCCCGGTTGAGCCGCTCCATGGTCTCACGCCCTCGCGGCAACCTCTGCGGCCTCACGACCACCCGCGACCCTCTGCGGCCCCTTGTGGCCAGCCAGGTCGGACCCAGTAGGTCATCCCGGGTCAACCCAAACTGGTTCGGCCTAGGCCGGGTCGGGCCGGGTCGGTCCGATCGGGTCGACCGAACCAAGACCCACTACGACCCATTTACGCTCTTTTAGCCATAACTTTGGCATCAGACGTCTGTTTGATGAACTGTCAATGGTGATGGAAACCCTAGAGCGAGACGATACCTTTGGTATACCCCAATGGAGTTTTTGATAAAGTTGGGGAATGGTCAGGTTGGATCGTGCAAGAATCCAACTGGGCCCTTAGGACTAAAAGGCTAATAACTCATAGACCGAGTGTCTGATTGACGCACTATCTATTGCGTTGATACCCCTCTGACGTTACGAACCTTTGAGATACTTTTCATGGGACATCGTGGCAGTTGGAGAATCAACTAGTGGCTTGGGGAGAGTACTCTCCCAGAGATGAGCAAGCCTAGAGTGGAAACCCAGTAGCTGGCTGTGATGAGAAGAGTGCTCCTAGCTGTCTTGTGCGGGTCAGCTCCTAGAAATCCTATGTGGGTCAGCTTCTAGCGATCCTATGTGGGTCATCTCCAGCGATCCTATGTGGGTTAGCTCCTAGTGATACTGTGTGGGTCAACTCCTAGGGATCCTATGTGGGTCAACTCCATCGATCCTGTGTGGGTCAGCTCCGAGCGATCCTGTGTGGGTCAGATCCCAGTGATCCTGTGCGGGTCAGCTCCCTGTGATCCTATGTGGGTCAGCTCCTATAGATTCTGTATAAGCTAGAAGCAGAGCCTCTTAGTGGAGTAAGATGATTTAGCAGTTATATCTAATCATCTATACTTCTATACCTAAAGATATACCTGGTGTGATATGAGTCAGAACCTCTATGTTCCTTCATGATTGAGATGGATTACTTGATAACTTAGTTATATGTATGGGCATATACCTAAGTAGGGTTATTTGTTGATTTCATACTTTGTGGTTTATCATTGGTGGATTTTGTGAGACATTGAGGGTCTCGGGGTCCCTAATGAGTATCTTTATACTCACCCCTACAAAGGCTTTGCCCATACCTTGTTGTGTTGGATGCAGATGACAAATAACGCTGACTGAGGATGAGGGTACCAGGACTAGAGGTAGCTCGGAGGTGGACCTAGACGAGGCGTACCACAGAGATGACCGATCGAGAGATGTACCTACCCTTTAGGTAGGATCCTTGGTGGGTGGTCACAAGAGCTATTCTAGTTACTTGTACTTTCAGTTGTCTGGTACTTTCCAATTTTCCTTATACTTTCCAGTTGGGCTTGTATTCTGGCCCCCTTTTACTTATTGTACTCACTCTATTTACTATTCAGTTTACTTGAGTTTGTATCTTTCTGTGTGCTTGGTTGTGTGTGTTACAGGTTATAAAAGAAATGCCTTCCTAGTTTTAGGGATTACGCCTTCGGTGCTAGTCGCCAACCCCTGGCCTATGGAAGGCGGGCTTGGGGTAGTCACGACACGGGCCCCGGGGGAGGGGTCATGACAAATTGGTATCAGAGGAGTCAGTTCTACCATAGAACATAGGACTATGATATTTATTTTTAACGAAAATAGTGTTAAGTGTAGTGAGTGTAGTTATCAGTTTAGGGAATCCAGTGTTGGTGCGACGACCGACGTATCTATACACCAGGACCCTGACTTATGATTTCCGACTCAGTGCACGAAAACACTGATTGCGTGTGTGTTTTCAAGAGTTTTCTTTGTGATCTCTTAAATCAACTCACCATGTATAACTTATTTATTGTGGCGCACCTGTATCATTTTAGGATGCCTCCACACAGACATCCATCTTGGGTTCCAAGAGTTGTATGCACTGATAGCCCACCGAGCGATGAGGGCTCGGTGCAGGGCCCTTTTCTAGTAGAGGCACCAGCGGAGGCACCTGCGGTACCCTTCCCCATTGGGCCACTGATCCCACCATCCCCAGCAGCAGACGATGCACGCTGCTTGAGCGCATTGCATGAGTTCCAGCACCAGAGGCCACCCAGGTTCAGGGGAGAGACGAACCCACAAACGGATGAGGATTGGCTGGAGTCCATGGTGAGAGTTTTCCGACTGTTAGGGACACCAGCTGATCTCATGGTGATCCTTTATTCCCGCCTTCTATAGGAAGCAGTGGGCAGATGGTGGAGCTTGATTCTCTAGGTTCATGAAGAGGTGACGCTTCTCTGGGCAGACTTCAAGATCCTGTTTCGGGTAGAGTTTTTCCCAGCAACTCTTCACACAGTACGCATACATGAGCTTCTTCATCTGTAGTAGGGCAACATGACTGTATCTTAGTACTCAGCGAAGTTCACTAACCTCTCACGCTACTCCATAGATATGGTGCAGGACCCATTCTTCAGGGCCCGGACCTTCAAGCAGGGGCTCAGGTGAGAGATCAGGGCTTCAATGATTTCTCTTAGTATCCCGACGCAGGAGAGGGTATTAGAGAGAGCCCTCATAATGTAGAGTTTCCTTGCTCAGCAGTCTCCAATAGCAAGATCCACTACTAGACGTCATGTAGTGGAGTCTTCTACAGCTAGTAGCAGATAGATGTTTCATAGGTCCAAGAGGACCAGACCTACGGGTGGATGACCGCATGACTCAGGATCGGTTGTGTGGGGCACCCGAGGTGGAGCCAGTCATACCAGGAGCGGGCAGTGTTTCACATGCAGCAGGCAGGGTCACATGGCTCATGACTATCTGACCCACCATACGGATGATCAACATATGGTCGAAGGACCGCCTAGGTAGAGACAGAGATTCGACTGAGGAGGTCTGTAGGGAGCAGGCGAACATGGCAGAGGAGATGGATGTGCAGCTGGCGATGGGAGAAGATTCGAGATGTTACCGCCACCACCACTAGGAGGTCCACCCTGACCATAGGGAGCAGGCGGACAAGGGTGAGCTCATCTCCAGGCAGCTGAGGCCTACAATCATGGCACTCCAAAGATGATACAAGGTACAATCTGTGTCTAATACACCCTAGCTGCAGTACTTATAGACACAGGTTCTAGTCATTCTTTTATTTCCACTTCCCTCGTTCGGAGATTAGAGATTCCAATGGAGTCGTTGGCTCAATCCTTATGGCTAGAGACTCCTACAGGAGCGGATTCAACAATTATGCACTGGTTCCGGCAGCGCGAGATTACTCTAGGAGGTGAGAGCTTCTACTGGGATCTCCTAGTAGCAGCGTCAAGGCCTTATGATGTCATCTAGGGTATGGACTGGTTATCTACAATCCATGCTAAGATAGACTATATTAGGTGCAAAGTGTGGTGTGTCCGCATGGATGGGACCAGGTTTACCTTCACTAGTGAGAAGAGAGCCTTTGCATCACATGATGGGCTTACCTAGAGGAGAGTGCAGCCGATCACTCATCAGTTGGCTATCCTTACCCTCAGAGCGATTGATGTGGAGAGTTCAAGTTATCCTGTAGTGGTGTTCCAGTACGTGGATGTTTTCCCTGATGATGTTATGGGTCTACCTCCTCATAGAGAGGTGGACTTTTACATTGACTTGTACCCCGGGACGACACTGATATCTACACCAGTGTATTGGTTGGCTCCCGTAGAGCTTCATGAGCTGCGAGTACAACTAGAGGACTTGCATGGGAAGGGATTCATCCAACCCAGTGTTTCTCCCTGGGTAGCCCCAATTTTGTTCTCCAAGAAGGTGGATGAGAGCTTGAGGCTTTGTGTTGATTATCAGTGCCTAAACTAGGTGACCGTGAAGAATAAGTACCCATTCCTGAGGATTGACGAACTCTTTAATTATTTGAAGGGATCACATTGGTTCTTGAAGATAGACCTTAGATCAAGCTATCACTGGCTCGGAGTGCGAGACAAAGATGTGCAGAAGATGGATTTCAGATGTCGATATGACCAATACGAGTTCTTGGTTATTCCATTCGGCATGACCAATTCTCTAGTAGTGTTCATGGGACTCACGAACAGGATCTTTCAGCCATACCTTGATCACTTTGTAGTAGTCTTCATCGACAACATTATGATCTACTTGGCTACTGAGGAGGAGCATGCCTATCATTTACAAGTAGTACTGAACACACTCCGAGAGCACCAGCTTTATGGTAAGCTTTCGAAGTGCCAGTTCTGGATCCGAGAGGTTCACTTTCTGGGACATGTCATATCATAGGCTGGAGTTGCAGTTGATCCAATGGGAGACACTCAAGAGTATAACGGAGATTCATAGTTTCCTAGGTTTGGCTGGATACTAAATGGAGATTTGTGCCAGATTTCTCAAGATTTGCATCACCTCTATCAGTTTTGATGAAGAAGGGGAAACCCTTAGTTTGGTCGGAGAAATGCCAGTGGAGTTTTCAGGAGATGAGGTAGAGGCTGACTAGTTCCCCCATCTTGAGGCTTCTAGAGGAGGGAGTAGGGTACGTAGTCTACTGTGATACATCAGGGACCAGACTCAGATGTTTCCTAATGCAGGAGTGAGCAGTTATTACATATGGTTCTCAATAGCTGAGACAACATGAGCAGAACTACGCTACCCATGAACTAGAGTTAGTAGTAGTGGTATTCACCTTAAAGATTTGGTGACACTATTTGATGGGCGAACGTTTTACATTGTACTCTGATCACAAGAGTCTCAGGTATATCTTCTATTAGAAGGACCTGAACCTGAGAAATCGACATTGGCTTGAGTTCCTCCAGGACTCTAACTTCAAGAAAGTCTATAATTCTGGGAAGGGGAACGTTGGTGTAGATGCACTCAGCAGGAGGTATGGTATACAAAATCTAGGTGATGCGACAGAGCATATGGATGCTTTGTAGATATCCTTTATGGATAGATATGGAGAAGCTTTACTTCAATCTCTTATAGTCACTCCCCCACTTCTTCAGTGAGTCAAGGAGGCACAGTGTGGGGATGCTGACTACAAGGCTTGACATGCTCAGATATCCACAGGGTAGGCACCTGATGGATTTTATGATGGTGGGGAGCACGTTATCCTCTTCAGAGGACATACCATGGTACCAGTGTCACTTCGGGAGGAAGTGATGAGGTAGTTCCACACATCCCCTCTAGAGGTACATCCAGGAGTGGTGAAGATGTACTAGGATCTCCGACGATAGTACTGGTGGCTGGGAATGAAGAAATCAGTATCAGAGTTTGTCTCTTGATGCCTCACTTGTCAGCAAGTGAAGGCAGAGTATCAGGTACCAGCAGGCTAGGTTCAACCTTTGGAGGTCCTAGAGTGGAATAGGGATGGGATATACATGGACTTCATGACAGGACTTCCATGTACATCTAGGGTTCATGACTCGATTTGGGTGATCATCGATAGACTCACCAAGTCGGACCACTTCCTACTGATTATAGAGTAGGGTTCAGTAGAGAGCTTAGGACGACTCTATATGCAGGAGACTGTGCGGCTACATTGAGTACCCTCAATGATTGTCTCTGATCTTGATACACGTTTTACATCCCAGCTATGGAAGGGGTTGTAGGAGGCTTTCAGGGCACAACTTCATTTGAGCACCACCTTCCATCCTCAAACGAATGGTCAGACTGAGCGGACCATTTAGAACCTCAAGGACATACTACATGCTTGTGTCCTCGACTTCGGTCATAGTTGGGAGGATCACTTGCAATTGGTGTATTTTTCATACAACAACAACTATCACTCCACCATTGGGATGACACCTTTCGAGGCATTGTATGGGCGACCTTGTAGATCACCTTCGTGTTGGACAGACCCATGGGAGTTAGCACTAGTGGGACTAGAGATGGTACGGGCTACCACAGAGAAGGTGCAGATCATCCAGGAGCGGATGAAGACTACACAGAGTAGTCAGAAGTCATATACTGACAGGAGACAGAGACCTCTAGAGTTCGAGGATGGCGACCACGTCTTTTTACGGGTCTCACCTCGACGAGGTTTTCAAAGATTTGGCTGAAGCGAAAAGTTATCTCTGAGATTCATCAGACCTTTTTAGGTCCTTAGAAGAGTTGGCGAGGTGGAATACCTCTTAGCTCTTCCACCACAGTTTCACCAGGTGCATGACATCTTCCATGTATCCTAGATGAGGAGATACGTGCACAACCCTTCCCACATCATCGACCACAGAGAGCTTGGCATTGACGATGGGGAGACTTTTACAGAGGTTCTAGTAGAGATTGAGGATCGATAGGAGTGGGTCCTTCATGGATGGTCGATATCTTTGGTGTGCGTTCGCTGGCAGCATGGGAACCTCCAGGAGAGAACATGGGAGTAGGAGGCTCAAATTCATGCTCAGTTTCCCCACTTGTTTTCCTAGTTTTGAGTTGTGGATTACGGGGATGCAAATCCCTTAGGTGGGGAAAATTTAAAGACTCGGAATTTCCATTTAATTTTTTTAATTAAATGGGAATTTTATGAGTCTGTTAAAACTAACGGCGTGTGATTTTGAGGCCCGGTGTGCCCTGAATAAATTTCTGAACTTTTTTTTGTATGTTCAGTAAACGTGCGAGCAAGTTTTTTCTAACTTTTGAACTGGTGCTCAAAATTGAAATCCGAGGGCATTGTTGAACTTGCAGTGCTAATATTCGCTTAAAAAGACTTTCACCTCGATGACATTTGGTTGAGGGTAAAAGTTAATTTTTGGTTTTTTCGTGAAAAGAATAAAATAAAATAAAGTGTGTAACATTTTATTTTATTTTGTTTTGAAACTCCCATGTGGAAGTTTCACATGTGGAGACCAACTGAATTAACCCTCCATGAGAGGTTATGGTGGTGGGGACCACCTAAGCCTAACCTCCCATGAGAGGTTATGGTGATGGGGACCGACCAAGGATTAAACCTCTTGAAGTCCCCTCTTAATGAGGGAGAAACCTCTCAACTCCCTCTTTAATGTGGAGGAGCCTCTTGAGCTTCCTCCACATTAATTATTCCAACGCAATACATTAATTTTTCCAACTTGTGTGAGTGTGCCAACATAATTTCTTCTTAAGTTAATTATATCGGCACCTCTTTCTTTTTTTTGGGTGGAATTGTGAGAGGAGAACCCGTGGAGGATTACACTTCTTCCAAGAAGAATGATCCTCCAACGAAGAACGCCGACTTAGACTCCTTCCTCAAGACACCCTCCAATGAAGAACATCTTCGACTACAACGAACTGACGCACGAGCCCGAGATTGGAGGTGTGTGGCGGATGAGACGAACATCGAAAACTTCAACTTCTTCTCACTCCAACGTCAATAAACAATCCAAAGTAGGGGGTTATTATTAAATTCTAAAATTCTATCATTTAATTTCCTCGTTTTTGGAAAGAATGGAGAATGTGGATCAACCAAAATGAGTTGATCCACGATTCGTATTAAATTGAAGAGTTTGTTGTTCTTGACTCCTATTTTTTTTGTTGAGCTGCTTGCTACCACTCTAATGCGGAGGGTGCAGGTCAAACAAACATGGCCTAACCCCTCCGTCATTCTTCTTTATTGTATTCTTCGTGATGGAGGTGGTCGGTTACCAACCTTGAAGGGGCACGAGAACGGTGGTCAACACCATCACCAGCCGCGATGAAGGTGGCAGCGCAACGGTGCCGCTCTGCAGCCACCACTGCCCCATGGACTCTACCGACCGTGACCACCGCTGCCCAGTAACCTTCGCCATTTGAGGCCACTTCCGCCCACGGTTGTCATCGTTTGTCACCGAGCCGCTGCCCGCAGACTCGCCGCCCGAGCCACCGTCGTCGTCCATGGACGAGCTGCCGCCTGAGCCACCGCCGTCATACGAGCCACCGCCGTCATCCAAGTTTCCACTATCATCCAAGTCGCCACCGCCGTTTGAGCCGCCATCGCCGCCGATTTGAGCTGCCGTCCGAGCCGCCACTACTGTGTGGGCCGAGCCGCCGCCCGAGTCGTTGTCACCGGGCTGAGCCGCCGTCCGAGCCGCTGCCGCCGTCCAAGCCGAGCCACCTCCCTAGCCACCGCCGCCCTTCCAGCCAAACCACCCCGACCGAGCCACCCCACAGCCTCATGCCCTTGCGGAAACCCTCGGTCGAGCTGTTCCACAGTCTTGCGGCCTCGAGGCACCCTCCGTGGCCTCACAGCCACCCACGGCCCCTTGCGGCCCGCCTGGACGGACCCAGTGGGCCGGGCCACCCAACGGGCCGGTCCATACCCAGTGGGTTGGGTTGGGTCGACCCAGACTGTGTCGGCCCAAGTTGGGTCGGGCCAGGTTAGTCCGATCGGGTCGGACTGGACCTTGATCCACTACGACCCATTTACGCTCTTTTGGCCATAACTTTGGCACTGGACGTCCATTTGACAAATCGTCAACAACGCTGGAAACCCTGGAGTGAGATAGTCCATTTGTTATACCCTAGTGGAGTTTTGGATAAAGTTGGGGAACTATAGGGTTGGATCGAGCATGAATCTAACCGGGCCCTCGGGACTAAAAGGCTAATAACTCACAGACTGGGCGTCTGATTGACGTAGCGTCTGTTGCATTGAGACCCCTATAATGTGGAGAACCTTTGAGATACTTCTTAGTGGGACATCGTGGTAGTTGGAAAATTGGCCAGTGGATTAGGGAGCAGACTCTCCCAAAGATGAGCAAGTTTAGTGCGGAAACCCAATAGTTGTCTATGATGAGAAAAGTGCTCCTAGCTATCCTGTGCAGGTCAGCTCCTAGAGATCCTGTGTTGGTGAGCTCTTAGAGATCCTGTGTTGGTCAGCTTCGAGTGATCCTGTGTGGGTTATCTCTATCGATCTTGTGTGGGTCAGCTCTAGCAATCCCGTGTGGGTCATCTCCTAGCGATCCTGTGTGGGTTAGATCCTAGTGATCTTGTGTGGGTTAGCTCCAGAAATCCTGTGGGTCAGCTCATAGAGATCCTGTGTGGGTTAGCTCCAGCGATCCTATGTGGGTCAGCTCCTAGAAATCCAGTGTGGGTCAGCTCCAAGAGATCCTATGTGGGTCATCTCCTAGCGATCCTATGTGGGTCAGCTCCTAGAGATTCTGTATAGGTTAGTAGTAGAGCCTCTTAATAGAGTAAGATGATTTAGTAGTTACATCTAATCATCTATACCTCTATACCTAAAGATATACCTGGTGTGAGCTGAGTCATAACCTCTATGTTCCTTCATGATTGAGATGGATTACTTGATTACTTAGGTATATGTATGGGAATATACCTAAGTAGGGTTATCTATTGATTTCATACTTTGTGGTTTATCCTTGGTGGATTTTGTGAGACCTTGAGGGTCTCGGGGACCCTACTGAGTATCGTTATAATCACCCCTGCACGGGCTATGCCCGCACCTTGTTGTGTTGGATGCAGACGATGGACAACACTGACTGAGGATGAGGGTACCAGGACTGGAAGTACCTCAGAGGTGGACCTAGACGAGGCATAACGCAGAGATGAACGATCGAGAGCTATACCTACCCTTCAGGTAGGATCCTTGGCAGGTCATCACAGGAGCTGTTCCAGTTACTCTTACTTTAAGTTGTCTTGTACTTTCCAGTTTTCCTTGTACTTTCCAGTTGGGCTTGTATTATGGCCCCTTTTTTACTTATTATACTCACTCTGTTTACTATTCAGTTTACTTGAGTTCATATCTTTCCGTGTGCTTGGTTGTGTGTGTTATAGGTTATAAAGCCAATGCCTTCCTAGTTTTAGGGATTATGCCTTCGGTGCTAGTCGCCAGCCCCTGGCCTATGGAAGGCTCGCTTGGTGTAGTCACGGCACATGCCTCGGGGGACGGGTCGTGACAACCGTTGTGTGAGAATATAGAGCCCAAGGTGAATATGATATTAAGCTTGAAGGATGTGAATGGAAGTCCTAGTAATACACACGGGTTGGTCAGTGACCTATGTGGGTGTTGGTGGACTTAAATAGGGGTTAAGTGAGAAAAAGTGGAAAGCTAAGGGGGGTAGCTTTATACATGATTATGCTTAGTGAGATAAGCATGGGAAATGGTAATTGGGGATGAATTGTGGAATGGGTTAATACATGATAATTAGGTGGTTCACTTAAATTATTGAATGCAATGAAGGGATTGTGTTATGTGATACGAGAATTATGTTTGAAATGCATAAGTGGGTAAATGCTTGTGAAATGATAAGTGGGATAAATAGGTTAATGAATGGCCAATGATGAATTTGGATAAGGAAAAGGGATTTTTTAATACACCTAATGGGTTAAGGCACAAAAAATGGGAATTTGGATAGATGGATATGAATTATAATTAGAAATTATGATATTGGGTTATTATGTGGAAATGACTAGAGACCATAATGGAATGGATTATGAGCCTAGTAATGGAACCTAGTGAGTTAGGCTTAATGAAAGATTCCCAGTGAGATAGGCACAATGAATGAATTCTTAGTGAGATAAGTGTGATAAAAAGGGAACTGGGATAAATGCCTAAATGATGTGAAATGTGGTAAATGTGTAAATGGGTTGTGGCATAGTATTAATTCCCATGTTGTTTGTTATGCATTGTGAATGTTTATTCCAAATGGAATTGGTTATGTTATGTTGTGTTATGTATTGTGATATCAAATGGCATTGAATATACTTGGTTGTGTTATGGTATGGTTGTGGTGATTTGATAAATAAGAATGTTCACATGGATTTGTAGTGTGGGGTATTGACTGAGGTTCTATTCCCATGGGTCGAGTTGGACTGATGCTCTAAACTCCACCCCTAATGTATGGGTTAGGTATGTGGATTGATGATCTATTAACCTAATGGTTTCATTCCACCTAGACTGAGGCACCAATACGAGGTTATTGTACTGATGTCATTCCACCTGGACTGAGGATCCAAGGTAAGGTTATTGTACTGATGTCATTCCACCAGGACTGAGGCTCCAAGGTGAGGTTATTGTACTGATGTCATTCCAACCGGACTGAGGCTCCAAGGTGAGGTTATTGTACTGATGTAATTCCACCTAGACTAAGGCTCCAAGGTGAGGTTAGTGTATTGATGTCATTCCACCTGGACTGAGGCTTCGAGGTGAGGAAAGTGTGTTGATGTGATATGTGGATCCTTAGTAAGATTGGTACTTTCCTTGTTTTCTCTATACATTGTGGATAATTTCCTTAGACCCTTGTGTAGATGATATTTATACCTAACCCATGAAACATGTGATTAATATGGATTATGTAATGAATATGGTATAGGAAATGTAATTGGGATGAATTCTAGTCATGAACTAAATGAACCTTGTTAACCAATGAAACCCAAATAGTCCCTTGTTTTACTTACCATTTTCTTTGTACTTTCATGCACTATATATTAGATTGGATATTTTATAGACACCATTGGTGGTGGCCTACTGAGTTTTGTACTCACACCTTACTCGGTCCACTGTTGGGTACCCGAGTAGATCTCTTTGTTGCAAGGTGGGACAAGGGAAAAGTTCCTACTCTGAGATGTTGAGTTGGCATCGGGATGTACGTGGGGAAGGATCCAGACTTGGAGTCAGGACCTGTGTGGAGTTTGGGCCTTTTGTTTTATTTTGGGATTCTTAAACTTTTCACTACTAGTATGGCATGACATGGTTGTATTTGATTTGTGGGTTGTACCATGTTTGGGAAACGCTTAGTTATGCTCATTTAATTGGCAGTTCATATTGTTTCTATTATTTATAACATATTATGTTGTGGCTTACTCTATTAAAGAGGGTATAGTCTCCCCATGTGACTCATTAGACCCTCACTGCTAGTCAGCTACCACTGGTGTATGGGGAGGCACACTTGAGGTCATGTGATGACCTGACTCGGAGCACCGGTTTTGTGGATTTTGGTTCAGGGAAGTTACAAAGTGGTATTAGAGGAGTTATTTTCCCTTTGTTACTATTTTTGGATGGTATATAGGAGATTAGGATAGTTTTGGGCCTTGGTAATGAACTCGTTCTTGGGAGTGGCTAACCCATGTATGAGGGAAAACCCAAGTCACCCTGGGTGGGAATTGTTGTTCTTGATGTGTGTTGTTATAGTTGAATGATATTTCACCATTGGGTGATTCACATGTTGTGTGATTTGACTAATTTATGATATTTCGATCATTTCCAGAATGGCATGGGGATGTGCATTCATGCATCATTTTAGGCACCTAAGGATATAGGTGGCATACATCATTATAGGAACACACACGGAATGGGTGTGTGGGTCATGGAGAGTTGAATTCATTTTACTTAATTGATAAATATGAAGAAAATGATGCTTAATAATGGTAATTAAAGTGGAAGAATGAAAATAATGCAAATGAAGAGTTAATGAATATCATGTATGAATAAATGTTGTGACTAGGTTAAAGTTTTCGGTTATGATAAATTGTAAGGGTTAATTCGGTGTCCAAAAGAAAAAGGGGTTTCATAATGATGGTAAAAATTGTTAATTAATTTTTCCTAATGAAAGGTGTAAATGTGTTAAAAATTATGATTTAACATGTTTTGAAATAGGAAATGTGCCAAATAGGAAATGATCGTGATGTGAAAGAAGAATTGGTTTGAAGATTTGTTAATGAAAGACTTGTGTTTGAGTAAGTTTGTTACCCCATATTGACCATGTCTATAGGAGGTATGGTAGGGGTACTGTTCTACGTGTGATGATAACCATTGGGATAGAGTATAAAGAATGGTTTATTTAAGGATGATAGTGTTAGATCTTTTCCAACTGTGGTTAAATTCTGTCGATCATTATTCGAAGTGTCACATTAATGACAAGTTTGGAATGAGAATGTTTGGTTCAAAGGTGGGTATCCTTGGTGTTGTCGGTTTGACCCTTGTATACATGGGTTGGGTTAGTGAGAGTGCCCTAGTGTAGATTTTGGGCTTGGATTGGGAGGCCTTGTCGGTCATGATATGGCCTAGGTGGTGTGTTTAGGAAACCCTTGGTAGGGTTGTGGCCTTTGGGTTGTGAGGCGTTGTTTGGTCACGTAAATGAGGAAACTCTTGTGGTTCATGACTGTCCGGAGTGCATGCTGGACCCTAAGGATGATGCATGGGTCTTAGTGACCTTGTGAGTAGAGACCTTTCAAGATTTCACTCAAATTCTGGGAGGATGATTTTCCATAGTGCCGATGAATGTGTACACCTTTGGTGTGGAACCTAGAGTAGATGGTTGTTTGGTACGCAAAGCATAGTGCGCATCAAAACGAGAGTGTGAGTTACATTCACATGCTTTGCTTCATTCGTTTCATGATAAGTGTGGTTTGGAGAGAGGTCCAATGGCTTATCCTGGTTTTGACTCTAGTCAAGGAAGTTGGTTTTATTCAACCTTCAAGTTGACCTATGAGTGGTCTAAAAGTTGTTTTGAATAGAAAATATAAGGGTGGCTAAAGTGTGGTTATATAATTTTTCTAGATGGTGACATTTGAGGTAAGGTTGGTCATGTGGATAAACATGTTTGTATGAATGGTTTTCCTATGGATCATTGGTTGAACCCGGTTGGAAATCACACCCGAGTGGTGATGGTTAAGTGTGTATGTGGCACGTTCGACAGGGAAGCCCGAGATTCCTGGAAGGTCATGGTGTCCCATAGCATGCCCAACATCTTGACATCATCCCAAGTATGTTGAGAAGCTTCAGCTCTTGCTAAGAGACATGGAGGTGTTTGTTTGGATGAGGGACATCATGGAGTTTACGTGCTAGGAAACGGTATGTGTAGAGTTCGAGGACAAGATGTACACCCTCGATGGCATAGGGTGAGGACCTCGGGATGGGCCGAATTTCGAAAAATGACTTGGGTCCATCCATGGAAGCCGAGAACAGGCACTGGGTGACATTCATTCTCTTGTTTTGGAAAAAGGCTGGATGGCCATATCTAAGTTTGGGGTTTGGTTTATGATCAGTTTTAAGATGCGGTGGTTGGAATCCCTCATGGAGAGAATAAGAAATGACAATCCTAAGGTGGGGAGTGATAAATCATCCTTGGATGTGGTAAAGAGAACATCAAGATGACATAGTGACATCATGGTAGCAATAAGGAACTGGTGAGGTTTGTTCCAGGTTCATTGGAGAGGCATGTTGGACTCGATGTGGTGAAAAATAAGCAAAGTGTTGGCTTGATCTCAGGGTTGTTTCAAGTGAATCTTGTGATGTTTGTGTTGAGTCGCAGGAGGGTGTGGTTGGTTATGACAGTAGGTTGTGGCAAGATAAGTTGGGGTCTTATAACTCCAATGTAGATTGGGGTTAGGCTCGGGTCAATTTTTCTTGTGTGGTTTTAGGACATCATGAAGTTGGGCGAACCTTGGATATGTGATGTGGTTTCATGCCTAGGGTGAAGTTGATGATGGTCTGGATGGCGGTAATGCTGTGATGGAGGAATTCTACTGGAATTTCAGGAATGACCTCAGTGGGTACATGGAATGTTAATGATAGTCTTTTAGTTAGTGAGCACCTTGGGAAGGTGAGAAAGGGGTAGAATACCATCAGTGGAAGGTGGGTGTTCTCGGGAAATCCATTTGAAGGTGGTCTGACCTGAGATGGTAAAATTGAATGGGTGAGGTGAGAGTGACCCACCACTGGTCTTATATTATAGTGGAAAGCCGATTTTTGGAAATGAAGTTGTACCTGAGTGAGGTCAGGATGGTCTTAGTCCTTGAATGGATGGTGTAGGTATGTCTTCCCAATGGTTAGGATAGTGCAACTGGATTCCAAGGTAGGGTAATGCTCCTATGGATTTTTGGGCCTAGTAAGTTGGAATGTGTTAGGAAATGGGAAGGTTGGGTTGCATTCTAGTGGTCCTTCATTGATGGAGGAGGTTCAAAGTAACCAAAAATGGTGGAGAGAACCATACTAGATAAAAGGTTGGTTGATGACGTGATTAGAGTTTCAGGTTGCAAGGACTCGAGTGGTCACCATTCAGCTAAGTTAGCCCTGATAGTGTGCCTTAGCATGAGTTTAGTTGGTCGAGTACCTGAGAGTTTTGGGTGGTATTTGGTTGTACAATTGTGGAGTGGAATCGTCGGGAAATGTGGTTGGAAGGATCATGTGTTTTTCCTTAGGTGATACCGGCTTTGTCACCATTAGAGTGGGGTGAACTAGAAAATGACGCCAAGTGATTTGAGTCATGATTCATATGGAGGAATTAGGATGATGAGGTGATGATTGGTCCCTCTATGGTGATGTGATATTATGTGTTAAGTTCCATGTGTTGTGGGTTAGGTGTTGTCACCTAAGTTCCCCAGGAATCTCTTTTGGTGAGAATGGTTGAAGTGGGTGGACCCTTGAGGAGTGTTAAACTCATGTTGTGGTTGTAGTGAGAAAGTCTTGTAGGGAAAGTATGTGTCCCTGACCCACGTTCAATGGCCTTGTGATGTGAAACCAGAAACATGGAAGGTGGGAGTGGATAGGTATACCTTGTGGCATGATCCATTGATATGGGAGTTAGTGATGCTTAGAAGAGCGACTTGAGGATGAGCCGTTATAAGGTGGGGAGGTTGTCATATCCCTGATATTTTTAAGGTATTTTTTTGTTTAAGTTATGGTTTGGGATCTTCTTTTGGTTAGATAAGTATTTACCATGTTCAGGTGGGGGCTCAGGGGTGCCCCAAGGGCTCGGGGTGCAAAGAGTAGAGCAATCAGGCCAAATAGTGTTAGGCACATGGTTTGCGCATGGTTAGGGGTAACCATGCTGGTAGACCTGCATACCATCCATCCTCGAACAATAGCCTGAGCATGGTCTCCACACGATTAGGGAAAACCGTGCGGGATTCCCAAGAAGCCGTGCGGGCTAGCCTCTCACAGATAGTAGCTCCCGCATAGTTTGCGCACAATTTGGAAAACTGTACGGCCCATAAAAGTTGGGAAAATTTACAAAATTTCCATCACGGTATTTAACACCCCAACTCAGTATTTTCCTCCATATCATCCCCTACAACCCTAGTGATGAACCATTATAACACAAGCTTCCAAGAGGCAATTTTCCTCCGATTCTTGTTTGTTTGGAGTGCCATTGGTTGCTGATCGAAGCTATGGGTAAGTCTAATCCTCTCCACCGCTCTCTTCTTTGGATTAGGGAATGCAGTTTCTCCTATCTTCTTACAAAGCTATAAACCCCTATGTTTTCTAATTGAACCTTATTTGGGGTGTCAAGGGGTTCTTGAATCCGGATCCAAGGCCACAATTAAGAGTGCGTTCATAATCGGATTCGAGGTAGGTGGTCTACAAGTTATATCCCTTGAGTTTTATAAATATTTTTACTTGAAGTGTTATATTATTACCCTCTTGTGAAGAGTTCGTTATGCCATTATTGTGATGTGATGTTGAGGGAGTATAAACAACCTAATGGAACCCTCATGACCCCATGGGATGCATGGCAGACAATATGACCTATGTTAGGGCCACCCATAGGGTGTTCCCATGTTTATGGACATAGAGTTTAGCTAAGTAAATGTAGGGCCATTGTGTGAGAACATAGATACCAGGGTGAATATGATATTAATCTTGAAAGAGGTAAATGGGAGTCTGAGTAACACACATAGATTTGGCAGTGACCTATGTGGGTGTTGGTGGGATTAAAAAGGGGTTAAGTGAGATAAAGGGGAAATCTAAGGGGGTTAACTTTATACATGATTATACTTAGTGAGATAATAATGGGAAATGGTAATTTGGGATGAATTGTGGAATGGGTTAATACATGACAATTAGGTGGTTCGACTAAATGATTGAATGTAATGAAGGGATTGTGTTATGTGATATGAGAACTGTGTTTGAAATGCATAAGTGGGTAAATTCTCGTGAAATGATAAGTAGGATAAATGGGTTAATGAATGGCCAATGATGAATTTGGCTAAGGCAAAGGGGTTGTTGAATACACCTAATGGGTTAATGTACGAAAATGTTAATTTGGCTATATGGATATTAATTTTAATTAGAAATTGTGTTAATGGGTTATTACATGGAAATTACTAAAAACCATAATGGAATGTATTATGATCTTAGCAATAGATCCTAGTGAGTAAGGCTTAATGAACAATGCCTAGTGAGATAGGAATAATGAATGAATGCTTAGTGAGATAAGCGTGATAAAAATGGAACTAGGATAAATGGATAAATGATGTGAAATGTGGTAAATGTGTAAATGGGCTGTGGAATAGTATTAATTCCCATGTTTTTTGTTATGCATTGTGAATGTATATTCCCAATGGCATTGATTTTCTTATGTTGTGTTATGTATTGTGATATCCAATGGCATTGAATATACTTGGTTGTGTTATGGTATAGTTGTGGTGATTTGATAAATAAGTATGTTCACATGGCTTAGTAGTTTGGGGTATTGACTGAGGTTCTATGCCTACAGGTTGAGTTGGACTGATGCTCTAAACTCCACCACTAATGCACGGGTTAGGGATGAAGATGGATGCTCTATTACCCTAATGGTTGCATTCCACCTGGATTGAGGCTCCAAGGTGAGGTTATTGTACTAATGTCATTTCACCTAGACTGAGGCTCCAAGGTGAGGTTATTATAATGATGTCATTCCACCTGGACTGAGGCTCCAAGGCGAGGTTATTGTACTAATGTCATTCCACCTGGAATGGGGATCCAAGGTGAGGTTATTGACCTGATGTCATTCCACCTGGACTGAGGCTCCAAGATGAGGTTATTTTATTGATGTCATTCTACCTGGACCGAGACATCGAGGTGAGGAAAGTGTGTTGATGTGATATGTGAATCCGTAGTGAGATAGATACTTGCCTTGTTTTCTCAATACATTGTGAATGGTTGACTTAGACCCTTGTGTAGATGATATTTATGCCTAACCCATGGAACATGTGATCAATATGGATTATGTAATGAAGATGGTATAGGAAATAGAACTAGGATGAATTCTAGTCATGAACTAAATGAACCTTGTTAACTAATGGAACCTGAATGGTCCCTTGTTTTACTTACCATTTCATTTATACTTTTATGGACTATGTATTAGACTGAATATTTTTTAGACACCGTTGGTGGTGGACTACTGAGTTTTTTACTCACACCCTGCTCGGGCTGCTGTTGGGTACTCGAGCAAATCTCTTGGTTGCAGGATGGGAAAAGGGAAAAGGTCCTACTCTGTGATGTTGAGTTGGGCTTGGGATGTACGTGGGGAAGGATACAAACTTGGAGTCAAGACCCGTGTGGAGTTTTGGCCTTTTTTTTATTTTGGTATTCTTCCACTTTGCACTACTAGTATGGCATGACATGGTTGTATTTGATTTTTGGTTTGTACCCTGTTTGGAAAAAACATGGTTATGCTCATTTAATTGGTAGTTCATATTGTTTCTGTTATTTATATTGTATTCTGCTTTGGATTACTCTGGTAAAGAGGGTATAGTCTCTCTATGTGACTCGTTAGACCCTTACTGCTAGTTGGAAACCTTTGACGTATGGGGAGGCAATCTTGAGGTCATGTGACGAACCGACTCGGAGAACCAATTTAGTGGATTCCGGGTTAGGGATGTTACAAATTGATATTATAGGAGTTATTTTCTCTTTCTTACTATTTGGTGATGGTAGATAGAAGATTAGGATAGTGTCAGGCCTTTGTAATGAGCTCGTTCTTGGGAGTAGATAACCCATGTACGAGGGAAAACCCAAGTCACCCTGGGTAGGAATTGTTGTTCTTGTTGTGTGTTGTTACAGTTGAATTATATTTCACCATTGGGTGATGCACATGTTGTGTGATTTAACTGATTTATGATATTTTTCTCATTGTTGGAATGGCATGTGGATGTGCATTAATGCATCATTTTAGGTACCTAAGTATATAGGTGGCATGCATCTTTATAGGCACACACATGGGATGGGTGTGAGAGGCATGGAGAGATGAATGCATTTTACTTCCTTGATAAATATGAAGAAAATGATGCTTAATAATGGTAATGAAAGTGTAAGAATGAAAATAATTCAAATGAATTCTTAAGGAATATCATGTATAAATAAATGTTGTGACTGGTTTAAAGTTTTGGGTTATGATAAATCACAAGGGTTGATTCGGTGTCCAATAAAAAAGGGGTTTCATAATGATGGTAAAAAATGTTAATGAATTTTGTCTAATGAAAGTTGTAAATGTGTTAAAAATGATGATTTAACATGTTGTTAAATGGGAAATGTGCCTAAGAGAAAAGGATCAAGTTGTGAAAGAAGAATTAGTTTGAAGATATGTTGATGAGACTTGTGTTTGAGTAAGTTGGTTACCCCATGTTGACCATGACCATGGGAGGTATTGTAGGGGTAGCGTTCTAAGTGTGATGATAATAATTGGTATAGAGTTTGAAGAATGGTTTTTTTAATGATGATAGTGTGAGATCTTTTCCAACTGTGGTCAAATTCTGTTGGTCATTATTTGAAGTGTCGAGTGAATGAAAAGTTTGGAATGAGAATGTTTGGGTTCAAAGGTGGGTATCCTTGGTGTTATTGGGTTGACCCTTGTATGCATGGGTTGGGGTAGTGAGAATTCCCTAGTGGAGATTTTGGGCTTGGATTGGGAGGCCTTTCCAATCATGATATGGCCTAGGTGGTGTGTTTAGGAAACCCTTTGTAGGGATGTGGCCTTTGGGCTATGAGTCATTGTTTGGTCATGTGAATGAGGAAACTCTCGTGGTTCGTGACTTTCTGGAGTGCATGCTGGACCCTAAGAATGTTGCCTAGGTCGTGGTGACCTTGTGAGTAGAGACCTTGCGAGTTGTGACTTGAATTATGAGAGGATGATTTTCTGTAGTGCTGATGAATGTGTACACCTTTGGTGTGGAACCTAGAGTAGATGGTTGTTCGGTATGCAAAGCATAGTGTGCATCAAAACGAGAGTGCGAGTTCCGTTCACACGATTTGCTTCATTCGTGTCATGAGAAGTGTGGTTTGGAGAGAGGTCCAATGGATTATCCTAGTCGTGACTCCAGTTAAGGGAGTTGTTTTTGTTCAACATTCAAGGTGACCTGTGTGAGAGGCCTAGAAGTTGTTTTGAATAGAAAAGATATGGGTGGCTAAAGTGTGGTTATATAATTTTGCTCGATGGTGACACCCAAGGTAAGGGTGGTCATGTGTCTGAACATGTTTGTATGAATGGTTTGGCTATGGAGCGATGGTTGAACCTAGTTGGAAATCACACCTGAGTGGTGATGGTTATGTGTTTATATGGCACGTTCGGCAGGGAAGCTCGAGATTCCTGGAAGGTCATGGTGTCCCATAGCTTGACACCAGAAATAGATAAGTTGGTGGTGGCGTTCCTCGATAACTTCTTAGTGTACCTGAGTTAGTGACGAGCATGACCAACATATTGACATTGTCCAAGGTATGTTGAGAAGCTCAGGCTCTCGCCAAGATATATGGAGGTGTTTGGTTGGATGATGGACATCATAGAGTTTGCGTGCTAGGAAATGGTATGTGTGGAGTTTGATGATGATATGTACACCCTCTATGGCATAGGGTGAGGACCTAGGGATGGGCCAAATGTCGAAAAATTCCTTGGGATACATCAATGGAAGCTGATAACGGGCAATGGGTGACATTCGTTCTCTTGTTTTGGAAAAAGTATGGATGTACATATCTAAGTTTGGGGTTCAGTTTGTGGTCAGTTTTAAGATACGGTAGTTGTAATCCCTCATGGAGAGTAAAGGTAACAACATTCCTAAGGAAGGGAGTGATAAATCATCCTTGGATATGGGAAAGAGAACACCGAGACTATGTAGTGGCACTAGGGTAGCCATGAGGAACCGATGAGGTGTGTGAGGGGTTCCTTGGAGAGGCATGTGGGACTTGATGTGGTGACAAATAAGCCAAGTGTTGGCTTGAGATTAGGGTGGTTTAAAGTGAAGATTTTGATGTTTGTGTTGAGTCATATGAGGGTGATGTTGGTTATGACAGTAGGTTATGACAAGAGAATTTTGGGTCTTATAACTCCAATGGAGATTGAGGTTAGACTCAGGTTATTTTTTCTTGTGTGGTTTTAGGACATCATGAAGTTGGGTGAACCTTGTCCATGTGATGTGGTTTCCTACCAAGGGTGAAGTCGATGAAAGTCTGGAGGGAGGTAATGCCATGATGGTGGAATTCTATTGGAATTATGAGAATGACCTAAGTGGGTGTATGGGTTGTTAATGATAGGCTTCAAGTCAGTGAGCACCTTGGGAAGGTGAGAAAGGGGTAGTGTACCATTAGTGGAAGGTGGGTGTTCTGGGACAAGCCAGTCGAAGGTGGTCTGACCTGAGATGGTAATTATGAATGGGTGGGGTGAGAGTGACCCACCACCATTCTTATGTTGTAGCAGAAAGCGCCTTTTTGGAAATGAATTTGTACCTGAGTGAGGTCAAGATGGTCTTAGTCCTTGAATGGATGGTGTAGGGATGTCTTACCAGTGGTTGTGACAGTGTGTCTAGATGCCATGGCGGGCGAATGCTTCTATGGATTCTTGGGCCCGGTAATTTATAACATGTTAGGAAATGGGAGGGTTGGGTTGAGTTCTGGTGGTCCTTCATCAATGGAGGAGGTTCCAAGTAACCAGAAATGGTGGAGAGAACCATACCAGATAAATGGTTGGTTGATGACATGATTAGAGTTTCGGTTTTCAAGGACTTGAGTTGTCACCATTTGGGTAAGTTAGCCCTGATAGTGCGCCTTGGCATGAGTTTAGTTGGTCATGTACCTGAGAGTTTTGGGTGGCGTTTGGTTGTACAATTTTGGATTGGAGTCATCAAGAAATGTGGTTGGAAGGATCGTGTGTTTTTTCCTTAGGTGATACTGGGTTTGTCACCATTAGAGTTAGGTGAATGGGAAAATGATGCCAAGTGATTTGGGTCATGAGCCGTATGAAGGAATCAGGCTGATGAGGTTCTGATTGGTCCCTCTATGGTGATGTGTTGTTATGTGTTAAGTTCCATGTGTTGCGGGTTAGGTGTTATCACATAATTTACCCAGGAAGCTCTTGTGGTGAGAATGGTTAAAGTGGGTAGACCCTTGAGGAGTGTTCAACTCGTGTTGTGGTTGTAGTGAAGAAGGCTTGTGGGGAAAGTCTGTGCCCCTGACCCATGTTCGGTGGCCCTTTGATTTGCAACCAGAAACTTGGAAAGTGGGAGTGGATAGGTAGACCTTGTGGAATGATCCCTTGATATTGGAGTTAGTGATGCTTGGAAGAGCGGCTCGGGGACGAGCCGTTATAAGGTGGTAGGTTCTAAGATACCAGATATTTTTAAGGTATGTTTTTGTTTAAATTATGGTTTGGCCTCTTCTTTTGGTAAGATAAGTGTTTCCCAAGTTCAGTTGGGGGCTCGGGGGTGCCCTGGGGGCTCGGGGTGCAAAGAGTAGAGCAATCAAGACAAGCAGTGTTAGGCGCACGGTCTATGCACGGTTAGGGGTAACTGTGTGGGTAGACCATGGGGACCAGCCATCCTCAGATAGTAGCCTGAGCATGGTCTCCACACGGTTAGGGAATACCATGTAGGATTACCAGGAATACTTGCGGGCTGGCCTCTCGCGGACAGTAGATTCTGCACGGTTTGCACACAGTTTGGCAAACCGTGTGGGTAAACCATGCAGCCCAAAAAAGTTGGGAAAATTTAAAAAATTGCCATCTCAGGATTTAAAACCCCAACTCTAGATTTTCCTCTATATCATCCCCTAAAACCCTAGTGATGAACCATTCTGACCAAATCTTCTAAGAGGTGTTTTTTACTTCGATTCTTATCCATTTGAATCACCGTTGGTTGCAGACCGAAGCTCCGGGTAAGTCTAATCTTCTCCACCCCTCTCTTCTTTGGATTAGTTCTTGTGGTTTCTCCCATCTTCTTCTGAAGCTCTAAAATCCTTTGTTTTCTGGTGGAACCTAGGTTGGGGTTTCAAGGGGTGCTTGAATCCGGATCCAAGGCCACAATTAAGAGTGCATTCATCATCATATTTAAGGTAGGCGGTCTACAAGTTATATCCCTTGAGTTTTATAAATATTTGTGAATGAAGTGTTATATTATTACCCTCTAGTGAAGATTTCATTGTTCCATTATTGTGATGTGATGTTTAGGGAGTCTAAACAACCTAATGGAATCCTCATGATCCCCGCGGGATGCATGGAGGTTAATGTGACCTATGTTAGGGCCACCCATGGGGTGTGCCTATGTTTATGGACTTAGAGTTTAGCTAAGTAAATGTAGGGTCGTTGTGTGAGAACATAGATCCTAGGGTGAATATGATATTAAACATTAAGGATGTGAATGGGAGTCCTAGTAACACACAGGGGTTGGGCAGTGACCTATGTGGGTGTTGGTGGGATTAAAAAGGGGTTAAGTGAGATAAAGGGGAAATCTAAGGGGTTAGCTTTATACATGATTATGCTTAGTGAGATAAGCATGGGAAATGGTAATTGGGGATGAATTTCGGAATGAGTTAATACATGAAAATTAGGTGGTGCACCTAAATGATTGAATGTAATGAAGGGATTGTGTTATGTGATATGAGAATTATGTTCGAAATGCATAAGTGGGTAAATGCTTGTGAAATGATAATTGGGATAAATGGGTTAATGAATGACCAATGATGAATTTGGATAAGGCAAAGGGGTTTCTAAATACACCTAATGGGTTAAGAAATGAAAATGGGAATTTGGATAGATGGATATGAATTGTAATTAGAAATTGTGTTAATGGGTTATTATGTGGAAATGACTAGAGACCATAATGGAATGGATTATGAGCCTGGTAATGGAGCCTAGGGAGTTAGGATTAATGAACAATGCCTAGTGAGATAGGCACAATGAATGAATGCTTAGTGAGATAAGTGTGATAGAAAGGGAACTGGGATAAATGGTTAAATGATGTGAAATGCAGTAAATGTGTAAATGGGTTATGGAATAGTATTAATTCCCATGTTGTTTTTTATTCATTGTGAATGTTGATTACCAATGGCATTGGTTATGTTATGTATTGTGATATCCAATGAAATTGAATATACTTGGTTGTGTTATGGTATGGTTGTTGTGATTTGATAAATAAGCATGTGCACATGGCTTGGTAGCATGGGGTATTGAATGAGGTTCTACGCCCATGGGTCGAGTTGGACTGATGCTCTAAAATCCACCCCTAATGCATAGTTTAGGGATGAGGACTGATGCTCTATTACCCTAATGGTTTCATTCCACCTAGACTAAGGCTCCAAGGTGAGTTTATTGTATTGATTCCATTTCACCTGGACTAAGGCTCCAAGGTGAGGTTATTGTATTGATGTCATTACAAATGGATTGAGGATCCAAGGCGAGGTTATTGTAATGATTTCATTCCACCTTGAATGAGGCTCCAATGTGAGGTTAGTGTATTGATGTCATTCCACTTAGACTGAGGCTTCGAGGTGAGTAAAGTGTGTTGATGTGATATGTGGACCCCTAATGAGATAGGGATTTCCCTTGTTTTCTCTATACGTTGTGAATGATTGCCTTAGACCCTTGTGTAGATGATATTTATGCTTAACCCATTAAACATGTGATCAATATGGATTATGTAATGAAGATGGTATAGGAAATGGAATTGGGATGAATGCTAGTCATGAACTAAATGAACCTTGTTAACTAATGGTACCTGAATGATACCTTTTTTTACTCACCATTTACTTTGTACTTTCATGCACTATGTATTAGACTGGATATTTTGTAGACACCATTGGTGGTGGAATACTGAGTTTTGTACTCACACCCTTCTTGGGCCGCTGTTGGGCACCTGAGAAGATCTCTTGGTTGTAGGACGGGACAAGGGAAAAGGTCCTGCTCTGAGTTGTTGAGTTGGGATCAGGATGTACATGGGGAAGGATCCAGACTTGGAGTTAGGACCTGTGGGAAGTTTTGTCCTTTTGTTTTATTTTGGGATTCTTTTAATTTTCACTACTAGTATGTCATGGCATGATTGTTTTTTGATTTGCGGTTTGTACTGTGTTTGGGAAAGGCTTGGTTATGCTCGTTTAATTGGTAGTTCATATTATTTCCATTATTTATATAGTATTATGCTGTGGATTACTCTAGTAAAGAGGGTATAGTCTCCCTATGTGACTCATTAGACCCTCACTGCTAGTCAGAAAGCTCTGTCGTACGAGGATGCACACTTGTGGTCATGTGACGACCTGGCTTGGAGCACCAGTTTACTGGCTACCGGGTCAGGGGTGTTACAAATATGTTCTTCATGAACTTGATTTCATGTTCACAACAATATTCTTTGGTCCTATTTCATGTCCCTTACGTAATACAAGGACCTAATATTATGTTCATATGATAATGTGTGGTCCATAATTCACATACACAATTTTATTCGAGGACATGGTTTCATGTTCTTAACATAATGAGTTAAACTATTACTATTTTTACATGTTCTTAATGTTATTATCTTTTGTTTTTTATATATTACAATTTTAATGATCTTAAATCATAGAAAGGTTTTATTATTGAATAATCACCAATCTTATTAATTTAATCATTAATTATGATAAACAAATATGCCATAACCCATGATTAATAATATTTAATTAATTTGGAATTACTTTATTATGTTATGATCATGTTTTCATAACCATGTTCTTTCTTTTGATAATTGAATGATATATCCTATGTTAACTCATACTGACAATGTCTTAACCTATCCTATTGGGGCCCATGCCATGACTACCCCAAGCCTACCTCTAATAGGCCAGGGGATGGTGACTAGTAATGAGTGGGCATATACAATAAATGAGAGGTATTTTCCTAAGTATCTACACACACACACACACACATCTCCAAGACACAAAATACTGAAATGTCAAAACACTAAGTAAGAAATGCATGCATACCTCTAAGATCTCACAATCGAGTATGATAGTGAAAGTACTAGAAGTAAATAGGTCCAAATACAAGCCCACCATATAGAGTTTGTAAAACAAGTCTAACCTATAAGAAAAGAGGTATTGAGAATGCTATCTAAACTATAGAAACACACCTTGGTCTGTCCGTCCTCACTAAGCACTGCCTGGTCCTTGTTTTTCTATCACTCCATCCAAAGGTCGATCATCTTCAAAAGACATGACACATGCAGGAAAATTCCATGCAAGGGTGAGTATAAAAATACCCAATAAGACACCCTAAAACCATATGTAATACCACAAAATAATGCCAAAAAGGAATACCACAAAGGAATACCACAAAGGAATACCATAAAGGAATACCACAATGGAAAGTATAGTCTTCTCCACAATGGTATATGTATACAACACATGTAGAAAGAACATCCAGATATAATCATTAAAAGACACATAGTCTATAGGTAATCTATAACCAATTACCAACCACATGACTCTTGAATAATCACACTCGTTCTGAGAGAACTCACTTATCGAGCCATGATATAACCAAAGACACTCACGAAGAAGTCTAGCTCATTTGGACCCCACAAAAAGAGAACATATTTGTCAAGGAAGACTACGATACATAAATAGGGGATCCTTCCTAGACACATTGGGGAATACCCCTAACCTTATCGAGATCAATTTTCAATGTAGAGGATCTTGTCTAGACACATTGGGGAATACCATTAACCCTGATAATGCGGACCACTAAATGGAGGACCAACACCCTTATCTCTATGTTTACTTCAATTCCACAAAACTCCACTAGGAATGATAGATGATCTGAACTCCATTCCCATGGAGGGATATTATACACTATCTGGGACTCGACCTCTATATGGGACTACAATCAAGTAATGTGGTTGTAATTCCATACTGAACCCTCGAGGAAATGACCATGGGAATTATCTACACCTATAATAGTCTAAAAAAATCTCATCACATTATCTCAAAAGGACCATATTGACTTCAGGGTTTCAATGTCACAGACAGATCGTCAAACAGATGTACCATTTGAAAGTTATGGTAGTTCAAAGTTTAAAAGGGGGGTCACTAGGCCTATGGACCAACCGTGGCGATTGACCGCCTGAACTGACCACCCCATGGATACCACAGTCAATCACCCCATGGATGCCATGGTTGAACACACGAACTATCCCCATTTTGGGTGCTGCGGTCGACCACCTGGACCGACTGCCCCACGACTGCAGCGGTTAACCACCACAGTCAGCTGGACCCCCAGCTACCATGGATGTGCGAGAGCTTCAGTGGCTGCGACTCATGATCGAAAGCCACAATAGGCCATGGATTTATCCCCCTAGGTCCAACCATGGTATGACTCCCTTAGCTCGACCCACCTACCCCATCTTAGTCGGCCCGATCCACTATGCCTGGGCCCCGTCCATCTCCCCTGGCCTAACCCACTCGTGCATGGGCTGCCCGGGGCACCGCAGGCGGCGCACCATGCCGCGTCCGTGGCCTCCACTCCACATGAACATCGACCACATATCACATGACCACCCACCATGTTCCACGTATCCATCAACACTGCCTCCGGTCACCACCACCCCGATCATCGCGACACAGGTCATTGATGCTGCCACCTTGCCCCACTATACCACTATGTTGGACCTACACTAGTGGTCCCTTACACAACCCACAAAGCCACCAACTATTAATGGAATTCGAAATGGTCTTAGATATGAGATCATAGGGTCCCGATCTACATAGACCCATCTTCTATTGTCGGTTTTTCCCCAATCCGTGGGTCTGATCACGTTTGGAGCCACCTGGAAAGTTAAACTGTGTCCATGGGGGTTAAACATTGAAGAATGTGAATAACAGTGGGGGGGGGGGAATGAAATGAACCTTGGGATTTTTTCATGTTGGCCTCAATTCATTCTCCTTAGAACAAAGAATGGTGAAGAATAAAAAAAACTCCTGAAATAATCCCTACAATCATAAACCATCCCGCAACGATCAAACTATGAATCAATATATTTGTGGATTGACTAGTATTTGTCATGAAAAATCAACACTGGATAAAACATAAAGAAAAAAAATTCCCTACTTCTATTTGGATTGATTTCTGATAAAGAATGGTCTCCATGCTGTCATCGATCCTTGATTCATTGAATCCGAGGGGCATCGTTCAATCGATCCATCATTGTTCACCAACTGTTTCTCAAGAGGTTCTTTTCCATGGAAATCAAGAAAATTCAGGGTTATAAGGATAACCTTGAATTTCTAACAAGACTTAAAAAATATATATGTTGCTTCAAAAATATTTTTTATAAAATAATTTTATTTACAGTTATACCCTCTGTGACTTTTTCTATAGACGACATGTGCCGATAAAAGTTATATCACGCCTAGGGTAAAGTCAATGCATTGAACTCAATGGTTCCCTCAGATTTATGATATGGGAACCCATTTAGGAGTTATTCAACTTTTAAAGAAAACTGCGCACATGTGCTATTAAAAGCTTAATATTTTTCAAAAAATTGTTATGGGCACACTGGGCCTCGGAATCACATGCTGTCTTAGTTCCTGGTCTCGAAATCAATCCATATAATTTATAAAAATAATACATGGAAAAATCTAGGACATTAAATTCTCCCCATTTTGGGAATTTATGTCCCCAAAAGAAAAAACAAAGGATACTCAAACAAATTAGGGTACTAATATCAAATCTGAGCCTCCTGCTCCCATGTTCTATCCTAAAGATTCATGTGCTACCACCAGACATGAACCAAAGGAATCACCCCATCCTCGATGTCAAGCTCACCCCAATCGATGACGTGCGATGGTTCATGAACATACCTCCTCATCCAGGACATGTGGAAGACATCGTGCACCCCATATAACTGTAGTGGTAGATCCAAGAGGTATTCCACCTCACTAACTCTATGTAGTATCTGGAAAGGGAAGATAAACCTTAGAGATAGATTGCTTCCCCAGTCAAATCTATGTAATCCCCATCGAGGTGAAACCTAAAAGAACACATGGTATCCTTCCTCAAACTCAAAATGCCTCTATCTCCTACCAGCATAAGAATTATAATGGCTCCGTGTAGTCTTTACCCATCCCCGAATGATCTACAACTTATTAGTAGTAGCTCGTACCAACTCTGAACCCAGGAGTGATGACTCTCCTGAGTCAGTCTAGTAAATGGGTGACCTGCAGGATCGACCATTCAAGGACTCTAATTGTTCCATCCTAATGGTAGAGTGATAGCTATTTTTGTATTCAAACTCCACCAGTGGTAGTTTATCCCCCCAACTATGGTCAAAGTCTAACATGAATTCTCGAAGCATGTCCTATAGAACCTAAATGGTCTGCTCAGTTTGGACATCCTTCTGTGGATGAAACACTGTTCTTAAGCGTAACTAGATCCCAAATGTCTCCTGCACTCCCTTATATAACTAGGATGTAAAATGAGCATTATGATATGAAACTATCATCGATGTAACTCCATGGAGTTGAGCTATCTCCACAATATAGAGGAATCTCAAGCCCTCTATTGAACTCTGCTTTCGTATATCCAGAAAATGGGATGACTTAGTGAGTTTCCCAATGATTACCCAGATGGAATCATATCCCTTGGAAACATGTGGTAAAACCATTACGAATTCCATCGATATCTCATCCCAATTTCATTATGTAACCTCAAGGGGTTGAGCTAAAACCATGGGAACCTAGTGCTCAACGTTCACTTATTGAAAAGTGAGGCGTCTAGAGAAAAAATCTATATCTCCCTTCTTTATCCCTGACCACTAAAACTAACATCAGAGGTCCTGGTACATCTTTACCACACATGGATGTACCATTGAAGGGGGTGTGTGGAACTACCTCAAAACCTCCTCTCACAACATTTAAGGTACAACTATGCACCCTCTAAAAAGAAAAAAATGCTCCTCACCTTTCAAATATTCATTATAAACATGTCCTGTGGACATCTGAGCAAGTAAGGTCTCACAGTAGGTGTTCCCAAGTTGTGCCTCTCTGACTCACTGTAAGAGTGGAGGGGTAGAAACCATCTACTGGAGGAAAGATTCTCCATCTATATCCACAAAGGATATTTTCAATGAGGAAAACTGCTCCGACACATCGTTCAACAACTTCAAACTAAATATCATACTAAGAGAATATTCCACCACATTCCCCTTACCAAGAGTATAGATAGTCTCTAAGTCATAGTCATAGTGGAACTCCAACCATCACCACTGTCTCAAGTTAATATCCTTCTGAGAGAATATATACTTGAGACTCTTGTGATTAGAGTAGAAGATAAAATTCTCTACCATCAGGTAGTGTCTCTACATCTTCAATTAAAAGACTACCACTTCCAACTCAAGATCATGGGCCACGTAATTCCACTCATGTGGTCTCAACCAGTGAAAACCATAGACAATCACCTCTTTCCCATACACTAGGACACATCCAAGCCTAGTCCTTGATGCAACGCAGAACACCACATACTCAATACCTTCCTCCGACAACTTTAGGATGGGAGAACTCATAAAACTCTACTTTATCTTTTGAAAACACTACTAGCACTTCTCTATCCACATGAAAGGACACCCTTTTCAAGTCAAATATGTCAAGGGTGTTTCCACACTAGATAAGTTGGGTAAAAACCTCCGACAGTATCCTACCAACCCAAGTAAACTCTATAACTTAGTAACACTCTTAGGTGGCTCTCAAGAAATAATTTCATCAACCTTATCTAGATCCACTAAAACTCCACCCTCTAAGATTATATGTCCCAGAAAATGGACCCCACAAATCTAGAATTAACACTTAGAGAAATTTACACAAATCTAGTGCTCTTAGAGAGTGTCCAGAACCACCATCAAGTGCCTCATGTGCTCCAAATCCGATGTAAAGTACACTAGGATGTCATCGATGAAAACCACCATGAACCGGTCTAAGTAAGGCTAAAATATCCAGTTCATGTGTCCCATGAACACTGTTAGGGAATTCGTTATTCCAAATGACATCAACAAGTACTCATAGTGACCATAACGACATATGAAAGCTGTCTTCCATATATCCTCATCTCGTACTCGCAACTGGTGATAACCTGATCTGAGGTCAATCTTTGAGAACCATCACACCCCTTTAAACTAACCAAAGAGGTAATCAGTCCTCATTAGTGGATACTTGTTCTTTAAGTTCACTTAGTTCAAGTTCCGATAATCTACACATATCCTCAATATCTTGTCTTCCTTATTGGCAAAAAAAAAACTGGTGCTTCCTTGGGTGAAACACTGGGTCTCACAAAGCCCTTCCGCTACAAGTCCTCCAATGGAACCATCATCTCATAAAGTTATTCAAGATCCATTCGATATGATGGTGTATATATAAGGGATATCCTAGGGTGTAGATCAATAAATAAGCCCATCTATTTATGGGGAGGTAAATTAAGAACAACTTCAAGAAAGACGTCCTCATAATCTTCCACCACCATAGGAAACTAAGGAGTCATATCATCCACTACACCGAGGGTGAGGCTAGCCAACCGATGAGTAATTAGCTTCACCCTCCTATGTGTGAGTCCATACATTTCTTCATTCATTTCCTTTCCACCAAAAAAGGAAAACATGGTTCTATCACTTCAGACACACCAAACTCTCTATCTAAAATAGTCAATCTGAGCATGAATTGTTGATAACCAATCCATACCAAGAATGATGTCATAAGGCCTCAATGCTGCTACCAAGAGATCCCAAGAAAAACTCTCACCTCAAAGAGTCTGAAAAAACTATTAGAAACCATGTATAATCATCAAATCTCCTCCTATAAGAGTCTCTAAGTGCAAGGGTTGAGTCAATGGTTAAACCAAAATCTCTGAGTCATGAACAAAGTTCATGGAAAGAAAGGAATGACTATCACATATGTCTGTCAGAACTATAACTAAGGTGGAAAATACATAGATCATACCTCGAACCATCCATGGAGACTCGGGGCCATAATCCTCCATTTCATGAAACTAGCCTCATCCCTTTCCACCAGAGTTTTAAGCCTAGAATGGACCACCTAGGGGTGGTGGTGGTAATAGGTCGAACCTACGTCCGCCTCCTACCACCCTGCTTATTACTATTCTACATTTGCCACCCTATAAACCACCTTGATACTATCTTTGAATCCTCATCAACGGTCCCTTGATCATCCCCCAATCAGTTTTATGGAAGGTTAAGAAATCTCATGCCAGATGTCCCTAATCACTACACGTGTAACAACATCTGTCCTTGGGCTGATTTGAGCCACCATGGGAGCACTGCGCCGCTGACCCAGAGTCGTGGGGTTGTCTCCTAAAGTGCCTCACCTTCTTGGGTCCCTACGACTTCCATTAGCTACCCATCATCGGGGTCTCATCCACCAGTTTCCCACTACTATCTCCCACTACTGATGTATGATCCACTATAAAACTCTCCACTAGCAGGATCCACTCAAGTACCTAAACATAAGTATAAATGCCAAGGGATACAACTAATTCCCTTATGTACCAATATAATAACTTCTTGAAGGTCCAAGACCTGAAGAACCAGTCTTGTACCATATCCATGGAGTAGAGTGAAATATTAGTAAACCCCGCTAAATACTCTGCCACAGTTATACTACCCTTCTATAGATATAGAAGATTCTGTATGCGTAACAATCACAACATTTCTAGATAAAACTCCTCTATAAAGTGATTCTTGAAGTCTATATAGAAGAGAGCTGTGTTGTCATTATACTCCATCACCAAGATCCATCACCATCTTATGGAGTCCTGAAGAAGACTCACGACAAGGACTGCTATCTAGTTTACAGGCTTCTCCACAAGGCAGAAAACACGGGTGACTGCCTCTAGCCAATCCTAATCAAAATGGGGGTATAGATCACCCGAAAACCTGGGAGGTCACTGCCTCTAAAAATAAAGAAACACACTCAGCCTGTGTGCATCCTCATCTTCTAGTGATGGTAGTAGCTTCTTCTCAATGGGTGGTAGTATAGATGGTAAACCAACCAGAGGTACAATCTTTGGTACGTAACCTTGTACTAATGCCTCATCACTCGGCATATCATCCTTGTCATGGAGGCATCCCGAAATAAAAATATATATACCATAGTCAATTAAGTATATATGGAGAGAAAACTCAAGAAGGACATGGAAAGAAAAACCACTCCTACATGATCCATGCACCATTTTTTTCCCACAACTAGTTTTTTCATGTACCGAGACAAAAAGTAGGTAGTCAGAGTTTTGGTGTATGGGTACATCAGTTGCCACACAAATACCAGAGTCCCTATCCTAAAAGCTGAACTTGAAACACTTAACATTGTATCCCCAAACCTACCTCACAAACTCCCAGTCCTAAAGTAGAACCAACCACCTTTGATACCACTTTTTTACAACCCATCCTAGCGTGGATCCTTCCCAGACACACTGGGGAATACCACTAACCCTATCTGGATCTATTCAAAATGTAGAAGATCCTTCCCAAAAACACTGGGGAATACCACTAAACCTACTGATATGACTCCCTAGATGGAGAACCAAGGCCCTACTCTTGGTCGTTACATAGATTCCAAAAAACTCCACTAAGGGTGATATAAGATTCTCACTCCAGTACCATAGAGGGATACCATAATCTATTTGAGACTCCACCTTTAGAGGGGAAATAATAAAGTAATTTGGATTTAATGCCATACTGAACCCTCTAGAAAAGGACCAAGGTAAGGATCTTCACCTATATTGGTCAAAACTAAAAACTCATCACATTATCTCAAAGGAATGCCTCAATATCAGGGTCTCAATGTCGTAGATAACTCATCAAATGGACGTACCATTTGAAAGTTATGGTAATTTGAAGTTTCAAAGGGGAATCAATGGGCATGTGTAGGGACTGCCTCTGTTGACCACCACCATAGACTGTTCGGACCAGCCACCCCGCGGCTGCCATGGTTGACCTACATGGTCGACCGTGACCCTAGCTATTGCAGCCACATGATAGCTGGAGAGACTGTGTCCCATATCTGGTCCGGTCACCCCTAGGTCTGACCCGCTCGGCCTGGCCATCTTGTTCCCAACCCACTCTAACTAGGCTTGAACCATCTCCCCGGGACAAGCCCAATCACGTGCGAGCTACCTAGACCATGTCGGTGGCCTCTGCTCCATGAGACCGCTAGCCGCATCTCACGCGGACACCACCGTGGTTTGATCTCGCCACCGTAGTCTTCTCACACCACCGTGATACCCTCTTATTGGATACAATGCATTCCACATATCCACTTGATGTGTTTCACTCGGGCCACTTCCGCCCTGATCGTTACCTCCCTGGTCGCTGACATTGCCACCTCACCTCGCCAAACTGCCGTGTTGGAATGCACACCGGTGGTCCCTTCTACAGACCACCAAGACACCTCTAATGCAAAAAATTTAAAACAATCATATATCTAAGCTCCTCATGTCTTGATATATATAGATTCAGCCTCTTTGGTCAGTTTAGCTCCAATCTAGGGGTCTGATTGTGTTCAGAGTCACCTGGAAAGTCTAACCATGGCCACATGGGTCCAATAGTGAAGAATGCGAATAACGAGGGGGGGAGGGGGGAGTACAATGAAAACCATGAGGAACATACTATGTCATTTTTATGTCTTTTCCTTAATTAATTCTTATTAGAATGAAGAAAAAATAAGAATAAGGAAAAATACCTAAATAATCCTCGCAATCCTAAACCATCCCGCAACGATCAAACTGTGGATCAATATTTTTGGGGATTGACATGTGTTCATCATGAAAAATCAAGAATAGGAAAACCAAAAATAAAAAACTGACCTACCTCAATTTGGATTGGTCGCTAATGAAGAACGGTCGCCGCGTCGTTGTCGATCCTTGATTCATCGAATCCAAGGGGCGTCATTCGATCGATCCATAATCATTCACCAACAGTTTCTCCAGAGGTTATTTTCAATGCATCCAGAGGAAATTCAGGGTAATGAGGCTAACCTTGAATTTCTGAAAGGACTTAAAAAATAGTCATTGAATCAAAAATAATTTTTATAAAATAATTTTATTTACGGTTACACCCTCTGTGACTTTTTCTACAGACGACCCGTGCCGATAAAAGTTATGTCTCACTTAGGGTAAATTCATTAATCTAAACTAAAATGTGCCCTCAAATTTCTGATCTAATAACATGTTTAAGATTTATTCCACTTTTTTAGGAAAACTACACACACGTGCTATTAAAAGTTTACTATTTTTCAAACAATTGTTTCAGGCACATTGGGCCTCATAATCACACAACGTCTCAGGACCTGGTCTTGAAATCAATCTATATAATTTCCAAAAATAATATATGGGAAAATATGAGACTTTATAGAAAACTTGATATCATACTTTTTTATGCTTATATTTTCCCATGGTTATAAGAATGTCTTAGTGAAATGTATGTCTATGCAAAATAAAATGGTAGAGGAAAATTCTATGAGATATTGATGATCCACTATGAAATGATATGTTTATGTATTAAGTCTAAAAAGACACAAAGACTTTATATTTATGGGGAATTTATAATAGTTTTATGTGTTGGATATTCATCTAAAATGATGTAATATTTTTGTATGCTATGCTCAGATCACCTCAATTGGTATCATAGAAGGGTTTGGTTATTTTTGGACATTCTGATTAGAAATCATTGGTGAATACCTTGGGGATAAGTCTGTATTTAGGATAACATCCCAATGTTTTGGTAAGGTATAAATTGTGTTTCTTCCTAAAAAATACATCAAAATCTAGATACTAGAAAGTGGATTTATTTGTGACATAGATTCACCTACGCAAAAAACTATGATTGGGTAAAATTTGGTATTTAGTCAATCATCACTGGTTCATGATGAGTGGCCCTAAGATTTCACAACAAGATATATACTTATTTGGGGGGGGGATATTACTTAATTAATTAAAATTATATTTATGAACCATTTTTGAGTATTTTAATAGATGATGACCATGGATGAGATAGGATGAACATAATGTGTAAATGGTTCATAAAAATGTGTCACAATTTAGGACATCTATTGATTGATTTCCAATAATATATGGCAGTTCACTACTGATATTGTTGTTTGATTATTATAATATGTTTTTTGATTTTATTCAATGAATATAACTAGGTGGAATAATGTGGTAAATGAATATGATGATCAATTAAATGACCATATTCATTAGAATACATTTGACTTGGAAGCTAGGATGTAATATCATATGAAAAAGATCATTCATTTTTTAATCTGTGGATGGTAACATGGACTATGATGAGCATTAAAATTCATGAAGGAGGGATAAATATACCATTGAATAATTTATCCAACAATGTATACACTATTTATATGGGTGACCTAATCAATATTTTTGTGAATAATGGATCAATGTGATTGAAAATATATTTTCATTATATAGTGATTAGACCAAGAGAAGGTTATCTTAGAAGTATATTAGTGGGAAGGAGAAGCATATCAATGGTGGAATCTTATATGGAATATAAGAAATGATGATGAAATAATATCTGGGGAATTGTATGAGTTTGAGAGGGTATTTTTAAATAAATACTTTACTTGAACTCTTCATATGTAAATGTAGAGTGTCTTTCTAGAGTTGAAGCTGATGGATGATGAATCTCTTAATACATAAAAGAAAAAAGTTCAATACATTTGAGTTATGAATTTATATTTTTCAAAAACCAATAAACATTTATTTTGAGATTCATTATATTTCTAAAACTATTTATTTAAAATTCATTATCCATAGGGGACTTTAGAAGTTATAAAAATATTTTTTCGATGTACACTCAATGTGGAAATACAATATGGAAATATGAATTCTAATGTTAATCATGATAAGAAAAGTAATATGGTGTTTTATGGGATCTCTAGTAGTATCTCACATGAAGGGATAAAGATGTTTCATCCTCCTACATGTAAAAAATGTGTGAATGATAACTCAAGTATTTTTATGGAAGGAACGATAAGATGTTTCATGTGTGGGAGGCCTAGCGATAAATAAAAATAATGTAAAATTGATTTGAAGAGTGTATTCAATGAAATGATTAAAGAAAAATATCAAATGAATACACCATTGACACATTAGTACTTCATATGTATGGAGTTTGGTCATTTTAAAAATCAACTCCCTAATCTAAGGGATAATAAGGATAAAAATCCTTAATAATTTCTAAAGTCAAATGATGATGTGAAAAATTATCCAATCACCATCGTTAAAGTTGTGTTGAAGAATTATGTTGTGAAAGGTGCACTTATAATCCATTCTAGAATTGAAAATGTGTAACATCCCAACCTAGATTCTACTAAATGTTGCACTGATCTAGTGGGTAACATGGCCTCAAGCACGCCTCCCTACATACTAAAGGCTTCTGACTATAAGTGAGGTCCTAGGTTGTGTATATGGAGAGACTATGCCATCATGTTAGAGTGTAACGCATCAGTGTAAACATATCAATCAACAGTGGAATCATAATATAAAATAATAATAGAAGATAAACATCCAAAATTCTATAATAATAAATATCCAAAATCAGACATATATAATATGATGATCCTCCCATCTATCCATAAAAAATTGAATGCAATAATAGCAACATGAAACCTATATAATACATGTATCAAATAAAAAATACCAAAATGAATTATCTTTAGATAGAATCACAAGCCTAGGTTGGTCTTATTCTCCCTAACTCTTAAATAATGTACAGGTTAGGCATTGTACAATGGGTGATTTCCCCAATCCCTACATGCATCCATGAAGTCTGTCTGGGTACCCAACAGAGGCCCGAATAGGGTGTGAGATAACATATAGTAGTCCACCACCAACATGGTCTATAGAAACTCAAGTCTATGTAGTATATACAATAGAAATGTTCAGTATATCACAAGTATAAAAATAATCAATATAAAGTGTGAACATGTCCTTCGAAACATGGCACCTAGTAATCAACAATCACGATCCCATAAACAAGGGACACTGTAAAGCATAATAAACATGTGTGATATTGAATGGTCTATTAACTAATATCTAATACACATACTAGGGATTTCTTTAAATCATATTAAAAATACACACAATGGCCAAACCATGTAATCAAATTTATAACATCCACATTGACCATGCCTTGTAATATAGTGTATGACAACCACAATGACAAAAATGTGTAATCTAGTGCATAACAACCACACCAACCATGTCATGTATTCTAGTGTGAGACCACAAAGGGAAATATAAAAGGTATAAAATACCAAGGCATCCTCATTAATTCCTAGAAGCATCTCAATGGATACTTGGTGAAGACTTAGGTGGAGTCCAAGGAGCATGTCAACTGAGCATGTCCAATGCGAGTCCAAGAAAGACAGATCCAAGGGGTACCAAATTCATTAGAATCCTATGGAATCAGGATCCAAGGAGTAGAAATGCACAAGGAATCCACTACCATAATCAAGATCCATAGGGTATAAATTTCCATGGTATTTAATGGAATTAGGATCCAAGGAGCTCATTGATGTAATACACTACCTTTATCAATTCCCCATTTAATTCTTTAATCACTTTACAATCCATTTGTTCATCCAACTCATTATCACATTTCATTCAAACAATTTAATCAATTAACAACATGAAATACACATTCCAATAGAGTCAAAAACTTTTCCTAATAAATCATTCAACCACCATTAAATTTATTAAGGCTAAAAAAAGTGGCAAGCTCATAGTCACCTAGTAGGGTGGTCTAAAATAATGAAGATATAAGGGAAAACTCTATGGGTGGCCTAGGTTTCTATTAAAGACCCAAAACCATCAGAAATATACTAGTGGGAAACATAAAAAGGTACCAAATAGTTTATTCAAGCTGTTCAATTAATTGTAGGCGAAACCCTAGAACATCCAACATATATATAACCATGGAAAACTATAAAACAAATAAAATATAATGGATAAGGTATACACTACCTACTGTATATATATGGTAGAAAAATCATCTAGTGATTACCAATGATTCAGTCTAGATCATGAGAAAAATAAAGAACAAATTAAAACCCTATAAATTGTGCATAAGAGGTTACACAAAAATAACTAATTTTATGATAAGAGAAATAGAGAAAGGTGTGAGAGCAATAGGGAACTCACCAGTGTGAAAGAAATAAGACCAATGATAGAAGAAACATAGTCTAGATCATGAAATAGAACCAAACCATAGGTTTAGGCTTCATGGGGAGATCCTTCATGAGAGAGAAGGGATGGGTGAGGCCTTTTGTCAAAAATTAGGCCATAACTATTATTTTAAAAAATTACCTATGTTATTTACATAGATTATAAATGATTTACACATCATGTAATGATATGGGTCTTTCTATTGGGAAATTCCTTTACATTTCATGAAAGGTTCTCACCATACCAATAACCATTGTGTATTTGATACATGCTTTGTATTCCAAATACACACCATGTATTTCACTTGTATCCCACCTTTAGACCCTTGCTTCCTTATTTTCACAAAATAACATAACTAGACCATGGATTATATTTAGATTATAATAAAAAATGAAACATAAATCAGGGTTTCACTGGAAATAATAGAATCTTCACCATATAAAAAAACTTGGGAAATTACAATCTTTCCCCATAAAGAAATTCATCTCTGAATTGACCATCCTATGTTTATTAAGAATCCCTTGAGAATAACTCTGGCCACTAAGCACAAACGCCATCCTCCCACTCCCATGTCTCACCCTATAAAAAACCATGATACCGTATCACCCATACTAGAGGAAACAACCATCTTCAAAGAACCTTCATGCTCATATCAATGATACAAATAGAATAATACTCAAAGGATGCATCTACCTATAAATCAACCTTATATGAATTAAGAGTCTGAGGTGAGTTTGAGTGATAACAATATAGTTGAGATATGTGGAATATGCCGAGAATGGATCATTACATATGAGGTAAATACAACCAATATGATATCAGATTGAATATCTATAGAATATAGAATATCCTAACACATCACAATGAAATATTACCCTATATTTGAAACCATATGTGTCCCACCCTTGGTAAGATATGTAAATAATATGATACCCGAACTCAAACTCTAGATGTCGATGATGAAGAATGGTGTTAGAATTATACCTATACTATGAGGTAGCCATCCATGTAAAAATCATCTAGACCTACAATTAGGTATCCAAAATGATACAAGGTCAGAGTAGAGCTACCTATCCTACCTCTAACCAGCACATGGGTGATCGACATGGACTACCATGAAAATAATCATAAGGTTCCACATTTATATTCTCCAGCTAGCTATTATTGTAAGAAATATCAACATAGGGTATTTTACTCTCCCAATAACACCCAAAACTAAAGACTAATTCTCTCAACATTTTTTATAGAACCTATATAGTGCGCTCTGCTTTCCCATCAGTCTAAGGGTGGTATGTCATGCTAAGAGGAACCTGTATAACCAATGCCCTCTTTAATCCATTCCAAAACTGAGAATTAAACTGGGAATCACTATCTGATACCATGTTATGAAGAACCCTATTAAGGCACACAATATCAGGGATATACAATATCCCAAGCTCATTTACTAATAAAGATTCACTAATTGGTATGAAATGATAAACCTTTATGGGACTATCCCCAAAAACCCACACAACATCACTATTTTGAGGTGACCAAGAAAACTTGGTCATGAAATCCATCAAATCATCTTTTCATTTCCACTCATTGATGGGTAACTACTATAAAATCCAATATGGTCACTAGTTTTCTTCCTTCACCTGCTGATAGGTGGAACACCTCATGAAAAAACCATCTACCTCTCATTTCATCCTCGACAACCAATATTAGCAACGTAAGTCTTGGTACATCATGGTAATACTGATATGTAATGCACAAGATGAGGCACAAACATCCCAAGTCATATCCTCATGCATGTCCATTGGAACTCAAATGTGACCATATATGCACTGAATTTCATCCTCACCAATAGTCCAACTAGGAGGTGGGTCCTCACCTTCTATAGTCTCCTCAAGGACTTGTCCCTCAACACCAGATAACTATCTAATCATCACTTTATCAAGAAGAGTATAAGACACTACCAAAGATGAGATAAAAGTATACAAATGACCATCCTTCACTACTATGTGCATCTTTAAAAATAAATCCATGAGCTTCCACACATTACTAGCCTCCTAAAGTACTTGTATCTGAGTCCTCATACTGAGCACATAAGAAACTACATTTCACTTACTTAGCTATAAGAAAGATTGATGTCTACTGACTGTAGGTACTCAACCCACAATCATTGCCTCAAATTCAATTAAAAATGAATAAAAATATATTTGAGGATTTTTTGGTCTATGTACATCTCAAAATTATCTTCTCATAATTAATTACTCTAGTAATGGAAGGAATGAACAACAATGGATAACTAAAGATTATAAATCAATTAGTTTCTGTCATGTAAACTCAACTAACAAGAACCACACACAATTAATCACTCTTATTTCATTATAACTGCTTCTAGACCATTACCTAATACATCTCAATATACTATATATCTTCTACTCAACATTGGAATATCATGACATGCCTTGAAGTGAGTCTCACTTTCATATTTTAAAAGGTTGTATTGTAGATATCTGACCATATGAACTTCACAAATTTCTCTATCAAGATATTAAGAGGTGATACTAAGCATGGGAAGTCCGATATTAAAGGATTTTAATATCTAGATGGCCTAAAGAAACTCCACTGATAAATTATGTTCTTGGGATTATCTATAGAAACTATAGCTCTCACATTCTTTAGGTCAACTGATACTTATGTCTATGATATAATATGTCCTATGAAGTTAATATTTTTGATAAAAATGTGGAATATAGTGATATTGTAAAATAAGTAATAATCTCTAATTGTAT
Source organism: Viscum album (assembly GCA_963277665.1). Taxonomy (NCBI): domain Eukaryota; kingdom Viridiplantae; phylum Streptophyta; class Magnoliopsida; order Santalales; family Viscaceae; genus Viscum; species Viscum album. The sequence goes on along the minus strand of OY728155.1, from coordinate 855,640,166 downwards.
AAAAAATTATATAATGATTTTTGGCATGGATATGTAGATTTTGAGAATACACCAAGATATCTTACATGAATACTACCACGAAAGAATCCAGATAAAGATGGGAAACTCGGTTCATCAGCAGCATGGAAACCTTTGGCATGTTTATGATACTAAACGACATAACCAGATACTCATATAGAATATACCTTCTATGAAAATTAATGTGAGGTATGTATGTAGTTAAAAACCACACCTGTTGATAACCCAACATCAAATAATTTTTTGTGAACACCATAGCTCCTTATATATGGTATAAGAGATCATCTATATACGGAAAGGTAAAAAGGTTCTTAACCATCAACTAGTTCAATATCCTATAATCCACACATATATTGAAGGGTTATATTAGTCTTTTTCACAAAATAGACTGGTGAACCCCCCTAGAGAAGTATTGGGTTATATAAACCCATTTTATTCTAAGTCCTCTAGAAGCCTCTTGACCTCCAACAACTTTGTAGTAGCCATATTGTAAGGAGGAATTGATATTGATGAAGCTCTGAGAACTGGATCAATAGAGAAATCCACCTTTCACTAAGTAGGAAAATAAAAAATGTCACCCGTAAAAACATCCTTAAAATGATCAACCACTGGAGGAAAGTCATCCAGACAAATTCTCTGATTATCCAAATATAAACAATCCATATTGGATATCATCCCACTAAGTCCACAATGCTCGAATCCTGCTCGAATCACCTATACATCCCATTAACCCCTTTTTAAAGAATACTTCACCCTACATAGATTTTAATGTCACCCTATTGTGATATTAATTGACTTGGGAATGATAGGAAAATAAATAGTCCATTCTGAGTATGATGTCAAACTCGGTCATCTTGAGGAAAAAATATCCCATATATAGTTAAACCCACCAATATCAAGGAGAACACTATGAACTAGCATACACCCTTTTTTCTGATCTCCAATTATGTATTAATGGACATGACACCATTATAATACTAAACAATGAGCCCAAGGATCTCCATAATAGGAACATATATGAAACTACGTGACACACCTATATAAAATAAGATAGACACTAGAGTAGAGAATATTAAGATTTTACCTCTCACTATAGATAGATCAATGCTCTTCTCCTTAGGTGTAAGCTGAATAGAATTTAACTTTCTTAAATTGGGGCCCTATGAGACAACCTCAATACCTGGAGCTGGCCCACTCTAATGTCTAAGTTCAACTAGTTCCTGGCTTCCTCAACCATAATTACCACCTAATCCTGAATAAATGGCACTACTCTAGTCCCTATCCTAATGAAAATCTATGAATCCTACTCCCAAACACGGAGTAGGAGCTGATCACCTTCCACTAACTGCTGGAGGGATGGTCCTGCAAAAACTTTGCATATGATCCATCCCACCGTAAGATTGACACTCGACTAGGTCTTTATCCCACTGATTCCTCATATGTATCAGTATCTCCCACTAGTTATAAAAGGATAAACTACCAACACTAATATCTTGAATGACATTCCCTTAACGAGAAGTCTCAAAACAACACTACCTCATAACTGACACTGAACCATTGGGTTGAGAGGATGAACTTACATTCTATATGCCCCAATCATCTATCATGTTTTTTCAATAATAAGTACCTGATTAATTATCTCTATAATAGCAGTCAGAAGAAACATGCTCACCTATAATCAAACAGAATGCATGATACCTTCCTCAAAGCGTCTTTACCTCGATGGATCGTGAGCAAGAAAAATCATTACAAAATGATGAAGCTCTATAAAGAGTGTCGAATACTCCCAAATGATCAACACACCCTGATTAAAATGCATAAAATCTTTGGCCATTTCATCTCTCAGGGCATCAAGAAAGAAGTTATCAAAGAACCTAGAATATAAATCCCTCTAAAACATATCCTAATGTGTATCACCCTGGTTCAAAACATCCCACCAGTGCTTCACTGGTCGTAGAATCATATACGCCACAAGATACAATATCTTCTTATGAGATGTCCCCAAATGCCCAAAGATAGAAAATATAGTCTCAATCCATATCTCAACAATCTGTGGACATCTTTCCTATGAAAATGTGGGTCAATAATACTGTTGGAACACACACGCTAGCTCTGATATATATGAGGTAGACTGTGGGGATCTCTGTATGGTCTGTATAAAGCTCATGAAACTATGGTGTAACTCTGCCTCAACACCCATATCCTATGCGACTATCAGTGACACTACTAGAATTATAGTAGGATCTTCTGGTATCCAATGGCCCACCACCTCTAGAGCACAATCATTGCCACAAAACTGGCGTACAACTAGAGTTCATCATGGAGGTATATCTCTATAATTCCAAACAAATGCCTAATAAATGATTGAAAATGAGAATATGTTAAATAGAAGCATAGTATAGGTTGAATAATTTTTATAAACAAGCCATAAACCTCTACCTACTCCTAAAACCAGGACTAATAAAAAAGGAACAAACATAAAAAGTACCAGCAACACTGCTAATGGCCCACTCTAAATATGTGTCTAGGTCAAGTTCTCTATTTCATAATTTCATTTTAATTTAAATTCATATTTATATCTAAATTATATTTGGATTTTTGAACCAAATGGGTCACCACTTCCAATCCATAAGGTCCCTAAGACCTCATTAACCAAAGTGTGGTGTCCACTTAATCCAACCCATAACATATTCTAGTCCATGTGACCAATGTTTCATGACTCAACATTCCATAATAGGATGCATAAGGTGTGTACTATAGCCTATGAAGGAAAAAACTTTTTAGGTTATTAAAGGAACTCTAATTAACAAGTTTGTTACTCAATTATATCAAAAAATAATTTTATCAAACAATAGGTATATCACACGAGGAACACAAAATAAATTCTATGAAATCAAGAAGTATGTCATATATGTAATGGCATACTGTATGGCATGTGAATTCTGTAAGGTGCATAAAATGATGCATGAGATGTAATTCCCTTATCTCACCTGAAAAAATATAAAAATATGTAATCATAATAATCATAAAACCTCAAGTACGTCACCTAATGGAGGATCAAATCATCTGTAATAATACAAATCTATAAAACAAAAATTTACATTCTAGTAAATTTGGATTTTTCATATACATGGGTAAGATACTCCCATGAGTTATTCATTAAAAAATTCCAATACCTTACTAATATCCTATATATTGTCTCAAAATACTAAATAAATAAAAGAAAACCATTTTGATACTGCTTTGTAATGTCCCAACTCGGGTGCGACAAAATAGTTCCCCACTCCAATGGGTCACATGGCCTCAACCAAACCTCCCCGTATGCTAGAGGTTGCTGACTACCAGTGAAGTCCTAGGGCGTTTCTATGGGGAGACTATTCATTCATTTCATAGTGTAACATAGTGATGTAAAAATATCAATCAAAAGAGGATTAATAATATAAAATACTAATAGAACATAATCATATAGAAGACTATAATAATAAATATCCAAAAGTAGTTATATACAATATGATGATCATGTTATGTCTCTATAAAAAATGGCAGAAAATAAAATGAAATTGGAAACCTTTATAATACATGTATCAAATACCCAAAAAAATAAAAAAGAACAATCTATATATAGCATCATGATCCTACCTCAGTCCTATGCTCCCCAACTCCTAAACAATGAAAAAGTCAAACATTGTACAATGGGTGCTTTCTTTAGTCTCTACCTACATCCATGATGTATGTTCGAGTATCTATTGGTGGCCTCAACAAGGTGTGAGATAACACTCAATAGGCCACCCCAATGGTGTCTATAACAAGTCCAATATGAGTAGTATAAACATAAGAAGTATGTATTACATCACATGTATAATAATAATGAATGTTATGTGTAATCATGTCCTACAAAAAATTGATCCCTATAAATAATATTCATAATCTCATAAAAAAGTGCACTTATAATGAATAATGAATAGGTGTGATACTGTCTTGTCTACCAAATGATACCTAATACCCGTACGTGGGATATCTGTAATGAATAGAAAAATATTCGCAATATCTATATAGTGTAATCAAATGTATAACATCCATATCCGCCACACTGTGTAATCTAGTGTATAACATCGACAACAGCTACGTTGTGTAATATAGTGTATAATATACACAATATCCATGTTATGTAATCTAGTTTCAGAACAAAAAGGGCCAAATACAAGTTATATATTAATAAGTAATCCTCATAGATTCCCAAGAGAATCTCGATGGAATCTCATCCAATACATGTGTGTAGTCCAAAGAGTATGTCAACAGAGCATGTCTAATACCAGTCTAAGAAATCCAGATCAAAGATGTAACAAGGAATGTGGCATCCTACAGAATCATAATCCATGGAGTATAAATGTCTATATAATCTAATGGAATTAGGATCCAAGGAGTTCGTCGAAGGAATACACTACCACTATCAATTCCCCATTAAATTATTTAATCATTTAACAATCCATGATTTCATCCAAATCATTATAATATTCCATTAAAACAATTTAATCAATTAATAACATTAAATACACATTGAAAAGGATTCAAAAAATTCATCTAATAAATCATTCAATCCTCATTCAGTTTATTTAGGATCCCAAAACAAGTGGCGATATCATAATCACTTAGCGGTGTGGTATAAAATAATGCACATACAAGGGAAAAACCCATTGGTGTCCAAGGATGATGTTGATGGCCTCCAACCATCACAGAGGTACTTATAGGAAACATAAAAAGGATCCAAATAGTTTAGTCAAGTCATTCAATTAATTTTATGGGCAAAAATTGAGAGGATATTGTGAAAAACAATTGTGTCAAACTATAAAAAAACCAAACAGTAAGGGAAAAGGTATAGAACACCTATTGTATACACATGGTAGAACAATCATCTGGTATCAACCTCTGATTTGATCTAGATCAGGGCAAAAAAAGTATCAAGGATGAAAAAACTAGAAATAAGTCATAGGATCCTACACCAAAATAACTCTATCAATGATAAGAGAAATGGAAAAGGTACAATAGGAATAGAGAACTCACTGGTGTGAATCCAATGAGATTGATGGTGAAATAAACCATGTCTGGATTATGAAACAACACTAAATCCTCAATTTAGCCTTCAAGTGAATCTCCTGCATGAGATTGAAGGGAGGGGGTGAGGCCTTTTATCAAAAAATGAGTCCCGAAAAATTATTTTAAAAATTGACATCGAGCATTTACAAGGATTGTAAATTCATTACCCATCCTATAAATATTGGATTCTTTCCCAAAGGAAAATAACTTTATATGTCATGAATGGTTCTAGTAGGATGAATACACATCATGTATTTGATATAAATCATGTATTTGGTGTATATCCCACCTTAATCTCCCCACTTACTTCTTTTCACAAAACAACCCAATTGGCACATGACTTGGATTATGGATTAAAGACAAAAAAGAACATTAAAAAAATAGTATAAATAGATATAGAATATTTTTTACAACATAGAAAAAATCCAAGATCTTAAAAAATGATTTATTTTATTCAGTTTCTATCAACTATTTTATATGGGAAATTTTTTCTAAGGGTATTACAACAACACCTCAATGATTTGATGTTGAGAAAATTGTGAAACTCTAAATGGTACAATTATTATATCTCATATTTTATACTCCTCTATAGTAGTTTTTTGGGAGAATTTATACATGAGAATCACATTAATCATCATATAGTAGATTTTTATGTCATATTTTTCAAGGATTGACTCTCTCAATATAGATACCATTTTAATTTCCAAGGAAGATATGTTGCATCTGAAAAACAAAAATAAACCTATGACTATATATTTGTACCAAGATAAAATTGAACTTCCCAATTAAATTAAATCCATTATATGGGATTTTCTATATATTTATGTAGGATATTTATATGAAATGGTTGCAGAGAAACTCAATATTGGAAATTTTACTATTATATGGGAATATATTGATATATTTCTTGATTAATTCCATAGTCTTCCCCTAAATATTGATATTGAATGTTCAATAGAACTCATACATGGTGCTACATCTATTTTAAATAATCTATATAGAATAAAATCAATTAATTTGTAGGAATTGAATAATAAAATCATGGATAATATATATAAGGAATTAAATTGGAATAATGCTTCACCATGGGGTGCACTTATTATTTTTTTTAAGAATAATTATGTTTTAATTTATCTTTTCTTTGTTTATCAGGAACATAACAACATCTATAGTAATGATAAGTATCCTTAAACCCATATTAATTATTTGTTTGATCAATTACATGAAGAATGATATTTTTAAAAAATTTATCTTCAACATGGATATCATCAGATATGGTTCAAGAAGGATGATATACACATGATATCCTTCCTTATGAGGTGTAGTTAATATGAATTTATAGTATTTCAAATTAGATATTCCAATGATCTTTATTTATTCATGGATATAATGAATAAATTATTTTGAGATAACATTGATTTTTTTGGTAGGCTTTATAGATGATATTTTTGTACATTTAAAGGGAAAGGAAGAGAATATATAATATTTTAGGATGAACATAACACCACTTGGAAAGAGAAGTTTTATTATAAATTTAACAAGTGTGGTTTTTGGCTTCTAAAAGTAACATATTTGGATAATATAATTTCATTTCATGGTATATCATTGGATCCTTAAAAAAATAATTTTAGTAAAAAATTGACCAGATGAACCATAATGACCAAGATCTATTGTTTTCAAGGGTTCATCAAATAATATCAAGGGTTTGTGGTAAGTTTCTCACTATTAGAAAATCCTATGACCATGCAGACATGGATTGGAGTCAAGTGATTGTAGAAATTTGAATGTGAAGAGAACATCATGGAACTAGAAGATTTTTAAATGAACTTTTGATCACACTACTACATAATAGTGAAGGGTTTTTGATTTATAATGATGCATAAATTAAGGGAATGGAATTTTTCATTATGCCTAATGAAAATGTGAAGGAATATACCCCCCAATAATTGACAATACATGAGAAAAATTACCTAAATCATTATTGGAAGATGGAATGAGTAATTTTTAATTAAAGATATGGATGGATTATCAATATTTTGAAATGTGTGAAATATATAAAAATCATAAAAACATGAATTATATATTCACATAGAAAGTGTTGAATCTATGGCATAGAATATATTTTGTTTGATTAATGATTATACCTTATCAATACATTACCACCTTGGGAAGGTGAATGTGGAGGCTAATGCTGTGAGTGAATAAGAACATACTAATTTTCCCATAAAGAGATTAAATGAGATACAAAACATATGGATTTTAAAAATATGGATTATAAAATCCAAAGGTGATATATCTTATATTTCTAAAATTAATGTTCAAACATATGTCAATGTGAGGATTAAATAGGTGTAGAAATAAGATTTATAACTACTAAAGGAATTGAGGAATGTTCCAAACATAAAAAATGACCATTATGTAATTATAAGGATTAGGAATAGATTATGTGTCCCATTAAATCCGTAATTGTATAAGGAGATTTTAAATGGTGCTCATAGATCATAATTCTCTATTCATTCATGAATTATGAGGATGTATAAATATCTGAAATAATTTATCTAGTTGGGAAAAAAGAAAATGGTTATTCAATATTACATAGAATGATGTTAGTTATGTTAACAATTTAAGGATGAAAGGTATATGATTAAGTGGATCTTACAATAATTTCCCAATTTGAATAGAAATTGGAAAAAATCACTACGGAATTCATCGATGGAATCCCAAAATCATCAAAAGGATATAATGATATATAGGATTCATATGACCACCCTATAAAATTATTACATTTTATTATCATTAGATAATATTTATCTATTGATCATATATCTAGGATATACAATAATGAAGTGATACAATTTAATTGAGTATAACATTATATTGTATCCGATCAGGTTCACATGTTTACCTCAATGTTATAGAGATGTATTTAAAAATATATGGACACAATGTTGACTTTTTGTACTACATATCACCCTCATTCAAATGGTCAGTTAGATAGAACCATTCAAACTCAAGAATATATATTGAGATTTTTTTTCTAGATATAAAATATGATTGGGATCAACACCTTCCTTTTGTGGAGTTTCTTACTAAAATTTATATCACTCGAACATTTATATGGATACTTATGAAGCCCTATATGGTAGGATACACAAAACACAAATGAATTGGGATGATGTTATAGAAATAAAGTTAGTAAGACCTTATTTTTGTAGGAGTTGAAATAATAGGTTAAATCCATTCATTAGTACATAAGGTCATCACATAATTGATAGAAATTTCATTGCTGACAATTTTACAAGAAATATGGATATTGAGGTTAATGATAAGGTATTACTATGAATATCACCATAGAATAACATTATGATATTTAGAAATAAAGGAAATCCAAGCCCTAGATTTATTGGCCCCATTGAAATTATTGATCATATTATTTTTGTAAATTATCACTTGGTAATTCCACTAAATCTCTCTCCAGACCAAGATATATTATAGGTATCAATCCTAGGGATTTACATACTTTACCCTTCACATGAACTAAAATGATAGGTTATACCACTGGATCATGAAATCTTGTATGATAAACTACTATTCATGATTTTATATCACAGAGAGGACATATTGAAAATAAAGACAACTCACCTGGTCATATTTTTGTGGAGAATATATAAATTTGAGGATGTCACATGGGAACCTAAGGATATGATAAGGCCACAATATCCTTAGTTTTTTATATCACTATGATGGAATTTCTAGTGAAAATTTCATAAAAGGGGGTAGAATGTAACACCTCTAGATATTAGGATATATTCCACTTTAGATAAAATTAATTTATTTAATAAAAGCTTTTACACTAAACACTAGGTTTAAACAAACCATGATATACTATTGTAGACGCCGAAAAAGTCCGTAACTCCCAGAGAAAGTTTCAAAATGACAAAGTAAAGTCATATTCAGAATCATAGGCCTGGTCCAGAGGCCTGGGAAGTGGTGCGAGAAATTAAGGAGGACTTGCACGAAATAATGAGGTGTGTGAGAAGCATTATCGGGATTCGTGTAATTGAGCCGACAGCGCGTGCAATTTTTTGTGCCCTGGTTCCACGTGGTGAAGCTTTGCACGCCGATGGTTCCCGACGCGGAAGATTTCGCGTGCCACCTAGATTCCGTGCTGGCTGATGACTATAAATAAAAGGCGACCCTTGACGGTTTTGGGGTTTCGGAATTCAGAACGTCTCCCGTGCACGAAATTCAGACTCCCTCGCGCGCAAGATGACTTCCAGGTAATTCCTATTTTCATGCAACCTTGCCCCGGGGTTCTCCCTTGCATGCAACTCCAATAACTTAAGTGATTTTACTCACTCCTCCGGGTTCCTCCCTTGCGCGCAATCTTTAACCCGTGTGCGCAATCCCCTCCTGTGCACGCAATCCCCTCCTGTGCGCACAATCACGTCTCCGCACAATCCTCTGGTTTTATTGCGCGCCATCCCGGTGTTTTGTGCGCAAACCTTCTTTTTGCACGCAGCACCCAGGACCCCTTCACCTTGACGCCCCTTGGCTGCCTTTTCACACTGGCACCTGATGTCTCCCCTGCCGGGCATGCGCGCCATGCGTTGTTTTCTTGTACAGCCTTCCAGGATCGTATGAAGTAACCTCAAGGTTCCTTGGGCGGTGTTTACCGTTGCGTTGCTTTTCCTTATGCTTCTCTGCATAGTCACGCTAATGGATATTTCTTCTTCACATAGCCATGCTAACGTGGACCCCTCGATGGTTTGCCCTGCGACCCCCCTTCATTACGGCCTTGCCGATGCCTTCCCTCCCACAAGGGGTAGAGGGTTTTGGGCATGTAAGCCCTAGGGGTGTGGAGAGAACCCACCTTGTCCAAGCTGCAGGACGTTAAACTGCTAAGCACCTCATCCTTAACACATGGCGTTAAACTGTGGTCCGACCTCGTGCTTCGTACGCAGGGTCCCCCCAGATCGGACATTTTTTACGCCTCTCGTCTCCACGGGAATGGAATCTTTCTCGTATGGAATGAGATCCTCCTTGTCGGAGTGGCATTTGTCCACGGGGGAAGGGCTTCCTCAGAGCGTAATCCCCTAGCCTCTCTTACGGAAGGTTGCACCCATACACCTTTGTACTTCCCCCCTACCAAGGCCAGTGGAGTCCCTTTCCCACTGTTCTTTGTCACACCACGGGCCTCCATCCTGTAGTAAGCCCCGACACCTAGGGCCGCTAACCACGCATAAGCCCCTGTTTCCTCTTTGTGCCGCTCAATGCGTAAGCCCCTTTCCGCTTCTCATAGACGCACCCTTTGCGACGTGATCGTCTGGTCCCTGCTACCTCTTGTTTCTCACACCGAGCATGACTCACGTGGGCTTAGAGCGCGCATCGACCATGGCATCCTCTTATGGGCCACCTCAGAGCGTATGCCCCATACCAGCGAACTATGTGGACTTTGATCCATGCTAACGCATGGTACGTAGGAAGCCTCCACAAGGTTCAAGCCCACCACCCAGTCATTCCGACTTCTTCACGTCGGTCCGCCAATACCATGGGCCACCTCAGAGCATAAGCCCCAAATGCCCTCATCCTGCATGACGTTAAACTGTATCTCATCCCGCATGACGTTAAACTGTATCTCATCCCGCATGACGTTAAACTGTATCTCGTCCCACATGACATTAAACTGTATCTCATCCCGCATGACGTTAAACTGTATCCTTAATCCCACATGACGTTAAACTGTATGTCGTCCCACACAACGTTAAACTGTATTCCCCAAACTACATGGACTTTGATCTGTGCTAACACATGGTTCGTAGGAAGCCTCCATGAGGTTCAAGCCTGTAACTCCATCACCCATCCTGATCCTTACCCGGGCCGCCACATCCCGGTGAGATCATGCCACCCCATCCCACTCCATAGTATCCGGGAAGCTGCCCACGTTCTGGCCCCAACATCGGTGTTCCCCCTAGGGGGTTCTTCAATCTGATCCACTCTCAGTGTTCCGATCAGTACGATCTGTCTCCACAAAATGTTAAACTCATGTTATACCCCATGTTAAACATGGGAAGCTGAGGAAAACATCAGATGGTACACAATCCTCCGTTTTCAATGTGGGATTCCTTGGGCTTCCGCACCCTCGAGAAGCCCTGTGATAAGGGACATAAGACAGACATGCCGATCCTCAACGTCAAGACATGCCAACGACACCCCAACGTGACTATTCTCCTCACTGAAGGTTGCTGCCCCGACAAGACCCCTTGGATCGTGTCGACGGAAGCAGCGTAATTAACTAGCATCCATGCAGATATGGCACCGGGAACGAGCTTCATGAACCCATCTTAAATCTATGAGGGAGACCCAGACTAGGTGACGAGCTCTGAAGAGGAATCCATGGAAGGAAGAATCGACATCCCATCATCCCGGTTTCGATCAAGGAGCAGACGTCCCTGAACAAGGAAGGGATGCCACCCGCCTTTGGAAAGTGGGAATGCGGGGAAACAAGCCACGCGTCCTCCCATGCGTGATGGACAAGCGCGCGCGCCCCAGCGTAAAAGTGTCAGAAATAGAAAATGGTGAACCCGACGTGAAGCTCTTCTCCTCAATATGGGGATAGGTAGCGTTCGGGGTGTCGGAAGATTAGCATGTCACCAGGTCCGGGTACCTTTTACCGGGACGTGAAACTTGCCAGGGGTTGAGGTAGTCAGGATGTTGAGCACTCCGTTCTGCGACGTCGTCAGCATGGATCCCTCTCACCGGCCACAGAATATGGAATGATGTTGGGATTTTTGTTATCGATTTCTTTTTTTGTTAGTACTAATGGGTTCATCTCCCTGCTTCTAGGAATCAGATCACTGCATCCGGAGCTCGATCTCCCCCTACCCACCAGCGCAGGGGCAGGGGTAGTACCGATGCAGCTACCCTGCACGGTCCCACCTTTTCCACAGCCACTCTGGCTCTGATTGCTACCACTTCCGGGCGCTCACGCCCCCTCCCCCCGTCAGAAATAATCTAGCGAAGGGTGATCAATGACCTGGTTCGTAGGTACGATGAGGAAGGGATCATCCCCACCAGGGGCATGGCTCGTTTGGATCTAGAGGCGGATGTGCCTCACCATCTTCTCCGCCCCTGAGGGATGCGTAGGGAGCCGCTGCTTCCCACTCCGACGTTCAACCGCTTCGGGAGCCTATCCCCGGAGTGCCTTGACACATACCCCCCTACGCCAATGAGGTGGGGGATGTCCGGGTTCACCCGATCAGAGACCCGTCCCAGGGGTTAACGGCAAGAGCCCCCACTAGGCAGCGTCAGTGCCGCCGCCCGGCTCCCCGGGCCGAGGAGCAGGCAATCGTCGTGCCCGAACCACCAGCTCCAACCCATCTGACTCGACGCTAGCATCGAGTGCGAGCGGAAGAGGATGCCCGTCCTGGGGCACCAACATCAGAAACCACTGTGGCCCGAGCCGCTGCTGACTCCTGTTACCAGACCCCCGCACACGTTGAGCAGGGGCAGTCACATTCCTGACTGGGATTGAGGCCCCGACTGCCCTGCAGGCAGGTTGGGTCGACTCTCCCAGTTGCGGGCACATGCAATGGACACCACGGACCAATCCGCGGTAGTTCCACCCACCATGAAGGCTCATTCCGTGCCACTGATCTAGAAAGCCGAAGGCTTTTCCGCGATAGCTATGCTCTGGGAATGACTCTTCCCAGTACCCACTGCACTGGGTATGTGGTCACTCCCCCTACCGTTGGCTGTGAGTATGGAGCCGTTGCGTATCCAGTCACTAACCCACATGGAGGTCCTCCCCATGTCCCTTTCGACATCTGTCCCAGTGCTCCTCGCACCCTGGCCTTCAGTCCCCTCTACCCCAGCACTATTGCGGCCAGGGGACTCCTTGACGGAAATCATCCTTACCTTGAGGAGCCACCCAGGGGTAGGAAGGCAGGACATCATCGCCGTAAGAGGAATGTTAGGGGAGTCTGGACGGAAATTAGACAAGTCCGTTTCTCAGACTCTGAGGCGGAGTATGACTCGACGATGGAACCTTCCCCTCCAACCCTTTGAGTCAAGAGCAGGGATGGGGACACGACATGTCAGTCTCGTACTCCCCGAATGCAAGATCCGTATTATTCCCTCCTCCCTATGAAGGTATATCCAGGAGGATGAGGACTTGGCGTACCCCTAGGGGTCGAACCCGCAGTTATCACTGGCCTCCCTGGAAGCACCTTCCACCTCAGTCAGGGAGGGTGGGGAACTTTTCTAGGGACCGACGGAAGAGTCGCGATGAAACACACCCTTGGCGAGCATCGATACTATGACAGGAGGCCTGTTTTCCAGCCTATCCTATCGTGACGTGGCAGCCAGGGCACTGAAACCCTTGGAGGACGACTCAGGGATCAGCGGCCAATCGGCCTGTTCTACGTATTCCCCGCCGGCCAGCTCACCGGCCCGGTGGCCTGCCTCGGCGCCGTTTCCAGCTCCCTGACCATTATCGGTTGATGAGTAGGGGCAGAAAGGGCCGGATCCCGAACCAAAGTCATGGAGCTTCTGGACCATCCTCGCAGTGGGCCACTTCCCCGAGAAGTTTTGGCCGGTCGTAGGATCAGATTTTGATATGCCAGAGTCACTCACCCTGGGAGAGTTTGAATGTTTCCGCCAGACTCTTCAGGCGACTCACTCCCGTATTCGCCATCAGCTAGCACCTTATCCCGGGATTCAAGCACATCTTGAGGATATCAGTGAGCAGTGTCATCGGGTCGACCTGGCTGCGCTCCCCGTGGTTCGGCACCCCGAGTCACTTGACCACCACGGGGCCCTCCAACAACAATGCGTCTAGAGTTTTCAAGTACTCTGCAAGGTTATCGAGGAAGCCACCCCCCACACGCACTTCCGAATATGGGGGCAGTATGCTGTCCTTCTTTTCTGTGCGATCCACCGAAATCCCGACTCACTGGGCGGCCTTGAGGGAATGTCGCCAAGGGCAGTGGTGGTCAACATGGTTGACCTTTCAGATGAGGGAAACAGTGTGTAGCTCCTCAATGGGGACTCTCCCCCTGAGGAAAATCCGCTACTGGACCCATCTGGGAGGATGACTCGCCAACAGAGGAGCCACCTAGGTCTCCCTACACCCACTGAAGCCTTAACACTGAGCCGAAACATCGGCAAGGGTAAAGGGAACATCGGGTCTGTTGAGATTACCGACCCATATGCCTCGGTACAGAAGGCAGAAGAATACCCCAAGAAGGCCACGCTACGCCAACAGCTTGCTAAGCAAAAGAGGATGGTTGATGAGCTCTTGGCCGAACGCATTGCAGAGTGGCGACCTGACTACAGTAACCCTAGGCCAGGACAGCAGGGGTAGGAGCACCTACCCCTTGACAAGATTCCCCCGGGCAACCGCGACCATGTTGCGTTCGCCGACAGGGGAGAGGCTGGAGCCCATGGCAAGAGGGCGCGATATGTTTCGCCGAACCCTCCCGAACGGCGGGATCACCTGGGGGACCCTGCTCGGTTTCCCCTCGCTACCCCGAGAGTCGCTCCACCAGCCGCCCCGCGAGCTGCTGAGCTTGACTACCGGATTGAAGAGCCCGACAATGCACTTGTGGTTAGAGATCCCCGTTAGGAAAGGAATCCATGTCTGGACGATCTAGTGGAGGCGCTCATCTCCCACTTAGAGGCCCTAGAAACTCGGCAGGTAGAAATCCCACCAGACGACAAGCCATACCTAGTGTGGGTGGATGACATGCCGGACCCGCTGGGATTTGAGAACCCCACTTTCGCCCCCTTTAACGGGATAGGGGACCCGCCACAGCACCTGGCCCACATCAACTCGAGGTGCGGGCCTATGTTAGGGACTCTAGCGCAGAAGGAGGCTGCCAAGCTCCGTTGCTTCATTCAGACACTGGAAGGACCAGAATTCGTCTAGTATAGCCAGCTCCCCGTCGGATCTGTGACTAGCTGGGAGGAACTTCGCTGAAAATTCCTCTACCAGTTCAGTTCCAAAACCCGAAAGACGAACATTGCAGACCTCTTCAGGTGCAAGAAAAGGCCCTATGAGTGAGTCGCGGACTTCGTCGCCCGGTGGAAGGGGCTCACGTACTCCCTTGACATGCCACTGAATCATGAGAAATTACTGACAATGTGCGTAGGGAATGTCAAGGTAGAGTTGGTTCCTTCTCTGATCACTCAGAATTACCACAGATGGTTTTGGGACTTCTCGGACAAGGCTCAATGCCTCGAAGAAGCCGTATAACAGGTCATTCAGGCATGCCCGCTGCCTCCTGTAATCCTTGCAAGGAGAGCTTCCAGAGCCGAGCCTGCTACTGTGGACAAGATAGAGGCCCCCCAGACAGATAGAGTTGCTACCAGTAAGACCAGATCAATAGCCTCATAGGGGTCCACCCCCACGAGCACAACCACCAGCCCAGCAGCGACTGCCCCAAAATCGGCGGGCGCCTCCACATAACGCACCGCCACCACTGAGGTGAGATAATCAGGCTCCACCTCCTCAGCATGCTCCTCCGGCCCCTAGTCATGGTTAGTCTCCAAGAGCCCCCTTTCCAGACAGAAGGAATCAAACTTACTCATTTGATGAGGCCCAAGTCCCTGGTTATTTCCGTGCCTTGGAGCAGAGGATAGTGTGGATGCCTGAGTGTCAGAAGCCAGAAGAGGCGCGTCTCACTGATCACCCTAACTACTGCCCTTATCACCAGACCCTGGGGCACACCATCCAGTGATGCTATGTGTTCAAGGACTCGCTCCAAGACCAGATTGACAAAAACATAGTCAGGTTGGGCCCAGCCTTGACGCAAGTGGTAGGTGTCTTCGTGAGATCAGATGGCAACAGCGACATCGAGGATGAGTGGAAGCAGGTTTTCAACCATGGGTCCCGGAAGTATAATGACTGGATGGCCCGCAGGACGGTCGCCCGTGCCCATGGCATCATCCGTGCCCGCCTGAGTCAGCCAGAGCCCTATGAATCTGCGAGCGCCGCTTCGGTATCATCGTCCCAGCCTACCTCTTCCCAGAAGAGCAAGTGGTGGTGCAAGAAGAAAGAACGCGCCCTGCCAATGCCATCATCATCCCGCACACTTGGTGATTTTATGCCCCCAGAAATGGGGATCCCTCCGAGACTCCGTCCGGTAGTGGATGACTCCTCGAGTGAAAGCCCGGGGTACGCTTCGGTTAACACCGTAGAGTTGGTAAATCCCTTTTTGACTCCTAACGATGAGGAATGTAAGGTGGACCTTCCCAATGTCCCCAGCCGTCGCCAACATCAATGGATCCGTGGATACATGAATCGCTACGGCACGACAGTCGTCACCTCTAGTCAGGCCATGCACGCTACTGAGACCAGGCAGCAGGCCCAATACAGAGCTCAACACACGCGGCCCCCTCACCCGATGTCGACAGGTTCTCCTCCACCACCGTTTGTGTTGCTGGATCAGGCGGGACCACCTCGGCCATACCGCGACCAGCCCTGCCCTTCCACTGTCCAACTACAGCCTTCCGGTCCTAGCACAGCAGCCACCTCCCGGGCTTCGACTAGTGAACAACGAGACATGCCTAGTACCAGTCAGTCACCGGTTCTGCCGACAGGGCCCGTCAAGCCTCCAATCGCAGAGCGGCCTCCTGTAAGCATAATCTCTCCTTTGGCTCTAAAGTATGATGTTCTGAAGCACTTGTCTGGAATTACGGTAAGGCTTTCTATCCTTGAGGCCCTTCTTCTATCGTCTGAAATGCGTGAGGCACTCACCGAAGCTCTAAGAAGCCCCCTTCAGTTTGAGACAGAGGTGGCGGCCGTAGAAGCCTTCCACACCGAGGCGATTGAGGATGCTGAATGTCAGGCGGTTATCTTGTTTTCTGGTGAAGATGAAGACCTTCCCATACAGGGGAACATTCGCCCACTATACATTGCTGGCTAGTTCAATGGCGTGGAAGTACGCCGCTGTCTTGTTGACACTGGTTCCGGGATTAACCTAATCCCAACTCAGACACTACGAAAAATGGGGTTGTCTGAGGATGATTTAACTCCCTTCGACCTTAGGATCTAGGGGTATGACATGACCGAGCAAACTCCACTCGGCAATATTCGCTTGAAGACCCAGTTCGACGACTTAATTTCCAACACCGAATACATGGTTGTCTCTCAGGACACCACCTACAACGCGTTGATGGGCAGGACATGGCTCCACATTCATGCAGCAGTCCCCTCATCGCATCACTAGTGCCTCAAATACTCTTTTAAGGGTCAAGTGGGCATGCTCCAAGGAGATGCGTCTCCTTTTGCCTCTTGTGAAGCCAGTTATCTGAACGCTGACTATTACAAGAGCAAGGAAAAGCATATCCTGGCAGGTGAGGTTGAGCCTGCCACTGTTACGAGTGATCCCTGGGTAGGTTTGGATGATGCATATGTCTTCCCAATCCATCAGTTAGAGGCCACGACCCCCGACATGGGTCAGTGCTTCGTTGTTTCGAGTACCAAAGGAGGGAATATTTCCGAGTCCAAGCGACAGCGGGAAATCACCTCGTACTCTTACACCAACCAGGCTCAAGTGATCCCCGATCCCCTTACCCTTATACGATATCGGGACGTTAGGCTCATGGCAATGGTAGTACGTCATACGTGTCTGTTTCGCCGGGCCGGAATCGACCGACTCCATCCAAAACGCCACTACTGCTTTGATGTCATAAAGCGTGGCCCCTTGGACCGAAGGCCAGATGGGATTGGATCAACCGCCTTTTTCTCCATGGTCTTCGCAGTGCATGAGTCTCCGGACGTGATGACCTCTGCCGCCCAAGCTGGCACCAGCTTCCCATCAGGGTCTGGCAGCCCCAAAACAGCTCCCCCTGTGGATGATCCCTCTACAAGTGGAGAGGAGGACATGGAAGATGCTCCTCATTCCTTTGAGGAGGGCGTCCCCACCACGGTCGACGAGTTAGTGCAGGTGAACCTCGTTAGCGAGGCGGACCCGAGACCCACATTGGTCAGCACCGCTATGCCCCCTGAGGAACGGCAACAGTACGTAGACTTCCTCAGACAACATCGTGATGTGTTCTCCTGGAGTTATGATGAGATTCCAGGGATAGATCCCCAGGTAGCCTTCCACCGCCTTGGCCTTCCAGCAAACCATCGCGGGTTCAAGCAGCCTCCCCGGAAGATGCACCCCTCTCACGGTGCCATGGTTGAGGCCGAAGTTGATAAGCTCATCAAAGAAAACTTCATCAAGGAAGTCCAGTACCCCATGTGTCTAGCCAACATTGTGCCAGTCAGGAAGAAGAACGGGCATATCAGGGTCTGTATCGACTTCCGTGATCTCAATCGCCACTGTCCAAAGGATGATTTTCCCCTTCCCGTGACAGAGTTGTTGATCGATGCCACGGACGGGTTCCAAGCCCTCTCTTTCATGGATGGGTACTCCGGGTACAACCAGATCCGGATGGCCCCTGAGGATGAAGAGTTTACTGCCTTCAAGGGCCCCCAGGGTATTTTCTTCTACCAGGTTATGCCCTTCAGCCTGAAGAATGCGGGTGCCACCTATCAACGGGCTATGCATTGCATATTCAAGCCGATTCTCGGGACACTGGTGGAATGCTACATGGATGATCTGGTGGTTAAATCTCTTCAGTGCTAGGACCATCTCAAAGACCTTGAGAAAGTGTTCGGCTTCCTCCGTTCTCGCCACTTAAATATGAACCCGTTGAAGTGTGCCTTCGGGGTCACCTCCGGAAAGTTTCTTGGCTTCATTGTTAGGTACAAAGGCATCGATATCGACTCGGAGAAAATCAAGGCCATCATTCAGATGCCTCCCCCAAATAATATTCGGGAGCTGAGAGGTCTTCAAGGCCACTTATCCTATATACGCCGATTCATTGCGAATCTGGCCGGCAAGTGTAAGCCCTTTTCTTGGATCATGAAGAAAGGCGCTACCTATGAATGGGACGAAGAGTGTCAGATCGCTTTTTAGGAAATCAAGTAGTATCTGATCCAACCTCTGGTCTTGATGCCACCCGTTTCCGAAAAGCCGCTGGTCCTTTACGTGACCGCCCTGGAGTGATCCCTCGACGCACTTCTCGCCCAGAAGAACAACGAGGGAACAAAGAATAACCTCTACTACCTCAGAAACATGCTCCTTGATACGGAAATTAGATATTCTACCATTGAGAAGAGTTGCCTGGCGCTTGTATTTGTTGTGAAGAAATTGCGGCACTACTTGCAGAACCATGAGGTACAGCTGGTCTCTCGGGTAGACCCGTTGAAATACATCTTGAGCCGACCTATGTTGACCGGCCGATTGGCGCGCTGGGAGGTGATCCTCCAGCTGTTCGACATCAGGTTCGTACCTTAGAAGGCCGTCAAAGGACATGCATTTGCAGACTTCTTAGCTTCCCACCCAACCTCCACAGACCAGCCACTGGATATAGGATTTCCTGATGAGGCAATCCTCTCAGTCGATCACGCCATCCCATACTGGCAGATTCACTTTGACGGTGCCTCCTAAAGCCCCACCGGTAGGAGGCTCAATGATCCTAGGCGCAACAGAGTGGGCCTAGGTGTCGTCTTCATCACCCCGGAGCAAGTCGTTCTACCGTATTCATTACTATTGTCAGAAGGCTACACCAACAATGAGGCAGAGTATCATGCCCTCATCACTGGACTCGAGTTGGCTCTCGAGATTGATGTACCCCATCTGTATGTAAGAGGGGACTCCGAGCTAGTCATCAAGCAGGTCAATGGTGACTATACTGTCAGGAAGCTAGAACTCGTGCCATTGCTGGAGTGCACCCTTCGTCTAATGGGTAAGTTTCCCTCCCGAACAGAGGTCATTCACATTCCCCGGTTGCAGAACAGTCGAGCAGATGCTTTGTCCAGCCTGGCCGCATCACTTGCGGAGCCCGAGTAGGATGACCTAATTATCCACATGGCACACCAGAGAGTCATTGATCCTATTATTCCAGAGGGATATTGTGGCCTGTGAGTGAACCATCTCACCACTGGTGCCCCTACATCAGGATCCTCGGGGGCTTCAGGTGCGGTAATCGAGACAGTTCCTGACTGGAGGACGCCCTTGGTTGAATATCTCCAGCATGACAATCTTTCGTCGGACCGAGCTAAGCGCGAGCGAATCGGACGCCACGTGTTGTAGTTCACCCTTAAGGGCGGTCCCCGTCTTGAGAAACTCCTTTACAGGCGCGGATTTGATGGTGTTATCCTCCGTTGCCTTTAAGGAGTCGAGATCCCACGAGTCAAGCAAGAAGTGCACGCTGGTTCCTGTGGCACCCACCAGGCTGGGTCAAAGTTGTCCCACCAGATTTGAAGGCTAGGATACTTCTGGCCCTCCATGATCTACGACTGCATCGAGTATACCAAGAGGTGTCACTCGTGGCAAGTTCATGCTAAATTTGTGCATCAGACACCAGAGCCTCTCCATAGTACCAAGTATTCTTGGCCCTTTGCAGTCTGGGGGTTGGATGTTGTAGGACCTTACCCGCTGACGACAGCCCGCCAGTACCGGTTCATCTTGACCGCTACGGATTTCTTCTCCAAGTGGGAAGAGGCAATCCCACTCAAGGAAGTCAAATCCTATTCTATCGCTAACTTCGTGAGCTCCAATATCATCTATCGATTTGGAGTACCTCACGCTATCCTCACGGATAATGGGACCAACTTCCGAGCAGCTGAGCTGAAGAAATTGTACGCCAAGTACAACATTATCTCTAACCACACCTCCCGCTATCATGCACAGTCGAATGGACAGATCAAGGCATTTAACAAAACCCTGTCTAACATTCTGCAAAATATGGTTGGTCAAAACAAGAAAAGTTGGCCAGACAAGATCCCCAACGCCCTCTGGGCTTATAGGACGACGAATCATAACTCCACCTAGGTGACTCTGTATTCCCTGGTGTATGGAGCTGAGGCCGTCCTGCCCATCGAGATCCAGTTTCCCTCATTGCGCATGGCGGTCTATGACCAGCAAGCGCCGAATAGAGTTTCCGAAATCCGTCTAGCCTAATTGGAAGCGCTGGAAGAAAAGAGGCTTCGCGCGTTACATAACTTGGAAAGGCATCAGAGCAGGATGGCTCAATCTTTCAACAAGAAGGTTCGCCTCCGCTCCTTCCTGCAAGGTGACCTGGTGCTGGCTCTCAGAGCACCGATGATTCCCGGCAGGAAACCACCCAAGTTGGAGCCCAAATGGGAGGGGCCTTTTATTGTCCATAAGGTCTATCCCGATGGCGCGTATTCCCTGGTGACTATGGATGGTGAGAGCATAAATCCTCCCACCAACGCCAGGTTTCTCAAGCAGTACTTTTCCTAGGTATGTATGGTCCTGAACGACCCTAAACTGCACCTTGGTCTGAGTTCTAAGACCTTAAACTAAGATCCTTACATGGTCCTGCATGACCTTAAACTGTATGGTCCCGTACGACCCTAAACTGCACCTTGGTCCTTCATGACCTTAAACTGTACGGTCCCGCATGACCCTAAACTGCACCTTGGTCTGAGTTCTAAGACCTTAAACTAAGATCCTTACATAGTCCAGCATGACCTTAAACTACATTTTTCCCTACATTTGGGCCCCCAATGGTCAGAGTTCTAAGACCTAAAACTAAGATCCTTTCCCCGTCCCACACGATGTTAAACTGTATTCCTTCCCACACGACGTTAAACTGTATTTCGTCCTACATAAAATTAAACTACGTTTCAAGAACTACATGTGGCTTGATTCCCATATTTATGGGATACGTAGGACCGCCTGAACACTTAGATTTTAGGTCCAACCCCATCTCTTAGGAGATCCCACGATCTCCCGGTTGCCTCGGTATTTTGACCTGCCCTTCCCTCGGGAATCCGCCATCTTTTGGCCACTCTCAGACTGAGCCCTTCGAGCCTTTCTAGTGGTCTAC
This sequence comes from Viscum album, assembly GCA_963277665.1. Lineage (NCBI taxonomy): Eukaryota > Viridiplantae > Streptophyta > Magnoliopsida > Santalales > Viscaceae > Viscum > Viscum album. The sequence goes on along the minus strand of OY728155.1, from coordinate 855,618,143 downwards.
TAATGTGTTCAGAGTACTCTATTCTAGGACCTGGAGTGTCAGATTAAACTTAGGAAAGTCTTCATCCGCTTGTCAAGCTTCGTGTTCCCCTTCATTCAGGCCCCACCCTCTTTTACACCCAAATGGACCCCCAAGAACGGTCTGGATACAATGCCTAAGGGCTCTCCTACCATAATAGGCCAACGCCCCCGAGGGTTTTGGGCAACAAATTGATACAAATCCCGTGTTGTGAATGTGGTCAGTGGTTGATGCTCATTTGTTTGCCCCTACCTCTAGGCTAACGCGACAGGATGCTGTGTTGCGAACATGGTCAGCAGTAATCCTCAGTCGTCACGCTGGCTTCTTCAGGCCCTAAATGTTGGTTGCATTATTCACACTATGTTCCACCCCACCGTGTCAAGGTGGAATCTCGACACTCCCTTGTACTAACCCTCAGTACACCCCCACACATCAGACGGACCAAGCTGCGTAATGGTGTCTCTCGGGGCTCCCGCTATCTGAGTGCTAGAGTATGTGCTTGGGTTTCTTCTTTACAGGTTGCGTGCAGCTTGAACCTTATCCCCATGGGGAACGAGGAGTCACCCAGACATTGCGTTTCGGGCCCAGCGTAGCTGGGAGATAGCATCTCCTGCCCCCCTAATTGTTGAACCCTCGTTGGCCCCTTTGGCCTGAGGATCCTCTCTCAGAATTACGCGTGGTGATGGTATGGGATTTTGTCCTCATTCGCGTCAAGTATGCTTTACCGTATCATGCGTGTTTCCCCAGGTCCAAGCCATACGACCTTAAACTGTGCTGCCAGGTCCAAGCCATACGACCTTAAACTATGCTGCCAGGTCCAAGCCATACGACCTTAAACTGTGCTGCCAGGTCCAAGCCATACGACCTTAAATTGTGCTGTCAGGTCCAAGCCATACTACCTTAAAATGTGCTGCCTTGTCCAAGCCATACGACCTTAAACTGTGCTTCTAGGTCTAATCCATACAACCTTAAACTATGCTGCCAGGTCCAAGCCATACGACCTTAAACTGTGCTGCCAGGTCCAACCACATGACCATAAATGGTGATGATATCATCCCGGCTGCGCGCCGTTAAGGAGCTACCTTTCATGAACTACGTATGGCTTTATTCTCATCCTTATGAGATACGTAAGAGCGCCTGGGAACTTCCCCACAGGCCCAGACTCACTTTTCATGTTCGGTCTCTCGGCCTAAACGCATCCCTAGGAGTACATATTAAGCAGGGCTTTGCCCCATTCACATTGGGTTTTGCAACCATTTTACCGTGTTTCTCTCATTCCCCTTATTCTTTGGTATGAGTTCTAAGACCGTAAACTAAGACCCTTGGCTTTTCACGACTCCTTCTCCCTTGTGGGATTGTATGGTGTGGTGTGGGATTATGTCCTCCTTCACGTCAGGTTACTCGCCATACCGTGCCTATCCCCAGATGAGATGTGTCCCCTATCCCACATGATGTTAAACTGTATTTCGTCCTACATGACATTAAACTGCGCTTCAATAACTACATGTGGCTTGGTTCTCATCCTTATGAGATACATAGGAACTCCCGGACATTTCGTCTTGGGTCCATCCCCAGGGATTACCAAATCCCGTCCCTCCTTATTGTCGGCCCCTCGGCCTAACTTCTTGGGAAGTGGTATAATCATGACATCTACCCTGAATAAGTTTGAGATTCCCCATAATAATAATGGGAAGCGGCAGTTATCTCGCCAAAGAGGTCCTGTCTGAAAATTGGGACGATCCGTGATCAGGTTGGTATGTCCGCCTAATGCGCCTCCGCCATGGTGGCGTAATTTTGGGAGTGTTGGACTCTGTTCGAACAAACCACTGCTCTACTTTCCATGTTTTTCATGCCCCTTTATTTGGATCCTCATTCTCTTTCATGTTCGATGGGACCCCCTAACAGTATGGATGATAGACCTACGGTCCGCCTACTATCCTAGGCCAATGTTCCAGAGGATTGGTCATGTTTGACGGGACCCCCTAATAGTATGGATGATAGAATTTGGTCCGCCTACTACCATAATATAGATGATAGACCTTTGGTCTGCCTATTGTAGTAGTATGGATGATAGACCTATAGTCCGCCTGCTGTCCTGGGCCAACGTTCCGGAAGACTGGCCGGCGATATTTGAGTTAGGCCCCGTGTTGCGAACATGGTCAGCGGTCAACCCTCATTTATTTCCCCCATTCCAGGCCAACACGATATGGATGCTGCATTTCCTCCACGGTTAATAGTTATCCTCCATCATCGCACCCCAGAGTGTTCCGAATTCGGGTAGCGTGATTCACCTCTACTTTCCATCTCCCTATGTTCGGATGGATTTCAATGCCCCCAACATTGCCCCACTCGTGTGTCAGAGTGCATTGAGAAGGTGATATATCAATTGGTATGAGGTATTCTCCTCAGAAATCTAGGCCCAATTTCAGATGCCTAAAGCTTGGTTAATTCCCCACAGTTGGACAAAATGATAACACGAGTATCCTTTGCTTCTTGCATTGGGTGTGACCCACAAGAGCTTAGGGATGAGTTGTTATTAATTTCGGAATTATGGTTGAGCATATTAAACCAAGGGTACAAATGAATGGATTTGTCCATGTATTGGATTGAGATGATGAGTAGTACAAGCAGGAAGTTCATGAGATGGCCAAAACAAAGCCCCTAAGGGTCAGCGTGCTGGATCAATCCTTCCAACACCGCTACCCTTTGGCTGGTAGCCTCCAGGACTGCTTCTCGCTCCTTGTAGACTCTCTCCTCATTAGCCGCTGGAGAGCGCAGCTCGCCAACCCTAGCTTGTGCCTATTCCCGCTCGGTTTGAAGTACGTCCATCTAATGACTCGCCTCCATCAGTTTTTCTTGCGCATCGGCCAGCTGGGCTGCCAGTTGTTCCACAAGCTCAGAGCACATCGCAAGGAAGGCCTCCTTCTCTGCCGCCTGCCCTTCTAGGTGCCGGACCTCCCGCTCTGCTCTCAGCAACGCTCGGGCGTCCACCGATCTTTCCCGACACTGGGCAACGTCGGTGCACCGGCTACTCTCGCGTATCTTCTCGGCCATGTAATCATGGACTGTTAGATGAAGGCACTGAGTGTCAGCCCCTCCAGCGCACAGGAAGCACAACCAGGTCTGGAGTGATCCCATCCGCCTCAGCTAATCCGACTGGGGTTGTCTGAGAAAGCGCTGGATACACTTCCACCCTTTGTGTCGTGTCATCCGGCTCTCCTCGGCAGATTCTGAGTCTGAGTCATCTATCTCCTCAGGGTCAGCGAGCCGATACACAAGAAATGAATCCAGTAGGTCGGCAGTAGGATCTTCCTTAGGGATGTCTTCATGAGTAATAAGATCCTCGACGTCCGGGTGATCTTCCTATCTCGCTCTAACAGTGAAGGTGCCTCCGTCAGCCTCCAGCCTCACCTCAAGAACAGCGCCGCTGATGCCCACTGCCCCCTACTCACCGATTTCCAGGGCCGACTCAGTACGGGAAGCATGTTTTGAACGAGGTGGTATGTCCGCCACTGGTCCGCTCACGGACGGCCCGGGCTCCACAGCCCGACGAGCCTCCAATGTTGAGATCACTGCGCAAGGCATATGCTGATTAGTTGGGATCCTTTGATAACAAGCGCCAGTAGTGAAGCGTGAGACTCATAGGAATCCAGAGCGTCGTCCTCCAGTGTTCTGGCCGCTGCAGGAGCCGCCGTGATGGGAGACCCCTCTACGCTTGTCAATTCAATGATGGGTGTCAGATCCCCATCCTGTCCCATCGGTTCCCTTCCTCCCTCCTCCAGTGGGGACGCCTGACCAATGCTTAGGCGCTCCTGAGTGAGGTAGAGATAGGGTTCGGAAATTGAAAAGGAGAATGGATGAAAAAGGGAAATGAATGAGGATAGAGACAAACCTCGAGTATCTCGGTTATGTCGAGATCAGAGCCGACAATCTTGCCGCTCTCTCGGAGAATCCCTTGGTAGGTCACCCCCTGTGACCCCTTACCTTTGGGTTCTCTTTCTTCTTCGTCTTCCCTTTCGCCTTCGTCTTCTCCAGTCTCCTCCCCCTCCGACTCCTCGTCACTGTCACCTTCTCCCGGAGGCATCACTTCCAGATCATGCTCCTGACCGAGCATCACTTTCACTAGGAAAGGTGGCTCCGCACGCCGACCCATTTGCCGCGCGTATGTGTCCATGGCCGTTAGATAAGCATGCCGCCGATGGAAGTTTACCCGGTCGGTAACTCGAACGAGCCCGACCTCTGGCAACTGGATCCTGTTTTGCATGATCTTCTGCCAGACAGATTCAATGCTCAGCGATTGCCGTAGGGTCATCCAGGCCGACCACAGTGCTGGGAAAATTGCATCTTGGGAAGGTTCGAGCAGGTATCTTATCTTCTTCCTGGGCAGTTCCCTGGCCGCCTCATGTGACCCCCCCACGGGCAACGAGGTCGCGGCGGCACCATGTGATGTGCCCATCGCTGAGGTCCTAGCCTGTGCCGGCCCAGCTGCCAGACGCATCCCTGCTTCCCCCCTTCTGGAGAAACCTTGCCTACTCACCCGTCGCCCGATCTCCGCACGGGTAGCCTCGAGTTTCCGGAATCGCTTATGTAAAATCCCCTCAGGGTACGCAATGGTCCAGTGCTCGGCATACGCAGTTGCTAGACCAGCGTCGACCCCGGTGGGAGGAATAGTGATGACGTCGCCGAAGCCGAAAGTGGTAAACATCAACCACATCTGGGGTAGAACGCAAGGATTATTCACCTTCCAGACGGCCGTGAATACCTTATTCGGCATTCTTTGGAGGCACCCGAATTTCCTGGTGAATCGGGATGGCACGTAAGGCTCGCAGATCACCTTCCTGTCAATCCAAACCATGAACACCCCGCCCCGAATGCTCTGGAAATACTCCCGATGCTCTAGTGGGCCTCGCCCATTGTCCACCATCTGGCTGACCGGGGTGGGGAACAGGATGAATTTGAAGTTGGTGTGGTTACCAATGCGGATTATCATGCCCTCCTCATTGAGCGTTATCGGCGCCACCCCGTTGATGTTCAGCAAGAACGATCGTAGGCCATTGCCCGGAGGACGGATGGCATTTGGGAAAGTGTACCCACTGAGGTGAGCCGCCACCTAGCCGTGGAAGATCTGGAAGGGGCCACATACTCTCCGAGGTGACCCCCCTCATGAGATGCGTCCCAGGATGGCTTACAGCTTGGCCAGTACGGGGACGCCCAAGTTGAACCGTTTGTTGGCGGCCATGGTGCCCACCATCACCAGTGTTGCTGGACGGACGCCCATCCTCGCGTCCCACACCGGCAGAAGACACCCGCTCAGGAAGGCAGCAAGGAACCCGGCATACCAGACGTTTGGGTCCCGGGCCTCGATGACACGATATCCCCATGATTGGTATTGCCCCGCCTCCAGGGTCCTCCAGTATGACCCATCCCTGCTCCTCTGAGCTGTGGTTGGGCACCGTTTCCCCCGTCCCGGCATCTTGATTATTGTATCCTTCTCAAGGAACTAGATGAACCAGCCCTTGTAGGTAATGTACTTCAGGAAGTCCTTGACCCCCAGCCTCTCTTTGGCCAGCTCCAGCAGGTGCCACGTCAGCATGGGCGTCCGTGACCTGTCTTCCCAGGTGTTTTTTGGAGGAACGAACGCATCATATTGGGATCCCTACAGTGGGATACCTCCAATGCAGTGAACGTCCCAGAGACTGATGCCAACTTCCCCATTGTGAAGGTGGAATGTGTTGGTATCAGGAGACCACCGGGTGAATAGCTCCAGCCCGAGCTCGGGTTGATGGTGGAAGTGGAACTACGATGTCCATACCACCTCGAACAGGCCAATATGCTGCAGTTAATCCCCAAACTGGTCACATGTTTGGAGATCCTAGAACGCCCAGGCCCACTCACTGGTGAAGTTTCCCCTGGACCGTAGGTCCCAATCCTTCAGCCAGCCCTTCGTGTCATCCGTGACGCTCTAACGAAACGTGCTCGCGTAGAGGGCCGAAGAATTCTCTGCGACAGGCTCATCCCTGGTAATGGTTCTAGTCCTCGGGTTCAGGACATATACGTCCATATGTATGGTTTCCCTAGCAGGATGGCCGTTGTTGGTAATGTTGTAGCGAGGAAGTTCGTCCTCCCGGTTCACCCATGACCGCGGTGTGTCCACCTCGAAGCCCGATAGAGGCACCTCCTCCAGGATTCCAAAGTTCCAGAGTGGGAGGTTGTCAGACAGGGGATACGTCTTCTGGGCTGGAGTCAGCAGGTTGAACAAGGTCAAATTTTTGGAAACGATCACCTTAGTGCCATAAAACTCCTCGTTCACCGCCATTTTGGTCCTACGAGCGGCGGCTTCCCCCTCATTAACTCGGTTTGTGTCCATCTCGAATATTTCGGGAGTTGCACGAAATCAGGATGTAGTGCGCGGGATCAGAGAGTTCTGCGCGAAATCTGAAGTGGCGGTGCGAAATCCTGGAGTTGGGCGCGCAATTGGCCCACTAGGCGCGGAATATCCCGAGTAGGTGCACAAGTACGACCAAAATTTGGAAGGAATTACGCGCTTCTAGAGCATTTTTACGCGCAGCCGCGGGAGCAATTTCGCGCATGAGAGTGTTAAGCCTATCACGCGGAAAAGATTCTATATGGATTCGGGACCCAGCGCCCCTTTTTATAGGCGAGGCCAGGGTTCCGCGTCACGCGGAGGAGAATTCCATGCTTATTCTTCATTTTTCATGCCACACTGGTTTTTGCGCGCTAAGTGCCCAGGATAGGCCCAGATCTAGCGTTTCGGCATTTCCCTCAGAATCCGACCATTGTGACCTATCGCCGATCCAATTCTAAGGGGGGCATTTGTAGATGCCGAAAAAGTCCGTAACTCCCAGAGAAAGTTTCGAAATGAAAAAGCGAAGTCATATTCAAAATCAGAGGCCTGGTCCGGAGGCCCGTAAAGTGGTGTGCGAAATTAAGGAGGACTTGCACGAAATAATGAGGTGCATGTGAAGCATTCCCGGGATTCGCATAATCGAGCCGATGGTGCGCACAATTTTGCGCGCCCCGGTTCCGCGCGGTGAATATTTGCGCGCCGACGGTTCCCGGCGCGGAAGATTTCGCGCGCCGCCTGGAATCCGCGCAGGCTGATGACTATAAATAGAAGGCGACCCCTGACGGTTTTGGGGTTTCTGAATTCAGAACGGCTCCCGTGCACGCAATTCGGACTCCCCCACGCGCAAGATGACTTCCATATAATTCCTCTTTTCGCGCAACCTTTCCCCGGGGTTCGCCTTTGCGCAAAACTCCACTGGCTTAAGTGATTTCGCTCACTCCTCCGGGTTCCTCCCTTATGCGCAATATTTACCCCGTGCGCGCAATCCCCTCCTGTGCGCGCAATCCCCTCCTATGCGCGCAATCACGTATCTGCGCAATCCTCTGGTCCTATTGCGCTCCATCCCGGTGTTTTGCGCGCAAACCTTATTTTTGCATGCAACACCCTGGACCCCTTCATCTTGACGCCCCTTGGCTGCCTTTCCGCGCCCGCACTTGATGTCTCCCCTTTCGGGCATGCACACCATGCGTTGTTTTCCCGTACGGCCTTCCAGGCTCGTACGAAGTAACCTCAAGGTTCCTTGGGCGGTGTTTCCCGTTGCGTTGCTTTGCCTTATGCTTCTCCGCATAGGCACGCTAACGGCTATTGCTTCTTCGCATAGCCACGCTAACGTGGACCCCTCGATAGTTCGACCTGCGGCCCCCCTTCACTATGGCCTTGCCGATGCCTTCCCTACTATAAGGGGTAGAGGGTGTTGGGAATGTAAGAACTAGGGGTGTGGAGTGAACCCACCTCGTCCAAGCTGCAGGACGTTAAACTGCTAAGCACCTCATCCTTAACACATGACGTTAAACTATGGTCTGACCCCGTGCTTCGCACGCAGGGTCCCCCCAGCTCGGACATTTTTTACGCCTCTCGTCTCCACGGGAATGGAATCTTCCTCGCATGGAATGAGATCCTCCTTGTCGGAGTGGTGTTTGTCCACGGGGGAAGGGCTACCTCAGAGAGTAAGCCCCTAGCCTCTCTTACAGAAGGTTGCACCCATGCACCTCCATACTTCCCCCCTGCCAAGGCCAGTGGAGTCCCTTTCCCACTGCGCTTTGTTGCACCATGGGCCTCCATCCTGGAGTAAACCCCGGCACCCAGGGCCGCTAACCACGCGTAAGACCCTATTTCCTCTTTGGGACGCTCAACGTGTAATCCCCTTTCTGCTTCTCACGGACGCACCCTTTGTGACGTGATCATCTGGTCCCTGCTGCCTCTTGTTTCTCACACCGATCATGACTCACATGGGCTTAGAGCGCACATCTACCATGACATCCTCTTTTGGGCCGCCTTAGAGCGTAAGCCCCATACCAACGAACTACGTGGACTTTGATCCATGCTAACGCATGGTACATAGGAATCCTCCACGAGGTTCAAGACCACCACCCGGTCGTTTAGACTTCTTCACGTCGGTCCGCCAACACCATGGGCCACCTCAGAGCGTAAGCCCAAAATGCCCTCGTCCCGCATGACGTTAAACTGTATCTCGTCCCGCATGACGTTAAACTGTATCTCGTCCCGCATGATGTTGAACTGTATCTCATCCCACATGATGTTAAACTGTATCTCATCCCGCATGACGTTAAACTGTATCCTTCGTCCCGAATGACGTTAAACTGTATGCCGTCCCGCACGACGTTAAACTGTATTCCCTGAACTACATGGACTTTGATCCGTGCTAACGCATGGTACGTAGGAAGCCTCCACAAGGTTCAAGCCCATAACTCCATCACCCATCCTAATCCTTACCTGGGACGCCACATACCGGTGAGATCATGACACCCCATCCCAATCCATAGTATCCGGGAAGCCGCCCACGTGCTGGCCCCAACATCGGTGTTCCCCCTAGGGGGTTCTTCAATCTGATCCACTCTCAGTGTTTCGATCAGTCCGATCCGTCTTCTCAAGACGTTAAACTCGTGGCATACCCCGTGTTAAACATGGGAAGCTGAGGAAAACCTCAGATGGTACACAATCCCCCACGTTCAATGTGGGATAACTCGGGCTTCCGTGCCCTCGAGAAGCCCTATGATAAGGGACAAAAGACAGACATGCCGATCCCCAGCGTCAAGACATGCTAACGACACCCCAACGTGACCATTCTCCTCACTGAAGGTTGCTGCCCCAACAAGACCCCTTAGAGCGTCTCGACGGAAGCGGCGTAATTAACTGGCATCCATATAGATATGGCACTGGGAATGAGCTTCATGAACCCATCTTAAATCTACGAGGGAGACCCAGACTAGGTGATGAGCTCCGAGGAGGAATCCACGGAAGGAAGAACCGACATCCCATCATATTGGTTTTGATCAAGGATCAGACGTCCCTGAACAAGGAACAGATGCCGCCCGCCTTTGGAAAGCGGGAATGCGGGGCAACGAGCCGCGCATCCTCCCATGCGTGACGGACAAGCGTGCGTGCCCCGACGTAAAAGTGTCAGAAACAACTATTAAATTAATATCATTTAATGTAAATTTTGAAATTTATTTTCACACCTATATTAAATTAATTCCTTGGTTATTAGTTGATTAGAAATGAATTTAAAATCATTTAAAGGTAAATATAGGTTTTTTAAAATATATTTTTACGCACATAATATGTTTTTACCGAAAAAATTAATATTTATTAATGAATTAATCTAGTTAAATATGTAAATAATATATTTATAAATATACTTTTAATTTAATCTAATTGTTTTTATAAGATAAGGAATAAACATAAGCTCAATTTTATGCATAAATATGAATTCCTCTAAATATAGTTTTATTGCATTTTTTACACTTATTATAAAATGAATTTTTCCCACATATATAAATTAAACATTTAATTATTTTTTAATTATTTTTAATCATTACAATTAATATTATGTAATAAGGTCAAATTTTTTTGGTCATAAGGGTCAGTACCCATTATAAATATTTGACACCTTAGTAAGGGTAAATCGAGTACTTAAGGTTAATAATAATGTTATAATTATTTAAAAATCTATATAAAACCTACCTTATTTCAATTTTATTAGTAAATTTCAACCATTTCATTCAATATTTCATGATATTGAAACTTTTATATTTTTTATTTGATAATGACCATAATATTATTTTATGTAAAGAATAAATGCAAAATGTTACTCTCTTTATTTCAATAATTATAAATTTTTTTCATTTTGATAAAAAGAGGCCAAGTTTGGTTATAAATTTTTAATTTAAATAAGGAGGACCTTTTTATCATTCAAATTAATTTTTTATTTTTAGTGAAGGGGTAATTACCTTAAATTCTTACAGAATACCGATGAAGTGCTTCTCAAGTTATAAAAATATAAAATAAATTATTATAAAAATGTTAAATATAATACAGTTTTGATAAATTATTTTTATCACTGAATTATTAGATAAATATAAAAAATTAGTTATGTGTTATAATTTTATATTCAAATTCAAATTCTATCTTGATGTAGTTAAATTCAAACTGAATGAATAGTCCCTAAAATTATTTTAATGGTATCCTATGTTAAATGTTAATTTATTAAATGATTTAAACATCATATAATTCTTATCATTGAAAAATTAAATTGTATATGATCTATCATATTATCCATTTTACACTACGGTTTAGTTTTCCTTTTATAGAATCTTTTTTATTCCTAAATAGTAATAAAATTTGATATCATAGTAGTCATAAAAAGGGTTGACAGGGTGTTAAAACTAATTGATAAGGGTAAAAAACCACAAATTTTTTTTTAAATTTTATTAGATAAGAAGATATATAATAATACTATTTATTTTTACAAAATATTTTATTTATTTTCCATAATAATATTAAAAATTAATTTACATTTTCTTAAGACTTCAAGTAACTCAATGTGTTCCCCTCCACTCACTTATAAAAGGGATCCTCCAATTCTCCCTTATTCACAATGTATTATCATTAAAAATTATACCATTATAGAAAATATACACTCATATAATCTTTCCCCATATTCTATAGGTTCTAGTATATGTAAAATATAGTCCTTCTAATATATAATATGTAATCCAAATGAGGTTTCTTAATAAAGAGACATAACTCTTAACCAAGTACATTAAATTTTATTTCTTCTTCTACCTCCTATAACTCGATGGATTCCATTATAAAATAATGAATTCAGTATAATCAATATAATTAACATTTATTATTATGATAAAAAGAATTATCTATTTCCTCTCCATCCTATGGGAAAAGAAAACATCACTCGTTCATATGTGTGGAGTACCACCTGCATGAAGCGATGTATTTTGTTTCTCATCATCTCATTGCATTTATGGTTATAATGATGGATTTATAGAATATATATAATATATATGATATTATTATAATTATTTAAAGGTAATTTAGTATTTAATTTTATTTTATTCCATCCCTCAAATAGTGAAAACATCACTCGTGTGTATATATGTACCATCCTCTCCATAAAGTGAGGTAATTCATTTTTCATCTACTCTTTATATGAATAGTTATAAAAGTGTATAATATATCTAATCTGAGACTCATTAAGTCATTAAAATTCTTGATATTATTGAACCATTATCGATTTACAAGGATCGAGATATCTAAATCGAACCATGTATGAAAAACAAAGTAGTTATCACCTAAAATAGTGATTTAATAAAAAATTGTTTATAAACATATGAAAATATGATATAATTAAATAAAATATGGTATAAAAAATATTAATATGGATTTTTATATATTTATAAGAAATATATATTTATGATATAGTATTTTTGAATGTGTTCGAAGCAATACGATACTTGAGGTAAGTGTTTTTTTACAAAATCATTACCTTTCTTAATTTCCTATGCTAAATTTCCATCGAGGGAAATTATATGGATATTATCATTTAAACCAAATATATTTTATTATCCTATTTTTATTCGTTTAATTTTTATATATTACTATAAGTTTCCTTTATTAGGTGATTAAAATGTTCGAGAAAATGTTTTTAATGAAAATTTATCTTTAATTACATTTTTGGTCAATGAATTTTTTATTCATTATCTATGCCCATAAAGATTATTTCATAGAAGTTTTTAACAATAAAATATATTTTTAAATTGGTGATCTTAAATAACATCTAATTTGTATAAAATGATTTAAAATGAATCCCTTTAATGAAATATTTTCAGAATATTTTTCCAACTTTTTTAATGAAGTGTGAAAGGAAGGATTATTTTAAATGTTTACATTATAAATAAGTTTTTACACAATGATGAAAATAAATTTCAATAAAAATTCCATGATATTATTCTATGGGTATTTTCAAGGAAATGTATTTTCTTAATTATTCTGTGATTTCTAATCATAATTTTGTCAAAATAAAAGGACACTTTCCTAATACTTCTAATGAAAGGTTCAAATAACCATTTAATGGTATTTTTAATATATGTTATCACAATTTATGGATTTATTTACCTTGATGGATATATGATCTTATGAAGCTATCAAAATTATTTCTCTTCATGGATTATGATGATAATTATTTAACAATTATTTTTTAAAACCTGTTTCTTTTTCAAGGGTAGCTTACATTATGATAAAATAATTATGAAATATTTTTCTTTAAAATGGGTTAAGTTGTATTGAAAATTTATATTGAAATTAATTTACCTTACATGGGTTATGACATGGTTAATTGATGTACTTTTTATGATCCTTGGGAATATTTATTTTTTAAGGTTATTTGATGGGTGGGTCTATTATATCCTACCAAATACATTTTGTAGAGAAATATAACTCATGAGATAAATATGTTATTCATGAACCTGATTTCATGTAATGACCCAAAGTTTCATTAATGGAAAATCCCTCTTGATCCAGTTAAATGTATCTTTATGAAAAATGTTTTTATAAGATGTCAACTTCTTTGGTTTTATGATAAGAGTTGTGACCGTTACTTTTATAGCCATTGAATAGTGATCACATGATTAGTATAAATATAAGGCTTTAAGGAACCCAATTTTACTCAGACAAAGGAAGCGATGGCCTCATCCAGTAGAATTGCCCCATACGAAGCCCATTTGTCAGAGCTCGGAAAATAGGTGGCATCCTTGGGCTTCGCCCTTGACCAAGACCAAGCTGATCTTCATTATGTCAAGCTCGAATGTGACCGTCTATGGGAAAAGTGGAAGTTGATAGAGATTACCACTCGAGCGATGTTATCCGAGCCGCCCCAAGAGTCTGTCACCATCGCACACCTTACCCTTAGGTCTTATGTGGCTATTTTAAGGGGTTATGTAACAAAAAAGTAGTACTATGTTCATGTACATTATTTTTTTATATAATAATGAATATAATTTCTAGTCATTTTTGATACATTGTAAATAGTTTTTAAAGTACAAATAGTTTTTTTAGTTATTATTTAATTAAGAAATATATTTTATTAAATTAAGGGATTTTTTGAATTAAATAATATTTTAATAAAATAATATTATTATTATTAAATTAAATTTTATTAAATATAATTGATCTTATAATTTTTTTTAATGAAATTAAAATTTTTATTAAGGTTTGAAAGCCATTTCTGTAAAAACCCGTGAATTTTCGATAAATGTCGGTTTTTATTTTAAAAGTGAAAATTCACATATTTAGAAAATTATTTAGAGAAAATAAATGTCATTTCTGGAATCAGGACGTCGAAATTATCCAATGGTGAATTTTTCATAATTTTCTGAGACAGTCAAATTTTTGGGTAAAAATTAAATACCGTTTAAATATATAATGTGTTTTATGACATCATATTGACCCAATGGTGATGTAATAAAATACCATAATCCTTATGTTCGGCCAATATATGTTTTATCATTAAAATAATGTGATTTTGGGTTTGTTTGACTTACTTTTCAAAGCATTAATGAACTCCTCAAGACATATTCAACACTTTGCCTTTTTAAATTAATTTCCATGGGAGTGTGACTCACCTCCACATAAGAAACCCTAATATTTTAATAAGTTCGGACCTTGGCCTTGTAAAATATTGTTTTCATATTTCCTTTTACAGAAACCATGGGCAAAAACCATGGGAGAGTTTGTGGTTTGGATTAGTTTAATATAAGGGGTCCCAAACCTAAATAATAAAGAATTCTCTCACCTTTCCTATATAAACCCACCAAAACTCTCACTTCCTCCTCACTAAAATCCTTTTTAGTTTTCCCAACCTCTGCCCTAATCTCTCTATAATCCTCCCAAGGTGCCTCAAGATCCCAATAAGCCTCTCACAAGCCTCTCTCTAGCCTTTGGAAGCACACTTCCAAGTAAGGGTTTTTTCTTCCTTTCTCATTTTTGTCAATTTTCTTTAAGTTGTATTTCCCTTTTAATTTCAATTATGAATGTTGGGGTATGGTTCCGAACCTCGCACATACTTCCCTCTTATTTTTTTAATGATGGGAGACCCCTTTATCTCTCATTAAATGCCTACCATGTACACCCGTTACTATGCCAAAATTCCGAAAGGAACTTCTCTCTCTTCTTTTACATTCAACAATACTTTTGTTTCATGAATCTAAATTCCATTTCAATTGTTGGGACATGTGTCTATATGACCTCCTTACTGTCCATTACATGTAAATATGATGAGGAACCCCTTTCTCTCTCATCAACCATTTTTTTATGAATTCTTATGTCACGCCGTTACGCTGCCGAAATCGCATCGATTTTCTAAGCCAATGTCATTGTGTAGTGGATACCATGCCCATTTCTCCATCAAGGGTATTCACCTTTATGAACATTTACTTATTGATTGTAAAGTTTCATTTATGAATTCCAAATTCCTTTATCATGGAATAAATGATTATGTTTTATGAATCTATGTTTTATGATCCATGTGGCACACTTATGCATGAAATGAAATGTTTAAGAAGGGTGCACCCTTATAGCGATCCAATGCATTGGGTAAAGTATTGTATCATGATACGTCATGTGCAATGAGTGTTGACTCATGCTAATTCAAGTGTAATGAGGGTTTACTCGTGCTTCATGTGCAGTGAGGGTTTACTCATGCTCCATGTGCAATGAGCCTTGGCTCATGCTAATTCAATGTTAAGGGTTGTTTCCACATTTCCATGTTATGATTATCATGCTTTATCATGACTTTATGTTCATTTTTATCTTATTCTCTATTGACATGACTATTTCCTAACATGTATTGTACTTCTCATTTTATTCCATGTGTACTCCCTTACTGGGCTTTATAGCTCACCCTTTTCTTATGCATGTCCTCAGGTTATCCCATGCAATGCTAAGTACGAGGGAATGTAGTGGTCATGTAAAGGAAGTTTTCAATAAAGATGTTGTATTTCATGTTTCATGTTTTTATGTAATGATCCTAAGCCTCAAAGACACTTAACCTCTCTATCTTATTTGTTGTATCAAGTAAAGTTTTATGTAATAAAGCATGTTTAAGTTGTAATAAAAAGTAGGGTTGTCATAGTTGGTATCAGAGGATAGGTTTAGTTATTTTTGGGATTAGGAAACCCTAGTAAATCCTTAGATACAAGACTAAGTATAATAAAAACATCCCTATGTTTTGGTAAATACTAATTAAGTGGTTTATCAAACAAATACATCCCTGTCTGGATACGACCAGGTAGAGGTGGCTCTGGCACAGATGTATCCTAGGGGTAAAACCTGAAAACACCGCTTTAAGCTAGACTCGAACATGAAATGGTGCACGACAATGGGACTTTCTGCACTCTTGGTTACGACACTCCCGGGGGATATGTTTTGATAAATTCACAAGCTTAGTATGAACCCTTATTAAGGGAATTAAAAAAATGCCCTACGAATATTTGTTAGAAAGTAGATCATGAAAATCCAAGATTGAAGCCTATAGACTCATGAGTTAAGGAATGAAAGTTTATTTATAAGTCATCAAATTTTGTCTTTGGATTACCCTTTATGTGTTACCCCTAAATTTTCTTTTATTCCAGCCAATGTCCGGTAATAGGAGGACTCGGACTAACAACCGTTGTGAAGATCATTGTGACGACTGTACTAATGAGATGCCCAATCCAATGGGAGCGGGAATCACGAACTTTGTCACGCTTATCTCTCAGCTAACTCAAGTTTTGAATAGAAACACGGGTCAAGAGGAACGTCCAAACCCCCCTAAGAAAGAACAAGTCGCTATCGAGAGCTTTATGAAGAAAATGCCTCCTACTTTTAGTGGATCATCCGATCCCACGATTGCTGAAAAATGGATCAACTCCATTGAAAAGATCTTCTCCATCTTTCAATGTTCTGAACAAGAGAAGGTTCTCTTGGCTGCTTATCGTATGGAGGGTGAAGCTGATCAATGGTGGATGTTGATCAAAAATATGAAGCCTGAGGAGGAGATCGAGGCTTTGGAATGGAAGGAATTCCGGAAGATGTTTTTTGATAAATATTTTCCGCGCACCCTCCGGCTTAAGATGGAAAGGGACTTCCTTTCCCTCAAGAAAAAATATGAGGAATCTGTTGGAGCGTACGAGGAAAACTTCACAAGGCTTGCACGATACGCTTCCAGCTTTGTCCTTACCCCCGAATGCAAGGTTGACCGCTTCTTTGTTGGGCTGAAGCCTAGCTTGCGGAAAGCATTAGCGATCTGTGACTTCGACAGCTATGAGGAAATTGTCCGATGTGCCCTCAAGGTTGAAATGGAGATCGGGGAATCATAGGGGTATCACGGGGACAAGAAGCGTAAGGTATAATTCAATGCTGGTGGTCCGATGGATAAATCCAATGGTGCTAAGAAGTTCCAGCACCCCACTTGCCAAAATTGCGGAAAGAAGCACCCTGGAAATTTCCTTAAGGGGACGAGAAAATGCTTCAGGTGTGGAAGAGAAGGGAACCTAGCTGTTAACTGTCGGCAAGAAGGACCCGCGGCTGCGACAGAGGAGAGGAACACTCCGTTCGAACCTCAACGCATTGTTCAATGATATAAATGCAAAGAACCGGGTCATTTTGAAAATCAGTGCCCTAATCCAAGGGTTATCGGAGGCAACCAACAACCTACAAGACAGCAAGGAAGAGCTTTTGGCATCACTTATGCCGAAGTGAACCCCGACAACGAAGTGGTGAAAGGTACACTAGTTATTCATTCAAGAATAGCGAACGCACTTTTTGATTCAGGTTCTATGCATTCTTTTAAATCTCGAAAGTTTAGTAGAACAATCCCAGCACCACCACAAATCATGGAAGTAAAGATGTAGGTGAGTACGACAAATGGGGCAATCATTGCATCCCATGAATATAAGTCCTCCCCTGTTATAATCTGTGGATTGAATTTCCCGGCGAGCCTCATCATACTCCCTCTGGTGGAATTTGATGCAATTCTTGGCATGGATTGACTTTCCTTATATAGAGCCAATATAAATTGTCGGGAGAGGGAAATCACACTCCATATGGAGAATCGACCCCCAATTCTTTACAAGTGTCAGGAGGAAGATGAATCTACTTTATCTCCATCATCTCAAGCATGGATATTACTGCCCTATGAGCACGCATATCTGGCTCAGATGATTGAGTCCAAGGGAGAAACCATCCTTGAAGAAATTCCTATTGTGAGGTAATTCACGGAAGTGTTTCCCGAGGAACTGCCTGGTCTTCCTCCAAGAAGAGATGTTGAGTTCTCAATTGAACTTATACCTGGGGCGTTACCAATATCCAAGACTCCATATAGAATGGCTGTTGTTGAGCTTGAAGAGCTGAAGAAACAACTATAGGAGAATCTGGATAAAGGGTTTATATACCCAAGTGCTTCACCATGGGGTGAACCAGTCCTCTTCGTCAAGAAGAAGGATGGGTCAATGCGGCTTTGCGTCGATTATTGTGAACTTACCAAAATCACGATAAAGAACAAGTATACTCTCCCATGAATTGATTACTTGTTTGATCAGTTGTGTGGAGCACAATACTTCTCCAAGGTGGACTTGCGGTCGGGATATTATCAAGTAAGGGTGAAGAAGGAAGATATCCCCAAGACTGCTTTTCGTACAAGGTATGGGCACTATGAATTCATAGTAATGCCTTTCGGACTCACCAACGCTCCAAAAATATTCGTGGACTTGATGAATAGAGTCTCTAGAGATTACCTTGACAAATTTTTGGTAGTCTTTATAGATGATATTCTAATATACTCCAAAACCAAGGAGGATCATGAGGAGCATTTAAAAACTGTACTAGAGACTTTGCGCAAGGAGAAGCTCTATGCAAAGTATAACAAGTGTGAGTTCTGGTTGAAGGAGGTATCATTCTTGGGCCATATCAACACAATCAATGGGATATCTGTGGATCCCTCCAAAATAGATGCAATTGAGGGATGGCCGAGGATAACATCTGTAACAGATATCCGTAGCTTCTTGGGGTTAGCTAGATATTATCGACGATTTGTGAGGAATTTCTCACGATTTTCCAACCCTCTTACCAAGTGAACTCTAAAGGGAGTAAAGTTTGCTTGGAGTGATGAATGCGAAGAAAGATTCAAGGAGTTGAAAAGGAGGATTATCACTGCACCCGTGCTCACTTTACCCACAAGTGGGGAGCTTTTTGTGGTATTCATTGATGCTTCGAAGAAGGTCTTAGGATGTGTGCTGATGCAGAATGATAAAGAGATATCCTATGCCTCAAGGCAGTTGAAAATCCATGAGAGAAACGATCCAATGCATGATCTTGAGTTGGCGACGGTGATCTTTGCCTTGAAAATCTGGCGGCATTATCTCTATGAAGAGAAATGTGATATATATACTGACCACAAGAGTCTTAAATATATATTCACACAGAAAGAGCTTAATATGTGCCAGAGAAGATGGATAGAGCTCATCAAGGATTATGACTGTTCAATACATTACCACCCTGGAAAAGAAAACAAGGTGGCGGATGCCCTAAGTAGAAAGGATCCAGTGATTCTATCAATGATGAGAATTGAGAAGGATCCAATATTCTTAGACTTGATGAATATGGATGTTGGAATCATAAAGAAGGGAACATCATCAATCCTTTCACAAATGATTGCTCAACCACCTCTTTTGGAAAAGTTAAAGGATGCTCAAAAGGATGATGTAAGAATTCAAGGAAAAGTGGAAGCTATCAAAAAGGGAAAATCCTTGGAGTTTAATGTTAATGAGGAAGGAATTGTGCGGTTTAGGAAAAGACTATGTGTTCTATCAAGTCCAGAGCTGAAGAAGGAACTTTTGGAGGATGCACATAGTTCAAATTTCTCTATTCACCCAGGGAGCACAAAGATGTATCGAGATCTCCGAGAAAACTTTTGGTGGGATAATATGAAGAAGGAGATCGCCGAATATACATCAAAGTGCCTGGTGTGTTAGAAAGTGAAGGCAGAGAGGCAGAAGTCTAAGGGGATGATGCAACCATTTCCCATACCAGAATGGAAATGGGAGAACATCACCATGAAATTTGTCACCAGACTTCCAAGGACATCCAAAGGCAACAATGCAATTTGGGTTGTTGTGGATCGTCTTATAAAGACTGCACACTTTATTGCTATTCGGGAGGATTTCTCTTTGGATCAACTGGCACAGATATATATCAGGGAAGTGGTAAGGTTGCATGGAGTACCACTATCTATTCTGTCTGACCGAGATCCAAGATTCACCTCTAAGTTTTGGAAGAGTCTTCAACATGCTCTGAATACTAAACTGAACTTTAGTACGACCTATCATCCTCAAACTGATGGCCAATCAGAGAGGACTATCCAAACACCTGAGGATATGTTGAGAGCGTGATCAATGGACTTTAAAGGAGGATGGGATCAACATCTTCCTCTGGTTGAGTTCTCTTATAATAACAGTTTCCACTCAAGCATCCAAATGGCACCATATGAATCCCTTTATGGGAAAATGTGCAGAACACTGGAATGTTGGGATGCGGTCGGTGAACGTAAGCTGCTTGGACCAGAAATGGTCAAAGAAATGGTGGAGAAGGTGAAAACCATTCAGCAGCATATCAAGGCAGCCCAGAGTCGATAGAAGAGTTATGCAGATAATCGTCGACGAGACATTGAGTTTAAAGTTGGAGACATGGTGTTTTTACGCATATCTCCATGGAAGAAGGTCATGAGGTTTGGAAATAAAGGGAAGTTAAGTCCAAGGTACATCGACCCCTTCGATATTCTTGATCGTGTTGGGGCTGTGGCCTATCGACTAGCACTTCCACCTACTATGACCAAGGTGCATGATGTCTTTCATGTATCCATCTTAAGGAAGTACATACCGG
Organism: Viscum album; assembly: GCA_963277665.1. Classification (NCBI taxonomy): domain Eukaryota; kingdom Viridiplantae; phylum Streptophyta; class Magnoliopsida; order Santalales; family Viscaceae; genus Viscum; species Viscum album. The sequence continues at coordinate 855,597,808 of OY728155.1, read as the reverse complement.
ACCCTTCACATGTACTCTCTTCCGAGGTGGTACAATTGGAAGACGATCTTTCTTATGAGGAGAAACCAGTGAAGATCTTATATCCTAGAGAAAAAGTTATACGAAATAAGACAATGCCCCTCGTCAAGGTGTTGTGGAGAAACCACAAGTTTGAAGAAGTAAATTGGGAATCGAAGGATATGATGAAGCTGAGTTACCCACATTTGTTTTAGTGTGGGAAAAGGAAACTTTTGAGGGTGAAATTTCTTAAGGGGGGAATATTGTAACGACCAAAAGTTTCATTAATGGAAAATCCCTCTTGATCCAGTTAAATGCCTCTTTATGAAAAATGTTTTTATAAGATGTCAACTTCTTTGGTTTTATGATAAGAGTTGTGACCATTACTTTTATAGCCGTTGAACAATGATCACATGATTAGTATAAATATAAGGCTTTAAGGAACCCAATTTTACTCAGACAAAGGAAGCGATGGCCTCATCCAGTATAATTGCCCCATACGAATCCCATTTGTCGGAGCTCAGAAAAGAGGTGGAATCCTTGGGCTTCTCCCTTGACTAAGCCCAAACTGAGCTTCATTATGTCAAGTTCGAACATGACCGTCTACGGGAAAAGTGGAAGTTGATAGAGATTACCACTCGAGCGATGTTATCCGAGCCGCACCAAGAGTCTGTCACCATCGCACACCTTACCCTTAGGTCTTACGTGGCTATTTTAAGGGGTTATGTAACAAATAAGTAGTAATATGTTTATGTATATTATTTTTGTATATAATAATGAATATAATTTCTAGTCATTTTTGATACATTGTAAATAGTTTTTAAACTACAAATGGTATTTTTAGTTATTATTTAATTAAGAAATCTATTTTATTAAATTAATGGATTTTTTGAATTAAATAATATTTTAATAAAATAATAATAACATTATTAAATTAATTTTTATTAAATATAAATGATCTTATAATTTTATGAATGAAATTAAAATTTTTATTAAGGTTTGAAAGCCATTTCTGTCAAAACCCATGAATTTTCGATAAATGATGGTTTTTATTTTAAAAGTGAAAATTCACATATTTAGAAAATTATTTAGAGAAAATAAATTTCATTTTTGGAATCAGGACGTCGAAATTATCCAACGGTGAATTTTTCATAATTTTCTGACAGTCACATTTTTGGGTAAAAATTAAATACCGTTTAAATATATAATGTATTTTATGATATCATATTGACCCAATGGTGATGTAATAAAATACCATAATCCTTATGTTCGGCCAATATATGTTTTATCATTAAAATAATGTGATTTTGGGTTTGTTTGACTTACTTTTCAAAGCATTAATGAACCCCTCAAGACATATTCAACACTTTGCCTTTTTAAATTAATTTCCATGGGAGTGTGACTCACCTCCACATAAGCAACCCTAATATTTTAAAAAGTTCGGAACTTGTCCTTGTAAAATATTTTTTTCCTCTTTCCTTTTCCAGAAACCATGGGCAAAAACCATGGGATGGTTTGTGGTTTGGATTAGTTTAATATAAGGGGTCCCAAACCTAAATAATAAAGAATTCTCTCACCTTTCCTATATAAACCCACAAAAACTCCCACTTCCTCCTCACTAAAATCCTTTTTAGTTCATCCAACCTCTACCCTACTCTCTATAAAATCCTCTCAAGGTGCCCCAAGCTCCCAAGAAGCCTCTCACAAGCCTCTCTCTAGCCTTTGGAAGCACACTTCCAAGTAAGGGTTTTTTTCTTCCTTTCTCATTTTTGTCAATTTTCTTTAAGTTGTATTTACATTTTAATTTCAATTATGAATGTTGGGGTATGGTTTCTAACCTCCCCCATACTGCCCTATTATTGTTTGAATTATGGGATACCCCTTTCTCTCTCATTAAATTCCTCCCATGTACACCCGTTACTATGCCGAAATTCCGAAAGGAACTTCTCTCTCTTCTTTTACATTTAACAATACTTTTGTTTCATGAATATAAATTCCATTTCCATTGTTGGGACATGTTTCTATATGACCTCCTTACTGTCCATTACATGTAAATATGATGAGGAACCCCTTTATCTCTCATAAACCATTTTTTTATGAATTCTTATATCACGCCGTTACGCTGCCGAAATCACACCGATTTTCTAAGCCAATGTCATTGTGTAGTGGATACCATGCCCATTTCTCCATCATGGGTATTAAACTTTATGCACATTTACTTATTGATTGTAAAGTTTCATGTATGAATTCCACATTCCTTTATCGTGGAATAAATTATTATGTTTTATGAATCCATGTTTTATGATCCATGTGGCACACTTATGCATGAAATGAAATGTTTAAGAAGGGTGCGCCCTTATAGCGCTCCAATGCATTGGGTAAAGTATAGTATCATGATACGTCATGTGCAATGAGTGTTGAATCATTCTAATTCAAGTTCAATGAGAGTTTACTCGTGCTTCATGTGCAATGAGGGTTTACTCATGCTCCATGTGCAATGATCCTTGGCTCATGCTAATTCAATGTTAAGTTTTGTTGCCACATTTCCATGTTATGATTATCATGCTTTATCATGCCTTTATGTTCATGTTTATCTTATGCTCTATTGACATGCCTATTGCCTAACATGTATTGTAATCCTCATGTTATTTCATGTGTACTCCCTTACTGGGCTTTATAGCTCACCCTTTTCTTATGCATGTCCTCAGGTTATCCCATGCAATGCTAAGTATGAGGGAATGTAGTGGTCATGTAAAGAAAGTTTTCAATAAAGATGTTGTATTTAATGTTTCATGTTTTTATGTAATGATCCTAATCCCCAAAGACACTAAACCTATCGATCTTCTTTGTTGTATCAAGTGAAGTTTTATGTAATAAAGCATGTTTAAGTTGTAATAAAAAGCAGGGTTGTCATATTTCATGTTCATAAAATTATGAATGTAATTTGTTTCATGTCTATATGTTAATGTGTATAATTAGATTCATGTCCAAATTCTATCATGGATATAGTTTTATGTTGATAGGTTTATAAGAGGACCTAATTTCATTTTCATAACTTAAGGAATAAAGTTGTTACTACTTATAAATTTTCACAATGTTATAAGATTATGTTTTTCTATATTTCTATGTTTATGATATTCTCTCATAGATCATGTTTTATTATAGATAATTAAACACTCTTATTAATTTTTTATGAAAAATATTAATTCCATGTATCATGATTAATGATATTTAATTTATAGGTTTTAATTTATTATATTATATTTATGCTATCATACCTTTATGATTATATGTGATCATTTATAGATATATCATATGTTTACCATTACTAGGAATTTTTACTTTCCCATTATTTTTTTTATATTTTTCCTAGGTTCTGAAGAAATATTTTATGTAGGTAGTGTCAAAGGAATTTCCTAGGGAATAAGTACTTTCTAGTATATGTTAAATATACTTTTATGAGACAATATTTTTATGTATCTAGTACCTATAGTCACTATACCATTATGGTTATGGGGTATGTATAATTATGTTATGCATTGAATATTCATCAAAACTGATGTATTATTTATATAAATTGTTGTCTTGGATCGTCTATGCAATGATATATCAAGAGATATAAGCCTAAAGAAATTTTTTGGAGGTAGATATAGTACCCCAACCATTATTTTTCATAGATATCCATTCCCCTTAAATTAAACCATTATATATTAATGATCCCATGTAAGAAGATTAGGTTTCATAAACATTTTAAAAATATAACATAAAAAAGACCACTGTATAATAAAAATATCATTTTACCAAATTTGTTATATCATAATAAAATATAAAAGATAATAAAAACATGACGACATTAGAGCCAAATAATAGAGGAAAAATATATGTAAAAATACAAATGTTATCACAAAAATATTAAACCTTATTATAAAAGAATAAGTACAAATTACTTTCAAAAAACACATTTTTGAGATGGGAAAATAAATAAATTTTATAAACCATTTTATAAAGTCTTCCAAATAAAAAATTCTTTAAAATACATAAATTATATCCAAAAACAATTTATTGTATGATAAAATTTTGTTTTTTTTTGAAAAGATAGAAAACCCTTTTTTATTCTTTTGAAATACAATTTTTTGAAAATACAAGTCATTAATAGGATAACAAAACCAATAAATATTATTGATTATAGGGGATTAAAAGGATCATTGGAGATAAAACCCAATTTAGTTTCAATTATGGGAAGAATAAAATTTATGGGAATAAAAAACTTTTATGTGGAAGAAAAATTCATTAAAAGTAATGAGAATTATTCATAAGAAATTAATTTTAACAAAATAATAAAATCATTAAGGATGAAGAATTTTGTTTGAATAATTATTTCCCTATAAAATTAAATGTGATTATAATATATAATCATTACAACCTATAATATATCAACCATGAATGATAATATTTAAAAAAGTGATTATGACCCATTGAAAAGATTTAACTTATGAAAACTACTTAACATTTTTCTCACATAGTAATATGTGAAATAAAATCCTATAAAAAACTATTATAATATACTATTTTATATCCTTATTCCTACTTAAAAATATTTATATTTTTCTATTTTTAATAATTATATCCAAGTATATTAGTTGGATTTTTCCTATTTTTCCATAACATGTGTATATAAAAATAATGATTTTAGTGGTTTTATAGAAACAATGATAGTATTCATTAACCTTCCATAGTAAATAATTCCATTTTAAATAAATTTACCACAATGGATGAAATATAAATATTTATTATTTTTAAATCCATTTCATGAGTACTTTTGTCTTTACCATAGAAGATGAATTCAAAAATGAACAATTTTATATGATTTTCATCCTGTGAATATTGTTTTCTTATTTACTATATTAAATACCGATCTATCTTTTATAGAAAAAAATAATAATAATTATTTAAATATTATTTTTATATAAAAATATTAATTATGTTTTTCATAATCATACATTATATAATTTCATATCATTATCCTAGTAGGTGTTTAGTCCAAGTAAGATATTAACATACCATGGTTATTGATAATTATATGCTGATTTAGTTGTATTATAATTATAGTAGTAGCATATTGATATCATTGAGTGTTTAATAGTTTTATATATAATAGTTATAATTAAATTATAATTCGATGTAACATATTTGAAAATATTATATAGTATTTATTAAAGATATACGTCTTCATATACGTGATTTAAACGATTGAATAAAAAATAATAATTTGATGATAATAAAATTAACAGTTTCTCTAATTTTTTATTATAGAAGCTTAATGATATCATCAAAATAATATTTACCCTTAAACAACATTCTCTAGACCATCAATGCAGGGAAGTGATGAAATAAAAAATGGAAATCGATCATTTGATGGAGGTGATAGTCTACACGTACACATAAATGATGATTTCATTTTCTATATAATGGGAAAAAGGATTAATATATGTTACTATTTTATAATCTAAGATATTTCATAAATATCATAATAATATATTATATTCTATATTAGGACTATCCTTTAAAGGTGGTGATTGAAAACAATACCTGTTGGGTTTTGGATGAGCCAGTCCACACAACACAATATACATGTTTTCAATTTTCATAATAGAAAAGGGGAGTTTAGTTTATGATTCCACCAAAATTATAACAACATACTAGTACAATAATGATATATATATATAATAATTTTATTATGGTGAAATTATTTTTTTGGGAGAATAATAGAACATAAAGTAATAGAAAATAGAAATAAGAGTCAAGAACTTGTACCTCACTTCTTGGATTGTCTCATTTTCGAATAGAATTAAAACTTTATGGGATGGTTTTTTAAAATAAAAAAACGTCATTAATTTTTATTAGAGTGTGTAGGAGAGGGTTTGGTATATTTGGGACCAAAATATTAGGGTTCTGTGCGATGGGATATGAAGAGAGGTGAGACACTTTTATAAGTAAAAAAAGATGGTATTTATAGAGACTATCCTTTTCATTATAATACAATGAAATATTTTATAAAATATTATCAGATCTAGGTAGTGCAAGGAAATTCAATTATTATTCATGGTGAGAAGATAAATAATTTTATAAAAATATTAAATATATTTTATATCACTAGCACAGAGATTTTTTAAATAAAATAAAATATCTCCTAAAAAAAGTATCGTATTGAAAATCTGAGAGAAAAATTAAATCGAGGGAATATTATTTACCTTACATATAACCTAACATTGTTCAATGCAAGTATTTCAGATGAGGTAGATTTTAGAAGATGAGTTTGAATTAAAGTAGATTATTAATTATTATTTTATATATTTTTTAAATTAATTAAATCTAAAAATATATTAATATATGGTTATAGAAAATATATTGGGTTATCAACATAAACCTAAGATCATTTAGTGGAGTTTCAATCATCCTTAGTTGGTGTATTGAGATTGGATAATGACTGGAGACCACATCGAGTTGGTTTTACAAATAGTGACTGCAAGGTAGGGATTATCAATTGTGGATTCTACCCTTGATTAAAAGGTTGATCCTGGTCAAATATGTTATTCAATGATCTACATTTCAATTAATCATTTTCGTGAGCCTGAGTATTGAATTATGTTTTTATTCAATTCATTCTTGACGATGGCATGTTTTCTCACCCAAGATATCCCCGACTTATGCTCATTGTCCAATAATCCTTGGACAATGATTGATACAAATTTATTAATGTAATTTTCCCCATTCTTCTTCACGTACTTTACCACTGGCCAATGGGATCTCAATTTTTATTTTTTTTGTGGTTTGATGCACGCCTGTCGTAGGGCGTGGCAAAAGAAATTTCTATGTTTTCCTAATACAGCACATTGGCTGACTAGGGTCGTCTCACTTGAGGAGCTTTATCAGTTGTTCATCTAATTAATCTATATCACCTAAACTAATTATTTTTTGCTTGTATTTAATATAGAAAGGTAATTAAATTTAAAAGAAAAAAAAGTTAAAACTATCATGCAGTGAAAAAATGAAATTAATGAAGAAAGAACTTGGTCCTAGGGTTGGATAACACTGGTTTATTCATTATTTGTTAATTGTTTAAATTCAATTTGATAATTCATTTATTGAAACCTCATTAATTAATTACTTTCCCTTGATTTATTTAGTGTGTGATTTTAGTATACGTCCAGCACACCAAACCACACCTCCTCCAATAGTCAAATAGGATAACACCTCAACCGAGAATGTTATTCCTAAAGGACCCGGCTCCACCGTATGACGTTTCATCCCTTATGGAAACCCAAACTCCACCGTATGAAGTGTTTGCCTAAGAGAAGGGAGGGGAAATGAATTAATCAAGGAAAAGAAATGGATTTGGAAATAGTGTCGTGGTGGATGACCGCCGCACCCGTGCACTATTCTCACCTCCACCACAAATAGAATAAAAACATTTTGAATTGAAGAACAATAATAAAGAACACCATGAAACCTCCCCCAGGGCCAAGAATCGGGTTAGTCACTTGCCATGGCAAAGTGCATAGAGATAACGATGGAAATAAGGGAGAGAGAAAGAAATTAGATTAAATTTGGAAAAGAAAGACGGTGGGAAAGAAGGTGGAAACACTTTAATTAAAATATGAATGCATTACATGGGAAAATAAAACTAAAAATAAAAAGAGAATAAAAGAAAATTCCTATGTTATCAGCACGTCCCATAGCCTCCACTCCAAAATTTTTTTCTAACTCCTCCTTGGTTCCTTGAAGGGATGGATTGAGAATGGAATGCTTTGGAAAGGAGGTGAGGGCCTCCTTTTATAGGAAGAATTCGAACCCCGAAAGTTTTCGCGTTTTAGACCCTCCTAATGACCTCTTCAAGCATTCCAACCTTCATAAATGTTGTTCATAAATATAGTTTCCGTCCCTTCTCCAAATTTCAGATAATTTGGAAACGGTATGAAGGAGTTATGAATTTTTCATTCTCGGTTTCTGTTTCTGGACGAAACTTCTACGAAGGTTCCTCCAAAAGTATGTCATTCAATAGCCTCCTTAATGACCTCCAAAAACCCCCAAATTTATTTTTGATCCGGCCATATATGTTTTAGTGGTATACCAGGTGGAAAAACATCATTTAGATATGTTTATGACTAATTAATGTTCCGTTACGGTGGGTGGGTCCACGATGTCTGCCCAGAAAAATGTCCAAATTCAACGAATTTCTAGACCCTTTAGATGGCCGAATCATCTCCTGGTCCAGAAGACAAAAATGAAGAAAATTATATAAGTATTATAAAAAAATTTGAATTAGAAAATTTAGAATTTTATTTTTCCATAAATGACCAAAATACCCCTGACGTAAGAATCTGTCAAAAATCCAGAATTAGTCGTTTTTTACATTTGGGCTCAAAATAACACTAAAACCTAAAGATATGACAATTACCCATCCAATAACACTTTTTTGGGATTATAAACAATGATTTACAGTATAAAATATATGAAAATGGGATCTTCATCACTCCCCCACACTTAAACATTGCACTACTGGGCAATCATCTTACATCCAAATCAAAATCCACACAACAATAAAAAATGAGAAAATATCAATGATTTTATCCAAAATAGAATTTCATCATGTCTCATATAAGAATAATAATTCTATATTATTTTCATTTCAATCACTAAATTTTTTTCAACCTCATAAATCAATCCATGTACCAATCACAACCTACCTCACATTGAATTTTATGTTACTCTTCACTCAAGAGAAATTGAATCTAGAGTTATACTCATACTTGAAAATCGCATGTATCACCATAGGTTTGTGAAAATTCTCATTTCTCCACAGCGTGAAACATGAAAATGAATTTAATAATGAGGGATTTAATTAATGGTTCAAATGATTCTGTGGCTTAGGGTTGGTGGGAAAATTATTGAAAAATGTTCTAGGCTAGAAAGAGGAGGTTGAGCTTTTAAGTACAATGCATGATTAAATCAAGTGAAAACACAGGAAATTTCTCACTCAATACCACTTGAAAATGTGAAACAAAACACCACCCTCCTTTTAATGATATGGTACATGAGCCAAGAAGTTATTATAATGAATGATATCATCTAAGTTCTCCTTATTTTTTTTTCAAAGCTCCAGAAAGGCACAACTTTTTTTTTGGAGGATGAGCTGAATTTTTTTTTTGTTTTCTTTTTTTAGGAGAAATGGATAAAACAAATAAAGCACAATGAAATGACGACACATGACCAATTATCTTGTTTTACAATGCCCGAAATATTGACACAAACTTCACAATACCCATAAATGATACAAATCCCAATGAACACACATGAAAGTCCCTTCCCCCATACTCAAACTTGAAATATCCATGAAAAAATACTAAAAGTGTGGGTAGGTAAGGAAAAAGTGGCTTGTAATGTGGCTTAAACCTATAAGGAAATTCATGGCATCTAAGGGCTTACAAAGGATAAATGTAAAGGTGGGTCTCAAGATAAAATGTGGCTAGCCAAAGAGATTCCTCAATCATTTCAAATACATTTCATGAAATCCAAATCTTCGAAAGAGAATATTCACAAATTATGGTTCTCACAAAAAATTCAAGATTCCCTCAAGAAAGTGTGGGTATTAGGAAGAATATGAAAAGGTGGTTTATAATACCTCACAGGATTGGAAAAAAATATTTTTAGTCAGTGTTTCATGGGCCTGGATTTCAAAAATTAGTCAAACTCATTAAAATGATTGAAAATCCATTTCAAGGGAAAATAATTCATATAAAAAATCATTTAAAATCCATTATTTCAAAAATAATTTCAACTCTTTCAAAATAAATTGATGTGTGAAAAGTGATAAGAATATTCATTAAATCTCAAAATATGTTTTGGACCAAAAAAATGAAAGGAGTTTAAATGATAATCGTAAAAAGTTAACTCCCTTTTGAAATATTGATTCGGTCCTCATCCTCTAATTCTCGGGGATTCCTTTTGCATTCATGATCCTACATAAGAAAAATTACTCAATTAATCACAAGGATCATTTCATTTTTTATCAAAATGAAAAGAGGGAGGGGGCCACATGATAGACTAATTCCTAATACTGAATTTGAAATTTAAATTACTAGAAAAAATGTAAAGATAAATCTTGGTATGATCCCCCAAGTGGGCCCTGGAATCTTTTACTGCCTCCAGAGGGCAGTACCAGCTGTTATCCAAACTCTGATGGAGGATGAAGTTTCTTTGATTTGAACCACCACATGTGGCTTTTCCCAGCTTGTGCTTCATCATTGTTCTTAAGGGATGATCCATGTATATAGTACACCATATCCCCCCCTTCACAATGAAGTATAGGTTGCATGCTGGGGGTAGGATGAAGCATGGACCATCCTCTTCCTTGGTTATAACTTGTGCAACCTTCTTATCTTCCAGTGTTGGATTCTTGGGGGAGGCATGAAGAGAAGCCTCTTGACTAGTTTTCTTAGGCTCAGCTACCTGGATCTCTTGATTGGGCTCCTCTAGTAGATATTTCATGACTTCTGGGAGCTCCATGTGTTCCTCAACAGGTGCATATTCTTTTGTCTCTTCATCCTCCAGGGTATAATAGGAGTCATCTGATTCTGAAAATTCAAAAAAATTGGGAGTTATACTCAAATTTGTTTCAACAAAATTAAAAGAATTTGAGTTCAAGAATGTATCATCTCCCTGAGTTGGTTCATCTTGAATCTCTTCTTGATTTAAAAGCACCTCTTGTAGTTTATTATCGCTAGATGGATGTAGGTAGTCATGCTCCTCCACCTCGAGTTTGGATTCAACTTCATTGATTTCTTCAGTTAAATTAAGGAAGACCTGTGGCAATTTCTTCTTAGCATAGAATCTTTCAATGTCAGTTTTGAGTTCATCAGCCATGGATATCAAATATTCAAGTGATAACCATGTTACGAGTCCTCTTTCCTTATGTTTGAACCGTATCATCCGGGCATCAGCTCTTCTTTGGAGGGCCTCCTCAGTATAGTCTGTTTCTTCCTCCTGCATCTGTGAGTAATTGTACCATGCAGAATAATTTAAATTTGAATGCATAATGAAAAAGTTTTTTTTTATTTTTTTTAAAAAAAAATGAAAACAATATAAAATTTGAAATTAGAAAAAGTAATGTAAAAAACCGATTAGCTCCCCGTCAACGGTGCCAGTTTTGACGCACGCCTGTCATAGGGCGTGGCAAAAGCAATTTCTATGTTTTCCTAATGCAGCACAATGGCTGACTAGGGTCGTCTCTCTTGAGGAGATTTATCAGTTGTTCATCTAATTAATCTATATCAACTAAACTAATTATTTGTTGCTTGTATTTAATATAGGAAGGTAATTAAATTTAAAATAAATAAAAGTTAAAACTATCATTCAGTGAAAAAATGCAATTAATGAAGAAAGAACTTGGTCCTAGGGTTGGATAACACTGGTTCATTCATTATTTGTTAATTTTTTAAATTCAATTTGATAATTCATTTATTGAAACCTCATTAATGAATTACTTTCCCTTGATTTATTTAGTGTGTGATTTTAGTATGCGTCCAGCACACAAGACCACACCTCCTCCAATAGTCAAATAAGATAACACCTCAATAGAGAATGTTATTCCTAAAGGACCCGACTCCACTGTATACTGTTTCATCCCTTATGGAAACCCCAACTCCACCGTATGAAGGGTTTGCCTAATATAAGGGAGGTAAAATGAATTAATCAAGGAAAATAAATGGATTTGGAAATAGTGTCGTGGTGGATGACCGCCGCACCCGTGCACTATTCTCACCTCCACCACAAATAGAATAAAAACATTTTGAATTGAAGCACAATAATAAATAACACCACGAAACCTTCCCCAGGGACAAGCCTCAGGTTATTCACTTTCCATGGTGAAGTGCATAGAGATCACGATGGAAATAAGGTAGAGAGAAAGAAATTAGATTAAATTTGGAAAAGAAAGACGGTGGGAAAGAAGGTGGAAACACTTTAATTAAAATATGAATGCATTACATGGGAAAATAAAACTAAAAATAAAAAGAGAAGAAAAGAAAATTCCTATGTTATCACCATGTCCCAGAGCCTCCACTCCAACATTGGTGTCGAACTCCTCCTTGGTTCCTTGAAGGAATGGATGGAGAATGGGATGCTTTGGAAAGGAGGCGAGGGCCTCCTTTTATAGGAAGAATTCGAACCCCGAAGGTTTTCGTGTTTTAGGCCCTCATAATTACCTCTTCACGCATTCCAAACTTCATGAATATTGTTCATAAATATCTTGTACGTCCCTCCTAAAAATTTCAGATAATTTGGAAATTGTATGAAGGAGTTATGATTTTTTTTATTCTCAGTTTCTGTTTCTGGACGAAGCTTCCAGGAAGGTTTCTCCAAAAGTATGTCATTCAATAGCCTCCTTAATGACCTAAAACATCCCCAAAATTTATTTTAGATCCGTCCCTATATGTTATAGTGGTATCCCAGGTAGAATCACATCATTTATATATGTTTAGGCCGAATTGAAGTTCCGTTACGGTGGGTGGGTCCACGCTGTCCGCCCGGAAAAATATCCAACTTCAATGAATTTTTAGTCCCTTTAGATGGACGAATCAACTCCTGGTACAGAAGACAAAAATGAAGGAAATAATATAATGATTATAAAAAAATTTTAATCAGAAAATTTAGAATTTTATTTTTCCAGAAATGATCAAAATACCCCTGACGTAAAAATCTGTCAAAAATACAGAATTAGTTGTTTTTCTCATTTGGGCCCAAAATAACACTAAAACCTAAAAACATGACAATTACCCATCCAATAACACTTTTTTGGGATTATAAACAATGATTTATAGTATAAAATATATGAAAATGTGAGCTTCATCACTCCCCCACGCTTAAACATTGCACTCCTGGGCAATCATCTTACATCCAAATCAAAATCCACACAACAATAAAAAATGAGAAAATATCAATGATTTTATCCAAAATAGAATTTCATAATGTCTCATATATGAATAATAATTATCTATTATTTTCATTTCAATCACTAAAATTTGTTCAACCTCATAAGTCAATCCATGTACCAATCACAACCTACCTCACATTGAATTTTATGTCACTCTTTACTCAAGAGAAATTGAATCTAGAGTTATACTCATACTTGAAAATCGCATGTATCACCATAGGTTTGTGAAAATTATCATTTCTACACAGCGTGAAACATGAAAATGAATTTAATCTTGTGAGATTTAATTAATGGTTCAAATGATTCTGTGGCTTAGGGTTGGTGGGAAAATTATTGAAAAATGTTACAGGCTAGAAAGAGGAGGTTGGGATTTTAAGTAAATGCATGATTAAATCAAGTGAAAACACAGGAAATTCCTCACTCAATCCCACTTGAAAATGTGAAAAAAACACCACCCTCCTTTTAATGATATGGGACATGATCCAAGAAGTTATTATAATGAATGATATCATCTAATTTCTCCTTATTTTTTTTTCAAAGCTCCAGAAAGGCACAACTTTATTTTCTTTTTTTCTTTTTTTTTGGAGGATGAGCTGAATTTTTTTTGTTTTCTTTTTTAGGAGAAATTGATGAAACAAATAAAGAACAATGAAATGACAACACATGCCCAATTATCTTGTTTTACAATGCCCAAAATATTGATACACTGTTCACACTACCCATAAATGATACACATCCCAATGAGCACACACGAAAGTCCCTTCTCCCATAGTCAAACTTGAAATATCCATGAAAAAATACTAAAAGTGCGGGTAGGTAAGGAAAAAGTGTCTTGTAATGTGGCTTAAACCTATAAGTCAATTCATGGAATCTAAGGGCTTACGAAGGATAAATGTAAAGGTGGGTCTCAAGATAAAATGTGGCTAGCCAAAGAGATGCCTCAATCATTTCAAATACATTTCATGAAATCCAAAGCTTCGAAAGAGAATATTCACAAATTATGGTTCTCACAAAAAATTCATGTTTCCCTCAAGAAAGTGTGGGTATTAGGAAGAATATGAAAAGGTGGTTTAGAATACCTCACAGGATTGGAAAAAAAATATTTTTAGTCAGTGTTTCATGGGCATGAATTTCAAAAATTAGTCAAACTCATTAAAATGCTTGAAAATCCATTTCAAGGGAAAATAATTCATATCAACAATCATTTAAAATCCATTATTTCAAAAATAATTTCAACTCTTTAAAAATAAATTGATGTGTGAAAAGTGATAAGAATATTCATTGAAGCTCAAAATATGTTTTGGACCAAAAAATGAAAGGAGTTTAAATGATAATCGTAAAAAGTTAACTCCCTTTTGAAATATTGATTCTGTCCTCTTCCTCTAATTATCAGGGCTTCCTTTTTCATTTATGATCCTACATAAGAAAAATTACTCAATTAATCACAAGGATCATTTCATTTTTGCTCAAAATGACAAGAGGGAGGGGGCCACATGCTAGACTAATTCCTAATACTGAATTTGAAATTTAAATTACTAGAAAACATGTAAAGATAAATCTTGGTATCATCCCCCAAGTGGGCCCTGGAATCTTTTACTGCCTCCAGAGGGCAATACCAGATATTATCCAAAGTCTGATGGAGGATGAAGTTTCTTTGATTTGAACCACCACATGTGGCTTTTCCCAGCTTGTGCTTCATCGTTGTTCTTAAGGGATGATCCATGGATATAGTACACCATATCCTCCCCCTTCACAATGAATTATAGCTTGCATGATGGGGTTAGGATGAAGTATGTACCATCCTCTTCCTTGGTTACAACTTGTGCAACCTTCTTATCTTCCAGTGCTGGCTTCATGGGGGATGCATGAAGAGAAGCCTATTGACTGATTTTCTTAGGCTCAGCTACCTGGATCTCTTGATGGGGCTCCTCCAGTAGATATTTCATGACTTCTGGGAGCTCCAGGTGTTCCTCAAAAGGTGCATCTTCTTTTATCTCTTCATCCTCTAGGGCATAATAGGAGTAATTTGATTCTGAAAATTCAAAACAATTGGGAGTTATACTCAAATTTGTTTCAACAAAATTAAAAGAATTTGAGTTCAAGAATGTATCATCTCCCCAAGTTGGTTCAGCTTGAATCTATTCTTGATTTAAAAGCACATCTTGGAGTTTATTATCGCTGGATGGAGGTAGGTAGTCATGCTACTCCACCTCTAGTTTGGATTCAACTTCATTGATTTCTTCAGTGAAATTAGGGAAGACGTGTGGCAATTTCTTCTTAGCATTGAATCTTTCAATGTCAGTTTTGAGTTCATCGGCCATGGATATCAAATCTTCAAGTGATAACCATATTACGAGTCCTCTTTCCTTCTGTTTGAACTGTATCATCAGGTCATCAACTCTTCGTTGGAGGGCCTCCTCAGTATAGTCTGTTTCTTCCTCCTGCATCCGTGAGTAATTGTACCATACAGAATAATTTAAATTTGAATGCATCATGGAAAAAGTTTTTTTGAATTTTTTTTAAAAAAAGAAAACAATCTAAAATTTGAAATTTGAAAATGTAAAGTAAACAACCGATTATCTCCCCGGGAACGACGCCAGTTTTGACGCACGCCTGTCGTAGGGCGTGGCAAAAGCAATTTCTATGTTTTCCTAATGAAGCACAGTGGATGACTAGGGTCGTCTCTCTTGAGGAGCTTTATCAGTTGTTCATCTACTTAATCTATATCACCAAAACTAATTATTTTTTTCTTGTATTTAATATAGGAATGTAATTAAATTTAAAAGAAATAAAAGTTAAAACTATCATGCAGTGAAAAAATGCAATTAATGAAGAAAGAACTTGGTCCTAGGGTTGGATAACACTGGTTCATTCATTATTTGTTAATTGTTTAAATTAAATTTAATAATTCATTTATTTAAAACTAATTAATGAATTAATTTCCCTTTATTTATTTAGTGTGTGATTTTAGTATGCGTCCAGCACACCAAACCACACCTCCTCCAATAGTCAAATAGGATAACACCTCAACCAAGAATGTTATTCCTAAAGGACCCGACTCCACCGTAGGCCGTTTCATCCATTATGGCAACCCCAACTCCACCGTATGAAGGGTTTGCCTAAGATAAGGTAGGGAAAATGAATTAATCGAGGAAAAGAAATGGATTTGGAAATAGTGTCGTGGTGGACGACCGCCACACCCGTGCACTATTCTCACCTCCACCACAAATAGAATAAAAACATTTTGAATTGAAGCACAATAATAAATAACACCATGAAACCTCCCCCAGGGCCAAGCCTCGGGTTAGAAACTTTCCATGGAGAAGTGAATAGAGATCACGATGGAAATAAGGGAGAGAGAAAGAAATTAGATTAAATTTGGAAAAGAAAGACGGTGGGAAAGAAGGTAGAAACACTTTAATTAAAATATGAATGCATTACATGGGAAAATAAAACTAAAAACAAAAAGAGAAGAAAAGAAAATTACTATATTAGAAGCATGTCCCAGATCCTCCACTCCAAAATTGGTGTCGAACTCCTTCTTGGTTCCTTGAAGGAATGGATGGAGAATGGGATGCTTTGGAAAGGAGGTGAAGGCCTCCTTTTATTGGAAGAATTCGAACCCCAAAAGTTTTCGCATTGTAAACCCTCTTAATGACCTCTTCACGCATTCCACCCTTCATGAATGTTGTTCCTAAATATCTTGTCTGTCCCTCCTACAAATTTAAGATAATTTCGAAACTGTATGAAGGATTTTTGAATTTGTCATTCTCGGTTTCTGTTTCTAGATGAAGCTTCCAGGAAGGTTCCTCCAAAATTATGTCATTCAATAGCCTCATTAATGACCTCCAACATCCCCCAAATTTATTTTAGAGACAGAACTATATGGTATAGTGGTATCCCAGGTGGAAAAACATCATTTAGATATGTTTATGCCGAATTGAAGTTCCGTTATGGTGGGTGGGTCTACGCTGTCCGCCCGAAAAAATGTCCAACTTCAATGAATTTTTAGACCCTTTAGATGGCCGAATCAGCTCCTGGTCCAGAAGACAAAAATTAATGAAATAATATAAGGATTATAAAAAAATTTTAATCATAAAATTTAGAATTTTATTTTTCCAGAAATGACTAAAATACCCCTGATGTAAAAATCTTTCAAAAATCCAGAATTAGTCGTTTTTCACATTTGGGCTCAAAATAACACTAAAACCTAAAAAAATGACAATTACCCATCCAATAACACTTTTGTGGGATTATAAACAATGATTTACAGTATAAAATATATTAAAATGTGAGATTCATCATGGTTTCGATCATAATTGATCCTAGAGTTTCACAGTATATTTATGTTCGATGAAGGTATTTCCAAATTGAGGGTGGATGAAGATATATCATGGGATGGGGTTGATGAATTATGTGGATTTCGGATCTGAGAATGATTGTAAGTGACAAAAAAGGTGCATGAGGTGGTGATGACTACAAGGGAAAGATAAGGATCCAATTTCCAATCACTGTAGGGCTGGAATCAATGAATGGAGGAGTTTTACACTATTTTTTAGTGGTAAATAGGATCTATTTTCTATGGAGTATCAGAATATGGAAGATTCGTGTGGATTTTGATGGGTTCTATGAAAAATCCAACTAAAAACCATGTAGTATGAATAACACGTGGTGTGTAGTCTCTTAGATATATATTCTAGGGGATTATAGGTTAGTAAAATATCAAACATCATATGGGATTCCCACATTCCATGTGATTTTATGTTGGAAGACCAATGTTTTCTCTGGGAGTATACAGACATAGGAACAGTCACATACCTACCTAGGAACGCATCGTGCACTAGCACATGACTCGTGTAAACCAGCATGACTATGAGAGTATGGGTAGGCCCTGATTGGCCATGATATTCTGTATACTACCCTTACACATTGTGTAGTGCTAAATAACATGTGATCTATATGGTCTAGTAAGGACACGACCAAGATGAGGTGTAGGAAAACATTCCATTTGGACCCCTATACATTCCATGTACCACTTTGGATCCTTATAACTCTCATATCTCCATATTTTTTACTGAGATTTTGGCATGTGATTAGACTCTCCTAAGTATTTTATATATATAATGTGATGATGGACTTCATAGTTTCCTTTATGATATGATTTGATATGTTCTGAGTGTGATTATTCTTTAGGTGACGATTGATGATGTTAGTGATCAGTTTGTATCGTCTAAGAGAGGTCTAGGTTGGTAACCCCATATCGTACCAAGGAATGGGTCCCATACACACCTCTATCTACTCAGTGATACCCCTTAATAGACTAGGGTGAATGTTATTTATTTACTCAGTGGTACCCCGTAATGGACTTGGGTGAAGGTCTACTATCTATAGATTCGTACCCCTCACAGACTAGATTTTGAGTACCCTCTCTACTTAGTGGTATCCTCTAATGGACTAGGGTGAGAGTCCTTTATCTTCTTAGTGGTACCCCATGATGTACTAGTGCATGAGTCCTCTATATATTGGGTGGTACCCCATGGTGGACTAGGTTGTGTGTATCAAGTACAACTCTTGTGATAGGGAATCTGGTGTTGGTGTGGGGTCCTATGTATCCATTCACCATGAATCTGACTGTCTTCTTATTAACTCGGCAAACTGAGACATTGGTTTTGGGGAACATTGGTAAATTAATAATATATTATGATATCCATTGACTATTATTCTATATCTTTCTCTCATGTATATGCTCATTTTACCATGGTATGTATTGATCAAATTTTGAGATGGCTCTATGAAGACATAATTCCATGTTACCGATTTAGTATTTTGATAATGATATGATGAGTGATGAGGATTTTGTTTAATGGAAATTTTGCGAGATCATTTCTCTATGTGGGAAGGTAGAAACATCCCCACCTATCGAGAAAAAATTTATACTAGGAATTAAGTATATTGATGTATGAAGGTTTATCACACACCATGAGTTCCAGATCCATAAGCCGCTGAGGTTCCTCAGTGAGCTCGATCACCATGCAATGGTTTATTGGATTGATTTGGTGATCTATGATTCCAAACTTTTGCGAATCCTGGCGAATTAGATGGTTGCACGTGCACATAGTTATCTTCATTGAGAACAAGTTCATTATGGTGGAAGCACTTGAATATACACATGTGCTGAGTACACATTGAAGGTTATAGAGGTAGAGATTTACTAGGTTTATTGTTGATTCAGACTCCTTACTCAGGTGGTTGAGTACAGGCCTGATCCTATCATTTGGATATCGTTCTACAGTAGGACCCCTTTTGATGGTGTTACTCATGGTGAGACCACTCTGGGATGACATTGGTAATTGGTAGAGCCCTATCATGGATATGTTTAGTGTAGATTCAAACATGTAAGTAATAGGGTCACATATCCCACCATGATGAAATAGTGTGACACAATTTATAATAGTGAGGGAGAGTGAGTGTTTCCCAAAGTAGAAAGTGTCAATGTATGGAAGATGAGTTCCTTTTACCTATGTTCTTAGGATCATTTGGTGTGATGAGGTGCTTAAGTGTACCCTATTTGAGGAGAGTGTGTGTGGAAGGGAAAGTATGGGATTCTATAATGGAGGCTTGAGTGTGGTTTGGGGTACGACTTATGAAACTACTCCTCCTAATACAATTTTTAGCATATAGATCAAAGACACATTTACCTGGAAATAGAACCTGTTAAAGGAATTGCAATTCCAGTGGAGGCCTTTTTTCATGACTACTCTGTTGGAGGACCCTACCAAGAGAATCAGTGATCACACAGTTTTTCTATTTGGTTGATATGACTCTGAAAGGATATATAGTCTCAAATGAAATATTTCTATAGTGATAGTGATACTCTATAATTTTTTCTTACTATGGACTATTTATCTACCATACATTCTCATATATTTGGTACCATTGAGCATGGTAGTGCTTTCAATATTTGGGATGGAGTTTTCCTCCTTAATAAGGAGAGATCCCAAGGTAGAGTAGCATGAGACCATTCATTGTATGTTCCATTTGATTGATCAATTGGCTATTTTTATCTTTGGACTAGTTGATTCTTTGAGATCTCAACTTCTTGCAATTTTGATGGGGAATGATGACATTTTTTCAGAGGTTTTTTTGTGTTTACCTTCCCACCATGAGATGGAAATCCCCATAGACTAGCACCAGGGATGTACTGGTGTTTTATTTAGAAAATTAGATTCCCCTATCAGTCTATGATTGCTATTGTTTCAGTTAGAGGGTCTATATAGGAAGGGATTCATAATTCCCAATTTTTTCATCGAGGTAGTCCTGTGTTTTTTTCCTAGGAGGTGGATGAGATATCACAGTGAGGTGTGAATTAACATCACTCGATACAGGTTGTCAGGCTAGCATATCCACCCTCTAGAATATATGTCTTCTTTGACCAGTGCATTGGTTCAAAGTAGTTCTCAGAGTTTTACCTTATGGTGGGTTATCACCATCTCCAGGTTCAAGAGGAGAAAATAACCAAAGTTTTTTTCTATAGTTTATGCAGTTACTTAATTTTGATCATGATACCATTTGGTTCATTAGAAAACCCTATAGCTTTGAGATGATTGTGAACCATGTACTTAAAACTCAGTTTGGATTAGTTTATATTAATATTGTTCATTGGTACCCTTATGTCCTCGACATCTGAGTAGGAGAACATGAGACGCTTGAGGAAAGATTTTGGATATGCTATGAGAGTAACAATATTATAAGGACATATCACAGAGTAAATTCAGGATTTTTCAGATTTGTGGAAGTCTTCATGAGGATTACAACACCTTTTACTTCCCTTCTAAGAAAAGGGAAGCCGATTACTAGAACTTAGTAGTTTTAGGGAGCCTTTGAAGAGTTGAGGTAAAGGATGAAAAGTTCTCCAGTTTTGAGACTACTGTATAAGGTCATGGAGTAGATAGTGTATTAAAATGCCTTTTGATGTGGTCTTAGTGTCATGTTCATTCTGATATATGCAGTGATAACATATGTGTTAAGGAATTTGAGACCCATGGGAATAACTATGAAACTCATGACCTAGATTTTGGAAGGGGTGGTCTTCGCTCTGATGATGTGGATGTTCTATCTTCTAGGAGAGAACTTTTTTTATATATAGACCATCCGATTCAATAACATGTCATAATGTTGAGAGATATAAACATGAGATAGAGGTTCTAGTAATATTTCCTAAAAGAATATTACTTTAAGATAGTCTGTACTCCCATGAAGGGAAATTTGGTGGAATATTCCCTTATTAGGAAGTCAAGGTCTCTCCAGGTGGGGGAGGCATCTGAGTAGTTGGCTTCCTTTTAGATGAACTTGGTAGAGGAGGATGGTGTATCATATCTCTAGTTGATGGTGATGAATAATTCTCTTCTCTAGTATGTGAGGGAGGATCAATTTATAGACATCAACTAAGGGGATATCCATGATTAGATATACTCAATATATTCACTATATGGATTCTCTAAAGGATGGAATCACATCATCTAGTTATGTGGACAAATAGTGGTTTCTGCCTTGATGAGAGATATGGTGATGGGTGACTTTAACACTTATCCTTTTTATATACATCCCACTATAGTGAAAATTTATAGATAACTTTGGTAGAAGTTTCAGTGGTTTGGCATGAGGTGGATAATGGATGAGTCCATCTATTGGCCTTTCACATATAGAAGGTGATAGATGCAAAAAAAGTTTCTTTGGATTTATTACATCCTTTAGAGATCCCAGAGTAGAAAGGGGATATAATATCCTTGGACATGGTGACAGGACATCCATGGATAGAGGGAAACTGTGATGTCATCTTAATGATAGTTGACTAACTTACCAAGTTAGTGAAATTCTATTCTATCATGGAGTATAGTTCTATAGATATTTTAGGGTAGTTTTACATCTGAGAGATCATATTACTTCATGGGTTCCCTTGATTATTATCTCCAACTATGATGTGTGGTTCACATCAAAATTTTAGAGAGGCCTGTTGGAAGAATTCGGGGACCAGATGTGTAATGTCCCAGTTCTGAGTTCCGTCTAGAGGTTCCCCATACCTGGTTAGTCACATGGTCTGAAGAGCATTTCCCCAAATGCCATAGGCTACTTACTAGCAGCGAGGGCCTTAGGTGTGATAGTGAGAAAACTATGCCCTCATTGTTAGAGTAATGCATCAGAAAGAAACAGACACCCGTAGTAGAAAGAGTAATAATACCATACAAAAATAAACAAATAAAGACTAGAAGTAACTAAACAACTACATCATATATATATATATATCAATAATGATGCATGTCACACGTATCTAAGAAAGCAGCCAAACAAGTCACAATGATGGAATACATTACTAAATCAAAGTACAAAGGAAAAAATTAAATAACTCCAACAACATCTCAAGCTTTATCTTAGTCCCATACTATCTAACTCCACAATAATCAGGTACTTGAAGTAGAAGGGTGCTTTCCCTTACCTATACCTACAATAATATAATCTGTTTGGGCCCAAAAGCATAACCCAAACTGGGTGTGAGATGAATCCTAATAGGCAACCACCCAATGATCTATGCCTAACTGTCAGTGAATATATATGGCAGGAAATATGAAAAATGAAGTAATAAACAAAGAAGTACTCAAAAGTAAACAATCCTATAGTTCCAACTACATTCAATTACATTTATTAATTAAAAAACCAAACAATATCAAGCAACCTTCTAGGAAGTTCTCATAGTCTAACCCCTCTGGTTTATCTTAACAAAGACTCTCTGAGGAAGCACTCACCGTCAATTCCCCCTATTATCTTTTATTGGTAAACTATAGACACTTTGGGGAAGCATTAAACATCCATTTCCCCTTTTGGCATCGCAACATGGAACTACAAACACTCTGAGGGAGCACTCATTCCTATCCCTCCTATGGTATTGCAACTTAAAAAGTATAATAGACACTCTAGGAAATCCATCAGTGTCCATTTCCCCTAAGGTCTAACTACACCAGGTTCCCACATCCCTATGTAAGTTCATCGTACACAAATGATATTCATCAGCCAAAGTAAACCTCAAGAACTACTTGGCTAAATAGCTTCAAATCATATCACAACATCAAATAAAACACTCCGTCCTAACGATACTAGGAATGGAAAGAAAGAATCCTAATAGAAAAAACTAGACCAAATGGTCAATACCAAAGACAACATGGGAAAACACCTCCAAATCATGGAAAAATAACCCTCTTCACAAACAAGAGCCCTAACTCAAGAAAACATGCATAGAAGGCATCAACAGGGTTAAAATACCTAAACACGCAATACCCCAATCTAGGGTATTGGTAAAATTTGCACATAAAATTCAAAGACTAACTATGTAAAGGCACAAACCACCTACCTAATCATTGTAAAATCAATATACTCTGGCTTTGGCCCTTGAATCGGCCTAGAAAAATGTAGATCTACAAAAACAGCTAAAATGTTCAACCAGGGATATCTCACGAAAGAGGATAAATCAAGGAATGAGACTCTAGAAGAAGGAAGAACTTACCATGGAGATTCCAATGCAATTGAAAATGGTTGATTCAAAGAAAATATGGCGGGTCAGGGGATCAGAGAAGAATCGTCAGCTTCAGTTGCTCCTAGAAGAGATGATCCGAGGAGAAGTGATTTTTTTTGAATGAGACGTGACTCCAGTCCGATTTAACAAATAGAAAGAAAAGTACATGGAATGTTCATTTAATGTACACGTCATGTACTTTACTTGACTGGCCCCTGCTTTAGGCGGTCTCCAAGTCACCTTACACAAACATGTACTCGGCCGTTACATGGACAACACATAGTCACCCACGACAATCGGGTACACGATGTGTACTTCAGAGTACACAACATGTACTCCTTAAATTTCTAGAAAATCCTCTTTTTCTCAAAACACTATAAAAATAGGATACATACCTGAAAAGAAGATACAGGTTCTTACAAACTTCTCCCCTTAAAGAAATTCATCCACGAATTTCCCTAAGAAGGAGGTGAAGAAGAAGAATCCTTGAACAACTCTGGCCACTTCAATCGTACATCGGCCTCCATATCCTAAGTATTGTCCTATAATCGCCCGTGATTCCATAGAACCCATACCAGAGGAACAAAATGGACACATAGAACCTTTTCACTATGATAAAAAATCTGGATATGATACTCCTCAAATGATGCGTCCACCTCTAACTCAACCTCCTCAGGTTGAAAAACATGAGATGAGTCTGAGAACTAATTCCGTATCTAAGAAACGTGGAAGACATCGTGCATAGCCCGATACATCTAAGGTAATTACAACTGATAGGCAACCGGCCTGAATCTATCCAAAACCTCAAACAGTCCAACATATCTCAGTGAAAGCTTTCTCTATCTCCTAATCCTTCAGTGTCCCAACCTCAGTGTGACATGTAGAAAAACCTGATCTCTGACCTTGAACTCTAGAGGTCATCTCCGTTGATCAATGTATGAATTCTGTCATGAATGTGCAGTAGCCATCCTCTTCCAAACCAACTCTATCTTCTTTGTGGTCTCCTAGAACAGACAAGATCCCAATATAGCTATCTCTCCTACCTCTAGCCAACATAAGGGTGATCGGCATGGCCTACTGTACAAATCCTCATAAGGTTACATTAGAATAGTTTCTTGAATACTATTATTGTAGGAAAACTCCACAAGAGGTATGTGCTTCTCCCAATAACCTACAAAATATAGGATGTATTCTCAAAGAATGTCCTCCAGAACCTGAGTCGTACGCTCAGACTGACCATCAGTTTAGGGATGGTAAGCTGTACTCAGAAGTACCTATGTACCCAAGACTCTATGTAGTCCCTGACAGAACTAAGAAGTAAAATGAATGTCCCTATATGAAATGATGGAGTGTGGAACCCCATGTAAACGTACAATCTATCATATTTAAAACCTTCCCAGCTCATCAACATTGAAGGTATCCTTGATCGGTAATAAGTGGGAAACCTTTTTGAGTCTGTCAACAAAAACCCAAACTGCATATTTCCCTCAAGGAGACCTCGATAAGCCTGTCACAAAGTCCATCGCGACATCATTACACTTCCAATCTGGAATAGTTAACTGCTGTAAAATCCCTGCTGTTCGCTGATGCTCCGCCTTCACCTGCTGACAGGTGGAACACCTCATCAAAATACCAGCAACATCCCTCTTCATGCATGGCCATCAATACTGACAGTGTAGATCTCAATACATCTTGGTGACACCAGGATGAACTGCCCAAACTGAAGAATGAAAATCATGTATCAGCTCCTCGTGTATGTCTACTGACACCCATACCCGCCCATGAAAATGAAAGATCTCATCCTCACCTATGGTCCATCCAGGAATAGGGTCCTCTCATGACACACTCTCCCATAGAACTAGGAATTCATAGTCTGATAGCTTCCTCATTCACACTCAATCAATAATATTAGAGGTAGCAACTACATAAAAAAGAAATGTCTTCCCTTGTCTGTCGTGCAACTCCAAATGCATCTCAGAAAACAGATCCATAAGTTGCCACTCACTACTAGCCTCCTAAACTGCCTATATCTGAGTCCTCCTACTCAATGCATCAGCCACTGCTTTGCCTTTACCAGGCATGTAGGAAAGCTCAGTGTCAAAGGACTGAAGGTATTTAACCCACCTTCACTATCTCAGATTCAGATCACACTAAGTAAATATGTACTTGAGACTTTTTTGGTTGGTGAAAACTAAAAAATGTTCTCCCAAAAGATAATGTCTCCAAAAGTGCAGATAATGAACAATTGCAGCCAAGTCAAGAACTTGCATTAGGTAATTCCTCTCATGTGGACTCAACTGTCGAGACCCGTATGCAATTACACCTTCCCCCTACATAAGCACTACTACCATACTGATACCTGATGAATCAAAATATACAATATTTCCCTTTCCCAACTTTGGAAATACCAGTATCGGTGCTAAAGTCAACCTACTTTTCAACTTCTAAAAGGATGACTCACAAGAATCTGACCATAAGTACTTCACACCCTTCTTAGTGAGCACTGTCAGTGGCGCTGCTAAGCGTAAAAATTCCTATATGAAACATCTATAGTAACCATCCATCCCTAGAAAACTTCTTACCTCTAAGATGTTCTTCGTATTATCCTAGGAAACTACTGATATCACTTTCTTTGGGTCTACTGATACTCCTCTCTCTGATATAACATGACACCAAAGTGAATTTGGTCCGTCCAAAAGTGGCATTTTGAGAGAAAAACATATAACTGATGCTCTCTCAGTGTACTCAATATGATCTCAAGATTTGTGTCATGGTCATTTCGAGTGTGATAGTTAACCAAGATATCATCCATGAAAACCACTATGAAGGAGTCTAAGTATGGATGGAACACTCGGTTCATCAGTGCCATGAAAACTGCAGGCACGTTCGTGAGACCGAACGACATAACCACGTACTTGTATAGGCCATAACTACTCTAAAAGGATGTAAGAGGTATATCAGATGGTCTAATGTGCAACTAATGATAACCAGATCTCAAGTCAATCTTTGAGAAAACCCAGGCTCCACAAAGCTGATCAAAGAGATCATCAATCCTAAGTAAGGGATATTGGTTTTTGACTGTCAACTGGTTCAGATTCTGATAATCCACACAAAGTATGAGGGTACCGTTCACCTTCTTCACAAATAGGATGGTAAAATTACAAGGATAAGTGATAGGTCAGATGAAACTCTTCACCTGTAACTCCTTTAACTTTCTTGAGCTTCTGCAACTCTAGTGTATCCATCCTATAAGGAGTAATGGACTTCGATGCTACCCATAACACAAGCTCAATAAAAAAGTATACCTCTCCCTCCAGAGGAAAACCTGAAAAGTCCTCTGTAAAGACAAATCTGAAATGATTGACCACTATAGGAAAGTCCATCTATGAAGTCCCCTGATTATCCAGATACAGACTAACAATCTGGGATGCAACTCCTCCCAACTCATGATGCTCGGGTCCCACTCTACTCGCCTGGACATCCCATTCATCCTTATGTAGAAATGAATCACCCTCTAGTTACATGAAACTCACTCTACGATGATACTAATCGACAAAAACCTATAAGGGAACCAACCATTCCATTCTGAGAATGAAATCATAGCCTATCATCTCTAAGACATAGAGGTCCCATAAGAAGTGACATCCGGCATCCTCAAGAAGGCACTCCTTGCACTGACATACAATAACCGTTCTAGCCCCCAATAGTGTGTACTATGTCAAGACATAAGAAAAAGTAAAGATACAGAGCCCAAGGATCTCCAAAACATCAATGTATATGAAACAATGGGAAGCCCCTGCATCGAAAAGTGCAGAAGCTAAAACTGAGGAAACTAGAATCGTACCTCTAACTATAGAGGGTATGAGATCCTGCTCCTACTAGGTATAGTCCACCACAAATTTTTGGCATGTACCACATCCTTGTGACCCTGCCTGAACACCCTAAGCTGATCCACCCTGTTGTCAGTAAAAGCTTGGCGACTAACTACCACGATGACAAACTCCATCTCAGCCTAAGCAGCCAGACGAACTCCAGTTCCTAGACTGATGAGAAACTGGTGGTCCTACTCTAGAATGAGGAGTCATAGAAGAACCCCTGTCACTAGTTTTTGGTGAGAAGAACTGATAGAAACACTGAATATGACCCATCTTTCCACAATATCAACACTCAACTAGGTCTCTCCAGCAATGCAGCCACGTATGCTCGCTCTTCCTGCACTAGCAGTATACCACCTGGATACCAAAAGAAGTATCCCGCTTCCTCGGATCTCTGCACGTAGACTCTCTACGAAGCTTCCTGCTTCCAGTCAGAGGGGTACCAAATCTATATGCCAGGTCGACCTATCTCACTGCCCCAGAATCCCTTAGATTGCGCTCTGTGATTAGTGCTTGTTTGACTATAGAGGTGATGGAAGTCAACCTGAAGATGTTTACCTAAGAGTGGATGTCATGCCTATGACCATCCTCAAACTTCCTCACCAAAAATAACTCATCACCTCTTGGAATGGGTGTAAAGAACTAAAGATCTGTAAAGCAATAAGAATACTCCATGACTGAAAGAGTACCCTGCTCAAAACTCATGAACTCTCAGGCTTGGATGACCCTCAATGTCTCTTGGTAGAAGTAATCCTAGAAGGTAAACATGAACTCATCCCACTCCATAACCAATGGGAATCTTGCCTATTAGATCACATCCCACCATATCTTGGAGGAATCCCAAAGAATATATGTAGTTAGATTCACCCTCCTCTCTGGAGGAATCTCTAGATGCTCGAATATAGACAACATGGCTTCTAACCATGATTTTGCAGCCTGAGGTCCTCTATATACTAAGGTGGGAGGATGCTGCTGCTGAATGATCCACATTAACTCTACCATTTACAGGGAATGATGCTGTACTCCCCTAAAGGTATTCATAAACCTCAACAAGACCTCTCGAAACTATGCATCGACACCTGTATCTGGGATAAAAGCTGGTGCCAAGATAGGCACGACTAGAGGATCTTCTGGTATTCCATGATCAGCCATGTCCGGTGTCTAGTCACTACCCTGAATCTGGTGTATAACCATAGAACGTCACAGTGGAATGACTCTGCAAGGTCAAGTGCATACCTTAGTTCAATATTATCAAGGACTAAAACTTAGAAGTGTAAGAAAGGAACAGGAGGAGGAAAACATGCATGTTTTTCAAAATAGGGATACATGGCGTTTATGACCCCTAATGACGTGTTCCTTTAAGAATTCAAATGGGCGTGTACTCCTGCCAACCCTAGTCATGTAACACCCCACACTGCGTGTTCTCCTAAGACATAGCGTGTACCTGAATCATTTCCCCTGCCTGAGTTCTTCTACATGACTAACCCACACGGTTCTCCTAGAATGAGACTACATGGCATGTTCGTGCCAGACACAGCATGTACTAGATGGATTTCACTGATCCATGTTGTTAGTCACATGGATGGATACACGGGTTACACTACATGGTGTTTTCAATATTGACATGGTGTGCATAAAATATGTTTCATCCATCCGTGTTGTTAGTCACATGGGTGGACACATGGTTTATACAACATCGTGTGTATGTCTGGTACACGACATGTGCCACCAAATATTTCCCAACCCAGTGTCTCTGCCCACATAGGTAGTAACACTGGTAGAGACTACAAGGCGTGTACCTAAAGTACACAGTGTGTACTTAAGAAAAATATTACCTTTCCAAACAGAAGTATACATGGTGTTTATTAATCATTACACACCATGTATTCTGGGTTTTTTCTGAATAGTAAGCCTCTGAAACTACTCTAGAACCCATAAAAACACTGAAACAAACATTAAAGTGCAAAATTCCAATATGTGGGGGCCCATACTCCTCGTGAATCAAATCTTGACATCTTATACATGTCATATACAAGCACAACAGTGCAATGATACACCAAATTCCGATCCATGAGGGCCCATAACACCTCAAGAACCAAAGTTTTGCGTTCATTTGAAAAAAACCTTACTCAATCCAATACCCTATTAAATAAAAGGTATTCTATTAAGGCATCTATCACAACAACATGCATATTTATCCCAACATCTATCAAAACAACATAAAATCACTAATTCAACCTAAATGTAATGAAAAAAATGCATGAAATGTGATCTGTAGTAAGTGCCTATATGATGAATGAGATGGAATACCCTCATCTCATTAGGTTGCAATAGAAATAGAACCTCAATTATATCAATAATAACAACATAATACATGCAAATCACCCAGTGGTGAAATCAAATCAACTGTAATAATTGAAAAACTAGAAAAATCACAATATACGAGGTATATTGGATATTCCCTATACACGGGTTAGCTAATCTCAAGCATAACTTATTACTAAGTACCTATTCCTTCCTATCCCTAGCTATATGCTCCAAATAATAAGTCAAGAATAAAATAATTCATTTGATACCACTTTGTAACGTCCCGGTTCTGGGTGCCGCCCATAGGTTCCCTATACCCGGTTGGTCACATGGCCTCAAGCGCATTTCCCCAAACTCTAGAGGCTGCCGACTAGAAGTGAGGGACTTGGGTGTGATAGTGTTGAAACTATGCCCTCATTGGTAGAGTAACTCTGTAGAAAAAAATAGATAGTGGTAGAAGAAATAGTAATAATACCATACAATAGTAAACAACAGAAGACTGGAATTAACTAAACAACTGCAGCATATATATATCAATAATTTTGTATGTAACAGGTATCTAGGATAGCATCCAAACAAGTCACAATGCTGGAATACAACACTAAACCAAAATACAAAGGAAAACAAGTAAATAACTCCAGCAGCATCGTAAGCCTCAACTTGGTCTCATTCTCTCCATCTCCACAAAAATCATGTACCTGAAGTAGAAGGGTGCTTTACCTTATCTATACCTATAACAATATAATCTGTTTGGGCCCAAAATCATGACCTAAAAAGGGTGTGAGATGATTCCCAGTAGGCAACCACCTAATGATCTATTCCTAACTGTCAGTGAATATATATGGCATACAATATGAAAAATAAAGTAATAAATAAGGAAGTACTCAAAATTAAACAATCCTATAGTTCCAACCACATTCATTTACATTTATTAATTAAAAAACCAAACAATCTAAAGAAACCCTCTAGGAATTTCTCATAGTCTAACCCCTTTGGTTTAGCTTAACAAAGACTCTCTGAGGAAGCACTCACCATGAATTCCACATGTGGTCTTTTATCGGTAAACTATAAACATTATAGGGATACACTCAACATCCAATTCCCCCAGTGGTCTTGTAATGTGGAACTAAAAACACTCTAAGGGAGAACTCACATCCATTCCCCCTATGGTCTCGCAACGTAAAACATATAACAGACACTCTGGGAAAGCCCTCAATGTCCATTTCCCCTATATTCTAACTACACCAGGTTCCCACAACCCTGTGTAAGTCCATTGTGTACAAACGATATTCTATAGCCAAAGTAAACCCCAAGAAATACTTGGATAAATAGATACAAATCATATCACATCATCAGATAAAACACTCCATCCAAACAATACTTGGAATGGAAAGAAAGCAGCCTAATAGGAAAAACTAGACCAAACGGTCAATACCAAATCCAACATGGGAAAAGACCTCCAAAGCATGAAAAAATAACCTTATTCACATAAAATATCCATAAATCAAGTAAAAAATCATAATAGGTATCAACAAGGTTAAAATCCCTAAACAATCAATACCACAATCTAGGGTATTGGGCACAATTGCACATAAAATTCAAAGAATAACAACAGAAAGCCACAAACCACCTACCTCATCATTGTATGATAGATATAATCCAAAATTTTCCCTTGAATCATCCTAGAATGACATAGATCTACAAAAATGTCTAAAATGTTGAACAAATGATATCTCACAAAAGAGGAGAAATCAAGGAATGAGGCTCTATAATAAGGAAGAACTTATCATGGTGATTCCAACGCAATCAATAGAGGGTGATTCAGAAAATGGATGACAGTTTGGGGGATCAAAGAAGAATCATTGGCTTCGGTCACTCCTGGATGAGACGAGCTGAGAAGAAGTTATTTTTGTGAATGAGACGTGATCCTGGTCCTATTTAAAAAATAAAAAGAAAATTACATGGCGTATTCATTTAATGTACATGCTGTGTACTTTCCTTGACTGTCCCACACTTTAGGTGGTCTCCAAGTCATCTCACACGACCATTTACTCGTCCGTTACACAACCATTACACGGTCACCCACTACAACTGGTTACACGGTTTGTACTTCAAAGTACATGGTGTGTACTTAAATGTACATGACGTGTACCCCTTAAATTTCCAAAAAACTCCTATTTTTATCAAAACACCAGAAAAAAAGGATCCATACCTGAAAAGAAGATCTAGGTTCTTACAATATGATGATGAGTATGATATTTTACACATAGAATGATGGGTAGAACAGGTGGACTATCAAGTTATTATAGGATATGTCGAGCGCCTGCATATTAGATAACAGCCAGAGTTGGGAGGATCACATACCTTTTCTAGAGTTTTTTTACAATAATATATATCACTCTAATAATGACATGGATCCTTTCAAGGCCCTTAGAATAAGAACCTATAGGTCAACCTTATACTATACTCAGATAATTGAGACATCTATTAATGGATACAATCTTTTGTAGGAAATGATGGAGAAGGTCCAGGTGGTCAATGATCAAATGAGGACAACCTAGAGAAGGCATAAATCATAGGATGATCAGCATCGTAGGCCCTTGTATTTTGATTAGGTAGAACAAATTTTCCTTAGAGTGTCACTATTATGTTTATTTCAATGATTCAACATGAGAGGATCATGTGGGGATGGACCATTCTATGGGATCATGTGTTGTGGTAACTTGGGGGCATGGAGGAGATATCCTCATAGTGGTAAAAACAGATGTGGGGTTAGTATCACCACAATTTTTTATTGTTTTTTATTTTCAGGGAAGAAAATATTATAGGATTAAATATTTTAGAGACAATGTTTTTTCATTATAATACATTGAAATATTTTATGAAATATTTTTAGAGCCAATCATTGAAACATAGCACGATTCTGAGGCTAGGTGAGCCTAGAGTTAATTTTTTAAAATAAAAAATTTATTTTATATGAAAAGTACATATCTTTCCAAATAATATATACTATCTCTTAAAGAGAGTCTCAAACCAAAAATCATAGACCACATTTGAATTTAGAGAGTGAGATTTTTCCTATTTACGAACTAAAGTTGGTATGTGTTAGGCGTTTGGATGAGTCAGCCATTGGAAGTTGCATTTGAATTAAAATAAAATTTTAATTTATTTAGTTTTAATATAAATTACCAAAACCCAATCCTCTATAAATAAGTGGATATATAAAATTTCAAGGGTTATTATCATTACCCTAGGATTATTGAGAGGAGTATCCTTTATCCTTCAATGGAGAATTGAGATCGGATGATGACCAGAAATTAGATGGGGTTGGTTGGAAACGACTTTATTCAATAATGAATGATCTGAATCAAGGTAGGTCTCTTCAATTCTGGATTCCCCCATTTATTAAAATATTGAGAATGATTAAATTTTTTATTATTTGATCTATATTTTAATAAATATTTTTTTGATCCTGTGTATCAAATTATATTTCTCTATTTAATTTATTCTTTATTATTCCATGTTTTTTCACTTGGGATATTACTGATTTATGATCATTTTATAGAAACTCTTGTACAATGATTGATACACATTTTTTTGTGATATTTCCCCCATTGTTATTTTCATTTTTTTACCATTGGCCTATGGGGTCATGCTTCAACTTTTCCGGGTGGGTTTGAGTGAAATAAAACCCCCTAGATTTTCATTAGATTCATATGTGATGAAAAAAATTGGAAAATTGAGAATGGATTGGGATAGATAATATGATATTAGTGATTAATTGTGAGGATCTTGGATCTGGGAAAAATATGCAGTGGCATGGTAGGTGCATAAGGTGGCGACAACTTTGACCAAAGAACTAGGTTCTGATATCTAGCAACTGGAGGGTCATAATTGATGACCGATGGATTTTTCCTCCACATTTGAGAGATAGAAAAGGTGATTTGTGATGATAAAAATTGTTTAGGAAGTCAAATTAGGATTTCTATATGTTTTGTGAAAAACCTTATTACATGTTGTGTAGTTTAAATAACAGATGCATGTCATCCCCTGATGGTGGCAGTTATGGTTTTTGGGTGAGGTAAATATCAAACGCCTTGTGGGACCCCAACACATTATGTTAATCATTAATATCAATATGATAGTTAATTGATGAGTACATAGACAAGGAAAATTCCAAGAAAATGACGTGCATGGGAACATGGCTAATAAACATAGGCACAACCAGGAGAGGATAAAAAGTACCCATGTGTCCAAGACACACTATGTAGTACCCTTACATGTCATGTATTGCTGCATCACTAGAGATCCATGTGATGGTGAGAACATATCCTGGTTGAGGAGTGGGGTTACATGTAGTTTGGACCCCCTTACACACCATGTACATCTTGAGAGTCTTGTAACCCCTCGTATCTCCATTGCTTTTACTTGGTTTTGGCCAGTGTATAACCTATCCAATGTTTTTTCCACATATAACATGATAGTGGTCATTGTAGTGGAATTTTAGATATGATGCATATTTTCATGAGTATGACACTACTTTAGGTGATGATCGATGATGTTAGTGATGAAGAAGGGTCCTCAGAGAGAGGCTGAGGTTCGTAAACCCCCTTTCATACTAGTGTGTGGGTCCCCCATGCACCTCTATATACTGAGTGGTACCCACATGATGAAATATGGATCAAGTACTCTATATATTTAGTAGAACACCTGATTTTTTAGGGCTTGGGTACTCTATCTACATAGTGGAACCACCTGATGTACTTGGGCATGGGTCCTCTATATATTGAGTGGTACCTACTAATAGATTGGGGAACATATCCTCTATTTATTGAGTGGTACCTAATGAAGAAGTAGGGAACATTCAATCTATATATTGATTGGTACCACTTAACGGTCTTGGGAGTGGGTCCTCTATTTACTAAGTGGTACCCCCTAATGGGAAATGAAATGGGTCCTCTACCTGGAGATTTCTCCACCATGACTTTTTGTCACAATGGAATGGTGTGGGTCCTCCACACAGTTACTTATCCCAGAAAACATGTGAGATGTTGAGAATCAATGGTGGAAAATTTGGAATTGTTGGAAGAATCATCGTCTTGAGTTGGGATATGAAACAAATATCCTCTTTCTATCTCATCTAGGATTCTATTATGAGAATTCCAATATTTTTTTTGGATTTCATTTCCCTCTTTCTTTAGGTTGAGATGAATTCATCTATCATGTATCATATTCCCCCCTACATTTTTTTGGGGAGTCCTACTAGGCATGTAAATACTCACCCATGATATGGTATTTCCCTAATATGTTGTGTCTTATAAAAGTGATGGATAAGTTGTCGATGATTTTAGAGGAGAATAGGGATACCCTAGTGACTTTGACTTAGTATGGGGGTCGGAGCATGGAGATATGAATTTAGACTCTCTTAACTTTTCTTTTCTAGACACTGTCAGGTTGGAACATCTATTCTGGTTGGGCTTGTATATTTCTAATTTAATTTTTGGATTGCACATTCACAATATTTTTCATTACTTAGTGATTATCCTATGCATGGTTATTCTTTATATTCTATGATTTTTTATTACTATTCATTTGTACTTATGCATGGATAGGTTTGGTTTCATGCCTATGGGTAATTTAGGAAAATGCCTCCCATATTAGTTATGACATTCAGTAATTTTTTACAACTGTTGGACTATGGATGTGGGATTGGGATTTTTTTAACTCGATGTTTTGTCGGCCAGGCGAGCCCTGGTGGGTCTATTCATGATGGTATTTTTGGAAATATACACCACCTTTCAATAATTGTAAGTAAATCATAAATAAAAAGGATACAAAATTGAGAAATAATTTATAGTAGAAGAGATGAGGTTGATATACACATAAAAAAATCAATGAAAAATAATTATTTATGTTATTAGGCCTTTTACCTCTTAAGTGAAACATTTTTACCAATTTGGACTTTACCACAACAACTAGTTTTACCTATGTAATTTATTGTTTATTCTTAATATAAAATATAACTTATTATATAATTTAGACCAAATGATTGAAAATTTTAAATAATTTTTTTATTTAATTATTAAGTGTGATAAAAAGAAATTTTAAAATATTATACGTATAATGTATTACAAATAATTGTTTTTTTTGAAAATATATAAAATAAATTTATAAATTTCATTTTTTTTGTAAATTTTAAAAAAAATTCTTAAAAAAATAAAATAAATTTTAAAATTACTTTTTTCTTATAAAAAGGTTGTATAAATTTTCAAATCTATCATATATACTAATGATGTCATAAAATTCATGTTATTTTTAGAATCATCACTTTTCACTATTCCCTGAAAAATAAATATTTTTTGAAAAATAATAAAAAATAATCATAATATGATATTTTCATTATAATTAAAAATACAAGTTTAATTTTTTTTTTCATATTATCATCATAGAAACTATAGTTTTTATTGTTTAACTAGTAACATAAAATATAGTGAAATACTATTCTAATAATAAAAATACATTTTGTATATTCAATAATATCTTTCCTATAATACAATTCTAATTTTTGAAATATAATTATTTGTTAGAATAAAGTGAATATTACAAAAAGTACTTTTTATAAAGTATAAAAATTGATGATATATAAATACATATAAATATTTTATTATATTTTTATATAATCTTGATTTATACTCACATATCCCATTATGATCTCTATATAATACGAATGCATCAGATAATCTCTAGTTGAAGTTTCTGATGGCAGTTTAGCTAGCATGTTCCTTCCATCAATCTCCAGATGCATAAACTTTTCTTGTATATGGTTTTGACTAGACCATTATTTATATAGATTCACGAGGTCTTATTCAAGGGAAAACCACAGTGAATCTACCACCCTACTGAGTAAAAAAAGGCTTCATAAGGAATTATTCTACTACTGGATGCCAATCCATCTTATTTTTTTTATTAATTTTTGACATATTAGTAAAATAAATGGAAATTTTTTTACAATAAAATTTAATATTCAAAATATATCATGGTTTTTCACTTTAGGGTGGTTTTAATTTTCAAAAAAAAGTTAAATACAATAAATTAATTTATTGATAATATATAGTGAAATACCATGTTTTCATATAATAATGAATAAAAAAATATTTATTGATCCCATATTAGACCATTTTTAGGGAATAAAATCCCTCACACTCATTCTTTTTTTTTAATTTTTTTGTATAGATTGTGTTGTTGATATTTTTTATTGACATTGTTTCATTCTGTTTAGGTGTATGAATATTTAAGGTAATATAGGTTTTTTTGGGTTCATTTTAAATATAAATGAATGTTTTTTCATGGTAACTAGGTAGACCATGTGGCATGTATGTTAATCCTTACAAGTGGTAGGTAATAGTTTGTGAGGCCGCCTAGTGGGTATGCAATTATATAGGAGTCCAACAAAAGGTGAAACATTAAAAGAATCTCATTAAAGGAATTGTGTGATAGGGGTACAATACTTTGGAAGGCCATGGTAGTAGATTCACCAAAATAAGTTCATAGGACCAAATAGTAAGTTATAGGTTGTAGGTGATAAAATTAGAAAGCCCTTGATGAGTGATGTACATGAAAAGAAAAATAATTATTTTATGATTACTAGGTTATTCATGGGTTAATTTACTATATAAGAAACCCCTAATCATTTCATTAAGAAGATAAAAAAATTATCCTTGAGAATCATTGCTATAAAATTATGAAAATATATATTGATATTTTCATGATAAAAGTGAGTAGCGAAGGTGATCCATATAAGTGGATTATGGAGGAAGATGTTTATGAGGGTAGTGCACAGTGGAATCTCACATAAGTGGTTGACATAGATGGAACTAATATTAGGCTTTTTATATAGGAGGATTATGATAGAGGAATTCAATGAGTAAGATACTTGTAGGATTCATATCATAATGAGATTCTCACCAAAGAGGTTCATGATGGATAGTGTTCCACCTAGGGGGATCACAATGTCTGCCTGGTGACTGTTGTGGGTAGATTATGGAGAAGAGAAATTTCAGAAAGGGTCTTCCAACATAGAGGGATCAACATGGAAATGTTCATTTCATCTCATAATTGAAAAATAATCTCCATGGCACACACACAGAGGTGTTAACTAAATTTTATATGATTCATAATAAGGGAATAATATTCTGAATAATTAGTGTTTTAAATTGAGTTGTGTGATAAGTGAGTACTAAAAGAGTGAGTAGTTTTAGTCCCAAAGTGACATGGGTTGTGATCCATAAATTATAAAAACCTTACAATTTAGTTTACTATGATATGTTAGAGCATCACAATTACTTTTCAATAGCTAGCCCGATTAGGGTGAACCAAGAATTTTTTTTTCTTTAAAATTTTATTTATGATTATATATTACTGCAAGAAGAAGATAGAAGTTAGTTTTTATTAAAAAATGAAAAATATAAGTAGGGAAAATTTTAGATCATCATACCCTAATTAACCCCTGTTATGGTATTTAAACTAGTTAGGCCAAAAATGTATCATATATAAAGGTTAATGTTAGTAAATCTCTCTTGGAGAAAGTGATGATACATGTCAAACTGGATGATTACAATATTCAAGGGAAATAATCTTAAATTAATAAGGAATCATATATAGACCTATTTTAGTTATTTAATCATGAATGTTTGTAAAATTTTAATGAAGCAGATCTCAGTCACTATAGACAACATGTCATTATTTGGGGATGAGTTAAGAGAACTAAATGCTGTTGATGGAGGAATTATTTATTTAGGGGTAAAAATATCCAAAAAAATCTATTTAAATGTTATATCTTGTAAATAATCTCACACCATATACAAAAATAAGATAAAAATCAATTAATGTGAGGAACCATGGGAAAATTATTTGGACTTTCAGATACACACATGTTTATCATTTTACGTGCTCACTAATCAGTTGTATATAATTTTAGAATACATGTATAGTTTTAGAGATAAAAATGATGGTGTAATAAATGACATGTTCATATTTAGAATATTCCACCTTGGTTTAATCTGAAATATTATGTAATATAGGAATATTATCTATAGGATCTGATATGGAATTGTTTGTATAATAATCTTATAGCATATGACATAAAAAATGTTGATAACATGGATATAAAATGAATAAAACTATATAAGTGATATTCATGGACTTGAAGGATATCACCATGGATGATGGATTCATAGAATATATGGTGGATGAAGTAATATAATTCCATTACTCACATTAAATAATTTTAAAAAGAAATATTAAAGGGAAACTTCAAGTCGTATGATTTCTACATGGAATGGTTGTAAAATTTATAACAATGTTTCCAAATAAAATTCAATATGATGATGAAACTAATTAAATTACAATGAATAACTATTTGTCCAATTCCAATTATAGGTTAAGTATTAAACATAATTTTTTAAAGAATAAGAGACTACTTTCCAATGAAATAAGTTCTAAATAAAGTGAGGTACAAGAAATTTAAAAATAAAAAGACCATAAGGAAAATATTACGCAGATGTTGTAGAAATTTCCTAGACAAAAGAAGATAGCGGATATGATTAAGGAGAAAAAGTTGGTTGATTTTATATTTAGGTTGATGTAGTGGCCTATATTTATGAGATATAATTTTGGTTAATCTAAGATGGAGCAGTAATAAGGGGAGAAGTTTAATCTAGAGAAAAAAATTGAATATCTAAAATATGAAAATCTAGAAAACTTGGAGATGATATTGTTTATATCTATAACTTTCAATAATAAACCTGTATTAATAATGCATTATCTTAGATATTGAAATATTAGGTAAAAAAATTAATGAGAATAATGAGGAGGTTAATGGATAGTGATGAAAAGGATAAGATCAGGAGAGATTCTTGACCCCAATACTGAAACCTATAAATAAGATGAAATAGGAAACTTGAAATGATAATATGGATCATGGAGGTATAAAAACAAGAAACGGGTTACCAATAAGAGAAAAAATCATATATCATGGAAAAGGATTGTATTGGGTATGATCGTAAAATGAAAACAATGATGGTTGATGTGATACTATAATAATCCATACCAAATATGAATGTTTATTTGATCATGACTCAAAATAAAAATATTAAGAGAAACCACAGGACAACTAGTGCTATCACAATGATAGACATAAATGTGACTCAAATTATTTGTTATTGTCTGGGAATGATAAGAAATTACCAAATTTTATATTTCATAACCAAATGGTACCAAAAGGAATAATATCCTCAATTTTATTAGAGTAGATATAATTAATCTTGGAATTATTTCAATGGTCACTATTTCAAGTATAAATGTTATAGATACATGGAAAAATATTTCTTATAAAAAAATCAGAGGAATGTATGGAATCCAAAAGTGGTCACATACATAATCTTAAGGAAGCTTCATATTGTTTTGGTTTTTGGAACTTTACAATAGATGAAATTATAACATGATTTTAAATAAGGATCTTTTAAAAGGAATAAATAATGTCATTTAAGGTTTCATTATAATTGAAAATAATGAAGGCCTAAATATTAATGGCTCCAAGAAATTCAAATTTTTGGAAAATTATACGAGTTACATAGATTTCTTGGTTGTTGAAATTATTAGTCACACAATTACAAGTATTAGTAAACTATGTGACCCTATAAATGTGATGATGTTTACCTAGAAATAATATACCAATAAGGTAAATGGTGGCGTTGTTGTTTTAAGGGGATGCACATCATGTGGAATCTCTATCTATTCAGTGGAGAAGAATATATGATATTTATAACCAAGGAATAATAAAGAAGGTTGTTGATACTGGGGACTATCTTCTTGATCATATCAGAATTGGAAAATCATTTTAAAAGTGATGAAGCTCATTATTTTATAGATTAATCACTAGATCATACACATACATGTTACACTTATATAAAGGGAATGATTACTCAAAATATATTCAAGGATAAATATAAAAAGTTTGCAAAAGTTCTTCAAATAGTTCAATTTAATGTGTGTGTATCCATATCAACATGAAAATTTTATTAAAAGAGATACCATATTATTTTCAATATGAATTTATATGGAATGGTTGTGATTTTGGCCATCACTAATTTTTTGACCAGTTTATTTGAATAACATAGTATCATAGGGAGACTAAAAAGTTTCTTGAATATAAAATTTTGGAATTAAGAACTTATAATGAAATGAATATTTCTAACAAATATAAGAAGGATTATCTTGAGAATAATAAAATAAGGCATTTAGTTTCTATAATGAGCACTCCACATCAAAACTATGTGTTTTAGAGTAAAAAATGGATAATAAAAAACTTGCCCATAACAATTCTTATTAAATATAATAGACCAAATATT
This sequence comes from Viscum album, assembly GCA_963277665.1. Lineage (NCBI taxonomy): Eukaryota > Viridiplantae > Streptophyta > Magnoliopsida > Santalales > Viscaceae > Viscum > Viscum album. Next base: position 855,556,666 of record OY728155.1, on the reverse strand, counting down.
TTTTAGAAGGAAGTGGTCTTGAAATTGATTGATAATTATAATAGAATTTATTTTTATTTGGAAAAATAAAAGACTCTATAGAATATATGGTTTGGATTGAATCTGACCTTAAAATAATTTTGAATCATTGATAGTATGTGTTTCATTTTTAATAAGGCAAAATATAAAGTATTTTAATCATATAGAGATGAATGGATATTACCTGGATACACATATAAAGTATAAGTGTATAAGTTCTTAGATAAGTTGATATGAATTGTTTTTGAAAGAAATGAAATCATTGATGAATATAACATGAAGAATCAACAACAACATAGTGGGGAGTTTTCTAATGAGAGTTATTATGATGAAAGTAGTTTAGAGGGAGACAAATACTAACTTTAAATAAGATACAACTGATTCTAATTATATTTATAAACATGTATCGATGCAAAATGATAATATTCATGTCGAATATGATAGGAATACTATCATTAGTGATTAAATTATGATAGTTAAATGAGAAAAATGAAACCTCTATAGAAAAATATTTCATATCATAGGTCGAAAAAAATGTTTCAAAGAAGTGGTTTGAGATGAGAATAACCTTTTGGTGAGTAATAAAGAGCTTGAAAAAATTGAGAATAATCAAACATTAGTTATTTTTCAAGTCTGATATACACAAATTTCATTAATACCAAATGTGTATTCCATAAAAAGATAGATTAATATTGTGTAGTGATTCAAAATAATCCATGACTCATCTGTAAGGGGTATTTACATATTAAGTGTATCTTTATTTTAAAAAATTTCAACTATGTCTAGGGTGGATACTATTCAACTATTCAAAAACCATTGTGGTTAAGAAAAAATTCAAAATATTTTAGATAAAAATCATGTTATAATTTCTTCATGTATTTCAAGAAGAAGAGTTTCACATCAAATAAATATATGGTTTTCCTATCCATGAGGATGTGAATAATTTTTTTTATAAAAATACATTGAATGGGATGAAAAATTCACAAATATAATTGTATTAAAGTCTTGGTCAATATGTGAAAAAACTAGGATACCAATATGTTGGATTTCATTACAGTATTTAATTCAACAATGGACATGATTAAAGGATGATATTACATGTATTTGTCGATGACATAGTCCTAATTGGATCAAATGAAACACAATTAATATTGTTTGAAAGATTCATAATGTGTGAGTAAAATGTGACGATGATTAGAGAGATCACATTTTTATTTTGATCTACAGGTAACTCAAGGAAGTGGAGATACCATCATCTCTCAATAAACATATGCTAAGGATGTCATGAGATGATTTGGAATGGAAAATTATAAGGTTATGATAACTATAGCTACTACCTAGATAAATTTTCCAAGGGACGATGTTGGTATATTTTTTGATGTCATTGAATATAGGAATATAATTGGAATAATATTATACATAGTACAGACATGAACCTATGTCGTATTTTCAACAATTAAGGTGTCACGATATCAAATTGAACCCAAATATAACTGATTACATGTATTAAAAATTATATAATGGAATTACAAAGAAATTATTGATACCATTTATCTACATAAAAAATCATCTTTAGAAGGGTTATTTTAATATATTGATATACACCGGTCCAGTTCAATGGATGATAAGAATTCAACACAATGTTATGTATCTTAACTTAGAAGATTGTTTATTTCTTGGATTACCAAGAAGCAAGACTATATTTATCTAATAACTATAGAATATGAATATATTATAGCGTATCAATCATGATCATAGTTACTATTTGTGAAAAAATGACATGAGGACATTGGGGTTTAAGTATAGTCTCAAACCACAATCATTTTTATTAAATCAAGTGATATTAATATTATTAAAATATATTCAATCACATAAGAATAGACGATATTAAAATAAATAACAATTTTATCAAATATATAATTTATCATGGGTTGGTGAAGTTAGATTTTATTTCAAAATAATATTATGTCTCATAAATCATGACCACATTCACACCCAATAATCCATATGAATGAAATCAAATGGATATCAGAGCCCAATAAGACCACCATGAATAAGTAGTGTGGATATGAAACCCCAATCCATAAGGTATGTCAATAAATTCTATATGTGTTGATAATTGTTAGTTTTCTATTGTAGGAAAGAGCATATTGACCTTTGGGTTCATTAAAAATTAGAAAAAATCAGTTCCATAGGTAGAGATGTACTTCCTGAAACTATTTATAGGGGAGAGTATGGTTAAGGTTAGTTAGATAATTTATACATTTGACTTATTATGTGGAAACTATATATTTGTGGAGTATTAAATATATAAATTTGATGTTTAAGTTGTAATTTATATGAAGATTTATCACAAAAGGATGACGTCTAGATTCACGATGAAAGCTTTTTACAATGAGTGGTCAGGGAAGTTTTATTCTAGGAAGCTATATTATGTGAACCAATTATTTTATTCTTTTAAAGATATGTAGTATTATTATATAAGTGATTCATTTGTGATATTTTCTTGTAAATATTTTTTCTCACACTAAGTTTATGTCACATAGTCTTTATGTATGTGTTGAATAAGTATTTGAATATCATTTGAAGTAATATAATGTGAATGGTGGTAGAAGTAGAAGGTGAAAAAATGTTTTAGCCACAAATATTTTTTGATTTGTGATAATGTATTGTTAGAAAACTAAAATAGGGATATTTGTTTTGGAAATAACTCAATCAATATGAAATTTTAGGGTTTTTGGTTACTTATATTTGTTAAAAATATTAGATGATAGTGTTATACAATGTTTTCTACATGAGAAATTGTTTGGAAAAATTTTCATGTAGTAACATGATGAACCACATGATATGGGGGTCATGTAGTGAAAATTATGGGAGAGAGTTCACGATACCACCCAATGGGATTTAATCATTAATTTTTCATACAGTAGGTGACACCATGATGGGATATTTTTAAAAGTAGAGCACAACACATGTCCTTCTCTTAGAAATTTTATGGTAGGAAAATAAATTAATGATGTCCGTGGTATAATATAATTAGAATGCATGTGTAATTTGAAAAAATGAGGTAGAATATGAAGAGTGAAGTATGAAAAATTATAGGTCAGTGCATTCATCACTATCAGGTTTTCCTGTTTCTCATTTCTTATATAAGGATCTCCCATTAACTTTATTATGGAAATAGAAAATTCTATTAGGGGATCACCACATGATAATTACTCAAGGATTGAAGAGGTTCATGTGTTATGTGAGTAGAGATAGTGATTTGAGCATTTTGTTTTAAGAAGAATAATGTTGTGATGGTAGTGAACTTTGGTAGCTATCATAGTTGGTTCACATAGAATGAATTTATAGGATTTTTTTCTCTTTAGCGGTTTTCAATGGAGGCAGTCTACACATGATATATGTGGAGGACACAAATTGTGATGGAATTATCACCCAGGAGGTGCATGGTGAATAGTTTTCCACCCTAGAGGTGTGTAGTGTCTATGGGGTGAGAGCATTATGAGAAGTACATAATAAAGAGAAAGTTCATAGTATTTTTTTCCATATATATGGGGATACCAGGTGAAGGGTATTTAAGATTTTATATGGAAAAAATCTTCATTACCCACACAAATTGGACTGAATAAATCATAGATGATTCATAATATTAGAAAAATCTTATGATGGAGATGCATATTCACATCAGTTCATAGAGTAGTGAAATATCAAAGCATGAGTAGTTTTAAACTAGAACAGACAATGAGCCACTTTGAATATTGTTATATTGTACCCTTTAGTGGTCATTTGTACATCTTCACATCAGAATTTTATGCTATTTATACTAGTCCAATTCAGGTGAAATAAGTAAAATTTATGTGTCTCTTCATGCTTTCATTTAAAATTATATATTTTTGGGAAAAGAATAGAGAATGGAGTTTTTTTAAGAATGAAACAAGATTAATAGGGTAATTATATTAATTCATCATACCTTGATTCTCCCCCCATTATATTTATCATAGTGGGTCCAACCACTATGATTTCATCAATACCTTTTACCTAGAAAGTTTCAGAACTCGAGGCTTCACCTATCTCAGTCACCATACCCATTGGTAGACTGTATAATGAAACACTAGAGGAAAATATACCTCTAGATACACCTTAGTGCTAGTAGGATAATCAATAACCATAGAGGGGGAATTATAGAATTGAAATGATAACACATTTATTGATAATTCAAATTATTTAGTATAGAATACGATTAAAATAAACTCAAATAAATAAGAAAGTAATGTATATTTCATCACCAAAGCCCCATAGTAGGTGGATTATTTTCTTCATTGGACATCAGACCACATAATTAGATAATGGAATTACTATGGTGTTTGATCAGAAATCTACTTTAGAAGCATAACCACATGAATTATACCTTCCATCCACCTTTATTGGTTTCCCAAATTCCATTTTTGAATTTACACTTGTGGATTCATGAAAAGAGATTTTTTAGAATTATTAATGACCTAGATATGTGAATAAACCTTTATAAGTTAAGGATTACATCAGATAGAGTGATTTACCTAGATTATTCTCAAGAAAATGTATTCCTTTTTTAGAAGAAGAATCAATCAACTCTATAGTACATAAACAAGAGTCTATGTCATTAGACTCCCTTAGATATGCTTCCCTATCATGAAACATACCGATGTGCAACAAACCACTCTAACCATTACTGAGTTTCTTAATAATCATTGGATATAATCATCTATTAATGAAATATCATTTTACTCACCAATATGACAGTGTATCTATAAAAAGAATGTTTTCTAGTCTTATCGACTAAGGAGTTAAACTTGAAACCATAACTGACCAAAAATTTGGTAGGATTATCCCAAATGTCCTAATTTGTTCTAATAATTTCTCTATAAATAATCTCGGATAGAGTGAATCCTATATCCATGATATTTATAGGAAAATAAAAACCCCATTCAATTTTATGATGAATTGATTTTTTTCTCCACTTACACACCAGATATAGCTATAACAAACCCATATTGTTCACTCAAAACATAAAAACACTTCATGGGACTTAAATTATCAAAAAGAATACCTAAAATTATAGATTAACCAAGATGAATATTCAGAGGCCTTAAAGCACCCTCAGTGGACACATCTTCTTCCACAAGAGTTCTTATTCTCATAAGTTCTATTTTATTAAAAAAAACACACAATATTCTATTTTTACCCAAAGCATGCTTCATTGATCTTCCCATGTCCCTAGTTTCCTAATAACTACTCTAGGAAGTTAACTTTATTTCAATATAAAAAAATACACTATTATATTTTATTAAGATTGGTTATATTTATCTAAAGTGATATATTAGTTCTCATTCATATACTTCCTCTATACTATAGAAACTTTAACTTATAGGTTAACCATGTACATAGTTTTGATAAAATATACTATGTTAGTCTCATGAAACTATAATCTAGGATATTATAATCACAAATGATTTACATAAATCTTTTCATGAATTCCCATTAATAAATATTGGTTTTTGTAATTTTTTTGAGAATAATAAAGTAGATTGAAATAATATGATATCTATCATAGTTATTTTTCACAATTTAAGGTTTTATGAAAAGAGGGAATCCCTTAGATTTTAAAAAAGTGATCATTGTCTTCTCTAGGGGTCATCCCCCTATTTATAGAAAATGGGTTGACCAAAGTTGTGTGGAAGTGGAGGTAAATTTTTTCCAATTTTTGTGTTTGTCTGTGAATTTGATCTTCATTTGGAACCATAAATCCAATTTTATAAAAATAAATTAACATATAAAATAGTTTCTAGGAATGATCCAAGACATAGAAAAAATAAAATATGGCGTTCTGGAGGAAATTTTAAATTATTAACACTGAGTTGTGTGATTCGTTAATGAGAGGTTCCATAAAAATCTTTATATATGTGATAATTTATGAGATCTTTGAGATTGAGCCTATTTCCTAGAAATAAAACATAGAATTTTTTTTATGATTTTAAAATTGTTCTTTTTATGCTAATGCTCTCAGCTCATGAAACATAGACTTTCATAGGATCACATAACATGGAACCTCTATGGTTTTCAGTATGTGGTAAACTTATCCAATTTTTCACGTGAATGTAGTTCAATGTATTGGATCATTCTTGATATGGTTTCACCTAACTCCAAATCATGAAGAAAATTGTACAAAAAATATACAAAAAACCACACAAGTCATGGTTTCATGGAACTCCAATATTTCATGAATTCTATACGATATACTATTATTTAATGCACACATTTATCAGAAATTTTTGTAAAAAATTTGAGTGCACATGACACCTTAAATCTTATGATCTAGTAATAATCGATTACATTATATTCATAGAATTGGACTTGTGGCCTTTAACACTAGATCCCTTTCCATTAAGAGTGGTCTGGGTATTATTCTAGTACTATTGTATTAAGAATAGGTTCTCTCACCCCTAGACCCATTCAACCATTCATAGTTTGGGTAATATTGATTCCATTATCTCCTAAGCATAGGTTGGGTAACATAAGTTATGCTTAAACAACACTATGTATCCTTTCTACATCAAATAATTTCCTGATAAAAATATTGTGCAATCCCATAGTCTATCTCTTCATGTTGTATCTTTTTCATCACAATCATCCATACTACATAATATTAAACTACATGAAATGGTCCTACCACAAGAACATATATTTTTTAATTCAAAATATATGGATTTTGAATCATATTAACCACATGATACATAGGGCACCATAATGAGGTTAAATCCAATAACATAATCAAAATTTTCATCCCATCCCCCATTAGAGAGATATAAAAATCCATAACTTTATAGAAACTAAAAAACCATATAATGTTTCCCCACAAGATATTAAACCTTTTCATAACCATATATGAGTATTGTTAGACGATCCATCCCCATTAGACATTAACCAATTACCAACCTCATGTAATAAGAGTAAGTGGATCCTTACCTTATGTGATAAGAATAAGACACCCTATGTAAAGAGAATATGACGAGGCTAATACCATAATTTATCTGAATATTATCCATCCTCATGAAATGAGCATGTGGTATATTTGGTTAATATAATTGGATTCCTTATGTGATAAGAAAAATATGCATTATGTGATGAGAATAAGGAACCTATGTTCCATGAACATGATCTTTTAACCTATTTCTTCACCGTTGAGCTGATGATTTGACATCCCCTATATAATGGGAGACAAATTATTCTTTTGAATAACATGTGAGTCCTCATACGATGACTATAATAATCTTGTGTGATTGTTAAAGTATATCAACTTATTACCCTTAAGTGATGCAATACAGATTCTAACTTAATTATTTGATGAGAATATGATGCCTTATGAGATGATTATATGTTTCTTAGTGCCATCATCACGAGATGACGAGGGTTACCCACTTGAGATATTTGATGTGAAAAACATAGAATACCTCATGGATTTCCCTAATTATGGAAAAAATTCAAATAAATCCTAACATACATAAATTATTCATAATCTTTGACCACTTTTTTTAAAACCTGTTATGGAAACTAGCGATGTAATTTACTAGTTTCCACTTAAATATTATATTGGGAACTTAATTCACATATAGGTAATAAATCTATAAGGGAGGCTGTGACTAGGGTACTAACTCCATGGAGGAAAGGGTTAACATCCCAATATACGTTTCTAATAATTTAAGAAAATTCATCAACCCTAGTAGTGAAATATCTCTTGAATTTGGAAGGAAGGATTGTGAAACATGGATTGTGACCATCCGAGGAACAACTATGCTCCTAGTGGAAAGAATCTAAAAATAGTTTTTACCTCCATTCTATAATTTATTCACCATATCCTAAGTTAATACACACTAATTATAGAATAGGAAACCATCTAGAATGTATGAGTAATCCTAATAGATAATGGAAATATGTACTTGAAATAACAAATTAATGAAAAAATAAAATAAAAGTATGGAAACCTCATTATTATTGAAGGATTAAATTATATGATGCATAAAAATAATATTCATGTTATGTATCACTTTTAAAAAGTTAATGTTTATAAAAGTTTCCAAGTCCCAAAAAATTTGAGAAACATAATTTATTTAAGGATATAAGAATCATAATTCCATATTGTATTTGGTTATTGTTTTATGAAATAAAACTCTAATATTTTATCCTCAAGTGGAATGAATCACGACATAAGGGGAATGTGTTGTAATTTTATAGAAGAAATTTTCCCCATATCACTAAATGTTTAAAAGATCACATCATAGGCTCCATAATATTTATCCATTTTTTTGCATTCATAAATTCATCACTCGAACATATCTGAAGGAAACTTGGGAAATTCTAGTGATTTTAGATTCTGGTTCCCTATTTTCTTAGTGATTATAAATTAATTATGCTAGGATATGGTATAGTATAGTTAATCTACTTATCAAAACCTCTAGATCTTCAATTTTGATGGAATTTTTGGTGTGTTAATTATAATAAAAATTAATATTTTATTCTTTATGTGTCCCATATCTCATCTATCTCATATTAATAATATGGAGAAGTGGATAAATAACTTTAATTTCCTCAATGATTTATCATATCACATGATGTGTTGTATAGTTAGTGGTTTAAGTCCTCCAGGTGCTTCCTCCCATGCAATACCCTATCTTTTATTGATATTGAACTTATTAATGATATAATTATTTATCAATACACCTCTATGTATTACATATCTTTCACCTCCCTAAAAGAGATCTCTAGTATTAATTTTGTTCTTATCAGGATCAGGTGATTGTTGTGGTATGAAAATTATTTGTTTTATTTATTAATTGATTTATATAAATCATGTTGTGACATGAATCCTATGTTGTTGTGTGATAAATTCATAATTATTAATTCATAACTCCATATGAAATCTAAAATTGTGTGATGGAATAAATAGTAATATAAGATGATATTTTTGAAACATTTATAACTCAAATGGTACTTTTTCATGTTTTGATGTAAACTATTGTGGGATTAAATCGTTGAAATTCATTAAAAATTCATCAAACTCAACAAAATTACTTTAACTGATTTGTTTTACAATAAAGCATTAAAACACACATAATTATTTCATATTTGAACTATATAATTATTAAAATAATTGAAACAATTTTATTCACTAAATAAGATTATCAATTAGGCCACGATGATGTAAAAGTCACCACCCCATAGTCAATTTCTTTAGTTGGACATCAATAATACGTCATGATGCTCTTATAGAATAATATATTATATAATTTAGGTAATTTTATTTAGGTAATTATTATATTATTTTATTATTTGACACCCCATATGATGTTGTGTATTGAGAGACATATTTTCTTAAACTTTTCATTGTTTTTCATTATTTAAATACAATATAAATTTATAATTTTAAATGCATTAATAATGTCATGTAGTTTTAATTAAAAAATGAATTTATTTATAAAATGTATTAATGTTATTATTTTAATTTCATTATTAATTTTTCAACTAATTTGGACAAATAATATATTTATTTTATGTTTTTGTTTAGTAATATATTGAAAAAGTTAGAAAAATAATTTTTCATTAAAGAAAAACGAAAATACTATTTTTGAATAAAATATACATTATCCCTTGACCATATGTAAAGGCTCAGTGGACACTCTAGATAGGTAATCCCAACACAAGCATGGAGATTTTTCAATGGAAAAATATTATACCCCCCATAATAAAATAATGTGTTGGGGATGTATATAGATAGAAATGGTAAAATATATCTAATGTAATTGGTGGTACTAACGGAAGAAGTGTAGAAGTCAAGAATAAGTTATACTGATATACCTAGGGTGGTTTGGGGGGAAAAAATTAATCTATGATGTTTCTTTGTCTAGTAGAAAACAAACATGCCCTGCCAAAGATAAGTCTATTGTGGGAAAACATGATTTTATTACTATAGAAAAATCTAGGCAATCGATGTTTATAGATTTCATTCACATAATGAAATAGGGATAATAACATAAAAGGTTTAGGGTGGAAGAATTCTGTATATAATAGGCTACACCTAGGTGTATAAACTAGGACCCTTACCAGATAAATTTTTGATGAGGGTAGAGTCTAAAACAATTGTGGCTAAACAATTTAAACAGGTAGCACATCACATTCTTAAAATCATATACCCAATACTACTAATATATAAAATAATACATTAAACCATTAATTATCTTTATAAACACCCTATTCCACATAAAATATCCCTTGATGGAACACCGCTAAACAGAAAACCTCTTAAAAGATCACTCTTGGATCATTTATTAAATATTATGTGACATTGAATACATGCGTCAACCATCACAAAAAATTGGCCAAACCATATCTATATGAATCCTTCATCCCACTAATGTTTCATACAAACAATAAATGATGTGTATACTATCTATAATGATCCATATATTATAGATTAATATTCCTTGAACATTTTTTATGATACATGTACTACATGTGATATTCTAAAAGAACTCATTTTTTTGGGAAATGTATGAAGATATACCTTACTATAATGTTTATAATATAAAAAATAAGACTCATTTATAGGGTTTCTCATAAATTGATTAATTTTTGGATTTCTAGTTTATATTTTTATATTTCTTTATTATATATTTAAATATTTAATACAAAATCTCATTTATTATTCCATTTAGTTATTATTCAAGTCACCATTTCATTCTACATTCATATAAAATCTAAATTACTTTATAATTATGGAGATATAATGTTGGAAATACTAAAGGACTACTATTGGATTTGTTGGTATTGGATTTTATGAGATATAATATGGCCAGTCAAGGTTGATCCATAATAAAGATATTCATGGTTGGTAAAAAAATTAGGTGTTGACATATCAATAAAGGATATTGGATTTTTTTATTTAAATTATTGAAAAAAATGTTGAAGATGTTAAATGTGCTGAAGTGATCCACATGAGATTTGTAGTTCCTAATGTGATGTCTAAATAACGATTTTTGGAGAATTATTATGTTATCATAAAATCTATAATGCTCTTAAAATAATGAAAAAATGATTATTTTACAATAGGAGTACTATGTGGAGGTGTCTAGATATATGAAATAAGTGAAGAGCCATGGTTTGTGTGTTGAGAAGTTGGGGAAGGATGTTGGGGGATGTTGATGGATTTTAGACCTTGTGTAAAGGTACATTGAGTGGTGAAGGCTGTGTAAGGGTGAACTGAGACCTACATAAGGGTTATTGTGAGTTCTTATACCCTGCATAATGGTACATGGGTGCTTATGTAAAGGAAAATAATTTTTTTAAGGGTATAAGGTGTTTTGTATGGGTAACAAGGTGATGCATAAAGGTAAAAAGGTGACCTACATAATGTAGCTGCTTATATATTGGTTCCTGTATTAGGGTAAGCCATTGAGCCCCAGTTACACAAAGGTAGACTTGAGGATCCCAATCTCAGGAAAAGGTATCTAGGGAACCTAAAAAATTTTATTTATTATTATTTGTAAGGTTATACACTTTTTAAGTGTATAATACTCTCACACATGTGTAGTTATATGGTTCCTCATCTCAAATAATGGTTTACCATAGCTCATGTAAGGGTTGAATATCTCTTTCATTACACATGTTTGGTTTAAAAAATAAAAATTTAAATGTATTTTTGAGTATCCATACTCCTTTATTGGTACAATGTTTAGTATATATCATGGATACATATATTAAATCATAGTAAATGGTTAAAATGATTTTTTGGTGATGGCTACATCATAAAGAACATTCCTTATCACATGAGTATGGTTTTTTTTACCATGAATCTCAAGACATTTCTGCAATGATATGTTGAGTATTTTTGTGTATTATTCCATTTGAGATATTCCTTTACTATAGTGAATGAGATACAATTTAGTGATGTGGTTTTCAAATGATGTGGATTGTGTGTCACTGTGGAGGTATTGGCTACACAATTGTATCCATGTAGTATTGAAAGATACTACACTATAGATGTATTGGATATAGATTTGTAGTTATACCTAAATATAGTATAAAATTTCTTGGGATACCTTAACTATCATAAAATTCATGTTATTGTATGGATATTCCTAAGTAGTATTTCAAATTCATGATATAGAGTTTTTAATGATCATGGTTTATTTGTGAATAAAGGATTAAGACCATGATCCTGGTTATGTGTGAACAAGTTTTTCCATATTTTATGAAAATATATAATGTAAGAAAGAAATATTATTATGGGATGTTATCATGTCCATTCATATCCTTATAATATTATAATATCCATCCTAATACTCAAGGTGAATATAAGAGACAATTATGAATCCTAAAATTGTAGAGACCCATGATGGATTGAAAACATAGAGGGGGAGGGGTGAATCAATGGTTTATTTTTATGAATCCATTTTATTTCAAATTCAACCTCACAAAAATGTTAAGGATCTATATCCACTAGATATTATCTCTCAATATAAATTTTTGTGGAGTGATAGTAATTAAGAGAGATGAACACAATATTTACAAGGTTCAGTGAAATGACCTAAACCTTTCCATGTTGGTCTACCAACATTGGTTCTTCAGTATCATAAGAAGTGATTACAATGCTATAGATATAATAGAGAGGCTCATATTACTTACATCTCCCATATAAATACCTTTTCTATAACTCCAACTGAGAGACTCCTTTTGTTACTAGCTCCGACTAGAGTATTCAAATGCTGCTGACCCCAAACATAAGACTTCACCTACTCCCAACACCAACTAGGAGACTTATCCAATGATGAAAGGATTGATCAACTATAGGATTATTCTATGACATTCCTTAATAAGCAATTAGGATATGACTTTATTGTTTAACTATTCATATACCTTCAAAACCAATGGTTGGGTCTATTGGTCTTGCTAGATATGATTTTATCACCTATAAGTGACCAGTTTCCTTAGTAAAACAATGCTTAGGCTATGATTTCTTCTAAATGATGTCCCATCCTCACTGTATCTAGGATATGGTGCACACAAATCATCTTTGATATTTTATTCAAGGAACAACACTTGAATAATCTCAACTAAAATCCACTTCACAAATTAGTTTCATGGCATTCAAACCCCTATAAAAATTATATTTCCCCCATTATATTTTTTTGTTCTTGTATTCAATATACGCTTTAATGTTCGATTAATCCTTGTTAGTGAATAAGGTTTGGGTGTCTCAATGCAAACATGTATGTGATTTATATATTAATGTACTTGAATTTATTCCTAATTATCATCTTCTTGTATCCTTTCACATACACTATAATGTTCTTAGTTATGTATGCATATACATGAACTCTGTCCTCTTCTCTCTTCATACATAAATGTGTATGCATGATATCTCACACTTGAATCTCCCAAGAAACATTATCCAAGTAAACCAAGTTCACAAGTATACATGCATGGTTCATATTATTCTTCGAGAATTAGAGTGTATGTATAGACTACATTGAGGATATATAAACCATGTAGTGTGAACTAGAAAGGATAATAATACCTCAGACCATTTCAAAAGCTAGAGAGATGCATTAATACACTATACCTTAATGCTCTCTAGAATAGGTTCTTCATGAATATCCTTTGAGAGTGATTTACACTTGTCGAGGTCCCATAGTTTCATCTTCTCAATCACATAACTCTTATGATGAGGAGGTATCCCTTTCAAAAATATACTGATTCAACAGTGCCTTGTTTTAAGGAAATGAGAGCTTCTCAAAAGTATCAGTAGTGCCTCTTTTCCTCAGTCCTTATCCTTTTACCAGCGAGCATCACTGTACCTCACACCACTTGAACCCCACAATTCAAGATACATTTAATATTTTATTTTTAGTCCGTTTATGGGGTATCCTTCAAACACCTAAGTCATTCAGGTTGATTTAATTGTACTCTGAGAAAGATGGAATTTTATTTTGTGAGTTCATGATTCTCCTTTATGGTGAGATCCTTTCATGCATACTCTCATCGCATGCTTCACATTCATAAAATCTTGATCTCACTCATGGATGAGTGACTTCATATAACTAACATTTTTAGTTTGCTCATAGCTCATTTTCATCATATTATTTCATGAATTCTAGATTAAATTACATGCATTTTCTCAAGATGATCGTACAAGCCCCATCCATTGGAATCACTATAGAAGATGGTCAGTGAAAATAATCATTGGTTTGGTTGTTTCTATGGTTAATAGGTTTATCATCGAGGGATGGGAGGATAGAGAAAACCGTGTGGTGGTGATTTGATAGTTCATATGATCCCATTAGAAGATCATGGTTCTTTCTGTATTTTTAACATGAGGAACAATACCCCACGCTTCTTAACATCCCACATCAAAATCGTATAGCATCTTGGGAGAGGCTTATCAAACAACAACCTCTATGAGGTAGCCTAAATCCTCCACTCCCTCCTTATACAACCCTGTAACATCCCCTCTTTCATTGTTCCACACTTCATGGTTATGTTTATTCTCTTATGCCTTATACATGGGATCCTACAGCTTACGCACAACCATGCAACCTTCTTGCTAATATGGTATTCTCTCTTTTGGGAGTGGATTACCACTTGGTGCCTACATGTTACCTTAGTGGAGGGTGGACTTGGATACCATGGGGTTATACCATTTTTTAATGTTTGGCCCAAATTATACATAGATAATTTCTAAGTAACATTGAAATTCAAAAACATCTAAAAATATAATTCCAAGCCAACTCTTCTTCTCTTCTCCAATAATTTTAATGAAAAATAATTTATAAACAAAATTTTTACGCAGGATCCTCTTCTCATCCTCATGAAAATTCAATTAATATTGAATAACCTTTACTTTTATCAAATTTTATTCAAATCATGAAATATGAATTCATATTTCATGGTATTATTAAATATACTAAGATTTTTTTTAAATAATGTGTCATCCTTTGAAACATATCTTGAACACTTAAGATCATCACAAAAAATAATCTGAGTTAATAATGTGGACAATTCCTCTAGTATGAAATCTATTATTACAAATCCATAACAATTCTCCAGGAATAAACAATTCTCATCATCATCTTACCAAACACATTTTGACATGTTATTTATATCAAATGAAAAACTGGACCAAACAATCTTACACTTTGTATTTTGTTGTCAATACCTATTTAGGATAATTTATAGGAGTCAATATGCATTATTTCACTTTTCCCCTCATTATTACCAATTAATTAAAAATGAAAAAGTGAGTTTTTTCTCAAAATAGTTTCTCTACTATTTAATATTATTTGTTGAATACCTCTAATAGGGGGATGATAAGACATAATTCTCTTAGAAATGAGCCCTCATAAAATCAACTATAAGTATACTTAAGCTATCCTAGTGTAGAAAAGAAGATAGATGTGACCAAATTTTTTAATGTAGTCCATATATAACCATGCATGTTAAATAATGCTTATAAATTGTCAATTCACATCCAAAGAGTTGTAAATTATTTGATTTATCAATGTCATAGTAAATCATGAAAATAATTCAACAAACACATTATTAAGATCAAGTGAAAAGATATAGCTCCCAAATTATCTCATTTCATCATCAACCAAGAGCACCACCTTAATTGATAGGATACTAAAATCTAGATCAAGGGCTGAAAGTCTGATTGGAATATATTGACATTTAATGTTGAATTTTGCCCAATGTTTTCATTTCATTCTCAAGGTTACCCAACTTAAGGGATGAAAAATTTTCTTACATTTCTTGAATGTTAAGAGACTTCATAAAGTTAAATATAATCATGTCATATATAAGTGACAGCCTCAAACCACTCCTTAAATTATCCACATTATTAGTTCATAAACACAATAAATAATAGGGAATAATAAGAGACTCTTGGTTTCTAAAAATCTCCACTCATACCAAGAGATTACTTCAAATATAATATATCCTTTTCTACCAATATCAGTATGGAAAGATTTATTTGGACTCCTTATTTTTTATCGAGTAATTTTAATTTTAAAATATTCCTTATTACCTTAAACATCATCTTTGTGTTGAATAACTATTTTAACCTCAGATTTCTAAATATTTATGTTTCCAATTATGAATGAATTCTCATAAACTTACACTATTTATTATATGATTATATTATTTCCTTTAGATTTAGGAAGTATCTCATCTTCTTCCATTTTTTTAACTTGTTTCAATTGATGAGGCCAAACAACGAGACATTCTTTTTTGAAATTTCCAGTCTTCTCAAAATATGTACATGACTTATCATTGGTTTTATTTTGGAACCTCTCCCCTTTACCACATAGGGATATTATCCTTCCAATTTTTTTTCATGCATACCTCATCCTTGTGACCTTAAAAACTAAATCTTCCACAAACTTCTTCCAAAATATAATTTTTTGTTTAGAATGTTTTGGTGAAAAACTATACACATGTTTATTTCATTGAGATTTTGTTCTCTGATGCTCACTGAAACTCCCCCTTGATTGTTTCCTCATTCCTAGAAAATACATGTAGAATCAGAAAGAGTAGGATTTGTGACCATACTTACAATAAAAAAACAAAAGCCTTCGAATTTTACTTTGATATATTGGTTCTATGTCAATCCATTTATTTGTTATTGTTGTCCTTAGTTTAATGGTTACACCCTTCCTGGAAATTTTTTATCTTTCACATATTTGGTAGATTTACTCTTATTATCCTAGGATCTTATATTATTAGATTTGGATTTCACACCTACACTATTAGACGTAACATATAAATTAAAATAATCATTTTATATTTTACCTTTATTATCTCCATCTTGAGAAGTTTCTCCCTTGATCTCAATATATTTATTCAAAAATTCTCTGGCCTTATTCATATCATGTTAAAATGTGACACATATGGATTCTAAATCAAAAATATATTCTTATCTAGTAGTTTATTTTCCTTCATGATCACATATCATTTTATATTTTTTAGTAATTTATAAATTCTTCATCATTATATCATCAAAAAAGGACAATTCATTCTTGATCATCTCGTTATTTTCTTCATCAGCATATACTATTTCTTACTTATTATTTTAGTTAGTTAATTTCATATTTTCTTTCTCAATTATAGTTATATATTTCATGTGATATTTGATTTGTTCCATGTAGATTTATAGTTCTTTCATCTTCCATTCATTTATGTTCCTTCCACATCATCATCAGTACTTCTTGATGAATCACTAATTCTATTTACTTGGGACATGAAAAAAATTTCATTATTATATAAATAACATGATTATGAATCTTTCTTAAGATTTCTCATAATATTTACATTCATTCTACTATAGTGATTATTATTCTTCTTCTTTTCCCATTTGTGTTTATGGTATCTTTCATCATCTGTTTCTGATTATGATTCTCATTCTTCAACCTTCTTCCTTGGACGCTTCTTGGAAAAATGACACGTGCTACCACAGATGATGTATTTAGGTGTTTGCTTATTCTTTCCATTAAAGTTTACCTCTCCAAACCCTTTTGATATAAGGGAAATGATTCTTTTGAACTATCATCATCCTTATCACTGTATAAATCTTTAGATTCTTCTTCCTCTTCTTCTCTGAATTTCACCTTCCCCATGGATTCAAAATCCATTTCAATTTTATCTATGTTCTTGAAATCTGGTATATTTCACATCTCATATGCTTTGATAATGTTGTGAACTTCATCAAGAGATAAATCATCCCGTTATTCTACGACTATGAACTTTGAATAAAAGATGATCTAATCTTCCTCATTAATTTTCTGAAAATGATAGATTTATCCATAGTTTCACCAAATCCTCATTTTTACTGGATATCTCATTTAATCTAGTGAAATAATCATCAATAATTTCTTCTTCATTCATTTTAATTCTCTTAAATTTTATCCTCCAAACATGTAGTCTAGATTCATTGATATTTATATTCCATTCGTAGCTACTTATGACAATATCCCAAATCTCATTATATGTCTGGAGAACCATGAACTTTCTGTAAATTTTTTTTGTTAGAGACATCAATGTAGAATTTTAAGCCTTTACTATTATCATCTTGTGTTATAGAATTTATTTTAAAAATTGGTGAAAAAACTACTACTGTATAATATTTCACATCTATACTGAGGGTAGGAGATAGAGAAGTGTGATATTACTCCAACTGGGATAATTATTTACATAAAATATTGAAAAACCTCCCATTTTGATAAAATTCAGATTATTCATCTGTTAAGATAATTATTGGATCTTTAGAGGAAAGCTAAAGATCATATATCAGTTGTAGAACCCTAATCCATATTGACAACCGAGAGGGGATGGATTAAAAAGTGGTTTCTTTTTATAAATCTATTTTCATTAAAATTAAACCTATAAAAATTGTTAAGGTTCTCAATCCAATCAATATTATCTCTCAATATCACTTCATCTATTGTGATAGTAACCATAAGAGCAGCATACGATATATATAATGTTTAGTAAAAATACATACTCCATGACATATTGGTCCCCAAAAATGTATTATTTGCTATCAAAACAGGCGATTAAAATGATCCAACACCTACTGAGAGACTCTATTTTCTTAAAAATTCAACTAAAATACATTTTCTTTGGATATAACTGAGATACTCCTTCCACACATAGATCTGACCAGAAAACTTCAACTACCCTTCAATACAACATGAAGACTTCAATTTCTCCCAACACTAACCAAATAATTCACCTATAATGAAAGTTTTAATCACCTAAATGATGATTCTATGAGATTTATCTAAAATAATATATGATTTGACTTTATTGTGTACCTGTTCAAGTACCTTAAACAACCACTAGTTATGATTATTGGTATTTCTCAATAGAGAATCACGAATTTTGTCTACTATTCTGTGGTTGAATATTTTTTCATGGGAATTTAACGATTGAGAAGAGAATAAGAAGACCTATATCTTTGTACAAAGAAAATAGAAACCATGATTAAGGAACAAAGTGATAGGAATTAAGTGGTTTTCCATGATATTTTAATGAAAATATGTTTGTAGAAGGAGTTCAAGGCTAGAATCATACCTCTCAAAATACAACATGAATAAAGTATACAATCATGTATCAATACATATTTTATATATGAATGTAATGGTTTATTGGTAAAACGAGAATGATATGATAACATGATTAATTTAGGTTTTTATTAGCACATAAGTTAAGAAGATTAGGATCACTCTAAAAGAAACCTTAACATGTAATGAAATGAAGAGGAATCCAAATATGAAATGACCATGAAAAGAGTTCTTCCATGAAAAATTAGGAATTTTCATTCTAAAAAATATGAAGGTACCAATGTGATTTTATCTTTGAAGACATCCAAACATGATCACTTTATGTTATGAAGAAAAAAATCCCAATGATATTATAAGAACTCAAGGAGTTCTAACATCTTAGTCAAGGAAAGAAAAACCAAGGTATGATTATTATGGAAATAGTTTTAGTATTTTTATCCTAGATATTATAGAAATGTATTTCAATTATATAAGTGAATGTAATTTTTAAAAATCCATATAGAGACACAATACATCTATGTCATATAAAGATATTTTTTATCCTAGAAAAGGGATTATAAGATGGGATATAGGTTAAATATTTTAAAGTATGATAAAGGGATTAATAATGTTTGTATCAAGATAGAAAATCCATGAAATCAAAATTACTCTCACAGAGGACATTAAGAAAAATTTGGATGGAAAAATATTAGGATTTCCTAGTTGTGAAGGAGGTAGAATAGAATGTGAAGTTGACACCACTGAGGAATATATATTCTATAATGGAAAATTTATCCTTCATAGAAGTGGTTTTACAATGGGGTCCTACAAAAAAAAATCAAGAGGGAAAGTTGGAAGATGAAATTGAGAATAAAGGTAAATAATAATTCCATTAATGATTTATCCCAAGAAATTACTCATTCATGAGTGATCAATTCTATAATTATGGAAAAGAAAAACCTAAGGATAAAAATATTCAAAATCAAAAATAGAATTTTTCAAGTGGTTACACACATGGATGATCCTTTAGAAATAGGTTGATTTTACTGACTACAAGTGATGAAAGTGAACATGAAAACCTGATTGAATTCTATTCCAGAAATACAAAAATGGGAAACAAAATGATGGAAGGTTATGGGTTGGTTAATTTTGAAGATCCTTATTCAGATACCTATGGAACATCTAGGTACCCCTATCTTGATATGATTAATTATGTATAACTATATGTGGAGAGTTTTAGAATTAATCGGGAGATATGATCCATAAGATCATTATTCTTGAAGAGAAAATGATTAATGGTATAAGGAAAGAATAAGTGTATGGAGATTATATCAAATTTGATCAAGTATAATTGTGTGTGGAAATGGAATGCTTGAAGAGAATGTCCATGAAAAAATTATTTGGAGTGAATGCCTAGATGCTATTAAATAAATTAGGTATCATGTTATATGTTTGAATCATAATTAAAAATAGAAGAAAAATATTGGGAAACAACATTAACCACGAGAAATAATTTTATATTCTTATATTTTCTCTTCTAATAATTGAAAGATGTTTTCTATTAAGTAAAATCTAAACTTTTTTCACCAAAAAATTGATATAAAAAATGTTTTCAAGAGACAATGTCTCAGAGAGAATTATGTTAAACATCACTAGTTATCAAGAGTTAGTAGGTGTTTCTTATGCCTGTGAATATATTAAAGGCATGGACTAAAAATAATTTCCTTTATTCATATTGAAACATTGTTGTATCAAGTGGTGTCAAATGATTTTAAAGTTATATAAATTAATTCATCATTTTGTATGTTTATAACAACCAAATAAATTATTTTTAGGTTATAATGGTTTGGTGTGATGTGATTGAGATCTCAGATTATTAATTGAATGTGAAAAATACAAACTATTATGTTTGTTTTTGGATATTCATGAGTAACATTTATATCCATTTTATTGTTTATAAAGGATCTTGTTTCCTACACTAATCTACAACTCAGTACGCTTATATAATTTATTATTATATCAAGTGAAAACTGGATAGTAAACTCAGAGAATCTCTAGAGACAATGCAAAAAGAAAATAGATTTTCATGCGTAACATCTAGTTTTAATTTATTTGGATAACCCATGTATTGTTTTGAAATAGGTGGAAAGATATTCTGAAGGGGAATTTCAACTTTTTAAATCATTTTCTATATTAAGTGGAATACTATAGGAAGATTATCTTTCTTTCAATAAGTAAGATAGGAGGGGAAGTGCATCCCTATATCAGTAGACAAAAGGCTGTAAATAATATTTTCATTCAAAAGAGACTTTTTATTTCATTGAAATCATGGGGGAGAAGAAGATACATTATTTGTGGAGAAAAACATATCATTAAGGGGGAGAAGATACATTCGAGGAAGCATTGAATAAGGGGAGAAAAATCAGATTTTTTATTACGGGAAAAAATAAAAAATTTACGATTTACTAAGTGGAGAGACATGTCTAGAAATGTAGAGACATTCCAAAATTGACATACCATTTGTTTTGTGTTGACATTTTGAAGAATGATTCTAGAGGATATGGATGGGTTTCAATCCTTATATAATTTTAAACCGAGTCTTGAAGTCTATTTAAGGATAAATTGAGAGCAACATAAGGAAAACCATGTGTTATTATGCACAATGTAATGGTATATTAGATCTTCTGTAAAAATGACTGAAGACTATGTAAGGGTATATAACTTTATATATGGTTTTCATAGCATTGAATAAATGGAAATAGAGGAAAACTATATGTGTTTCTGCTCACATAATGGTATCTACACATGCGTATACTATGGAACCAAGCATGAATAATAGTAGCCACAAGGTTCATTATCTCATATAAAGGTTTCTTGGTGACATGAACAAAGGTAGTCATGAGGCTGTGTGAGTTTATCTACTCATGTATGTGTATCCCCTACTCATGTATGGGAAGTTTTTATGTTCCTCATATCATGTAAAGTTCAACCATAACTCGTGTAAGGGTAGACCGGGTCATTAATTACCCATGTAAGGGCACCATAATAACTTTGTAATTGTATTTATGAGTCACCCTAGCTCTCATAGATATATGAGGATGCATCCATGCTCTATTTTTATAGCTTACAGTATATGAAACGTTTTAAATGAATTTATTGTGATGTTTTCACCATAATGTTATTTCCACTATACAATTGTATGGATTTTTTACTATAAATATAAAGGATATACTGTAATGATATGTAGATTCTATTTCTAGTATTCTTCCATTTAAAAGATTCCTACCCTATAGAGAAAAATATATAATGTGGAAGTTGTTTTTTTGATGATTTAGAGAGTGATACACCTTAGAGGTATTTTCTATGTCATAATAGCCATGTGGAAATAAAATATACCACACAATATAGTAAATTCTATGATGTGGTATCCAAGAATTAATATAGGAGAAAATTTCATGGGAATCTTGAACTAACCACAAATTCATGATAGTGTGTCATTAATTATAAATTTTGGTTCAACAACATGATATTTTTATTTTTATGTTCATTATTCATATAATATTAATTTATGAATACCATCATTATGGTTCTATACAGATATTATTTTCTATATATTTAAAAATACATGATACATGATGGATATATTATTGGGTGAAGTTATCATGATAACTAATATCCTTCCCATATGAAAAAATATATCCTAAGACTTATCAATAATTTAAGAGAAATCTTTGAATATTAAAATCACAGTAGTGCACATTTGGTTATCCATATTCAAATATATGGAAATTTATAGCATGATGATGGATATATTTTTAAATAGTGTTTCCATTCAAATATTGAAATGCTCCATGAATTTTCAATTAAAGACACATGGGACATGTGGAATAATCCTAGGAAAGAAGATAATTTATCCCCACCATTGGATCAAATGAAGAGATTAGTTATCAATAAAACATCTTATAGATGTTCTGTAGAAAGGAAATATTATCAATGAACATTTTGAAAATAAAAATTTCATAGAATGAATAAGTATCTATTCTATATTAGAGTTTAGAAGGAAGAATAAGTGGAATCATTGAATATATTACTAATTTTAATAAATATATAGTTTTATATGCCGAAAAAAATAGAAGTTTCTCAATAAATATTCTCAGAAGAAGATGGTTCTTCATCAAGGTGTTTTCATATAGATAAAGAAGAAATCAACTAGAACTATATCATAGAATCTACATGGTTTGAATATGCATTAAAAAATTATATACAAGGTATATACATCTCTATTAACTATCTTTGTGATCTATTATAATGGATATGAAATAATAAAGTAACATTTGAGGGAGTAACCCTTGGGGAGCAATGAGCTATCCCTAAACACTATAAGGAAATTATTCAGATAAATATATATAACCTATCCTAATCTATTATATTATTTTAGATTTATTGTGATTTCGGTTCATGGAAAAGTTCTGAATCATTTTCCTTATACATATCCCATTGATGTTAAACCAATTTATTAATTAAATTTAGTGAGAGTGGTGAACTTAATTTATCATGTTTTTGAATTATCATGGTATCTTCATTTTTCCCTTTTAACTTTATACTCTATATTTCACAAAAAATAGTGAGATTAAAAAAATATGAAAATTTATATAAAACGTTTTATGTCATTTTTGTATGTATTTAATCATTTTGCGATTAAAACGTGTTACATTATTTTTAATATGTTATAATTTAAATTTGTTTTTGATATTAAATAAATTTCATGATTTTTATTAGATTTTAAAATTAAGACCCATTTTTGAATACCTTATTTTTTACCATTATAATAGCCATTCTAATACTATTTTTTTATCCTAATATCCTCACTATCTTGAGTGAAACATGAATTTTATTTTAAAAATAATACATTCCAAATTTTTCTGAATCTGTTTAGATGACCAAATATATTTAATATGAATTAGGAAATGAACTAGATAGACTAAATTTATCATCACTACATTTTGGATTATAAACTAAAATGTAAAAAACATCAATATAGTCTATGTTTTTGTATATAATAGAGTAAACCATGACATGGTAGAGGTCACTAATCCCTATTTCTTATTTATTAAGTTTTCATTCCATGTAAAATGGACTATTTATTATGAATCATCCATTCTAATAACTACCATACACTTTTATTCATCATATGATAATAGATTTTTTTATTTTGAATATCACATATAATAATATAAAAATTAAATGATTATTAAAGAGATTTAGTTTCACATTTTCAATGAGTTGATTTTTTTTGACATTTATAAAATTTACCATGAATAATATGATTTTTTGAGGATCTTGGTGACCTATATATATTTATTCAACATTATTAATTATTGAGTAATTGTGATGATAAGAAATCCTCATAGATGAATATATCTATAATTATTTATCTCCTAATTCTATGAAAGATTCAATAAAATTATTTTCTTGAGAGAGATCCATATCAAGTATTGGGATATTTTTATGATTTATAGATACCTGTGAAGAGTAGAGCATTTTGGATATTGCTTGGTTATATCCATAAGAAGATTATGAAATGTATTAAATGGATGGATTATCTTATGTACAATACACCATTCTTGTTATTTTTTCACATTCATTAAAATCATTTAGATAAATTCTATGTTTAATCAGGTTTTGGATTTTTCATATACTTTTTTAAGATTATAGAAATTCTTATATAACCCTAATGTTATATCAATTAATGTCTATTAGTTTTTGGGTTTATCTTCAAAATAATGAAAATTTTTGTAAAAATGAGTTCCCATGGTCCCATGACATTTTTTTTATAAAAAAAATAAGCATTTAAGTTATTGAAATTCCATAATCATGATGTAGTCTAAAGATAAAAATTCATTTCGGTTCATCATTTGTAGGAATAAATCATAAATGTTAGTAAATATGCACTGTTGAATTCTTATTTTATGCATAAAAATGAGTCTCAAAGGATGATGTTCAATACTGTAGTCTATAAATCTACGTATTTTCTTTTTACCAAAAAAGGCCCATCCACGACATTAGAATAACTATTACGGGCTTTTAAATAAAATAAAAAATAACATGGTACATGTAATGAAATCATAGAATTTCATACTCAAAATTCCTTGTCCAACAAAAAAATTATTCAAATAATATTTACCTTCCATTGACAATAGTTGTCTTCATAGGGAAATACATGATGTTGTGAAATGTTTTTTGGAGGAATTTTAAGGAAAATATTTTTTTATTGAAATTATTATGAATATTTGTCAACATCAGACTAAAATACCCACACTAAATCATTTTTGTGGAGGGATATCTTTAAACTAAACCAATATGTTTTGGTTTATTTTATCTTGAATTAAATGGGAAAACATGGTAAATATTTTTATTAAATTTTTATAATTATATTATAATGAATGTAAAAGGTGTTTACATAAATTTTTGAATAGTTCATAAATGAAAATATAAAATGACTATATTAAAGCCTCATTTAGATTTTTTTGTAACCATTACCAAATGATTTCATTAGGATGACTTGATGAATTTTTTAAATAAAATTATATATGAGATATGTAAATTATATATACCACTAACATAATAGGTAAATCCTTACTGTTAAATAATAATTTTTTTAATAAAATATCCCAAAATTATTAAATATTAATGATTTTATAATAATTCATCCAAAATTAAAATTTTAAATGTTTTAATTGAATAAAATAAAACTGTTATAGTTTGTCCACATCTCAATTTAAAGTGTTTATAATTTATTTAATAATTGATCATAAATGTATATCTCATTAATAAATATATGAATTAGATAATAATTTATTTATTCTTAGGTTTATTCCTATATATTGAAATATATTATGAATCGTGATTTACATTTTAGTTTAAACTATATAACTAAATTTAAATTTTTATACATTTACATAAGGAGTTACATGTCATGTGTAAAAATAGATATAGGTTTCTTCTATCATTGATTTTGATTTTACAAGGTTATGAACATAAATTTAAAGGATTATTATAGTTTATATATATTAGGTTTTAGAATAATTATGGGATTTAAATATCTCTTGAGTAAACTTTCATTTGGAAAATGTACTTTAGAAAAAACTACTCACTAAACCTGGAGGCTAATGACTTATATAGAAAAGATGGGGTTGATAATTTAGAACACCACAATTAATACTTTTATGATTATTTGTTTCATATAATTATAATATTTTACATGAATTTTTTTCATATACCTTATCCATATGATGAATTTGGAAATGTAAAAATATAATTGATTTTTAGTTTAGGTTAATAATATAACTATGAGTTGTACAAAGAGTTAAACATCAATATGGTCTGTAATTATTGATTTTATAGAATAAATAAGATTTCAAACTATTTTAACAGAAACCTGCATACATTTAAAGATAATATCATAAGATAATATTTTTAGGTTAAATCCCATTAAAAATAATATGAGTTGGATTCATTAGAAAGAAACAATTATGAAGAACTTGATCATCCTACCCAGTTGGACATGCAAAAGTTGAGTTCTCCTATATTATATTTTATATGTAAAGTATATTATTAGACAACCATAACTATTTGTTGTATATTCTTAGGGATTACATAGGGATATACTTATCTAAGAAACCCTAACCATTAGGATACAAGATGAATAAAATTATTTGAACTAATTTGATAGATATTGATAAATAGTTTTCTACAAAACTACCAAACATTATAAAATGTTTTTTATCAATAATATTGTATACCAACTATTTTCAAGGTATATATAAACTCTTAACATATGTAAGTTATGATGAAATTTGGTTCTTAGAACACTAATGGGTCTGATGAATTTAAATGTGAACACAATTTTATTGAGAGAACATTAAATAAATGTTCAATTCAATTATTTTAAAAAAATACACTGATATAAGAAATTCATATGTTATCAATATAAGGGTATCATCATCATCTTATAGATTAAAATTTTAATCTATATTGAAAAATTAAAATATTAATTGATGTAATTTTATTGATTAATATTGTATCATTAAAATACTAATCAAACAAAAAGAAAATTTGTATGTGTTGGATTTTTTTTTGAGTAGCTGAACTATGAAACAATTCAATAAATGGATATAGAAACATATGATAAGTGCTTAAAAGATTTAAAAAATTATATACCCTTATTTTTGTTACTATGGAATAATTATTAAAAAAGAAACATGAAAAAATAGATATATACAAACTGATATAAAACCTAAAATAGATTTATAAACAATAAGAAAGAAATTATAGGTATGTGGTTTCAAATGCTCTCTTTTAGTACAAGATAAATGATGAAACCTTAATCTCTATTAATATATTCAATACTAATAGGTATATAAATTACAAATATATGAAGGGTTTACCACATAGGTTTGATATATACATAAAAATAATTCTATAGTCACTATGAGAAAAGTTTTGATAGATCATTATGAACCATAATATGAATGGGTTTAAAAAAAGTTTACTCCATTTATTCAATAAGTCTAGGATCACTATGGATGGAATGTTTAGTCAAATATCAATTTGAATGTAGGTTGTGTATAAGGATAGGGGTAAATGTTTTGGGTTAAAAATATATTAATAGATAACCAAGAGACCCCATAACACTAAATATATAAAAGAAATACAGGGAAAAGAAGTGATTTCATTCTGAAAAACCAGGACATTGGTTAAAGAGATTTCCAGTGTACCAGATTTTTTATAAGAAAAATCATGGATAGTACATGTCATGTATTAATGTTATATAATTGAATTCATCTATTTTGAATGTCATATTTTACAAAATGTATATTTCATAAGTATTGAAATTATATATGAGATTAAAATTGAATAATAGTTGAATTTGAGAACATGGTGTTTTCATTTTAATAATGAAGAAGTGAGTTTCTACATCATGTTTTTAGATGTTATAGATAATTTAAATGTATAATATATTATAATAAATATTATATTTTATCGTCTCACATACTTCTTATGTGATAAGATGTGTATTTTTTGAAAAATGTGTTGTTATTGATAAACTGGTATGATTTTTTACACATTTTTTAACTATTCAAATTTGACAACATGCATGAAAAAAATAATGTTTGTATTTTTAAGAATTATATTCATGAAATAATACATTTTCTAAGAGTCTAGTGGTAGTATGACTGTTCTAATTGAGGTTTATAATTAATAGATAAAATATTATTCTAGTCAATGTTAAAATTGAGTTTCATTTATTATCCAAAATGATTTTAGGGTATTTTAGTAAGGAGAAATGTAAAGATTTATGTTTAGTTTTCATTAAAAAGTGGACATTATCTTCTATGATAAAATTTTCATAGATGTGTTTCTAATGAGTTAATATAAGGAGTTATTTTTGTCTTGTAAAATAATCTCAAGGGAAACTATTGATGATTTTTGTTTCAAGAATGATGATGATGATGATGTAAATTAAATTAGTTTTAAGTGGAAAAATATATCATTTTCATTAAAACATTTAACATTTTTTGTAAATTATATTGAATACTATGTTCTAATATTTTAAATTAATAACATTATTCCTAAATCTAACCATTATTAAATATATATATATTTTATAGATGTCACTCAAAAATTAGTTTAGTGTGAGTGATTTTTCTTTTATATTCACTTAGGTATATGGATACAATTACATTAAGATGTTAAATGTTTAACAAAAAATGAAATTTCAGCAACACAATTCGAATATGGAAATTTAATATTTTTTATGTATTTTATATAATCTATGAAATGTTTTATTAGGTATTCTTAAAAGTATTTCAGGGATATAAAATTCAACATGTTATAAAATATTTTATTCTCTTATATTTTATTCTCTTATATTTTATTCTTTCACATTGGGTATATATATTACATGTAGTGAGATGATAATTGTGGTCTAAATATATGACTTTGAATTATTTTTAACAAATATTATCATAACCAAGGTACTTATAAAATAATTTGTTTTCATTATGTAATTAAATAATTAAATTAATTATAAATGTGTAATGAAATATATTGCATTTATAGAAGTTGAAAAATTCATACTGATGGAATAGTAACGTGAACATATGAATAGTAACATGACTAATAAATATAGTAATCTATCTAATAGAAAAGTAATGTCACCTATGAAAGTATATATAAAATTTATTTATATTATAAGTAAAAATAGGATATATTTATATCAAGGAATATGTAAATAAATATTCTAAAAATGATAAATTAAGTGTTGATATTTTTGTGACCCATAAATTTTTTTGTAAAATTTTATAATTAATATGATTATTTAATAGAAAATTTATCTTCATAAAATATATTTATAAATTAATATTTTATTGTCTTATGATTGTAATATAATTGTATGGGACCTTAATTAATTTTTCAAACTGTTATAGAATCAGTTATAGTTTTAAAATTTTTATTTTTAGAATAAATTATGCTTTTAATTAAAAGAACAATTTCCCATAATTATAAAATTATTTTCATAAAATTGATTTTATTTTTGAATTCTACATGTCAAAAAATGGTTTGGTTGAATTTTTGGGATTTTTAAAAAATAGTAAATTTTTTAGTGAATAGTGAATTACAGTAATTTATAATATTTTAAAAAACTAATTAATAATTGAGTCATAGATGATGTAAGGATGATGTAAGCCAAAAAAATCGAACACTCCTTAATTATTTTAATATATTTAGTGAAAATTCTCTAACTATTCTCAGTATTGAGCTAATATAACATGCCAATGACATAATAATGAGAAAACACCCCTGTTCTACACTATAAATACCACCTCAACCCACCAATTTTCCTCAAACCTAATGCCTTTTAGCTTACTTAATTTTTTCTCAATTCATTTCCCAAGACTCTCCCCCGATCCAAGGCATATTGGTCTCACCAAAAGGCCAAAATCATGTGACTTAAGGAGGTTCTCAAAGAGGAGAATTCAAGAGGTGAAATCCTATTTCTATTTCTATTTATTTTTTATTTTATTTTTTATTTGTTTTATTTTATTATTCTCTCATCAAAACCCTTATCCAAGTGTCCTGAAAACTCCAATATCATATATATACTATAATTTTTCATGTTTATGGAAATATTCATCATCAAAATCCTTCTCCTCACCCTTTTATTCTAAAAATAAGAACATCATCCATGATGTTCCTATTTACTAATATCATGGATGATAATCTTTTATTTTATATTACCACATTCATGGATGGTAATAAAACCATTATTATTGTTAAATAATATTTTATTATATATATTTTAAGTCATTTAATGTTCTATAACTAATATATAATTATGATATTGAATAAAATGATAAAACTTTTGGATGGTCGTAAACACTACCAAAATAAATTAAATCATTTTCATTAATTTTTTATCTAATGATTAATAATCATATAAAAAAAAGTTGTAGATGGTATAATTTAAAATTATGGAGACATTTTAACACCATTTCATTAAACTTATGAAAATTTTCTTCCATTCGATAAGAAATTACATAATGAGAAAACCATAGAAACCATGAAATAAACGCACCTGAAACAATGAAAATAACAACATATTATTAATAAATGTATGGATAAATTTTATAAAAAGATCATATAAGAAATTATAAACATGAATATCATTATTTAATATATTAATAACACTATTTAAACCATTATAAAGGAGTTTTAAATACATTTAAAGTAAGATAAACCTGAGATAAGGGATTATTCTTAAGAAATACTCTTTTAAATTTCAATTTTTACAAAATTCAAAAAGAATGTTTTTAGGACAATATTTTTTATTTATTATTATATTATGGTTCTTTTTAATTATTTATGATTAATGGTGGGACCTATATCTCCCTCCAATGCATTGGGTTTGTTTTTATTGGAGGTCGACCGTATGATTACTCCAAATGTAACTATGATGGTTACACTATAAGGTATCCGTGAATGTTATATTATAAGGTATCCATGAGGAATACCCAATAAGGTATGTATAATGTTTATAAATTATATGGTATCTTTGAGGGTTATAATCTTATGAAATTAATTCCTTAAGTTACCTTTATTGTTTAATTTATGTTTTCTATCTTTTATAGAAATATCATGTTTTGATAAAGTATATGATACTTTATGGGTGAGAAATATTTCTTTGTGATAATGATTTTATATTTTTATAAGTATTTATGTAGTAATGGTTCCTTTCTTTTTTTATTCCCCTTACTGAGAATTTTGTGCCCATCCATTGTTTGATTTCTTTTCATAGGGTTTTAAGGATGGGTAAGAGAAAAGAAGAATCCAAGTTGATTGTTGTGAAGATTTTTCATGGAGGAAAACATATTTTATTAAAAGCATTTGGGTTATGGAAAAAATGGGTACTATTCTAGTAATAACCAATTTTTATTCTTATGGGTTGATATGTATAAATTATTTCCTTATTCTCTAAAAATATGAACTGAAAAGATATTTGGGAATATAATAAGTGTATTCTTGTTGAATTAACTAGATTATGCAATGTTAAAGGAAGGTTCCTTATAGTTGGTGTCATATGCATGATTTAGATAACTGTATGGGTTAGGATTTTGTTAATTTAATACCATAAATTATTTTTTACATTATGGTTATTTTAAATAATGTATCATTTATAGATTACCAGGTTTCTTTATATAAGATATGTATGTTCAGAATGGTTTTCCATAGAAGAAATTGGGAAGCCGAAGTTGGAAGGCATAAAGAGGATGATAAATTTCTGAATCCACAACCTGAAATGGAGGGAATTGGAACCGATAATTTTGAAATATTAGTGGATCAGTTGAGGTAGACTATAAATGGTGGCGACATCCATGAAAGATAACAGTAATATCTACCACAAAGGAACATGAAAATAGTTAAATATTTTATTAGGAAACACTCTCCTTCTTTTAGTGAATCTTATAACTTAGTAGTGGTTGAAGGGTTGACTAAATCCCTTTAAAAGATATTCACTGTAATGGGGTGTTCATATAATCAAAATATTTGTCTTTTTATTTTCCATTTTGAAGGTGAAGGCAACCAGTGATGATTAATGGTCATGAATATCAGCGATGATGATGAAATTGATAACTTGGAATGAGATAAATTAAATAATATTTTCCTCAAAAAAATTCTCTTATGATGGTTCGACTTAGGATGGAAACTAAATTCCTCAAATTGAAACAAAAAGAGGAAGATTTAGTGGCTATTTATGAAGAAAACTTCAATCTTTGGAAAGGTACACTCAAAATATTATTTAGAACCTTGATAGAAAATCAATCATTTTTACTATGTATTAAAACAAAGATACTGAAGGTATTTGGACTCTCATGAGTTAAAAAGTTAGGAGAAACATGTTCTATGTACTGAGAGGTTATAAATGGAGTTTACTAATGATCACATGTACATTGAAAACAAGCAGAATAAATGGTATGGATGGAACGTAATGGGTAACAGTCAATCAATGAAATCTAAAGGTACAAAAATTCAATTTTCATTTTTTGGGAAGTGTGGTAAAAATCATCATGGGGAATTCCTTATCAAATACAAGAATGTTTTCTAATGTATTAAGTTTATACATATAGCCTGAGATTGCAATGAAAAATATCTTAGTGATGGTATGTTTAATTCTAATAAGATAACTGTAAAGAATTTTACATGTGTTGAGATTAGTCATTATGAAAATTCCTACCTAAGAAAATATATTAATGATGGGAAGAGAACATATTATAAGCATAAAGGTGCATTGAAATCCTTTACGACTACTTTGGAAGATTTTTGGCCATCCAATAAAGTGGTATCAGGTAATTTGTTTGTTTACTCAGATTTTTCTAATGTGTTTTTTGATATGAGGTCTATACATTCCATTATGTTTGATACCTTTTCTGGTAAATTGGAAATTTCAGCTTAATAAATGAAACAATAGCTTATGATTAAAATACTAGGGGAAAATATTAAAGAAAAAAATGGAATTATAATAATCTTCATGTTGTTTTTTGTGGAAAGACATCACTTTCAAAACTTTTTGTTCACCCCTTAGCAGAGTTTAAGGTTATTATGGGTATGGAATGTATCTATTTTTATCAGGATATGATTGATTATATTGCTAAATAAGTTTATTTTTAGAATGATTTTCAATTTTTATTAAATAATTAACCCATACCATTGATAATATATTAGAAAGATGAAAAATTATTAAAATATAGAAATGAAAGTTATCTTGCTCATATTCTTTCAAATAAAATAACTATTCAGATTAATGATGTTACAATGGTAAATAAATACCTAGATGTTTTTTTGATGAGTTTACCAGTGCTATACCTAATCAAGAAGTTGAATTTACTATTGACTTAGTTCCTAATGTTAATCCAATTTCAAAACCCTCGTATCTAATTGTTTAATTTAAATTTCTTAAATTACAAAATCAAGTGTAGGAGTTGCTTAATAAAGGATTCATTCATCCAAGAACATCACCATAGTGTGATACTATATTTATTGTTAAACATAAAAGTAGTTTCATGAGACTTTTAATTAATTATAATGATTCGAATAGAAATACTGTTTATAATAAGTACCCACTACCTCATATTGATGATGTGTTTGATCATCTCTAGGGAGATTATTATTTTCCCAATATTGACATGATATTCAGGTACTATCATCTAAAGGTGAAGGGGGGATAACATTCTGTAAAAATCATTGCAAACTAGATATGAGAATTATGAGTTTTTTGTTATGACCTTTAGTTTGAAAAATGATCCTATAGTATTTACGGATCTTATGAAAATAATATTCCTTGAATACTTGGATAATTTTTTTATTTTTATTGATGTTATTATTTTCCTTTCAAAAAGTTATGAGGATCATGAAAAACAGTTAAGGATTATCCGAAAAACTCTCAACTAGAAGTCGTTATAAAATAAATTTAACAAATGTGATTGTTGGTTGCAAAAAATTTATTTTCTTATACACATTGTAAATAAGGATTTTATAATAGTTTATCCCACCAAATAAAAAGTGGTTGATGAATGGACAAGACCTAAAAATGTTAATGAGATTCTTAATTTTCTTAGATTAGCGTTCCATTAATGAAAGTTTGTTAAAAACATTTCACATGTATTTATACCACTAACTAAGATAACAAGAAAAGGGTTAGAATTTATTTAGACATAATAATGTGATGTTTGTTTTCAAGAACTAAAAAGAAGATCAGTGAATGCTCCAATTTTTGTTCTTCCTTCCAGAAATAGTGATTTTTTCATCTACAATGATGCTTATTTGAAGGGGCTTGGTTGTGTTTTAATGAAGAATGATCGGGTAATTACTTATACTTCAAGGCAACTGAAACCTCTTGAGTTAAATTATCCCAAACATGATTTGGAATTAGTAACTGTGGTTTTCAATTTAAAAATTTGGAGGAATCATTTATATGGTACCAAATTTGAAATATATAATGACCATAAAAGTTTGAAGTATATATTTACATAGAAGGAATTAAACACTGGGAAGATAAGATGGATTGAACTGAAAAAAGACTATGATTGCATGAACAATCACCATCATAGAAAAGAAAAGTAGTTCCATGTGACTTATTTTAGAAACATCATGCATCATTAAACATGTTATATTTGGAACATGACCCCTTGGTTTATGATTTTATGAATTTTGTCTTGGAAGTTGTTGGTGCAAGAAATTCCTCTATTTTGTTTCAAGTTTTGGTGCAATCATCTCTATCAGACTGAATTAAGAAAGCACAGAAGGAAGACAAAGAGTTACATAAAAAGGTATAATTAGTGAAAAAGGTAAAGTTTCTAGAATTTAATGTCAATAAAGATTTTATTTTCAAATTTGGGAAGATATTATATGTGCCTTATGATACTTAATTGAATAAATAATTGTTATGTAAATCTCATAGTTCTCTATTTTTAGTTAATACTAGAATCACTAATATATGCAGAGTCCTTTGAAAGTATTACTAGTGGGATAGAATGAAAAGAGATATTGCATAATTTTCTATGAAATGTTTGACTAGTCAAAATGTTAAAGAAGAGAGAAAACTACCAATGGGGATGATTCATCATTTTCTAGTGCTAGAGTTGAAATGTGAAAAAT
Organism: Viscum album; assembly: GCA_963277665.1. Classification (NCBI taxonomy): domain Eukaryota; kingdom Viridiplantae; phylum Streptophyta; class Magnoliopsida; order Santalales; family Viscaceae; genus Viscum; species Viscum album. The sequence continues at coordinate 855,521,306 of OY728155.1, read as the reverse complement.
ATACCTATGGAATTTTTGGTGGACTACCAAAGACTTCCTAAGGTAACAATACGATTTGGGTTATTGTTGACCGAATGACTAAATGTGAACATTTACTTCCTATTTGAGATAATTTTCCTTTGTATCTACTTTCTCGAATGTATCTCAAAGAGATTATCAGGTTTTATAGAGTTATTCTATCAATTGTATCTGACTGTGGTCTTAGGTTCACTTATAACTTTTGTAAAGTCCTTTAGAATTCATTGGGAACAAAATTAAATATCAGTACAACCTTTCATCCTCAATCTAATGGACAGACTAGGTGAACAATTAAGACATTGGAAGATATGTTATATGATTTCTCAATGTATTACTATGGAAGTTTGGATCAACATCTTTCTTCATTTGAGTTTTCTTATAATAAATTTTTTATTCAAGTATATAGATAGAACCTTTTGAGTAATTATATGGAAAGCGGCGTCGAACTCCAATATTTTGGGATGAAGTTGGGTAATTGAAGAAGATGGTACTATAATTAGTATAGTAAGTGGATGAGAATGTAAATATTATCAATAATATATGAGGATAACTCAGACCAGGCAAATTTTTTTTGTAGATAATCGTAGGAAAGAATTTTCTTTTGAGGTAGGTCATCATGTTTTCCTTAAAATCTCTCCATAGAAATGTTTTATGTTTTTTTGGGAAGAAATTAAAGCCAATTTCATGGTTCATTAGACCATTTGAAATCCTAGAGAATGTTGGATTAGTTTCCTACTAAGTATAATTACCTCTGAGTTTATCTCAGGTACATAATGGTTTTCTTATTTTGATGTTGAGAAAGTATGTGCCAGATTCAACTCATGTTTTGAGATCAGAAGTAGTTCATCTAGAAGAGAAACTTTATTATAAAGAGAAACCTATTCAGATTTTGGATTGTAGAGATAAATTATTTTATAATATTGTAATTCCAAAAGTTAAGGTTTTCTAGAGAAACTACATGGGTGAAGAAGTAACATGGGGATCTGAAAATGCTATGAGGGAAATGTATCCTCACTTATTTAATAAGTAAATAAAAATTGTGAGGACAAAATTTTCAGAAGGTTGGGAGAATGTAACAACCAAGGCAATTAAAAATATTTTTATTCCATTCTTAAATTAAATAGTTAAATTCATTGTAAATGTGTAACAAAATAAGTGGCATTTATAGAAATTAAGGAATTCACATTGATAGAATAATAACTTGACCTTAATAATAATAACATGACCATTAGTAATATAAATCTCTCCAATAGAATAGTAACATCACCAATTAAATTAAAAATAACATTTATGTATCTTATATGTGAAAATATAATATATTTATATCATGGAATATGTAAATAAATATTTTGAAAATGATAAAGTATGTGTTGGTATTCTTTACACATTAAATTTTATTTACAATTTTATAATTAATATAATGATTTTAAAATAAAATTTATCTTCATAAAATAGATTCATAAATTAGTATTTTATTATCTTATGATTATAATATAATATTATGAGACATTACTTAAAATTTCAAAGTGTTATAAAATTAGTTATAGTTTTAAAATTTTTTATTTTTAGAATAAATTGTGATTTTAATTTAATTTTTTTTTCTCATATTTAAAATATTATTTTTGTAAAATGGAGTTTATTTTTGAACTCTACACATCCAAAAAATTGATAGGGATAATTTTTAAGATTTTCTAAAATAGTTAAAATTTTGTTGAATAGTGAAATACGATAATTTATAGTATTTAACAAATTCCTGAATTATTGAGTCATATATGATGTAAGTATGATGTAAAACCAATATCTCAAAGTCTCATTATTTATATATATATAGTGATAATTCTAAAAATATTCATAATCAGGATTTAAAATAATAAACTAATGAATATCATAATGATAAAACACACATCTCCCCCATTATAAATACCACCCCTCACCACCTCTTCTCCTTATACATCAAAGGATTGTATCTTTCTTATTTTATGAAAAATTCCCATAACAAGATTCTTTCCCATTACCAAGTCCTAATGTTATAACTAAAAGGCCTAAACCAAGTGTAACATACCAAGTAAGTAATGAATAATAAATATTTTTATCTATGTCTATTAATGATTAAGATAGTGTTATAGAGGCTTAAAATGAAAATAAATACAATCTTATGCATGGAATACACTAATATTCTTAAAAGATTGTTTTACTGCCTTTTAATGGCAAACCATTTTTGAATCTATCTTTTGAAAATTTTATAAACTATGTTTGTAAAAATAAACTTATTCTTTATGATTGGGACATCAAAATTTACCTTGTGTGAATTTTTGGTATTTTTCTGACAATGTTCATTTTTTAATGAATAGTGAAAAATACTGCATTTTACATCAAAACTGCTTTTTAATCTAATTTATTTATATGATTAGATTATGTTTTGAATTGGTTTTGAAGTGAAATTAGAATATATTTTTACCATTTTATCCAATGGTGGTCATTGGAATTAATTTCACTTTGAAATTAGACTTAAACTGGTGTCAATCTTTTGATACTTATTGTTTTGTAAAAACACGCTATTTGCTCTGGCAGTGGGAATTAATTATTAAATTAATTAATTTGACTTATATGTATTTAATTTTGTAAAATAGACTTCATTTTTGAATTCGGAATATCAAATATAGCTTAGGGTGAATTTTTGGTAATTTTCTGAAAAACTTCAATTTTTGATGAATAGTGAAACCACTAAGTGGTAATCAAGCAAACTGATTTTTCAGTTAAATGAAAGTTTACCACTAATGTGTATTGAATTTTGAAAATCCGACATACATGGTTGTCATTAAGAAGTAAAATGTGGTTCAATGGGATTAAAATACTTTTTTGGTGAATAGTAACTTATTAAGTTCTTAATCGCGATTAGTGGTGATTAGGGTAGTTTAAGGTATAAATAATGCTTTAATAATATGAAATGACCTAGACACATGTCCCAACCTTATTGGTTGTGTCATGGCCGACCAAGAAAATCCATGGGTCAACTTGGGGACCCCATGGATCCACTTTTGTTGGGAAATGACAAACATAACTTTTTATTTAATGTAAAAGTAAAAATGACACAAACATAATATGTTTTATGAAAGCAATTTTAACATGGGCTTATAAAGATCAGATTTTTGATTATAAATAGTCATTGGAAAGCTAAAAATATTTCCTACATCATAGTATTTTGTTTATAATTTTTAGACATTAAATAAATTAAATTATTTATGACATAATAATGATGCAGCGATGACATCATTATTTGACGATTTAAATAAAATGTAAAGATAATGAAAAATCTATGAACTACACATGTCCAAAACCAATTGGATGAGTGGATGTCGAACCCTTATCACATTATCCACGAATTATATCAATGTGGGACCTTTTAAAACCGAAACACATTTCAAATAAAGTAATATTTCTTTACTTTCCAAAAGTGCCCCTCCTCTCCTCTTATAAAAGGCCCCCACCTCTACCTCATTTCACACACTCCTCAAGCCTTTGGCTCGGCCAAACCCTTCCCATTTACTCTCTCAAAATCCCTCTCCTCATCCTAGAGGATTCCCTTTGGGCATAATCCTTTCAAAAGAAGCCTTTAGGCTCAAATCAAAAGGAGTTACACTTTTAAAGGTAATTCATTCTCTCATGTTCATTTGTTTTATTTTGCTTCTCCAACCCCCTAAACTCTTTTTATTTACTTCTTTTGTAACAACACCAGTATCTTAAATATACTAGGATGTTGTTATAATATTTATTTGAGCTAAAATCTCACACAACTACATCAAATGGTTAAATAACATACGGTTTCCGTGGATGGCAAAATTATGCCTCCCGAAACGATGATTGTTCAATACTCATTTAACACCTTCAAAGGTGGCCATTATGATGTCACTATTTTTATATATGATATATAATATGTTTATGTTTTCCTTAAGCTTCTGTTTTTTTCATTTTGGGCATACCTTTATGGTTCCCATTATGGGTAAACACGATATCTTCATTTTAGGAAGTGCGGACTACCGCCCCCTGAAAGTGATTTGATTCGTTAATACCATATGTGGGATGTGTAAAGGATAAAGTTAATGATATTATATATTTTATTATACTGGAATTATAATATAATCTTATATCATTATGATTCCATTCCAAAAAATATGAAATAGATATGGAAGTAGCGTTCATGCGTACGTACGACTTACCGTCTCCATGAACGGTGCATTTCATTTCTTACCTCTAAATGTGATGTAATATTATAAATACATGTATATGATGAATATATATGATATATATGTTATCCAAATAATTAGTATCATTCTGGATATAACGAACCTATGACCAAATTAACAACATGTAAGTGTAAGAAGTCTATTTTTGACTTAAGAACCAAATACCGACAAAATGAACATTATTAACTTAAATGATTACATGATGTTCATAATATGGTATAAAAGGAATAATGAACTTGAAAAAGATTCTTAAGCAAGTAGAGATTAACTCAAGTTTATTATTCAGGAGATTAAATAACGGTCGGGTCAAGTCGGATACGAGGTATGGGACTTCGTCTCAATCTCCTTTCGTTGAGGCATATTTTATTTTATACACAACTTTATTTTATACAGTGTATAAACCCCTTTGACTTTTACGTTTATTCAAAAGGAATCTTTTTATATGAAGCGTTTACTAAACGACAAAAGGGAATGTTTTTGTCATACGTATGCGGCGACAACGACTTCTCCGCCGTCGTGACCGTTATTTGAGTTTCGGCTTCCTCTACAAGCCATACCTTCTTTTTAAAAGAAAAATAAATACCATGTTTTACATTTCTTTTATTTTGGTATTGAAAATGGTTTTCATAATGTTTTTATATCAATGTGTTGTATTGATATCTCGTGATTGAAATGTGGAAATTTTATGTTTCCTTTATGCATGTTTTATGTGATATGATTATGTTATGGTTCTTGGGCATTATTATGAAGACGAGTGGTTCCGTGATAAACTAAGGGCGGGTGAGCCCGTTATAGCTCTCCAATGCATTGGGTAACGCGAAGGAGTGAAACGTTAAGGTTTCTCCGAAGAGATTTTAGGGAATATACTGTGATGGGTATTCCAAACGTAACCAAGAGGGTTACTCCCTACGTAAGAATGTTATGAATGCCTCAAGTTACCTTTATGTCCTATGATTTCTATGATTTATTCATGATTTTATGAGGTATGTTAAAGTGCCTATGTTTTATGGGTAAAGTATGATTTCATTCTTATGTATATATGTACCCATGTTTCCTTTCCATGTTTTTATAACCCATACTGAGCTTTTTATGCTCATCCCAAGTTTTTTTGAAATGTTTTTCACAGGTCAAGGGAAAGGTACATGATAAGATGATAGAGTCAAGGATGTGTCAAGAAATAATCCATGTTTTATTTTAAATGTGTTTCCATTGATGGGAATGAAGAATACTATCTTTATGTAACCACTTTGTTTATATGTGGAATGTAATGCAAGTTTTATGATCTAATTATCTAAAACTCTAAACCCGAAAAGATCCTCAATGTGTAATCTTGTAATAACTCAAGATTAAGTAAGGTTTAAGGCTGGGGCCTTATAGTTGGTATCAAAGGTCGGTTTAGATAACTTTAGGAGTTAGAATTCTATTAAATTATTATCCAAAAATATATATTTTTGAAATGATATAGCATTTAAAGATTACCATGTTGATTTATCTAAGACATGTTTATTCAGAATGGTTTTCCGCAGAGGAAACAGGGAAGCAGTGCTAGGAAGGCATACAGAAGGAAATAACCTTCCGAATCAGCATCCAGAAATGGTCAGAATTGGAACTGAACAGTTTGTTGCAGTAATGGCGCAGTTGACTCAAGCGATAAATGGCGGTGGTATCCATACACGAGATCAGCCAGACCAACCGCAGAGGAATATGTCAGTGGTGGAACATTTCATGAGACAACATCCACCATCATTCAGAGGATCATCTGACCCTGTGCTAGCTGAAGGGTGGATTAAAGCACTGTAGAAGATTTTTGATGTCATGGGGTGTTCAGACAATCAAAAGGTTAGTCTTGCTATTTACCGTTTGGAGGGTGAAGCAGATCAGTGGTGGTCTATGGTTAAAAATATCAGGGACGCCGATGAGATTGATGCTCTTGACTGGGATGAATTCAAAGGTATGTTTCTTGAGAAGTATTTTCCTAAGGCTGTTCGACTTAGGATGGAAAAGCAATTCTTGGAATTGAGGCAAGAGGAAGACTCAGTGGCTGCCTATGAATAAAGGTTCACTCGATTGGCAAGGTATGTTCCAAATTTTATTCGAGACCTTGATAGTAAAATCAATCGTTTTTACTCAGGATTAAAGCCAAAGTATAGAAGGTCATTAGCTTCTAGTGAGTTTAAAAGTTATGAAAAGCTTGTTCGATGTGCTGAGAAGGTAGAAATGGAGTTTGCTGATGACCAAGTGTTCTATAACAACCAGCAAAAGAAGAGACCGAGGTGGCAGGAGAAAGGTAAGAATTCTTCAAAAAAGTCTGATGGTAAGAGAACTAAGTTTCCAGTTTGTGATAAATGTGGCAAAAGGCATGCTGGGGAATGTCTTCTGAATTCTAGGAAGTGCTACCGATGTGGTAAGATGGGACATAAGGCTCGTGATTGCACTGAAAAGGATCAAGGTGAAGGTAAGAACAAATTTGATTTACAGTTAGTGAAATGTTATAAGTGCAATGAGATGGGTCACTATGCAAAAGAGTGTCTGAAAAAGAGCTTGAGTGATGGGAAGCAGTTAGACTACAAGCAGAAAGGGGTGGTGAAATCCTTTGCAACTACTTCAGCAGATGTCGGGCCACCAAATGAAGTGGTATCAGGTACTTTGTTTGTTTTTTCAGATTATGCCAGTGTGTTGTTTGATTCGGGGTCTACACATTCTTTCATCTCTGAAACCTTTTCTAGTAAAATGGGAATACCATCTCAAGAAATGACTCCTGAACTTTTGGTAAAAACACCTGGGGGAAATTTTGAGGTAAAAAGAATTTATAAGAATCTTTCTATCCTTATCTGTGGAAAGAACCTACTTGCAAACCTTATTGTTCTACCTCTAGTAGAGTTTAATGTTATCCTGGGTATGGATCGGCTCTCTATTTACCATGCTAAGATTGACTGTAGAGCTAAAGAAGTTTCTTTTCAGAAAGACTTTCAGTTTGTTTACAGGAATGAACCCTTACTTTTGATAACATATCAAGAGGCCGAGAAACTTGTAAAAGATGGAAATGAATGTTACCTTACACACGTCGTTGAAAATAAAGGAACTGTTCAGATTAATGATGTGCCAGTGGTAAATGAGTATCCTGATGTTTTTCCTAATGAGTTGCCTGGAATAATACCAGATCGGGAAGTTGAGTTTACTGTTGACTTAGTTCCTCATGCTAAGCCAATTTCAAAACCCCCTTATCGAATGGCACAAATTGAACTTTTAGAGTTGAAGGAGCAATTGCAAGATTTATTAGAGAAAGGTTTCATTAGACCTAGCACATCACCATGGGGTGCTACTATTTTATTTGTTAAAAAGAAAGATGTTTCTATGAGACTTTGCATTGATTATAGAGCCTTGAATAATATCACTGTTAAGAACAAATATACTTTGCCTCATATCGATGATTTGTTTGATCAGCTCTAGGGAGATCAGTTTTTTTTCAAAGATTGACTTGAGATCGGGGTACCATCAGCTGAAGGTAAAGGAGGCAGATATTCCAAAGACCGCGTTCCGTACGAGATATGGCCATTATGAATTTGTAGTAATGCCTTTTGGGCTAACCAATGCACCTGCTGTATTCATGGACTTAATGAATAGAATTTTCCATGAGTTCTTGGATAAGTTTGTGGTGGTTTTCATTGATGATATTTTGGTGTTTTCTAAAAGTAAAGAGGAGCATGAAAAACATTTAAGGGTTATCTTGCAAACCTTAAAAGAAAAGAAACTGTATGGGAAATTCAGAAAGTGTGAGTTTTGGTTGCAAAAAATTTCCTTCCTTGGTCACATTGTTTCTAAAGATGGAATAACTGTTGATCCTGCAAAAACAAAAGTTTTGGAAGAATGGCCATGACCCACAAATGTAACCGAGATTCGTAGCTTCCTTGGTTTGGCGGGCTATTACCGAAGGTTTGTTAGAAATTTTTCACGGTTATCAAGTCCAATGACTAAGCTAACTCGTAAGGGTGTTAAGTTTATCTGGACAAAAGAATGTGATGATTGTTTTCAGGAATTGAAAAGAAGATTGGTGAATGCTCCAGTTTTGGCACTACCTTCCAGGAATGGTGAGTTTGTTATATACAGTGATGCTTCATTGAAAGGACTTGGTTGCGTCCTAATGCAGAATGATCAGGTAATTGCTTATGCTTCACGACAGTTGAAAACTCATGAGGTAAATTACCCTACACATGATTTGGAATTAGATGCTGTTGTTTTTGCTTTAAAAATTTGGAGGCATCATTTGTATGGAGTAAAGTGTGAAATATATACCGATCACAAAAGTTTAAAGTATATATTCACTCAGAAAGAGTTAAACATGAGACAGAGGAGATGGCTAGAATTAATCAAGGATTATGATTGTACAATTCATTACCATCCGGGGAAAGAAAATAAATTGGCTGATGCTTTGAGTCGAAAAAGTAATTCTTTATTAACAATGTTGCGTTTGGAACGTGATCCTTTGGTTAAGGATTTGATGAACTTTGGCATAGAAGTTATTGGTGCAGGAAGTCCTTCTGTTTTGTTTCAGGTATCAGTGAGATCATCTCTATCAGATAGAATCTAGCAAGCACAGAAGCAAGATAGTGAGTTGCAGAAAAAGGTAGAGCTGGTTCAGAAAGGTAAGTTGCCTGAATTCAACATTGATAATGATTGCGTTTTGAGATTTGGGAAGAGATTGTGTGTTCCTTGTGATTCATAGTTGAAGAGAGAGTTGTTATGTGAAGCTCATAGTTCTCCGTTTTCAGTTCATCCGGGCAGTACTAAGATGTATAGAGATCTGCGGGAGTATTACTGGTGGGATGGAATGAAAAGAGATATTGCTGATTTTACTGTGAAGTGTTTGACTTGTCAGCAGGTTAAAGTAGAGCGGCAGTTACCGAAAGGGATGCTTCAGCCTTTACCAGTGCCAGAGTGGAAATGGGAGAATATATCCATGGACTTTGTTGTTGTATTACCGAAGACATCTCGAGGTAATAATGAAATCTGGGTTATTGTTGATCGCTTGACCAAATCTGCTCATTTTCTTGCTATACGAGATAATTTCTCTCTTGATCAACTTTCCCGTTTGTATCTTAAAGAGATAGTCAGGTTACATGGATTTCCTCTCTCCATTGTATCGGATCGTGATCCCAGGTTTACTTCTAACTTTTGGAAAGGCCTTCAGAAGTCGTTGGGTACTGAATTAAATTTTAGTACATATTTTCATCCTCAATCAGATGGGCAGTCAGAACGAAAAATTCAGACATTAGAGGATATGCTACGAGCTTGTTCTATGGATTATCAGGGAATTTGGGACCAACATATTTCTTTGGTTGAGTTTTCATATAATAACATTTTTCATTCCAGTATACAGATGGTACCATTTCAGGAATTATATGGGAAGCGGTGTCAAACTCCAGCTTTCTGGGATGAAGTGGGTGAAAGGAAGTTGATGGGACCAGAATTGGTAGAAGAGATGGCAGAAAAAGTTCAGCTGATTCAGAAACACATGAGAACAGCTCAGAGCAGGCAGAAGAGTTATGCAGATAACCGGAGGAAGGATCTATCTTTCGAGGTAGGTGATCATGTTTTTCTCAAGGTTTCTCCTTGGAAAAGTGTGATGAGATTTGGTAAGAAAGGAAAGTTGAGTCAAAGGTTCATTGGACCATACAAAATTCTGGAGAGAGTTGGATCAGTTGCATACCGAGTGGCTTTACCTCCGAGTTTATCTCAGGTACACAATGTTTTTCACGTTTTGATGTTGAGAAAGTATATGCCAGATCCATCTCATGTTTTGAGTCCAGAGGTAGTTCATCTGGAAGAGAACCTATCTTATGAGGAACAACCGGTCCAGATTCTTGACCATAGGGAGCAAGTGTTACGGAATAAGGTGATTCACCAGGTAAAGGTTTTGTGGAAAAACCACATGATTGAAGAGGCAACATGGGAATCTGAAAATGCAATGAGGGATAAGTACCCCCATTTATTCGATAAGTAAATAAATTGCGGGGACGCAATTTTCTAAAGGGGGGAAGGATGTAACATCCCAAGTAAGTAATGAATAATAGATATTTTTATCTATGTCTATTAATGATTAAGATAGTGTTATAGAGGCTTAAAATGAAAATAAATACAATCTTATGCATGGAATACACTAATTAGGGTAGTTTAAGGTATAAATAATGCTTTAATAATATGAAATGACCTAGACACATGTCCCAACCTTATTGGTTGTGTCATGGCCGACCAAGACAATCCATGGGTCAACTTGGGGACCCCATGGATCCACTTTTGTTTGGAAATGACAAACATAACTTTTTATTTAGTGTAAAAGTAAAAATGACACAAACATAATATGTTTTACGAAAACAATTTTTACATGGGCTTATAAAGATCATATTTTTTATTATAAATAGTCATTGGAAATCTAAAAATATTTCCTACATCATAGTATTTTTTTTATAATTTTTAGACATTAAATTAATTAAATTAATTATGACATAATAATGATGCAGCGATGACATCATTATTTGACGATTTAAATAAAATGGAAAGATAATGAAAAATCTATGAACTACACATGTCCAAAACCAATTGGATGAGTGGATGTCGAACCCTTATCACCTTATCCACAAATTATATCAATGTGGGACCTTTTAAAACCGAAACACATTTTCAAATAAAGTAATATTTCTTTACTTTCCAAAAGTGCCCCTCCTCTCCTCTTATAAAAGGCCCCCACCTCTACCTCATTTCACACTCCTCAAGCCTTTGGCTCGGCCAACCCCTGCCCATTTACTCTCTCCAAATCCCTCTCCTCATCCTAGAGGATTCCCTTTGGGCATAATCCTTTCAAAGGAAGCCTTTAGGCTCAAATCAAAAGGAGTTACACTTTTAAAGGTAATTCATTCTCTCATGTTCATTTGTTTTATTTTGCTTCTCCAACCCCCTAAACTCTTTTTATTTACTTATTTTGTAACAACACCAGTATATTCAATATACTAGGATGTTGTTATAAGATTTATTTGAGCTAAAATCTCACACAACTACATCAAATGGTTAAAGAACATACGGTTTCCGTGGATGGCGAAATTCTGCCTCCCGAAACGATGATTGTTAAATACTCATTTAACACCTTCAAAGGTGGCCATTATGATGTCAGTATTTGTATATATGATATATAATATGTTTACGTTTTCCTTAAGCTTCTGTTTTTTTTCATTTTGGGCATACCTTTATGGTTCCCATTATGGGTAAACACGATATCTTCATTTTAGGAAGTGCGGACTACCGCCCCCTGAAAGTGATTTGATTCGTTAATACCATATGTGGGATGTGTAAAGGATAAAGTTAATGATATTATATATGTTATTATACTGGAATTATAATATACTCTTATATCATTATGATTCCATTCCAGAAAATATGAAATAGAAATGGAAGTAGCGTTCATGCGTACGTACGGCTTACCGTCTCCATGAACGGTGCATTTCATTTCTTACCTCTAAATGTGATGTAATATTATAAATACATGTATATGATGAATATATATGATATATATGTTATCCAAATAATTAGTATTATTCTGGATATAATGAACCTATGACCAAATTAACAACATGTAAGTGTAAGAAGTCTATTTTTGACTTAAGAACCAAATACCGACAAAATGAACATTATTAACTTAAATGATTACATGATGTTCATAACATGGTATAAAAGGAATAATGAACTTGAAAAAGATTCTTAAGCAAGTAGAGATTAACTCAAGTTTATTATTCAGGAGATTAAAGAACGGTCGGGTCAAGTCGGATACGAGGTATGGGACTTCGTCTCAATCTCCTTTCGTTGAGGCATATTTTATTTTATACACAACTTTCTTTTATACAGTGTATAAACCCCTTTGACTTTTACGTTTATTCAAAAGGAATCTTTTTATACGAAGCGTTTACTAAACGACAAAAGGGAATGTTTTTGTCGTACGTATGCGGCGACAACGACTTCTCCGCCGTCGTGACCGTTATTTGAGTTTTAGCTTCCTCTACAAGCCATACCTTCTTTTTAAAAGAAAAATAAATACCATGTTTTACTTTTCTTTTATTTTGGTATTGAAAATGGTTTTCATAATGTTTTTATATCAATGTGTTGTATTGATATCTCGTGATTGAAATGTGGAAATTTTATGTTTCCTTTATGCATGTTTTATGTGATATGATTATGTTATGGTTCTTGGGCATTATTATGAAGACGGGTGGTTCCGTGATAAACTAAGGGCAGTTGATCCCGTTATAGCTCTCCAATGCATTGGGTAACGCGAAGGAGTGAAACGTTAAGGTTTCTCCGAAGAGATTTTAGGGAATATACTGTGATGGGTATTCCAAACGTAACCAAGAGGGTTACTCCCTACGTAAGAATGTTATGAATGCCTCAAGTTACCTTTATGTCCTATGATTTCTATGATTTATTCATGATTTTATGTGGTATGTTAAAGTGCCTATGTTTTATGGGTAAAGTATGATTTCATTCTTATATATATATGTACCCATGTTTCCTTTACATGTTTTTATAACCCATACTAAGCTTTTTATGCTCATCCCAAGTTTTTTTGAAATGTTTTTCACAGGTCAAGGGAAAGGTACATGATAAGATGATAGAGTCAAGGATGTGTCAAGAAATAATCCATGTTTTATTTTAAATGTGTTTCCATTGATGGGAATAAAGAATACTATCTTTATATAACCACTTTGTTTATATGTGGAATGTAATGCAAGTTTTATGATCTAATTCTCTAAAACTCTAAACCCAAAAAGATCCTCAATGTGTAATCTTGTAATAACTCAAGATTAAGTAAGGTTTAAGGCTGGGGCCTTATACCAAGTGCCTTAAAAAGGTTCTCAAGTAGGATAATTCAAGAGGTAAAATCCTCTTTTTTTTTCTTTTCAATTTCTTTTATTTTATTATTCCCTCCCCACATAACCTTTTCCAAGTGGTATGAAAACTATAGTATGTTATATATACTGAAATTTTATCACTTTGATGGAAAAATTCATCATCAACCTCTTTCTACACTGCCTTTTATTCTAAAAATGATAACATCATCAATGATGCGATGATTTACCGCCATTATGGATGATGCACTTTGAATTACCATTACCACATTCAAGGATGGTAATAAAACCATTATTATGGTCAAATAATATTTTATTACACAGATTATAATTTATTTAATGTTCTTGAACCAATATATAAACATGATATTGAATAAAATGATATAAGTTAATGATGGTTATAAAAACTACAAAATAAATTAAATAATTTTCATTAATGTTTTATCTAAAGATTAAAACTCATATAATAAATAAAAATGATATATAGTATCATTTAAAATTATAGAAACATTTTAACACTATTTTATTATACTTTTAGAGTTTTTCATCCATTAAATAATAAAATTCTTAATGAACCAACAATGGAAACAATTAAATAAATACACATGAAACAAAGAAAATAATAAGATATTATTAAAAATGAGTGGAAATATGTTATAAGAAGATCATATAAGTAATTATAAATATGAATTTGGTTCTATAATATATTAACAACAATATTTAAAGCATTAAAAATGAGGTTTTAACACATTTTATGTAAGGAGAACTCGAGGTAATTGGATTTTCTTAAAAAAAACTCTTAAATTTCTATTTTTATAAAATTAAAAATGAATGTTTTTATGAAATTATTCTTATTTTATGATTATATTATAGTTATTTGGAATTTTTTATTATTCAGGATGAGACCTATATCTACCTCCGATGCATTGAGTATGTTTATGGTGGAGGTCGAGCATATGGTTACTCCAAGTGTAACTATGATGGTTACACCATAAGGTAGCCGCGAGGGTTATATTGTAAGGCAACCATGAGGGTTACACTGTAAGGTAGCCATGAGGGTTACACTGTAAGGTAGTCATGAGGGTTACAAATCATATGGTATATACGAGAGTTATAATATTAAGTAAGTAATAACCCATGTTCCCATTATGGTTTAATTTATGTTTTATATTTTTTAATGGAAATCTCAGGTTTTCACAAATAAGTATATGATAATTTATAGGTGACAAGTATATCTTTGTGATAATAATTTCATATGTTTATAAGTATTCATGGACTAATGGTTCTTTTTTTTCCTATGCACCCTATTGATTTCTAATGCTCATCCCATGTTTTAAAATGTTTTTATATGGTTTTAAGGTTGGGTAAGAGAAAAAAAGAAGCCAATATGAATTTTGTAATGATTTTTCATGGAAGAAAACATGTTTTATTAAAAAATTTGTGTTATGTAAAATATTGTTGTTGTATTTGTAATTCCCAATTTTTATTCTTTGGGGTTGATATGTAGGAATTATGTCCTAATTATCTAAAGATATAAACTAAAAATATCTTTGGGAATGTAATAATTATATTATAGTGGAATTAACATGATTAAATAATGTTAGAGGTAGAGTCTTTTTAGTTATTCTTGGTGTATTATAGGTTGTAGTCAAATAAAAATTTTAGGGTGATTAATATTCATATATATATATATATAAATCTAATGAGGTAGAAAATAGGGTTTTTCTCTTGATGAATTACAATATATATTAAACATCGTGTGTCATATGAAATGTATTTAGTACAGTGGGGGTGAAATATTCATATTGTATCCCTATACGTATAGTTGAAGAGATCCTAGAAATAAAAACTTTATTATTTGATAAATTTATTAATTAATCCTTGATGATTATCCAATTGGGGTGTGATAGGGTATGTTTTTAATTAAATTATCATTTGGACCTTAAAAGGTGTAATTTATAATCTTATATAATGAGAGTGTTATAAGGGATCCTATTTGAGATATATAAAGTAAGAGTATATTGATAACATGTTATGTATTTTCTTTTCTATTTTTGTGAGGGGATTGACTTTTCCAATATTAAAAAAATGTAGAAATTGTAATTAAATAAATAACATGTTCTTCTTATACTCAAAAAATTTATAATGTATGAGAAGATAATTTTAGATTTATATACTTCATGTCCAATGGTAACTCATTGTCTTATAAAAAGAAATTTCATGAATTTTTATACTTATATTTGATAAAATTGGTTAATATAGGTATATAGATACCTTAATTTCATATAGAACCTGATAGATCCATTTATATATTGAATATCATTGACAATTCTCTATTGACTATGAATTATGTAGATTTAAGAATTTGAGAATTCATAGTTACTTTCATTACTGAAAAAATGGGGTCATAATTTTTGGTCATGTGAGTGAGGATCATGTTTTTAAAACATTGAGTGATTCCCAATTTTTTTATAGAATATTATATTGATTTTTAGATACATTTTCTGAATAATTTATATATGATGCAACAAGTGCTTAAAATGAATGATAACTTTTCAGATTTTTTTTGAAATATTCATATTGATTTTTGGATATTAAATCATGAATTATTTCATATGATGCCACCTAATTTTAAAATGAATAGAATCTATGGGGATTTTTAGTACAATAAGTAGATTATGTGATTATGATCTAAAATGGGAATGGCCACATAATAATCAATGTAATGGTCTATATAAGAGTCAAATATGTTTTAGTGATGGTCAATAAGACATGGTTCACATTTATAGAATTATAAATCATTATGATCGTGTTCATTCCCAATATTTTCAATTATAACAACTATTATATTCAGTTATTCATCATATGATTATGGATTTATTGAGTTTGAACATCTCTCATAATCATTTAATCATTAAATGATTATATATGTGATTGACTTGTACATTACAAATGAGTTCAAATGTTAGGGATATTTATGATATGTACCATGAATATTTTTAATTTTTTAATGTACCTAGAATCCTATATAAATCATTTCTACCCTCATGTAATGTCTTTTACTCGTTAGATTCACTATGTGACTATTATAACTCCTCAAATTTGATTATCTTTACATTAAGTCTCTCACATTTTTTAATATATACCTAATAGACTATTGTGTTATGAGATATACATCCTATCTATTCATAGATTTTATGGAATTATTTAAAACTTTGACATAATAAGTCCATCAGTTTCATCACAATGATCGAAATCAAATGCTTTTGAATGAATGCAACAATTTTGATCAACTAGTGTAAGGTATTCCATTTATGTTCTACATTTTTATTCAATTAAAATATATTGATTAAATTTTTATTTTATTTTTTTGGGAATTCAAATTAACTATTTTTAATATTATACATCCTAATAGAAACTAACATGATATACCATTATATGAATCCTTATTAATCCCTTAAATAAAAATTAATAGATGTATATATGACAGGTATATTTATAGATAATTTTTTGTTATATAAATACAACATATATATAATTAATGGAATATTTCTTATTTTATTGGTAAGATAATTAGTTTAATAATGTTTCATTTTGATAAACTTCATTGTATTGGTGATTATGAGGGTGGTGTTGAAATTTACATCCATATAAAAGTTAAATACTCATGGGTCATCATTATTCATTCTATTCTATTATATCATCCATTTCTCCTTATCATATAAATATATGAAACAAATACTAAAATTTAATTAACAATAAAAAAGAAAAAAACGTTATACAAATAAAAATAGAAAAAAATGTAGAGAGGTGATTGAATTTTTTATTATTGATCATGTGTATCAATCATGTACCATATTAAAAGGGGAGGTAATTTTATAAGATTCTCATAATATATAAGAAATTGATGGAGGTACATTTCATTTGTATATTGGATTAGTAATGAATTTAATTTAATACTAAACCCTCATATTTCAAACCTTATTTTCTCAAGAAAAACACACTAACCCGTATCCATGTAGAGTATATTGAAAATCCCTCATTACTGATTAAATCTTACTTGTCTCATAGCATTTATAATTCAAATATATACTATAATATGATGAAATATCATTTTTCCAAGTGTGGTCGTATCTCTATAAATATTAATTTAATTTATTGAAGAGTGAAAATATATGACCATGTATAGTAGATAAAAAACAGTGTTTTATAGATATTGAATATATATTTTCATAAAAATATAAGGAAACATTACATTCAGAAATATGTTTATAAAAGAATCACTCTAATTAATTTTTTATAAAATTAAAAGGAAACATGCACTTTCTTTTATTTTTTAATTTAACTAATAATGGGTTTTTTCATATGAGTGGAAAATGTAGGTGTGTTCTAGTTATGTGAGCCATATATAAAAATAAAATCAATGTTTTTAACTGTTTTATACCCCAAAAAATTCACAATTTTAGGGTATTTATTAACATTTTTTAGTTATAGATTTTTTTAAATTGTGATATTTAATAATGTTTTTATTTTTCTATATTTAATAAATTTTTGAATATTTTATATAATCCCTATGTTTTTGGATTTTTATTAGGAATGGGTTGAATATTCCATGAAAATTATGTTTAATTTAGAAAATTATAAATATTTTTTTTGGAAAAACAAAATCTTTATAATTTGATAGTCAATCCATTCACAATGGACACCCTACAAGTGTAAAAATTCCTAGAGTTATGTCAAAATCATGGACTGAGAGTAATGGGAGTGTACAAGATGGATTAACATTAGTTGTGAAGTTATTTTCCAATACTAACAAACAATCAAACCTCTAAACATGATGAATATGGAGGGAAAAGATATTTTATTTATATAAAAAACTAGATTTGAATGTATAGAGATCATCTAAGGAATAACTAGGGGATTTAGACCAATGTGGTGCATAGTGACACCATTCAGTAAATAATGGCAAGTTATTAACTGTATTCACCATGTGGTCGACTAACAATAATGTCAATGTGGGACAAGGATGAAATTGAAATTAGTGAAAAATTTAAAATCCTGATTTGTTATCTTCATTGTCTCACTAGTAGATAATAAAATCTTAAAACTAAAAAAATCTAGCCTCCAAAATATTATAAATCTAAAAAAATCTCAAACCCCCTAATATAGTCATTATTGGCTCATAGAAAATACTGAACATTATTAGGAGATCACACTAGAACCATTGATCCATTCTTATGGGACTTGTGATATTTGAACTGAACATATAAAAATAAATTTATAAGAAGAAACAACTAATCATGAATCATATATCCTATAAAATAGGTATAAAATCATTATACTAAGTTGGAAAATCAAATTTTATATCAAGATTATGGAAGAAGACTAACTACACTTTTTTATAGAGTCAAAATTAATAAGTGTTATCATATTTGAGTACATCATTTTATATATAAAATATATTATGGATGAAAGAGATAAGCTTGGACCTACTGTAATTCATATTAAATTATAGATAGTTCACCTTTGGAGGGTTATCGTTGGTCAAATAAGGCAAGGGTTTCTATTCTATGCATATTTTTTTTATTTTTTTTATTATTTTTGTAAACATTTAATTCGATAGTTCTATTATTAAACTCTTATATTCTTTATAATTTTCCACTATTTTATCCCTTTGTATACATTCACAATTATAATTATAAATAACTAATATTTTTTTGATACATTAAGGAAGAAATAGGAAATAATCCTAAATTTTATTCTATTAGTAAAAAAATAATTCATGTTTCACAATGAATATTTTATTATGTATTAAAACAGACGCATCTTGAGAGACCCATATATTTATTTTGTAAATTATAAAAATGTAATAATATTGATGATAAAATATATGGATATTTTAAAGATATAAACCCCTATGAATAATTTATAAATAATTATAAACACTTTAGGCTCAAATAATGTAATGAAAATAACCCCTACCATAAAAAAATAAAAAATAAAAATAATCATTACCAATATTATAAAAATTAGAAAGGGAAGTATAAAACCATTATTAATGAAGTGGGGATTAATAAATTATTTGCCTAATGATGTTTATATATTGTATAATGGTAAATTAGGCCATTATAATCTAACAGTTGGGCATTATGACTGTTGGTAATCATGAACATTTTTCATTATATACATTCATATTACAACTATTGTAAAGTGTTCATTAGAGTTGTTTTATATTAAGGGTAATGAGAGGAGATAACTGGTATTTAAGGAAGTAATGATGAACTCTTTCAGTATGATCAATTGATTTGAATCAAATTTGTCAGATAATGGTGGGAGGTAACATTGTTAGTGTTCACCCATGACCGATCCCAAACAAATCTTGAACAATTGAGGATCAAGTGAAATCGACTAAAGGATAAGTACATGTAAGTATATATCATCATTGGATCAATTTTATATGAACCACCACATTAAACTGCCACTATTATACACATATCTATTATAGGTTAATCTTTTTTGATAAGGTGTTATGTATCTAAATGTTATCAAGTATTATGCTTTAAGTTATATTTCAATAGAAATAATGGTTATAATCATAACCATTTTAATTTAAGATATCAATCTAATATAATATATAAAATGAAAATTATTTTATGATAAATATGATATAATAAATTTTTTTAAATACAAAAAACCATAATATTTAGATGTCTGAAGTTTTTAATTATTAGTTAATTAAGTGTGAGTCGTATTTGTTTCCAATGAATGATTGAAAAAGGGATATCAATATTATTAACTAGAGTTAAAGGTATCTTATAAGAGTCTTATTGAAATTGAAAACTTAATAAGTTGTTTCATGACTATCAAATTTTCATAGAAGATTATGTTTGAAGTATTTCCATCCATGTTGTTTTAGGATACCAAAACGTTTACTTGGATGATGAAGAATATTTGAAGAAGAAGATGATCCTAAATATTGTGTCATATTAATTATCATTTGATGTTTCTACAAAAAATTTCAATGTGGATTGTTTTGAAGTTATTAATATATGGTTCTCATACATTTATGACATTTGTGTCCCTTATTATTGAATGTAAAAGTTAATTTGATGATTTTGAGAAGTTCCAATTATATATTAGATGAAGGATGAAGAAAATTGTGTTTGGAGGAGTTACTGTTGTGTATCCTACTGCCAATTGTGATACCATTAGGTATGCTGCTACTAGGAATAATACCTTTGGGTATTATAACACTTGGTATTCTAGCACTAGATGTTCTACCACCAGGGTTCTAATAGAAGCATGATACAACCACAGTGAGATAGAGGGAGGTGTGACCATTGGTAAGTTACAACTTGATGAAGAACAAAGAAAATAAAAGTTTTATAGTATTTGTAACTACCATGAATTATTTTTTTTGATGAAGAGTTAACTTCTATTGTTATTTTTTAAAAAATATTGATAAATATTATCATGATTAAAGAAAAGTGTTCTTGAATGTAATGTGAAAAAAGGAATAAGAATAAATGAGAGGAAGATATTTTTTGTAATGTCTATTTTATGTATGCAAAAGTTAATAATGTTCATGATGGTAAATTCCTGAATCCAATTATGACACATTACCAATTCAGAATGATAAATGGTTATATATATTATTGACATAGCTTATTCATCCACCTAATTGAATTCACAATGATGGATGTTTCTACATAGCTGAATGATCCATGTATCCATTTTCATAGATGTAGATGATTGAATCATATAGTACAATACTTCATTTATGGGATTTCTTATACATAGGAAATGAAATGTAGATGAGCATGAAGGTGTTTTTACTTTAAGAGTATGAATTCCAATATTGATACAGGAATGGTCATGTAACAATATAATCCCTAAATCATTACACATTCATGTCTTTTAATTTAATGAAACACAAATTTAGAGCAGATTAAAGTGGTTTTGTTATTTCTATATGATTAGTTATAGTACCAATAAGTTATGAAATAATTAAACATGATGATTATAATATGTTTATACTATAATTATGGTAATTATAATATCTAGATCATGATTTGTGACATAGTTATGAAGAATAATTATAGGATTTTATACTTTAAATAACATTTATCTTCAGTGAGATGATAATTTTGGTTTCATTCTGAATTAAATAAAAGGATGAATAATATCTTTTGGTTATTTTTAGTTATAGAGATGAAATAAAGGAATAAAATATGAGAGAGAACATCATATAAAAGATAATATATCACTATAACAGTTATTACTATTTACATGTACATAAATATATATTTTTCGAATAATTGTGATGTGTCTTGTTATTTTTTATCAGATACTGATTTACAAGGAAATATTTATTGGAATCAAAGATAAAAAGAGAGATTAGACATTGGTAAATAACATATATAATATAGAGTTATATAATTATAAGTTTATCCAATGTAGTCTGTTATACATTGAATAATAAATAGAGAAGAAGATAGAAACAAATACAAGATATGTGCATATCTATTTACATAGGAAGAAGTAGTAGTTAGAGAAGAATTGGCTAATATGGTTATGATTTTCATAGATATTAGAAGATATTTGAACAATAATTCTTTCATGGAATAAGACTATGAAAATAAAATGGGATTAGAGGAACCATACATATAGATATATATGCTTTTTACTTTGAAAAAATAGGTTGTGTGATGTTTTTGTGCATTCAAATAGAAGAAGTTCCTCATTATTGTAAATGGAAATAAGAAGAAATAGAAACACATAAATATTTAAGATATCATTATACATTAAAGTTATAATACCTTATTATTGAATTTATATTAATTTTAAAAAGTACATGATGTACCAAAGTGTAGGATTTACCAAACAAGTCTTTGGGATATACAATCTACATTTTTGGGAGATAGTAAGATAACACTCCTAGTGTTTTACAATGGGGTTGTGTGAATATGAGTTTACTAGATCCAACCAAGTATTATCCTTATAATACTAATAGGTAAATTTTTTTAAATCATTAAGCCTCTTGTGTGTGTGTTTTTGTTTTTTGTTTATGAATGAATGAAAAGTCTAAGGATATAGAACTAGAGAATAAATTCACCTTAACTTGTGAAAGTAGTAAAATAAAAGGTATATAAGGATAAAAGTATAAATAATTTTTTTAAAAAATGACTAAAACTGATTCACCCCCTCTCATTATCAGTTATATCACTCCATGATTCCTATAAGTGGTATTGGTTGCAGGTTCAACACTTTTGGATTCTCTATATTGATGTTGTTATCTTTTGATAATTTGAGTTTGTTTATTGAAATTATAAAGAAAAATAGTTTTAGATTAGTTCTATATAATTTATATTAGAATTAAATTTCAAGAGATACATTGATAAACTAGAAATATATTGATAAAAATAATAAATATGTGTTTATGTTATTATCAAAAGAGGAATAAATTTCAAGCTCACTAATAAAGAAAGTCAGAGCTAACATGAAAGGAGAAAAAATGTGGTTCAATATATAATAAATGGACTAGAAAACGATTCTATATTAAATGGGTCAAGGGATTCATATTATCCCATGGTATAATAAAATTATCAATTTAACATTCTATGAGATGAATAATCAATAGATTGTGATCTTCTGTCAAAAAAATTATATATTCAAGCATTAATGAATATTCTACATTCATTTCACCAAGAAATAAAATATTCTATATTTAGGTTTTTTGATATATAGGAGGAAGGGATCACTCAACATGAAGGTGAGGTAGTTAACTTAGATAATTCTTTAAGATAACCTCTTTTAATTCCATTAATTTCTCAGAAAATGTTAATGTTAAAAAATGGGTATAAGTTGATTATGGTGCGATGCTTCAAATTTCAAGAAGTGTTTCTCATCACAATCCAATATAAGGATGAATCCAATATATATTTATAGAAAAACTTCCATTTATTAGAATCAAATATGAACAATCACATTGACATAATGAATGCTCAATTGGATATCAAATCCAACTAGATGAAAGTACTTGACACACTATTACATGAAAATATTTCAATGAATGAAGTGTATGTTTAGAAAATGAAGAGATAATATGAACATATAATGGAGTATACTAAATATTAAAATATTAACCTCAATATGAGATGCCTTGTATTAGAAATTAATTTTTTAATTCATGAAATGAATCATCTTGATACCTCAAAATCAATGAAGATTGGAGATGCTACAATACATTGTTTTCTAAATGATTCTAAAAATAATTGATTTTCATCATATGTGAAGAATATAATTATATCACCTGATTGTTTCTCTCAAGAGTATATGAATAATGAGGTACCATCCATATCTCAATATAATTATTTTTCAAAACCTACTTATACAAATGTGCATGATTAAATAAAAATTATTTACCAATATGAAGGAATAAAAATGGTGAAAATCCTATTAACAAGTAAATAGTGTATAGAATAAGATATGTGGATGGTGTCTCCATAATAAGATCCCAACTAGTGCTGATGAAACACAAAAAATAAGGTGATGATTTTGTAGGATATTCTGGAGAGCTTGAAAAATTAATAAAAGATCATGGGTTTTGGGTCAAAGTTTATGATAAAAAAAATTTATGAACTATTTATTAGATTATTGATAAAATGAACTGAATATAAAATACAAAATGAATTAATAATCAATGGGGATAAATCCATATAATAATAAGAAACATCCATAGAAAAACTAGAACCTGTCTTTATAAAACTAATTTGTTACACTAAAATAATCATGTGATGTTAGAGGAGGTAGTGGTAACAATAGTGAAGAATTATCACCATAGAATGTATTAAATGAATATAATAAGAGAATATATGATGTTAAGAAAGATGTTTCATCCATTTAAAAGAAGTTTAATGCAACTTTCAATCTATATACTCTCAATAATGTTGAATAGAAGGATAATGGTTTATTCTTGGATAATATTTTGAGGGGACTATTAAGAGGATTAATAAATATATGTTTTTTTAAAAGGTTGGGGCCGAAGCCTCATTTATTATTAAAGTAAATAAAATACCTCTTTTTAACTGGGTAGAGGGTGACCCATTACATAGCCCAAAGGCCCAGTGGGCAATTATCCCATTACATGGCTTGTATGCCCATTTTTTAGCCCAAAGCCCATTATGTGAATAGTACTGCTACAGTACCCACACAGCTATAGTGCTGCACAGTACCCACCGCTGCTACAGTACTCTACCGCCGCTATAGTGCCCACTATTGCTACAGTCCGCCGCTGCTATAGTACACTACAGTACTACTACAACACCCTGCACCCAATGGGGTTTCTAGTTGATTTTGAGAGTCTAATAACATAAGACGAAGCACATGTTCAAGTATGTGAAAAATGGATAAAAAAGATTCCATGTGAAGAATATGAGTTTCTTGAGAGGTTATAATCATATGTAAATAGTAGTGTAAGATAATATCTGTGGGATAAATGTAATAAATAAATACACATTGTGAAATTATATTTAACAACATTTCCCGCATAGGAATAACCCTTGAAGGAAATGAAGAGTGTATTAGAAGATATATATGATTGGATGTATAAATAAATAAGAACCATCTCACACAATGAAATAGATGGTGTGATGAGATCTATGCTACCAAAGTTCAAATAAAATTTTAAAAAATAGATGAGGAATCTTTAATATTTGATGAAATAGATCAACTTGGTGAATAAAATCTCAACCATTCTATTCAAAATGAGGAAAAAAAATTCCAAACTCAATACCTTAATTGTTTAAGTGTTTTATTTTACCATATAATTTAGGGAATTTAAGGTGAACAAATTTCTCAAGTGTAGAACCTAAGAATCAATGGGTTTTGTCAATTGATGACAATTAAGATGACGAAGTCACCATCCATGAAAGATTTATCAATTTTTATTCAAATATATATATGATAAAGGATATTAATTGATGATATTTGAATGTATGTTGTCATATTTCATACAATAAGAATAGATAATATATCATCTTGGTTTGATATTATATTATTTATCCTATATGATAAGTATTTAAGAAGTTTATCCTCAGTGAATATGTTGATGTTGTTTAATCTAAAAATCCACTTGAAGGAATAAATTTTGGTGTATTATTAATATTGTAACATATTTTAATCCATTCATATAAATATTTGACATCATGAATATGTTGTGGGGTTTTCCCTTGAGTTATTGGGGGGGAGGGGGGGTTAATAAAATAAATATGATGTCCAGATATGTTATGTCATGTAAATATTATATTTTTGGAAAGTGTAGGAAGTGAATGTCATTTAAAAGGTTTGTTTTATCAAATATATCATCCGTGATAAGAAAATAAAGTTACAATATAAAGGGGAGATAATATTTTTTATCAAAGAAATAAAAAATAGGATGGTGAATAATTCACAAGGATGATATCAAATCATATTATTTATACTCAAATTTATTTAATCTATTTGATGAATTTAGTGAATGAGTTATAGATTATTATTATTTTTTATTTTAAATGGTATCTATCATTTTTATTAGACTTGAATATATTTTTATAGTCCATAAAGAGTATTGTGTGTTTTAATTACATTTGGCATCATTAAATTTTCATAATGGATAGCCTTATTGTGTAGATCAAACCCCCTTTCTTTCTACACTAAGAATGTATCAAGTAGATTTATAATGGATTGGTTTATGTCATATTTTAATGTATGAACTGATACCATATTAAAATGTACACTTTATTTCCAATAAATAAGATGGATAGAATGTAAAACAAATGTTTGATAAGAATGGTGTAAATAAGTTCAAACTAATATTGACATATAATTTCATTAGGATTATTGACCGAAAACAAAAAGTTATATAATTTTGAGTCCACTGAGTGTGAATTGAATTTCATTCAATTGATTGATTAATAAATATATGTCGATATTATTAAGAAAATATAAAGTATCTTCGAAGAAGTGTGTTGATGAAAGGAACCAAAGGTGTTACATATTTTTCAAATATTCATTGAATATTATTTTTAATGGAGGTACATCCATGTTGTTTTATGAGACTTAAACATATACATGGAAGATGAAGAATTTGTGAATAATAATAAGATCCTTAATACTATATAAATTTATTTGATGTTTTATATATATATTACACATGTCGTAGAGGATTGGATTGATGTTATGAATAGATTTTTCTCTTACATTTGTAAATTTAGAGACACTTATTATTGAAGGTAAAAGGCAATTTGATGATTTTGAGTTCTATACATGTATTCGAGAAGTATAAATAAACAATATTGTTAGAGGTTACATAGTTGGGTATTCTACCACTTGGTCATTTACCAACATGTATGCAACTGCTCGGTGTGTTTCCATTGGGCACACTAACACCAAGTATTCTATCACTAGGTATGATACTATCGAGTTGCTATAACTTTGGTGTTACCACAATGATGTTACCACTATAGTGTGATGGTAACATGTTTTACGATTGGAGTGAAATTATAGAAGGTTATACTATAAGTATGAAAATTCTTGATGAATAATACATAAACTATGAATTTATATTATTTGAAATTATATTAATTATATCAGTAGATGAAAAGAGATTTCTTATTCTATAAATTAATTATCATGATAATAGTTACTAATATTCATGTAAGGTGATTCTGAATGTTTTTAAAAGAAGGTGGAAGGAATATATATGACAAAGATAATGTTTATAATGTTATGTGTATGTTCAAAGAAGTGAATATTTTCCATTTAGATGAATTTACATAGATTAATGGTCATATAGATGATTCATATAGCCGATTAATCCACATAACAAATATGCACAATAGAATGGTCAAATAAATGATTCATGAAAAATATTCATCCATGTAACCAAATTCATATAGTTTAATGTTGAGACATAGATAAATAATCTACACAGGCATTTTTAGTGATGTTGAGGATTGATTAATGATTCTAAATAGTTCCCATATTGGATTTATACTATAGTGGAAATGTGATGTAGCTGATTTTGAAGGTGTTTTTTATTTATGTGGAAAAATTCCAAGAATGAATCTGGAATGGTTGTGTCTCTATATTATACATGAATAGATACATACACATGTTTTTAACGTTGATTAAATGAAGCTATAAAGTCGAGTGATGAGTATTTTGTTTCTTTATGAACCAATATCAGTATAATCAATTATAGAATAATTTAATAAGGTAACGATACTAAGATGAGCCTATAATAAAGATAATCATGATATATGGATCACCATTCATGCCACATTAATGAAGAATAGTTTAGGGATTTTATTTAGAAAATTATACAAATAATTAATGAGAATATAATTATGGTTTCATTATGATTTAATTTAATGTATGATTAACCAATTTTGGTTAAATAAAGTCATGTGGAAGAAATAATAGAGAAAAATATAAGAGACAAGATTGAATGATGATGTAAATGAAATTTTCTTAACTATTATTTTTATCATAAAAATTTATATGGCATATTTTCAAATAATTGTGATGTGAATTATTATTGTTCATCTGATATAGATTCTAAATGAATTATTTGATTGTATATAAGAATAAAAGAGAGAGATCTTACTATAGTCATTATAATAAATAATAAATAGTTGAATAAGTAGAAGGAGATCACATGAATTCTATTATGCACTAAATAAGTAATAGAAAATAAGGTTGAAAATAAGAAGATATATTTTTTATATATATGTTAATAAGAGAAAGAATTAGGATAAGAATTATCTATAAAGTTTTTATAGATAATAAGGGAACTATGAACTCCTATTTTCAAAGGATAATAAAAATAAAGGAAGAAGAGATAATATTACAATGAAGTTGTAGTATATCAGTTTTCTACTATAAAGAAAATAGGAATTGGTTGTGTATAATTTTTTATACAAACACAAGATGTAACTCGCTACTATTAAAGGAATGAATAAGAAGAAACACACATAAATAATAAGAGAAAATTGTACATTGGAGTTAGAATATCAAATTTTTGTCTCTAAATTAAATTGTAATGGTGTGATATTTATAACTGAGTGTGTTTTTCACCAAATAATTTATGAGATAATAACTCTACACTATTTATAGACAATAATGTAATTCTCATATGGGTTTTCAAGTTGGTTGTGTGACTATGATTTAAAAAAAAATAAAACTAAGGATTTTCTTTCTTAAACTAAGAGGTTATAGTGACATAGGATTCTCGTAAATAAACATTATATCATTTTGTAAAAATATTTTATACATTATAAAAACACATTCCCAAAGACCATATTAGTTTGGGGACATTAGATTATTGGAAACATAAACATTATTACATAAGTGAGGAACATTATATCCTAACATATTCTCTTTAAATAGAAACCTTCTTAGAAACATCATACATAATACATATATTCATAACCTGAAGAAAGAAAAAATATGAAAGGTTGAGATCAGATGCTCAGTAAGGGTAAAAAAGGGATATTTATATGCATAATTGTGAGTAGAAGGGCATGATAACATGATCATAACATTAGATGATCATACCCTACATATCAATGATCATAATAAAGAGTCACAAAATAAATAGTGGAAGTTCATAAGACCTGAATTATACCTAAATAAAGAGTATAATCCATGAAAGAATAACATAGGAATAAAAAATAGATTTTTTTCAGGCACATAAATATATAAAATGATTTCTATAGAGTTAAGTCTCACTATCATGTTTATCTTAATTGAATGTGTTCACTCCCCAAATTATCTTAGTAGTCAAGGTTTACTCCCTAGATCATCTTAGTAGACAAAGAACTTTACTAAACTAAGATCACTCACTATTCCATCCATTTATATCACATGATATATAAATAGTTACCCAATTCATTAGAGGGAGATATAGGTCCCACCTATCACATAATGAAATCATACATATGTGTTCAATAAGAACATACACCATCATCATATCATAAACCATGAAACGTTATGGGTATCATAATCATGTAATCATGTCATAACCGGTGGAATAAATATAGGTTTCATAATCATTTTAAAAAAACATTACCTATGAAAATAAGTAGGTTTTAATAAGAAATTTAACATAGTGTAACCTATGGAAGAGAAAAGGGTGTCATAAGTATCATGCCATCAAAACATAATACATTAAATGAAATAGTATGAATGGTATTTCTATATCATATTCCAAGTAAGTTATGAGTAACACCAATGAATTTATTTTTATATGGAAATTAATTTTTAAAGATCATTTCAAACATTTATTGTGGAAAATATACTTTTCTCATTGAAATATTTATTTAAATCATTAAAAATTCTCAAAACATATTTTTTTCAAAATAACCATGAAAAAAAATAAAGGATTCTTTGAAAACCATTCTAAAAACTTTTTATAACATAATTTTTTTTAAATCCTTTTCCTAGAAAATCAACTTAAAATATAACTTAAAAAACATTGAAAATATGTTTAGAATTTTTTTTGGGGAAAATAGATTTCTGATCGATGATAGAAATAAAGTCAGATTTTATTAAATGTTTTTTCTTAAATAAAATAAATACCAAATAGTGTAAAATGGTACCATTACATGGAAATATAATGAATACACCGGGGAAGATAAATTTAGTGAGTTTTATTGAGATATGTTTCATAATATTACTTCATGGAAACATAACCATAAACAATCCTGATAAACAATTAGACTATAACAATAAAATCTTACCACTTCGGTAACATTGAATCATAATATTCATGAGATAATGAAATAAAATAGAGATTAAAATACATGTACAATAAGTATATTCATGATATAATTATTCATAGGTGTAGTATATACACCGCAGAAAATAGTATAGGTGCATAATATAACATATTTTTAAATAAGGGAAATTGAGAGAACAGTTCCCTTACCAGTTTAGTAAAGGATTAACTGTATACTCAATGAAAGAGAGATAATAAAAGGATGTTTCAATACCAAAAATATTAATTATATTACTAATAATTTAAATTAATGGTCATTATATACACCACATTGAAGTGTGACATAGTGAATATAACACATGCATTATAAATGTATAAAGTGAGATGTAAATCACTTACTACTTGAGTAAATTTTGAATCGTGAGCCCCATGAAATAAAACCATAAATTTAAACTATAATTTTCAAAAAATAAGTAAAATTCATGATACAACATGTCATAGGGTAGTATATACACCCAAACAAATAACTAGAGGAAAAAATATGAAATAAGACATGCATAAATAAAAGCGAGACTAGAAATCCCCTTACCTTAAATATTGACTCTCATCATACTTGTTGGATCATTTTAAATCATAAATACCAGTTTATTATATATATTTTACAAAACAAAAATTATTTATATCATAACATATATGATTTTATTAAGAAATTTTATTAAATTTTTGTTAACAATTCCTTATTAATATTACGCTTTGGGGTAAATCCGCATTGATTTTTATATAAGTTTTAATTTATTATATTTTTGTTTATCTTAATTTTATATTGATTTCATTATTCCCATAATGATAACCATGCTATATATATCTTAAATATATATATATATATATTTATATTTATTCATAAAATTTATATGTAGAAAATAAAATTTACCATTCATGGAGACGATAGGCCATATGTACGAGTTAACATTGTTTCCATTTTATTATTATATTGAAAGACTGAAATGTATATATGATATTATTATCCAAGAATAATTTCAATTTAATATATATCACATCTATCTATTAAAAATAATTCTTAAATCATTTCATGTAAAGTGTGAATAAATCACATCACTTGACGACACGGTAGTCCTCCATACACATGAATGATGTTACTGTATTCTTAAAAAATAGAAATCAGAAAGTTATGTATGAAATAAAATTATAGAATAATAAAAAATAATAAAAATTATAAATATCATAGATAAACTATAAATCTATCAATATTCCAAAACATGAAAGTTGGTAATGGAATAATGAATGACATTTGTTTGTGAGGCAGTAGTCCAACATACGCATGAACTATAATTCTCTATCATGTTTGAATGATGTGTTTAATGTTTAAGGTAGTACCAATAACATAATAAAATATAATTATATTTAAGATAAAATGGTTCTTATATAATAATGATATAAAAATAATTGATGGGGTTTGACTAAGAAACAAAATAAAAAATTCCATTGATGAACATTACATCTTCTTCGAGTTACTCAATATGGTTTGCACTAAAAGATATCAATGAATGAATTTATTCAAAATTTGATGATTATTAGATTAATAAAGGGATGTTGGTAAGATATTTGGATATATTTTTGACTAAAAAAATGGATTTAGAGGTCTAAATAAATGAGGGGTGAGTTCTCTTTTATAGTGGAGAAGGAGTGACCTTCTTGTAAATACAAAAAGGTAAAAAGTATTGGGATGTAAACCTTACATAATGTGACTCATGTAGTGAAAAAAATTCTATAATATAAGGTATATTTCGTAAAAATTCAAAGAAAATGGGTTTTGTACAAGGTTTTAGGTCATTTTCTCTTTTTGTTTAATTTTTACTCCCTTAGTAAACTCATGTTTCTCTTAATCGTCATGATTGATTTTAATTATATTCACTAATAATTTTCTTCAAGAAATAATTTGGACTTATTAAACATTAAAAATTATTATCATTCCAAATATGAAATACATTTTTCAAAATAAAAATCAAAGAAGTGGAAGAAATGAATTTAAAATTAATCCTGTAGATAGGATGAGACGATGTGTATTTAATATGAAAAAGTCCAAAAGATTGAAATATTTTTATATAAACATTCTAAGTGAAATTGTTTCCAATGACCTGAACTGGATTAATTAATCTATAATTTTAAAACTTATTATTTAAAACCAATTTATAATATAATTTAACTATATAAATAAATTAAACAAAAAGGTAGTTTTCAATTAAAATATAGTGTTTTTTCACTATTCATGAAAAAAATGAAATATTTTAGATAGATCCAAAAACAAAACCCTAATATAACATTGAAATTATGAATTAACAAATAAAGTTTATTTTATCAAATTAAAATTATAAAAGTGTCATTCTTTTTATTTTCCATAGAAATACATAAAAAGTATTTCTTTTGAGAAAATTGTATTTTCAAAACATATATGACTTACATAAAATTATGCATTCAAATATAAGTATTTTTTATTTATTGAAAACCATTATAAATCATTATTAAAAATTATTAATTAATATTCGTATTACTATTTTTAATGTATAAGTTATAATTGTCTTGTTTAAATAATTATAATAATAACATGATGATTCATATAAACTCTATATTTCATGTAACACAATATAAGAATGCGTTACATGAAGTGAAATCTTAAAACAGTGTAGCATGAAACTATATACATCAAATAAATTTAATTTACTCAAAAAAGGTTCTTTAATAAAATGGGTTGTTACATTATACCTCCCTTAAAAATTTATTTTACCCACGAAACTCATCACTCTCATACAAAAAAATGATCATAATTCTCCTTCATCATATCCTCAAATTCCCATGTTTCTTACTCAAACAGGTGGTTTCACCACAAACATTTGACCAGGTTATTCATCTTATTTCATAAATCAATATTTGTATGATCCAAAATTTGAACCGATTGTTCCTCATAAGAATGATCCTTCTCAAGTGATAATACCTCTGAGTTTATTATTTATGATGGTTTAGGTATTTACTTACTTAAGAAAGATACGTGGAACACATCGTGGACTTTAGAGAGTTTTGGTGGAAGTTCCATGTGATAATAAATCATCCCTACTCATTCAAGGATACCAAAAGGGATAATATTACTAGGGATCAACTTCCCTTTTAATTAATATCATAACCTTCTGTTAGGGATAGATTCCTAGAAATAACTTCTCACTGACAAGAAAGTCTAGATCATACTAAAGGTTATTAACATTATTTTTTTGCTGAATTTTATCTTCCTTGATATGTTGTTGAATGGTTTTTACATTCTCAACCATCTCTTCTGCTATGTCATATCCCAATATCTTTCTTTCTCCAAAATCATTTATGCATGTTGGATCTCTACATTTATTTCTACAATGGTATTCATAAATAGATATATAAAATTATTTAGTGGAAGCTACTATTGTAAGAAAAATCAACTAGAGGAAGGTTTTGATCCCAACCACCTTTGAAATAAAAATAAGAATACCTTAATATATCCTATAAGGTTTGGATTGTTATTTTAGACTAACCATCTATTTGAAGATGATATATAGTTCTAAAACTCAATTCCATATCAATGAATTACTGAACACTTCACCAGAAAATTCAGGTAAAACTTAGATCCCGATCAGAAAAAAATGGAATGCGATACTCCATTAAAACTTACCACTACCTTATTTTATATAATGGAATACCAATCTAAATATATGTATTCTATGATAGGGAATAATTTTGGTAACTTATTAAGGTGATCGTCTACCACCCATATAACATTATGCCCTTTAGAGGTTTTGGGGAGTCCAATGAAAAAAGCCATAGTGATGTTCTCCAATTTCAATTCTAATATGGGTAATGGATGTAACATCATAGTATGATTTTGTCTTTCCACATTGACTTGTTGAGTTACCAAGAACCAAGATACAAACTCTATGAAATCCCTCTTCATGGATTCCCACTAGAATTATTATTTCAAATATCTATACATATTCATACTTCTCAAATGAATAGAGAATGAAGAATAATGTGCCTTCCCTAACAACTCCTTGTTCAAATCTGGTGTGGAAGGAACACATACACAGTTCTGGATCCTTATCATTCCATCATGATCAAGTTGAAACGTAAAAACATTATGAAATTTTTTTATATCTATTCATCTTCCTTCTATGACTCTTTAATATTCACTTTCATAGATGGACGGACAATCAATTGAGAAAGATAAAAATTTCAACTTTCTTTAAGATTTCTGTATCTATCCTTTTCAAATAAAAAAGCAATGGATATTTTGTGATCATCATCATTGATATTATAGAAGAATACTTTTAAATCAAAGCATCTACCAACTTATTCGCTTTCCCAGGGTGGTGATGTATTGAGCAGTCATAATAATTTATCTTCTTCAACCATATTCTATAGAGCATGTTAAACACCTTATATGTGAGTATATATTTCATGATTTTATGATCTATATCTATATAACACTTTTCTCCATAAATTTAATACCTCTATATCTTTGAGACAAAAATTAATGAAAATAATCCAAATCACGAGTTGTGTAAATTTTCTCATGAATATTTCATTTTCATAATGAATAATCCATAACCATGTCATTTTTCATATAAACACTTCATAATCATTTATTTTATGCAGGAATATAGATTAAAAAGCCTTCTCCACTACAAGGTAATGTAAGAACAAGTGCATTGAAAAACCTTCTCATTATTTCAGTGAAATTTTACTCAAATT
Source organism: Viscum album (assembly GCA_963277665.1). Classification (NCBI taxonomy): domain Eukaryota; kingdom Viridiplantae; phylum Streptophyta; class Magnoliopsida; order Santalales; family Viscaceae; genus Viscum; species Viscum album. Next base: position 855,486,606 of record OY728155.1, on the reverse strand, counting down.
CATCTTTCTAAAAAACCATAACATCCTTCCATGTTAAATTGGTTTCTAGATTATACATTCATGAGAAATTATCCACAAATATTCAGTAATATCTAGTTGAAACAAGAAAACTATGGATCTCAATCACTGTGGTTGGTCAAGGACAACATTCAATAGTCTCTGTCTTTGATGGATCTACTCATATACCATCTCTAGAGATTATGTGACACAAAAATGAAACATTTTTCAGCTAAAATTCAAAATTTATAAATTTTTCATATAGTATCTCCTTACTTAGTAGTTTTAGTAAAATTCTCAAGTAGTATTCATGCTATTCCTTTATCTTTGATTAAATAATAATATTATATATAAATACTACCAAATAATTATCAAGGTAATATCTAAATACTTTATTCATCAAATCCCTAAATATAAAAGGGTTATTATTATGACCAAAATGTATCACTATATATTTATATTGTCCATACCATATAAGTAATGGTTTTTGGGTACATACTTTTTCATAACCCCAAATTGAAGATATCAAAAATGAATTTTGATCATGGAAAAGTGTTTATCTCTTTGTAGTTTATAAAATAAGTCATCAATACCAGGAAGAGGATACTTGTTATTTTTATTAATATTTTTCAACTCCTAAAAATTAATGTAGAGTCTCATTGATCCATATTTATTTACCACAAAAAGAAAAGGTTCTCCCCAAGGAAACACACTTGGATGAATGATTACCTTGTGAATGTTTTCTTAGAGTTTCTTTTTCAATTTCTACAACTTAATTGGATCTATTCTATAAGTAGTTTTCTTGAAATTGGTGTGGTACCTGGTATGAGTTCTATTGGGAACTCAACTTTACATTTTAGTGAAGTACAAAGAAACACTTAAAGAATGACATCCAATAATTCTCAAACAATATGTATTATATAGACATCGAGTTTCACCCCAACAAATTGAGATTAAAATGATATCTAAATGGGAATGAATACCCATACAATATATGTAATATCCCTAAGAAGTAAGTACTTATCATCACATTGATATATGTCATAATTTGGATTGAAATATAAAATGTAACATCTATTACTTGAAAAAAGATGTTGGATTTATATAGAGAAAACCAATCCATGATTAATATGATGCCAAATTAAACCATAGGATGAATAAAAAGATTTGTAGGAAGTAGATTCTCACAATATCAATCAGAGAGGAATCATACACTAGAGTTATGATTATCTTAACATTAGGAGTTTTTATTATTAGTACCACATCTAATAGGTTGGGTGGATTCTTAATACCTTTATAAAATTATTTAGATATGAAAGAGTGGGTAGATCCAAAATCAAATAATACATTAGTAGTTCTAGATAGAAGGTAAGTACACCTTTCACCATGTCATTATCAAAACCCTCATAAAATAGTGATAAGAGGTAATTTCCCATTTTACCTCAACTTAAGAGGTTTCTAATGTTAATCATAATCATCAACACTCAGGTTTAGACACTGGTGAGAATATTTATGATTCTACTTATAGTTGAATCATGAAAGTGTTAGTGGGGAATTCAATGGAATGTCTCTATTTTTACATAATTAGCCAACTTCTTCCAAAAAATTTGGAAATAAAATGCTTGATGACCTTCCTTTTCATATAGAAAACATGTATAATACCACTTAAGATAATTTACTCTATTATTCTTACCACACTTTGATAATAAAGGAAATCTCATCTTCTTCTCTCCATGGATTTTAGATTTTCCATTGACCTACATATTTCATTTCTTATTAGAATGATGATATTAATATGCAACTCCACCCTATATTACAAAATTTATATCATAATAGAAAATATATTAATAGAAATTGAAGTATCTAATTTCTAACTCCCTTCAATGACATGGTTGTAATCCACTGATGAATCCGTCAACTTTAATTTTAGGTTTGATTATGACACTATAAGCACACCTTACATGTCTGGTAAAATTAGCCTCATAGGTACAAACAGATTCATCATTCATTTTCATTAACTCAAGGAACTCATTATCCATATTCATACAAAGTAAATAAAGAAATTAATTATTAAATAATATGTTCTTTAACTCATCCCAATATATAGATTCAATTTCATATTGCAACCTCTAATTCTTAATTAGAGTCCACAAGTGGTCTGCTTCAATTTCTAAATGATAAGCATCGAAAATGAATTTTCATTTTCTAAAAACTGATAAATGGAAAAAATCCTTTCACTAGTACCAATACATTATTCATCAATTAGTGGACCATAAGACCCATTGAAATAAGGTTGATGAATCCCCATGATAAACAAAATATAACTTTGTTCCCTCATTTGTTATTTTTGGAGTTCTTCCTGGTCTGTAGCTTAAGAAATATGCATGAGCATAGTAATGAGGGTTTTCATTCCATATCCCATAATATTTTGAATCCCAAGATAAAAATAATTTCATTTCCTATCACACTTAACATTGATGTGGTTCCATCTGGTTCCGACCATTGATTAAAACCAAAAATAATAGAGGAGGAAACAATAATAATAACATGGAACCACATAATCTTTAAAACCACTATAACATGTCTAAATTATGAAACATTATTTAATCTATAACACCTTATATTTATATTATTCCATTCATATAAAACTTCTATTTAAATGGTTCATGATGATTTTTAAAGAGTTTGTGATGTCCCATAGAATTTACCACCGGAGTTTTAAACTAGGTGTGTTGTAAAGCCTGTTGTTATGCACCAGTTCTTGATCGATTCTAATTCAGTAAAATGTTTTTGTCTTGTTAACCCAATGAAAATATGTGATCGATATAAATTCACTTGTAGTATCTAGACATGTATGTATTTCTTGGAAACCAATCCCCTTATCTATTAATAAAATTCTAGATAATTTCTTTGTTATTTGACTCATCCTTATAATTATCCTTAGATACTTGTCCTTAGGGATATCACTAAGGTTTTATCATCCCAGTTCCCAATTTTTAACTAAAATTTTTCTCTGATACAAACTATAGAGGAATAGTATTCTTATACATAAACATTACATCATTTTCATGGAATATTTAATTCATTACACAAAAACTTTTTCAATGACTATATTATATTATCCCCTTGGGAATCATGGAAACATAAACAATGATACATAATTTATCTACATTATCTCCCAATAGGATCTCCATGACTAGAACCCTTCTAAGACACATCATAGAGAATAAATATCTTCATAACATAGGGAAATGAAACAAATTAAAAGTTTATTTAATATTCTCAGTAAGGGAAAACAATGGAGAAACATAAGAATAATCATGAGCATAAGGGTATGAGAACATGATCATAACATTATAAGATCATACCCTGAATATAAAAGATCATAATCAAGAGTCATGACATAAATATTGGATGTTCGCAAGACATGATTCATAAGGGAATTAAGAGAATAATTTATTAATGAATAACATAGGAATAATACATATAATTTTTGTAGAAAAATAAAAATGTAAAATTATTTCCATAGTATTCAAGGCTCACATTAAAGGATGTCTTGGTATACGAGGTTCATTCCCTAAACCATATTAGTAGTCAAAGTTCACTCTGAAGACCATATCAGTGGAAAAAGTCCTTTAATAAACTAAGTTCAACCCCATTTAATTCATGTATACCTCTTGAGAAATAAATCTTTACTAAATTAATTATAGGGAAATATAGTTACAACCTATTTGATAATTAAATAATACATAATTGTGAAGAAATATCATTTAAAATCATTATATCATTACCCATGAAATGGATTGGGTATCATAAAAATGTCATCATATTATAACCTATAAAAGGGATACTAGTTTTATAATCATTTCATTATAAAATAACCCATGAGGTGAATATAGTTTTCATGATCCATTTATCATGGTATAACCTATGTAAAGAAATTTTTTTCATAAATATCAAGCCACCAAAACATGATAGAAATCAAAGAATGAATAAAAATGGTATTCTAGGATCATATAATTAGTAAGGAATGAGTAAAAACAAGGAATTTAATTTTAGATGGAAAATAATTTTAAGTGATCATTTAAAGCATTACTTTAGGAGAACAACCTTTCCACTTTGAAAGGCTATTTTTAAATCATTAAACATTTAAAAAAAAATCATATAAAATAACCTTGAAAAAATATAAATGAGAATTTAAAAACTTTTAAAAAATAAAACATCTTTATAATCCTTTTCATAGAAAATTATATTAAATTATCATTTAAAAATAGTTTTTTTGTAAAATATTGTTTTAGAAGAAAACAAATTTGCAGGCAATGAGAGAAATAAAGTCTAATTTTTTTGAAGAAAATTTTCTAATTTTATTTTGTACCAAAAAGAATAAAAATAGAAACATTAAATGAATATATCATGAATAACCACAGGAGATGAAATTTCATGACAGTTCTTGAGATGCTTATCATATGATTCCATCAATTGAAGAATAATCATAAAAAATCATTATAATTGATGAGGTTGTTGCAATAAACTCTTTTTACCATGGTAATTATGAATCATAATCCCTATGAATATATAAAATTAAATTATTCTTAAAATATCATGAAAATGATTATATTTAATATATTAAATTTAAAAGGGAATGTATATACACCTTATAAAAGAGTATAGGTTCATAATATAACAAGTGACTCAAAGAAATAAAATTGAGACAAAATTTCCCTTTTCTCATTGGTAATGTTTTAAATATAAGACCATTTAAATATATATAATAAAATGGATTTTTAAATACCAAAATATTTATATGGTAGAATCATATATTACATTCATGTGAATTATATACACAACATATAAGAAATAAGTGTTGAATATAGCATGCCTCTCAAAAAAGTAAAAAGTGAGATGTAAATCCCTTAATACGTGAGTAAATTTTGAATCGGAAAACCTATGAAAGAATAAAATAAATTTAAATATTTAATATAATTATATAAAGTAAATTAATTATATAACATTTCACTTATAAGCATATACACCAAATAAAAATAACTAGTGGTGAATATGTCATAAGTTTTGAAAAATGAAGGTGGGAATAGATATTCATATACCTTAAGTCTTAAATATCCTCATAATAGTTCGATCATATTTTATAATAAGTATAAGTTTATTATACATCTATTTAAAAACCACATTAGTTTATATCATATAATATGTGATTTTTTTAGTACTATTTATTATGTGTTTATAGACCATTCCATATTAAAGTTATGTTTTTGGAAAAAACCACTTTGTTTTTCTTATGGTTTTTAATTTGTTATATTTTTTTACTCTTACACTGATCATGATTTAATCATATAAAAAATTATAAAAATGATATAAATATCATATATATTCTGTATATATGTATTTATAGTGATTTATAAAAGTTATATGTAGAAAATAAAATAAATCATTCATAGAGATAACAGACTGTACATATGCATGGACACTGTTTCTATTTTATTATTGGATTGAAATAAAGAAAATTATATGTTATATTATATTTAAATAATGATATTAATATCATGTATTTCAGATATTTTTATTAATCAAATCCTTAATATATTCCATGTAAACTGTGTATGACTCACATCACTTCATGAGGTCATAGTCTGCTATACACATGAAAAACATTATTGTATTCCCATAAAATGGAAATAATAAAGTTAAATGTGATAAAAAACGTAAGAATATTAATAAAATCATAAAAATACTAAATTTTTTATACAAAAAATAAATCTATAATTATTCAAAACCTTGAAAGGAGGTAATGGATGAATGAATGACATCAGTTCGTGTTGGGAAAGTCTGCCCTACACATGAATGGTGATTGTGTATCCAATTTGAGGGTAGTATGTGAATTTTAAGTAATTCACTTAAAATAATATAATCTAATTATACTTATTATACATAGGTTATTATATAGTAAATATATAATATTTTTTTTGGGTTTTAGGAAGAAATAAAACAAAAAAGTTCAATGATGAACATTACATATTCTTCATGTATCTACTTTTGGCTTTCACCAAAGGACTTATATGGATCGATTTTTTTAAAAATTTGATGCTTATAAGATTGATGGTGGTAATTTTGAAATATATTTGTACATAGTTTTGATGATCCAAATGGATTTAGTGGTGTGAATAAGTGAGGGGGTGAATTCCATTTTATAGTGGAGGAGTAACATTTTTGTAAACACCAAATGTTAGACACTATTGTGAGGTCTCCAAAACAACATGTTCCACCAATAATGATAAAAATTATATATAATATGGGATATGGACGAAATATGTACATAAAATGGGTTTTGAATAATTTTCTAGGTCATTTCCCCCTTAGGTTTAAAGTTTAGTCACTTAGAAACTCATTTTTCTCTTAATCGCCGTGATTAGTCTTAATTATTTTCCTTAATATTTTTTGTTAAACAGGAATTAGGTATTATTTAGAATTATAAATTTTTTTGATTAAAAATATGGAATCTATTTTTTAAACATTCAAATCACTTATTTGGTTAAAAATAATTTAAAATTAACCCTGTAGAAGAGATGAGATGATATGTTTTTTATTTGAAAATGTTCATAGGATTGAAATGTTTTTATATCAAATTTCAATGTAAATTTTTTTCCAATGGACCAAATTTAATTAATTTTGTTATAATTGAACTTATTATAATTTATAACCAAATTAAAATATAAATTAACTATATATATATACATGTTAGAAAAATATGAGTTTTCAATTAAAATTCAACATTTTTAACTATTAATCCAAAAATAAAATATTTCTTTAAAATATAAAAAGATAACCCTAAAATAATTTAGAAATTATTAATTAAAAAATAAATTTTATTTTTCAAATTCAATTTCTAAAATTTTCAATAATTAATTTTGACATTCTTCTCAAAAGTCTATAGAAAGTAGTTATTTTGAGAAAATAGTTTTTTTTAAAACATTTAGAATTTACAGAAAATTATATTTTTCATTATAAATATGTTTAATTTATATAAAACTGTTATAAATAAAAATTAAAATTATTTATAAATATTTATATTAACATGATTAATGGAAAGGCTATAACAATATTGTTCAAATAATTATTATAATAAAAAATGTTTTGTAGAAAATCATTGTTGCGTGTAACCTAACCAAAGCCAGTGTTTATTATAGCACAATCATAGATTCATGTAATATATAACACAACCAAAACTTGGTGTAAAATTCATTTAATGATAACAAATAAATTTTATTTTTTGAAAAAAGGTTTATAATACTTGGTGTATTATAGAGGTGAACCTTTGATATCGTTGTGCAACTTCTATATGTGTATTTGGTTATTGTGAAAATAAGAAATAAAATCAAGGAGAAAGAGTGATAGAGAATCAATTCAACTTGACAAGTGAGTTATATATAATAAAATTGATAAATGGATATAAATATTAATTAGGGTTTTTCAAAAAGTACAAAAACAGATTCCCCCACACCTCCTAGTTCAATCATATCCCTCCATGAATCCTAAATCAAATTTTAATTAAAATAATTTTGTTTACCATGAATTCATAACATTAAAATAAAATTTCATATTTTAATTTTTAAAAAAAATTATTTATTTATACGTAAAATATAAAATAATTTTATACAATCCCACATTGTTATTCTATTACTATAAAATTTGATCATGTTATAAAAATTGATATTCTTTATTAAATAATTATTTTGTTTTAAAATAAATTTATCATTTTTATAAAATTATTTTTTAATTATGGGTTTTATTTTTTAAATGAAAATATCAAAAAAATTATGATTAATTCCTCATAATATTCAAAGATAGTGGAATTTATACTTAAAAATAAAATTACGATATCCATATATAGTAAGTGATGTTACATCAAAAGGATGGAAAGTTGATTTAATTAGTAATTTAAAGGAATTAACAAGTAAATATTTATATTCTCATTAATATATTATACTTAAATGTAATAAGATTTATTTTTCAAACCTATAATGAATCTTAAAAAACCATAACTATATTTTCATTTTTTAGAATCATCATGAATAAGAATCATGTCATGCTAATAAATAATATATATTAAAGGTTTTTTATGTTATAAAATATAAAAATACTAAAACACAACCCCCTTGGAAAACAACATTGGATACCCACAGGGTAATCACATTGGATTAATATTTTTTATAATACAGATTTCCAACACCTATGCATATAAATTAATAAACTAACATTCCTATTTTAATATAAATACCCACCCATTCTCTAATTCATATCCACAAAAATTAATTTAGAATTAATTTCTTATCATTAAATCTATATAGAGTTTCTACATTAATTTCCTATGCCTTAATGGATATATTATTAAGATTTAAAAAGCTATCTGCAAAGATAACAGATTATCTTTCCCTAACCTTTTATTCAAGTACATACTTTTTTATAAGAATTTTTCATAAATTTATTACATTTTCATGTTTTTATAATAATTCCTTTACTTTCTAAATGATTCCCTATTAATTATATACTACCTTTACATCTAATTATACCCATTACATAAATGAATTTTTTTACCCATTATGGTTCCATAATAATTCATTAATTTTCTATTCAAAGCGTTTTTTTATAAATACCCAAAAAATTCCATTATTCAATGGTATTCATATAGATATAATTATACTCATTAAATTGGGTAATTCATTTTTTGAAAGATTACTCTTCTTAATCATGTTTTAAACTGAATAAAAAATTCATCATTATATAAGATATAAATAATACACATGAAGTTAGGTATATAAATGGTGAGATTTAATAGAACTCTAATGGAATAAGAGAAGAATTAAAGTCTACAAAATAATGTTTATAATACCTTATAATCATACCTTGGAAATGTTTTCTAGTACCTTGGTGAAAAACATTGGTAATATGTTTTCTAACACTTTAGTGATGGACTATAGTGATATACTTACAAATTTTACATTTTTATTATTATAACTATTCTTTGTTATGTATCATAAAAATATTAATTTTCTATCACTTTTTTCTTAATGTTAAATACATGGTGATATATGATGTATCAATTCCTATATTCATCCCTTAATAGGTATTATAATCAAGTTTTTTTCATGAACTAACCCAAGATAAACCCTAAATTGGGAACCTAAGAAAACCCATGACAAACCAGAATGGAATCCTAGATCCAATTAGCTTTACAAATATTTTCATGGGTATCATGGAACAATCAATTTGGATTATATTTTTTGATAAATTTTTAAGAATCAGGGGATTAAACCAAGAATCTCAGCATACACATAAAAATACCTTTATCAAAAGAATATCCCTATGTGAAAACCAAAAATAATCCAAATTTAGGAGTTAAAAAAACTAACATCCAGCCACCCATAAATATAATAAACATAAAAAATATCTAGATAAAAAAGTATGATTAGAAAAATTAAAATACTAGAAAAAAAAAAAATACCCAACATAATATTTGTGTGACCTACAAGGTCACCATACATCCAAAATTTTGATTCAATACATAACCAATCCAAATTCAAACATGAAACTTCAAAAAAATAAAGGCCTATTAGTAGTACAAGGATGGTTTGAGCATAAATTTAATAGTAGGTCTATACCATAATATCGATACATATTTATTATAGATAAATGATCAAAAGAACTAGTTTTAAAATTATAGGTTGTAGAAAATAATGTTTTCACTACTTCAAAGAAAAAAATGAAATTAATTTCAAAAACAAATGTTTAAAATTTTTAACATGTTTTGTAGAAATATTGAAAAACTTTTTTAAAAGATTCATTTTAAAAATTCATCTTTAAAATATTTATTTAAAATAATATAATAAAACCGACACTAATGAAATCAAATAAATCAATACTGGGGTAAAATATATAAATGAAATTAATAGGTATATAATAAAATAACAAAATTATATTGATATAGAAATGAAACAAGAATTAGTTATATAAAGAAACTAAATTGTAAATAATAAAAGGAAATTTTGAAAAATTAAGTGAGGAGGTTCTTGAAAAACTCAATTTTGAATCATAAAAAATCCTAGTGAATGATGCTATGTCAGTAAAAACTAGAATACTCTAAACTAGCCTCACTATTGGTATGATTTATATAGTATTTGAAAATATAGGGGATCAAGTATATCTTATAGAAACTATATAAAAATGCATCTTATCCCTCACTAACATCCCTAAAATACAATGATTGTAATAAATGTATGAGATGTTTTAAACTTAACCTAATATATAAAAAAATACCTATATAATCCAAACTAATTTATGTTCATATCTTCTTACACAAAAAGATATGAAAACATCCATAAAAATGTTGCATTCTAAGAGGGTGCACACATTTCAATGTAAAACTATTTGAAGGTGCTTATCAAGAGTTTTGATTTAAAAAATTATAAAATTTAAGAAAAATTTTCCATTCTAATGTATCTAATTATCCATTAATACACTTTAGGAAACACACATATTTAACATCATTTTGGAAAGCCTCTAGATTGAAGAAACCATTTCAAGAAATTACATTTTATATTAAGAAATGAACTCTACTAAATTTATATATGTATACATGTACATATATATATATACTTATATGCATACATATGGGTAGATACATATCATCTATACATTTATAAAAATTCATCAGGAATGATAAGGATAAATCAATGATTCATGGCATAAACTATTTTCTAAAATATAAGAGCTTACATGTGGATACACTAAAGAATTAAAAGGAAATACCCCTATAAATTCACTGATAAATTACATACACATACTCTAATATATATATATATATATTGAATTCTAAAAATAAATTTTAAAAGAAAAAAACCATTTGAATGGATTATTTATAATTATAGAAAATATATAATATTGATATATTTTTAACAATATGATAAAGACATTAAAACCTAGGAAAACCCCATGATAAATAAACCTTCAACTTATTAATATTTATAAAATATTTTTAAATAAAACATGACATAAAATTTATTCAATATATAAGTTTTAAAAACCCATAATAATTATAGGGTATGTTTTATAGAGGAAATAGATTGAAACAATTACCTCAATTCTATGAAGATGATTTAAGACATGAATTTTGGATAAATTTTACCCGGGAACCCAACCACACACCCTATTAATAAAATGCATATGGTTTTACAAAAACCATCTATAGGGATTAGCTAATATAATACTAGAAATGGGGTAATGATTAAAAATTAATGGAGGGATAGGAGGGGATAAAATAGGGATTAACCATTGGGAAACAACTAAAAATTGTAAGATATTTCTTAAAAAATACAAAGAGATAAAAAGGGATGGTGGATGGTGGATTGGGAGTAATTTAATGTGTCTTGGTTGAGTGATGGAGAGGGGATGGTGAATGGAGTTTAATTTTTAGTATTGTAGTTTTGATAATCCATGTTTTATGAAAACTATGAAATCATAATTGTTAGGATGCACAATTTACTAATTTATGAGCCAACAATGTTCCCTCATAGGACTAAAATATAATCATTTTTTATGGTTTGTAAACTATGCCCTGATCATGTTCCCATAATGAGAATTATCTAAAAACCATCATAGTTTGGAAACATGGATTCACTAATGATAAAAAAAGCATAATGAAAAAATTATTTAAAAAATGTAAATACTTATCAAGTTTGGTGTATATTTTATAGTAATAATGTGTAATACATGACTGCATAGTCTTACACACCAACACTATTTCAAAGTTTCCCTTGGTTATCACATGGTTTGGACTCAACTATTCACTTCTAGTTATAAAAAATCCTGAATGAATACAAATAAAATGAAAAAAATTTTATGTGAAGGTATCCATGCTATTTCCCGTAAACCATTTGACATAGTTAAAAACTACCCAAGTTAATAAAATACAAAATTTTTCAGTGGAATTCTTACTAAATATCGAAAAATAATATTTAAATAAAAATTTGTGTTAAAAAATAAAATAAATTTGGGTAGGATATTGATAAAACACCCTAACATAACACCTTATAACCAAAAATTAACCACGTTCAATACGGATTAAAAAATAGGGCATATGAATCTTGGATAAAGAGAATCATAATAAAAAACAAATGAATAAAAAACTGAATAATTATTCTAACCAAGGTTATGTTCCCAATTCCACAATTTTCACTCAAAAATAACAAGTAATAAATGGATAATGAGAATGGAAATTTTTTTACTTAATATTTAATTACTATACCATAATAGTGGTTCATTAAAATAAATATCTTATAGAGGTTCACCCCTAACACAACATGATATTTTATTTGAAAAATAACTGAAATAAATTTCGGCAAAAAAATAATCCATAAATTTACTAAACACAAAAATCATTAAGTAGGATTCATTTAAGAATTCACCCAAAAGAGATCCAAAGATAAAAAATAAATAAAATGGAAAAATAAAGGAAAAAATAAATTAATACTAGTGGTTACATAAAAAGATCAATAAGAACATGGATCAATGTTCCAAAATTTCTAAGGAAATGTTCTTCTACTACTGAGAACCTAACCAGTAGATTTTCATATTGTTTCATAGTAGTAATTAATGAAAAATATTACTCAACTTACTATAAAATAAAGTGTTATAATTCCAAAACTAACCACACTAGATGCATATGAGTAAAAAATTACACTTGGATTAAATAGTAATAGAATAATGTGAAACAAAAATTGATTCCTTAGTTTTTAAATCTAAATGGGATGGGGAATATTTGTTAGTACCAAAAAATGTAGGGCTACAAATTGACATGGGGTTCCCTAAAAAACCCAAAATAGTTAAAAAAAATAACTATAAAATCTTTAAATTAAGTAATTCTTGATGAATAAAATATGTTACATAGGTTTTAACATATACCTTCATAAGGATATGAGCCATTAACAAATGTCTCAACACTATTTGATGAGAAAATGTAACCAGGTCATTTTTATGGTCAACATACTCCATCACTATTAAATGACAAAACTAAATACCCATGACCTTAGAAAATCTACTCACCTTCACCTTATTAGGAAGAAACCACTAATTAGATTTTGTATTGAAGAAGTACCATCAAATTATATCATTCAATAATGATTCAATAACCAAATTCCATAGATCAAGAACCATTCCTTTAAACAAAACTGAGAAAAATCATACTCTAAAGGATTTGAGAGTAACTAGGTTCTTAATGACCCCTTCAATTTTTAAAGATGATTTTCATTCTCTAGTAGACCTTGATGACCATTAATGAAGAAAAAAACACAAAAAAACCTATTGTGGCCAGTATATTAGATGTCTTGGATGATTCAACCATTGGAAGTGAATAATTATGACCCATTGAGACCCATTAATATAGAATACTATAAATAACATGAAAATAAAAATTGAAATAAAAAAATACCAAAAACAAATCACACCTATTAAAAATAGACTCAATTAAAAGTATGGCCTCATAAATTATATTGTATCAGCAGATAAGAAAATAAAATCATAATAAGAGTTAAAAAATAATACTTTAAAATTTTAAATCTAAAAAAAATTTAAAAGGGAATTATAAAGATATTTTTTAATTTCAAAACCCATATAGAAGATAAAATCCTTTCTTTTCCTTTTATAAATCAATTTTCATCACAATATATATTTTTTATTTAAAATAATTCCTTATTCAGACCAAAAAATGAAAAAATATCAATTTAATAATATCACAAAAAATTATATATTGTTTTATTATGGACTAGTTATTATATATTAATTTTACATATGGTTTTTAAAAACATGTCCCAATCATGAAAACACCACATGATGTCATACTGAACTAGGTACTAGGGATCTATATGGGTTTACATGACATGAAACCTCACCATATAAAACTAGTACAAATCCAATTATCATCCCTAAAAAATGTATAAATAAGTCCAACAACCCAAAAAACTAGATATAATAACCAAAATATACCAAATACCTGCATAGAAACCTCAAAATTAAACACATGCAACCTAACAACGCATGGAAGCCATAGAGTCATGTAGAATAAGAGCTCATATTACTATCCTTGAAACTACCACTAGTGTTCTAATAATCCCAAATCTAATCTACCAAACACCCCAATGGAAAGAGGGTTCATTAATATATTCTTTTCATGAACCAACCAATGTTAACCACAATACAGGGTACCTAATTTGGCTTACAACACACCTAAATAGAATCGTTGATCACCATGGGATGAAAACAAGAATTATATAAATACTGGTAGAATCACTGGGGATGATATAACCAAATAAATAAATAAGAAACATGGGCTTATATAAATAAACCAGACTTGGAGAAACTGTATATTATATTTCCACGTGAAGAAGTATATTAAGAATCAAAAACTAAAAATAAGACAAATAGAGAATAAAAAAATAAATATAGAATTTCTAATTAAAATAAATGGATATAATTTTTAGATACTGAAAGCTAATTAGGGAGAAAAAATACTAAACAGTACAAAAATCAATATACATAACAAAATTTACATATGACCTATATGATAACCATTCATCTATAATTCCACTCGCTAAAAAATGAATCTCAAATATAATCTCGAAACAAAAAAAATGGGTCGAGTCTATAGAAAATGAAATGATAATATTTCTATCATAAAAAGATCAATTGGTCATCAAAATAGAGTCAATAAATTTAATTTACATAGAAAATACCATAAAAAATATTAGGAATATTATAGGTGGAAGATAATATGGTTCACACAATTTAAAATAATACTACCAAGAGATTTCCAAAAACTACTCTTGAAAATAATAAACATGATTCATAGAATCATTTAAAACCTTTCATAAACAACTTATTTTAAGTGTAAACCTTTATAAATACAATTTTACTCAGAATGATTTATCCCAAACTATGCATCTCGAATAAATCAGTGAAACAATAATATAAAAAATGGAAAAAATATGAACATCATAAAACAACCATAGTATAATGATGTAAAAATGAAACCAAAATAAGTAATTGAAAAAAAGAAAGGTTTAAATAATCATGGAAAATTCATAAACAACATTCGAGGAGACCCATAGAGTACTAAAGTTAGAATCATATTCTGGATTGGATGATCATCCAAAGTTTATAACCTCTTAATTTCTATAAATTAATATCACTGGTGGAAGAAACCCCTATAGTCATTGACACTATATGGGATCTAGTTTTTTCTCATATAAACTATATATATATTCTTATCATCCCTTACTATGTACCCTAGGATTTAATGGTGGTAATACAAGTGGGAGATGAGTTAAACCACATATAAAATATATAAAAATGAATCCAAATATTCTAAAGGAATTTCAATGACCCTCTACCTATACCCGTACATGTGGGATATTCCATAAAATAATGGGCTTCCATGAAGGTGTGCGCATTTCAAAGAAATAATATTTAATGTTTCCAAACAAGAATTTTAATTTTAAAATAGTAGTAATTTCTAATGAAATATCCTTTTCTCATGTAACTAACAAGCCTTCAACTTTATTAAGGAAAATAATAATATAGACATCAGTTTGTAAAATATATTGAATTAAGGAATCCATTTCAAGATACAATGTTTTATTTTGATAAATTCATTTTATGAAACATACTCTTATATACATGCCTGAAAATAAATGAATGAGTATGTATAAAAAGAGGTATGTTAGTATCATATGCATATATATAAACATTCATAAATAATAAAATGGATAATATAAATATGTAGGATTTAAATAATTTTTTAAAATATAATAATCTTCTAGTAATTACAATGAAATGAATAATAACATATCCCAGAAAACTCACAATTCAATGGCACAGACTGAATCACATAATTTTATTGAATGGAGACCATAAATTTAAAAATAAAAAGTGACTTTTAATGACTAATTAGAAATTTTGGAGAATATATAGTGTGAATATACTTTTAATAAAAATGTTAAGGCATTAAAATTGAAGAATATACCAATGATAAATAAGCCTTGAAAAAATTATTCATCATAAAAGTTTTAATAAATTCCAAAAACCATGTAATTTTTCAAAATATATGTTTTGATATCCCCATGAATTTTATTTTGTGTTTGAGAAGTAAATGGATGGAAACAACTACCACAAAAGTGTGTGGATGATGTGAGACTTTTAATATGGAATTGTCATGACCTAAGAACCAGACCACACACACTATTATTCGATATCATTGGGTTTTAGGACCAAAATATCACCTAGGGTTTTACAGAATAAAAACTGGACATTAAGAGATAAAAGAACAAGAATAGTGGGTGAGGAGAAAAAATAATAGGTCTTATCCAAATAGAAACCTCTAAAATCCACAATTATGGATTCAGAAACACAAAGGGAGGAAAATGAGTAGTATCTTGGATTTCTCTTCATTAATCTTAGTTGAGTTATGGGTATAAGTATTAGAATATATTTTATTCTTTGGAGGGTATATTTCAAAATACATGCTATATGAAAACTTAGCATGCCACATGGCTAGGCCAAAATTTTTACCAAAATGTGCACTGACCGTTCACTCTTAACATGAAAGATGAACCATCCTTTCATTGTACAATAATATAGATTGGAAACTACAATTAAATCATACATAACTCACTAGAATCATCTGGGCACACAAATATTTTATCCACACTATATAAAAAATGGAACATGAACCACAAGAAATGTATGTATTAAAAAAATATAGAACCTTTGGATAATTATCACACTGTTTATACCTATCATGTTCAAGGACTATACATGTACCCTTATTCACCAAATATCATGAATAATTTCCATTTTTACTTTCAAAATTTTTACTCAAAAATGTTCTAACCAGGGTGAAAACATCTATTATAAAAAATGAACTAAAAATTACATTTTGTAAGGGAAGACACAAGGTTTCAATTAAACTATACACAATGACTATATGAAAATGATATAAAGTACCTAAAAAATTGATAATTAAAATGTTTAAATTAAATTTCACTTAAAAACCAATGAAATGGTTAAAATAAAATTACAATTAAAATAATAAATGATAATATAGGATGAGGTGTGATATTTGTATTATGATTTATGTATTTAAGAAATCGTATGCATTGGGGAGATATAGGATTAATTTTAAAATAAGTTTTTCACTAGTATTAAATAATATCTATATTTTTTTTTATAGTTTGTACACTCAAGGGTTATGTACCCATTTTACAATACAATAAAAAAATATTCTTTTATATTATTAATGCAATATTTTTTAAGGAATTATATTACAAAACATATATAAATATTGAGGATATCAATAAGATTTTATAGAAGTTACCTATATATTGTAATTATTTTATATTTATTATATGTGTGGTAAAAATGATTTAAATTCCAAGATGATGAATATTATTAATTTTATTTGATTTTTATGATACAATTATTTAATTGGTGAATATATTTTTACTCACTACATCATGTTTTCTCAATTATGAAATTATCCTTATTGGATGAGAGAGGAATAACACATGAGTTTAGGCTTGGATTTTTTTGATTCAATGCTATCTCTAGAGATATGTTTCTATTCATTCTCTATGGATAATGTGAGTGTTTTTTATGTTTATAAAGGTACTCATGCATTATAATCATCCATACATTAGTTGGTCTAAGGTAATTAGACGAATTTTATACAATCCAATCATTGAATTATAATAAAATAAACATTATCGAAGAAAAAAAGAAACTAGTAACTCATTTAAAATATCGACCATTTGATATATTACAATTTTATTAATTTTATTAATTTTATTAATTTTATATTTTTTTAATTTATTAATTTTAGACTTATTTGTTAAATCATATTTAATTTTTTATATTTTATTAATTTATTAAAATAAATTAAAAAATTAGAATAAGTGAAAAAATCATATAAAGTATAACTATGATTTCAAATACACGTGAAATAAAACGTAGAGTTATCCAATAAGATATACACTTTCTATAGTTTAATATATTATGATACATATACCTAATGACATGCCTTCATTAATCTTTATAGAACCTATCGATTATCAATGTATTTTAATTATAAGATTAACAATTTATGTAGAAGTAAAATGGTTTGTTCATTGGATAATATAAAAACATTACAACTCAAAGAGGATCCTCCATTTAATAAAGGAGGCATATATAATTAGTCATTATTAACCTTATTTGAAAATGTTTAGGTTAATTATATATTTTTACAAATTATATCAATTTATCTTCCAAATATTTTCAATTAATGTGGAGGTTCTAGAGAACCATTATGAAGGGATGGTATTATTGATGCAATTATTTATTTTAGTGGATAATGGATACTATAGGATGTTGGAACATATTGGTTGTTGATGTGTGTATTCAATACAACATTCAACGAGTGAATATAAAAATATAGAAGACAATGAAATCAGGGAATAGTGTGAATTTTTTTAAAGGATTAATATAAAATTTTGTAATGTCTATATTAATGATTTTTGGTTGACATAACATTCTTAAGATACATAGAGATGGTTTGAGTAGACTTGGATTTCGTTTGAAAATTACAGTTTTTTGGTGAAAATTTAAATGGAAAAATCAATTTGAATAAATAATTTTTTCCTTGTTTATTGATTGGTAATTTGGTTAAGATAATACAATTTTATAAGAAATTTTTTAATTTTTATGAACATTGAGATTTTCATAAGTTTCCTAAGTGATGTAAAAATTTGCTAACACATAGCCACATAAGAGTCGTATGATGCATTTTAGAAGACACATGATTTTTTAAGACTTATTAATTAAATGGAAAGACATATTCAGAAATCATAAGTCATATTTATTAGTTTTTAATTCTTAGAATTTTTTTATTATCTTGAATGTTTTTGTATAACATTATAGTTGTCACCATAAGGAAAGAATTATGAAAATTTCAATGTTACATAATTTCAAGAATAAATTTCTAGAAGGTTAAAATATGATGATGAACAAGTTATTACCTAATATATTAGACATAATATTACTCAAATTGGGATTCTATTCATGATATGATATTTAGAACCACCATACTATAATATAAAATTCAACAATGTGATGGTTTTCTTCATGAAGTCATGTAGATAGTAATGTATCATACAAAATTCATTTAACTTTTTGATAATAATATATAGAGTATGATTCAATATTTAAATATATATATTTATTGGAACTAATTCAATTTTATTATAAATTCATTGAGAATATAATAGGGAAATAATTCTGGGAATATTAAATGATTAAATTTAATATTATTATCACTAAAAGATTGAGTTATTTTTGTAAGTCATTAACCTATGCTAAGATTATTGATGATAATCATGGAATAATTTCCATAAAAATTTATTCAAAAAGATTCACACAATTCTATTAATATAAAATAAAAAATTGAATAATGGAAAAAATTATTAGTAATGTGATGTTGATACTATGAAAGGCTTCATATTTTCTATATTTAGGAAATGAAGGGGGAGATTGATCGGCATTTAAACATCATAATAATATATATGAAAGAATGTTATGATACTTTTTATCATCTAAATGATTTAATTTGATAAGAAAAAACACCGTTGTATAATTTCATGCTATCATGGATTCATCGACTGTTCTGAAATAATTGAATAGATTCCCAACCTATGTTTTTTTCTATTATATTATTATAGACATAAAACTCCTAGTGAAACAAGAAGGAACTTATTATATGATAAAAAGGAATCTTAAAAATAAGTAAATAAAATATTTATATATAAGGAAAAAAGATATTGTTTGAGCCTGGTAGTTCTAGTATAAACAATTCTAGAGATATTTGTTGTTGCATTAAAAAATATTTAGGATGTATACTACCCAATTTTAATTTCCTAGAAAGGATTACATGAGTCAAGGTTGAAAACCACTACTCTCTTATATTCAAATTAAATTTTAGTAGAAATATAGGTCTTAGAACTCATCATGAACTCATCATTTAATAAGTACCCACATTGGTTCCAATCCTTCTAACAATATATGTGATTTGGGTCTGTTTTCATTTCTACTACTTATAGATCATAGTGAGATATAATAAGAGAAGATTATAACATAAAAATTCCAGAGGGGTTAATTTTAAAAATGTGAAATTTTAAAAACTATTCCATAGTTTTATCCCCTATCATTTTTAATGGTACATTAACAGATTTGAGCACTTCAAGTGGAATAAGATAAAACTGGGCTCCATATGAAATCTAATTCTAATAGAGGAAAAATGATAAATCTAAATTTATAAAAGAGTAATGGTGTTCCAAAATTAAATGATAAGAACATTCCTATCTATAGGATCTTGATGATCCCATATCTTCTATAATAAGTTTTCTATGTAAGTGATATTAAAATATATATATTGTAACTATAGTCATAAATGATAGTATAAAAATTGAGGAGAATACAAATTTGTAAGTAAAAGGGATTATTATAAATGGTTTAATATATTGCTTGTATGATAAATCATACATAGTATTCATAGAACTAAAAAAATACTATGATATGGGGATAAAATGAAGAATATATATGAAAGAAATATAAAATTTAAGCAATCAAATATACAAATTTAGAGAGATATTTTTTGAATATGTTTTCATGGTTTATGACTATACAGTTAAATACAACATGACCAGATTAAATGAGACAAATTTTCAAATGAGGGTTATTAAGATATATTAGAAAAATTAAAATTTATCATTAAATTAAGGAAACAATTTCCTAAATAATTTTATCAAAATTTCAATTCTCTTGATGAAAGGGATGGATTATTTCTTGTTGTGTTTTATAATACAATACTAAATTAAGAGATGGGAATCAATCACATTCTAAAGAAAATAGATGAATAAATTTAATTATATGTGTTGAATTGATTCTATATCAATGTGAAGGAATTAAAATACTCTATTGATTCAGAATATGATATTTAGAGGGATAAATATGAAAATTTGTTAAATAATATTTTCACTAATGTTATAAAATTCAAATGGCATGTACAATGAAAATTCACACTTATGTAATTCAAATTGGGATAAGTAGAAATTTTATACTTTATTTTCCAAGATTGAAAAGTGAAATATATGATAATAATTGATATGAAAAGGACCCTAATTTTTGAAATGAGGAATTAGTTTTATGGAATATGTTAAATTTTGTATGAGTAAGAAAATGTTTCAAAAAAAAGTGGAATATGACATGAAAGTAATAAGATTAATAATAAACCTCAACTATTTTATGAAATGCTGATTGTGTTGTAAAAGTGAGTAACTTCATTTATCATACTAAGAAACATGATGAATTCTCAAGGAGTGAATTAAAAAGAGAATATTCCGATAGAAAACACATTATAATTTTTATGTTTGAGGTGTGTCCAAAGAGTAAAATATAACACAATAAAGAGATAAATTCCATGATAAAATAGGTTCTAAATTTGAGAAAGTAAATGATGTATTTTTCAAAAATAAAAAATATTATTTTAAATAAACTAATATTTTTTATGTGAAATTTACGACCAAGAGAGAATATTTAATGAGTTTAAGATAAAAATTATTATAATAAAAGAATAAATAATCACAAAAATATCAAGGATTCCTTGATATGAGTGGACCATAGAAAAAAATGACATGTTATTATGATAAATATATATAATTAATAATAAAATAATTATAGGTTGTATAGAAATATTGTGTTTAGTCTTAATAGATACCTTAAAATGTTATACAAAGTAATGATGAATAAATTTTAGGTAATAGTTAAGTTTCCCTGAGTAAATATGATAAATTTTTGTCTAGGAAAAATAAATAGACTATTACTCCTACATAAAATGGATTTTTGGGAATCATGAGAAGGAAATATTTGTAAAAATAAAATGAAAATATGGATGAAAATATACCATTGAAAGAAACTAATGTTCAAAGAAAGACACAACTGTTTCATTGATAGACTAGTTTTAAAGACTTTCTTGTCTATTTGTATTATGTGTACAAAATCATGTTATTTTTTGTTTGATATGTCTCTCCCATAGATAAAGGTAAGTCATAACTATAGGAGGAGATATATAGAGAAGAAATAGAGAATTTTTTAGAAGAAGAAAATAGTTAATGAAAATTTATTTATGTTAATAATAGAATACTAAGTTTATTGTCTCGAGTAAATTTATGTAATGTGTGAAATGTACACTATGATAAGTACTATATGAGCATTATTTATTGATAAACACTATATTATATTAATTTAAATTAGGGTCAAAGAGTTAAGAAATCTAAATGTAACTTTTTTTGAAGTGGCTCTTAAAGATACCTAAAATAGAAATACATGATTTCTTGATAGTGGATTCTCATCACATTTATTAGGAGGAACCATGATATTTATAAATATTATAGTACATGAAGGAGATATTATTTTTTTTAGTGAAATCATACTGAATATAAATGTGATTGGAGTACTTGGGATTGAAGCATAAAGATAAGGTCAAAAGATGCCTTTTGTGGATGACATTAAACATAACATACAGAGTGAGAGTCAGGAATGTGATAAAAGAAATAATATTATTTTCAAAATAAATATTTTCTTTATGACCAGGATAACAAATTGAAAATTTGTCACTCTAGGTGAATGAAATTTTTTATCATTTTTTGAATTAAAGAAACATGTAATACATGTTATTTGAGATCAAAATATGAAAACAAGTTTTAGAATATATGATTTTCAAACTCTAACAAACAATTATATATATGATTTACAAGGTAAATGTTGTAGGGGGATTTCCTCATATTAATAGGGAAAGTGGATTCATATGTGAAACATTTAAAAAGGTAAAATGATATAAGGGTGTCTAAAAAGGGGGAAAATGTTGCAACCAAGCCTCTTGAGTTGATACATTCAATTTTATATAGACCAATGTAGAATATATTCACTCATGATGATATTAATATTATCAAATTAATTGATGATAGAAAGTGCGACTAAAGAGATGTTCATAAATCAAAATCATTAGAAATGTAAAATATATACGTGAGTATAGATGTGAAAGGACAAGTGACGTGTATCAAGAAGACTATATCTTATAATAATATGAAGTTTATAAGAAAATTATTTGAATACAACCTTGAAAATAAATTATTTAATCATTAGTAAACTAGTCCTTATACACCGCTTTAAATTTTAGTATAATAAATAATTAAATAATATAGGATTAGTTCAAATGGGAAGAATTGTGGTAGTTCAGTATGACATTTCAATGTTTTATTGGAGAGTGATTCTATGGATATCTTTGTATATACAATTTAAGTTTCTATGGAAGAAAAACTAAAATATTAATTCTTATGATATATGGTATAATAAAAAACTTATCATCAAAGACTTTAATATCTTTAGTATTCCCTAATTATTGATGATTAATGACAATAATCTCTGAATTTTTAATGATAAGTCCAATTAAAGTATCTTATTAGTATATTTATCTAATGGGAAAGGTAATAAATTATTTAATTAAATAATGAATCAAACCTTCAACAACCATTATATATGAGTCAAAAATTAAATATTTCACATTTTTACAATCCCATGGTTCTTAATATTTAGAGTGTTATAGATTCTGAAAAAAATTACATTATATATGAAAAAAATACACAGAATGTATATTTTTTTTACAAAAATAGGGTTCTTATTTTAAAATCCCTATTTATTTTATGAAATAGTCACTTCATTCAATTCTAAATTCCTTTATTCAGTTTAAACACCGCAATAGTTCCTACTCATCTATTAGTGTTACAAAAAATTAAAAACATGGCATGGGTATAAATATATTATTAAGGGATTTAAAATTAATAGAAACCCATTATTCCAATGAAAACATGAAAACTTATTTAAATGATTACCCAGATTCCAAAATAAAACATTTAATAAACATATTAAATAATTAAAAATAATAAAATCAAACCTTTCTAATAGAAAACATTTAAAACCCATTAAAAACCATAAGAGAACACTATGGTACTAAGATGAAACATGAGAACATTTTTTAAGAAAACAATTAACCATTAAATATACATTAACTATTATTTACATCATTAAATGAAATTACCTCCATAAAAAAACCATTTTTGAGCATAATATAGGTATATGGAATCATCATATTCATAGACTAAGTTCACTCATATTTTATATAAGTTATAATAAATAAATCCCAATTTTTTTAAGATTAACCTACCATGTTATCTCGCTCATATTTTCCTTCTAAGACGAAATCATAATGAATTGGAGATATATATGAAGCTCCTCCTTCATCATGATCTATATCAGGCTCACATGAAATCATGAATAAATATTATGTACTATATAAGGATATAAACATTTATATTATTTAAATTTTTCATTATAGAACGACTGAACAAACTCATATAACCCCATAATGAAAATACTTTTCATTTTTTATAATCATAAGGAGAAATATTATTTTTCCTTGAAAACAAGTTAAAATATGAAATTTGGAAAAAAATTGTATTTTTTATTAACTTTATAACACCATGTAATATATTATAGGAATCTTAATAAAATATAGTTTATATTATGAGGGGAATATTCATTCTTTCTATATGTATTAATGGAAACATTTTTCTACTTTAGTATAAGTAGTAAAATATAACTAGTTACAATATTTTAAATACATAACTTTTAAAACCTTTTTAATTTAATTAAAAAACAGATGAAAATAATCAATAAAAACCTTTTATGTTTAAATAAATGAATTCTTGGGACAATCATAATAACATGGAATAATAATAAAGTAAGAATAAAATATTTAAAATTATATTTTAATGAAAATATATTAAAACTTTAGTAACTTTTGTATCAAATGATATTTGAAGTATTCAACATGAAAAAAATTTCTAAACCACTTAAACATATATAAATAAATTGTAAAATACATTAGTATAGTAGTATATACATACCAAAAAATAAAAAAACTGATGAAAATACCATGAGTCTAAGATAAAGGAAATTGGGACAAGAAATCCATTACCTTATCTCCCGAATCACCACATCTGTCCTTTAAATTAGAAAACATTAAAATTATATAAATTTTATATATAATAGAAAATATTTTTTATTTTAATTTCATTACTACTATTCAGTTTTTTATTTATTTACATGCTTTATTTTGTTACAAATTCAATTAAGTACATGAAAACTATTTTGTGTTTGTTAGGTTCATAATATCAACAATAACATTGATTTGATGACAATGGTGAATGGTTTTATGCTTCAATAATCTATCTATTATTAATCCTAAAATAATTATAAATTATTTTTATTAGTTTTATTATAACCAAACATGAATGGTGATGAAGAAAAATTAATCACACCACTTTATGAAGGTGGTAGTCCCTAGATACACAAAAGTGACATTATAATTTTTAGACACATGGAAATGAAATAAAGTATTTAATAAAATATATCAAAAGAATAAAATATTTGTGATAATATTTTTTTTATTTTCATTACATTTATATTTATAAAAATACATTTTAGGTACTTATGAAAATCAACACACATAGTTTCATAGAGGTAGTAGTATATAAATAGGCATGAGTGAAGTTTTCATTTATTATAAGATAAAAATGGATAAGAAGGTTATTACATAAACCTAATAACATTTTAATATATATTATATAATTATGTTATCATATTTTAATGGATACATAAGATTTTATGGATGTTAATGAACAAAAAAACACCAAAACACTTGGTTAAGAGTTATATATCTTTTATGAAAACATCATTTGGATAACACCTTAAGACTCTTTGGATGGTATTTTTGGGAAAATATAACCACTAGTTTATGGGTATAAATATTTATAATTTATTTGGGTTGATATCTATTGATATTAATGTATTATAATAACCAAGGAATATAGGATAGGAGGTTCCCTTTTATAAGTGAGGAGAGTGGCATTCTTGTAAATACCTGGAATTTTAATATATAATATGTTTCTAACTCATGTAAAATGGAAATATATTTCCATATAATTTAATATAAGGGTATATAGTTGAAATTAATTAATAAAATAATATTTAGAAACTTTAGTTTGAATTTTGAATATTATCTCTTATATTAACCCCTTATTAGCCCTTTTATCATTAATCATGGAATAATGTTTTTTAATCTCAAAGGATCGATAATATATTATTAAAAATTCATAGTGGGATATACATGATCCTCGGATAATGCAATCATGAATTTTCCAACCATGTGATTTATGATAGTATTTTTATTATTTTATAATGATTTAAGAATAATTATTTATCATTAAATATCACTTTCGTCATTTTCATGACTTTTCACATAAATTGACATAAAATCAATCAATATTTCAATAGAATATAAATATAAAATATATCACCAGAACTTATACATTGTAATTATTTATAATTTCATGTAATATGATATGTAATCATAAAATTATTACATTTACTATTTTTGAAGAAATTTACTCAATTTTCTACTTAATGCAGAAACACTATGTTATTGTCTCACAAGCAGTCATGGTAATTATTCTATTATTAAAAATTAAAAAACTTAATAAAATAAAAATAATTAATAAATATTTGGAATAATAAATTTTATCCCTTCATAATTTTTTTACCTCTATAAAAACATATTGAAGATATAAAAAAAACAATAAAAGTTTGTTATTATCTTTACCTTAAAATTTTATAAAGATTGTATTATGAAAAATATGGATTTAAATAGAATATTTTTTAATATATGATTGTTGTAATAAAAATTCACTCATCAAATTAATGAAATAATGAAATGGATTTATTTATTTTTTGACACTATCCCATTGTTTAATCCATGTTTAGGTAATTTTCTCATATTTAGGGGTGATAAACATTTTTCATGGATACTAATTATTATAACCAAATATTAAATTGAACTTGTAACATAATTTAAACTTTAGGGATCTAAATATATAATCCATATTCTATGATATTTTTTTTCTTGATTTGGTAAAAATTAACATTAAAATAAGTGAATGATGTAAAACAAAAACCGTTTTTAGAAAACTAATAATTTTAAGCATAATGTTTTTAATTGAAATATAATTTTGAATATATATTACCCTTAAACTAATAGAATTATGTTTAATTATAAGATACTTATTTTACACTAAAACAAATTCAAAACACAAAGATTATGTTTGAAAACATGGTCAAATGTAAAGTTTTGACAATATTATTTTCTTTAATAAAACCATTACATAGATTATTATATTATCTAACATAGATTTCTCTATTAAATATTATGAATAATAATACTTCTTAAATATATATTTGATTTATAAAAAAGGTTTCATAATTATTAAATTTATTCTTAAATCATGAAAATTCCATCACTGTAAAAATATTTATAAAATATGCATTTTCACTAATTACTCTAAAATCGATCTGTTAAAGAAATCCCAAAAATTCACCCTAATATATATTTTATATTATTATATAAAAAATGATGTCTATATTATAAATTTCATTTTATTATATTTATAAATATAATTTTTAAATTAAATCAAACTTTATATGGAAATAATTTTATAGAAAAAAGAATATTTTATACTTTTGTGGGTTTTATCCTTATTTGATTTCTTTATTATTATTATTGAAATTGGGGAAATATTTTCATGGATCTAATAAATAAATCTTTATAAGATACCCATCATATATTTCATAATGTGTATACTTCAATTCACACCCACAAATGTTATTAATTTGTTATAATGATAAAATTTCAAAAATAAAATTTCAATAATATATTGAAATTAATTTAGGATTGGTGTTTTATGGGTAACATTAAATCAAACACAGTATTAATTTAAAGTAATATAAAATAAAATATTTTGGTGCTATATTTAACCCATAAAATAAATTGCATCCTCAAAATTCAATGTTGTGATTAAAACATTTTTAGAATAAATCAGACATTGTTAAAGAGAAAACATACTATCATGAATGAAAAATCATATTCAATATTTTAAAATAAATTTAATAAAAAAATCATAAAAATGGGATTATATTACATCATTTATAATAAAAAATAAAAATATAAAGGTCACCTAGAATAACACTTAATCGAGTTACTAATTAAGGAGAACATTCACGGGAAGTGAAACCATCAACAAGGAAGAGAATTATACAATAATGAGGATATAAATTATTCTAAAAATAATTATACAATAATTTAAATGAGGTTGATCATGTAAGAATAACTGAATTAAAATTTAATTATCCCTAGATAGATAAGATACAATCAATTCATTATAAATGATTATAAAAGGAAAACATTTTCATTTCATGATGAAATATCTAGAGTTTAAGGGATTAATTTAGCATCAAGAAAAAGGACATGATAATATATAATTAATTTATTTATTCAAATATGTAAACTGAATTTTATCCTATGGTTATGTTTTGATTAGATTTCCACCATTTCATTATCCTATATTCTAAATGATAAATATCAAAATTTGCAAGACTAATTCTCAAAAGACAAATCTAAATAGATCTAAATATCTACCATATGATAAAATATTAATTGTCCTATTTCTATAAATTAATATAAAATTTTTCACAATAAAAGATAATATCAAATAATAATAAACCTAAATTTTAAAAAGTAGTAAATTAATCTCCAATTCCTTAACAATAACAACCAATAATCAACATTAAACATTTAATAAATATCTAATATTACTAGTCATCAAAATATTACTAAACACATTTGAAATAAAAAATTACCATTATTTCATATAGTATTATTTTGAGATCAGATTCAGATTCATTTTTAAACAACATCAATAACTCATTATGTAACATTCTAAAATGTATATTCTCTAATAACATAATCTCAAAAATATTCTAATCTATTTGATAATAAACAAATAAATTACGATTCTTTAAATTACATTGATATGTATTCTTCAAATTCTATATACCTAAAACATTTAATATCCCTAAAATAGTGAAATTGTTATAAAATAACATTAATCAAACTCACTGAATCACTATTCAATTCCATGTCTATTTACATGATAAAAAATACATAACCTAAAAGATATAATTTTTTTTCACAATTAACCATAATTATCATAATATCCAAGAACATATTAACCCTAAATCATATCAGAAAAAAAATATAAATTCATTCTTTGTTAAATAAAAATTTCCCTAAAAAAATGTTAAACATAAGGTTTTCATAAACCTCAAACATCAACTAAAACTAAATAAATTTCTTTCAAAGTATTACCATCCAATAAAACTTCAAAATAGTATTAATTCCTTTAATCCTTTGATCAACCTTAGTCTTATTAAACCATCATCGTATATTAATCTCTTAAACAATGCTCATAAGAATATTCCCAACCTCTAATGATATTGAAACCCTTTCTGTAATACCAAAAATAACATCTTTTCCTTTTATATATATATATATATATTTCAAATATAATTGAATTAAAATTTTTAACAATCTAATAATATTCTAGGTTAATATTCTAAGATAATTATGAAATTATTTTTGTTTCAAAAGGAACCAAAATGAACATGAACTTTTTCTGAAAAGATAGACTACATAATTTCATAATGATATTTAATTCCTATCATAATTTCTTTATTAAAATCCAAATTCATATATTCAGAGATATGATTTAAAATAGATCATTCTTATTCTCATTCCTTGTGTATAATATTTAAAAATTTTGTATGATCATTAAAATCATATTATTGGAAATAAAATTAATAGAAACCCATTAGTCTAGTTAAAAACATGAAAACACATGTAATTTTTTAACCTAATTAACAATTAATATTTAAGAACATAAAATAATAAATTTCCATATTAGAAAAGCAATAATTTATCAAAGAAATAATTTTAAAGGAATTATTAACTATAAGGAAAATATGAATAAATATTGAGGAAAATAGTAACACCTTTTATTATTAAATTAAAAAATAAAACATTCACCATTAAAATTACAGAATCATTTCATTACCTCATGAAATGAAACAAATTCTATAAAAATAATTTTTTACTAGCATAATATTTGTATTTAGGAACATTATATTAAAACACTATATTCCCTATTTTTTTAACAAGTATCCTAATAAATGGGTCCTAATTAATTATTTAATACTAATGAACCCATCTATCTATCTTAGTTTTCAGATTTGAAGACCAAATCATTACCAAATGAAATTAAGATCCCTACCTTGATAAACCTTCTTCAAGTATTATATAAAGATTATCTATTATCATATATAATTCTCATATACCATATCAAAATTTATTTTTTTAATATTTTCTATTTTAACCATAAATTTTTTTAAAAACACACATGAACCCATAAAAAAAACTTTATAGTTTCTCATAATAATTAGAATAAATATATTTTTTCATTGACAAATCATAAAAATGAAAAATTCCATGAACCCAATGTGAAATTAATTTTTATTATTGTTTTATTAATAATAATGAAAAAAATGGTGGTTATAAAACTAGTTCATTCCTTATATGTTAAAACCACCTTTTCACACTTTGGGAGAAGATTCAGAATCTACCTATATATAAAATGTTAAAAACAATCATTTTTAATTCTTTTTATATAAATTCAAAAGTATCTGAAAAGGACCATTAAAATAAATTTAATTATAAATTATAAATGTTTTTAAACGTTTTAATGAACATTAACATGAAGGAATACGAATTTCAAATATTTAAAATAATATTTTCAATAAAATTATCCTATGAATTTAGTAACTTTTGAATAAAAAAATTCATTGTAGAACATGAAAATGAAATGCTAATTTTTTTTGGTAATAATAAATGAGTGGTCAAATTTATTGTATTTAATAATATATAACTCAGAGAATAAAGCTTGTGGTGATAATGGAATGTGACTGAAAGAAAGGAATGTGTGATGATAACTACCATACCTCATCTCAGGACACTCCAAATGTGTCTGTCGGTTAGATAAATATTGAATTTTATTAATTATAATTTATTATTAAATCAATTTTCATTTAAATTAACAAATTATTATACCTTTTATTTCACTTATTACCATGTTCTATTTATATATTAAATTAGTTATGTTCATATTGAACGTTTTAAGGTTGATCACATCATAATCTTAAAAATAACTTTATATGATAACCATTGTAAAATGTTTCATGGATCCATCATCCACTAAATATTAATAATGAAATAAATATTAATTTTATAGATAATAAATAATTTTATAAATATCCATGTAATACATACAAGAAAAATGAATCATATATGTTATTGGAGGTGGTAGTCCACACATACACACAAATAATGTCATAAATTTCCAATGTATAGAATGGTAAGAAATTAAGTATTATATTATCCAAATAGAATAATAATAATTTCATAATCAAATTATATATTTCTAAATTTTTTATTTATGACTATATTTTTAGTGAAATTATGAAAAAAACAATCCTTTGTGGAGGTCATAGTCTATACATATTCACAAGTGATGTTTTCATTTACCATAGGATGAAAAATGATAAGTAAAAGGGTTCTTAAATCAACATAATAAAATTAAAATATATTTAATATATGTATGTCATCATATCATCATGGTTATACTATATTTGAAATATATATAAGAATAAGGTAACATAAAACTCCCTAGTTAAGAGTTATAACTTTTCTTAGAGAAGATCATTTAGCTTTTATCCTAAGATTTATAGGTCGGTTATTTGGTAACACTGTGAAATTTAAAACATGGGTAGGAATTTTTATAATGTATTTGGAAATATAAATTTTTTGCTAAATTTCACATGAGTTGTGAGGAAAATGGTAGAGGTGGTTCCCTTTTATAAGAGAGGTGGGATGCGATCATGAAAATAAATGAAATGTTAATATATAATATGTGTCTAAGTCCTATAAGATGGATAAAAAGTTATATGGAACCATGGATAAGAGGTTAGGGTTAAAATAAATTCATCCAATAAGATATATACAATCTTCTGTCAGATTTGGAGCCTTATATTCTAGTTTAATACCCTATATAAACTTTTTAACATTTAATGTGGTGTGGAATTTTTCAATATTTGTGGTCCATGAATGAAATTTTAATAAATAAAAGTGTAAAATACATGAAAAATGAATGATATTTTATATAATTTAATATGAAATTTATTTTTGATAGTAATTTTATGATTTATCTTGATTTAAAAATATTTTTTTAAAATTATATATCATTTAAAGTCATTGTCCTGAATATTCACTTATATTGACTCTAATGGATTTACAATGATAATGGAATCAGAACATAAAATCCTTAAAAACCACTACTAATTCTTAATTTTCCATTTAAAATTTTAATGCATTAATATATCAAAAAATATTACTTTTAATGATTTTGAAATCATTTTCTGGATTATTTTATTACTACCAGAAGCTTTGCATTTTCAGTGCATATGTGTTCCTGATAATTACAACATGACTAAAAATTTAAAATAAAATACTATAATAAATATAATTGAATCATATTAAAATTATAAATTTATGAAAATTCATAAATTCTTTTCATCTTTATGAAAACATATTGATGATATTAAAGGGAAGAGAGATACATTTTGTAATTATCCTTCACATAAATAATATAAAGATTATAATTTAAGTAATATGACATAGAAATTCAATATTTTAGAATATATGATAATAATTATTGAAATAAATTCATCTAATGAAATAATGAAATGTTTTATATTGGATTTTAGACCTTATCCCATAATATCATCTCTATTAAAGGCATTTACCCTTTAATAGGGATAAACTTTATTATGGCTACAATTCAATAAGAATAAAAAAATTTAGTGTATTAAATATTTTAATATATTTAATAGAAATATTTAATCAATTTTCTACTAATTGTTTTCCTTAATAGGTAAAAATTAATTTTAACATTCATGCACAAAATGAAAGGGAAAACTATTTATAAATATATACACATTTTAATCGTAAAAAGATCTTATACAAAAATAATGTATAATGTTTATTTCTATTTAATTAATTTAATTATTATTAATAAAATAAAACTTATTTATCTATTGAAACAATTGAAAAATAAAATTTACCTTCTGAAAACATTATTAAATGATAAGTAATGACAATCATTTTTATTTGAATAAAAACATTACATTGAATTCAATATTGTTAATCATTAATTTAAAACTTACTAATTAAGAATTATAAATATTTGTAAATACAATTTTTTTATAAAAAAGTTTTAATTATAATTAAATTATTTCATATATAATGATAATATTATCAATATCATGGTATTTTTATTAATGCCACTCTTAACTATTTAACTAAAAATCAATATTGTTGGAAAAGTCCAAAAATTTCAATATAAGATATATTTTTTATTATAATATCTAAAATAATGTCCATTTTTTCAACTGAAAATTATAAAACATATTAAATTATCAATTAAATGAAAAAAATAAGGAAAACCTTATTTTTCAGATAAATTACCCTTTTATACTTTAATGGGTTTTTATCCTTATTTGATTTAATTAATTTTATTCAAAATTCAGTGATTATTTCTGAGAAACATATCAATAAATATGTATAAGGAAAAATATTCAACATATACTGTTGGACCCCGGGACACCCTAAGAGGGGAGGGGTGAATCAGGGAGACAATGTTTTCTTTTAATGTGATGGATCTTGTTCCCATGTTGGTAAGAACTTGTTAAACTTACATGATGAATATGATCAGATAGAAAACATTCACATGTAGAGAGATGACACAACAATTTTTACACGGTTCACCACTAAGGGCTACATCCAAGGAGCATACACCGACATGTTGTTGGTCGTACCAAATTCCACTAAGCTTCACTAGCTGAGGATTACCAAGGTTCAGGCACAGTCACTCTGTCCCAAGCTCACTGTCTTTAAAAAAGTTCAAGGATAGCTCACTGCGTCCCTTGGGTCACTCCTGTTGACTCCCCCTAGCTCACTGCCTTTGGTGAAGTCCCACTCAGTTTATAGACATGAATGTCTCTTCATCACCACAAAAGAATGCATCCTCTGTAATATGTAGATGCTCTGTTGAAGTCTGACTCTCACCAGTAGAAAAATCTCACTTTGCAACGAAGGTATCGGGAAATCGTCCAGCTTTCGTGTAGCTCCAAAAAGACCGGAATACTTCAACAACACCTGGTGCACTTCTCCAATCCGGCGTGTAAGTTTCAAAGATGGCACACAAGTTATAACCGGCACGCAAGTCCACTTCAACCACTTGCACGACACTCACTTCTTCAACTTCAAACTTGCGCGAATCACATTCCTTTTCACCCAAACTTGTTTTGGAACGCAAATGAAAACTGTCGTGCTTCTTCAAAATTGGCGCGCAAGTTTCAACAAACCACCTGCACGACACTTCCTTCCTGAACTCCAAACTTGGGCGACCAATACCCTTTCTCGCCCAAACCGCCTTGGACGTGCAACAAACAACTGTCGCGCAACTTATACTTGCGCGACCCACAACCACTTGCGCGACCACTATACATGCACGATGGGAGCATTAAATTTCTCTAAGCCTCGAACATCGTACTGAATGAGGAGGGTTCAACCTGTATTTATAGGCATTTAGATACCCTGCGCAACAGCGTTCAAGTCTTCCCTCAGCGCGCAAGTCATGGAACCCTTCTCCCTTTGCCATATTTTTATGTTCTGATATTGAAAAACATTAGGCACACAAGTTTACTCTCATTTAATTATACGGCATGCAAGTCCCTTTTCCAAAAACCACTTTTCTTTATTTGTCAAATTTCAGGCCCAAAAATTTGGCAAACACTGGAAAATGATGCCACCTTCAAAACTATTATCTGCTTGTTTTATATGATCACTTCACATTCTGAACTTCCACTGAGAATTGAAAACAAACACAAACCATACTCTAATTTATGCATAGAATGACCATGGTTGCAACAATCTCCCCCTTTGGGTTAGTTGGTAATCAGTAAATAAATTCAATAGAGCACCAACCATAGTAAAACCACAAATGCAAGAATCAACTCAGCCAACACTCTAAGTCTATGTGAGAAATTATCAGTGTAGAAAACAAGAGAGGAAGCTTGAATTGGGTTACCATGGTTTGGAATTCTCAATGACGCCCAAGAAAATATCTTACAGTGTCACAGAAGCATTATATGTCCAATGTATTCCTTCCCATCCTATCACTGACACTGAATTCTCAATGTGTCACAAAAGCATAACATACCTGAATTTATGCCTGAATTTATTACTTTCTCCCCCATTGTCAATAAACCCAAAGACCAGTAATTGGTTCATAGTTTAGCTCAAACCACACCCCCTGGATAGTATCTCTCCCACAAACCTACATTGTATCCATAAACAGATTAAAAATAATTAACATAACTAGGGATAGGGGAATTTCGTAACCTCTTTATGCACTGGGAGGTGGCTGAACACCGAGGTTCAACCGATGCTTCTCAAACACAGTCGCTGACAATGGCTTGGTCAGGATATCAGCCACTTGCTCATCAGTTCCCACATTATCCATTCTAATCACTCATTGCTCAACTTTTTCTTTGATAAAGTGATACCTGATTTCAATATGTTTTGTATGAGAATGCCAAACAAGATTCTTCATAAGATTAATTGCGCTCTTGTTATCACATTAAATTACCATTGGTTTCTTCACCTCATCACCAATATCTGTTAGTTGTTGCTTCATCCATAACAGTTGAGTGCATGCCTTTGTGGCATAGATATACTCAGCTTCAGTAATACTAAGAGAAGTACTTTCTTGTTTCTTGCTCAACCAGACAACACATTTATTCCTGATATAGAATACTCCACCACTAGTGGACTTTCTTTCCACTACATCTCCAACCCATACAACATCAGAAAATGCTGACAATTCACTATTTCTTCCTGCAACAAAGTATAATCCACAATTGTGAGTACCTTGAATATACCTCATGATTATTTTTACTACTTTCATATGATCCTCCTTTGGATTACTCTGAAAGCGGGCCGTTAGACAGGTTGCAAAGACAATATCTGGCCGTGTTGCTGTCAAGTACAGTAGGCTCCCAATTATCCTTTTGTACATAGTGGGGTCTACAGATTCCCTATCCTTATGCTTTCCAAGTTTGGTTCCAACTGAAATCGGAGTTTTTATTGGTTTGGAGTCTTGCATATTAAACTTCTTCAGCACCTCTCTTGGATACTTTTATTTAGAAATGAAAGTGTAATCCTGCCTTTGAATCACCTGTAGCCCCATGAAATATGCGATCTCCCCAATCATAGACATTTAAAATTTTGATCTCATGTGATTGGAAAATTCATCCACTGATTTCTACCTGCTGCCACCAAAAATAATATCATCGACATAGACTAGAACCATGAACTAATCTTTTGGAGAATTATTCACCTATAGATTGTGGTATACTCCTCCTCTTTTAAATTCCACCTTCTTGAGATAAAAGTCCAGCCGGGAATACCATGCTCTTGGTTTCTGCTTCAAACCATATAGATATTTCTTCAGTTTGCAGACCTTTGTTTCATCAGTAAGAAGAACAAAACCCACTGGTTGTTCAATGTAGACTTCTTTTTCAAGTACACCATTCAAGAATGCTGTCTTGACATCCATTTGATATACTTTATATCCTCTTTGGAGTTCCATGGAAAGGAAAATCCTGATTGACTCGAGTCTAGACACTGTATCAAAGGTTTCTTCGACATCAATGCCTTCAATCTGGGAGTATCCTTTACATACAAGTTGTGCCTTGTTTCTAATAACACTTCCATGATCATCAAACTTGTTCTTGAAGATCCATTTTGTGCCAATCACATTGTGACCTTCGGGTCTCTATACAAGATCCCATGTCTTATTCTTGTCAATCTGATCTAACTCTTTATTCTTGGATCTCACCCATGATTCATCCTTTGCAGCTTTTTCAAATGAGGATGGATCCACAACTGACAGAAAAGTAGATTGTGTGTTATTCCTCACCCTTCTTGTTTGTGTGGGTTCACTCCTATCCCTAATTTTGTTATATGGATCAATCTTAGATCTTCGATTTCTCTTATGAGGTTCAGTTGCATTCTCTCCAGTGATAGTTTCTTCTTCAGATTCTTTTTCTGAGTCAACATCATGATGTGACTGCTGAGTTTTTTTATACAGCTTCCTCTATTTCTGTATTTTTATTTTCTCCACGTTCACTTTCTTCCTCACTTTCTATCACATCAGCATATGAAGTCCTTGAAGCATTTGTGGTTTTATCTTCAATTATCTTAACATCACTGCTTTCCATAATCCTTCCTAATCGCTTGTTGAAACACTTGTAGACTTTTCTGTTCATTGAGTATCCGAGGAAAATTCTTTCATCTGCATTATCACCATACTTCCCTTGATTTCCTTCTTTGTTTCTGATGAAGCATTTACTTCCAAAAACACGAAATTATTTCAGAAAGGGATTCCTTCCATGCCACAATTCATATGGTGTCTTTGTCTCACCCATATAAAGTCCTGTTTGATTTTTAATATACACTGTAGCTTGAACTGACTCTTTCCAGTAATGTTGTGGAATACGACTCTCAATCAGCATAGTTCGTGCCATGTTGTTCACCTATCGATTCCTACTTTCAACAACTCAATTTTGTTTCGGAGTTCTCACAACAGCTACCTCATGTTATATCCCATGATTCTCCAGGTAATTTTCAAATTCAATGGATGTGTATTCCCCTC
Organism: Viscum album; assembly: GCA_963277665.1. NCBI lineage: Eukaryota > Viridiplantae > Streptophyta > Magnoliopsida > Santalales > Viscaceae > Viscum > Viscum album. Next base: position 855,448,624 of record OY728155.1, on the reverse strand, counting down.
CATTATCAGATCGCAACACTTTGATTGTTTGTCCAGTATCATTCTCAGCGATTCGCCGATATGTTTTCATACAGTCAAACACTTGTCGTTTCCTGTGAATGACCATAAAACATGCCATTATACTGTAATCATCAATGAAAAGGACAAAGTACCTTTCTTCACGAGTTCCAGCAATATTTATCGGCCCGAATACATACGTATGAATTAGATCAGGAAGATGAGATGCTCTTTTCTTCTTTGGCCAATATGAACTGCAGACTAGATTTCCATGAATGCAAGCATCACAAGATTTTTCACACTCACGCTTCAGGTTGGGAATGTCCATGACAATTCTCAATTTTGATAGTTTCTCCATGTCTTGTTGATTGATGTGTCCCAGTCTCCAATGCCACAAATTGTTTTCTTCTTCAACAGTCATGTAACAAACATTTTCTTTACTATCAATCTGATACAAGTTTCCTTCTATTATGAATCCCTTCATAAGTGAATTGCATTTCTTTCCCTTGATAGTGCAGCCTTTCTGATTAAAAGTAACTATAAGTCCCGAGTCACAGAGTTGACTCACACTTAGTAGATTATGACATAGGCCATCTATATAAAGGACTTCAGTCTTCTTTAGCTCTATATTAGTTAATTCAGTACTTCCATTGCCTTTGATTTTCAGAGCTCCATCATTACCAAATCGTACTGTACCATCAACCTTCCTTCTGATGTCCATTAACAGGACAGAATTACCTGTCATATGAGATGAAAAACTTCTATCCAAAATCCAGGTACTGTTTCTATTTGTAGCTTTGAGGGACACCTCTACAAGGTTGGATTTCTGAATTTTCTTCCTTTCTTTCCATGAGACATTTGATTGAGTATAGGGCACTGATGGCCTTTCAATTATCTCTTTCGTGTACCTAGGTTATTCATAGTCGAAATATTCCTTGGGAGGAGAAAACTTGTTTGAAAGAGTAACACTGTCTTACTGACGAGACTTGACTTGTCTCAAGCTTTGGTATGAGGTGTCCATGTCCCTTTTCTGCCTGCAATTAATAGCCTTATGACCAAAGTTAGATCAATGAAAACAATATCCATAGAAATTATTTCGTCTAAAATAATTAAGATATGAATTTTTTCTCCTCGTTTGAACTCCTATATCTTCTCCATTCAGATAGCTTCTTGCCACTTCACAATTACATGGTATGACCAAAATATCCACAGAACTGACAGTTCATGAGAGGAAATGTCTTCTCGCTTCTATTTTTCCTCATTCCTTCTTCTGTGGGATAATATTATGAGGGCTCCTTTTTCCACGAGGCTCGAGGATAATATTCTTTTCTTCTTTCAGATTGAATCGGGGGTTTCAGTTTTATCACTTTATAAGACTTTACCACATCACCCACTTTTAGCTTGCCTTTATTTTGGTCACCTTTATTTACAACATTTTACGATTCTTCCTCACAACCAATTTCACTATTTCTCATGCAGGAAAGTCTTTGATCATTTAAAATATTTTCAACTCCATTAGAGCCATGTTTTTCTCTCTCCAACAGATCAGCATATGAGAACCTTCTAAACTGTATTTTATTCTTAGATTATTTTTAAATTGAATATTTTTCAAGTTTACTCCTAATAGTAACAACTTCCTCCTCAAGACGCTCAACAGTCTTGGAATTTTCCTCTAGTCTGGAGGTGAGATAATTGATGACCTTTTCATGATATTTAATTCTCATCTTTAAATCCACTACATCATCATTACTTTCAAGTATTTTAGACTGTACTTTCACCAATTCTTCTAGTCATTTAATTTCAGCTTCCAGTTGATCAACATATTCATTTGATTATTCTATAATTGATTTACACTTATTTCAACTCTTATATTTAATCTTGATCTTACTAACAACATCCTTAAGTTTCAACTTGGGATCTGAACTTGTTTTCAACTGATTTTCTCCACCAGTATCTTCTGATTTTTCAATAGTGGCCATCATGGAAGCATGGTTCCCAGTTTTAAATTCTGGTTCTTCTTCATCACAGAATTCATTATCATCTTCTTCCTCTTCATAGAAAAAACTCTTATTCAGAACTTTCTTTCTAGATTTGAATTCTCCTTTATTGAAAAACATTTTATAAGGCTTCTCAAGGTTTTCAGCATCGCTATCATCATCATCGATCTTGCTTAAGCACTGAGAAGAAATGTGCCTGACTTTTCCACAACGAAAGCAAGCTAGAGGTAACTTCCCTTTGAATTTCCCTTTTCCCTTCTGGAACTTCTTGGCAATGAGAGAAAGAATTTATTTTTCATCATCGTCTTCACCAATACTATCTTTTGAGATTTTCAGTTTCTCTATGGATTTTAATGCCATTTCCTTGCTTACTCGAGTCATAGCATCTTCTGGTTTGAACCTCATTTCATATGCCACCAGGCTGCTCAGTAGATCATCCAGAGAAAGTTTGGAAATATCTCTTTCCTCAAGGTCTGAAACCATTTCATTATAAAAGGGTGGAAGTATTTTTATTATTTTCTTCACAATGTCTATGTCTTTGATTTATTCACCTAGACCCCGAATAGCTCCAACCACTTCAGTAATTCGATTGAAGAAGGAATCTACATTCTCATCAGGATGCATCTTCAGATCATCAAACCTATTGTGCAGGACTTGTAGTTTCGCCTCCTTCACTTTGATATCTCCTTCATAAATATTTTCAAGTTTATCCCACATGGACTTTGCTAAAGTGAAACTCATCACCTTTAGATAGATCTGATCAGAAAGGGTTGTGGTGAGAGTATTCTGTGCTTTAGCATCAACATAAAGAATTTTCCTATCGGCATCAGTCATAGCCATACCTGTCGGATCAGTAACATGTATACCTTTCATAGTGGAAAACAGAACATCCCTTCCAAGGGATCTTAGATGCGATCTCATTCTATTCTTCCAAATCTGAAAATTACTTCCATCAAAGAGAGGTACTTCCCTCACATTGACTCCATTCTCCATGACGAAAAAGGACAGATTCAACAGTAGCAACCTCCCTATGATACCACTTGTAGGACCCTAGGACACCTTGAGATGGGAGGGGTGAATCAAAGTGAAAACATTTTCTTTTAATGTGAGGGATCCTGTTCCCACATTGGTAGGAACTTATTAAAAATATATGATGAATATGATCAGAAAGCAAACATTCACATGCAGAGAGATGACAAAACACTTTTTACTTGGTTCACCACTAAGGGCTATGTCCAAGGAGCATACGCCAACAGGTTGTCGATCGTACCAAATTCCAATAAGCTTCACTAGATGAGGATTACAAAGGTTCATGCACAATCACTATGTCCCAAGATCACTGCCTTTGCAAAGGTTCAGGGATAGCTCACTGAGTGACTCGGGTCACTCTCGTTGACTCCCCCTGGATCACTGCCTTTGGTGAAGTCCCACTCAGTTTATAGACGTGAAGTTCTCTTCATCATTGCAAAATAATGCATCCTCTGTTGTATGTAGATGCTCTGTTGAAGTCCAAATCTCACCAGTAGACAAATCTCACTTTGCACCGAAGGTATAAGGCAATCTTCTAGCTTTCATGCATCTCCAAAAAGTCCAGCGTACTTCAAAAACACATGGAGCGCTTCTCCAAGCCGGCGTACAAGTTTCAAAGACAATGTACAAGTTATAACTGGTGTGAAATTCCACTTCAACCACTTGAAATACACTCACTTCTTCAACTTTAAACTTGCACGACTCACATTCCTTTTCACCCAAACCGGTTTTGGCACTCAAAGGACAACTTTCATGCTTCTAAAAAAAAAGCACGCAAGTGTCACCAAAAAACTTGCGCGACACTTCCTTACCCAACTCCAAACATGGGAGACTAACACCCTTTCTCGCCCAAACTGCCTTGGACGTGTAGCAAACAACTGTTGCCAACTTATACTTCCGTGACCCACAACCACTTGCGCGACCACTACACCTGCGTGATGGGAGCACTGAATTTCTCTAATTCTTGAACTTTGTACTGAATGAGGAGGGGACAACCTATATTTATAGGCATTTGGATACCATGCATGATGACACGCAAGTCTTCCCTCGATGTGCAAGTCACGGTTCGCAAGTCTCTGCCGCCCTAGTCACCTGCACGACCAAACATAAAACTTGGGTGCCCTTCTGTAGGTTCTGGGCGCAGCGGAAGCACGTTAGTAGGTTTTCCCAACTTTAATTTTAACGTTAAACAACGTTCAATCTGAGATCCTTCACGATAGAAAACGCCGAATCTTCGGAATAGAACAAAGAACGAAAAGAAAAGAAGAGTCCCGGAACCCTTGAGGAGGATCATCATATGTTGATTATAATTAATTTAATTAATGCATAAGAATTACCTCGTTGGAATTCTTTCTTCGTTGATGTGTTCGGTCACGATTCGGTGATCCGTCGTTGTGTCGTAGAATACAAGTGTAGGATTCCTCTAGCGGTGATCCACACGTGTGTCACGTATATCCGGACGTCGCCGAAGGGATCTCCGAGTGCTAGCGTGGAAGAACCTTCGCTTGCGATATCCGCCTTTGACTACCTTGATCCGGTGGAGGATCTTGCTCTCGTAACTTGAGGGCGTTCTTGGTGGAAAGAGAATTCTATCTTGGCTTGAGAGTATTTCCAAATCCGTTGTGCACAACCAATGGCTCTTCAAAATGTTGGGGTTGTGAGGATATTTATAATCATGTTTCAGGTTAATATAGTTATGACAATAAATAAACGCGTTACACATTTTATTTATTTCATTAACTCTTATTGAAAACCCCCCCATGTCGAATTATTAATTCCTTGACATGCGCCCACGCTGATTATAATAAATATCATTTAATAAAATAATATTAAATCCTCAAAATCCCAACTGGAAAAACTACACGGTGTGTAATAATTAATACACGGCGTGTACTTGTTTTCCATAAAACTACACAGCATGTATATTTAATATGAACGGTGTGTAATTTTATTTTCCATTTTTCTCCACCACATTTATTAGACCTTGAGTAATGAATATTTATTTCTTAAATAAATTTAACTGCATTACTCGCTAATAAATATATTATTTCGTCCACAATATATTCTCTTGAATAACTAGTGTCAAAATAAATGCGATCAGACATTCTTAAATAATTATTAAACTACAATTGGGAATAATATTTATTTAACTTGTTAAATTAATATTTAACTGAGATACATGGACACACTTAGTGTGTGACCCTCTAGGCCTCTTTCTCAGTGGCATTAGGCTGAGCCTGACTAAAGTCCAAGGTTAGCGTCTAGCAACACACCAAGGCACCCATAGAGAAAGAAGTTAACGCCGCAATGATGTGTTACCTCCTACGAACGCTTACCGTGTAATATAATCCCTTTGTCTCGATATCTATAATCAAGCGGGTTGCATGCTAGTGCCATCAACCCATGTGCTTGATTATTCTTTCTTTGACTTCCCGGAATTGAACTTGCCCATACCTTACCATGTCCATGGATTTATTTGGCTATATCAATTCCATCAAAGGGCCTGAGATATCTACTTCCGTTATGGAATGGAAGGGACAAATCCTTTCTCGCATTATCTATTAATGCGGTATTACTCGTGACGCACCCAACGTATCCTACCTCGCTGCGAACAGTGTGTCGTCACAGTTTTCGTCAATACATCTAAGTGCGCGAGTTGTAATACCCATTAATAATAATCTTAAATTCTAAGGATCAATACACACGTTAGTAGATAGGAACATCCAATGACACTATGAAATGTGGATTTCCTACTGGCGGGTCTCGTTCTCATAATATCCTCCTAGATATTACCAAGGGCGCACACCATGAGAAGGTGCCTTAATGTTTTATGAGTCCTCACCCCTAATGACCTGTATTATTTGTGTCCCTCAAATAATATCATTCGGCCATAGAACATACATTCAAGAACAGTGTTATGGCACTTCTGGGTTCTCATCATAGCAGGGATCCGCTACGACCCTTTAATGCAACAGCTGTCCTTAGGACATTATCACATGACATGTCATGCAGAAGAAAAATCAAGATGTGATAAGGCTTTTATTTAATGAATAAAGTACAAAGTAGTTGGTTCTAGACCACCAACTCCAACCGACTCCCACTTGGACTAGAGCCAACTGCTAACAACCTTAAACCCGCTATCTCTCACATGATATTCATGCTTCTACTGAGATAGGCCTTTAGTCATGGGGTCCGCCACGTTCTCTTCTGTGGATACTCTGCTCACTGCAACTTCACCCCTTTGATAGAAATCCCTCAATAGGTGATACTTCCGAAGTATGTGCTTTGTCTGTTGATGTGACCTTGGTTCTTTTGCAAGAGCCACCACAGCAGTATAATCACAATACAATGTACTTGGATCTTTACTGCTAGGAACCAAATCAAGCTCTTGGACAAAGTTCCGAATCCAAACGGCTTCTTTGGCTGTATCAGAAGCTGCTATATACTCGGACTCCGCTGTAGAATCGGTGACAACTGGCTGCTTTGAACTCTTCCAGCTCACAGCTCCTCCATTGAGACAGAAAACATATCCAGATTGCGACTTCAGATCATTATGATATGTTTGAAAACTAGCATCAGCATACCCTCTGATGACAAGATCCTCGTCTCCTCCATATACCAGGAACATATCCTTAGTTCTTCTCAGATACTTAAGGATAGTCTTAACAGCAGTCCAATGCTGTTCTCCTGGATATTCTTGATATCTGCCTACCATGCTCAGTGCATAGGCAACATCAAGCCTGGTACATAACATGGCATACATGATGGATCCTATAGCCGAAGCATATGAGATCTTGCTCATCCTATCTTTCTCCTGTTGTGTCTGGGGACACATTTTCTTAGAAAGATGTAAGCCATGTGACAATGGAACCAATGCCCTCTTGGATTTTTCCATACTAAATCTCTTTAGTATCTGGTCAATGTATGTACCCTGACTTAGTCCAAGAAGCCTCTTGGATCTATCACGAATGATCTTGATCCCTAGAATGTAGGCTGCTTCTCTTAAGTCCTTCATGGAGAAACACTTGTTCAACCAGTCCTTAACTGACTGTAAGGCTGGTACGTCGTTTCCAATAAGTAATATGTCATCAACATATACCACTAGGATGATGACCACATTCCCATTAAACCGCTTATAAACACATGGCTCACATTCGTTCTTAATGAAACCAAATTCCTTTATGGCTTCATCAAATCGAATGTTCCATGACTTGGATGCTTGATTCAATCCATAAATAGATTTCTGCAACTTGGAAACCTGTTTGGCTTCACCTGGTGTCACAAACCCTTCTGGTTGTGTCATATAGACATCTTCCTGAATGTTCCCGTTATGGAATGCTGTTTTGAAATCCATCTTCCAAATCTCGTAGTCATGGTAAGCTGCTATGGCAAGTATGATTCTTATGGATTTAAACATGGCAACTGGCGAGAAGGTTTCATCATAGTCAATTCCTTGACATTGTCTGAATCCTTTAGCCACTAGCCTTGCTTTATAGGTGCTAACTTGACCTTCCATGTCCAGCTTTCTTTTGAATACCCATTTGCATCCAACAGGCTTTACATCAACTGGCTCATCGACCAGAACCCAAACTTGGTTCTGATACATGGAATACATCTCAGAATTCATAGCTTCTAGCCATCTTGCAGATTCTGAGCTTTCTACTGCTTCCTTGTAGGAGAGAGGTTCATCATTGTCCAACAATAATGATTCACCATCCTTGGTGACTAGGAAACCAAATCTCTCTGGTTCCCTTACCTCTCTTGAGCTCCTACGCATTACTTGTGTTTCTGGAACCTCTTCCATGGGGACCTGTGGAACTTGTTCCTGTACCAACTCCTGTGTATCTTGAGCATCAACTTCGTCGAAGTCAATCTTTCTTCCACTATCCTTCTTGAGGATGTGCTCCCTCTCAAGAAAGACGGCTTGTCTGGCGACAGTCACTTTCTTGTCTTGGGGGTTATATAGGTAATATCCTTTCGCTTCCTTAAGATATCCTATAAAGATACACTTCGTGCCTCGGGGTTCTAGTTTGTTGCCTGATAAGGCCTTAACAAATGCCTCACATCCCCATACACGTGTGTGCGACAAAGTGGATTTCCTTCCATTCCATAACTCGGATGGAATTCCATTTGCCGCCTTAGTTGGTACTCGGTTTAATGTGTATGCTGTAGTTTGTAATGCATATCCCCAAAAGGATAATAGAAGATCCGCATAACTCATCATCGACCTCACCATGTCCAACAAGGTGCGGTTCCTACTTTCACTAACACCATTCCACTGTGGTGTATAAGGAGGAGTGAGCTGAGATAGAATCCCAGACTCCCGTAGAAGATCGATGAACTCTTGGTTCAGATATTCTCCACCTCGATCCGATCAAAGCTTCTTTATCTTCTTACCAAGTTGATTCTCTACTTCATTCTTGAATTCCTTAAATTTCTCTAAGGACTCTGACTTATACCTCATTAAGTAGACATAGCCATATCTACTCAAATCATCAGTAAAAGTAATAAAGTAAGAATATCCACCTCTAGCTTCTACTGGAAATGGTCCACACACATCTGTGTGTACCAATCCTAGAAGCTCTGTGGCCCTTTCACCTTGTCCACCAAAAGGCGGCTTGGTCATTTTTCCTTGTAAACAAGTGTGACATCTATCAAGTGGTTTTAGCTCAGTAGAGTCTAAATAGCCACCTTGGTAGAGCTTTGTCAAGCGCTTCTCGTTCACATGACCAAGGCGGTGATGCCATAACTGGGTGATGTATGAGTCATGTGAGTTTGTTTCGTTATCGATTGCCAACACTTGTTTTTTCGTAATTTAATACATACAATCCATTATTCAAATGTGCCATACCATAACATAAGTTGTTCTTATAAAAGAGACAACCCTTATTTCCAAACTTGAAAATAAATCCATCCATATCCAAACAAGACACAGAAATTATGTTCTTGGTAACACTAGGCACAAAATAACAGTTTTGTAAAACCAAAATCATGCCAGTTGGCAAGGAGAGGTGATAGTCGCCAATAGCCAACACGGCCAGCCTTACGCCATTGGCAGCTCGAAGATCCACCTCTCCTCTGGTGATTTTTCTAAATCTACTTGGTTCCTGCATTTGAATACAGATGTGATCCCCACAAGCTGTATCTAATACCCAATGTGTAGAAATAGAAAGATTGCACTCGATAACGAACGCACCTTTATCGTCCCCATGCTTCTGGGTGCAATTCCTCTTCCAATGGCCCTGCTTTCCACATGCAAAACACACTGCCTCCCATTCCTTTCCCTGCCTCTGGATCTTCCCCTTCTTGGAGGGACGGTGCTCGGGGGCTTCAGACCATTTGTAAGTCTTTGTCCCCTTTGCCTTGTCCTTCCTTTTCTTGTTCACCATAAGGACCGCGGGTTTGTCACGCCCCATGTCCTTATCTACCTGGCGAATCAAGGTCAGAAGCTCCGATAGACTCTTCTCATTGCCGCTCATGTTATAGTTAACAATGATTCTAGACAAGGTCTTGGGTAGTGATGATAGGATGAGATCTGTACGCAACTCATCCGGGAATTTAATCCCTAAGATGTCCAAGCGTTCAATGTAGCCAATAAGCTTGACTACATGAGGCCCAGCTGGCGCAGACTCTCCAAGCTTCATGGTAAACAAAGCATTGGAGATCTCATACCTCTCCTGTCTCTCCTTCTCTTGGTAGAGATCTTTAAGGTGATACATCATGCTATATGCATCCATGTTTTCATGTTGCTTCAAGAGCTCATTAGACATGGCCTATAGCATGAAACACTGGACATCTGTGGCATCATCCATGTGTTTCATGTAGAGATATAATTCCTCATCACTAGCCTCTTTCCCAGGCGCAACTGGAATAGGCACTTCCAGCACATATAATTTCCTTTCGTGGCGAAGGACGACGTGTAAACGCCTCTGCCAATCTTGGAAATTGGTGCCAGTGAGAAGGTTTTCTTTCTCGAGTATGGTGCGCAATGATATGTTTGAAGTCATTTTCTTTCCATTTCTACAAATTAAGATGAGAAAAGGTTTAGTACTTTATTATAAAAATTGAGACAAATAAATTAATACTTATTAGTCTCCCACTATTTTATCGAAATCCAATAGCCCTCACCATTGACTTCGAAATATTCTGTTGCGTGAATATTCTAGTGGCAAGGATCCATATTGCCCTTCGCATTACCCCATCTAGGGTTGGTCAAGCAACTTGAAGGGTTTTAGGTAGGCATTCCAAATTCCAACTGCATTAACTCGCAGTTCCTTGATCTGCTGAGTGGACTCCCCAATCCTGAAATCCTTTTTTGGATTTCCTCAACCTTTGCCTCTTGGTCACACCAAGTCCTGCTGTGGCAGTCAACCCTTGATGCGAACCAAGTCAAGTCAACCCAAAACCTTAAATTAGAATTCCCCGATAATTGAAATCACCCCAACTAGGGTTGGGCAAGCACTTTGAACTATGGTTCGATTCTAACCAAGATTATGGAAGGCTATGCCGACTTAATATTTATCTTGAGGGATTTTATCCTTATACGTAAATTTCCATTTTATTATCTTTGATTACATGATTTTTAATATTAAGTGGGATATACTTAAGTGATTAACCATGTCTAAGATAATATTTACGTATAATCCAATTTTATTTTAGTTCCATCTTGCATGCTCATTTAATTCATTAATTGTGTGATCGTGACAACACGCCCACAATAAATAAACCATGCAACTGACAGAAATAAAATAAATGGTATGATCATGAGCTTTTCTATTGGTTAGTTTATCTAGCGGTTGATAAACTAACCCAAGAACTAGGGGAGAAACACCTTGAACCTTTCGGGTTCATGTCTACAGCTTTCCACCTGTCCACCTTTGTATCTCCATAGATTGGTTTCACCTTGGCTCCTGACTTGAGCCACCTCCACTAGCTTGGGAGCTCCATCAATTACATATGCATTTATCTCACACACAGGTGACGAGTAAAAAGGGGTTTTTACATAAAATAATCCTTGGGCGCGTAGGCCCTACATATTAATGAGGAGATGGATCGCAGGCCAACAAATTTAATTTAAATAAATAAATTAAAAGAAACCATTCTCATACAAAGGTCTCGGTCTAGCTCAGGATCATCCATACATGCAACGATATTTACACATAAATAAAACTAGCATTCAATTCTTTAATCGTTCTTGTTTAAGATAAATCATGCTCGAATCAATTAATTATCTTTAATTAATCAATCCTTTTATCTTAAATCAATTTTCTGAATTTCCTTGAGATTCTCATCCATCATAATTTTAAACAAATAAATTCATTTAAAATTATCCTTGTACATAACTTGTACCTTGGAGGCAACCCGGTGAATTCCCATTTATTACGCAGATGTTAAATTAAATACATATATATAAAACACCTATCACGTGTTGTGCCTCAGCTTTACGCCTGCACCATGGTACACGTCTCAAGGGTTTGTATAATATAATAATAAATTTTAATAAATCTGCATAATTTGGGTGAGTACACGACATGTAGTTCCGACTACACGACGTATACTTTTCTTCACCGTCCATCCGAAGTACACGCCCGAGGATAAGGCGTGTTAATGTACTACGGAAATTTTCGGAGTACACGAGGTGTACAGTGGGACACACGCCGTGTAGTTTCCGCGTTACACGGTTTCCAGCCGGGCAGGCCGTGTACGGAGTACACGACCCAACCCTAACCCGAAGGGACTACACGCCGTGTTCATTGGACCACACGGTGTGTATTCCAGAAACTGTGTGCCACCTATTTCTGGTCAACACACGGTGTCTTAAATTCTTAGAAAGAATCCAATACACGGCCTGATTTGGCGGATCAGTCAATGCATTGAACCTAGACTACACGACATGTACTTACGAATACACGCTGTGTATTCTGGTGTTATATGGCCAGAAACTTTTGGCTCCTCCAGATGAGTTCTTCTATTTTATTTTAATCAAAATTAAAAGAAAAATCCGTTTCTGTGAGGTGAACGAGAAACGACAGAGGAAGAACAGATCTCGAGATTAAGATTTTCAGAATGATTAAACATGAATTGAAATAACTAAATTATTAAATGCATAAATCACCAACAAAAAACTAAATAATTATAACCAATGATATGACCGCTCTGATACCACTTGTAGGTTCCGGGCGTAGCGGAAGCGTGTTAGTGGGTTTGCCCAACTTTAATTTTAACGTTAAAAAACTTTCAATCTGAGATCCGTCACGATATAAAACGCCGAATATTTGGAATAGAATGAAGAACGAAAATAAAAGAAGAGTCCCGGAACCCTTGAGGATGATCATCATATGTTGATTATAATTAATTTAATTAATTCATAAGAATTACCTCGTTGGAATTCTTTCTTCGTTGATGTGTCCGGTCACGATTCGGTGATCCGTCGTTGCGTCGTAGAATCCAAGTGTAGGATTCCTCTAGCGGTGATCCACACGTGTGTCACATATCTCAGGACGTCGCCGAAGGGATCTCCGAGTTCTAGCGCAGAAGAACCTTCGCTTGTGATATCCTCCTTTGACCGCCTTGATCCGGTGGAGGATCTTGCTCTCGTAACTTGAGGGTGTTCTTGGTGGAAAGAGAATTCTCTCTTGGCTTGAGAGTATTTCCAAATCCGTTGTGCACAACCAATGGCTCTTCAAAATGTTGGGGTTGTGAGGATATTTATAATCATGTTTGAGGTTAATAGAGTTATGACAATAAATAAATGCGTTACGCGTTTTATTTATTTCATTAACTCTTATTGAACCCCCCCCCAAGTCGAATTATTAATTCCTTGACATGCACCCATGCTAATTATAATAAATATCATTTAATAAAATAATATTAAATCCTCAAAATCCCAACTGGAAAAACTACACGATGTGTAATAATTAATACACGGCGTGTACTTGTTTTCCATAAAACTACACGGCGTGTATATTTAATATACACGGTGTGTACTTTTATTTTCCATTTTTCTCCACCACATTTATTAGACCTTGAGTAATGACTATTTATTTCTTAAATAAATTTAACTGCATTACTCGCTAATAAATATATTATTTCGTCCACAATATATTCTCTCGAATAACTAGTGTCAAAATAAATGCGATCAGACATCCTTAAATAATTATTAAACCACAGTCGGGAATAATATTTATTTAACTTGTTAAATTAACATTTAACTGAGATACATGGACACACTTAGTGTGTGACCCTCTAGGCCTCTTTCTCAGTGGCACTAGGCTGAGCCTGCCTAAAGTCCAAGGTTAGTGTCTAGCAACATGCCAAGGCACCCATAGAGAAAGAAGTTAACGCCGCAATTATGTGTTACCTCCTACGAACGCTTACCGTGTAATATAATCCCTTTGTCTCGATATCTCCAATCAAGCGGGTTGCATGCTAGTGCCATCAACCCATGTGCTGATAATTCTTTCTTTGACTTCCCGGAATTGAACTTGCCCATACCTTACCATGGCCATGGATTTATTTAGGCTATATCAATTCCATCAAAGGGCCTGAGATATCTACTTCCGTTATGAAATGGAAGGGACAAATCCTTTCTCGCATTATCTATTAATGCGGTATTACTCGTGACGCACCCAACGTATCCTACCTCGCTGTGAACAGTGTGTCATCACAGTTTTCGTCAATACATCTAAGTGCGCATGTTGTAATACCCATTAATAATAATCTTAAATTCTAAGGATCAATACACACGTTCGTAGATAGGAACATCCAATGACACTATGAAATGTGGATTTCCTACTGGCGGGTGTCGTTCTCATAATATCCTCCTGGATATTACCAAGGGCGCACACCATGAGAAGGTGTCTCAAAGTTTTATGAGTCCTCACCCCTAATGACCTGTATTATTTGTGTCCCTCAAATAATATCATCCGGCCATAGAACATACATCCAAGAACAGTGTTATGGTACTTCCGGGTTCTCATCATAGCAGGGATCCGCTATGACCCTTTAATGCAACAGCTGTCCTTAGGACATTATCACATGACATGTCACACAGAAGAATAATCAAGATGTGATAAGGCTTTTATTTAATGAATAAAGTACAAAGTAGTTGGTTCTAGACCACCAACTCCAACACCTTCTCCCTTTTCCATATTTTGATGTTCTGATCTTGACAACATTAGGCGCGCAAGTTTTATCTCCTTTAAGTATACAGCGCACAAGTCCCTTTACCAAAAACCAATTATCTTCATTTGTTGATTTTCAGGCCCAGAAATTTGGCAAAAATTGGAAAACGATGCCACCTTCAAAACTGTTATCTACTTGTTCTGTATGATCACTTCACATTCTAAAATTCCACTGGGGATTGACAAAAAACACAAACCATACTCTAATTTATGCATATAACGACCATGGTTACAACATATATTTCATAATAGGATACTCTAATTAATACCTATCAATCCACTGGTTATGTTATAATAATTATATTTAAATATTGATATTTATACAGTACATTGTTATTCATTTGTGATTGGTGTTATGTATAGTACAAAAAACCAATCATTGTATTCATTTAAACAAATATAAACTAAAATATAAGGGTGTTACAAAGATTAAGATTCATGAAGAGATATTATAGTATGGGGAAAATCATTGAGAATAAATTTAACATTAATGTTCTACATGCAGTTTTTTTATTTTTATGAATTTAGTGAGAATAATTATTTGAAAACATATAAGGAATAGGGTACGAATGAGACACATTTAATTAACATTGATTCTGATCATATCAATGATGAAGAAATAATATGTTGAGGATAAAGAATTGAAACATAACAAGTCAAATAATTATGTTTAGGAAGAGTATATAATGAGAGAACTAAATGATTTTATGAAGATAAGTATGTGGATATATTTATGTTTCCAAAAATATATTTCATCTCATATTGAGTCGCATTCAGTTGAAGAATATGTTATTTATTATGAATGGGTTTATTATATTATATCATATATTGATCAATTTGAGTGAAATTACACTTGGAAACTTGTACCTAGAACAAAAGATAGAAATGATATTGGGATGAAGTAGGTATTTATAAAATAACTGATTGATAAAGGGTAAGTGTGAAGGAATTATGAAAGACATTTATGAAATAGATATTCATAGGTTTAAGGAGTTGATTCTATATTTTGATTTGTACTTATTATAGGAATTGACGTTATAAGAATGTTCCTTGTAGTTATAGTTCACAATAATTAAGAACATTATATCCAATAGATGTAAACACTAAGTTTATTATTAGATAAATTGAAAAATAAGAAACCATTTATCCTTTTTAATGATCTATTCTAGAAAGTGGTTACAAAACATTAAAATATAATGATTTTTATCTAATGTATACCTTTTCCCCTTAGATAATAATACTATAATCATGACGGTTGAGTGATATTAATGATGTTCACTTAGGGGAATATTTAAAATGACCATTAAATAATGGAAGTGAGAATTGGTAATCTGATTATAATTGTATATGATTATGAAATTATTTTTAAAGGTGATGAAATGTCCTAGGACATTAATCATTATAAAATTATTGAGTAAATTTGAAATTTCATATTGTTGGGTGGTTTTTTTTTAGAAATTGGAATCATAATGAGGTTATGATGGTTTTAACATTAATAAATTATCATCTTGGTTGTGGTTTGTGGCTCGAGTGACAATCCTAGGATTCATGAGGCTATTGGAGGGGGGGTTAGTGGTTGTAGTGCATTAGGGGACATGCATCATCAGTTTCATACCATGAATCATAGCTTCATAATCTAAATAATCATGACACTCAAAAACCATCTAGGATTAATAAATCATGGATTGATCCAAATTCCCATTATAAGAAATTATATCTAAGGGTTTATAAAATGGGTAAGCCACTCTAATTATCTTAATCTGATTGATGCATATGGTCAAGTCGAATAATCCATACTAACATTATATTGTCTCATTGTTATTGGTTTTCATTGAGGTGAATTCATAATTGATTCCATGTTTCACCTCCTTCAAATCCCTTTGTTTTATTATCATTCATTTTATAATTTTTTAATTATTATTTGGCTTGGATATAAAATAGGAATTTCACTAGAGGATGGTGAAATCAACCATTTTTAATAGGGTATTTTTGGAGTGTAGGTAGGTGACTTCCTGAGATGAATTCCTATTATAATAATTCATTGATTTGAAAAAGGTTATTTAAATTTTGGATTTATTCATTTTTTAATTAATTTTAATTTTAGTTTACTTTGTTTTCACTATTGTGTATTAAGTATTATTCTATAGTTGTTTCACAAGGTGTGTTACAGGGCCTCTGAGTGTGGTTGGTCGAGGTTCCAATGATGTGAAAATGAATTGGGGGATGGTAAAAAATTAAGGATCTTTATTTTAAATTTAATAAATATTTAAAATTATGTATAACTATTTATTTCTAGTGGATGGATTAATTTAGGGGCTTTGGGGGCCATACATGCTTAGTCATTTTTAGAAAATATTAGGAAGGGAATTTTTGGGATAAGGATTAAAAATTAAATGATTCAAGATGAGGTAGGAAGTCCCTATACTAGATATATTGATTTATGAATGTGGATTCTATGTATGTGTGTGTGATGACTCTTTATTAGGTAGATAACCCATGTGATTTACTAATTTTTTAATTTAGTTTATATAATTTACATGAAATCAAATGGTCAATTTCATATGAGAAACCAGGATTAAAGAGAAAAGGTGGTTAGTCTAACATATACCTTGTTCACTATCTTAATTTTTTTTGTAATTGGGGGTAAAGGTCTAGAATTAAATGATTCATAGAAAATATGACACCTAATACAGGGAGTGCTAAGTGACATCAGATGTAAGTCCTTGGTAGGTTGAGCGAGGACCCCTGAGACATGCCTATACTGGGTGAAAAAATTCATAATAAAAGTGAAATTTGGTTGGTTGAGTGTGATAACCTGACATTAAATCTAATGGAGAGATAGGGACTAGTTTATATTGTGATAATATTTCCTATGTTGTGTCCCCTTGATGACTATAAGGCTAGATAATGACCTTGATGATGTATAGGGATTATATGTACTCTGAGTATCAGATATTGACTCAAAAGACTAGTTATCATTGAGGATCCTAAGTGGGAATACTGTACTTTTGTGATCACCAAGGGGAACCGTGTGTGTTCTCTATTATGAGATTACCATGAGTTGATGTTTTGGGTCCATGGGAGAGATGGAAGTAGGTGTCACAATGAACCCGTATAAAATATGTGATCTCAAGGGGTTATGCTCTATATAATGGGCATGGTCATTTTTCAAACCCTTGAAATGTTTTATTTTCTTACGTTTTTATGGTATGTGACTTATTAAAAAGACAAGTAATTTACCATTTAGCTTAAAAATATTATGATTGATCAAAATTCCCATGAATCACCTGTTAACTTGGAAGATACCCTATGATGCTCATTATGTATATGATATGATTTCATAGTGTATTATTGGTAGATACATATCTCATCTTGTATGTAGTGTTTTTGATTATGATGTAGTGGATTCCTAGAGGTGTTACCTTGGATCCAATATCATAGTATGTGTGTCCACATTTAATTTTTTTAGTGATGGTTTGGATTTCTTCAAATATTTGAAACCATTTAAAATACTATGTAGTTAGGATTTGAATGGAGATACCAATAAACCATAAGGAATTACCATGATTCCTTGGATTAAAATGTTATTATTATGTTTCATATGGGAATATATTCAAGATCATAGATTTTTAACATCTTTAGGGTGACTATTAATCCCCATAACCGAGTATTAACAAACCATGTTAGGATTAGGTGTATGTACCAGCAATGGATTTGATAAGGAACCATATGATATTTGATTCAAAATTTATTAATAGGGTGACATAGGGAGAGTATTCCAATTGATTTCTCATGTCTCTTAGGAATCAGTTATGTCTGAATGTATATGATTGTGTATTGCCTCCCCCTCATAGGTATCAAACACCGTCTTGATAGTAACGAATGTACTGTTATTATTGTGGGTTTTAGGGATTGGGGATGAGGTATGTGTAGTAACACCCCATGATCAACTACTTATCATGAGGGAGGCATAAGATTGGTCTGCCTAATCTGTAGAAAATGGTTCCCCCTGAGGCGATTCTCATGCCGAGAGACACTCTAGCACTGACCAAGGAAGGTATGATTGATCGTGTTCAAAGACTTTAGGAAGAATATAATCATTTGTATTGGAATTATTTATATGTATTCTTTATTGGTGAGGTTTTATTATTTGTAGTAACTATCATAGTAATGTTCATAGAGACATTCTATCATTGGGTAAATTAAGTAATGATTTTTGTTCCATTTATTTTTTTAGAAATTTATTATTATAATAGAGAGTGTCACATGCACATATTACTAAATTATTAGTATAATATATAACAATTCTATTGTTCCCATACTTTGTTATGTAATCAAAACATACTCAGATCTTCATTTAATTGGGGTAGGTAAGCATCACTCTCTTTTTTATAGGTTAAGTTTTGGCCACTAAAAAGTTTTTCTTGATCAAGAAGAATATATCTTGAAGCTCAGATAGTATTTTTTTTTGTAACATGTAAATTTTTCAATACATAATATTATATATTCTTTTTTATTTTAGGAAAGAAATAGGTATTAGAGTTATTAATAATTTTTTTATTATAATGTTCTAAATAAGTATAATATTATTTCCTTAACAATATTATGAAGCATTTCCCAAATTTAGATGATGTTTTGTGAATCATGAAGTTTATATCATCATTAAGAAACTCATTATCCAATATGAGTTTCTAAAAAAATGATGATTCTACACATTATAATCGGACAGACTAGGATATTTTTTACCAATCAGGGGTTTACATGAATTTATTAGTAGTTATTTTTCTCAAAAATTTATAATGTATAAGGATATCAGTAGGGGAATAAGTAAAATTATTGGATAAGATTGATGTTTAAGAAACTGTATAAAATAGAAGCTAAAATAATGAATAGAGAAGGGATTTTGTAACCATACAATGGGGGTGTGATCATTATTTAAATCAACATAACCTAACATAGAATTATTTTATATAATATGTATTTAGATGTTTTTATAATTTTATTTGATGGTAAATGGATTAAGTGAACCAGAAATAGGTAACTGATTTGATAAAATATAAGGGATGTTAAATTTTGATGCTACTATATGAAAGAACCACATCAAGTCTAATGGATAAGTATTCATTAGTTTGAGATCATCATCCAATGTTCTATCAGACTATTATTTTCATAATCCATGTTTATAAGGATTAGTATATTGATCATCATATTGCATTGTACAAGTTTCATCAGATGAACAAGTCAATGAAAGTTCATCACACCATGAAATTTAACAATCATTAGAGCCTAAATAATGAGTTTGCACTGTTATGATGATTAGATATTGTTCCATATAATGGACGAACATTGATAAAAAATTATGATGTTATCAAATAGATGATTATGAGAAGTCATACTAAGAGTAATGGGCCCATAGGATAAAAAAATTCATTTAAGTCATCAGATATTTTATCCTTGGGATATTAATAGAAAAAAATCTACTGAATTATATTTACATGAACATTTTGTAAATTTTTATAAATACTTATTAAACATTTATGATGCTATGATGTTTATTAAATTTATAGATATCTTTCCATGGTTTATGACATTTAAAGAATTTCTTTATCACATTTTTTAATGAATTTACAATTAATGATGACAGTGATGTGATTATAAGAATATTCATCAATATTCTAGAAGGATATAGAATAATCCAGTTAAATTGAGTTGAGTAGGGTTTTTGAAAATTTAGTTTTCACTAAGAGAGAAAATAAATTTTAGTTATCATTTTTTATCCTATGAAAAAACCAAAAAAAGTTAGAGAAATTACATTATAGGTGTAAGAAAAAACCCTTTTCCATACACGCACATAGATGTGAATATCTAAATGTTTTAAGGTAGGGCATGTTTCTAAACAATATATGCTTTGGTTAAAGATTACCCATTGATAAATGTGTAGTAAGAACTGATAATGGATAAATTACCCAATCTGAGAATCCATTCATATACAATGAAAAGAGATAAAAAATATTTTGTACAAGATAATGTTTCTCAAAATTATTTGATACACTATTGTTTTTTATTAGATAGAGAAAAGATCATAGGAAAAATACCACAAGGCACATTGAGTAGAGTATAACTTGATGAAAGAAAACAACACCAAATTGACTTTGATTGGATGGAAAATATTAGACATATGATTTCAATATGGTATTATAATGAGTAATTTTCAAATGTTTCTCACTCTTTTTTGAGCTCAAAAGAATGATAAAAAATTTATAACTGACTATAATTAGTATACTTATTTTATCTAGAGATAAGATTCAAAAGGGTGTTGTTTCAAGATTTATTAACTTCTTATAAGAGTAGATTTTCTTATTCTAATGGGATTATCTATGGTAAGGATATATAAAACCTCATGGTAAGTAATAATTTTAAATATTTTGGGCATAAATTTATTTTATTAACACTACATACACAGTTATTTTGAGGTTTATAAAGTGAAAAATGATAAAAATTCTAATAAATTAAATGAAATATTTTATTTAAAGATGAAAGTTTATAAGATAACAATTGATTTAACCACCTTTATCTTGGGTTCTCATGATCCTAAAGAACTTAAACTATTATTAATGGATGGTTTTCACTGTTTGACCCATATCATGGATAATATTAATTTAGTAAACAGTAGAGATATTCAGATATTTTATAGAAAATATTATCATTCTTAAGAAAATAAAATGATACCATATATTTTTCATCCATAACTAGAGATATTCTTATGAAAATAAAGTTCACTTTCCACCAATTGGTAAATATTCTCCTTTGAAATTCACCAAAAAAATAAAATTTTAGATGTAATGAAATGATAGAAATTATTTTCTAATGTCTTTGTGAGAATTTTTTTTGTAAAGGTGTTGTGTCTAATGATAGATAAAGAAACCTTGGAAAATCAAAATATATTTTAGGTAAATATCATTGTAATGGAAGGAAAAATAAAACTATAGTGAACCATGTTCATAGATATTAGAATAGAAAATGATGAAACTGTTGTTGAGTACTTTACACGAGTTAGAGAAGTTGTTTTAAACATCACAAAATTCACAGATGACATAGAATATTTATCCATTATTAATAAATATATAAAAAATATAGCATAAAATGTTGACTCCAATATTTATTCCATAAATGATAATGATAATTTATCTATTGATGAATTATATAACATTATTATTGTATATAAGGTGCATAAATCTATAGCATTGAAAATAAATATCTAATATGAAATGTATTATGAAGATGTGTGAATTAATCAAATCCATGATGTTGTAAAAAATATACCATCAATTAAAATAAAATATTACATTTATTTAAAACTTGTTATAAATGTAATATAATTAGAAGGATATATAATAAATTTTAAAACCAATCCATCATACCACTTTACTTATTTACTCTAACCATTTCAGTGAAATGATACATCAATCCGTAATGGAGATTTTATATTATAACATTAATTGATAAATTCACTTAGAGGAAAAATATAATATTCATAAAAAATAAATATGATGATATAGAGAGGATTAAAATTTTTTTAAAAGGGAATTATAAAGAGAGATTTTTCATCATATAAAGAAGATGAAAACTATCAATCGAAGGGAGTACAAAAGAAATTAATTATAATCATCTATGAAGAACAATGGAATCAATAACTAATATGGTTCTCTATATACTCCTAAAAAATGCAGTGGTGGAATAGAAAAATAAAAGTTTATTAGAAATGGGAAGTAGAATTCTAGATGAATGTAATATTTTATATTATTTTTTAGAGAATCCATTAGTACCAAAATTTGTGTAAAAAATATATGATTATTATAACTATAATTTATAATGACCCTATATGATTTTAGGTATTATAAAAAACCTATAGTGGAATACATTACGTATTTTAGAGTCCTTTTTTAATAAATTTAAAAATATGGATAGTGGAATGTTTTTTAAATTATAAAAAATGTATATTATTTTTATACTTATTATGTAAAAGAATATTCTTTTATTAGAATGAACATTATAAGTTGACTGATTCATTCAATGATTTTTTTTAAAATCATACATCCTTAAAAATAGTTAGTGAAGAATATTAGGATGGTGTTACTAAATATGGAATATTTAAATTCAAATAGGTTAAGGAAAAATATGATTATAGTTTATAGATTATGTTACAAAATGCATTCAATCAAACGAGATATGATGAACAAATTATTGGAAGAAAATTATCAAAGTTATGAACAATATCAAAATAGGTTGAATCCAAAAACATCATTAGAAATTATGATGCTACATTCTAGAAAAGAAAAATATCAATATAGGATATTTAGACACCACATCTCTCATAGGTGGAACCCTAGTTAGTTTTAGAGGTAGTTGAACATAAATAGTGGTTAAATACAATGAGTTAAGTGTCAAATCTATTTGAGAGAAAAATAAAACTTGAAATTTTGTTATATGACCAGCATAAAAGAATGAAAGTGGAAATATTGGTGATTAAAAATAAACATAATGAACCTGTTGAAGAATTATCAAAAAAATCATGAATTATTTTCAAAGGACATTCATAGGTAGAAGGTATTGATTTTAAAGAAATCATTACTCCTATTGTGAGACATGAGAAAATAATAATGGACATAGTAGTTATTACTCATCAAAATTTGAAAAATATATTTTATTGATGTCAGGTAATATTTTAAAAATTAATATTTTGAGGAATAAGATCATATTGATGACCTAATATATTATTAATTAAAAAATAAATCCTTATTGTATATGTTAACGAAATCTTTTTATGGGTTGAAACTTTATCCTTTTGAATTTTGATATAAACATGAAAGTTTCAACAATTAGTTGAGGTTTTCTAGTGTAAAAATTTATAGATACTTTTATTCTATAGAATTGAGCATATATACCAATCATTTAATTGTTTATTTTGATTATATAATTTTTTTAATGGTCAAGGATTAAACCTATGACAAATTTTCTATGGAAATGAAGAGAAACATTTAAATGTAAGGGATTAGAGCATTATATTTCTTTTAGGATTAAAATTTCAATAAAAACAAAGTTAAATCATTCTATTATAGGAAAATTATTCCATGGATTCATTGTAGACGTTTATTATAGTGTAATCAGAAGAAGGATATACACATATCGTTGTTTGTGTAATATTTAGTCAAGAAGAAGTTGGGAAATGTATCAATTACAAGGACATCGTAAATATGGTAAGAATATTTCTATATTTTAAATATTTAATGATTTAAACTGTATATTAAGTTACTCTATGAGAAGGACATCAGAGTGTCCCAAACTAATCACATATTCTGATAGAAAAAATAATACTCATTTATAATAAAATAACATCTTCTTATGGGATGTTGTATAGTAGAAGTTGTTGTAAAATATTTC
Source organism: Viscum album (assembly GCA_963277665.1). NCBI lineage: Eukaryota > Viridiplantae > Streptophyta > Magnoliopsida > Santalales > Viscaceae > Viscum > Viscum album. Next base: position 855,424,977 of record OY728155.1, on the reverse strand, counting down.
TTGGATACACTGATGCTAATTGGATGGGGATTTCAATGATATAAATTTAACATTGGGATGAAATTTCTTCATTGGGTAATTTTGTATGAGTCAATATAGTATGAAACAAATTTCTATCACCTTGAGAAAAGTAGAAGCATAATATGTTTCCATCACTCTATCATCAGTACAAATGGTATGGATTAACATTTCTTTCGAATATTTGAGAGTAAATGTTAGAAAAAAATTGAACATTATATTTGATTATTGATGTTACACTAATATTTATAATAACCCTATAAAAAATCCATGTCAATGAATATTAATACTAAGAATAATTTAATTTAATATAAAGTTTTTAATGGAGAAGTTATTCTTTATCATATTTTGAAAATCTATTAAATTTATGGTGTTTTCACAAAACCTATTCTAATGGAATGATTTGATGAATTGATTCTACAATGAACTAATCACCCCCCTGCAACGAAATTTTAAGGTTCATAAGGATATACCCCTCCCCATAATTTATTGGATTCAATTTAAAAAATGGGGAGATAATGTACACATTTTTACAAAAATAATATTTAAATATAAAGTTGTTTTTTAAAAGGTAAGTGAACATGACTGAAGTTGGAGTAAATATTATAACAACTGAAAAATTTATTTCCAATTAAGTAATGAATTACATTAAACAAAATATTTATCCTTATTTGTGCTATTATAAAATTATTCATAAGAAGTGTTCTGTTTTTATTAAATGTTCATAATAGATTAAATACAATAAAATTTTAGACTTTTTGTGGATCTTTCTAGAAAAATACAAAGGGGAAGATTTATGATCCTTTGATATGATTTTGTAACATGATTTTATTTTTTTATCAAAATTACATCTTTATAATATTTTTAATTAAGGTGAGAGATAATTAATTTAGTTTTTAATTTTTTTTATTCTTGTGAAGTACTGAAAAATGTTAAAACATTCCTTAACCATGATTGAAAGAATTCTCCAAAGTTAAATTATGTTTTACTGATCTTAAAGATCCTATCATCATAATGAAAATAATATTCCAAGATAATGTTTTTTAAAGGTTAATGTTTCCTAATGTCATCATAGGAGTAAGGAAGTATGTTACCTAATAGTGGTGTGAATAAAGTTAATTCTTGTTAGTTTTTATAAATTTATTTAATTTGTTAGATGTGCAAAAGTAGAATTAGTCCAATGGTTCAAAAAGAGTGATGTTTGGGTGGAAATACATAACTGGTGATGCAGTAATAGGTAGAGCATGGATGTTGTAACTGGACAAAGAGGGACAAATCAATGTTAAAATCAACATAACCCGATATAGATGTATTTTGTAAAATATGTCTTTAAACGTTGAAATAATGTTATAAGATATTCAACAACATGAGTGAACTGCACCAATGTAGCTGAGGTGATTGAAAATATTGGGTTAAAAAAGTTTATACCACACTATTAAGTCATTCAATAGATTACACTGGATGATGATTTATCAGTTCAAGTTCATCATCCAATGTTTTATCAAACTAATTTATATAGAAGGAATATTTACACAAATCATTAAAAAAATTATTAAAAATACACGTACAATGTTAATCATATGAAACATTTCCATAAAGTGTATCATAACTAAAAATAAAACCATTATTATAGGTGATGTAATGACTTTTCATAATTATGTTGATCTTATAATGTACCATAATGTAAAATAACAAAAGATAAACATTCATGTTTTCATCTGAGAGATGATTCTAAGGAGTTTAACTATGTGTAATTTTATGAGTCCATTAGTTAGAGAAAGGCATAGAATTCATCAAACAGAATGTCTTGGGTTTTTCATCAAACAAAAAATGTATGTAATTACTTTTTTATTATAAATATAAAATAATTTTTAGTACTCTTTTATAATTATAATGTTATTATTTTTGTTAAGTGTTTGGATATCTTTTACTGATTGAGGGAGTTTGAATAATTTCCTTAACCCAATGATTGAGGAAGTTTGTTGAAACATTATTGGTGTTATGTTTTTAATTATATTGAAGAATATTCTAGAATTAATTAGAATTATCCATTGAATTTCATATGGGTAGGAGTATTTATACTTTTTTTTATTGAGATAGAAAATGAAGTTTAGTTCCCCATTTTCTCTTATGAACACACCTATATAAATGAGTGAATTTTTTTCATGTGTGTAAGAAAGATATATTGTTCATATGTGTTAAAATAAGTTACGTGCCTAATTTTTTGAATTTTTGTATGTTTTAAATCAGGTGATAATTTAGTTGAATAAGTACATTAAAAACATGTGTAGTATGAAATTATACTAAATAATGAAGATGATCAGAGAAACAGATTAAGGATACCAAATTAAATCTGTATTGAAATTTTATTCAAAATATTTTGTGAAGAATGGTTTATTTTTTCATCATATAGATCAAATTTTAAAGGTGCAGTATCATGTGGTTCCCAAGATTTAGTTTCAAAAAATGAAGGCATATTTTTTCAGATAGAAACATACTAGATGGAAAAAATCAGTTGAATGAATTTTGGATGTTATCTTTGTAAGAAATTTTCAAATGTTTATTAATCTTGTGAAGGCTCAGTCACATAATAAATCATTTATAATCGAAATTATTATTTATATAATTTTCCATAATGAGATATAAGGATTCTCATTGACGTTTTCTCAATTTGTATTTACTTATTATAATATTGGATTTATATCTACTGACAGGAGTATCCATGATAATAATGTAGTAAACCACAATTAGGGAGGATGTTGGAAATATTATGTGATATAATTATATTCATATTATTTTATATAAAGCGAGGTTAATGTTTTTATAGAGATTTAGGGTCATTACTTTTATGAGAGCTTTCCCATTTAAGTTTGTGTTCTATATTCCAATTTTTTATAGTGTTATCTTATTATGACTATTTATCATGAAACCTTCTATTTATATATTTATTTAATGAATGAAAACTCTAATATAGGTGATATTGTTTTCCATTATATGTCTATAGTTCCCTGTTTCTAGTTGTTAGATTTTGGCATATGTGGAGGTGTTCCTGAGGTCATGTGTTGAACAAATCATATTATTATTTAGAGTGATCCAGTTCACAGAGTTACAATGTGGTATGAGAGTATGTATTCTTTTTATTACTATTTTGGGATATGGTATCTAAAAATTTAGGGATATTTCATATACTATAATGGATAATGATATGGTGCATCATGAACACCTTTCAAATAATAATTCCATGTTTCCAATACTTCATGTAAATATTTCTTGATATCTGATGACTTGATTGACATTATTTTCACCATAAGTGATTCAATTTTTTTGTTTTATGATTTATATTTTATAATTATCTCCTAAACCATTACTATGATACTAGTTTTATAATTAAATCTTGTCCATTCGAGTCAAGAGGCATCTAATACATCTTGATTTTTCATATATGATTCACATTATGTGTAGGGAACTGCTAGTGATATTTTTATCATTTATGAGAAATTTTACTTTCTAAAGTGTCAATAACTTCATATAATGACTTTTCTATATAAGTACTTATTTTTATTTTATTTATCTTAGTAGACATTAAAATTTATTTTCATCTGATATCATGTAATTTAGAAATACTCTTAGAATCTTCATGATAATAAAGGCAATGTCCCTTGGTATGTGGGATGTGAGGTGACCCTAGTAGGTTAGTGGAAAACATAGAGAATTAATGGGAATCCATTCATGGATTTTTATTAATAAAAATTTTCAAAAAATTTGTAGTAACTACGTATGTGGTGTTTTCTCATATAACATAAAATGAATCTATACTTAACTAAATCATGTGATGGTGGTTCACAAGATACAAATCACCAATAGGGCAATCACAGTTTAATGTAATATATATTTTTTGTTATTTAATGTTTCCTTAAAAAACAATATGATTTTTTCATCTATTGAATTTAATTTCACTATATTTTTTCCAACATCATTATTATCATTCAGTGATATGGATACCAGTTGAGTGATTATGCCTATGTGATGTGACCAGATGCATGAATTTTTAATATTCCAAGAACAACCTAAAAACAGTTGTCATTTATTACAAGGAATGTATTTCTACTTATCTAATGTAGTGGTAGTTGTTTCTATTATAATAGATCATCTAATATTATTCCTTTTGTTATGATAATGGTGATCCTTGAAGGAGAGATCCCTTAGGTGGATAATATAAGTGGATCTATGTTTGGAAGGATGAATGTTTTAGAATGATATATCAGTTATATATATGGGACCCAAGATTTTTTAGTTTTTATGTGATTTCCATGTTTATTTTTAGTGTGGAGAATTTTTTAACACTTTTGTTTTTGGGAGATATATGGGAAGTGTAATCAGGGATTTAGTAGAGGCATGGGAATGGGTTGGGTTTTGGGGGATTAAGAACTGTTGGTTCTATAACCATGGTATCAAGGATAGATATGATGGGATGGGAAATTTGGGTTCCTAAACCTATCATTTATAAATGCATGGTTTCTAATTTAACAGTGTGGGTGGATATTCATGACATGAAACAATGTTCAATGGTGGCTAACCATGTAGTTATTTTTGAAAAACTCACATACCAAATAGTATGTTCTATTCCATTTAGTGCATCAAACTAGTTTAATGGAATGTTTCTCATGGTAATGTGAGTTAGGTGTCATAGTTTTTAGGGTAATATGATTTATAACCATTACCTTTAAATGATATTGATATTTCATACTCTATTACACATTTTACATATTGTAATTGGAATCAGTAATGGTTGTGCGTGAGATGAGGGGCAATGAGTTTTGATGGGTTTTTGTGAGTGTTGGTCATAGAGAGTAACATTATTATAACAATAGATAATCTTATTGAATATGAAATGGTACATGTTAATCCATATAACGGGGATTTAACCCTTATCCATTTAAGGATTTGACCCTATATTATGATTGGAATTATTGGAAGCTTCCAAGGATGTCATTCCCCAATTTCAAGAAGATGTGCTAATTTACAATTTGTGTTGGATCTAAAGTATGAGTGAGATGATCACATATAGTCATTTTTTATACTATTTAATAGATCCTGATCTATGATGGAATATTCCTTTATGGGTAGATTCATGATGACAAATAAAGTTTTCATTGGATGATCGATATGATTATGTGAATCTGATATTATTTAGTCCTATGTAAAAAACTAGATATTGGGATTGGATAAAAAATGGATGGAGTTAGTGTATTGGAATTAGTCTATAGGTGATCTTAGTATGATATGTGGATTATTTTTGTGGTGATATATGGTTTGTGTTGTGTTTTAGGGGGTAAAAACCCATTTTTAAACATGGATTTGGGGGTGAACTAGTTTTTTGACATGTTTTTGGCATAAAACCTTGTTTCGTCACATGGTTCATGGGGTGAATCATGTGAAGAGAAGTATTGAAGGTTAATTTTGGGTGGAAAGTTCTCAAAAATAAGGTAGAGATAATTTCATGTATCAAATTATGAATTGATCCATATTTATTGGGTTTATAGTGGAAATGATTGGTTAGACACATGTTTTTTATTTTTAGAATGCATCTATAGGTGTGATAGGGAATTTTTATTTTATTTATATGGTGGAGGTATAAATATAAGTATGGTTTATGATATTGATATTGAGAGGGAACTATGTGAAGAATTTTTTTTCATATTCATTTATTGTGTTGGTGGATTTTGGAAATGGGTTTCTAATGGGTGATTCATATGGTTGTGAATGGAATGGACATAAATCATCCATGGAAATAAAACTGTTATATTGGTGAGCACTTAATCCCTGAAAAAAACTAGGGGACAGACAGTGGTGTGTTGATAGATATGGGTTTGGTGATCCAATTATTTTTATTATGATTAGTTAAAAATTAGGAAACACTATTTTTGTGGATAAGTGTGTTTGGTGTTTGGTGTTTCGTAGTAGAAGTGCAATGAAAATTTGAGGATCGAACATGGTTAGTTAATGATGACATAGGTGCATGTATTTTTTTTCTTATTTGGAAGAATAGTGAATTATAAATCTTGGTGAAGTGAATATTTTTCATGGATTTTTTGTAATAACCTATGTCATTGTGGGTTGGTAATTTTTAGACGGAATTTCAATTTCCATTTGGTGGGTGGTTATTTTTGAAAACTGATGTTTGGAACGAGGTTTTAAGGGTTTTAACTTTCAAAAGTTCATTATTAGACACCATTCATGGATTAGGTGATGACATGAGGGTTCAGTAGGATATTAGCTAAGGAACGTGAGGCTGGGGTGCAACATTGGAATGGCTGTAGAGGTTTCACATCATGAATAATAATATCATGGCATGAATGAATAAGATTGAGGGAAACCCCATATCCCAAAAATATTTTCATGAACCAGAGGTTGTGGCCATGAATTTTGTTTTTAGGATTTAAAAGGGGATATACCCCCATTTGTTTCATAATACATGTGCGTTGAGACCGATTTGGCTACACCACCACTATTTTTCCAATGTTCTCAACTATTCATGAGGCAACTTCATAGGGAATGCAATGAGTGGAATTCACCAACTCCCTCTATCCCTTTTTGCCACAAAATATATAAATTCCATAATTTATTGGTTTAATGATAAAATAGTTTTTTGACTGATGGATGGTGTAATAATCAATTTTGATGTGGTTTCATGAAGCATTGCTAAAGGACATCCTTAGACGACTTTCAAATACTTTTATTCATCATTTCTATAATGTTTCCTTGTGATGGATATTTATTTAGTAGTTTTAAATAATTTAAATATAAATTTCGGTTTTTTTCTTTTATATATTAGGTCTTGTCCTCATGTTAGAGTCAGATGTTTGATGTGGTACCTCAAGGTATGGTTTTTTGAGGCTTTGTTGATTTGACAGTCCTCCGTGATATTATCAACCATTATGTAACATTAGTTTAAATTAAATCATCAATTTTAAATTATATATATAATTATTTAAATTTTATTGGTTGAGGTTGGATCATGGGTGGTGGTATAAGATTGGTTAAGACTTGGATGTACATGTCCAATGACTTGTTCAAATAAGGATTTAAATGGAAAATCATCTAGATGAGGTAGGAGGTCATGAGACTGGCCTTATTGCTTTATGCATGAAGTTTATATTCATTTCCATGTGTTTGTATTCCATAAAGTTGATAATACATATTATTAATGAATTTTTTAATATATTTTAAATATTTTAATTTAAATTAAATTGAAAATTCCATTTGATCACCCAAGATTAAGGATTGAAATTCTCTAGGCCACCATAGAGCTAGTGCACTGGCATGACGTATTAGTCACTAATGGATGAGGCCTAGACTAAAATGATTCCCATAGACTAGGACACCTCCCTGATGGAGTTTGGTGTGAATTGAGTTGTATGTCCCTGGTAGGCTGAGTGTGGACCCTTGAGATGTGTCCAACTAAGGTGGATAAGCTGTAGGCATTGAGGATGTAACATCTTGATGTAGGAGAAACTAAATGGTTCTTTGAGGCTGTGGGTCTTATAGCCTTAAGTATTCCTACATGTACACCATAGGATGTCGACTAGTAGCAATATAATATTGTGGATAAGTGTAGAGACTATACCCTCAAGATCATATTAACACAACAATATCATTATTGAACAAAAATAATAAGAATAATATTGACCATAAATTGATGATAAACCTTCTAAACATCAGTAATACTAATCAAAAACAAATGCAGTATCATATATAAAATGTTGAGTATGTCATATAGCTATTCAAAAGATAGGAAATACATGGAAATATATATATAGCACAATACATGTATAAAAGTACAAAAGAACAAAAATAACATCTCTAGATAACATAATTAGCTATATCTTGGTCTTTTTATTCCATGATCATTTCCATAAAAAATAAAGCACTATTAATTGGGTGCTTTTCCCTATCCCCATATTCATATGTGAGGTCTGTTTGGGTACCAAACAAAGGCCCGATCACGATGTGAGATAACAATCAGTATGCTCCAAACAATGGTGTGTGTAAACATTATTTTTCTATGTATAAAAGATGAAGTAGTGTGCATGTATAAATGGAATAAAAGAAATAAAATTATAAGTGTTATGGTTAATTAATCCAATTATCACTATGATATAAAGAAATAAATAAGTTATAATTAATAATCATGATTAATTATTACCAATTTTCTATGCTGAGTAATCAAGTATTAGTCCTACATAGGTTGGGATCTAAGGAGTAAATTTTTTCAAGGCATCCATTGATTTGGATCCTAGGAGTATAAATGTCCAAGGCATCCATGTAAGATGGATAAAAGGAGTATAAATTTCCAAGTCATTTAGATAATTTGGATCCAATGGGTAGAAATTCCCAAAGCATCAGAATAATCTAGATCCAAGGAGCAGAAATGTCCATAGAATCCATAAGGTTATTTGGTGCCATACTAAGAACCCTCTCCTATCATCATAACCAATTCATGACCCATGACATAAAATTTTTATCAATTATTTCATTAATCCCTTTATAATCATATACATGAAAATTTATTATTATATTCATACCATTAATATGAAAATGTAAAAGTACATTAAATTTCTTATAACTTTTAACAAACAAATTTTTTACCATATTCAATTCCCAATATTGTATAGTGAACTTAACTAACCCTAAGGGTGGCATATTCTTGTTCAAAGAAATGATCCCATCCCTTGGATAGTTCGTTTTGGGGTTAGAAACCTATAACCTTGAAAGAGGTTATGGAATGTATCAACCATGAATTCAACATTCAACTAGAGTATTACTAAATTAGGATGCAACACCCGAAAGGTCAGTTGTGTGGATCTACAGAAACATTGCATAAATAACCATAACATGAGGGAAAAGGTATAGATCACCAAATTTATACCTATATAGGAACACACATATATTTGTGGCCCTTATCTATAACCAGATCATAAGGAAATAGATGAATAAATGGATTCTTAGTAAATAAGGTATATTAGCTTTCACCAAAATAATATCACTGATAGGAAGACAAACAATGGAATAAGACTAAGGAGTGTAGAGATTTCTAGTGCATGTATAATTAGAATACCAACACTCAAATCAGATATCAGATGAAATAACATGATCAATGGCCAGGTTAGTAATGGAGTATTGCATCAATAAGAGGGACAAGGGATTTCCTCTAGAGGAAATAATAAAATAAAACTAGGGTTATATTTTTAACGAACTAAGGAAAAAATGGATTTTCACCACTTAAAAACTATATCACACTATTTTTATACACAATTGGGCAAACCAAGTGGAAAATGTGATCCTATAACTACCTCATGACCCAACTGACATGGTCATGGAACAGAGTTGAAAAACCAAATACTAATAATGTGTATTTCATCTATTATAAAGTTTTTAGCACACACACTAGCATGCGACTTGAGTGGAATGGTTAGGTAAAAAATTATAGACCTCTATTATAGACTAAAACACCTCCATAATTGGTTATAATAATAAAAATTGTGAAGAAGTGTTTCTACTAACCATGTGGCCAAACAGTTTTATCCAGAATATAGGGATTCAGGAACCATATAGGCCCTGAATACCATCAATTTCTCCATAACCATAATATGAATTTATATAATGTTAAATCAATTGAATTAAAAATAAATTAAATAGGTTCATACCTTGAAGAAAAATGTTGCTCTCACAGTCATCCCGCCTTAAAAGAACTTATCCCTGAGTCACCCTTTTAGGGGTGGAAAATTGTCATTTGAGAATAACTCTAGGAACTAATCATTTATATTTTCCTCCTACTTCCAAGTCTCATCATGAACAAATTAATGCTAGAATAACACCCATAATATTGTTAAAAACCTGACTAGGATAGCCTTCATGCTATGGTCATTGATAAATATAGGGTTCTCCTCGAAGGAAACATCTACATGAAACTCAACCTTAAGCATATGAAGAATGTGAGATGGAACTGAGTGATAATGATGTAGATAAGATACATGGAATATGTCAAGCATGTATCAATTCCACTAATGTAACTATAATCAATTGGATACCAGATTGACATAATCAAAAATCTAAAAGGGCCAAAAATATTGAGGAGAAAACTTACCCTATCATTTAATCTATATATTCCCCAACTAGGGAGAGATAAATAAAAATACCCAATATATGTCCATTAACACCATAGGTTGATGATGGAGATTTCAAATGTTTTATATTAAAATTGATCTATATCCATCCACTTCCTAGTCAACTGCACATGCTTTGAAGCATCCTTTGTGATATGAGGTCTGTGTATCACTTCCTCACTTTCCACTAACCATAATTGAGGTGATTTTCATGGCCTAAAAAATAAAGTCTCATATAGTCCAATATGTATAGTTTCTCAATAATCATTATTATAGGAAAACTCAGGCATAGGTTTATAAAACTCCAATGAATCCCTAAAATCAAGGGAAAATTCTATAATCATGTCATATAGAACTTGTATCATGCCCTATAATTGACTAATGGTTTTAGGGAGAATTTAATTCTCAAAATAACATATAAACACAACATCCTATGTAAACCCTACTAAAACTGATATTTTAATTTGGAATCTCTATATGATATAATAGTACTAGGGACCCTATAAATAATAATGATCCTAAATATGTATATTCTCCCAAAATCATCTAATTAGGAGCTATCTCTAATAGGAATAAATTATGAAACCTTCATCATCCTTCACACAATGACCCATACAAAATCATTACCTTGGCCTGACCTCGGTAACCGAGTCATGAAATCCATTGTAACATCATCCAATTTCTACTTAGTAATGGGAAACTGTGACAAAATTCATATCATTAATTGATTTTCTTCTATTACATGATTTTAGGTAGAACACCTTGGAACAAAACCATATATATCCTACTTTGAACAAGGCCAACAATACTAGCATAGTTAATATTGATACATCTTTGTAAGATCAAGATGCACTGACCAAGTGGAGGGACAAATATCTTGTATTAGATCTTCCCATACATATCTTGGAAAAATAAAATGACCACGAATATGCATAATTTAATCATCACCAATGAACCATCCATGTGGTGGGTCCTCACCTTCCATACTCTCCCTTAGGTTAAATCCCATAGTGTTTGAAAATTGTCTCATCATTACCCAATAAAGAAGTGTGGTGCTTACAAATTTGGATGAGGGTATTGGATTCTTGTGACAATATTGAACCTATAAGTTAATATCACATAATAATTATATTAATTTCCATTCACTTCAGGACATACATACTTCCTAGGTCTAAGTAATCTTACATATATTATCAGTTACATTAATTCCATTACCATTCATATAGACCAACTCAAAACAAAAAATCTAGAGATACTCTACCCACTTCCTCTATATAATACTCATGTCATGATGAGAAAATATTTATTTGAGTCTTTTGTGGTATTTGGACACCAAAAAAACTCCCCCATAAAATAGAGTATATAATAATGAAAATAATACACAACTACAACTAACATAATGTCATGTTTTGAATAATTCCCCTTATGTGGTCTTAACTGGAGAGACCCATACACCACGATCCCTCCACATGTATCTGGATATCTCATAAAATTATGCCTAATTATTAATAATTTTTTTTATATATCCTTATAGGAAATAATATATTCATGATTATCACTTAATTGAAACTTCCCTTTTTCTCTATAAAGGACCTTTCACAATATTCTGGCCATATAAATTTCACACCCTATTTGGTCAAGCTTGTGAGAGGCATATCAACATGAAAGCAGTCTTTGATGAAAGAACTATAACAAACATCCAATCCTATAAAACTCTTTATTTTAAAGACATTATTGGGATTCTTCCAATTTACCACAATAATAAACCACTCTGAATCCATAGATACTTCTATCTCTGAGATGATGTGACCAAATAAGTAAATTTTCTCTATCCAGAACTAACATTTCTTTAGCATGGAATAAAACCTATGCTTTCTTAGTGTATTCAAAATGATTTAAGGTATTTTGAATTATTATATCTATTATAATAATAGAAAAATATTTCTTCCACAAAACACCAATGAAATAATCCAAATATGGGCGGTAAACCTGAGTCATCATTACTGAAAAAAATGGACGGAAAGTTAGTGGGACTAAATTAAATTACCATATAATCGTAAATACCATAACTTCTGTGGAATGTTTTATGATGTATGTCTAAAGGTCCAAAATGTAAATTATGATAACCAAACCTAAAATCAGTTTTTGATAAAACCCGCTATCATCAGAGCTAGAAAAACAAGTAATATATAGAGGGGAAAATATATAGATTCTTAATCATTTACTTATTCAATTTCAGGTAATCAACACATAAATTAATGGTTCCATACACCTTCTTAGTGAAATGACTATAGAAAAACATAGATAAGTACTTGGTCATATGAAACCCTTTTCATAAAAATTCCTTAACTTCCTCTTTACATCCTAAAACACTGTAGTTAAAATACTATAAGGAAGAATGGATAAAAATGTAGAATATGGAATTATCTCAATAGAAAACTATAAGTCTCTCTTGGAAGGTATTTTTGAAAATTCATTGAGGATAAAATAACTGATATGATCTATGACTAGAGGTAAATCATCCTAATGTATTTCATTATAATATATATATAGGCTATAAATCTAGGCTATTATCATGCCCAAACCATGATGCTTAGGTCCATCTTGACCCACCTGGATATCCCATTAACCATTGTAAATAATTACCCCACCCTCTAGTGATGTGAGATTAAAACTTATGTGATTGAAATAAATTTAGTCATGGAAAGAACCAACCATCCACCATGATAATGGTATCTAACATTATCATCTCGAGGACAAAGAGGTCCCATATAAAGAATCACCCACCAATACCAAGTGGTAACTCTCTGAACTATAATATATTCCCCGATTGAATCCCAAATGGAGTATTGATTGTCAAAATTCCATAAGAAAATATAACATTGAGACTATATATCTCCACAACATGAAAATATTGGAAGGAATGAGATAAACCAGTGTTTAAAAGAGTATATACTATTATAGAGGCTATAATTATGGTTCCTCTCATTAAAGAAGTTTCACCACTCTGCTCCTCATGTATTGGTTTCACTCATTACATATAGCTAGATCCGCAGCCCTAAGATATATCCTAGATACCCTGAAGATTTCTTCTCTACCATTACTAAAATTATTCTATCTGGATTCTTGGTCCATGAACACCACATTGGTCTAATCAAAAGATCACACTCCACCTTTCTAGCAGATGATAAGGTGCAGGCCCTATTTCGGAATGTGGGGATGATGTAAAACCTCTCTCACTAGCTAATGAAGGTAAGGTCTTACAAAACCACTATAGGGACCCAAATATTGATGTACATGAACATTACATTACTTTTGATGAATAATTAATACATAACAAGAACCAACACTCAAGGACCGTAATAGTTTAGTGTCTTTGGAAGCTCGGAACATAATCTTCTAATCATGGTGAATGATCATCAATATCTCCCATAAAGATCTTCCCCTTCTATTTTCTTACCTAAAACCTTTATCTAAATCCCGGGGAAAAGAAAACATATAAAGGGTGAGATCAAATGCTCAGTAAGTGTAAACCTGGAGAAAATAAAACAAATCATATACATTTGAACTTAAAAACATGAACATAATGTTTAAACATAAAAATATTGAGCAATGACATAAAACATGGCAGTACGTAAGGCATAGATCATAAAGAAACATTAATCATGATAAAATAACATGGTAATAAAACATGTAATTGTGGAAACCATTAAGCACATGTTATGATTTCCATAGTAGCCAAGGAATTGTTGCCAAAACCATCTTAGTGGACAAAGTCCCTTTCGGAATTGAGTTCACTCCTCGTTTCAGTCCTATATCACTGAACCAGATTATCTTTCTATTCCAGCCATGTCTATCTCATGAGATATAAATCTTTACCCAATTCATTGGAGGGAGATATAGGTCCCACCCATCTCATAATGAAATAATTTTTAATTGTTCCAAAAAATAAACATAAATCATTCATCATAACCGAAAGAATAAAAATGGGTTTTATAAACATCATCCCATCATAAAATATTCTATATAAATCAAATGGATATCATTTAATCATAATAAAAGTGAAACCATGTAAGTCATAGAGATATAATACTTGAAACATACACATATGAAATAATTTCATCTTAGATGGAAAATGGTTTTGATAAAACAGTTGAAAAGAATTCTTGAAGAAAATATCCTTTCTTCTTAAAAATCATTTTCTTATCACAAAATATCATGAAATTATAAAAGAAAAGGATTTTATTGAAAATAACCATGAAATCTTGTAGAGTAAACTTCATGAAAACAAGGCGATATGAAACCGTAAAAATCCGTTCATACCGTATAAGTTTAAAAAAACATTCTCCTTGTACTTTTTCCAGAAAATTCAAAAAGTTACTCGTATGGTAAAAAAAATAAATATTATTTCCATTACACAATTCAAAAGTCAAAGAGGGGTAAACATGACTTTAAACATACATGGAATAATATTAAACACTTTATGAAAAACATTTTTATGGGCATGGATTGTAACATCCCAGGTAAATAAAGAATATTACTTTTTCATATTTATTAAAATTTGTGAATAAAAAATTAATATTACATTAAAGGGGATGCTATGCTCGATGGCATACCCAATACGTAACAATGAGTTTCTTTGAAATCTTACGCTGCACTCTAAAGAAAAAATAATATTATTTTAAATAGAAGTTAACGCCTAGCCGTTGTAATGGCAGGAATGAACAAAACTAACTACAAAATGATTATATATGTTTTTCAAATATTTTTACTTTTTACAATAAATGTTAGAGGATTAAAATGCGAATGAATCCAATTTTAAGCGTAAATATTCAAATATTCTTTAAAAGGTCGATTAACCGCCTTTTGATGGCAAACCCTTTTTAAATCCACTTTTTGACAATTTTATATGTTATATTGGACCAAATAAAATCCTTCTTTAGAATCGGGACATCAAAATTTACTTTGTGTGTAACACCCAAGACTTTTATGTTATATAAATCATCAAAGGAATCTTTTTCTACACACAACACTTGCTTGGCTTGCTTTACACGAAATCGCGACCTTCCTCGATAGCTTGCGTCATACGCAATACCGAGTTTCACTAAACAATGATATGCTAATAAAATATTATTAAAACTAGTATTTATGAATAGTATTAACTAAATTTTTAATTTTATAACATTATAATTCATTTTATACATTTTCTAGAACGTGTTAAGAGAACAAAATAAATTTTTCGGGTAAAATAAGTATTTTTTCAAAAAATGCGGTTTTACCGCCTTTTGATGGCGCACCCACATTAAATCTAGTTTTGACAAGTTTATAAGTTTAATTTGAAAAAATAAAATTCTTCTTTAGAATCACGATATAAAAATTTACTTTGGATAAATTTTTCATATTATTCTGATAACTTTCATATTTTAATGAATAGTAAAAACACGCTATATTTTAATTAAAAACAATTTTTTTTTCATCGTAATAAATTATGTGGTTAAATAATAATATTGAATGGTTTCAAAGTATAAATAGAATATATTTTTACCATTTAATATAATGTATGTCATTAGAATTGATTTTACATTGAATTCGTAGGTTAAATAAATCCAATCTTTGGCAATGTTTTAACTTTTAAAACCTGTTTGCTTAACAACGAGATTAATTTTAAATTAATTACTGCAACTTCTGTGTTTTAAATTTTGAAAAATGGATTCCATATTTGGAATCAGTGGGTCCAAATTATGTTAATAGGTTACTTTTATTTATTTTTTGATATTATGAATAGTAACTACGGTAATTGTTTTTACTACGGCTAAAGGTAAATCGGGTAATTCAAGGTTAAAAGAATATTATAATAATTCCAAATTACCTTGACACTTGTCTTACCCTTATTGGATGAGTATTTTACGACCATGGGTATCCTTGCGTTGATTTTGGGACCCCATGGAGCCACTTATGAAAGACAATGACACATTAGATTAATTAATTTAATGTAAAGACAAAATTGGAATTAACAAATATCGTTTAGTAATTAATTTTTATAAGGGTCTATATAAATTATATTTTAGACTATAAATATTAATTAGAAAGATAAAACAATTTCCTACATAATGGTATTTTATTTTTAATTTTTAGACATTAAAAACGTTAATTTATTTATGACACAATGATGATGCAGTAATTATCTTATTAATGAAATATTGACATAATTGATGTTATAGATACCCAAATAAATGTAATTTGAGACTTTTTATTAATTAAAATAATTTTATAGATTAATATGACATGTTAGTATTGATTTAAGTAACTTGGTTAGAACTAATCATTCTTTTATGATTTTCACAAAAATCAATTACCAAATAGTGTCAAAATTGACATAAAATAGTTTTTAAAACACATATTATATTATTAGTTGTTATTTTATTACTAAAAATATAAGGTTTGTCAAAATGACTTATATAAGGTTATATATATTAATAATAAACAACTTTGGGTTCTTTTAGATTGTTACAGTAAGTTTATTAACCTTATAGTGTAAGAAAACAAGAAGACACGGTAAAAGTTAAATTATCTAACTTAAAGTTAAATTTAAATGATAAGGTTATAATTGATACCTAAACTTTTCTAAATTATATTGGATGAGAGTATTTAGACCCCTAACCACCTTATCTTATAAATATATCAATTTGGAGCTATTAAAAACCTAATTTGACTTTATAATAAAACAATATTTTTAGTTATTCCAAAGGTGCCCCTCTCCTCCCTTATAAAAGGGCACCTCCTCCCCCTCTTCCTCACACCACTTTGAGCCTTCAAGCTCGGCCAAACCCTGCCAATTTCTCCTCCCCACTTTTCTAGAAACATCCTAGAGTTTATGGTCTTATTTAAAGAACTATTTTAGTGCCCTAAAAGGAGGTCTCAAAGAAGCACTTCAAAGAAGAGGTAATGTCTGTTACCGATTCTTTCATCTTTATTTCTTCTTCCACTTATTCTTATTTAGTTGTTTCATTATGAAGTAATAACATAAGTATAACTCATATACTGATATGTTATTATAATTATGAAACAAACCTATTTCACCATCTATCCATCCTACGGAAAATGAAATCACCGCGCGTGCGTACGTACGGAATACCGTCTCCACGCCGTGGTGTAATCTATTTTCCACCACCACCTTACTTGGATGGGTATAATGGTGTAAATAATGACTATATATGATTATTTTAAAGTGATATTGATTCTTAAATAGTATACAAACACTCCAATACAATTCCATGATCATGAGAACGATATCATCGCTCGTGCGTACGTACGGAATACCGTCTTCACGATGTGATGCGACTCGTTCTACATAATATTCATTGAATAATGATTATATAAATAAATTGAATGAATGAATATGATATATATTACACTAATAACATTCTGGAAATGAGGTATCTATAACCTAAAGAGAAGAATAAGAATTTATTCGACAAAACACACATAAGAACAAAAAGTAATAAACACCCGAATAACAAGTTGTAATGAAATATTACTAATAAGAAGCTAATAATATGACCATATGTGATATCATAACAATGAGTATGATTATGGAATAAGTCAATAACATTATTTAAATCATTATACTGGAGGTTCAGATATGTACAAAGCATATCGGACCTAAGGTAAGGGAAATATCACAATCTCATTTTTATCCGAGATTGTTTATACTTTGGCATTTACTGGGGTGTATTTTATCATCCAAATCCTTGTTTCCTCAATATGTAATATTATTTCTATTCACCTACAATTTTTTAAATCCTATTTTACCCTTCGGTGAGTTTTTAGTAAAAGATATGTAAGGAATCTTTTGTCGTTTTTCGTACGAGGTACTTTTTTGACTTTTCCGACAGAAGTACGAGAAGAATGTTTTTTTAAATTATACGGCATGAATGTATTTTTAAATCATTATTTCTAATAAGCTTCCTTTACAAGTTTTCAATTTTATTTTTAATCAACTTATTTTAGTTTAAAATTGTATGACATGTTAAGAAAGGAAAATGTTTTTGAAGTAGAAAGGATATTTTCCACAAGAATGGAGTTCAAGTGTTTTATCAAAATTATTTTCCATATAAGATAATATAGGGTTCTTTTTCTATCCCTATTATTGAATTGAATTGATTATGTTGTGATGTAATTATTTTTATGAATTCCTTTATCTTATATGAATTGTTTTATGATGTCATGTTGTTTAAGAATCCCATTTTTATTACATGGGTTATGCAATGATGTATGATTTATGAATTTGTGGCACACATAAGAATGGTATCATTATGAGATGGGTGGGACCTATATCTCCCTCCAATGCATTGGGTAAAGATTTTATATCTCATGAGATAGACATGGCTGGAACGGTAGGTTATACCAGTTCAGTGAAACAGGACTGAAACGAGGAGTGAACTCGGTTCAGAAATTTACTTTGTCCACTAAGATAGTCCTGGAAATAATTCTTGACTAATAAGAAATGATTCTCTATGATTATGTGTGTATGCCACAGAGTTTCATGTTTTATGTTATGATTGTTGGGATTCCATTTCACTACTATGATTTATCCCATGTTATAAAATTATGCTCTCTTTTGCAGGTTAAGATTTTCAAAAGTTATGTTCTTATGAATATGACGTGATTGATATTTCTTTTGTTTACCCTTAATGAGAATTTGAGCTCACCCTTTTGTATGTTTTCTTTCCCCAGGTCAGGAAGAAGGTTATTAAGTAAGATATACTAAAAGGGACTATAGATATGATGAAATAAATGGGAGACATTGTAGACGCTTTATGAACCAGTTGTTTATGTTTCCCAGTTTCTAAAGACACTATACCTATACGGCCCTTTCATGGTTTTGTTATATGTTGTAATAAGTATGATTCAATTTTGAAGTATTAACAACGTATGTAAAGTATGGGTCGTTATAGTTGGTATCAGAGGAAAGGTATAGTCAACCTTTGGAAACTAGGATGTGAAAGCCTTAGTAAGAACCCTAAGGATAAGTCTAAGCATAGAACACAATCTTAGTGTTTTAGAAATGGCCATGAATAACCTAGGATAAGACCTTAAGTGTGAAATTTTATTCTTGATTATGTGGCTTTCCTATTATAATTAGTGTTGCTCACACTATTCTTCTTGGTTTTAGTCAATGGCTGGAACACGAAGGAACCGTGTGAATGAGGAATGCGACAGGAAATGCAATGATTGTCCCCCCCGAGCAACCAAATGTTATGGGAGCTGGAATAAAAAATCTTGTAGCCATGCTCACACAACTTTCTCAAGCTATGAATCATGCAGGACTTCCAAATGAGCAAAAAAAGGAGCAAAATTCTGTTGAATCCTTCATGAGGCAGCGTCCACCTTCTTTCAGCGGGTCTACTGATCCATTAGTTGCTGAACAATGGATTAGTACTACTGAAAAGATATTTTCAGTTCTTCAATGTTCTGAGCATGATAAAGTCATCCTAGCTGTGTATCGTTTGGAAGGTGATGCTGATCAATGGTGGAATCTTATTAATAATATGAGGAAAAGGGATAAAATTGAGTCCATGGAATGGGATGAGTTCAAGAACTTATTTTTCAATAAGTACTTCCCTCGTATTCTCCGAACAAAGATGGAGAAAGAGTTTCTTGAACTGAAGCAAAAGGATGATGAATCTGTTGGTACCTATGAATCAAATTTTACACGACTTTCAAGGTACGCTTCTGGTATTATTATCCAACCTGAGAGTAAGATCGATCGATTCTTTAGTGGCTTAAAACGAAGTCTTCGAAGGGCGTTAGCCATAAGGGACTTCAATAGCTTTGAGGAAATCGTTCGATGTGCTCTCAAAGTCAAGATGGAGATTGGAGTAAACCATCAGTCATATGGGTTTGATAAGAAGAGGAAAATGGAATTCAAAGGAAAATCTAAAGAGCACACTGAAAAGAAGATGAGATTTCCCTTATGCTCAAAGTGTGGAAAGAAACATGGAGGGAGTTGCCTTAAAGGGACAAGTAAATGTTTCAAATGTGGAAAGGAAGGTCATCAGGCATTTTAATGCCACGATGATGGGAAAAAGATGTCAAATGATGCAAAAAAAGGAAGGGATACACAGAATGAACCTACTACACTTCAATGTTTCAAGTGAAAGGAGATGGGACATTATGCCAATAAATTCCCTAATCCAAGGTTTGATGATGATGGTCGACGTCAACAAACTCTTAAGGCTAAATACAAAGGAAAGTCACATGAAATTTCTATCAGTGATGTGGAGTACGATAACAATGTGGTGAAAGGTACACTTACCATCCACTCTAAAGTAGCAAATGTTTTATTTGATTCTGGATCCACCCACTCTTTTATTTCTGAAGAATTTTCTAAGGGTATCACCGTATTACCTCAACAATTAGATGTTGAGTTAGCTATGACAACACCTAATGGCACAATAGTCGCATCAAAAGTTTATAATTCTTCTCCGATCAAAGTTTGTGGGAAAGTGCTTCCTGCAAATTTTGTGATACTTCCTATAATGGAATTTGATGTGATTCTTGGAATGGATTGGCTTTTGTTATATGGATCTCATATCAATTTCCAAATAAGGGAAGTCACATTTCATATTCCAGATCAATCTATGATCATCTATCAATGCAAGGATGAACATAACCTTACAGTGGAAATTACTTCTACCTTATGGGTCTTGATTCCACTAAATGAAGGTTATTTATCTCAAATGTTTGGTGAGAAACTCACGATTAAGAGTATGCCCATTGTACGGGAGTTTGATGATGTCTTTCCGGAGGAATTACCGGGTCTTCCACCAAATCGTGAAGTTGAGTTTTCAATAGAACTCATACCGGGTGCTTTGCCTATTTCAAAGACACCTTATAGAATGGCCCCAATTGAGTTGCATGAATTGAAGAAGTAACTCCAAGAGAATCATGATAAGGGATTCATACGCCCTAGTGTGTCACCTTGGGGAGCACCTGTTCTATTTGTTAAGAAGAAATATGGATCAATGAGACTCTCCATTGATTACCGAGAACTTAACAAGATCACTATCAAGAACAAATATCCTCTCCCACGCATTGATGACTTATTTGACCAACTACATGGAGCTCAATACTGTTCCAAGATTGATCTTCGTTCAGGGTATAATCAATTAAGGGTCAAAAGGGAGGATATTCCAAAGACAACTTTCCATACAAGGTATGGACACTATGAATTTATAGTGATGCCATTTGGTCTTATTAATACCCCTGCTATCTTCATGGATCTGATGAATAGATTCTTTAGAGACTACCTTGATCAATTTGTGGTAGTCTTTATAGACGGTATTCTTGTCTATTCAAAGATCAAGGAAGAACATGAAGATCACTTGAGAATTATATTGAAGACCCTGAGAAAGGAGAAAATTTATGCAAAATTTACCAAGTGTGAATTTTGGATTCAAAAAGTTGCATTTTTGGGTCACATAATCTCAAAAGAGGGGATATCTGTGGATCCAGCAAAAATAGAGGTTATCAAAAGATGGTCGAGACCAACAACAGTAACTGAGATTCGAAGTTTTCTTGGTTTGGCTGGATATTATCGACGTTTTGTGAAAGATTTTTCATGATTATCTAATCCACTCACCAAGTTGACTTGGAAAGGAGTTAAGTATGTTTGGACGGAAGAATGTGAAGAGAATTTCAAGGAGTTGAAAAGAAGGTTATCCAGTGCACCTGTGCTCACACTGCCTTGTAGTGGAGAAAGGTTTGTGATCTATAGTGATGCATCCAAGAAGGGATTGGGGTGTGTTCTTATGAAAAATGATATGGTGATAGCTTATGCCTCACGACAGTTGAAAATCCATGAGAAAAATTACCCAACACATGATTTGGAGTTAGCTGCGGTAATCTTTGCATTAAAGATTTGGAGGCATTATCTTTATGGAGAAAGGTGTGACATTTATACTGATCATAAAAGTTTAAAGTATATTTTCACACAAAAGGAGCTGAATATGCATCAAAGAAGATGGTTGGAGTTGATTAAGGATTATGACTGCTCAATCCATTACCACCCTGGGAAAGAAAATAAGGTGGAAGATGCATTAAGTCGACAAGACCATACCAGTTTATCCATGATGAGGATCACAAAAGAGCCAATATTTATGGATTTACAAAGGATGGATCTTGGAATTATAATGGAAGGGGAAAAATCTTATCTTTCTCAAATGAATGTTCAACCATCTATACATGTGAAGATTAAAGGGGCACAGAAAGAAGATGTCGAGTTACAAAAGAAGGTGAGAAATGTTCCTGAATTCAACCTTGATTGTGATGGGATAATAAAGTTCAGGAATCAGGTTTGTGTTCCTCCCATCCCGAAATTAAAGAAGGAGCTGCTGGATGAGGATCATAGTTATTCATTCTCCATTCATCCTGGAAGTACGAAGATGTATAGGGACCTGAAAGAGTACTTCTGGTGGGATGGCATGAAAAGATATGTTGCTGAATATGTCTCTCGATGCTTGGTTTGTCAGCAAGTTAAAGCTGAGAGACAAAAGTCTAAGGGGATGTTACAACCATTACCCATACCCGAATGGAAATTGGAAAACATCACTATGGACTTTGTCACAGGACTTCCTAAAACATCCAAAGGCAATAATGCTATCTGGGTCATAGTTGATCGTCTTACCAAGTCTGCACACTTCATTTCTATTAGAGAGGATTTCTCTCTGGAACAGCTTGCCAGGATATATGTAAAGGAAGTGGTAAGATTGCATGGAGTACCACTTTCTATTATATCTGATCGGGATCCGAGATTTACCTCGAAGTTATGGAGAATTCTTTAGCATACTCTGGATACAGAGTTGAGTTTCAGCACTGATTATCATCCTCAGATAGACGGTCAGTCTGAGAGAACATTTCAAACCCTAAAAGATATGTTGAGAGCTTGCTCTATGGATTTCAAAGGTGGTTGGGATCAACACCTAACTTTGGTGTAATTTTCTTATAATAATAGCTTTCACTCCAGTATTTAGATGGATCCCTATGAAGCTCTCTATGGAAAGAAATGCAGGACTCCAACTTGCTGGGATGAAGTTGGGGAAAGAAAGCTATTAGGACCTGATCTCATTGATGAAATGGCAGAAAAGGTCAGATCTATTCAACAACACATAAGAGAAGCTCAGAGTCTACAGAAAAGTTATGCCGACAATCGAAGAAAAGACCTGGAGTTTGAAGTGGGTGATAAAGTGTTCTTACGAATATCTCCCTGGAAGAGGGTCATGAGATTTGGAAAGAAGGGGAAGTTGAGCCCTAGATATATCGGTCCTTTCAAAATACTGGTTCGTGTTGGGAAGGTAGATTACCGATTGGCACTTCCACCGAATCTCTATCAAGTTCACGATGTGTTCCATGTATCTCTCCTGAGAAAGTACATACCTGATCATTCACATGTACTTAGCTCAGAAGTTGTACCGCTGGAGCAAGATCTTTCTTATGAAGAACAGTCTATAGAGATTCTGGATCATAGCGAAAAAGTCCTATGAAGCAAGACCACTCGATTGGTGAAAGTTTTATGGAGGAACCACCAATTAGAAGAAGCTACATGGGAGCTTGAGGATATGAAGAGGGAGATGTATCCTTATCTGTTTGTTACAAAGTGACGAATTTTGAGGGAGAAATTAATTTTAAGGGGGGTAGAATGTAACACCTGAGACTTTTATGTTATATAAATCATCAAAGGAATCTTTTTCTATAGACAAAACTTGCTTGGCTTGCTTTACACGAAATCACGACCATCCTCGATAGCTTGCGTCGTACGCAATACCGAGTTTCACTAAACAATGATATGCTAATAAAATATTATTAAAACTAGTCTTTATGAATAGTATTAACTAAATTTTTAATTTTATAACATTATTATTCATCATATACATTTTCTAGAACGTGTTAAGAGAACAAAATAAATTTTTCGGGTAAAATAAGTATTTTTTCAAAAAATGCAGTTTTACTGCCTTTCGATGGCACACCCACATTAAATATAGTTTTTGACAAGTTTATAAGTTCAATTTGACAAAATAAAATTCTTCTTTAGAATCAAGATATAAAAATTTACTTTGGATAAAATTTTCATATTATTCTGATAACTTTCCTATTTTAATGAATAGTAAAAACACACTATATTTTAATTAAAAACAAATTTTTTCATTGTAATAAATTATGTGGTTAAATAATAATATTGAATGGTTTAAAGGTATAAATAGAATATATTTTTACCATTTAATATAATTTATGTCATTAGTCTTGATTTTACATTGAATTCGTAGGTTAAATAAATTCAATCTTTGGCAATGTTTTAACTTTTAAAACCTGTTTGCTTAACAACGGGATTAATTTTAAATTAATTACTGCAACTTCTGTGTTTTGAATTTTGAAAAATGGATTCCATATTTGGAATCCGTTGGTCCAAATTATTTTAATAGGTTACTTTTATTTTTTTTGATATTATGAATAGTAACTACGGTAATTTTTTATTTACTACGGCTAAAGGTAAATAGGGTAATTCAAGGTTAAAAGAATATTATAATAATTCAAAATTACCTTGACACTTGTCTTAACCTTATTGGATGAGTATTTTCCGACCATGTGCATCCTTGGGTCAATTTGGGGACCTCATGGATCCACTTATGAAAGACAATGACACATTAGATTAATTAATTTAATGTAAAGACAAAATTGGAATCAACAAATATTGTTTAGTAATTAATTTTTATAAGGAGATATATAAATTATATTTTGGACTATAAATATTCATTAGAAAGATAAAAATATTTCTACATAATGGTATTTTATTTGTAATTTTTAGACATTAAATATCTTAATTTATTTATGACACAATGATGATGCAGTAATGATCTTATTAATGAAATATTGACATAATTGACGTTATAAATACCCAAATAAATGTAATTTTAGAGTTTTTATGAATTAAACTAATTTTATAGGTTAATATGACATGTTATTATTTATTTAAGTAACTTTTTTCGAACTAATAATTCTGTTATGAGTTTCACAAAAATCAATTACTAAATAGTGTCAACATTGACATAAAATAGTTTTTAAAACAAATATTATATTATTAATTGTTATTTTATTCTTAAAAATCTAAGGTTCGGCCAAATGACTTATATAATGTTATATATATTAATAATAAACAAATTGGGGTTCTTTTGGATTTTTATAGTAAGTTTATTAACCTTATAGTGTAAGAAAACAAGAAGACACGGTAAAACTTAAATTATCTAACTTAAAGTTAAATCTAAATGATAAGGTTAGAATTGATACCTAAACTTGTATAAATTATATTGGATGAGAATATTTAGACCCCTACCCACCTTATCTTATAAATATATCAATTTGGAGCTATTAAAAACCGAATTTGACTTTATAATAAAATAATATTTTTAGTTATTCCAAAGGTGCCCCTCTCCTCCCTTATAAAAGGGCACCTCCTCCCCCTCTTCCTCACACCACATTGAGCCTTCAAGCTCCACCAAACCCTACCAATTTATCCTCCCCACTTCCCTAGAAACATCCTATAGGTTCTGGTCTTCTTCAAATACCTATTTTAGTGCCCTAAAAGGAGGTCTCAAAGAAGCACTTCAAAGAAGAGGTAATGTCCGTTACCGATTCTTTCATCTTTATTTCTTCTTCCACTTCTTCTTATTTAGTTGTTTCATTATGAAGTAATAACATCAGTATCACTCATATAATTATATGTTATTATACGTAAGAAACAACCCTATTTCACCACCTATCCATCCTACAGAAAATGAAATCACCGCGCGTGCGTACGTACGGAATACCGTCTCCACGCGGTGGTGTAATATATTTTCCACCACCACCTTACTTGGATGGGTATAATGGTATAAATAATGACTATATATGATTATTTTAAATTTATATTGATTCTGAAATAGTATACATACACTCCAATACAATTCCATGATCATGGGAACGATATCATCGCTCGTGCGTACGTACGGAATACCGTCTCCACGATGTGATGCGACTCGTTCTACATGATATTCATTGAATAATGATTATATAAATGAATTGAATGAATGAATATGATATATATTACACTAATAACATTCTGGAAATCAGGTATCTATAACATAAAGATAAGAATAAGAATTTATTCGACAAAACACGCATAAGAACAAAAAGTAATAAACACCCGAATAACAAGTTGTAATGAAATATTACTAATAAGAAGATAAGAATATGACCATATGTGATATCATAACAACTAGTATGATTATGGAATAAGTCAATAACATTATTTAAATCATTATACAGGAGGTTCGGATACGTACAAAGCATATCGGACCTAAGGTAAGGGAAATATCACAATCTCATTTTTATCTGAGATTGTTTATACTTTGGCATTACTGGGGTGTATTTTATCATCCACATCCATGTTTCCTAAATATGTAATATTATTTCTACTCAGCTACAGTTTTTTAAATCCTATTTTACCCTTAGTTGAGTTTTTAGTAAAATATATGAAAGGAATCTTTTGTCGTTTTTTGTATGAGGTACTTTTTTGACTTTTCCGACAAAAGTACGAGAAGAATGTTTTTTAACTTATACGACATGAATGGATTTTTAAAACATTATTTCCAAGAAGATTCCTTTACAAGTTTTCAAGTTTATTTTTAATCAACTTATTTTAGTTTAAAATTGTTTGATATGTTAAGAAAGAAATATGTTTTTGAAGTAGAAATGATTTTTTCCTAAAAAATGGAGTTTAAGTGTTTTATCAAAATTATTTTCCATCTAAGATAATATAGGGTTCTGTTTCTATCCCTATTATTGCATTGATTTGATTATGTTGTGATGGAATTTTTTTTATGAATTTCTTTATCTTATATGAATTGTTTTATGATGTCATGTTGTTTAAGAATCCCATTTTTATTACATGGGTTATGTAATGATGTATGATTTATGAATTTGTGGCACACATAAGAATGGTATCATTATTAGATGGGTGGGAACTATATCTCCCTCCAATGCATTGGGTAAAGATTTTATATCTCATGAAATAGACATGGCTGGAACGGTAGGTTATACCGGTTCAGTGAAACAGAACTGAAACGAGGAGTGAACTCGGTTCAGAAATGGACTTTGTCCACTAAGATAGTCTTGGCAATAAGTATTGACTAATAAGAAATGATTCTCTATGATTATGTGTGTATGCCACAAAGTTTCATGTTTTATGTTATGATTATTGGGATTCCATTTCACTACTATTATTTATCCCATGTTATGAAATTATGCTCTCTTTTGCAGGTTAAGATTTTCAAAAATTATGTTCTTATGAATATGATGTGATTGATATTTCTTTTGATTACCCTTACTGAGCATTTGAGCTCACCCTTTTGTATGTTTTCTTTCCCCAGGTCAGGAATAAGGTTATTAAGTAAGATATTCCAAAATGGACTATAGATATGATGAAATAAATGGGAGACAGTGTAGACGCTTTATGAACCAGTTGTTTATGTTTCCCAGTTTCTAAAGACACTATACCTATACGGTCCTTTCGTGGTTTTGTTATATGTTGTAATAAGTATGATTCAATTTTGAAGTATTAAAAATGTATGTAATGTATGGGTCGTTATATTGTGTATGTCTTTGTTATTTTTTTCCGATGAAATTCATTTTTTTAATGCATAGTGAAAAATGTTGTATATTTAATTCAAATCCCTTTTTAATATAATTTATTTATATGATTAGATCATCTTTTTAATTGGTTTTAAAGTTAAATTAGAATATTTTTTTTACCATTTAATCCAATGGTGGTCATTGGAATTTATTTCTCTTTGAAATTGAACTTAAACTAGTGTCAATCTTTTGATATATTATGTTTCTTAAAAACACGCTATTTATTTTGACAACGAGAATTAATTATTAAATTGATTAATGAAACTTATATTTTTTTAATTTTTTAAAATAGACATCATTTTTAATTCAGAATATAAAATATAGCTTAGGGTGAATTTTTGGTATTTTTCTGAAAAACTTCAATTTTTGATGAATAGTGAAACCACTAAGTGGTAGTTAAAAAAATGATTTTTCGTTCAAATGAAATTTTACCACCTCTGTGATTTGAATTTCAAAAATTTGACATACATGGTTGTCATTAGGATGTAAAATTTAGTTCAATGGGATGAAAATATTTTCTGGTGAATAGTAAATTTTATGTTTTATTAATCGCGATTAGAGGTAATTAGTGTAATTTAAGGTAAAAACAATGTTTTAATAATATGAAATTACCATGACACATGTCCTACCATTATTGTATGAGTCATGGCAGACTAAGAAAATCCATGGGTCAACTTGGGGACCCCATGGAGCCACTTGGGTAAGAAAATGACATTAATAACTTTTTATTTAAAGTTAAAATAAAAATGTCACAAACATGCTTTGTTTTACTAAAACAATTTTTACATGGGCCTATACAAGTCATATTTTTGACTATAAATAGTAATAGGAAATATAAAAATATTTCCTACATCATAGTATTTTTTTTATAAATTTTAGACATTAAATAAATTAATTTATTTATTACACCAGGATGATGCAACGATTACCTCATTAATGAACGATTTAAATAAAATGAAATGATAATGTAAAATCTAAGAAATAAAAATGTAAAAAACCTATTGGATGGGTGCATTTCTAACCCTTATCACCTTAACCTAGAAATATATCTTTTTGGGACCTTTAAAATCCGAAAATCATTTTAAAATAAAGTGACATTTCAGGACTTTCCAAGAGTGCCCCTCCTCACTCTTATAAAAGGCCCCCACCTCTACCTCCTTACCCACACCTCTCTAGCCATTGGCTCGGACAAAATCTGATAATTTTTCTCTCCAAATCCCTCTCTTAATCCTATAAGCCTTCCCTTAGGCAGAAATCTCTTCAAGAAACCCTTTTATTTCAAACCAAGGGGAGTTACCCGATTTAAAGGTAAAGTCTTCCCTAATGTTCTTTTGTTTTATTTTGCTTCTCCAACCCCCAAAAATATTTTTATTCCTTTATTATGTAACAAAAAATGTATCTTAAATATACTATCATGCTTTTATGAGGAGGATTCGAGCTACACTCATACACACCTCCATCTAATGTTTAAAGAACATACAGTTTCTGTGGGTGGCGAGTTACTGCCTCACGAAATGATGATTGTTCAATCTTCTTTTAACACCTCTCATGGTGGCCATTAAGATGTCAATATATTTATATATGATATATACATTATTTTTATGTATTACGTATGCTTATTTATTTTTCATTTATGCCATACCTTTATGGTTTCCATAATTGGTAAACGCGATAATTTCATTTTAGGAAGTGCAGACTACCGCCCCCTCAAAGTGATTTGAATCGTTAATACCATATGTGGGATGTATAAAGGATCGATTTAATGATTTTATATATTATATTATACTATAATTATAATATACATATGTATAATTATTTTTTCATTCCATTAAAGTATGAAATAGAAATGAAAGTAGCGTTCATGCGTACGTACGACTTACCGTCTCCATGAACGGTACATTTCATTTCTTATCTCCAAATGTTATGTACTATTATAAGTACATATATATAATGGATATATATTTAATATATTACATCTAAATTATGGATATCATTCTTGAATTAAAATATATATATCTCTCATTTAGTTTTAATTCCATTAATATGACAAAGAAATGAAAGTAGCGTTCATGCGTACGTACGACCTACAGTCTCCATGAATGGTGCATTTCATTTTTTATCTCAAAATGTTCTGGAATAGTATAAAATGGATATATAATAGATATATATGATATTTAAATCATTAATACTATTCTGGAGATTATGTACCTATAACTACATGGAAAATTCTTTTCCAACAAGTTTAATTTTGACTCATGTACCGAACATCGAAAAAAATGTCTGATATGAACTCACATTATTGACCAATTATTATAACATTATAATATGTGATATGAACTGAATAATAATATTTAAAGGATTTACTTAAGAAATTATAAATTTTCCAAAGTCTATTTTTTAGGAATATAAAGAAAGGAACAAGACAAGTTGGACTTGAGGTAAGGGATCCTACCTTTCTCTTTCTTTTAACTACTCTCTTTTATGTAATTTATTTTAATATCATAATTCTTATGTTTGGGGATGTTATTTTATTTTACTCATACTTTAATTTTTATGTTCATATTATGAGAGACCCTATTTTATCTCATCAATCCGTTTTTGGAAGTTTTAAGTGGCGCTGTTAGGCTCTTGTGTTTTCATAAGGGATTTTTTATCTCACTTTTTGTTCCTGTGAGATTTATGATACATTTGCCACCATTTCCTTTGAGTGGTGTATTAACTACCCATTATTATACTCTTTATGTAATATAATTTCGTTTATGAGTATTTACATCAATGTTTTATGACCCTTATTTCATGGGGTGTACATTTAGAAAGTTACCAAAATCGGTAAGGGAACCTTTCACCCTCCTCTTTTTAAAAGGCTTCTTTTTTGTTGGGTATTTTAATTTACATATTTTTGTGTTGGGATATATTCTTCTATATCCTTAATGATGTAAATTTTATGTCCAATTGATGAGATACCATTTTCTCTCTCATCAACTCATTTTTTTGAATTTTAAAGTGAAGCCGTTAGGCTGTCGAATTTTTGCAAAGGAACTTCTTAACTCAATTTCAATTCTTTGGGTTAAACTTTTACTCCTTGAATATGTAATTATATGAATATGTGTGAATTAATTCTGATTGTTTTACACTTAATATCCACTTATATTTAGTTTATTTATATTTGTCACACATAATTATGTCATTTCTTTATTCTTGCTCTAATGGCATGATCCTTGATTGGGATTACATCTCGATTTATTCTCATTGAGACATTTCTTAATGATATGCAATTTTATTCTTTTATAAAGTGTATATACATACCCTTTGACTTTCCATATCCATATTATGGATATACTAAATTCATTTAAATTTTTTAACATTTATCATCCATGTACATGTTAAAAAAAATGGTTTTAATGGTTTATTTATAGGGACATGAATGTTTTAAAAACCTTTCAAAAGTTTCAAAGTGGAATGGGACACTTTGATTCTAAAATCTCTTTTAAATGTCTTCTTTTAATATTTTCAAAGTATAAAAGGGAATTTTCTCTCATAGAGTTTTAATGATTTTATTAGTTGTTTTTATTTATGATAATATCATGATGTGATCTCTTGTGATTGAAATGTGGAAATTTTTTATTTCCTTTATAATTGTTTTATGTATTATGATTTTGTAATGGTACTTGGACATTTTACAGGTGGTTACGTGATAAACCATATGACGGGTGGTGCAGTGAATACCAAGATGGGTGGTTACGTTATAACCTATAATGCATTAGGTATGGAAGTCAGCCGTATGACTATTCCATGTAGTGTTATGTGTGGAAGTCGACCATATGGTTATTCCATTTAAGTATGTTTTTGTCCCAAGTTACCTTTATATATTTTGTGTTTTTTATATGGGTTTATGGTAATCTTTTGGTTACAAAGGATAAGTAGTGATATTTTATTCAGTGAACAGTATTTACTACTTTATAAAGGTGAAAAGTATTACTTTGATAAAGTATTCATGGTTTACTTGTTGTTTTGAAAAACTAATTGTTTTCCTTATTTGCGTATCCTTAATGGGATTTTTATGCTCATCCCAAGTTTTTGAAATTTTTTCCACAGGACTTAAATATGAATAGTGTCAAGGATGTGATCAAGGAAAGACATGCTATATAAAACATAGAACTAGGCATGTTTCTTTTTAAGAGTTTTTATTTTATGGAAACTTAGTAGAAGTGTCTACTTTGTAATGTTTTGAGATGTAATAGTTATGTCCTAATTCTCTAAAACTCTAAACCTGAAAAGATACTCTATGTGAATTATTCATTTAATTCATGATTATGTCATTTTATAAGGCCGGGTCCTTATAGCTGGTATCAAAGGTTGGTTTAAATAAATTTAGAGGTTAGGGTATTCTCTAAGCATAAGTGACATTACCATAATGGTTAGGATTTCATAAAGAGTCATAGTTTTAGATAAAGTGAATGAGTAAGTATATCTTAGTGTTTATCTTTTTCATTAGTACATGATAATTTTGTTGATATTCTAACACTTATGTTTTTGGTTTTAGTAAATGGATGGATCTAGCAGGAACCAAAGTGACATTGGGTTTAGAGGAAACTGTGGTGGTTCTCTAATTAAGAGACTGGATGAAATGGGGGATTCAATGAGGAATATCATGGTTATTCTAAACCAACTATCAAGGAGTCATGATTAACCACTTGAACCTTGGTGAGTTCTCTGATTCATCATGTACAAGAGAACCAAATCTATGTGGAAGTGAAGGTAATAATTATAATGGTAAACATTAGGGTTTATATGATCCTTACTTATGAGGTAATTATGGGTTACTATATGATTGAAGATGAAAGGCATGAGGTAAAATTGAGGTTAAATTATGTTATGGTTATTTTTGATGATTTTATCTCTTTTTGGGGAATGTTTTGAGAATTATATAGTTTTGGAAAAAGGACAACATGCAGACCGTGTGACAACCCGTCGCATCGGACAAAGCTGTGGTAATTGAACCCACAACGAAAGTGTGACTGGTATTTATCACCCACCACTGGACTATGTGAAGTGACTGCTTAGTATGACAAATCCTTTTTATTTATATAATTTTATGAATCAAGAATAAGTTGATTTTGCGTTATCTAGGAAAATATTGACCTATCATGGAGGGTATATGATTAGGTTAATTACTTTTCAATATGAGACTTTAAGAGAAACTAATGTTATTTGGAGATAAATGTTAATTTTTACCTTAGAAGACTATGTGATTAAATCCTTAAAATATTAGGGTTTTAATCTTAGTTTGGTTTACTTTGAATAATTTTATGGACAAATTGTTTATCCAATGGTCTTCGTTGAACTTTGGGGTTTGTTGGACAAATTTTAGAGATTCAGAATAGATTTTCTTTTTATAAAGGATTATCCTTTTGTGGATTATCTGATCTTGTTCTAGTAATTTTGGTTTTGGTAAGGGTCTAAAGAAATGGGAAATATATAGTTCTCTTTTTTGGATTAGATGATTCTCTATAAGTTGAATATAGCGCTCTCAATGTGAACAAGTCATCCTAAATACTCATCTTTTGGAGAAAATATGAGTTTGAGTAAGAAATATAGTAAGAGATGAAGTCTACATGACAAGTAAGTATGTTTACTTAGGATTTAGTTAAGCTCACAAATAAATTCCTCAATGAAAAGTAACTTAAAAAAAAAATGTTGTCCGTTAAGTTTTCCTACTGGGTAATCAAATACCGTTTAACCCATCACAAGTTTGTGATTTTCTTGTGGTTAAATTTCTCCTAATCATGTTTTCCACCACTCTCCATCAGAACATGACCCTTTGTTTTATCTTCCATGTCCATGTTTTCCTACATGGAATCTCAGTATGGGTTAACTCAGGTGACCTTTGTACTTACTTTTCTTTATTTTAAAGTAACATTTTAATTTACTCCTTTTCCGATGTCGAGCTTTCAATGAAGTTTCCAAGCCCAATTTTAAAATTGCGAGGATGCAATTCCCAAAAGGGGGGAAGGATGTAACATCCCAGGTAAATAATGAATATTACCTTTTCATATTTATTAATATTTGTGAATAAAATATTAATATTACTTTAATGGGGACACTATGCTTGATGGCGTACCAAATACGCATCAACGAGTTTCTTTGAAATCTTACGTTGCACTCTAATAATAAAATAATATTATTTTAAATGGTAGTTAACGCCTAGCCGTTGTAATGGAGGGAATAAAAATAACTAACTAAAAAATTATTATATATGTTTGTCAAATATTCTTACTTTTTACAATAAATGTTAGATGATTAAAATGCGAATGAATCCAATTTTAAGCGTAAATATTCTAATATTCTTTACATGGTCGATTAACTGCCTTTTGATGGAGAACCATTTTTAAATCCACTTTTTGACAATTTTATATGTTATACTGGACCAAATTAAATCCTTCTTTAGAATCAGGACATCAAAATTTACTTTGTGTATGTCTTTGTTATTTTTTAACGATAAAGTTCATTTTTTTAATGAATAGTGAAAAATGTTGTATTTTAATTCAAATCCTCGTTTTAATCTAATTTATTTATATGATTAGATCATATTTTGAATTGGTTTTAAAGTTAAATTAGAATATATTTTTTCCATTTAAACCAATGGTGGTCATTGGAATTAATTTCACTTAGAAATTGAACTTAAACTAGTGTCAATATTTTGATATATTTTGTTTCTTAAAAACACGTTATTTGTTTTGACAGTAGGAATTAATTATTAAATTGATTAATGTAACTTATATGATTTTAATTTTTTAAAATAGACATCATTTTTGAATTCGGAATATCAAATATATCTTAGGGTGAATTTTTGGAATTTTTCTGAAAAACTTCAATTTTTGATGAATAGTGAAACCACTAAGTGGTAGTTAAAAAACTGATTTTTCATTTAAATGAAATTTTACCACCTCTGTTATTTGAATTTCAAATATCTGATATACATGGTTGTAATTATGATGTAAAATGTGGTTCAATGGGATGAAAATATTTTTTGGTGAATAGTAACTTTTATGTTTTATTAATCGTGATTAGAGGTAATTAGTGTAATTTAAGGTAAAAATAATGTTTTAATAATATGAAATTACCTTGACACATGTCCTACCCTTATTGGATGAATCATGGATGACCAAGACAATCCATGGGTCAACTTGGGGATCCCATGGAGCCACTTGGGTAAGAAAATGATATTAATAACTTTTTATTTAAAGTTAAAATAAAAATGTCACAAACATGTTTTATTTTACTAAAAAACTTTTTACATGGGGATATACAAGTCATAGTTTTGACTATAAATAGTATTTGGAAAGCTAAAAACATTTCCTACATCATAGTATTTTTTTTTATAAATTTCATACATTAAATAAATTTATTTATTTATGACACCATGATGATGCAACGATTACCTCATTAATGAACGATTTAAATAAACTGAAAAGATAATGTAAAATATAAGACATACACTTGTAAAAAATCTATTGTATGGGTGGATTTTGAACCCTTATCACCTTATCCTTGAACTATATCTTTGTGGGACCTTTAAAATCCGAAAATCATTTTAAAATAAAGTGACATTTCATGACTTTTCAAGAGTGCCCCTCCTCCCTCTAATAAAAGGCCCCCACCTCTACCTCCTTACCCACACCTCTCAAGCCATTGGCTCGGACAAAATCTGATCATTTTGTCTCTCCACATCCCTCTCTTCATCCTAGCTACCTTCATTTAGGTATAAATCTCTTCAATAAACCCTTTTGGTTCAAACCAAGGTGAGTTACCCGATTTAAAGGTAAAGTCTTCCCTAATGTTCTTTTGTTTTATTTTGCTTCTCCAACCCCCTAAAATAATTTTATTCTTTTATTTTGTAATATAAAAAGTATCATAAATATAATATAATACTTTTATGAGGAGGATTAGATCTACACTCATACAAACCTCCATCTAATGGTTAAAGAACATACTTTTTCTGTGGGTGGTGAGTTACTGCCTTAGGAAATGATGATTGTTCAATATTCTTTTAACAACTCACATGGTGGCCATTAAGATGTAATTGTATTTATATATGAAATATAAATTATGTTTATTTATTCCTTATGCTTATGTATTTTTCATTTATTCAATACCTTTATGGTTTCCATAACGGGGAAACCCGATAATTTCATTTTAGGAAGTGCGGACTACCACCCCCTCAAAGTGATTTGAATCATTAATACCATATGTGGGATGTATAAAGGATGAATTTAATGATTTTATATATTATATTATACTATAATTATAATATACCTATGTATAATTATTTTTTCATTCCATTAAAGTATGAAATAGAAATGAAAGTAGCGTTCATGCGTACGTACGGCTTACCGTCTCCATGAACGGTACATGTCATTTCTTATCTCCAAATGTTATGTACTATTATAAGTACATATATATAATGGATATATATGTCATATATTACATCTAAATTATGGATATCATTCTGCAATTATAATATATATATCTCTCATTTAGTTTTAATTCCATTAATATGACAAAGAAATGAAATTAGCGTTCATGCCTACGTACGACATACCGTCTCCATGAACGGTGCATTTCATATTTTATCTCCAAATGTTATGGAATAGTATAAAATGAATATATAATAGATATATATGATATTTAAATCATTAATACTATTCTGGATATGATGTACCTATATCTACATGGAAAATTCTTTTCCAACAAGTTCAATTTTGACTCATGTACCAAACATCGACAAAAACGTGTGATATGAACTCACATTATTAACCAATTATTATAACATTATAATATATGATATGAAATAAATAATAATATTTAAAGGAGGTACTTAAGAAATTATAAAATGACCAAAGTTTATTATTCAGGAATATAAAGAAACGAACAAGACAAGTCAGACTTGAGGTAAGAGATCCTACCTCTTTCTTTCTTTTAAGTACTCTCTTTTATGTCATTTATTTTAAAATCATATTTCTTATGTTTGGGGATGTTATTTTATATTACTCATACTGTAATTTTTATGTTCATATTATGATAGACCCTATTTTATCTCATCAGTCCATTTTTGGAAGTTTTAAGTGGTGCTATTAGGCTGCCGAGTTTTCGTAAGGGATTTTTTTTATCTCACCTTTTGTTCCCGTGAGATTTATGCTACATTTTCCACCATTTCATTTGAGTGGTGTATTTACTTCCCATTATAATACTCTTTGTGTAATATAATTTCGTTTATGAGTATTTACATCAATGTTGTATGACCCTTCTTTCATGGGGTGTATGTTTCGAAAGTTACCCAAATCGGTAAGGGAACCTTTCACCCTCCTCTTTTTAAAAGACTTATTTTTGTTGGGTCTTTGAATTTACATATTGTTATGTTGGGATATGTTATTCTATGTTCTTAATGATGTAAATTTTATGTACAAGTGATGAGATACCATTTTCTCTCTCATCATCTCATTTTTTTTTAATTTTAAAGTGACGCCATTAGGCTGTCGAATTTTTGCAAGGGAACTTCTTAACTCAATTTCAATTCTTTGGGTTAAACTTTTACTCATTTAATATGTCATTATATTAATATGTGTGTATGACATATGATTATTTTACACTTAATATACACTTATATTTAGTTTATTTATATTTGTCACACATAATTATGTCATTTCTTTATCCTTGCTCTAATGGCATGATCCTTGATTTGGATTACATCTCAATTTCTTCTCATTGAGACATTTCTTAATGATATGAACTTTTATTCTTTTATAAAGTGTATATACAGACCCTTTTACTTTCCATATACATATTATGGCTATACTAAAGTCATTTAAATGTTTTGAAATTGGTCTTCTTTCATTTGGCTTATAATTTAAATGTTCAAAATTGAAAAGGACTCTTTTATTAAAACATTGTTTTAAATGGTTTTAAAGATTTATTCTTTTAAAAATTTATCATCCATTTCTATGTTAAAAAAATGGTTTTAAGGATTTATTTATAGGGACATGAATGTTTTAAAACCCTTTCAAAAGTTTCAAAGTGGTATGGGACAGTTTGATTCTAAAATCTATTTTAAATGTCTTCTTTTAATATTTTCAAAGTATAATGGGATTTTTCTCTGATAGAGTTTTAATGATTTTATTTTATGTTTTTTATTTATGATAATATCATGGTGTTATCTCTTGTGATTGAAATGTGGAAATGGTTTCTTTCCTTTATATTTGTTTTATGTATTATGATTTTGTAATGGTACTTGGACATTTGACGGGTGGTTACCTGATAAACCATAGGACGGGTGGTGCCGTGAATACCAGGATGGGTGTTTATGTTATAACCTCTAATGAATTGGGTATGAAAGTCGGCCGGATGGCTATTCCATGTAGTGATATGTGTGGAAGTCGACCGTATGGTTATTCCATTTAAGTATGTTTATATCCCAAGTTACCTTTATATGTTATGTGTTCTTTATATGGGTTTATGGTAATATTTTGGTTACAAAGGATAAGTAGTGATCTTTTATTCAGTGAAGAGTATTTACTACTTCATAAAGGTGAAAGTATTACTTTGATAAAGTATTCATGGTTTACTTGTTGTTTTAAAAAACTAACAGTTTTCCTTATTTGTGTATCCTTTACTGGGATTTTTATGCTCATTCGATGTTTTTGAAATGTTTTCCACATGACTTAAAGATGAATAGGGTCAAGGATGGGATCAAGGAAAGACATTATATCTAAAACATGTAACTATACATGTTTCTTTTTAAGATTTTTATTTTATGGAAACTTAGTAGAAGTGTCTACTTTGTAATTTTTTGAGATGTAATAGTTATGTCCTAATTCTCTAAAACTCTAAACCTGAAAAGATCCTCTATATGAATTATTCATTTAATTCATGATTATGTAATTTTATAAGTTCAGGTCCTTATATGGATGAAAAATATGACCCCAGTGAATACTTACGAATAAACAGTCTCAGATAAGAACGAGATTGGAATAGTTATTTCTTACCTTATGTCCGATATGTTTAGTATGTATTTGAAACTCCTGTATAATGATTTAAATAATGTAATTGGATTATTATAGAATCTTATTAATTTTTATGATATCATATATGGTTCACTTATAACTTTATATTACCCGTTCTTTTGTAAATTCCATGTTAAAGAAGCTTTTTGGGTAAAATAGTTTTATTTATCGTACGTGTTTGGATTTGTTGTTCTTGCTATTATTATTACTTATATCATGATTTAATTACTTAAAGAATTTAAATCATGATTTATATATCATATATATTCAGTATATATATATATATGCAATATATAGATAAATGAAATGAAATACACCGTTCATGGAGACGGTATGCCATACGTATGCTTGAAAGCTGTTTTATTTTCCTTATTGACTTGAATGGAAGTAAGTAGATGACATATATATATATATATACAAATAAATCAGCTTTATAATGTCATATATTTAATTATTATTCATTATATATACTTTATAATCATTCTTGAGTGGTTAACATGGAGAATGAATCTCATCGCGTCGTGGAGACGGTAATCCGTACGTACGCACGAGCGATGATATCGTTCCCATAATTATTGAATTAAATTGGAGTGGATGATATAATATCTCATAACTAGTATGATGTTATAATAAATATATATATATATATATATATTTATTTTTTACACCATTATACCCATCCAAGTAAGGTGGTGGTGGAAAAACAGATTACACCACGGAGTGGAGACGGTATTCCGTACCTACACACACGCGGTGATTTCATTTTTCGTAGGATGGATAGAAGGTGAAATGCTGTTGTTTAATATTTATAATAACATATAAGTATATTAGTGATAATTATGTTATTAATTTATAATTAAACAACTAAATAAGAAGATGTTGAAGAAGAAAGAAAACTTGAAAGAATCGGTAGAAGAGATTACCTCTTCTTCGACGCACCTCTTTTAAGCTTCCTCTTAAGGCACTAGAGTTGGTTTTTTGAGGAGACCAGAACCTATATAATGCTTCTAGGAGAGTTTATAAGGGAAATGGTCAGGGTTTTTTCTGAGATTGAAGGCTCAAAATTTTGTGAAGAGAAGAGGGAGGAG
Organism: Viscum album; assembly: GCA_963277665.1. Classification (NCBI taxonomy): domain Eukaryota; kingdom Viridiplantae; phylum Streptophyta; class Magnoliopsida; order Santalales; family Viscaceae; genus Viscum; species Viscum album. The sequence continues at coordinate 855,384,921 of OY728155.1, read as the reverse complement.
GTTCCCTTTTATAAGGGGGGAGAGGGGCACCTTAGAAAAAACTTAAAATATTTTTTTATAATAAAGTCATATTCGGTTTATAATAGCTCCAAATTGATTTATTTAGAATCTAAAGTGGGGATGGACCGAAATACTCTCAACCAATAGGTTTTAGACAAGTTTAGATTACTATTTTAACCTTATCATTTAGATTTAACTCTAAGTTAATTAATTTAACTTTTACCATGTCTTCTTCTTTTCTTACACTATATGGTTAATAAACTTACTATAACAAGACAAAAGAACCCAGAGTGGTTCATTATTAATATATATAACCTTATCTAAGTCATTTGGCCTATCTTTAGATTTTTTTGGAATAAAATAACAATTAATAATATAATATTAGTTTTAAAAACTATTTTATGTCAATTTTGACACTATTTGGTAATTGATTTTTGTGAAAATCATAATAGCATGATTAGTTCGAAAAAAGTTAATTAAATCAATACGAACATGTCAAATTAACTTATAAAATTATTTTAATTCATAAAAAGTCTCAAATAAAATTTATTTGGGTCTTCATAATATCAATTATGTTAATATTTCATTAATAAGGTAATTACTGCATCATCATTGTGTCATAAATAAATTAAAATATTTAATGTCTAAAAATTATTAATAAAATACCATTATGTAGTAAATCTTTTTTATATTTCTAATTAATATTTATAGTCGAATTTATCTTATGTATAACCCTATATTAAAATTTTTTTAGTTATTAAACTTTGATTTTAACTCTTTTAACTCTTCTTTAAATAAAACAATAATAAGTGTCCTAATCTAATCCAAGTGGACCTAAATGGTTGTATTTTATTCCTAAGGTTTTATTTGGTCGAATTACACTTTTCAACAGAATTAGGACATGTGTTAGGGTAATAATAATATCATTTTAAGCCTTAATTACCCTATTTACTTTTAACCGTGGTAAATAAAAGTAAAAAGTTACTATTCACCAAAAATTATTTTTATCTTATTGAACCACATTTTACTCCTTGATATTAAAAAATATCTATCGGAGTTTCTAAATTCAACTCACAGAAGCGGTAAAATTAAGTTTTATGTACAATTACAAATGCTCCTAGGAGGTGGGTAAAAGACGGTCAAAAAGTTCAATAAAAATTTTATATATCTATATTATTATAAAATGACACCAATGAATTACATTGAAATTATATAGGTATTATGTATCTATTTTTACCGAAAATAAAATAAAATAAAATATATAATTATTTAAATAAAAATTCAGTTTTAAACTATAACTCAGTGTTTTTAACTATTCCTCAAAAATTGAAAGTTTTCAGAAAAATACCAAAATTTCACCCTAGGCTAATTTCGATATTCCAAATCCAAAAATGAAGTCTGTTTTGAAAGATAAAATTTATAAAATTTCAAAAAGTGGGTATTAATATTCATAACGGCTAGTTTATATATTATTTTAATAACATATCATTGTTTAGTGAAACTCGGTATTGCGTACAATACACGCCATCGTGGAAGGTCGAGATTGCGTGTAAAGTAAGCCAAGTCGGGGTTGCGTGTAGTGAAAGATTCCTTTATTGTTGTGTATAATAGAATCCAAACATATTTAATTTATACATTGAATATATATATATATACACACACTCAATGTTTCGTAGAATAACTTCTATCAAATGAACTTGAAATTTTGTGCAACACGATCCAAGAATAGTGTTGTGTATACTGCAAGATAATACGGTGTTTCATATAGTTCAAGATAATCTTGGTGTAGCATACAACATAGGAAATAAAATAAATTAAAAATAATACTTCTCATAAAATCTCACGGTGTTACATTCTACCCCCTTTAAAATGAATTTCACCCTCGAAATTCGTCAGGGTTATAAATGGTTTACTACTTGAAAGTTTATTTAATAGAAACCCACATCGTAAAAAGTACTACCAAAACTTTACTTTTAAAACTAAATTATGAAACGTAACAGTTACCCAAATTAACTAATCACTGGGTTTCCACATAGGAGAACATAGGTGAAAATATGGATATGGAAGTGAAATCTAACCATCAAGTTATGATGGAGAGTGGTAGAGAACATGGCTATGAAAAATACAACAATCAAAAAGCCATAAATTTGTTATGATCTAAGGTACCATCTGATTCATCATATGTGAGGGCAATAGGACAATGTTTTTGGTTTTCAAGATCATTTCCTTGAAGTTGAAAAAAATTGGAATTAGAAGAAATACTTTATTGATTTTGGTACAATATCACCGTTGGTCATTCCTTGAACAGTTTACACTTCATCTCTTAAAGAAATGAAGTTTAATTTTTCATTTGTGAAGTGTTAGCAGATCATGCGATAGAATGATAGGTCATTCCATCTGTCTCAAACAAAAGGTTATCAAAAGTTATTAAAGATACATAAGTCCATCTATAGTAATATTAATTATATATGGTTCCTAAAATGGACTTATACTTCATATATCATACCACTTATTAAATTAAAACTAATTTATACTAACTAGGGACTTCTTGTAGGCCAGGGTTTCGATTCCCGCAACCCTATCCGACGCGATGGGTTGTCGCTCGTCCTGCAGGTTGTCCCTTTTTCTAAAACAACACTATTATAACATTCTAGATATAATATCGAAAAAAGTTCTATCCTTAAACAAAACTTTCTTATGTCCAACATAATCCATTCCAATCTTTAGTCTTATCCAAAATACATATGTCCAATATCATAGTATAAAGAAAATGATTACTTGAAATGTCACATAACAAGCACGTGAATACCATCATTTATCCCCGATATATCATAAGATATATCTTGTTGTTCACATTCCAAACACGTGAATACCTTAATCATGTATTACCATATAACCTTAGTGAAAACATGAGTGCTGTCAAGATTTAACTCTTTCCACATACCAAAATCCCAAAATTTCTATATACTCAAACCATGATATCACTTTTTCCTTATATCAGCCATGAGATCATGAATACTATCAAATATATTATTTTCTCGTTATCCATTCATTATGCGCGTATCATCTGTTTTAAAAAAATATTTCAATCACTTTTCATGGTTACCGGTACCATAAAATTATTAAAAACCACAATAGACCAATACATAAATATTTAAATATTCCACGATACTAAAAAATTATTTTGGAATCCCATTATAGAAGCACTTTATCATTCCACCACATTGTTTTCATATTCAACATCGCCAATAGTGATCGCATGTGACTTCCCTTTGTCCTTTTCCTTAAGAGGTTGTTGAGGTCGATCATCATTAACCCTTTGATTAGGGCATTGATTAGCATAATGCCCCATTTCCTTATACTTGAAGCATTGAAGTGTTGGTGGAGCGTTATCTACAGTATTTTCTTTATTCACATCATTATCAATCCTTTTTCCCATTACTTCGACACTCAGTTGCTCGATGACCTTATTTTACACACTTAAAACATTTTCTAGTCCCTTTAAGACAATCTCTACCACGCTTCTTTCCACACTTTGAGCATAAAGAAACATTCATATTATTTTCACCATTATTATGAGATTTCACCTTGAAATCCATCTTTCTTTTCTTATCAAAACCATGATATGGATATGTGACACCAACTTCCATTTCTTCCTTGATATGAAAATGCAAAATTTCTTCATATCTACTGAAGTCTCTTATAACTAATGCTCTTCGAAGACTTGGTTTTAAACTACTAAAGAATCGATCAACTTTACTTTCAGGTTGGATGATAAATCCAGATGCATACCTTGCAAGCCTTGTAAAATTTACTTCGTATATACCAACAGATTCATCATCCTTTTGCTTAAGCTCAAGGAAATCCTTTTCAATCTTTTTTCAAAGAATGTGAGGGAATTACTTAATGAAAAATAAGTTCTTGAACTCATCCCATTCCATAGATTCAATTTCATATCAGGGCATCGTATTCTTAAATAGAGTCCACCATTGATCTACTTCACCTTCTAAATGGTAAATAACCAGAAAGACTTTTTCATGTTCTGAATAGCTAAGTATGGAAAATATCTTTTCAATGGTACTGATCCATTGTTCATCAACAATTGGATCAGAAGACCCACTGAAAGAAGGTGGACGTTGCCTCATGAAGGACTCAATAGAATATTGTTCTCTTATCTGCTCATTTGGAAGTCCAGAATGATTCATAGCTTGTGTAAGTATAACAATAAGACTATTAAATCCATCTCCCATAAAATTGGTTTGTTCAGGAGGACAATCATTTCACTGTCCATTACATTGATCAACATGGTTCCTTCGGGTTCTAGCCATCGTCTAAAACCCAAAAAGAACAGTGTGAGAGGCAAAAATCATGCTAGGAAAACAGCATAATAAAGGGGGATTACCTTCAATATATAACATCTTAGGTTTAATTCTAATATCTTTACTGTAATTCTAGGACTATAACTTATACATATACTTATCCTTTGGGACATACCTAGACATACCTTAGAAATTTCTCTAGGGATCTCACTAAATATTTCACATCCTAGTTTCCAAAGGTTGACTAAACATTTCCTCTGATACCAACTGTATAGACCTAAATCTTGACATACATGGACATTACATTACTTTTTATGAATACTTAATACATAACAAGAACCAACACTCAAGGACCATAATAGTTTAGTGTCTTTTGGAAACTCGGAACATAATCTTCTAATCGTGGTGAAAGATCTTCAACATCTCCCATAAAGATCTTCCCCTTTTGTTTTCTTACCTAAAACCTTTCTTTAAATCCTGGGGAAAAGAAAACATATAAAGGGTGAGCTCAAATGCTTATTAAGGGTAAGCCTGGAGAAAATAAAACAAATCATATACATTTGAACTTAAAAACATTAACATAATGTTTAAACGTCAAAATATTGAGAAATGACATAAAAAATGGCAGTACGTAAGGAATAGATCATAAAGAAACATCAATCATGATAAAATATAATGGTAATAAAAAATTTAATTTTTTCAACCATTAATAACATTTTATGATTTTCATAGTAGCCAAGGCATTGTTGCCAAGACCATCTTAGTGGACAAAGTCCCTTTCTGAATCGAGTTCACTCCTCGTTTCAGTCTTGTATCACTGAACCAGATTAACTTGCCATTATAGCTATGTCTATCTCATGAGATATAAATAATTACCCAATGAATTGGACGGAGATATAGGTCTCACCCATCTCATAATAAAATCATTCTTAATTGTGCCACAAAATAAACATAAATCATTCATTATAACCCAAAGAATAAAAATGGGTTTCATAAACATCATCCCATCATAAAATATTCCATATAAAACAAATGAATATCATTTAATCATAAGAAAAGTGAAACCATGTAAATCATAGAGATATTATACATGAAACAAACACATATGAAATAATTTCATCTTATATGGAAAATGGTTTTGATAAAACAATTGAAAATAATTCTTGAGGAAAATATCCTTTCTTCTTAAAAATCATTTTCTTTTCACAAAATGCCATGAAATTTTAAATGAAAAGGAATGAAATATTTTAGAGTAAACTTCATGAAAATAAGGCATTATGAAATCGTAAAAATATGTTCATTCCGTATAAGTTTAAAAAAACATTCTCCTTGTACTTTTGTGAGAAAAGTCAAAAAGTTCCTCGTATGGTAAACAAAAGAAATATTCATTCCATAACACATTTTAAAAGTCAAATAGGGGTAAAAATGACTTTAAAAATACATGGAATAATATTAAACACTTTATGAAAAACATTTTTATGGACATGGATGAAAAATATAACCCCAGTAAATACTTACGAATAAACAGTCTCGGATTAGAGCGAGATTAGAATAGTTTTCCCTTACCTTATGTCTGATATGCTTCGTATGTATCTGAAACTCCTGTATAATGATTTAAATAATGTCATTGACTTATTAAAGAATCATATTAATTGTTATGATATCATATATGGTTCACTTATAACTTTATATTACCCGTTCTTTTGTAAATTCCATGTTAAAGCACCGTTTTGGGTAAAATCTTTTTATTGATCGTACGTGTTTGGACTTGTTGTTCTTGATATTATTATTAATTATATAATGGTTTAATTACTTACATAATTTAAATCATGATTTATATATCATATATATTCAGTATATATATATATATATATATGTAATAGATAGATAAATGAAATTAAATACACTGTTCATGGAGACGGTATGCTATATGTACGCATGAACGCTGTTTTCTTTTCCTTAATGACCTAAATGGAAGTAAGTAGATGATATATATATATATATATACACAAACATAAATCCACTATCTTTATCATGTCATATATTTCATTATTATTCATTATATATACTTTATAATCATTCTTGAGTGGTTAACATGGAGAATGAATCTCATCGCGTCGTGGAGACGGTAATCCGTACGTACGCACGAGCGATGATATCGTTCCCATAATTATTGAATTGAATTGTAGTGGATGATATAATATCTCAGAATTAGTATGATGTTATAATAACTATATATAGTTATTCTTTACACCATTATACCCATCCAAGTAAGGTGGTGGTGGAAAAATAGATTACCCCACGGCGTGGAGACGGTATTCCGTACGTACACACACACGATGATTTCGTTTTTCGTAGGATGGATAGAAGGTGAAATGAGGTTGTTTCATATTTATAATAAAATATCAGTATACTAGTGATACTGATGTTGTTACTTTATAATGAAACAACTAAATAAGAAGAAGTTTAAGAAGAAATAAAACATGAATGAATCGGTAGAAGAGATTACCTCTTCTTCGACGCACCTCTTTTAATCATCCTCTTAAGGAACTAGAGTTGGTATTTTGAGGATACCATAACCTCTATAATGTTTATATGGGAGTTGAGAAGGGAAACGGGAAGGGGTGGGACGTGCTTGAAGGCTAAAAATTATGTGAAGAGAAGAGGGAGGAGGTGCCCTTTTATAAGGGGGAGAGAGACACCTTAGGAAAAAATAAAATATTATTTTATAATAAAGTCATATTCGGTTTATAATAGCTCAAAACTGATTTATTTTGAAGATAAAGTGGGTATGGGTAGAAATCATCTCAACCAATAGGTTTTAGACAAGTTTAGGTTACTATTTTAACCTTATCATTTAGATTTAACTCTAAGTTAAATAATTTAACTTTTACCATGTCTTCTTGTTTTCTTACACTATATGGTTAATAAACTTACTATAAAAAGACAAAATAACCCCAAGTGGTTCATTATTAATATATATAACCTTATCTAAGTCATTTTTCCAAACTTTAGATTTTTTCGGAATAAAATGAAAATTAATAATATAATATTTGTTTTAAAAACTATTTTATATTAATTTTGACACTATTTGGTAATTGATTTTTGTGAAAATTATAATAGAATTATTAGTTCGAAAAAAGTTAATTAAATCAATACTAACATGTCATATTAACCTATAAAATAATTTTAATGCATAAAAAGTCTCAAATAACATTTATTTGGGTATTCATAATATCAATAATGTTAATATTTTATTAATAAGGTAATTAATGCATCATCATTGTGTCATAAATAAATTAAAATATTTAATGTCTAAAAATTATAAATAAAATACCATTATGTATGAAATATTTTTATATTTCTAATGAATATTTATAGTCAAATTTATCTTATGTATAACCCTATATCAATAATGTTTTAGTTATTAAACTTTGATTTTAACTCTTTTAACTCTTCTTTAAATAAAATAATAATAAATGTCCTAATCTAATCCAAGTGGACCTAAAAGGTATTATTTTATTCCTAAGGTTGTTTTTGGTCAAATTAAACTTATACAATATAATTAGGACATGTGTTAGTGTAATAATAATAACATTTTTACCCTTAATTACCATATTTATTTTTAACCGTGGTAAATAAAAGTAAAAATTTACTATTCCCCAAAAATTATTTTTATCTTATTGAACCACATTTTACTACTTGATATTAACCGTGTCTCTTTGATTTTATAAATTCAACTCATAGAAGTGGTAAAATTAAGTTTTATGTTCAATTACAAATGCTCGTAAGAGGTGGGTAAAAGACGGTCAAAAAGTTCAATAAAATTTTTATATATCTATATTATTATAAAATGAATCCAATGAATTACATTGAACTTATATAGGTATTATATATATATTTTGACCCAAAATAAATTTAAATATAATAAATAATTATTTAAATAAAAATTCTGTTTTAAACTATAACTCAGTGTTTATCACAATTCATCAAAAATTGAAAGTTTTCAGAAAAATACCAAAATTTCACCCTAGGATAATTTCGATATTCCAAATAAAAAAATGAAGTCCATTTTGAAAGATAAAATTTATAAAATTTTAAAAAGTGGGTATTACTATTCATAACGGCTAGTTTATATAATATTTTAATAACATATCATTGTTTAGTGAAACTCGGTATTGCGTACAACACACGCCATCGTGGAAGCTCGAGATTGTGTGTAAAGCAAGCTAAGTCAGGGTTGCGTGTAGTATAAGATTCCTTTATTGTTTTGTATAATATAATCCAACCATATTGAATTTTATACATTGAATATATATATATACACACTCCATGTTGCGCAGAATAACTTCTATCAAACAAACTTGAAATTTTGTGTAACACGATCCAAGAATAGTGTTGCGTATACTGCAAGATAATACGGTGTTGCGTATAGGGAAAGATAATCTTGGTGTAGCATACAACACAAGAAATCAAATAAATTAAAAATAATACTTCTCATAAAAGCTTGGGGTGTTACAACCACTATAGATGGGATATCCTTCCACAATCTTAACATTGAAATGGGTTTCTATCACACTTACTCATAATCTATAACTACCTCTCACATTGGTAATGGAAAAAAACTAATGACACTCATTCTCTAGATGAGACTTCCCTCATGAGAGGTCTTAAAGAACAACTTAATGCCACTTGAATCTACACCACTAGGTCATGAAGATGAACTAACTTTCTCAGGGACCACATCCTCTCACATGTTATGTTTTATAAAAATAACTTGAATTAAAATTTCAGATATAGTATCCAACTGAAAAACATTCACATGTGATCGAACAATATGCCTGATCCCTACCTCAAAGTGCCTTTATATAGACATCTCATTAGTAAGATAGACTGGTGAAAATAACCAAACCTCTATAAAAAGATATAAATATTCCATAACAGACATATAACCCTACTTGAGATGCATAAACAATACAACACGTTCATCACTGAAATTCTCATGTAAAGAGTAGTCTTAAGAACTGGATTTTAATTCCCTATGAACCATATACTTATTTATATCTACCAAGTTTTGGAAGTACCAAAAAACATAGAAGATCCCAAAAGAAAATACATTATGATATTGAACCTCATCTCTGTATGCATCTCCACATGCTTGAAGATAGATAAGACTGTGTCAATCTAAAGCTAAACAGCCTGGGGGCCACCATGGCCCCAAGAAAGTGGGTGGATGGTGCTATTGAAACTCACACATAAACTATTTCATTATCTACTAAGGCCATATATATCCTTGAAAATAACTATAATGATTAGGTAAACCTATCTAAACTATTTATCAATACCCATATCTGGTCTAAGTAGTGGTGTCACAAGTGGAACTAATAGAGCTTCCGTGGGTGGCCTAGTTCCCACCACCACTGGAGCATGGTCATTTCCACCCTCTTTCCATGAAATTGGAGACATTCATTGTTGTATGAATCTAAAAATTACCAGGACATTCCTCAATAAATATTTGGTAATGATAAGATCCTATATATATAAACATGATAAGTAATATCCTTCCCATATATGGGTTACACTACCATTCCTTCTCCAAATCCTAGTCTGGGCGAAATAAAAATCATAGTAATGGAAGAGCTACTACCTTCTTCCCACTACCAAGGTCGGGTAAGGGTCATGTTCTATTTTATAAGATAGGGGTTCTAGTATACAGTGTGTTAATTAAATGTTATAGAGTAAATCACCCTTTAAGTAGAAATTTGAAATTCCATTTAATGACAAACACTACATTTCACAATTTTAAGTAATAAAATTATGTATTTACTTATATTAAAAATATTTTTAAATGGTAGAATTATATAGATTACAATTTACAAATTATAAATTCTCATACACCTTATAAATTGTAATATGGAATCCGTTTAATTAAAACCATAAACACTTTTCATCCCATGTGACCAATGTTCCATGACTTAACATTCCATAAATGTCTACATAAGTTTTCTTCTTTAATATATATATGAAAATTTTTTAGGTTGATGAATCACTTTAAATAAAAAATTATGTTTCATATTTTCATTCAATAAATATTAGTCAAATAAAAATTATATCTCACAAGGAACATATAATAAATGTCTCATGGTCATGCAATACATACCAGATGGCCAGGATTGTGCATCGAATATAAATTCTCAATGTTCCAAAAAAGATAAATGAGACCAAAATATTATTTACATACTAGTTAAAAGGAAAAATAAAAATGATGATAAACACCACATAACATGTGAATTAACCAAATGGTAAAATTATACCAACAATAATAAGAACAAACATTAAGATTACTTCAAAATACTAGGTAAATTTGTTTTTTGTTTTTATGTGTGGGTTAGCTACTCAACAGAACTACTCATTACCACATCCAAACTTTTTTCTATTCTCTTATCTAACAATATAATATAGAAATATATATGGAAATAAATTATATGAAACCAATTTTTAAGGTCTCAATACAAGAGCTAATACCTCGTTCCCTAAGATGGTGGGTCACATGGCCTCAAGTGCACCTTCCCATACAACAGAGGTTACTGACTAGTAGTTTTTTCATACGATGGAATGGTGGGGATAATTTACCATCATGATAAGAGCACCACAATGTTATTGTAAATAATAAAATGGTGGAAGTAAAATATCAACTAGAAATAGTAGATAAACCATCCGGACAATAGTACTAGTAATCAAAGATAATGGAATATTAATAGATAAAATGATGATCTTTTCATGGAGCTATAAAAAAGGAAAAAATACATGCAAAAGGTATCTAACACAATAATTTTTTCGAATATAAAAATGAAAAAATTACATCTATAGATATAATCAAGAGAAATAGCTCTGCCCTATCATCCCCTTCTCCTATTCCCTAAACAATCAAGCACTATAATGAAATCAAATTACCTTGCCCCTACCTACATCTATGTTGTCTGTCTGGGTACCAAATGATAGCCCAAATAAGGTGTTAGATAACACGTAGTAAGCCACCAAAGTGGTTTTTATAACATGTACAATCTAGGTATATATGAAAAAGTAGTGTTTATGTATATAAGTAATAATAGAAAATAAATTTTAAGTGATACTATATAGTTAACCAAATATAACTATTATTAGGTAACCATAAATAAGGGATACATGTAAAGCATGATAAGAATCACCAACAATATATGACATGTAATCTTTTATCAGTCCTTCATAGGCCAGAATCCAAGGATTAGAAATTTTAGAGGAATCTAATAAGATGGATCCATGGAGTATAAATGTCTTACACATCCATGTATTCTTCATCTAAGGCTTATTATTGTCCAAGGCATCCAAAAATCTACATCAAAAGAGTTAAAACGTATTATTCATCCAAATAATCTAGATACAAGGAGTATAAATGTCCAAGAAATCTAAGTGGGTTGTCGGTGCCATATCATGAACCCTCTAAAATCATCAATACCAATTCATAAACTATTTATTAAATGAATTCATTAATAATTTCATTATTTATTTTATAGTCATATAGGTTCCAAGGGATTATCCTTATATACACCTCATATAAAAATGAAAAAGTTGTTTATGGTTCTTACAAACTTTAATAAACAAAATTATTACCATATTTACTGAAAATTATTATTATTTATTTAAAAATCACTTTTTAGGAAAAAGTGGGAGACCAAAAAATAAAATCACACAAGAAGCAACCCGTATCAAGACTACTAGGAACTTATAAAGACCTGACATTAAAAAATTATATAATACTGAGTTTTAAACAAGAACATATACTCTTACAAAATGAAAATCTTTTTGGGTTCATAGTTTTAAATAATTAGGATATATTACATACATAAAATACCACATTCATACAAAGATGATTCTACTAAAAACATTATCCATTTTTTTCTATATATAAAACATTAAAACATAAAACATGATTTATTTGACGAAACTGCATATCAAACATCACAACTGCATTATTTATATTACCCATCCTTATATCTTTTGAAAAACATTTTAAAAATGTGGGATGAGTATAAAACCCAGTAAGGTTTATAAATAAAGAAAGCGTTAGTCAAGTGATAACATAAAAACCAATAAAACCCATAATCATAAAAACTCATATGCATAGAAACATCAAGTAGTTGCCTTGGGACATATTTACCATATCACACATACATTAACCCTTACACATGAAATAAAATTTTGGTAAACATACATATCTATATTAATCAATGCTTTGGAGAGCTATAATGGGGCTCACCTGTCATATCTTGAGTTATAATGGGCTCAACCCCACATATCATGAGCTATAATGGGCTCAACCCAACATATATTGAGATATAATGGTCTCAAACAAAAATATATTGAGATATAATGGGCTCAACCCAACATAAATAATTTACAAGGAAAATATCATGGTAATAAATTATCTTGAAAATCAGGAATAACCACTCATTCCATATACATATAAAAAACCAATCCTTTTGAAATTTATTAAAGAGAGTTTTAAAATGATTTTAAAAGGAAAGTACCTTAAAATACAATTGGAGTGTGAATTAATAGAATGTGATGGATATGTTTATACAATTTAATAAACATAGTTTAACATAATATAAACAAAAATTCATCACACCAATAATCATAATACCACATAATAAATAAAGAAGGTAAACCTAGAGAATGGAAATTGGGTTAAGAATTCCCTTACCTCAGGTTCTTCTTACTTAAAAAGTTTTTAAACCTTCTGTATAATTGTTATAAGATTTTTATTAATATCTTAATGAAACATATTCATGTTTATAACACCTTATATGATCATTTCACAACATCATTCGACACATTTATTAGTAATATTTTGTTATTTACACTGTTTCAGGTGCATTCTTTACATAGTTTCTCTGATCAGTTCATGATGGATATTCTTTTAGATTGGAAGTGAAACTCCATAATTGGAATGTAATGGTATTTAAATATTTCAAGAATCCTAAATTATACCATTTATCATTTTTAATTTTTACACGAGGATGATTTATAAGTTAAAATATTATTGATATTTGATTAGGATATTTTGGAAATTCTTCGATCGTTATGAACTCATTTTGTTCTATAAATTAATAAAATGTGTAAACAATTATTCCAGAACCTTATATAAAATATAATAAATAAATTATAATCAGTTTAAACCATAAAAATGGTTTAATGACCAGTCTTTAAGGAAGTAAATTAAATTGAAATCACATCATCCACGATGTCGGTAAATCAACACATCAAAGACAATGTTTTAATTTTTTGAATTAGTGGGAGAGAAGAAGAAGTATAATGGTGAATCTTACATAAACATGATCAAATGAATAATATGTAAGATATTGTATCATTAATGCCTTTTGGATAAGGGTATGTTATTAAAGAAGAAGAAAATAAAGAAACTCGAAATAAAAGAATAGTTGAGAAACCCCTTAAAAAAATTCGACAGCGTAACGCCTATGCAACATGGTTTTAGAAAACATTAAAAAGAGAGGTGAATTGGGTAAAACAATAATAAATGAATCATAATAAAATATATAGATATAATAAAATAGAAACAAGAACATGGTATAGAAACTTGAAAGTTATATCACATAAAATAGAACTTGAATGGGAAAATAAAGAAGTCGAGAATTATCTTACCTTGTAGAGTAACTCATAAGACATGAAGATTGGGACATTTGGGGATTGAGGAAACCATGGGAGGGATAATAGGATGGTTATAAGACCATATATTCAATTATGAGAAATTTTTAATGAATGGAATGATGTAATGTGTTTGTATTTATAGAAAAAGTGAGGGAATATTTTATTAATTTCAAGGGGATACCTTATTAGTGGTATTTGAAAAACCATTGGCTTTTACATGGTATTTTACAATGTTATTGGCCACATGGGACACATATTAAAATATTTTACTCTACAAAAGTCTATAATAATTATTAAATCATTATTACATCATTTATTATTTCATTAAACACACTGAAACTCAAAACTGCATTTTTCAAATTCACCGAAAATTCAACTATTTTAGAAAAATACCAAGAATTCACCCTAACCATTTTCAATGTGTAGAATTCAAAAATGAACTCCATGTTTTGGAAATAATTTTCTAATTATTATTAATTTAATTTTTAAATAAAATTGTAATTAATTCAAAAATAACAATTTTAAATCCATAACTCATTTCTAACACCGTGAAAAATTAATCAACATCTCATTATCCTATACCGTTAAGAAAATAAAAAATAACATAGTTTAATATTAATTAGGGTCATATTAATATTCATAATGGTATGTTACTATTTAATAAAAAACTTGGTTCCATTAGACTCCAAATAACATACTAATCACAATTGTAGATGACCGTTTTTCGAAATTCAAAACATAGAAGCTACAAAATTATTTTTAAAGGATAGTTATAAATTTATACATAAAAAAATGTTTAATGAATTTAATTAATTTTTTAAAACCTTGGGGTGTTACAGAAATACCCCTCTCTGGAAACTACATTATTATGCCAAGCCTCCACCTCACATTATGGCTTAACAAAGCTATCTCGCTAAAGGTTGAATGGGCCTAGAACCGATGGGAAAGACATACCCTCTCATTCATCCAAATCAAAATAGACATGAATAGATGAATAATTCCTAATATGATCCTCATATAAAGTAGATACTTATAGAGTAATGGTTTCATCTCCATCAAAATCCATAATAAAACCAAATTCCAAAAATTAACTCAAAACCTACCCATATCAGCTTTCAAAAACACCCACTAAGAATTTTCAAAATTTCTAATCCAAAAAATTACTAAAAAGAAATCAAGACGAAAATTGTTGTCTATATCCCTACATTGGACACTTGAGATCACACACTAAAGGAAAAATAAGACAACTCTGCTCCTCCTACTTGAAGATAATAGACGAATCCTAGAACCAGAGTAGATAACAAAGAAAGAAGAGGCATGATCAATCACTGAAGATTACTTCTTTGGATGATATATGAGAACAAATGATGCATAAAAAATGGAAAGCATAAAGAACAAGAAAATCATGAGTACAAAATACCTTAACCCCTAATTATCTTTCACTAGAACAATTTCTATATGTTTGAACTAACCACCAAAAGATCTGGAACATGAGCCGACTAAGTAGAAACAAGAAAACCCTTCAACACGAGACCCGAACTTCATCAGAAAGATCGAAAGACCATAATAAGGGAAACTATCAGCTCAATGGATCAATGATGCAAGAAGAACGCACATATCATTTCATATTTATGGTCAAATAAAAGAACCCACCCCATGGGTGGTTTTGGGTTGGGTTTGAGAAGCTCAATCCTTTAAAAAGGATATCACAGTATGTATCAAATATTAATTCAATATTTGATTAATGGTTCATTAATTTAGGAAGAAACATCTGGAAGGCATGGTATGTGACACTAAGACAACATAGAATAAACAACCTAACCTTGAGGGAAAAGTTATAGAACTCTTACCTCTTAATTTCAGGGGAACACTCATCCATTCTTGACCCTTAGGACGACCCATATGGGAATAAAATAGATGATTAAATGAATAACATGAAAATAAATAACACTATATTGCACCAAAATAGAATCGTGGATAGGAATAAAAAATATGAAATGATTCTAAGGAGTGGAGATCTTACCAACAGCAATCCAATGGGATAATCGACACTCTAATAAGACATCAGATGAAAAAATTAGAACAAATATTAGCGTAGCCTTGGAAGAGAGATTAAATGTGAGGGAAAGGGGTGGGTTGATGGAGGAAAAAACAAATTAAGTGGAGGGTTATGTTTTTAAATAACTAAGGGAAAATTTTCTTTAATCCCTTTCAATCTGTGTCACACAGTTTGGACTCAAGGTTTTCTAAATAAGAAATAGGTACCGACAATGTGATATATGCTTTAAAAACTTATCTTACATTGGTTTATTTTTATTATTACTAAAAATGAGGGTGGGGGGGGGGTGGGTGGAATTTAAGAATACATTTTGGAGATATTAAAATTTCATATAGGTTAATTTCTTAATAGCGAATATATGAAAAATGTGCCACTAATTCCTCCCCCTAATTATTGGTACATAAACTAACCTGAGAACTTTGAAAAAAATGAGAAATAAATTAAAATTATTTATGTATTTTCTCTATTTTATTGATTTCATTCATAAGTGACCATGGAACGAGTGTTACATTTTCTCATATATATGGGAATAATGATATCCCATGAAACCCTTCAATAATATAATCATGAAATAAAAATTCAAGACTCCATTTATTATATTTCATTACTATCATTAAGTATATCATCTAATGTCATACTTGTATCAACACATCAGTATAAATATAACCCATAGAATTATGTAATTCATAAATCAATATCTAATAATAAAAAAAATAAAAAATAATGATATAAAATATTTACAGCATTATGAAAAATATCACCACCCATTTTTCATTATTAAATTATGGATAATTTTTATATTAATTAGGTTAATTCCAAATTTTTATCCAAATATGACTAAAAATGGTGATGAAAAGGTTTTACCATAAATAATATGAGAAAATTCATATCTCGAACCTTAATGAGTGATTAAGAAATCCATATAAAAGGATTTGAATCAAATAATGGTCAACCACTAAAGAACTCTATAGAACATATAAAAATTCTTCAAATAATAATCACCAATAAAAACCTTGAACAATATCTAAATAACTTGTCCTAACAAGTAAATTACAATTCTAATTAAATAATTTCAATGAAGTTTAAAAGGATTGTGAATAAAAAATACCTTGTGATGAAATTGATTCATCACATGAACCAGGGGGATAAAATCCTCCATAGAAAGACCGATTAACATTTGAAAATTTTAAAAAATAACCAAGAGTTCCAAAATAGTTGGATTAATCTATGATTATTATGTTTGGATCTTGAATTTATATTCAAAATATTGGAATATATGATAATGGAAAAAAAGTCTCAGCACTATGATATTTCCATATGATCAAAAAATAAATATGTGATGTTTCAAATTTATGGGGGTTAAATACAAATCAACATTAATTTAGTCATGGAAGATTATAGAAAATGGTGAACTAACATATAATAATATTTAAGAATTACAATTCATCTTTTAGGACTAATCATAGAATCATATATTTTTATACAAAAAAAATAGTGAAACCCAGACCATTGTAAGAGATTTATCTCAAATAGAGAGCCACCAAAAACTCTTAACTAAACCAATATAGTTCATATGAAACATTAACTTTGAAAATTCAGAAAATCATAGCTCATTGGGGACCTGAAATAAATTGAATCACAAAAAAATTCCACCACATAAATACCACACTATAATATAAAACATAGTTAAATTAATGTTATTATAATAGTAGTGTACACAAGATATAAAAAATACCCTCCTTCTATAACATATTAATACCCACACTTCTAAATATAGTTAAAAAATATTTTATACATTTTCCATAACAAGTAGCTAAAAAATACAATATATTACAAGAAATAATACCTCATCCGTTCTAGGATTTAGAGAAAAAGGATAATCCATTAGAACGTATTTGAGATTAAATAATTAATAAAATGCTATTTTGATTTCACTATTGCTTTCTCCTTAACAAATATAAATTCCTTTGGGACTTTTAATGAGCCTATGAAAAATATTTTAAAATTTAAGGTGATAATTAATTATTGTAGTAAGTGGTTTAAAAAACTAGAGATATTATTTATTATATATACTATTTTCAAAATTCTTCCAAAATAATGTTTTATATAAAATATAATATATATGATAAATATGTTTCAAAAATATAATTTTAGGCTTTTCAAATATTATAGATATTATATTTCAAAAAAAATTGAAAATTCAAATCACTTTGAAAAGTTCATTCAATTATTAGTAAAATAACTTATTCAAGTACATTTTTTTAAAAAAATCTCTTCATTTAAATATATAATATCTTTTTAAAATTTACTTGAATATAAATTTTCTTAATACAAGAATCATTTTATATTATAGAAAAATACATTATAAGATTAGAAGAAAATACCATATAACCACATGGAATGATAAAGGATTTCTAGGGACTACCCATATTAAATGGTAGGGTTCACTCCCCAGACCCCTATTATGTTTTGAAAGACCAAGTTCTGATTTTTTAGAAAACATTCTAAACTGGGCCACTTTACATTTTCATAGAAATTTTTGACTTTTTGAAAATAAGATAATAAATACTTTCATAAATATATTTACATATGTATATATATTAATATAATTGAATATATTCAGATATATAGGAAATCATTCACTTATAAGGATGAAATTGAACCATATTAAAATAAAAGTTAGTAATTTTTTGATTTTTAGGGGCATTAATAGTTCATGGTCATACATAAACATCTATACAATATCTATAATTTTTAAAATATATTTTATGATTAAAATAATTACCATAAAATCTAAATTAAATTTTAAATAATTCAATTCAAATAAAATTGTAAAATCACAAGCTTCCACGATACGTTTCCCTTTGAATAATGCAATAGCTTGCTTTGTACGCAACTTTAAGATTCTAACACACCGCAACCAATCAAAGTAGCCGTTATGAATAGTAATACCCACTTTTTGAATTTTCATAAATTTTATCTCTCAAAATGGAATTCATTTTTGGATTCATAATATCAAAATTATACTAGGGTAAAATTTTGGTACTTTTCGGATGACTTATATTTTGATGAGTAGTGAAAATTACTAAATTTTAATTTAAAACAACTTTTTAAATCAAAATAATTAATAGTGATAAATTATGAATTTGAGTGGTTTTAAATTATATTTATAATATTTTTTTACCATTTAATATAATTTTTGTCATTGTACATAATTTTACATTTAAACCGAAGATAAACAACTGTCAATCTTTTGATAGTTATTATCTCTTAAAAACACGCTTTTTTGTTTTAAAAACGAGAATTAATTTTAAATTGTTTTCCGCCACTTCTGTGTTTCGAATTTAGAAATATGGATTCCATATTTGGAATCAGGAGGTTCAAATTGTGTAAATAAGTAACTTTTATTTTTAGACATTTTGAATAATTACTTCGGTAAATATTTTATTTACCATGATTAAAGGGTAAAACCGGTAAATAAGGGTAAAAAATAATATTATCATAATATTAATTTACCCCAAAACCTATCTTAACCCTATTGGTTGATAAATTTCTGACCATGGGAATATTTGGGTCGATTTTGGAACCCCATGGAGCCACTTGTAGGTGATAAGGACACTTTATATTAATTAAGTTAAAGTAAATACAAAAATGACATAAGCATATATCTTTTAACAAAACAATTTTTACATAGGGTTATATATGTTATATTTTATAATATAAATATTTTTTAGAAATATAAAAATATTTCCTACATAATGGTATTTTATTTATAATTTTTAGACATTGAATAATTAAATTTATTTACGACATAATGATGAAGTATTTTCATTATTAATGAAAGAATCAAACAATTGGTATTATAAATGTTAAAATAAATATAATTTGAAAGTTTTTTTGACATACAATAATTTTATTGGCTAATATGGCATGTAAGTATTGATTAAATGAATTTGGTTTGAATTAATAAAGTTTTTATGACTAACAAAAATCAATTATTAAATATTGTCAAAATTCACATAAATGAGTTTTTAAAACAAGTATTATATTATTAATTGATATTATATTCCTAAAAATATAAGGTTTAGAAAACGGACTTATATCATGATAGGTGTATCATTAATATACCACTTGGGGGTCGCTTGGATGTATATAGTAAGTTTATTAACTATATAATATAAAAATACAAAGTGACATGGTAAATGTCAATCAAATTAACTAAGAGTTAAAACTAAAAGATAAGGTTAATATAATGACCCAAAACTATCTAAAATCTATTGGATGATTGTATTTAGACCCATCCCCACCTTATACCTTTAATAATACACTTTTGAGCCATTATAAACTGAATATGAATTTATTATAAATTAATACTTCAAGTTTTTCCTAAAGAGCCCCTCCTCCCCCTTATAAAAGGACACAACTTATTACCAATTCTTCACACCTTAAAATCCTTTTTTGTTTGGACAAACCCTAAAAAAATACTCTCTCAACTTCCCTCACTTCAACCTAGAGGCTTTAGTTTTATCAAAAATCCAACCTAAGGAGCCCTTTTGATCAAATCAAAAGGAAGAACTTAAAGAACAGGTAATGTTTTCACCACCCTTTTTCAAGTTACTTTCTTCTTCAACTTCTTCTTTCTTTGTTATTTCCAATCTAAAATAATAACTCAAGTATATTATATATACTGTGATTTTATTATAAATATTGTACAACCATATTCAGTATTCTATCCATACTTTGAATGACATTTCACCATACGTGTGTACGTACGACTTACCGTCTCCACGTCGTGGTGTAATTGTTATTCAAAAACATTATTATTTGGATGGGTATGATAATGATATGTAATTAATGTAAATAATAAATATAACATGATAATTATTCTGTATATATGATATATCATCCAATTATATATTATTTTAATATCAATAGAATGATATTGTCGCTCGTGCATACGTACGGACTACCGTCTCCATGAACGCGATGAGATTCATTCCCCATCATATCCATGCAATTATAATTCTCATTTTATGAATAAAAATAATGTTTATGGACTTGATATCATTCTGGATATGAATAAGATAAAACCTATCCATAACAAACACGGATTATGTAACAAAACATATAAAAGAAAACGAGTAAGTTAACACCCGAAACGATGATAATACTAAGATATTATTAACAAATCAATGTTAAAAGATCATATATGATATAATATTAGTGTATATGATTATTGTATAATTTAATAAAAATTATTTCACCATTATACAGGAGTTTAACCTACCCTCAACCAAGAAAAAGTACAAGGTAAGAGTTTATTTCCCTATCTCTTCATTATCTGAGGTTGTTTATATGTAATTATCAACTGGGACCTCTTTATCATCCACATCTATGTTTCTTAAAAATGTTTTTAAAAACATTCTTACTATTTTAAAGAATATGGTTTAAAGTCATTTATACCCTTGTTTTAATTTTTATAAGAAGTTTATAAAGGAATCTTTCCATCGTTTTCCAAACAAGGTCCTTTTTAACCTTTTCGACAAAATTAAGGTAAGAATGTTTTTTAACGTATACGGAGGGTGCGGCAATTTTCTGCCATTATAAAATTGTCGAAGCTTCCCTTACAAGATTATAAGAATATTTTTAAAGTAAATGTTTTATTTTATAATTATGTGACATTTAAATAATTTCAAAATGAATATTTTAAGAATTTGTGAAAGGTACTCTTTATCAAGATCATAATTTTAAATGTTTTAAAGATTTATTTTTCTAAATATTTTTAATTATTGTCCATATTTTCAAAATGATTTTAAGGATTTATTTATATGGAAATGAATGTTTTGAAATGATATTTATTTTCAAATTTTTCAAAGTGGTATGGGACAATTTGATTCAAAAATTTATTTTAAATTACTTCCTTTATAAATGTGTGACTTTTAAATGATTTAAAAAAAAGATATATTTCTCTCAAATAGTTTTGATTTCATCTATGTCAACATCCTTTGATGGATTTAATCTTATTTGAAGCTGATTTTTTATGATACAAAACTTCCATATTGTATTAAAGGTTTTGTGATATGTTTGACTGTGGATGTGTTATTTTTATACCATTCATGGTTTATGGAGAAAGTATTGACATTTCGTATGATAGTTTTAATACAAGTGTTTATGTTATGTTTAAACCTGTTCATATGAGGAATTAATTGGACTTATTAAGTGATGGGTGGAGCCTGCTATACCTCCTCGATGCATCGGTAGGTCTGATGAGACAAACTAGTGTCTTTGCATGAGGCCTTGACAAAATCTTATTTGTAGTCTTGGCACGAGGCCTTGGATACGTGGTTATGATAGTCTGGAATTATGCATTCCATCATTATGAAAGTGGTTATTGATATTTCATGTGATTATTATATTAGTATAATATCCATGTGAATAAGTAAATGGCATTATTTCATTTTATTTTTTCCATATTATGCTAAATTTCATGTTTAAAAGGCTTTTGTTTTAGTTATACATTGCCTTAAATGTTTATTCATATTTATGAAAGTTTCAGCTATATTGTTATCCTTACTGGGCATCTGAGCTCACCCCTTTCTATGTTTTATTTTTCCTAGGATGTGAAGAAGTATTTTAGGAATGACCTGCAGGGATAGTATGAGGGGATATGAGTGTGGACTATGGAGACTATGTTGTTTTAGTTTTCATTTTATGATGTAATGTAAACTTTATGAATGTATCTAGTGTTTCATGGATACTAAACTAATCGGAATTTTGAGACTTGATCTTTTTTGACCATGACAATGTTATGTAGTAATTCACTGACTCTAGGTAACTGGGGTCGGGGCGTTACAGTTGGTATCAGAGGAAGTTTAGTACAAACCTCTGATTAGAGCACATAGACCTAAGATAGACTTTGAGGATTAGTATAGAATAACTTTCTAGAATTTTGGTATTGTAAATATTTTGTGAGTTTTCTGAGAAATACACCCCTGTCTGGATACGAGTAGGTAGAGGCGGCTCTTGTACATATGTACCTAGGGGTAATTCCCAAAAAACCACTTTGATCTAGAATCAAATGGGAACTGGTGCACGAAAACGGTCTTTGCTGCACTCTTGGTTACGAAACTCCCGGGGGATATGCTTAGTATAATTCTCATTTTCATTACAAACCATTATGAAGGGATTGTGAGTATATAATTACTCAAAGAAAACATTTTTATGATTATGGATTATATCCATAAACTATTCAATTTATGTTAGGTATTTTACAAGTTTGGAATTATTCATTGCTATTCATAAACTGATCTAGTTCATGCTATTGTATAGAAATGGCGCCCAGTAGAAGGAATGTGAACTCTAGCAATACGTATGATACAAAGAGTAAGAAGGATCATATATTTCATGGTATTAGGCTAACATTTATAAGGGAAATAGTCTCCCATGTATTCTCAACATATGAAGAAATAGTATCATGTGTTAATAAGATAAGTAAATAATTCTCCGAGTCCTATGGATTTGAAGGGAAGAAAGAGAAGAAAAGAATGGAAGAGAGAAAGATGGATAAAGGGAAGAGGGAAAAGAAGAATTTTCCTATATGTGATAACTGTGGGAAGAAACACCCTAGAACTTTCCTGAGGGGAATGAGAGTTTGTTAGAAGTGTGGACAAAAATGACACCATGTACGTGACTGCAAGGGTAAGAAAAAGGTTTGAAATATATAATGCTTCATTTACAAGGAGTTGGGACACCACTACACGAATCAATGTCTCATTCATAACACTATACTGAAAATGATGTTATTGGACAATAATCAAGTTATGATACTACCACATATGAGGAGGAATCATTTGAGTTCTTATGTTGTTATTAGGGAATTATGTCATTTGAGTGTTGTATCAACAATGTACTGGTTATAATAATTATGGAGTATATAAGGATTGTACTGTAGTACTATTTCATTAAGGACTTGATATTGTGTGGAACCAAGAAAAGTGAAACAATATCAGGTTAAATTTTTGGAAAATTTATGGTTGATAGAAAGATAAACCATATTATAGTTCGGATACTGAGGTAGTGATTTTGGAATAATACATGATTGATTTGGATAAATTATATTGGATATTCTTGATTAAATTGTAACTGATTAATGATTTGTATATTCCGTATTTATTGGAGTTTACAACATTTTTGGATAGAAGGAATATATCTAGTAATCTATAAGGAATAAGGTGCCGTGAATGTAATCAATAAGGTTTTATGGTAATTCAGGATGTTGTAGTGTTTTAAAAGAATACATGATGAAGGTGTTCACATGTTATTATGTGGAAAAAAGGATCTTCATTGTGTTTACCTTCCTTATAAATTTTGGACTGTGAGTTTAGACAGAAGTATTTTAGATAATTCTAGTTTGAGATTATTTTTGGATTGCCATAAAAGGACAACCCAGAGGTTGGGCGGCAACCCGTCGTGTCCGGCAAGGCCACGAGACTTGAACCCACAACCGAAGGGCGAAACAGTGTATCACCTACCACTGGAACACGTGATGTCATGGATTGAATAATGTAGACTTTTTTAAAAAACAAATTCAGGTAGATGAATTATAAATTCATTTTTTTAACCCTATACAAAGAGAATAAATAGAATATTATTTTTAAGTTATATTATCTTTTAGAGTGAAAGATGAGTTTTTGGTAGAAATTAGTTAAAGGATGGGACTCTACTTGTCAAGTATATATTTTTATTCTTCTCTTATTATATGAATAAATTAATCCTTATACTTTAGTGAAGGGATCTTAAAACAAATAAATGTGTTATCTTAATACCATATGTTATGTTGAACCGATGGTATTTTAAATCATCATATATTGATGAATTTAAGGCCCTCAATTTTACACTTGTTTGTGATTGATTATAAGGCCCCAACATTAAACCTTACTTAATCTTGAGTTATTACAAGATTACACATTGAAGATCTTTTCAGGTTTAGAGTTTTAGAGAATTAGATCATAAAACATACATTACATTCCACATTTAAACAAAGTGGTTACATAAAAGATGGTATTCATTTTTTTCTCATCAATAGAAACATATTTAAAAATAAATCTTGGATTCTTTCTTGAAACTTCCTTGACACTATCATAATATCATGTACCTTTCCCTTGACCTGTGAAAAACATTTCAAAAACTTAGTATGAGCATAAAAAGCTCAGTAAGGGTTATAATAATATGGAAAGGAAACATGAGTTCATATATATATAAGAATTAAATCATACTTTACCCGTAAAACATAGGCACTTTAACATACCTCATCAAATCATGAATAAATCATAGAAATTATAAGACATAAAGGTAACTTGAGTCATTCATAACATTCTTACGTAGGGAGTAACCCTCTTGGTTACGTTTGGAAAACCCACCACAGTATATTCCCTAAATCTCTTAAAAGAAACCTTAAAGTTTCACTCAATCGCGTTACCCAATGAATTGGAGAGCTATATCGGGCTCACCCACCCTTAGTTTATCACGGAACCACCCGTCTTCATAATAATGCCCAAGAACCATAGCATAATCGTATCACATAAAACATGCATAAAGGAAACATAACATTTCCACATTTTAATCACAAGATATCAATACAAAACATTGATAAAAAAATTATGAAAACCATTTTAAATACCAAAATGAAATAAAAGTAAAACATGGTATTTATTTTTCTTATAAAAAGAAGGTATGAGAGGAAGCCGAAACTCAAATAATGGTCACGGCGGTGGAGAAGACGTTGTCGCCGCATACGTACGACAAAAACATTCCCTTTTTTCGTTTAGTAAATGCTTCATATAAAAAGATTCCTTTTTTGATAAACGTAAAAGTCAAAGGGGTTTATACACCGTATAAAAGAAAGTTGTGTATAAAACAAAATATGCCTCAATGAAAGGAGATTGAGACGAAGTCCCATACAAAGACAGTATCCTTGGATTAAGGATAAATCAATTACATAATTATGTGTGACAAATGAATACACAAAATATAAGTGGGTATTAAGTGTAAAACAAACAGAGGACATTGACACATAATCATAGAATGATCTATTCATGTAGTACAAGTTTATCCCAAAGAATCAAAATTTGGCTAAGAAGTTCCCTTGCAAAAATTCGACAGCCTAACGACGTCACTTCAAAATTCAGAAAAAGAGTTGAGAAGGATAAAAAGGGTATCTCATCTATTGGACATAAAATTTACATCAATAAGGATATATAAGAACATATCCCAACATAAGAGTATGTGAATTAAAAGACATAACAAAATAAGTCTTTTAAAAAGAGGAGGGTGAAAGGTTCCCTTACCAACATGGGTATCTTTCGAAACATACACCCCATGAAATAAGGACAATACAATATTGATGTAAATACTCATAAATGAAAGTGTATTACACAATGAGTAAAATAATGGGAAATAAATAAACCACTCAAAGGAAATTGTGGCAAATGTAGCATAAATCTCATGGGAATAAAAGTGAGATGAAAAATCCCTTACAAAAACTCGGCAGCCTAACGACAGCTCATAAAACTTACAAAAATGGATTGATAAGATCAAATCGGGTCTCTCATCATATTAACATAATGTTTAATGGAAGATGAATATAAAATAACATCCCCAAACATAACAAAGAGGAGATTAAAATAAGTGACATAAAGGAGAGTACTTAAAAAGAAAGAGAGAGGTTAGATCTCTTACGAAAATTCGGCAGCCTAACGGCGCCACACAAAAATTCCAAAATGGATTGATGATAGAGAATAGGGTCTCTCATCATATGAACATAAAAATTACAGTAAGATTAATATAAAATAACATCCCAATAACAAGAAATATGAGCTTTAAAAGGAATGACATAAAAGAGTGTACTTAAAAAGAAAGGGAGGAGTAAGATCCCTTACCTCAAGTCCGACTTGTCTTGTTCGTTTCTATATATTACTTAATAATAAACTTGAGTTAATTTTTACTTTATTAAGAACCTTTTTCAAGTTCATTATTACTTTTATATCACTTATTACCATGTCATAAACATTATGTAATCATTTAATATAATAATGTTTGTTTTGTCGACATTTGGTTCTTAAGTCGAAAGTGGACTTCTTACAATTACATGTTGTTCATGTGATCAAAGGTTCATTATATCCAGAATGATATTCATGATTTGGGTATCATATATATGATATATATCCAGAATATACACGTATTTATAATATTACATAATCATTTAGGGGTAATAAATGAAATGCACCGTTCATGGAGACGGTAAGCCGTATGTACGCATGGACGCTACTTTCATTTCTATTTTGTATTTTATAGAATAGAATCATAATGATATAAAGGTATATTATAATTCCAGTATAATATAATATATAATACCATTAATTACATCCTTTATACATCCCACATATAGCATTAACGAATCAAATCACTTTGAGGGGGCGGTAGTCTGCACTTCCTAAAATGAAGATATCGTGTTTACTCATAATGGTAACCATAAAGGATATTCCATAAATGAAAAATACAGAAGCTTAAGTAAAAAATAAACATATTATATATAATATATAAATATAGTGACATCTTAATGGCCACCTTTGAAGGTGTTAAAAGAATATGGAACAATCATCGTTTCGTGAGGCAGAAAATCGCCAACCACAGAAACAGTATGTTCTTTAACCATTAGACGAAGGTGTGTGTAACTGTAGCTCTAATAATTATTATAAAAACATCCTAGTATATTGAAGATACTGTATTTGTTACAAAATAAATGAATAAAAAGAGTTTAGGGGGTTGGAGAATCAAAATAAAACAAAAGGACTCAAGTGAATACATTACCTTAAAATCGGGTAACACCCTTTGGTTTGAGTTCAAAGGATTCCTTGGGAAGTCCTCTGCCCAAAGTGAGGCTTAAAGGAGTTATAGAGGGATGTGTAGAGACAAAATTGGCAGGGTTTGGCCGAGCCAAAGACTTTGGAAGTGTGGGTAAGGAGGTAGAGGTGGGGGCCTTTTATAAGAGGAGAGGAGGGGCACCCTTGGAAATTAAAGAAATGTTCCTTTATTTTAAAATGAGTTTCGGATTTAAAAGGTCACACATTGATATAATTCGAGGATAAGTTGATAAGGGTTCTAAATCCACCCATCAAATAGGTTTTGGACATGTGTAGGTCTTAGAATTTACATTATCTTTCCATTTTATTTAAATCGTTGAATAATGAGGTCATCGCTGCATCATAATGATGCCATAAATAATTTAATTTATTTAATGTCTAAAAATTATAAAAAAATAATATGATGTAGTAAATATTTTTTTATTTCTAATGACTATTTATAGTCAAAATTATGACTTGTATAACCCCATGTAAAAATTGTTTTAGTAAAACAACTCATGTTTGTGTCATTTTAATTTTAACTTTAAATAAAAAGGTATTTATGTCATTTTCCAACCAAAGTGGATCCATGGAGTCCACAAGTTTACCCATGGATTGTCTTGGTCGGCCATGACTCATCCAATGAGGGTAGGACATGTTTCTAGGTCATTTCATTTTATTAAAACATTATTCTTACCTTAAACTACACTAATTACCTCTAATCGCGATTAAAAACTTAATAAGTTACTATTCACCAAAAAATTATTTTAATCCCATTGAACCAAATTTTAATTCTTAATGACAAAAATTTATGTTTGATTATTGAAATTAAAAACACAAAGATGGAAAAATTTCATTTAAACAGAAAATCAGTTTTTATAAGTACCACTTAGTGGTTTCACTATTCATCAAAAATTGAAGTTTTTCAGAAAATTACCAAAAATTCACCCTAAGATATATTTGATATTACGAATTCAAAAATGATGTCTATTATAAAAAATTAACAACATATAAGTTGCATTAATTAATTTAATAATTAATCCCCGCTGTCAAAACAAATAGCGTGTTTTTATGAAACAAAATGTATCAAAAGATTGACACTAGTTTAAGTCCGATTTCAAAGTGAAATTAATTCCAACGACCACTATTGGATTAAATTGTAAAAATATATTCTAATTTCACTTTAAAACCAATTCAAAAGATAATATAATCATATAAATAAATTAGATTAAAAAGAGGTTTTGAATTAAAATACAACATTTTCACTATTCATTAAAAATTGAACTTTTTCGGAAAAATAAAAAAAATTTAACAAAGTAAATTTTGATGTCCCGATTCTAAGGAAGAATTTTATTTTGTCAAATATAACACATAAAATTGTCACAAAGTGGATTTAAAAGAGGTTTTCCATCAAAAGGCAGTTAATCGACCTTTTAAAGAATATTAAAATGTTTACACTTAAAATTGGATGCATTCACATTTTTAATCCTCTAACATTTATTGTAAAAAGTAAAAATATTTGAAAAACATATATAATCATTTTTTAGTTAGTTCTATTCATTACCTCTATCACAACAGCTTGGCGTTAACTACCATTTAAAATAATATTATTTTACTATTAGAGTACAACGTAAGATTCCCAAGAAACTCGTTGTTGCGTGTTGGGTACGCCATCGAGCATAGCGTCCCCTTTAAATTTATATTAATATTTTATTCACAAATATGGATAAATGTGAAAATGTCATACTCTTTATTTACCTGGGGTGTTACATCCTTCCACCCTTTTGGGAATTGCGTCCTCGCAATTTTAAAATTGATCTTGGAAACATCCTTGAAAGTCCCACATCGGAACAAGAGTCGGTAAAACAATAATTTTAAAATAAAGAAAGATAATTACAGAGGTCACCCGAGTTAACCCATACTAGGATTCCATGTAGGAAAACATGGAAATGGAGGAGAAAACATAGGGTCATGTTCTGATGGAGAGTGATAGAAAACATGTTTAGGAGAAAGTTAACCACAAGAAAATCACAAACTTGTGATGGGTTAAACGGTATTCGATTCCCCAGTAGGAAAAGTTAATAGACAAAATTTTTGTTTTAAGTTACTTTTTATTGAGGAATATATTCATAAGGAAACATAATCACTTATCATGTTGACTTTCCACTTTTATTATATTCCTTACAAAAACTCATATTTTCTCCAAAAGACGAGTATTTAGGAAGACTTGTTCACATTAAGAGTACTATAATCAACTTCTAGAGAATCACCTAATCCACAAAAGAGAACTATATACTTCACATGTATTTAGACTTTAACCAAAACCAAAACCAAAAAGGTTATTACAAGATCAGATAATCCAGAAAAGGATAACCCTTTATAAAAAGAAAATCTATTCTTAATCTCCAATATTTGTCCAACAAAACCCAAAGTTCAACGAGGACCATTCGATAAACAATTTGTCCATAAAATTCTTCAAAGTAAACCAAACTAATATTGAAACCCAAATATTTGAAGGATTTAGTCACATAGTCTTCCAAGTTAAATCGTAACATTTATCTCCAAACAACATCAGTTGCTCTTAATGTCTCGTATTGAAAAGTAATTAACCTAATCACATATCCTCCATGATAGGTTAATAAATTTCCATAGATAACCCAAAATAAAATTACTCTTAATTCATAAAATCATATAACTAAAAAGAATCAGTCAAACTAACCAGGTACTTCACGTAGTCCAGTGGTAGGCGATAAATACCAGTCGCACTTTGGTTGTGGGTTCGATTCCTGCAGCTTTGTCCGACGCGATGGGTTGTCACACAGTCTACGTGTTGCCCTTTTTCCAAAACTATATAATTCTCAAATCATTCCAAAAAAGAGATAAAATCATCAAAAATAACCATAACATAATTTAAACTCAATTTAATCTCATGCCTTTCACTTACATCATAACATATAGTAACCCATAATTACCTCAAAAGTAAGGATCATATAAACCCAAATTGTTATTTATAACTATGTCCACAAAAGAACAGATAACTATTCCTTGAATAAAATTTTCATATATTAATCATCAGGGTTACACATACTATAAAAAGTCTTCTAATGTTACCCCATCATCAAAAGAGACTTAATACTCTTAAGAATTTCATGATAACTCTTGAAGCCCTTATATGTTGACTTCTTACTCATTCAACATTATACATGATCCATTAACCATTCCTTTCCAACTTATTCTGAAATACTTCTTTCCTACAAAAAAAATCATGAATCATATCCTAAGATTCCAAAATAGGAAAACAAAAGTTATGAAATAATCCATACCTTTGATTGGTCATTGTCAGTTTCTTCATCCTCAATCGGAATGGCATTAGGTATTGGTAAACAAATATTTGTACGATCTTGGTGATCCCATTCACGAAACTTCTTCATAGGACATGTGTTTTCATAATGACCATGCACACCACATTTAAAACATTCAATTGATCCCTCAGAAATAACTTCTTTCCCTTTCCTCTAGTCAACTAGATGCTTCCTTTTTACATGGCAGGTTATTGGTTTATGACCTTCATTTCCACATCTATAGCATATTTGTGTCCCTTTGAAACATTTTCCTAGGTGTTTCTTTCCACATCTTCGACACATAGGTTTTTGAACATACTTACCTTTATGATTATTACCCATAGTTCCGTAGGGATTTGATTCTCGCATATATGTTGCCTTATAGAAATCACCAAGGTTTAGGTGGTCAATCATGACTCCAGATAGTTGGTTGAGGATAAACACAAGAGTTCTTATTGCAGCTCCCATATCATTCAGTTGCTTTCTCAAAAAACTGTCACAGTTTCCTTCACATCCACTGTTACTTTGGTGCCTGCGAGATCCAGCCATTTACTAAAACCAAAAAGATTAATGTGAGTATATCAAAAAAACCATCATGTACTAATGAGGAAGATAAAAACTAAGATATACTTACTCATTCACTTTATTTAAAACTAGGACTCTTTCTGAATTCCTAACCATTATGGTAATGTCAATTATGCTTAAAGAATACCCTAACCTCTAAAGTTATCTAAACCGACCTATGATACCAACTATAAGGCCCCAACCTTAAACCTTACTTAATCTTGAGTTATTACAAGATTACACATTGAGGATCTTTTCAGGTTTAGAGTTTTAGAGAATTAGATCATAAAACTTACATTACATTCCACATTTAAACAAAGTGGTTACATAAAAGATAGTATTCATTTTTCCCATAAATGGAAACATATTTAAAAATAAAGCTTGGATTCTTTCTTGACACTTCCTTGACACTATCATCATATCATGTACCTTTCCCTTGACCTGTGAAAAACATTTCAAAAACTTGGGATGAGCATAAAAATCTCAGTAAGGGTTATAAAAATATGGAAAGGAAACATGAGTTCATATATACATAAGAATGAAATCATACTTTACCCGTAAAACATAGGCACTTTAACATACCTCATGAAATCATGAATAAATCATATAAATTATAAGACATAAAGGTAACTTGAGGCATTCATAACATTCTTACGTAGGGAGTAACCCTCTTGGTTACGTTTGGAATACCCACCACAGTATATTCCCTAAATATCTTCGGAGAAAACTTAATGTTTCACTCCTTCACATTACCCAATGCATTGGAGAGCTATATCGGGCTCACCCACCCTTAGTTTATCACGGAACCACCTGTCTTCATAATAATGCCCAAGAACCATAACATAATCATATCACATAAAACATGCATAAAGGAAACATAACATTTCCACATTTCAATCACAAGATATCAATAAAACACATTGATAAAAACATTATGGAAACCATTTTCAATACCAAAATAAAAGAAAAGTAAAACATGGTATTTATTTTTCTTTTAAAAAGAAGGTATGGCTTGTAGAGGAAGCCGAAACTCAAATAATGGTCACGGTGGCGGAGAAGACGTTGTCGCCGCATACATATGACAAAAACATTCCCTTTTGTCATTTAGTAAACGCTTCGTATAAAAAGATTCCTTTTTGGATAAACGTAAAAGTCAAAGGGGTTTATACACCGTATAAAATAAAGTTGTGTATAAAACAAAATATGCCTTAATGAAAGGAGATTGAGATGAAGTCCCATACAAAGACGGTATCCTTGGATTAAGGATAAATCAATTACATATTTATGTGTGACAAATGAATACACGAAATATAAGTGGGTATTAAGTGTAAAAAAACGAGGAAATTCACACATAATTATAGAATGAGCTATTCATGTAGTACAAGTTTATCCCAAAGAATCAAAATTGGGTTAAGAAGTTCCCTTGCAAAAATTCGACAGCCTAACGACGTCACTTCAAAATTCAGAAAAAGAGTTGATCAAGGATAAAAAGGGTATCTCATCACTTGGACATAAAATTTACATCAATAAGGATATAGAAGAACATATCCCAACATAATAGTATGTGAATTAAAAGACATAACAAAATAAGTCTTTTAAAAAGAGGAGGGTGAAAGGTTCCCTTACCGACATGGGTATCTTTCGAAACATACACCCCGTGAAAGAAGGAAAATACAACATTGATGTAAATACTCATAAATTAAAGTTATTACACAATGAGTAAAATAATGGGCAGTACATAAACCACTCAATGGAAATTGTGGCAAATGTATCATAAATCTCACGGGAATAAAAGTGAGATGAAAAATCCTTTACGAAAACTCGGCAGCCTAACAGCACCACATAAAACTTACAAAAATGGATTGATGAGATCAAATCGGGTCTCTCATCATTTTAACATAAAGTTTAAAGGAAGAGGAATATAAAATAACATCCCCCAACATAACAAAGATGAGCTTAAAAGAAGTGACATAAAGGAGAGTACTTAAAAAGAAAGAGAGAGGTTAGATCTCTTACGAAAATTTGGCAGCCTAACGATGCCACTCAAAAATTACAAAATGGATTGATGAGAGAGAATAGGGTCTCTCATCATATGAAAATAAAAATTACAGTAAGAGTAATATAAAATAACATCCCAATAACAAGAAATATTAGCTTTAAAAGGAATGACATAAAAGAGTGTACTTAAAAAGAAAGAGAGGAGTAAGATCCCTTAACTCAAGTCCGACTTGTCTTGTTAGTTTCTTTATATTCCTGAATAATAAACTTGAGGTAATTTCTACTTTCCTAATAACCTTTTTCAAGTTCATTATTACTTTTATATAACTTATTACCATGTTATAAACATTATGTAATCATTTAAGTTAATAATGTTTGTTTTGTCGACATTTGGTTCTTAAGTCGAAAGTGGACTTCTTACAATTACATGTTGTTCATATGGTCAAAGGTTCATTATATCCAGAATTATATTAATGATTTGGGTATCATATATATCATATATATCCAGAATATACATGTATTTATAATATTACCTAATCATTTAGGGGTAAGAAATGAAATGCACCGTTCATGGAGACGGTAAACCGTACGTATGCATGAACGCTACTTTCATTTCTATTTCGTATTTTATAGAATGGAATCATAATTATATAAAGGTATATTATAATTCCAGTATAATATCATATATAATAACATTAATTACATACTTTATACGTCCCACATATGGCATTAACGAATCAAATCACTTTGAGGGGGCGATAGTCCGCACTTCCTAAAATGAAGATATCGCGTTTACTCACAATGGTTACCATAAAGGATATTCCATAAATGAAAAATACAGAAGCTTAAGTAAAACATAAACATATTATATATAATATATAAATATAGTGACATCTTAATGGCCACCTTTTAAGGTGTTAAAAGAATGTGGAACAATCATCGTTTCGTGAGATATAAAATCGCCAACCACAGAAACAGTATGTTCTTTAACCATTAGACGAAGGTGTGTGTAAGTGTAGCTCGAATACATCTTATAAAAACATCATAGTATATTGAAGATACTGGAGTTGTTACAAAAGAGATGAATAAAAAGAGTTTAGGGGGTTGGAGACGCAAAATAAAACAAAAGGACTCAAGTGAAGACATTACCTTAAAATCGGGTAACACCCTTTGGTTTGAGCTCAAAGGCGTCCTTGGGAAGACGTCTGCCCAAATTGAGGCTTCAAGGAGTTATAGAGGGATGTGTAGAGACAAAATGGTCAGGTGTTGGTCGAGCCAAATACTTTGGAAGTGTGGGTAAGGAGGTAGAGGTGGGGGCCTTTTATAAGAGGAGAGGAGGGGCACCCTTGGAAAGTAAAGAAATATTCCTTTATTTTAAAATGAGTTTAGGATTTAAAAGGTCCCACATTGATATAATTAGAGGCTAAGGTGATAAGGGTTATAAAGCCACCCATCAAATAGGTTTTGGACATGTGTAGGTTTTATAATTTACATTATCTTTCCATTTTATTTAAATCGTTGAATAATGAGGTCATCACTGCATCATCATGATGTCATAAATAATTTAATTTATTTAATGTCTAAAAATTATAAAAAAAACACTATGATGTAGTAAATCTTTTTATCTTTACAATGAATAGTTATAGTAAAAATTATGACTTGTATAAACCCATGTAAAAATTGTTTTAGTGAAACAACTCATGTTTGTGTCATTTTAATTTTAACTTTAAATAAAAAGGTATTTATGTCATTTTCCAACCA
Source organism: Viscum album (assembly GCA_963277665.1). Lineage (NCBI taxonomy): Eukaryota > Viridiplantae > Streptophyta > Magnoliopsida > Santalales > Viscaceae > Viscum > Viscum album. The sequence goes on along the minus strand of OY728155.1, from coordinate 855,349,271 downwards.
AAGTGGATCCATGGGGTCCCCAAGTTGACCCATGGATTTTCTGGATCGGCCATGACTCATCCAATGAGGGTAGGACATGTTTCTAGGTCATTTCATTTTATTAAAACATTATTCTTACCTTAAACTACACTAATTACCACTAATCGCGATTAAAAACTTAATAAGTTACTATTCACCAAAAAATTATTTTAATCCCATTGAACCACATTTTAATTCTTAATTATAACCATGTATGTTGGATTTTTGAAATTCAAATCACAAAGATGGCAAAATTTCATTTAAACAGAAAATCAGTTTTTATAAGTACCACTTAGTGGTTTCACTATTCATCAAAAATTAATGTTTTTCAGAAAATTACCAAAACTTCACCCTAAGATATATTAGATATTATGAATTCAAAAATGATTTCTATTTTACAAAATTCAAAACATATAAGTTTCATTAATTAATTTAATAATTAATTCCTGCTGTCAAAACAAATAGCGTGTTTTTATGAAACAAAATGTATCAAAAGATTGACACTAGTTTAAGTCCGATTTCAAAGTGAAATTAATTTCAACGACCACTATTGGATTAAATGGTAAAAATATATTCTAATTTAACTTTAAAACCAATTAGAAAGATAATATAACCATATAAATAAATTAGATTAAAAAGAGGTTTTGAATTAAAATACAACATTGTTCACTATTCATTAAAAATTGAACTTTTTCGGAAAAATACCAAAAATTTACACAAAGTAAATTTTGATGTCCCGATTCTAAAGAAGAATTTTATTTTGTCAAATATAACACATAAAATTGTCACAAAGTGGATTTAAAAGAGGTTCGCCATCAGAAGGCGGTTAATCGGCCTTTTAAAGAATATTAGAATGTTTACGCTTAAAATTGGTTTCATTCAAATTTTTAATCCTATAACATTTATTGTAAAAAGTAAAAATATTTGACAAACATATATAATAATTTTTTAGTTAGTTCTATTCATTCCCGCCATCACAACAGCTAGGCATTAACTACTATTTAAAATAATATTATTTTATTATTAGAGTGCAACGTAAGATTCCCAAGAAACTCGTTGTTGCGTGTTGGGTACGCCATCGAGCATAGAGTCCCCTTTAAATTTATATTAATATTTTATTAACAAATATGGATAAATGTGAAAATGTCATACTCTTTATTTACCTGGGGTGTTACATTGATGACCTCAATCACCACCTATAAATATTTACGTTTTCCCTCAAATTATGTGTCTCTAATTTCCACTAATGTTCTCCAAATCGAGATCATAATTTGGTGGTGACCCTTTCATTTCTCTTTTCCTCTTATTAAGACTAAATTTTATTAACCCAATTTCTGATGTGGGTTTTCCCACAAAGATATTTTCTATTTTCAACCTTTTATTTTTGAAGAACAATTTGAAATTGAGAGGATGCAATTTATTAAAGGAGGGGAGAATGTAACACCCCAAACATCCATCGTACGTTTTCCTTTTAATAATGCAATAGCTTGCATTGTACGCAACGTCGAGATTCTAACAAACCGTGACCAATCAAAGTAGTCGTTATGAATAGTTATACCCACTTTTTTAAATTTTATAAATTTTATCTCTCCAAATGGACTTCATTTTTGGATTCGGAATATTGAAATTATCCTAGGGTAAAATTTTGGTACTTTTTGGATAACTTTTATATTTTGATGAATAGTGAAAATTACTAAATTTTAATTAAAAACAACTTTTTTAATCAAAATAATTAATTGTAATAAATTATGAATTTGAGTGGTTTTAAAGTATATTTAGAATATATTTTTATAATTTAATACAATTTTGGTCATTGTGCATAATTTCACATTTAAACCAGACATAAACAACTGTCAATCTTTTGATAGCTATTATCTCTTAAAAACACGCTTTTTGTTTTAACAACGAGAATTAATTTTAAATTAATTTCTGCCACTTATGTGTTTTTAATTTTGAAATATAGATTCCATATTTAAAATCATGATGTACAAATTGTGTAAATAGGTAACTTTTATTTTTAGACATTTTGAATAATTATTTCGGTAAATATTATATTTACCATGGTTAAAGGGTAAATCCGGTAAATAAGGGTAAAAAATAGTTTTATGATAACATTAATTTATCCTAAAACGTGTCCTATTCCTATTGGTTGATACATTCCCAACCATGGGCATCTTTGGGTTTATTTTGGGACCCCATGGAGCCACTTTTAGGTGATAAGGACACTTTATATTAATTAAGTTAAAGTAAATACAAAAATGACATACGCATATATCTTTTAGCAAAACAATTTTTACATAGGGTTATATATGTTCTATTTTCGACTATAAATATTAATTAGAAATCTGAAAATATTTCCTTCATAATGTTATTTTATTTATAATTTTTAGACATTGAATAATTAAATTTATTTATGACACAATAATGATGCAATATTTTCCTTATTAATGAATGAATCAAACAATTGGTATTATAATTGTTAAAAATAAATATAATTTGATAGTTTTGATGACATAAAGAAATTTTATTGGTTAATATGACATGTTAGTATTGATTAAATGATGTTTTTTTGAATTAATAAAGTTTTAATGACATAAAAAAATATAAATTATTAAATATTGTCAAAATTGACATAAATGAGTTTTTAAAACAAGTATTATATTATTAATTGATATTCTATTCCTAAAAATATAAGGTTTGGACAAAGGACTTATATAATGATATATGTATCATTAATGGAACACTTGGGGGTCTCTTGGATGTATATAGTAAGTTTATTAACTATATAATATAAAAATTCAACGTGACATGGTAAATATCAATCTAATTAACTAAGAGTTAAAACTAAAAGATACGGTTAATATAATGACCCAAACCTATCTAAAATATATTGGTTGATTGGATTTCAACCCATTAAACCATTAGACTTTTAATAATACACTTTATAACAATTAGAAAGAGAACATGATTTTATTATAAATTAAAACTTTAAGTTTTTTCTAAAGATCCCTCCTCCCCCTTATAAAAGGACACAACTTATAACCAATTATTCACACCTTCAAAGCCTTTTTATTCAGCCAAACCCTGCCCAAATACTCTCTCAACTTATATCACTTCAACCTAGAGGCCTTAGTTTGATCACAAATCCAACATAAGGATCCCTTTTGATCAAATCAATAGGAAGAGCCAACATAAGGATCCCTTTTGATCAAATCAATAGGAAGAACCTGAAGAAGAGGTAATGTTTTCACCACCCTTTTTCAAGTTCCTTTCTTCTTCAACTTCTTCTTTATTTGTTTTTTAATTTCTTAAATAATAACTCCATTATATTATATATACTGTGATGTTATTATAAATATGGTACAACCATATTCATTATTATATCCATCCTTTGAATGACATGTCACCATACGCGCGTACGTACGGCTTACCGTCTCCACGTCGTGGTATAATTGTTATTCAAAAACATTATTATTTGGATGGGCATGATAATGATATGTAATTTATGTAAATAATAAATATAACATGATACTTATTCTTTATATATGATATAACATCAAATTATATATTATTTTAATATCAAAAGAATGATATTGTCGCTCGTGCGTACGTACGGACTACCTTCTCCACGAACGCGATGAGATTAATTCCCCATCGTATCCATGCAATTATAATTCTCATCTGATGATTAAAAATAATTTTTAAGGACTTGATATAATTCTGGATATGAATATGATACAACCTATCCATAAAAAACTTGGCTTATGTAACAAAACATATAAATGAAAACGAGTAAATTAACAACCGAAATGACAATAATACTAAGATATTATTAACAAATAAATGTTAAAAGATCATATATGATATCATATTAATGTATATGATCCTTTTATAATTTAATAAAAATTCTTTCACCATTATACAGGAGGTTAACCTAACCTCAACCAAGGAAAAGTACAAGGTAAGGGTTTATTTCACAATATCTTCATTATCCGAGGTTGTTTATACATAATTATCAACTGGGACCTCTTTATCATCCATATCAATGTTTCATAAAAATGTTTTTCAAAAAATTCTTAATATTTTACAGAATATGGGTTAAATTCATTTACAACTTTGTTTTACTTTTTATATGAATTTTATAAAGGAATCTTTCCGTTGTTTTCCAAACAAGATCCTTTTTAACCTTTTCGACAGAATTAAGGTAAGAATGTTTTTTTAATGTATACGGCGGGTGCGAAAATTTTCCACCATTATAAAATCGTCGAAGCTCCCATTACAAGATTATAAGAATATTTTGAAAGTAAATATTTTATTTTATAATTAGTTGACCTTTAAATGATTTCAAAATGAATATTTTAAGAATTTTTGAAAGGTACTCTTTATCAAGATCATAATTTTAAATGTTTTAAAGATTTATCTTTCTAAATATTTTTAATTATTTTCCATATTTTTGAAATGATTTTAAGGATTTATTTATATGCAAATGAATGTTTTTGAAATGATATTTATTTTCAAATGTTTCAAAGTGGTATGGGACACTTTTATTCAAAAATTTATTTTAAATTACTTCCTTTATAAATGTGTGACTTTTCAATGATTTCAAAAAAAGAGATATTTCTCTCAAATAGTTTTGATTTCATCTATGTCAACATACATTGATGGATTTAAGCTTATTTGAAGTTGATTTATTGTGATACAAAACTTTCATATTGTATTTAAGGTTTTATGATATGTTTGACAATGGATGTGTTATTTTTATACCATTCATGGTTTATGAAGAAAGTATTGACCTTTCGTATGATAGTTTTAATATGAATGTTTCTATTATGTTTAAACCTATTCATATGAGGAATGAATTGGACTTAGTAAGTGATTGGTGGAGCCTTCTATAGCACTTCAATGCATCGGTAGGTCTCATGAGACAAACTAGTGTATTGGCATGAGGTCTTGACAAAATCTTATTTGTAGTCTTGGCACGAGGCCTTGGCTACAAGGTTATGATAGTATCTCATTATGCATTCCATAATTATGAAATTGGTTTTTGATATTTCATGTGATTATTCGATTATTAAAATATCCATGTTAATAAGTAAATGGAATTATTTCATTTCATTTCTGCCATATTATGTTGAAGTTCAAGTTTAAAAGGATTTTGTTTTAGTTATACATTGCCTTAAATGTTTATGCTTATTTATTAAAGTTTCTACTATATTGTTATCCTTACTGGGAATTTGAGATCACCCCTTTCTATGTTTTATTTTTCCCAGGATGTGAAAAAGTATTTTATGAATGATCTGCAGGGATAGTATGAGGGGATATGAGTGTGGACTATGGAGATTATGTTTTTGTAGTTTTCATTTTATGATGTAATGTAAACTTTATGAATGTATCTAGTGTTTCCCAGGCTACTAAACTAATCGGCCTTTTGAGACATGATCTTTTGCGATCGTGCCAATGTTATGTAATAATGCACCGACTTTGGGTAACTGTGGTCAGGGCGTTACAAAAATGATAATATTTATCATTTTTATTTATATGCACTAAATTATAGTTTGAAAGTGTAAATAATTCACATAAAATCATAGTGGTATTAAATTACTACTTCTTATAAAAAAATCTTTGAAAATAGATATTTTCCATTATATAAAATAATCATAAATAATTAAAAATAATAATAATAATTAATCCATTTAAATATAAATTTGAAAAAACATTGTAATATACATAAAATCATAACACTGAAAAACGAGGTTTTAAACAATTATTTTTGGCTTTTAATAAATTAATTCTACGTTATATAATAAGGATTTTAAGGAAAATTAACATGGAAAGTTTTTTTTGAAAATTAATATAAGAATAAACCGTACAAAATTAAAATTAAACTATAATTTAACATTATAATTTGGAATTATTATTTTAAAAATAATTTATTTTTGTACATAAAATTGTAATATCTATTTTTTTGGAAAATATAATTCACACTATAATAGTTGAATACATATATTCCTTACATTAAATCATAGTTTCAAAAATATAAATAATTTTCAAAATATAATATTTTGTTAAAATAAAATGTTTTTCCATTACTAAAATTGGTTTTGGAAAAAAATACATGGGAAGAGTTTACAAAGAATAATTTTTTGAATATTGTATTAAAAATAGAATATCCTTACCTAATATTGAAAATTGAATTCTACTAGGCTTTTTTGCTTGAAAATATATTTCTAAACATCCCTCTCCCTCTCCATATCATGCTATCTCATTTTTAGATGTTTTTTGGTAGGGTTTTGATGAATGATCAATGAAATTTAAAGTTTTAGTTTAGATATCCATACTAAAACTGAACATATATATATTATCAATTAAGAGTGTTGGGTACGATTTCATATGAATTCAGATCCATTTTTATGATCTAGTATCCTTTAAAAATTAGAATTACATACCATAGAAGGAAAAACATTGTTACACTTATTTATTATATTATTTACATTCATCTAAACATCGTGGATTTCAGATATAATATAGACTCAAATCATATTTCATATTATAAAAATAAATCAGTGAAACCCAGACTACACTAACACACTAGTTTCTAGAATCTAGAGCAATACTTACTGTTGGATTACTATTATCCACATCTTATTTTATTAGTTGTTCTTAGTCACTGCCATTGGTGAGGTCAAAGGCAACCCTAGAATAAAATCATCCATGTGATGACACAGATTGAAAGATGAAGGTGACACATATGCGGTAGTTATGCAGGTTCATGAGTGACTCTATGCTATATGGTTTAGTTATCAATTGAAATATGGAAGGTAGTGCTTTTCTTTGATTGTGGTCATGTTACAGAGGGCTGGTGGGGTGGATCATGGAGGAGGATGACAAACCACCTATTTCGTATCTCTATATATATGTTTTTGTTTTTCCTTATTATATAACACACACAAATATATATAAAAACATATATATATATATATATATAAACACACACATATATATATGAATTAATTTATATTTATCTATTTACATATGTATATATACACAATCCAAGATTTAATAATTTAATCTCCAATGTGTAATTAATAATTTATTTGTAACTATTGATATTAAAACATTATATATATTTGAATGTAAAAATGATTATGTATCTACATACCTAATTTTATCATGGTACAACTTTTAATTATTGTAAATAAATTATATTTAAATTCAGTTAATATTTTACTACACATAATTTTGTTAGTATTTGGAAAACAATAATTTTCTTTGAAATTTTTACATGATATATATATATATATACATGTTCATTATATTATGATCAATAGTTGAAAATATATTTCAATTTAATTTATTACATTACCATTTTTTATTCATCTTTTAATATTATTATAATCACTATTATTATATATATTATCTCATATATATATATATATATATAATTATATATGTATTTATAAATATAATGTAAATAAGTTCATATATATATATATATTGTGCATAAAACAAATATTTTATAATCCCATCTTTATAAATAATGTAATAAGGATTTGGTCCCACGTGTATATATATATGTACGTATATAAAATAACATTTTTTATATTATGTACACATATATATACATATATTTAAATATGCATTTCAGGTGTCATAGTAGTATACTAATTTCAAATTAATATTATATTAGTAAAACAATGTATTTGGTTCCATGATTTAAATAATATATGTCTATATTTTTTTAAATTAATATTTTTATAATTTATTCAATTATATCTATAATATACAATGAAATCAAAAAATTGAAAAAAACATTCTATATGAAAATCCCAGGGCATTACACCTTCAACCCCAATCCTTGGTGTAATTCCATTATTCACAATGTGATCTATGCCTTTAACAAAAATCTTAAACAAAACATCAATTTTTCACATTCCTTAACTGTCTAAACATCCTCCTAACATAAAACCACCTTGGAATCATAGAGAAATAAATAGGAGAAGTTGGAACAATAAATTACATTCATCTAAAATGATTTTCATATTAAAAAGTATAAACTAAACCATGCAAGGAATCTTATGTACAAAAATTATTAAAATTTTATAAGATGCATCTCAAAAACATACATCCACATCAATAAATGAATAAAAAACTCCTATGTGGTGGAACTACTCCAATATAGTTTGAATAAAATAAAACATCTAAATATAATGATAAATAAATGATTCAAAATATCTTTATATATTGATAATGTATCTATGTCTCACTATAAAATGCACACATCCCCAAGAAACCATGCTTCCACAAGATGTTAAAGAAGGAAATTATATTCCTGTGTAAATCCTTCTCCTAGAGATCTAAAATATGAATGACATACATTATAGACATTACATCATCCAAAATTTAGAACTATCCAAAATTGATTATTCATGAGTTATAATGATGATAATGTTGAATCTATGAAACATAGATATCTTAAAGAATATGATTTATTTACTATGGAAGAGAGACATAACATTACCCCTACCGAACATGATATAACACATCCAAATACAAAAAAATAGAGGGGAAATATTACTTCATGATGGCCATGATGATTGAACTCATACTCCAACGATATCAACCTATGAACAACACAAGACATCTGTTGGTCTTGTGAATCATTCTTCTACTCTCATGTCACATAGTCCTTGGAAAACAATAATTAAAATAAATTTTATGATTTACTAACTCTATTACCTCAATCTTGCACAATTTAGATTTGTAGGATCATATATAAAATCCCTCAAATGGATCCATATTGATATAATATTGATTTCTATACTTTACAAAAATGAATGGAAAATTAAACTTTCAATTAAAATCATAAATAAAAAACACATATGGATCATCAACTATACCACACCATCCATCTATGGATAAATTGTTTTTCTATAACATAACTGAGATCCAATATTCTTTATCATCCCTTTCATACTAGTAAGGTAAGATGATGATCTTGATTAGACACAAGAATTATCAAAATCTCCTTGGAGAGAAACAATCTATACCATATATAGATATTACAAGTATTTCACAAAAAATGACTCCTTCATCTATATGAAATTATATTACATCATCATCAATCAATAATTATCCAGATAATATTAAACCATCAATAAAATTTAGGAAAACCAGTAGTGAAATACAATAATATATCCACCCATTTCAATCAATGATCATTCAATTGATTTAACAAACCATTGAAAACATGATTCTACTCCTTTATCTTCTCATAATTCATACACCAACAAAGAAACTCATCCAACATTTTCTCTGTCTAGATAAATCATCACTAAACCCTTAAAAATCTATATATCTTCATTATATCATGAATCTTTACTAGTTGTGTGCTTTGAATGTCATGAATAATCACCAGTTACACCAACAATGTGAAAAATATATTTTTATGAATCAAAACCCAACATTGATAATTTTCAGAGCAACCCTCATGATATTCATCATAGATAAACCAATCGCATAAAAAATTAACAATAAATTCTCCCAGTTAATAATCTTCCACTGGTTTTATGAAGGATAACTGAACTATCATTTGATAAATTAAACCATTATCCTTAACTTCCACTATATCAATATATAATGAAACATGATTCCTTATCATCCTTCATACATATACTAACACATGAACACTATTACCGTGAAAAAAATTGTTTAGTTCATTATCTACCCAATTTATCTTACCTATATTATAATAAGAACTTTATGACATAATAATAAATTAATTCCAAGAATAATTTCTGATAAAAAAGGAAATATTACTTATAGATGATATTCATTATGATCTTATGATCTATAATGAAAAAAAAATTCACATGTATGGTAATGCATCCATAGATTAAGATAAAAAACTACTAATTATTATTAAAGATAAATAGTAGCATAGTAATGTTAAATGGGGTATAATTATTAATTCCTAAGGTACATTAATGTTGTGAGAACCACTGAGAAGGGGGATGTGGGTTAAATTACTTGTGAACTTTTTCAATTTCAAAATCACTAAAATTAAACTCGAAAACTTGTTATAGGTGTTATCACTATCAAATTTCTTCAACAAACTCACAAGTATACAATGACAAGAAAATAAATAAAGGAACATAACATTTACAAGGTTTGACCTATATGTGAGAACTTAAATCATTTCCATGCTGAATCCCATTGGTACATCCAATTTTAATAATAATAAGAAAATAGAATATGATGATCAAACTCCCATTAGAATCCTTTTCTCTCATGATAACAATTATTTTACTAACTTAATTCTATTAAAAATCATTTAATCATGATTAATAACAAAACAATGATGAGAACATTTCTATAGATGCACTGTATATTCATTTTGCATATTAATCAATTCTCAATCATTCGATAGGTGTCTATCTAGTAGTAGTTTATGCAGTATCTATAATTGAAATGACCCAATTTATGATTTATGGATTATTTTATATTTCATATCTCATATATACAATAAAAAAATTGATAAATAATTCATATCAACTTCATCTTGTTAAAAATTTCTTTAAAAATTCGTGTATTGTTTCTTCGAACCCCTTCAGGTAAGTTTGTTTTGATGAATTCATATGAACCACTTCATCTAGTTATATCTTTTTAACCACCCTTAAATAGATTCTATTTGACCAGTTCTCATTATAAGAATTATAAATCCATTAAACTTAAGGAATTTATATCCAATAAATCAACATTTCATTGTATGTTTACATTGCCTCTTATTAAATTCACATAAATGTTCATCTAGTGACACTGGGAATGGTTTTCTGATGTTTTTCCATTCAATGGATATTCAAATTAAGGAAATTATATTTTGGATTTTACATAGTATCAAACTATGTAAATTCTCATTGTTAAACACCATAAAACATGTAATAAATCATTTCAAAATTAAACATCATACAAACTATCTATCATGAAACTTTAATTGTTAAAGATTACTGACAATATTGTTGAAAATTTTAAACAAATCTATCAAAAACGACATTGCACATCTAATTAAAACATTAAATTTCTTCTCTCACTCTATTTTAATCATTTTAAAATTTTAATTCCTACACTTTGTACATATGTGTACAAAAAAAGAAACATCATCTTTTTGAAAATCATTATTTGTATTATAAACTGTATTTTGTCTGGTCTATTTTACCAGTTTAATTTTTCACTATACTTCAATTAACCTTATGTATTGCACATTATATCATTAAAAATGGATAATATGATTTACCCTTATTCATGATTGTTTCAACCTTACACAGACTTCAAAATATAACATGCACCTTTATTGAAAATAAAGATATAACATTGTGCAACTTTTGTTCGATAATGATTTGTGTGGTCCTTATATTATACTACGTTTTTTATGTTTCGAAAATATGTCTAATGAATTATGTTTAATGAAATGAATCTGGTAATTTATTGAGCACTCTGTATACCCCCATGAATCTATATTTCTTCATATTTGTACTTTATTTGGTAAAATAATTCTGGAAATCAATGTCTAGTGTCAAAGTTGTACCTAAAAACTGCCGCCATTTGAAAAATATTTGTCTTCTTACCTTCCATACTATGATCTATGTGTGAAAACCATGATCTACCCATATTGAAAACTATATTGGATCATGATTTTTTATGATATTGTAAGAATTCAAAAACTATATAACATCATCTGATATTAAAAAATTATTCTATTAAATTTTAGGAAACTTATGTCATAATCTCTAGAAATATCATAAGAAAAACATTATATTAACTATAAAAAACTTATTTACCACATTTTTAAAAAAATATTAAAAAATAATAATTTTACTGAAATTATAATTTTTTTTATGAAAACATATCAATGTATCTTCAATATCAACATTTTGTTTTTTGGAAACATTCATAAACATAAATTAACAACAAAATTTTTTTCACAACTCATTTTTTTAACATTTGACAACACTTCTCAACATTTTATCAAAATAAAATTCACAATGAGAGTTTCATGACACTACACTGACAGATAATGTAATTTTTTTAAAGAATTACATACCTAAATTAAAATAATTTTTTTCCATGTTAAGATAAACTCACCCTTAATTTTACCTTTTCCTTAAATTTTCTTCTCTCCCCTTTTTTAGATAAAAACAACATCATGTTCATATAAAAATGAGTATAAATTATTATTACGAAGATTTACCATCTCTTTCTTATTTAAATAAAGTCCAGTGATTGGTGGGGGTACTTCTTACGATATTTATTGAGTCATTTGTGGAGGCTAAATATGTTGTTGGATCCCCAGATTCTTAATTAATTCCCTTTGAAAAACTTTAGTGAGAAAACAAATAGTTTGTAACTTTGTTAAAATGTATTCAATAATAATATCTCATCCAGTAACCTTATATTTTATTAAGTGATAATTTATATAATATTTTTTATCATAAATGGTGTATAATGTTTTTTAATGATTAATGGAACTATAATTTTAAAAAATGATATTCAATTGCTTTCTAAAATTCGTTATCAAATAATCTAGTTGATCATTACTCCATCTCATTTTCATATATTAATTGGCAGAAAAAACATATTCATCCTCCACTATACCCAATGTGACTTAAAATTGGTTCTTACTATGCCAACTCAAAGAATATTCTCCCAAGAAACTTTTTCTACCCGAGCTTGATTTTCCACCATTTCATTCTCTATCCAAATAAAAATCAATTTATCCAATAAATATCGCATCAAAAATTATTTCATATAATATGATATACAAATATGTCTTGGTATCATATTATAGAAATGTATTTTTCTTCAAAAATGTGATATTCCTTAATACCACTCTGTTATCATCTAAATAATGTAATCACATAAACAATGGTTGGAATTAATTATGTAAGATAAAGAAAATTATTATAAATATATAAAAGCATTTCTAATTCACACATTTCCAAACACAGTCTTTACTCATCTTCCTAATAATAAAAATGGATGTAGAATCTTTTTTGGAATCCAATAAGAAAAGAATTTATAGAGACTCACTGGAATAAATTATTATGACAAAAAGTAAAACATTTCATTATGTTAAACATATATAAATAGAATTAATGCTAATTATCCGTGAATATTTATTTAATTATTTTTCCATATTTTTCCATATTTTTTCAAGTATTATACATATACCCTACAAGAATTATATCATCAACATAAACAATAAAAATAATAATTATTATGATCACATACTTGAAAATCATTATTCTATAATTTTTTCTTTTATAAAAGTTCATCTTTTCCTTGAAACACATAGAATGACTATAATCAACCACCATACATCACCCCATTTAAATTAAATTCTATTTTTTATTTCTATAACCCCATTTTATTTTGGAGTATGTGGATAATAATATTAGTGTTTGATTATATGTTTTTGTAGATAATTTTTTAATGAATTACTTGTGTTTTCATTTTTATTTTATGTTCTTGGATTCAATATATAAACACCCATCACTATTTGAAGATCCCCTCTGAAAATTCTAACCATTTTGGAAACTAATAATATATGTTTTAATAAAAAAAATTATTTCATCCGACTCAAATAATCAATAAAATTATTAATGTAAAAAATAGACTTTTTTATTGATAGCACATCAACCCACAAGGAATATATTATATTCTCAGGATGTATGGTGGACTGGATTTGAATATTTATAGGTTTTCCACTATCCATAATTCGGTTATGATAGTTAATAAAAATAAAATCACATTTCCTCTTCAGTTGTGGTAATTTTATTATATAGGTTTTCTTAGATAGTGGTTTTCATTAACTTTTTTCCATGATTACCAAGTCTTAGATTCCACAACATATTTTTTATCCTCATAACATAGGTAACATATTTCACAATTATCTCTAATGGGGAATAGATTTACGCTTGGTATTTGTCCACTATTTTAATTTTTTATATATTTATTTAATCGGTTGATCAAAGAATAAATAAGGAAGATGTATTTCATACCATTTTCAAAATTTTGGATAGTACATACTAATATGTGTTTAACCCCCTAAATATATAAAACTTTTTCTTATTTCAGTTATTGAGCTTTAAACTTAGCAGTTCTGATTCCTTTAATTTTTGGGGAACTACCATTTATAAAATAAAATAATCTTCCTTCACATTATCTAATATCATTAATGATATTTATTTTACTAATACTTTTTTGAGGATAAATAATTTTTGATGATTCAAGGTATTTATCTTCTTTCTAGAATATAGAGTTTTCCTGTCAACAAAATCAATTTTATCACCTTTTTTAAAAGTCTCCTTTTCTATTTTATCATAATAAACATTACTAAGAGATTTAACATACAATTTTAAGAACATTAAAATGGTTCTTAAAATCATCCACAAACATACTCTTGACCATCAAATGTGTTTTTTTGAAAACCTTCTGGAATCTTGAGAATTCTCCATTCTTCCCTTTTACAGCATAGTAAATATTCTCTATATTATCCTGTTATTTATCCCTATGAATTCATAACTTCTTCCTGGTAGGGTCATGTGGTCAAAAATATTTTAAGCCTTAAGCCCATAAATTTTAACCCTAAAAAAATACATCGAATATTGATCTTATTGATATTTGTTTCTCTATAGATTATTTTTTAGAGTTTATAACATATTTCTATATTCATTTTCCCTTAGAATAGAGCATTATTCATATGGAGTTTATTATTATATTTTTCCGATGTGATGGGTTTATCAAATCCATTATCATCACATTATTTCCTATAATTGTTTCTAACACCTGCATGGCTAAATATTTCTGGTGAAATTTTACGTATAGTGGGTAAATATATCAGCTGATTATTGGGAAGAGGTTTTACAAAAGAGTGAGATGTTTCTTCTTTTACATATGAATCCTTGTCAAAATTTTATGTAAACTTATTTAAGGAAATTTCAACCACAAGAAATATTGAATAAATTTTTAAAAACTTATATCTCTTAGTAGTGTATTTATTACTATGATCTTCAACCATTATTACTGGTTCAATAACATTAATTTTGAGGTTTTTAATCCCCTAGTTATAATTATTTCCCAGTTTGAGGACATATTTCACAATTTATTATTTATACCTTCTTAATTTAGCATTCTAATCTATCTCTTTATATTTTTGATCATGAAATTAAATTAGATCATATCATAGCTAATACTCATTGTAAGTTTCTTAACATTACTATTCATATTTTTTTAGAGTAACTTCTTTATTTTCCTCATTAGAGATGAAATTTTGAAATATAATTTTTTTCATGTTGTAATTCGTTGTTATTTACATATTAAGAATCTTCTTTCCTACTCAAGACAATTCTTTTTTATAGATAAAATTCTTACTTTTAGTGGATTTATCATCTTCTTTAGAAGTATTTTCCCACTTATTCCACTGATTATATTCTTCAAAATCATCTATGAACTGTCATAATTTCTTCTTAGGAAAATACATTAAAACATTTTTTACCCCTCTATAGTAAAAATCTTTAAGAGTGATTTTTTACATTGGGTTTCCCCTACTTTTCAGATAATTCTTTAGATAAGAGTATTGAATCCTCTATTTTATTTAAATCTAACATCATTATCTTTTAATTCAATAATATCAACATTCTCATGTTTAGAATAAAAAATATTAAAATTCTATATAGCCTCAAGGGGTATATATTCCATAATTTTATTCTTGAATTATTTAATATCACTTATCTCATAAAAAACAGGAATGTTATTTAATTCACGAAGATAAAAATATAATTTATCATCTAAAGTAGAAATTTTTGGTTCAAAACTATCTAGAATGTTTCTCATGGGATTCTTATAAATATTAAAATTTTCCAAGAAATCTATGAATTATATGATGTATCCAACAAATTTATAAACTCTTGTGAAGTAACTGATAAAACACTATTTTGTTGAATATTTTATTGATAATAAATGAGATAATTTCCTAACATTGTGTTAAAAATGTTTATTTATAAAATATTTGGGATTTGATCATTAATTTGAAAATTTGGTGAAAATTATTGTTTTACCCTTTATAGTGCACTGTAGTATTTTGAAGATATATATTTTTATATTTATAATTGTAACATTAAATTTTGTAAAAGTGTTCCTAACTTAATTTTCTACAACTTTAATTCAGGACACTAAAGCTAAAGAGTGCATGTGGTTATTGAAAATGGGCCATGAAATCAAAGTTGGGATGGACTCGCCAGAATGGACATAGGTTCTGTATTTGCGCCATAAATTCTTCATCCATGCTTGTATTAGGCCCAAATCTTGAGAGGATCTCGGGTATTTATTTTCCCACAAATCATCTTTATGGAAGGAGAGCTGGTTCACACGTTTTGAGGTCAAATGGGCGGTGAAAGTTGTATTAAAATATTTTACGAGATTTCCCATTCACACTTGAAACCTATTTAAACCTAGCCTCCCCTCCATGCTATAAATTAGTGTTTTTATCATTTGGAGGGGTTGTGAAGTGCACAAGGAGATTGGAGATAGAGGAGAATTAGTTTCACCAAAATTCTCCCACCATTGTAAGAGGGTTATCTCTTTAAGCAAGGATCCCCTCATCAAAGCCTCCTTCTATTATTCATGTTATAATATTTGCATTTGTGTTTTAAACTTCATTGTTCTTATTTTAATTCTTATATTTTCTTATGTTTTATTCAAATTTCTTCTTCTCTTAATCTTCCTCTTTGGTATGGAATTCTTGAGTAGAAGCATTATTTGGTTATACCCATTATAAACCGTTTCAAATGCAATTTGCTTCTACGATGATTACGCCACCCATGGAAGAGTAGTCTTTTAGTAATTGATCTATATCGTACCTTCTACATTCATTTATTTTAAATCAATTCTATACTGTAATTCAAATAATATAATCAATTAATTGAGTTTTTAATTTAATTGAAACAAAGCTATAAATTTAACAATTAACACAAAAACACGTGAGGATGAGATTTTGTGTAAATTGTGAAAGTGGGAACTTAATCAGTTATACAAAACTATACGAGATCAATTTGTAGTATTCAAATATAATCCCTAAACTCAATTAATTATAATTTCCAGAGGGTAAATGTGCCTTAATTTATCACTGAACATAATCTAATCTTAGAACATCAATCAAAGCATGGTGTTGCGATTGCATATTTCGAAGTTAGCCTACGGTTAAATTCACTTCATCATTGTGGAAAGGTTAATTGTCATGGGGTTTGGGGGTTAACAAGTTAATGGATCATAATTAAGTGGATGCTAATTAAAATGATAATGATAAATAATTGATTGAAGAGGTAGAGTTAGATTAGTTACATCTTTTAAATATTGTCTAAAAAACAGCTTCTGGTTGTGTCTTTTTAATCGAACTTAATTTCAAAAAAAAAACAAAAATATTATACAATCTTCTTCCAGAAAACATATTCTAATTTTATGAATGGTAAAACCCACCCACATCCTTTCAAGTAGTGTTATTATTCCATTTTATGTTATTTTTAAAATACCTTTAATAAGTTGTCAAATTTACTTTATCCTTTGAGAGACGACCTTGGTCAGCCACTCTGTTGTACCTAAGTACCCCAAAATCACACTAATCATTTGAGGGCACCCACAAGAGTGATATTTCAAATTGGTGCTATTTCCAGGGAGGAAAGTAATTATTTCAACCAATTAGAGTTATTTATTTTGTTTTACATTTTACTCTCTTCCTCTCTTCTTTCTTCCTTCTTTACCCAATGTGGTTTTTTCTTCTTCTTTTATTTTCTTCTACTTCTTTTTGGACCATTAACTCAAACTTATTATTTTTATTTTACTATGGTCCAATTTCTTTATTTTCATTTTTATTTGATTTATGACACGAACTAATCCTGAAGATCTCTGAGATCCTGACCCTGAGATTGAAAGTAGCCTTAGGGCTTGAATCAGACATTCTCAGTGTACGAGAAGTTTAAACATTCAACCAGTTAGAGAATTAATCCTATATCAGAACATTGAAATTGTAAGCAATTCAAATTCAAGCATTAAACAAGAACCAATGAATGATAATAATGGAAATGAACATAATAGAACCATTCAATAATTGGTTGCACCTGATATTAACTATCAACCAAATTGTATTGCATACCCAAATCTCGAATCAGACTTTGAACTAAAATCTGGGTTAATTTACTTACTTACAAAGTTTCATGGACTCTCTAGTGAGGATACCAATAAAAATTTGAATGAATTTAATGTGGTTTTATCAACCCAAAACCTAGAAATGTCTCTTAAGAAAAAATCAAATTAAGAGCATTCCCATTTTCACTTGATGGAGCTGCAAATGATTGTATGTACTATTTACAACTTGATGATGTAACATGTTGGAACGATTTGAAATGTCTTTTATTACAAAGATTTTTTCCAGCATCGAGGACCACTTCTATTCGTAAGGAGATCTCTGGGATCAATCAAGCACAAGGGGAGTCAATGTATGAGTACTGGGAGAGATTCAAGAAGTTGTGTGCAAGCTGTCCACATCCCCAAATCAGTGAGAAACTCCTCATTAAATACTTCAATAAAGGACTCAAACCTATGGAGAGGAGCATGGTGGATGCCGTAGTAGGAGGGGCATTGGTGGACAAAACACCAGTAGCCACAGATGCATTTATCAACAAGATGGCCCAAAAATCCCAACAATTCGGCGATAGAAGTACACCAAATGTCAGGGGAGTACATCAGGTAAGTCCATATTCTCTTGAAAGTTATTTGATTGATACCAAGTTGGAATAATTAACAACTATGGTGAGACATATTGCTTTGGAACAAAATACATCCCAACCACCTCCTTCAAGTCCTTGTGGTATTTGCACTGAGACAAGCCACCCAACTGACTGTTGCCCACAACACCAAAAAACTGAAGATTATGCAGTTGTGTTCCCTAGGAGACTATATCAGCAAAAACAACAACAACCATATCCCCAAAAGAAGTTTGATCCAACATACAACTAAGGGTGGAAGGATCAATCAAACATGAGGTATGAATCTGGACAACAACAAAGGCCACCCTTTCAACAAAACATCTAGCAGCCTCCACCTTACCAGCAAGGTTTCCAACAACCCCAAAGGAGATTTGA
This sequence comes from Viscum album, assembly GCA_963277665.1. NCBI lineage: Eukaryota > Viridiplantae > Streptophyta > Magnoliopsida > Santalales > Viscaceae > Viscum > Viscum album. The sequence continues at coordinate 855,330,063 of OY728155.1, read as the reverse complement.
ATCTCAAGCATCAATAAGCCAACAACATGGGAATACCCCAACCAAGGTAGATTCTAACACTGATGACCTTTTGAAAAAAAATTGTTCTTAATCAACAAAATGAGCTGAAGAGTCAAGGTTTTGAGCTGAGGGAGTTGAAGAATCAAATGAGCCAGATTGCCACCGCCCTCCATGAACTTATAAGTAAGAATTCCAGAAATCTACCTTCCCAACCCACTTCAAATCCGAAGGGTAATGTCAATTTCATCACATTGAGAAGTGGGAAGCAAATGAACGATACATCTGTACCTATTATTCCATCGGGATTCACCTCAACTCCAAAAAATCCCAATTCCACATCAACTGATGAGCAACCCAAGGAGAAAGAGAAAGGTAAGAAAAAGATTAATGATGTTCCTCTTAATCCATTCCTTTTCCAAATAGGGTTGTTCAAACCAAGAATATGGTTGAAGAAGAATTGCAAAAGGAGGTTTTGGACACATTCAAGCGTGTTGAGATCAACATCCCTCTACTTGAATCCATCAAGAAAATCCCAAGGTATGAACAATTCTTAAAACAAATCTGCACCAATCGAAGAGGGCTCAAGGGAAATGAGAGGATCAACCTTGGAAGGAATGTCTCAGCACCCATTACACCAACTCTAGCAATTACAAAAAAGTTCAAGGATCTTGGGACATTCACCCTCCCATGTACCATAAGGGAGTTTCACTTCTTTGATTCTCTTTGTGATTTAGGAGATTCAATAAATGTGATGCCTCACTCTGTATTCTCTTCTTTATAGGATGGTGAGTTGAAGCCGACAAGAGTAGTGGTGCAATTGGAGAATAGAGATACAACATATCTAGCTAGAGTTCTTGAGGATGTACTTGTCTGGGTAAGAGACATGATCTTTCCAGCAGACTTCTATGTGCTCAAAATGGAGGATGATCAGGTAAGTTCCCATGCTCCCATTATCTTAGGTAGACCCTTCCTCAAAACTACAAAAACTATCATAAATGTCAATGAGGGTACACTTTCCATGGAATTTGGGGATGAATTTGTGATATTTAATGTTATGGATTCCTTAAAGTACACCTTATAGGATCATTTTGCATTTATTATCTCCCATTTTGAACCACCAAGTAAAAACCCCATGGAATTTGATTGTCCTATTCTTAGTGAGATTATGAGTATTGGTTCTGATTTAATGTCTAAAAGAACTTTCACACCCGTTTCTAAGGAACAAGATTATCTTAGATTTGATTTTGAAATGGAGTCATATTCTGATTTTGATCATGTGGACTCTAATTATGACATAGTTGTTGAGTATAATGATGGATTTTATGCTTTATTCTCTGATTTTGATGATGTATAATCTGATACTAATGCTCTTTGTGCACATATTTCAGTTACTTCTATGTCTCCATCCATACACCACCCCCTACAATAAAACTCAAGACATTTCCACCAAATCTCAAATACTCATACTTGTTAAGTAGTGAGAAATTACCTGTTATCATTGCTAAAAATCTCCATTTTGAACATAAAGAAAAACTTTTGTATATTTTGAGGGAGAACATCAGGGAAATTAGGTGGACCTTGGCTAACATATCAGGTATTATCCCCTCCATTTTCATGCATAGGATTCTTTTGGAGTATGGGGCTAAACCGGTTAGGAAGCCACAAAGGAGACTCAATCCAACACTTTTGGAGGTTGTTAGAAAAGAGGTTGAAAAATTGCTTGAGGAATGTATAATCTATCCCATTTCAGATTCTTAGTGGGTAAGTCCTATTCAGGTTGTGCCTAAGAAAAGTGGTGTTACTGTTGTTAAAAATGAGAAAGAAGAGTTAGTTCCAATGAGGGTGCAAAACAGTTGGCGCGCGTGTATTGATTGTAGGAAACTAAATCAATCTACTCCAAAGGACCATTTACCCTCCCATTTATTGATCAGATTCTTGAGAGACTTGTTGGGAAAAAACATTATTGTTTCTTGGATTGATTTTATGGATATTTTCAGGTTCCTATTGCTCCAGAGGATCAGGAGAAGACAACATTTACTTGTCCTTTTGGTACGTTTTCATACCAAAGGATGCCATTTAGACTTTGAAACGCCCCAGGTACCTTCCAGAGATGCATGGTGAGTATTTTTTTCTGATTTTATTGAGACCTTCATTGAGGTATTTATGGATGATTTTACAGTGTATGGGTCTTCATTTCATGAATGTCTATGTAGTTTGGGAAAGGTGTTGAATCGTTGTATTGAGAATAATCTGGTCCTGAACTTTGAAAAGTGTCATTTCATGGTAGAGAATGATATTTTCTTAGGGCATGTAGTGTCAACACATGGGATAGAGGTTGATAGATCTAAGGTATACATTATTTAATCCTTACCCTATCCTTCATGTGTGCGTGATGTTAGATCTTTCTTAGGGAATGCAGGATTTTATTGGCGCTTCATCAAAGATTTTAGTAAGATTGCTCTTCCTATGTCACAATTACATCAAAAGGATTTTGATTTTGTGTTTGATGATTATTGCAGGACTTCCTTTGATGAGATAATGAAGTGTCTGACCACTCCACCAATCATACATCCCCCACGGTGGGAGATTCCTTTTGAGCTTATGTGTGACGCCTCCAACTTCACGGTTGGAGCCGTCTTATCTCAGAGGGTGGAGGGACGTTCACATGTGATCACATATGCATCTAGGACACTGGATTCAGACCAATCAAATTAAAAAACCATGGAAAAGGAGTTTCTTGCTATTATATTATCTTTAGATAAATTTAATTTATATTTATTAGGCTCTAAAGTAGTTGTTTTTTTCTGACCATGCAGCTCTGAGGTACCTCTTGAAGAATCCAGATGCAAAGCCTAGGATGATCCGATGGATGCTCCTTCTTCAAGAATTTTATATTGAGATAAAGGAAAAAAAGGGGTCAGAAAACTTGGTGGCGAACCACATGAGTAGGCTTACTCACACACTAGAGGATGACACCTTAGACCACGTACCACTTCAGGACACTTTCCCCGATGATCATCTTTATTCCATCTCAGGTACACATCCTTGGTATGCAGATTTAGTTAACTACCTTGTTGCCTCTGAAATCCCTACAAATTTAAATAAATATCAATTCCAAAAATTAAAAAGTGAGTATCGGTATTATGTTTGGGATGATCCATACCTATGGCGCATGTGTAGTGATCAAGTTATTAGGAGGTGTGTTCCTAATCATGAGTTGGATTCAGTTTTACATTTTTGTCATACACTTGCTTGTGGTAGACACTTTGGACCCCAACAGATAGATATGAATGTTTTGGACTCCAGATTATATTGGTCTAGCTTATTCCATGATGCCCATGTGTTTTGTAAGTCATGCTCTCACTTCCAACACACTAGGAACATTTCTAGGAGACATGAGATACCCCAACAACCCATACTATTCTGTGAGATTTTTGATGTATGGGGCATTGATTTTATGGGTCCTTTTCCTAGTTCCTTTGGTTTTTTGTACATTTTTGTTTCTGTTGATTATGTGAGTAAATGGGTGGAGGCTAAGGCCACTAAGAATGATGATTCTCATGTTGTTGTGGACTTTGTCAAAGTGAAAATATTTTGTAGGTTTAGAGTACCGAAGGCTATAATCAGTGACCAAGGTACACACTTCTGCAATCGGAATTTGGCTTCCCTCCTTCGGAAGTATGAGGTGACACACAAAACATCAACACCATACCACCCCAAAAAAATGTTCAGGATGAGGTTTCAAATCGTGAGTTGAAACAGATTTGAAAAAAAAATGTGCAACCAAATAAGAAGGATTGGAGCAAGATCTTGGATGATGCATTGTGGGATTATAGGACAACATACAAGACACTCATTGGTATGTCCCCATTTAGGATGGTTTTTGGGAAAGTGTCTCCCCGTGGAAGTTGAGCATCCGGATTATTGGGATATAAATAAATGCAACATGGATTTGGACCAAGATAGAATCCAAAGGAAGCTATAAATTCAAGAGTTTGAGGAGATTCGATTGTCTTCATAGGAGAACTCAAGGTTATATAAGGAAAAATCAAAAGAATCTCATGATAGAATGATCCAACAAAAGGAGTTTCATGTTGGAGAGAAAGTCCTTCTCTACAGTTCATGACAGAAGTTAATGCCTGGTAAGTTGCGTTCCGGATGGTTAGGTCCTTATATTGTATCTTATGTTTTTCCTTATGGTGTAGTGGAGATCATACAAGAGGACACTGAAAGGAGATTTATAGTGAATTGGAAATGTTTGAATATATATATTGAGGGACTTCCTACTGATGTAGTGGATTTTATCACACAGCATGACCCCATCATCACTTGAGCACATCAGGCTGTTCCCAAACCTTTCACTTTTATATTATTTTTCCTATTTAAAAATTATGCATTTCATGTTCATATATCATCTCATTGGTTCACATTGATGACAATGCAATATTTTAAATGTAGGGGAGGGAACATTTTAGTTTAGTAATTTTAATTGTTTTCCTGTTAAAAAAAACAAAAAAAGTGTGTGTTTTTCAATTTTTTGGGTTTATTTTTTAGTTTTCTTTGTGTTTTTGAAATTTTTGAGCTGAAATAATTCTCATCACAATTTTAAAATGCATATTAATGAGTGAAACAATTTATCCCATGAAACTGAGCTTAAATGAATGCTGAAAATGACTTTGTTTCAAGTTCAAATATTTAGAAATTTCTTGAAAAGTACATTAAATTTTGAATCCCATCCCACATCTCACTGTCTTTATATTTAAAACCACATTTCTGTAAGGCTTCTAAACCATTATTTTCATATTATTTACATTCAACTCAATTCTTGAGAGAAACAAAACATGCTTTATTTAACCATAATTTGATTTATTCTTGTCAAAACATGAGGGTTTTAGGTACTTATGTTTAAATTATTGAGGCATTTGTTTGGTATTAAAGACCCTATTTAAAAGAATCCTTTTTTATAATGGACCACCGTGAACATTTAATCCTTTTATCCCTTATAATCCATAAAAATCCTGTTAGTTTAGCCACATTACAAGCCAATTTTCTCTATCCAACTAACTCTTGAAGTGAAATTTCTTAATCTAGTTGAGATTAAGTGTGGGGGAAGCTATCTTGTGTTGTGCTACCGAGTTCTGTGATACTTTGGGTGGAGAATTAAATTCTGAAGAGATTTTTTTTCTTTTTAAGAAAATAATTTTATTGAAAGATGTGCCTTTTCTAGAGCTTTTATGACAAGTGAAGCTGTGCCTTTTCTAGAGCTTCTAATTGAGGTAGAAAGTTGTGCCTATATGGAGCTTTCAAGAAAATCCTGTTTGAGAAGATTGACATTTTTGATGATGAAATGATGAATGTTGTAAAATTTCCACGACTTTTCATAATGATTGAGATGAATTGATACTATGGGTATTGAGAAGAAGACCATATTTAAGTGAAAATTAGATTAATGCAATTTTTCTTAAAAAAGAGTCAAGCCCTCCTCATTCAGCCTCAGAATTTTTTTCAACTTAACCCTACCAACCGAAAGCCACAAAACAACCCTAAAAAGTCCTCATGATAAACAAATGTCTTTGACCCACATCTGGAGGCGATTTAGGAATTTATCAAGCCTATGGTGACCCTTTTATGAGTTTTGATGAGAAAGACATTGCAAAAAAATTGATATTTGTGTGATAAGAGAAAATTCAAGCGAGGTAAGTGTTTTGTGTATGGGAGGATAAATTAAGTTGAAATATATTGAATGATATAAATGTTTAACTTGAAATAATGATTTTTTATTAGGCATGATATCTTTTGTTTCTTGGTGTGTAATTGTTGGATCTCAAGGATATGTGTTTTAAAATTTGTTTTGATTTGATATTGATGTTTACTTGATATGAGGTTTTTCCCAGGAGTGCAAAAGGGTAAGTGTGGGGGAGTTGATAAAACACTATTTTTTGAATATTTTATTGATAATAAATGACATAATTTCCTCACTTTGTGTTAAATATGTTTATTTATAAAATATTTGGGATTTGATCATTCATTTGAAAATTTGGTGAAAATTCCAGTTTTACCCTTTAGAGTGCACTGTAGTATTGCAACGATAAATATTATTATATTTATTATTTGAACTTGAATTTTTTTAAAAGTGTTACTAACTTAATTTTCTACAACTTTTATTCAGGACACTAGAGCTAAAGAGTGCATGTGGTTGTTGAAAATTGGCCATGAAATCAAAGTTGGGCTGGACTCACCAGAATAGACATAGGTTCTGTATTTGGTCCATAACGTGTTCATCCATGATTGGATTAGGCCCAAATCTAGAGAGGATCTCAGGGATTCATTTTCTCACAAGTCATCCTTCTTTAAGGAGAGCTGGTTCACGCGTTTTGGAGGTCAAATCGGCTGTACAAGTTGTATTAAAATATTTGCCCAAGATTTCCCATTCACACTTGAAACCTCTTTAACCCTAGCCTCCACTCTATTCTATAAAATAGTTTTTTTATCATTTGGAGGTGTTGGGACGTAAATTAGGAGATTGGAGGCCGAGGATAATTGGTCTCACCCAAATTCTCCAACCATTGTAAGAGGGGTAGCTCTTGAAGCAAGGATCCCCTCATCGAAGCCTCCTTCTCTTCTTCATGTTGTAATATTTCCATTTGTGTTTTAAACTTCATTGTTTTTGTTTTAGTTATTATATTTTCTTATCTTTTATTCAAATTTATTATTATTTTAATATTCTTATTTTGGATATAATTCTTGAGTAGAAGCGTTATTGGGTTATACCCATTATAAACCGTTTCAAATGTAATTCTCTTCTATGATGATTACGCCACCCCTGGAAGAGTAGTCTTTTAGAAATCTATCTATCTCTTACCTTATAAATTAATTTATTTTGAATCAATGATATACTACAATTCACATAATATTATCAATTAATTGAGTTTTCAATTTAATTGAAACTAAGCAATCAATTGAACAATTAACACAAAAACACGCGAGGATGAGATTTTGTGTAAATTGTGAGAGTGTGAACTTAATTGGTTATACAAAACTATACAGGATCAATTTGTAGTGTTCAAATATAATCCCTAAACTCAATTAATTCTAATTTCCAGAGGGTAAATGTGCCTTAATTAACCACTTACCATAAGCTAATCTTAGAAAATCAATCAAAGCAGGGTGTTGCGATTGCATGTTCCGAAGTTAGCCCAAGGTTAAATTCACTTCATCTTTATGGTAAGGTTAATTATCATAGGATTTGGGGGTTAACAAGTTAAGGGATCATTATTAAGTGGAAGTTAATTTAAATGATAATGATAAAATATTGATTGAATAGGTAGAGTTAAATCGATTACTTATTTTAAATATTTTCTAAAAAAACATCTTCTTGTTGTGCCTTTTTAATCGAACTTAATTTCAAAAAAATATATATTATATTATACAATCTTCTTCCAGAAAACTTCTTCTAATTTTATGAATGGTAACCCCCCCAAATCCTTTCAAGTAGTTTTATTATTCAATTTTATTCTATTTTTAAAATACCTTTAATAAGTTGTCAAATTTACTTCCTCCTTTGAGATACGACCTTGGTCTGCCACTCTGTTGCACCCAAGTACCCCAAAATCACACTAATCATTTGAGGGCTCCCAAGACTATGCAATTTTAGTAACCATCAACAGTTTATTCATCATCCATACTAATATATTTTATTTTATTATGCTCATTATTTAGATTTTCCTCTACTTTAGTATTTACATCAATAATAAATCAATGTTTTCACAATGTTTCTTTAGCTTTTTGGATAACCATCACCTTTATATAATCCTTTTAGAAAAATAATATTTGAGTGACATTTCATTTTTTTTCTTTTACCTCAGTATTTATTTTTTTATAATATTTCATCTTAATTTTTTTCTTAACACATGGAAACCCAACTACTGCAATATAAATGATCTATATGAAAGGAGATAGAAGAGATAATATCATTGTGTTTTTATATCTAACATAATTACTAAAATTAAAGGTAAGAACACATATTCTATTGACTAAATTGATATTTTTTATGATAAGTATTGAATATGTGATCCTTGGATATGATACCAATTAATGTTCCTAAAAAACATGAGAACCAATGAGAAGTTGGTGTGTTCAATTAGTCGTGAAAATTTACAATTTTATATTCCATAAAATTAAAATCTATAACTTCTAAGTTTTGTTTTCATTATAATTTCATTTATAAAAACTCATATTCAAGAAATGATGAGATTATAAATAAAGGAACACAAGATTTATGTAAGAACCCGGTTCTTATTTTTGAGGTACGAGTTTCTTATTTTCCCTTTTCCTTAAGTGTTTTTGAGAAAATAAGGAAAATGGGAAAAATTCCAAATTTTGTGGGTACAAGACACGTACTTTTCCACACATCATGTACTTTGGCAGTGTGGGATGAGTACACAGGGGGTGTAGGCCTGTTGGAAATAAAGGGTGTAAAAACTGAATACATGCCATGTACTTTGTATTTACATGCTGGGTAATCAGTTGGCAGGTGAACAGTAAGGTGATGGAGGCAGCCACCAGCGGAGTGACAATACACACTGTGTAATCAGGAATACATGTCGTGTACTGATGTCGATGGATGAACAGTGCCACGGTGGAAAGAAGCTGCCAGAGGAATAGTTTAAAAAATTAAAAGTACATGCCATGTACTTAAGAGTACATGCTGTGTAGTTTGTTTTTTTCGTTTCAAATGGGCAGTAGACTCCTCATTTGGTAGAGGATGCTTTGAGTTCATTTTGGAGCCAGGAGAGGAGGTCGTAGCTTCAGAGATCTCCCGACCGCACACCGGGAATCCGAATCCTTCTCTGACAATCTCAATTAAACCGCACGGGTGAGTTCTTACCTCTCCTTGTGTGTTTATTACTAATTATTTACCGAGGAAAGTTATTTTTGTTTGATTGAGTGAACGTTTATCCCAGATCTACGTCATTATTGGATGATTCGGGAGGCGTCGTTCATGTATACTGATCAGAGACGATTGAGGTTGGTGGTCTGATGTTTATTTTGAACTGTTGTGTTGAAATTGTGTATTGTTGTGATACATGACCATGGTTGGGGTGTTGTATGGTAGAGGCCTTTGCTTAAAGTATATCTATAATTGTACAGATAATCTAATGATAAGTTTAAACTGCTGTTTGGGATCACTGCTTAGATCCAGGACCACCCCGGGGGTGTGTTCCTCTTTTTAGCTGTTTGGCCAGGATTCCTGAGGGTATGCCATGATTATGTTGTGTATTGGATTTTCTTGAGAGAAAATTTATATATATTTATTTTTTATGCTTTGGGCTCGGTCCTGTTCTATTAGCCTGAGGGTAGTGTTATATTAGCCTAAGGGCAGTGTTTTTTTAGCCTGAGGTAGTGGTTGGTTGGCTTGAGGGTAACCATTGTTTATGCCTATGGGAAGTAGTCTATGTGCCTAAGGGAAATATCCAATATGCCTGAGGGAAATGATCGTTACGCCTGAGGGAAATAACCTACGGGTATTTGATTCTGTTACATGAGGGTAAGGATAGTATGTCTAAAGACACAACTATTTAGAATATTCACTATGGTGATTTTCTATGTTGTACCTTCCAAGTCGAAGAAAAATCATGGACGTGATATGTAATAATTAAAATTGAAATGAAACTGGCAGTGATAGTTACTTTTGAGTACTTACTAGTTTACTGCATTTACTTTTGCACACTACTATTGCACATTTTCACCGATAGTTGGACACAGGCCTTTGGTGGGTACCTATTAGGATTTATTTCTCACACCCTATTTGGGTCATGTATTCAGCCTAAACAGACTATATTTCTACAGGTGTCGATAGGGTAAAGGGTCCCTATACAGGTACATGATTGCAGTAGAGGAGTAGGAGAGCATGAGACCGAGCTTTGGCTAGCGATGCTGCTGTGTTCTGTTTACTTTTCTTTATTTTGTTTGGATGTACCTTGTACTTTGAGTTGTATTTTATTGTATTGAAGTGTATCCTATTCTGGCTGCTTTCATAGAATAGTGACATGCTACATCGTTATATATATGACTGCTAGTTCTCTTTTGCTTCAGTTGTCAATTTCAGTTTTATATTGTTTACTTCTTCCGCTGTTGTATGTTATTTATCTTTTCCAATGTGCTACACTTTGAAAAATGTGAACATAGTTTCCCCACTATCAGACTTGATCCCTCTCTACTAGTTGACAGCCTCTATCATTTGGGGAAATGCGCGTGAGGTCATGTGACCAACCCGGTTTAGGGAACCCGTTGTGTGGCTTCCAGATCTGGGACATTACAAAGTGGTATCAGAGGGGTTATTTTCTTTGACTTACTATTTGGAGCCTTATTCAGGGATAGGATAGACATGGTAGTTTGTAATAAGTTGTGCCCGGGAGTAGCTAACCCATGTATAGGGAGAATCCAATTTACTGCATTATTGCAATTATTACTGGTTTTTCAATTTTATAGTTGATTTTAATTTCACTTTTGGGTGATGCACTTGTGATTGTAATGTTTATATGTTATACATGGGTTCTATTTAGTTGCAACCCAATGAGATGAGGGTGTTCTACCTCATGCACAATTTAGGAATTTGCTAGAAATCACATGTCATGCAATCTTTCCATGCCATATAGGTGCATTAGAAATTGCATGTTATTGTGATTGTTGATGTGCTAGAAGAGAATTCTGTTGTGATAGCTACTTTGATAAATACCTGATTTTTTATGGTATTATGGTGTGAGGTTTTGATAGAATGAACTCCAAACTTTGGTTCATGAAGAGTATGGGCCCTTAATGACCGGAATTTGGTGGATCACTAAATTATTTTTCCTTGTTATAACATGTATAAGATGACAGGCTTTGATTCGCAGGGAGTATGGGCCCTCAAGGATTAGAATCTGGAACTTTGGTGTTTGTTCCATGTTTTTCAGGGTTCTGGAGTAGTTTCTGAGGCTTACTTTCTGGAAAAACCAGCATACACACTATGTGGTTTCATGGACACACGTCGTGTGTTCTTCTGTTCGGGAAGAAATGAAAACTTTTTAAGTACACACCATGTACCATCAGTACACGTTGTGTAGTCTTTTCCCGTGTCATAGGCCATGTGGGCGGGGACACGGAGTAGGGAATAAATTAGGGGAACACGCCGTTTATCGATTGTACACGCTGTGTAGTGTTGACCCGATGTCCGCCCATGTAACTAAAAACACGAACAGAGTAAAACATAATACATACATGCCGTTTCTACCTTAAAGATTCCATGTAGTTTGACCCAGGTACCCATCCATGTCACGAACAACACAGGTCGGTGTTATCTTTCCTAGTACACACCGTGTCGTCCTGGAACACGTCGTGTAGCCGGCCATGTAGCGAGAAACACGGGTCGGTCTGGGTCATCTTTGAACACGTCGTGTCTTTTTGGAACATGCCATGTAGTGACACCTGGGTACACATGCCAGGTGATGAACAACACGTACCGGTAAAAGCCTGTCAAGTACACACTGTGTGCCTCTGGGACATGCTGTGTAGTTTTGTTTTAGAAGAGCCGTGTGGCTTTACCATGTAGAAAGACTTGGGAAGAGAATGATGATTCAAGTACATGCTGTGTATTCAAAAGACATGTCGTGTGTTTGGGGTGTTACATGACCAGTTTCACTAGATTACATGCCCATGTGGATGGCATGTGAGAACACACCATGTAGTATATATACATGCCATGTTGTCAAGTTTAGTGAATCTTGAATTCTTTCTTTATCCTACTCCCTTATTGGTCTCCTCATTTTCAGTCTTGGATAATCTTGACATAAGGTGTGCGTCAGTGCAGGGAGTGCCCCCTAGAGGTTGGTGGGTGTCACTTTCTATGGGACCTCTATAGCTTAGAGATGATAGCATATGATTTTTTTTCTGGATAGACTTGTTGGTACCCTTTTGAGACTTTGTTGATTGCTATTGTCGTAGGGTGAGTTTCACATCACTAGAGGGAGGAGAGTTTCTATACAAGGGTTAGTGGGATGTCCAGGCGAGCTGAGCTTGACCTGAGCATCGTGGGTGAGGTGGTGTGACAGCCCAGATTGTGGGCTTATATCTGGATGATCATGGGACTTGTCAGAAAGATTTCCCTCCAGTAGTTGATCGTTTCAGGGATGTCTTCTCGGATGAATTTTTAGTTCTTACTTCAGAGCGAGAGGTAGATTTCTCTATTGAGCTTGTGCCAAGAGCGGAACCGGTGTCCATTCCTCTTTATAGTATGGCCACACCTAAGTTTCAGGATCTCAAGAGGAAGTTAGAGGAGTTACAGGAAAAGGGTTTCATCTGACCCAGTACTTCTCCTTGGGGTTCGCTGGTCCTTTTTGCGAATAAGGAAGATGGTATCCTTAGACTCTTTGTGGATTATCGGAAGCTGAACCATCTGATGGTCAAGAACCAGTATCCCTTACCAAGGATTGATGATCTTTTTGATAAACTTTGGGGAGAATGAGTGTTATCAAATATTTACTTGAGATCAAGATATCATCCGTTATGCATTAGACCATCGGACATACCACTTATAGCTTTTTGGAGCAGATATGGTCTATACGAGGACTTGGTTATGTCGTTTGGACTCACGAACGCGCCAAAAGTCTTCATGGCTCTGATGAATCATGTGTTCCACCCTTATCTGGATTCTTTTGTGGTAGTCTTTGTGGACAATGTTTTGGTGTACTCTCACACTTCACACGACCATGCCACCCATCTTGATATCATTTTGAGTACCCTGAGAGAGCATCAGTTATATGCTAAGGTCTCAAAGTTCCACTTTTGGATGGACAAATTCACTTCCTAGGTCATATTATCTCTGAGGAAAATGTTTCAGTAGACCCAGAGAATGTGAGATTAGTAGTTTTCTACTAGCATCCTAAGAACGTGTTTTAGATACGGAGTTTCTTGGGGATGGCTTGTTAATACATGGGTTTTATAAAGGACTTATCCCGCTTAGTAGTGCCGTTGACAGGTTTGACTAATAAGGGTGTGAATTTCGTTTGGTCAAAAGCTTGTGAGACAGCCTTTTAGGAGCTAAAGGGTAGGTTGACATCAGCACCAATCCTGATACTTCCAGAGAAAGGGAAGAGCTATATAGTTTACTATGATGCCTCAGATATTGGGATGGGTGTAGTGTTGATGTAGGGCGATCGAGTTGTTGTGTACGAGTCTCGGCAGTTGAGGCCACATGAGAGGAATTACCTAATGCATGACCTCGAGTTGGCTGCAGTAGTTCATGGATTGCTCTATTAGAGACATTACTTATTGGGAGAGAATTTTATGGTTTTCACCAACCAAAAAAGTCTCAAATACATCTTTACTCAGTGTGACTTGAACCAAAGATAGTGAAGGTGGGTTGAATACCTTCAGTCCTTCAACTTTGAGCTTTATTATAAACCTAGTATGGGTAACATAGTAGATGATGCACTGAGTAGGAAGACTCAGACACAGGAAGTGTAGGAGGGCAGTGGTGAGTGAAAACTTATGGATTTGTTATCTGAGATGCATTTGGAGGTGCACGATAGTCAGGGGAAAACCTATCTTTCATCCTTAGTTGTGACTTCTACCCTCTTGGATAGTGTGAGTACGAGACAACTATCAGATTCAGAAGGCCTAGTTCTATAGGAGTCGATGGCATGTGAGGACCCTCCTCCTGGATGGACAATAGGTGATGATGAGGTACTATGTGTCCATTGACGAGTGTGGGTTCCAGGGGATATACGCGAGGAGATAATGCGGGAGTTTCATGCTTTAGCTTGGACAGTGCATCTCGTAGTTACCAAAATGTACCTTGAATTGAGACTTCAGTATTGGTGGCTGGGTATGAAACATGAAGTATTTGGTTTTGTTACAAGATGTTTTACCTGTCAACAGGTGAAGGCGTAGCATCAGAGGCTAGTTGGACTGTTATATCAGTTACCCATTCCAGAGTGGAAATGTGATGATGTCACGATGGACTTCATGTCCGAGTTGCTGAGGTCACCTTGAGGCAGTGATGTCATGTGGGTTGTTGTGGACAGACATACAAAGGTATCTCACTTTTTGCCGATCAAGGAGACCTTCGGTGTGGATGAGATCGGAAAGTTTTATATCCGAGAGGCAGTATGCCTTCATGGGGTCCCTCATTCTATTGTTTCAGATAGAGACACCCTCTTTTTGTCTTGTTTCTGGAAGAGTTTTCAGAGGGCACTGGGTACACAGGTGCTTCTGGGCATATCTTACCACCCTTAGACCAATGGCCAGTCAGAGCATATGATACAGGTGCTAGAGGACATGCTAAGTGCATGCGTCCTAGACTTTGGGGGCTCTTGAGCAAAACACATACCCCTGGTCATGTTTTCCTATAATAATAGGTTTTAGGAAACTATTGTGATGGAACCATATGAGGATTTATATAGTAGGCCCTGCCGATCACCTTTGTGTTGGTTGGAGGCAGGTGAGACAGCTTTACTGGGACCATGTCTTGTGAAGGATACTTCTGAGCAGGTCCAGTTGATTCAGAAGCGGATGGCTACTGCACAGTCTCGTCAGAAATCCTATGTTGATCACCACAGATGACCCTTGGAGTTTGTGGTCGGGGATCATGTTTTCTTGCATGTTTCACCAAGGTTGGGACACATACGAATCATGAGACAGGGTAAACTTTTGCCAAGGTATGTGGGGCCGTTTGAGATTTTGGAGAGAGTCAGGTCGGTTTCCTACTGGTTGCAATTACCATAGCGGTACCGGGCCATGCACGACGTCTTCCATGTATCTCAGCTGCACTGCTATCATTCAGACCCATCTCATGTTTTTCAGACCGAGGAGGTTGAAATTTAGGTCGATGCATCCTTTGAGGAGCATCCGATTCATATTGTTGATATGAGCACGAAGGTTCTTCGAGGCCATTTATTTCCTCTTGTTTGACTACTATGGCAGCATGGACGAGTGTAGGATGAAAATTGAGAGTGGGAGACCGACATACGTGCTCAGTGGCCAGATTTGTTCACAACTGTATCTTCACCACCCTTGGAAGGGAAATTCAGGGACGAATTGTTTTAAGGGGGATGTTTGTAAGAACCCGGTTCTTATTTTTGAGGTACGAGTTTCTTCTTTTCCCTTTTCCTTAAGTTTTTTTGAGAAAATAAGGAAAATGGGGAAAAATCCAAAATTTTATGGGTACACTCCATGTAATTTTCCACACACCGTGTACTTTGGCCATGTGGCATGAGTACACAGGGTGTGTAGGCCTATCAGCAATGAAGGGTGTAAAAATTGACTACACACCGTGTACTTTGTATTTACATGTCGTGTAATTAGTCAGAAGGTGAACAGTAAGGTGGTGGAGGTAGCCGCCCGCGGAACAACAATACACGTAGTGTAATGAGGAATACACGATGTGTATTGATGTCAATGGATGAACAATGCTGCGGTGGAAAGAAGCCGCCAGAGGAACAATTTAAAAAATTAAAATTACATGCTGTGTACTTAAGAGTAAATGCAGCGTAGTTTGTTTTTTTCACTTAAAACAGGAAGTAGCCTCCTCATTCGGTAGAGGAGGCTTTGAGTTCGTTTTGGAGCTGGGAGAGGTGGCTGGAGCTTCAGAGATCTCCCGACCGCACATCAGGAATCTGAATCCTTCTCTGACGGTCTCGATTGAACCGCACGGGTGAGTTCTTCCCTATCCTTCTGTGTTTCTTACCAATTATTTCCCAATAGAACGTTATTTGTGTTTGAATGAGTGAAAATTTAACCCAGATCTACGTCATTATTGGATGATTCGGGAGGTTTCATTCACGTATACCGATCAGAGATGATCGAGGTTGGTGGTCTGATGTTTATTTTCAACTTTTGTGTTGAAATTGTGTACCTTTGTGCTACGCGTCCATGGTCAGGGAGTCGTACGGATGAGGCCTTTGCTGAAAGGATATCTATAATTGTATAGATAATCTAATGATATGTTTAAACTGCTGTTTGAGATCACTTCTTAGATTGAGGACCACCCCGGGGGTGTGTTCCTCTGTTTAGCCATTTGGCCAGGATGCCGAAGGGTATGGCATGATTATGTTGTGTATTGAATTTTCTTGAGAGAAAATTTATATAAATTTCTTGTTTATGCTTTGGTCTCATCCTGGTTCTATTAGCCTGAGGGAAATGTTCTATTAGCCTGAGGGCAGTGTTGCTTAGCCTGAGGGCAGTGGTTGGTTGGCCTGAGGGTGACCTTCGTTTATACCTGTGGGAAGTAGTCTCTATGACTAAGGGAAATATCATGTATTCCTAAGGGAAATGATCGTTATGCCTGAGGGAAATGACCTGCGGGTATTTGATTCTGTTACTTAAGGGTAAGGATAGTATGTCTGAGGACACAACTATTTAGAATATTCACTGTGGTGATTTTCTATGTTGTACCTGCCAAGCCGAAGCTCAAGCTTGAAGGTGATAAGTAATAATTAAAATGGAAATGAAACTGGTAGTGATAGTTACTTTTTTTTACTTACTAGTTTACTGTATTTACTTTTTCACACCGTTGTTACACATTTTCACCGACAGTTGGGTATGGGCCTTTGGTGGGTGCCTTCTGGGATTTAGTTCACGCACCCTTTTTGGGTCATGTCTTTGGCCCAAACAGACTATATTACTGCAGGTGTCGATAAGGGGAAGGGTCCCTATAAAGGTACAAGATTGTAGTAGAGGAGTGAGAGAGCATGGGACCGAGCTTAGGCTTGTGATTCTACTGTGTTCTGTTTACTCTACTTTGTTTCGTTCGGCTGTACCTTGTACATTGAGTTGTATTGTATTTTATTGAAGTGTATCATGTTCTGGATGCTTTCATTGAATACTGACATGCTGCATCGTTATATATATAACTACTGGTTCCCTTTTTCTTCAGTTTTCCATTTCAGTTGTATATTGTTTAGTGCTTCCGATGTTGTTAGTTATTTATCTTTTCTGATGTGCTACACTTTGAAAAATGAGGGCATAGTTTCCCCAATATCAGACCTGGGCCCTCGCTGCTAGTCGGCAGCCTCTGGAGTTTGGGGAAATGTGGTTGAGGTCATGTGACCAACCGGGTTCGAGGCACTAGTTGTGTGGCTTCCGGATCCGGGATGTTACAATTTACATGGTTTAACTTTTTTGGGATTACATACATCCCTAACATAGAGTCTCTCATTATTCTATGGATATTCACTATTAATAAATAGTGAATAAAAAATAATTCAACTATTGTTATTTCCTTCTATCTCTTGATAGTAATGATTATACTATATCACCTGAGTTATAAATATTTTTATTCCAATTCAATCTAATAAATGATTTAGAACTATTATACAAATTATAATGATATTTTTCGTAAAATATCAACTTATCTTTAACCTTTCTAGTTTGTGTCCATCATATGCTCCCTATCTTGATCCAGTGTACTGCTTTAAGTGCAACTCGAGTAAACTATACATGTTTTCTAACAAGAGTTCTATTCATTAAAAAACCTATTCATCTCATAGTCTATCTGATATATCTATCTCGTACATTTTATCAGTATATCTATATGATAACATAGATATAAACCTTTGTCCACAAACATAGATTTAAGTCTATGCCTTATTACTCTAATCAAAACCACTATTTTATGTTCTAGAATGAGACTCTGTTCTATTTATCTACCTCAATGAGAATGTATTCCCGGTTGAAAACACACTGTGATGAAAAATCATCATCATTTTAAATTTCTATCTAGGTGAATAGTATTAGTTTTTATAATATGTAATCCCCTTTACATAACCACCCCCAACAATGAAATGGAGAGAAAAAAATTTCACTTTTATGCTAAAATGAAATCTATGGAAACTTATCAATTAATATAGAAAATTCATGATAATTCATTATGTATAATGAATTCTCTATCATCCTTAATAAAACAAATACATGATTTATGAATTATTTAATCGTATTTATCACTTATATATAACAAAATAATATGAAAAAATCAACTCAGTATCATAATGTTAAAAAATATTACAATGCAATGTAGCATTTTTCCAAACTATCCTCAGTAAGGTTTGTTTCTTGAATTCATAAGAACTTATTCATCTTGTTCTCTCTATTTGAACAAAATTCCTTAGATTCTCCCTAGATTATTCACTTATTAAGAATAATGTGTGTGACATACATAATAAATTTATGTTTATAAATTATAATTTCTCCATCAATTTACATATCCATAGCTCAAATTATAAGAATTTCATATAGTGACATCATGGATGGTTTCTTGTTGTCTATTTATTTTATGGATCTTCAACTGATGGAAATGATCTATTGAAATTCAAATAGTATCACACTATATAACTTTTAAACATCAAGCTTCATACCACATGCAATAAAACATTCCAATTTTAATGTTCATACAAAATATCTATCATGAAACATGAGCTCTTTAAGATGGTATCGTACTCTGTTTCAACATCTATAGATTTCTATAATAGAAAAATTTATCTATAGTTTTAAAACATCAAATTTATACTCATTAACATTTTCACATATTCACCCTATTAGCATATTATAATTTGTAACAATGTGAAAAAGTTATGAAATATTAACTTGCAACAAATCATTATCTTGAACATCCAATATGTTCTTTCTAGTGACCTTCTCAGATTTATGGAGATCTTGAGATTAATTTACCTTTGAGTATTTATTATATTACTATAACAAAATAAAAACTGAAATTTAAAATTATTTTAGATTATTATTGATTTATGTAGACTTTAGAACTCATCTATTAACATTACCCATCTAATGAAACTGATTTTTGCAACTTATGTCTGATAATCATATGCCTTGTCTGTCTGATATACAAATATGTGTCTATTCAGAAACATATTTTAGTGACTTGTGTCTAGTGAAATGCATCAGGTACATTAGCTATAACATTTTACACCCACTTACATTAACACTTCTCCCCATTGTACATCGTCTAATAAACTATGTTTGGAACACTATTTCCAGTAACAATGTTTTGCATTAATCTCCGATAGAAACTTCTTCATATTATTACCTTCCTTCCAGTGATCTATTTCTGATGTCATGGTTCTCCAAATTTTGTAACAAAATACTAAAATATGAGGGTTTTCATGATATTTTTAACATTTATTAACAACATATAATCATCTAAATTAATGAATTTTAGTTAACCGAGTTATTGGAACTTCATGCACCCATCTAGAAACACCGTATTATAAAAACTCTTGACATGATTTAGTAACATATTTCTCACCTCTTTAATGAATAAATTCATAAAAAATATACTGATAAAAAATAAACATATTTTTTATGAAAACATCTCAAATTATTTTCTAGGACCATATGTGATATCTTCCCTCTACTATAATAATAAAAATTCGAAACTAACATGAGATGAAATATTTAAGTCCTCAAACATGATTCCATCATCTAGAAGATGAAGAATCTAAGAATTTACCATCTAATCATAAAGTTACCCAAATTATAGCTATCAAAACTCCATAAATAAAGATTTTAGGCTTATATTAGTCCAATCTATCAAATGTTGAACAATTAGAGAGAATCCTCACACGATTCTATGCTAAAATACTAATATAAAAAGGAAGATGCAAAACAAGTAAAAATATTATTTGGATCCATCTATGAATTAATATTATTTAACATTATATCATTCATTTCTACTCACTAATGACATAAATTTATCCAATGTGAATTCACATATGGTACACAAAAATATGACATAGATAGCTTCATATAAAACAAATGTAAATATAATACTTATAATACATATCTTTGATTATGAAAATGATTTTACATTAACCTAGAATATAAAAGAGTTTCATTGATATAAATTTAAATAAATTGATCTTGGAATATATAAAATATAGTTTTTATTAGTCCCATGAAAATAAATTTTGAATTCCTAAAACTGAATGATGTAACTATGTACTCGGTGTGTCCATAGTTAAAACTGAGGGTCATATTCATGATATTTTACACCACCATCATCTAATTCTATCAATATCATTGATCAACATTTTACAACCAAATAAATCAATTTAATAGATTGAATAAATATTATATGATTGGGGGGGGGGTATAATAGTTCTTTATTATCCCCAGGCTTAATAGCTAGTAGTATATACACACCTATAGTCTACCATCTACCCTCATAGAAAACAAGAAAAGAGTACCCCAAGATGACACACTATTACTAACAAGACCCTTTATTAAATAAATTAATGATCTAAATAAGAAAATATAATAAATCCTATTTCATCAAATGATATAGAATCATTGGAATTAAAGATACACTTGGTAGAATCACTATCCTAAACATGTTATCATGTTTAGTGGGTAGTTTCAAATCATCATTATGGAAGATAATCATGAAATTCTAGAAATAATGGAAAATACTCTACCAAACCATCCATATAACTCAATATCATATCCAATATTAGAGACGGTGAAGGCATAAATACATTATGATCCATCTATTGATCCACTCTCAGTAAAACATTTTCATATCACCCTTAGTATCAAATGAAAAAAACTATCCTAAAAATTTAATCACAATGTTTATGGAATATTACTTATCATAAATAGCACCCATTTAAACCCTTACTACTTTTTCTATGATGATGAGAACAAACCCAAAATCACACCTTTAATACCCCATACTCTGGTGACTGTCATATATGGTATCTTTCAAAATTATAGGATGAAATAAAATCAATATTTAAATAAAAATAGTGAGAGTCCACATATAAATATATCATATACACTAAAAGGGTAAAAATAACTTATCCAATATATATATGTTTTATAATATAAAAATAATACTGAAAATGAATAATATTAAATAAAAAATACACTCTAGATAACCAAAGAGTGGAATCCCAAATAAACCTCTAGCTATCATAAAAAACATATCAAGAAAACCATATAGGCCTAAGAACATGGTATTGACTAGTATACTCATATATTTAAACAACTAAACATACTTGTATTGAAAATTTATTAGATTATACATGTGTGGAATCAACATAAGCATGGAAAACCTTGAATCAATATTCTGTTTCAGAAATACATTCATAAATAAGAAAACTATTAGCATTTTATTATATTACAATCTCATTTATTAAATTACTTTTCAATAACTACCATCTTATGTAAAATTTCATATCCATAAATCATCTTGGTACATATAATTAATAGTATAATAATAAAAAGTAAGCACTCTATAAAATCAACCTCTAGTCAAGAGAGTAACTTAATATAATTTCAAACTCAAACAAGTAACAAGATAGTAAGACAACACCTTTCAAAATATTCATGAATAATATAATGAAACCAGAAACCTATGACAAAAAATTCCATATCCCATCATCATTATCAAATCATATTACCTTATCCACTACTATATCACCTTCACCACTTCATCTGTTTCTTTATGGAACATAATCATTGATCCATAACAACCCATTTTCCCATAACATTAAATTATAGGATCCAAATAACATATCACACATGATATATTATTTATAACCATAGATAAATATTATTTACTAATAACGAATTATGGTTTTAAAAGATAAACTTTCTTAATCAATATATCATAAAAGGTATAATATCTAATGCAACATTTATCTCCACTATGTATATTTACAACTTAATTTATACATAATTTATTTATTTCATTGAATTCTGAAAAAAATTATCCAAATATAAATAAATAATATCACTTAGAATCTATTAGGAATTAAAAATTTAACAATATTTCAAACCATTTCATAGCATCATCATTGATTACATTAATAATTTAACAACAAGTTAGGGTTAACAACCAGTTTATTCTTTTAAAAAGACATTAATGTTAAATGATGAATGATATTGTTTCATTTTTGGAAAAATTACCTGAATTTCAACTCATATTCTAATTAAAAACTATTTCATTTACATAGTTGGAACACTATGGTATGTAGTGATTTTGCTTAAATTATTCCACATCCATCCACATTTAGCTATTTGTAGACTTTTAACAACAACTTTGGACTACTATAAATTAAACCACCAATCCAATACCACATTTCTTAAAAAAACATAAAATAGACACATATTTACAATGATATCCTAGAATACTAAATTCAATGAGTAATCCCCACTAATAAATTAATTACAAGACCTTTATTTACAACACCTAAATTAAAAAAAATCCCCATATAACATCTATATTCTTTTCTCCTCCAATATAGTAGATAAAAAATCTATTTACTAAATCTAACTAGAAGTGCCTCCCTATAAATGAAACAATATACCACCTACTTTAATAACCTCTAGATTATGACTATACAACCCTATCTTAGGATATCACAATATGGAATGGAAATCCATACAAATATATAACAACTCCCAAGGAGATTATCATTAACTAAACCCTTATCTACTTATGATAATAACTATCCCAAGATGAGGTAAAAATATTGAATATAAAGATATGTCATTATTAACATACTCATTTTAGTGATAATTTATCAATATTGAATGGAAATATCTATCATTATAATCATAAACATGAAGAAAAAATACACTACAAGATAGTTTATTAAAATGAGACAAGATCCTAATCAATACTATCAACACCAAAACTCAATAAACCCCCAAAATTTAATTATTTTTAATATTACTCATGTCTGTTAATATTAAATATAAATTACATTTTTATTTGTAATTATATTCCAAATGAACTTTTTATCACGTAAATTTAATTTTAAAATTGACATGTTTCTTCTCACTTCCATCTTCCTCACATTTTTGAACACAACTTATCAAAATAATTATTGAAAAATGTACAATTAAACCGCACAAAATAAGTATATCATAATGATGTTAGATATTTATAATTATCAAGATGAAAATTTCAAATATAATTTATAATAATGTTTATATATTATACAATAGCTTGACTAATAGTTTGAATATAATAAAAAATTAATTTCATATTACTGTATAAAATAAAGAAAGTAAATGTGAAATTATAAAAAACATGGTATAATTAATCTACTTTTAAAAGGGAGAAAATACGTCACCCCCTTCCCGAAACAAATCCCCTAATAGCAGGTCTCATTATTGGGAGTAATTAAACAAAAGAATAAATCAAATGACAACATATTCCCCATCACCACTACATTAATACTGAGCCCTATGATGGGGGGTGATATTAAAATATGAAAAAATATAAACTCTATACATATGAGAAAAATATCTCCCCCAATACTAAGGTAAGAGTAAAATAATACCATGTCAAATGGTTCTTTTATTTTTATTAAAAGATAGGCCAATAAAATCCTGATTACAAAATCAAAAGGTTACCAATTATTGAAATCAATGGTGGGGTTTTAATTGAACATGGTCATAAAAATAAGTTTCTAGGGATTAATTTGAAGTTATTTCAATCAATATATTCTATTTAATAACAAAAAAATTTATTTAGTATCAATAAGGGTATTTATAAGGTCATACAGTAAATCAAGAAGCATATATTCCTTATGAAATAAGAAATCACAAGAAATAACTATCCTCAATAAAACCAAGAAATTACATGTAAAGAGAACTGTATTTGAGAACCAATGAACATGTAATAATATTCCACCAAACTACTTTATTTAAATCCACATCAAACATTCCAAAAAAATAATAGATTATAAAATTTTACTCGAAGAGGGAAAATAGGATATATAGAAAGTGGATGCACCCAAAATTATAAAGGAATTAATCATATGAACTGAATGGTCATTGATCATCCATAAACACCATGAACCACCAATATAGATCCTATAATTTTATAGATATAATTATGAATATAAATGATAATACCAATGTTAGGGGACAAAGATATTTATAATAAAAATTTGGGAAAATGAAATAATTTTTATATTCAAAGGGTCACTATATAGTATATCAGTTTCAAACATGTCTCTATGGTTCAAAACATAATACTCTTAGAATGGACCTATTTTAAAACATGGTTAAATCCATTAATTTTAAAATAAATAAATATCTTCATGGTGTGATGAATATTAGATTTAAAAAAAGTTAAACCCCAATAAACTATTGAGTTAATTTGAACAATGTTATAAGAAACCTCCACAACATGATGATGCCAAGAGAGACAAAACCATGGAACTCAAGATACTAGTCTCTATATAATAAATGATACTCAACTTAATGACCAGAATAGAATTAATGGAAATAAATAAGACTTATTTATTCAATTCACAAGGGTTCTCTTTAATTTATAGGGTTTTTATATTTCAAAAATTCACTTCAAGACCCAAAAAGCAATCACCAAACAAACCACACCATGATCGGACTTCCATACCAAAAACACATAGTATAAAACAAACCATCACACCATTACACACACATTATATCATAAATACTTGATTGAACGTATCAATTTTCTCTAAATTACAACAAATACACTTGGACACCTAAATTTCTATAAAAATTAATAATTTAGTGTTTATGAAAATTATGTCTCTTATACAACCAATAGATTTTGAAAATGAAATCATATAGTTTTATATAGCATAATAATAAATCCCCTAGTGAATGATGTAGTTATTTCATTTACAATCAACAGATACACAACATGGATACATTAAACTAAACCCAAACCACCACATTAAAAAATAAGAATACCAGAAGTATCTATACCTTATTTCATAGAGAATTATCCAAATTAGATTCTATGAAAGTTTGTAAAAATATTTAATAAACAAATCATTACTCAATGAAAATCCTAAATATATGGACTGAATATGACTATAAGACCACCTAGAACTAATAACTCGTTGATATAATACTATGATGACCAACTCCGTATCCTTATTAACCATGATGATTGCCTCTAAAACCATTATTCTCAGCCATATTCACATAGGGATTATGAATATAACGTGGTTTTATTTAACCCAATCCATCACTTCTCTACTTAGAAAATAGATATTTTACTAGTTGTTGTATATATGTCCTCATAGGAAACAATTTTTTCCACTATAAAGTAATTGGATTCCAATCTTAATGATGATCATAATGAATGACCAGGTTTAGTAACCTCAAATCCCTATGAACCCCACGAGAAAATGAAACAAAACCAATTCTCTTAGTATAGGATTGAAATCTATCAACCATAAAATTTCACATGATGAAAATTAAGGTAAACATGCCCCAATAAAAACATAGACTTTCTAGATAACAAAGAAAAATCATAAATATTGTTACTCTATATGATGTTATGATAAATAAACCTTGATATTATTTCTTATACTAAAGCATTTGTGTATCATTTAAACCTTCACCGAAATTGTAATTTATGCCATAAATATAAATGGGGGTCATGATGATGGATACCAAAACAAAAATCCTCAAAAAAATACATTCCCTATCTTCTTCATTAAGAATAAAGTTATGAAATTAATGAATGATTTCATTTAATTGAATCCTAAGTCCACATTCAGTTAGGCCTCCTTTTCAATGACAATGAAATTAATACCACCTAACTACATTGACTATTAGTGTTTGTATCTCATTATAGAACTAAATTTTTATCTTTTACCATGATTAACTAGATATGGTGGGATTATTAAGAAACATGATCCATAACTTTTGAGAAAATTTTCTAAATAGACTAACAAAAAAAAAGAATCAAATTATCAATCCTTATATAGATGAAGATAAAAGCCATTTTTTTATCCTCTAACCACTTATATATCTCATTTTCAGAGATTGTTTCTTATGATTTTGGAAAAATCTAATTTTAAAACCTAGGAAACATATTCATCTATGAATCTTCCTCTTTATGGTTGAAACATCGATGATCAACAAGATCATACAATTGTAACTGTCTAGCCTAAATCATATGAGGTTTCCTTCCACCACCCATCTCTATAGTAAAAAATAAGAACTCCAAATTCTGAATTATAGAATATATAAACATTTAATTTATATTCAATTTTATACCAATTATTCCCACTATTTAAATACATCACCATGAAATAATTATAAATATTCCACACCTAGGCCTCTTCACTGCAATCAAAATTATTCAGTGTAGTGTGTTTAGTAAACATAAGGCCTATACATTATATTATAAGTGGCACTGATTTTATGTTTCCTTATTGGTCTCCCTTTTATACATAATAAATAATATAAAATAACATTGTTTACCAACTAAAACCATATAGTCCTAAGCAATGGATAACTTCAAACTCTATACCAACCCTCATCCATATCAATAATAAAAAACGATCATAACCTATCCCCCCTAGAACCCCCTAGGAAAATAGTGATCCATATTTTAGCACCTGAATCCCACCTACAATAGGACATATGTCATTTTTTTTCATGAACCAACCTAGGTCGACCTTGAACCAGTCACCCAAGATGATCTACTATAAGGCCCGGGAGGCATTCCCGATCTTCCTGAGTTGATGACAAGTTCTAGGGCATCGAAAGATAACAAATGGAATGATTTTTTCCAGTGAAAATAAAAAACTAGCAGAAAAAGTAGAATGCTGAAATGTGAATAAACAACACAAAAAATAATGAATGAAAAACAACAACACACTAACCTGACCATGACCAGAACTCCACGTGACCTCGAGATCCACTCTCTAGTCTACAACCAACTCTCACCCACGACGAACAAGCTCAGGTCAAACCTCTAATAAAATATAAAAATAATAAAACACTGTAGGTATGAGTATTAAAACGCAATAGGCATGCCCAAAAATCTATTCACCAAGAATTACCATTAATGTTTTTTACTAATATTAAGTTTGAACTACATTATAAAAAATATGGGTTTTCACACACACTTTCATTTCTAATGCAAGTAACAATCCATTTACATTTTTAATTGAAAAAAAAGTTTAAGGTTTGATGGAAAAGAGTGCATCAAATTTTAAAAACATTTTCATGAACAATTTAAAATCCAAATTTAGTTGTTAAATAAGAGGAACTCATACACAATAAACAATACATAACAAGGGAAATAAAAAAGCAGCACATGGGGGTCAAAAACCAAACTAAGCACCTCAATCATCCTCCATACACAAATATGAACTAAAGAAAACTTAGTTTGAACCCAGGAGATCATGAACAATCAAGAACATACTATACATGTGACTCATCCTGAAGGTTTTTCCTACTCAACAATGTCATACTGCCCTAATTCCCTACCGTCTTCCTACCTAGCCTTGTCGAGGGGCCCAATCCCTTAGAATTAATAATAAATGAGTATCACCTACTATGGGCTAGTAGCTAGTGCATAATCTAAACTAGTGTAGCAATTGTTCATAGAAAATTCACTTACTATGCTAGGATCCCTTGACGAGTACTAAGTGGAAGGATGGGTGAGTCAATAATGTCAATCAAGTAACAAATCACAATGCATGAACATCACACACAATAACTAACACAACCAATGTACACAACAAGATCATCCCTGAGTCACCCCAAATAGAGATTTCAAAATAATTTATTTTATTAAAGTGCTAAACAGGCCTTAACTAACCACTCAACACCAACCAATTTTCAGAATAACAACACACACTACTTTGGAAACCTAAAACACACTTGGAAGCCCATTTAAGAAACCCAAATCACCATTTTAAATCTAAAACACATTTTCAATGTCTAATGGGGCATTTTATCAAAACTTAGTATGCATATTAAAAAAAATTTCAGAAAATTCAAGCACAAGAGGAAACTAATATCTTTCGCATCAATCATTTGTTCTAAAAATAATGATTTAATATTATTTACCATTTATTTAAAATAAATTAAATATCAATAAATTAATGAATTATAAATATAATTGCAAGTGCTATGGGGGACCAATATCGACCCGTAACTCGAACATGGTGATGCGACACGCCTTACACGGGTGCATAATCACGTGTAAGCCGATGACCACAATATCATGGAAATTCCTTTATAACACGCTGAAACTGAAAAAATAACTAAAAACACTTAAATGTTGATTTAAAATAATTAAATTAAAAAAAATGAAAACCTCAACTCAGAACGGAGACACGCTCGACCGGCAGGGCCACACAAAAGGGTGAATGGTCCATAATGGGGGTGTGTTCAATCAGCAAGGTCACACATCAATCAGAAAGGGTAGAACGCACTGGAAGGGAGGGTCACTGGCTAGAAAAGAGACTGGTAGGAGGATATTTGGCCAAGAAAGCATTCACGTCACACCAATGGGGGCTGGCCATAGCAACGGGGGTCACAGTTCCAATGGGTGTGTGACAACCGGGTCAATCTCCGAAAAAACATAGCAAGGGTGCAGGGGTTCTCCAGACAAGAGGTTTCACGTGGTCTCCAAAGTCACACTGGCTGGTCAGAGCAGAGTGGAGGTAGAAAGGAGATCCGATAGATCAGAGGGTGGTGATGGTAGCTTGACATGAGGGGCTCACAGTAGTTTCTGGCCTGAGGGACTGACATAGAGAGTTGCACCATAATAAAGGAGGGTAGGTGCACACTGTTCGACTAGAGTAGGGAAAGGGGCCAGGGGTATCGTGACCGGCACGGTGCCGGTGGACGGACGACGTACAGAGGATGATCTCTGATTTTAGGTGGGTTGGAGGCTAGAGGGCACGCGACCAGTGTAGGGAATGTGGCAAGAGGAAACATGATCAGTGAAAAGTGGATGGAAGGCGCACGACCTGTGCAGGGCGGCTGGAGGGCATAAAAGTAATGGGTATGAGGCGACTGGATGAATTGTTAGGAGGTGGAGGCTATGCTAAGGATGGGAGAGGAGAGAAGCACTGGGAAAGAAGAAAGTGGAGGGGTGCAACGCACTGGGGAGTCATAGGGGAAGTAGGGGTGGCAGCGTGCGGGGAGAGGAAGAGAAGAGGGTGGAAACTCATGTATTAGGGTTAGGGAAAAAAATAAAAAAGAAAAGAAAATTAAATAAAATACAAATAATAATAATAATAATAATAATAATAAAAATGACTTTAATCTATAATAATAATAATAATAATAATAATAATAATAATAATAATATTAATAATACAACTAATAATAATAATAAAAACTTTTACAATAATAATAAAATGATAAAAAAAATAATTTTAACAACAACCATTATATAATAAGAATATAATATTAAAATTATTTGTTATCATTTTCTTCCTTACTAATGATAATAATATTAATAATATTTCTAATAATTTGGAAAAAATTAATGAAACTTTTTAACAATAATAATAATAAAAATCCTAAATGATAAAAATAAAAATGATAAAAATATTTATTTCATTTTAATAATAATAATATAATTATTAACACCAATAAAATTTTTAAATAACATAATAAATTACAAAATTTACCCATTTTAATTTTTCAAAGACATTCGGATCATGTAGTTTCCTGGGCGAAGCTACACAAGGTTTCTAAAACACACTCCACCTGTGTGCCCAATGATGTCAACTAAAAGCACACACGTTTTGAAAAAACTCAAGAATCTCATTCGGGATTCTTCCTGCACCCCAACATTTTTTTTAAAAAATCCAAAGAAATAATAAAATAAAATAATTTGGATATTCTGGGTGGGACAATTCTCCCCACCATAACGATTTCTTCCCCCGAAAAGACACAACAAGATCTAAACCCAAAAATAAAACTTTTTAAGGGTCACAAAACTCCAAATGTTTATGCGCCTCCAATTGATTGATCCAAACAGACACCAAAATCCTATGATTTACAAGTCATCCTCAAAACACAAACACCTTAACCACTACCAAAAAAAAAACCCAGACCATCTATTTCAACCCAGGAATGAACGAACATAAACCACCTCCGAATCTTATTACCAGAATATTAGTCCAAAATAATCATTGGGTGTACTATATTCCCAACATTTAATAATGAGGAAGAACTTAAAACTGGGTGGTTCCACATGAGACCACCCACCTCCCAAAATGATACCCCAAATCGAACTCTGATACTCACATGGGGAGGCCCAAAAAAACTCCTCACCATAACAATTGGGATAAGACTAAATTATTTCAGGTGTAACTATGCGAGACCATCTATGGGTCTTCCCACAATAAGAAATGATAAGATTAACCGAACATGAAAACTTCCCACATGGACAAAAACCCCACCATAGGATGGAATAAGGGAAGGGACTAATTGATAGAGAATCAAAACTACCTCTATTTATATATTAACAATTTCATACCCTTTGAAGAACAAAATCCATGCCACACTAAGGACAAAGATTAAACTAAGGCAACTGGTGGGGTTATCCTGACTATGCACCAGATTCACTCCTGGAGCTATGGATGGAGATCTGATGATTTATTTATCTCTTTCCTTGCATTCAGGCTTCATAAATTCCCAAACACAACACATGGATGAGAATTTGAAAAAACATACTTCCAATAAAATCAAGGTTTTAAAGAGGTTTGACAAAACCATTATTACAAATGAATGAAAATAAACACCAGCGAACACTCTAAGAAATGACCACTACATCTAAGGAACACTACAAAGAGAAAACCACAACCTGATCAAATTTTTTTTTCCTACTCATACTAACGGGCTGAGGTGACCTTCGACGAGTCAGGCCAGGCTTCGATGTGCATCTTAGAAACACCTCAGAAGAATCGCTGCAAGTGACCCAAGCACCCACAAGTGTGGTTGGGTTTTGAAGCACTCTGGCAGTTCAGATTCTTATGACCCTACTTGACACACTGATGACAGATCAAAACATTACGCTCCAATGGTGTTGACTATAGGTCCAGAGGCATCTTAATTCCCCTACCAATACCACCAGCATCAGGCCGCTTCCCATTATTCTTATGTATGTCCTCTACCCTACTTCTGAAGGAAAAAAGGATTTACCATCTCAAGTACCCCTGCTAACTCTTATTTGGAAAGGAAATATTGTCTCACCACATCTGAGAAGGTAGTTAGTTTGAGATCCGCCACCTTCAACTGCAATTCAGGATTGAGCCCAAGATCGAAATCTCGAGCCTTTACCGGATTTTTCTAACATACCCTTCTTCATATGGATCTAGGTCCAAGAAACGATGAAATAATTAAAAAACTAATCCAACACATTGATGAAGACCACACAACTCTATCCTCTTCCTCACCTTTTTCACCTCATAAAAATATTTTTGGATGAATGACTACTTGAAGAACTCCCAAGTGTGATCTTCTAAAGGATTTCTTTGAGACACATATTCCACAATTTCAAGGTTAGACCTTCAAGAATAAAGGTATATTATTTCACCCTCAATGAATTAGGCATCGTGAGAAAACAAAAGTTCCTCTCAACCTTCCACAACCACTCCTCCCCCTCAAGAAGATCTTCCTGACCATAATAGAGGGGAGTGTTCAAATTTCGAAACTCGAGGATATAGTCTATGGGATGATAAATGAGAGGATTTAAAAAGGGAACACCACCTGAAGCTATATCCTAGGATTCATAAAACCTTTGTGGGAGAGAATACTAAAGAAAAAGGAAACAAAGAACTTAATAAAAACATGGTCATTGTCATTTTAGAATTCAACTTTTTACAATTTCCAAAATAGAAATTAAAAACAGTTTTCAAAATTAAAGAAGACCCGAATGATTAACTAAGGAAAACTAGTATCGATGGGTGATTCAGAAATATGGTTGGAGGCCATACGCCAGTCATGCCACTGTCACAGAGAGTAGTCTAGGGAAATGTCCCTGGCTCCACATGGATTTATAGGCCCTGTAAGCACACGAGGATACTTTCCCAACTCCCTTTACATTTCCCAATATAAAAACATTCAATGGAACCAAAAAGACATTAACAACCTGGACATGCAATCGTAACCCAAGGTACAGAATGAAAAAGCGTTCATGACGTCATTCCTGTTATTATACCTTGAGCCCTAAAAATTATAGTCCTTATACCTCGACATCCCCAAACAATGACTGGCGCTCTGAAAAACAAGGTTCCCTCAAGTGACAACCTGCTCTGATTCCATTTTTTCAAGAACCAACTTGGGTCAACCATGAACCGCTCACCCAAGCTAATCTGTGGTAAGGCCTGAGAGGTATTCCCAATTCTCCCAGGATGGAGAAAAGTGCTAGGGAATTGACAGAGAACAAATGGGAAAGATTTTGGCCAATGAAAAAAAACTGCAGAGAAAGTATAAAATCACAAAGTGAATAAACAACATGGAAAATAAATAACAACCAACCATAAAACACTAACCTAAAAATGAACAATACTCCATGTGACCCTGAGAGTCAATATCAAATCCGCAACCAACTCTTTCCCTTGGTGAACAAGCTTAGGTCAAACCTTCAACAAAAACTAAAAATAGGGAAACACTATAGACATGAGTATTATATCTCAGAAGGCATGCCCAAAAATATATTCCCAAAAAACCACCATTAAATAAATAATTTTACTAATTTCAAGTTTGAACTACGTTATAAAAAATATGGGTTTTTAAACAAACTTACATTTTGAAAGCAAGTAACAGTCCATTTCCCTTTTTGATTGAAAAACAAGTTTAAAGTTTGATGGAAAAGGGTGCGTCACATTTTAAAAACATTTTCACGAAAAATGTAAAATCCAAATTTAGTTTTTAAACAAGAAGAACTTATAAACAACACACAACACACAACAATGGAAATAGAAAAGTAGCGCACACGGGCCATCAACCAAACTAAGCACTTCAATCATCTGCTAGATATGAATAAGTTCTAAATAATACCTGGTTTGAACCTAGGTGTTTGTGAACAATCCAGAACGTACTATACACATGGCTCATTCTGAAGGCATTCCCTACTCAATGATGTCATAATGACCTAATGCCTGACCATCTCCCTACCTGGCCTAGTCAAGGGGCCCAATACCATAGTAATAATAATAATACAACATCCCCTACTATGGGCCACTAGCCAATGCATAATCTAAACTAGTACAACAATCATTCATAGAAAATTCAATAACTGTGCTGGGTTCCCATGGTGAGTAAAAAGTGGAAATAAGGGTGAGTCAAAAATTTCAATCAATTAACCAATCACAATGCACAAACATCACACACAAAAAGTCACACAACCAGCATACAAAGTAAGATAATGCCTGCGTTAACCGAAAGAGAGTTTTCAAAATAATTTATTTTATTAAAGTGCCAAACGTGCCTTAACAAACTACTCAACACCAACCCATTTTTTCTGAAGAACCAACACACCCCTCTTTTAAAAACTGAAACACACTTAAAAACCCATTTATGAAACCTAAATCACTAATTTAAATCTAAAATACATTTTTAAAGGCCAGTGAGGAATTTTATCAACACTTATTATGCACATTTAAAAAAAAATTCAGACAATTCAAGCACAAGAGGAAACTACTATCTTTCACAACAAGAATTTGTTCTAAAACCAATTATTTAATATTATTTACCATTTATTTAAAATCAATGAAATATCAAGTAATTAATAAATTTTAAATATAATAGCTTTTGTAGTTGGGGACCAACCTCAACTCGCATCTTGAACACGGTGACGTGGCACGCCTCACACGGGCGCATAAGAACACACAAGATAATGACTGTTGTATCACATAAATTTATTTCCAACATGTTGCAACCTAAAAAAAACTAAAAACAAATAAAAGTTGATTTAAAATAATTCAAAAAAAAAAATGAAAACATCACCTTGGTGTGAAGACGTGCTCAACTAGCAGAGCCACGTTAATGGGTGAATGGTCTGGTGTGAGGGTGTGTTCGATTAGTGGGTCCACAAAACAGTTAGAAAGGGTGGTGTCCACCAACAAGGAGGGTCGCTGGTAGAAAAAGAGGCTAGTAGGAGGCTTACTAGCTGGGAAAGTATGCATGTCGCACCGGCGAGGGATGACCACAGTAGCAGAGGTCGAGGTTCCAGTGGGTGTGCGCCGAAAAGGCCAATTTTCAGAAGAAAAAAAGTAGTAATGGGGTAGGGGTTCTACAGATAAGAGGGTGAGCGTGGACACCAGAGTCGCACTGGCAGGGCAGAGCTATGTGGCGGTCAGAAGGAGATCTGGATGGTCAAAGGGCGGCACCAGTGGCTCGAAAAGGGGGGCACACAACAACTGCTGGCCGGAGGCAGTGGCCGTTGAAGGGTGCGCTGACGGTGGTCATCGACAAGAGGCGGGCTAGAGGCCGAAGGGTTTGCGACCGGTGCAGGGCGGCTGGAGGGTGCACGACTAGTGTAGGGCAGCTAGAGGGCATACAGACAGCATGGTCATGGTGGATGGAGGGTGCACAAAATGTGGGTACTAGGTGGTTGGATGACATGGCAGGAGGTGGAGGCGGTGCCAAGGCCGAGAGAGGAGAGTGGCGCCAGGACATGAGAAAGAGGAGGGGTTCTGTATGCTGGGGAGTCATGGGAGAAGCAGGGGGTGGAAGCGTATGGGGAGAGGGAGAGAATAGGGTGGAAAATCATGTTTAGGTTTAGGGAAAAAATAAAAAATTATATAACATTAAATAAAAACATAATTAATATTAATATTAATAATAAAAACGTAAATATATAATAATAATAATAATAACATTAAAAACAATAAGATTAATAATACACATAACAATAAAAAAATCAACTTTAACAATAATAATTTTTTTATAAAAAATCATAATTGTAACAACAACCATTATTTAATAATAATAATATAATATTAAAATTATTTATTAACATTTTCTTTATTCCAAATGATAATAATGTTAATAAATTTTTTAATAATTCTGACAATATTAATGAATTTTTTTAATAATAATGAAAATAACAATAATAATAATAACGATAAAAATAAAAATGATAAAAATATTCAAATCATTTTAATAATAATAATAAAATTATTAACAATAATAAAAATTATAAGTAAAACAATCAATTACAAAATTTACCCATTTGAATTTTTTGATGACAGGCGGATCACACTGTTTCTTGGCCGAAGCCGCGTGAGGTTTCCAAAAGGTGCTCCATCCGTGTGCCCAAGGACATCAACTAAAAAACACGTACTTTTTTTCAAAAAAAAAGTCACTAATCTTGTTTGGGATTCAACCTGAACCTCAATTTTTTTAAAAGACAATGAAATAATAAAATAAAATAATTAGGAAGGTCAGGGTGAGATAGATTTGAACCCTAAGATTTTTTAATGTACCTAGATTTAATAAATTAATGTGAATAATAAAATGGGAAGCACACAACCATGATCTTATATAAATATGGATCATAAATTATAAATTAGAGACGATTTTATGACATTTAAATGAAATATAATCGTTGAATGTAATTTCTATTTAACTTAGGAAAAATTGTTGAGCATAAAAATCATTTTAAAAAAATTTATTTATAGTCATCGTTTAGGTCATAAATTTTTTATTGAAAAATTTATTCAGGGGGAACTAATTTTTTTTAAATTTATTATTTAGACATATAAGCAATTCATTCTTTTGCTATAAATTAGTTTTAAATCAATACTAAACCATTTTATTATAAAAATAATCATTTTTATGGAAAGCCTATTTTATGCATGGTATGTGATTTCATCATTATGAAATAAATTAATAATTAAGGATTAATTATCTTATTTAAATGTGTTGATAATATATTCAATAATATAGGTAATTATTCATTTAATTATTTTTTTCTAGGCATGGAATTGTATTAAAATTAGTTTTATTTTAAAAATTAATTATTCTAAAAACATTTTTCATTAGGTGTTTTTTGATTATTTTTAAACTATTTCGACAAATTTTACAATTAAATTTTGATGAAATAGTTTGTATTTTTAAAATTAGAATATCCAAATTAGGCAAGAACAATTTCATTTTTTGACATTTTAATGTCCTAAATCAACTCAGGTCAAATAGTTAACAGATAGGTTGCACCACATGGCCTCGATGTCGCCTCCTCGTACACAAGAGACCACTAAATATCTACAAGGGAATTATAAGGTTCCTTGGGATAACTATACCATTTGGTCAATGTGTCATAATATTGGATATTAATGTATGTGACATACATATCATAATATCATATGCATAATCAAGACATACCCTAAATAGTAAACATATACAATGCAATATCTAAAATGATTCTACAAAAAAACAATTGTAAATCATGTTAATAGTAATATAAAATAGGTACAAAAGTTGACAGAATAGAAACATCTTAAAAAAACTGAAAGACTTTCTAATGTAGATTCAACTCAACCCTAAAACCCATCTTCTAATCTCCATCCTACCAAAGAAATTTACGCATCTAGAATTAGATGTTTTCCCTTTTTGAAAACATTGTCCCTGAAACCTACTTAGGTATCAAACTTGTAGAGACCCAAAGCTTTAAGTACATAAAAATTTCATTACTTTTTTGGAATACTTAATATATAAAAAAAAAAGATGCCAAAAGACCATATTAGTTTAGTGTCTTTGGAAACTCGAAACAAAATCTTCTAATAATGGTGAAAGATCTTCAATATCTCCCATAAATATCTCCCCCTTTTGTTTTCTTACGTAAAAACATTCTTTATATCCTAGGGAAAAGAAAACATAGAAAGGGTGAGATCAAATGCTCAGTAAGGGTAAACATGGAGAAAAAAAAACAACCCATAAACATTTAAACATAAAAACATGAAAATAAAACATCAAAATCATGAGAAATGACATAAATATTAGCAGTACATAAGGAATAGATTATAAAGTAGCATTAATCATGATAAAATAACATGGGAATAAAACATGTAATTGTGGTAAACCATTAAGCACATGATATTATTTCCATAGTAGCCAATGCATTGCTGCCAAGACCATCATAGTGGACAAAGTCCATTACTGAACTTGGTTTAATTGCCGTTCCATCCCTGTAATACTGAATCAGATTTATTTTCCATTCTAGACTTGTCTATCTAATGATATATTGGTTCCACTGATCTCATAATGAAATCATTCTTTCATGTTCTACAAAATAAACATAAATCATTCATCATAACCCAATGAATAAAATGGGTTTCATATACATCATCCCATCATAACATAATTCATATAAAAAAATTGATATAATTTCATCATTAACAAAATAAGACCATGTAAATAATATGGACATTATACATGAGATATATCCATTTTAAATAATGTCACCATAGATGGAAAATAATTTTGATAAAACCCTTGAAATGAATTCTTGAGGAAAACCTCCTTTCTTCTTCAAAATCATTTTCTTTTCTCAAAATTGCATTCAATTTTAAAAGAAAAGATTTTTTTATGAAAATATTCAAGAAATCTTGTAGATGAAGCTTCATGGAAATAAGGCGTAATGAAACTATAAAAATCCATTCATGCCGTATAAGTTAAAAAACGTTCTCCTCGTACTTTTGCCGAAAAAGTTAAAAAGTACCTCGTATGGTAATCAAAAGAAAGATTCCTTCCATACCATGTGGTAAAAGTAAAAAAATTGTAAAAATGATTTTATAAATACATGGAATAATATTAAACATTTTAAGAAAACAATTTTAGAATACATGGACATGGATGATAAATATAACCCCAGTAAATACTTACGAATAAAAAATCTTGGATAGAAATGAAATTGGCAAAGTTACCCCTTACCTTAGGTACAATTTCATCCGTACGTGTCCAAAACTTCTGTATAGAGAGGTTAAAAAAATATTATAAACTTGTAACAGAACCATAATAATATTTATGATATCATATATGATTCACTAATGACTTATATTTTCCGTTCATTTGTCAATTCCATGTAAAAGTAGCGTTTTGGGTTAAATTGTTTCATTTATCATACTTTTTTTGACTTCTAATTTTTCATATGATTACTTAGATCATGATTAATTACATACATAATGTAATACTTTATTTATATATCACATTTATCCAATATATAAATATATATAATCGATCGATAAATGGATTGAAATACACTGTTCATGGAGACGGTAGGCCGTACGTACACATGAACGCTGTATTCGTTTCCTTATTAAATTAAATGGAAGTAAATGAAATATATATATATAAATTAATACAGTAGCATTATTATGTCATATATTTCATGATTATTTATTATATATACTTTGTAGTCATTCTTGAATGTTTAACATGAAGAATGAATCTCATCGCCTCGTGGAGACGGTAAGCCGTACGTACGCACGAGCGGCAATATCATTCCCATGATTGTGGAATTGTATTGAAGTGTGTGGTGTATAATATTTCAGAATAAATATCACTTTACAATAATCATATATAGTTATTTCTTCCATTATTATACCCATCCAAGTAGGTTGGTTATGAAAAATAGATTACACCACGGCGTGGAGATGGTATGCCTTACGAACACACGCGTGGTGATTTCATTTTTCATAGGATTGATAGAAGATGGAATATGGTTGTTTAATATTCATAATAACATATCAGTATAAAAGTGATACATGATCTATTACCTAATAATGAAACAACTCATATAGAGGAAGTAGAAGTAGAAATAATTTTGAAAGAATCGGTAAAGGATATTACCTCTTCTTTGATGTGCCTCTTCTAAAGATCCTCTTAGGGCACTAAGGTTAGTATTTGAAGAAATAAAGGAACTCTATTATATCTATAGGGAAGTTTATAAGATAAATTGGCTTGGTTTTAAGAGTTTTAATGCTCAAAATGATGTGAATAGGAGAGGGAGGAGGGGCCCTTTTATAAGAGAGGAGAGGGGCACCTTAATAAACTCTCAAAAATATTAATTAATAATAAAATAAAACCCCACATAAAAACCTCCAAAATGACTCAAATTTGAATATGATATGATATACGGTGGTAATATCATCAACCAATAAAATTTAGACATGTTTTTAATTTATTTTAAACCTTATCATTTTGATTTATCCTTATTTAATCTATTTGATTTTATTTGTGGTAATAATATTTAAAATTTTAAATTGTTATAAATACATAATTATGTGTTGTTAATTGTCCATAGTTAGATACATTATGACATTTTAGAACATATAATTTTCATTTTTTAATTTTTAAATATTTTTTTTTGATTTTTAAACAATTTAATAATATGATATTTTTTAAAATACCAATAGTGTCAATTCTGACACTATTCAATTATTTGAATTTAAATAAAATCCACACAGAAGATATGTTCAAACAAAAACATTTTAATAGATTCCTATCATGACATATATCTCTGTAAAATTACTATAGCACATTAATTAGTTTATATAATATTTAGTTTAATATTTTTAACACCATTTATTTGATATTTTTCTTAATAAAATAATTACAACAACATTTTTGTATAATTATTTAATATTCATATTTATTGCATAAAAATTCAAAATAAAATACTATGATCAGTATATATCTAATATATTTCATAATAACACTTTTAGTCGAATTTATCTTCCAAAACTACAAACTTTTAAAATGTTATCTTTATTAAATTATGAAGGTGACAACTTTGACTTCATTTAAAATAAATTAATATAAATGTCATAATTTGTTTTATAAGGCTCCAAATGGTCCAAAAGTCGACTCATGGATTATTGTGGTTTATATATACTCGACCAATAATGTTTTTTCATGTTTTGGGTCCTTTTAATGTGTATTATTATTTTAATAAAAACTACATTATTGATTGTTCACTAAATAAAAAATTTCTACGTCATTAATTTATAAGCTATTAAGGTAATTATATATTTCTTAAAAATTAAAAATAAATTACCATGGCGAAGAAACTTATTTTATCTTTAAAAGGAGTATTTATAATAGAATTTATATTCTGTATAACCTTATATTAAAAATAATTTAAATAATTATGTTTGAGTGATACATATTTCACTTTCCTTTAAATAAAATAAAATAAAGGTCTTAATCTCATCCAAGTGGGTTCCAATAGATTAAATTTGTACCCAAGTATGTTTTAGAGAGAAAAATAACCAATTAATGATCTAAAGACAAGTATTAGTGTAATTTTATAATATTATTTTTACCCTTAATTACCTGATTTACCTTTAACTATGGTAAATAAAATTTACCGTAGTTACTATTCATAATGCCTAAAAATAAAAGTTATCAATTTACAAAATTTGAACCTTATGATTCCAAATATGGAATACATTTTTACAAATTCGAAACACATAAGATGCAGTAATTAATTTAAAATTAATCCCGTTGTCGAAAAAACAGGTTTTTATTTAAAACATTCCCAAAGATTGATTTTTTTACATATGAATTCAATGTAAAATTAATGATAATGACATATATTATATTAAATGGTAAAAATATATTCTATTTATACTTTAAAACCATTAAATATTTTAATTTAACAATATAAATTATCTTGATTATAAATGTTTTAAAATTAAAATTTAGCATATTTTTACTACTCATCAAAATATGAAAGTTAATAGAGAAATGTTAAAAAATTATCCCAAGTAAATTTTTATATCCTTATTGCAATGAATAAGTTTATTTTTTCATATTGAAATTATAAATGTGTCAAAAACTATATTTAATGTGGGTGTGCCATCAAAAGGCGGCAAAACTGCATTTTTTGAAAAATACTTATTTCACCTGAAAATTTTATTTTGTTCTCATACCATGTTCTAGAATATGAATAAGATGAATGATAATGTTATAAAATTCAAAATGTTTTTAATAATATTCATAATGTCTAGTTCATAATAATATTATAACAATATATCATTGTTTAGTGAAACTCGGTATTGCGTACAACATATGCTATTGAGGATGGTCGCTCTTGCGTGCAACATAAGACAAGAATTGTGTTGCTTATAATACAAGATAATACAGTGTTGTGTATATCTCAAGCTTATCTTGGTGTATCGTACAACACAAGACATCAAATAAATTAAAAACAACATTTCTCATAAAAACTCGGGGTGTTACATTCTACCCCCCCTTAAAATGAATTTCTCCCTGAAAATTCTTCGGGGGTTATAAATCGCTTACTACTTGAAAGTTTATTTCATAGAAACCCACATCTTAAAAAGGAATACTAAAACTTAATTTTAAAAAGTAAATTTAGAAACATAACGGTCACCCAATGTAACTCATCATTGGGTGACCGTTAGGAGAATATAGGTGAAAATATTGATATGGAAGAGAAATCTAACCACCATGTTATGACGAAGAATGGTAGAGAACATGGATATGAAAAATCCAAAAATTACAAATCCATAAATTTGTGATGAACTAAAGTACCATCTGATTCATCAGATATGAGGGTACTAGGAAAACATTTTTGGTTTTCAAGATCATTTCCCAAAAGTTGATTAATTTTTGCATAAGGAGAAACACTTACTTGATTTCAATGTAATATCATCATTGGTTATTCCATTAAAAATTTCCACTTCAACTCTTATTTAAGAAAATGATGTTGAATATGTCATTCTTGAAGTATTATCAGATCATGCGATATAATGATAGTTCATTCCATCTATCTCTATCACAAGAAAGGATAGCACAAGATATTCAATATATATAAGTCTATCTATGGTGAGGTTAATCGTATATGGTTCCAAAAATGGACTTATACTTCGTCTATAATACCATTTAATAAAATAAAGCTAATTTCTAAAAATGAGGGACTTCCTGTAGGCCAGTGGAAGGCGATAAAGGCCGGTCTCACTTCAGTTGTGGGTTGGATTCCCACAGCTTTTTCCGACGCGATGGGTTGTCGCCCATCCTGTGGGTTATCCTTTTTCTAAAACTATACAATTATAAAATTCCTGAAATAATATCAAAAAGTTATAACCTTAAACAATACTATCTGATGTCCAACTTAATCAATTCCAATATTTAGGATTATCCAAAATACTTCTATCCAATCTCATAGTATAAAGAAAACTATTACTAGAGAGGTCATCTACCAAACATGTGAATACCATCATTTATCCCCCATATATTAGAAGATATATCTTGTTGGTCACATTCTAAACATGTGAATAATTTAATCATGTATTCTCTTGAAACATGAATTACCATAGAACCTTAGTGAAAACATGAATACTATCAAAAGTTAACTATTTCCACATACCAAAATCTCAAACTTTATATATACTCAAACCATGATATCACTTTGTCCTTATATCAGTCATGAGCTCATTAATACCATCAAACATATTATTTTCTCATTATCCCTTCATTATGTGCATATCATCTGCTTTCCAAAAATATTTCAATCACTTTTCATGGTTACCGGTACCATACAGTTATTGAAAACCAAAACATATATATTCCAATATTCCATGATACTATAAATGAGATTCCACAACACTATTTTGGAATCCCGTTACACAAACACTTAATCATTCTAACACTTCGTTGTCATATTCAACATCAGCAATAGTGATTACATGGGACATCCATATAACCTTTTCCTTAAGAGGTTGTTGATGTCCAAAATCATTAACCCTTGGGTTAGGGCATTGGTTAGCATAATTATCCATTTCCTTACACTTTTATCATTGAAGTGTTGGTGGTGTGTTCTCTGTAGTCTTTTCTCTATTCACATCATTAGCAACCTTTTTACCATTACTTTGACACTCAGCTGTTCGATGACCCTCTTTTCCACACTTACACATTTTCTAGCCCCTTTAAGACAATCTCCACTATGCTTCTTTCCACACTTTGAGAAAAATGAAACATTCGTCTTCTTTTCACCATTGTTTTGAGATTTTTCTTTGAACTCCATCTTCTGTTTCATGTCAAAAACATGAGATGGATATGTAACACCAACTTCTAGTTCTACATTGATAGCACAATGCACAATTTATTCATATCTACTGAAGTATCTTATAGCTAATTCCCTTCAAGGACTTGGTTTTAAGCCATTGAAGAATCGATCAACTTTACTTTCAGGTTGGATGATAAAGCCAGATGCATACCTGGAAGACCTTGTAAAATTCTCCTCATATATAAAAATCAATTTATCATCCTTTTTCTTAATCTCAAGGAACTTATTTTCCATATTTTTTTAAATAATATGAGGGAAGTACTTATTGAAAAACAAGTTTTTGAACTTGTCCCATTCCATGGATTCAATTTCATTTTGGGGACTTGTATTCTTAATTAGAGTCCACCACTGGTCTTCTTCACCTTCTAAATAGTAAACAACCAAAATTACATTTTAATTTTTTGAGCAGCGAAGTATGGAAAATATCTTTTCAATGGTACAGATCCATTGTTCAGCAATAAGTGGATCAGAAGACCCATTGAAAGAAGGTGGACATTTCCTCGTGAAGGACTCAATAGAATATTGTTCCCTTCTCTTCTCATTTGGAAGTCCAGAGTGATTCATAGATTGTTTAAGTATAACAATCAGATTA
This sequence comes from Viscum album, assembly GCA_963277665.1. Classification (NCBI taxonomy): domain Eukaryota; kingdom Viridiplantae; phylum Streptophyta; class Magnoliopsida; order Santalales; family Viscaceae; genus Viscum; species Viscum album. Next base: position 855,286,609 of record OY728155.1, on the reverse strand, counting down.
TTCACTCCATATCCCATAACATTGATTTTTTTAAGAGGACAATCATTGCTTTTTTCTATTACATTGATCAACACGATTCCTTTGGGTTCCAACCATCATCTAAAACCCAAAAATAATAGTGTTAGAGGAAAAAATCATGCTAGGAAAAAACATAATAAAGGGGGAGTACCTTCAATATATAACATCTTAGGTTTAATACTAAGATTTTTACTATAATTCTAGGACTATAACCTATACTTATACTTAACCTTAGGGACATCCCAAGACATACCTTATAAATATATATAGGGATATCACTAAAGTTTTTGCATCATAGTTTTCAAAGGTAAACTAAACCTTCACTCTGATACCAACTGTGGAAACCCAAGGATTTATGTATATAGACATTTCATTAATTTTTTGGAATACTTAATATATAACAAAAACAGATTCCCAAAGACTATATTATTTTCCTGACTTTGGAAACTCGGAACAAAATCTTCTAATAATGGTGAAATATCTTCAACATCTCCCATAAAGATCTTCAATTTTTTATTTTCTTACCTAAAACCATTCTTTATATCCTGGGAAAAAGAAAAAATAAAAAGGGTGAGCTCAAATGCTCTGTATGGGTAAACATGGATAACATAAAACAACCCAAAAACATGAAAATAAAACATCAAAATCATGAGTAATGACATAAATTTTGGCAGTATAAAAGGCATAGATCATAAGGGTACATTAATCATAATAAGATTGCATGGGAATAAAACATGTAATTGTGGAAAATCATTAATCACAAGATATGATTTCCATAGTATCCAAGGCATTGCTGCCAAGACCATCATAGTGGAAAAAGTCCATTACTTCATCAGGTTTACTTGCAGTTCCATCCATGTAATATTGAACAAGATTTACATTCCATTCCAGCCATGTCTATATCATGAGATATAAATATTTACCCAATGATTTTGAGGGAGATATAGGTCTCACCCTTCTCATAATGAAATCATTCTTTCATGTGTTACAAAATAAACATAAATCATTCATCATAATGCAATGAATAAAATGGGTTTCATATACATCATCCCGTCATAACATAATCCATATAAACCAATGGATATAATTTCATCATAAACTAACTAAAACCATTTAAATAATATGTACATTATACATGAAACATATCCATATTAATTTTTTTTATCTTAGATGGAAAATAGTTTTAATAAAACACTAGAAATTGATTTTTGAGGAAAACATCCTTTCTTCTTCAAAATCATTTTCTTTTCTCAAAATGTCGTGATATTTTAAAAGAAAATAATTTCCTTGAAAATAATCATGAAATATTTTAGAGGAAGATTCATGGAAATAAGGCATTATAAAACTGTAAAAATCCATTCTTATTGTATAAGTTTAAAAAACATTCTCCTAATACTTTTGACAAAAAAGTCAAAAAGAAACTCGTATGGTACACAAAAAAAGATTCCTTCCATACCATGTTGTAAAAGTCAACCAATAGTAAAAATAAATTTAAACATAAATTGAAGAATAGTAAAAATTTTATGAAAACAGTTTTAGAATACATGGACATGGATGATAAATATAACCCCGGTAAATACTTACGAATAAACAATCACGGATAGAAACAAGATTGACAAAGTTACCCATTACATTAGGTCCAATTTCTTTCGTACATGTCCATAACTCTTGTATAGTGGGGTTAAAAATATTATAATCCTGTAACAGAACCATCATAATATTTATGATATCATATATGATTCACTAATGACTTTATATTTTCTATTCATTTGTCAATTGCATGTTAAAGCAGCGTTTTGGGTAAAGTCGTTTCATCTATCGTACTTGTTTTGACTTGTAGTTTTTCATATTATTACTTAGATAATGATTAATTACATAAAAAATGTAAAACGTGATTTATATATCATGTATATTCAATATATTAATATATATAATCGATCAATAAATGAATTGAAATACACCGTTCATGGAGACGGTAGGTCGTATGTACGCATGAACGATGTTTTTGTTTCCTTATTAAATTAAATGGAAGTAAATGAAACACATATATATATTTCATATATATAAATAAATCTAGTAGCATTATTATGTAATATATTTAATGATTATTTATTTTATATACTTTATAACCATTCTTGAATGGTTAACATGGAGAATGAATCTCATCGCGTCGTGGAGACGGTAAGTCGTACGTACACACGAGTGGAAATATCATTCCCATGATTGTGGAATTATATTGAAGTGTATGGTGTATAATATTTTAGAATAAATATCACTTTAAAATAATCATATATAGTTATTTCTTCCATTATTATACCCATCCAAGTAGGTTGGTTATGAAAAACAGATTAGACCACGACGTGGAGACAGTAGGCCGTACGTATGCACACGTGGTGATTTCATTTTTCATAAGATGGATAGAAGATGGATTATGGTTGTTTCATATTCATAATAACATTTCAGTATACAAGTGATACTGTAGTTATTACCTAATAATGAAACAACACATATAGAGGAAGCAGAAGAAGAAATAAGTTTGAAAGAATCGGTAAAGGATATTACCTCTTTTTCAATGTGCCTCTTCTAAACCTCCTCTTAGGGAACTAAAGTTGGCATTTAAAGAGGTCTAGGACCTCTAGTATGTCTATAGTAATGTTTATAAGACAAATGGGCATGTTTTTGACGATTTTGAAATCTAAAAATGGTGTGAATAGGAGAAGAAGGTGGTTCAGTTTTATAAGAGAGGAGAGGGGCACTTTAGGGAACTCTCAAAAATATTAATTTATAATAAAATAAATCCCCACATAAAAACCTTAAAAATGACTCAACATATAATATGAGATAATATAGTGTGGTAATATGATCAAAAAATAATATTTACACATGTTTGTATTTTATTTTAAACCCTATCATTTTGATTTATCCTTATTTAATCTATTTTATTTTATTGGTTGTAATAATATTATAAATTTTAAACTGTTATAAATACTTAATTACGTGTTGTGAATTGTCCATAATTAGATAAATTATGAAATTTTAGACCATATTATTTTCAATTTGTAATTTTTAAATATTTTTGTGATTTTTAAACAATTTAATAATATGTTATTTTTATAAAAATCTAATTGTATCAATTTTGACACTATTCAATTATTTGATTTTAAATAAAATACCCACAAAATATAATTACAAAAATAAAAATATTTAATGGATTCATAATATGTCATATTTATTTATAAAATTTGTATATCTCATTAATTAGTTCATATAATATTTATTTTAATATTTTTAACACCATTTATTTGATACTGTTCTTAATAAAATAATTACTACAACATTTTGGTATAATTATTTAATATACTTATTTGTTGCATAAAAATTAAAAATAAAAGTAAATGATTAATATAAATATGATATATTTCACATGAACACTTTTAATTGAATTTATCATCTAAAACATCCCATTTTTAAAAAAGTTAGCTTTATTAAATTATGAAGGTGACAACTTTGACATCATTTAAAATAAAATAATATAAATGTAATAATCTGTTTTATAAGGCTCCAAATGATCCATAAGTAGACTCTTGGATGATTATGGTTTATATATACTCAACCAATAATTTTTGGTCAAGTTTTTTGTCTTTTTATGGGTATCATTATTTAAATAAAAACTATATTATTGATTTTTTCCTAAATAAATAATTTCTCCATCATTAATGTATAAGTTATTAAGATAATTATATATTTATTAAAAATTGAAAATAAATTACCATGATGAATAAAAAAATTTTATATTTCAAATTAGTATTTATAATCGAATTTATATTCCGTATACCCTTATATTAAAAATAATTTAATTAATAAAGTTTGAGTGAGACATATTTCACTTTCCTTTAAATAAAATAAATTAACTGTCTTAATCTCATCCAAGTGGGTTCCAATAGATTCCATTTATACCAAAGTATGTTTTATAGAGAAATATAATCAACCAATGATATCAAGAAAAGTGTTAGTGTAATTTTATAATATTATTTTTACCCTTAATTACATGATTTACCTTTAACCGTGGTAAATAAAAAATACTGTAGTTACTATTCATAATGCCAAAAAAATAAAAGATATCTATTTACACAGTTTGAACCTCATGATTCCAAATATGGGATCCATTTTTACAAATTCAAAACACATAAGATGCAATAATTAAATTAAAATTAATCCCGTTGTTGAAAAAATGGGTTTTTATTTAAAGCATTGGAAAAGATTGAAATGTTTTTACCTATGAATTCAATGTAAAATTAATGATAATGACATAAATTATATTAAATGGTAAAAATATATTCTATTTATACTTTTAAAACCATTAAATATTATAATTTAACCATATAAATTATCTTGATGATAAAAGTTGTTTTTAATTAAAATTTAGCATATTTCTACTATTCATCAAAATATAAAAGTTAACAAAAAAATATTAAAAAATTATCCCAAGTAAATTTTTATGTCCTTAATAAAATTAATAAGTTTATTTTGTCAAATTTAACTTATAAATGTGTCAAAAACTATATTTAATGTGGGTGTCCCATCAAAATGTGGCAAAACTGCATTTTTTTGAAAAATACTTATTTTACCCAAAAAATTTATTTGGTTATCATACCAGGTTCTAGAATATGTGTAAGATGAATGATAATGTTATAAAATTCAAAATTTGTTTAATACTATTCATAAAGGCTAGTTCATAATAATATTATAACAATATATCGTTGTTTTGTGAAACTCTGTATTGCATACAACACACGCTTTTGAAGATGGTCGCTCTTGCGTGCAACACAAGCCAATAATAGTGTTGCATATACTACAAGCTAATATGGTGTTGCATATAGCGCAATATAATCTTCATGTATCATACAACATAAGACATCAAATAAATTAAAAGTAATATTTCTCATAAAATCTCAGGGTGTTACAAAACTGTAGCCCGAGTTAGGTATGAGTATAACTCAGCAACCCACTACTAATGAGACCCCTAAATAAATTTAGTCTATAAGTAAGTTCATTCATAATTTTTGTAATTATTTTTTATCAATTTTATATTACAATAGTTAAAAATTATATACCCCCTTTGATCCTTAGGTCCTAGACTAAAATTGAAAATACATACTTCGACCAGTTATGGGATGTCTCATAGCACCTCTCTAGAACTATTTCAATAATTAAAAAACCTAGTTTTCCTATTATAAAATACTGATATTGGACCACAAATTCAAGTTTTTTCTTATCCAATATATAGTAAAATATACAAAACATTAGGGTGTTTTATTATGCAAAATATATTATCACAAACCACCAATTCAGTTATTTTCAAATAAATGGAATAAACTAAAAATACATATCTAACAAAGTTATCACATTATTATTTCATCAAAACAAAGATATAATCCCATTTTAATTATTAATTAAATTATAATTTCATTTCACTATCCATAAAAAAATAACATTTTAAATAATTGTTTTACTATTCTATTTCAAATATCCATTTTAAATGTTAAATTTTCAAAAAAGAATTCCACTATCTAGACATGATTTCTAAAATAAAGATTCTAATATCTATTTTATATATCATTTAAAATTACCATCTTTTTAATTAGTTTATAGGGTTATCCTGAAATGGCATGGAAATACCCAAGAATCACCTATGAATTTGAATAAAAAAAATTTAATTAGGGTAGTCAGTATGGAAAAAATATGATATTTTGAATTGAATTAAAATTTATTGGTCATTTATGGAACACCTTATAATAAAAACCATGTAAAAACATTTATTGGAGGTTATGAATATTGAATAAAATATAGGGATCTCCAACCATATTCCTATTATATTCCACAATACCAAAGACAAGATTTTATTCAAATTAAAGTAGGACAAATAAGGTATTAAAAAATAAATATGGGGAATAAAATTTTTAAAAATAGATAAATCATAGAAAAGAAAATTACAGAATAAAAATATGGATGATGAGTTGGAGACTCACCAAAATATTTAAATAATCATATAATGTATATAAAATAATTGATAATTGAAAGGGATTCCCCTAGGTAAAATAATTGGAGTATGGGAGTGAAATGGAGGGGCGACTAGAAAAATGGACAAGAATAAAATTAGGTAATTTTTAATTGTTAAAATATGGGAAAAAATCTTTTAAAACATTAATAAAATTACTCATTTCCAGTTGACTATTAGGTTAGATTCTAGTAGCATATAAAATCGACATGAAACCACTGACTAGGCCATAGTCCGGAATGAGCTATCTGGTGGCACTACATCCTCTCAGTTACATGTACTTATCTCTCCCTAAACCTCTCGTACATCTAAAATACCTTTAAAGAACCTTAAAATTTTCTTACAGATAAAATTATACTTAGTGGGTGTGAATCCCTCACTATAGGGTGGGTTCTTTGTAGCTATTATCCTTAAAACAAGATCATTCCCATGATGCACCCCCTTGGATCATTGATCTTCATCATATAATATCATCAAACACATGGGAAAATCATCATATTCCCAATTCAAGGACACCTTCTAATTAAACCCATGCTACAAAAAATCCATACCACTAAAACAATCTTATTATAGTGTTTTATATAACTAAAATACACGATGAAAACCATTTTCCCCATAAAAAGATTATTGAACATCATCTTGATGTCATAAAATCAATAACATTTCATGGGCCTGAAAGAAAATGTCTAATACAGGGGTCATATAAAACATCATTCAATGCCACGATCCTTTATAGAAGATACAACTATTAGGAATTGGTTAAGATCCTCCCCATAACTTAAAAGTTCCCCACACACCTTGGTTCTACCTTCCCATATTTTCAAATATGTTGTACCCCATGTATTGATGACATGTGTTAGAATTAGTATCACACATCAAGAACTCAAAGGATTGGAATCACATGTTAGAGTAGAATGTTTTTCTATACCGATTTGTAACCAAAACACTACTTGGATACTAAATATCCTTAGTGGATTTTTTTTACTTTGCATGACCCTAGTATGACGGTTTTTCAAACGTCCAACCAATAAAAAGGTAATCAACATAACCTATATATAAAGTCTTAAATGGAGATATCTAGAAGATTAATGATAACTATAAGAGTATGAAAATATCACTTTAGATTGATGATTCAACCAAGAGCCACCAAAAGTAGGGACACATGGTCCTAGAAAGTCATCAATCACTAGTATCATGCACTTAGACAACCCATCTATTTGTTGGTGATAGGTGGTACTCAAATGATCCTTCATTCCCAACACCATCAGAAAACCTTAGAAAATACTTATTGGAATCTAGTGTCTCTATCTTATATGATATTTTAAGGAACACCATCAAAGCATACTAACTCAAAGACATACAACCAGTAGTATCATCTACTGGAGAAGCCCATTTGATCACAATGAAAAGGGATACATTCATTAACTAATATAAAAATACCAATAAAATTATTACCATGATGTGTGTTCCAAAAGACTTAAAAATAAAACTAAAAAATTCAATCCACATCCATTAAAGAATAGGTTGTTAATGAATTAAAATATTAGGCTTTAGGTTATCATACTTTAACTAATGATTAGTCAAATACCATGTGTTGATCCCTTATAGTTCTTTATTTATATATGGCCAATTGTACTACTAAAAGTGTCTCGATACATTTTTGCTAGAAAAATATTTATAAAAAAACATTGAGGAAAAGAAGTCCCCCATACGTTCCTCATTTTATCCCATCAGGAATATATCTTGACCAATAATATATAGAATATTTTCAGTATCCATGGACTAACCATGAGGTGGATCCACACCATATATATTTTTACTCATCACATTTTAAGCATAACATGACATATACCATTCAATTTATATATTATTAAGTGAGGATGTAATATATATTGAGAATCAAAATCTATTCTTCCATTATAGTCCTAGAAATCCATATAGTAACACCAAGAGAATTCTAAAAGAGTAACTTTTATTCGATAGCATATAACCTCTCAAAACATAATGTTATATATAATATTTTAAATAAATTGAAGATATTTTATAGTATACAATTCACAAAATATTATGTTATTAAACATTCCATGAAACAACAACTTCCTTTGATAGCTTATGCTATACGCAAGACCTAGATTTTTTAAACAATATATTATTAAAATATTATTTATTAATATAATAATATATAACCTGGCCATTAAATTAGAGTTTACCAATAGAATTAACTAAATTATGAAAATATATTATTTATAAAAATATATAATGAATTCTTAGGATACCAATTAATTATAAATGAGAATATAAACCAATTAAATATAAATGAAATATTATTATTTTTTAAGCACAATTTTTTTTGTCTTAATCAATTAAATTAATTAAAAATAGATAATTATATTAATATAATATATATTTTATATATTAGATAAAATAATTTGGAAATTTATTCAAAAAAATTAATAAAAATAAGATAATAACAGACCTAATTTGACACATAAAATCAATATTTTTCTAAAGAGAGTTTTACCTCCATTTAATAGAGAAGTTATTTTAAATCCAAATTTTTTTCATTATTATAAATTTTATATATCAAAATAAACTTCATTTTGCGAAATATAAAGATAAAAATTTGGTTATAGTGATTTATTATATTTTTCTGTGATGTTTTATTTTTTTATGAATAACGAAAAATGTATAATTTTAATTCAAAATCACTTTTTCATCTAATCTATTTATAATTATATTTTATGTTTCAAACCTTTGAACAATTTTTACTTTAAAAATGATATTTGTTTTAGTGTCTATTATATTAAATTTAAACTAATTTATGCCACATATGTTACTAGAATTTGAAAAATGGATTCAATATTTGAAATGAGAATAGTTTAAAATTTATAATAATTTGAACATATTTTTTGACCAAAATGATTGTTGAAAGTTATTAAAAATAATTACATCATCTATTAGGAAAATTAGAATAACAATAGATTAAATATTAAACATAAGCATCAAAATGACCTAGACAATTGTCCTAAAGACATTTTATGTTAATATTAAGACTTATTCCCCCCATTGATATAATACTTTCTTTTATTGGATCCACTTTTTTATGGAAATATGTGGGTGTAATTCCCTTTTAATGAATTTACCAGAATACCACTCCTCCTCCACTATAAAAAAGCACTCACCCATCCAACTTATTCACACTTATAAATCCCTTTGGCTCATCAAAACTCTAAAAAATTAAGATCCCAAAATTCATGACCTCAACATATAATCCTTACCATGGGAATAAATCTTACCAATGAAGTATTTTTATATAATCCCTCTTCAACAATCATTTTCATATTATTTCCTCCTACACCCCTGAACTATTATTATTTCATGATTATATAATAACATAAATATACTCAATATAATGATATTTTTTTATTAATTTTTTCTAACTAAAATTATACCCACTTAAATATAAAGGGTAATAAACATACTGTTTTTGTGTAGGAAGAACTACCATCTCGCAAAAAAATGTCATTGGTTTTTCCATTACTGCCTCTCAAGGTAGGGAATTATAATGGAAAAATTATTTATATGTGATATATATGACAAATATTATTTCTTTATGCCCATGTAATCTTTATATAAAACATAGCATCATGCAATCCATTTTGTGGGAATATGATAACAACGTTTTTGGAAGTGTGGACTGCCACCTCCTCAAAGCGATGTGATTCATTCATGCTATACATTTATTTTATTAAGGAATGATTTTAAAAAACATGCATGACATATAATAAATAAATTTTTTACTATAATTTTAATATACATATATATCATTTACTTTTCAAACTTTCAACATGACAAAGAAATGGAAATAACATTCATGAGTATGTACATCCTATCGTCTCAAAGAATGGTTCATTTAATTTGTTATCTCTAAATGTTTTGGATTATTATAAATTCATATATAAAATATATATATGAAAAATAAATTACGGTTTACATTATCGAGATTTTGAATTCATGATTGATGTAAGAAGAAAAAAAATAGTTGTCAAAACAAACTTGAAAAACTAGGACAATAACACCTGAAAGAGTGAAAAAAGTTAAATATTATTAATAAACATGTAATAAGTTATTATAATAAGGTTATATATGATTTTATAAATATTTTTATTATTATGGTATAATTTTATTACATTTTTAAAACCATTATACATTATTTTAAAGGATGTTCACCTAAAAGGAATCATAAGGTTACAGATTCTTGTCTCACCTTTCTTTCTGTGAGGTATACACCATTAACACAACATACTTATTTTATGTGGAATACCTACTAACCATTTTGATATAATATATCTTTAATTATATTATATTAAAGGTATTTAACTGATTCATTTGTTTATTATTAGTTTTGGGTCTTCAAATTCAAATGTTTCCAAGTATTAAGGTACTCATCTCAATTTTTATTCATTGAGGCATATTTTATTTTTGTGCACCTAATTTATTTTATATGGTGTAAATAATACCACATTGATATATAATATCACAATTCATTAATTATTCATGATATTTGAGTTTTAAATTGAATTATTTCATTAAATGGGATTTTAATTAAGCATTACCAAGTGGAAAATAATTTCATAACCCAATTTATTTTCCTTGGGTTATATTACTTCATCATTTTTGTTAATATTATAAGGTTATGTTAGTAATAAATTTATAATATATATTATTTTATGTCCACTTTTTTTAGGTGTATTTACATTTTAAAAACATAATATATTTATTTATTTATTCTCACATCTACATTATGGTCTTCTCAAGGGCTTAATTCACAATCTCATTTTGTTTGAGATTATTTATACTTGAATATATATCAAAGAAAATTATTTGATCAATACTTAATAAACCCTTAAATTCTCATATCCTCTATTTATTCAAGACCATTTTTTTAATAGTACAATTTTCCACTATTTGGTAAAAAAGATGATTAAGAAATTATTTTTAATAAAACACATCATCATTTTACTATTTAGTCGTAGAACATGTTTCATTAAAAAATCATTGCTTTCAAAAAAGTGTTTCAAAAATGGTTTAAACTTTCCAAAATTATTTATTAAATGATTTTTTTACTTTTTTTATTTTAAAAAAGTTTTCAATGTTATATTATTTTTTCATTCCGAATAAGTTATTGTTATGATTTTTATCATGAGAATGAAATTTTATTTTTACCATGGAAAACATGTATGGATTTACTATCCATAATTTAATTGATGTTGTAATGACTCGGAGCTCTCCATCCCATTCATTTACAAAAATCTAGTGTTATAGGTATTCTTGGAGCTCACAATGGCTTGTTTTTTAAGTTTTCAGAAAATACAGTTTTCCAACATTATCTCATCTAATGTTAGGTCACTGAATGGTGACTCACTGAATGGTAGGTCGTTGAATAGTGACTAACCAAATGGTGACTCGTATAATTGCGAACCAATGAATATTGACTCAAAAAATGTTAGGTCTCTGAACAGTGGCTTTCCGAACAGTGGCTCCCTAAACGGTGACTCACCACCAGTAGACCAGACATCTCGAGTTATATTCCATTTTCACCCCTCTTACATCTTTTTATAATTAAATGGGGAACTTATCAATGTTTTATCATTTATTCCACATTATAAAAGGGGATTGTTCTACATTAAATATCATTAAATGGAAACGCCATATGGTCAAACCACAATCCAAAATTTATGTACTCTCAAATTGTCTCCCTGATTTTAGGATCTAGCATTTTATTAATCCGAGATCCTTTATTCCTTGAACCCTTCAGTTTTATCTTGGTGCACTAAGAACCATTATTTTTTAGGAGTCACGTGCCTATGTTGTACCATCATGTTCAATTTTTTCCTTAGAGTCTCTTGCTCGTGTGGTCCTCTATTTTGGTGTAAGAAAGGATCATTGTTCACAAGTTGTTCCAGGTAGGAATTCCTTACACTCTCCCATATTTTTATATCATGCAAGGTGGGTATACTTGTGTAACCTCTTGATCATAGTTGAAACCAAATATTAAGGGTGTTATGATATAATCTGCTTATTACCTTAGTCATAAATGTGGATCAAGAAGATGATGACTTTGATCACTTATTTTATGTTTCATCCTTAATTTCATGTTATGGTTTTTTTTGGCTATATGCCTTCGGAAAATCATGGTCTTTGGTGGTATTTTTTTGGGAATCCATAATAGTTTGTGAATAATTTCTATAAATATTAACCTGATTAATCACGTATACCCTATTTAATGAAAAGGATTCCCTAGGATAAAACTTGTTTTGTGATCACCTCTATTTATCAAAGTGGAATTAAAGAACTCTTGTTGGCTAAAACATAATACCCTTGGCATGTTGGTGTGGCTGTGTGCAGTTTTTTATTGGGTTTTGTGCCTTCTGTGGATTGTATAGTGCTACAGTTGGTAGAATGGCATCGAGTATTGGGGTGGAAAGAGGGGTTGGTTTTGTGAGTTTGGTGTGGTATGTTAGTGAAGCGGGGCTATATTTTTGGTGGTTGTTTCTATGGGATTTTCTATGAGGTGGTGTAAGAGGTGTGATAGAATCTAAGGGTGAGAGATTGATTGATTTTGGAATGAATGAACTTGTAGAGTAGTGTGACAACATTTGGGTTGTGTTATGGTTGTTTAAAAGTGTTGTGTAGTGGGACTACAATCTGGTAGTGTGTTTTATGTAGTGCTAAATGTGTTGGGTGTGGATATGGTTGGTATCTTCTCAGGTAGTGTTGGAATGAAATAAATGAATTTATTAATAAATAATGAAATGTTTTTCAATGAAAGGGGTGGGTTTATGTTTTGGTTGTGGCTGTTTGTTTTACTATGCATGCAAGGGCATCAACAAGGGACCTTTTTTGTGGGTTGGTTATTTTTTTGTAAACCCATAGGTTGGACTGATTGTTTGTTTACCTATATGTATAAACTATAGTTACCTGTGATTTCTATATTCACCCCACCGACATTGAGCACTACATTCCGAACACCCCTTTTTTATGGGGGATGGTTTCTATCCTAACATCCTGGTGGGAGGATGGATGACTGGCTATTAGTTCCCTTGATCCCTCTTTTAGGAATTCATCGGACAAGACCCTTTGGGTAAGTTGTAATATATTGAGGTTTATTACTATGTTTATGGTAATGGTTGGGTGATAAGTGGTTTATTTACTAGGTGTCTTCGAGATGAGGTCCATGTGTTTTCGGGTGAGTTGTGTAGTGGTTGTGGCCCAGGTGTCTGTGGGTGGGATGTGATGTGATTTGTAGCCTAGGTGTGTGCGGGAATGATATGAAAGTGGGGCTTGTGGAAAAGTGTTAGTTCCAAGATGTTAACTGTTAGAGATGAGAAGTTAACCAATGGAAGTGGTGTGGGATGCCATATCATCAATGTGATTATATTATTACTTTGCTTGACTTGGGATATTTGGTGAGTGTTCCTTGGTGAGGTAGGGGTGGTTAGTATTCCTTTTTTGATACTTTTGAGGATCTAATATTTTTAAAAAGGTGAATTTGTATGGTCTCCCACTTGTGTTTGAGTGAATTAGGTTTTTCCTAATAAATAGACTTGTATTCTAACCCTACATATATAATACTCTTTTTATGTTTCTAGGAGGACATTGAGAACCATGCTATACCTTACTACTTGAGGCATCAGGATATTTGTTTTGTTACTACTTTGATTTATTTTTGTTACTTTAATTTAGATTTTCTTTGTTGTACAATGTGGTAGTTTTTTTTAAGCATGCATGGAATGGGTTTTGATTTCTTCATCTTATAATATGTTTGGAGTTTTTTGGGATTTACCACCTTATCTCCCAATCTTGTTTTCATTAAAAAGGTTAATAATTCCCATATTGGATTAATTTTTACCTACCCATGGTTCTAGTCACCACCTTAGGTCCTACGTGAGGTGGGAATCAGGGGTCATTATCTCCCCTTCATCTTGAAGAAGGAAGGTCATGGCACCTTACTATCCCTTCCCTCATCTTGGAGAAGGCAGGTCATGAAAAAATGATATCAGAGATGATGGTTGAGAGATAAGAGAGAGTTTTTAGTAAGGTATAGTAAAGATTAAATGGGATGGTATGACAATAATGTTAGGTGATCTTGGTGTGTGACATAGGCTAGGGAATTCTGACTAAGACAAATGATTTTGGGCGCCCCCATGATCCAATGCAAGGACTATGAGCTTACCGAATGACCAAGTGAGGCTGCACCAATTTTCAGGTAGAGACCCTTATAATGGTACGTGCATCATAATGAATTTTTTACCTCTTGTAATCTTGTTAATTTTGGGAGTTTAAAATAAAAAATGAGTTAAAATGAATCCTAAATAAATTTGATACTACTCAGGATTAGGAGTTTCCTGTTTACCTTTTGGTTATGGAACATGGTCGTCATCCATTAGTGGCTTGAGTAGTGGTGGCTCAACATGATGACCCAGTCATTCGGTAGAGGGTTTACCCAGAGAAAGAGAATAATTATTCTAAGGAGATGATTCGTTCGTTCCAGTAAAATACTCTAGGGGAGTATGAAGGTAGTGTTTCAGACTTGTAGATAGAGAGTTGGATTGAGGAGATTGCGATCACTTTCACCTTGATCCATGATCAGACAGAGTACTGGATTCCTCTGGCAGTGATATGGATGAGGGGAGTAGCACATCAGTGGTGGACGCCTTATCTTGGAAAGAGGAAGGAGATCAATGTTTAATGGGATGACTTTGAGAAGGGGTTATGAGCAGAATTTCCTTGTTAGGTGATAAAGGTTGAGAAGATACATGAGCTAATATCCCTACAGAAGGGGAGTATGTCAATGAGGGAACTAGGGATCATGATTATGGATCACCTAAACTTTTCTCTGGACCTCTTTCTAGATGGGGAGCCTCAGGTAAGGCATTTAGAGGAGTCCCTTTATCCCTCCCTTGAGTATGAGATTACTCCCTTCATGCTAACAACATACATAAAGGACCAGAAGAAGGATTAGGTAGTGTAAAGGAACTCACGAGGAGGTTTACCATGAAAGGGGAGACATCCAATTTATTCAAAGGGTATAACTTCTATAAGTAGGTCTTAGGTGATAGGGCCTTCTTGGTTTTGGCCAGTGGGGAGACGACCCTAGCCGTTTCAGTTCCATCCTTCTGGTACTCATGCTTTTCCCATAGGCATGAGACTGAGGTGTTTCAATAGTGGAGGCCATGATAATTTTCAAATTAAATCCCAATTTATGCTTAGTATGATGGGGTGGGTAGGTTAATCACCCACCTCAACAGCAGTCACTGGCCATGACATTTCAGCTATAGGGAAAGCTGGCTCCTACTCCATTGAGGGGAGACAGAGCATGCAAAGTCCGACCTCAGGGTGTTCCTCAGGTTCCTTGAACCAGATGTGGTTGGGGAGATGGTTGAAAGTTGAGGGGTAGAGGGGTTGGGAGTGGTTAGTTTCACACCACATATGAAGCAGTTCTAGCAGGGCTTGAGATCATTTGAGGTATGATCAACTTGTGTATTACTATTGTTTGCGACTTTTTTGATTCATGAGTTTCACACTTTTTTGTTTCACTTGTTCTATCCCATTATATAGGACTAGACATAGAGATACCTTCCATTCCTCTGGTGTTGAGAACACTATTAGGAGGTTAGATCATCTTTTATGACATTTTCTGGGGATATAGACTGATGTTGGGGCCACATCAGTCTAGTGGGGATCTATTTCTTCTACAGATGAAGTCATATGATTTCATCCTTAGCATCAAATGGTTGTTTTTTTGTTCATTCTAATGTCGAATGATTCTAGAAGAGATTTTTGTTTTCAGACATTGATGACTAGTTTCTACCTTTTTTTGGGGAGCGGAGTTGTCAGGTGGGAAGGTGGAATGTAGAGCCTCTTCTTTATTTATTAGTAGATCTGTCAGTGGGATTGATGGATGATGAGATGGTGGAGGTTCCAAGAGTTTTTAGAGAGTTTCTAAATGATTTAACTGAGGAGATTGTGACTCTACCACCTCGATGTGACATTGAGTTCATGATATAATTAAAACTAAGTTCTCATTAAATTTTGATGGATAATTATTGGATGGAACCTTTAGTGTCATGGGAGTTGCAGATTCAGTCTGACGATATGATAAAGAAGGGATTTATTTGGCACATTGTGTCAATGTAGGGTGATTCGATATTATTTTCAAAGAAGAAAGACAGTGGTTTGAGGCTGGGCATAGACTTCTAGATACTGAATTAGGTAATGATAAATAACTATTACCCTATCCCAAGGATAGACAATCTTTTTAACTAGTTGAGGGTTGTAGGTTGGGTCTCTAATATTGATCATCATTCTGGGTATCAACAGTTAAGGGTGATGGAGGGAGATATTCTAGAGACTTATTTTAGGTGAAGTTATGGGAACTTTTAGTTCATCATCACATCGTTAAGTGTTACCAAATAACTATCCATGTTCATGGGGCTCGTGAAATATATCTTCCAAGATTTCCTGGACAGATTAACGATTATATTCATCGAAGAAATCCTGATCTACTCAAATTCATAAGAAGATCACACTGAGTATCTTAGGACTGTCATGGAGGTTCTTCAACGCCACCAGCTCCATGGGATGTTGTCAAAGTGTTTGTTTTGGACACAAGAGGTGCACTACCTTGAACATGTGGTATCTTAATAGGGGATAGTAGTGGATCCATCGAAATTTTTGGTGTTTTTTTCTTTGGCAGAACCCAAGAATGTAGCAAAGGTTTGTAGAATTCTTGGTCTTGTAGGATATTACTGGAGATTCATACCTGACTTATCTTGATTTGTAGCTCTATTGTGGGATCTGACTAGGAATGACAAAGAAGTTGTGAGGACCAAGTAGTGTTAGACATATTTTTAGTTATCTGAATTAGAAGTTGGTCAGTGCTCTAGTACTTGGGTTTCCAGAGTAAGGGGTGATGTTCAAGGTGTTCTGTAATGCTTCTGGTCTAGTCTTGGGATTCATGCTGATAAAAAAATGAGGAGTGATCTATTATGGGTATATGCAGTTCTTTACCCATGAATTAAACTATGAAACCCACGATTTGAAGCTTGAAGAAGTCATTTCTGTGCTGAAGTTGTAGTGATACTTCTTTATTGAGGTTCACATTATGGTTTTCATGGATCACAAGAGCTTTAGGTACATCTTTACCCATCGAGACTTGAACCTATAGTAATAGAGGTGGATGAAGTTTATCTAGGGATATGACTTAGAGCTCTCTTACAGCTCTGGATAGTGGAACATTGGAGCTTATTCCTTGTGTAGGAAGTCTCAAAGAGAGGCTGTTTAGGAATCTACATACACTTGGAAGGCGTTGGAGGAGTTAGATGCCTTGAACCTAGATGAAAGGATGAATAGTTATAGGGGATTCATCTTTTAGATGATAGTATAGTATTATCTAATACTAAAGGTGGAGGAGTCTCAGTGGGGATACTTGGAGGATATGGTGACATTTTATCATGTTGACTAGGGTAATGCTCTGAAGTGATGGTCAGAGGATGGTCAGAATCAGATGTTGTTCTATGGGAATCTATTTTTACCAGTCGCAATGCATGAGGGAGTTCTCTATGAGTTCCATAGATCAACCATGGTTGTACAACCTAGAGTTTACAAGATGAAATGAGGCATGAGGGAAACGTTTTGGTTTGCCGGGGTGAAGTGGGTAGTGGTGGAGTTTGTAGAAAAGTTCCTAGTGTGTCAGCAGGTGAAGGCTGAGCACCATGTTCCCATCGGTTTTTTTCATCCCTTAGATGTCCCTGAGAGGAAGTGTTATTACATCTCCATGGATTTTATCATAGGGATACCCATGTCTATGGGAGGATAAAATTATTTCAATGTAGTGGTGGATCAACTGACAGAATCAACTCACTTCTTAGAAATAATGGAGTTGAGCGTTGTGGTTGTCTTGGAAAGTAGGTATGTGGTTGAGGTGGTGAAATTGCATGATGTTAAGAGATCCATCATATTATATTAGGATGAATAGTTTATCTCATGAGTAAGTAGGGTATTATAGTATTATCTTAGCATTAAGTTACACCTTAGTACTTCTTTAAAAACTAATATGGATAGACAGATGGATTAGACCATCCAAAAATTAGAGGATATGTTTTGGGAGTGTGTTCTATTCTTGGGATGATCATGGGTATGAAAATTTACCATGGTAGAGTTTTCTTAAAATAGTATTTATCACTATACCACTGGAATGGATCCATTTAAAGCCTTCTACAAGTGTATGTGTCGTTCATCCATGTGACGGACTGAGGTTGGAGAGAAAATTGTTTTTGGTCTGAGATAGTGCAAAGAACAATAGAGAAGGTTCAACTTGTTCATGAGAGGATTACAGTATCACATGACTAAAAAAATTCATATGATGATCATTGTAGGAGGCCCTTTGAGTTCGAGGTTGGAGACCATGTGTTCTTAAAGGTTTCCCCTTAACATGGGTAGTTGAGGTTTGGTAGGGAGATCAAGCTCTCTGCTAGGATCATTAGTCCTTTTGAGGTGTTGGGAAGAGTTAGTGAGGTGGAATACCATCTAGAACTACCACCTTAGTTGGAGAGGATCCACAATTTCTTCCACATATCCTAGTTTTCTCAGTATCTACATGATGACTCCCACACATTGAATAGGGAGGGTTGGATATCGAGGATGATGTGATGTTTTTGGAATGACCAATATAAATCCAGGATCATTAGAAGTAGGTGTTGTGTGGATGGAACATTCCCTTTTTCCATGTGTTGTGGATGCATGGTGTCTTCAAGGGGAGTACTTGGGAGCGATAAGCATAGATGTGTGCCTAGTACCCAGAGCAGTTTTGAGTTTTGATTTTGTTCATTTAATTATGATGTAATGATAGAACTATATTTTCTATAAGATTATTTTTTCCATATTGTATAATGTGTAAAAAATCATGGGCATGTGGAAAGGTGAGGTCATGATACCTAATCAAGACGCATTAATGCAGATGTGATTAAACCCGTGTGGGTGAGTTTGTTCCACCCAAAGTGGATAATATCTTGGCATAGAGGAAGGAATTCCCTAATTCATGTTCCATGATATTAGGACATTTGGTGTTTATGTGGTTGTTTAGGGAAGTAGATTTTGGGATAAGTGTTATTGGATGTTGAGGATTCACTTCAGCTTTCAATTAGAAGAGGCTGTATTATCCTTGATAGGTATCTTACAAGTGGTTATTCAGACCCGTCTTTCTTCTGGGATTGTTTTTCAATTCATGATGGTGAGAATAGTTTGATAGGTATATGATGTAATTTTATGGACCTCTCCCACCCATTCCTTTGTGAATATCCAGTTTAAGAGGCATTCTTGGAGGTCAAATTGTCTTATTTTAGGAGTCTGCAATAAATATAGTATTCCAACAGTAACTCATCTTACGGTAAGTTTTTGGATAGAGACTCACCAAACAGTATGTCTCCAAATGGCGATTCACCAAATGGTGACTCCCGGAATGGTGACTCGTTGAACAGTGACTCACTGAATGGTGAATCTCCGAATGGTGACTCGTTGAATGGTGACTCACTGAATATAGAATCGTCGACCGGTGACTCCTGAATGGTGAATCACTAAATATTGACTCACCAAATGGTGACTCACCAAATGATGACTCACTGAGTGGTAGTTCACATAATGGTGACTCACCGAATAGTAGGTTACCAAATGGTGACTCAATGAATGACGAATCACCGAACAATGGATCACCGAATAGTGGCTCACCGAATGGTGACTCACCACTGGTTGCTTGAACCTCTTGAGTTTTTTTCTAGTTTCACACATCCTATATCATCTTATCATAAAATGAAGAACCTATCAATGTTTTACTATATCTTCCACCATATTTTAAGAAATTACTGTATCTTAAATATCATGAAATAACCAAGCCACGTGGTAAAACCACGATATGAAATTTAAGTACATTGAAATCGTCACCCTGATTATAGGATTTTTCCTTTTCTTAAGACTAGATTCTCTCATCCTTGAACCCTTAGGTTTTCTCTTAGTGTTCCTAGAACCTTTCTTTATGAGGATTCATGTTCCTATGCTATACCATCTAGTTTGGTTTTTCCTTAGAGTCTCCTTTTCATGCATCCCTCTTCTTTAATGTAAGAAATGATCATTGCTCACATGTTTTTTCCTGGTAGGAATTTCTTATTCTCTCTTTTATTTTTGTGTCATTCAGGGTGGGTATACTCATGACACCTCTTGATCACATTTGGAACAAACTATTAAGGTTGTTATGATATAATCTCCTTGTTACCTTAGTCATAAATGGGGAAAGAGAAGATGATTTTGTTAATCGCATTTTTTATGTGTTATCCAAAATTTTCATGTTATGGTTTGTTATAGTCGCATGCCTTCTAAAAATCATGTTCATTGGTGTCCTTTGTTTTTAAACCCACAATATCATGTGAATAATTACAATAAATATTAAACTAATTAATCACATATAACCAATTAAATGAATAGGATTCCACATGATCAATATTGTTTTGTGATCACACCCATTTATCAAAGTGGAATTAAAGAACCCTTGTTGGATAAATCAGAATACAATTGTCTTGTTGGTGTTGCTATGTGCTGTGTTTTTTTGGGTTTTGTGCCTTTTATAGATTGTATAGTGTTTTTTTGGTAGCATGTTTATGAGTACATGGGTGGACAGGAGGGTCAATTTTTTGAGTTTGGTGTTGTAGGTTTGTGCAGTGGGGCTTGGTTTTGGTGGTGGTTGCTGAGGTCTTTGTGTATGTGGTGGTTCAAGAGGTGTAATGGAATCCTAGGTTGATAGATAGATTGATTGTGTAATGGATTAACTTTTAGATAAGTGGGACTGCATCTCAGTTGTGTTATGGTTGTTGAAAATTGTTTTGTTGTGGGACTGTAATTTGGTTTTGTGTTTTATGCGCTACTGAATGTGTTGGTTATGGATATAGTTTGTAGTTTATTGGGTAGTATAGGAATGAAATAAGTGAACTTCTTAATAAATAATGATAAGTGTTTAAATCAAATGGGTGGGTTTATGTTTTTCTATGGCTTTTTGCACACTGTGCATGTAGGGGGGGGGGGGGGTAGAAAGGGATGTTTTTTGTGGGTTGGTTGTTTTTTAGAAACCCCTATGTGGGACTGAGTGTTTGTTTACCTATATGTATAAACTATAGTTTTCTGTAATTTCTATATGTACCCCACCCACATTGAGCAATATGTTTCGATCACCCCCTTTCCTATGAGGGAGGGTGTCTTTCATAACATCCAGGTGGGAGGACAGATGAATGGTTATTGGATCCCCTACTCCCTCTTCTAGGTATTTATCGCCCAAGACTATTTAGGTAGGCTGTAATGGATTTAGGTTTATTACTATATTTATGGTACTGATTGTGTGAGAGGTGGTTTGTTTCCCAAGTGTCTTCTGGATGAGAACCAGGTGTTTTCGGGCGAGACATGTGGCGGTTGTTTCCCAAGTGTCTATCGACGTGATGTGATGTGGTTTGTGGCCTATGTCTGTGAGGGTAGGCTATGATAGTAGGGATTGTTGAAGAGTTGTAGCGCTAAGACATTTACCATTAGGGATGACCAATAAACCAATGGGAAGTGGTGTTGGGTACCCTATTATCGATGTTCTTATATTATTACTTTACTTTACTTGTGTTATTCGGTGAATGTTCATTAGTGATGTTTGGGTGGTTAGTATTCCTTGTTAGATACTTTTGAGGTTCTTCTATTTTCTCATAGAAAAATTAATATGTTCTCCCACTTGTGTATGTGTGACTTCAGTTTTTTCCATTGAGTATACTGGTATCCTCAGCCTATATATATAAAACTCTTTTTAGGTTTTAGGAGGAATTCGAGGACCTTTATAGATTTTACTAACTAGGGCACCAGGATAGTTTCTATGTTATTTATTATATTTGTTTTTGGTACAAAACTTTAGAGTTTTTTATTGTACTACATGGATTTTTTGTTTATACATGTATGGGTTGGTTTTAGTTTCTTATTATTATAAAATTTTTGGAGTTTTTTTTGATTTAACATCTTATCTCCCAATATTGTTTTCCTTAAAATGGGTAATGCCTTCCATCTTTTGTGAATGTTTACCTACCCTTGGTGCTAGTTACCACCCCAAGGCCTACTAGAGGTGGGACTCAGGGGGTCATTTTCTCTACGTCATCATAAAGAATAAAGGTCATGGATCCTATCTTTATCTTCTATTATCACGAATAAGGTAGGTTGTGATAGAAGATTCCATTCAATTATAAAAAGGTTACTTTTGATGATTTTTTTATAATGTTATTTTAATTGAAAATAATATTAAAAAAATCAAAGTAAAAATCATATTTTCCTTATTTTTTTAAAATATATGTTTTTATTATTTATGTTCATATATGATAAAAAGAATTTATTTTGACTCCACTTGTGATATATTGTATTTATACCATCCTTATTCATCATCAGGATGGTTTATGATTGATTTGTCTAAGGATTGTATGGATATTCACCCCCTTAATTCCTTTTATTCCCTTTAAAAATTCAATTTCTTATGATCTTCGAACATTTAATTTTTTCTGATCATTGAACATTCAATTTACTCTAATTATCCATATCATTTATCATTGATATATTAATTTCCTACAATTTATACCAATTTTAATATGGTTCTTACTTTTATATTTATTTGACTATATGGGGAAATAATGATAAATATTTTTTCTTTATTTAATATAGATATTCGATAAAAAATATTTTTTCATTAAAATGATTACTTGATATGAGAAATATTATGATATGAAATGATGGTCGGGGCCTGTAATTTATATATCCCCTCGATACATAAACCCATTCTAATGAGAAAAATTAGTTGCAATAAATTAATTGGTTTCTACCCATAGTTTTAAACTATATTTTGAAACTTCCTAACGGTATAGGTTTCCATGTTCCTGAGACATAACATCTAATAATTAAGAATTCCCTTCAACAATATTTTAGTTATTATTATTTATAATCCATGATATTTTCACTATGAAAAAAATATGTAAGTATTTTATTCCAAATTCATTTATTTAATGGAGTGTGTTTTCATTTTCTCAAATTAGTATATTTATTATCCCTTTTCATGTTATCTAAATGGAATATGTTTTCAATTATTTTCCTTTCTATATTCTTTAATAACCTCTTTCTCAGTTTTTTATTATATAGAATGTGTTCTCAATTATTATGATACAATATTGATATTTCTTATTGATTAATTATTTCTTATAATGTACATTAACCTTAATAAGTTCTTAGATCACTATTATTTTGATTCCATTCCCTATGATTCTATACAGTTTACTATGAAGGATATGAAAGGATACTCTATATTTAATATTGTTATTATCCTCGAATAAAAAAATTATGTTGTCATTTTTGTATTCATTTGTAATACAAGACTCATTTATTTATCTAGAATGCTAAGAATAATAAATAATTTAGTTATTTGGTACATGATTTACTTATATCTTATGCCAATGTAAGGGTAAGACAACACCATCTCCAAGATTTATGGGGTTGGTTTGCTACAGTTGGTATCAGAGAAATCATAGTAGTAACCATATGCACAAGGTTTAGCAAAAACATAGATTAGAGAACATATCCCTAATATAAAAATTAAGGATAAATATAGTAGGACATCCTATAATTTTGTAAATGTAGATATTATGTGGGTTATATGAGAAATACATCCATGTCTGGATACTTCAAGTGGATCTAGTTCTAGAAAAAATGTACCTAGGGGTAAAAACTCTGAAATGGTGTGTCAGGACTAACTTGAGCATAACCTGATACACTACAACATGCCTTTCTACGCACCTATTTTGACACTCTCTTAGTATTTTATTATGATGAATAATATTTTATTTACTAACCATTATGAAATATTTTAATATATAATGACAACAAATGACCTAGGTTAAACTTGAGGTGTCATAGATTAGAAATAATGTGTCCTAATTTAGATATCATAAAATTGATTATATAGCCTTTTCAATATGATAATTGATGCTCAAAATAAGGTTTTTGGTTTTAGGAAATTCTATCTTCTAAAGGATAAACTCTAGACCAAATAAGGACATGTGTAGAAATTAATATATGAAGTGTTTATGTATTGGGGTTGTATTAAAAACCATAGTAAAAAATAATATTTAATGATTAAATTTACAGGATATCCACAATATATTTTTATGGAAATTATATTAGTATAGTTCTTAAATGGAAATAATATATGAATGGTGATAAACGATCATGTATATAAATGCCATGAGACTTAAATCCATTACTGAAATATGACAAGGGTTTAACGTAAACCACTGACCAATGCCATTCCCTAGTTAATATGTAACTATTTTTAGTTAACAAATTTCAGAACTAAATAACAATGATGACATTATAATCCTAAATTTTAGGATTATATATTAATGTATAAACCATAATGTTATTGGAGAATAGTTTGAGACAAATAGAATGACTTTTCACTCTTTTGTGGGCCTTAAGATCTGTTAAATGTGTATTTTAGGGCTTCAAGCATCATAGTTAATTTGTGGTTATCCATTTTATAAATTTATAAATTAATTGGGAAATTATAAAAGAATAAAAGAATAATAAAATTTTCTTTATATAAATATGTGAAGTATATATATTTCATTATATTATTAGGTAGTAAAAGAATTAATCAACACTAAGAAAATGATAAAAAAAGGTGTCCTGGTTTTTTGTCGATCCAATTGTATTTTAAATTGTCACATATTTATGACTTTGATACCCTCAACTTTCCATTGATCATTATATTCTTTTTGATCATTGACCTCAATCACATCATATAAAAATTTATGCTTTTCCTCTAAGTCTATATTATCACTTTCCACTAATGTTCTCTTACGATGAAACCTAGTTATATGTTAATACTTATGACCTTTTTACTTATCATTATCTCTTTTATACAGAATATTTTATTAATACTTCTCACAATGTTGGAATTAAAATATTCTATATAAAACAATTTATTCCGCATATTGTGTTTAAATTGTGATGTTGGAATTTATTTCAGTTTGGATAATGGAACACCCCGAAAATTCAAATAGGGTAACTTTTATTTAATAGAATATAAGTTCTCGAAAAATTATGGTATAATTAATATTTAAAATAAATTTAATATATTCAATAGCTTGAATTCACAGAATTCTATGTTATCGTGTGTCACATGTAGTAACAAATTTATTCGATAGCTTACATTACAAGTAGATCGAGTTTTCTCGAACAAGAATACATTATAAAAATATTATTATTTAATATAATAAGATATAAACTAGAACATTAATTAAAGGTTACGAATAGTATTAACTAATTAAAATATATAGATTTTAAAAAATAAAATAAATTTATAGTTTACCAAATAATTAGAAATTAAAATATAAACACATTGAATATAATGGGATTTTTTTTATTTTTATGCTCACAAAGTTGTTTTGTATTAATAAATTAAATTAATTAAAATTATAAAATGATATAACAAAATTATTAAATTAAATATTTAATAAAATATTTTTTTAAATTCATCTAATATATTTAATAGGCATAAGATATGAGAAAACACAATTTCACACAAAAGAACCTATATTTCTCTAAAAACATTTTTACCGCATTTCAATGGAAAAACTATTTTAAATCAATTTTTTGTAATATTTGTAAATTTTATATGTAAAAATAAACTTCATTTTAAAAATATATAAATAAAAATTAGGTTTTGGTGAATATCTGGTATTATTTTGTGAATAATCATTTTTTGAAAAAAGTGAAAAGTATTGAATTTTAATTCAAAACTACTTTTTCAAATAATCTATTCATAAGGATAAAATATTTTTTTAATAGTTTTAAAGTTAAATTATATCAATAATAAAACATCAATAAAATTTATGCCACTTTAATCATGTTAACTTAAAAATTTGATATAAAATCTTACCAAACTTTTGACCCTTTTTACATTAAAACCCATCTTTGTCGTCCAATCTACAGAATTAAATTTAAATTAATCTCAGTCAATTTTCTGAGTATACTTTTGATAAATTTTTTAAATATTTGTAATAATAATAATTTAAAATATCTAATATGTTCAAAATATTTTTTTAAAATAATATTAGTGAAAATGATAAAAATTAATTATAGCGATTATGAGAAAAATTAGCAAAACAAAAGATTAAACCTTAAACTTAAGAACAAAAAAACCTATAAAATTGTCTAAAATAAATTTTACACTATAATTTATAACCTATCCTCACTTTTATATAATTTTTACCATTATTAGAGCTGAATTCTAAAGAGAAAATGTGGGTTGAATTTCCTTTTAAAAAATTTACAAGCACACCACTCCTCATCCTCTATAAAAAGGCACTCAATGATACCACTTATTCACACATATCAAGTCCATTGTTTCACCCAAAATATAATCAAATAATATCCCAAAATAACCCCACGACAAAACTATAAGCCTAAAAATTTTACGAAATCAAACCAATGTTGTTCTTTAGTATAAACCCAAAGGAATTTCCAAAAATGAGGTAACACTATTCAACAATCACTTTAATTTTATTTCCTTATCCACCCCTAAAATATTATTATTCCATGATTATATAATAACATAAGTATACTACATATTATGAGTTTTTTTAGTTGGGATATACCTGCAAATATATAAATTTCCATCTAATGGGTAAGGAACATAACATTTATGTGGACGGTGAACTACCTCCTTGTAAAACGATGTCATTTATTTTTACATTACCAATAATCATGGTTGGGAATTATGATTTTTTTAGATATTATATTTATTAAGTAATTATGATTCTGGAATTTTTATATAAAACCTGCCATCATACTTACAATTTTATAGGTATACGATAACATTGTTTGTGGAAGTGTGGACTACTACCACCTCAAAGTGATCAAATTCATTGACATAATACATGGAATGTATTAGGGAATTAGTTTAACAAAAATATGTTAAATATAATACATAAATATGATACATAAATTTTAAAAAATCTATATATCATCGACTTTTCATTCTTTCAATATAACAAAGAAATGGAGGTAGTGTTCATGCGTAAGTATGACCTATCATCTCCATGAATAGTGAATTTAATTTCTTATATACAAATATTAGGGATTATTATAAATAAATATATAATAGATATATATGGTAATTAAATAATAGTTTACTTTATTTATTTGTTTAATATTTTATCAACATAATTAGAACGAAAATAACTAGTCAAAACAAACTCGAAAAACTAAGCCATTCACACATGAAATAATAAAAATATGAAGGATTATTAAAAAAATATTAATAATATATAAAAATAATGTTATATATGATATAAAAAATATATTATTATGTATCTTTTATAAGTTAGTGACATGTTTAAAACCATTAAAAACGAGTTTAAAGGATGTACACCTGAAAGGAAACACAAATTAAGGGATTCTTGTATCACTTTTAATTACTTGAGGAATACACCATTAAAACCACTTACATATTAAATGTGGTGAACCTAATACAATTTTTAATATAATATATCATGAATTATTTTATATTTATGGAATTTAAATGCTTCATTCGATTATTATTACATTTTGGTCATCCAATTCAAAAGCTTCCAAGTAATAATTGACTCACCTCAATTTCCATTCTTTGAGATATATTTTATTATTTTGTAGCTAATTTCATATATATAGTTTATATTCATATAAATTGATATATAATATCATCATTAATTCATTATTCATAATATTTATTTTTTA
Source organism: Viscum album (assembly GCA_963277665.1). Lineage (NCBI taxonomy): Eukaryota > Viridiplantae > Streptophyta > Magnoliopsida > Santalales > Viscaceae > Viscum > Viscum album. The sequence continues at coordinate 855,258,642 of OY728155.1, read as the reverse complement.
AAATTGAATTATTTCACCAAAGGGGATTTTAATTAAGCATTACCACATTGAAAACAATTTCATAATCTAATTTCTTTTCTTAGGATTATATTATGATTTAATTACAGTTAATATTATAAGATTATGTGTTTAATAACCTTTTACTATATATTGTTTTCCCCCTAATTTTATAGAGATTCATATTTGACACCCATAAATTATTTATTTATTTATTCTCTTATCAACATTATCTTATTTTAAAGGTTTTACTTCAAAATCTTAAATTGTTCAAAATTATTTATACATGATTTTTGATTAGAGGAAATTATTGGATCATTATTTAGTAAACCCTTTAATCATCTCCAAATCTTTTTATTCATGTACCCTTTTATGTAATAGTACCATTTTCCACTCTTTGATACTCAAAATGTTTTAAAATGCATTTTATAGAAGACTCAACTTTATTTCTATCTTTAGTCAGAGAAACTATTTTCCAAAATAATAATTTTTTCCAAAAAGTTTTTCAATTTTTTTAACATTTAAAAAAAGATTTAGTAAAGTAATTTTTACCATTTTGACAAATTATTTCAAAGTAATATTATTTTTTATTTCCAAAAAAGTAGTTTTATAAAATTTTTACTATAAAAAGGAATTTTTTTACTTTATATGCCAGGTAAATATTTACCTACCATCATTTATTTGAAGTATATTTTTAATGTTTAAAAGGATAAATTTTAACAAAATTATTTTTAAAAGTTATTTTTAAAGAAAAGTATTTGAAAAATGTTTTTCAAAATTAAAGGATATTTTCCTCATGATTTTTTAGAATATAAATTTTTTTATTTATACTCATCCATGAAAAAAAACTTTATTTTTAATTCACATGGGATATATTGTACTAATACCAGCGTTATTGTTCCTCTGGATGGTCAATGATTTATTTGGTCGAGGATAGTATTGATGCTCACTTCCTTGATTCCTTTTAGTCCCCTTGAATTAATAAATTTTCTATGATAATCAAACATTGATTTTCCCCTAGTTATCATATCATTTATCATGGATATATTCATTACCCAAATACACATTATTTTTCATAAGTTATTTTTGTTGATAGTGATTTGGCTATCTGGTGAAATATAAATAAATCCTTTTTCTTTATTCAATACAGATATATGATATGGAATATTTTTTAATAATTAAATTTATTACTAAATATGAGGAATAATTTGGAATAGAAATGAGTTTGGGGGGGGGGGGGAGGGTTATATAGTCCCTTGATTCATCAATAGGTTCTCATAAGACCAATTAGTTGTGAAAATTAAACAGGGTTATACCTTTAGTTTTAAGACATATTTTTAAAGGTACTAATGGTATACTTTTTAATGTTCCATAGACATGGTTCCCAATAATTAAATATTTCCATCACTGAGATTTCAATTATTATTATTTATAATATGTGTGATTTTTACTATGAAAAAAATATATGGATTAATTTTATTCTTATTTTATTGACATAATGGCATGGTATTTCAGTTTCTTAACTTTATATATTAATTTTTCCATATAAAGTTATCTAAATGGAATGTTTTTTTAGTAATTTACCTTATCATATTATTTACTCACCTCATATTATGTTATTATTTACATAGTGTGTGTTCTTAGTTATTAACTTTCCATATTGATTATTCTCATTGATTCATCATTTTTTCCACTTTACTTTACCCTTACTATTCATTTTAGATCACCCTTATTTTTTCCATTCCAAAGGATTTCAGGAAGTGTAATAGGTAATATATTCAAGGATACACTAGATAAAATAATTTTATTATCCTAGATTAAAAATAACCATGTTGTAAATTCTGTATTAAATTTTGATACAAGACTCATTTATATATATTTTACTAATACTACTGAACTATTTGATAATTTTTGATGATATTTAATTGTTTCTTATTTCAATGTAATGGTAGCATGACACCAGATCTGGGATTTCTAGGGTCAGGTTACTACACATACATAGCTTAGTGAACAAAGATATCATTTTGAACTAGTAATGAATCTCCTACAATACATATATCTGAGTCTTCTTACTAAAGGTATCTGTAATTATGTTCACGTTCCAATAATTATATGAAAAATATTTCAAAATAGGCTGTAGGTACTAAAAATAACTTAACTTTTTTAGATTTAGGCTATGGTGGGAGAAGAAATATTTCATGATTTTATTATTTGTGTAATCAAATATCCTCTTAAATATTAGATTATATCACCAATATCTTTTGTACTATACCATTATATCGTGATCCATGTAGTGGTTTCGATACATAAAATCTTGTAGTTTTATCCCTTCCGACCCATATCCATCTACTCTCCCATCTGTTATATGTAATAAACCTAAATTAAAAAATGAAACACCAGAATATATGGTATATTCTTTATCAGGAGGAGATGGGGTCACATTCAATATAGATATAAATATCCTTTATGTATCTCTAAAGGTCATGTCACAAGTATTATAAATCTCAATCTTGAGTCGCTTTGTTTTTAGTATCATTAACGGTGTTTTCATTTGAGAGAAATCCTAAATGACCCTTTAATAGTTTTAGTAAAACTAATGAATTATATGAATATTATTTAAATGTTTTAGTATCTATGATGAAATCAAGATATTTAATTTCTATTGGTCAACTGATACCCAATCCCTTTATAGGATATTAAAATAGAGGTGATCTCGATCCATATATTATTTACACAATGATATATTTGAATATAGATTTTTCTCTAGATATTAATCCACCACTATCTCTAAATTCCTAGTGAGTTCATCCCTTAAACATGAGTACACCAAAATATCATTGATTAACGCAATGATAATGGAGTCTATATGAGGATAAAACACCATATTCATTATGAAAATCAAAAATACGTTATAATTTTTAAATCTAAATAAAATAAAAAAGTACACATGAAGAACATACCTACTATAAAAGGTTGTGCAAGGAATGTATGATGATCATACTCTGCGATGATGGTACCTCAATAGTAAATAAACCGTAGATAAAGCACCAAAACCATTCAACCAGTTTTCTAAATCCTAGATTCATGGGATTTAAGATAATTTTAAAACCATTATGTGGTTATTATTTTGATAGTCTACACATTGTCTCAAGGGGTTTTCAACATTCTAGGTGAAAAATACTAGAGCACCCAAATTCTACATGATTAGATGGATAAATCCCTTTACCCCCAATTCTACCATCCTAGATTTGGATTCCAAATGTTTCTTTTATTCCATCATATATAGAATTATATATATATGTTCTATTCCAGGCCGGATCTCAATCATAAATTTGATTCCATGGTCGAGTGGTAATAAATAGATTTAATCACGCAATTGAATTTGGTACCTGTCAACAATGGTAGAGAAAATTTTATAAAACATCATCCACTAAACCCTAAAAAGTCCAGTAAATTGTGTCGTGATCCCTCTCAATCATTACTATTCTTATCCTAAATGACCCTATCACTTTTCCCACTCACCATCATAGTCCATTTTTACACCCTTATAATAGATAATCATAAAATATTGACAAAATATTTTTATGGAAAGGAGCATGATAGCACATCTATTAATTAATTTTAAAAACTATCATATTAAACACATTGATATTCCAAAAAAATTCTCATCAACAAAGGATTTGGGTATAATAAATGCACTTCAACACCCTTTCATACCTCATTCCCAAGGAATTGTCAATTGATGAAAGGTTACAATTATAATCTATATATAGGATTATATGTCCAATGAATAAGGAAATTATGATGTAATGTGAGAATATTGTATACAAAAAAATAAAATAATGTTTGAGTTACTAAAACTATACCCCACATTATAGATGGTATAACATATTATCCTATTAGAGTAGGCTCATCCACAAGTAACTTGTCCGTATCATCGACCTCTAATCCCAGATGTATTCCAATTTTCATTCCCCCTATTAAAACCTAATCTAAGATTTAAGTATTCCAATTCTTCCCAAATGGTTAGTGGATACCCAAATTCTAGTCTGCCGAGGTTTAGTAATCCTAGCATTAGATCACTAAGATAACACTCAACCACTTTTTATATTCACCTGATATCCAATTGGGGAAAATGATATATTTGAACCATTCTACCACAATAATAACACTCATATGGAATCCAAGTTAACAACCATTTCCTATGTTAATAAACACCACATTAATATTATTGGATTTCACTTATCCCCTATGGTAGAATTTAATAATAACTACTCTAATGATATTTACTACCACCACATGGGAAAAAGTCATATAATCAGTAATTTGGGATATAGGAGTTGCAACATTCACTACCAACCATAGAGTAAAATTTACCTATGCCATAGACAATAGTGTTTCCTTAAAAATATCCCTATATGGTTTATAAGTTTCTAAAATGACGTCTGGGTGAACACATTTTCATAAATTTATATCTTGTAACACATTATATCCACAAAAAATTATATCCATTTTTTTCTTTTCATGATTCAAGGTGGGATAAGAGAACTGATGCTCCATGAAATGGGAGGCACAATCAATTACCATAATATCTCTATATGTCATTCAAATAAACTACCTATAGTTGTCTAACTATAGGTTATCACTGATGATATAAATGAATAAGATAGTATGTATACTAACCAAAGTCAACCCATCATGCTACTCAACATGAAAAAGGAAATCCCAATAATGTTTTATGTCCTCATACTACATAAAAACTGATTGTATAACCCTATAGTCCTATAGTGTCTCAAAATAGTAAAGTCTAGTTTCAAAAGATTCCAACCATATATTACAACCCTATACACAATCAAAACCCATAAAAAATGGTTGGTGATTCCCTTGTAATTGAGTTTTTATGAATAAATTGGATAGTGAAACCTTATTTTACCCTTTATCCTTCAACAAGAACACACATTCAAGACATTTTTGAAGATGACCATCCATAGTTTGACCCTAAACTATTAGAGGCTCAAGCGCATCAACTAGAGGGTATGGTCACCCTCTTCTTATTTTCATTGGAAATTGGATCTCAAAGAATGAATATATATAACATATTTAGATTTATGAAATATTTATCTATAAATAACTTTTATTTCATTGATATATGTCATAAAAACATCACTCAGAGTAAACAAACTATGATATACTATTAAAAATCTATTATTTAATATAAAATTTATCGTATAGTCATTGGACCGGTGGGTATGAATAAAAAATAATATATTATTAATATTTTATGGTTTCCATATGAATAAAATAAATTTATTGGTTATAAATTAATTACAAATTAAAATATAAACCATTTAAAAAAAGATATGTTTTTTTGAAATATTGCTCTTATGTGAATAATGTGTTTTTATCATAAAAAGTTAAATTAATAACTTTTAGTGAATGATATAAATGAAATGAATATATTATATATTTATTCAAATGTTTTAACATTCATTTAATATAATTTATAAAGCTCGGGTAAGAATAATCTATGTTTTATACTTAAAAATGTATTTTTCAAAAAAGATGATTTTCCATATTTTGCACTCTTATTTTTAAAATTAATTTTTACCACTTATATAAATTTTTTTTTGAAACATTGATTCCATACTTTTAATATTTACTTTCTAATTAGGTAAATACTCAACTTTGTTTTTGTTTAATATGAACAGTAATAGTGGTAAAATTATTCAACTCGGTAAAGGGTAATTCAAGATAATATAGGATACTAATAAGTTGAAAGGACACAATGTTCCGTAAAAATTATAATTGGATGAATTTATTTCAACCATTATTAACTTAAGCTAAGAAATATTTTTTTAACAGAAAAACTTCCATGAAAATAAAATAAATTTATATTTAAAATAATAAAAAAATTCCAAATGATAGTCTACTAATTTTAAAAATCTATTATGTGTCCCCATGTGGACAAAAGTATATTAGGAATGAATATAAATTAAAATTTTGAGAGTAATGTAATTATTTTCATTATTTAAACGTATTTATAGTTTTCTAAAATATTATAATAACATTAAATTATTATTTAATGTTGATAAAATATTTCATTATTTAATTTTGAAAAAAATATGTATTTAATAAATATTTAAAGTGATATTATTGGAATTATTTATTGTTTTATATGACATTAAAATATATGTTTGAAATATTAGTGTTTTTTAAAGGATTACAATTTAGTTTACACTTTTTATTATGTCTTTTAGGTCAAAAAAATTAATAGTTTCAAAGCTGACAGTAATGAATTTTTATAATTATAATATTTTTCTGAAATATTTAAATCATGTAATAGGAAATGATGTATATGATATCATAAAAAATTCAAAACCTATAAATTTTTGATCCAATCAACTTCTTATATGATAAATTATAACCTTCTATATGTGAAAATGTTGTCACAATGGTTAAAGTTGAAATGGGTTTTCTAAGGGATTATATAAAAATATAGGGTTTAATACATCCATCAAACATACAAATTTTTTATTTTTTTACTGTATTTGGAACTTATCCACCCTTATCTTAAAATACTTATACATTAATAATGATTTGGAAAGAAGGTTACTTTATTATATTTTATTGATTTATAAAATCCCATGAGTTCACCTCCCATTAATTATGAAAGTTCATACCTCCATTATCTTCATCAAAAGAAATTGTGATTTCTAGCTCAACTATTCCCTAAAAACATAAATGATAAAATTCCTTATACACATTTAATGGTTACAGTTTTCCAAAAAATTCCATCTCTGTATACTTAATAGGAGATCTAAAGGAGTTATTTCAAAGAAGAGGTAATATCTTTAATCAATGAAATCCAATTTAATTCTTCATTTTCCTAATCTAAATGATTTATATAATTAATTGATTAGTCAATTTATTATTATCAATATATATTGAAATATTATTAAAATTATAAATCTAACATTTTTCACCCATTTTCCTTCAAATAGGACTTTAAAGTATTGATCATGCATGTGTATGACTTACTATCTCTATGTAGCGATACAATTAATTTTATACCACCATATTTTATGTATTAATAATATATCATTATTAATTTTTGTATATTATATTAACCAAATTATTATGAATACATATTAAAAATATCACATCTACCATCTTACCTTTCATACAGTTGGAAAACAATTACGTCACACATGCATACATATGGACTACCACCTCACGAAGTGATGATGATCATTTTCATCTAAACATTTCACAGATGTTAATATAGAGAAGGTTTATTAAAATATAATATTTAAAGGATATATAAATTTTTATTTAAGTATGACTTATCATTCACCTTCACTATGTTTCATTAAAAGAATTTTAAAAATAGTGTTTATGCGTTCATGATGCTAGCTGTCTCCATTAATTGTATATTTCATTTTTCTACCAATAAATTTTATATATGACTCTTTTTATATAGATACTATTTATTATATTAATATAATAAATAAAATTATTTAAATTATGGAACCGTGATCCATGTATAATGTTCAGAACCGTCAGACCAAATCTTTATTGCAACAAAAAGAAGTTATCACCCCGAACATTGATATTAATAAAAAATTATTATTAAACATGAGATAAGATAAAATAAATAAATAATTCATGGTATTAAATATATTAATTTGGTTCTATAATACATTTATGATACATTTATAATAAATCTATATTGATTATAAATTAGGTTCTAATGGAAACATAGAAGGATGAAAGCTAATGTAAAATATTTTCATTCCTGTTTTATTTCAGTGAAGAATATGCTATATTCATAACATATTTCATTTATGTGGTGTATATTCTGTCCATAAATTTATTTTATGATTACTATTGTTAAATTCATAGGTATTTACATATCAATATAAGTTTCATTCTTTCATGGATATTATGATTCAAATTCTACTAAAGCAGTAATGGATTTATGTTTCAGTCCGATTTTAATTGGGGTTGTTTATGATGTAATTTTAATTAATGAGATTATATATGCTTATATGATAAAAACATTTCATTTTTTCTAACCTAGTTATTTTTTTAATTAAAAATTTTTCCTTTTATTTTACTCACCTTATTTCATAGTGAGACTATAAATATGTTTTAAGGAAAATCATCTTTAATTGTCTCTAACGTTAATATTTTTTCATCCATATTCATGTTTTGTAAAATATATTTAAACAAATATTTTAATAATATCCTTTAACTTTTAAATAAATTTCTAATAATTATTTAATTATTATAATATTCCCTATAAATAATATTCTTTTCAATTTTTTAATGAGGTAGTTTTCTATTTTTTTACCAAAGTTTGAACGAAATGTCATCATTTAAAATATAAAGAATAAATATAATTTACCCCTATCATGATCACTCATTTATTTTAAAATTCCATTAAATTATCTGATGTTTTTATCCAAAGGTATTTTTTTCTTTAATATTTAATAAAAATTCATATTATAAATAATTGTTTCTAAAATGAAATGGATTTGTTCTATAGGAAATATTATATTGATTCTTTAAAGGGAATTATCATTTTCAAAGTATACCTTTGAATTTAATTATGTCTTATTATTGATATTATCCAACGATATGCCCCTTATTATTTATATATCTTTTTTATGATTATAATTAAGTGATATTTATTAACCCCATTTATTTCTATACGTTATGTTATAATTAAATGATGAAATGATCATGAAACATGTTTTATTTTAATTGGTTTTGATGTGATAAAAAGATTATTATTATTATTATTATTATTATGGTATTTTAGAAAACATATGAATGGTTCTCATTATTTCATCGGTTGCCCAAAAATTATATATCCCTATAATTCATTGGGTAACATATTATATCTCTTAAGAGAATTATGGGAAACAATTTGATGTAATGAAACTATTAAGGGAAAAAATTTAATGTGCATGATATACAATGGGAAACATTTGTTGATGCTTGATATATTTTGGGTTATTGGTGTTGGGAGAAAAACAATTAAATGTGAAATAAACTCTCTAATTCTGATGGTGTTCCAATTTTATGACATGAAAATATGTTTGTTGATTGATATATGTGTTTTTATGACTCTTTTGATTCTTATATTTTGAAATGTTAAAGCATTATTACATGACTACTATTTTTGATATTGGAAATATTGGGAGTTAAAATTGTTATTTATTATCATGATCTCATACCCTTATTATTTTCTTATTCTACTATATTTTCATCAATTGAAAACTCCCATGTTTACTCTTACTAGTCATCTGGGATCATTGTTTCATATGTTTCATTTCCCTAGGTTATGAATAATGTTTATAAGTTTGGTTTTCTATGAAAAGTAATAAATGGGATGGTCTTAATGGGATATGTCTAAGATCTTTCATGAAATATAAATATTTTATATGTAGTCTCAAAAGAAAGATAACCTTTATGTACTTTTCCCTTATATTAGTGAAATGTATTGAATATTATTATATAAATCTATAATATCAATATATGAAAAGTCTAAGACTCTATTGTTGGTATTATATAATGTTTTAGACAATTTTTGGATATTATGATTAGAAAATATTGTTGAAACCTCTGGGGATAAGTGTATATATATGATAAAATCCTATAATTTGGGAAACTACCACACATACCTAAATCAGTTTTTTGTATTTTCAAATGACACTTTAAAAGGATAAGTGTGAACCCTTAAAACTTCAGTCAATAAAACCATTAAAAAGAAAGACATCCCGGAAAAAGACTACAAAAAACGACCATCCCTAGCAATTACATAATTATGTCAAATCTCCACCATCACATGGCCGCTCAGAAAGTTGTCCCGTGCAGGATTGCACATGCCTGATACTGATGGAAAAAGCCATACCCTCTCGTTCCTCCAAATCCTAAAGGCCAATCTTTGGTGGATTATTCCTGCTCTGGTACCTCGTCTGAAGTGGATCCTTGAAGCTTGTCTAGGAGCTTTCACATTTCAAAGTCACAATATAACCAAAGACAAATAATGTTGTTGAAATCCATGAATGGGACGACATAAAAACCATCATTTTCACCCTAGAGCCATGCATCAACCGAATCAAAAGCCTTAAATCGTCTAAGAACATCACCAGGAGTGAACAGAGATGAGCCACCACAAGACAACGACAGTCACTCGCCCTCACATCCCAAAGCACCATGAAGCCACCACTCGGATCCACCTCGGAGAGAGTGGCAGAATCCTGGAGCAAGGGCAGAGGAATACATGACCAAATACCTCAATAGAGATCATCTCCATAACCCTCCAAAATATATAATTTTGAATAACAAAGAAAAAAAAGAAGACCAAAACATGTCATGAATCTTGGAACATCCTACTACTTACATAGACACATCCCAAAACCTCTTTGGAAACCATCTCACCAAACCGACCTAAAAAGGAGCAATGAACCTGGAAGCCAAAGCCGTATAAAAGTGGATAGGACCTCAAGAACAAGCCATGATGAAGCCAGAACCATCAACCCAATTAAAACCAAAATCAAACTAGAACTTCAAAACTGTAATAAAGACGCCTTCAAACAGCTTTCAAACCTCAAAACCACAAACAGAAATTCAAAGAACCAACCACGAACTTCGAATCATTGGAAGAAAACATCATTCGATGATCAACAAACATATGTAATGACGTAATTGCAAAAACAAGACCATCCCAGCACCCAAAAGAAAAACCCTCACCACAACTTCCTCTGAAGGTGAAACTCAAGTCCATCAGGAAAAAACCAAACCAGAATGAAAAATCATCGCCTGTCGTCACGATGCCATTAAGGATTCCACGATCTAGAGATGAAAAACCGGACCATCAAATCCGATCTTAGGAATTTCAAAGCGATCAGCTCGGGATTGTCCAGATATGGCTCAGATGTCATATTCATCTTTGACATCATGGACAAGAAACCCTCTGTCGCTGAAGAAGTACCAGATCTGATGCTTCTGCTACAGAAACAAGCCTCGCCTTGACTCCTTGGAAGCAGCAAGGATCAGAATGTTGCATGAAGCAATTGCAACGCTGCTTGAAGACCAGATCTGACCTCACCACCATGAAAGAAATAGGGCGTCGCCAACGTGACTCCTCGCTGCCGAGTAAGAGTCGCACCTGAAGAGATGGCCAAAGGTGCCAGCACAACAGAGAAGGTGCTGCCGCTACGGATAAGGCGCCACCGCCAAGGAGAAGGTGCTGCCACACAGAGGAAGCACTGCAAGCCCAACCATAGTTGATGCCTAAGGAACCCAAGCCGGAGGTGTGGCTGAAGCCGCACCCCCAATCTAAACTTGGTGGTGAAGGAATAAAAAACTACCACACATATTGTGAGTTAGAACTAAGGCCCCATGATTTAGACCTCAAAAACATTATACAAGGTTATGTGGTTTTTCACTAGGATTATTGTTTCATAATAATCAATTATTAGATTTATTTAATGGTTTAAACAAAATAAAATGTTCTTAAAAATAAATTTATTTACAATGTAAGGAATTTCCACCTAAGTAACTAAATATAACTAGATATGGATATAAAAATCTTGTATCAAAGATTCCATACCTTTCTCATTCCATGAATCATGATGATATTAAAAACTATTAAATTATTGAAAAATGAACTATTAATTCATTCATGATTAAAAAACCCCTTAATTTAGTGGGTATTCTTAAAAAATAGTAGTTTAGTAATGGATTTATACCATTGTGAAGATATTAAAATTTTAAATATGATAAAAGAAAATGAAATTGAATATATGGAATGAGATGAATTTAAAATTATATTCTTTAGTATGCAATTCCCTCATATTCAATGTATGAATATAGATAGGGAATTAAATGAGCTTATTAAAATCAATGATGAATCCATTTGTACATATGAGAAAGATTTGACATGACTGGAAAGGTATGGTTCTAATCTAACCAATTTCTTTAAAATAAGGATCGGTCGATTCATTTATGGATTAAAACCATGTCACTTTTAATAAAATAAAAACAAGATACAATATTAGTTTTTCAAAATTTTCTTAATATGAATTTAATGTGGAAATATAGATTGGATACTCACACAATTCCAATGGTATTGATATCAAAATGAAGATCGTGTCTCAAAAAAATATGAATAAATAACCTGGTGGAATTAAATTCCAACTATATGCATGAAATAAATATTGGATTAATCATTAACAAAATTTATTAAATAGAAATGGGAGGTTATATAAATATAAAAAGGTGGGGGAATAAAGGCAATAAATATTGAAAGAGGATGAATATTTTTAATAATACGATAGAGGAAAAAAATATGTTGACGATTGCACCATCCATTACCCAATACATAAAATACAAGGAATATGTAAATTAGTCCAATGAGTGCCTGTAATGTTTTTTTCAATGGGATGTTTCAACAAAATATTTATCCCAAAGAAAAAAAGAAAATATCATGTGATCAAAACTCTAAATGTGGGTTACAAGAATGGCTTGGTGAAATGTATATTTATCATCAACTCAAGAAAATTTAATCTATTATTAAAATATATCCTTACCCATTATTTTATAAATAAGGAATTTTCAAATGGTATTAAATTTATGTATCAATTATTATATGTTGTGTTAGTGGTGAATTATATTAATTGTACAATGGTCAGATATTAGGTTTATAGTTCCTATCTGATTCATGTTTATAGAAATGTGATTCCAAAAAATATTATTATTCTCCCATTACAAGAATTTTTTATCATTATATGAATGGATTAGATTTATTTATATAGATCCAATATCAAATATTAAGGATGAGATATCCAATTTCGTATTCCTAATGTACAATTATAGATTTGAGGATGAATTCAAACATTGATGGGAAATTAATTCTATCTTATGGGACATAATTTGTATTTATGAAGTATATTTATTCCTGATCATCAAATAGAGACACAATATCAATGATATTTATATTTCCACAAATTTTGTTGATGTATTTATAAAATTGTTTCATTGACTCCCTTGGAAATGTGATGTTGTGTTTTTAATAGAACTCATACATTGTGTTACAAATATTTGAAAGACACTATATAGAATTACTCTGATTATTTTAAAGGAATTATAATAGAAACTCCATAAGATTGTTTAATAGAGATTTATTCATCCATCTGGGTCACTATGGGGGGAACCTAATATTTTTATTAATAATAAATATGGATCAATAAGAATTTATATTGTTCATTAATAAGTTAACATGATCATAATAAAGAACATGAATCCACTACCCCATATTGATTGTTTTTTGATCAATAGATTAGAGAAAAATATTATTTACATATTAACTAGAATTTTGGATATCATAAATCGAGGTTCAAGGAGGATATACCCAATAAGTTATTTCATACAATTTATGAACACTATGAATTTATAATGATTCAATTTTTCCGTATTAAAACCACCACCATCTTTATAGATTTAATGAATGAAGTCTTTATAGATTAACATTATTAATTTTTGATAGTATTTAAAGATGATATTAATATATATTCATAGTCAAAGAAATATCATGAAGATCATTTGATAATTGAGTTTAAGACCTTGAGTAAGGATATTATTTAATAAAAATTTTACTAGTGTGAATTGGGGTTCTTGAATGTTTGACTCTATGATCATATATTATCAATTGAGTGTATACTATTAGATACATAAAATAAAAAAATTACTGAATTTTGGCCCAAACCAAAAAATTATCCTAAGATCCTTAGTATTCTTGGTTTTTTATATACTATCATAACATGTTTTTGAAGTTATATGAACTGTACAATCTAATGAACAAGTTCATTAACAAGTGAGCCATGATCTCTTGGACAAATGATCGTGAGGAAAATTTCAGGGAACCGAATAGAAGGTTACTCAGTCCACCTATATGTACATTACCCTAACGTGAAGAATTTTTTTAATATATATTGATGCATCAATGAAAGGGTTTGTATGTATTTGTATGTCGATAAACATGGGGATAGATTATGCTTCGCCCTAATTAAAAGATCATGGGAAAAATTACCCAAATCATGATTTGGAGTTTGATATAGTAATTTTTTAGTTAAAAATATGGAGGAATTTTATTCACTACTAATGGTGTGATATTTATACAAATAAAAAATGATTAATTATATTTTCACACCGAAAGAGTTGAATATGCACCTGATAAGATGGTCTGAGCATACTAATGATTGACTTCTAAATACATTACCACCCAATGAAAGCTATTAATGTGTAAGATACTCCAAGTAAAAATACATATACAAGTTTATCAATGATGAGGATAAAAAATTCCCATAGATTAATAGATTAGTAATGGATTTATACGGTAATTTCTATGGAAGTAAAGCAATATTATCTTTCTTAAAGTAGTGTTCATCCCACTATCTATGTGAGAATTAAATAGTCATAAAAAAATATTTGGAACTACAGAATAAGGTCAGAAATTTAATATATTTCAATCATGATTATAATAGAATTATAATATTATGTAACCATGTTTCTATCTTGTAACACTAGAATTGAAGATGAAGCTATTTAATGAAGTTCATAATTCATAATTCTCTATTCATCCCTGGACTAAAATGATGTATAGATACCTAAATGAGTATTTCTAGAAGGTCAACATAATTAGAGACATTGTAGATTATGGATATTAATGTGTTTTTTTAAATCTAATGATTATAGACACAATTATAATGTGATGTTTCAACCATCACCAATACAAGAATGGAAATGGACTTTGTCAAAAGACATCCTAAAACATCAAAATGGAACTATTTTTTTTATGTTGTAGTTAATATCTTTAAAAAAACTTCTCACATAATTTTCAAAAAATAATATTATTCAATTGATCATATTTCTAGGTTATTCATTAAAATAGTGGTAAAAGTTCATGGAGTACTGCATTCTATTGTATCTGACCAAGATTTTAGGTTTACCCCTAGGTTTTGGAGAAGTTTCATGTAAGATATTGATACATAATTGAGTTTTAGTACTCCATAACATCATCATATTTATGGATTTATTTATAAGACCACTAAAACAATTAATACATGTTGGGAACATGTTATATGTAATTAAAATGTGTTTGGTGTCAACAACATCCTTTGGTGTATTTTTCATTAAATGGTTGCTTACACTCGAGAATTTAGATTGATCCTTATGATGCCTTTTATGCTAAGGAGTATAGAAATTCCCATATATTAATATAATTTTGAAGAAAGAAAGACCACAAATCCTAAGTTAATTAATTAAGTGGATTAGAAGGTTTCAAACATTTAGTAATATACAAGAGTAGTAAAAATTTGATAGAAAATATATCTTGATAATCATCAACATGATTTAGAGTTATAAGATGGTGATAAGGTATTCCGAAGAATATCACCTTGGATGAGGATAATATGATTTATAAATAATGGAAAGTTTATCCCAATACTTATTTCAAACTTTGGAATTATTTATCATATTTATACTACATCATATGGTTTGGTGCTTTCACCAAATATCTCACAGGCTCATGATATGTTCCATGTATATCTCATGAGGAAGTATAAACACGATCCTCCACATATAATAAATTCAGAGCTAATACCAATGTAAAATTATCTTTTTCATAAATAATTACTAATTGAGATTCAATATCCTTAAGATAATGTGATATGATATAATACCACTAACCTAGTTCATGTTGTTTTGGTGAAATCACAAATTTTTTGGAAGCTATGTGGGAACATGATAATGTGATGAGGTAAAATTATCCACAATTTTTATATATGAATAATAAATTTTATGGGATAAATTCATTTTAGGGGGGGGGGGTTAGAATAGAATACACCTTGATTTTATGAAATATATCAATAAAAATAAATTATTTTTTTTGGTAATAACATGCATTATACACAACATAGTGTTTAAAAAAATCATGTTATACTATTAAAATATTATTATTTAATGTAATTATTATTACCTTGTAGCTATATTAGAAAGTGTTAATATGAATTAACAAATTAATAAGAACATATGGTTTACATATAATTAAAATGAATTACTTTTTATCATTCAATTACAAAATAATATAAAAAACATTTGAATGTAAAATGAATGTTTTCCTAGAAAACAATTTTCATGAAAACAATGTTTTGTTATCATAAAATATTAAATTAATCATTATTAGTGAATAATTTTAATAATGTTTTTGTATTTTATATTCAATATTTTTTTAAAAAAATTTAACATTATTTTCTAATCATGAGAAAATAATAAACCAAATTTATCATTAAGAATGTATTTTACCAAAAAGATGATTGCTTCTTGTGATGCATAATTATATTTAAAGTTAATTAGTATACTAATATAAATATAATCATTTAAAATGGATTATATGTTTTAAATTACGGGGTTTAAATTTGGTCAATATCCCCACTTCATTTTTAATCAATATGAATAGTAACTACGGTAAAATTTATCACTTTAGTAAAGTGTAAAACAATTTAATATTGGTAAAAACTATGTGATAAGAAAATAATTTTTCATTATAATTAATATTTTAAAAAGATAATTTTATCCTTATCACCTATGTCTCTAAATATAACTGAATAATGGAAGCCTTTCCATGAAAATGTACAATATAATATTTAAAATAATGAAAAAAATCATAATGCCACTCTCTTACATTTAAATATCTATATGTTTCTTCATAGGGAAATAAGTAAGTTATTAATGATTAAAATTTTCTATATTTTGAATAACGAAATTATTTTCTGGTTGAAAATTTATTTCAAATCATTAACAGTTATATAATTACCTTAAATTATTTTGCAACACCCGAATTGTATTTCTTTAATTAATAGAAAAATAAAATAAATATTTTCTAGAAATATTAAAAGTTATATAATAAGATCAAGTCATATTATTCCATTAATTTGATAGATTATTATAAAAAAATAGTGTTTTGTTAATGTATTATATTTGAAATCTATTTTATTCTTTATAATTTATAATTGAAATTTATTAAATTGTTCTAAAATATACTTTGATTATATTTCATCAAAATAATATTTTAGTCAATTATTTGGAAATTGTAAAAAAAATTGAGAGAGGACATGGTGGAAATGATGTGGTATAAAATCTCCTCCTGTTTCCATGTACAATTAAATAATGAACATAAATGTAACATTATAACCCTTTGAGAGTGAAAAATACTTTACTATTATTAAGGTTAAAATGGGTTAACTAAGGGGTTAAACCAAAAGACAAGGTTTATGAAACAACATAAACGTCTCAAAATTTTATTATATGATGGTATGTAAACCCCATCATACTGTATATTCAATTAAGTGTTCATTTTTTATCGTTTTTTCTAGATATTTACCTTATTATATTTGAATTTCATAAAAAATCCTAAGATTCCCCTCCCATTATTTATAAAAGGACCAACCTATTTCCATTATTAACACACATTGAGCCTTATTTATTGACCATAACCTTTAAAAATACATTTTTAACTTCTTTATACACATTCTAAAGGATTCAGTCTTCCTAAAAGACTATCCCTATAATCCATAATAGGTTATCTAATAGAATTGTTTCAGAGAAGAGGTAATCGACTTAATTGATCACTTAATTTTTAATTATTAATTAAAATCCTATAAATCATGTATATATTTTATTATATATTATATTTAGTGTCCTAAATATTATTTTATGCTATTAATTTTATTAAACCACTATTATTCACCCTCTTTTCCATCAAATTGTATGTGAATGTATAACTCATATGTAGGCATGAATTAATGTCTCCATATAGGGATACAATTAATTTTATATCACCATATTCTATAAATGAATATAATAATTGGTTTAATGTTTACATATGATATTAACTTCCTAATTATTATTCTTTATTGATAATATTTTATATTAATTGTTTTTCTTCCACATGGTCGTAAAATGATAATGTCTATCGTGCATACATATGGATGACCATCTCCATGAAGGGAAGTGATATTTTTCATACATGATTTAAATAAATTTTAATAATTCAATATTTAATATATATATATGATTAATATTATATTATAATTATTATTGAATGAGAAATTATGGTTTTGTTTTGTTTTGTTTTTATTCACGAATAAGTGAAAAATTGTTCATGCATATATACGACCATCTGTCTCCACAAATGATGTAACTAATTCATCTATATATAAAATTTATGTAAGAATATATATATGTATATAATATGCGAGACATATATAATGAAAACAATTCTTCAAATGATTGAGCAATTATCAATGTATGTGTACTATGACTGTTGAACTAAAACATGTTTGAAAATCGAAGCAATTATCACCTAGAATTGTGACTTTAAGGAAAATAATCAACAAATAGAAAATAAGATGTCATAAAAAAATGGTAGGATAGATATGAATAATATTATATAATAAATGTATAAAAAATTTATAATAAATATATATTTATTATATATTATCCCTGAATGTGTTCAGTGAAGGACATTACTTGAGGTAAGAGGTTTTCATCTGACATTAATTTTTCTATGAAACATGAAATATTTACCACTTGTTTATTTTATGGGGTGTGTATATTACTAATGAATGAATTTTATGATTCTTATAATTAATGGTATGGGTATTTAAATATCCATAAGTGGTTCTTTACTTAATGGTGCTTATAACTAAAATGTTTCCCAAATGGTAATAATTTTAGGCTTCAATCATAATTTAACCTAAATTTTATATATTTTAAATTCAATTATGGTGATTAAATTTTCCTTATATAATATATCACTTTTATTTTATTCTACTCTCTTTATTTATTTAAGTGACATGTCTTCTTTTATTTTACCTCACTATAAGTACGCATGAGATAGAAAATAGTTTCTATGTAATATTGTTTTATTTAAATATATATTTAAAAACCATTTTAATCCATATTCATGTTTTAAAAAAATGTTTTAATGAGATTTATTAATAATACACTATTTTTTTTATTTATTTTATTCAATATTTGAATATATAAGTACTTTTATAGAATAGATCTTTTATTTTTTTATGTATGATGTTCTTTTTTAATTTTTATAAAATTGTGAATAAAATGTTCTCTTTTAACATATACAACGTAAATGAAATTTATAGACTTCACGGTAAACCAATGTATTGAATATTCCATTACATTATTCTAAGTTCATTTTAAATTACTATAATTTCCTTAATTTTAGGATATTTTTTACTTTGAAAATAAGTTATTTGTAAATGAAATTGATATTGCACTCATGTAATATGTCAGTTATTCTCATAAATGAATTTAAATTTATTATAACATATATTTTTGTTAATTGTAACGTCCCAGTTCCGGAAGCCTCTCAGAGGCACCCCATACCTGGTTGGTCACGTGGCCTCAAGAATATTTCCCCTAATGCCATAGGCTGATAACTAGTAACGAGGGCCTTGGCTGTGATAGTGGGGAAACAATGACCTCATTGGAAGAGTAACACAATGGAAGATAAAAAAATAACAATAGAGGAAGCACTAATAATATCAATCAACAAGAAACAACGGAAGATTGAATAAATAAACAGCTGGAGAACATATATAAAAATGATGCATGATACATATGTCTAGGAAAGCATCCAAATATGTAAAAATGCTGAAAATACAGTACTAAACCAAAGTACAAGAAAAATAGTAAAAAACTCTATAGCATTGCAAGACAAAGCTTGGTCCCATGCTATCCAGCTCTAAGCAGTCAAGTACTAGAAGTAGAAGGGAGCTTTCCCTTATCTATACCTCGAATAATATAAATTTTTGGGGCCCAAAAGCATGGCCCAAAAAGGGTGTGAGACTAAATCCCAGTAGGAAACCACCACATGATTTGTGCCTAACAGTCAGTGAATATATGGCAGGTAATAAGTAAACGGAGGTAGTGAACAAGAATGTACTCAGCATTAAACAATCCATAGTTTCAATGCATTCAATTTCATATACCAGGTAATAGATAATCAAAGTAGGTAAACACAAATAGGGAACCCTATGGGAAGTACTCACAACCTATCCCCTCTGGTTCAAATTACAAGGATATAATAAAGACTCTCTGAGGAAGCACTCGCAGGGAATTCCCCTTATAGTCCAATATAAATAACGAATCTCTGAGGAAGCACTCACAGTCAATTCACCTCATAGCCAAAAGTGATTAACGAATCTCTGAGGAAGCTCGCACAGTTAATTCCCCTTATAGTCAAAAGTGATTAATGACTCTATGAGGAAACACCCACAGTAAATTCCTCTTATAGTCAACTAAACCAGGTTCTCACGGCCCTGTGTAAATCAATCAAGCATAGTAATGTAATACGACCAAGGTAACCCTCAAGAACTACTTGGATAAATTGTCTACTGTATAACAGCAAGTGAGAATAAAATTTATACCATCCTACAAGACTAGGAATGTAAAAAAGAATAAGGCAACCTAACAGGCTAAACAGGACCAAACGGTCATAAACAGAACATGCATGGGAAACCTCTTCAAAACCATAACAATCAACCCTATTCACATTCAATTAAACTCTACACAAGCACACAAGCATGTAAAGAAATTAACAGGGCTAAAACAGTAAACATGCAATACCCTGTTAAGGGTTATTGGACACATTTTTAAATATAACTCAAATAATTTCAACAGAAAGGGAAAAACCACCTACCTCGGTGTTGTGATATCGCTATTTGTGAACCTCAAGCCTTTAATCTCCCAAGAACACAGTAGATCTACAAAAATTATCAAAAATTTCAACCAAGGATAACTTGAGAAAGAGGGGGAATCATGAAATGAATCTCTAGAAGAAGGAAGAGATTACTGAGGCAATCCCAACACAATTAACGGCGGTCGAATCAGAGATCGGATGCTCGGTCTGGGGATTGGAGAAATATCATGGTCATAGGGGTTATCTCGGATAAAATAGGTTGAGAAGAAGGCCTTTCTGGTGATTAAACATGACCCTAGTATGTTTAATGAAAAAAAGAAAATACACAGCATGTACTTTAGAAGTACACGGTGTGTACTTGCCTTTTTTGTACACCACTTTTGGTGGTATCCAGGTTACCACATGGCCATGTTCATGACCACTACACGACCAACACACGGATCCCCATGGTAGTTGAGTATATGACGTGTAATCATAAAGTCCAAAGTGTGTACTTCAAAATTTTCCAGAAACTCATCTTTTCCTAAAAAATGATTAGAAAACGAAGACGTAACTGAAAAGAAGATCTAGGTTCTTACAAACTTCCCCCTCACATAAATTCGTCACTGAGTTTCCCTAGCAAGGTAGCGTAGAATAAGAAATCCCCAACAACTCCAGCCACTACTATCGTACATCCGCCTTCCTCTCCCAAGTCTCGTCCTGTACTCGCCCAGGCTGCCATAACACTCATACAGGAGGAACAAACTAGACACATAGAACCATCATACTTCGATCAAAAATCTTGATATGATGCTCCTCAAAAGATGCATCCACTTCTAACTCAAACTCCTAAGTTTGGAAGATGTGAGACAGGTCTGATATATAACATCGAAGCTGAGAAATGTGTAAGATTTTGTGCATAGATTGGTACCTCTGTGGTAACTGCAACCGATAGGCAACTGGTCCAACTCTCTCCAATACCTCATACGACCCAGCGTACCTCAACAAAATCTTACCCTATCTCTTAATCCTTCTGTGCCCTAACCTCGGTGTGTCACATAGGAAAACTTGATCCCTGACCTCGAACTCCAGAGGTCATTTCCGCTGATCAGCGCAAGACTTCTGTCGAGACTATGTAGTAGCCATCGTCTTTCGAATAAACTCTATCAGCTCTGTGGTCTCTTGGACAAGATGAGGTCCTGGCATAGATACCTCTCCTACCTCCAGCCAACATAAAAGTAATCGACATGGCCTACCATACAAAGCCTCATAATGTTCCATCTGTATAGTTTCTTGAAAACATTTTTTGTAGGAAAACTCCACAAGAGGTATGTGCTTCTCCCAAGAACCTCCAAAATCAAGAATGCATGCTCGTAGAATGTCCTCAAGCACCTAAATCATATGCTCAGATTGGACATCTTTCAGGGGATGGTAAGCTGTACTCAAGAGTACCTGTGTAGCCAAAGCCTTCTAAATCCCCTTCCAGAGCTGAGAAGTAAAACATGCATCTATGTCTAAAACAATGGAGTGTGGAACTATATGTAAGTAAACAATCTCCTGAATTTACAACCGTCCCATCTCATCAACACTGAAGGTATCCTTGATCGACAAGAAGTGAGAAACCTTCGTGAGTCTGTCAATGACAACCCATACTGCATCATTCCCTCGAGGCAACCTCGGAAACCCTGTCACAAAATACATCCGGACATCATTCCACTTCTACTTAGAATGGGTAAATGCTGCAAAAGCCCTGCTGGTCGTTGATGATCCACCTTCACCTACTGACAGGTGGGACACTTCATGACAAAACAAGCAACATCTCTTTTCATACCAGGCCACCAATACTGATGATATAGATCACGATACATCTTGGTGACACCATGATGAACTGTCCAAACTGAGGAATGAAGGTACCGCATCATCTCCTCTCATATGTCTTCTGGCACCCATACGTGCCCCTGGAAACGCAAGATCTCTTCCTCACCTATGGTCCATACAAGAATAGGGTCCTCTCCTGACACAGTTTCTCATAGGACTAGTCCTTTAGAATTTGATAGCTGCCTCATTCTCACTCGATCAAGTAGAGTAGATATAACAGATACAGAAGAAAGAAATGTTTTCCCCTGTCTGTCATGAACCTCCAAATGCATCTCGGAGAATAGATCCATAATCTACCACTCACTACTGGCATTCTGAACAACATGTATCTGAGTCCTCCTACTCAGCACATCAGCCACTACATTTCCTTTCCTAGGCATATAGGCAAGCTCGAAGTCAAACGATTGAAGGTACTCGATCAACCTGCATTGTCTCAAATTCAGTTCATGCTGAGTGAATATGTACTTGAGTATTTTGTGGTTGGTGAAAACCACAAAATGCTATCCTAGAAGATAATGTCTCCAACATCGTAAGGCATGAACAACTGCCGCCAACTCGAGACCATGCGTCAAGTAATTTCTCTTGTGTAGCCTCAACTACCAAGACCCGTAAGCGACGACTCCTCCCCCCTGCATAATCACAACCCCCATCCTGATTCTCGAAGCATCATAGTAAACAATATAGCTCTTTCCAAGCTCCGGAAATACTAGTATCAGTTCTGAAGTCAATCACCCTTTCAGCTCCTGAATTTATGACTCACAAGAATATGACCATGAGAACCTCACACCCTTCCTAGTCAAACTCATCAGTGGTGCTTCTAAGAATAAAAAGTCATGTATGAAATTTTTTTAGTAACCTACCATCCCTAAAAAACTCCGTACCTCAAATACATTCTTCGACTGCTCCCAGGAAGCTACTGCTCTCACTTTCTCCAAGTCGACTGATACTCCCGAATCTAAGATATCATGACCCAAGAAGGGAATCTCGTCCATCCAAAAGGGTCATTTTGAGAGTTTATCATATAACTGATGATCTTTTAGTGTAATACGAATGACCTCAAGATGGGTACCTTGGTCGTGTCAACTGTGAGAGTACACTAAGATATCGTCCATCAAGACCACCATGATAGAATACAAGTATGTATGAAACACTTGGTTCATCAGTTCCATGAAGACTGTAGGCGCTTTTGTGAGACCGAACGGCATAACTACACACTCGTATAGACCATACCAGCTCTGAAAAGTTGTATAAGGTATATCAGATGGTCTAACATGAAACTGATGAAATCCAGATATCAAGTCAATCTTCGAGAGCACCCGGGCTCCTCGAAGCTGATCAAAGAGATCATTAATCCTCAGTAAGGGATACCCGTTCTTGATCGTCAAATGGTTTAGATTTTGATAATACACAAAAAGCTTGATGGTACTGTATGCCTTCTTTGAAAAATGGAGAGGCAAACCCCATAGATACGTACTGGGTCGAATAAAACCCTTTTCCTACAACTCCTCCAACTTCTTCTTGGGCTCCTATAACTCCAATGTAGCCATCCTATAAAAAGGAATGGACACCAATGCCGCTCTTAGAATGATCTCAAAAGAAAATTCCATATCTCTCTCCAAAGGAAAACCTAAAAATTCCTCTGGAAAGATGTCATTGAAATGACCAACCACTAGAGGAATGTATAACTGTGAAGTACCCTGGTCATCTAGATATATACTAATAATTTGGGATATAACTCCTCCCAACTCATGATGCTCGGGTCCCGCTCTACTCACATGGACATACCATTCAACCTTATGAAGAAAAGATATACCTTCTGGTGATGTGAAACTCACCCTACGATGATAACAGTCGACGAATGTCTAGAAGGGAATTAACTAGTCCATTCTAAGAATGACATCATAGCCCGTCATCTCTAGAAAATATAGGTCCCATAAAAAGTGAAACCCACCAACCACTAGAGGGTACTCCTTACACTGACGCACACTAGTCGTTCTAGTCCCCAACAGAGAGTCTTGCATCAAGATATAAGTAAAAGAAGAGATGCAGATCCCAAGGCTCTCCATAATAGAAACAAATATAAAGCTATGGGAATCCCCTGTATCGAAAAGTGAAGATGCTAAAACTGAGGTAACTAAGATCGTACCTCGAACTATAGAAGGTTCGGGATCCTGATCCTACTTGGTCTGCTCCACTATAAAAGTCTGGCCCATACCACGACCTTGTGACCCTGCCTGACTACTCTGAGCTGATCTGCCCTGATGTCGTTGAAAATCAGTTTACTGGCTACCACATCCATGACATCCACCTCGACCTGAACTACTGAAAAAAATCCAGTTCCAAGACTGGTGAGGAACTGGTGGTGCTCCTCTTGAATGAGGAGTCATAGATGAACCCGCTTTCACCAGAATATTGTGAAAAGAACTGACAGAAATGCTGAAGGTGGCCCATCTTTCCACAAGATCGACACTCCTCTGGGTCCCTCGGGAAATGTGGCCTCGTATGCCCACTCTTCCCACACTGGTAGCACACCACCTGGCTAATAGATGATGCATCCCACCTAATTATATCTCTATGTGAAGTCTCTTTGCGTATCTTCCTACAATCAGCTGGCGGAGCACTAACTCTGGATGCGGAACCACCTTGGCTCACAGATCCATAATCCCTCATATTGTGCTCGGTGATCAACGCCTGGTTGACTATAGATGATATCAAAGTCAACCTAAAGATATTCACCTGAGATCAGATATCTTGCCTAAGACCATACTCAAACTTCCATGCATGAAAAAACTCATATCCCCATAGAAAGTTTGTAAATCACTACAACTTAGTGAAGTGATAGGAATACTCCAAAAAAAAAGAGTACCCTGCTCCAAACTTATAAACCCTCGAGCTCAATTGGACCTCAACATATCTGGGTAGAAGTAGTCATAGAAGATGTGTTAAAACTCATCCCAATCCATGAATTACTGGCATCCCACCTGTGAGATCACATCCCACCACCTCTTGGCAGAGTCTCTAAGCATGTACTTAGTGATCTTCATCCTCCCCTCTAGAGGTATCTCCAGCTACTTGAATATTGTCATCATGGATTTTATCAATGACTATACAACCTGAGATCTTACATACCCTATGAAGGTGGGAGGATGCTACTACTGGAAAACCCACATCAGCCCTGCCATCGATGGGGTAGGAGGTGGTGCTCCCTAAAAGGTCTACATAATCCTCAAAAATCCCTCTCTGAACTGTGCATTAGCACCCGCATCAGGTATAATGGCTGGTGCCAAGACTAGCACAACTGGAGGATCTGATGGAAGTCCCTGATCAGCCATGTATAGTGTCTGATCACCACCTGGTAACTGGCGTACGTCCAGAGGATGTCTCAGTGGAATACCTCTACAAGGTCAAACACACACCTTAGAAAAAAA
The DNA here is from genome assembly GCA_963277665.1 of Viscum album. Lineage (NCBI taxonomy): Eukaryota > Viridiplantae > Streptophyta > Magnoliopsida > Santalales > Viscaceae > Viscum > Viscum album. The sequence goes on along the minus strand of OY728155.1, from coordinate 855,232,566 downwards.
TTATCGAGGACTAAAAACTGAAATCATAAGAAGGGAACAGGAGAAAGAAAGCATTAATGTTTTTCAAAACAAGACTACACAACATGTATAATTACTACATGGTGTGTTCCCTTAAGCCTTTCACATGGGTGTGTACCCCTACTAGAACTGGTCGTGTAACACCCCAAAAACATGGCGGGTTGTCCTAACACACGACACGTACTTGAATTCTCTTCCCCTTCCCAAGTCCTTCTACACAACAAGTCCACATGGTTATCCTATCCCAAGACTACACGACATGTTAGTTCTAGACATGGCATGTACTAGACGAACTTCACTGACCTGTGTTGTTAGATACATAGCCAGTTTCTAGGATTACACTACACAGCGTGTTCCAGACAGACACGACGTGTACTAGAAAAGACTCAACCGACCCATGTTGTTCGTGACATGACCAGAATCGATGATTACACTACATGGCATGTTAAATACTAACACAGTGTGTATTTCTTATGTTTTTTCATCCATCAGTGTAGTTAGTCACACTGGTGGACATGAGGTCAACACAACACGATGTGTATAGACAGTACATGACATGTTCACCCAAAGATATCCCTATACCATGTCTCTTTCCACACATAATATGAAACGGTTAGAGACTACATGACGTATACATACAGTTCATGGTGTATACATAAAGAAAATAGTTTCATCTCAAATAGAAGAACACAAGGCATGTAATCAAAACTAAACGGCTTGTATTCTAGGTTTTTCTGGACACTAAGCCCCAGAAACTACTCCGGAGCCATGAAAAACACCGAAACAAACACCAAAGTGCCAAATTATGATCTGTGAGGGCCCATACTCCCCCGAAAATTCAAATTTGGCATCTTATACATGTTATAAAAAGAAAAAACAAGGCAATGATCCACCAAATTCTGATCTCAGAGGGCCCATAACACTTCAAGAACCAAATTTTGGCGTTCATTCAAGAAAAACATCCACAAATCAATACCCTATAAAACAACAGGTATTCTATGAAGGCATCTATCACAACAACATGCATATCTAGCACAACATCAATCATAACACCATGAAATCACTAATTCACCCTAAATGGAATGACAAGTATGCATGACATGTGATTTCTAGAAAGTGGCTATATGATGCATGAGATGGCTTACCCTCATCTCATTGGGTTGCAACAAAAATAGTACATGAAAAACACAAAAAATAGTATCACAATACATGTGATTCACCCAATGGTGAAAATCAAATCAACAGTAAATTTGAAAAACCAGAAAAATTGAAATAAACATGGTAGATTGGATTTTCCCTATACACGGGTTAGCTACTCCCGAGAACAACTCATTACCAAGTACCTATTCTATCATATCCCTAGATAAAGGCTCCAAATAGTATGTCAAGAAGAAACTAGTTCCTCTAATACCACTTTGTAATGTCCCGATTTCGGAAGCCACCTAAAGGCACCCCATATCTGGTTGGTCACATGGCCTCAAGTGCATTTCCCCTAATGCCAGAGGCTGCCGACTAGCAGTGAGGGCCTTGGGTGTGCTAGTGGGGAAACTATATCCTCAGTGGAAAAGTAACAGAACTGAAGATAAATAGATAACAATAGAGGAAGTAGTAATAATATCAATCAATAAGAAACAATAGAAGATATAAGAAATAAATTGATAGAGCACATATATAAAATTGATGCATGGTACATATGTCTAGGAAAGTAGCCAAACTTTTCACAATGCTTAAAATACAGGACTAAACCAAAGTACAAGAAAAATAGTAAATGAATCCACATCATCGCAAGCCAAAGCTTGGTCCCATTCTCTCCAGCTCTAAGCAATAAAGTACCAGAAGTAGAAGGGTGCTTTCCCTTATTTATACCTGTAACAATATAATCTGTTTGGGCCCAAAATCATGGCCCAAACAGGATGTGAGACTAAATCTCAGTAGGCAACCACCACAAGATTTGTGCCTAATAGTCAGTGAATATATGGTAGGAAATAAGTAAAATGAGGCATTGAACAAGAAGGTAATTACCAGTAAACAATCCAAAGTTTAAATGCATTCAATTTCATATACCAGGAAATAGCTAATCAAAGCAGGTAAACATAAACATGTTACCCTCTTGGAAGCACTCATAGCCTATACCCTCTAGTTCAAATTACAAGGATATAACAAAGACTCTCTAAGGAAGCACTCATAGTCAATTCCCCTTATAGTCTAATATAAATAAATAATATCTGAGGAAGCACTCACAGTCAATTCCCATCACAGCCAAAAGTGATTAACAAATCTCTTAGGAAGCTCTCAAAGTTAATTCCACTTATAGTCAAAAGTGATTAATGACTATCTGAGGAAGAAATCATAGTTAATTCCTCTTATAGTCAACTATACTAGGTTCTCACGGCCCTGTGTAAATCAATCGACCATAGTAATGCAATATGGACAAGGTAACCCTTAAGAACGTCTTGGATAAACAGTGTACAACATAACAACATGTCATAATACAATTTACACCATCCGACAAGCTTTGGTATGGTAAAAACATCATGTAAGCCTAATAGGCTAAACATGACCAAATGGTCATAAAAAGAACATGCATGGGAAACCACTTCCAAAGCATAACAATCAACCCTATTCACATTCAATTAACCTCTACACAAGCACACAAGCATGGAAGGAAATTAATAGGGATAAAACTGTAAACATATAATACCCCATTCAAGGGTATTGGACACATTTTAACATATAACTCAAAGACTTTCAACAGAAATGCACAAAACACCTACCTTGGTTTTGGGAGATCGCTATACATGTACCTCAAGCCTTGAATCACCCAAGAACATGGTATATCTATAAAATGATCAAAACATTCAACCAAGGATAACTTAAGAAAGACGAGGAATCATGATATGAAGCTCTAGAAGAAGGAAGATCTTACCGAGGTGATCCCAATGCAATCGACAACGGTAGAATCAGAGATCGGATGCTTGGTCAGGGGCTCGGAGGAAGATCATAGTTGTACGGGTTCTCTCGGACGAACTAATTCGAGAAGAAGTCCTTTATGGAAATTAGACGCGACCCTGGTTTGTTTAATGAAAAAAAAAAGAAAATACACGACGTGTACTTTAGATATATACAACATGAACTTTCCTTTTCTGTACTCCGCTTTAGGTGGTCTCTAGGTCACCACATAGCCTTGTGCATAACCTTTACATATCCAACACATGACTACCTGCGGTAACCAAGAACACTACATGTACTTCAAAATTTTCCAGAAACTCCTCTTTTTCAAAAAAATGACCAGAAAAGGAAAACATACCTGAAAAAATATCCAAGTTCTTATATTAATTATAATTTTTATAGGGATACGATCTGATGACACCATTATAATTATATCCTTGTATATTTTATTATTATAATTATTATATTCTTATGAAATCCGTTTATTTTTAGGAGTAATTCTATATAGAATTGATGAAATGATTATGAATCCTATTTTATTTTCATGGTTTACGATGTGATGATATGATTTATGTTACTATTATATTATGGAAAACATATATATATTGTTATCCTTATGTGATGGTTAGTCAAATAATTAATTTTCTCACCAATTAATTTGTTAAATAATTATATATCCTGATATATATAATGGAAACAAGTCGATTAGTGGGATTATATATAGGAAACTAGTTTTGACTCCTAATAAATTATGAACTGATAGTCTCATAAATTAACCATGAATTATGAATTTTGTATACTTATCATGTTTCCATACTTTTATTACATGAACATATGGTTCATGATTAGTTTATTATTCTTAGTCGCTATTATGAATAATGTATTTAAAAATGATAAATATTCATTCCGTGATTTATGTTTATGATCATATACATAATGGGTATGAACATAGTATGTCATTTTTATGATATCTATAATAGAAAAGGGCCCACACTCCAAGATCCTATTATGAAATCATGATCATTTCATTTCTATCTATGGTTCCAATAATTGTAACCCACATTTTTTATAAAAACCATAAAAAATAAAAATTATAACTAGGATCACTTAAACCCTCAATTACATTTTGGGTTTATAGATTTAGAGAATTTGGAGAAACTCCCTAATAAATATTCAACATCAACTTGGACTTATAATCAACTAGTTCATATTATAGAACATCATCTCACATTATACCAAGCTATTCTTATTTCACATTAGGTCATCAATATCATCCTTGTGAAATCCTTGATTGAAATAAATCATTTTACATCATTTTTTAAAATATGTAGAAAATGAAACATAATAATGTTGATCCCATATACTTAGTAACAATAAACATATCTATTAATAATTACATGTCATCAATGAGAATAAGAGTGCACAAGGGGTTGATGAAATATTCAAAGTGGGTGAGAGAATCCGAAAGTAACTCATACCCATCAAAACCTAGATCATCAAATATAAAAACATAGAAAAGGAAATAGTCATCATAATTAATAATTATGAGCCATGTGATATCAATATCAATCTTTATAAACATTATAAACTACTAAAAAGCATAAATAAATCATGTACATACTTTGGAAATTGTTTTCACTTTACTCTTACAATCACTCTTACAAATGGAATAATAATATAATTGACATATATTCCCAATGCGTTATAGGGATATCATAGACCCACCCATCATTGGTTTATCATGTAACCACCCATAATTGGTTTCTCACAGAAACATCATTCATTGTTTTATCATCGAACCAATCATATTTGTTTTATAATATTACCACCCATCAAATGAAAAGTAAAATTACAATATAATAACTTATAAAATATTGTATTTCATCATAAACACATATGAATAACCATTATCCTTCTATAACATGATTAACCCATGGAAAAGAAATGGGATTTATTTTAATTTCATTAAATCGTGATTAACCGAGTGAATGTAAATGATTTCAAGAACAATCACATTTAAACATTGTTAACCCATAGAAAATAAATGGGTTCCCAAACAATATCTTTGAGACATGAGTAACCCTAGAAAAGAAATGAGTTCCTTAACATTCTATTTGAATGATGATTATCTCGTCGAAAAGAAAAGGTTTCCATAATAATCTCTTTACCCCATGGAAAATAAATGGGTTGCTTAAAAATATTTTTGAAACATGATTAAAACTTATAAATAAAATAGATTCTATAAGAATATATTTATCCCATGGAAAAGAAATGAGATCCCTTATAATCTCATTGAAACATGATTAACCCCTGAACAAATAGGTTCCATAATAATATTTTTGAAACAATATTAATCCATGCAGAAAAAAATGAAGAAAAAATTAATAAAAAATATCAAAATTTTAGGAAAATTAATAAAAGTGTTTATTGACTTTGATTAATGTAAATACAATTAAAATATTAGGAAAATTATTCGTGGGGAAAATAATCATTGAACATTACAAAGTATCCCATACCACTTTGAAATATTTAAATATTAAGTCCCATGAAGTAATAAGATTAAATGGAACTTGAAATATCATGATAATAAGAAGATTAATGATATATCATGTCAGAAAATAATTATATAAATCTTATAAATGAATTTAGTGGTATAACATCACAATTTTCTCAAAGAAAAAAAATTATGAAAAATATCCATTACCGCTTTGGTGACTTTTAATCTAAACACCCCATAAAATAAAGATCATCAAATGGATATGTAAATTCCCATAAATTCATGTATTCATGCCATAAAATACATTAATATGTAGTATATATACCACATAAATATAATTAGGTGCTTAATAAAAAATAGGTCTCAATAGAATTTAAAATGAGACGAAACCCCTTAAAACTGTGTAATATCTGAATTGAAAACCAAGTATATAAAAATCATCAAATGAGGAATTTAAATACAATTAATATAAATTAAGTCATGATATAATATAACAATAGGTTACTATATACAACACAAAAAATAAGTATGTTTTGAATGTGAAATTTATCTCACATATGTTAAATGTGAAATGAAAATCCCTTACCTTGAGTCCGATTCATCACGATTTCCCCCCATATTCCAGAATAATAAAATGATATGTTATAAGTAATACATAGATAATTATTTCAATATATTAAAAAATATTTCATTTATATTAAATATTTTTATTTAAACCAACCTTAATACATTCCATGTAATGTGTAAACATATAACATCGAGTTGAGGAGGCAGTAGTCCACAGATCCACAAACGATGTTATGATATTCCCATAAACTAAAATTCATAAAGGCATGTGTTGTATTAAAGTTGATAAGTATGAATAAAAAATAAATATCATAAATATCAGTTTAAAATAATATTTATATCATTAATCCCAACCATGAGAGTTGGTAAGGAAAGAATGAATAACCTCAGTTTGTGAGGAGGTAGTCCGCCGTACACACATACACTGATCGCATATCCCATTTGATGGACGAGTGTGTAGGTGTAGATCCTAATCTTAAAATAAAAAATATTAGGAAATTTATTATTTTGAGGTTACTATATAACCATGTAATAACAACAATTGAAGCAGTAGAGAATTAAATTAAACATAAGTGCTCATTAAATAATGTTACCACTTCTTCGGGTATATCCATTTGTTTTTCCCCAAAAGACATCCTTAGATTGAAGTCTGTATAATCTGTGGATTAAATGATGAGATAATGGATATTGGGATGTTATTTTGGACGTCTTTGGGTGATCCAAATGGCTTTCTTAGTGTGAAAAGGTGAGCAGAGTGAATTCTTTTTTATAGTGGAGGAGGTGTGACATTGTTGTAAATTCAAAAATGTAAAAACTATGGGGAGGTATCCTAAGATTAATGTGCCTAAAATAAATAATTTTTTTTAATAAAATGGGTTTTAAGACTAAATTTTTCCAAATAATTTTTTTACAAGGGTCTAGGTTATTTCTCCCTTATGATTAAAATTTAAGCGCTAAGTAAATTAATTTTTATCTCGATGACTTTAATTAATATTAATTTCATTCACAAATAATTTTGGTCAAAAAATAATTTTACCTTAGTATACATTATAAATTATTCTGATTAAAAATATGGAATCAATTTTTTCGGATTCCAATAACTCAAGTGGAAGAATATAATTTTAAAATTATCCCACAGACGGAAAGAGAAAATGAGTTTTTAAAGTAAAAAAGTTCAAACTATTAAAACGTATTTACATCAAATTTCTATGTAAAATTTATTCCATTCACATAAATTGGATTAAATGATATAAAATTAATACAATTTTAATTAAATATCAACTTCAAATATAACTTAAATCTATAAATTATTTATATGAAAAAATGTTTTCATTTAAAATCAAGTGTTTCATCTCTATTCATCAAAAGATGAATCTTCTCATAAAAATAACAAAAAATCACCCAAAGAAAAGTTTTATATAATTATTCTAAAATGGAAGTATATTTTTTTTTAAAAAAATTATAAAAATCATTAAAAATTTAGTTTTAGATAATGTATTCCTTTAAAAGAATATTAAACCACCTTTTAAAATATATAGTTTTTAATGATTAAAATTAGATTTATTCTTTTCTTAAGACTATAAAACATATTGGATAATTTTAAAAATATTTTTTAAATATATAATATATATAATTCATGAATATATTTAAATTATAGTTATTAATTTAATATAATAATATAAATATCCATTTAGGTTATAAAAAACATTTTCATAAATACACATCCATCATATTAAATTTGTATTTATTTATACTTATAATTAATTAGTAACCAATGAATTTATTTTATAAATTAATTTAAAATATATTTTTATAATTTAGTTAATATCATTCATTACATCCATCCCAATGACTGTGTGATAAAAATAATAATTATAATAATAGTGTATTATTGTCTGGTAAGACTCTAGCTTGTGTGTAACATAAGTCATCAAAGGAAATCAATGTTGCATGAAACATAAGATAAATGTGGTGTTTTCAGTGATGGATGATAGATTTTGTATTTCATGTAAGATAATTTATTAAATATTATTAATTAATTTTAAGGAATTTATTTCATAAAATATGGGGATGTTATATCTTTCCACCCAATAAAAAGATTTTTTTTCACTCAAAAATAATCCTGGTTATAAAATTAGTCTTAGAATTCCTTTACTAAAATCCACATCATAAAAATGAAATAAAGGAGTAAAACCTTAAAATGTAAAATCAGGGAACATGATGTTTTCATAAAGTTATGCATAACTATGTTTCTATATAGGGAACTGTAGTAGTACTGTAACGGGTCATTGTTGTAGTACTATAACAGGGGAACTGTAGTAGCCAAGTTACTGTAGCATAACTATTCAACGAAAGGACCTTTGGGAAAAGAATGGGCTTTAAAGCCTTGTATTTAGGCCACTTGGCCTTGGGCCTTCAGGCTATGTAATGGGTCTCCCTCTAACAAGTCAAAAAAGGTATTTTCTTTAATAATAAAATGAGGCTTCAACCCCAACCTTTAAAAAAATGTGACCACATAGGGTATATTGGTGGGGAATTAAAAGATGGATTTGGAAGAGAAAACTAATTTCTATGGAATAATAGTGATAGATATAGAACATTGTTGAGTGAAATTAAATGGAAAAAATTAAAAATCAAAATAGGAGTGGAAAGGTCACTAATATCATCAGAAATTATGGTAATATAATAAAATTTTATATCAAGTTACTCTTACTAACGTTGATGGATTGCTTCACCAACTATACTAAGATAATAAAGAAATATAAAGTACTTGACATGTGAATTCCATCCTTCAATCATTTTCCAAAAAAATCTCACCTTTTTCTCCAACTGATGAGCATTCAAGATGAATTTTTTATTCTTGAAGCACTTAAATAAACTTTTTAAATTCCACATAACCAAAAAAGGATACTCATATTATTCAACATATCTTTAGACATTAACCAAAACAAAATTTTTTATCAAACAGTTAGATAATTATTCAAATGACTAAACCAACATGTAATAAATTAATATTCCAAATTAATACCCAAAAGTGAAACAAAATTATTCCATAAAAAACCATCCTTAAAATCTCTCAAACATATATTGAATATTTTTGAACCCCAAAAGATTGTAATTATTTTATCATTTAATCTTACAATATAAATAAAATATAATTACTCAAGTAAAATCCCATATGATTCTGAAATAATATTAATCCTTACCTGAAAGAAGGTCTTACTAATCAGAACACTATATAATCTAGTGGTAGGTGAGAATCCCTTATTGTCATTCGATCATCGGTTCAAGCCACCCTACCCAAAGAAATGTGATAGGTTGTTACCAAGTATACAGGTTATCCCCCATATGTGTCCTAAATCCTGAAAACTAATTCCTCTAAAAAACACATCATTTTTATCTTAGGGGTTACAAACACTTCTTACCATTTTTTTTCAAAAACATCATGGATAACCTCAAAATTTTAACGAAATAAAAACCTTATGTGGGGTGTCTTAAGACATTGAATTTATAATCTACATTAATCTTATATCCACTAATACAAAAACAAGAAAGGGAAGTGCTACCCTTTTATCAGCACTAAAAAAGGGCTGATAAAGGTGGCCTTTATCAGCGCTAAAAAAGGGCTGATAAAGGGGGACTTTAACAGCGCTAAAAAAATAATTGTTAAAAGGGACACTTTATCAGTGCTTTTTTTAGCACTGATAAAGGCCCCCCCCCCCCTTATCAGTGTTTTTTAGGAGCGCTGATAAAGGGGGGCTTTATCAGCGCTTTTTCCTAGCGCTAATAAATTTTATGTTTGAAAAAATAATAATTTTTCGTGAAAAAAAAATATTGTTATATAAGTATATTTATATTGATATAAATATAATATATATATATTTAAAATAAGTTTTAGATAAGTATAAATAGACTACTAAATTTAATATATAATAAATTTGGTAAAATTGGCTTTCAAATATTTAAAAAATTATTATTAATTAATAATTTGCTAATTATTATCGATTAAAAATCACTTAATATCAATTTGAAGACCCAAAAAATCAAAACAATTAATAAAAGATCTAAAATAAGTTGAAAATGTAACTCAAAATCCAAATGGCCATAACTTTTGATTTGGGTGTCCGTTTGGGATCTACAACATATCAAATTGAATCCTACGATGAGAACTACGTTCCTATGATATAAGAAAAGCTTCTATCATATTTTTGAAGCCCAAAAAAGGCCCAGAAGTCCTGCAAAACTGAGTTTTTGTCTGGATAACCTGATTTTTTAACATTCAAATATGTATAACTTCTGATCCGGATTTCCATTAGGCCTGTATCATATATCATATCGAAGATTGTTTCATTTTCTTCGATTTTCCTGGTTGTGGAGTTGAAACGAGCTTCTATATAAGAAGTTATGGTTGTTTTAACATTATATGGATTTTCAAATACACACACACATATATATATATGTGTGTGTGTGTGTATTTATTTGTAAATAAATGTGTGTGGGGGGGGGGGGCTTTTTTGTGTGTGTTGTATATTCGTATGTATGTATGTATTTATTTATAAAAACACATAAAAAACATATTTTATAAATGTATTTAAAACGAATCTTATAAATATATATTAATATACAAATAAATATACGGATAAAAAATTGTAACTGCAAATATATATATAAATATATGTAAATATATATTAATATACAAATGAATATATATATACTAATATATGAATAAACATATATGTGTTAATATAAATAAATATATTTATATTAATATGAATCTATATTAATATACAAATAAATATAACTATATATATAAATAAATAGATGTATCGTTAAATATAAAAAAACAAAATGGCTTAGTGGTAAAGGTGCAGGTGCGCAAGGGGGAGGTCGCGGGTTTGAGTTCGGCTGGAAGCAAGGAAGTTGCGCGCGCATGTTTGGGACGCATGGGCAAGGGCAGTGCATGAGAGTGGGGAGGGGTCACCTAGCGCTGAATAAAGGGTGGGAAGGAGCTGTTAAAAGCTCCCCTGAATATAAATTATTTTTTATTTGTTTTTATTATTTTTTTCTTTTATTAATGATTTTTTAGCGCTGATAAAAGGGGTCTTTATCTGTGCTTTTCTAAGTGCTGATAAAAGGGACCCCCCATTATCTTTGCCTCAATTAATAGCGCTGTTAATCCACTTTTCTAGAACTGATAAAAGCCATATTTTTAGTAGTGATCCCTATTATGTTATCCATAACTCTTAATATCACCTCATATTAAAAAAACTAATCATTAACTTTATCTGATCTGACATATTATACTAAATATAACAACCCTTGACCCGTACACCTAATTCATGTGCTAAAATAATGAAGATTAAATTTCTAGATTTTATGCTGATAATTTTGACCCAAATTTTTCATCTAAACCTTACATCATCAATTGGAGAACATGGATCACATAAAACCTGTAAGACCTTCTCATTTTATAGTTTTAGAGAATTAAGAAAAACTCTTACATAAAAAATTCAAATAACATTCCCTCATAAACTACTTGTTCAAAATGTTGAACATCATGTCCCATTTTACCAACATTTTTATATTTCACATTAGGTAATCAACATAATCATTGTCGAATCCTTTATAAGCATAAATAATTCAACATAATTTTTTAAAACCTGGGTAAAAGGAAACATAGGAAGCATGAGATTATATTATCAGTATGGTTAAACCTAAGAATAAATGATTAAATGCAATCAATGAGAATAAGTGTTTATAAGGGTATAATTACATAATCAAAGTTCATGAGTGATTCATAATAGAAATCATACCTATAAAAATTTGTATCATCAAAAATGAAAACATGGAAAAGGAAATAGTCATAAGAAACCATAATCATTAGTCATATGATGGGAATATCAATCATTATAAATATTATAAACCCCTAGAAAGATTAAAGAAAACATGTTCATAATTAATACATCATTTTCACATCACTCTTATAATTACTCTTACTAATATAATAACCAAAAAGTTGACTCCCGTAACCAAATTTACTGGAGGTCTATCATGGACCCACCCATATTTGGTTTATCATGTAACCACATAACATTGGTATATCATAGAACCACCACTCATTGGTTTATCATGGAAACACACTTAATTTCATTATCACATAAAAACCAGTTAAATTTCCATGTTCCATTATTAAATCATAACACAAAAAAACTTGAATTTCATCATAAACTCATAGTAACAAACATTATCCTTATACAACCAAATTAAAACATGGAAAGTAATGGATTTGATTTCAATCTCTTTGAAACATGATTAAATCGTGAAAAAGTGGGTCAAATAATAATCTCTATGATACATGGTGAACTCATGAAAAAGAAATTACTACCCAAAAAAACAAATTGAATCATGATTAATCAATGGAACAGAAATGGGTTCTATAATAGTCTCTTTGATACATGATTAACCCATGGAAAGGAAATGTGTTCCGTAAAAATCTCTTTAACCCATGGAAAATAAATGGATTCATAATAATATTATTGAAACAATATTAAATAATGGAAAATAATTTTTTTCCTTAACAATATATTTGAAACAATATTAATACATTTGGAAAAAAATAAGGACAATATCAATATAAAATATCCAAAAAAAGGATAATTAATGATAAGGGTTGTTCACATCAGAGGATGACTTGGTTTGGGCCTGGTCGGACCCTCCCTGCTCCTACAACAGATCTCGGTTCTTCCTCTTCAGGTGGTCCTTTGACTTCCACATGAAATGCGATTCCATGACCATGGAAATTTGGTTATGATTTCCAGAACTCTCGCCTACATTTCAAAATCATTAGATTATTAAAATTATAGAGAATTTTGTTTTTTATTATTTCTGTATCGATGGTTCGACCAAAGTAAATTTTCACCCTATTTTACTATGTATATGCATCTAAGTGGATGTTTCAAAACTATCTATTAAATTTATTTGGGTTATTATTAGAGATTAGTTCTATTACAAACAATATATTGGTTATAAATATTGGTTTTATGTCTTATCCTATTGTATGAATATGTATAATTGTTTGTCAAAGTGTAGGAGAGGGAGACAAAACCCCTATCATATGATGGTGGTAGGGATGGGAAGAAACTATGGTGGACAGGAGCCCAATTATGGTGTTCAACAAAATCAGGATATAATTGGAGTGTCACTATATCAAAGCATGGTGTGCACCATAACATATGAGAACATGGAACTATATGGGTCACTGCTTCCTAAATATATTGTTAATCATCATGATTTTAGTGGGCTGAACCACAATTGGGAGGGGTTTCTCACTTTGATTCAAATTTTAAAACTTGGTGTCTAGGAAACCTTAATAATATGTCCTTTACAGAAGGCAAAAGGCACTGAAGATCTAAGGGACTAAGTTATTTTTGAAACATTGAATCATGATTTAGGTTTTATGAAATTCATAGGGTAGGTTCTGGAAAAGAACTGACCTTCTTTAGCTTCTCTTTCCTCTATTATGTTCATGAGAACTGGAGGCATGAAATAAGGGGAAGAAGTTTCCCCTAGGGCCATTTTCATGGAGGATGGTAAACCCACTGGGGTTGAGGTACACTAGAATAAAACAAGGGGTCAAGATCATGCTTTATCTTGGAAGAAGGGATCAATAGTGAACCATGGTGAAAATTCATAAGAAGAATTTTTATCTCTCATGGAAAGTGGGAGGGGTATTAAAAGTATCAAAAATTTACAAGTAACAGGGGTTAGAATGAATTCTTTGATCAGGTCAAATCCATGAAGTGATATGAAAACCATCAAGCATTCAAATAGATTTGAAGGTATGGGGGAGGATAGGTTGGTCCAAAATCATAATGTTCTGGGGGATGAAATATGGGATCAAGAACAAGGGATTCTATTGATTTGGGAGTGCATAATCTATTAACAAAGGGGAACCCCTTGGATCACCAGACATTCTATGTGGATGCCTATGATGAAGATAATTCTCTCGAATTCTCTATTTTTAGTGTTGATGGAATGGAATATAGAGGACATCACAACCTAAAGATGAATAAGGGATGGAAGGGAAATGAGATATAGGGGGCTGCATTATAGTGAAAGGAATGAAAAATAATGGGAGAAAAAACTACTCATAACCACTGAATTCAATGAAAACAAGATCAACTACACGGTCCAAGGAAAGGGAATGTAAACCAATTACTAAATATTGGGAGTTAAATTTTGTTTTGAGTCTAAGAAGTCGCAATATAAAAGAAAATTTGAGTGACATTAAGAATCATGGGAACAGGGTCTGTTGGAAGAGGAAAATAGAGAGAAAGAGAATTACCTGGATCAAATCCTTTCTTCTAAGGAGAAACTTCATGAACACACCATCAAACATAACTCCACAATGGAGGATGTGGAATGAATATTAGAAATATAGGTTCAAATATATATTGTGAAAGACCAAGGCTACTGGATCAATCAACAAGATTTTTTTTACCGGGATTCAATGAGAAGAAGATAAACATAGAGAAGTACATTGTGACCTAAGACATGCTAGCCACTCACTTTGAAGACATAATTTGGATTGATCCATTGAAAAACCCTAAATCACTTCAATGGGAGAAATACTGGGTATGTGATTCTATCAATCTTACAATTTTTAATGATTATTTGATTTCCTTATGTGTTGACTGATTTTTGGCTTTACAATTTCCTAATTTCCCAGTTTTTCATAAAAAGTGTTATTAATAAAAATAAAAAGTGAAATGGTGTATTACATAAAAAATTCCTCAAATAAAGATAATTGTGACATAAATGTTTTACCGCTTTCATAACAATGAATCTATAAACCCAATGAAAGATACATAATCAAATGGTTTTTAAAGACCCATAAATTAATGTATAATAATCATAAAAAACATTCATGTTCCATATACGAAGAAAATAAAATTATTTTGGTGCGTAATAGAAAATAAGTATCAATGGAAAGTAAATTGAGATGAAATCCTTTACAATTATGGTAACATCAGAATTAGAATCCAACATAGTAATACTAATCAGATTAAAAATGTAAATATTATGTATGTAAAATAATTAATGTTATAATTCATCAAAATGGAGCAGATACACCACACAAAATAAGTAAGTGGTGAATATTAAATTTATATCACTGATGTAAAATGTGAGATAAAAATATCATGCCTTAAGCCAGATTTGTAACTCTTATCTTCTATATCCTTGAATAATAAACTTACATTAATTATTTAATTATTCAAAACTTTTTATATTTTCATTATTACTTTTATTTCAATTATAATCATGTTTTATAGAATTACATAATTAATCATGCTTATGTTGGATGTTTTAACCATATTCATCTTATGTGTCAAAAATAAATTTGATAGGTCAAATAAGGTAAATGAATTCATTATTTAAACATATCAAGAATCAAAGAAAAAAATAATTATCATATTTTTTTACTTCAATTATACTTTCTATATCAAATAGGAATTTTTATATTAAAAATGATCCAAATTTATGAATATGGAGAAGATATGATGTATATACACATGAAAAATGATGCCATTTTTCAATGATGATTATATAAAGAAGGAAAGTAAACTTAATATTTCAAAATTTGAAATTATATCACTAATATTATATTATTTAATTCATTATACTTATATATATATATATATATATTATTCTTATGATGTGGTGATGAAAATGTAAAATCACATCGCTTCGAGGAGGTGGAAGTCTACATGTCCACAAACAACGTTATCACTTTTTTAGTGAGTGAAATGTTATAAAATAAATGATATTTTATATTCCCATATAAATAATTATGTCATAAATATCATAAATATTTAATTTATATCATATATTTATATTAAAACCATCCTTAATATATTCAGTGTAATGTGTGAACATATCACATCACTTTGAGGAGGCGATAGTCCACACATCCCTACATAATGATATCATATTCATATAAAATGGAAAGAATATGTGTCATATAAAGATTAATTAATTATAATTAAATCATAAATATTATATTAAAATAGTTTTCCCATCATTATTCTCTACCATGATCGGTGGCAATGGTAGAACAAAGGTTTTCGGTTCGCGAGACGGTAGTCCGCCGTACAAATGAATGATGAATGTGTAACCCATTTAATTGAAGTGTGTTCAGTTGTTGGTAATACCCTAAAAATAAAAAATATATTTATATTTAGGTTATTTTAAAATCTTGTAATAAGTGTAATTGAATGGGTAGAGAAATAAATATAACAAAAGTGCTTGTTAAAAAAATATACCTCTTCTTTGGGTATCTCATTTTGGTTTTCATCAAAGGACATTCTGTAATTAATTTCTACCCAAATTTAGGAATATAATATTAGATAAAGTATTTTTGGATATTATTTGTAAATTATTTGTAAAATAAAAAATTATTTAGTGGTGTGAATATTTGAGGAGAGTGAATGCCTTTTTATAGTGGAGGAGGAGTTACATTATTGTAAATATAAAGAGGTAAACTCCATTGAGAGGTCTACCTTACATCATGTGTAACTAAAAATGAATGAAATTCAATATAATTTTTTATATGGTCAAAATATGTCTATTTAATGGCGTTTTAATAAGTTTCTAGGTAATTTGGTCCCTTAAGATTAATGTTTAACCACTATATAAACTCATTTTTACTTTAATCGCTGTAATAAATTTAAATTTATTTTACTAATATTATTGTTAAAAAACTATTTTGTACTTACTGGAAATTATATGATATGATTATTCCAAATATTTAATACGTTTTACCTTTTTCTAATAATGTAAGTGTCCAAATTTAATTTAAAATTAATCTCACGGACTGAATGAGAAAGAAGGTTTTTAATGTCAAAAATTTTAATATATTGAAATGTTCTTTCATCCCATTTCAGTTTCAATTTTTTTATGATGGAAAAATATGGATTAAAGTTTATAATATTGATCTTTTTATACTTTAACATAAATTGAAAAATAATTTAACATTATAAATTAATTATATAAAAAACATTTTTTAATTAAAATGTAGCATTTTTTAACTATTCATAATGAGATGAAACTTCCCTGAAAAATATAAAAAATTCACCGAAAGTAAGTATTTATATTAATTTTTAAAAAATAATGCTTTTATTTCTATATAAAAATTATAAAAGTGTCCAAATTTATTTTTAATACAATTACTCCATTGTAATTTGGTAAAATTGCCTTTTAGAAATATATAGTATTTATTATTAAAATTAGATTTATTCTTATCATAAGCCTTTCAAAAATATTGTATAAATTTAAAAAATTTTGATAAAATATATAACATATAAATTTAATTAATAGCTTTCACTAATAGTTATTAATTTAATTTATGAATATAAAATTCAATTATGGTCATAAAAATAGTTTATCATAAATACTGATCCATTATATTAAATTGGTCTTTGTTTCCATTTATATTTAATTGGTAACTAATGAAAACATTTTATAGGCATGTTTAAAGTATAATTTCACAAATTAGTTAATCTCAATAATTCATATCATTCCAACCACTATGTGATAACTATCATAATAATATTAATATTATATTTTTTTCCTATAAGACTCGGGCTTGTGTGTAACATAAGTCATAAAAGGGACCATATGTTGCATGAAACAAAAGATAAACATGGTGTTTTGAGTGATTGAAGATAAAAATATATTTCTTGTAAAAAATATAATAAATAAATTAAATTATTTTTAAATAATATATTTCCTAAAATCTTGGTATGTTACATTCTCATACCCTTATACATATTTTATGCTTTCATATGATCATCAATTGATATATCCCTTGTTTTCCCTTACTATAAATCTAAGATCAACATATCTTGTGGTTTTTACAAGGATAGGAAGAAATCTTTTATTTAGGGTATGTCTATGATGAGTAATAAATGGGATGATATTTTTAGGAGATTATTATGATCTGTTTGTATATAAGAAAATTGTATCTAGTCTCAAATGACACTAAACCTTTGTGGTCCTTATTAATTTGTTTGTGTAATGAATTTAATATTAATATCTACTGATTTCATTTCTATATATAAAATTCTTGTTCCTTCACAATATCATTACAATTCAAATATTAATATTTCTTATCAAGATAACAATGTAAAAATCAACTCTTTTATAAAAAACTATGTATAAAGCCTCACTATCCTGCATATCAAAAACTAAAAGCCTCATAAAGTGTAGTTTATCTATAATTCATTTTCCTAATCTCATGATTAGATTCCATAACTTTTCATAGTATTCAAAAAAATAGTTTTCTCAATTTTTATTCAATATTCAAATCCCATAATGCTTAGATTCCCATGGATCGGTTATATAATGTGTCATTCACATGCCCTATGGGAAACACATTATAATTCTTTTATTTAAATATTATTCACAAAAATACATCTTCTAATAATATATTTTTATACTCTTATATAAATTTATATTATAGTGAATTGGACATGTAATATTCTTCCATATCCATAAATAAAAAAACACCATATAAATTGTTATTAATTCTTTAAATGTTAAACCTCCTTTAATATGTGGAAATATGTAATTATAGCTATATATCATTCAATCACGAATAAATCCAAAACAATTATAAATCTTGTCATTCTTAGATTGATGAATGAATGCATAAAAACTATCCTCTTATACCAAACTAAGAGATAAAATTCAACAAATCAATAATGGAAGAAGTTCACCACACATGGTGGAAATAAATAAAATATGAAAGTGAAATGTAGGAACATTAATACCATACCTAGGAACTTGGAATTTTTATATCTATAGGTTATCCACTCTATGTAATGTGTTCATTACTAATCCTTACCACCTCCTAGTATCCTATCTACTAGCGTATATAGTAATAAAAAAGAAAAACATACTTTGGTACCATATTATAACATATTGGATATGATCACTCTGAATGGTAACCAATATAGTGATGCCACATAACATTAGGATTTCATTTAACTATAATAATGGATATAGTTTAGTAGCTACGGTATGATAAGGTTTCGTAGGAAGACTATACCATCTGGTTTCTCTGCCTTTACAACAGAAAATATATGATGTAATATATAAAAAATTATATCCAAGAAATAAAAAGTACCTAAAACATGCACTAAAAAAACATTAAATATTTAAAATGATAATATAAACAACAAAGAGTGACATGTGTCGCCTTTTATGTCAAATATTAATATATTTGAATAAAAGATAAAAACTAAAAAAATATTCATAACCCTCAAAAGTTTCTTTATATCTTTCAAGATTCCCATCTCCCAAGATCCATTCTATAAAATACATGCATGTATCTAGAATTAGAAATATTCCCCTATCTAGAACTGGGAGCGTAAAGTGTACTTGTCCACCTCACAATAGCCATAATAGAGTGTGAGTACAACTTAAAAGGCCAACACCAATGTTTACCCTAAATAAATATATCTTGTAAGGTAGTGTAAGAATAAGTATTGTAATTACAAATTTAATAATTTAATTTTACATTGGAATATAAAAAATTAATACATCACCAATCTGTAGGTCGAAGACTCGGATCATGTATACACACCTCGATTAGTATTTGGGTAACTTAGAGCATGTCTTGGGAATAAGGAAAAATAGTTTAAAAAACCACACTGTCCTCTATATACATTTTGTATCATAGAATAACCATTCTAGTAATTTTCACCCAATCTATAGTAACAAGGATAAAACATACGGAAGCATAGATACCCCTTCAGGTGTTTTCTCATCAATGTATGAATACTATAATAAAAATTTCCAAAAGATATACCATTATAATTTTATAAAAAACATTGAATAATCCCATATTCATCACACATGACAATATAATTTCATTACCCAATCTATAAATGAAAATTCACATTAAAAATTCAAAATCCATTTCTAATTCCTACTCAAATTTCAACTTTAAATGTTATAATTTTAAAAACACTACTCCCATTCAAGAAACTATTTATAAAATTCCATTTCAAAAAAATGTATCCAATTAATATTCCAATTACAAATTATATAATCATTTTATGGGGGAATTATTTTAGGGAAAGGTAATCCTATGGAATTACCTTTCCATTTTCATATACAAATTTTGTAGAGGGCGGTTAGCCTAGATAAAATATTTGTTTTTAGGAATTGAAATAATAGTTAGGGGGAACACATGGAACACAAGCATGTGGAAGACCACCAACACTTGAAAACAAGATTGCGACTATCATAAAAATATTGATACCACCAAACTTAGTATATGTGAAGTCCACACACACAAACCCATGAAATGATTCAACATAGAGTAGTAGAAAATGAAGAAGTATACAAATACCCTAAAAATGGGGAATGGAGGATTTAATCATATAGATATCATATAGAATCAAATAATGAAACATCCTAACCTAGGAGACACTAAATGGTACCTAAGATGATGGGACACATGGGCTTATATACACCACCCCATAAACCAGAGTCTCTAGACAAGTAGTGAGGGCCTAGGGTGTGTCTATAAAGATCTATGTCTTCATATCAGAGTGTACCATGGTAGAGTAACCCTATAAATAAATATCCAAACAATATCTAATAATTAATCATAATTAGATAAATATCCATATAAAATTAGTAATAAAAAATAAATATAAAAGAAATTTCACATATAAGATGATTTTTTTCATGTACCTATACAAAATGTTAGGAAATACCTGGAAACAAGAATCCATCTCAGTACATGCATCAAAATTAAAAAAGACCAATAGAACTATCTCCCACTAGAATCATGACCCATAGCTAGGTCATGTGCTCTAATAATTTTATGAATTTAATAATCAATCATCAAAAATATGGTGCTTTCAATGGTCCCTCCATGCTTCCATTAAGTCAATCTGGGTACCAATGACAGTGCTACTAGGGTGGCAGATAACACTATGTTTTCCACCACCAATGGTGTCTATAAAAAATATAGACAATGTATGTTAGTTGAACTAGTGTGAAATATATAATAGGAATAAAATTGAATAAAAAATAGTGATACAAGTAAATGATATACTATCTAGCCTTCCAAGGTTCAATGTAAATAGGAAATCATTACACATCCCCTCTATAAATCATGGTAAAACATCAACTATAACTAATTTCGAATAATCCAGTTTCATACAAAATGGCTAGATCCAAGGATTATTATTGTCTAAGGTATCATATGTAATCTTGATCCATTTAGTATAAATGTCCACATACTCCAATATAAACCTGAATATAAGGTGTATAAATATCTATGACATTAAATGTAGTTATGAATCCATAGAGTATAAATTTCCCGGGAATTCAATATAGTTCTAAATAAATGGAGAAAAATATCCACTAAATTAATTATAATTATAACCAACTCAATAATCATATTATGTCTCATTTCATAATCACAATAAAGACATGAGTTATTCCAACCCATTTCAAATTTTCAATTTAAATCATTTAACCATTTTAATAACATGTAATGACATTGAAAATGAGGAATAAACCCTCTCATAAGTTCCCATTCAATTCATTAAATATAAAACTATGATATAAAGTGTACACAACCCCATTATGGATGTAAATCATTTGGATACTATATAAATACACTTCATTGGCGATCTTTTTTGAGGCTAACAATCAATAACCATATCATAGTACAAAGTGGGTATCATATCAAGGTCCCCAAAGATTAATCAAGGAATTTAACTAATTTATGAGAAATTAACAAAAACTTCATTATGTGTCACAATGATAGATGAAAATAAAATAACTAGACATTGTGGAAAAAATTATAGACAACCTACCTTATTCCCATGGAAAAAAAATGTCCAGTATCATCTCTTAACTCGAGCAAGGTTGGATGAAAATGTAATAATGAAATAATTCCATGGAAATAGAGCATTTTACCTTACTCCAACCCAATGTCATCGATATGATGACTAGTGAAAAAAGGAGCCTCATGAGTGAATATGGAGGTAAAGATTCATCAACCCATGTTTCCCTAGAGAAACCTAAAGAGGTAATAATAACCATGAATCCTGGGAAAATGGTTTTGTGGAACCGTGTGGCCGAGGGGACATTTTTTTTACTAAACATGGGACCCAACTACCTTTTTCCAAAAACCAAGACTACGGGCTACAGACATTCGTCGAACAATCCCAAAACTCCCATAAACACATCAAGAACTCACATTAGTTCATAACCAAATATATTAAACTAATATTCAAATAATCAATACCTCAAAAATGGGATCATAAAATCTCCCCCACTTAATACAACTCATCCAGAAATTTCTCTTTCGAGGGTGTATAAGAATACGAATAATGTTCTGACCAAAAATATGTATATAAGCCCCTCTCTATCTCCTAGTTTTAATCTTGTACAGAGTTATTCTACTATTTCTCTAATACTAGAGAAAATGACCAAAATCCAAGAGATTTAATCATTCAATCAACAATACGTATAAGATTATACTCGAAGGATGCATCAACCTGTAACTAAACCTCATCAGGATGAAGAGTATGAGACATGTATTAGTGATCATGTCATAGATAAGATACATGGAATACATAATTCGTGGATCAATACCTATGATGTAACTAAAACCAATAGAATACTAGCACAAATCACTCGAGAATCTTGAAATGTCAAATGTATCATAGTGAAATATCTCTCTAAATTTTTATGTGATCCAACCTTAGCGAGATACATAAAAATACACAATCCTCAAACTCAAAATCTATAAGACATCGATAATGTTTAGTGTTGGATTTTGGTCTAGACTTCACATTATCCATACTCTTTTTGATTAACTAAACCTTCCCCAAATTCTCCTGTGTGAGATGTGGTTGACTAGTTCCTAATCTCCTACTTCTATCTAGTACGGAGGTGATCTGCATGGCCTATCATACAAGTCTACATAAAGTGTCATCTGTGTAGTCCCATGAAAATTATTTTTCTAGGAGGATTCATCCAGAAGTATATGTGTCTCTCAAGAACACCCAAAATCAAATAAACGTTCTCTATGTATGTCCTATAAGATGAATATTATGTGCTCTAACCAACCATTGGTCTGAGGGTAGTATGTCAGGCTCAGAATAACCTATGTACCCAATGCTTGCTCAAGGACGTGCTAAAACATAGATGTAAACCTAACATCCCTACATTATATAGTGGTATGGGGATCCTATGAGGGAATAAATCATCTTGGATATATGGTCTCTGATGATCATATATAGATAAGTTATACATGATACGTAGTAAATAGGTTACCTTTGTGAACCTATTCACAATAACCCATGTGACATAACTTCCTTGAGGTGACCTAAGTAACCCAAATGCATCACTGCATCATGCTATTTACACTCGGTGATGGGAACCTTTTGTAAAATCCATACTATTCATTGCTCTTTTGACTTCCCATACTGACATGTGGAACACCTCATGAAAAAACTAGTGACCTATCATTTCATACCCAACAACCAATACCAGAGATATAAATTTGGGTACTTATTAGATATACTGGGATGTACTACCAAAGATGAGGCCTGAAATTCATGCATTATCTCATCATGCATGTTTGATGAAAGACAAACTCAATAATGTGTCCATTGAATCTCATGCCTTCCAATGGTCAAACTAGTAGGTGGTTCCACACCTATCATTATCTCCCTTTGGACTAATCTCATAGAGTCTAACAGCTACCTCATCCACATCCTATCAAAAAAGTGGAAGCCACTACCATTGATTTTCGAAATTGATGTATGGAACTATCCTACACCTCCATGTGTATCTCAAAGAACAAGGACACCATCATTCATTCACTAATGGCCTCTTAAATTGACTCTTTATGAGTTTTTCAACATAGAGCATCTAATACAACATTTCCTTTACCAGATATGAATTCTATCTCAAAATTGAATGACCAGATATTATAAACCTACCTTCACTTCTGAAGTGCCATTTCAAAATCCATAAAAATGAACATAAAGATTATTTAGTCCTTGATAACCATGAAATGATCTCCCAATAGGTACTTACACAAAAAATGAATGGTGTGAACCATGTTTTCCAAATATAGATCATGTCCCATATAATTCACCTCTTAAGCTATCAGTGGATGATAACCATATGCCAAAAATCTATCCCCTACAATAATAAAACTCCCAACTTGATACGTGATGTATCACAATAAACTATATAACTCCTTCTAAGAGATCGAAGAATCGTGATCAGTGTGGAATTCTAACTTCCCTCATAATCCTAAAAGTAATTTTCACATAGTTTAGATCATTCAAATTTCACCCATTTATTGGTCAAAACGATAAGAGGCATATCTAGACATGAAATGTATTTAATTAACCACGTTTAATATCCATAAAATCCCAAGA
This sequence comes from Viscum album, assembly GCA_963277665.1. Lineage (NCBI taxonomy): Eukaryota > Viridiplantae > Streptophyta > Magnoliopsida > Santalales > Viscaceae > Viscum > Viscum album. The sequence goes on along the minus strand of OY728155.1, from coordinate 855,208,050 downwards.
AACTCATAATATCAAAGTAATTAATAGGCTACTCCAGAGAAACCACACCACTCAACATCCCTGGGTTTATATGTACCCCTATCTCTAAGATGATTTGAAAAAGGAAGTAAAAATTGTTTATCAAAACCTTAATTTGTTCAAGCATAGAATACAAAATTAATCTTTCAGAGTATTTAGTACAATATAAAGGTATTTAGTATGATCATGTCAAAACTAAGAATATACCAAAATTACATCCATGAAAACTACCACAATTGAATCTACATACGGGTGGATAATTAGGTTCATCAAGTCCAAAAAAGTATTCATAGTTTTTGTGAGGTTGAAATACCTAAATATGTATTCATATAGACCATACATTATATGAGAAGCTATATGAGGTATGTCAATAGGTATAAAATTCATATGATGATAACCCAATCTCAAATATATCTTTGAGAACACTGATTCTCGTCGAAGCCAGTCGAAGAGATCATTTATACACGGTAAAAGACAATGATTATTTACCATAAACTAATTCAATTTCCACTAATCCAAATATATAATTAGGGTTCCATTCATCTTTTCCAGAAATGTAGTTGAGAACCGCATAGGTAATTACTAGGTCATATAGAACCAGTTGCCTCTGAGTCCCATAATTGTCTCTTAATATCTTGCAGATCAGTAGTGTCCATCTTTCAAGGGGGGATGGATTCTATTTTGGATCTATTAAATAGCTAATTAAATAAATCCATCTATTTATTAGAAGGTAAAATATAAAATTTACATGGGAATACAACCATAAAATAATATACCACTAATGGGAACTTAGCTGATCATATTTCAAAACCATCTAGATATAAACTAAAAATATGGGTTGTCATCCTACCTAATTAAAGACTCTATAGTCCATATCTACTATCCTGGACATCCCATTAATCCTTATGAGTAAAAAACATCTACCTAGGGTGATGTGAAAGTCACCCATCAGTGATAATAGTCAACAAATGCACGATAGTGGACCAACTGGTCCATCTTGAGAATGATGTAAAATCCAGTAATCTTGAAGAGAAAGAGGACCCATACGAAGAGACACACACCTATCATAATGGGAAACTCCATCCAAAAGTTTAAAATTTATGATCTGATCCTCAATGGTGTATCAAATGTCACAAAACCAATAAATCACTAATCATTATGCCTAAGGCCCCCCACAACATGAACATATAATATATAATGAGAAGAACCTTTTTCAAATGGGTCTATACTAGAGTAGAATATACTATGATCTTACCTCTATTAATAGATGGAATGTCACTTCACTTCACATGTGTTGGATTCATTTTATGTATCTAGAATAAACCACGGACCAAATGCATAACCTGACTACCCATATCAGGTCCACTAAACTATCGAGGTACAACTAGCCTTTGGATCCCTCAACCATGATGAACCCCTCATCCTTAACGACTAGTAGTATTCCAACTCCCAACCTAATTTGGAAATTTAAATCCCACTCCATAACATAGATTCAGATATAACTCCCTCTCATGGACAACTGAAAGAAAATTCTTTCAAAACCCGTTTATGTGTCCCATCCTACCATAGGATCAACCCATGACTAGGTCTATATCACAACATCTCCTCATGTTTGTCCACACTCCACACTAATGATCGAAGAAAGAACTATTGGTACTCATATCATAGATGGTATTACCCTAACAATAATTCTCAAAAATAAAATCATCCAATTATTTCTGAATCACTAGGTTGAGAAGCTGCACTAACATACATTGGGACCCCATACCCTCTCAGGTAATACATAGTAATCATTGCATGATTCATTATCTCAGCTACGGTAGTAAAAAAACTCATTCCCCTATGATCAAACAATATACTTGAGACCTTCCTCAAATAATCCCACCCACGATGGATCACCAACAAGATAGATTATAATAGAACTACAAAACAATATAATGTGGGATTTATACTCCATAATGGTCATAAAAACCTACTCTACTTGAATAAACTCATAAGTATGTTCATCTCCCACTATATCAAGAAATAAATAGTCATAAAATCTATATTTTAATTCCTTCTAAAACTTATCCTGAAGCCTATCATATTTTTTTATAGCATCACACTAGTTCTTACCAAATCACCAAATAATATACATTGTGATCTTGAATTTCAGATCTGGAGGAGTCTCCATATTCATGAAAATCGATAAGGTAGTATCAAGAAATATATCAATATAGGACCACTATCACCCACAAACGATGGTGGATACAACTGTTGGAACACATAATTCAAATCATTACTAGTCTGGGAAGGCTACGGGTCTCCCTAAACAGACTGCATAAATCCTAGTAAACTCTCACAGAATAGAGAATTAACATAAACATCCAGAACAATGGGTGATTCCTCATTTAGAACTACTAGTTGTTCTACTAGTAGATTAAGGTCCTCCACCTCCAGATCATGTTTATCACCACCATTATATCATATGACTGGAGGTCTTTATAGATTCATATCACTATAAATTCGAAATGAATACCTTAGTAAAAAAATATTATAAAGAAAATTACATAGATATAATCATAGTATAGGTAAAATAATTCTAATAAAAAATACATACCCTAACTACTTCTAAATCTACGATTGGGTAATAGGAACTATCATAAATAACCCAAGAGACACTACCCACTACCCACTACTAATGTCGAGACTAGGTAAGGCATTAAATTTCACCCCATGGTCCCTTTATATAGACTATTAATTTCAATTTTCCACTCCATTTAACAATGAAAATTACATTTATGGATTCAAAATAATTTAAATTGTAATTAAAATTGAAATTATATTTAGATCTATTAATTATATATATTACCATTTCTATTTTATAATGGCCCATACAAAATATAAATTGAAGCGTTTCATATATTTAATTCCAACTAAAACACATTGAAGCCTATGCGAGATATGCTCTATGACATAACATGAATTAATTGACTTATTATGTTGTCTATTGTAGATTATATAGGGAAACTCTATTAATGGTACAAAAAAACATAACTCCAGATTATTTTCCCCAATACCTATATGAAAATTTAGTCAATAAAAAGTATCAGATAGGTGAAACACATAAGAAATGTCATGCAGTAAAGAAATTAATAATATATGGTATAGTATATGAATGACATGTGAATATTTTATGGTGACTAAAATAAAGCATGGTGATACACTTAATTTGAATAATAGTCCAAGGATCAAATCTTAAATCCAAAGGAATATTGAACTTCAAGTGATTCAAGAGACTGTGAAGTCAAATCAACTATAATAGGTAAAATATAGTACACAAATTTATCATTCTTGGAAACATGGAAATTACACTAAATGTGGGTCCAATACTTCCAGTCATGGATTATAACCAAGTTCAAATATGTTCTTAATCACCTATATATTATCTCAAAATTTTATAACTAGAAAAGAAAATGGCTTAGATACCAGTTTGTAAATTCCTAGGCCAGGATCCACTAAGTGATTCACCAAGACAGTGGGTCAGATGGCTTCAGGAATGCCTCACTATATTATAGAAGATTCCAAACTAAAGAAAGGTAATATGGTGTGTTTTTGGGAGACTATTATCTCATTTCATAGTATAGGACAATAGTGTTGTCACATCCATCAATAGTGGAAGAATAAAAAGGTCCATCTGTAATGCATGGTAAAATATAACATGTGATCTATGATGTATAATATAGTTTCAAAACTAATGGTTGGATCTAAGGATTCATAATTTCCATGAAATCTCATGTAATATGGATCCATTGAATTTAAATTTCAATGTCATCCAAAATAATCCCAAATCAGTGGAGTTTAAATGTCTATGGAATTCAGTGTAGTTCTGGATCCATGGAGTAGAAATGTCCATTGAATTTAATGTAGTTATGAACCCATGTATTAGGAATGTTAATGGAGTTCAATGTAGTTCTATATACATGTAGTATAAATTCACATGGAATTTAATCGAATTTGAAATAATTTTTTATTCATTTCATAAACCATTTCATAATAAAAAACAAGCCATTAGTTCATACAACCCATTCCAAATCATCCATTTAAGTAATTTAACCCTTTTTATAACATGTAATCACATGGAATATGATGGATAAACCTTCTCCTAATTTCTTATAGAATTCATTAAAGCTCATACTTAGATGATGATATCACCCACACATAAACACAATGGGGAGGTAAATCAAGAGGGAAATATATAAATACACCTCACTGGTGGTCCAAGTTCAGATTGAAAAATTCCAAACATATTATAGTATAAATTGGTTATTTTATTATGGTTCCAATAATTTAATAATTCCATTTAGTTAATTTTGAAGAAACACCTAGAGGGTCTGGCATGAAATATAATGATAACTAGCTATAAAAAACTATAATTTATGGGAAAATGTATATACCACATAACTTATTCCTAAGGAAGAACAAATCTGGTATCGACCCCTAATTCAAATTGGATTGGAATAAAATATAATAATGGATGAACACCCATAAATAGAGAATATTATCTTACACTAAAATAAAATCTGTTATATGAAGAAAAACATAAATTTGAACCTCTAGAGAGATGAAAATACAAATGCAGAACTGATTTCATAAATGGATCTTGAATAAAAGGTTTTATTGTGAATTACCCTGAAAGAATATATTTGGCTTGAATAATCTATAATTAAAGAAGAAATACCCCTGGTATAACACCACAATATTTCACGGTATGTATCCTCTTAAATAAATTCAATTTATTAAATAGCTTCATTGCACAAAAAATTATTTCATATAATAAAAATCATAAAAAATCACATAGAGAAGATAAAATAAAATCTATAATGAAGAATGAATGAAATATGAGGTTTTTTTTCTAGAAATTAAGAAATATATACTAATGAAATATTAATTTGATCTTTAAAATAATAATGTGACCCTTATGAATAGTAATTTAGCTGATGGGTTAGTAACCTCAACTATTAATGAATAAATAAAATTTATCCATTTTATAAATTAAAATATGATATAATTATATCTGAGTATAAGTAAATAAATATTTTGAAAATAATTAATTAAGTGTTGTTATATTTATAAATCATAAATGACTATTTAAAATTTAATAATTAATAAAATGATTTTAAAAAAAAATTATTTTAACAAAAAAGAGTCATAAATTAATATTTTATTATATTTTCATTATAAGGTAATTGTATGATACCTTTGTTAAATTTTCAACGTGTAATAAAATCAGTTATAATTTTAAAATTGGTATTTTTTTTGAGTAAATGGTGATTTTAATTAATAAATTAATTTAGAATATTTAGAAAATTATTTTCATAAAATAGAGTTTAATTTTTTATTCTACACATTAGAAAATGGTTAGGGTTAATTTTTGGTATTTTTTGAAAATAGGTGAATTTTTGGTGAATAGTGAAATACAAAAATTAATAGTATATACTAAATAGATGAATTATTGAGTCATAGATGATGTATAGATTATGTAAGAACCATTGGTTAGAACTCACATGAACCAATTACTATATTTACTCATAATAATCATCACTATTTATTATCTTGAGAGAAAATAAAAATATAATTAATATAATATTTGAAAAACACCCCTGCCCTCCACTACAAATACCACCCATCACCACCCCTTTTTCTCAAACTTCCAAATCCTTGAATCTTTCTTATATTCTTCCCATTTTATCCCCAAAATCTCAACCCCATATTCTGGTAATTTGGATATCAGTAAAAGTATATTTTAAAGTCCCTTAAAGAGGTTCTCAAGGAGAAGAATTCAAGAAGTAATTCTTTTTATTTGTTCTATTTAAATTTCATTTAATTTATTTTCTTCTTATTCTATCATTAAATATTCTATCCAAAAAATAATTATAACTCAAATGTCTTATATATACTGAAATGTTTTTATGATAATGGAATATTCATCATCAACCCCCTTCTCCTCTCCCATTTATTCTAAAAATAAAAACATTGTCCAAGAGGTGCCGATTTATCTCCTTCTTCAATTACATGTTTTTGTTTTGAAATTACTATTTCAAGGATGTACATAAAACCATTTTATAGTTAAAATATATTACATTATATTTATCATTGATTTTTTAATTTTCTCAAAGCATTATATATTAATAGTATTAATTATTAATACATAATTGGTTCATGGTGAAAAAAACGGCAAAAAAATCATGATTATCACTAATGTTTTAGCCAATGATTCATCCTCATACCATATTACCAACTGAAATATATAACAATTTTTTATTATTTATGTTCATTAGTGACATATAATTTCAATTCTAGAAAACTATTGAAATTTTACATGATCTATTTATACATGTATACAAGTAAACTGATCATGAAAATCAATGAAATGAATCCTCCAGAACAATAAAGTTGTATCTTATAACTCATAAAAAAGGAATAAATGAAGTTTAAAATTTTATAATAATTGAAATTAATATATAAATGGTTATGAAATAATTAATTAGTGAATCTTGTTTTATTATCCTAGACATTAAGATCATGTGAAGAACACATTCGTACATAAGGTAAGGGACTTTATCTCCATTTCTATTTCAATGAGACTTACTTGTTAATGTGCATATAATAATTTTTTTGGTGTATATAATAACCCTTTAGTATAATTTTTCATTTTATATTTTATTAATATTAAATTTCCATATTCTTTTAACATGGATATGATTACTTTCTTAGTCATATACCTTTTTACATATGGTGTTTATTTTGAATGTTTTTTTACTGGGAAATTTTAACGAATTGGTATCCTCTAATAAATATGGATATTGATAAATAATATTGTTCTTCAATTTAATATAATAATGAATAATTATAGGGAATTTCAGTGATGGTTGAAGATCATTCTTTCTCCTTGATGGATTGATAGGTATCATGAGAAAAAAATAGTTGGTGCCAAACCCTTCATGTTTCTTTCCAAAACATAATCATAAAAGTATATAACCATATAAATAAAACATATTGACTGTATAGTGGTTCATGTTGTAGTTACATGACATCCAATAATTAATCATTTTCTTTCTTAATCATTGAGTTATCATTATCTATAGGATTTTTACTATGTTAAAATCTATGGATACATTTTTATTCTATATGTATTGATGGTGTTAGTTTTTCTGTTATTCACCATGCCATATTGTTTGTGTTTGATTGGTTATGATTCACAAATTATTGATTGATTATTCCAATATATTTAACCATTACCGAGCATTTGAGATCACCCTTTACATTTTTTCTTTCCCTAGGTTGTGAGGAATAAATATTTGAAAATGTGATAAGAAATAGATTATTTAATTTTGTTATGTACTATGTTTAATTACCAATGTAATACGTTAACCATGTATCTATCTATATTCTTCAATACTACTAAAATGATAAATCCTTGGTGATGCGATATATTATATATATTCTAATGAAATAAAATGAACGCCAACACCGAGCTACTGGGGTCGGTGATGTTATAGTTGGTATCAGAGGGAGTTTAGTATAACTTTTGGGAACTATATTTAGAAATCATATTTTAGGTTGCATAACCCCATGATATAATTTAAAGATAATCATATAATAAAATCCTCGAATTTTGGTAAGGTAGAGATTATGTGGGTATTTCTAGAAATACATCTCTGTTTGGATACTACATGTGGATGTGGTTCTGACATGGATGTACATAGGGGTAGCAACTCCAACAAGGTATCCCAGGCCTAACTTAGGGTAACCTAATACACAATAATGGTCCTCACTACGCACCTAGTTTGAAAATCCTAGGGGATATGATTAGTATAATTCACATAATCATTAAAAACCATCATGAAGGATATAATAGTAAAGAAATGTTGTTTATTATAATGAGATTATCTATATGATTCGTGTCAAGTGTTTTTATAATTTGAAAATATGAATTATGATTCATATCATAATTTAGTGTATTTCATTTTTAGTAATGGAACCTAATTGAAGGAAAAGAATCAATATCTATGAACAATTTAGAGAATTCCCCACTGAGAAAGTAAACACAGTTAGTTTTAGAGCTGAGAAAATCATGAACCTATTTGGAAAACATACTCAGGTTAAGATAAATAACCATAAAACACCTATGTTGGATCATTTAATGTAGTTGAAGACCCCATCTTTTATCAGGACTACAAATCTAGTAGTAGGTGAGCAGTGGATCTGGTTCCTTGAAAATATATTTATGGAATTGGGATGCAATGAAATTGAAAAGGTAGTACTATTAGTATATTATCTTTTGGGATACACTGATCAATGGTTTCCATTGATCCACAATAAAAAGGAGGAATCTAAAATAGTAGACATGGAATTGATTAATTTTTAATGAAATATTATTCAAAAAAATAATTCCTTCCTAAGAAATGAAATTAAATAAAGATAAAATTCCTTAGCTTAATGGAATTGGAAGAAGAGAGTGTTGAAGAATATGATTCAACCATTACAAGACTAGCTATGTATGATATATATTACATACGTGATTCTAAAGACAAGATTGTTCATTTATTTTAAGGTCTTAAAGCACCTATTCGATGGGCACTGGCTTCTCAAAAATCTTCATTACATGATTAAATAGTATTAAGTTCCATCAAAATTGATAGATAATTTTTTAGATCCTAAGTGTTCAGTGGGAATCAAGAGAAAAATAATTCTTTTGATAATCACGAAAAAGGTGAAACATAAAAGAAGAAGAGGGAAAAAATGAAATTCCCATTATGTAAAAATTGTGGAAAGATTCATCATGTTAAATGTTTGAAAGTCCTGAAAGTTTGTTATAAGTGTGGAGAAAAGGGTCATTGAGCTAAGGAATTAAAAGGAAAAAGTAGAATAAATGATGTTAAATGATTTATTTACAATGAAATGGGGAATTATTAAAATCAATGTCCCGTGAAACCTGTGAGTCTATCATATATGAGGACATATAGAGATGACCAAGCTTAGGAAATAATGACAATAAACATATATGAACCCAATGATGTGGTGGTGGGTACATTAATCCTATCTTCAAATATATCCAATGATTTTTTTGAGTCATTATCATCACACTCTTTTATATATACCCAGTTTTCAAAGAAAATTATACATTTCCCTTTTTATTTAAGAAATGACTTATCAGTCCAAAATCTTACGGGAAGTTTCATTGTAACAGTAATGTGTCTTTCATTTACATTTAAGAAACATAAATGTGCTTTAGTTTCTGAAACTATCATCATATCCTTGAATTATTATTTTATAATCCTCAGTATGGGATGAATTTAAAAATATGATGCGAAATTTTATTACCAGAAGAGGGGAATTATATTTTTGTGAGGAAGATGTAGAATAACATATGCTTATATAAGAAACTTTTTCATCTAATTATTATATTGATACACTTACATTATGTATACTAAATGAAATTATTAGGGTGGAGGAGAAAATAAAATGTAGGGATGAGAAAAGTAACCTTCAAATTGAGGATATACCAATTGTGCATGAATATATTGATGTATTTCCAAAGGAATTACCTGGGAAACTCACTGAGCATAAGGCTGAATTTACCATTGATGTAATCCCTGATGAAAGAGTAATATCAAAGACTCCCTATAGAATGGAATATATGTAGTTAGTGGAGCTAAAGAAACAACCAAATTATTTCATTAATAAAGGATTTATTCACCCTAGTGTTTCTCTATGGGGAGCCCATGTTCGGTTCATGAATAATAAATATAGATCCTTGATGTTGTGCATTGAATATAGAGAAATAAATGCCATTACAATGAAGATAAAGTACCCTTACTTTACATTGATGATTTATTTGATCAAATCCACAGAGGTCAATATTTTTCCAGGATTGACCTCTATTCTGGATATCATCAATTGTGTACGAAGAAGGATGAAATTCTTAAGAGATCATTCTAAACAAGGTATGGAAATTACAAGGTTATAGTAATGCCTTTGGGATAGACTAAAGTATCGTATATATTTATGGATATAATAATTAAATTGTTCAACGAATATCTTGCAATTTTTGTTTTGTTATTTATTGATGATATATTTATATATTAAAAAAACTATAAGGATCAAGAGATTCACTTGAAGATTATTCTGAAGACGCTTAGACAAAAAGAGTTATATGGTATGTTTAGAAATGTGAATTCTGGCTTCAAACAGTTTATTTTCATGGCCATATTTTTTATAAGGATGGAATCCCAGTTGATACTATGAAGACAAAGGAAATCCAGGAATGTCATACAATAAGGAATATAACTGAAGAATGTAGTTTTATTGGTTTAGTAGGTTACTATTGGTATATTGTTCATAATTTTTCTTGACTGGATAAAAAACTATCTAAGCTCAAACAAAATAGGGTTATGTTCTTATAGACAAAAGAATGTAAATAAATCATTGAGTAATTGAAGAGGTGATTGGTCAATGCTACAATATTGAATATTCCACTAGAAAATGATGGGTTTGTGATATACATTGATGCATCAAAGAATGGAATGGGTTTTGTCCATATGTAAAACAATAAAGTTATTGATTATACTTTTAGTAATTTTAAGAATCATAAATTAAAATATCCAAATCATGATCCTGAGTTAGAATCGATAATCATTTCTCTGAAGACATGAAGAAATTATATCTATGTTGAAATATGTGAGATATATACTGATCAAAAGAGTTTGAAATAAATATTTATATAGAATGAATTAAACATGTGGAAAAGATGATGGCTCCAGTTACTCAAAGACAATGATTTCTCAACACACATCCACTTAAGAAAGGAAAATAAGGTAGCATAAGAATTCCGTAGGAATGATCATTTAATTATAACCCAAATAAGGATCAAGAAAGATCATATGTTCACGAATTTAGTAAATACGGATATGGGAATAATTAAGAAAGAGGAAACATCAATCCATTTACAAATAATTTATAAAACATCATCACTAGGGAATTAAAAAACTATCAATCTGATAATGAGAATTTTGAAAACAAAATTAAATATTTTAAGGGTAATATATTGATAAAATTGATCTATGCGGATGGATTTCTAAAATTTGGAAATATTTTATGTGTTACATCAATACTTGAAAAAAGGGAATAATTAGACAATGCTTATAGCTCAAAAGTATCTATAAACCCAGGAAGTACCGTGATGTATAGAGAAATAATAAAACACTTTTGGTGGGATAATATGAAGTAGGAAATTGTTAACTATGTGTCAAAGAGTCTCATTTTTCAAAAAGTGATAGCTAAGATACATCATCCCAGGGGAGTAAGGTGACCTCTACCTATTCCTATGTGTATGTGGGATGACATTATGATGTAATTTGTAATAGGAATACCATGTACATCTATAAGGAAAGACGCAATATGGTTTATTGTTAATCATCTTATAAAATCATCACATTTGTTTTCTATAAGATAATCTTTTTGTCTTTATCACCTTAAAAGACTCTATATTAATGATGTTTTAATACTACATGGTGCACTTATATCAATTGCGTCTAATCAAGATCCTGGATTTACATAAGAATTCTAGAAGAGTCTTTAGATGTAATTTGATATTGAGTTTCATATGAGTTCTACATATCACCCTCAAACCAACGAACATTCTGGAAGGACTACTCAAACATTTGAATACATGTTTAGATAATGAAAACTTAACATTTAAGGCATATGTGATTAGTATTTACCTTTGGTGGACTTTTCCTACAGTAATGGTTTTAATTATAGTATTCGAAAGGTGATACGTAATGAATTATATAGAAAGAGATGGAGAAGTCCAACTTGTCAGGATGAAGTTGGTGAGAGGAATCTTATAGTCATAGAACATATTGAATAGAAAATGATATAGGTAATGATAATTCAATATCATGTTAAAGTATTCGAACATATCCAAAAGAGTTATACTGACAAATAGAGAAATGATTTGGCATTTCAAGTGGTTTGTACTATCTTTTTGAATGTATCTCCATGTTAGGGTGTCTTAAGGTTCAGTAAGAAAGGAAAACTGATCCCTAATTACATCATACTGTTTGAAATTCTAGAATGAATTGGAGTTGTATCATACCAATTATAAATGTTGATAAGTCTCTCCAATGTGCATGATGTACTAGACATATAATTGTTAAATAATTATATAGAAGACACAACACATGTACTGAATTATGAAGAAATGTAATTGAAACCTGATTTATCTTACTATGAAGTGGTTGTTGAGATTCTTGACAGAAGTGGGTAAGTATTGAGAAATTAGATGACTCGACTCGTAAAGGTTTAGTAGAGAAACCATAAAATAGAAGAAGAAAAATGGGAACCAAAGCATGTTATGTAGAAGAATCACCCACATCTATTTAGAGGGTAATATTCCTGAAAAATTTAAAGGATGAAATTTATAAAAGAAGAATATAAAACCCCAAGATTATATGATATTTATCCTCTTAAATAAATTCAATTCATACAATATCTTACATGGGAGAATTTTTTTCATATGGTATAAATCATAAAAAATCACATAGATTATATAAAATAAACACTATAATGAGGAATGAATGAAATTGGAGGATTTTTCTAGAAATCAAGCAACATATACCTATGAAACAGTAACTTGGAATTTCCAATAGTAATGAGACCCTTTGGAATAGTAACTCAGCCAATGGAATTGTAACATCACCTACTAAATTATAAATAAAATTTATGCGTCTTATAAATGAAAATATTATATAATTATATAATAGCGTAGGTTAATAAATATTTCGAAAATAATAAATTAATTATTGATATTTTAATAAAGCACAAATGTTTATTTACAATTTCACAATTAATATAATGATTTAAAATAAAATTTATTTCCATAAATTTAAATTATAAATTAATATATTTATTATTAATATTTAAAGAGAATTTTAGGAAATATTAATTAATTTTTTAATGTTATATAAAATCAGCAATAATTTTAAAATTGTTATTTTTTGAGAAAAATTGATTTTAATTAAAAAAACTAAAATTATAAAATTTATAAAATTATTTTTATAAAATGAAGTTAATTTTTGAATTATAAACATCTAAAAATGGTTAGGGTGAATTTTTGGGTTTTTTGTAAAATAGTATATTTTCTGGTGAATAGTGAAATATGGTAATTTACAGTATATGCTAAGTACAAGAATTATTGAGTAATAGATAATGTAAAATGAATTGGTTCAAAATCACATACACTAATTAATGTACTTTTTCACAAGAATCATCATAATTTCATTTATTGAGGCAAAACAAGAAAACACCTAATAAAATATTCTAAAAACACGCTTCTCCTCCACTATAAATAACACCCCTCACAACCCATTATCCTAACAAATTGAAAGCCATTAGTCTTTATTATATTCTTCCCCTTTACTCTCATAATACCCTCCCTACTGATTTGGGATTTCTATTATCACCAAAATACCATTTGTAAGCCCCTTGAAGAGGTTATCAAGAAGAATAATTCAAGAGGCAAATCTTTTTTTATCATCTTTCAATTTCATTTAATTTCATTTCAACTTTTTCTATCCATAAATCATTTGTAAAATAATTCATGATAACTAAAATATATTATATATAATATAATTTTATTATTATAATGTAATATTCATCATCAAACCCCTTATCATCACCCTTTTATTCTAAAAATGAAAACACTGTGATGTGCTGATTTACCGTCTTCATGGACAACTTGTTTTAATTTTGAAATTCTGACGTCAAGGATAGTTATAAAACCATTTTTCTTTTTGAAAAAAAATATAATATATTTATTATATCCTTATTAAAATTATCAAATCATTTTATATGAATAATATTTATTATTAAAACAAAACTAGTTCATGATGATAAAAAAACACCAAAAAAATCACGATTATCACTAATATATTATCTAATGATTCCTCATCATACCATATAAATGAATGAAATATATAACCATTTATTGTTATATAAGTTCATTAATAATATCGAATTTTAATTATAGACAACTATTCTCATTTTACATGATTTTTCCATACATGTATACAAGTAAACCGATCAAGAAAATCAAGGAAATAAACAATATAGAATGATAAAAAAGTATATTATAACTCATCAAAAAGGAAAAAATTGAGCTTAATAAAATATTAATAAATCAAATAAATTTATACAAGGTTATAAATTAATTAATTAATGGATATTATCTTATAATCTAGGACATTAAGATTATGTTCCAAACACATTCAGACATAAGGTAAGGGACGTCATCTAAATTTCCATTTCATTGAGACATACTTGGTATTGTGCACCTAATATTTTTTATGTGGTGTATCTACTACCCATTTGAGATATGTTTTGATTTGAAATTATATTTCTACTAAATATCCACATTATTTAATCATGTATATGATTATTTTCTTAGTTGTATATCATTTTATACATTGTGTTTATTTAGAATGTTGTTTGAAGTAGAGAAATATTGATGAATATGTATCCTCTACTCAATAAAAGATTTTTAAAGGAATATTATTCTTGAATTAAATATATTTATAAATAATGATATGGACATTAAGTGATGGTTGGGGCCTATTATATCCCCTCTATTCATTGACAGTTCTCATGACATAAAATAGTTGAAAAACAAACCCTTCATGTTTGTTTAAAAAACATAACCATATTGGTATTTACCCATAGACTTAAACTATATTGAAGGTATTCTGGTTAATTTTACAAATATATGAAATCCAATACATAATAATTTTCATCATTAAACATTTAGTTATCATTATCTTGTGTATTTTCATTATGATAAGATCTATGGATTCATTTTCATTATGAGTGTATTGATGGTGTGTGTTTTTTAGTTATTCACCATGCCATATTATTTATTACTAATTGATTATGATTCACTTATTATTGATTCTAAATCTGACTATATAAAACCCTTACAGAGCATTTGATATCAACCTTTAATTTTTTCCTTCCCTGGGCTATGAAGAATAAATATTTGAATAAGGTAAAATAAGTAGTTCATTTTTATTTTGTTATGAACTTGTTTTAATTACCAATATAATAAGGGAACCATATATGTATCTAGTTTATTTAAGACTACTAGACCAATAAACACGTGGAGATGAAATATCTTATATTTATTACATTGTAATAAAATTACTACCCACTCTTGGCTACTGGGGTTGGGGCTGTTGCACCCTGTTTTATGGAAAAACAAAATGAGAATGGGGTTGAAAATTTTTGAAGCTAGGTGAGACATATGTTTTACCAATTAAAAATGTGTTGAATGGTTTGGTCATATGGTTGAAAAAATCAGGTACCAACTATGTGTCATTCACTTTCAAAAAACCACCCCTCACATAGTCAAGGTGTATAGTTAGAAAAATCATTTTCTGACTAAGAAATATGCCTTTATTACAAAATTGCAAGTGGATCGAATGTGTTTCCAACCCCAACTACATAGATTCATCAAATAACATCGACCTGGACAGATCCTTGGACCACCCCACCTGGTGACGAGGAACCATGTGTCCAGAGACACATGGTTTCAACTAACCTCAAGGACCAATAACCTATTCCAAAATCCAAGATTCCTGGATATATATAATCCCTTGACACTCCCAAAACTCCCATGACCTCATTAGGAACATAAATGTGTTCAAAAATAAGGAAATAAACTAAAATTCCAAAAATTTGTAAATCAAGAAAAACCCAGGATCATAATAATCACATTATGAAAAAATGGATGTGGATTTAGAGACTAAACAAATGATATTAACTAAACCAATGATAAATTATTCTTTTAATGAAGTGGAAGGTATTTTCCATGGTAAAAGTAGAGGAGTATATAAGGTTAATTGAGATAATGATGTTAAAATTGATTAAATTAAAATCATGTTCGGTTTAAGGGTGAATATATGTGAAATGATAAAACTAAACCCCTTTTAAAAAATATTTGATCTAACAGGATAGCTAACAGGTTTTTAGTTTCCTATAAAGACAATAAAATGGTCTCATGCGTATTGGTGGTCAACAATCATCTAGATAATGGAACTAGATTCTCTAGGCTACATGTCATGACTACCACCCAAGACTCTTGTATGCATCTAAAACCCCAAATCATATATATAAATTTATTTAAAGTGAAACTTAATAGTATAAAAAAGAAAAATTAATGGTTCCCATACATATATATAATGGATATGATTTATGGTCCTAATGAATAGAAACAATGGTAAAAATTTGTCATATCTATCAAGGTTTAAAATTGTTATGTCAGTGTTAAAATAAATGATAAGATTTAAAATATAATATAATATTATCTACATTTTCTTATTTTAATATATATATATATATATATATATATAGAAATTAAGTTATATAGGCTATGATTTTTTTATTCAATGGTTCCACTTTTTCTTGAAATTTTCTTTATTATATTTTAATAGATTATGTATTTATAATAGCTCCACCAACATCACTTATAAATATACAACTCATCTATTAAATTATTTACTAAAATTGATTTCTATAAATTAAAAAATAAATTCAAAAATATATTCCTAACATCCTTCCAAACGTTATTGGGCTTCAAGTCTTCAAAAAATCCAATCCTTTGAGGGACCAATATTTATTCCTACTGGGTTTTCAAAAGAATAATTAATTGTCCTTATTGATATATTAGAGATTATTTAATTATAATTATACTATATATATTCTATAATAATAATAAAATGATTAAATTTTAATAATTAATTTATAAAAAATATTTTATGTTAATTTAACATCATTTATTTCTCCCTTTTTTATCAAATTTTAAAATAAAACGTCATTTAGGTGTACGTGTAGACTACCACCTCCATAAAGTGATGTGATATTTTTTAATGTAAGACATAAATGTATGTTGATATGGATGTATAAATTAATATTTTGATATTTAATATATTATTATGTTTATGTAATGATATATTATTATTAATTTCTTCATTTTAGTTATGTGGAAAAAGAAAATAGTACTCCATTTGAACAAAATACCTTTTTCATGAAGTGATAAAATTACTTTTTCATGGCCACTATTTATTAAGGGTTTTAAAAATTTATATAATAATTAATTATGATACTTATAAAATGATAAATATTTTATATGTGATGAAACCATGAAAAATATTCAAATATAAGAATCATCGAACTAAAACGTAAACGAGGATCAAAACATTTATCACTAGAATGTTGATTTTACTGAATAATTTATATTAACTAGATAATTATAAATTACAAGGTAATTTAATATTAGAATATAATATAAAATATAGTTCTATTATATATTAATTATAAATAAAATTTTTACATAATAGGTTTCAAGAATACATAAATAGAATCCCAGGAACTAAGGTAAGTATTTATGTTATAATCTCTTTTTGATCAGAATTACTTATGACTGAATATATGTAATGGGAATTATAATCTATTTATATATTAAAATGATTAAATTATATTCTTAACTGATTAATTATGAATTTGTAATGTTTTCCATTCATTATCCTCAACTTAAAACCTAAAACTATTTAGAATTTATTTAAGAAACACTAAGATTTAATTTTCTTAGGTTAACAAAATATTTCTACTTCTCCATGTAGATTAATATTTATTCAATAATATTCATTTAAATGATAAAATTATTATTGGATTTAATTTTCAAGTATATATTTTATTCTATTCAACGTATTAATAAGAAAATATTATGATATTCTTCTAGAACGGTTAATTAATACTTTTTATAGAGAGTGAGAATGTAATATTTCTCCTTTACATTTGCGAAAAAAGCAATTTTCCAGCTTTGATGTCTATTTATTTCATTTAAGACTTAATTAAATATTTTCATTATTATTTTAAAATAAAATAATTTTCTAAATATTTTTGAAATAGTCATTTTGGTTGATACCAAAGGAATATGATCATTACCCATTTTTTCAAAAACATTTTCAAATGCCCTTTTAAAGGTATTTTAAATCTATGTCAATAACCTTTTATGTAATTTTTTATTTAATAATGATATGATCTAATGATATAATCCATTTTATTTATGTTTAGGTATTATGATTCTATGATGTAGAAATGTTTATGAAACCCATTTGTTTTAAACAAGTCATGATATGATTGAAAAATTTATATTTCAATAATCATCTATCACACATATGTATGGTTTAAATTATTTGATGGTTGGGCCTAAAATTATACTTTACTCTAATAAACATGGAAATGATTAATATCCCATTGGATAATATGAAAGAGTACAAGGAGTGAACCCATTATAGGGAAAAAAATATTTGTGAGAGAATTCAATCCATTATGGGACATTTTTATTATATTTGATGATGGTCTTAGAAGTGAGACTTGTTGAATAAAATGATTTTTTATACCTATAATTGTTCAAAAATTACTATTACTTTTTATTAGGATTATGGTATTTTGTAATTTCCAATGATTTACTAATGATGATTCCATAATATTATGACTTGTGTATTTTTAAATACAAAAACATTATTCCGTCAATCATGATATATTTTTTATATCATACTGGGTATGAACTTAATAAGTTTTAATCATGATATCATACCCATATAATCATCTTATTCATTCATATAATCAATTATTTATATCTAAAATGTGATAGAGATAATATTTAAACTTTTATTAAATTATATTTCAATGATTTAAACCCCACCAATTTATCAATTTGAGTTTAATAGCATGGTATTTTTATTTTAGGGATGTTTTGGGACTAAAAATGAAAATTGCACAATTCACGAAATATATCCTTTAAAAACCACTTCAGTATTTTAGGCATATCATTTTATATATTTATCCCAATAGAGTTAACTTTTTATGATTCCTTTTTTCATAGGATACATATTTTTCAACTAATCTAATAGTTTATTCAACCTTATAAAGGCCTATAAATATCAGTTACTGTGGAAAATATTTCTAGATGATATGATGAATCCACTACATTCAAAGGGGTATAACTATAGTTAAAACTATCAAAATCAATTTATTCCAATATGATTTTAAAGTGGAATAAAATGAGAACACACATTATGATTTTCGAGGAGAAATTATCTCATTGAGAATGTCTTTAAAAATTTCAAAACTGTGGATGATGAATGATCATTTCAAAAAGAAAAATATATCCTTAGTAATTAATTCATAAAAATTTTACCTAGTGTTAAAATCAAATTAAAACTAGAGGTTCTAAATAAAAACAAATTTAATAAAACTCTTTTAAAGGAACCATGGGGATAATTGGTTGGTAGGGAGCCCAAAAATAGAGGCAAACTTCAGGTGACACATTCTAGAGAGCGCCATAGTGACCCCCTTTATCTTTATTTTCTCATCTTCAATTCATTTCCAAAGATGGTTAGATTAAAGAGGTTTCTATTTTGGGGAAGATATGATGGATAATAAAGATTTACATTGAATATAATGAATAAATAAAGGGATAGACTCCATGTGGTGATGGCCATTGGAGATCCTAGGACATATACCCTTTTGAGTTAGTTATTTTCTTTGTCTTCCCTTTGTATTTCTATATAATTTTTTTCATGAATGAATATGGTACCTTTATTTATTGAATTAAAATTAATCTAAATTAATATATATTTATGTTCATATTATTAAAGTAAATTGGTTATTAAAATTGTTTAATTTTTTTGGCTGAGGTCTCCCTATTGAGCATAATGAGTATAATCTAATTTGGTTCCTCAGAGGTCTTCAGGTAATGAGATCACATTAATAAGAGGATGGGAACCCATGTTTGAGGTCTAAATATATTTCCCTATTAGATCATTTCTATCCCTTGAGTTATTTAGTTATAAACTAATCAGTAAAATTTTGTAATTCATTTACATAATGATTTTAAGAGTGTATGAAGATAAAATATTTCCACCACTGTCTTATTTATCTTATTTTTTAAGTTTGAGTTTATTTAGATTTATAATATATAACTATAAAATTATTTGTAATATGATTTACATTAATTTAACCATATTTATACAGTTTCAAAACCCTAATTTTAGTTTTAACATTAAAATAATAAAATTAACAAAGTGGTTGTTTCACAACCTAGATTGAAACCTCCACATGAAAGAACCTTGTGATTACCACCATTCTACAGTTTTAGGGGAAATTATTCATTTGGCTAACATGAAAAAAACCCAAGTGTTAATTTGGTACCATATCAGGGGAGGTTTCATAAGTCCTTTATTTTTTTTTAATTTAGTATTTTAACCACTTTTTTAGAGTCATAAAAACCAAAAAATGTATTTTCATAGTGACTACTCCTATGATTGGACTGATTATCAATGATATGAGGAGTATAGTCATGATGAATTTTTAAAACATAAAATAACAAAAATCATTCCAAATGAAAAAAAAATTAATTATACCTTGAACATAAAGCTTTCATGATTCAAGAATTAAGAATTTTTTTCTATCTAATTATTTTAATGAAATGAAAGAACTGAAAGCACAAAATGATTCTCAGGAAATAGAAAATATTTTCACAAACACATTTATTGTTTATGAACCATTTGTGAATGAGTTTAAAACTAATTTGGAATATCTTTTATCAAATTTTAAGGAATAAATTTTCACTCATTCATGAATAGATGTGTCTTTTAGAAATCAGAATTCATTGGAAAAAATTGTGAAAATTTGTTTAAAATACAATTTATTATGAAGAAAATGTTTTAGAAGTTGAAAATTAAAAAATTTAATATGAATATATGACTAAAGAGGAAGAAAATATTTATCCATTCAATTTTTAATATCATTTGGAGGAACCTAAGATGGCTTCGACATTCAATACAACTCTTTTGATTCTATAATAGTGCTAGAACCTGATATTCCAAAGAGAGATGTCTCAAATTTGGAGACAACTTTTATGGAATATTTTGATTTTTGTTTTATAATTTAATATACCATTATATAATTATCTATAATTTATTTTTAGTGGAATTATTTTTTAGATGATCTAGATGTCATGTTTGAAATTAAAGAAAGAATGGTGTTCCTATTTGAGTACACAGGTTCACATGAGGATGGTGTTTCTGAGTTGATTATCAATGAAGATATCAATTTTTAAGATGAAATTTATGATTAATGAAATTCTAAGAATAAAATTTAAAAACTAGTTGATTTATTTTATGAGAATAATGTCTTGAGATATTTCCCTTCCCCCTTACACTACTTTATCAGAACATTAATGTAATGGAGGAGGACTTTATGAAATCTATTTTTAGAAGATTTTAAATGTTGTGTGAGATGAATAATATTAGAGATATTTCAATTTGGTGGTTCTTGAAGAATAAAATACACCCACCTTTAGATTGGGGATGAGCAGTAAGAACTTCCTGACTCTGGGTAGTGAATTTCTAGCACCCACTTGGGGTTCATACCAAGTATCTTTTCCCTTATCTTTTTTCTATTTTCCATTAATTTATTTTAAATAATTTTTTAGTTTTTTATTTTTTATGTTTGTTTATAAGTTCTATCTTTTAGGAGGCTTTCTCAAGCCATTTTTACCTCAATAAAAACTAGGTTGTGTCTTTTCACTCCACTTTATTTCATGTTTTATTTTATTTTATTTTATTTTTTCATATAAACCATGAAAATTAAGACATGTTAAAAAATATGTGTTCTGGGATGATCATCCTTGTTAGATTAAGACTTTGCATGTTTTTTTAAATTTTATTTATTTTCCCTTTAAAATTTGGTGTTTTATTTTTCAAATTTTGTGTGTTTTATTTCAAATTTTGTGTTAAGAAAACTTATGAGATTTAAATTAATACCATTTTTCAATTGAGTTTTTTTTCAATTGAAGGAACCATGTTGTTTAATATATATAAACATAAATAAATGGTAAAATGGTCTTTTTTATTTGATTCAAAATCTTAAAATTCAAAAAATACCATTTAATTCTAAAATCAATGTCTTAAATGCTATCCATTACTAAAAATAACATTCCCATGTGGGCTATGAACCAATTTTTCATATTCTTCACATTCAACCCCTTCTTAAGTAAACTAATTAATACTTTTTTTAACCAGAACAATCATTTTTTATATCAAAACATATGAGAATTAAATAATATTTTTAAAAAAATGAATGAGGCAATTTGTGTGTTATGGAAATTACCCTTTTACTACTACTAATTTTTATTTTTCATTTTCTTGCACATTTTATATTTGGTAATATATTATTATCCATGTACTTATGATTAGAGAACAACCTTATAAGACAGTTTCCCTATCCAAACTACTCTTGATGTACACTACAGGATTATTGTATTGATTAAGTGGGGGGGGATGAATTGTGGTGTGATACATCATTTGGTTATGCTTTGGGATGAAATTAATATTTTTTTAGAGATGTTATTGATGATGAAATTAATTGACTAAATTTTTTTATCATTTGGATATTTCATGGAAATGACATTTTTGTATTTCTAGAGCTCCCAAATAAATCAAGTTGTTCCATTTGGGAGATAAAAAAATAATTTTTTTAAAACAAATTGGTGTGAAATTTATACTTATTTTTTTTTGTTGTGGGATAATAATGAAAGTAATTTTGAATATGTTTGGTATATGATTTTATTATAAGAATAAATAGGAGAAGAGTATGCTTATGTGAACAATGAAATCATGCAGTCCTACTTTAACAAAGATGAAAACCCTCTCTTTTTACGTCATAATTTTTCACATTTAAAAACCACCAACCTTAAAACCTTAAAAAAACCCATTAAATTTCCCCATTATGTATACAATTAATTGAGTTAATTTGGAGGATATTTAGAAAATTTTCAATAATATGGAGACCCCTTCATTTATTTGGAAGATAAAATAATTTCTTGAAAAAAAAATCATGTGTTGAGAGAAAGAAAAAAATATAGGGTGGAAAACTTGTCCATGGAGGAGTGAATGAAATTAAAAATGATTAATAAACATAATAAAAAATTTGGAATTGATGATGTTGACAATGCATGATGAGTTAGGGACATGTTTTTAATTTTCATTGGAAATTTATTTTGAGTTCTCACTTGTCCAAGATTCCTACTTCTATGTGTGGGAGAATTTATAGAGATACTATTTAAAAAAATATTCATCTCTATTTAAATGATTTAAAATCCATAAATTTAAAAATTTTAGTTTCATATCATGATTTTATATTTAGGAATGTTTTCATCATGAAATTAAACATTTAAGAATTCTAGAATATTAAATATTTTAAATCACTTCGGTGATTCATGAATTTATTTTTCTATATTGATCAAATTCAGTGATTATTTTTTTAGGATTCCTATATTCGTGGGATACATATTTTTAAATAGGTAGAAGAGTTTATTCAACCTTATAAGGCCCAAAAAAATTATTCATTTTAGAAAACTATTATGGATGATAGGATGGAATCTACCTCATTCAAAGGGGTATACCAACAGATAGGTGGGTCTAAATTAGTTTACTAAAACATGATATGAAATAGGAATCAATGAAACAATCTCATGAGGAGTTTCAATAAGAAATTAAATCATTTAATTAGTCTTTAGAAATGTGAAAATTGAGGAAGATGAAATATCATTCGGTGTAGAAAACATTATCCTTGGTAACAAATTAAGAAATTTTGATACACGTGGTAAAATAGTTTAAAAAATAGGGGGACAATAGAAGAATTAATTATGAACAACTCTATATAGTATTCCATTAAGAAAATTTTATAGGAGGGATCCAAAAAATAGATCCAAACTTTTGGATACAAACTCTAGACCGAACCCTGGATACCCCTTTATTGTTATTTTCTCATATTCAATTCATTTCATGAGATGTTTTCATTGAATGAGATTAGTATGTTGTTGAAGATATGTTGTATAAATAGGATTTACATTAAAAATAATAATTCCATGAAGGGATATAATCTTTGTGGTGGAGGGAAACAGAGATCTAAGGGCACACTCGCTTATGAGTTTGTGATTTTCATTGTTTTCCCTTTTTATTAATCTCGGAACTATTTTTCTGGAATGAAGAGGGTACTTTTATTTCATGAATTAAATTTCTTATAAATTAATCTAGTTTTCTGTTCAACTTATGAATGTATTTTGTTTATTTTCATTATTTTAATTCCTTTGGGTGAGGTCTCCCCATTGATCACAATGATTGTAATATGATTTGGTTTCTAAGAGGTTTTTATTCAATAAAATAATATTCATAAGAGGTTCATCACCCATGTTTTATTTCTCAATATGGTGTCGACATAATTTAGGTTTATACCTAGAGGTATTGAGGTATACACAGATAAATAAAATTGGAGAATTCATTTATAGAATGAAAAAGGGAGTGTCAGAAGATCAATGTTTTTCCACTATTTATTTCATTAGCATCTTCATTTTAGTTTTATTTTTTCTGATTTATAATCTCTAACTAAAAATTTAGTTTGAATAAGATTTAAAATAATTTAAATTTTCTTTAAATGGTTTAAAATATTAAATTTTATTCTTAACATTAACAAAAAAATTTACAAAGTGTCAGTTCAACAACTTATCTTGCAACCTCATCATGTGAGAACCATGTGGTCACCATTCTACAACATTTTAGGATAGCATTATTGACAGTGGTAACAAAACTAAAAACTCTAGCATCACCATGTTTACTATTACTTATCATATGATATGAAAATTTATTATGCCTCGATTTTTTATATGTTAAAGCAAAAGGTATTAATTATTAAGTGTATAGAGAGGTCATATTAAAAGAAGAATGTTCTGGGTAATGTTTAAAATTATACATGAAATAATTTGATTATTATATAGTATCAATAAAACCAATCCAATATTGATATAGAGTGTGAATTATTTTTTAATATATATTTTTTCTTATAAAATGGTTATATAAACATTTTTGTTTTTTCTTGGGACACCATAGTTGATAATAGAAAATATTTCAATTATTTTTAGTAATTATGATATTATGAAAATAGGGATAAAACAATTGAAATAATATATTTAATTGAATGTTATATATGTTGAAACTAAAAATATCATTGGTTCATAAGAGGATTTCATAATTTATGAAATATAAATATTTATTTTCATCATTATATAATTTATTACTCTACATAACATAACATTAAGAGTACACTATGAAGTTTTGTTTCAGTCAATGGATTAAAGTAGGATAAACTGTGTTAAAAATGAATGTTGTAGACACCAAAAAATTCCTCCTCTAGAGAAACTATATAGAATGGGTTTTTAAATAAAAATTCATGTTTCTATGCTCACAAAATTTCCCCAATCCATGTATCATATAGAGAATTAAAATTAGTAGATGAGGAATAAACACACCATTTATTCATTCATGAGGTAATTTCCACTTTCTTTCAGTGGATCCTCTAATCCACTAATGTCTACAAAATTGATCATTACCACTGAATGGATATTCATAATTCTCTATTTCTCAGATCATGAAAATGTTATATTGGCATCCTATTTTCTGTAAGTTGAATAATTTCTATGGTATAATTTGATTAAAAATATTTGGTAGGAGGATGAAATTGGATAAAAGGAATGACATTTTATGTGGTTTTTAACCTTTATATTACTTACCAAAACTCAATTCAAAAAATTTCAATGGGGATTTATCAAGCTTAAGTTGACAGATGATTAATCTATTGGTATATATGAGTAAAATTTTAGAAGACTCATGAGCTATGATTATGGTTTTATTATCCCTGATAGACTAATTACTAGTTCAATAATAGCTTAAAATCTGGTCTTAGAAATGAATTATACATTAGGGAATTCAGTTTTAATAGATAAATTGTTTGATATTCCCTCAAGGTATAAATAGAGCATATAGGAAACCATAGATCTCATAGTTCTCTTATAAAAAGGATAGATTTGTTATTAAATTTAAAAAATAAAACACTTCTAGGAATGAAAATGAATCTTCCTTTATTCTAGATTCATAGAATGTCACATGGGAGAAATTATCTCCATGGGTTCAGTAAATTCTTCATGTGTATAATGTAAGGACATCGATCATTTGAATTCTAAAGAGATATGTAGAAGAAAAATAATGAAATGAATAGGTATAATCTTAGCTAAATTAACCATACTCAGTCCAATAGTATAAATGAAAGGATTTTGGGAATTATAAAAACTAGTGTATGAATAGAACAATTAATGATGACAATCTATGTTGAAAATATTTTATTCTAAGAGGCAAATGGAACAATAATGGGATCACAACTGGTGAGGTGGGTCTTGAGAATGATATAGATAAAGGTACTCTTATCCTCTAATGTAGAACTACAAATGACTTATTATATTTTTGTTTAACCCACTCTAATATATTTAATGATTTTTATAATTTTATTAAATATAAACCTCAATAATTATATGGGGAATTAATAGTGAAAACTCATATTAGGTAAATGATCACATATTATGTTTATATCCCCTCTCTTATTTAAGTTTAGGGTAATGTTCTTCATATAAATCTTGATATCCATCCTTTTTTGTTTTTTTTTGATTTGGTGATGGATTTTCATTCTTTTCATGTAAAACATATCCATTATCAATGAAGGTAGTTACATTTATTATTTGGAATGAACCAATGGTTTTATATTAGTGTCTTGATGAATTAACATTAAATGGGGACTAGTTTTATTTTTTATAACTTATCACTTATTTATAAGATCTATCTATCTCAAATAGTTGGGGAGATAATAAAAATTGAATATATTGATATTGTTTGGGAAAATACAGATGGATTTTCTAAATAATTTCTTATTTATCCCTTAAATCATGCATTTGAGTTTTCAACTAAACTCATACATGGTGCTTTAATAATTTCAAATAACCCATATTGATTGTCCATGATTGAGTTCTAGGAATTTATATAACAAATAGAAAATAATCTTGATAAGTGATTAATTCATCCAAGTTCTTCACTATGGTTTCAACTATTTTATTTTGTTAAGAATAAATATGGATCAATGTTTTTTTCATTAATTATATTGAAATTAACAAGGTAAATATAATGAGAAAGTATCCTATACCCCCTATTAATTATTTTTTTGATCTATTATGAAGAAATAAATTATTATAAATGATTGACCAAAGATATGGATATAATTTTATGATGGGAAAAAAGGTAAACATATCAAATATTTCATTTTGTTCGAGGTATATACACTGCAAATTTATAATTATGAAATTTAGAAAATCCATTTCTCCTACTATCATTGTTGACCGAATGAATAATGTCTTTATAGAATAAAATACAATATCCATGGTAGAATTTATATATGATATTGTTATATATTCTATGTTTAATTAAGATCATGATGATCATTTGAGTATTGTGTTAAAGACCATGATACAAGATAAGTTTTATGAAAACATTAGAAAATTTGAATACATTTTATTTAAATTATAATTTTTATGTCACATAATAACATTTTAAGGTAATTAATTATATCCATAAATGACCTAATTTATATAACAATGTGTCATACCAACCGTATTGACTAAAGTCCATATTTTTATTGGGTGGGGTGAATATACCATTTCATTGCGACAACATTTTCATGGATGAAAAATCAAAAGACTATGTTGATGTGTAAGGGGGAAGTGTTTCTAAGGATATATGAATATGATGAATCCTACATTAAACTAAAGAGAATGTTGGTCAGTTATCCTATTCATACACTACTATACAACAGAGTAATAGTTTTTATATATTATGAAGCATCAAAATTGGTTTTTTTTGTTTTATAATGTAGAATAAAATTGTGTTATCATATATCTCACAAACAATTATGGTTTCTAAGAAATCATACCAAAATATTAATTTTTAATGGGTAGTGTTAATTTTTATGTTGAAACATTATTTCATTTTCATTAGGGTGGATCGTGTGATATATATTTGAATCATAAAACTATGAAGTATTTAATAAAACATAAAGAGTTGAATGTGTGAAAAAGTCATAAATTATTAAAAATTATAACTCATTAGTATTTAACCTCCTTGGGATGAAAAATGTGGTGGATAAATCTCTGAGATAAAAGAACCAAGAGAGTTTTTCACAATGATGGATGAAAATAAAAATCACATACATATGGATTTATAGAGGATGAACCTTGAGGAAGATATTCAGAATAAATATTTCCAAGTAGAATGATAAACCATTTATTCATGTGATGATTAAATAAGTGCATGAGGAAGAAGTAGAGAAATAAGATAAAGTAAGGAATGCTCCTGACTTCAGTCATTATATTGATTGAATTATAAGGTTTAATAAAGGAGTATGTTTCCTTTAAGTATAACAACTAAAAAGGGTGATATTACATATAGATCATAATTCATCATTCCCTATTCACCAATGAAGTATGAAGAAATATATAGGTCCAAAATAGAATTTATGATGGGATAAGATAAAGAGATATATTACAATGTATATATCACATTTCATGGTTTGAGGGAAATTCAATATTGAGAGATAAATTTTTAAAGTGTTTTTATAACCATTACATATTACGATGTTAAAATGGAAAAAATATCTATGTAATCCATTACGTAAATCCCCAAGATATTTAAAAGGAACAAATAATTTTTGTTTATAATTAATATACTTATAATATAAAATTATTTCATTATAATAAAAGAATATTTTAATCTTGAACAGGTTTCCATGATATACATTAAAGAATTTGTGAGGTTTCATGGAGCACCACTTTCAATTATATCTAATCAAGATCCAAGGGTTAACAATTTTTTTTATAGAATTATACAGTGAGAATTAAATGCAGTGTGGAGTTGTGGAACTTCATATCATACTCCAATAGTTTCTTAGTGTGAGATAACCATTAAAACCTTGGGTTATGTATTCATATGTTAATATATTGATTACAATGTTTATTGGGACAAAGAAATTTATCTTTATAAAGTTTTAATATATTACTAACTTTCACTCTAGAATTCTGATGAATCCTTATGAATCCCTTCATAGAGAAAAGTGTAAGAATAAAACATATTGGGGTGATGTTTGGGAAAGAATTCTATTCAGATGAGAGATAATAGAGAAAATGGAAGAAAACTTACATTCATTAAATATTGTATTAGAGTGGATTAAATTGATATAATATTTATTCTAATAACCATCCTTAATATTTAGTGTTCCCTGTTGGTGACAGGGTGTTCCTACAAGTATCACCCTAGAATAAGGTAATGATATTTTGAATGACAAGAAATATATTCTCTATATATATCTATCCCTATGTGAATATTGATATCATAAGAAAGTAATATTATCAATTATAACATCTTCTTAACACATTACATGTTCATGATATGTTTCATGTATCTCTTTTGGGAATGACATAACATACTTGTCAAATTTTACTATGCTCATTGTTCGTACAACTATATAATGTTATTTATTATAAAGAATAAATAGTGTAAATATTATTTCATAGAGATAAAATGATAAGTTAAAAGACCAATCAATTGGATAAGGGTCCTTGTAAGAAGAATAAATTTCATTAGGAAATGTGGGAATATGAGGATATGAAGAGGTAAAAGTATGTTATTTTTTTGAATTAGTGAGAATTTGTTTTGAGTGAGAAATGATTATAAAACAATATAATGTAACACCCTTTCATATTAAAAGATATTTATTATTATAAATTATTGAGATATGTATACTGTGAAATTGGTAATCATGAAATTATAGGATTTTTTTATCATTAATTGTAAAATAATAAAATTATATTGTTTAAAATGGTATATAATTTCTGAGAATAGTTACATATTCACTTATGAAATGCTATTGATATTAAAAAGTATTTAAATATATTGTTTATGAATATTTATAATATTATATATTTTTTAAATTAAAATTTGTATTTAATATTAAAAGTATGGAGAAATAATATATGCACATGGTGGAAAAGAATTAATTTATTATGAAATGTTTATAAAAGAAAATAAAATAATTTGATTTAAAAAATAGACATTATTATGAAAAAAATACTATTCTAGACACCATATGATTATATCTCAATAAATTAAAAAAATAAATATTAATTCATTCATTTAATCACATTTTAATGAATATATTTAATAAACTAATTTAACTTTCATTTAATATTATTTACTAGGAAATGGAATGGCTGAAATTCAATGTTATTCTTAAAAATTGTTTTTCAAAAAATAGTTTTCATTAAATGTTTGATGATTATTTAAAAAGTAATGAAATACAACTTTTAGAAACTGAATTTGGAAAAATGGTTTCCATATCTGAAATACTATTTCCATATTTATTAATGAGGAGATTTTCATTTTTGGTCATAATATATAGTTACTATGGTAGAAATATGTCACGTTAGTTAACGTTTAAAAGGATTATCAGGGGTGTCAAACTAAAATACAAGGTACAAGATTAAATATAAACATGTATATTTTTTTATTATGATATTGAGACCACAAATTATATTATATTTGAATTTGGTTCCATTTTCACTTTTATATGACTTAAATATATTTTAATATATTATTTATTTAAAAAATTCCCAACCATCATAGATATAATTGGGAAACTCCTCCCTGGACTTATACCCTAACATTGATCCCTATCATTATGCATATACCTCCTAAAATAATTCCCAAACATCAATATTAATATCCTTAATCATATAACCATATCAAAGTATAAACATTTAAAGGCTTAATGTGTTAGCAAATATATCTTTTCCAAAGAATATATAGTTTTATTTTCCAATCTATTTCATCTTTCTTATCTTCCATAAAATCAAATAAATATTATTTAACCATATTAAAATGATTAAATCATTATAATTTCAATTATTAAATGTTTTTTAGTTTTACATCAACTTTATACCTAATTTACTTTAAGAATTGGCAACATCCTTCATGCGTAAATATATGTTACAACCACCACAAAGCAATGTGATTTTTATTCATGTATTCCAAACATGGATGTAAATAGAATCGAATTTAATTAAAAAATTTAATAATTTTGATATTATTATAATCCTGGAAATATATATTATTGTTTACCTTTACTTCAGTCAATTCATTAGAAAATGGAAACATTACTCATGACTTCATACATACCACCATCTCCATGAAGATATTTAAACCATTTTTCATCACCACATTTAATGAATTATTATAAAAGTGTATATAGTAAATAAATAAGATTCATATAAATCTATGAATATTTTATAAATGATGAAATAATAACCAAGGTTTATAAAATGGAAAAAACCAAACACGAGTATTCACGGGGAAAGAATTAGTTTACACTAGATTGGTGATTTTAATAAAGTATTGGATATTATAAAGATTTTTTAAGGATATAAGATCTGTTTGTATAGGGTTTTGATATATATATTTATAATATCTCTAAATATATTATATTGGGGAATAATAATTCATAAATATAAATTTAAGACCATAGATAAGAATAATGGTGCAATCTCATTTTTAATTGAGATTACTTATGCTTGAATATGAATTTAAGAAATTAAACTCACATTGTCTACTAAGAAAACCTATAATATTATACAATGGTTAATTGTAGGGTTATATTATTTTTATTAATTTATCATATTTTTTCATAGTTATAATGTAATAGATAAAGTCTTTAATAAAATCTATCCATGTTTTCCCCCTAATCGATGACAATTTTTATTCCTTATCCATGATCAATAAAACGTTTCCAAGAATGTACTTTTATATTAAACAATGATTATTTAATGTCATTATAAAAAATATATTACATTATTTTAAAAGTATTGAAAATTATTTTTTTTCAAGTTTCCCCAAAAAAATTATTCATGAATTTTTTCAAAAGGGGTTAGAAAATTCATTAATTTCAAATTTACTCCATGAAAGGATTTTCCCACTATCATGACCATGCTTAACTATAAAAATTAATTAAAAAAATTAAATGGTTATTTTCAAAGATTATATATTTAATAATATTATTTAAATGATTAAATTTTATGATAATAAAAAAATATTAATGTTTTCACTATGTTTAATGTAATTTTTATATTTTTTTTCAAAAAATAATTAGATCTACATCGAGATCCTTTCTTTGTTTTTAGATTATCTATTTATACAATGTAATTATACCATACATGTCCATTAATTATATGTATTTTTATATTATGATAATGAAATGTTTATGAAATTAATTTTCTTTCCATAGGTTATGAAATGATGGAATAATGAATTTGTTAATAATTTTCATTGAGACATGTATATTGTTTTCATTTTGTGATGAATGGGACCTTAATTAAATATCCCTTCACTACATTAAGTAATCATTGATATCTCATGATATGATATTAAAAAGGATGAGGAGTTATCCCATTAAATGGGTAAAAAGAGGTTAGCGAGAAAACCCAATCTGTTATGGGACTTCTTCCAGTATGAGATGATGAACATAGAAATGAACTGACACTAAATAAATGATTTGTTATGCTTATTATTGTACAAA
Source organism: Viscum album (assembly GCA_963277665.1). Classification (NCBI taxonomy): domain Eukaryota; kingdom Viridiplantae; phylum Streptophyta; class Magnoliopsida; order Santalales; family Viscaceae; genus Viscum; species Viscum album. The sequence continues at coordinate 855,175,371 of OY728155.1, read as the reverse complement.
ACTTATAATGAAATTTATTATTTTTATGATATCATCAAAGATACCATTATTTATTAATTATGATTACTCACCGTTATGACTCATGTATTTCTAAATGCCAAATCACTCTGAAATGGATCATGAATTGTGATCTTTGACTGTCACAACCCCCTCCCACCAAAGATGCCCCTGTTGAGCTGGCAATGGTGAAAGGGAGATAATGAACCCTGAGTCCCGCCTCCAGTAGGCCCCGGGGTGGCGACTAGCACCAGGGGTATGACTTTTCACTAATATGGGAGGCATTACCCTTTTTATTATTTAGGATCGGGAAATAGGAAAAGTCAACCACCAAAAAGGAAAAGAACAAGTGTATAGAAATAAAACCAAACCAAGCCCACATGCATGTTTAAACAATTTTATAACAAGGTGAAAGTACAAGAAAGCTCAAAGTATAATTCCAAAATAAACAAGTGTACATCAACAGCAAAAACTCCAACTGTCCGACTAATAGGGTCCCACACGACCCTGGTAGTCCTCCTGGAAACCTGAATGTAGACGTAGGGTGAGCATACAAGTATACTCAATAGGGAAGCCTAAAGCTCTCGTGCACAAGTTGGGATACATCCTAATGTCCCGTGAGAACAATAGAATAAACCTAGCAAGGAATTATATCCACCCAACCTCACCAGCCACACTCACCAAAAACACAATCACAAGAGGTAGTAGTAGTATAAGAACAAGAGTATTGGGTACCCCTCACCATTCCCTATTAGTTTTCTACTCTTCCTAACGGCGAACGTCCTAACGCTGCCATACTCTCCCCACCCGCACACACCTGGGCCTCACAACCACATATCCCGGCCGCACACACCTGGGCCTCACAACCACCTATCCCGCCCACACACACCTGGGACTCACAACCACGTATCCCGCCCGCACACACCTGGGCCTCACAACCACGTATCCCGCCCGCACACACACCTGGGCCTCACAACCATGTATCCTGCCTGCACACACCAGGGCCTCATCCCGAAGATTCTTAGGAAACAGTAAAACCTTCCCGAAGTGTCTTGGGCTAAAGCCACCCCAATCGAAACCTACCTGAAGGGTATTAGGTGTAAGGTCTCCTCAAGCCATCACAACCAAGGGGAGAAAGAGCAGGAAGGAGCTAGTAACTATGGGAAAACACCCTCTCCCATGAAATGGGAGTGTCCGAAACTAAGTGCTCCACATGGGTGGGGTGCATAAAAACACAAAGATACAGATATATATATATATATATATACCAAACACTTAGCCAAACCTATGGATTTTAATTAGTGAAACTGAGTATGTGCCTCGACACTGCTACTACTAAGCATGCATACAACAAACAACCCCAACCCCATTTAGGTTTTCACATTTCAGCAGAATTAGTTTATTTAATTCCTTAACTACTGGGCAACTATCCACAACCAACCACATCGATCGTTAATAAAACATATACCTGCCATCCACAAATCAAGTTAGGAAAACAAAAGCAACACAACCAAGTCCTTCTTATCAACCAACCAACCCATTGATTATTAATCCTGTTAAATTACCATGACCCACCATTCATTAAATCTTCCAATTTTTATTTATTATTCATAACCCATAGTCTGTTCACATTCAAACCCATCCCGGCAGCCCCGCTGCCAACTGCCATAACCACAACTGCACCGTACATCACTATCCCTTTAATACTATTTATCGCAACCCCGCTGCCCACCCTATCCACAGCAACCCACAAAACTAGATTCATGCCACATCATCACCCCTTTAACATCATTTACCGCAGCTCTGCTGCCTGTTCTATTAGAAACAACCCGAGGTTCATCCCTCCCTTTCACACACCAGCAACAAAGCCAAAACCCACATGTTCATTATTCCATTTTGTTTAACCGGGGTGATCACACAAGGGTTCCAGATTTTAAATAGCCAACTTTACGTGATTAACCAAAGTCTACATTCCACAAGGTTCCATCCACATAAAAATGGTTTAAAAAGATAGGGGAACATTTAATTGCAGAAGAAAAGTCCCCCAACAACCATGATTTTCAGTAGGCATAATCATATTCAATTCATAACATATAAATAGGATAAACGAAGATAAACATAACAACTTCCCCATTCCCGTTCTTTAACCAGTTATTATTTTTATTTAATGGTTCAATTGTTTCTCATGAAAACAAGAGGATACCCACCCCACATGATTCAAAAATTAGAGAGACGAAGGTATGATCCCTACCTCAACAGGTTCCGATCGCAACACTCACCCGGATCAACCTTAGAAGACGTCCGTCAGCGTCCGTCACTTCTGTCAGGTCCCGGAAAAACCCTTCTGGGGTGGAAGTCGGAAAGGAAAGGCCAAAGGAGAGACAACTGATCCAAGCTCAGAAGTTCCTCCTCGTCGTTACGATCCCGTGGCCACTAACGGATCGTAAATCGAAGCTCGGACGAAGAAGTTATGGAAGAAAAGGAGCCTTCGAATCTCTTGGGAGAGCTCTAATCAGAGGAAAGGGGAGGAGAGGAGTGAGTTGAAAAGGAGGAGGGGAACCCTCATTTTATAGGCGAGAAAAGTGAAAGTACCCAGCGTTTACTTTATGGTACACGACATGTAATCGGTTATTTCACACGGTCTCCACGCGGCTTCCAACACAGCTCCACGGCCGTTGACTGGTCAATACACGGTTTGAGGGTCACACATACGCAGGAAAGAACTACACGGCGTGTAGTTTGGACACACGGCATGTACCCATTTATCACACACAGCAAAGACACAACTCCAACATGGCACATGGTTGTTGACTGGTAACGCATACATGGGGAAAGACTACACGGCATGTAGTACTGGACACACGGTGTGTACGCATTTATTGCACACGACAAGGACACGACTCCAACATGGGGTATACCTGGCAAGGGGGTACACGGCGTGTACTCGAACTACACAGAGTGTAGTTTCAAAATTCTGGAAAGTGTGGGAAAAGTCCATTTTACCCTCCAGAACACTTCGTGACCTTCTTTTTTACAAATGAATGGGCCGGAGAGGTCCAGGACATTACATCAGATACCTCTTAAAACAATCTTGTCCCCGAAAATTCAAAAACCAACCCCAAGGAACCCAACAAGATACCTCTTAGGGTTATCGTTATAACAGGAACCCAACCAACAACCCTAATCATATGTGTTAGAAATTCCTTCTCCTATGTCAAGATATTATCCGCTTTAGGCGGCACTGACTCGCCTACATGGGTTTAATCTCATCCTCATTAATGATTCTCGATTAAGAATTGGGTCTTCCCACTTTCATACATTAGGATTTCCCAACTTACACTGCCCCTAACATCGTACAACCCACACATTGTCCGAACACGTGGTTTGGGGAAAATTATTTCTTCTATGTCGGGATATTATCCGCTTTAGGCAGCACTGACTCGCTCGCACAGGTTCAATCGCATCCGTATTAATGCATCTCGATTAAGGATCAGGTTTTTACCTTTCCCCATACATTCGGACATGTTACACATTACCAGGGAACAAGGAAACCAAAGTTCTCACAACCGACAAGCCAAGCGTTCTATATATCAAAGGCACATAGTACAACATCAACACAAAGTTCAGAAGAACAAGGGAAAACACAAGTCAAAACAACTCTGGGTACTGAGTGTGCATCTGGGTCTCCCGCACCCAAGTGATCTCCTCGAGGTCGGCATGCCTCCACAACACACAAAACAATGGAATCGTTCATCCATGGAGCACCTTCTCTTTACAATCCTTGATTCTGACTGGTCATTCCTCGAAGGCCGCATCGTCTCCCATATCTAACTCTCCCCAGTCGATAACGTTGGAGTCGTCGTGTAAGTACCAACGAAGCTGGGAGACGTGGAAGACGTCAAGAACCTTATCCAACTGAGGTGGTAGGGCCAGCTGATATGCCACCTCGACGACTCACCTCAGCACCTCAAAAGGTCCAATGAAACTAGGGGAGAGATTTCTCCCTTTCCCAATCCTCCACTGCCCCCGTCGAGGGGAAACCTTCAAGAACACATGATCTCCCACCTTGAACTCCAAGGGCCTCCTCCGACAGTCGGCATAGGACTTCTGGCGGTCCAGAGCCACTTTCATCCTCTCACTTACAAGATGGGATTTCTCTGTGCTCTGCACTACCTCTGGCCCAAGGGCACATGTCTCACCAACCTGTGCCCAGAAAATGGGTGAACAACATGGTCTTCCATATAAAGCCTCAAAAGGTGTCATGCCAATAGTAGAGTGGGAGTTGTTGTTGTAGGAAAACTCTACTAAAGGCAAATTTCATACCCATGATCCTCTGAAATCCAGAACGCATGGTCACAGAATGTCCTCCAACGTCTGGATTTTCTGCTCCGTCTGCCCATCGGTATGGGGGTAGAAAGTAGCTCTAAGGCGTAGTTGGGTGCCAAAATCATGCTGTAACCCCCTCCAGGATCGTGAGGTAAACCAAGTATCCTGATCTGAGATGATAGTCTTTGGGACTCCATGCAACCACACAACCTCATCTACGTACCTCTGTGCTAAGGTACTCACCGAGCCTGACTCCTTAATCGCTAAGAAGTGAGCCAATTTCGTCAGTTGATCCACCACTACCCAGATAGCATCATAACCACCCTGAGCTTTGGGTAGTCCTATGAAGAAGTCCATTGAGATTTCATCCCACTTCCACTCGGGGACATCTAAAGGATGCAACAAACCACTGGGAACACGGTGCTCAGCCTTCAATTGCGGACACACTAGGAATTTATCTACAAACTCCTCCACTTCCCATTTCACCCTGGGCCACCAAAACTGTTCCCTCAGGCCTCGGTACATTTTCTAAACTCCTGGATGTACCGCCAGGGCTGATCTATGGAACTCACGGAGAACTCCCTCATGCATCGCCTCAGGAACAAACAACCTTCCATGGAAAAGTATCCGATGTCGGCTGTCCTTTGACCATCCTTCTGGAGCGTTCCCCAGATCGACACGATCCCACATCACTTCCACCCCAGATTCCCCCCACTGAGACTATTCCACCTGCTGCAACAAGGAGGACTGCATTGTCATATGAAACAAACTGCCTCTAACACCTTCTACCCTGGAATCCAAGTGCAAGGCGTCCAACTCTCCCATTACTTTCCAAGAATCAGTGGACTCCCGAACCACTTCCTTATGTGACTTCCTGCTCAGGGAATCAGCCACAACGTTGCCCTTACATTCAGTGTAAGAGATCTCAAAGTCATAGTCTTGGAGAAACTCGACCCATCACCACTGCTGCAGGTTCAGGTCACGCTATGAGAAGATATAACACATGATCTTGTGATCTGATAAGACCACAAAGCACTCTACAAAGAGGTAATGTCGCCAAAACATTAGTGCAAACACTACTGCTGCAAGCTCTAGGTCATGGGTGGCATAGTTACACTCGTGAGGGCATAACTACCTAGACCCAAAACAGATCACTCCCTTCTTCTACACCAGAACTCACCCCATACCAAGGCCAGAAGCATCAAAAAAATACCTCACACAATAACCCTTCCTCTGGAAACCTGAGTACGAGAGCAATGAAAAACTTCTCCTTCAGGTAGTTGAATGCTTTCTGGAACTACTCGCTCCATAGGAAGACCTAGTTAATCCTAGTCAAAGCTTTCAATGGAGCAACAACTCAAGAGGAGTTCAAAATGAACCTCTGATAGTAACTTGCTAACCCCAGGAAACTACGAACTTCTTCCATGTTCTTGGGTTCTTCTCAAGAAACAATTGCCTCCACCTTCGACGGGTCCACTGACACTCCATGCTGAGACACCACGTGCCCAAGGAAGTGTACTTCTTGTGTCAAGAACTTACACTTCGACAATTTCCGGTAAAGCTGGTGGTGACGAAAGACTTACAAGACTTCCCTGAGATTCTCAATGTGCTCCTCCTTTGATCTTGAGTAGATCAGGATGTCATCGACAAACACAACGACTAACCGGTCAATAAAATCTCAGAAGACAATGTTCATAAGTCCCATGAACACAGCTAGTGCATTCGTAAATCCAAACGGCATCACTACAAACTTGAAGTGCCCATACCTGCACCTGAAATAAATCTTCGAGATTTCACTTTCCTTTACCCTCAGCTGATGATATCCAGATTATAGATCAATCTGGGAAATCCAATCTGCTCCCCTTAGTTGTTCAAAGATATCATCTATCCTTGGAAGGGGGTAGCAGTTCTTGACTGTTACCTGGTTCAACCTTCGGTATTCTATGCATAGCCTGAGTCCACCATCTTCCTTCTTCAAGAACAAAACTGGAGCACAACATGGCGATACGCTGGGTTGAACAAAATCCTTCCCCATCAGATTGTCAATATGAATTCGAAACTCCCAAAACTCCAAAGGTGCCATCCGATAAGGGGCCATCAAAATCAGACGGGCACCAGGCTGTAAGTCTATCCCGAACTTAACATCACGTAGGGGGGGGGGGGTAGAGTCACAACCTCTTCAGGAAAAACATCGAGGAACTCCCCAAAAACCTCTGGGACATCCATCATCTCTGTATCAGCTGGAACCACCGATAACCCGCCTAACAAGGAAAGGAGAGGCTCCAGACTTCGGCTTCCCACCTGATAGCTCCTCTCACCAAAAAAAGATACGCGATTCCCATCCACGTTGGAGAACACGAATCTTCTCCGGAAGTAGTCGATAACGACACTAATAGAAAACAACCAGTCGATGCCTAGGATGACATCGTATGGCTGCATCTGTAACCGAAGAAGGTACCCACTAGATCGATGTGGTCCCAACGTCAGCTCACATCCCCAGAAAGCACAAGATATGCTGGTCTGGCCACCAACTGGTGTAATCAAAACCAGTGGTACAGAAAGACTCTCTATGTCTAGTCCCAAAGCTTGGGCTAGAACAGGTGCAAAAAATGAGTGCGAAGCTCCTGAATCGAACAAATAAAAAAAAGGTGCTGAACAAACAAATTGTACCTCACACCACCTCTGGTACTGCCAGAGCTGCCAACTCTGTTGCATTCAACTGTCCACGCCCAGATCCTCTACCTCTCTGATGTCGTCCACCTCCCCGACCACACCTTGGTCGAGGTCCCTGAGGAGAACCCTGAGGTCGACCTCCTCCCGCAAAGTCTGCCCTCAGAGAAGCATGGTCCTGCAGCTGCTGGAAGGGCCTCATCAAAAACTAGTGCTGCCGAGGTGGGCACTGAACCTGGCCACCTCTACCGTACTGATCTAGGGTCGGGCACCGACTCTGAATGTGCCTAAAACCTCCATAATAAAAACACTTTGGTCCTGGTCTTGTGAAAAAGGGACGAGGACCTGAAGATCTGAACTGGAACTTCTGGGGCCTGCTCCCCACTGGCCTGAACCTGGAAGGTCCCGTCACAGGAGACATGCTGCTGAATGCATTCCCCTTCGACGAGCCCGGCTGGATCCCCTCTCGGGGTGCACCTCCCAGTGAGTGCATCCTCTCTACAGACTCTGCCTTCTTCTGTACTGCCAAGTATGTTGGAATGGTGAAGGGGGGTGACAGCATACTGGAGAAAGGACGAAGCGCCTCCTCTAAACGTCGTGCCCGAGACTCCTCATCCGGAAAGAGATCCGGAGCAAAGCTCAAGAGATCCTTGAACTTGATCCCCAAATCTCGTACTGATATACTCCCCTGCTGAAGGGAAAGTAACTCCTGCTGCTTCTCCGCCTTGATCATGGAGGAATGGAATTCCTCTCAGAATTCCTTCTCAAAGGCATCCCATGGAACCTCTGCCTCTATCTCTCTCAGAGGTAGAGCATCCACCACTGTCATGGTGCACCTCTTAACTGACTGACTACTAGGGGAACCCAGTACTCCCTCGGAGCACGAATCAAGGTAAAAGTGACCCCTAGCTCCTCCAGACATCCCTCTGTATCTGTATCTGAAGTACTACCCTCGTACTTCTTGAGGGTCTGTCGCTGAAAAGAATGGAGAGTCTTCAGACACTGGCTATCTTCCTCCTCTCGGTCAATCCTCAACTGATCGACCGCCTGAATCTACTAGGCCTCAACTGTCTGATCCACCCAGGGACGACGTCCAGGTTCCATAGAAGTATGGTAAACAAAGATCGCCTAATCCCAAGTAGTAAGGAAATTTTTCAAGGTTTCATTTTATCATTTTTTTCAATTTCTTTCCCAGAACACCCAAATCAAGTAAAACACAATCATGATGATGCATGTACCTTCCCTAGGGTCTCTACCCTGAAATCAATGTAGTCCCACTTGGTCATTCGGTAGGCTCAGAGTCCTTACATCAGATCATGGGGGGCCCTAAAATCCAGTGTCCTAGACGGTCTTCTCTGGCTTATGTCACACACCAAGATTAACCAACACTGTTTCCCTACCATCCCATGCAATCATCACTGTTCCTAACTCCATACTCCATCCTATCTCTCAACCATCACCTCTGATACCATTCTATCACAACCCCCTCCCACCAAAGATGCCCCTCCTGTGCTGGAAATGGTGAAAGGGAGAAAATGACCCCCCAAGTCCCACCTCTAGTAGGCCCCGGGGTGGCGACTAGCACCAAGGGTATGAGTTTTCACAAATATGGAAGGCATTACCCTTTTTATTATTTAGGATCTGGAAATAGGACAAGTCAACCACCAAAAAGGAAAAGAACAAGTGTATAGAAATAAACCCAAACCAAGCCCACATGCATGTTTAAACAATTTTATAACAAGGTGCAAGTACAAGAAAGCTCAAAGTTCAATACCAAAAGAAACAAGTGTACAAAAACAACAACAACTCCAACTTTCCGACTAGTAGGGTCCCGCATGGCCCTGGTAGTCCTCCTGGAAACCTGAAAGTAAATGTAGGGTGATCATACAAGTATACTTAGTAGGGAAACCTAAATCTCTCGTGTACAGGGGGGAGACATCCTAATGTCATGTGAGAACAACAAAAGAAACCTAGCAAGGAATTCTATCCACCCAACCTCACCAGCCACACACACCAAAACACAATCACAACGGGTAGTATTAGTATAAGAATAAGAGTATTGGGTACCCCTCACCATTCCCCCATTAGTTTTCTTCTCTTCCTAACGACGAACATCCTGACGCTGCCACACTCTCCCCGCCCACACACACCTGGGCCTCACAACCACGTATCCCGCCTGCACACACCTGGGCCTCACAACCATGTATCCCGTCCACACACACCTGGGCCTCACAACCACGTATCCTACCCGCACACACACCTGGGCCTCACAACCACGTATCCCGCCCGCACACACCTGGGTCTCATCCCGAAGATTCTTGAGAAATAGTAAAACCTGCCCGAAGAGTCTTGGTCTAAAGCCACCCCAATCGAAACCTACCTGAAGGTTCTTAGGTGTAAGGTTTCCTTAAACCATCACATCCTAGGGGAGAAGGAGCAATAATGAGCTAGTAACTATGGGAAAACACCCTCTCCCATGAAATGGGAGTGTTCGGCACTAAGTGCTCAACATGGGTGGGGTGCGTCAAAACACAAAGATACAGATATATATATATATATACCAAACAATCAGCCCAACCTATGGCTTCTAATTAGAGAAACTGAGTATGTTCCTCGGCACTGCTACTACGAAGCATGCATACAACAAACAACCCCAAACCCATTTAGGTTTTCACATTTCAGCAGAATTAGTTTATTTAGTTCCTTAACTACTGGGAAACTATCCACATCCAACCACATCGATCGTTCGTAAAACATATCCCTACCATCCACAAATCAAGTTACTAAAACACAAGCAACACAACCAAGTCCTTCTTATCAACCAACCAACCCATTGATTATTAATCCTGTTCCATTACAATGACCCACCATTAATTCACTCTTCCACTTTTTATTTATTTTTCACAACCCATAGTCTGTTCACATTCAAACCCATCCCTGCAACCCCGCTGCCAACTACCATAACCACAACTGCACTGTACATCATTATCCCTTTAATACCATTTATCGCAGCCCCACTGCCCACCCGATCCACAAAAAACCACAAAACCAGATTCGTGCCACATCATCACCCCTTTAACATCATTTACCGTAGCCCTACTGCCTATTATATTCATAACAACCCGAGATTCACCCCTCCCTTTCACACACCAACAACCAAACCAAAACCCACAGGTTCATTATTCCATTTTGTTTAATCGGGGTGATCACAAAAGGGTTCCAGATTTTAAACAGCCAACTTTACGTGATTAACCAAATTCCACATTCCACAAGGTTCCATCCACAAAAAAATGGTCTAAAAACATAGGGAAACATTTAATTGCGCAAGAAAAGTCCCCCAACGTCCGTGATTTTCAGTAGGCATAATCATATTAAATTCATAACATATCAATAGGATAAATGAAGATAAACATAAAAACTTCCCCATACACGTTCTTTAACAAGTTATTATCTTTATTTAATGGTTCAACTATTTCTCATGACAAAAATAGGACACCCACCCCGTATGATGAACCAATTTGAGAGACAAAGGTAAGATCCCTACCTCAACAGGTTCTGATCACAACGCTCCCCCAGATCAACCTTAGAAGATGTCCGTCGACGTCCGTCACTTCTGTCAGGTCCCAGCAAAACCCTCCTCAGGTGGAAGTCAGGAAGGAAAGGCCGAAGGAGAGACAATGGATCCAAGATCAGAAGTTCCGCCTCATCGTTACGATCCCGTGGCCGCTGACAGATTGTAAATCGGAGCTCGGACGAAGAAGTTATGGAAGAAAAGAAGCCTTTGAGTCTCTTGAGAGAGCTCTTCTCAGAGGAAAGGGGAGGAGAGGAGTGAGTTGAAAAGGAGGAGGGGACCCCTCCTTTTATAGGCAAGAAAATAAAAAGTACACAGCATGTACTTTATGGTACATGGCGTGTATTCAGTTATTTCACATGGTCTCCACGCGGCTTCCAACACAGCTTCGCGGCCATTGACTGGTCAACACACGATTTGAGGGTAATGCATACGCGGGGAAGGACTACACGGTGTGTAGTTTGGACACACGACGTGTGCCCATTAATTTCACATGGTAAGGACATGGCTCTAACATGGAACATGACCGTTGACTGGTAATGTGTACGTGGGGAAGGACTACATGGCGTGTAGTACTGGACACACAGCGTGTACCCATTTATTGCACACAGAAAGGACACGACTCCAACACAGGGTATACATGGCAAGGGGGTACACGGCATGTACTCGAACTACACGGCGTGTAGTTTCAAAATTCTAGAAAGTGTGGGAAAAGTCCATTTTACCCTCTAGAACACTTCGTGACCTTTTTTTGACAAAGTAATGGGCCGAAGAGGTCCGGGCCATTACATTGACTAATTGGGTCTGAGCATACTAATTTATGATCAAGAAATCATTATCTTATAATGATCTAATGGTTACTTATGATCATCGATTAATATCAACCACTTTTACTTTCACCATACATCTCATATATCCCTTTCATTAGTTTCCATTTTTTCCAGGTAATTAATAATGTTAATAAGAATGAATTTTTTTAGAAGGGCATTTTTGTAGAGGAACATTCATAGAGTAGATGATGATATTAAGTGGAAAAAATTATTACATAACTAGTATCCAATGGTAGTAAAACTTTATTGTTATTTAATTTCAATTATTATATAATATATTATATTTTAATATAAAATAAAACAATTTAATTTAATATCTAGGTGAGATGGTGTGAGAGGGACTAGTGAGGTTTCAAAATAGACACAGTGATTCTATATAGATATAGAATTTTGTGGATTTAGATCTTCTTTTTACCCATGCAAGTATCTAGCATTCAATGATGGGAATAAAATTAATCTATAGAGATAAAATTAGAGGGAGGAATGGACCATTCTTATACACAAGGAAAATGATTTTCCTTTATAGTAGTGCTTTTTTGGTTCCTTGAATTTTGTCAAATAGAATACTCCAAAAAACCCCAAGATCACCAAACATAGTGATGGTGGGTTTTTGGTTGTGGTGGATGATAATGATCTAGAATAATTGTTTGATTCTTTAGAAAGGTTCATAAACAATTATATTTTTCTAATATTAAATCTAGAATCACTAAATATTGGAAGATACAAAATCAGTGATTGATTATAATTAGAAAGGGGATTTTCTCACATTATCTTTAAGGACATGGAGGATCTTAGCGCGACCAGGAAAAAGAAAATTCTCATATAAAACATTGTTTCCTTAGGATATCGTATTTTCATTTTAGTTTCAACTGTTTCACAAAAAATAATCCAATCCTTATATTTTTGTTGTGATTCATGGCTTGAACTAGATTTTATGGAAGCCATGAATTCTTAAGGAATATTCTCTATGAATTGGAAAAACCATTAAATATTAAAAATTAACACTTTATGGGGATATTTCATTTTATAGCTGTAGAGGCCCAAAGATTGATGTACATGGAAATTAAATTACTCTTGTGGAATAATTAATACATAACAAAAATAGATGACCAAGGACCGTAGTAGTTTAGTGTCTTTGGAAACTCGGAACAAAATCTTTTAATTATGGTGAAATATCTTAAACATCTCCTATAAAGATCATCCCCTTTTGTTTTATTACCTAAAACATTTCTTTATATCCTGGGAAAAGAAAAAATAAAAAGTGTGAGCTCAAATGCTCAGTAAGGGTAAACATGGATAACATAAAACAATCCATAAACATTTGAACATAAAAACAAGAACATAAAACTCCAAAATCATGAGAAATGACATAAATCATGAAAGTACATTAGGCATAGATCATAAAGTAACACTAATCATGATAAAAAATAAAGGGAATAAAACATGTAATTGAATAAAACCATTAATCACATGATATGATTTCTATAGTAGCAAAGGAATTACTTCCAAGACCATCATAGTGGACAAAGTCCATTAATGAACCGGGTTTACATGCCCTTCCAGCCCTGTAATACAGAACCATATTTACTTTTCACTCTAGAAATGTCTATCTCATTAGATATAAATCTTTACCCAATGCATTGAAGGGAGATATAGGTCCCACCCGTCTTATAATGAAATCATTCTTTTATGTCCCACAAAATAAACATAAATTATTCATCATAACCCAATGAAAAAAATGGGTTTCATATACATCATCCCATCATAACATAAACCATATAAAACAATGGATATAATTTCATCATAAAAAAATAAAACCATGAAAATAATAGGGAAATTATAAATGAAACATATCTATATTATATAATTTTATCTTACATGGAAAATATTTTTGATAAAACACTTGAAATGAACTATTGAGGAAAATATCCTTTCTTCTTCAAAAGCATTTTCTTTTCTCAAAATGCCATACAATTTTAAAATAAAATAATTTTGTTGAAAATGAACATGAAATATTGTAGAATAATAATCATTTAAATAAGGTGTTATGAAACTTCAAAAATACATTCATGTCGTATAAGTTAAAAAAACTTCCTCCTCATACTTTTACTGAAAAAGTCAAAAAGTACCTCGTATGGTAAACAAAAAAAGATTCCTTCCGTACCATGTGGTAAAAGTAAAAAAATGGTAAAGATGAAATTAATCATACATGGATGAATATTAGACATTTTATAAAAATAGTTTTAGAATACATGGATATGGACGATAAATATATCCCCAGAAAATATTTACGAATAAACAATCTCAGATAGAAATGAGATTGGAAAAGTTACCCCATACCTTAGGTCCAATTTCTTTCATACGTGTCAAAAACTCCTGTATAGTGGGGTTAAATAATATTATAAAATTTTAATAGAACCATAATAATATTTATTATATCATATATGATTCACTAACGACTATATATTTCCCATCCATTTGTCAATTCCTTGTTAAAGCAGCGTTTTGGGTAAAATCGTTTCATTTATCATACGTGTTTTGAATTGTAATTTTCCATACGATTACTTAAATCATGATTAATTAATTCCATGATGTAAAACATGATTTATATATCACATATATTCAATATATAAATATATATAATCGATCGATAAATGGATTGAAATAAACTGTTCATGGAGACGGTAGGCCGTATGTACATATGAACGTTGTTTTTGTTTCCTTATTAAATTGAATGGATGTAAATGAAATATATATATATATATATATATATATATATAAATAAATAAAGTATCATTATTATTTCATATATCTCATTATTAATAATTATATATACTTTATAATCATTATTTAATGGTTAACATGGAGAATGAATCTCATCACATCGTGGAGACGGTAATCCGTACGTACGCACGAGTGATGATATAATTCCCATAATTATTGAATGGAATTGGAGTGGATGATATAATATCTCATAATTAGTATCAAATTATAATAATTATATATATAGTTATTATTTACACCATTATACCCATCCATTTAAGGTGGTGGTGGGAAAATAGATTACACCACGGCACAGAGACAGTAAGCCGTACGTACGCACGGATGATGATTTCATTTTTTAGGATAGATAGAAGGTGAAATATGGTGGTTTAATATTCCTAATAACATATCAGTATAAAAGTTACACTAGAGTTATCACTTAATAATGAGACAAATCATATAGATGAAGAAGAAAAAGAAATAATTTTGAAACAATCGGTAAAGGATATTACCTCTTCCTCGATGTGCCTCTTCTAAACCACCTCTTAGGGCATTAAAGTTGGTCTTTGAAGAATAAAAAGAACTCTAGTATGTTTATATGGAAGTTGAAAAGGGAAATGGTCCAGATTTGGCCAATTTTGGATGCTCAAAATGGAGTAAATAGAAGAGTGAGGAGGTGCCCTTTTAGAATAGTGGGGAGGGGCACTTTTGGAAACCTCAAAAATATTAATTTATAATAAAATCAAAACCCACTTAAAAACCTCGAAAAATACTCAAATTTTAAGATGAGATGAGGTAGGGTGGTAATATCATAAAACTATAAAATTTATACCTGTTTGGAATTTATTTTAAACCTTATCAGTTTGATTTATCCTTCTTTAGTATATTTGATTTTATTTGTCGTAATAAAATTCTTAATTTTAAATTGTTTTAAATAATTAATTATGTGTTGTGAATTTCCCATAATTAGATACATTATGACATTTTAGACCATATAATTTTTAATTGGTTATTTTTAAATATTTTTGGGATTTTTAAACAAATTAATAATACGTTATTTTTGTAAAATATGAATAGTGTCAATTTTGAAACTATTCAATTATTTGAATTTAAATAAAATATACAAAGAAGATATGTTCGAACCAAAATATTTAATAAATTTTTAAAATGTCCTATTTATCTAAAAATTCGTGTAGAACAATAATTAGTTCATATTATATTTATTTTAATATTTTTAAAACCATTTATTTGATATTTTTCTTAAAATAATAATTACTACAACATTTTTGTTTAATTATTTCATATACTTATTTGTTTCATAAAAATTAAAAATAAAATAATAATATTAAGATAAATATAATAAACTTTATAAAAATACTTCTAGTTGAATTTATCTTCTAAAAAGGAATCTTTTAAAATGTTATCTTTATTAAATTATGAAGGTGACAACTTTGCCATCATTTAAAATAAAATAAAATAAATTTCGTAATATGTTTTATAAGGATCCAAATGGTCCACAAGTCAAAAAATATATGATTCGGTTTTATATATACTCGAACAATAAGTATTGGTCAAGTGTTTGGGCAATTTAATGTGTATTATTATTTTAATAAAATCTTTATTATTGATTTTTCACTAAATAAATATTTTTTTCATAAATAATGTATAATCCATTAAGGTATTTAAATGTTTCTTAAAAATTAAAGATAAATTACCATAATAAGGAAAAACATTTTATCTTTCCAATGAGTATTTATAATCTAATTTATATTTTGTATTACCTTATATTAAAAATAATTTAATTATTAAAGTTTGAGTGAGACATATTTCACTTTCTTTTAAATAAAATTAATTAAAGGTCTTAATCACATACAAGTGGGTTCTAATAGATACCATTTCGACCCATGTATATTTTAGGATGAAATATAATCATCCAATTATATTAATTCAAGTGTTAGGGTAATTTTATAATATTATTTTTACCCTTAATTACCTGATTTACCTTTAACCGTGGTAAATAAAATTTACCGTAGTTACTATTCCTAATGCCTAAAGATAAAAGTTATGTATTTACAAAATTTGAATCTCTTTATTCCAAACATGGAATCTATTTTTACAAATTTAAAACATAAAGGATGATGTATTTAATTTAAAATTAATCCAATTGTCGAAAAAAATGAGTTTTTATTCAAAACATTGCAAAAGATTGAAATGTTTTTACCTATAAATGCAATGTAAAATTAATGATAATGACATAAATTATATTAAATGGTAAAAATCTATTTTATTTATACTTTAAAACCATTAAATATTATAATTTATCCACATAAAAATATCTTGATGAAAAAAGTTGTTTTTATTTAAAATTTAGCATACTTTTTCTATTCATCAAAATATGAAAGTTAATAGAAAAATATTAAAAATTATCCAAAGTAAATTTTTATATCCTTATAGAAATTAATAAGTTTATTTTGTCAAATTGAACATATAAACATTTCAAAAAAATATATTTAAAGTGGGTGCACCATCAAAAGGCGACATAACTTCATTTTTAAAAAAATACTTATTTTACATGAAAACTTTATTTTGTTCTCATACCATGTGTAAGATGAATGATAATGTTATAAAATCAAAAATGTGGTTAATACTATTCTTAACGGCTAGTTCATAATAATATTATAACAATATATCGTTGTTTAGGGAAACTTAGTATTGCGTACAACACACACTATTGAAGCAGATCACTATTGTGTGTAACACAAGCCAAGAATAGTGTTGTGTATAGTACAAGATAATATGGTGTTGTGTATAGCACAATCTAATCTTTCTGTAGAGTACAATACAATACATCAAATAAATTAAAAGGAATATTTCTCATAAAATCACGAGGTGTTACATTCAACCCCCCTTAAAATGAATTTCTTCCTCGAAATTCATCGGGGTTATAAATCATTTAATACTTGAAAGCTTCTTTCATAAAAACCCACATCATAAAAAGGAATACAAAAACTTAATTCTAGAAATTAAAGTCAGAAACATAATAGTTACTCAATATAACTCATCATTGAGTTTCCACATAGTATAAAATTGGTCAAAACATGAATATGGAAAAGAAATCTAACCATCAAGTTCTGATGGAGAGTGGTAGATAACATGGCTAAGAAGAAGACAATATTCACAAAGAAAAAAATTTGTGATGATCCAAGGTAAAATCTAATTCATCTGATATGTGGGTACTAGGGAAACATTTTTAGTTTTCAAGATCATTTCCTTACAGTTGATGATTTTTTGTATAAGGAGAAATACTTACTTGATTTCAATGTAATATCATCATTGGTCATTCCATGATCAATTTCCACTACATCTCCTATTTATGGAATTGAAGCTGAATTTTTAATTATTGAAGTGTTAGAAGATCTTGCGATAGAATGGAAGGTCATTCCATCTATATCTATCCCAAAAAGTAAAACACAAGATATTAAATATACATATGTCCATCTATGGTGAGGTTAATCATATATGGTTCCAAAAATGTACTTATACTTCATCTATCATACCTCTCAATAAAATAAAACAAATTTCTACTAACTAGGGACTTCATGTAGGCCAGTGGTAGGAGATAAAGGTTTGTCTCCCTTCATTTGTGTGTCTGATTTTCGCAGTCTTGTCTGACGCGACAGGTTATCGCACATCCTATTGGTGGTATTTTTTCTAAAACTATACTATTATAAAATTACAGAAAAACAATTTATAGTCTTAAACAATAATATCTGATTTCCAACTTAATCCATTACAACCTTTAGGCTTATCCAAAATACTTCAGTCCAATCTCGTATTACAAAGAAAAAAATTACCAGGATGTTCATATAACAAGCATATGAATACCATCATTTATCCCCATATATCATAAGACATATCTTGTTGGTCAAATTCCAAACTTGTGAATACCTTAATAATGCATTCTAATGAAACCTGAACTACCATAGAACCTTATTGAAAATATGAATGCTATCAAAAGTAAACTCTTTCCATATACCAAAATCCCAAAATTTCTATATACTCAAACCATGATATCACTTTGTCCTTATATCAGTCATAAGCTCATTAATACTATCAAACATATTATTTTTTCCTTATTCCTCAATTATGCACAAATCATCTGCTTCACAAAAATATTTCAATCACTTTTCATGGTTACCAATACCATATAATTATTGAAAATTAATACATAGATATTCCAATATTCCATGATACTATAAATGAGATTCCACAACACTATTTTGGAATCAAATTACATAAATACTTAATCATTCCACCACATCATTTTCATATTCAACATCACTAATAGTGAACACATGTGACTTCCCTTTTTTAATTTTCATTAAGAGGTTGTTGATTTCGATCATCATTAACCCTTGGATTATGGAATTGGTTGGAATAATGCCGAATTTCCTTGCAAATGTAGCATTGAAGTGTTGGTGGTGTGTTCTCAATAGTATTTTCTCTATTCACATCATTAGATAAATTTCTCCCATTACATTGACACTCAACCACTCTATGAACTTCTTTTCGACACTTAAATCATTTTATAGTCCCTTTAAGATAATCTCCACCATGCTTCTTTCAACACTTGAGAACAACGAAACATTCATATGTTTTTCACCATTGTTTTGAGATTTTTCTTGGAACTCTATCTTTCATTTCTTTCCAAAAGCATGAGATTGATATGTAACACAAACTTTTAGTTCTACCTTGATAGAACAATGCATAATTTCATCATTGCTACTAAAGTATCTTATATAAAATGCCCTTTGAAGACTTATTTTGAAGCCACTGAAGAATCAATTAACTTTACTTTCAGGTTGGATGATAAATCCATATTCATACCTTGCACGCCTTGTAAAATTCACCTTGTATATACCAACAGATTCATCATCCTTTTTCATAAGCTCAAGGAACTCCTTTTCAATATTTGTTTGAAGAATACTAGGGAAATACTTATTGAAAAACAAGTTATTGAACTCATCCCATTCCATGGATTCAATTTCATCTTGGGGCCTTGTATTCTTAATTAGAGTTCACCCCTGGTCTGCTTCACCTTCTAAACGGTAAACAACCAAAATGACTTTTTCATGTTTTAAACAACGAAGTATGGAAAATATATTTTCAATGGTACTAATCCATTTTTCAGCAATAAGTGTATCAGAAGATCCATTGAAAGAAGGTGGGCGTTCCCTCATAAAGGACTCCGTAGAATATTGTACCCTTATATGCTCATTTGAATGTCCAGAATGATTCATAGCTTATATAAGTATAACAATAAGATTTTTCACTCCACCCCCCATAACATTGGTTTGTTCAAGAGGAAAATCATTGCATTGTCTATTAAATTTATCAACACGGTTCCTTCTGGTTCCAACTATCGTCTAAACCCCAAAAATAATGGTGTGAGAGGCAAAAATCATGCTAGGAAAACAACATAATAAAGGGGGAGTACCTTCAATATCTGACATCTTAGGTTTAATTCTATAATCATTACCGCAATTCTAGAAATATAACCTATACTTATACTTAACCTTATGTATATCCCTAGACATACCTTAGAAATATCTCTAGGGATCTCACTAAAGTTTTCATATCCTAGTTTCTAAAGGTTGACTAAACCTTCACTCTGATACCAAATATAGAGGCCCAAATATTGATGTACACAGAAATTACATTATTTTTTCGGAATACTAAATACATAACAAAAAGAGACGCCCAAACACCATATTATTTTAGTGTCTTTAGAAACTCAGAACAACATCTTCTAATCACAGTGAATGATCTTCAACATCTCCCATAAAGATCTTCGCCTTTTGTTTTCTTACCTAAAACCTGTCTTTATACCTTGTGGAAAAATAAAACATAAAAAGGGTGAGCTAAAATTCTGAGTAAGGGTAAACATGGAGAACATAAAACAATCCATAAACATTTGAACGTAAAAACATGAACATAAAACAAAAAAATCATGAGTAATGACATAAATCATAGAATTAAAAAATGCATAGATCATAAAATAACATTAATAATTATAAAATAGAATAGGAATAAAACATGTAATTATGGAAAACCATTAAGCAAATGATATTATTTCTATCTTAGCCAAGGCATTGCTGCCAAAACCATCATAGTGGACAAAGTCTATTATAGAATCGGGTTTACTAGCCCTTCCAACCCTATAATACTGAACCAGATTTACTTTCTGTTCCAGCCATGTCTATCTCATGAGATATAAATCTTTACCCAATGCATTGGATGGAGATATAGGTCTCACCCATCTCATAATGAAGTCATTCTTTCGTGTGCCACAAAATAAACATAAATCATTCATCATAACCTAATGAATAAAATGGGTTTCATATATATCATCCCATCATAAAATAATCCATATAAAACAATGGATATAATTTCATCATAAACAAAATAAAACCATTTAAATAATAGGGACATTATACATGAAAAATATCCATATTAAAGAATGTCATCTTTGATGGAAAATAATTTTGATATAACACTTGAAATGAATTTTTGAGGAAAATATCCTTTCTTCTTCAAAATCATTTTATTTTCTCAAAATGCCATGAAATTTTAAAATAAAAGAATTTGGTTGAAAATAATCATGAAATATTGTAGAATAAGATTAATGGAAATATGTTGTTATGAAACTGTAAAAATCCACTCATTACGTATAAGTTAAAAAAACATTCTCCTCAAACTTTTATAAAAAAAGTCAAAAAGTACCGTGCATGGTAAACAAAATAATGATTCCTTCTATACTATGGGATAAAAGTAAAAAAGAGTAAAAATTACTTTATACATATATGGAAGAATAGTAAACATTTTATGGACATAATTTTAGAGAAAATGGACATTGATGACAAATATAACCCCAGTAAATATTTATGAATAAACAATCTCGAATAGAAATGAGATTGGTAAAGTTACCCCTTACCTTAGGTCCAATTTCTTCCTTTCCTGTCTGAAAATACTATATGGTTGTGTTAAAGTTTTTTTATAAACTTGTAATAGAACCATAATAATATTTATAATATCATATATGATTCACTAACGACTTTATATTTCCCATTCATTTGTCAATTCCATGTTAAAGCAGCAATTTAGGTTAAATCGTTTCATTTATCGTACGTGTTTTGACTTGTAATTTTTCATATGATTACTTAGATCTTGATTAATTACTTCCAAAATGTAAACCATGATTTTCATATCACATATATTCAATATATAAATATATATAATGGATCGATAAAGGGATTGAAATACACCGTTCATGGAGACGGTAGGTCGTATGTACGTATGAATGCCTTTTTGTTTCCTTATTAAATTGAATAGAAGTAAATGATATATATATATATAAATATAGTAGCATTATTATGCCATAAATCCCATTATTATTCATTTTATATACTTTATAATCACTCTTGAATGGTTAACAAGTAGAATGAATCTCATCGCATCGTGGAGACAATAATCTGTACGTACGCTCGAGCGATGATATCATTCCCATAATTATTGAATGGAATTAGAGTGGATGATATAATATCTCAAAGTTTGAATCATGTTATAATAATCATATATATACTTATTATTTACACCATTATACTCATCCAATTGAGGTGGTGGTGGAAGAACAGATTACACCACGACCTGGAGACTGTTAGCCATAAGTACGCACGCGTGATGATTTCATTTTTTGTAGGATAGATGGAAGGTGAAATATGGTTTTCTAATATTCATAATAAAATATCAGTATAAAATTTATAGTAGAGTTATTACTTAATAATGAATCAACTCATATAGAGGAAGTATAAGAAGAAAAATGTTTGAAATGATCAGTAAAGGATATTACCTCTTCTCCGATGTGACTCTTCTAAACCACGTCTTAGGGCACTAAAGTTTGTCTTTAAAGAAGTACATGACATCTAGTATGTTTTTAGATAATTTTATAGTGGAAATGGGCAGGTATTGGATGAGTTTGGAAGCTAAAATAGAGTAAATATGAGAGGGAGGAGGTTCCTTTTTATAAGAGAGGAGAGGGTCACTTTTGGAAACCTCAAAAATATTAATTTATAATAAAAAAACCCCACATAAAAACCTCCAAAATGACTCAAATTTGATGATGAGATTATATAGGATGGTAATCGCATCATCCAATAAATTTTAGACATGTTTGGAATTTATTTTTAACCTTATCATTTTGATTTATTCTTATTTTATCTATTTGATTTTATTTGTGGTAATAATATTCTAAATTTTAATTTGTTATAAATAAATAATTATGTGTTGTTAATTTTCCATAATTAGATACATTATGACATTTTAGACCATATAATTTTCAATTTGTAATTTTTAAATATTTTTCCGATTTTTAAACAATATAATACTATGTTATGTTTATAAAATACTAATAGTGCCAATTTTGACACTATTCAATTATTTGAATTTAAATAAACTCCAAATAGACGATATATACGAACCAAAATATTTAATAGATTCATAACATGTCATATTTATCTATAAAATTATTGGAGCACATTCATTAGTTCATATAATTTTTATTTTAATATTTTTAAAACCATTTATTTGATATTTTTCTTAATAAAATAATTTGTACAACATTTTTGTATAATTATTTAATATACTTATCTGTTGCATAAAAAATAAAAATAAAATACTATGTTTAATATAAATCTAATATCCTTCATAAGAATACATTTAGTAAAATTTATCTTCTAAAAACCCAACTTTTAAAATGTTATCTTTATTAGATTATGAAGGTGACAACTTTGAAATCATTTAAAATAAAATAATATAAATGTCATAATCTATTTTATAAGGCTCCAAATGGTCCAAACGTTGACCGTTGTATGATTATGGAATATATATACTCAACCAATAAGTTTTGGTCAAGTTTTTGGCCCTTTTAATGTGTATTATTATTTTAATAAAAACCATATTATTGATTTTTCACTAAATAAATAATTTTTGCATCATTAATGTATAAGATTTTAAGGTAATTAAATTTTTCTTAAGAATTATTTATAAATTACCATAATAAATAAAAAAAATCATCTTTCAAATGAGTATTTATAATCTAATTTATATTATGTATTAACTTAAATTAAAAATAATTTAATTATTAAAGTTTGAGTGAGACATACTTCACTTTCCTTTAAATAAAATAAATTAAAGGTCTTAATCACATTCAACTGGCTTCTAATAGATACCATTGAGACCCAAATATATATTAAGACGAAACATAATAATTAAATTATATTAAAACATGTGTAAGGGTAATTTTATAATAGTATTTTTACCCTTAATTACCCGATTTACCTTTAACTGTGGTAAATAAAATTTACCGTAGTTACTATTCATAATGTCTAAAAATAAAAGTTATCAATTTAAAAAATTTTAACCTCATGATTCCAAATATTGAATCCATTTTAACAATTCAAAACATTGAATATTCAATAATTAATTTAAAATTAATCCCATTGTCGAAAAAAACAGGTTTTTATTAAAAACATTGCAAAAGATTGAAGTGTTTTTACCTATAAATTCAATGTAAAATTAATGATAATGACGTACAATATATTAAATGGTAAAAATATATTATATTTATAATTTAAAAAAATTCAATATTATAATTTAACCGTACAAATTATCTTGAGGAAAAAAAATTGTTTTTAATTAAAATTTCGCATATTTTAACTATTCAACAAAATATAAAAGTTAACAAAAAAATATTAAAAATTATACAAAGTAATTTTTTATATCCTTATTGAAATTAATAAGTTTATTTTGTCAAATTGAACTTATAAACATGTCAAAAAACTATATTTAAAGTTGGTGTGCCATTAAAAGGTGGAAAAACTACATTTTTTTTAAAAATACTTATTTTACCCAAAATATTTATTTTGTTCACAAAACCTATTCTAGAATACGTGTAAGATGAATGATAATGCTATAAAATTTGAAATATGGTTAATACTATTCATAACATCTATTTCATAATAATATGATAACAATATATCATTTTTTAGTGAAACACGGTATTGCGTACATCACACGCTATTGAGGAAGGTCACTCTTGCATGCAACACAAGCCAAGAATAGTGTTGTGTATACTGAAAGCTAATACGGTGTTGTGTATAGTGAAATATAATCTTGGTGTAGCATACAACATAAGATATCAATGAAATTAAAAAGAATATTTCGCATAAAATCACGGGGTATTACATTCTACCCCCTTAAAATAAATTTCACACTCAAAATTCATCGGGGTTATAAGTCGTTTACTACTTGAATGTTTCTTTCATATAAACCCACATCATAAAAAGGAATACTAAAACTAAATTTTAAAAAGTAAAGTATGCAAATTAACGGTTACCCAAATTAACTCATCACTAGGATTCCAGATAAGATAAATTTGGTGAAAACATGGACATGGAAGAGAAATCTAACCATAAAGTTCTGATGGAGAGTGGTAGAGAACATGGATAAGAATAAGAAATCAATCACAAAGATAAAATTTTGTGATGATCTAAGGTACCCTCTAATTCATTAGATATAAGGGTACTAGGACAACATTTTTGGTTTTCATGATCATTTTCTTAAATTCTATGATTTTTTGCTTAAGAAAATATATTTATTTGATATCAATGTAATATAATCATTGGTCATTCAATGAATAATTTACACTACATCTCTTATTTAATGAAATGAAGGTGAATTTTTCATTCTTGATGTGTAAGCAGATCATGCGATAGAATTGTAGGTTATTCCATCTGTATCTATCAGAAAAAGGATAACACAATATATTAAATATACATAAGTCCATATATGGTGAGGTTAATCATATATGATTCCAAAATTGGACTTTTACTTCATCCATCATACCTATCAATAAAATAAAACTAATTTCTACTAACAAGGGACTTCTTATAGGCCAGTGGTAGGTGATAATGTCCCATCACCCTTCGGTTGCAGGTTGGATTTCACAGCCTTGTCCGATGCGACGGGTTGTCGCCCGACCTCCGGGTTTTCTTTTTTCTTAATCTATACTATTATAACATTCCAAAAATAAAAAAAGTTAAAGCCTTAAACAATACTATCTGATTTCCAACTTAATCCATTACAAACTTTAGGCTTATCCAAAATACTTCTTTCCAATCTTATAGTACCAAGAAAACAATTACCAGAAAGGTCATATAACAAGCATATGAATACCATCATTTATCCCCAATATATCATAAGATATATCTTTTTGGCCACAATCCAAACATTTGAATACCTTAATCATGCATTCTTTTGGAACATGAATTACAATATAATCTTAGTGAAAACATGTATGCTTTCAAAAGTTAACTCTTTCCACATACCAAAATCCCAAAATTTCTATATACTCAAACCATGATATCACTTTGTCCTTATATCATTCATGAGCTCATTAATACTATTTGACATATTATTTTCTCCTTGTCCCTTCATTATGCTCATGTCATCTACTTTACAAAAATAATTCAATCACTTTTCCTGGTTACCAGTACCATACAATTATTGATAACCAATACATAGATATTCCAATATTTCATGATACTATAAATGATATTCCACAACACTATTTTGGAATCCCATTACATAAACACTTAATCATTCCACCACTTCTCTATCATCTTCAACATCACCAATAGTGATCGCATGTGACTTCACTTTATCCTTTTCTTTAAGAGGTTGTTGATGTAGATCATAATTAACCCTTGGATTAGGGAATTGGTAAGCATAATTCTCCTTTTCCTTGCACTTGTAGCATTGAATTGTCGTTGGTGCATTCTCTGTAGTCTTTTCTCTATTTACATCATTAGCTACCATTTTCCCACTACTTCAACACTCAAATACTTGATGACCTTCTTTTACACACTTAAAAAACATTTTCTTGTCCCTTTAAGACAATCTCCACCATGCTTCTTTCTACACTTTGAGCATAATGAAACAGTCATCTTCTTTTCACCATTGTTTTGAGATTTTTCCTTTAACTATATCCTTCATTTCTTGAAAAGAACATGAGATGGATATGTAACACCACCTTCCAGTTCTACCTTGATAGCACTATGCACAATTTCTTTATAGTTACTGAAGTCTCTTATAGCTAATTCCCTTAAATGACTTGGTTTTAAGCCACTAAAGAATCGATAAACTATACTTTCAGGTGGGATCATAAATCCAGATGCATACCTTGAAAGACTAGTAAAATTCACCTCGTATATACCAATAGATTCATTATCCCATTTTCTTAAGCTCAAGGAACTCCTTTTCTATGTTTTTTTGAAGAATATGAGGGAAGTACTTATTGAAAAAAAAGTTTTTGAACTCGTCCCATTCCATGGATTCAATTTAATCTTGGGGCTTTTTATTCTTAATTATATTCCACCACTGGGATACTTCACCTTCTAAATAGTAAACAACTAAAATGCCTTTTTTATGTTTTTAATAGTGAAGTATGGAAAATATGTTTTCAATGGTACTGATCCGTTTTTCAGAAATATGTGGATCAAAAGTCCTATTGAAAGAAAGTGTAATTTTCCTCATGAAGGACTCAATAGAATATTTTTCCCTTCTATGATCATTTGGAATTCCAGAATGATTCATATCTAGTGTATGTATAGAAATAATATTTTTCATTCCATCCCTCATAACATTGGGTTGTTCTAGAGGACAATCATTGCATTGTCCATTACATTGATCAACACGGTTCATTCGAGTTCCAGCCATCGTCTAAAACCCAAAAAGAATAGTGTGAGAGGAAACAATCATGATAGGAAAACAACATAATAAAGGGGGAGTACCTTCAATATCTAACATCTTAGGTTTAACTCTATGATCATTATCGTAATTCTAGGACTATAACATATATTTATACTGTAACACCCCGAGTTTTTATGAGAAATATTCCTTTTAATTTCTTTGACGTCTTGTGTTATACGCTACACCAAGATTATCTTGTGCTATATGCAACACTGTATTAGCTTTTAGTATATGTAAACACTATTCTTGGCTTGTGTTGCACGCAAAAGTGACCTTCCTCAATAGCGTGTGTTGTACAGAATACCAAGTTTCACTAAACAACGATATATTGTTATGAAATAGCTGTTATGAATAGTATTAAAAATATTGTGAATTTTATTACATAATAATTCATCTTACACATATTCTAGAACATGGTATGAGATCAAAATAATTTTTTTGGGTAAAATAAGTATTTTTCAAAAAATGCAGTTCTGCCGCCCTTTGAGGGCGCACCCACTTTAAATCTTGTTTTTGACATGTTTATAAGTTCAATTTTAAAAAATAAACATCTTCCTTGGAATCAGGATATAAAAATTTACTTTTTAGTTTTTTTGATATTTTTCTGATATGTTTCTTATTTTGATGAATAGTAAAAATATGCTAAATTTTAATTGAAAACAACTTTTTTCATCAAAATAATTTATATGGTTAAAATAAATTATTGAATTGTTTTAAAGTATAAATAGAATATAAGTTTACCATTTAGTATAATTAATCACATTATCATTAATTTTACATTTAATTCATAGGTAAAAACATTTCAAGCTTTTGTAATGTTTTAACTTTTAAAACTCGTTTTCTCAATAGCGGGATTAATTTTAAATTAGACACTGCAACTTATTTGTTTTGAATTTGAAAAAATGGATTCAAAATTTTTAATCACTACATACAAATTATGTTAATTGGATACTTTTTATTTTAAGGCATTATGAATAGTAACTATGGTAAATTTTATTTAAAACAGTTAAAGGAAAATCAGGTAATTAAGGGTTAAAATAATTTTATAAAATTATCCTAACACTTGTATTAATATAATTGTATGATTATATATCATCCTAAAATATACTTGGGTCTAAATGGTATATTTTTTAACCCAGTTGGATGTGATTAAGACCTTTATTTTATTTTATTTAACGAAAGTGAAATATGTCTCACTCAAACATTAATAATTAAAGTATTTTTAATATAAGTTTATACATAATATAAATTCTATAATAAATACTCATTTGAAAGATAAAATATGTTTCTTAACCATGGTAATTTATTTGTAATTTTTAAGAAATATATAATTAACTTAATAGATTATACATTAATGAAGTAGAAATTATTTATTTAGTGAAAAATCAATAATATAGTTTTTATTAAAATAATAATACACATTAAAAGAACCCAAAACTTGACCAAACATTATTGGTCAAGTATATATAAACCATAAGAATCCGTGAGTCGAATTGTGGAACATTTGGAGCCTTATAATACAGATTATGACATTTATATTAATTTATTTTAAATGATGTCAAAGTTTTCACCTTCATACTTTAATAAACATATCATTTTAAAAGTTTGGTGTTTTAGAAGATAAATTATACTAAAAGTATTATTATGAAATATATTATATTTAAATTCATCATTTTATTTTATTTTTAATTTTTATGAAACAAATAAGTATATTAAATAATTAGAAAAAAATGATGTAGTAATTAATTTATTAAGAGAAATATTAAATGAATGGTTTTCAAAAAATAAAAATAAATATTATATGAAGTAATTAATTAGATAAACGAATTTTTAAGATGAATATTACATGTTAGGGATCTATTAAATATTTTTTTCTGAATATATCTTATGTGTGGATTTTATTTAAATTCAAATAATTGAATAGTGTCAAAATTGACAATATTGAAATTTTATAAAAAATAACATATTGTTAAATTGTTTAAAAATCACAAATTTTTTTAAAAATTATAAATTGAAATTTATATGGTCTAAAATTTCATAGATTATACAATTATAGACAATTAACAACATATAAGTAAGCATTTATAATAATTTTGAATTTAGAATCTTATTACCACAAATAAAATTAAATAGATTAAATAAGGATAAATCAAAATGATAGGGTTTAAAAAAAATAAAAAAAGTATAAATTTTATTGGTTGATGCGATTATAACCCTATCTAACATCATATTCGAATTGAGTCATTTTTGGATGTATTTAAGTGGGGTCTGAATTTTTTATAAATTATTATTTTTGAGGTTTCTAAAAGTGCCCGTCTCCTCACTTTTAAAAGAGAACCTCCTCCCTCTCCTCTTCACAACATTTTGAGCCTTCAAGATTAGGAAAAACCTGTCCATTTAGTTAATACACTACCCTATCA
This sequence comes from Viscum album, assembly GCA_963277665.1. Lineage (NCBI taxonomy): Eukaryota > Viridiplantae > Streptophyta > Magnoliopsida > Santalales > Viscaceae > Viscum > Viscum album. The sequence continues at coordinate 855,145,927 of OY728155.1, read as the reverse complement.
ACATAATAGAGGTCTTGGTCTTCTTCAAAGACCATCTTTAGTTCCCTAAGTGGTGGTTTAGAAGTGGCGCGTTGAAGAAGAGGTAATATCCTTTACTGATTCTTTCAAATTTATTTCTCCTTCTACTTCCCCTTTTTTTATTTGTTTCATTATAAAGTAATAACATAAGTATCACTAATATACTTATATTTTATTATGAATATGAAAAAAACCTATTTCACCTTCTATCCATCCTATGGAAAACGAAATGACCGCGCGTGCGTACGTACAAAATACCATCTCCACGCCGTTGTGTAATCTGTTTTACACCACCACCTTAATTGGATTGGTATAATGGTGTAAAGAATAGATATATATATGATTATTATAACATGATACTAATTATGATATATTCTAGCATCCACTCCAATATCATTCAATAATTATAGGAATGATATCATCGCTCGTGCGTACATACACATTACCGTCTCCACGACGCCATGAGATTAATTCATCATGTTAATCATTCAAGAATGATTATAAAGTATATATAATGAATAATAATGAGATATATGACATAATAATTATACAGTATTTATATATATATATGTCATCTACTTACTTCCATTCAAGTCAATAAGGAAAGGAAAACAATGTTCATGCGTATGTACAACCTACCATCTCCATGAACAGTGTATTTCCTTCCTTTTATCGATATATTATATATATTTATATGCTGAATATATATTATATATAAATAATGTTTTACATTCTGAAAAAATGTAATCATGATCTAAGTAATCATATGAATAATTACAATTTAAAACACGTATGATAAATGAAATGATTATTACCCAAAATGTTACTATAACATGGGATTGACCAATGAATGAATAATATAAAGACCTAAGTGAATCATATATGATATAATAAATATTATTATGGTTCTGTTACAAGTTAATAATATATTTAAACCCACTATATATGAGGTTCTAATACATAAAAAGCATATTAGACCTAAGGTAAGGGACTATTTCGTCTCACCTTTATTTCTGTGAGACATATGCCTTAATCACCAACTATTTATTTTGAATGGTTTTTATGATTACCATGAATGTTTTAAGATTTTTATTATGAATAATATTATATTTAAATATTTATGTCATTTTCTTTATTTTATTACATGTTTGATTCTACTGATTATAATTGGGAGGGGATAATTATTCCAATTTCATTCTTATCTGAGTTTGTTTATTCGTAAGTATTTACTAGGGTTATGTTTATCATCCATGTCCAAGTTTTCTGAAAATGTTTTCATAAAATTTTTACTATTCTTCAATGTATGTTTAAAGTTATATTTACCCTTTTTTTACTTTTACCACAAGTTATGGAAGGAATCTTTCTTTTGTTTACCATATGAGGTATTTTTTGACTTTTCTTGCAAAAATACAAGGAGAATGTTTTTTTAAATTATATGTTGTGAATAAATTTTTATGGTTTCATAACATCTTCTTTCTATGAAGCTTTCGCTAAAAGATTTCATGATTATTTTCAATAAAATCCTTTTCTTTTAAAATTGAATGAAATTTTGTGAAAAGAAAATTATTTTGAAGAAGAAAAGTTATTTTCCTAAAAAATTCATTTGAAGTTTTTTATCAAAACTATTTTCCATCTAAGATGACATTATTTAATATGGTTATGTTTCTAGTATAATTTCCATATTATTTAAATGTTATTATTTTTTTATATGATGAAATAATATCCATTTATTTTATAGGGATATTCTATGATGGGATGATGTTTATGAAACCCATTTTATTCATTGGGTTATGATGAATGATTTATGTTTATTTTGTGGCACACTTAAGAATGATTTCATTATGATATGTGTGGGACCTATATATCCCTATAATGCAATGGGAAGTGATTTATATCTCATGATATAGATATGGCTGGAATGACATGTATGATCTGGTTCAGTAATAATGGGTTGGAAGGGCTGGTAAACCCGGTTCAGTAATGGACTTTGTCCACTATGATGGTCTTGGACGCAATGCCTTGGCTACTTTGAAAATCATAACATGTGCTTAATGGTTTTCCACAATTACATTTTTTATTCCCATGCTATTTTATCATAATTAATGTCCTTTATGATCTATGCCTTATGTACTTCCATGATTTATGTCATTACTCATGATTTGGATGTTTTATGATCATGTTTTTACATTCAAATGTTTATGGATTGTTTTATATTCTCCATGTTTACCCTTCCTGATCATTTGATCTCACCATTTTTATGTTCTCTTTTCCCCAGGATATAAATAAAAATTTAAGGTAAGAAATAAAAAGGGGAAGATATTTAGGGGATATGTTGAAGATCTTTTACCATGATTAGAAGATTAGGTTCTGTCCTTCCAACGACACTAAACTAATACGGTCTTTGGGTGTCTGTTTTTTGTTATGTATTATGTATTCCGGAAAAGTAATGTAATTTCCTTGTATGTCAAGCTTTGGTTCTCTATAGTTGGCATAAGAGTGAAGGTTTAGTTAAACTTTGGAAACTAGGATGCGAAAAGTTTAGTGAGATCCATAGAGATATTTTAAGGTGTGTCTATGGATGTCTCTAAGGATAAGTATAACTATAGGTTACAATCCTATAATTACGATAACGATCTTAGAATGAAACCTAAGATTTTATATATTGAAGGTACTCCCCCTTGAATATATTATTTTCCAAGCATGATTTTTTCTTCTCACACTATTCTTTTGGGGTTTTAGATGATGGATAGAACCCGAAGGAACAGTTTTGATCAATATAATGGATAATGCAATGATTGTCCTCCTGAAAAAAACCAATGTTATCGGAGATGGAGTGAAAAATATTATTGCTATACTTACACAAGATATGAATCATTATGGACATCCAAATGAGCAGAGAATGGACCAATATTCTATTGAGTCCTTCATGAGGAAACATCCACCTTCTTTCAATGGCTATTCTGATCCACTTATTATTGAACAATGGATCAGTACCATTGAAAAGGTATTTTACATACTTCATTGTTCAGAACATGAAAAAGTCATTTTAACTGTTTACTGTTTAGAAGGTGATGCAGACCCGTGGGGGACTCTAATTACGAATTCAAGGCCCCAAGATGAAATTGAATCCATGGAATGGGATGAGTTCAAGCACTTGTTTTTCAATAAGTACTTCCCTCATATTCTTTGAAAAAAGATGGAAAATGAGTTCCTTGAGATTAATCAAAAGGATGATGAATAGGTTGGTATATACAAGGTGAATTTTACAAGGCTTGAAAGGTATGCATCTGGCTTCAACATCCAACCTAAATGTAAAGTTGATCAATTCTTCAGTGGCTTGAAACAAAGTCTTAGAAGGGCATTAGCGATAAGAGACTTTAGTAGCTATGAAGAAATTGTGTGTTCTGCTATCAAGGTAGAACTAGAAGTCGATGTTACATATCCATCTCATGGTTTTGACAAGAAACAAAAGACAGAGTTCAAGGAAAAATCTCAAAACAATGGTGAAAAGATGACCAATGTTTCGTTATGCTCAAAGTGTGGAAAAAAACATGGTGGAGGTTATCTTAAAGGAACTAGAAATTGTTTTAAGTGTTGAAAATAAGTTCATTGAGTATATGAGTGTTGAAGTAATAGAATAAAGGTAGCTAATGATGTGAATAGAGAAAAGACTACAGAGAATGCACCACCAACACTTAAATGCTACAAGTGCAAGGAAAGGGGGAATTATGCAAACCAATTCCCTAATCCAAGGGCTAATGATGATTTATATGAACAACCTCTTAAGAAAAAGGACAAAGGGAAGTCCCATGAGATCACTATTTGTGATATTGAATATGACAATAATGTTGTGGAATGATTAAGTGTTTATGTAAAGGGATTCAAAAATAGTGTTGTGGAATCTCATTTATAGTATCATTGAATATTGGAATATCTATGTATTCGTTTTCAATAATTTTGTGGTAACAATAACCATAAAAATTGATTGAAATTTTTTTAGAAAGAAAATGATATGCACATCATGAAAGGATAAGAATAAAATAATATGTTTTATAGTATTAATTATCTCATGACTGATATAAGGACAAAGTGACATCATGGTTTGAGTATATAAAATTTTTGGGATTCTGGTAGGTGGAAATAGTTAACCTTTGAAAGCATTCATGTTTTCACTAAGGTTATATGGTGATTCATGTTTCAAGAGAATACATGATTAAGTTATTCACATGTTTGGAATGTGACCAACAAGATATATATTATGATATATGGGAAATAAATGATGGTATTCACATGGTTAGTAGATGACCTCTCTAGTAATCTTTTTCATTATACTATGTGATTGAATAAATTTTTTTTAGATAAGCCTAAAGATTGGAATATCTTAAGTTAGACATCATTTTTTTGGGGCAAGAAATTTTTGATATTATTTCTGAAATGTTGTAACAGTATAGTATTAGAAAAAGGAAAACCCGTAGGATGGGAGACAACCCATCATGTCGGACAAGGATGCAGGAATCGAACCCACAACTGATGTGCGACTGGACTTTATCGCCTACCAATGGCCTATAGGTAGTCCCTAGTTAGTAGAAACAAGTTTTATTTTATTAACTGGTATGATAGATGAATTATAAGTCCATTTTTTTAACCATATATGATCTATCTCACCATAGACAGACTTATGTATATTTAATACCTTTTTCTAACCTTATGTTTGTGACACATGGGATGAATTATCATTCTATCACATGATCTTCTCAAACTTCACAAATGAAACATTCAACTTCATTTCTTTAAATAAGAGATGAAGTATAAATTGTTCATGGAATGACCAAAGAAGATATTACACTGAAATCAAGTAAGTATTTATGCTAATGGAAAAATTCATTAACATTAGGGAAATGATCTTGAATTTTTTTTTGTCCTAGTACCATCATATCTGAGGAATCAGATGGTACCTTAGATCATCATAAATTTATGGTTTTGTGATTGTTTTCTTTTTCATAGCCATGTTCTCTATCACTCTCCATCAGAACATGATTGTTAGATTTCACCTCCATATCCATGTTTTCACCAATGTTCTCCTATGTGAAAACCCAATGATGAGTTAATTTTGGTAACTGTTACATTTCATACTATACTTTTTCTAATTAAGTTTTAGTATTCCTTTTTACGAAGTGGGTTTCTATGAAAGAAACTTACAAGTAGTAAACGATTTATAACCCCGACAAATTTTAAGGAAAAACATTCATTTTAAAGGGGGTGGAATGTAATACCCCGAGATTTTATGAGAAATGTTATTTTTAATTTATTTGATGTCTTGTGTTGTACACTACAAAAAGATTATCTTTCTCTATATGAAACACCATTTTAGCTTTTAGTATACAAAAACCCTATTCTTGGATTATGTTGCACGTAAGAGCGACCTTCCTCGATAGCGTGTGTTGTATGCAATACCGAGTTTCACTAAACAACAATATATTGTTATGAACTAGCCGTTATGAATATTACTAACTACATTTTGAATTTTATTACATAATAATTCATACTACACTTATTCAAGAACATTGTAAGAGAAAAGAATAATTTTTTCAAGTAAAATAAGTATTTTTCAAAAAATGTAGTTTCTCCCTCTTTTGATGGTGCAACCACTTTAAATATAGTTTTTGACATGTTTATAAGTTCAATTTTAAAAAAATAATCTTCTTCCTTGGAATCATGATATAAATATTTTCTTTGGATAAATGTTTTATATTTTTATGATAAGTTTATTATTTTTTTGAATTGTAAAAATACGCTAAATTTTAATTGAAAACAAATTTTTTCATAAAAATAATTTATATTGTTAAAATATATTATTGAATGGTTTTAATGTATAAATAGAATATATGTTTACCATTTAATATAATTTATGTCATTATCATTTATTTTACATTGAATTCATAGGAAAAACATTTCAATCTTTTGCAATGTTTTAACTTTTAAAACCCGTTTTCTCAATAGCGGGATTAATTTTAAATTAAACACTGAAAATTATGTGTTTTGAATTTGAAAAAATGTATTCCATATTTGGAATCATTATGAACAAAATATTATAATATTCTACTTTTTATTTAAAGGCTTCATTAATAGTAACTACGGTAAATTATATCTACAACAGTTAAAGGTAAATCTGGTAATTAAGGGTAAAAATACAATTATAAAATTACTCTAACAGTTGTATTAATATAATTGGATGATTATATATCATCATAAAATATAATTGGGTCTAAATGGTATCTTTTGGAACCCACTTGGATGTGATTATGACCTTTAATTTATTTTATTTAATGAATGTGAAATATGTCTCTCTCAAACATTAATAATTAAAGTATTTTTAATATAAGGTTATACATAATAAAAATTAGATTATAAAAACTCATTTTAAAGATAAAATGGTTTCCTTAATCATGGTAATTTATTTTTCATTTTTAAGACATATATAATTACCTTAATAGCTTATACATTAATGATGCATAAATTATTTATTTAGTGAAAAATAAATAATATAGTTTTTATTAAAATGATAATACTCATTAAAAAGACCAGAAACTTGACCAAACCTTATTGGTAGAGTATATATATACCCTAAGAATACAAGGGTATAGTTGTGGACCATTTGGATCCTTATAAAATAGATTATGACATTTATATTATTTTATTATAAATGATGTCAAATTTGTCACCTTCATACTTTAATAAATATATCATTTTAAATGTTGCGTGTTTTAGAGGATAAATTCAACTAAAAGTATTATTATGAAATATATTAGGTTTATCTTCATCATATTATTTTATTTTTAATTTTTATGCATAAAATAAGTATATTAAATAATTAGACAATAATGATGTAGTAATTATTTTATTAAGATAAATATCAAATAAATGGTTTTAAAAATATTAAAATAAATATTATATGAAATAATTAATTCTATAATTTTTTTAAGATTAATATTACATGTTAGAGATCTATTAAATATTTTGGTTCGAATATATCTTATGTATGGATTTCATTTAAATTCAGTTAATTGAATAGTATCAAAATTGACACTATTGATATTTTATAAAAATAACATATTATTAAATTGTTTAAAAAACACTAAAATATTTAAAAATTATAAATTGAAATTTATATGGTCTAAAATTTCATAAAGTATGAAATTATAGACAATTCACAACACATAAGTAAGTATTAATAATAATTTTGAATTTAGAATCTTATTACCACAAATAAAATTAAATCGATTAAATAGGGATAAATTAAAATGATAGGATTTAAACCAAAATAAAAACAATTATAAATTTTATTGGTTGATGATATTACAACCCTATTTCATCTCATCTTACAGTTTAGTAATTTTTGGAGGTTTTTATGTGGGGTCTAAATTTATTATAAATTAATATTTTTGAGGTTTCAAAAAATGCCCCTCTCTTCTCTTATTAAAGGGCACCTCCTCCTTCTCCTCTTTACAAAATTTTGAGCCTTAAATCTCGACCAAACCCTGTACATTTCTTTTCTCCAATTCCCTAGAAATATACTAGAGGTCTTGATCTTCTTAAAATACCAAATTTAGTGCCCTGAGAGGAGGTTCAGAAGAGGCAATTCGAAGAAGAGGTAATATCCTTTACCAATTATTTCAAATTTATTTCTCCATCTACATCCTATTTTTTTATTTATAAAGTAACAAAATAAGTATCACTAATATACTTACAAGTTTTTATAAATATGAAACAACCCTATTTCACCTTCTATCCATCCTATGGAAAACGAATTCACCACGCGTGCGTACGTACGAAATACTGTCTCCACGCCGTGGTGTAATCTGTTTCCACCACCACCATACTTGGATGTGTATAATGGTGTAAAGAATAACTATATATGATTATTATAACATTATACTAATTATGAGATATTCTATCATCCACTCCAATACCATCAAATAATTATGGGAACGATATCATCACTCGTGCGTATGTACGGATTACCGTCTCCACAACACGAAGAGATTCATTCTTCGTGTTAACCATTCAAGAATGATTATAAAGTATATATGATGAATAATAATGAGATGTATGACATAATAATGATACTATATATATATATATATATATATATATATATATATATATATGTCATATACTTTCTTCCATTCAAGTCAATAAGGAAAGGAAAACAACGTTCATCCGTATGTACGACCTATCGTCTCCATGAACAGTGTATTTCATTCCATTTATCGATCTATTATAAATATTTATATGATAAATATATATTATATATAAATAATATTTTACATTCTGGAAATATATAATCATGATCTATGTAATCATATGAATATTTACAAGTCAAAACACATACGATAAATGAAATGATTATTACCCAAAATGTTGCTTTAACATGGGATTGAATAATGAACGAATAATATAAAGTCCTAATAGAATCATATATGATATAATAAATATTAGTATGGTTCTGTTAAAAGTTAATAATATGTTTAAACACACTATACAGGAGGTTCAGATACATAGGAAGCATATCAGACCTAAGGTATCAGATTACTTCGACTCACTTTTATTTCTGTGAGACATATGCCTTAATCACAAACTATTTATTTTGTATAGTGTTTATGATTACAATGAAAGTTTTAAGATTTTTATTATGAATAATATTATATTTACATATTTATTTCATTTTATTTATTTTATGACATGTATGATTCCTATGATTATAATTGGTAATGGATAATTATTCCAATCTCGTTCTTATCCAAGATTTTTTATTTGTAAGTATTTATCGGGGTTATGTTTATCATCCATGTCCATGTTTTCACAAAATGTTTTCATAAAATGTTTACTATTATTCCATGTATGTTTAAAGTCATTTTTACCCTTTTTTTTACTTTTACCACAAGGTATGGAAGGAATCTTTCTTTTGTTTACCATACGAGGTACTTTTTGACTTATCTTGAAAAAGTACGAGGGAAATGTTTTTTAACTTATACGGCATGAATGGATTTTTAAAGTTTTATAACACCTTATTTCAATGAAGCTTACTCTACTAGATTTCATGATTATTACCATTAAAATCCTTTTCATTTAAAATTGAATGAATTTTTTTGAAAAGAAAATGATTTTGAAGAAGAAAGGATATTTTCACCAAGAATTCATTTCAAGTTTTTTATCAAAACTATTTTCCATCTAAGATGAAATTATTTAATATGGTAATGTTTCTAGTACAATGTCCCTATTATTTACATGTTTTTATTTTTTTGTGATGAAACGATATCCATTTATTTTGTATGGATTATGACATGATGGGATGATGTTTATGAAATCCATTTTATTCGTTGGTCTATGATGAATGATTTATGTTTATTTTGTGGCACATTTAATAAGGATTTAATTATGAGATGGGTGGGACCTATATCTCTCTCCAATGAATTGGGTAATGATTTATATCTCATGACATAGAAATGGATGGAACGGTAAGTAAGATCCAATTCAGTAATATAGGGCTGTAAAGGCATGTAAACCCAGTACAGTAATGGACTTTGTCCACTATGATGGTCTTGGGAGCAATTCCTTGGATACTATGGAAATCATAACATGTGCATAATGGTTTTACACAATTATATGTTTTATTCCCATGCTATTTTATCATGATTAATGTTTATTTATGATATATGCCTTATGTACTACCAATATTTATGTCATTACTCATGATTTGAGGTTTTATGTTCATGTTTTTATGTTCAACTGTTTATGGATTGTTTTATGTTCTCCATGTTTACCCTTACAGAGAATTTGAGCTCACCCTTTTTATGTTTTATTTTCCCAAGGATATAAATAATTGTTTTAGGTAAGAAAAAAAAGGGAATGAACTTTGTGGGAGATGTTGAAGATCTTTCACCATGATTAGAAGATTATGTTCCGAGTTTTCGAAAACACTAAACTAATACGTTGTTTGGGTGTTTGTTTTTTGTTATGTATTAATTATTCTACAAATGTAATTTAATTTACATGTACGTCAGGCTTTGGGTATCTACATATACATAACCTTAGGGACATCCATAGACATACCTTGGAAATATCTCTAGGGATCTCACTAAAGTTTTCACATCCTTGTTTCCAAAGGTTGACTAAACCTTCACTCTGATACCAACTGTAGAGGCCCAAAGCTTGACGTACATGGAAATTACATTACTTTTGTGAAATAATAAATACCTAACAAAAACGGACACCCAAATACCGTATTATTTTAGTCTCTTTGGTAACTCGAAACAAAATCTTCTAATCATGGTGAAAGATCTTCAACATCTCCAATAAAGATCTTCCCCTTTTGTTTTCTTACCTAAAACATTTTTTTATATCCTGGGAAAAGGAAAACATAAAAAGGGTGAGCTCAAATTCATAGTAAGGGCTAACATGGAGAATATAAAATAGTCCATAAACATTTGAATGTAAAAACATGAACATAAACCACCAAAATCATGAGTAATGACATAAATCATGGCAGTACATAAGGGATAGATCATAAAAGAACATTAATTATGATAAAATAACAAGGGAATAAAACATGTAACTATGAAAAACCATTAATAACATGATATGATTTACATAGTAGCCAATACATTTCTTCCTAGACCATCATAGTGGACAAAGTCCATTACTGAATCGGCTTTACTTTCCGTTCAAGCCCTGTAATACTAAAATAGATTTACTTTTGATTCCAGTCATATCTATATCATGAGATATACATCTTTACCCAATTCATTTTAGTGAGATATAGTTCCCAACCAACTCATAATGAAATCATTCTTTCATGTGCCACAAAATCAATATAAATCATTCATTATAACCAAATGAATAAAATGGGTTTCGTATACATCATCCCATAATAACATAATCCATATAAAACAATGGATATAATTTCATCATAGACAAAATAAAACCATGTAAATAATATGGAAATTATACAAGAAACATATACATATTAAACAATGTCATCTTAGATGAAAAATAGTTTTGATAAAACTGTTGAAATGATTTCTTGAGGAAAATATCCTTTGTTCTTCAAATTAATTTTATTTTCTCAAAATGCCATGAAATTTTAAAAGAAATGAATTTTGTTGAAAATAATCATGAAATATTGTAGAATAATGTTCATGGAAATAAGGTGTTTCAAAACTGTAAAAATCCATTCATGCCTTATAAGTTAAAAAAACATTCTCCTCATACTTTTACCAGAAAAGTCAAAAAGTACCATGCATGGTAAATGAAAGAAAGATTCCTTCCATACCATGTGGTGAAAGTCAAAAAAGGGTAAAAATGACTTTAAACATACATGGTAGAATAATAAACATTTTATGAAAACATTTTTAGAATATATGTACATGGATGATAAATATAACCTCAGTAAATACTTATGAATAAACAATCTCAGATAGAAACCAAATTGGCAAGTTACCCCTTAACATAGGTCCAATTTCTTCCATATGTGTCCAAAACTACTGTATAGTGGGGTTACAAATATATTATAAACTTGTAACAAAACCATAATAACGTATATGATATCATATATTATTCACTAATGGCTTTATATTTCCCGTTCATTTGTCAATTCCATGTTAAAGCAGCGTTTTGGGTAAAGTCATTTCATTTATCGTACGTGTTTTGACTAATAATTTTTCAATGATTACATAGATCATGATTAATTACTTCAAAAATGTAAAACATGATTTATATATCACATATATTCATTATATAAATATATATAATCGATCAATAAATGTATTGAAATACATCGTTCTTGGAGACGGTAGGCCGTATGTACGTATGAACGCTGTTTTCGTTTCCTTATTAAATTGAATGGAAGTAAATGACACACAAACACACACACACACAAATAAATACAGTATAATTATTATGTCATATATCTCATTATTTTTCATTATATATACTTTAAAATCATTCTTGAATAGTTAACATGGAGAATGAATCCCATCGCATCGTGGAGACGGTAATCCGTACGTACGCACGAGCGATGTTATAATTCCCATAATTTTTGAATTTAATTGGAGGGGATGATATAATATATCATAATTAGTATCATGTTATAATAACCATATATATAGTTATTATTTCCTCAATTATAACCATCCTAGAAAGGTGGTGGTGGAAAAACAGATTACACCACGACGTGGAGACGACAAGCCGTACGTACGCATGCGTGGTGATTTTGTTTTTTGTAGGATAGATGGAAGGTGAAATATGGTTGTTTAATATTTATAATAACATATCAGTATACAATTTATACTGGATTTATTACTTACTAATGAAACAACTCATATAGAGGAAGTAGAAGAAGAAATAAATTTGAAAGGATTGGTAAAGGATATTACCTCTTGTTTGATGTGCCTCCTCTAAACCACCTCTTAGGGCACTAACATTGGTCCTTGAAGAAGACTGGGACCTCTATTATGTTTCTAAGGAAGTTGAGAATGGAAATGGGTAGGGTTTGGACGAGTTTGGAAGCTCAAAATGGAGTGAATAAGAGAGGGAGGAGGTGCCATTTTATAAGAGAAGATAGGGGCACTTTTGGAATCCTCAAAAATGTTAATTTATAATAAAAACAAACCCCACATAAAAACATCCAAAATGACTCAAATATGAATATTAGATGAGATAGGGTGGTAATATCATCATCCAATAATGTTTAGACTTGTTTGTGATTTATTTTAAACCTTATCATTTTGATTTATCCTTACTTACTCTATTTGATTTTATTTGCTCTAATAATATTCTAAATTTATAATTATTATAAATACTTTATTCTGTATTTTTAATTGTCCATAATTAGATATATTATAACATTTTCAGCCATATAAATTTCAATTTGTAATTTTTAAATAAATTTGTGATTTGTAAACAATTTAATAATATGTTATTTTTATAAAATTCCAATAGTGTCAATTTTGGCACTATTCAATTAATTGAATTTAAATAAACCCCAAACAGAAGATATGTTTGAACAAAAATATTTTATAGATTCCTAAAATGTCATATTATACTATAAAATTAGTGGAGCATATTAATTAGTTTATTTAATATTTATTTTAATATTTTTAAAACCATTTACTTGATATATTTCTTAGTAAAATAACTATTACAACCTTTTTGTATAAATATTTAATATAATTATTTGTTTCATAAAAATTAAAAATAAAATACTATGATTAAGATAAATATTATATTCTACATAATAATACTTTTAATCGATTTTATCTTCTAAAACAACCAACTTTTAAAATGTTATCTTTATTAAATTATGAAGGTGAGAACTTTGACATCATTTATAAAAAAATAATATAAATTTCATAATCTATTTTATAATGCTCAAAATGTTCCACAAGTAGACCTTTGGATGCTTCCAGTTTATATATACTCGACCAATAAGTTTTGGTCAATTTTTTGGGCCTTTTAATGTGTATTATTGTTTTAATGAAAACTATATTATTGATTTTTCATTAAATAAATAATTTTTGCATCATTAATGTGTAAGCTATTAAGGTAAGTAAATGTTTCTTAAAAATTACAGATAAATTAATATAATATATAAAAAATCTACCTTTCAAATGTGTATTTATAATCTAATTTATATTATGTATTACCTTATATGAAAAATAATTTAATTATTAAAGTCTGAGTGAGACATATTTCACTTTCCTTTAAATAAAATAAATTAAAGGTCTTAATAACATACAAGTGGGTTCTAATATATACCATCTCAATCAAAGTATATTTTAGGATGAAATATAATAATCCAATTATATTAAGACAAGTTTTAGGGTAATTTTATGATATTATTTTTACCCTTAATTAACTCGTTTACCTTTAAATGTGTAAAATAAAATTTACCGTAGTTACTATTCAAAATGAATAAAAATAAAAATTATCTATTTAAACAATTTAAACCCCCTGATTCCAAATATGGAATCCATTTTTACAAATTCATAACACAGAATATTTATTAATTAATTTAAAATTAATCCTACAGTTGAAAAAATGAATTTTTATTTAAAATAATGCAAAAGATTGAAATGTTTTTACCTATGAATTCAATGTAAAATTAATGACAATGACACAAATTATATTAAATGATAAAAATATATTATATTTAACTTTAAAATAATTAAATATTATAAATTAACCATATAAATTATCTTGATGAAAAAAGTTTTTTTTAATTAAAATTTAGCGTATTTTTACTATTAATCAAAATATGAAAGTTAAAAGAAAAATATTATAAATTATACAAAAGTAATTTTTTTATCTTTATTGAAATAAATAAGTTTATTTTGTCAAATTGAAGTTATAAACATGTCAAAAAACTAGACTTTAAGTGGGTGCACCATCAAAAGGCAGCAAAACTGATTTTTTTAAAAATCCTTTTTTTACCTGAAAAATTTATTTAGTTATCATACGATGTTCTAGAATATGTGTAAGATGGAATATAATGTTATAAAATTCAAAATGTGGTTAATACTACTCATAACAGCTAGTTCAGAATAATATTATAACAATATATCATTGTTTAGTGAAACTCAGTGTTACGTACAACACACACTATTAAGGACGGTCACTCTTTCATGCAACACAAACCAAGAATATTGCTTTGTATACTGCAAGCTAAAATGGTGATGTGTATAGCGCTAGATAATATTGGTGCAGCGTACAAAACAAGATATCAATGTAATTAAAAAGAATATTTCTCATAAAATCTCGGGGTGTTACATTCTACCCCCCTTAAAATGAATTTCACCCTCAAAATTCGTCGTGATTATAAATCGTATACTACTTGAAAGATTCTTTCATAGAAACCCACTTACTAAAAAGGAATACTAAAACATAATTTTAAAAAGAAAATTAAGAAACATTATAGTTACCCAAATTAACTCATCACTGGGTTTCCACATATGAGAACATTGGTGAAAACATAGATACCGAAGAGAAATCCCACCATCAAGTTCTGATAGGGAGTGGTAGAAGACATGGATAAGAAGAAGACAACAATCACAAAGCCAAAAATTTGTGATGACTTAAAGTACCATCTAATTCATCAGAAATTTGAGGGTACTAGGACATCATTTTTTGTTTTCAAGATCATTTCCCTAAAGTTGATGATCCTTTTCATAAGGAGAAATACTTAATTGATTTCAATGTCATATAATCCTTGGACATTCCATGAACAATTTCAACTACATATCTTATTTAAATAATTGAAGTTGAATTTTTCATTCTTGAAGTGTTAGAAGATCATGCGATAGAATGGTAGGTCATTCCATCTGTATCTATCACAAAAATGATATCACAAGATATTAAATATACATAAGTCTATATATGGTGAGGCTAATTGTATATGGTTCCAAAAAATGGACTTATACTTCATCTATCATACCTCTCAATAAAATAAAACTAATTTATACTAAATAGGGACTTATTGTAGGCCAATGGTAGGCGATAAAGGCATATCGCCCTTCAGTTGTGGGTTTGATTCTCGCAGCCTTGTCTGACGCGACTTGTTGTCGCCTGTCCTACGAGTTTTATTTTTTATTAAAACTATACTATTATAACATTCTAGAAATAAATAAAAGTTATAGCCTTAAACAATACTATCTGATGTCCAATTTAATCAATTACAACCTTTAGTCTTATCAAAAATACTTCTATCCAATCTCATAGTACCAAGAAAACAATTACCAAAAAGTTTATATAACAATCATATGAATACCTTAATTTATCCCCCATATATCATAAGATATATCTTGTTGGTCACATTCCAAACATGTTAATACCTTAATCATGCATTCTTTTGAAAAATGATACCATAGAACCTTAGTGAAAGAATTAATTCTATAAAATGTTAACTATTTCCACATACCAAAATCCCAAAAATTCTATATACTCAAACCATGATATCAATTTGTCCTTATATCAGTCATGAGCTCATTAATACTATCAAACATATTATTTACTCCTTATCCCTTCATTATGTGCATTTGATCTACTTTCCAAAAATACTTCAATCAATTTTCATGGTTACTGATACCATACAATTATTAATAACCAATACATATATATTCCATTATTCTAGGATACTATAAATTAGATTCCATAACCCTAGTTTGGAATCCCATTACATAAACACTTAATCATTCCACCACTTCTCTTTCATCTTAAAAATCACCAATAGTGATCGCATGTGACTTCCCTTTATCATTTTCCTTAATAGGTTTTTGATGTCGATCATCATTAACCATTGGATTTGGGAATTGCTTAACATAATTCCCCATTTCCATGCACCTATAGCATTGAAGTGTTGGTGGTTCCTTCTCTGTAGTCTTTTCTCTATTCACATAATTAGCTACCTTTTTCCCATTACTTTGACACTAAACTGCTCGATGACCTTTTTTTACAAACTTAAATTATTTTTTATTCCCTTTAAGACAATCTACACCATGCTTTATTCCACACTTTGAGCATAACGAAACGTTCTTCTTCTTTTCACCATTGTTTTGAGATTTTTCCGTGAACTCTATCTTTTATTTCCTGCCAAAACCATGATATGGATATGTAACACCAACTTCCAGTTCTATCTTGATAGAAAAACACACAATTTTTTCATAGCTACTGAAGTCTCTTATAGTCATTGCCCTTCGAATACTTGGTTTTAAGCCACTGAAGAATCGATAGACTTTACTTTCAGGTTGGATGATAAAGCCATATGCATACCTTGAATGTGATGTAAAATTAGACTATTATATACCAACAGATTCATCATCCTTTTTCTTAAGCTCAAGGAACTCCTTTTATATTTTTTTTTTGAAGAATAAGAGGGAAGTACTTATTGAAAACCAAGTTCTTGAACTCATCCCATTCCATGGATTCAATTTCATCTTGGGGCCTTGTATTCTTAATTAGATTTCACCACTAGTCTGATTCACCTTCTAAATGGTAAATAGCCAAAATGAATTTTTTATGTTTTGAATAGTGATGTATGGAAAATATCTTTTCAATGGTACTGATCTATTGTTCAGCAATAAGTGGATTAGAAGACCCATTGAAAGAAGGTAGACGTAGCCTCATGAAGGACTCAATAGAATATTTTTCACTTATATACTCATTTGGAAGTCCAGAATGATTCATATCTTGTGTAATTATAGCAATATGATTTTTAAATCCATCCCCCATAACATTGGTTTGTTCAAGTGTATAATTATTTCATTTTCCATTACATTGATGAACATTGTTCCTTCGGGTTCCAACCATCGTCTAAAACCCAAAAATAATAGTGTGAGAGGAAAAAATCATGCTAGGAAAACAATATAATAAAGGTGGAGTACCTTCAATATATGATATATTAGGTTTTATTCTATGATTGTTACTGCAATTCTAGGAATATAACCTATACATATACTTAACCTTAGGGACATCCCTAGACATACCTTAGAAATATCTCTAGGGATGTTACTAAAGTTTTGGCATCCTAGTTTCCAAAGGTTGACAAAACCTTTGCTCTGATACCAACTGTAGAGTCCCAAAGCTTGAAGTACATGGACATTAAATTGCTTTTGCAGAATACTTAATATATAACAAAAATATATTCCCAAATACCATATTAGTATAGTGTCTTGAGAAACTCGGAAAAAAATATTCTAATCACAGGGAAAGATCTTCAACATCTCCCATAAAGATCTTCCCCTTTTGTTTTCTTACATAAAACCTTTCTTTATATCCCAGGGAAAAGAAAACATAAAAAGGGTGAGATCAAATTCTCCATAAGGGTAAACATGGAGAAGATAAAATAATCCATAAACATTTTAACTTAAAAACATGAACATTAAACACCAAAATCATGAGAAATGACATAAATCTTGATAGTACATACGCCATATATCATAAAGGAACATTAATAATGGTAAAATAGCATGGGAATAAAACATTTAATTGTGTAAAACTATTAATCACATGATATTACTTCCTTGGTTGCCCATGCATTGCTTCCAAGACCATCATAGTAGACAAAGTCCATTACTAAACTGGGTTTACTTACTGTTCCAGCCCTGTAATACTAAACCAAATTTAATTTCCATTATAGCCATGTCTATCTCATGAGATATAAATCTTTACCCAATGACTTTTATGGAGATATAGGTCCCACCAATCTCATAATGAAATAATTCTTTCGTGTAACACAAAATAAACATAAATCATTCATCATAACCCAATGAATAAAATTGGTTTCATATACATCATCCCATCAAAATGTAATCTATATAAAATGATGGATATACTTAAATCATAAAAAAAATTAAACCATGTAAATGATAGGTACATTATACATGAAACATTTCCATGTTAAATAATTTCATCTTAGACGGAAAATATTTTTGATAAAACACTTGAAATGAATTCTTGAGGAAAATATTCTTTCTTCTTCAAAATCATTTTCTTTTCTCAAAATGCCATGAAATTATAAAGGAAAATAATTTTGGTGAAAATAATCATGAAATATTTTAGGATAATCTTCATGCAAATAATGTGTTACAAAATTGTAAAAATACGTCCATGCCGTATAAGTTAAAAAAACATTCTCCCCATACTTTTACCAGAAAATTCAAAAAGTAACTCGCATGGTAAACAAAAAGAAGTTTCCTTCCATACCATGTGGTAAGATTCAAAAAGGGTAACAATGAATTTAAACATACATGGAAGAATATTAAACATTTTATGGAAACAGTTTAAGAATAAATGGACATGGATGATAAAGATAACCCCAGTAAATACATACGAATAAACAATATCAGATAGAAACAAGATTTGAAAAATTACCCCTTATCTTAGGTCCAATTTCTTCTGTAAATGTCCAAAACTCTTGTATAGTGGGGTTAAAAAAATATTATAAAATTAAAATAGAACCATAATAATATTTATGATATCTTATATGATTCACTAATGACTTTATATATCCCGTTCATTGGTCAATTCCATGTTAAAAAAGCATTTCAGGTAAAATCATTTTATTTATAATACGTGTTTTGACTTGTAATTTTTCATTTGATTACTTAGATAAATATATATAATCGATCAATAAATGGATTGAAATACACCGTTCATGGAGACTGTAGGTCGTACGTACGTATGAACGCTATTTTAATTTCCTTATTAAATTGAATGGAAGTAAATGACATATATATATATATATATATCCAATAGCATTATTATGTCATATATCTCATTATTATTCATTATATATACTTTATGATCATTCTTGACTGGTTAACATGTATAATGAATCTCATGGCATCGTGGAGACGGTAATCCATACGTAAACACGAGTGATGAAATCATTCCCATAATTATTGAATGGAATTGAAGTGGATGATATAATATCTCATAATTAGTATCATGTTATAATAATCATATATATTGGTATTATTTCTACCATTATACCCATCTGATTAAGGTGGTGGTGGGAAAACAGATTACACCACGATGTGGAGACAGTAAGCTGTACGTACGCACGCGTGGTGATATTGTTTTTTATAGGATGGATGGAAGGTGAAATAAAGTTTTTTAATATTCATAATAACATATTAGTATACTAGTGAGACTGGAGTTATTTCTTAATAATGAAAAAACTCATTTTTAGGAAGTAGAAGAAGAAATAAGTTTGAACGAATCGGTAAAGGATATTACCTCTTCTTCAACATGACTCTTCTAAATTACCTCCTAGGGCCCTAAAGTTGGTCTTTGAAGAAGACCAGAACCTCCAGTATGTATATAGGGAAGCTGAGAAGGAAAATTTTCTGGTTTTTTCCAAGTTATCAAGCTGAAAATGGAGTGAATATGAGAGGAAGGAGGTGCCCTTTTATAAGAGAGGAGAGGGGCACTGTTGGAAACCTCAAAAATATTAATTTATAATAAAAACCAACCCCACTTAAAAACCCCAAAAATGACTCAAATAAAAATATGAGATGATATATGTTTGTAATATCACCAACCAAAAAAATTTATAAATGTTTGGAATTTATTTTAAACCTTATCATTTTGATTTATCCTTATTTAATCTATTTGATTTTATTTGTGGTAATAATATTCTAAATTTTAAATTGATATAAATATGTAATTATGTGTTGTGAATTGTCCATAAATAGATACATTATTACATTTTCTACAATATAATTTTCAATTTGTAATTTTTAAATAATTTTGTGATTTTTAAACAATTTAATAATATGTTATTTTTATAAAATACCAATAGTGTGAATTTTGACAGTATTCAATTATTTGAATTTAAATAAACTCCACAGAGAAGATATATTCGAACCAAAATATTTAATAGATTCATAAAATGTCATATGTATCTATAAAATTAGTGGAGAACATTAATTAGTGCATATAATATTTATTTGAATATTTTAAAAAAATTTATTTGATATTTTTCTTAATAAAATAATTACTACATCATTTTGTATAATTATTAAATATACATAATTGTTGCATAAAAATTAAAAATAAAATACTATGATTCAGATAAATCTAATGAAATTCATAATAACACATTTAGACGAATTTATCTTCCAAGACAACCATCTTTTAAAATGTTATCTTTATTAAATTATGAAGGTGACAACTTTGACATCCATTAAAATAGAATAATATAAATGACAAAATCTGTTTTATAAGGCACCATGTAACATAAAAAGTAATTAAAGAATAATATATTTTAATATCTATCTCTATTTATTAATTACATAGTGTTTTAGATGCTTAAAATGAGAATAAATTCAATCTTAGGCATAGAATACTCTAATATTTTGAAAAGATTGTTTTACCGCCTTTTGATGGAAAACCATTTTTAAATCTAAATTTTGACAATATTATAATATCTATTTGTCTATATAAACTTATTATTTATAATTGGGACATTTAAATTTACTTTGGTTAAATTCCTGGTATTTTTCTGACAATGTTCATTTTTTAATGAATAGTGAAAAATACTGCATTTTACTTCAATGCTGCTTTTTCATCTAATTTAATTATATGGTTAGATTATATTTTTAATTCGTTTTAGAGTTTAATTAGAATATATTTTTACCATTTTATATAATTTTGGTTATTATAATTAATTTCACTTTGAAATTGGACATAAACAATTATCAATCTTTTAATAGATATTGTTTCTTTAAAACACGCTATTTCTTTTGACAACGGGAATTATTTTTAAATTAATTACATCAATTTCTATGTTTGTAATTTGGAAAAATGGATTCCTTATTTGTAATAAGAAGGTCTAAATTATTTAATTAAGACTCTAGTTTTTGGACATTATGAATAGTAATGACATCAATTATCTTTAATTATCATGATTAATTAGTAATCGGGTGGTTATGGCTATAAAATAATATCATAATAACATAAAATGACCCCAAAATGTGTAAAAATCCTTTTTGGTGTGTCAGGGACGACCATGTTATGACTTGTGCCAACTTAGGGACCCCACATAATACTTTTGTGTGATAGTGACCTTTTATCATATTATTTTTTTCAGAAAGGAAAATATAACCAAACTATGTAACACCTAAGTAAAAAAATTTTAATTTTGTTTAAATAAATAATCTCTTAGACTATAAATAGTCTTTGGTAGGATAAAGCTATTTCCTACATCATGGAATTTTGTTTAAAATTTTTAGACCTTAAATAAATAAATTTATTTATGACACTATGATGATGCAGTTATTACATCATTAATGAATGATTTAACTAAAATGAAAGGATAATGTGAAATATGACACTTAAACTTGTAAAAAACCAATTGGATGAGAGGATTTAGATACCTTATATCTTTATCCATGAAATATATCATTGTGGGACCTTTAAAATTTGAAAAACACATTTTATAGTAAGGTAACATTTCAAGACTTTCCAAAAGTGACCCTCCTCTTTCTTATAAAAGGCCCCCACCTCTACCCCCTTAACCACACCTCTCAAGCCCTTGGATCGTCCAAACATTGATCATATTATCTCTCCACATCCCAATTGTACTCTTAGAAGCCTCACTTTGGGCAGAAGTCTTCCCAAGGAAGCCTTTGGCTCAAATAAAAAAGAGATACCCGATTTAGAGGTAATGTCTTCTCTCGAGTTTCTTCCTTTTATTTTACTTCTTCAGTCAACAATATCTTCTTATTATTTGATCCCATAATAACACCAGTATCCTAAATATTCTAGGATGATGTTATGAAAAGGATTATACCTACACTTACACACACCTCTGTCTAATGGTTAAAGAACATACTGTTTCTGTGGGTGGCGAATTACTGCCTCATGAAACGATGATTGTTCAATCTTCTTTTAACACCTTTCATGGAGGCCATTAAGATTTCACTGTATTTATATATGATATATATTATTTTTATGTTTTATTTATGATTCTATTTTTTTTTATATATATATCAAACCTTTATGGTTTCCATTATGTGTAAACATGATAATTTAATTTGTTGAGGTGCGGACTACCGCCCCCTCAAAGTGATATGAATCGTTCATAACATATTTGGTACATATAAAGGATAAGTTCAATGATATTATATATGATAAAATAAAGGAATTATAATAATACTATTTATCATTATGTTTTATTTCCATTAAATATGAACTAGAAATTGAAGTAGCGTTCATGCGTACGTTCGGCTTACTGTCTCCATGAACGAGGCATTTCATTTCTTTCCTATAAATGTTATGTACTATTTTTAATACATGTATATGCTAGATATATATAATATATATGATATACAAATCATGAATATCATTCTAAATATAATGAACCTTTGACCACATGAACAACATGTAATTATAAGAAGTCCATTTTTGACTTAAGTACAAAATATCCTCAAAACAAACATTATTAACTTAAATGATTACATAATGTTTATAACATGGAAATAAGTGATATAAAAGGAATAATAAACTTGAAAAAGGTTCTTAAGAAAGTATAAATCAAATTTAGATTATTATTTAGGAGATTAAAGAACGATCGAGTCAAGTTGGACACGAGGTAAGGGACTTCGTCTCAATCTCCTTTCAGTGAGGGATATTTTGTTTTAATACTAGACTTTATTTTATACGTTGTATAAACGCATTTGAATTTTAATTTCATTTAAAGGGAATCTTTTTCTACAAATCATTTTACTAAATTACAAAAGGGAATTTTTATTTTAACATACGGGGTGACAATGACCTTTCCTCCACCGTGAGTATTATTTGATCATTGGCTTCCTCAACATGCCGTAATGTTTTTAAAAGTAAATAAATACCATATAATCTATTATGTATTTTGGTATTGAAAATGGTTTTGATAATGGATTTGATATTGAAATTTATTTAAGTGATATATTGTGATTGAAATGTGGAATGTTTTCTCTCCTTTATATTTTTTTATGTCTTATGATTTTCTAAGGGTACTTGGACATTTGACGGGTGGTTACGTGATAAACCAAATGATGGGTGGTGCTGTGTATACAAGGATGTGTGGTTATGTCATAAACTCCAATGTATTAGGTATGGAAGTCAGTCGTATGAATATTCCATTTAGTGACATGTGTGGAATTCGACCGAATGGTTATTCCATTTAAGTATGTTTATGTTTCAAGTTACCTTTATGTGATATGTATTCTTTATATGTGTAATATTATGGTTACAAAAGGGTAAGTAGTGATCTTTTATTTAGTTAAGAGTATTTACTACTTCATAATGGTGAAAAGTATTACTTATGTTAAAGTATTCATGGTTTAATTGTTGTTTTGAAGAACTAATAGTTTTCTTCCTTGTGCATTCCTTACTGAGCTTTTTATGATCATCCCATGTTTTTTAAAATGTTTTTCATAGTATATAATGTGGAATAGGGACATGGATGTGATCAAGGAAAGTCATGATATCTGAAACATGTAACTGGACATGACCCTTTTTTTCAAGAGTTTTTATTTTATGAAAAAAAGGAAACTGAGTAGAAGTGTCTACTTTGTAACTTTTGAGATGTAATATTTATGGCCTAATCCTCTAAAACTCTAAAACTAAAAAGATCCTCAATGTGAATTATTCATTTAATTCATGATTATGTAATGCTTTAAGGTCTGGACCTTATAGTTGGTATCAGAGGTTGATTTAGAGAACTTTCAGAGTTAGAATATTGTAAAATTCATGTCCATAAATTAATTTATGGTATGATTTAAATGATATAGAATTTAAATATTACCATGATGCTTCGCCTAAGATATTTCTATGTTCGTAATGGTATTCCGTAGAGGAAACATGGTAGCTATATTGGGACAACATCTGGAGGAAAACATCCTTCTAAATCAATATCTTGAGATGGTTGGAATTGGAAATGAACAGTTTGTTGAAGTAATGATGCAGTTTACATAAGGGATAAATGGTGTTGGTATCCATACATGAGATTGGACAGATCAACCACAGAGGAAAATTTCAGTAGTGGAGAATTTTATGAGGCAACTCCCTCAATCATTCAGAGGATCATCTGACCCTGTGCTAGGAGAAGAGTGGATTAAAAAGCTGGAGAATATTTTCGATGTCATCGGGTATTCAGAATATCAAGAGGTTAGTCTTGCTAA
This sequence comes from Viscum album, assembly GCA_963277665.1. Taxonomy (NCBI): domain Eukaryota; kingdom Viridiplantae; phylum Streptophyta; class Magnoliopsida; order Santalales; family Viscaceae; genus Viscum; species Viscum album. Next base: position 855,121,187 of record OY728155.1, on the reverse strand, counting down.
TTACTGTTTTGAGGGTGAAGATTATCAGTGGTGGTCTATGGTGAAAAATATCAGGGATAGTAAAGAGATTGATGATCTTGACTAGGATGAATTCAAAGGTATGTTTCTTGTGAAATATTTTCCTAAGGTGGTTCATATTAGGATGGAAAAATATTTCCTAGAATTGAGGCAGGAGTATGACTCAGAGGCTTCTTATGAAGAAAAGTTCACTCGACCGGCAATGTCTTCTCCAAATTTCATACGAGATATTGATAGTAAAATCAACAGTTGTTACTCAGGGTTGAAGCCAAATTATCAAAGGTCTTTAGCTTCTCACAAGTTCAAAATTTATGAAAAACATGTTTGATGTGGGAAGAAGGTAGAAATGGAGTTTTCCAATGATCAGGTGTTTTTGAAAAACAACAGAATAAAAAGTCTAGCTGGAAGGCAAAGGGAAAGAATTCATCAAAGAAGCCCGAAGGTAAGAAAACCAAAGATCCATCCTATGAGAAGTGTGGTAAAATTCATCCTGGAGAGTGTTTATCCAAGTCTAGAAAGTTCTCTCGGTGTGGTAAGTCTGGTCATATTTCTCATAACTGGAAGGAAGATGATCAAGAAGGCAATGAAAAGCCAGTGGTAATATGTTTTAAGTGTAATGAAATGGGTCATTATGAAAATGAGTGACTAACGAATAACTAAACTGAGGAAAAGTAGCCAGACTACAAGCAGAAACGGGTGGTGAAATCCTTTGCAACAACTTCAACATATGTTGGTCCATCGAATGAAGTAGTATCAGGTACACTGTTTGTTTGTTCAGATTATGCCAATGTATTGTTTGATTCAGGGTCTACACATTATTTCATTTCTGAGTAGTTTTCTATTAAATTGGGAATTCCATCTCAAGATATGAATCCTGAACTTATGGTCAAAAAACTAGGGGGAAACGTTGAGACAAAAAGAATTATATGAACCTTCCTATCCTTGTGTGTGGAAAGAATCTACCTGAAAAACTAATTTTTTTCCCTCTAGTAGAGTTTGATGTTATTTTGGGCATGGATTGGATTTCTGTTTATCATGCTAAGATTGACTGCAGAGATAAAGATGTTTCTTTTCAAAAAGATTTTTAGTTTGTGTACAAGAATGAACGCTTACTTTTTATAACATATCAGGAAGTGGAGAAACTATTAAAAGATGGAAATGAATGTTACCTTTCACATATTGTTGAAAACAAAGGAACTTTTCAGATTAATGATGTTCCAGTGGTAAATGAGAATCCTTATGTTTTTCCGAATGAGTTTCCTAGTATTATCTATGATCAAGAATTTGAATTTACTGTTGACTTAGTTCTTAATTCTAAGCCAATTTCAAGACCCCCTTATCAAAGGGCTCAAGTTGAACTTTATGAGTTAAAGAAGAAATTGAAGGAGTTATTAGATAAAGGTTTCATTCGACCTAGAACATCACCATGGGGTGCTCATGTCTTGTTTGTTAAAATAAAATGGTTCGATGAGACTTTTCATTGATTATAGAGCCTTGAAATACATAACTGTTAAGAACAAGTATACATTTCCTCATATCTGTGATTTGTTTGATCAACTCCAGGGAGATCAGTATTTTTCGAAGATTGACTTGAGTTTGGGGTACCATCATTTGAGAGTAAAATAAGCAGACATTCTGATGATCGTGTTTTGTAATAGATATGGCCATTATGAATTTGTATTTATTCCTTTTGGGTTAACTAATGCACCTTCTCTATTCATGGACCTTACAAATAGAATTTTCCATGAGTTCTTGGATAAGTTTGTAGTTGTTTTCATTGATGATATTTTGGTGTTTTATAAAAGTAAATAGGAGTATTAAAGTCATTTAAGGGTTATTTTTAAAACCTTAAAAGAAAATAAATTGTATGGGAAATTCAACAAGTGTGAGTTTTGGTTGCATCAAATTTCTTTCCTTGGTCACATTGTTTCTAAATATGGTATAACTGTTGATCCTACTAAAATAATGGTTGTTGAAGAATGACCAAGACCCACAAATATAATCGAGATTCATAGTTTTCTTGGTTTGGTAGGTTATTACCGAAGATTTGTTAATGATTTTTCACTGTTGTCCAGTCCATTGACTAAGCTAACTCGGAAGGGTGTTAAGTTTATCTGGACAAAATAATGTGATGACTGTTTTTAGGAATTGAAAAGAAGATTGGTGAATGCTCCAGTTTTGGCACTACCTTCCAGAAATGGTGAGTTTGTTATCTACAGTGATGCTTCTTTGAAAGGACTTGGTTGTGTTCTTATGAAAAATGATCGGGTAATTGCTTATGCTTCACGTCAGTTGAAAACTCATGAGTTAAATTACCCTACACATGATTTGGAATTAGCTGCTGTTGTTTTTGGCTTTAAAAATTTGGAGGCATCATTTGTATGGATTAAAGTGTGAAATATATACCGATCACAAAAGTTTAAATTATATGTTCACTCAGAAAGTATTGAACATGAGATAGAAGCTATTGCTGGAATTAATCAAGGATTACGATTGTACAATTCACTACCATCTGAGAAAAGAAAATAAAGTGGCTGATGCTTTGAGTCGAAAAAGTAATGCTTCATTCACCATGAAACATTTGGAATGAGATCATTTGGTTTTTGATTTGATGAACTTTGACATAGAAGGTTTTGGTGTAGGAAGTTATTATGTTTTGTTTCAGGTGTCAGTGATAGCATCTCCATCAGACATAATTAAACAAGCACAGAAGAAAGACAATTGGTTGCAGAAAATGGTAGAGCTTGTTTAGAAGGGTAAGTTTCATAAATTTAACATTGATAATGATTTTTATTTGAGGTTGGGGAAGAGATTATGTGTGCCTTTTTATTCATAGTTGAAGAATGAGTTATTATGTGAGGCTCATAGTTCCCCATTTTCAGTTCATCCTGGAAGTACTAAGATGTACATAGATCTGCAGGAGTATTACTGGTGGTATGGAATGAGAAGAGATATTTCTGATTTTACTGTAAAGTGTTTGACTTGTCAATAGGTTAAAGTAGAGAAACAGTTACCAAAAGGGATTCTTCAGCCTTTACCAGTGCCAGAGTGGAAATGAGAGAATATATCCATGGACTTCGTTGTGGGATTACCGAAGACACCTCAAGGTAATAATGCAATCTGGGTTATTGTGGATTGCTTGACTAAATCTGTTAATTTCCTTGCTATACGAGATACTTTTTCCATAGATCAACTTTCTCGATTGTATCTTAAAGAGATAGTCAGGTTACATGGAGTTCCCCTCTCCATTGTATCTGATCGTGATCCTAGGTTCATTTCTATCTTTTGGAAAGGCCTTCAGAAGTTTTTGGGTATTGAATAAAATTTTAGTACAACTTTTCTTCCTCAATCAGATGGCCAGTCAGAACAAATGATTCAGACCTTAGAGGATATGTTATGTGCTTTCACAATGGATTACCAGGGAAGTTGGGACCAAAATATTTCTTTGGTTGAATTTTTTTATAATAACAATTTTCATTCCAGTATACATATGGCACCATTTGATGCATTATAAGGGAAGCAGTGTTGAACTCCAGCTTTTTGGGATGAAGTAGGTGAAAGGAAGTTTATGGGACCATAATTGGTAGAAGATATGGAAGAAAAAGTTCATATGATACAGAAACACATGAGAATAGATCATAGTCAGTAGAAAAGTTATGCGGATAACCGGAAGAAGGATCTTTATTTTGAGGTAGGTGATCATGTCTTCTTCAAAGTTTCACCATGGAAAAGTGTGATGCGATTTGGTAAGAAAGGAAATCTGAGTCCAAGTTTCATTAGAACATATAAAATTATGAAGAGAGTTGGATCAGTTGCATACCAAGTGGATTTACCTTCGAGTTTATCTCAGGTACATAATGTGTTTCATGTTTCAATGTTAAGGAAGTACATGCCAGATCCATATCATGTTTTGAGTCCAGAGGTAGTTCAGCTGGAAGAGAATCTATCTTATAAGGATCAACCGGTCAAGATTCTTGACCATAGAGAGCAAGTGTTGTGGAATAATGTAATTCACTAGGTTAAGGTTCTATGGAAAAACCATATAGTTGAAGAGGCAACATGAGAATCTGAAAATGCAATGAGGGATAAATACCCCCACTTCTTCGATAAGTAAATAAATTGCAGGGATGCAATTTTCTAAATGGGGGAAGGTTGTAAAATCCCAAGTAAGTAATGAATAATATATATTTATATCTATTTCTATTTATGAATTATATTTTTTTTAGAGGCTTAAAATGAGAGTAAATCCAATCTTAGGCATAAAATACTCTAATATTTTTAAAAGATTGTTTTACCACCTTTTGATGGAAAACCATTTTTAAATCTAACTTTTGACAATTTTATAAGCTCTATTTTTCAAAATAAACTTATTTTTTAGAATTGGGACATTGCAATTTAATTTGGACAAATTTCTGGTATTTTTCTGACAATGTTCATTTTTTAATGAATACTGAAAAATACTACATTTTACTTCAATGATTCTTTTTCATCTAATTTAATTATACGGATATATTATATTTTTAATTGTTTTTAAAGTATAATTATAATATATTTTTACCATTTAATCCAATGGTTTTCATTATAATTAATTTCACTTTGAAATTGGACATAAACAATTATCAATCATTTGATAGATATTGTTTCTTAAAAAAACACTTTTGTTTTGACAATGAGAATTATTTTTAAATTAATTACTGAAATTTCTGTGTTTGTAATTTGGTAAAATGGATTCCGTATTTGGAATCAGAAGGTCCAAATTATGAAATTAATACTCTTTAGTTTTTGGACATTATGAATAGTAACGACATCAATTATCTTTAATTATCCTGATTAATTAGTAATCAGGTGGCTAAGGGTAATAAAATAATATCATAATAACATAAAACAACCCCAACATGTGTCCAAATCCTTTTGGTTATGTCATGGACGAATATGGGATGCGTTGTGCCAACTTAGGGACCCCAAAAGATACTTTTGTGTGATAGTGACCTTTTATCATATTATTTTTTAAAGAAAGGAAAATATAACCAAACTATGTAACACCTAAGTAAAACAATTTAATTTTGTTTACATGAATTATCTCTTAGACTATAAATATTCATTAGAAAGTTAAAATGATTTCTTATTTCATGGTATTTTGTTTATAATTTTTAGAGATTAGATAAATAAATTTATTTATGACACCATGATGATGCAGTGATTACCTCATTAATGAATGATTTAAATAAAATGATAGGATAAGGTAAAATTTAAGACATAAACTTGTATAAAAACTATTGGATGGGTTTATTTCTAACACTTATCACCTTATCCTTAAAATATATCATTTTGGGACCTTTAAAATCCGAAAAAATCATTTTATAATAAAGTAACATTTCAAGACTTTCCAACAGTGACCCTCCTCCCTCTTATAAAAGGCCCCCACTTCTACCCCCTTACCCACACCTCTCAAGCCCTTGGATCGTCCAAATATTGATCATATTATCTCTCCACATCCTTATTTTAATCCTAGAAGCCTCAATTTGGGCAGAAGTCTTCCCAAGTAAGCCTTTGGTTCAAATCAAAAAGAGTTACCTGATTTAGAGGTAATGTATTCTCTCGAGTTTCTTCCTTTTATTTTCCTTATTCACTCACCACTATCTTCTTATTATTTGATCTCATAATGACACTAGTATCCTCAATATACTGGGATGTTTTTATGAAATGTATTCTACCAAAACTTACACACACATCCATCTAATGGTTAATGAACGTACTGTTTCTGTGGGTGGCGAATTACTGCCTCACGAAACGATGATTGTACAGTATTATTTTAACACCTTTCATGGTGTCCATTAAAATGTGACTCTATTTATATATGATATATATTATGTTTATTTTTTCTTTATGATTCTGTATTTTTTTATATATATAAAACCTTTATGGTTTCCATTACGAGTAAACACGATAATTTATTTTGAGGAAGTGCGGACTACCGCCCCCTCAAAGTGATATGACTCGTTCATACCATATGTGGTACGTATAAAGGATATGTTTAATGATATTATATATGATACAATACTAGAATTATAATACTACTATGTATCATTATGTTTTAATTCCATTAAACATGAAGTAGAAATGGAAGTAGGGTTCATGCATACATACGACTAACCGTCTCCATGAATGGTGCATTTAATTTCTTACCTCTAAATGTTATGTACTATTATAAATACATGTATATGATGGATATATATAATATATAAGATATCTAAATCGTGAATATCATTCTGGATATAATGAACCTTTGACCACATGAACATCATGTAATTATAAGAAGTCCAATTCTGACTGAAGTACCAAATGTCAACAAAATGAAAATTATTATCTTAAATGATTACATAATGTTTATAACATGGAAATAAGTGATATAAAAGGAATAATAAACTTAAAAAAGGTTCTTAATCAAGTATAAATTAACTTTATTTTATTATTCAGGAGATTAAAGAACCATCGAGTCAAGTCGGACACGTGGTAAGGGACTTCATCTCAATCTCCTTTCACCGAGGCATATTTTGTTTTAATACAAGACTTTATTTTATATGCTGTATAAACACATTTTAATTTTCATTTCATTCAAAGGGAATATTTTTCTATGACGTGTTTTACTAAACGACAAAAAGGAATGTTTCTTTTAACGTACGCGGTGACAACGACCTTTCCACCGCTGTGATGTTTTTAAAAGAAAAAAAATACCATATACTCTATTATGTATTTTGTTATTGAAAATGGTTTTGATAATGGATTTTTTATAAAAATATATTTAATTGATATATTGTGATTGAAATGTGGAAATGTTTTCTTTCCTTTATATTTGTTTCATATCTTATGATTTTATAATGGTACTTGGACATTTGACGGGTGGTTATGTGATAAACCAAATGACGGGTGGTGTCGTGAATACCAGGACGAGTGGTTACGTTATAACCTCCAATGCATCAGGTATGGAAGTCAGTTATATGACTATTCCATTTAGTGACAAGTGTGAAAGTCGACCGAATGGTTATTCCATTAAAGTATGTTTATGTTCCAAGTTACCTTTCAATAATATGTGTTCTTTATATGGGTAATCTTTTGGTTAAAAAAGTGTAAGTAGTGATCTTTTATTTAGTGAAGAGTATTTACTACTTCATAAAGGTGAAAAGTATTATTTATGTTAAAGTATTCAAGGTTTACTTATTATTTTGAAAAACTAATAGTTTCCTTCTTTTTGTATTCCTTACTGATATTTTTATTCTCATCCCAAGTTTTTGAAATGTTTTTCACAGAACATAAAGTGGAATAGGGTCAAGGATGAGATCAAGGAAAGTCATGCTGTAAAAAACATGGAACTGGACATGAATCTATTTTTTCAAGAGTTTTTATTTTATGAAAAAATAGAAACTGAGTATAAGTATCTACTTTGTAACTTTTGATATGTAATTGTTATGGCCAAATTCTCTAAAACTCTAAACCTGCAAAAGATCGTCAATGTGAATTATTCATTTAAATCAAGATTATGTAATGTTTTAAGGTCAGGTCCAAATATTCCAAATGGTCCCAAAGTCGACCCTTGGATGGTTAAGGTTTAGATATACTCGACCAATATGTTTTGGTCAAGTTTTTGGCCTTTTAATGTGTATTATTAATTTAATAATTACTATATAATGGATTTTTCATTAAGTATATAATTTTTTCATCATTAATGTATAAGCCAATAAGGTAAATAAATGTTTCTTAAAAACTACAGATAAATTACCATAATAAATAAAATCATTTTATCTTTCAAATTAGTATTTATAATCTTATTTATATTCTATATTACCTTATATTAAAAATAATTTAATTATTCAAGTCTGAGTGAGACATATTTCACTTTCCTTTAAATCAAATAAGTTGAAGGTCTTAATCACATACAAGTGGGTTATAAAAGATACCATTTCGACCCAAGTATATTTTTGGAAGAAATATAATTATCCAATTATATTAAGAAAAGTTTTAGGGTAATTTTATAATATTATTTTTACCCATAATTACCTAATTTTCCTTTAACTGTGGTAAATAAAATTTACCGTAGTTAATATTCATAATGCCTAAAAATATAATTTATATATTTAAAGAATTTGAAACTCTTGATTCCTAATATGGAATCCATTTTTACTAATTAAAAAACATAAGATGTAGTAATTAATTTAAAATTAATCCCATTGTCCAAAAAAACAGGTTTTAATTAAAACATTGCAAAAGATTGAAATGTTTTTACCTATGATTTCAATGTAAAATCAATGATAATGAAATAAATTATATTAAATGGTAAAAATATATTCTATTTATACTTTAAAACCATTCAATATTATGATTTAACCATATAAAGTATCTTGATGAAAAAGTTGTTTTTAATTAAAATTTAGCTTATCTTTACTATTCATAAAAATATGAAAGTTAATAGAAAAATTTTAAAAAATATCCAAAGTAAATTATTATATTATTATTGCAATGAATAATTTTATTTTGTCAAATTGAACTTATAAACGTGTAGGAAAACTAGATTTAAAGTGGGTGCGCCATCAAAAGGCCGCAAAACTGCATTTTTTATAATATACTTATTTTACCCGAAAAATTTATTTTTTTTCTCATACCATGTTCTAAAATATGTGTAAGATGAATGATAATGTTATAAAATTAAAAATGTAGTTAATACTATTCATAATGTCTATTTCATAATAATATTATAACAATATATCATTGTTCAGTGAAACTCTGCATTGCGTACAACACATGCTATTGAGGAAGGTCACTCTTGCGTGCAACACAAGACAATAATAGTGTTGCGTATACTACAAGATAATATGGTGTTGCGTATAGAAAAAGATAATATTGGTGTAGCATACAACAGAAGACATCAATGAAATTCAAAAGAATATTTCTCATTAAATCTCGAGGTGTTACAATAGTCTTATCTCTGTGGATTATAATTTAGAGTTAAAGCTGCCAGATTTACATTACCATATTTCTAATGGGAGTAATATTCAGAAAAATTATATGTATGAGAATACCCATCCCTTATGGGAGGTATATTAAATGGAGGGACACTCAATTTGAGAATTTAGGATAGTGAACATGTTCATGAAAGCTACCCCTTGAGTAATGTATTGGATATAGGTTAGTTGAAATCACAAGAAAGAATTGGTTTTAGAGTAGGGGAATCCTATAAATGGATAGTGGGGCACCTTGGATTCATCCATTAAATAGATAACATGAAGAATGAATAGACAGTATATAGGTTTTTTGTGGTGAATGAAGAGGAAAATGAAACAACACCTCTTGTACTCATAAAGGGTAAGTGGAGATGTGTCTCATATTGATGATCATAGCATAAAACATTTGATTTTAAAGGGAATAAAATAACTTATTATACTATTGATAAATGTATCAATTAAATATTTTGAGTCTCATTTAGCTTCTCACATTAAAATTTCTAATGGGAATTCAGTTATGCAAGATCAGTATAGTGATTCCACTAAAGGTGTTGTTATAGTCATTACCTCACATGGAAAGACTAACCTAAATGAGAGAAACCATAAAATTGATAACAAATATATTGGTTCACAATACACTATTTTAGTCAATGACTATCTTTATAGTGAAAATAAATAATATCATAATCTTATTGTATACACACACCTACCAGTTTTCTCTCCTATAAGTATCGAGTTGAAATATTGCACACAACTACCTATGGACTATATTTATAGATCTCACGATTTCGATTTTTTCCTTAAAACACATTATTATTAATACATAGAATATTGGGATAGATTATTATGGTATTATTTTAATGAAATCACATCCTCATGATGGCCCATATCAAACCCATTTACCGAAAGATGAAAGGAAGCACTTGATCAAGGAGTCAATTCTTATATTATTCAAAGTAATTTTGTTGTGTATTTTACCCAATTGAATGATGTCGGGAACTATAGTAGTAATAAAATCCCAGAATATAAATATGGGAATTTTGATGTCCTCTTGGTGCCTATTTTGATAAAGGATGGAGGTCCCAAGAAATATATTCGAAAAAATATAATAGTAGACAATGAAGAATGGATATCTGAACTCAAATTTAATTGATTATGAATATAATATTTTCGAACAGTTTGGGGGTTGAAAACCTTTAAATATGTTTCAATCTTATTATCTTTATTCAAAATAATGTACTTGAAATATTTTATTTCCCAAAACCCAATAGTTTTTTTCTTTCATAGAATCCCTCTCTTGAATGAACAACATATCTTATTCTTAGAAAAAATGAGTTAACATCTGATGTTAAAATAATTTTGGTTCTAACACATCTGAATATATTGGGGAAATAAATTTATAGCTACCGTGAAATGATGGTTACATGGAACTAAAAAATTTAAATAAATCAAATATAGTATTATTTAATCTATTCCAATATCATATATCATTATTATAGAGTATTATACCAGGTGATCCATTCTTTTTAGGAAATTTCAGTGGACCATGGAGTCTTCTATGGGATTTCAACACAATTATTAATTCTGATGAAAATATATTTGTTTTTGAATACTCCACTTCATCTAATAAATTAAGATATCGTGTTATGTATAAATATCTAATTAAGGTAAATCTTATTAGAGGCAGATATTCTTGGATTAGGAAGTGCATTAATAAGATAGTTTTCTAATAATCAGGACAGAACCCTTATCAATGAAGTATTTTTGGAAATTTGTATTTACATTTCATTCTTCACGTAGGGAGAATAAAATTTGACTAACATCCTCTCTTATTAAGATTTGTTTCTAGATACACAAACCCAACATTACCTTTCTAATATAATAATTCTAGGGATGTGTACCAAGATTGGGGAAATATTTTTTGTGATACATGGGAATTTATTTATTATAATGATGATTAATTGAATTATGTTTCTATGATCTTATTAGTTATAATGAAAAATAATGATTTGGGAAGGGAAAATAGAATTTATAATTATACATATGTTTTTTTCTCTTGATTACTCCCATAAAATTATTCAAGAATTAAACACTCATCATGAGTTATATTATGACCACAAGCATGAAGTTGAGGTCTATATCATGCTTTCCATCTCTTAGATCTTATAGAGGATATCCAAAAAATAATCACTCAAATATGAATGTCATAGTGATTAGGATATAAAATAAAAAATCAATAATTCAATTCAAAATTCTAGAATGGTTATAAAAATCATATTCGTAATCAATGGATATATTTTTTTGATAATAGGGAACCCCTTCACGATTATGTCCTACCCTGTAAAATGAATCACACTAATGGTCCTAACACTAATTCTGGTTTTCTAGAAGCTTTATTCATATGATAGGGAGTCAAAATTATAATGATATTTCTACCTCTATTTCTAATGTTTTTTAGATAAAATGAATATTCTTTGATCTTAATGTCAGGATTTACCCAATCTCTAATCACTTCCATAATATTTTTTTCCACACATGGGAAAATATAACACCTTATATATTCAGGTTATTTTTCCATATACTTAGATGTGACCAACTACCATAGAGTATTAATGCTCAATTCGTTTCTTATATTCTAAATGTTATCAATAAAAAAAATACATCTATTAAGGAAAATTGTTCTTGTTAAAAATATTTAAATTTATTAGTAAAATTTTTTATAACTGAATTTCAAGATTATCTAATAAGATTGTCTCCATGAATCAGTTAGGTTTTATTAAAGAAATAACCTTCTAAGATTTATCAATTACTACTTATTAATGTGTTAATATTATTAAGTGGTATTGTATAGGTGGGAACATTTATTTTAGTCATGAATAAAAAATTTCCATTGACACAATGTGTTGGGTATTGACTTTCAAGGTTATATAGAATTGTCCCTTTCATGGAACTTTTGAAAATTGAGATAAAATTATTTTGGCATCAGCTTATATTTAATATTGATTAATGGATCTCAAGAGGGGTAATTCATCTGGGCAATAGTGGGGATGAAGGGTAACCCCATTTAGGCAATTATATTATCCATTACAGAGGATTAATTATGCCTTCATTTTCATAATATGATTACACATAGAATAATGAGGTCCATTAAAGCTGCAAAATTTCTCATTATTAAATACCATTTATTATATTATAAGGATATATTTATTTTTACCCTTGGGGATAAGAGTATTGTCATTTATTTAAAATATTAAATCATACATTATTAAAGGGTTTGAGGTTATGAAATTATATTGAGTAAATACTTAGTTTATTTTTGGATGATATGTATGTTACCATGAATATTGACATCACCATTGACCTAGGAACTAGACAACATGTATTCATATTCATAGACCTTGGAGATAAAATTTGTTTAAAGGGACATTGAACCTCAAAAATCATTAATATTATGGGTAAAATTCAAATTCCTCTGTCCTCGTTGAAGGAAAGTTCCCTTTGAATATCTGGTAGGGTCTTTCTTGGGAAACAAAGTATCTTCTAAAAAATTTCGTAGTCTTTCCTGGTATCAAAATTACCAACAATATTGAGACAGATCATTAATACAATAATCAAAAAATATTATAGAGTTGGATAATTATTGAGTGAAGAATATTTACCATTACTTGGAAAAAATTCCCCATGATTATTTATCTTAGAGGGCCTAAAATTGATAATCATACCAATTTTATCTAATCTCTATTGTAAAAATACATGTGGAGTATGATCAATGAAAAATCAAGAACTATTACTTTTTTAGATCCAAATTTTAAAACATTTTAAGTGATTAAAACATTAGTAAAATGGATTTTTCTTTTTCGCTAGCACTCAAAGGATCCCTCTATAGAATTACCTCTCAAGGAAACAAACAATATAATTGAAACTTTTATACAAAATTTTATTTTGATAATTGGATAAGAAATATCTTGCTAGATATTCTATAAAAATTTGATCTGATAATGGAAAATAATACCATTATCATATATAATTGGATTCCTCATATATTGAACATCCATATATGGATGATGAGGTGATTATCATCACTATCATCATTAATCAGGATGATCTTCTAATCAATGAAGAAGTATTAAATGGGATATTCGACTCAAAGATATTTTATCACAATACAATTGAGGTCATAAATCAATCATGGAACAAAAGGGAGAATAAATTACGAATTACTCCATACAGATTCATGATTATATTTATAAATGACCACTCTGATTTTTTCATTATCTTCTTTATACAAGGTGTCTGTATAATTTTCTATTCCATATGTGTCTTATTCAATAAACATAGGGAGGATATAATTAATATTTTTTTAGAATTTATACCATCTCACAATTATTGAACCTTAGATTTTTTATTTTCAAAATGCAGCAACTTTTAAAAAATCTTTATAGGTGAATCAAAGATATTTTCCTCAAATTTATCATTCACCGTAGTTCTTCTAACCTGTTTCATGAATCCTATGCTAAAAATACTGAAATAATCTATAATTTTCCAAATAAATCGTTTTGTGATTAGTAAAATTATAACATGAAGTATATTTAGGTGAAAATAATGGAGATAGTGAAGAATCCCAACACTCTACATCATGTTCGATGTAAAAAATCAATGCTTGACATATCTATTCAAAAACATCTTATCGTAGTAATATTTTTTCCTCCACATTTTTTAAATCCTATAATAATATTGAATTAAAAATTTATTGGATAGATAAAATGTAATTTTGATAGGGAATCCAGTAAAAAAACCAAGATTGTCAATCATTGAATTAGTCTTCATTGATAACAATTGTGATATCACATGATGTATTTATGGACCCATTGCAGTTGAATTTTCTTTGGAGGATAAAATTATTGTTTTGACTAATATGGATGATGTCAAAATACCAAGAGGATATATTCTAACTTATCTTGAGTGTGATTCTTATATCATATTACAGGTTGTGAGAATTGGCCCATGACATCAATTAACGAAACTCTTTACCCAGTGGACGAGATTGTTAGATCTACTCTCATACAAGAGATACATTGTCACACATGAAATGTAGGAAGATAAATATTTTTCTAATATAATTTTAAAAAAAGGATAACTGGGGATAATATCATTTATTCTAATTTCTTACCTAATGTGATCATTCTCCTTTTGCAAGTAGATCATTAAAAACCACCATACATTAGAAATCTATAGAATTAGTTATTCATAATATTTGAGAATTTTCCATTGGGTTATGATTTCATCATTTCAATTAATTATATAAAATGTTAAAAACATATATGTGCATTTTTCTATAGTCACATCATTAGAGGCTACCATAAAATTTTTAAATCAGAAAAATTGGAGGAATTTCCTTAATAAATCCATATAAGTGAAAATAGAACCACCAAATTCTATTTTTTGATGTACAATAACCCTAATTAATGAATACAAAAAATTCCATAATTAAATTATGGTCTAATAAATATAATAACATATAAAAATATAATTCATTTGACTATAACTCAATCACAAAACCCAAGATATAGCAATATACTATTTTATTGTAATATATTCCCTATAAAAATATAAAAATATAATATTTATATATATATATATATAGTTAGAGATATAGGATTTTTGTTAATACATGTATACTCAAGAGGATCCATCCAAAACTCTATAATGAAAATTTGGAAGAAGTATATTAAATCCAATAGAAAAAACTGACTTAATAAATATACTAAATTATCTACAACCTAGCCTCGATATGGCTCACACACCTAATACAAATAAAATATATTAATATAATGTCATCATATTATATAATAAGTTACAAAAATCAAACTTCATTACTAAATTTATCACCCTAATGAAGTAGTATCTTATATCTTATTTCTCCCATATATTCCATGTTAACCTAACTGCATAAAACCATATTGAATAATAAAGAACGAAACTCTAGGAGAAACATTTCAAACCCAAATCATAAAGAGGGATTGGATTTCAGAATCTTCTCCTCTTCAATGATGCACTATTATCCAAATAATAATGGTTCATTTTTAACTGTCCATCATCTCTTTGTGCACGAGTTCTCTGAGCTAAGTACTTTCCCCACACGGACTTCCATGCTTCCTCTCTTGGTCCCCATCCTAGCTTCCTCTGGAGAAGCATTTGGGGGGATAAAAATATCTTGGAAAAAGGACTGGGCTGGAGGATTGGGTCCAGCTCCTCTATCAATATCTGGACTGATCTATGGCTGATTGATAAGGATGGTATGCGAGCTACATCCCCCGTCCAACCAGGTCTTGAAGATTCCACTGTCAGCTGCCTTCTTTCCGACCAGGGGCAGGGGTGGTGTTTGGAAAAGATCCCTAATTGGTTTAAAGAAATGGATAAAAGAATTATCTTAAGAATTCTCTAGGTCCCTGATGTAGGCCCCGACCATATTTTCTGGATTAATGACATCTCAGGTGAATACATGGTGAGATCCGGCTACAGACTGGCTCTTGGAAATCACCCAGTCGGCTGAGATGGGGGACTATAGAAGTCAATTTGGACGCTCAACGTTCCCCCTAAAATACGCCAATTTTGGTGGCAGGTTTGCATGGGTACACTCCCAACCATGATCATTCTCGCTTACCAATGTATGAACACAACTGCTTTTTTCCCTTTCTGCCTGAACATTCCATAAACTCCTTTGCACACCATTATTCAATGCCTGGGAGCTAAGGAAATATGAAATAAATGGGGCATGGCTTCTGCCGCTTCATTGGAATTGGCCTCTGACCTTCTCGATCTTATGAAAATGTGGTGGTCCTATCTATCCTTGGCTTGTTCAGGTTATCTTTCCACTTTGGCCTGGATTATTTGGGTCCAGCATAACGATGATGTTTTTCATCAAGCTCAAAACCTGATGAATTTTGGATTGAATGGGCCACTTCTTGGATTGAGGGATGGAAAGACCACAATGGAAATTGTATTCCAGGTGATAACCCCTCCTATCCATCCCATTGGAATCCCCAAATGGAAGTGACTCTTAAGATTTATGTGGACACGTCTCTTCTAAAGGATGGGCTTGTTGCCCTCAGCCTCTTGGCCCAAAATCATCTGGAAAAAATATTTGCTGTAAAATATGAACCACATATGGCATTTTGAGAACCTGCAGATGCAGAGGCCATGGTTATCCTTGCTGGTATGATTCTCTCCTTGGAATGTGGATGGGGTGATATCATTATTGAGTCTGACTGCCTTATCGTAATCGATGCTATTAACCACAACGATGGTGGGTTCCAGTCATTTGGCATCATAGTCAAGATAATTCTATCACTTTGAAAATGCTTCTATTTATACACCTTCTCTTTTACAAAAAGAGAAGGAAACAACGCGGCCCATCATCTAGTGGCCTCAGGCCCATTCGATTCCAACCAGCTCTGGTTAGACAATTTCCCTTCATGGATTTGGACATGTACTTCTGATGATCTTCGTTATTAATGATTTCTATTTTAATCAAAAACAAAACACCATTTCCATATCCACATAACACTTACCACTTCCCAATAACAATAATATATGAATTAAATATCCCCAATTTATCTAGAACCTCATAAGGATATGTTACGCAATCGTGCACATTAACCAAATTTTCTTTTCATTCTATATACACCCCACTACACATAATCCCCACCATTACAACATCACCCTCAGAGAATATCATAACCATATGACATCATAATCCATATTAAATGTATAATAAAGAGACATGGGATGTGTAAATATTCATAAATCCATGTACACTTTCTCTTAGATTATGGAGGATCACTAGGAACTCCAATAATCAAATGGGAATATTTTTTCTTATTATATTCAGGTGGATGTGGATAAAATATATATATATACATATATATTACCACATAATCCAAACCTATGAATAAAAAAGGTGACCAACAACATTAAAATCTTTATTTCCACCTATCACCAACAATCCCAGTAACCCTTTTTCAGGATAAAAACACCAATCATCCACCATATCAAAAAATTCCATTTTATCACCTATTATAAAGTATACATTTATTTTAATTATTAGAAAAATTATAGTTATTATTACATATTTAAATCCTAAAAATACTTTATTATGAATACATTACTTATGTCCACATGTTAGATGTATAATAACCATAGTTTATCCATTACCACCAATTAAATTGTTAATTACATATCCTTATTCTAATCATCACATATTATTCTAATAATTTATTAATTTATGATGTAATATTCTATATTCTATGAAACTAGACCAAATTATTACATTATACACTATATATTAGAATAAAAACAATTTTACAAAACCATATAAATAACATCCACCAAAATATTCTAATCACACATAACCTCCTCTATTATGTTGGTAATTTTTTTTCAAAAAAGTTACACAACTAGAACCACATAAAATTACGGCAATTAAACAATAACATCAAGTAATAAAAATTTCAGATTAATATTCTTTCATTCCATTACTATACTTATTTTAAATATAAAACTAAAACAATATTTCAAAAAATCAATATCAACAGAATGTATACCAGTGTGGAAGTCAAAAATCATCTATCATTAATAAAAAAAAATTCAATAATGATTGAAAATAATTAAAGCATGATCAATAATAACTGAATACATTTTATTTAATTTTATTATAATTTTTATTAATTTTTTTATTTTACGTTTATATCATTGTAATAAAACAACAAAATCATCATTATTAGAAAAATTATATTATATAAAAATAATTTTTATTGAATACATTACCATTTCTAAAAAATAAAAAATTATTGTAAAATATTAAGAAGGAAATTGTGTTAAAATTCTATCAAGCATATTAGAATATAAAAACAAAAATGCTCACCAATTTTATATAAATACCACAAGAAAAAAAATAAAAAACATTTAAACCTATACCAAAATGTATGGATATATAAAAAAACAAGTAACATGAAGAAAATGATCAAATGTTTCCTTAGATCGAAATGGACTCATCAGTAGAAGTCAAGGGCTAAGATCCAATGAAGGAAGACTAATGTCAAAAAATAATAAAAAATATATTCTTTAATTATTATAATTTTGAATGAATTGATGATAATTGTTTTCAGAACTAGAATTTTAATTTATAATATAAGAATACATGATCATAATGAAATGAGGGTCTCGGGACACAATGACAGACATATCTGAAAATCATGGGGTGAATTTGCAAATCAATGGGAGTTAAATCCATTCAAAATTATACTTAAAACTTGAAGATCATAGTATAATATGGTTTTTCATGCCAAAATTCTTGTATACCCATATATCATAGAACAATCCACCTGATATCATGTGACCCATGATATTTCTCAAACTAAAAAAGCAATAACCATGGACCACATAACACAATTATTTTGAATATATTAAAAAATATCATAGAAAATCCCCATATTTCAATATAACTCCTCCATTCCATAATACAAAAGTCCATTAAGCCTCATGAAATCCACACTAAATAATGGAACACTAATATATCATGACTTAATAATAAAAACATAATTAAAAACCTCACATGTTAACTTCTATAGTCAATTCACAATACACTTGATTTGAATTACTCTCATATATTATCAAATATTCCACAGTGAAACATTAATGTTCAAATTAGGATCCATACCTTGAGATAAAATTTTTTAAAAAATCACATCCCACTTTACTCTTACCTCCAAACATCATCCTATCAACATAAACACATTTGAAATTAAAATTATAGAAATAAAAGATAATTTAGACACTACCTGAATACACTTATCATCAAGGAAGGATCAACTTTAAAATAAGTTAAAAATAGTGAAGAATATTTCAAACATCATTTCTACCATTTATCTATAATCATTGTGGTTGGGTATCTCTCATCACGGACCTAAAATAATAACTTTTCTTTAACATTAATCTAAACAGTATGATTTGATATTTTCAGGTATAATAGATTAAAAATCATTAGTGAAATAGCTAAAAGACATAAATATATATAAAAATATTATAAATAAACATCATTTTATATTAAATAAATAAATGAATAATAATTTTCCTTGAGTATAACATATCTCTACATAAAATAGAACACTTTTATAAAGTGAACTATCATAGCCTTTTACACCTATGTCATGAAGAAATAATATTAACTTATGATAATTAATTAATTACAATATTATAAAAAAAATAGTTTATAAATGTACAAAATAGTACCCTATTTAGATTCATTAAAGAATTTATTTAGCAAATTTTTAAACTCATGGCCCTATAGTTTTAACTGTCTTGGAATTTCCTTGACCAAATACTCTATATATAAAATATCAATTATATTTTAATATAATATTATTTTTTAATATCATTTGAATAGGGGTAGAATTATATTATGAAAAAATTGGTATGAAGGATCTCTTAAAAATAAATGTAATTTAATTTTTAACTATTTAATAATTTCATTATAATTTTTTAAATTTAGAATAATATCAAATAATATTTTTTGGGAAGTTGTAGACTAAATTCAACGAATAAAAAATAGAAAATAGGTCAAGGTATTATCTATAATCATATCCCAATATGTAATATTATCCTTGATATCACAAGAACCAAAATATATAGCTGGGTAATTTTTTTGAAAAATAGATGTTGGATTTATTTCAATTTATTTTATCATTCATAATTTTTTGGGATCTCAAGAATCTATTAAAATGTTTTTAGGGTAAAAGTAAAATTTTTACAGTAGGTGTGATCAATGTAACAAATCCAAAACTAGGTTTCTAATGGTGGAACAACTATTTTACTCATTTTTCATACATGTACTGTATGTGAGATAGTTTTAAAACAATGTTACTCACTTTTATGTTACTACTATCCCATTTTTCAACACCAACACAGTTATAAATCCATGTTGAAACCATCCTTCAAAGGTAAAAACCCATATAACTATTAATAATTCCTATGTAATAATTAATAATCCTAATTAAATATTTAAATTCTTCAAAAAAAACTCTAATGTCATTATATTCAAAAATATTATTAAATATTATATTCAATATAATAAGACAATAACTTTTATTTGTAGGGTTTTATTCACCACTCTATACACCACTTTAATATACCACTTATATCAATTCCTCAAACTAGTAAAGAATTACAGAATATGTGAAACAAATCATATATATATATATTACTACTATATTATACAATTTCATAAATAATATCCAATATTTTCACAACAATATTGAATAAAGGGGACACATAAAATTACTAATCACCAAAAAATAAACTATAATTATTTATTTGAATTGAATTTAAAATTCAAATGTATATTTCATACATATGGTTATTTTGGAACATTTTTGACTTCCATCATAGTATACATCACATATTAGATATTTTATAAAAAATAGAAGGACCAGGAATTAACTTACACATATCATTAACCTCCAAAAAAATAAAAAATTCTTACCATGAATGATTTTATGATTAATTTCAAGTAAAATTAACCAAAATAACTATAACAACATAATCTAATCACTATCAGTGCCATCCAATTAAAATATCATCTCACAAATAAATTCAAGAAAAACATCACATTTCTAACTCATTATCATCCATTTTATTGAATATCATGTCAAAATTAAAAAAACATTTAACACTTCCAATATTCTAATCAAATAAATCTCTACAATCCCATTTAGGAATACACGCCTTAAATTGATGAAACCAATTATATTAAAACATAAAAGGGTTACATATCAACTGAATCATAATAAATTCAATAAATAATTCATTAAAATGAATTTTTAATCAAGTTATATCATTTATAAATTATTGTTACCAATGACAACAAAATATATTTGATTCAAAACAAATGGTAAATTACTAGTTTTTGAGGCCC
The DNA here is from genome assembly GCA_963277665.1 of Viscum album. Lineage (NCBI taxonomy): Eukaryota > Viridiplantae > Streptophyta > Magnoliopsida > Santalales > Viscaceae > Viscum > Viscum album. The sequence continues at coordinate 855,100,202 of OY728155.1, read as the reverse complement.
TAGTTAAAAGATAAAAAAAATTCACTAAAATAAGGTGGATTAGAGATTTTTTTATCATTTACTATTTAATGAACCATTTGATATTTTTTTACTTGATTAAACTAAATTATATAGGGTTTAACCTATTTTATGTTACTAGAGACTAACTCTATAGGCCTAAAAGAATCATTCATATATTTGATAGAACAAATATGAATAGATAAATCCTTTTCCTGACATAGAGGAAAACATGGATACACGACTCACAAAGAGAATATAATGATAAAAAAATGAATATGATGACCTTAAACTCATTTCAATTATGAATTTAGGATTTTGTAAGTACTATGAAACGCATATAAAATGAACATGAAGTGAACCAAAATCAATGATATTCTCAGTTCACTTATTATGAATAAAATATTATCCTTTAAATGAGCATCTAATTCTATATTCTTTAACTTAAGAACATCATGTTCGTAAATTTAAAAAAACATGAACATACTCATAATATTTAGGAATAATAAAAATATAATTATTGTTTTCTTAATATAGAATCACTAATATATAATTGATGAAATAATCATTCAAATATTGATGATTGGATCCCATAAATCAAGAATATTCTTTTATAATATCAATACCATTTTTTATTTGGAGTAAGATCTATCTGAATCATCCCAAATGATTGATAGTGTTGTAATTAAATATTATATAAAAAATATAATATATATATATACACACATTTTAAAAGTAACTATGCGATGACATCCATTACGATATAATGATAGCAGTTAAAAACTATTAAAATTAGATATTTGAATTATATATTCTATTATAAATTCACTACACCATAACCACTCCATTACTGAGTAATAAAATATTCACCACTATTAATTTTTATAAATAATTTCTTAATAATTTATATTAATTAATGATCCTAGATCATTAATTTATTATAGGTATTCATTGAGGAGTTATACCAAGACATAATGAACACTTTATAATCATTATAAAATCACATCCTCAAATATTATACATTTATATATTAGTGTAACATTGATAATTATTACTATAAAAATATTTCTTATCATTGCGTCACGACACACATATCTTTATGATCATCCTAATAATCATCATATATATCCATACATCCTGAATTAGTAATAAAATATTTCATTATGATATTTAACTAAATTGTTTATACTATAAATATATAGAAATATTATGATGTGACATATATCATCACATATTTATTTCTTATAATTCTCTAAAACATCATAATATATTTCTTAACATTAATTTATCACACCTTTATATGGTTAAATCAATGATGTCAATTGACCAATTTGACTATTTGAACCATTTATTGAGTGTTAAAAAAACCAACATAATTACAGAAAATGAATTTAATCCCCCTAAAAAATAATTGATTATAATATTTTTCATTTAGACACAAAATCAACAAACATGAAGTGAAATGGATTTTAAAAACATCCCATTAATGTTTTTTAGTAACTAATGAACCAGTACTCTATATTTCATTAAATTTATCTTTATCTAATGAAATGAATGGTAGTGAATATTTTCTATTTATATAAAAATTAAATTATTAAAAGGTAAAAAATGATCATAAAATGAAACTCATAATATATTAAAAACAGAATAAAATAATTACCCATTTTTTATTCTTATAAATTATATTTTAAATAGTCAATTGAAATATTACAACAGTGAATTAAATGTTTAAATAACTATAAATAAATAATATTCTCAATGTTATCAAAATAATTAATGTTTTCTATATACCATATTATTTAACAAAGTAATACAAATTAATTTTTAATTGATTCATTATAATTGTTACTAAAATACTTGTAAAAAAATATTGTAAGAACTCAAAATTCATTTTTTTACGAATTTTATTTCATAAATAAAAAAACACATGAAATTATATTTTTATAAATAAATACATTATAAAATAATAGTTTTATATGAAAACATCCATGTGAATGATAAAATCCTAGAATTCCCTTTTAAATATATATCCTTTAATATATTTTACAATTGTTATATAAAATCATGTTACCTTTAAATCATTTATATTATATCATCATTTGAAAACGTAATCCAATTTAAATTAAATAATGGGATGATACACAAAACATATACATGTAATACATGATGTTAGACACCCCTCATCTACTACAATGATTGAAAATAATTAATTAATAAATTGTTTTGTTGCACAGTAACAACATTCTTATTTATTGAATTTATATTTACCTTCAAGATTTTGTATCCAATCAATTGAAATATAATTTTAATTTTTTTTCCAATATTCATTGATATAGAGTTTTGAAATTGTTTCATTTTTAGGTCAATAATACTATATTTATAAAAAAATATTAAAAAAATAAAACATAACCACCAATTCGATGATATTAAATAGTGTCCCCATCTATATACACAAATTAGTTATTTGAAACATTGAAACATACTATACTACTATAGTACTCAAAGTCACATGTTTTTTCATAAATATCTTCTGGGATATAAAATTTTCTTCTATGAATAAAAATTCAACTGATTTTATCTTTCAATCATAAACACAACCATCTGAATTAGAATTAGAAAGTCAAAGAATATCAAGATTTACATTACAATTATCTTTTATCCTGAAACAAATAAACAATCTTATATAAAATAATATTCTCATTTTCAAAATGATATTCCTTTTGTTTAATTTAATATTTATCACATAATTCTATATAATAGATGTTGTATAATAATTAATCATACAAATATATATAACATTGAAGAATTTTTCATAAAAAATCATTATTCACTAAATTTATTTTCATCTAAGATATATCCACCATAGAATGTTCTAAAGATTTTGAAATAAAGGATTTATAAATAGAATAAATAATTGTAATGAGTTTGTTTTATGAAAATTCCATTTAAAAATAGGACTAAATCCAATTTGTTTTCTGAATTTTTGTGACAAAAATCACATTGGTAACATGTTCTATTTGATTAATATCCCAAAAATATTCCTTAAAAAATATGATACATAAGTTGATTATTTTTTTTATATTCACCTTGATAATTCATGAAATTCTATATATGTTGAAATAATTAAAAATAGGATTCATCTATAAATATATATTATTTAAATATTTTCATAATTTTTCTTGTAAATAACATATATATTTGTCAAGAAATGTTTCACCAATCACCCTCCACTAAAAATAATAAGATGTTCCATGTTCCAAAAATATTTCCCAACATATTCACCCAATGATTTTATTATTTTTTATTATTACTTAAAATTTTCATGAATAAAAGAGAAATAAATTCAGTTCAAATTCCATAATTCTTCATGTATTCTTTGTAAATGTTACTCTACTAATGTCTTAACCTAGAATCTATTGAAACAGTGTCCCAAGATGGTTCACTACATGTACTCAAGTTCACCTTGTTGTACACAAGATGATACCAGATAACATTGAGTGTATAGAGATTTATGATGGGGAGATAATACTCTTAAGATTAGAGTAGCACAATGTAATAAAAGAATACCATGATTATAAGAAATGGAACATAAAGAGATAAAATAAAATGATAATCACTGCAAATAAAAATAAAAGAATTATAATCTTATGAATGAAAGGATATAAATTATAACAATATTCTTACATCAGGTAAATAAAAAATGAGTAAGAATTAAAGCCTAAAAAATATGTGACTCCAACTCTAGAAGGCATCCTAATTATATTCATAAAAGATACTCCTTGGCTCCCATGTGTTTCCATAGTCTATGAAGGATAAAATAAGAAATAACTACAGAAAATCCTAATCTTACAACCATGAGGTCTATCCAGATACCAAAATATTTCCTCAAAAAGGTGTGAGATAAATAACGTAGCTCACCACCATTGTTTTCTAATGAAATCAAGTCATATTTTATATATTGTAGTTTAAATGCATAATAATTAATGCATCAATAAATAAACATAGTCAAGTTAAAATCGAGTTCCATATGGACACTTGGATAACCATATCTACTTATGGCTAATATAAAATATCTCTATGAATATTTCCATATATATATATATATAAATATATATGTAGGTTTTTATTTATATATATGAACTATAAATGTATATGAACATATAATCATATATTTAGATATATAATACAGGATGATACCCCATGTGTAATCAGGTGATACATATATAATAAGAGTAATAATAATAAGGATCTCATCATATAAATAACATTACAATCCTAAATATTTGATAAGGGATACTAAGCATGATGATTAATAATCCCAATCAATTATATGAAACTTCATGTCCAAAATCTTCACCATGGGGTTCAAATTTCCTATCCAATCACTCAGAAGGATGTGAAACAACATTTAAAACATCTAATACCATGGGTGTGTGAAACTTCATTTCCAACAACCATATAAAAGTATTCAAAATAATAATGTTGTAATAGGTAATCTAGAATTCCCTATGAACTGTAAACCAAGGAGTTCCATAATGTGGAACCCATTACCATTCAAGGTGAAGTGTCATTCCAATTACATGATGCATACTAATTACTAAAAATTGGCCATGACATCAACCATACCACTATAAATTATGACTATATAAACAAAAAATGTAATTTTTAATGGATTATTCATGTATAATTCATGGGGTGATTATGGTCCTGGTGAAAATTCTATATTAGTTTGAACCATACAAACTATAATGTATATAATTGGAAATGTAAAAATCCATGCCATGCATTTTTTCAAGGACAGGGATAAAAAATACTATATTTTCAATTAAATCATATAATTAATCAATTGATTTATCAACTCAGTATTAAGTGACAAAATATTCTATTCTCTTATACATCCCATTTAACAATTCCATAAAATTGTTTATTTATGGACAAGGGTGAATCCATTTCATATTCCAATTTATAATTATTATTGTGAACTATAAATTACCACTTTAACACACTTATTTCCATTAACTAGTTCTTTCATGAATTTATTAGAGGAGGAAGGAATGATATTCCACCATATAACATTTTAATTGAAAATATTAACACACCTTAAGAGGCGGTATGATCAAATAGGCCATAATAAATGTACCGTGGTATATAAAGAACACAAACAAGGTATGTTTTATTCCCAATTGAAGGACATAAAAATTTGAATATAATAAAACTCAAATAAATAGGTAGTTTAGATTGAGGTCTTCAACTTCTAAAAATTAAAGTGGTTAATGAAACATCACGATATGGTATATGATTTTAATATATTGTATGTAAAATTTAAGAAATATTGCACGGATAAAATTCTGTGTGGAAGAATGAAACATTTTATAATCAACCATACCTTTATAGAAAATATGTATACAACCTACCAGATACTCAAGTATGCTTCACATATCCATTATAAATATTTTATTTCATTTAGATTGATATAAATTAATGAAATAGACAAATTACAAGAAAATAGGGCTTACGATCTCACATAGAAATACCAAATCATAAGATAATAGATAATAGATATGAGAAAGTAATAGTTTTTAAGATATAACTAGAGGGATCCAGAGAGATGAATGATATTACATTCCAATAATGAATGACATAAATACATCAAATACTATCACAGTGGGATAAGAGGGATACCATGACTATACAATTATTGTTTGAGGGACAAAGAGGATCAGGAACCTTTAAAAATCCAAGAAAATATATGTGGGGAATTTTATGGTGTAAGCCTATGTTTTACACTATCTGTTTTAAATGAAATAATCTGGGATAAAGGGTTTTATGAAATAAATCACTGTTTTATAATGTAAATTTCTCATACAGACTCCCTAATTTTTATGTTTAAAATTTACATGGAATACCCTATAGAACTCTCTCATGACCTAAATTCCAATTACAAGAAACATTACCTATATAGACTGTTTCAAAAACCTCATGCTATTTTTTCCTCCACCAGTACTTTCTCTAACCCACGTGGCTTACACAAGTACTTACAACACATCCAAAAAAACAATGTTGTGATGTTAAAAACACACAAACAATGTTCTGATTTTAAAGTTTAAAAAATGTCTCATCCCTGAATAATGTAAGATTCAATTTTTTGTATAATTTCCAACTAGATAAAAACCAAAGATCCAATATTATCCCCACTATACATCATTTATCCTTGGTAATCCATGGGGAAAAAAATAAAACCATTGGTACATGGGGTTTGAATCTAGAACAAATAGGCCCATTACATTTCCCAATCCTAATACTATTTCAAGAGCCTCTTAAAACAAAAAAACTCATTGGTACATAGGGAAAACAAAAAAACCCATTGGTACATGGGGTTTGAATCTAGCACAAATAGGCCCATTACATTTCCCAAGACTAATACTCTTTCAAGAGCCTCTTAAAACATATCATTAGTTGTCCACTAAAACCCATTCCAACACTCATATTCAAATATGAAATATCATGATAGGGATTACCTAATAAAATCTTACTCGATACATAATTATGAATTCATTTCTTTCATTGTCTAGCCTTTGGATTGTCCCACCCCAATCTAAAACTTTTCAACACCAATTCTAATCAACAACAGTCCAACCTTCTTATGTTCCTATTCAAATTCTAATGGATCTCCAAGATTCATTATCAAATCAATTAGCATGATTAGAAATGTGGACTCAGATATTAATTTTTGCTTAAACTGTAATAGTAAATTTTCAATCAACCGAAAACAACTGGTTATGCTAACATTTCCTTAAAAAAATAAGATAGATATTACACTAAAAATGACTTATTTAAAGATATTTTTATTATCGTTCCTCACTAGAAACATTGTGAAAAAAAAGAAAAACTACCTTCATCCAACTATTCTCTAAAATTATCATCTTTAACAACTGATGTGTTTCAAAAACAATATTTTGGTGCTTTTATTCCAAAATTCATCGAGGCTATTTTAATCAAATTCACTAAAGTCCTTAGCCCAATTATGATGATGCTTCTGGGTGTAACTATCCAAAATTACAGAGTATAATTGAATAAAGTTTATAATAAGAATATCCAGCAATTATCAAAAATATCCCACATGTCTTCTCATAGGAGAGTCCATCCATCAAACCAGATGGTCCTTTTATTAGCTAAAAATACGTTCGACATTGTACGAGTGTAATCAACACAATGTCATGATAGGGTTCATGATCATCTCTGAATTAGGATAACATTAAGAAGAAAATGAGAAATACCATTGACATGTATCTATATATCTCATAATCCACTCTCCAATGGAGAAAAGATATACTTAACTTGAACCACTATATAACCATATCTCCTAATGATGTGTGACCTAGTCAAACTATGCTAAAATCACCCCAAAACACACTCATTTCATCACTGAAGGTTTAGTTGATCCTCTCTTGATATACTAATTTATTATGAATGTATCATAAAATCCTATAAAATATTTAATGGCTCGAACACATCACATTAAATTTTTGGTAACCATGATCATTGATGAATATCCACCAAAGTGAAATCCTAAATCTCAGTATTCATCAATGGTTTGGTATAAAATAATTAACCTCATCATCATCCTGGAATACAAGAATAGACATGTGCCTAACCCCTTAGACTCCATAATTTCACATTCATCCTAGGTATTCATATTTCATCCAAAATATATTTAAACTCACACATGATTTTTAAAACTTAACTCCATGTTCCAGATAAGAAAGATGAAATTTAATAACTCACAGTCCTCTAGAATTGATTATTAAAATTTAAATTGGTCTTCTCTAGCAATTTTAACTTTATTTTGAATAAGCTTTTCATCATCGATGACATGATGCTCCACACTTTAGGAGTTTCCTAGTTTCTGAATAATTAAAATTATATCTTATTATATAGCACACATTATATCCATTGAACATAGTTCATAGACATGGAAAACATGATTATACCAATAAATAATTCTAAATGAGAGGAAAAGAAGCTCCTTAAAAATGTTCTAGATAAAATTATTTTTATATTTTTATGTGAGGCTCTACCAATACATTATAATTCCATTAATTATAATAAGTAATTAGAGTGAACCCAAACTCAATTAGCCGTGATACTATTTCGTAACACCCTGAACTAGAATCCAAAGAAATGTTTCCCTAGGAATGTTCACCACATGGCCATAAATATGAATCCTCTTACATCATAAGAAACACACTATGATTCTGAAGGTTATATTTTGGGGAGAACTTATCCTAATGATTAGATTTTTACATCATTATAAAATATATTACAGTTTTTATTAAAAGAAACATAATGGGAATCATTATAATGATAAAGACATACAATAAAAATAAATTAATTGAATAATCATGTATGATCATGATACAAATTACAACAATATGAAAAACTTTGAAAATAAAAAACTTACTAAACATAAAATCATAAATAAAAAATTTCAGATATTTGTTGGAATAATAAGTACATTCTTCGAAAATACTGCAAGGATCACATGCCCAATCCATGAAGGATATACACAGGTAAGAAGAAGATAGAAACATGATCCTGAAAGCATGATATTTTTCCATCTACTAAAAAGATGACAAAACAAGGTATGAAATTAAAGATGTAGGCCAACACCAATGGTGTTTAATGAAATATATTCCATGAATATAAAACACATCACTGGATAGTTAAAACAATTTTAGTAGTACTAAATAAACATAGTCAATTCCAGATCAATTTTCTCAAAGGCACCTAGCACACCATACATACTACTTAAGCAAAAATATCTCAAATCAAATTTCAGCATTTATGTATATTTGGTTCTTGGGGGTAAACTTACATTAAATACATGCACACTACACACATATGACAAAAAGGAAGGTCGTATCCCTCCCCACAGGATATCCTAACCATAAAGCCTTAATTATTTAGTATATGGCCCAATGTATCTCTATGTATGAAGCCAATTAAATGGACCAAAGTCCCCACAAACTAGCCTGAAGGCCCAGTGCCGCCTCATGCATGCATTGTGACTGCGTCACCATTAGCCCGCATCATGCCTGTGCCATTTTTGTGTCACTATCTTTCTGTAAAAATTTGTTCCCACCTGGATTTGAAATCGGGTCTAATGTAGGATTATAGGAATCCTTTTCCACATGGGGAGGCCCCCCAAATTCAATAATATATATATATATATAATTATTTCTATATATATATATATAAACTATATATGTATATTCATATATATTTATATATCTATATACACAATCCTAGTCAAAATATGAGGTGTAACAGGAGAGTCTATAAATAATAAATGTAATGAAAATAAGTGTCCCATCTTATAAGTACGGGAACAAACCCTTGTAGCTCACAAGAGATACAATTTGAAATCTCTGACAATTCCAATCAATGATGAGAACCATCATGTCTAACATTATAATAATGGTTTCTGAAATTTCATATCCAACCACCAAAAATCATATTAAAGGAAATTTACATCATCCAAAACCAAGCGGGGGGGGGGGGGTATGGGGTGAAATATTATGTGCAATGAGCCTAGAAGAGGCCACACAATAATAATCTACCAATAAGTAATTCCAATTGAACTTTGAGAACCTAAACGAAGGGTTATATAAATAGTAAAATGGTATCACACAAAGAGAAGTGTTATGTAGTTTTTATCTTCATTTATTATATTAAAAAAAGCATTAGATCATCCATTCCACTAAAAATTTAGAATAAAATAAAAAAATTATAGTCATAAAGGATATAATATGCCTCATTTAAGGAGTGATAATGGTCCATGTGAAATTTCCATGAATGTTGGCTCTATATATGTTATAAGGTATTGTGTGGGACCTATGAATTTCAATTCCATAAATTAAGTCTAGGAAAAAGAATATAGTCTAGTACATTATCAATTCAATCATAATTTTTATCAATTCATATACAAAATCACTCATCAGTGATAAAAGGGGGAATGTTTTTATATATTCTATTTTAAAATTACACTTAATGGATTATGTATGGACATGGATGAATCCTTTCAATATTTCATTTTATCACCATTCAAGTTATTTATCAATCCCCGCTAAAATTTAGTTGTTTACGTTATCTGATTCCTTAGTTAATTTTTTATAGGTGCATGGGTTTTTATTCAACCAATTTAGATTTCAGTTGATTTTCCAAACCCAATTTTGGAGGTGATTTTTTCATACATAAATTTACTAATGTATAATGTTATTTAAATAACACACCCAAGGGATGGTTTAATCAGAAAGGAAGGATTGGGAAATATGTATATAATCAAACCCACATAAGTGATCGATTAGGTTGAGGTCGTTGAACTCTAACCATGTAATAGTTTTTAGAGACATCATAGTGTGGTATACAGGTTTAATTTATAGTATTATATATTTTAGAATCAATACATGGATAATGAGGAAGGTGAAAAATAGAACATTTTATATGCAACTAAAATGTAATTGAATTATAATTAAACCACATATAACATAGAAAGGATGCTTAAATAATCCTTTTTAGGATATAATTTGATCTTCAATGAGATATATCAATGAAATGGGAAGATTCCATGAAAATAAGACATATTAGCTTTCATGGAAATAACATCCCATACAGTAAGATAAAATAGAGAAGAAAATGATGTAGAGTCTAAGTCGTACTCATTGGGATCCAATGGGATGAGTGTCAACTAATTATGATGTCAAATAAATGAGATCCATAAAAACCTAGGGCAGAGGTAGGAGAGATATCCCATGGATACACTACAATTATTTGAATTAGCAAGAGTTGTGATACCCTTTATAAGAAATCAAAACATAACATGGAAATTATATAGTCTAATGATAATGTTTACGTTTTACATTTCAAACATTAGACAAATTGACTATGAATTTTATTTAATAAATCAGTTTATTAGGACCTAAAATTCTCTGCTAGAATCTTCCTTTTTAAAACTACAAATTTCCACAGCACACTGCGTAGTACCCTTACACATCATAAATTCCAATTACATCATAAAAAACATCTATAGCTAGTTTTTTCTACCTATGCTACCTGTTCCTATTATCGTACTTTCTCGGACCACCTGGATTCGTACTGATTCATAGAACACATAAAAAAACAATTATTTTATGTTCAAACACATGAAACATCATTCTAATTTAAAGTTAACAAAACATCATAGTCACCAATAGATCAAAATTTCAATAAAATTTCCAACAACCTCAAACAACCGATTTAAACTCCTATAAAATTACTAATTAATTAATATCAAATTATATTCTAGATACCCATGTTTCTTATTTTTACTAATTATGGAACTCTTACCACACTATTGGCTATACAAATAATGTGATTCAAACATAATAAATGTTATTAGAGTATAATTGTTATTAAATGAGATAATATATATATATATATCCTTTTATTTATATTACATTCAATGGTATATATATATTTATCAAAATGAGTCACCTCTGTTGATTTATCCTTTTAAATCACTATATCTATTTTATCCATATAGAATTTATCCATTACTTTTATCCAATTGTTATAGGAACTTCTCAAACCACCTTATGTTAAGGTATTTTTTTCAAATTGTTTTTCCAACAAAACCATGAAATAATTTTAAAAATTCAATATCATCCTTAATAAAAAAATACCAAGATTTTATATTCTGAAACTTGAGGAACATTTCCTCAAGAATTTACATCTAATTGAAAACATTACTATACATCACATGATTTACTATTAATTAGTCATTATAGATGATTGATACCCTTCCTTCACTTAATATTTAAGAAACAATAAATATATATCATTTTAAACATCTAGAAATAACGAGTTCTTGTATTTTTTTAAAAATAATCCTACCACATTTGATCCAAAAATATATATTTTAAGAGATCAATATTTTCTAAATATAATGGAACCCAAATTAATTTTTTTACATAACATCCCCATCCATGTCATCCCAAATGGTTCTCAATCAGAGATATATATATTCTGATGAATGATAACCCAAACACTAAAGGATACAAAATATAGGAAAGAGATAATCAATTTCATGGGAAGGATATGAACTATATTTAATAATTATTTTTAATTGAAAAAAAATAAAAAAATCATCCATTATATAACATAAAATAAATATTAAGTTACCCTAACAAATGGCTATATAATATAGTAAAACATAACCAAAGATAATGTTACACTAGTAATATATCATATGTTGGATCACATAATATTCCAACCACATATATAACAAGATCTATTTATATAAAAAACTGACATATCAACAGAACATTATTTGAGTCTCAACCTAGTATTATCTAAAAACCATCAATTCAACTCATATTACAGGGAAATGTTCCTTACCTTAATAACTTACCACTATGACTGTACACCCACTAAGATTAATCTATATACCTTGAGAAAAATGCTCAGTAGGAAATCACTAATGGTGTCTAGAAAATAAATTTATCATATATGAGATTTTGAATAATTTGATATTATAACAAAAAACATCAATTTTAAAGTAATTTTGACATCATCATTTTCATATGATGTTTAAAATACTAGTATAATATTATTTTAAGAAGGTGGTGGTTTCAGGTATGAATATCTCATATGGATCTTAAATAGGCTCCAAGTATCCATGACCAATTGTGGGGAGTATGTTGGTTTCTACTAACCCATAAATGATTATTATGAAATATATATATTCCTATAACCACCACCAACACATGTGATGACAGTGTAAATTTGATATTATGGTAGTATCTATTAAATAATCTAATAACTACATAAATGGGAAACTACACCAACCACCATCCACCCATCCAAATAACAAATAAATGATAAATTGTTTTCCCTCTACCAACCATTCAAAAAAAACACAAAAATATGATTCTCATTAAATATCTACTCTCTTGTTTAAAACCAACATGATAGGATAAAGGAAAAACTTATATTATATACCTTGACACCATAACACACTCAGTATGGAACTTATTCCGTATATGTCATATACCTAGAAATAACCAACTCAAGATAGCCTAACAATGGGATTTTAAGATACTAAAATATTCTTAGTCTAAGAAAAGTCATTTAACACATACATCTATATAGTTCACAACCACATAATGAGGCCAAAAATAAAATAACCAACACTATAAAATAAGAATCTCTTCATTATGGAAAGCATGAATACTCTTATCATGTTCATCTAACATAAATAAAATTTATGTGTTCCCATTATGGATTAAAATTTAATGATACTAATTACATTTACAAATTATTCTGATCATCCAAATCCATAGGTTTGAAGCATAGATACTAATGTACCTATGGTGGCATGTATCTTCCTAACTCACTAATCAGTATATGAAGGAACCGAATTTCATTATATTATAGGTAATTTATTTATACCTTGTAATGTATACATCTCACATGAAAAAAGATAACAATATAAAACAATAAAAAATTATTAGGACTTCCTTTTTTATGCTCAATGAAGCCTTCTCCTATAAAATTATAGAGTGATTTAGCCTTAATTAATATAAATCCTTAAAAAACCCCAATAATTAGGATTTTAGAAAAAAAATATTCCTTGTGAATTGGATTCGTTTAAAAGGGGAATAAATATGCGAAATAATGGAAATAGGGTTGAAAGAGATATTATATTTTCCATAAAACAAAAGTATTGGGAGTTTTGGTTATTATATTTTTTTATTTTCTTTAAAAATATAATTAACCAATGTCAGGGAAAACAGGTTGTTGGGGAACCCCAATCGGGTAACTGATGACCTATGAATATCAAACCAGAGGAAAGTACCAAATAGTTGTGCACCTAGTCTTAAACATCAATCATTTTTCCACAATATTCCTATTATAAGGACATTAGGTACCTAGTGTTATCTCTTACTTCTGATAGATTTTTACAATCAATCCAATTTTACCGAATTCTAACCCATAGTCTCTTCCAACTACTATAATATTTCAAATGTACCAAAACACACACATAAAGGCTAAATGCAATTTAAATTCATAATAAGATTTATAGCTATTATTATAATCTTTCAACCGTATATATTTTAATCATCAGGATGTGTGACCAAACCTTTACTAGTGTAAAACTCATGCCATAGAAAAAAGATATCAACTTTCCTCTCTTAAGCCCCCACATAGATATGTATGTGGTTCCACTAAACATATACAAGAGTAATCTACTACCAAATAATATCTTCTCACAATATTGTACATTGAATATGGGCCCTTATAAAATTACACATCACCCTCTGAAATTAAAATATTGACACAGACCACATATGATTTTTCCATATGATATATCTAAATCCAAGATATATAGAATATATTATGTATTAACCTCTATCTCAATGTTTTATATTGTAAATATTTGACTATATTGAACCAATTGAATATTTTGAATTGGTCCACCCATTTATGTTCCATCATGAAAACTCACTATATCCTCTAGTTTCACAACATAACAGAAACTGTCATGAATACATGGCCACCATCCATGAACAGAAAAAATTGATTTCAATGGAATATATGGGATTACTATATATTTTTCATAATATCTAACATGTAGTTAATTAACTAAATATTATTTGATGATTCCATGAAAATACATAGTCTAATAATTTAAAACCATCTCACCTTTAAGTACCATAAATGATATTAACACAACCTACTATATAATGCGTCAAGGATATCCATCTAAACTGACAAAACATAATTTTTATTATATGATATTATCACTAATGAATAAAATATTTATAAATATAAATATAATTTAATATACATTCTCTATGCATATTCTAATCTACCTATATTGAATGATCATACATACCACTAGTCACACTATTCTATATTTCACTAAATTTTAAAAATAAATAAAATGGTTATTTAGTTCTCTATCAAAATATATTGTGAATATCACATATCAGTTAGATGAAATACTCCTTAACATACCCTATGGTAATAAAAAATCATGTACATAAACATATCCCCCCTAAATAATAAGAAATACAATACCATATATAGCTAATAAAAACAACCCATGTTATGTTATTACCCTATAGTGACATTGGATTCCCTTTAAAATTTTCAATAATTTATTTATATAATTTCAATAACAGAATTTAGGGTAAAAAATGAAGATTATTGGGCCTATTATACTCAACATTTAACTATTAAAATGAGATACATTAAAAAAAATCATTCTATATCTTACTAAACTCTTAATTTCCAATACAATTTCAGAATATTTATATATATATTATTAAAAAATTTATAATATTATTAGTTTTATGATTTTCAATATTGTATTCTCTTTTTTATCATACTCTTGAGGACCAAAACACTATCAGTACCATCTAATATTCTATCATCATTATGAGTTCAGTTTCAAGGTGGCACCTCTATAATACATTATCCCTTATCACCCCAACAATTTTAGTCGAATTAATAGATCACCTTAACCCAATTAGGATTTGAGGATATGATTATCAATGATATATAAAAATACCAACCATAATACTCAAAAACATCATTATAAAACCCAACCAAAATAATCATAGGTTGTTACTTGATGTGGGATTCAAACAAAACCTGTATTTGAGTCATTAAACTTATTTTGTTGGCTATAATATTTCCATTACGAGGGATAAATACCATATCAAAGTCCAATGACTATTGGTACTCACCTAATATTATCTATGAATGGTTTTTTTGTGTCATGATAATGTGTTTCTTTGGCTATTTTAATCACTATAGACTATTGATATGTATCCATAATGATAATCTTCTAAAAATTTTAAACTTTAATAACATCCAATAATGTTAGATCAAGTATTTGGGTTTTTTACATATAAACATTTAGCTACCTAAACACATTAGAGGAAACCCACAAATCTAGAATCAACATAAAATCAAACCTATGTACTGATTCAATAGAGTCGAATATATAATCATTATAATGTTGTGGTATTTTTAATATTGATGTGATCATCAGTTTTCAATATATCTTATAGAAGGCCATATTAAAGTTTCTAAAAAAAGTTACCATATCCAAATTCATGGTAAGGGTCATAATAAATACAACTAATAAAGATATATCAGTAAACAATATCTAATATTATACTTCAAATCATAGAAATCAGTAGATCATGAACATGTTCCTAGAAATATCAAAAAAATATAATTAGTCAATGCTGGGTCACCAGACACACCACACTCGAATATCATATGAACCATAAGTTTACATCCTTGACATAGAAGTGTCATTTTTAGAGTATTAAATTAATAAAATTCACTCTTAATGTACATAATATAATTTCAATATGTCTACAATAGTCCTCTATTAGTTTGATTTATAGAAATATATCATTGATGAAGAAAACTGAGATAAATAATGATATAAATACATGAAAATATTCTTTAGGAACATAAATTCTAATATAACAATTATTAGACCTAATTCCATTATATGAATTCCAAAAAAAATTATGATTTTTTTTCCAAAAAATATCCCTTACTCTCAATAATAACTTCTCAAATTATGACATAAAATCAATCTTTTTAAAACATATAGAAACACTTATCCAATAGATTAATTCATTAGTATGTTAGGGTAATAAATATTTCTTGATCATAACATGATTAAAACTTTATTGATTTATTGAAAATAAAAAATTATAATCATTATTATTGGAAAAAACTGGGGTTCCTAAACGAAATGTAAATTAGTGGATAAACCCCATCCCCTCTAGTTAATTAAACCAAACATTTGTCTCTATCAGACCCAGTTATGTCAATATATATAAGGGTATAAAAATTGAATTTATACCTGAAGCATAGTCTATCAAGAACTTCACCATCACCTTAGGATAAATTTCAAATATATATAGGGGAAACCATCAAGAATCTACTCTACCATAAATAGGAATAGCATTTATCTCATTTCCACCACATTCCCATTAATTTAATTTTATGGTCCATTTGAAATTTCTTATATACTATATTCCATGAAAAATGTTATATTAATCAATTCTAGGTGTTGTAAAATATAATTTTCACTAATGAAATATTGTTCCTTCTAAATTAAAACATAATTAATCAATCATAAGGGTCACATCTAGTATATTATTACCAGTTTTAAAACTTTCCATATATAACTATACCTCTTCAATTAAATGATATCTAGTGAGCACCAATTAATAATATAATATCAATTCCCCAACTTTTAGTATATTTTAAATGGTCCCTTTAAAAACTATATTGATATACCCAAATGTGTAACTAATTTACTTGAAATGAATGAATGGATGGTACAATAATAAATTATTTAACGGTTTTTGAAACTAAAATTTAACCACTAACAACTAATGAAGCCTCTAAACTTACATTAATAGTAATCACAGTAGAGAATATATTCTTTGAGCATACACCTTAGTCCTAAAATCCAAAAACAATACTATATCATGCCATAACACCCCACTATTGCAACATATTAGATGAACACTAATCTTACCCATTGATGTCAATGTTTGAATCACAATAGATGAATACTTCCTATCGTAATAAATAATATAATAATTAAAAAAGTGAATGAATAATTTTCTTTTAAATAATTTAATGATCCACTAAGAATATATGATGGAAAAAAATGTAAAACAATTATTGATTGGTTAAGTGATCAACCCTTTTTGAAATACATGTTATTGATCATATATATCCGCAAGTAGGTCATGTGATTCTTGTGTACCGAATATGATACATGAGTACATAACCTCCTAAAAATTTAATCCATGAGTATATAATAAATATTAATTCATCCATTTTATTTTTTAAAATCACCAAATTTCAATATTTAGAATACCTAAATAAAAATTCTACTACCTATAAAAATGTAAATTTTCAGTAAATGTATTGGGTTAGAATATTAATGTTATCTATATATAGTGAAATAGATCGTCTCTCCATATAAAATTTTCCAATTAATAAAGAATGAAATGAATCTCTGAAACCACTTTTGAACATCAACAACATAGTCAACCCAAATGGTATAATGTTGGAGAGAAATATAGCATAATGTGATTATATCTATAAAAAAGGGATAATAATTAACTATTTGTCATATCAATTTTATGGTGAGGCTAAAATATATGCCGTATTATCATAAAAGATAGTAAATGTAACCCATTATTCACAATATAATTGAAAAATATAGATATATTAATAATTATTTTATGAGAATGATATATGTGATGTTATATAAAAATATAAACACGTTTTATTTTCATAAATGCCATACGTCTAGTGAATTATAACTATGTGGGATCATCATATTGAATGATAGTCCAAAATATATAAAATAATATATATATAAACAAAACATTTTCAAGGCTCCACTCAATGATTACAATCATTCTAGTTATCAATACTCTTTATCATAGTTATGTTTTGTTACCTATATACAAGAAAATGATTTCTATATGAATATAATGGTTCAAATAGGTAGTTAAATAAATAAACTTATTATATAAGAAAAAATAGTTTACAAAAATAAATCAGTATATATGTGTGGATAAATATACTGATATGGACCCTACCAACATAAATAATAAAAAACCATCACATTACTAAGTGTTATACATGAAAACTAGTCTTCACTAATAATAGACTCAACTAATGTTAAATATGACTCTAAATATGTCACATTGATTTAGGGTATATTATCATCAACCTAAAACTCTATAATCAATATATTATCCTATGTTGGAAAGTAGTAACTGGTGCATACTAATCACACTCATTACACATAATTAGACATAAAAACACACAAATCAGGATATAAATGAGATACTATGTTGACTTACATTTACCCACTTAGACACTATATAATTTAAATACATGGAAATATCCACTCTATATACTAAATATATCATATTTTTGAATATTAATCAAGCCTCAAATGACAAATCTAGAGAATATATAAATTGGTTACCTATTTAGAAGAAACCAACTAATCTAAATTAAACATTAATTGGATAAAAGTTTTGAAACTAAATAATCTTCCCAAAAAACATGAAAGGAAAATGATACATATCCCTTTTATCAAATAATTTATCCCCTAAATAAATCTCTTGGTAATGTGATAAATTTATATTACATTCCATGATAAAATCATAAAATATTTGTGACCCATTAGCATGAATAAGATAGAACAAAAATAATGAACAAATAATTGTTAATATATATAGAACAATATTAATTCCAAAATGCTAAAACATTATATCGACCACTAGAATAACCCACAAACATATATTTTTTTCATTGGGGAATGATGTTGGATACCTTTCAATAAATTCTCCAATAAATTATATATAAAGATACTCTATGGGGGTTCTAATTAAATTATCAAACAATGCCCCTATTTTCCAAAATTATTTTATTTATTTAATTATCCTTATAAATTATAATGAGTTTTGTATAGTAATGGGTTTAATATTATATTTTTACCCTTTTTTATTCTATGTTTGAATTTTAATCATGGTTACTGCATTGTTTCTAAATCTGTGCAGTTAGCCTTTATATGGGATTTGAAAGGCAAGAGGTTTACATAGAGCAAAAAATGTGGGTTCCCATACATAAGAGAGTTTTTTCACTCTAAATATTAAATAATTATGTGCATGGTTAGTGGAAAGTATTCGAGGAAATATGTGAGGAATAGTATAATAATGGAAGAGTACGCTTAAATGGTATTTTCTTGGTGCATGACTAGTTCATGGTATGGTAACCCATGCGAAAACCATGTGGTAGAGTTAGAAAACATAGTTGATACATTATCGATGGTTGGAAATAAAATTATGATACTATAGAAAAATAATATTGGTGTCTAAGTGTATTCAATAAAGAATTCATGAGTCAAGAATTATTTGTTTAATCATTTGAAAATATTGTGATTTATCCCATTTTTAATGTTTTCCAAAAAACTATACTACCCCTAAAAATATTTACTCCCCTATAACCTCTTATATCACTAATAAATGTAATTCACCCCATGGATGCTTGAGTTTGGATCCTCCTATCATCGTATAAGAAATCAACCCTCCTCTTTCGATTCCTAGTGGGTTTCTCAGGGTATGACCATTATTTCTCTCATGATTCTCCCTTTTCTCCCCTATTTCCCTCTTTCTTTTCTTTATCTGTTAAAATGATAAGATGTTTTCATAATACTAGGTAGTAATTAAGAACTATATCATTTTGTCTATCATTTATACAATTTCATATATTTACTTTATCGCTTCTCTATTGGTATTCAATTATTTCACTTCATGATTATTAGTTGTGGTATATGTTTTTGTGTTATCACTTTTTCCAAATAATCCCTATGATGGTTTAAATTTCTCAAAATGAATTCCATTTCAATTAGTTATGTAATATTATTATTTGAATTCATTATAGGATTTATCACAATGATATGTATTAAATATGTATGTTTTAATATTATAACAATTTTCTTTAGAAAATCAAAATAAAAAGAATGGGTTAACCTTGGGGTTTCATTTAAAATTTTAATTCATTTCTATCCAAAATTTTTGATTTGATAAAATTATATTTAAATTATTAGGGTGAATGATTAATTTTTTAATGATGATATTTCTAATTGATTTATGGCTTCCAAATATGACTATTATTTTTAGTTTTAATGAATTCAAAAAAATTTACATGATCCCAACATAGTTTGTTTGTATATATTTATATGTATGCATATTTGACCAAAAACATATATAAATAAGAACATAAATATACCTAAATATATATCTATATAAATATTATATTGGAAACTAATTGATCGGTTTAAAATTAAAAGGGAATTTCAGAATGATGATGATTTTCATATTAATAATGAAATAGTTATTTGAAATAACATTATTATTTTTAGTTTCGAATTTATGATCTGATTAAAAAATTGGGTAAAATAATTCATCCACAAAAGAGTAATATATAATGTCAAATCCACATCTATTTATGATTTTTTGAATTTAGTAAATGTTTGTGAATATGATTTTTATAATCATGAGATATAGTTGGGGAATTAATGAGTAGAGTTTGTGAGGGTGAGGTGAGATTTGGATGATAAAAGTTTGACCTATATATCATTAATATCTTGTGAATGATAACACAAACACAATTCTTCCAAAATATTACTACTATCATGGGGATTATAGGAATTTTCATGAGAAATTGAGAGAAATATTCTATCTGAACCTGATTTGATTGATTAGATCACATTATTTTTTATTACACCTATTCTTTTCTGGTGTTCCACTAGAGATAATTTTAAATAATAGAAGATTATTTATAAAAATTGGATACTACTCAATTAGTCTAATGTATTTTTCTAACCGAAGTATATTTCTGATAGTCCCACTAGATTTATATATATTTCTAATGATTTTATAAAACATATTTTATTTCATCCATATCTAATTAAGATTCTTCTTTGTTTCATTATTACTATTATATAATTTAATACACCACTGACAATAATTTCTTTTCATTACCACTTGTATAATTTTCTTTTTTTCACATATAATTCAAAATTATATTAATATTATTAGGGTTTTCATTGAGGTTTGAATTTTTTCTTGAATTTTCATTATAAAAAGTTATTTTAAATTATTATGGTTTTATTAAAAATATGTTTCAAGATATTTAAAAATATAAATTCATTAATTTGATTTATCACACATGTTCATGTTTCAAAAAGGCAAAAAATATTATTAAAGGATGATCGTTTGAATTTATTTTAAAATGTTTCTGGGAGATATATTTTAAAATAATGTATTCTAATATGAGTATTTCTAAACTAATCAGAAAAATAGAAAACATTGATTCATTAGTGATAATGTAATATTATTTTTTATCTCACACCATGCACACACCACTAATTTTATATAAAACTTATTTATCCTAATATATAAATTTAATTCATATGAGTTCCACTTTCAGGGTTTTTCCTAGATTGATCTAGAGTAAGTCTCTGGTTAGTCGACAGAGTGAAATTTGGTCACATGTGAATCATAGCCATGTACGTTATATTTGTTTTTCTTTTTTAGTAGTTTTATCAAATTATACATCAAAATATTTATTTATTACATTCCTAGGTTTTGTTTATGCCTATGGATATATGAATGAATAATAATTGGGGATTTTTCTTATGAGATAGTTGGATAGGAGTGTTAGTATTTATTAATTATTTACTTAATATTCATATTAGATTATTTATTTTTGCATGGGCGTCATTTATAATTGTCCATGATAATTATAACATAAATAATACAATAAACTTATTATTTAAATAACATATTTTCCTATAATCATAAAATCCAATGAATAAAAGGTATAGTTTCTTGTATATTATCTATACAAATAATATGTTTTCTATAACATGTAAAAAAATATAAATATTCATGCTATTATAAAAAAATATTAGAATACTGTTTCAATCTTTTAAGAATATAAATCACTTTTTTTTATAAAATTTTGTTTGAGTGTTGTTTCAGGTATTGGATGGAGTTTTGTTAAATTTTATTTAGATTTTTATGGAGATATTCTATATATGATAAAGGATGTGACATGGTGGTTCTAGCTACGACAAAGATGATCAGGCTAAAGTGTTTGGGGGTTTTATTCTTCTGTCAAGTCTTGAATAGTGGTGTTGTAGGGGATTGTTGGGCCAAGGAGTTTGTTTTGGGTTCTCAATGGTGTCCTTGGAAGATATGTCATAGAGTGAGGGTGGTTCCATAACCATACCTTGGGTAAATAGGATTTGGGAGAAATCTATTTCACTGATTTGAGAGGGTAGGGCAGTTTTGACATAAAAATATGGGATAAACTATAGTTAAATGTGGTGTGGCATGGTATCCTCCACTATATTGTATTCTTCTATTTTATATCTTAGAAATCAAGAGACCCCATATTTAACTCCAAACACCACCCTTCATCCCTATCCATATAATCGAATTTTAGGAGACCTTTAGTGGTGTTTTAGCTATCCCAATATTTTCTTATGGTGCATAAAAGTACCAATCGGAGTAGTAAACCTATTCGAGAATAAGCTTATAATTTTTCTATTTAATAGTTAATATTATCTTGCTTCATTCATAAAATATGTTATATTGTTATACTGATTCATTATATCATGGATTATTGATTTTTCATTATGTATCTAGCATCTTTTATCACTTCTCTCAAGATCCCTCTTTATTGAACCAATGATATCTTTAAGAGGGACACATATTGTATTCATTCGGGTTAAATTATAGATATTTGAAGTAGGAGATTCTAGGATTTTAATTTATCTAGTTTTTAAATATTTCTTAACAATTAATAGACATGGATTTCTTCTTCTTAATACATGATCCAAGTATATTCACTTTTATGGGTCTTGTGAAAGCATCTAGGGATGTCAACCATGTTATTTAAAAATATACTAGATAAAATTATTATTTCTTGGTCCCTCTTACTAGTTTGAAATTTTTTAATTTCCTGATTTGGTTGATTTACTATTAAGGAAATTTTTATGTTTAATTTTAAGAGTTTAAAAGAATATTCCTAGTTTTCCATTCTAATTTAAGTTGATTTAATTTGTGTAAAATTTGCTGATAATTGAAATAATTTTATAGGGTTTAATATGATTGAATTTTTGAAATAAGCAAGTGACCTGTTTGAATGATCATTTAATTTTTTTTTATAATTGGGAGTTCTTGGGATATTTTAATTGAGTGATCACTTATAAAAAGTGTGTGTGCCCATGTTTTGAAAGGGATCCAAGACATTAAATTATGAATCATATTTTTTTATTCTATATGGATAATTTAAAAGCGATATAGGTCTTAAAGTATAGTTTGGAATTGTAATTATTGGTTTTTTAATAAATTGGGTATGGTTACCCATTTAAATTTGTATTTGAAGAAATTATTTTGAATTTAAGTCGATGTCTTTTAAGGTCATGTTAGTCGCTTTGTGATGATAATAACTTGTGATATTCCTATATTGTGTCTTACTTGACTATAGTGTTTCCCATTGAGGGGTATTGATATATTAATTATTAACTTGATGGTGTTTAGGTAAGAGTGAGATGTTAAGTGAGAATGAAATGGAACATTGGTGGCATGATCCCATGTTGAAATTGATATACCCTTTACGATCATTATAACCTAATTATGTAAATCCTTTTATTTGAATGGTCATTGAAAATTGGGTTGTTAGATGAGATTACCTTGATTTTTGATTTAATAGTGAATCACACCCCATCATGTGGATCTATAGATAACATGTTATGATCATGATAAGTATGTGTGAAAAGTAATACATGTGTGTGATGACTTGGTCATATTTTGACCCATTAGACGAAATATATAAAATATGTTTTTATGATGATTTTTTGGTAAGATTTTATATAGTGGAAAAAATATCATATCTAGGTTGTTGTGACCCTGACCCCCAAAATCCCAAATTCGATGCTTATTACCATTACATTGGCATAATATACAATGAAATCATATCCAAAAGGACCAAATAGATTAGTAGTATTTATAAATTAAATACTTATAAGAGTTATCTAGTATAGATCAGTACAAAAAATTAATTATTTTTAAAAAATAACATTATTCCATCTTGAATATCATTTCACATATTTTAAGTTCACTTCACATAATTATATAAAAAGGAAAAAAATAATTATGAGATCAAATGATCAGTAATGGTTACGTACATTTGAACAAATAATGAATCAATGAGCATAATAAATATAAAATGGATAATAAAATATAACACATGCCATGAAATCAATACTGAGAAGGAAATTCATAAATAATATGTATTGATTAATTATTGAAAATAGATAGCCTATAATCAATAACTGGATGAAGAATAAATAATAAGGAAAGGTAAATAATTGATACCATTCCATTTAATAAATAAACATATTATGAAATGCATTCATTTATCTTTTCATATTGAGAATATCATTGATAATAATAACTATATTTGAATGAAGGTGATTCTTAAATATTAAACACCATGTTTCCTAGGTACACGATACCTTTACCATTAGGACCATTCCTAAGATAATTAAAAAAAATACATGGATAAAAACCCATTGAGGCTAGTCAAATAAATAATCCCATGTAGATACTAATGCATATTGGGTATATATATAACTAGGGCCAACATGTGTCTTAACGGTGCATATAATTCCTCATATATTGAATAAACTATTAATGTTATAACTGATTTTCCTATTCAACAAATTTTGGTCAGAGTAGGACACTCAAGAGTGGGGAGGGGGTGAATTGAGTTCCTATAAAAATATATTAAAACATTATTTAAAGATCCTCCCATTTAAAAACAAAACATGATAGTTAATGAAAGTAGTGAGTTTATAACAGTCTATTTGTTCAAATATTTTCTCATATTACTGATTATTTATCAACTATAACCATATGAATTATTGTTATATCCTTTGAAACTAACATACCACATCAAAATATTTATAAATACTATCCAAGACTAACTATAAATGTGAGACTTATTTTTCTAAAATATGAATTAAAATAGCGTAAATCTAAATTTGAAAACATAGAGGATTAAAAAAGGTTGTTTAGTCTCAAGATGATATCCAATCCACTCTACTTGGTGATCAAATTCCCCCAAGATAAATATATATATAATGTTTTTATCCACAACCTAAATCGGGGTTTACAAAACAGTACAAAAGACTATCCATGTCACTTGACCTCTACCATATTTTTACTTGGGTATTATAACAACCAGGTCACACATGACCTCTTCCACAGTTATAAATTGGTGAAACAATGAGTAAAAAGATTTTTGTGTGAGGATATGATGTATCCTCTAGTTTAGTACAGGAGAAAGTTTGTGTTTTTAGTACACACACACACACACTACTCAAAAGATTAATAAAATAGTAAAAAACAGAGTACGGAATAATAAGAAGGGATTATAAATGCTCTGAATTTTGTTCTATGTACATCTGGAATTCTAGGATGTAACCAATTTGATATTCGGGTCCACTTCTAAAAGAAGACTTAGAAACCGAGTATCATGAGTTCTGTGTTCTAGTTTCTAGTTCATCTAGTTTTTATTATTATCTTATTTGTGTTGTTTTTACCAAGAAGTTTGATGTTTTGATCCATATTAATAAAGCTAGAATAAAATGAGAGTTCTTCCTATATTCTTCTATGTGTTCTTCCATGCATGTATGTTCTTCTCCAACCTCTCTTTCAATTCATTTCTTTAACTCTTTTTCCAGCCTATGCTCCACCTTGTATTTAATCTTTGGGTGTTTGTGTTATGGAAGATAAAATGAATGATCTCCACACCTCTTACCTCATACGTTTTGGGGTCATTCCTACAAAAGATAATTTATTTTTTTAGTGTTATTAAACGATTTAAATATAACCATTAGAATAAAATTTTAAATTTAATTAAAAATGAAAAAATTGTTATATAAGGAACAATGTCATAGTTGATGGTGAGATAGAAGCGGTTCCACAGTCATGGTGAGTCTAAAGCAATGCCACATTTAGTAGTGATGTCCTTCACATGTTTTGGAATTGATAGCATAGTTACAGTGTTTAGTCCTTTACAATTTCTGGAACTAGTAGCAAGGTTACGTTGTCTAGGAAAGGGTGTCTTGGTAATGGTTTCTAGTCCTTTGTCAAAATTTTAAATGATGTCTTATTATGGTGTCATAGAACCAATTTTTTTTAAACAATGTCTTTTTCTCTAAAAATTCTAGAACCGATATCATGGTTATGGTGTTATGGAAAAATCGTCACAGGTAATGTTTTCACATACTTTTCCAATTTTTAGACTAAACGGTGAGATAGTTTGATCATAGAAATGTTCTCTCATACTTAGGAAAATATATTCCATCTATGATAATAAGTAATACTCATATAATGAATTGAGGTTAATCATTTTATAATAAAACATAATAGAACATGAGTAAACATGATAAATAAGATTTAATAATGATTTGCATGATTTTCATGATTTACATGATTTATATTAGTTACATGATTTACATGATTTGTATGATTTAAATGATTTATATGATTTACATGATTTGTATGATTTACATGATTTGTGAGAAATAAAAAAATAGGAGTCCTATAATCTCCCCCTTTTTGATGATCACTATTCAAGGCATTTACTAGACAAAAATATTAGAAAGTAATAAACAAAATTCTTATCATAATAAGGTATTAATGAATATATATATCAAATAGCATAAATTTACTTATTCTCCAATGAATTTTCTTTTCCCATAAATGCCAAAAATTCTATTATTATTTCTCCCCCTTTAAAACACTTTCTCTATCTTGTCCCCTTTTGGGATTATCTAAAAGCAAATAAGAGAAAGAAAAAACAAATAGTATATAAAACCAAAAAGTGAATGAAATAGGGAGATCATTTTTCATTGAATATAAAAATAGAGAATAGTAAAATTATCAAAATAGAATAAATCACCACCCTATCAAAAATTATACTTCACATCTCTTTAGATTTAGTAGCCTTCACTTTATCCTTGTTAGATACAACATGAGTTGAAGAAGGAGGTGCATAAGTGAAGGAGGTAAAAGCAATAGTAAGGGAAGGCAATGTAACTCCTTCAATGATATAAGGGGAAACGGTTGGTATGGTGGAAGACATAGGAAAAGGTTTATCAATAATAACAGGTCTGATCTAGCTCCGAGCCAGAGAGGCATATATGGTCATTGGTGCAAAAGAAGTTAAAGTCGAAGGATTGGTAGAAGGAATCAAGCCAAGTCAAAAAGGAGCTCCTGCAAGAGCCATGATGGCTATGATCTAAACATAGAGATAAAGTTTCATTATATTAATAAAATTTTTAATGATTTCTCCACCATACTACATGAGCTTTTTGAAAATAATCTTTACTTTCCATGGAATTCTCCAGAGTATGTTTGAAGTCCTTTATCTTTTGAACTTTTCCTAGAACGCTTCAGTTATAGGAGGTAGCTTTAAATTTTTTACACGATAAATTGAATTATTATTTAACTCATTCTTGGAATAGATCCTCTTGAATTATTACTCCACTTTCATAGAGATTTTTTCTTGATATTTAGTGGAAATTTTTGAGTGAACTCTTACCAAGTCAAGAAAATGGCCATTGTTCTTGAAAACTACATCAATAATTTCCTCACTAAAACCTTCAAAAAAATAATGAAATTGTTATTTAAGTATAGATCTTATCATTTGAATGTCTAAGGGCTGATAGGGCTGAGTATAAGTAGATAGAGTGGAAAAACCCTAAACGAGAGCTTTAATATGATTTAGAACATTATGTAAACATACTTTATACCCATTTATAAAATTATTGATTCTTGAGACAAGGCCACACATATCATTTTTTATTTTTAGGATATTCTCAACCACCTTTTCATATACAGTAACCATGATGGGTTGAATCATAGATACAACCTACTCTGGGATCTTATTAGTATCATCCTCACTGAAATTAGAAACATAAGATTGAGACACTTACAATTATTTCTTCATTTCATCAACCATAGATTTTAAATATTTCACCTCATCACTCAACTATTTGTTCTCAATCCAGACTTCCTGAATTTCATGAAGCATCTTGGGTTTCCTCTGCACTATGATTTCCTTAATAATAAATGAAACATCCCTTTCAATGATATTTTTTATTAGAGTAGGTTGAGTCTTCATGAGGTTCTCAATACCAGACAAGAATGTTTCTCCAAACCATTCAGATCTACTTGACATACATAACTAGGATTTTCTTGATCTGGTTTAGGAGAAAAAAATAAACAGAAACAGTTTCTAGTTCCTTAGAAAACATAACTTTAGAGACAAGTTTTAGGTGAAACACAGTTGAATGATCAAGCCCCTAAAATGAGATTCTTTGAGACTCATCAACTTCCAAATACCTTGGAAACCTGTTCCAAGTATCTACATAACTTGAGTCAACACGATTTTGAACTTCAATAATTTACAATAGGTTCTTTTTCTCCCCCAGAATAGATGCATCTCTTATAGGACTAAGAGACTAAATCTCTTAACAAGTTTCAAAACCCTATTCCCAATCAAATTTATCCATACCTCTAGATAATTGAAACACTAACTCCATTCTTTCTTTATATGATAAAATCCCTTTGGTTTCTAAATGTTCTTCCTCTGTATGTTTCCTAGTAGTAGAACACTCTTCGACATGAGTATTTTATTCCTCATCAACTTTACTTTTATCAATATCTTAACCTATTTTTCTAACATCTTCATCACCTTTAGAGAGAGGAGATTCTCTAGAGGGAACATCTTGAGGATCATTAGATTAATCTGTAATTGCTTCACTTTCATCACCATATCTTTCTCCTACACATTTATAAATATCAATTCCTACATCTGAGTACTCCACAAGCTAATATAACTCTAAACTAGGGTTAGTGACATTATTAGGACTAAAAGGATTATCAATAATATTAAAATATTCATTCAATATGTCGTTATCTTGAACCCAAGATCTCTTACATGGATTACAATTGATCTTCACTCATATGAGTGTATCCTTAGATATAAAAAAAGTATAATATTAAACCACCTCTTCATTATTACCAACCACATGTTTAGATAGTAGCATATCAAAGATAAACATTGAATAGAAAATATAATTTGAAATTAAAGTTGTCATGATCATGTCACATTTTTGAAGGATAATGTACTTACACAAATTAATCTTATGGCCATTCTTTGAAAGAAATGTCAAAAAACCATCTTGATACTAGAGAGTAGGAAAGTATCATTTACTTGGAAAAATTATGTGTAGAATAAACAAAGAAAATAACCTAGTCTCTCCATCTATTTTAGTATCTATATTCCTTCTTCTAATTTTCATTCCAGTTAACTAACCTAATGCCTCATCTAAACAAAATATGTCACTTGGAGGAGGAGGACCTCTTTGATAGTACAAAAAATTACTTCATGGGGTATTTTTAAGTAGGAATCCCACAACCTCTAAGAAAAGTTACATCTCTATCCATTCACCCAGCTTCATACCACAAAATCATCTTCAGGGTTGAAAGAGAACTGAATATACTGATAAAATTCAAAAAAAATATTCAAGGAGATAAGTCTTTTCTATTTTGTAAACCCCTATAATCATACTTTTTATTACAAGTCTTTCAGAACAAGTGCCTTACTTGAAAGGATCCACTTTTCACTAATTTGTTTCTTTGGTACAACTATACAATCCTCAAGACCTAGATTTAGCGGTTTCGCAGGCATAATAATCAAAGTCATTTTTAATTTCTTTGTAGGTAAATTCTTTTTAGGAGATGATGAAGTTGGATGCTTCATCCTAGGCATACATTATAGTATAAATAAAGAATATATGTTTGAGATAAATGATATTGCCTTCGGGTGTAGATAGTACGGGTAAAGAGAGAAGTGATGAGATGAGTTTTTATCATTTATGGAGTTCAAACATCGAAAATCATAAAAACTCAATATAAAATAAATAAAATAATCTAAATGACAATATGGGAAAAATATTTCAAAAAATAAAAAGTTCGATTCATAACAATAAGATTGGAATAGGCAGTCATGGTGTCAGTGTAATGGTGTGACTCTAAATAGTGTGACCTTAAATGGTGAGACATAAAACATGAGATAGAAAGTATAGGGACAACAACTAATAGGCAGTAACGATGATATATTAACTGTGAGATAGTAAACTGGTCACTCAAAGATGATCATTCCCAATTCATTTAAGATGTAACTCATCATTTCAGAATTTAATGGATTATTAAAAATGTTAGAAAGATGATATTTATTTCTAATGAATTTTATTGTGATATCACCCTTTGGCTAATGATATCTTGACAATTAATGTCTTACATCAATATTTTTTGTTCTTTAATGAGAAACATTATTCTTAGAGATGTTAATAGAACCTGTGTTACCATGATTTATGGGTATATATCTAAATTGATATACATAATCTAGAAAACTGTATTTCTTCCACAAAAAGTAATCACAACAAATACCATTAGGTATGTATTAAGCTTTGGTTATAGATAATGCAACAAAATTTTCTTTTTTCTACACCATGACACTTGTGACTTTTCCAAAAACTGACATGTTCTAGAGGTTCTTTTTTTTCTAACATGATACCACCAAAATCAGCATCTAAATAGCTAAGTCAGATGATTTTCCTCTAGGATAGAATAGTCCAAAGTTGGCAGTATGTTTGAGGTATTTGAAAATTCTTTTAAAAGTAAGAATATGAGACTCTATAAGAGTTTCATGAAAATGAGAACACATAAACACACTAATCATAATATTTGGCCTACTAGTAGTTTAGTAGATTAAACTACCAATCATTCCTCTATAAGTTGTTTGATCAACAGATTTTCCATTTTCATCAAGTTCTATCTTACCAGTTGTACTCATTAGAGTGTCACTACATTTATTATTATAATCGAAAAAAAATTTAGAAGGCCTTTAGTATATTTACATTGATTCAAAATAATAGCTTCCTTATTTTAAAATATTATAAATCTAAGAAAAAATTTTTGTTCATCCATCAAACTCATTTCAAACTCATTTTTCATTTTCTTTGAAACAATCAATAAATAAAGAATTTTTTAAAGATCCAAAGATAATAAAATAAAAAATAGATTTGAATAATGAAAAAATATTTAGAATTTTTTTTATAAAGAGAGTTTTATCATCTATAGATTTTTTAAAACCATTGGAAATAATAAAAAAACATAGACTATCATACCAAGATCTTAGAGATTTCTTTAAAAAAATAATGCTTTTCTTAATTTAAAAACATGATTTGGAAATTGAGGTTGTGTAAAACCAATGGGTTGATAATCAAAAACATCCTCATCTATATACCCATTTAGGAATTCACTCTTAAGATCCATTATATATAGTTTGAAAATTATATTTGATGCCTATCCAAGAAAGATTCTAATAAATTCAAGTTGAGCAACTGCTGAAAAAGATTCCTCATTTTCTATCCCTTATTCTAGAATATAGCTTTGTGAAAATAATCTAGATTTGTTTCTTACTATATTACTAGATTCATATACTTTATTCAAAAAACCCCATTTAGATCTATAGTCATGGTTTATTTAGGTATATCCAAAAGTTTCATATTTTTTTCTTCTAATATGATTTAATTCTTCTTGCGTATCCATCACCCTAAATTAATCATTGATTGCCTAATTGATGTTCTTAGGCCCAAGTTGTGATAATAAAGCTTGATGTTCAACCATATTTCTTGTAGAATCTATAGTATGAGTTTATTTATCTAAATAATTAACAATAAAATCTAAAGTATGGTTATTAATGGTTCTAACAGATCTAGAAAATGAAGGGTTAGAGATTTTAGGTTCTTCAACAGTGTCACGACCCGTCCTCGGGGCCCGTGCCGTGACTACCCCAAGCCTTCCTTCCATAGTTCAGGGGCTGGAGACTAGCACCAAGGTGTGATTCCCAATAAAAAGGGAAGGGATTTCCTTTGTAAAGTGAACAAACACCCAGATTAAACAAGAGGAAGTAAACACTAAGTAAAAACTGGGTACACCAGTTTGTGTGGAAAAGTAAATGCGCCAGAATACAAACCCAAACTGAAAGTAAAGTACAATTTAAAAAGGGAGTACAACAATTGCAAAGTAAAGCTGCAGTATCGAGCCGTCCACTGGATGTCCCACCTGAAGGGTGGGTACATATAGCCTCCACAGCTCCTCTGGTCCAGCCGTCCGCTCCGAGTACGTCCCGCCCAGTGGTCCACCTCTAGGTATCGACCTACTCTGCAAGCCTCAACCATGATCAGTGATGTCCGTCGTCTGCAACCAACACAACGTAGTGCGGGCATAGCCCATGTAGGAGTGAGTATAAGCTACTCAGTAGGTACCCCGAGACCCCCGAAGGTCTCCCAGAATCCACAAAAGGAAAAAACACAAAGGAACGATACAATCACGAAGTAACATCCGAAACTACTTAGGTATATTCCCATCCATACACCTAATTCATCAATTCCAGTTTGGCTCCAACAACAGAGCCCAAATTCGATCACATACACACAGGACTGCACAACACAATCCACACAGGAAAGCAAGTCAATCATATCGAAGATAATGATTGAATGTCAAGAATCAGCTCACATAGGTATACTTCTTCATAAGACGATAAAGATGATCAGATGTAGCCACTGATTCATCTAAGCCGTTGGACCCACACAGGATCGATAGGTACTAACCCCCGCAATGACCCATAAAGGATCGATAGGTAACTAACCCCCGCAATGACCCACACAGGATCGAACCCACACAGGATCTGTAGGCACTGGCCCACATAGGACTGATGAGCATTGACCGACACAGGATCTGACCCACACAGGCTCGGTAGCACTGATCCAAGTAGGATCACTGAGTGCTGTAGTCGTCGCTGTCGAATCCACGAAGGATTTATGTACAGTCGTCATCATCGTCGCAGTCGCAGCTAGCTCTAGGGTTTCCGCACACAGCAAGCTCGTTCGGGAGGATCCGCTCCATGAGCCGAGGGGATGATAAATCAACTGACACATAGTCCATAGTTAATGTATTCAAAAGTTCCGTATCGTCAATAGGAACTCAACGTCACAGACGGCGCGTCAATCAGACACTCGGTCTGAGAGTTATTGGCCTTTTCATCCCAGGGGCCCGGTTGGTTTTTGAGTCAAAACCAATCTGACCATAATCCAACTACGTGAAAACCTCAATCAGAGTACGCCAAAAGGTCCTCCTCACTCTAAGGAATCCATCAAAGTCGACGACACGTCAATCAGACGTCCGGAGCTCAAGTTATAAGCATTTCCACTCCGAGGGCCCGGTTGGTTTCGTGTACGAACCAACCCGGCCGAACCCAAAGTTCTTCGAAACCTTGAGTGTAATATACCAAAATTACCGTCTCGATCCAAGGATAACATTGCAACTGACGGTGCATCGATCGGAGGTCCGCAGCCCATGTTATGAGAAAACGACCGAAAGATGTCTGGGAATAGAGGGTTCGGGCCCGGTCCGACCCGGCCCGATACCCCATGGGTCGCCCCGAACCGAGTCGACCCGTCCCATGTCCGGGTCCGGACCGCTTGGGCATGGCCCTGCCCAGCAGGCATGGCCCAGCCTGGCGGCTCAGCTGTAACGGCCGAGCGATGAGGGGGGGGGGGCTGCCCCCCGTGTTATGAAAGCGTGATCCCCATGAGGGGGGCCGCTCCTTCTAGCCAGTTGGGGGTTATGACCTTCGACACTTTCCCCTGACCGGCCAGCCTGCACCGGCCGGCCTGCTACTGCCGCCACGAGACCAGGGTGGTCCCGTCCCCCTACTCCGATGCCGGCGGCCGGAAACCAGCCGTTGTTCCCTGCTTCGCAACGGCCTGTGGCCATGGCCTTGATCCGTCCGGCGTTGCGCGACGACGTCACGCCCCTCCTCCACTGCCCCACTCCGGTCGTGGTGCCTTTTTGGTTCTTCGGCACGGTGTGACGGCGCCGCGACTTTTTCGTCTTCAACGGCGTGGCGCGACGACGCCACACTTCTTCTCCCAAACTCATAGCTTCCGTGCGGTGCAACGACACTTCGTCGCCTTACATGTGCCGCAACAAAACCAAACAACCAAGGGGGAAAAGGGTCAGCCATGTTCATTCGGTCCGACCTCCTCCCGTTATTGCGATAACAGGTGGCCCAGATAAGATTATAAAACATCGATGAAAGTAATCAGGAACAAAAAGCAATAATCCCCCTACCTTGATCGTAGTCGTCGAAAGAGGTTTATTGCGGAAAGGGATGTCGTTGAATTTATCGTCGCAGAAGAGGGTTCCATACACGTTGACGGAGATCGTCTGAGGAGGAACGGTGTATCCCTTCATTTGACGTGGGAAGAATGAACGAAATGATGAGCGTCAGGTCATCAATCTCTGAGGAAGGCATCTCTCACCGTCGTCTGTCATCGGAGGTCGGCGTTGTTCGTCTTCTTCGTCGAGGAAGAAGAACTTCATGAACTTGAGCAAATTCTCCCAAGCCTCCCCCCGCACAACGAAAACCCCTAAATAAAATAGGACATGTCTTATTTTATTAACACACAAGCCAACCTCTTTGAAATTCAAAAATTGAAACAACCAATTAATTGAATTAATTGAAATGTTTAAACAGCCAAATTAATAGAGGTGTTTCATACTAAGTTTAAACGCAAGATTTGACTTACAATTAAAATAGGGGTGTGGGTGCGTTACCTTATTAAAGGAGGGGGTTTAGGAAGAAAAGAAACAGTAGGGCTCATGTGGGCCCCACCTCACAAATATCCTACCTAGTGGGTAGGATATTGTGGGTCCCACTTCATCCACTTAGTTTAGGTTAAACAAAATAAAATAAAATTGGTTGCACCACTTTTATTTTATTCCTTCACTTAACCCAAGAAAAATTTAAAAACCACACCCGAGAAAATGCAACTCCAGAAAAGGTGTTTCCAAGCAATTACCGGCGCTGCGATTCCATCGGTGCCCTCAGAATTCGATTCTGAGCACTGGTTCAAAATTTATGAGAACTCGCTCATTCGTTCACTGAATGTACCCGAGCTAATCTTTGGAAAATGATTTCGGGCACACCAGGCCTTGGAATCAGGTGCCGTCAGAAACTGCGTTCTTGTAAAATCCCAAAGAAAATTAATAAAAAAAATTTCCCTTGAATTTTTACAGGTCATTACATTACTCCCACCTCAGGGTGTTACGTCCCCATCAAGATACATCATAAACTAGGTGAACACATGTGGGTATTGAGAACACATCTGATCCTCCCACTCCTAAGTGCCCTCCTGGAGGTTCCCGTGCTGCCATCTGATGCACACTAGAGGAATCGACCATCCACATAGGACCCACTCCTATCGACCCTCAATCTCCACTTGGACCTTCTCAGAAGTTTCCCCATCATCGATGTCCAGCTCCTCGTGGTTAATGATATGCGTCGGGTCGTTCACGTATCTCCTTAGCTGAGATACGTGGAAGACGTCGTGCACCCGGTGCAACTGAGGTGCTAGAGCCAGGTGATAAGACACCTTGCCAATCCTGATGAGGACCTGGAATGGTCCGATGAAGCATGGAGACAAATTTCCACCTCGGCCAAATCTCCGTAATTCACATTGAGGTGAGACCCGCAAGAAGACATGGTCGCCATCCTCGAACTCCAGTGGCCTCCGCCTTATGTCAGCATAAGACTTCTTCCGGCTCTGAGCTATCCTCATCTGCTCCTGGATGACCTGGACCTTCTCTGTCATGACCTGAACCATCTCCAGTCCCACAAGTGATGACTCCCCGGGGTCTGTCCAGCACAGAGGAGATCTGCATGGTCATCCATAGAATGCCTCGTAAGGTGCCATCCCGATGGTGGAGTGGTAGATGCTGTTTTACGTGAACTCCACCAAGGGTAGGTGGTCCTCCAAGCTACGACCAAAGTCGAGGACACATGCGTGGAGCATGTAGTCGAGTGTCTAAATGGTCCTCTCCATCAGACCATCTGTCTGGGGGTGAAAGGCGGTGCTCAGACATAGCTGCGTCCCGAATGCCTCCTGCAACCCCTTCCAAATCCGGGAAGTAAAGCGAGCATCTCGATCGGAGACGATAGATAATGGCACACCATGAAGCCGTAAAATCTAATGAACATAGAGAAGTCCCAAGCTCTCCACTGAGCCCTGCTCTCTGATGGGTAAGAAGTGAGAATACTTGTTGAGTCGGTCAACAATCACCCAAATAGAGTTGTGACCTTTGGAAGTACTTGGAAGTCCAGTAACGAAGTCCATAGATATGCTGTCACACTTCCACTTCGGGACCTCCAAGGGCTGTACCAAGCCTACTGGTACCTGGTGCTCTGCCTTCACCTGCTGGCAGGTGAGGCATCGAGAAACAAACTCTGACACAACCTTCTTAATACCTGGCCACCAGTTCAGTCGTCTAAGGTCCAGGTACATCTTCGTCACTCCTGGATGTACCACTAAAGGGGAAGTGTGAAACTCCCTCAGCACCTCCTCCTGTAAAGCAACTGGTACCAAGGTATGTTCTCTGAAAAGGACATCGTGCTCTCATCCTAAAGGGAATCCATCAGGTGCCTGTCCAGAGGATATCTGCGAATTCCGCGTCTCACAGTTGGCATCCCCACGATGTGCCTCTCTGTCCTACTGCAATAGTGGAGGTGTGACTGTGAGCGACTGAAGAAAGGCTGATCCATCTCTATCCACGAAGGATATCTGAAAATCAGCTAGCAACTCTGTCTCCTCCCCAAGCAACTGGATGCCTGTCCTCCTGCTGAGAGCATATACTACTATATTCCCCTTCCCAAGAGTATAGACCATAGAAAAGTCATAGTCCTGGAGGAACTCAAGCCATCACCATTGTCTCAGGTTCAGGTCCTTCTACGAGAAGATGTACCTGGGACTCTGATGGTCAGAATAGACTGTAAAGCGCTCGCCCATCAGATAGAATCACCACATCTTCAGAGCGAAGACCACTGCTGCTAACTCTAGGTCATGGGTAGCGTAGTTCTTTTCATTCTTCCTCAACTTTCGTGATCCATAGGCGATCACGGACCGATCCTACATTAGAACACATCCGAGTCCATTCCCTGATGCATCGCATTAAACTACATACCCAACTCCCTCTTCTGGTAGCCTCAAGATAGGAACACTGGTCAATCTCTGTCTCAGCTCCTGGAAGCTCTGCTGACATCTGTCTGACCACACAAAGGGTTTACCCTTCTTCTTCAAAGATGAGAGTGGTTCTGAAAATCTAGAGAATTCTGGCACAAATCTCTGGTAGTACCCAGCTAGACCCAAGAAACTCCGCACCTTCGTCACGCTCCTGGGTGGCTCCCATGCTAGAACTACCTCGATCTTCATAGGATCCACCGCAACTCCCGCCTCAGAGATGACATGTCCCAAGAAGTAGAACTCATGTATCCAAAACTGACACATTGAGATATTTCCATAAATTTGGTGCTCTCAGAGTGTGTCTAGTACAACCCGCAAGTGGTAGGCGTGCTCCTCCTCAGTCGCCGAGTATATCAAAATGTCGTCGAGGAGGACCATGAAAAATCGATCAAGGTATGGCTGAAAGATCCTGTTCATGAGGCCCATCAACACTTCTGGAGAATTGGTTATGCCGAATGTCATAACCAAGAACTCATAGTGTCCATACTGACATCTAAAGGTCGTCTTCTGCACGTCCTCCTCCCGAACTCTGAGCTGATGATAGCCTGATCTAAGGTCTATCTTTGAGAACCACCGTGCTCCCTTGAGATGATAGAAGAGTTCATCAATCCTCGGTAGTGGATACTTGTTCCTTAATGTCACCTGGTTCAGGCGACGTTAGTCGACACAAAGTCGCAAGTTCCAATCCGCCTTCTTGGCGAACAATATCGGGGAAGCCCATGGTGAAACATTGGGTTAGATGAATCCCTTGCCCTGCAAGTCCTCCAATTGTACTCGTAGCTCTCAAAGCTCGGCGGGATCCATCCTATAGGATGAGGTGGATATCTAGGATATCCCGGGGTACATGTAAATATAAAAGTCTACCTCTCTGTGAGGAGGTAGTCTTGGAACGTTGTCGGGAAAAACGTTCACATACTGATCCACCACTGCTGAAAAACCAGGACTCTGCACCTCAACTGCTCCTAGGATGAGGATAGCCAATTGATGAGTGATGGGTTGTCCTCTCCTCTGCAAGAGACCATCCTATTCTACGAAGGCTCCCTTCTCACCAGTGAAGGTGAACCTACTCCTGTCAGTGCGTACACACTGCACCTTGCGCCTAATACAGTTAATCTGAGCATGGACTGTAGATAACCAATCCATGCCCAAGATGACGTCGTAAGGACTCGACGCCGCTACAAGAAGATCCAAGCCAAAGATCTTGCCTCCTAGAGTAAGCTCACACTGCTGGCACAAATGCGTAATCATCGAGTCTGCTCCCGTAGGAGTCTCTAGCCATAAGGATCGAGCCAACGGCTCTGTCAGAATCTCCGAGCTCCGAACAAGGTTAGCGTCTATGAAAGAATGACTCGCTTCTGTGTCTATATGAACTATAGCAAGGGTGGAATAGATAAAGATAGAACCTTGAATCATATATGGCATTCCGTGGTCATAGGACTCCGCTGCCTGGAGCTGTGCCTATCTATGCCCGCCAGCTCTCTGTGGTCGGGATGGACCTCATGGGGGTTGTGGTGGTAGAGCCTCAAAGCGTTGTCCACCACCTACTGCTCGGCCATCTCATCTGCCTCGTCCACCTGCTCCCTGCGGACCGCCATGGTTGACCCTCTGCCTCTGTCTGGGTGGTCCCTCAACCATCTACTACTCCTCCGCATGGCGGTTCGGGCAGTCACGAGCCATGTGGACCTACCCGCCGCATGCGTAGCACTGTCTGCCTCTCGAAAGACTGGCTCTACGCTGAGTGCCCCACACCTTTGAGCCAGTGTCCTGAGGTCGTCCGCCTGAGGGTCTAGTCCACCTGGACCAATGTGACATCCATCGACTGCCAGCTGCAGACGACTCTGCTATGTGCCGCCCTGCGGTAGGTCTCGCTGCTAGCATAGGATCGACAAGAAAACTCTCTATGAGAAGAGCTTCCTCCAGTACTCCTGCCTATGTCAGAATACTGAGGGAGATCAGTGATGCCCTGATATCATACCTCAATACCTACTCAATGGTCCGGGCCCGGAAGAATTGGTCTCGTACCATGTCCGTCGAATAGCGTGAGAGATCGGTAAATCTCACTGAGTACTGGGCAACCGTCAAGCTGCCCTACTGCAGCTGTAGTAGCTCTTGGATGTGCACCACACAGAGGGTGGCTAGGACGAACTCCGAGCGGAAGAGGCTCTCAAAGTCCTTCTAGAGGAGAGATGCCTCGTCGTGCACCTGGAGCATCAAGCTCCACCATCTCCCTGCTGCCACGTGCAGGAGACTCGCTGCAAGGATCACCATGTGATCTGTTGGTGTCCCTACCAAACGAAAAACTCGTACAACTACCTCCAGCCAATCCTCAGCTGCTTGAGGGTCCGTCTCCCCACAGAACCTGGGCGGTCCCTGACGCTGAAACTCATGCAGTGCACTAAGGCGATGTGCATCGTCAGCGGCTGGGGCTAGTAGCATCGGTGGCTCGGCGGGTAGAGGTACCGCCAGTGCCTCTGTTGTCAAAGGGCCCTGTACCGAGGCCTCGTCGCTCGGTGGGATGTCGTCACATACAACGCTCGGAACCCTAGCTGGCTTCTTGTCGTGGGGCCATCCTGAAAAGAGACAGGTGCGCCACGGTCAAAACAATATACCTGGTGAGCTGGCACAAAGTAATCACAAAGAAAACTTGAAACACACATGCAATCAATATTTTCGTGCACTAAGTCGGAAATCAAAAGTCAGGGTCCTGGTGTACGGATACGTCGGTCGCCGCACCAACACTGGACTCCCTGGGCTGATAACCACACTCAATACTCTTAACACTATTTCTTCACATAGAAAAAGATTAGAGTCCTGAGTTCTGCGATAGAACCGAACTCCTATGATACCAAATTGTCACGACCCGTCCTCGGGGCCCATGCCGTGACTACCCCAAGCCTGCCTTCCATAGGCCAGGGGATGACGACTAGAACCAAGGTGTGATTCCTGATAAAAGGGAAGGCATTGCCTTTGTAAAGTGAACAAACACACAGAGTAAGCAAGCGGATGTAAACATTAAGTAAAAACTGGGTACAACGGTAAGTGCGGAAAAGTAAATTGGCCAGAATACAAACCCAAACCGAAGGTAATGTACAACTGAAAAAGGGAGTACAACAACTGAAAAGTAAATCCTCAACATCGAGCCGTCCACTAGATGTCCCACCTGAAGGGTGGGTATAGATAGCCTCCACAACTCCTCTGGTCCAGTCGTCCGCTCCGAGTACGTCCCGCCTAGGGGTCCACCTCCAGGTACCGACCTGCTCCGCAAGCCTCAACCACGATCAGCGTTGTCCATTTTCTGCAAGTAACACAACATAGTGTGGGCATATCCCGTGCAGGGGTGAGTATAAGCCACTCATTAGGGACCCTGAGACCCCCGAAGGTCTCCCAGAATCCACAAATGATAATCCACAAAGGAAAGATACAATCACAAAGTAACATTCGACACTACTTAGGCATATTACCATACATATACCTAAGTCATCAATTCCAGTTTGGCTCCAACATCTGAGCCCATGTTCGACCACGTCCACACAAGACATCACAACACAATCCACATAGGAAAGAAAGTCAATCAAATCTAAGATAATGATTGAAAGTCAAGAATCAACTCACACAGGTATACTTCTTCGTAAGACGATCGAGATGATCAGATGTAGCCACTGATTCATCTAAGCCATCGAACCCACAGAGGATCGATAGGTACTAACCCCCGAAATGACCTATAAAGGATCAATAGGTAACTAACCCCCGCAATGACCCACACAGGATTGGACCCACACAGGATCTGTAGGTGCTGGCCCACACAGGACCGCTGAGCGCTGACCCACACAGGATCTGACCCACACAGGATTGGTAGCACTGATCCACGTAGGATCACTGAGTGCTGTAGTCGTCGCCGTTGAATCCACGGAGGATTTCTGTACAATCGTCATCGTCGCCGCAGTCGCATCCAACTCTAGGGTTTTCGCACACAGCAAGCTTGTTCGGGAGGGTTCGCTCCACGAGCCGAGGGGCTGATACATCAACTGACACATAGTCCGGAGTTGATGTATCCAAAAGTTTCGTATCGTCAACAGGAACTCAACGTCATAGACGACGTGTCAATCAGACGCCCGGTCTGAAGATCTTGGCCTTTTCGTCCTAGGGGCCCGGTTGGTTTTTAAGTCAAAACCAACCTGACCGTACTCCAAATACGTCCAAACCTCAAGAGGAGTAATCCAAAATGTCTGCCTCACTTAGAGGAATCCATCAAAGTCGACGGCACGTCAATCGGACATTCGGAGCACAAGTTATAAGCGTTTCCGCTCCGAGGGCCCGGTTGGTTTCGTGTACGAACCAACTCGGCCAAACCCAAAGTTCTCCGAAACCTTGAGTGTAATATACCGAAACGACCATCTCGATCCAAGGATCACATCGCAGCTGACAGTGCATTTATCGGAGGTCCGCAACCCATGTTATGGGCAAAATACCGAAAGATGTCCGAGAATAGAGGGTTCGGGCCCGGTCCGACCCGACCCGATACGCCCTGGGTCGGCCTGAACTGGGTCCACCCGTCCCTGTGTCCGGGTCCAACCCGCTTCGGCACGACCTGGCCCGGCTGGTGTGACCTAGCCCGGTGGTTCGTCCGTAACGGCCAAGCGATGAGGTGGGGGGGGGGGGGCTGCCCCCCGCGTTGTGGAACAGCAGCCCCCATGAGGGGGGCTGCTCCTACTGGCCAGTCGGGGGTTACGACCCCCGAAACATCACCCTGACCGGCCAGCCAGCACCGGCAGGCCTGCTGTTGCCATCACGGGACAGGGGCGGTCCCGTCCCCCTGCTCCGACGCCGGCGGCCAGAAACCGGCCGCCGTTCCCTGCTCTGCCGCAGCCTTTGGGTACGACCTTGATCCGTCCGATGCGGCGCGACGGTGCCGCACCCCTCCACCGCGGCCTCGCTCTGGCCGCGGTGCCTTTGTGGTTCTCCGGCGCGGCGCAACGATGCCATGCTTCTTCGCCCAAACTCATAGTTTCGCGCGGTGCAATGGAACCGCGCCGCCCTACACGTGCCACAATAAAACCAAACAACCAAGAGGGGGGAGGGTCGGCTGTGTTCGTGAGATCCGACCTCCTCCCGTTATTGCGATAATAGTTGGCCCAGATAAGATGATAAAATAGCGATGAAAGTAATCAGGAACAAAAATCAATAATCCCCCTAACTCGAGTGTAGTCATCGAACGAGGTTTGTTGCAAAAAGGGACGTAACAGAATTGATTGTCGCAGAAGATGGTTCGGTACACGTTGACGGAGATCGTCCGAGGAGGAACGGTGTCTCCCTTCCATTGACGCGGGAAGAAGGAACAAAAGGATAAGCATCGGGTCATTGATCTCCGAGGAAGGCATCTCTCACCGTCGTCCGTCGTCGGAGGTCAGCATTCTTCGTGTTCTTTGTCGAGGAAGAAGAACTTCAAGAACTTGAGCAAATTCTCCCAAGCCGTCCCACACAACTAAAACCCCTTAATAAAATAGGACTTGTCTTATTTTATTAACACACAAGCCAACCTCTTTTAAATTAAAAAATTGAAACAACCAATTAATTGAATTAATTGAAATGTTTAAACCGCCAAATGAATAGAGGCATTTCATACTAAGTTTAAATGAAGGATTTGAATTCCAATTAAAAGGGGGGTGTGGGTGCGTTACCTTATTAAAGGAGGGGGTTTGGGAAGAAAAGAAATAGTGGGGCTCGTGTGGGCCCCACCTCCCAAATATCCAACCTAGTGGGTAGGATATTGTGGGTCCCACTTCATCCACTTAGTTTAGGTTAAACAAAATAAAATAAAATTGGTTGAACCACTTTTATTTTATTCCTTCACTTAACCCAAAAAAATTTAAAAACCACACCCAAGAAAACGCAACTCCGAAAAAGGTGTTTATAAGTAATTATCGGTGCTGTGATTCCATCGGTGCCCTCAGAATTCAATTTCGA
The DNA here is from genome assembly GCA_963277665.1 of Viscum album. Lineage (NCBI taxonomy): Eukaryota > Viridiplantae > Streptophyta > Magnoliopsida > Santalales > Viscaceae > Viscum > Viscum album. Next base: position 855,056,332 of record OY728155.1, on the reverse strand, counting down.
GCACCGGTTCAAAATTTAGGAAAACCCGCTCGTTCGTTCACTGAACGTACCAAAGAAAAACATTGGAAAATAATTCCGGGCACACTGGGCCTCGGAATCAGGTGCCTTTAGAAACTGCGTTCTTGTAAAATTCCAAAAAAATTAAGAAAAATAATTTCCCTTGAATTTTTACGGGTCTTTACAAACATGTTCAGGTTCATCAGGACTAGATTCAGGAGATTTTATAGAAATCAAAGATTTTACATATTGTATGAAAGTATGGTGAAAATATTTTGCATTAATGTCCAGATTTGACACATCATCCTTAAGGATTTCTAGGGAGGTCATAGGTTCACGTGGATCTGTTTCATAAAATTTCACATGTAAAAATTCATCCACACACGTAGTTCTTTTATTAAAGTCTATACATGCTTTACTAGATATTGAGTAACCTATAAATATTTATTGACCACTTTTAGATGCAAATTTGTCCTTATTTTCCCCAATATTGAGATTATAAACATTGCAACCAAACATATTGCTGTAATTAAATATGGGGATTATATGATTCCATAACTCATAGGGTGTTTTCTTATGAATATGACTAACTAAGACTATATTAATAATATAACAAGTTGTATTAACATTTTCATTCCAAAAGTAGATAGGTAGGTCATATTCCTGGACACGATTCTTACTATTTCTTTTATGGTTCTATTTATTCTTTCTATAACACAAATTTGTTGAGGTATCCTAGGGATAGAGAAGATATGATAATATCCATTTTGTGATATATTTTTTTCGAACTCTTGGTTTTCAAACTCAAAACCATGGTAACTTTATTATGTTTTAATTCTAAGACCACTTATGTTTTCTACTATTCTATAATACTTGGTGAAATGAGAACAAGCTTCACTTTAGTGAGATAAGAAAAAGGTCCATGTATATCAAGAAAAGTCATCTACTAGAAAATAGACATATTTCATCCCATTTAGACTTGAAACACTAGATGCACCAATAATGTCCATGCGAACCAACTTGAGAGGTTGAGAAGTTGAAAATTACTTCTTTTGTTTGAAAGATATTTTTGGTTTTTTACCTGTTAGAAAAGGATTACAGACTCTGTCATTTAAAGACTCATGTTTGGGTAGATCCATGACTAAGAATATTATAGTAATATTTCTAAGAGAGTGTATATTATAATTTCATAGTCTTATTTGAAAAATCGAATACTCTTTGTGAAAGAAACATAAATAAGAAATATCTTGAGAACTAAATAATCTATCATAAGATCATATAAATTTTAATTTCTAAAAGCAGAAAATACTAAATAATTTTTAGAAATAAAAAAAATAGTATTCATAATTTTCAAATTTAACATGAACACCATTATCATAAAGTAGTGAAATACTAAGAATATTATAATTTAATAAATCAAAAAAAAGTAATTTAGAAATTAAAACTAAGTTATAGTTTCCAATATGGCCAAGAACAATTATTTTCCCTTTTCCATTATCCCCAAAAGGGATATGTCAACCATCAATATTTATCAAATTCTTGAAGCCTGAGGAATCTCTGATCATATTCCATGAACATCCACTGTCCAAGTACTATAGACATCTACTTGATCTCTTCAAAAAACATTCCTAAAATAATTAGAGATGAGATGATTTTGGTACATAGATTTTTTAGGTCTAGTAACATTAGTAATATGAGATTTGGGAAGTCGTAATTGCTTCATGGGTTTTCTATACATAGTTTGTAATGTATTGGAAAATTAAACTTTATCTGGTCATGAAAAATTAGAAGTAGATAATTACTTTCTATGGATAGAACTATAAAATTGTTTTGTTCAGGGTTTGAAAAAAAAAATCCAGATTTTGTTATAAAATTATTTTTATCTATGTTTCTATGTCCAGGTTGGTATCCTAAACTAGTTGTATACTTTGGAGATAATTTTTTATGATGTATTTGTGTTAGAGTATTATTTCCATTGGTAAATTTTTTAAATTCCATTTTCAATTGATCACTAGATAATTTAAGATCATTATTAACTTTATTTAATTTAGCATTATTTTGATTTTCTATAGTAAGATCATATTTAATTTTAGAAGTAAGAGAATGATGTTTCTTTAGAGCTTTATATTTGTCATTTAATTAATTTCAGGCATCTTCATGAATTTTCAATTATTCAAAAATATCTTCATTAGTACTATTTTTAGAATAACATTTATCTATAGAATAATAAATATTTTGTATAAGAGACTCAATGGTTACCTCTGATGTGTTCATCATGAAACTCTTATGGGATTTGTCTTCCTTTTCATCATGCAATGATTATGAGTCACTTGTGCTATCCTCAAAATAAATCCATGTTTCTTTCATTTACTTTTTATAATTTCTATATTTGTACTCATATTTTTATATATTTTTGATTGGTACAATTATCTTTTATATGTCCCTTTCTCTTACATTAACAGAAGACTATTTCATTTGAGTTCTCATTCATTTTCAAGTCCTTATTCTACTTTACCTTCTGATCATAATTTACTTTATAGATAGTCTTACTAAAGAATTTCATCAATCTATAAAACTTCTTTATCCTTCTGGATTATTAATCCATATCCTCATCACTGTCTTAGAGGGAATCATCATTACTTTCACTATCCTAATGAGTATATATCCTCTCCCTTTCAATATTTTTGGATGTAGTGGTTTTGAAATCCACTTAATTTTTCTTTCTTCCTTATCTTATCCTTTGTTTACCTTTAACTATTCCTTATACATCACCAATTTACCTAACATCTCAATTAATGGAAACTTACAGATATCATAGGATTATCTAATTGATACTCAAGTTCCTCTCCATCTTTAAGGTAGACATATGAGTAGTCGCTAGATTTGTTCTTTGGCACACACTGACTTCCCAAGAGAGCTCATCGTATTGAATGTTTCATTAAACCGTAGATACATATCAAAAATGGGTTCATAAAGCTACATCGAAAGATAAAATACATAATTGTATAAGTAGTAAGTCTCGCTTTTTAACATGAGTAGTTCCTTCATGTGAGATACCAAATGTATCAAAAATTTCATAGGTAGATTTACAAGAATATATTCTATTAAATTCTTCATCTTCCGAAGAACAAAACAAGTAATTCTTATCTTTACAATTATTATTTTCATAAGAATTTATATATTCACACCATGTAGTTCTTGGAGTTTCTATAATTCATATATATCTTCTATTACTGTCCAGATATAAAATTCCATACTTTCTAAGTGCATTTTTATTTTTATTTTCCATTAAGCACAATTTTTTCCAATAATGTTGGGAGGTTTGTTGGTAGTAGAACCTTCCTGTATGTCATCCATAACAAAAAATAAATGATATATTTTAAAGAGAAAAAATTTATAACTAACAAAAATTTAGAGATCTAAAAAACACAACAAAATCATAGTTGAAAAGATTTCAAAAAGATTTGAATCATTGAAAATAATAGTTTAAAAAAAACCTTTGATACCAAATTTTTGTCAGAGTAGGACACTCAAGAGGGGGATGAATTGACTTACTAAAAAATCTATGTTAACAAAATTATTTGAAGATCCCCAAATTTAAAAACAAAATAGGCCAGTTAATCTAAATAGTGAATTTATAATAGTATGACTGTTCAAATAGATTCTTAGAAAATTTATAATTTCAAATTTATAAAAATATGAAATATTTATACAACATTATAAACTAATATACTAAATAAAAATAGTAATAAATAATATCATAGACTAAATATCAACGTGAAATATAGTTTTATGAAATATTAGTTAAATAAGAGTAAAAATAAATTTGAAAACACAGTGGATTAAAGCAAGAAGATTAGTCTCAATCTAAGACCTAATGAACTCTACTTGGTGATAACCTACCACAAAGGAAAATATATATAATGTTTTGATCCACCCCCAAGATCATGCTTTACACAAGAGTACAGAAGACTATTTAGTTCACCAGACCTCTACCAGAGTTCTATATTGTAAATATAACCAAGCCACACATGACCTATTCCACAGTTATACTTGGGTGAAAGAAGGTGTAGATATATTTTTTTGTGAGGATATCTTATATACTCTAGTTCAGTGAATTAGTTAGTGTGTGATTTAAATACATACACACACTTCTTTAAGGATTAATAAAATAGTACACAATAAAGTGGAATATAATAAAAATGTTTTAGAAATGATTTGAGAGTTTTTATATGCATCTTTGGACTTATAGGATGTATAAGATTTGTTCTTAGGGTCCTCTTCTAAATGAAGAGTCATAAAAAGAGTGTCGTGAGTTCTGTGTTCTGGTTTCTAGTTCAGAAAGTTTCTCTTCTTCTGTTCTTTGTGTTGTTGCTGCAAAGGATGTTTGATGTTTTGTTCCAAAGAAATACCGCTACCAGAAAATGATAGTTCTTTTTTTTTCTTCTATGTGTTTTTCATACATGTATGTTATTCTATAGTATATCTTCTAGTCCATTTTACTATTTTTCTATCTCATACACCACCTTGTATTTAATATTTGGGTGTTTATGCTATGGCAAACAAGAAGTATGATCTCTACATCCCATACCTCATAATGTCAAGTTTCATTCCTATAAAATATCATTCATTATGTCAGTGTTATTAAATGACTCAAATATGACTGTTAGAATCAACTTATAAATTTAATTTTAAAAGATAGAAAAATTGTTAAGTAAGGAACAATGTAAAAGTTGATAGCGAAATAGAAGTGGTTCCACAGTCACGGTGAGTCTAAAGTGGTGTCATAGTTAGTAGTGGCGTCCTTCATGAGTTCTGGAACTAGAAGCATAGTTTTGGTTTCTTTTCCTTTGAAATTTCTGGAACCAGTAGCTTGGTTATGGTGTCTAGGAAACAATGTCTTATGTTACAATGTCTAGTCCTTTGTTAAAATTCCAAACAGTGTCATGTTACAGTGTCACAAAACCGATTTCATGGAAACAGTGTCTAATCATTATACAAATTCTAGAACCGGTATCACAATTATTGTTTTAGGGAAATAATGTCACAAGTTATGGTGTCACATAATTTTCAAATTTCCAGACTAAAGGGTGAGACAATTTGATAATAGAAATGGTGTCTCATACTTATTACAAAATCTACCATTTTTCTTAAGATTTAATACTCAGAGAATAGATTAAGTTTAATCACAATGATAATAAAACATAATAGATCATGAGTAAACATGATTTGTAATACTTAAACATGATTTACATGATTTTGATGATTTATTTGATTTGTATGATTTACATGTTTTTTATTATTTACTTGATTTGTATTATTTACATGATTTGTATTATCTACATGATTTTGAGCATTAAAACAAGACGACTTGAAAAAATACCGATATCAATTAAAAGATACGACTTTTGAAATATTTTTATAGTAATTAAAGTAACTATAAAATACATACAATATGTAAATATTGTATATGGTTTAACCAATAATCATATATATATATATATATTAATTGATAAGGATAATTAGAGTTAATTTAATTGATCAATGATCCCATGAAAGTGAATAATTTATTGGGATGTTAATGAATTCAAGAATGAATTAAGGAATTGAATATCAATATATTCCTTGGTATAAATGATCATAAACCAACCATATGAATACTAAGGATGGTATGAATGTAATATATATAATAATTAAACCAATAATTAAGGGTTATTTTCATTTATGGAATGAAAATATTTTTTTCTTTTTCATTCTTAAAATATTCTTGAAAATCATTTTCTTTGAACATACCATTTTCAAAAAATCATTACAAACTTCTTCGTAAAATTTAAATGGAAAATTCAAATAAATATTGGCATGAAAATATATACATGTTTTAAATTGTAAAAATAGCATTACATGTTTATTATAAAAAGTTTAGAAATTTTTTTTATTAAGATAGAGAAAAGAATAGTCCTATGAAAATATTATTAAAAATAGAAAAATGGGTAAAAATAATTTTTTAATAAATCATATTTAAATATTTAACAATTTTTTTTTATTTTTAGAAAACATTATTTTTTATGAAAATATATTTCCAACCAAATTGTGAAATGATGTCATATTTTATTAAAAACATTTATCAATAATTTGAAGTACCAATAAATAGATATTTGATACTATCACTTGAAAATTATCATGAATAACCAAAGGAGAATAATATTAAAATGTTTATTAAACAATGATAATATAATTCCATTTAATTAAATTCACTAATAGACAATCTCGATTAGAATGAGATTGTGAAATAAACACTTAAAAATATTATAACTTTGATTTGAGAATTAAAATATGAATAGATTATGTTTTTGAATTATAAATACACATAAAAAAGTTTAAATACATCAATATTTATATAAATTCATTATACACATAATAATATAACAATAATGATAATGTGGAAGTAATATAACCTAATGAAAAGGAATTTTGTTATGAAATTTATTTACTACATGGAACCATTAAGATAAAATACCTATATATGAAATAATTCAAATTGAAAATAAAAATACCAAGATGAATGAAATATTCAAGATATTAAATGTAAAAGGGGATATATTTACACCTTATTAATTAATCTTGTGAAATAACATTATAATATTCCTCACTGAAATGAAATTGATACATAATCCCTCATATTACACTCCATTTTGGTCAAATGCCCTTAAATATATTGTATAGTGGATTAAATAATGTTATAAACTTTTGAAAAATCATATTAAAATTTATTATATCATATATGATTCCATTATAAAATTTTATTACCCATCCATTAATAATATTTCATTATTTTTATGGTTTCAGGTGTTAATTGGCTTTGTTTTCAAGTATTTTATGACCAGTTATTTCATTTTAATCTAAAATAGATCAGTATTTAACATTATATATAATGTAAATCATTATTTAAATATCATATACATTAATTATATGCATATTTATTATAATCCATAAAATTTACTGATAGGAAATGAAATACAATGTTCATGGAAATGATTGGTTGTATATATAAATGAATGTTATTTACATTTTAGAATCGTATTGAATGGTGGTAAAGTTAATGATATATATATTATCATTCCATTATCATTATTATTTATTATATATGAAATATTTTTATTAAAACCATTATTAATACATTCCACGTAACGTGTGGATGAGTCACATCACTTTGTGAGGTGGTAGTCTACCATACACACAAACAACGTTATTGTATTCCCTCAAAATGAAAAGTATAATGGAATATTTTATATAATAATTAATGAAGAATAAATTCATTATATATATAATATATATCATATTTAAAGTATAATTAAATTTATATTCCCAACCATGAAACTAGGTTATTAGAGAATGAACAACATTAGTTTTCGAGGCTGTACTCCACCATATACACGAGTGATGATTTCGTATACCATTTGATAGAATTGTGTGAAGTTTTAGGTTGTAAACATAAAAAAACAATGTATGACTATAATTAGGTTTATTAAGTTTTTATACAATCAAGATATATTAATAATTAAATGATGAAGAGATGGAATGAAAATAAAAGTGATAATTGAAGAATGTTACCTATTCATCGGGTAACACATTTTGGTTAGTAGTGAAACCTTAAGAAGATTGATTTAAGTGAAATGAAAGGAGTATGTGGTTATTATAGGGATTATTATAAGTTATTTGCTAGTTTTTGGTTGAGGAAAAAGGCTTTAGAGTTGTGAATTAGTGTGTGGGGGGGTAGTGTCCTTTTATAGTGGATAAGGAGTTTCATTCTTGAAAACTACATAAATAAAACACTATTAGGAGGCCTCCATTACATCATGTGACACCAATAAAGAAAAAATACTTTATTACATAGTTGACATGGTATATATATGTTTATAAAAAGTGTTTTAGGAAATCTTCTAGGTCATTCGACACCTTAAGATTAATGTTTAACCACTAAGTAAACTAATTTTTACATTACTCCACTTAATTAATTTTAATTGATTTCGATATTATTTATAGTAAAATAATAATTTTAAATTAAAATATATGATAAATTATTATTTTTTAAAATTTGGAATAAATTTCTCCATATTCAAATCATATAACTGGAATAAATTAATTTATAATTAATCCTGGGTAAGGGATGAGAAAGATGAGTTTTAATGTTAAAATGTCCAAATGTTAATTAAGTTTGTATATCTAAATTACATATAATAATGTTTCCAATAAACTAAATTTTATTAATATTTCTATTATTTATCTAATGAACCATTAAAAACAATTTAAATTTAAATTTTACCTTAAAATTTATTTAGACGAAAATTCAATTTTCAAATAAAATTTAGTATTTTTTATTATTCCTAAAAAATGAAATATCTCAGATAAATTCATAAATTCATGATAATATAATTTGAAATTTATTATTTAAAAAATAAATTTTATACTATCAAATTTGATTTCTAAAATTTCCTAAATTTAATTTAAAAGAAATTCTCCAGCAAAAGGCTTAAAAATGTCTTTAAAAATACATATTTTTATTAGTAAAATTTTATTTTTTTCTTATCATACACCTATAAAATCTATTAGAAAAGTCTAATTTTTAACTGAACATGTAATATAAAAAATTTCATTCACATAATTCTTTAATTGTAATTAATTTAATTTTTTATGGTAAAATTTCTTTCGGAGATAAAAAAAAGTTTCTTATTCACATTTATATTTAGTTTCTTGTTATATTGAATTATAATTAAATGGTATCTAATGAATTCAACCATATATGTTCATAACTTAGTAAAAAATATTTTTAAATACCAGATTACTATCTTTTATATAATTTTCATTTAAAATAATAACACTAATATTATTCAGTAAAACATGGTCTTGCATGTAAAAAAATCAATTTAAAAAACATGTTGTTTTATTATACATAAACTATCATAGTATTATGTTAATTTCAAGATATAGAATATATTATATTCATTTTAAAAAATAAATAAATAACTATTTATTGAAATATTATATTACATTATATGCTTACTTCTCTGTGTCACACCTGCAATTGAATTAAAATATACTCTTTTAGAATTTTGGGGGTCTTACATTCTCACCACCTTAAATAAATAGCTTGGTGACAATTTAAACATGATCTTGGTAATCAAGGGTTTGATATTTTGAAATACATTTTATGAAAAACCCACATCCTAAAAGTGTTTGTAATATATTATTTTAATAAGATATAAAGGGAAGTGCAATGGTAATATGGAACAAATCATAACTAATTTTCCATTTTGGAGAACATTTGGGATTTTTGAAGATTTGGACAATGGAGGAAAATATAAAATAATTAATGAGAGGTATTGAGGTTATTGATCAAAAAAAGTGAATGATAAATATAATGTTTAGGGGCTTAAAACCATAATTCTATAATGATTTAAAAGGAAATTGGTATAAAAATAATGATGGTATTATGATAAATTGTTTATTTTAAGATCCTTTTACTAATGTTGAATAACTATTTAACATCCTATGAATATAATGAAATATAGATAAAAGATATTTCTATATTTTATAAAAAATTTAATTATTGGTTTTTCTTTGGTCATTTTCCCATTTTATCCCATGAATCCAAAAAATAAAAATCCTAAAATGAATTTTTATTCATGAAGAAGTAAATTTTACTTTTAAAAGAATTATAAGATCCATAAAACAAGTATTTAAGTGTGCCTATAACTATTTTCCAAAACATATATGGTTTTATAAGTTATTAAATATAATAAATTATTTTCTAATCCTAAAATGTAAAACTAATAGTTTACCATTAATATTTATTCATCATTTTTTTAACTAAAAATAATGACATATTATCTAGGAAATTTTGTAGGTGGGTGTTTGGCATTAAACCCTTTTCAACATTCTATTTTTGGTTAAAGATTTAAATAATAGGTGGATACTATGGGTTATCAATTTTCTTATATGATTTCCTTTTTCTAAAAAAATGTAATATAATTATTATAACCTTTAAAAAAAGTATGATGTACATCCTTGAAATTAGATTAGTCATTAAATAACCTTTTTATTTGGTTTTTAGTATAATATATTTTTGTATAATGTCCAAAAATCATAGTTTTATATCAACCTTATTGTCTTTAAATTTTTTTAAACTTATGTCTATAAAATTTAAATTTATTATTCCTCAAAAAACATTTTCACTAAAACATATACTTTCAAAACATTTATTCTAAATATCCTTAATAATTGTAGACTCCAATCACATAAAACCTAAAAAGTTGATTGTATTTATTTTAAATTATCAACTCTCTTAAAATCATAAACCCATGATATTATATATACATGGGAATATTTCTAGGAATTACAACAAAATCTCTATCTTACCAAAATAATAATATATTCTTCTACACTTATCCTTATAGTCTATATTAGGGGTTTTTGGTAATCTATGTCTTCCTAAACCTGGCTTTCAAGGTTGATTCTAAAATTGTCCTAATACCAATTGTGGTAACCTCGACCTCTAAAGCCTGTATTAGGTTCCTACTACCATTACATTGGAATATGATTCAAGGAAACCACATCCAAAAGGACCCAATGTTTTAGTAGTCTTGGTTAACTATATACATTAATTAATCTTGTATTAAAGATGTTTACATAAATCACAACATAGTTTGTTATCAAAAATATTTATTTAACATCTAGAATATTCTTGCAGATCATTATTAGTACACATTATTGCATCCTGAGGAAGGGAAAAACATAGTGATACTAAATTCTTAGTAATGGTTAATTAAAATAGATTAAATAATGAATCAATGAGATTCAAAAAAATGGAATAGTAAATAACTATAAAAAAAATCTGTGTATTCATTAACTTGAAGAAAATGAATGCCTAAAAAGAAAATGTAATTAACTGAAAAAATTACATATACTAAGTAACTTGATAAGGCACAATCAATTTTCCATGGTAAATAATGAAAAACCATCCAATTTAATCACTAATTAGAGAATGAATGAATCCATGATTTTTTTATATTGAAAATTACATGGATAATAATTACCAAATCTGAATGAAGGAAGAAATTATTTATTGGATACCATGTTTCCTATGTAAACGAGACCTTTAAAATAAATACCTTTCACAAGATTGTTTAAAACATACTAGTTTTAAAACCGTAATAAGGATAACCAACTCACTCATCCTAATAGACTATTGATGCATCTAGGGGTGATCTATCACTAGGACCCAAATGCATCATACCTATTCAAGTAATTCCTCATATATCTAATAATCAATATCAATCATCAATAATGTTGTTTATCAAATATCCTTATTGTCTAAAATATACGAATTTATCAATGTTTCCCAAGATGATAAAATAAGTTTAAATTAATAATTTTATGTAAAAATGATATATTATTTAGGAAATAATCATATCCCCGATAAATAATATGGATAATTATGGTAAATATATTTTACCAACTATGATATGACATTGAATAATTCAAAGGGAAGTTAATGAATACAAGAATGAATAAAGTAAGTGAATATCAATGTTGTACTTAGTAAAAACAAAAATAATCCATCTAGATTATGATTAATGATGGTATCAATATAATATATATACCTATTACATTATAAATAAAGGGCTACTATCATTGATTGAATAAAAATATCTTTAAAAACATTCTTAAGAAAAATATTAGTTTCATTTTAATATACAATTTGATATTAATTTTCCTTAAAAATCAATTTTAAAAACATTTTCATTAAAAATTTCATTGTAATATTCCAATGGATGATATAATAAATTATGGTGGTTAAGTCCTATATGAATAACAAGGTAAAATAAACATTCCTTTTCAAATGTAAACATTGTTGGTTGGAGTGTATACTCAAGAGGGGGGTGAATTGAGTTCCAATTAAAATGTCTGTTTAAAAGATTTGTATTAAAATCCCCCAATTCATAAAACAAGTTAAACTGTAGTGAATTTATAAAGATAGTAAATGTTCAATTAGTTTCTCAAAGATATTTTATTTCTTACTTAACTAATTTTGAAGATTAAGTTATCTTTTGAAACTAACTTACCAATTCACTATAATTACAAACTCTTACTAGTTCAACTATCAAAGTTACCTTAAAACAGATTTGAGAATCAATGTAAATAGTAGTGGAATATTGAAAAAATAGTTTAAACTAAAATAAGATGCACATCAGTGTTAACCAAGAGGTTCAATCTCAAGCTGAGATTTAGTCCTCTCAAACATTTTATATGAAACTTTGATCCACACCCCGGATCGGGGTTACAACAGTACTCAGACTGTCAAGGTCCTCAGACCTCTACCACAGTTCTGCGTGGGAAAGCAACAGCAAAAACACACAGGCTGTCCAGGTCCTTAGACCTCTATCACAGTTCTATGTGGGATACACAAAGATGTAGAGTGTTTAGTGTCAGGATTTCAGTATCCTTCAGTTCAGCTTAGGAGTCAGTGTGTGTCAAAAACAGACAGAAGCACACACTGCTTGTAATTTAAGGAAAATTATGATCACAGCAGAGTAAGAATATTGAAATGAGTTTAGAATTCTTTTGAGTGATGTCAAAGCAGCTCACGACTCCTTTGGATTGAATTAGATAAAGCTTTGAGTCCTTCTCTGGAAGTTTTCTAGAAAACAGAGTGTCGTGGTTTTTTTTCCTTCACTTTCAGTACAAGTGTTCAGCTTAAATTAGAGAGTATTCCAAGTGGTGCTTGAACCTCCTCTTTGAACTTCTATTATTTATGTGTATGAGTGTTCTTCGAGTTCTTTGTCTTTTCTTATCTACATGTATGTGTGTTTCTCTTCTTCTTCCTTACGTATATATATCCATGTATGAATCTGTGTATATCTTTTGCAGTAGCTCGATATTACTTTAATTTCTCCTTTTTTCTGGTAATGGGAATGATTACCTTTTATAGGTATGAGTTATGGTTCCTTAACATGCCAAAAACCAACATTAATTAATAGTAGTAGCATTAAAAGCATAAAATATGACAACTGGAAAATAAATTGAAAGATGAAAAAATATTTTAGGAAACGCTATCACAGTAAGTTTTGGAAACGGTGTCTCATTCACATAGTGTCTAGGCTGATCATGGTGTCAGAGTGTCACGGTGTCTCATGGTCACAGTGTCTTGTTCACGGTGTCTTGTTTCACGATGAATTGTTCACGGTTTCCTGTTCACAGTGTCTTGTTTACGGTGTCTTGTTTCACTGTGTCTTGTTCACGGTGTCTTTTTTCACGGTGTCTAGCTCATGGTGGCTGGCTTCTCTGTGTCTGGATTCATGGTGTATGGCTTCACGGTGTCAGAAATACATTGCCACTTTCAGACTCACAGTGTCTTAGACTTTCCAAAGTAACTATGTGCAGACTTAGATAAATATGATAATAGAAATGAGTATACTTAAGAATTTGTTAAAGAAGGTGTTTTTAGAGTAGATTAACAATAGTATAAAGTAGGTAAATTGAAAAAAGATCAATTAAGATCTTTCAAGGCTCTTCTTAAAGCATAAGAAAACATTAAACATTAATACACTTGATTGGATATAATGTAGAGAATTTAACTAGGTTGAATAAGATTTGGAATCATTAGCACATGATTAAATAAGATTTATGATAATTAAAACATGATTAATACATGAGGAGTCCAATAATATCCCCCTTTTTGATGATCAAAAATCATATAAAATTAATTTTTATACTGGATTCAACTATAAAGATAACTTTCTAACATAGTATATAGAAGCTTCTCCCCCTTTTTGGATTATCAAAAAGATGAAATAATAGTGGTCAAAAAGGTTCATAGTCTATTAATAGAAAATAAGTGACAGTACAAAAAAAATGTAATATAAAAACAATAGAATCACTATAAAAAAAGAGTAATCATTGTTCTCCTTCTTGGGCCAACCTTCTCTTTGCCTTTAGTAGTAGTGGTAGAAGAGGAAGCCATAGGGTTAGAGGCTGAGGTAGAAGAGGGAAGAGAGGTGGTTGATAAATAGGGCATAGGGAGACCTTCAAAGACTGAGGGAGCCAAGGTATGACCTGTAGAAGATCTAGGCTATTATTGATCAAGGATCACATGCCTGATCTGACCGAGTGCTTGTCCGATAGATATGCTGGTTGAGGCTAGAGCATAGGTAAAGGTAGGCAGCCCAGGTCTGAGAGGTGCACCTGCTGGAACAACAATGGTTGTACTCTAGACATAAAGATAGGGTCTCAGGAGTTTGATGAAATATGTAATAATATCTCCACCATATTGCATGGATTTCTCAAAATTATCCTTGTTCTCCATAAATTTGTCAAAAAGTCTAGTAAACTCTATGAGTTTTTGGACTTGTTTCTTGAAAGCTTGAGTTATAGGAGGAATCCTCATATTTTCTACAAGGTACTTAAAAAGGTTTGTCGTATCTGTGTTGGAGAAGATTCTGTTAAAGTAGAAATCCACTTTCCTGGAAATCTCCTGCTGAGCATCATTAACAATTTTGGAGTGGATTTTTACTAGGTCAAGAACTCTGTCACTGTTTTTGACCACTTCAGTTAAAGAAGCCACATTGAAACCACTAAAGACATTTTAAAGCTCTTCTTTGATTACAGTTCTGAGCAGATCACTGTCCAAGGGAGGTTTTGAGGATTGACCATATTTTTTGATAGCTTTGGTCACATATTTCAGTTGATTCAACACCTTGTGAAGATACCTTGTATACTCATCAGTGAGTTTAATCATATTTTCAACAAGCTCTTTCATTTCCTTCACAATGTTTTTGTTCCTTTCAGTGATCTTTTCATCTAAGGATGCTATAAAAGGCTGAATCTGAGACACACCAACTTGTGGGATTTGAGGAGCAGCAGGTTCTACATGAGGAACAATAGATTCCGATCTTGAATGCAGCTCTCTCTGCATGTCTTCAACCATAATTCTAAGAGTCTTTACTTCATTACTGAGCAGATTATTTTCAACTCAAATTTCTTGAATTTCATGGAGCATCTTAGGATGTATTTTCCAGATAATCTTCTCCAATAATAGTGAGGCATCTCTCTCACTTAAATTTTTCATAGGAGGAGGTTTGGTATTCATGAGTTTCTCAACTCCAGATAAGAGAGTAGCACCAAATTCCTTCAGATCATATTTACTTACAAAGGATGGTTGTTCAGGTAAGGGTTTAGGAGTGGGGACTAGTACAGGCTCAGGTTCCTTCTCAGGTGGAAAATTGGAGACTGATTTCAACTGAAATAGAGAGGAAATATCATGTACAGTTTCTATAACCAGTTGAGAATCATTCACATCATAGAAACTGGGAAATTTATACTGATTGTCTATAACACTTGACTCAAATGGATGTGAGGCTTCAATAGACTCAAGATTTTTGGTTTTCTCCCCCTCAAAAGGTGCCTATTTATTAGGACTGAGAGGCCTAGGATATTGGTCTAAATCCATAGACTCAGCTCTAAGTTCCTCACTCATTTCTTGTCTAGTTAGCGGAAAAGATATCTCCATCCGTTCTTCAGCTGAAGGTTTGATTTCTAGAATAGATTTTTCCACAGGAAGTTCCTCAAGATTGAACTCTTGAAAAATAGGTAGCTCTTCCACTATAGGCTCTTCTATTGTAGGATTATCCACTATAGTATCTTCCCTGAAATGCTTTTCAGATTATTTGGTAACTAAATCTGTTACAACTTTGGGATGAGTTTCTAAACTTTTAGCTTCTTCAGGAGTAGAAAATTCTTCTTCAAGAACTACATGAGGAACAATAGTTCTATCTTCCTCAACAATAACCGCTTCCCTAGGTGGAACTTCAACCTCTTATTCCTCTTCTTCGTGATACTCAAAAATATCATCTTGTTCCAAAATGGGATTAGACATATCTTTGGGTCTTGAGGGGTAATCCACCAGATTGAATTTATCATAAATTTTATCATTCTGTTCCACCCATTTCTTTTTCCAAGGATTACATTTTATCTTCATTCGTTTGATAATTTATTTTGAGAGGCAGTACTCATAGTCCATAATAACTACCTCATTAGGTCCAACCACACCTTTTTCAAGAAGCATGGAAAATATTAGTCGAGAGTAAAACAGAGAAGTTTATTTGGATGTTACTTTGATCAACTCACACAAATGGTGAATGATATACTTGCACAGGTTTATCTCATGTCCTTTTTTCATGAGGTGAATCAAAAACACATCTTGATATTTTAACATAGAAAAAGCACATTTTATTGGACTGACCAAATTCTCTACAAACTTAAATAAAATCCTTTTTATCTATCTAATTCAGTAGAAGTGGATCTCCTATGGGTTTCATTTATAGTTAGGGCTTTCAGGGAATCTTATAGATCAAAGAAATCAGTTGAAGGTGGAGGTCCTTTCAAATAATCCTTAAATATGCCTTCATTAGGTATCCTAAGCCATGCATCCCATAACCGTGAAGCGAAAGAGAATCTTTGACCATTTACCTAGCTCCTCACAATAAAACTGTCACCAAAATCAAATGATAATTGTACGTATTGGTAAAACTGAGCTACTAACCTAGGAAAGATGGGTCTATACTCCTTTGAGAACCATTCTAACCAGCCTTGTTGTTCTAATACTTTCAATACCAGAGACTTACTGGTTATAATCCATTGGGGAAAATATCTTTCTCTGGTACAACAATGTGGTTTACCAAATTTAGATTTAATGTTCCTCTGGGTGTCATCTTAGGTGAAATCTTCTTCTTCTTAGAGCTATGCTTCCCTGGTGTCAATGATGATATACGTTTCATTCATGGAATTCAACGAAGGTTCGAGAGAGAGAAGGGGTTCAAGGATGAAGAAGGGTTTGAAATGAGTAGGTAGAATAAACCACGAGTGAAGAAGCGAGTGATTCTTACTGTGTTTTATAATTTAGGAATACCATATTTCACTAAAATAAAAACACCGGATGATAAAAAAGGTGAAAATGGTAATTATCACGATATAGGTTTTTAGAAAAAAAATTAAAAAAATGAAGAATTTTTATTGTGAGACCATGAGTGGTCATTATGGTGAGACACTAAATGAGTTTCATGGTGATACCATGAACTAACATTTCAGTGCGTGTTACGGTGAGACAGTATACGTTAGAAAGTAAGTACAAAATATATACGGTGAGACCGTAAACATCAGAGAGAGTAACTGAGAATCCATAATCATGAAACAATAAAGTATAACATAGTAATATATCAAATAGTAAGACTTGAAACAATAACTAGTAAAGTATCTATTTGAGATTTATCATGCCTAGTTCATGTATGATGTAGTCTATTCTCTGAGAATTTAGTGGTTTAGTGAATAAATTAGAATGCTGATATTCAGTACCTATGAATTCCAATGTGATATCACCTTTTTGATAATGATCTCTCAAAAAGTGATGTCTTACATCAATATTATTTGTTCTAGAATGTGAAAAAGGATTCTTTGAGATGTTAATAGAACTTGTGTTATCAAGATTTATAGGTACATATCTAAATTGATATCCATAATCTAGTAATGTGTGTTTCATCCACAAAAGTTTTGTACAACAACTGCCAGCAGCTATGTATTCATCTTCTGCAGTAGACAATGCCACAAAATTTTGTTTCTGACTACACCATGATACTAGTGACTTGCCTAAAAGATGACATGTTCCAGAGGTGATTTTTCTATCAAACTTACCGCCACCAAAGTCAGCATCAGAATAACTAACTAATTAAAATGATTTTCCTTTTGGATAAAATAGACCTAGATTGGGTGTTTTCTTGAGGTATTTGAAAATTCTATTTAAAAAATTTAACTGAGATCATTTAAGATTTTCATTAAAATGATCACACATACATAATCTAAATATAATGTCAGGAAGCCTAGCAGTTAATTAGAGTAAACTTCCAATCATTCCTCTAAAAGTGTTTTGATCAACAGATTTTCCATCTTCATCAAGTTCAAACTTACAAGTGGTAGTCATGAAGGTGTTAATACTTTTAGTGCTATCCAATCCAAAGCACTTTAAAAGAACCTTAGTATATTTAATTTGATTTAAAATAATACCATTTTCATTTTGAAAAACTTGAAATCCAAGAAAATGATTGAGTTCTCCCATTAAAATCATTTCAAATTCATTGTGCATCATTTTGGAAAAATCAACACATAAATAATTCTTCGAAGATGCAAAAATAATGTCTTCTAGATAAATTTGAACAACTAAAACATCATTAGAAATTCATTTTATAAAATGAGTAGGATCATCTATTCCTTTTGTAAATCCTTTGGAAATAAGAAAAGTACTCAATCTGCCATACCAAGCTTGAGGAGCTTGGTTTAAACCATATTAAGATTTTGATAATTTAAAAATATGATTTGGAAAATGAGGGTTTGTAAATCTAGGGGGGTTTCAACAAAAACACCCTCAACTATATACCCATTTAAGAATGCACTCTTAACATCCATTTGATATTGTTTGAAATTAAAATGTGCTGCATAGGCAAGTAGGATTCTGATAGCTTCATGTCTGGCTACTGGTGAAAAATTCTCCTCATAGTCAATTCCTTCTTCTTGACAATAGCCTTGTGCAACTAGTCTATCCTTGTTTCTAACTATGTTACCAGATTTATAATCTTTGTTTCTAAAAACCAACATTGTGACTACGGTCAACGTGTCCTTAGGTCTATAAAAAAGTGTCCAAACATTGTTCTTTTAGAATTGATTGAATTATTATTGCATTTCCATAACCCAAAATTCATCATTGATTGCATCATTGATATTTTTAGGTTCCAGATGTGAAAGGAAAGCTTGATGTTCAACCTAGTTTCTCCAAGAAGCTCTAGTTTGTGTCCCTCTATCTAAATATCCTACTATAGTATCTAAAAGATTATTTTTAAGAGTCCTAGTTTGTCTAGAAAATATAGGGCTAGAAATTTTAGGTTCATTTACCGGTTTGGGTTCTACAGAAGAAGATTCTGAAAAACTTCCAGAACTGGTTGTCTTAACAATAGGTTCACTATTTTTTTCATTAAGGTCTATAATGGACATATATTCTTTATGATTTTACAGAGGGGTCCTAGGTTCATGTTGATTAGTTTCATCAAATTTGATGTGTACAGATTCTTCCACACATTTGGTTCTCTTATTTAATATTCTATAGCCTTTACTGGTTGTAGAGTAACCTATAAAAATTCCTTTAACACTTTTGGAAGCAAATTTGTCAAGATTATCTTCAGTTTTAAGGGTAAAAAATTTTCATCCAAAAACTCTAAAGTAATTAACCTTAGGATTCCTATTGTTCCAAAGCTCATAAGGGGTCTTTTTAAGAATTGGTCTAATCAAGACTCTATTAATAATGTAACAAGCAGTATTGATAGCTTCAGCCCCAAAGTAGATAGGTAAATCATATTCATTGAGCATTGTCCTAGTAATCTCTTGAAGAGTCCTATTTCTTATTTCTACTACACCAATCTATTGAGGTGTTCTAGGGGAAGAGAAGTTGTGACTATATCCATTATGTGAGCAACAGGTTTCAAACTTCTAATTTTCTAACTCACGACCATTATCACTTCTCAAGGTCTTGATCTAAAGTCCACTAAAGTTTTCTATAGACTTAGAATATTTAACAAAATAGGAACAAACTTCACTTTTGTAATCGAGAAAGTATACCCAAGTGTATCTAGAAAGTTCCTCTACAAGTAAATGGACATAGTGCTTCCCATTTAAGTTAGAAACTCTATATGGTAAAAATAAATCAATGTGAACAAACTTAAGAGTTTGAGAAGTAGAAACTTCTTTATTTGATTTTAAAGAAACTTTATGTTGTTTTCCTTTTTGACAATGATTAAAATCTTTATCTTTTGGGAATTATAGTTTGGGTAGGTCTCTAACTAAACATTTAATAGTCATTTTCCTAAGAGATTGTACATTGTATTTTCCTAATATTTTGTTCCATAGACAAGATTCTTTATGAAAATCATTTAAACAAGTAACATTTTATTTATCTAAAGAATTTAAATCTACATCTTAAATATTTTCATTTTTTAATGTAGTAAATACCGAAGCATTTTTAGAATCAAATACATTGCAAGAATAATTTTCAAATTTAACATTGAAACCATCATCATGAAACTGATAAATACTTAACAAATTATAAATTAGTCCATCAACAAATAAAACATTAGAAATTAAAATTGAATTAGTGTTACCAATCTGGCATAAGCCGATGATTTTTCCTTTTGAGTTATCCCCAAAGGTGACATGTCCTCTATCAACATTGATTAATCACTTAAAGCATGAGTAGTATCGTGTCATATGCCTTGAACATCGATTGTCCAAATCCCATATCCTCCTACAGGACCTTTTCAAACAGGTTTCCTACAAAACAGATTTAGACAGAATATGATTTTGGTACCTAGATTTTCTTAGGTCCAGACAGGACATTAAGAAAAACTTTTGGTACCCAGATTTGCCTAATGGGTTTCATATAATCAATAGATTTAAAATATTTTGAAAGATAAACTTTTTTTGATTTATAACTATGTGAGTATCTAGTTGAGACATAAGAATTTCAAGAACTAGAACTAGTAGCATACTGCCCAGATTTAGGAATAAATCCATTCTTTGTAATCTATCTCTGTCCAGGTAGATAAAATAAACCAGCTGTATACTATGGGGATAATTGTTTTCCTAGATTTTTTATAAGAGTGTCCTTTAAATTATTAAATTTTTCTAAATCTTTCCCGAGTTTCTTATTAGACAGTTTCAGTTTAGTATTCTCTTTGAGTAGTTGAGAATTCTTTTCATTTTCTACTTCTAGTGCAGATTTGGCAGTTCTTGTTAAATCATGATGTTTCTTTAAGGCTTTATACATGTCTTTTATCTCATTGTAGGTATCCTCAAGCATGTTATAGTATTAAAATAATTCTTCACTAGGCATGTTTTCAGCATCAGAATCGGAATCATCTCTCGAATAATAAGAGTTTAAAGCATGAGTATCCAATGTTACCTCAGATGTGTTTTTCATAAGAAACATATTAGATTTTTGAGATTCTTCATCCTGAGTGGAATCATAATCACTTGAACTATCTTCTAAAGCACTCCAGGTTTCATTAATATCTTTCTTGTATTTTTTTTCCTTGTACTCATATTTCTTCTTGTACTTTACCTTTGGACATTTAGCTTTCACATGGAATTTCCTCTATCATTCGTAGCAGACTATGTAATCACTTTAATCAGTCATTTTTCAATCCTTCTTCCAATGATCTTTATAGTCATTCATTCCCTTGTAAATGGATTTTCTAAAAAATTTCTTCTTTCTATAAAACTTCTTAAAACGTATGGCTATCTTAGCCATTTTAGAATCAATGTTAGATGCACTCTCTTCACTACTTGAAATGTCATTTGTAGCTTGAATTTTCTCTTTTTCCTTGATTTTTGAAGTAAAGGTACTGAAGGCTAATGATTTCTTTCTTGGTTCATCAGTATCTTCTTTTTTTACCTTCATCTCTTCTTCATACATAATCAACTTGCCAATCATCTCCTTGACAGGCAGCTTGCCAATGTCACATGATTCTCATATAGAGACAAAGGTACCTCTCCATCTGTCTGGTTGGAATCTTAGTATCCTCATGATTTTCTACTTTTTTGGAACAACTTTTCCTAGTGAGATCATTGTATTGACTATCTCATTAAACCAGAGATACATATCAGAGATAGATTCATCAGATTTCATTTTAAAATAATGATACTTAATAGTGTATATGCTTAGTCTCAATTCTTTAACATTGGTTGTTTCCTCATGGGAAACAACCAGAGTATCCCACATTTCATAATAAATCTTACAAGTAGATATTCTATTATATTCTTCATCCCCTAAAGCACAATACAGTGCATACATTTCTTTACAATTATTATTGTAAGCAGCTTTTGTAGGTTTATCCCAAATAGTTCTAACGGTTTCTAGAATCTAATACTGAGTCTCTATGGCAGTCCAAATGTCAAATACCATACTTTCTAGATGAATTTTCATTTTTTTTCCATTGGGAATAATTAACACCATTAAAGAAGGGTGGAATGTTGGTAGCCACACCTTCTAATCTGTTATCCACAATACCCAAGTTATATAAAGATATAAAAATTTAGAATTAACAGAAATTTTATGATCTGTAAGATAAAAATAAAATCACAGTTGAAAACTTTTCACAAACAGGGTGTTTTGAAACCTTTTATCGATTCCTCTGATACTAAATGTTTGTTGGAGTGGATACTCAAGAGGGGGGTGAATTGAGTTCTAATTAAAATTTATTCTTAAAATATTTGTATTAAAATCTCCCAATTCATAAAAAAAGTTAAACTATAGTGAATTTATAAAGATTGTAAATGTTCAATTAGTTTCTCAAATATTGATTATTTCTCAGTTAACTTAATATGATGATTATGTTAGCTTTTGAAACTAACTAACTGGTTCACAAAAATTACAATCAGTTGGTAGTTTAACTATCAAAGTTTATTTAAAACATATTTGAGTTTCAAAGTAAGGTTCAATCTTAAGCTAAGAATTATTCCTCTAAAACAGTTTATATAAAACATTTATCCACACCTTGGATCGGGGTTACAACAGTACTCAGAATATCCAGGTCATCAGACCTCTAGCACAGTTCTACGTTGGAATGAAACAGCAACAACACAAAGGTTGTCCAGGTCTTCAGTTCTCTACCACAGTTCTACATGGGATACACAAATATTTAAAGAGTTTAGTGTGAGGATTTTAGTATCCTCCAGTTCATCTTAGGAGTCAGTGTGTGTCAAAAATATACAGAATCACACACTACTTGTAATTTAAGTAAAAAGATGATCACAACAGAGCAAGAATACAGAAATGAGTTTTGAATGATCTTATTTGAAGTTGAAGCAGCTCTGGACTCCTTTGGATTGAAGTAGATGAAGCTTTGAGTCCTTCGCTGGAAGTTATCTGGAAAACAGAGTGATGTGGTTTTGTTCCATCACTTTCAGTACAGGTGTTCAACTTGAATGCAAGTGTATTCCAAGTGGCACTTGAACCTCTTCTTTGAACATCCGTTCTTGATGTGTATGAATGTTTTTCGAGTTCATTGTGTGTTCTTTTCTACATGTACGTGTTTATCTCTTCTTCTTCCTTAAGTATATGTCTCCATGTATGACTTTTTTATATCTTTTGTAGAAGCTCGATATTCATTTTATTTGTCCTTTTGTCTGGAAATGGGAATGATTACCTTTTATAGATACGAGGTATGGTTCCCTGACATTCCAAAAACCTACATTAATTAATAGCAGTTGCATTAAAAGCATGAAATATGACCGTTGGAAATTAAATTGAAAGATGAAAAAATAGTTTAGGAAACAGTTTCACAGTAAGTCAAGGAAACAATGTCTCATTCACATGGTGTCTAGGTTGATCATGGTGTCTGAGTGTCACGGTGTCTCATGGTCACAATGTCTCGTTTCACGATGTCTTGTTCATGGTGTCTTGTTCACGGTGTCTTGTTGATGGTGTCTTGTTTCACGGTGTCTTGTTCACACTGTCTTGTTCACGTTGCCTTGATTCACAGTGTCTGGCTCCCGATGTGTGGCTTCACGGTGTCTGGCTTCACAGTGTCCGACTTTACAGTGTTAGAAATACATAGCTAGTGGAAGACTCATGGTGTCCAATACTTTCCAAAGTAACTATGTCCAGACATAGATAAAGATGATAATAGAAAGAATTAGACTTAAGAATTTGTTAAAGAATGAATTTTTAGAGTAGAATAACGATATTATAAATTAGGTAAATTGAAAATAGATCAATTAAGATCTTTCAAGGATCTTCTTAAAGCGTGAGAAAACATTAAACATAAATACACATGATTGGATATAATGTAGAGAAGTTAACTAGGTTGAATAATATTTGGAATCATTAGCACATGATTAAATAAGAGTTGTGATAATTAAAACATGATTAATACATGAGGAGTCCAGAAAACATGTTGGAAAGGGGCCATGTTTATAAAGAGAGAGGAAGATTCCTTTGAAAAAAATGAGAGAGCCTAAAAATTATTTTCATAAGTCATCATTAAAATGCTAAAGAAAATATTTTTAAAAACATTTTATGAAATCATTTTTTAGTAATAAAATTTATTTTCAATGAAAAATAGAAATGAAGTTATATTTTATTGAAAGATTTTATTAGTACTTTTGTCACAATATAATGGGAAAATATTACAATAACATTAAAATGATCATGGATAATTATAAGAGAATAAAATTAATTATTTTTTTAATATAATGATAATGTAAACACCTATAATGAAAATTTATCAATAAATAATGTTTATTTGAATTAAATTTTTTAATAAACACTTAAAATGATCATAACAATGATATAAGAATTATTCAATGAATGAATATTGTTTGTCAACTATAAATCCACATAAAAACGTTGAAATTAATCAATTTATATTAAGATTATTTATAAAAAAATCATAGAATATTATTGACAACAAGGAAGTAATATAACCCAATGAAATGGAATTGAGTTATGTGATTTATTTACCACTTGGTAACTTTATGTTCAAATTCCCATTTACGAAATAATTAAACATTAAACTAAAAATATAATGAATAACTACTTTTTGATCATAGTAAATCTCAAAGGGGTATTATATACACCTTAACAAAGAAACACAGTTTATGACATTACAATATGTCTTAATGAAATGAAATGGAGATGACATCCCTTACATTACACTACCTTTTGATTGAACACCATTTAACATAATGTATAATGGTTTTAAGAATTATATTAATATAATAAATAACCAAATTAATAAATATAATATCACATAATATTATTATTTTTACATATTATTACATGTTCATTAATATTCATTCATTATTTTCACTATTTCAGGTGATAATTGCCTTGTTTTTTGAATATGTTTTGACTTTTTAATTTTTCCTATTAATTATATCATTATATCATTATATAAAGTATTTAAACCATAATATTAATCTCATATATATTAATTTTTTATTTATTTATGTGGAGAAAGGCAAAAAACAAAATTGTTTATAAAAGAACGCAATATATTCTTTAGGTAACTCCTTTTTATTTTCAATAAGAACATCAAATGTATTATTTAATACCAAAATAATGATTCTATAATTATTATAGGTATATTAGGGAGTTATTTGTTAGGGTTTAGTTTATATAAATTTCATTAGTGGTGTGATGATGTGAGGGGATGAATATCCTTTTTAGCAGAGGAGAAGTGAAATTTATATAAATATAAAAATAAAACACCAATAGGATGTATCCCATTTATAATGCATATAAACTAATTTTTTTGATAAATGATGTGATCTAGTCTTAATAAATCCATTTAATGTGTTTTTTACAAGGTTATAGGTCCTTTAGCTCCTTAAAAATAATGATTAAAAACTAAGTACACTCAATTTTACCTCAAACACTACATTTTATTTTAATAGGGTTCATTAATCTTTTTTGTCAAAAATGTTAACCTTAATAGACATTATAAATTACTATTATTAATAAAATTTAATATTTTTTAAAATTATAACAATATAAGAGGAAAAATATTTATTTAAAATTAATCCTGTAGATTGGATGAGAAAGGCATTCCAATGATTAGTACATTTTTATATATAAATTCAATATAAAATTGATTACAATTAACTAAATATTATTTAAATATGTATAATTGGTCAAATATTAATTTAAACCCAATTTTATATATAATTTATAATTATAAACTTATTAGATGAAAATATTGGTTTTAATAAAAAATCGGCATTTTCCAGTATTCATCAAAAAATAAGAAATCTCGTAAAAATTACAAAAAATCAACCTAAGATAATTTTGGAATTTATATTTAAAAAATTTTGATTATTTTTTCAAATATAATTCATTAATATTTCAAAATTTAGTTTTTAAACAATTTCTCCATTAAAAGGTGAAAAACCGCTATTAGAAAAATACATCTTTTATCGGTAAAATTAGATTTTATCATGTATTATTCCAATAAAATCATTAGAATGAGGGTAAAAACATTTTATGGAATATATAATATAAAAAATTAATTAATATAATTCAATAAAAATATCTAATTTAATTTATTATGGTAAAAAACCTTTGGCGTATAAAAATAGTGTTTTATTCCCATTATATTCAATTAGTTTTATATTCATTTATAACTAATTAGTAACCAATTAATTCAACCATATATTTTCAGATTTATTTAATAATATTTATAACCAAAAAAATTAATTTCTATAATATAAATTTCATTATAAATAATAATATTAACAGTATTTAGTAAAACATGTTATTTCAGGTAATACAAGATTTTGAAGAAAATCATTGTTTTATGCAACACAATATTACTCAAAATTTGATGAATTTTAAGATATATAATAAATTAAATATGTTTAAAATAGTTATTTTATAATACATTATATAGGATTTATGTTCTTTTATACACACTGTGTTTCATTTCATATATTCTATCAAGTAAAAATTTACTAATTTATATTTTTATGGGGTGTTAAATTCCCCGAACATTAAATAAATTACGTCCTTGAAATTTAAATTTCATATCAGTAATCAAGAGTTTAATATTTTAACTAATATTTCCAAACATTTCACAGCATAAAATATTTAATGAAATATCATCATAATAATAGAGAATGGTATGGGATATAATCATATGGATTAACACATAACTATGAATCCATTTAAAAGAACATCAGTGGAAAGTGAAGGGATTTACTAGGATGAAAGAGTAAATAAATATATATAGTGAATAATTTCATTGATCACAAATAATTGAATGATAAATGAAACTATTAGGGTCTCAAAACCATAAATCTATGATGATTTAAAATACTATCAATTGAATATAAGTAATTTTATTAAGATAAATTTGTATATATCAAGATTATTTAATAATATTGAATAATTGCTTTACCACTTATGAATATATGGATATAAAATTACTTAATATATTTATATTTCATTAACAAAATTTCAACCTTTATTTAGTATTGTATCAATTTCCTAGATTTTCCCATCACTCCACGAAAGGAATATCTAAAAATGATTTTTTATTTTCCAAGAACTAAAATTTACTTTTACCAGATCATAAGATCCATAAAACAATTATTTAGGTATATCTTTAAATATTTTAAAAAACAGACATAGTTTTAATAAGTTATACAATATAATAAATTAATAACTAAAACCCAAAACTAACAATACTAGATCTCCCTTAATATTAATTTGTCAAATTGTTTAACTAAAAAAATGAAGTATTACAATGACATTCTTTAGGTTAGTGGTTCATGGTAAATCCTTATTGTTTTTCAATTATGGGTTCAAACCATACATCCATGCCATATATAATGGGGTTTCAGTCGACAAAAATGTTTTCCTTTTCTTGAATTATATTAATATAATTTATATAACATTTCCCAAAAGTATGATCAGAGTACTTAAAATAAGGTTAATCATCAGATAAATTTTTTACTAGGTTTTATTACTTCAACTCATGTTTTCTAAAATGTCTAATAATCTTATTTTTATATCAACTATAAAGTTTATCAATACCTTTAATCTTATGTCTGTAAAATCTAAAGTCATTATTCCTAAAATAAATTAGCCACAAAAACATATTATTTCAATAAATATATTTTAATGTTTCTTAATATCAGTATACTCCCATCACATAAAACCTAAAAAATGGGTGTTTACGTATTTTAATATATCTTCAATCATAAACTAATAAACCCACTATACAATCTAGATAGGGATGTATTCCTAATAAATAACACATAATAACAACATTTCTAAAGCATTAATATTTTCATCTGCACATATTCTCAGAATCTACCATAGGGTTGTGATTTATAATCTATGTTTTCAAAAAATCTAGTTTTAGTTTTTCAACTAAACTTTCTTTGAAACAAAACATATTGACACTGATACCAAGAGCATAGATCCAATGCCAACTACCATTACATTGGCATAATATATAATAAATTATATCTCATAGGATAGAATAATTTTATTATATAAACCCTATATTTTAATACATTAACATTACATAACATTTACAGAATACTAAAAAAATTATACAAATAGATTCGCAAAGACCATATTAGTCATGTTCCTTTCGGAACACAGAAATATAAACAGTAATTCATAAGAGAACTACATTATCTTCCACTAGGTTATTCATGAGTATCAACATTTATAAAAACATCATATATAATACATATCATCAAATCCTAGGCATGTAAACATAAAAATGGGTGAGCTCAGATGTTGATTAAGGGTAAAAAAGGGATAAGTGTAAGCATAAACATGAGCATAGTAGTATGAGGATGCGATCATAAAATTAGAGGTTCATAACCGGTATATCATAAGATTATAAATATGAATTAAGGAATAATGCATGGTAGTTCATAAGATATTTACTTTAAGAAAATCAAGAACAAAATCCATGAATAAATAACATAGAGATAAGAGATATAATTTTGGTAGACACAAAAACATGTAAAAATGATTTCTATAGTAGTCAAGGCATCACTTCAATGGGAATCTTAGTATTTTGGATTCACTTCCCTTACCATATTGCTATTCATGGTTCACACCCTTGGCCATCTTAATAGTATGAGTAAATTTACCATATTATCTTGGTAGTCATGGTTCAGTCCCATGGCTATCTTAGTAGCAAACGTTCACTCTCAATACCATATTAGTCTATAAGATGAGATATAAATCATTAACCAATTGATTGGAGGGGGATATAGGTCCCACCCATCTCATAATTAAATCATAAAAACATGTGCCAAGAAATGATAAATAATCATATCAAAATGCATGAAATGAAATGGGTATAAAAAACATGTAATCATATCATTAGATATAAAAAGAGATAGGTTATATAATCTTTTCAAAATCATAACTAGTGAAAAGAAGCGGTTTTCAAAATTATACATCCTATGAATCATAAATAGGTTTCATAAATATAATGCACTAAAAATATAATTATATCAAATAAATAATAATAATGGAATCACTAAATATTTTCCCCACAATGTCATGAGTAACACCAACATATGTCATATTATATAAAAAATAATTTTGGATGATATTTTAAAAAAACAATAGAAAAAAATATCCTTTGTTCATTAAAAAATAATTTTTTAAAAAATGTCATTTTTGAATATATTTATATTGGAAAAAATATTTTAAAACATTTAATGGATTATTTGAAAAAAATAAGACATTTTTTGAATCCATTTTCCAGGAAAAACATGTTTGAAAACATATTTTAAAACAAGGTTTTTGAAATAAAATAGATTTCCAAATGAAGTGAGAAATATAGTAATATTTATATTAAATAAAGTTTCATAATAATAATAGATTCCAAATAGTGTTAAAATATTACTAATACATGAATACATCTTGAGTAAACAGAGGAGAATAAAACTCATGAGTATTCTTGAGAGATGGATTGTAATATTTCATCAATGGTGGCATAATCATAAACAATCCTGATAAATGATGAGATTGTTTCTATAAACACTTACAGCATGGTAAATTGGAATAATACACTCCATTTAAGAAAATGAAAAAACTATTAGATTATAATATCATTATAATAATGATATTCATGATATAACATGTCAAATGGGTGTATATACAACTCATAAAAGAAAGTAGGTGCCTAAAAAACATATTTTTTAGAAATGGAAAACTGAGACAAAAATATCTTACATAATTTGTAACTCTTGAAACATAAACCCCTTGAAAGAAATATCATATAATGTATATGTCAAAAAGCATAAATTTAAAAATAATAATAATATAATACATTCATGCGAAGTATATACACCATGCAAAATAAAATATTGTTAAACATAGCATTTATCTCATAGATATAAAAAGTGAGATGAAATTCCCTTACCTAGTGATATATTTTAAATATAATTTTATTATAAATATATATAAATTCCATATATGTTTTTATTATGACTTTATATTACCTTTCTTGTTAACAATTTCTTGTTAAGGATATGCTTTAGGTAATATTCATTTTGTTTTCTATATGTGTCTTAATTTGTTATATATATTGTCAATATACATATATAAAAATCACAATAAGGTAAAAGATGATATAAATAAAATTTTTATTCATTATATTCATTTTATAATAATCTCTTATATATATAAGTATGAAGTGTAATACACCATTCATGTAGACAGTAGGTCGTACGTACGCATAAATGATGTTTATATTTTATTTTTGTGTTAAATGAAAAAAATTAATTGGAATATATGTATATAATATAATTAATGTAGAATTATAATGTCATATATGTCATATAAGTTCACTAAAAACGTGTTTAATACATTCAATGTAGTGTGTGAATGAATCACATCACTTTGTGGGGGAAGTAGTCCACATTTCCTCAAACGAAATTCTCATATTTACAAAAAATGGAAAATTTTAATATATTTGTTGTAAAATAGTTACCACAGAAACAATATTTATCATATATATCATATATAATTATCATGTACATCATAACACATTCCATTAAGGTGGTAAAAGAAAATTGAAAAATTATCGTTTTGTTAGGCGGTAGTTCTTCGTACTCATAAATAATATGTTCATTACACATTAGATGGATGTGTGAGTAAGTGTAGGTAGAACCATTATAAAGAAAAATATCAATATACTTAGGATTTTTTTTGTTTTATAAGTATGTAATATAGAGAGTTGAGGGGGTGGAGAAATAAAATAAAATTAATGGATCTTGAGGAAGGTTGCAACATCCGATTTCGGAAACTCCATCTAGTTTTCACCAAAGGGATTCATTCGATTTATTTAATTAAAAGGTTAGGATTCTATGTTTAGGGGAGGTATTTTGAGGATATATTTAGCTATATATTGGTTGAGATAATGTGGCTTGAGAGGTTTTAATAAGTGGAAGGATATGAGGCATTTTTATAGTAGAGGAGGAGTGACACTCTTGTAAATTTTGGGAAAAGGAACTCCACCCACATTTTTTCCATGTCATGTGGATAACATAATTGAACTAATTTTTCACAAGGGTGGGTAGGGTTGATATATGGATATACAAGGAATCTTGATCAAGTGTTTTGGTCTTTTGGGTCTTAAATCCAAGGTTTAGTACTTTGTGGGCATATTTTTTCTCTTAATTATTGTAATTAATTTTAATCACATTAACTAATATTTTTAGTTAAAAGCCAAGTTAAAATTTATTGAAATTTTAAATTATTCATATTATAAATATAGAATATATTTCTGTGAATTAAAATTAAATAAGGTTAAAAATAATTTAAATTCAATCCTGAAGATGGGAAGACCATACAAGTTTTTAATGTAAAAAATCCAAATGTTTGCAACGTTTTTTATACCCAATTTCAATGTAAAACTGATTCTAATGACCTATAATGGATTAATTGATAAAAATATGATCTAATTAATCATTTAAAATAATTTACAATATATCTTATTTGCATAAATAAATCATACTAAAATGATTTTTTGAATCAAAATATGGTATTTATCATTATTCATAAAAAATGATGTTTCTTAGAAAAATATCAAAAATTCAACCGAATAAGATTTTAAAATTATAAATTCAAAAAAGAATTTTATTTTCATATTCAATTTCTAAATGTGTTAAAATTAATTTTTAGTTTTCACATAATGATATGAAAAGAAGTTCCTTCAAGATATAATTATTTTTAAACATATGAGGTCATTACCAAAGATTTTATATTTTTTTATGAATATGTTTTATTCATATAAAAATATTACAAAAAATATTTGAAAAGTAGTTAATAATATTCATATTACAATGTTTAATGTCTATGTTATAATTATCTCATTTAAATAATAATAAAAAATGTTTCGTAGAACCATAGTTTTTCATGTAACATACGCCATGTGGGTGTTGCATGTAATATACACCATGTATGTATCATGTGAGAGAAATGTTTGACTTAGTGAAATTTAAGATATCAATGAAAAATTAATTTACATGAGAAAAAATCTCCACAAAAACTTAAGGTGTCACATTCTATCCCCTTGAAATTAATTTCGACCACAAAATTCATTATTCGGGTAAAAAAATGAGGATAATTCCAATTAATAACTTTCTAAAGTTCCCACATAACATCATATAACTATTTATTTCTACACTAAAATTTTACTAGGTTAGTTTTATTTATTTGTAGAACTGTCTTTTTTTGATCCACAATTTCAATTGGTTGTTCATCTTAAGAAATATCATTCTCTAGTGGTATGACCTATGAGCTCAGTACATATAAAGGGTTAGTTATGTGCTTCCTTAGTTGAGATACATGGAAATAATCTTGAAATTGAAAGAGATTTGTTAGAAGTTCCAGGCGATATGATACCATCCAAATACGGACGAGAATATTAAAGGGACTAATATACCTGGGGCTTAGTTTCCCTTTCTTTCCGAACCGCATAACCTTATTCTGGGGAGATATCCAAAGAATTATCTTATTGTAAAGAAAAAATTATAGATCAAAATTTTTATTATCAATTATAATTTTCTGCCATCTAATAGCTTACATGATATGCTACTGATTGACTATAACCTTCTCTACTATTTCTTCAAAGATCTCAGGTCCAAGTAGCTTTCTTTCTAAAAAATCATCCTAGTGGGTTGGAGATCTATATTTATTCCTATATAGGGCTTAATAAGATTACATATTAATTATTGTGAGTGAATGAAATTGTTATACGAAAACACAATTAGATGAAGGTGTTGATGCAAACCACTAATGAAATCCAAAGAAAAATATCTCAATATATCCTCTAGGGTTCAAATTGATATTTAAATATCACCATCAATGTGAGGATGGTAAATAGTCTTGTAACTTAATTTCATATCGAGTGATTTTTAAAGTGGTCTCTAGTACATAGAGGTAAAAATTGGAACCCAAACGGTTATAATATAATGGGGGTACTCCATGAAACCTTACCACTCTTTTAATGTATATAATGGAAATATGATCTAGAGATAAGTCTTATATAATAGTAATAAATTAATGTGAGTTTCTATGGTGATAAACTACCACACATATAGCATTAAACTGTTTATAGGTTTTGGGTAGTCCAATGGTGAAATCCATAGTGATTCTATCCCATTTCCATTTTGTTATGGGTAATGGTTTCCACATTACCTTTTAATTTTATCTTTTATACTTAATATGTTGGAATACTAAGAACTGATATTTAAACTCTGTGATATATATATGCATTCTATCTCACCAGAAGTATTCTTTCAATTTCCTATAAACCGCCATACTTCTAGGATGTATAAATAATGAATAACTATGATCTTCCACTAATAACTCTTTCTTCTAATATGGTATGTAAGGAACACATACACGGTTGTTAAACCTTATCTTCCTATCCAAATACAGGTTAAATTCAGGAAGATTTATTAATTTCTTCTTAATCTCTACATATTCCTTATGTGCCTTTCTAATCTTCACTTGGATAGAGTGTTGAATATTCATTTGTGAAAGATTTAATTTTCCCCATCGTTAAAGATATCTAGCTTTATCCTTAGAAAATCCAGAAATATTGGATTTTTTTATCCTCATCAGGGATAAGATGGAATGATCATTTTCGACTAGATGAATTAGATATATTGTTCTCTTTAGTAGGGTGGTAATGTATTGAGAAGTCAAAATCCTTTACCATATCTAACCACCTTCTATGGTGCATGTTCAACTCCATTGGTGTGAATATTTCTATCATACTTTTATGACCAGTATATATATCAAACTTTTTTCCAAAAAGATAATTCATCCATATCTTTAATGAAGAAATACTATAGCTAACTCCAAATCATGAGTTGGGTAATTTTGATGATGAATCTTCAATTTCCAAGGGGAATAAGTGATAAACATGTTATTATATATAAGAGAACCTCCTAATATCTTATTATATTCATCAATATAGATTTCAAATCCTTCTCCACTATAGAAAAATGTTGGAACAGGTGCGCTGACTAACATTTTTAATAGTTCTTGAAAATGTTCATCACATTCATCTGTACAGTGGAACTTTAAACCCTTCCGGGTTAACATGGTTAGAGGATTTGATTATGATGAGAAATTATCTACAAAACATTGATAATATCCCACTAAAACAAATAATAATACATATCACAGTCACCATGGTTCTTCTTGAACATCATTCAATAGCCTCCATCATTGAATGATCTACTAATATACCATCTCTTGAGATTTTGTGACCCAAAAATGTATTCTTTTTATCCAAAATTCACACTTTGTAAATTTTTCATATAATTTATCCTCCCTTATTTTCTTTAGTACAATTCTCAAATTATCTTATTTCTCTTCCTTTCTATTTGAATAGATAAGAATATCATATATAAAGACTACCATAAACTTTTCAACGTGATCTCTAAAACTCTATTAATCAAATCCTTGAAAATAGAAGGGGTATTAGTAAGAACAAAAGGCATCACCTTATATTCTTAGTGTTTGTCACTTGTATATATTTATTTCTTGTGTGTATACTCTTTTTTGACCCTAAATTGAATTTATCTAAAACAAAGGTCAATCTTGGAAAGTATGGAGCTCCACATAGTTGATAATTCAATTCATCAATATGGTGGAGGGGATACTTTTTCTTGATCATGTTCTTGTTAAAATAAAAATAATCAATATAGATATTCATATATCCATCTATATTTTTCACAAAAAGAAAAGTTTCACCCAAAGGTGACACAATCGGTCAAATGAATATCTTATCACGATTTTCATGGAGTTGCTACTTCAATTCCTAAAACTCAATCAGGTCTATTTTATAAGGATTCATTTAAATTGATGTAGAACAATGTATGAGTTCAATTGATAAATCAACTTATCATTTTTGTGTATGGATATGAAACTCATCAAGAATGAAATCCACAAATTATCAAATAATAATCATATAATTGACGTCACTTTTCTCTCAAACCATTTGAAATAAACAACCCTTCTGAATGAAAATTAATACCCATAAACTGGATGTAATGTCCTCAAGAATTTCTTTCGTATCATAAAATTTATTGATGAACATAAGAGGGTTTTAAATATCATTCATAACATCCCTATTGTTTCCAATGCCTTTTCCATGGCATGCGGCTGTTGACCCACATTCCTGATTTCCAAAGGTGGGTGGCATATGTCACTTGTTTAGAGACAATTGCTCCTTGATCAAAACTGGATGATGGGATGTCGGTTCCTCCATTCATGGATTCCTCCTCAGAACCTGTAACCCAGTCTGAGTATCCCTTATTGACTAAGACATTGTTGGTGAAACTCTTCACAGTGTTATTTCTTTATATATTCCGATTAATTACACTGCTTCTTTCAGGAAATTACAAGGGGTCCAGTCAGGGCTGCAACCTTCGGTCCGGGGACTAGTCACATAGGAAATCACTGGCGTGTCTGGATGTTAGTACACTAGAGCATTTGGGTTTCATCCCCATATTATAGGGCTTCTTGAGGGGGTGGAATCCCGAGGCATCCCACGTCGAATGCGGGGAATTATATGCCATAGTCATGTATCTTAGTTTTTACTCAAATTACTATGTTTAACACTTGGTATGCCATGAGTTTAACATCTAGAAGAGATAGATCAGACTGATCGGAACACTGACTAGAGTGGATCAGATGGGTGAAACCCTTGGAGGAAACACTGATGGTTGGGATAACACATGGTTAATTACCCGATTACTGTTAGGATTAGTGAAGAGATGAATTTGTATGATCTCACCAGGATGTGGCGGCCCAGGTAAGAATCAAGATGGATAATGGATGATTAAATGAAGTAGATGGAGAATGATATGGATTCGACTCATGGGAAATGGTGATGTTGGGATTGAGTCTCTACGATACCTCCTACATATCCCCGTAGTTGGGAATCAAAGATCATGTAGTTCAGGATGGGGAGTATAGAATCCGGGTGTGCATAGAGGACAACGGCCCGATGATATACTCAGGCTTACACATGGTTAACAGCTCAAGGTTCGTCTTACTCCACTGGGATGGACCAGCGATATACGTCCCCATAACAGGGATGGAATTAGCTTACCATTGGGTTTGGGTAAACAATTTCTTACCGCTGACATTGAATCACAACGGCTTACCACTACATGTGGTTTACAACGGATTACTGTTGGGTTCGTGATTGCAATGGATTACCAAAAGATGGGGTCACAAAGGATTACCACTGAATGGGGCTGAACCTCAAGAAGGCCCCCTACATAACTTGTCCAGGAGACAAGGATGAAATCCCATGTATTTCGAGATGGTGAACATAGTCTAACATCTTCCAGGATAAAAAGGGGGCATGCAGTTTAACATCAAGCGGGATGAAGGTGGTTCGACATGAAGGGGGTCGAAACAAATGCTTGTTGGGCTTGAACCTCAGGAAGGCTCCGCACATACCTTTCCTTGGCATGGTTCAATGTCGACGTAGTTCATATGGTGTTGGTGAACCAACATGAAGGGGGTCAGAACCAATGTTTGGTGGACTTAAACCTCAGGTAGGATTCCCATGTACCTTACCTTGGAAAGGATCAATGTCCAAATAGTTTAGAAAAAGTGGGAACTGATGTGAAGATGGTCAGAACTAAAGGTCGGTGGGATTGAACCTCAATGAGGCTTCCTACCTCACTTAACTTGGCAATGATCAAAGTGCCCGTTGTTCTAGAGGGGTTTTTGGTGAACTAACGTGAAGGTAGTCGGAACCAAAGGTTGTGGGCTTGGACCTCAGAGAGGCTTCCTACGTATCGTACCTTGGTAGGGATCAAAGACCATGTAATTTAGAAGGATTTTTTGGGGGTTACACTCTAGGATGCCCAGAGAATATGTAATGGTTGGTGCTTTCTCTAAGCCCACATACATCATGCTCGGTGAGAGAAACAAGAGGTAGTAAAGACCCGACGATAATGTCGCGAAAGGTGTGTCTATGGGAAGTGGAGTGGGGCTTACACGTATTTAGCAGCCTAAGGTGATGGAGATTAGGACTTACACCAGGGTGGAGGCCCAGGTGGTGACAAATCCTAGAGGGAGAGAGATTTGGAACCGAAGAGAGGATGTATCTTTTGTCCATCCCCCCCTATTGTCCTTGGAACTGAGGAAGAGAGGAGGAGCAGGGGTGATACATCTTGCAAGAAAATCAAGGGGCTTATACCAAGGTGGTTTCCATTTCCCCACAGATAGACACTGCTATGATAGAGAGAATCTCATTCCATGTGAGGAATGATTTCACTCCCATGTATACCAGTGGGCGTGCAGAATGTCTAAGGTGGGGAACCCCAGGTACGACACATGAGGCGAGGTCACAGTTTAACATAATGTGCTGACAATGATGGCACTTGGAATTTTAACGTCCTACAGCTTGGGCAACGTGGGTTCACTCCACATCCCTTAAGACTTACATAACTGATACCCACACCCCTAGGGGAAGGGAAAGCATCATTAATGCTGTGGTGAAGGTGTGATATGGAATGATCCATTACAAGTTCTACATTAGCGTGGCTATACGATGAAAAATTAGCCATTAGCGTGCCTATTCGAAGAAGCATGAGGCAATTAAATGAAACAGGAAGCACTGCCAAAGGGACATTGTAGTTACTTCGTGAAAACCTAGAAGGTCACATAGGAAAAGTAGTTGCAGAGCATAGGGGCACATAGGTAGAGGCCTCGTGAGGCACTAGTTCTTCATATAGGGGAGAGGCTTTGTGAAGGGGTATGCTTTGCGAAGTGAAGTGTCCTAGCCTAGGAGTATCTTATAGTTTCATATGGAAAGTGATTAACTAAGTTGAAAGGCCCTCATGGAGTAGTACTTCCCGAATCAAGGGTGCCTTGTGAAGCATATCATTGTGAAGCAATGTGCTCTGTAAAGCACAGTGACCCTGCCATAGCATGTGGGTCACCTGTTCATGGAGGGCTCTTTGCGAAGCATAAGTGCTCGTAAAAGACCCAAGTTCTCTTGGGTATCCCCTTCCTTAATGAAGGCCCACGAGCTCTACGAAGTGCATCCCTCCTTAAAGAGAGTCCAAATTCAGGAAAAGGGGGAGGCCCTTCATGATTCAAAATTACCTTGAGGAGTTCATGGTTTCCATAGGATATATTTCTTCATGATTTGTGAGCTAAGAAGGTGAATTGTTAGAGGATACAAACATTGGGCTTGAGTGGAGACCAATATTTATAGGCAAGAGGCGCCGCGAATCAGAGCTCGCTTGGCACAAATCCACATTTCATTTTGCTGAAACTGAGAATCCTCCCACCTCCATGCTCCGTGGTATCATCACAAACATCAAAGGGGGTTCATGGAGCCTCCCTCCTTTTTGCTCTACGGCAGGTTCGTGAACTTCAACTGGGTTCGCGGAGCCTCCCACCTCCTTGCTATGTGAAGGGTTCACGAATTCCCAATGGGTTCGTGGAGCCTCCCACCTCCTTGCCCCACGGTGGGTTTGAGAACATCAAATGGGTTCACAGAGCCTCAACCTCCTTTGTCCATGGTGGTTTTGCAGAGGGGAAGCTTGGTGCTGGTCGCAGTGTTACAAGGCTTTGCGAACGAGCTTTTAAAGGTAGTACCTAAGAGTTTCAATTTATTATTATTCTTCCCAAGTTTTGGACCAAACAAATACTCCCCCTTATACTTGGAGCTGAGGGGAAATTGAGTGTCAAATTCTGTGGGTTAATCACCAAAATACCTTTTCCAATCACGAATATGACTCAGGATGGTGGATCGCGAAGTGGAGAGGCTATGGGCATACAAAGCATGCCGTGAAGCTAGCTGTGGTTATACATGACATGAGGCACTAGGGGTCCTCACTTATAAATAGGGAAGATGAACTCTCTTTTTTTCCTTTCTATTTTCTGCATTTTTGGGTTTGAGTACTATGGATTCGTGAATCTCCACGTACTTCGCGATTGATCTCCATGAACCGGGCCTTCTGCATCGTGGTGTAAAGTGAGTCTTTGAATCTAAGGCGGTGCGATCTAGAACTTTCATCTGATGGTCCTTGCAAGGATTGTCGATTACATTGTTGGGATCGATCTTTGGGAATGGTCTCTGTGAATGATCTCCATGGAATGGATTTATGAAAATTGTTTAAATCGTAAAAATGAAATGGCTCACCAAGAGGCTTCTAGGGGGTCCTTGCGGACGCTTCCCGAAGGTTGGAGATGGTGAATAGCTTGGGTTATGGGGAGTTGGTATGGAGCCACTCTGACCATGATTCATTGGTGAAGTAGCTATCATAAGGCCAATTGAATTATCTGTTGTGTAAGAGGCTTCCTTTGTTTGGATTTGGGCTGAGGGATGATGTCTTCATACCTGAGGAAAGTAGGGATGAACTGTCTTACTAATTAAGGAGCACGTCATGCCACACCCAGTGGTTCAGGGTGGCAGACGGCGATGCCCGAGAGGACTTCATGCCTTTCAACACTGACTGTCTATACAATCACCTGAACAATGTTGATGGGAAGGAATTTCAACCAAAGAAACCCCCCCATGCACCAGATGATCATGAAGGAATCCCTTTGAAACCCAGGGAAGGGATGGTCTGATGAGTGGGATCTATGCTAGGGTGGAAACTTCAATGATGACTGAGCCTGGGTGTATTGGGCAGGTGCCTAATATGAAGTGTTTCAGGAAGAGCTGAGAAGAGTGAGCCTGTATGCAGTGGATTGGGCTTCCCAATTCCATATCCATCAACTGTTGCAGCTGATTCCATAGTTTTTGAGAAGGAGGTAATCGAGGACCAATACCTTCCACTTACACCATAGAGAGGTTGGC
Source organism: Viscum album (assembly GCA_963277665.1). Taxonomy (NCBI): domain Eukaryota; kingdom Viridiplantae; phylum Streptophyta; class Magnoliopsida; order Santalales; family Viscaceae; genus Viscum; species Viscum album. The sequence continues at coordinate 855,016,352 of OY728155.1, read as the reverse complement.
ATAAGTTTATGGGTTGTGCATCAGATCTTGGGGGTCTCGATACTGGGGGTGATGTATGATGAATTCCTCCTCATTATGGGTGCGAGGGAGGATCTAGAGAACATTCCACCACTGGAGATGGACTTGATGGAGCTGGTTCCTAGAGAGGACAAGGAAGTAGTGAGGGATGTCCATTTCAGGCGATGGTTCAAGCAGTTCCCAAACATTTCAGAAGATTTGTAGTTTCTAGTGAGGCCTTGAACTTTCTTGAAGGGGGATCAAAAAGGTAATGAGAACTTGTAATGGAAGCTCTTAAAGGATAGACAATGGAAGATGTGGGGATTCGACATCAGTACCAAGCTATAACTGGTAGTCAGGCTGGCCGCATTCATTGTAGCTCTCATCTACAGTTGGATCCTACTAGTGAGGGATACGAACATGGGCATGCAACCAAGAATAATTATCACGGTGTCCTTGTTGGTGACAGGAGGTAGGGTCAACCTCAATATCCCCATGCATGAAAATTTGTATAAGATGTTGTGGCATATCGGCAAGTGGAAGAGCCCACAGAGGATATACAGGACATTCAACCTCTTGTATGGGTGGATAGAGGCGCACATATGAGGGGTATATGAATATATTAAACCCATATCCCCTCCAAAATCTATCTTTTTCCCATCAATCCTAAATTCCTCCAGGATATATCCAGCCAAGCTGACCATGCAGTCGGTACTGAACTAGGTCTAGAAGGTGGAGGAGTTCAATTTTATCTCATTCTCATTGCCAACGGGTGTATTCACTGATGATGGTCGAGGAATGGAAGAGCATCCATCCTATATTTTGGGATTTTGAGGTGGATTGTTGGTGGAAAGGGTGGACCGTGAGCCACTCTGTGAGCCATACACCCCGTACCTATTTTCCAGGAAATTTCAGTGTATGCAATAACTGACCCCACATGTCTATTTAGGGGTGCACCATGAGGAACATATGTGTGTCATGAAACAGATGTGTCTCATTTTCACACAGGAATACATGAAGATGTAGAAAGAGCTGCTACCACCCACTTCCGTCTTCGAGTTGGTGAAGAAGTATGCCAAAAGCTGGGAGGCAACCTACTCAGGGGAGATGCTGAAGTAGGCAACCATTCAGGTTGGTGATTGTGTGCCTCCCCAACCATGAGGTTTGGGCCGTAAGGTGGAAATGACATCCCACGGCGGTGGGGATTTAATGGCACTGAGGCCCATACCGGTTGGGGGGGGGGTAGTGGCTATAGATCTAGAAATGAAAACAGACCTGGTAGTACTAGAAGAACATAGTTATCCAGAGGGGAGGCCACCGAGAGGATTCGGTAGAATATCCACTAAGGCTCTGGGGAGGTGGTTGTACCACATAGAGATGCCAGAGAATGCTGTATTCTCAGAGGCCTGGGACATCTGGGAAGTCAATAGGCAATTCCTTGGCCCATCCAAGATGTGGAAACACATGAACTGTCTCAGGATGGATTTTTCGAGGATAGGCCCTATCAAGACCAACTTTGCGGTGTCCCATGGGGTGGCGGGTCAATACATGGCTGAGTTGGCAGACTTTCGACACTCCTGGGGTGTTACATGTCTAATGATAGTTCATGTGAAGGTGTTTTTGGATCGAACAGCTCCCCCACAGTTGTCAGCTACTGATTTGAGGGAACATTTCCCTCTTTCGGGAGAATTGGATGGATCTTCCTAGGTGGAGGAGGCCGGTAGAGGGAGCCCTCTAGAAGCGGGTGAAGTCGGCGATCAAGGATCAGATTTTGAATAATTTTAAGAGGCTGTTAAGGATAAATATTGAGCCCCTTCCATGATATCCTCTTCTAGGATACATTGGACCCCTCACCAATGTATAAAATGTGCCGGAGAGCCTCATTCATAGAACCTGTTCTTGTCCCTCAGTTGATGCAGATGTCGGCCCTTCATAATCCACGCCCACAACAACAACAATTATAGTGTCCAACGGGGCCAAGATACCTGAGGTGGATCTTCTGGAGTTTTCAATCCTTCCGAAAATATATGGAGGGTCATGCCTCAGGGTTCCCATAGCAACATCCAAGGAACGAGACTGAGAATTTGATCTCTGTAAGTCTCCTTTAAAAAACTCATGACTACCACCCATTGAATAGACTAACTAACACCCAAGAATTTTTGGTATGCACAGTTTTTCAAATGGCGTGGGCTACCTTGGTGAGGTTGGATGGTATTCCTAGCAGTGCTTTTTCTAGGGGAATGTTGGTGGTTGTGGAGGAATATATCTAGATCGACCAAGATGCAGTGCTCCAGATCATTAGTGGGACCTTTGCTAGGGTTTTTCATGAGATTATTGAAGTGGGATCCAATGATGAAGTTCATTTGAACAGCCTAGGTAATACCATAACTGACCAAACTCTATATGCGGACATTGGTGATGAGTTCTTGAGGGAGTTACCTATGTACAAGCATACCAACCCTGCGGACTGGGATGAAACAACCTCTAATGAAGTGGATAGCAAGATAGTCTGTCGTTGGTCATGAAATCTAATTAAGTGCTTTATCAACGACACACATCAAGCACAATGCATAGGCCAGATGGAGAGACATCATTTGTGACTATACCAACTGTGCGTTGGAGGAGTAGATGCCCAACGTCCTCACAGGCTCGTCCTTGATCTTATGGTAGAGATGATTCAGGAGTATGACCACGACCTTTGTATGGGTTGGTAGTGGAAAAAAGTGGTGAACATCAAGAGGCTCCAGGAGGCTGAAAATGAGATTCAGTAGCTGCAGGTCTGGGAAAATGAACACTCTTCTCTCCTCAATGAGTAGTTTGGTATTATATCATGGTTGAAGGCACAACTGGCAGATGCCGAAGAGTAGATGAAACAAGATTCCATGGAGATGGCTACTGTCCAGAGTGATGAGGAGTGGGCCTGGGTTCTGGCTGATGAACTGCACCCCATTACTGCAAAGGAGGAGAAGGAACTGAACATCTGGGAATAGATCCTAAACGGCATGAGCCGGAGGGTGGCAGAGCTGCAACGTTCTTTTGACGGGGTCAACCCGTCCATGGGAGGGGTCGGTCCTTGGGTACTATGATCCATGAAACTTTTGAACACAATTTCATGCTTTGAGAGTTTATGCTATATGCATGGATGATTTCTATTATTCGTTTGGTTTATTGAATTTTTGTTTTATTCATGGAACGTCTAGCGACAAGTCCCTAATCTCACGTGGGTTGGGCCCGATGCAAGAAACAAGGGATGGACACCTTATCATTCCACCCAAATATAATATTGAAAACCAAGCTTTGGGCATCCGGTGTTTGAACAACCAATCCAGATTTCTGAGAAGAATGGGAGAGGCCCAACTGGAGGATGAAGCTCTCAGAACAGTCGAAAGATCACTTTCTCAGTGTGCGCTAGTGAATGAGCGGGGTAATTCCAGGGGTGTTGGAATTAATCCAAACATAGGGGGGTGGATGATGTGAATCACGATACCCAAAATTCGGAACAATGTAGGGATGGAGTGAAAATAAATAATAACTATTAATCATGTTTGAAACACAATATCATTATTTCATTAGCCTGAAATGGGTATAATAAATGAGGGCTAACCACTTAAAATTTTTGAAACACAGGGCTTGACTTGAAATGTCATCCATTAGTCTTCCAAAATGTTGGTCCTAGATAGTAGGCGAGCCATAGGCTGAGCATCCAGACTATTAGGGGGATCCTTTATATGTGAAAGAGGATGAGGGTTTGAATAATGGGCATGCAAAGTGTGGAGTGTGGCGTGTTGGGTTGTTGGGTTGTTTGAAAGGAGTCCAACACTCTTGAAATTACACCACTATGGTGAAGGCACATTTTGTGGGTGCGTCAGTCTAATCAGGGATCAAACCTACTTTCGAACAGGACCTCCCTCATAAGGACCTGGAATGACATATAGTTTTACATTATATAGTGAGGAAAATACACATAGTTTAAAGGTCATACTTGGTGGACCATGATTGGGGATGAGGGGCCAGAAGAGTTAATGACCCTGGGGCTGGGCCCAAGGAGAAATTCCTGGGTGTCTATAAATATTACATAAGGATGATAATCAAGCCATACATAGTTCTTGAAGCACGATGTGGTTAGAGACTGATGCCGATAGGAAGTATCCTCTCTAGAGAGGAAGCTGAAGCATCCCATGATTATCATTGGGCATCGTGAACTTGTTCAGGGAAGAACTTCAATTTAATTTCATGCATTGAGGACATGGATAACCAGGAAGGAAATGTGTGTTGCGGTATATACCCCAATGTGAATGAGGATTGTAAGAGTCCACGCCATACCACACACTCTTGAAAGAATCCATAAGTCAAGGAACTGAATGTGAAAACTTGGATGGAACCAAGACGGGTTGTCTAGGCATTCCTACGTATCCCATGAGGATGGAATCAAGCCACACGTAGTTCTAAGAGTGTATTTTAATGTCATATGGGGCTAATAAAGGCATGTGTGGCATGGTTTCACCAGTACATGTACTACCATAAATACTAATCCCACGCGAGTCGTGCTTGATGTGGGAAACAAGGAGTAGTGACGGGACTTCCCTAACACAAGAAGGCACATGTTAGGGGTGAAGGGACACTAGGTGAATGACACCCCAGTTATGCCGACCTGCATATATAGAAATCCTAGATGCATGAAGGGGTAAAGCCGAGTATGTTGGAATTCCACTTGGACATAAAGAAGTCGAAATGTGTGAATCATGATGCTCGATATCTAGACCACAATGATGTTGGCGTGATGATATGGGATAAATATAGACCATGTTTGAACACAGTATCTATTTTTCATTATCCAAGAATGGGGACATAAAAATGAGGGTTGACCGCTGACCATGTTTGAAACATGGGACCCGTCGTGAATGTCATATGAGGTCCTCCAGGACATTGGCCCAAGATGGTATATAAGAAAGTGTGGCATGAGACTATGCTGTAAAGGGGGTCCCTTAAGACATGGAAGAGGAAGAGAATCCAAATTATTGGCTCACAAAGATTGGACATTGAACGAGGGAATGTCCCTCTAAAAATTCCACACTTTGGGTGCTACCACAATGCTCCTGAGTACGACAACAAGACGTATCAGATAGAGGGAGTCGAGTCCCCCTCTAATGAAAAGGGTTCTGAGGTTGCACGCTTACCAAATTAATGGTTGTAGGATGGTCCATTAAGGTGAGGTTGATTTAATGGAAAGGGAACAGGGTGAAGAAGTATCCAAACCCAATATGTAGTTCCCATAGGGAGATCTTAGTTTATGGTCATAAAACTCAGACCAGGTTGGGAAAAGGCATAGGGGGAACACATTACAACTATTTAAAATCCTATAGTGAATGAGATACCATGAGGTACTCACCCCACCACATGTTCCTAAAAGGGGTCGGGCCTAGGTGCCGAAATATAGAGGAAAAGATTTCAGATTCTTGGGGCTGGACCCGAGGACAATATGTCTAGGCATTCCAATGTATCCCATAAGGATGAGAATAAAGTCATACATTGTTTTGGAAGATGTCGTGTAGTTTAATTTCTTGTGGCAAGGACACAAAGTGATCTTAGTTTATGGTCATAAAACTCAGACGAGAGATGATATGGAATACGAGAGACACGTGGTGAGGTAATTATAAAACCTGATGTGAATGAGTACCTGGATTCCAGATCAGCATGTGTTCCTTGGGGAGGTTTTTGGTTGAAGGACCAAAAACGAATGTTAGGCTGGGCTTGTGTCCAAGTGAACGGGCGTTCATTCGTATCCCATGAGAATGAGAATCAAGCCACACATAGTTCTAGGGATGGAATAGTATGATACTAGTGCCATAGATAATAAGATTGTGAGGGTCTGTCCCTTTCACCAAAAGAAGTAGCATTTCATAAATCTTGTTAGTTCTTTAGGATAAATGAGTGTTGTTTTTTTTGAAGTGATGGACCTAGGATAGAAAGTCCATACATCACCACAAGAATCAAAGATGTGTGCAGGCATTAACAAATGTTATGGTGTGTGACAAATCCCAAACATGATGTCCCCTCGAATTAGGACACCACGATGCAGTGCTATTGTTTGTCCTACAACCAGGATGATAATGTCACAGTTTAGGGTCATCGGATGTAACCAACCATGCATTTTAATGTTGTGCAGTATAGACGCAATAGTTTAAAGTCATGTGAGACTAGGCAACATAGTTTAAAGATATATATCTCAGACATATACACGATAGATGATGTTCAATAAAGAATATGCATAGCATGATAAAGCATACCTAACGTGAATGAGGACATAATCCCATATCACACTACTCATAATTCCATTAAAGAAACCTTAGGCTGAATGGGTTAGAAAAGTTTAGAGAATATGGGGCAGGAAAGACTAGATTTCAGTTGATCTGGACCCAATTATGTGATTTTAGAGCATTCTTAGGTATCCCACGAGGATGGGAATCAATCCATACATAATTCTAAAAGGTGTAGTTTAACGTCAAGCTGGAAAAAGGAATAGAGGTAGGAGGGACTAGCACCTTTAAGGGGAGTATGTGATGTAGCAATTGTAAACCCGACTTAAACGAAGACATAATACCATACATGAAACATTATGTGGTCCAATAAGAGCTGAGGCTAAAAAACATAATTGGAGAGAAAAATTAGTGGAACTCAAGCTAGACCCAAAGATGAGACATCTGGGTGTTCCTATGTATCCCATGGCAATGGGAATAAATTCGTATATAGTTATAAAATAGATCTTATTTTAAGGTCTTGGAGCACGGACCATGGAAAAGAGGAATCCATCCAAGTATGTACATACCTAAATCTGATCCCTAAGCCTATATGAGTCAAACTCGGTTTGGGAAACAAGTGAGGAAGGGGTTTTTTCAATACATAGAATACACACCAAAGTGAAGTCGGTGTGGAGCCCCGAATGACGCCTTACCACAGTTTCTTCCTCCTAACGTGCAAATGCACACCGATGGATTGTACCAGGAGGGTTGAAATTCCACTTGGACACAATGGGGTGGAAAATGATGTGAATTACGTAATTTACATTTAAGGCTTAAATGGTTTGGCATGACAATGGAGGATAACTATTAACCATGTTTAAAACACAGTATCCATATTGTGTGACTTGAAATGGGAACAACAAACGAGTGTTTACCATTGACCATATTCACAACGTGGGACTTGTATCGATTTGTTGTCTGAAACCCTCGAGGACGTTGGCCCATAATGGTACGATATCCCTTAGGCCTAGCATCCATTCCATTTAAGGTACCATTGGATGTGAAAGATAATGAGAGCCCAAATGAAGGGGAACATGAAGCTTGAACAATGGGTGAAAGCATGTCCAGGAAGAATACGACACTCCATGCTCTTGACCAGAGTACTATTGGGCCCATTGGTGAATCACTAAAGGGGTATGAGGGACCCGAATTAAGGGCAGCTAACTCAAAGAGATGATAGTAGGGAAAGGGAGTGAAGGCTGCTCAGGAGAGAGAGGTATGAATCATGGTTGTTATAAACCTAACGTGAATGGGGTCATAATCCCATACCACACTGTATAACCCTCTCCTGGAAGAACGCAGGCCAAGGGTCCAAAATGATGTGGAGGTTTCTAAGAGACGAGGTTGGACCCAAAGAATAGGCATTTGGGCGGTCCTACATATCCCATGAGGATGGGAATCTAGTCGTACGTAGTTCTGGAAGAAGGGTTATGTGCAGTTAATCATCATGAAGCAAGGATGAGAATAAGGGAAAGATACCCCAACATGGGACGTGTATGGCATGCAGAGTAACCCGACGTAACCCAATACCACACCATACAACCCTAAGTGAGCACTTGGGATGGGGTCCAAAAATGCTTAGGGACCTGAGGCTGGGCCATAGAGAGAATTTCATGACCAACCTGTTGTTTAACGTCTAGTAGTAAGGACGATGGTGATCTTAGTTTAAGGTCATAGAGCTTGGTCTTCATATGCCTAGTTTAATGTAATATGCGTGGGAAAGAGAGGGTGAATCATCATGCCTATGGAAGAACAAAAAGCAACAATGATGATAGATGACAACTGTTAACCAGGTTCGCCACATAGTATCTACCATTGTGTTACCAAAATTTGGGGAAAACAATTGAGCGTCAACTGTTGACCATATTCGCAACATGAGACTTGTATCAATTTGTCGCTCGCAATCCTCGAGGACGTTAGCCCGTAACGGTAGGAGAGCCCTTGGGACAAGCATCCATGACATCTAGGGGTCGTTTTGGATATAGAAATTGATGGAATCCCAAATGATGGGGCTTGCAAAGCATAGTAGGGTTGGTGCTAGCGAGACAGATGATAAATGAAGGGAGGGATGTCTCAAGGGATATGTGTGGCGTGGTTAAATAGCCCGACAAGAATACAGATGTGATTCCATACCACACCGTACAATCCCAAATGAGAATATGGGATAGGGGGCCAAAGGGGTTGAAGGACCTAAGGCTGGGAGCCCTGGACAACTGTATCCATATGACCTCTCATGCAGGCATTGCCTCATCATAGCTCCAAAGCCAATGTGAGAAATGCTCTGTGTCAATAACAAGGAGTACGAATAGGCTCTCCCCATCACATAAGGGTCCGACAATAGGAATTACACTCCTGCTCGAGGTAGAACGATGTTTGGAGGGATTGAGGGGCAGAATGAACCACTACTGTCCATGTTTGGGACATATGGGGGTGGTGACAACAAAAAAGGATCGATGTTGACTAGGTTCAAAACACAACATCCACATCTTCTAACATGGTACGATCATGATGAACTCGACATGAATGAGGGAAAAAGCCTGCGCCACACCATGTGTTTTTCCCCTATGAGAGGTCTCGAAGTTTGTGGCTGGGCCAATGAATGAAATGTCCATGTGTTCCTATGTATCCCATGTGGATGGGAGTTAATCCATAAGTAGTTCTAAAAGGTTCTGTTTAATGACAGGAAGGACGATACATAGTTTAATGTCATGGGGGACATTTCACCATTTAAGTTCATATAGGACCATACAATTTAAGGTCGTCCTGCACCCTGATGTAGTTTAGGGTCGTTCTGAACCATTACGCAGTTTGGTGTCATGTAACATTGTATAGTGTAAGGTCATGTAGGACCGAACAGTTTAAGGTCATGTAGGACCCTGATGCAGTTTAGGGTCGTGTGGGACCATTACACAATTTGGGGTTATGTAGGACCGTACAGTTTAAGGTCATGTAGGACCAGACAGTTGAAGGGAATGTAGAACCCTGATACAATTTAGGGTCATGCAGGACCATTACATAGTTTGGGATCGTGCAAGACCGTAGAGTATAAGGTAATATAGGACCAGAATGTTTAAGGTCATGTAGGACCCTGATGTAGTTTAGCGTCTTACGGTACCATTACATAGTTTGGGGTTGTGTAGGACTGTATAGGTTAAGTTCATCTATGACTGGACAATTTAAAGTCATGTAGGACCCTAATGCAGTTTAGGGTCCTGCGGGACCATTACACAATTTGGGGTCTTGCAGGACCGTACGGTTTAGCTTCATGTAGGACTGGAGAGTTTAAGGTCATGTAGTACCCTAATGTAGTTTAGGGTCGTGCGGGACCATTACACAGTTTGGGGTCGTTCAAGACCGTACATTTTAAGGTCATGTAAGACCGTAAGATAAAACTCATGAAAAGTATTATTTGAAGAACTTGGCATTGGTGGGAGGAGTCATATGCTCACCATCCATGGTAACCAGTGAGTATGTGGAATTGGAGTAAACCTTTTTAATTATGTAAGGTCCTTCCCTTTTGGGATTCAACTTGGGTGGTTTCCTGCCAGGTATCATTATTTCCCTCTGGGAAAATACCAAGTCACCTTGAAAGAAGGAGAAGAGGAGTAATTTCTTGTGGAAAGCTCTATCTATCTTGTTCTGATGCCTTTCTAGATTATGCAGGGCAGGAAGCCTATTCTTGTTGAGCACTTCCAACTCAGCCAAATATATTTCAGTTATCTGGCGCTTGCTGATCATATACAAATGTGTGAAGTGATGGAAGTAGAATCTTGATGGGAAGGATGACCTATGTTCTATACACAAAGGAATATGGGGTCACCTGGGTAGAATTATGAGCCGTCGTCCGATAAGCCCAGAGGGAGTTGGGGAGATTGTCTGGCCAACCCATCTTATTCTGACCAACCATTTTATGAAAAATGTTAGAGAGGGTTTTTTTGAAAGCCTTGATATTTCCATTTTCATGTGCATGATAGAGGGAGGTATAGTTAGAACGGATGTTGTACTTAGTGTACAATTTATTAATCTCAACAGCATGGAAGTTCCTTCCGTTATCAGTGAGGATGGCGTGGGGGACTCCAAATCGTTAGATGATGTTGGATCACAAAAATTCAATGATGGATCAAGCCTTGACCTCTTTTAGTGGAACATCATTTTCCCACTTGGAGAGGAAATCTGTAGCAGTCAAGATGAATCATCACTGGTGAGCTGTCACTAGTGCATATGGTCCCATGACATTGAGTCCCCATACTGCGAATGGCCAAGAGTACTTGGTGGAATGGAGATTCTCTGGCGGACGATGTATTAAGTTAGCATGAATATGGAACACATGGAACCTTTTGGAAAACTCGATACAGTCATGGATATTGGAGGGACAAAAATACCCTAGTCTCTGGATCTGGTGAGATATCTTTGGCGCATTCTGATGAGCCCCGTAGGAACCGACATGAACCTCTTGCATGACCTAGGAAATCTCCGCTCCTTGAATGCAATGGAGGAGGACCCATTGAAAATAGCACTTTTAGAGGATCTTCTCATGACCAGGGACATCCTGGAGGGTGAATTGTAACGCATGGCACCATATTAGCTCTCGCTTATCCCGATCTGTTGAGAGATTACCGTTTTTGAGGTACTTAACAAAGGAGGTTCTCCAGTTAGGAATCAGTTCAATCACAACATTGGGGGGACCTGGGGGTCCTAACATGGAGGTGTTGGTGGTATGGTGTCTTACCTACTGGCTGTCATCATCACCTGGAGTGACAAGAGGATTGAATCTTCTATGTTCCACATGGATAGTTAGGTCATCCTATTTGAGCTCTGCATGTGATGCAGCTAGGCCGGCTAGGGCATCCGCTCGATCATTCTGAGATCAAGGGACATGAGTAACTTCTGGATGAGATGGGAATTGGGCCTTTACCATAAGAGTGTGTTCCAACAATGGAATGAGCTCTGTATTTTAGATGACATAGTCACCATTATTTTTCTGGATGACCAGTTTGGAGTCCCATTTCACATGCAAATGGGGATCATCTATCTCAAGGGCTAGCTCGAGGCTAGTAATGAGATCCTGATACTATGCATCATTGTGGTTGCATCCTTCTGACAATAGGAATGAGTACGAATGAATACCTTATGCTGGGTTAATGAAGATAATACCTAGAACTACTCCGTTGAGCATGGGGTCCTTGGTCCTTATGTCGGTGGGGCTCTGAGAAGCACCATCAAGCTGCATTTTCCAACACGGGATGGCTTGTCCTACTGAGAGGATTGCCTCGTCAAGAAAATCAAGTTCCAAATACTGGTCTTTATGTGATATATGAGCAGTAAGGAAGTATGCCAACGCTTTCCCCTTAATAGCCTTCTGAGGGAAAAACCTAATGTTGAACTTCTAGAGAATCACTGCCCACCAAGATCGTTGACCTATCAACATGGGGCAGTTTAGGATGTATTTTAGTAGATCTACTCGGGACACTAGATCTACCTCGTGGTGCTTCAAGTAATGTCACAACTTCTATACTAGGAATACGAGCTCAAGATATCTTTTCTCGATAAAAGAGTATTTGGTCTCCGTATTGAGGAGCATGTGGCTGAGGTAGTAGAGGCTATTCTCCATTCCCTTATAATTCTTATGGGTGAGAAGGGCGCCGAGAGATCGCTCTGAAGTGATCACATAAAGGACCAGTGGCTATCCAGAGATGGGTGGAATTAAGAATGGAGGTTGGAGTAGATACTACATGATTTCCTCAAAAGCAGTCTCACACTCTTCATCCCACTCATAGACATTTCCTTTCTTCATGAGCCGAGAAAATGGCCTACACTTTCTAGACAAATTCATGATGAATCGACATACATAGTCTAAGTGGCCTTAGAAGCCTTGAAGCTCTCGAATGTTTCTCAGAGGAGACATATGTCTAATGACCTTGATCTTCTCTTGGTTGATCTCAATGCACCTATGTCTGAAAACGAAGCCGAGAAATTTTTTAGAGGTGACCATGAAGGCACACTTTTATGGGTTCATCTTGGGGTGACGAGAACGGAAGAATCAGAACACTTTCTCAAGGTCTTTGGGATGGTCTTAACATTAGTGAGATTTGACCACCAGGTCATCTACATATCATTCCACCAATGGTATAAGGATAATCATAAATATGTGATGCATAACCTGCTTATAGGTGGAACCTGCATTCTTTAAACCGAAGGTCAATACTTGGTAACAGAAAGTACCTTGTGGTGCCCTGAAGGCTATAGACTCCTCATCCTTAGGGGACATTCATATTTGGTTATAAATGGAGTACCCATACATGAAAAATAGGTCTTGTAACCCAGTTGTAGTGTCCATCAAAAATTCCATCAAAGGAAGGGGAAAATCATCCTTTGTAAAGTGACAGTTGAGATCTTGGAAGTCGATGCCGATCCTGATCTTTCCATTATTATTTATTAGTAGAACAATTTTGGCTAGCCACTTAGGTACTGGAACTCTTTAATGAAATTGGATCTAATGATCTTATCAACTTCTTTGTCAACCCCAACACCATGAGAAGGGTGAATCTTTCTTGGAGGCTTCTTAAACCCACGATGATTTGTCAGGAGACCGAGGCAGCAGATAGATACATGAAGATCTAGTCTCAGAATACCATCATAAATCTAGGTGAATACATCAATGAGTTGTTTAATAATGTCTATGTACTAATGTTACTCCTCAAGGGGCATAGAAGAACTGATCAATGTGGGTTTCGAGTCTGCCTCACTACTGTGGTTCACCTGTACCATGTCATCAACTGTGGTAGAGAAGCCCTCTTCAACGGCTGGGGGGAGCATCTTCGAAATCCTCTTCTTCAATTTTAGAGGGGGGATCCTCATCAAGAGGATCTTCCTCTACATCGATAGCTCCCGATTGGAGGTTGGTACCAGCCTGAGCGGCAGTGGACACTGCACTAGGGAACTCCTGTGCTAGCAAAACCTTAAGGATGAAGGTTATTGATCCAATCTCTTCTAGTCTTCAGACCAATGGGCCAAACATGATGATATCAAAGAAATAGTGAAACACTGGCTAAATCCTGTTAATTCCGGCCTAAAAAAATAATCAAGTATAATGTATTTCCATTTCCATGGGGAGGACATCCCAATACCTTATGGGAGTTAGAGGCTCGGGGATCACCTGATCTTGATTTTTGTAGGAGTATGAGGTGATCTTCTGACATCTCTTAGCCTTGGGAATGTACTCCCCCTAATTCTAGAAAACAGCGTTGCATTGCCCAATTTTCAGCATTATAGCCTCCAATCGATGGATTGGAAAGAGTTATGAATCATCCAGATCTGCCCATGGGTTGATCGCATCCATATCACGCTCAACCTTGTTAGTCTGAATCTTTTTTTATTTTTCTCTTTTAGTAGTCGACATCCAGATAGAGGGAATTACAAGAGGCAAAGGGGGATGAATCACCTTGAAGAACACCCACTCTACCATTTAGGGAGTACTTAAGGCACTGGTGATATGATGAAGGAACCTCCGCATACAGGTGGATCCACGACCAACCCATCATCGCATTGTAGGCGGTGTCATTAGAGACAACCATAAACTCAATGCTATAAATTAGACCACCGAACTGGGTCTTCAAATGGATCTTTCTGACCGGTTTCTTGTACTTCCTCTCATAAATTTGGATTATTATGATAGAGGGAATCATATCATCCTCAGACATTCCTAGCTTTCATAGTGTCCGAGTCGGGAATAGGTTGATCCCAGATCTCGTGTCGACAAGACAGTGATGAACCTCCACGCCGTTGAACTGGAAAGTGATGTACAATGGGGGAATGTGCCATTGTTTGGGAGAGCCTTCATCTTATCCAGAGAATGAGAGGATGGATTGACATTTAGCATTCTCGACCGCCTCCCCATGAAAGGATTATGCGGCTGCAACCTCTGTCTCAAACTGCTGGGGGTTTCTTAATTTCATGGAAAGGGCCTCACACATATCTGATGATAGGTGAATAGACATTAGGATGGAGAGATTTGTTTTAATGCTGAAAATATGTTCGAGAACATCATACTTCTATTCCAGGCATGAACTTCTGCTTACAGGAGGTCGCTCTATGACATGAGGTATTGTGGGCCCTACCAGTTGGGCCGATGGTTGGCTAGTGCTAGGAATATCCTACTACTCAATAACCAAAGCCTGCAGAGTGATTACTAGATGAAGGACAAAATAATGAGATTGGCCTGTGGAAAAGTTTGGTCAGTCATGACATGGTCGAGGTGACTCTACCTAATCCAACAACAGGAACGATGGGGAAGGTGGGCATGATGTCACTAGATGAGAAGGCTACATATGTTGAGCACTATGCTTAACCGGTTGCCTGGTTTCTGTCGCGTGCATAGAACGAATTGAATTACTAACTGAGGAACTCCAATGGACCATATTTCTATGGCTTTGTCAACACTGACAATGACTGGGGATGTTGGGAGGATCCGCCTAGCGCTCCTCATCATTAGGAATCATGTCGTGATTTTCCATCTCTACGGTATTAACTTAGGTGTAACTTTGACCATCACTTGAATAGTCTTCCACTACTGGACATATTCTTAGAGGTATCACCATCCATGAGGGAATGTAATTTTTTAGAGTACGGGATGACGATGGAATCATCAGGGGACTTTTCATTCCATTACAACATCGGTGTTTGCTCTTATGGGAAGAGGACGACTGAGACGACGATGTAGAAGTAGTTGTTGCGTCTTCTGAAGGCTCTGGCCAATTAAGTCATGCATGGATAACTCCATGGGAACAAGTGACTATTTTTCGATCCATCCAGTCATCATACTTTGGGGACCCGTGGTTAGAAACCTGATGCCACTCCCCTTCACTATCACTACAGATATCTGGTCTCACGAAGACGCATGCCACGTGTGCCGGAGATTTTCCCTACCTGACTATTTTGTTATCCACATGGTCTTGAAGCCAGTATTTGAACACATAACACTGTTTGAGGGTGTGCCCCAAGATCCGGTGGTAAGGGAACTAATTAGAGAAATCAGTGTGGTTTTCCTCTTCATGCCTCCTTCTCTCGGAAAAACGTACAATCCACTTCTCTAGGACACTTCAGAAATAACTTGGGTCTTATGCCTTACTGAATGAGTAGGTCTAGTTATACTTTTCTGAGAAGGGGTATCTTATAGCCTGACCCTAGTAAGGGTATGGAGAATCCAACCGAGGAGGTGGGTCTTGGTTATCTCGCCTAGGTGGTGGCAGTGCATTACGCAGGGGTACCTGGTGATTCTGAGGTGGGCGATGCTGGGCCGAGGATATGCCTGAGGTGGAGGGCCTTTGTGTGGATATGGAGGTGGCTCCACTGAAAACAACTCTAATTTCTTGGGGGGATCTATTTGATCCACTTCTGTAGGCTTGGACCTGGCGGCCCTTCTTGCGAGGATTGCAGGAGGCAATGGACGTTCCTGCTTAACGTGCTGTAAGACATTATCTAGGCACTGAGCCTTATAAGATAAGTCTCAGAATCCCATAGGGTAGTTCTGGGTGATCAGATAGAGGACTAGTTCTGTATTGATGTTCCCTATGTGAATATTTAGTAATTGCTACTAAGTTAGCGGCCTGTCAAGAGAGTATGTGAGTCCTTTCCACCAGGAGACAAAATCAGCAACACGCTCATCAGGCCTCTTCTTGCACATGAAGAGGTCCTTGAAACTCATCTTACAAGTGGTAGAACTGAACTGGTATAGAAATTTCCTACGTAGGTCCTCCCAACTATCCAATTCCCCAATGGGGAGATGGATGTAACAGATGAATGTCGGTCCTTCCAATGTCTGTACGAAACACCAGAGTTTGGAGGCTTCCTACTGCTCTGGAGTTCCCAACATGGGACCACAGCTTGAGATAAAGTGGGATCGGTGCTATGGCGAGTACCCTATCTCATTAATTGGAGGAAAAGGTGGGATTCCAAAAACTCAGAGGTGCTGGTATATCATCCACCCATGCCAGGTACAACTTTCCATCAGGTGGGATTGCCACCTATCGAGTCTCTAAGGCTTCAAGGCGACCGATGATTGCTGCCATTGGATCACCCAGGCAATGATTTTAATCTTGATGGGGATACCTAACCACCAATGCATCGACAGGTTCTCCATCATGATAAACAAGCTCAGAGGATCATGGAGAGGCTTGTAGAACAACTTGTGGAGCAGTTGGGGGAATCTGAGGTGGGTCCCAAGGATTGTCACACCATTTAGGAGGCTTTGGTGACACATACCACGCCCTATTGCCATAATTTCCAGCCTAAACCATGTCTGCATGGGAAGGATGGTCAGGGAAACCTAGGGGAAGTTCGCCAAGGGGATGTTGTGCCTGCCCCTACTGCCCTAGCTAAGGATCATCGTAGTCTGGCCATCGCTCTGTAGCACATTAAGAAAAGAGTTAGTCGACCACCTTCTTCTGTTCTGTGAGTTGCTGATGTAACTAGGATTTTTGGGGGTCATATTCTACCTTATGAACTAAGCCAAAGAGGTCTGAGGGTTTGATGACTCCTAGGAGATATTTTCCCTTGTTTGGATTTCAGCTTAGGACTAGTGCCTCAGTGGGAACAGGAAGACCTAGCAGGTTTCTTTGCTGGCGAGTGACCCTTCCCAAAAGATCCAGTAGCTGCGGCACACCCTCAGTGGGTAAGTACCCATTAAGAAGTTCCATCTCATTCTCTCTGTCTGATAGGTCATCCATGTTAACCGTGACCCTTCCTAGAAGAATATCCTCTTTGTCGCCTAAAAAATCGCGTTGATTCCAAATGGAACTAAAATGGATAGATACGTACAACCCCAGCCATGAATTTGAACATGGGGAGAAGCCTCCTTGATTACCGGCCATATCACATTAATGTTCTGGACACACTGTTGTTAGAGGGTATTATGGCGTCTTTGTGAATAAGGGCGCTGGTCCATGGGGAGTGTGACTAAATCGACCAAACGACATTGTTGGCTGATATCTTTGAAGTGTGATTGACTCTTGGGGTAGTTCACTCATTTATGCCGAAGGTGAAAATGAGTTTCCAAGAGGGCCTAAAAAAAATCCAACCACCCCCTAGGTGAGCACTTCTAGTGCACTAATATTTAGCACTACATCTGGCCAGAACATCTCAGGGAAATGGTTTGCTGCGATGATATCCCACAAACTCCATGGTCCAGATTCAGGGTTTGGACCTTCATTGCATCACCCAACTATAAGATATGTATGGGGAATTAGTAGTGGTATTGATATAGATCGCTAAGATGGTAGGCCAGCCGGTGGAGAATACGAAGAGTGAGCTGACAACCTGCCACATCTTGGGCTATCGTCCAAAGAGTATAATGACTTCGCCACCACATCGCGATAAGACAGACTGATTACCATAGTTTATAGCACAGAGACTATGGATTTTGGATATGTTTTATGCTCCTTCTCATCCACCGTTGATCCCTATAATATCTCTCTATGATCTCTAGTTGAGATAGAGAGTGATTCTGGTGATGATGGTGGCGATTTCATGGTCGGAACCTATTGGGTTGCTAAATTTTTGTCATCCTGGATATACCTGTGGAGGGAGGTGGGAATAAAATTGTCCTCACATTCTAGATGTTTGAGGCTGATGCACTTTGTTCCTTCCCTGACCTTTGACATAGAGGATCTAGGCGAGGGTTCCATAACTGAGTCATATTCCTCCTCAAAATCTAAGAAGATGAATGTTTTGATCTCAGTATGAATATTCCCAGCATTCTTTTTATAGTGGAAAAACCCACTCCCCTACCCCAGGATGCTTCTTTAGGGACATGGTAGATTTCTAGCATGAGGAGGTCCTTCGTCCGTACTAGTGATGGGGTGGGGTGGACTTCCACCTAATTGATCTAGGGTGTAAGGAGAACCAGGATAGATATAAAAGGGAACACTAGGAGGACCTCCATGTTTGCTGGATGATGTGTCGAGGGGACCTCTGTGGGAAATGCTGGAGTGAGTAGGACCTCCACTGGAGCTGATAAGAACATGAGTAGGACCTCCATTCTTTCTTCCCATAGCAGTGTCAGCGCGAGGAGGGTCCTCATACTGGTCAAGCCCAAAATGGGTAGCACCTCCGTGTTGGGTGCTGGTGAAGCAAAGCTGACCATTACTCCTCTGATTGCTGAGGCATGGAGGACCTTCTCCAGCACCTGCAAGGTTATGGTGGAGCCCCCCCATACTGGAGATTTACCAAATGCATATCATCTCTATATTGGTGGTTCGTGGTAGGGGAATGACCCCGTAACCAATATAATGAGCATGAGACATGCTTCTGTAGTGAGTGTCACTGCCATGTGGAGGACCCTTGTTCAGATTGAAGCTAGCATAGGGTGGACCTCCATGCCGATCTTGGAAGCATAGAGTACTCATGTTACCTATGGCAGCGGTATGGGGAGGACCTCCGTACTCGGTGTCACTGCCATGGGTCAGTCCGCGGAGGGTTCTCCTTGGGCCGACAGCCGAGAGAGTTGAGCGAGCCTACACATGGGGCAGTTGGGGCCTCAATTCGGGACTAGTATATACGTTCCCCTTTTTAGTGTCCACAAGGTGATGATGATGTATGTCGGTGGGGGCACGATCCACAATAGCAACTAATGTTGATTCCCCTTGGCGAGCATCTTCCTCAGCCTTCTCCCATCATTGGTGTTGGGTCAGCAGGACTGGGGTTGGTGGTGCAGGTACATAGCTTACCTACTCTTTAGCATGTGGGACTAGTTGGTGGAGCTGGAGAAGCCTAGTAGGGGATCTCTATGGGGCCCCTGAAATGGGATCCTGACCGGGCCATCCCAGACATCTCCTACCTCATCGGTGTAGTGGAGGGAGTCATCGAGATGTTCTGGGGAGAGGTTCCTGAAACGATTAGATGTCATGGTGGGGAGCAGTGGATCCCTACAAAACCCTTGGGGGTGGCGGTGGTGATGAGGTGAAAATGCCTCTAAATCCCTTCCAGCCATATCATGGGTCGATATAATTCCCTCCTCCTCATATCGGCATATGAACAATCTTATCAACCTTTGTTGTACGTTTTCAGAAGGGGAGATGTGGTGTAGGCACCCGACTTCTATGGGTGTGGAAGCCATCGTAGAAGCGGTTGAGCCAAACATGATTTCTATGTTGGTGTTGCCCCTACCCCTGCGTCGGTGGGCGAGTGGAGATCAGGTTCCTAGTACAACAGATTGGTTCCTGAAAAGTAGGGAGATTAAGTCATTAGTGCTGAAATAAAGAAATCATCATCTAGTTCCCCAACACCATTTTTCTCCAATGGTGGGTAAGAAGGATCCATGTTGACAATGTTGCAGACCGGGATGTCCAACATTTTGACTGTCCCAACTTCTGGTGAGTTTCACGCCTTGCTCGCTATTTGCTTGGTGGGACCCAGCACCAGATAACTGGATCTAGTGACATGCTAATCCACTGATGTCTTGAATGCTACAAATATCCATATTGAGGAGAATAACTTCACATTGGGTTCACCATTTCTATTTCTGATGATTTTTCCGGGGTGCACATATCCGTCTGTAGAGGTCACATGGTTGTTGCCCCGCATTCCAGCTTTTTAAAGGTGGGCAGCATCCATCGCTTGTTCAAGGACATTTTCTCCTTGTTCGAAACAAGTTGATCGGATGTCGATTCCTCCTTCCATGGATTCCTCCTCAGAACTCTTCACCTAGTCCAGGTCTCCCTTATAGACTAAGATGTCGTTCATGAAACTCTTCCCAGTGTTATTTCATCATGGACGCTGGTTAATTACACTTCTTCTATCGGAACATTCCAAGGGGTCCAATCAGGGAAACAACCTTTGGTCAGGGGATTAGTCACGCAGGACATCACCGGTATGTCTGTATGCTAGAACACTAGAGTGTCTGGGTTTCTTCCCCTTATTATAGGGCTTCTCGAGGGTGCGGAAGCCCGAGGCATCCCACATTGAATGCGGGGAATTATATTCCATAGGCATGTATCTGAAATTTTCCTCATCTTCCTATATTTAACATAGGGTATGCCGTGAGTTTAAAATCTAGTAGAGATGGATCAAACCGATCAGAACACTGACTAGAGTGAATCAGGTGGGTGAAACCCCTGAAAGAAACACTATAGTCAGGGATAACACGTGGTTAGTTACCCGATTACTGCTAGCAGCAACGAAGAGATGAATTTTCATGATCTCAATAGGATGTGGCATCTTGGGTAAGAATCAAGATGGATAATGGATGGTTAAATGAAGTGTATGGAGAATGAGATGGATTTTAATTGTGTGTGATGGTGATGTTGGGATTTAGTCTTGAAGATACCTCCTACGTATCCCAGTGGTAGGGAATCAAAGTCCACATAGTTCATGAAGGGGAGTACAGAATATGGGTCTGTACAAAGGACAACGACCCGATGATATACTGTGGGTTACATGTGGTTAATAGCCTGAGGTTGGTCTTACACCATTGGGACGGACCAACGATATGGGTCCCAACAGTAGAGATGATAGCAGCTTACCGTTGGGTTTGGGTTAACAATGGCTTATCACTGACATGAAATAACAATGGCTTACTAGTTCATGAGGGACACAATGGCTTACCGTTGGGTAGGGGATTGCAATGGATTACCGCTGGATGGGGTTACAAAAACTTACTACTGAATGAGGCCGATCCTCAGGGAGGCCTCCTACGTACCTTGTCTAGGAGACAAGGATCAAAGCTCACGTAGTTCGAAATGGTGGATGTAGTTTAATGTCTTGCAGGATAAGAACGAGGCATGTAGTCTAAAGTCATGTAGGAAGAAGTTTGTCTGACATGAAGGGGTCATAACCAATTTTTTTTTGGGCTTGAACCTCAGGGAGGCTTCATACATACCTTACCCTGGAATGGATCAAAGTCCACATAGTTCAGATGGTGTTGGGGAACCGATGTGAAGGGGGTCAGAACCATAGGTCGGTGGGCATGAACCTCAGGGAGGCCTCCTAATTAACTTACCTTGGCAGGGATCAAAGTATACGTTGTTTAGAAGGAGTCGGAACTGACGTGAAGATGGTTAGAACCATAGGTTGGTGGGCTTGAAACTTAGGGTGGATTCCTATGTACCTCACCTTGGCAAGAATCAAATTCCACATAGTTCAGGAGGGGTTTTTGGGGAACCGACATGAAGGGGGTCAGAACCAAAGTTTGGAGGACTTGAACCTCAAGGAGGATTCCTACGTACCTTACCTTGGCTTGGATAAATGTCCATGTGGTTTAGAAGGATTTTTTTGGAGATTACACTCTAGGATTCCTAGAGAGGATGTCATGGTTGGTGCTTTCTCTAAGCCCACATGAGTCATGCCCAATGTGAGAAACAAAAGGCAGCAAAAAAACTGATGATCATATCATGGAAGGTGAGTCTGTGGGAAGTGGAGTGGGGATTAGACGTATTTAGCAGCCCAAGGTGTTGGATATTAGGACATAATCTAGGGTGGAGGCCCAGGCGGTGACAAAGCCCAGAGGGAGAGGTATTTGGCACCAAATAAAGTATGGCTCCATTGGCCATCCCCCCCTCTAGTCTTTGGCATTAAGGAAGAGAGGAGGATAAGGGGTGATACCTCTTGTAAGAAAATCTAGGGGCTTACACCAAGGTGGTTTCCCTTTCCCCATGGATAGACACCGCTCCGATAAAGAGGATCTCATTCCGTGGGAAGAATGATTTCACTCCTGTGGAGACCAGTGGGCCTGCAGAATGCCCAAGGTGGGGAACCCCGCATACAACGCACAAGTAAAGGTCACAATTTTACATCATGTGCTGAGGATGATGGCGCTTGGAAGTTTAACATCATGTAGCTCGGATGAGTTGGGTTCACTCCAAACCCCTTTTTACTTACATAACTGATACCCCTCACCCCAACGGGAAGGGAATGCAATAGCAATGTTGTGGCGAAGGGGTATTATGTAGTGATCCATTGAAGGGTCCACGTTATCGTGGCTATGTGAAAAAGAAATATCCATTAGAATGCCTATGTGAAGAATCATGAGGCGAAGCAACACAATTGGAAGAACCACCCATGGTACATTGAAGTTACTTCGTGCAAGCTTACAAGGTCCCACAGAAGGAGTTGTAGAGCAATGGGGCTCATAGGTTGAAGCCTCATGAGGTGCTGGTGCTTCATATAGTGTTGGGGCTTTGCAAAGGGGTATTCTTCACGAAGTGAAGTTTCCTAGCCATGGAATAGGGTATAGGTACATATAGAAAGTTCTTCAAGAAGTGGGAAGGCCCTCACAGATCAGTTTTCACGAAGCAAGGGTTCCTTGTGAAGAATAGCATTGTGAAGCAATGTGATTCATGAAGCACAATGAACCTACCCTAGCATGTGGGTCATGTGTTCATGGAGGGTGCGTTGCTATGAATATGTGCTCCATGGAGACCCGAGTCCCCTTGGAGATCCCCTTCATTTGTGAAGGCCTATGGGCTCCGAAATGAGAATCCATCTATGAAGAGGGGCCGAATTCATGCAAAGGGGGAGGTACTTTGTGATGAAAAAGTATGTTGAAGAGATCATGGTTTGTAGAAAAGAGATTTCGTAGCTATTTGGGAGCTAAAAAGGCGAAAGTTTAGAGGATCCTTACCTTGGGCATGAGGGAAGCCCTGTATTTATAGGAAAGAGTACCGTGAAGCAGAGCTCACTCAGTGTGAATCCACATAGAATTTTGTCGTATCTACAGAGCCTCCTGCATCCTTGCTCCGCGGTGTCTTCAAAAACGTTAACGGGGGTTTGCAGAGCCTCTCGCCTCCTTGGTCCGTGGTGGGTTCACGAATGTCCAATGGGTTTAGAGAGCTTCCAACCTTCTTACTCTGCGGAAGGTTCACGAACGTCAAATGGGTTTGTAGAGCCTCCCGCCTCCTTGCTCCATGGCGGGATCACGAACCTCAAATGGGTTCGTGGAGCCTCTCGCCTCCTTTCTCCATGGCAGGTTCGTGGAGGGGAATCTTGGTGCCGGCCGTAATGCTACGGGGCTCCGTGAGGAAGCACCTAAGGGTTCCCTTTTATTCTTCTTCTTCCCAAATTTTGGAGCCAACGACTTCCTTGACAATTGAAGTGGGATTTAGGAAGATAAATCAAATTCATTACTAATATGACATAAAATTCAATAAATGGAAGAATAACAATACTTTTATAAATAACATTCCCATACATATCAACTAGAGAGGAATCATAGACATGAGATTCAATCACCATACCATTAGGGGGATTCCCTTCTAATTCCAGATCTAATCATTTTGGTGTAATCTTAAAAACCTTTCATAATTATTTAGGTATGAAAGAGTGGGAAGATAAATAATAAAATAATACATTATCAATTCTAGAGTGGATGGTAATTTTACCTCTCACTAGGTCATTATTGAAACCCTACTCAAAAATAGTGATTTCATGAGATTTCCCCTTGTTACTCAACTAAAGAGGTTGCTGACATCATTAATCTTCACCACCTCTAAGGTTTGGGTATTAGTTAGCATTATTCCCATTATCCTTACTATTGTGAACTGAGGGAGGTGCATTCTCTGCAAAGTTTTCTCCCCTCACACCATTATCTAACTTATTCAAATCACATATGATATCAACTGCTTGATGGAATTCTCTTCAACACATAAAACATTTTTTAGACCACTTAGAGCTATTTCCCCCATGCCTCTTCCCACATATAGAGCATAAAGGAATGATCAAATTCTTCTCTTCACGGTTTTTAAATTTTCCTTTAAATTTAATATTCATTTTCTTGTAAAACCCATGATACTGATATGTGACTCAAACCTCCCATTCAACCATTATTGCACAATGAATAATCTATTTTTACTTCAAAAATATTATATGTAAAATTCCCTTAAGATACCTTCCTTTAATCCAATGAAGAACCTATGAACCTTCCTTTTCAGTGGAATGCTAATTCATGAAGCGTACCTTGCATGTATTATGAAATTTTCATTATATGTACCAATATATTCATGATAACTTTAATTTAACTCAAGGAACTATGTATCTGTTATGGTATGAGAATCTAAGAAATTAATTTTTGAAGAAACAAGTTTTTTATCTCATCCCAATCAATTGATTTCATCTCATCATACTACCTAGTATTCTCTATTAGCATCCACCATTGGTCTACTTCACCTTCTAACCAATATATAACCAAAATGACTTTATCATGCGTCGAACACGGGAGAATGAAGAATTATTATTCAGTAGTACTAATCCTTTGTTCGTAAATAAGTGAATTATATGACCCACTGAAAGAGGGTTGACATTTCTTAACGAAGGACTCAATCGATTTTCCCCTCCTCTCATTTGGTTGTTGACCAAGATTCATATATTGGGAGATTTGGGTGAGAATATAAATGAGATTTTTCATTCTTGATCCCATAGAATTTTTTTTCTTAGTAGGAAAATTATGGAATTGTCTATTAAAATCACAATTAACATGGTTCCTTTAGGTTTTGACCATTTACTATGACCAAAATCATAGAGTAAGAAGTAATTATTATAATGAGGAACCACATAATCAGGAAAATCCACTTATAAGATGTCTAAATTATGGAACCTTCTTTAATCTATGACACCTTATGTTTATGCTAGGTTATTTATTCCCAAATTTTAATTAATTTTTTCATGATGGTTTGTATAGTATTTAGGAATTCCGAAAGTATATCCCCTAGGAGTGCCAGACTAGGTTTGCTGTAAGGCCCATTTTTATGTACGATGTTTTGTCGAGTCAGGCCCAACACACCTTGTTGGAGTTGTTAATCCTAGGTACATGTATGCTAGAGCAACATTTACTTGAATTATACAGATAATGATTTATTTCATTGAATCCACTTAATCTATAATTTACCAAAATTCCATGACATTTACCTATACTTTTGTTTATCCATAGACTTATTCTTAGACATGTCCTTAGGTTCTCACTATGGTTTTCTTGTCTAAGAATCAAAAGTTTAACAAAATGATATCTCTGATACCAACTATATTGAACCTCAAATTTCATACAATGACATTAAATAACATTTTAGTAATACATAAAACATTATACAAAAGGATGCCCAAATACCATATTATCCTAGTTCCATTGAAAAAAAAGAGACATAAACACTTGTACACAAGTGAACTACATTATCGCAGACTAGTTTCATTATGAATATCACCCTTCATTGAAACATAATACTTAATAAATAAATTTAGAACTTTAGAAAAGAAATATAAAATGGGTGACCTCATATTCTCAGTAAAGTAAAAAAGGATATATGTAATCATAAACATGATCATACGTGTATAATGACATGATCATAACACTAGAAATCCGGATCTAAAATTTTATCCCAATGAAATGTTCATTGATGAAATTGAAAAAATCTAATTACAGAGTATAGTAATAGAATCAAAGGAGAAGAATAGATCCCCTCTTATGCTTCTCTGCTACTAGACACCTCAGATTTCCAAAATCAACACTCATAGGATCTTCTCAAAGGAATTTCTCTGCTCTGATGTGTGAGAAGTTGACAAAAATTGTCTTGTTAGAGTTGTGTGTCACCCTATACTTTCTCCTCACTGCTTTGCTTTAAACTCACTATCACCTGCTGCACGTCATCCCTTGTTTTCCACTGACTTCAAATTTTCTTCAATGTTGCACCACACACATGCGTTTTTTCATGAATGGCATGTCGCACTAGCTTTTCACTTGTAACTAACTTCCCGCGAGTCAGTTGAATGAATGTGGACGTGTTTTCGACTGTGCTTTGAACCTGCACCGGAAAGAATAAATCAAAATAGATAAAAAAATGTCGAAAAATAGATTAAAAGCAATTATCAATGCTATAAATTTATTACAAATTTTTAAATAAAATTAATAAGTTTAAATTTAATGTTATTTATTAATTTATTTTATTAGTATAATAAATAACTCAAAATTATATTTTAAAAAATATATTAATAATAATAATAAAGTAATAATATTATTAAAATAAAAATTATTTAATTATAAAAGTTAAGTTATAATAAATAATTAAATATTAAAGTATTATTTGGTTGATCAATTTAATTAATCATTATCAATATTTAAGTTGAAAAGGTTTTATTAATTATATATTGTATTAATTTTAATGTTATTATTTTATTTAGTTATTTATTTTTATTTATTAATATTTTTAACTCTAATTATAATTATTAAGTCTGTTATTATGCCGAGTCAGGACCAACACACCTTCTTGGAGTTGTTACTCCTAGGTACATCTATGCTAGAGAAACATTTACTTGAAGTATACAGATAAATATTTATTTCTTTGAATCCACTTAATCAATAATTTACCAAAATTCCACGATATTTACCTATACTTTTGTTTATCCTTAGACTTATTCTTAGACATTTCCTTAGGTTTCACTATGGTTTTCTCGTCCAAGCATCCAAATATTAACAAAACCATTTCTCTGATACCAACTATATTGACCCTCAAATTTTATACAACGACATTAAATAAGATTTTAATAGTACATAAACAATTATACAAAAGGATGCCCAAATACCATATTATGCTACTGCCTTTGGAAAAACTGAAACATAAACACTTGTACATAAGTGAACTAAATTCACTCCGACTAGCTTCATTATGACTATCACCCTTCATTGACACATCATACTTAATAAATATCTTTAGAACATTGGAAAGGAAACATAAAATGGGTGACCTCATATGCTCAGTAAAGTAAAAAGGGACAAATGTAATCATAAACACGAGCATAAGGGTATAATGACATGATCATAACATTAGAATATCATACCACGCGGATGGGCCGTTTCACACGTTAGAATATATTATTATTTAATAAAACCCTTAGAAACTATAGAGTTTTCATATGGAGAAATCTAATCCCTATGTGTATTATGAAATATTTAGAGATAAATATTGCATCTTGTTTCCCTTATAAATGGATTAAATTATTATAATTAGTATGATAAATGTCAATATTGAGGAGTTGATGATTGATGTTTATGTAATATATGAGATACAATTTTCAATGATGTTAAGATGATTTTGGGGATGAATAATAATTGTGATATAAAATCAAAAAATAGTTCTATCATAGAAGCATTATGACCATATTATTATTTAGAGATCCGGTATGCATAAATGGAATACTGTATGAAAAAAAACTTAAAAAATTACAATACTTATAATGAGAAATCATATAATAATGAAATTAAGATCAAATACATAGACATGGTTATGTTTTTATCATTAGTTGGGTGTATAATTTATGAAATCATATGCATTAGATATGAAACTACATATGCAATTAGAGTTTCAAGTAGTTCCATGTCTAATATGGGGAAATACATCTAAGAAGCCATGGAATTAATCATCTATTATCCTAAATGAATAAAATAAAAATCCATATACATCAGGATGTACAATCTTTAGTACGGGTATATTGATACAAACGTTGAATGATATTCTAATACTTACAAGTGTTTAACTTATTTTTGATTTACTTTATTAAAAACATTAATGAGATAGAAATCAAGATCATAACTAGAAATATAATATTACACAATGTAGAAAATGTCAAAAAAATTTATACATTTCAAACGATATGTTTGATGTGACTATTATAGGGACTCAAAAGGAATTAATGAGGTGGAATGATATTCCATGAGAGTTAAATTAATAATCACTAGTATGAGAATCCTATTTTTTTATATTTTATTTTTTATAAATACTAATTATCATTTCATTGAGAAATGATAGAGAATAATATGTTTATTATATATTAGATATCTTAGAGGAAATAACTAGTAGACACATTCACTAGGAATTGGTTCGAAAAATATTCTAAGGTAAGATTTATCATCCATGGTACATGGGTCAATATCACTAGATATATAAAAAAATAATATTTTTTGGGGGATGATGATTTATTTGAAATTTAATTTTTTATTTTCAATAGATTTAATATACAATTAATTATTTTAAATATTTTTTCCATTAAATTATATTTCTTTCTAAATATTGAGTCAATAACATGTAGAAACATAAAACAAATTCATGATTATTAGCATATTGAATTGAAAGATCATTGATGAGTGGAAATGGTGGATATATATGGATTATGTATAATGGTTTTAAATCATGTTTTGGCTAGTTCAAATGATGAATAAATCATATTTTATATCCTTAAAATTAAATTTCTCAGTTAACTTACTTTGGTGCTAATGTGATGAATTATATGTGAGATATGATGTCACCTGGATCAAATGGATAATCATATGTTAATATCATACTTTAGTATAATCATAAGAATGGATTAAAACCCCTATTAGACTTTTCACGGAAAACCTGTACATTTTATTTCATGAAACATGGAAAATGAAGTTATTTTTTTTACTAGGTTGATTATTTTGATTTGGAAAATTAATATGATATTATTGTTAAACAAATTATAGATCTTCTCCCCCTTGGATTTATTATTTTACTATCTAAAACACATAAAACATATCTGATATTTTCATTAAATATATATATTTATTTGAATATTTTTTCATTTTAAAAGTGTGTTGTATTACAAATGAAACGTGTTGCAGTCAGTATGGTGTCTGAACAAATTATAATTTGTTATATTTCCATGCTTAGATCTGTTATCACATGGAATTGAATATTCTTATATCTTTTTATAATTTGGAAACCCATTTTTATGAATCACATAATGATATTTTGAGTATTTTACAAGAGAGGAAATCCACAGTCATGTTTTGGTGATAAAACCTCATAACAAGTTACTTTTCTAAAATATAGTTCTATCTATTACTAACATGACTAGTATTGTGATACAAATAATTAATAATTATTAATTAATTGATCATAATATAGATAACTATACCATAGAGTGTTTTAGGGGCCCAATAACATTTAGTTGTTCACATAATCTATAGTGTAATCATCAGGAGGGTATTCAAATCAGTCCAATATGAACTATATAGGTTTACTAGATTAAATTGGTGTCTTTAGAGGAGGCATCCTAGGATGTTTCCTATGTTGAATTGTAAGATAATCCATTTATTATTTTTTCTTGAGAATTTTATTTATCAAATTAATCCTACACTAACAATTTCACAGGATAAGGGCTATCCAACATATTGAATTCTATATGGAATTTAAATTTTTATAGATTTAAAAAAGAAGAATGGATTTTGTGGGGAAGGTATAGAATCCCATGTAATAGATTCCTTTAAAGTATTTGGATTGTATAGTGTGGTTATAGGGAGAGGAATATATTGATGAACTAAAAAATGGGAGGTGGTATCAACTTTGTAGTCTCCTCTATCTCATACAGAGATAAATTTAGTGAGGGATAAAAATATAGTGATGAAAAAAAAATAAAAATAAAAAAAGAAATCCACATTTAGTACTTATATAGCCCCATACTAAGGGCTCATTTCTCAATATTTAGTATAAGACATTTTTTATGGGAACACCTAATGTCACAAAAATATATATGCTAAATTGTACTCCAGCAAATAATGAACTAGTCATGATAGGCCTAGGGGGAGTTTTGTTTAAATAGTTACACAAATCACTTACTTACAGAGGAAAGGTCCCTCTCATCAAAATTTAGATATTCATGGTTTTAAGAAAATATTCGACATTTATTTACTTCTAAAATTGGTGATACATGGTCTTTTTAAAACTAAAATAAAATTAGAAATTGATAATCTAACATTGATCTCAATATTTTAATCAAATATAAACTATATAATTATGTTATAGATCATGACTAGAAGAATATATATTATGATGATATAATTCTCAAGAACAAAAATAATATTATATAACAAGATGGATTCAAAATTACCTGAGAATGTGTTTGTAAAATTTAAACAATGTGGACATAGTATTTTATTTTGAAAAGGGTACCAATGATATTATTATGAAATAATAATTGAATAAATAATTTATTTTTCATAGTGAAATAGGTAAGGGTATATGTTCCATATTTTAGTTTCCTTTATTTTAATACATTGTTATAAATTTGGAGGAAAAATGGTTAAAGAGCAATTCAATTACATGAATTACTTACTATGAATCCCTGAATTGATCTTGAACCATTTATTTATATACATAAGACAAGATTGATGATTCTAAATTACCTTATGTGAAAATGAATATTAATTTATAATGTCTCTCCACATTTTACTAGAACCCAAAAATATTGAAGTGTGTAAAAGATTTAATATATATATATATATTTGACAATGTATATGAATAAAATACTAGTATATCATGTCCCTTAATGTTAGTATCACCATAATTGATATTTATCAAAAGCTGGATTTACATCACAATGATTTTTCCATTACCAATTATAATGAAAGGAAACTCAAAGATCTATTTATTTAAGCATAAAAAAGTTTATCAATATAAATATACCACTAAAAAATCATGGAAATTACCATTTTATATTTCCATTAAATTTTAACATGTTTTATATAGTTTTTAAAATATTTTCACCAATATTAAGAAGTTACTGATATTCATATTTTATAATTTCATAGACTATATAACACTTGATTCAATTTCAGTTGACCCATGATGTTATTCAATTTTTATTAAATAATAGATGTTGATGCCTACTAGATGAGTATCAAATATTTCTAGATCAATGAAATACACTATTATTGGGTATTATTTTATATCCATGTAAGATAAAGGATATGTATTGAAAAAGGGAGAAAATGGGGATATGTTTTGTGTTTTGTGTTACACTTAAGAGGAGATTTAATAATGTGACCATTGAAACATCATCTGAATGGGTCATGTGATTTTCTTAATCTAATCATGACTACATGAATCCCCCATGAGGAGAACTATTTTTTTCATGGGATTCAAGAAAAAGTCTTATGATCATGAAAATGAATCTAGATGTGCTCTTCTAATCAGGAAACATAACAACTGGAATACACCTTACAATCATCTAAATGCACATGTAAATAAATAATGAAAACGGAAGAAGAAATCTATGAATGAAGTTACATTTATTTTAATGAAAAGGGAACTTATGACTCACACAACCATTCCAAATGATCACATGAAATCCCTAATGAAATGAAATACACTACATTTGAAAACCATCAGGTATGTCATCATCAACATTAATAGGACCTCATATGAATCTTTTCAATGATGTGATGCAACTTAAGATCCATAAACAAGGTATTTAACTATCTCTAACAATTCTCAATCGCCATCAAAATATCCTACATTGAAGAAATTAGGCACCAAAAACAAGAATAGTGATCCTCCATGAAAATGTTGTTATTCCATCATCAGATATAGAATTGGTCATGCAACACCCTAATAGACACTAAAGGTGGAGGTCAATCAAAATTGAAGATAGAAATATAAAAAAGTTGAAACCCATATATAGAGGAGATTTACATAGTTTATCATGAAATGTATGTCTAATAAGACAACATGATCTCCTGATGGTCCCCAAACAATTATCCCCTAATCATGTGAAAACTCATCGACCAACATCCTAGTATCAAGAAGACTCCCAGATATGTTATCCTAATCATTCAAAGGCTATTTGGAATATAAAAATTATCATGTGACATCCCTTTTAAAAGACTTGGGTCCAATACATATTTTGATGATGAAGTGTTATTTAAATCATTGTTTATCATGAGATTCCATGGATGAACCATAACAGGTTCCCATGTCACATGATGCAATGCCATGACCCCAGACTCATGTCCATGTATACAATATATGTTCCATGAATGGAAGTTCATATCAGGATTGGGTAGTACTATACATTCCTCTATATCAACACAACATAGAGGTAATACACATGTGAAAGACCCACATGGGAGCCCAAAAGTGATATTAGACTTCTCAAAATGGCGATCCATGCAATCTCAATGGTATTTAACTATGTCAACTTAGGGAATTAATTAAGGGATTATGTTGAATGTATATACACATCATGTTACCATCACATTGATCATGAAAATTACTTATAGTGTTCCATATATATTAAATGATGGAGAATCTACATGTTGACTTTGTCCCACAAAACGTCACCAAAATAATTAATGAAAATAATATGGAATATATTAGATAAATTATGAAATGGATAAAACCCTTATAGGAAGACCGATATAATTATTTTCATGTGAAGGAATAATTTCCTTCACAAGTCATATCCTGATCATGTGATGCCACTTTGACATGTTATCCATGTCATGAAAATTCCTCCCAAAATATCTTCAATATCACATGAAGTCCTACAGAAATGGTTGTAGAGTCACATGAAGTCCTCCAGAAATAGAAACCAAGTTACATGAGGTTATCTATACATGAAAGACAAATCATGTTTCATCCATCTGACATGTTATCCTTGATCATACAACACCCTTATATGTTTATATGTCGATGAATTTAATACTCCCCCAGTAAATTTAGTTGAATCATGTGGAAACCCTCTTACAAGTCTACTTCTATCATGATATGTACCTTAGACATGTTATCCTTTTCCTGTGATGGCCCTCATACATGTTAGATGGATTGAGAGAATGACTCCTAAAAAAAGTCTAAAAACCAACATACATGTTATTCAAATGCTCCAAGAATGTCTAGTAGACATTAATGACATGTTAGGGATGTTAGTTAGAACCCTTGATGCATGATAACCTTTTATAGTAGACTCACTCAAGAATTAACCATGATAAACTATTAAAACACTCTATTTCCTATCCAATAAGGATATATATGTTTCATTACTAAGGCCCAATATTCAATTGGGAGTCCAACTCATTATATGTATTTCCATAACATAGACACTATATCCCATGGTACCAAAACTCTCATATGGGAATATCATTCTTTCTCATCCATCGGAGGATTGATAGGATAATTCAACAATGAGGACACAAATTTATATTCAAATAGGATATGTATTATTCACACTTAATGCCCAATATATACATCAAGAACCCCAAAAGGGCCACCCCAATTCATATGTCCCATATCCATATGAAGTGAGTCTAATCAATTATTATCCCTTGTTTCTCACACTAAGAATAACTCCTTTAGGATTATGTATTTTCAGTGATCATATCACTCACACCATTAATTTTCCCATGCTAGGGAAACCTGAGTATATAATCCCCATTTAGTGACAATATATGATTTCCCTAATTCAAGGGAATCCACCTCTATATAATACACAAATTCATTCCAAAATTGGTAAACCCTGGGTAAATAACCCTCATGTGGGTCAATTACCATCACTTCCCATCATCGGGTTGATGGAGGAACGAACTTGGATGAATCTAATTCGTAAAATAAATAGGATACTTAAGACGTTGTACTAAGGCTCATCCATTATATCCAATTCATTTTTTACCTTGAATATGTCCATCCCATATGACGTTAAACTACACAACATGTAATTAAATAAACTATGTGGTTTTTGTTTCATTTTACACATAGGTTACATATGACTCCTCGTGAAGGTTCAATCCCATATCCAAGACATAACTCACCTCTATGGATGGTAGTAAACTCCACAGTGACAATTATATAGAGTTAAAATATAAAAAGATAATCATAAATAACAAGAAATAAACAGATAAACTTTGATATATATATATATGGTCTCCTTAATATAAACCTCTTCAATGATAGAATAATTTTACACTCGATCATTTTATTAGTGTGAACAATTCCGTTAAATATATTTTCATACATTCATTAAAATATAAAAAATCTATAAAAGATTCTCATAATAGGAAACAATTCCACTTATCCTAAATTTGTGTGATGCGCTCGAACACCAATCCTTTTGACCAATGTAATTTTTTTGTTCCATTTGCATTGAAACCCTACATGACTGGCTGCCTTTGGTAACCATGTTTATACATTTTCATGGATGTAGTATCCATTGGGAGATTGTATTTCAATTGAAAATCAAAAATATTATTTTAATTTTAATGAAACGATACATAAAATCCCTATAATAAATCATTTATGATCATATATCCCTAATGTAAATAATAATAGTCAAAATGAAATGAAAGATTATAATAAATGAATAACTAAATAATTATAGGCATTGGGGATCATGCCTCATAAACCCATGGGATATCATCCACATATTCTAATGGAATGAAAATAACAACCAATGAGAATATCTCAAATTTAAAAAAATATTGTTTTACCACTTTTCTGGTCATTTTGTTTTGAATATACTATAAGAAAAATAAAGGTAACCACTACCTATTACCCTTCACTATAACACAAAACATGGGTACCCATGAAATAGACTATTAATACCATGAAAATTCTATTAGAGAAAAATTTCCCAACTGGGAATAAGAAATGAGAATTATGTTACCAATGAATAAATAAAATAGAATGTTTCAAACACAATGTGATTCACTAATCTTTGACCTTATTAATTATTGTATTTGTGACTACGTAAATGTATATCACCAATATATTTTATTGATATCTCCAATTTTTCAATATAATGTTTTTGAACAACTACTACAACAGTAACCTTTGTGGTTCAAAAAACAACTCCACAACATGATGCCTTCTACTTTGGGTGG
Source organism: Viscum album (assembly GCA_963277665.1). Lineage (NCBI taxonomy): Eukaryota > Viridiplantae > Streptophyta > Magnoliopsida > Santalales > Viscaceae > Viscum > Viscum album. The sequence goes on along the minus strand of OY728155.1, from coordinate 854,981,414 downwards.
TGAATTTGATGGTTTGGAAGTACCACTTACAGGGTATGTTCATGACACTTGAGTACACTTGTAAAATTTTTCATACCTTAAGGATTAAAATTATGTGTTCTTTATGGAAATATGAAATGGAACCTATGGAACTTATCACCACTACAAATTAATTAAGAAGAACATCCCTGGTGCATGGAAATTAGCATATTTATTATCTTAGAAAATTGGATCAATGAGTATAATATGGATCATTTTTTGTTATGGATATGTTGATGAGTCCTCCTATCAACTACTATCACCACCATAATCGATTTTTCCCATCATCCACCTGATTAGGGAACCACCAGACAAAATTTTACCCTATAAGCTCATTTTTGGGTACAAAGGAGGTCTTGTTGGGTGAAAAAACTATGGATACATGAGAGTAGGATCATATCCCCATTTAAACTAATAATTCGTGTTGTCATATTTCATCATTAACTAGTGGGAAGGATTATATCCTTGCTCAGTCGGATGAATTTTCTTGTATATTCCCCTAGAAAAGATGGGGAAGAACCTATTCTTTACAACTTTCCTGAATCCCATTAGAGTTTTCAAATGGAAACAAGAGGATATGAGTTGTATTATATCCCATATTCAATTGAATTCATCATACATTATATATTAAAGACTAAAAATAGATAGTTCTATATTTAGTAACACACATTACTCAATATTCAATGCTTTCTAGAAATATGATAACATATATGTTGACATAGCTGGAAAACATTTTAGATAACAGGTCATTCACATATTCCTATCCCAGCATTTATAATAGTGAATCACCATGACCAATATGAATAGGTGGCCGCTTTAGAGAATGTGCACACTCTTACTCCAATCTAGGATAAAAATTAGTTTATACTGTTAAAGGATGTAGTATAAGACTGGGAGTATATCATAATTCTGAAGAGGGATCATTAACTCATATTGGAATATTCATTAGGAAAAGAAAAAAATCTCATTGAACAAAATCGATGAAATATTCCTAAGGCGGATGATTAAGATCCTAAATCCATTTTGACTAGGGACCACCAAATCACATTGAAACATGCCTCAAGACAAGTATAAATTCATATCAAAATAGACTAGCGACATACTCGAAAGGAATATGATTATGATTAGATCCCCCTTAAACAAGTTTTTGTTATAAAAATATGTAAATCACCTCATAGTAGAATCATATAAATTTTAATGTAGGCACTATGTACATTCCAATAGATCAAACAAGCCAGGATCATATCCATAATTCTTCTTTTGAATGACTGCAACATCATTTTTTGGAGGTTACAGTGGAGAAGGATTATATCCCATATCCCATTATGAAGTCACATCAGCATATTTCATTGTTGAATGTATATTTTAACTGGTTTTATACCCACACATCATCCAGGATCGACCATCATATTCCAAAAACTATATAAAAGAAGGATCATATTTGTAAAGATGATGCATAAACCCAAAAAAATAATCCATAAAAATTTCAATAGTGGGATAATATTCCTTTAGTACTTTACACTTATCAGTATTTTCTAGCAAGCATCATGCAGCTAGATAATAACCTTTCTCAACACCAAAATTCAGGTCAATATATTGTAGACATGAAAAAGTGTGAGGTGCATATCACTAATCTTCTTAATTCCAATGTTATTGCGGCTATTCAAATAATATCTAAAACACCTCAAGGGTATTTTGACTCTTCATATAAAGAATAAGGTGATCATAAACAATATAGTACAAGTCAAGATACTAAATAAATGGGTCACATAGACTATAATCCTCACATCCACCAATGTTAACCATTCTATAGTGATATGTCCCCCAAAAAAGGAAATTCTACACTTTCATAGAAACCTTATTATAGATGTATTTCCAAAAATCATACACCTTTGTATAGAGGTATTCATAAAACCTAGGGTTTGATTGTAAATAGTTCTCTATCAACTATCAGCATCACTTAACCACAATCATAAAGAGACCTAGAGAGAAACCCCTATGTTCAGACTTGGTGGATGGAGATAAATATAATTAGGAGGAGTATGAAATGTATATATGGTTAGTGTTATCTAGAAATAACATTTTGATGATGTTCAAGATCATCTCCACATCTACTTATGAGATCCCAGATGAGATAGAGTAGGATTCCATTTCATACATCCACCGAAATATGTGGGAAACTCATGTATGGTTAAGTTATTGGCACCTTATAGGGTCACCTTTATAACACAAAAATAATCTATTATAAAACCATCCTAGTTGCTATCTTCATGGTTTAGGTCCCAAGACTAGAAAATAAAAGTGAAAAATTATAGCACACTTTCGTCCATTAAACCAGAAATCTTTAGAAACTTGTAGTCGATTCCTCCTTAGAAATTTGTATCTAATGATGGGGAATGTATAGAGAATTTAACTTCACTTCACCACTAGAACAATAGAACTACCTAGATATGGAATCTTGTAAGGACATAGATGTAGGATAAATCTTAGTACAAGGTATTACAAGAGATAATTGGTTAATACAATGAAACCGTCCTTTTTTAAAGATGAAAATATATAACTAATTGTGGGACAGGGATACAAATTGACTCCACAAATAGGACCCTAAAAATATGGAAACACATTTAAGGAATTGAATCTAATTTTGTACACAACCTGAGAGCTTCTCAATGAAAATTAGTCACATTATGTACATTCAATTCACTCTACTCATACACAGGAATTAATGTGATCAATCAAATGGATCATTGTAGAATCATCCAATGAATTTTTCCAAGAGTGAACCCATCCCATAGTAAGGGTGGAATTTTTAGCAACGCATCCACCCTTATGTCATCAATCCCTAAGAGTATATTGTAAATAGTAGTAACTACTTCAAAATGACACCATCCCATAGGGCTAGGGAATTGGGATCCTAAACACCATCACTAGGTTTATCAAACTGAGAGAGGGTCCTAGAGAAATCAACAACATTTCCCAATCAACCCAGGACCATAGCTTTGTGTCATTTATACCTCAATTTATTTATCATGATCCATTAGATCCTTGACTAGAATCATGAAATACTAAAAAACAAGATCATAATGTTCCATTAGTGGCCATGAATTGGCCACATACCCTATGTATGGGGGGATTTGGATCATTATCGTCACCCTAAAAGTAATTATCCTTTTATTGATAGGAATTATCTATCGACATCAAGAATTTCATCTCTTCTTTTATTAATAGGACACACATTGTCAAATGGGGACCATTCAGAAAATTAGAAAATACTGTTAATCAAAGATAATATCAACATATCAAGATGAGAGAAATAAACAAAAACTGTAATCAAACTGTAGAAACCCATCCCTAGAAATCTTGGAGCTGGTGTCCTACTAGCATTACATTAGAATAAGATATAGTTAAATCCCCTCCAAAAGGACTGAAACGTTTAGTAATCTTGGTAAATTGGATACAAACACGAGTCTGGAATTACAAATTAATATAAAAATATCAACAATTTTTTTTTCATTTAAAGATAATTACATTATTTCATTTAGTGTATCCTTTCATATAATTCTTTGTACACATCAGGGAATCCAGAAGCAAGTAAAAAAAATAATTTTGAGATCAATTTTTGAGTAAGGTTAAAGTACAATAAATGCAATCACAAATTAATTAAAACATTAAATATTCAAAGGATATAACTAAAAAAATCCATGTAATCAATAAAATATAAATATGTAATTAAATAATATTTATAGGCAAATAACTGAAAAAAATTAATTTTAGATAACTGGATATGTCATAATCAATAATGAAAGTTGAGAAATTAAAAACACGTGACATTAAATCAATAAAATGAGAATTAAATTCAACTATATATTTTTACATACTGAGAATCTATAGATTATAAATAATAATAATTTAAATATTAATTAATTGAATTCTTAGTTATTGGATGTCATGTTTTATAAACATAAAAATCAACACTATCAAGACCTTTTCGAAGAAAATTTAAAACAAAAGGTAGAAACCTATTTATTTTGTGAAACTAATCTATCTCATGAGAACATCCTGATGCCTCGAGGGGATATATAATGCATGGTCCCCATAAATAATTTCTTTTGTAAATCATTACCCATATTGAGTAATAGATTTAATTAACAAATTATATGGCTTATGAAATATATTTATTGAATAAAGAATATGGATTTATTAATATTCCCCCATATAGTAAAATTACGTTCAAAGTAAACACCATATGAAAAATTGTATATGGTTTTGGAAAGGGACATATCCATGATAAATGATTTGGACAATATAGTTGAATTCAATATTCAATGATCATATAAAATAGAATATTTTATGGGGAGTAAAAGAAATCAATGGCATGTACATAAATACTATCTTTAGAAAAATCAATAATAAACCATCCATAGGATTAATAATGATGGGAATAATACAAAATATCCCAAGTGGTGTAAAAAATGAGTTTTTTTCATTTATTAATTAAAATAATATAAAAAGATACTTTGAAACATTCTTGAGGAAAATATCCTTTTTATTTTTTAAAAAAAATCTGAAATAAATTTTCATTGAAAATACCTTTTAAAAAGAATTATTAAAATTTAGATTTTATGCATCAAAAATAATCTTTAATGAAATGATGATAGGTAAATTATTACATGCTATACATAGTAAAAACATACCTCTTGCATTGTAAAAATGTTAGAAAAATACCTTGTTCATAAAAGATTAAGAATATTTCATGGAAACAAATTTAAATACCAAAAGTGATAAAATTAATTTAATAACTAATTTTGGAAAGGATTGAATATTTTTTAAAACCTTTTTAAAATTGGGGTTTTATTTGAAGGAAATAGGTTCTCTGACTAAAGACAAAAATGAAGTTGTTTTTTTTCTTAAAAAACATACAAAAATATTTCGAGTACCAAAGAGTCGAAAAATGGTACTATTACATAAACAGAGTTATAATTATACACAGGATAATAGAATTATAGGTTTTATTGATCAATTATTGAATAATTTTCTCTAATGGAAATTCAATTATAAAAAAACCTGAACAAAATGAGATTGTGAAGTAAATCATTGAAATGAGAAAAATATTGATGTGAGAAACAATAAAAAAATATATTATGTGTATAAAATGTAAAACCACATGAAATAATTTTAATTACAAGAATATATAGTTAAAATTTATTACAAATATAATTTTATAATATTAACGGCAATGACAAAGTAAAATAACCAAATAAAAAAGAAATTTCGTTATGAAATTATTTTCAATGTGGTAACACTTGATTAAAATATCCATTGATGATATAATTAAATTTTAGACAAATAAATATCATGAAAAATTAATGAATCAGATATTATATATCAACGTGGAAGTATGTACACCATATATATGAAATTATGTGCATAATAATAAAATATGTCTTAAATATTGAAATTGACATGAGTCCCTTATTACATGGTAACATTTGAATTGGAAGAACTCTACTAATAAAAAAATTAAATAAAATTAATACAGAATAACTCATGATATATTATAATAAAAAGTGAATTTAGTAAACCACACAAATGAAGTATGTGGTGTTAATGGTGTATACCTCAGGGTAAGAAAATAGAGACAAGAATCCCTTTTATTGAATTTACATTCAGATGAATTTCATTTATTCTCATACATAATGGTTTTAAACATTTAAAAAAAATGTAGGGAAACCATAACCAAAATTATAATATCATATATAATATTCTTATAATATTGTATTAACCTTTTATTTATAATCATTCATTATTATCACTATTTTGGGTGTTAATGACATAGTTTTTAATGTTTTTTTAAATTATTATATTTGTTCTCCTTATGTAGATCATGATTTAATCATCTACAAAATGAAAAAATTATATAATTATTATATATAATAATTATATAAGTATTTTTCATAATCAATAATATTTAGAGATAAGAAACTAAATGCACTATTCATTGAGATGATGGGTTGTACGTACAGATGAATACTACTTTCCTTTCATTATCATATTGAATGAATGATGAGTAAATTATATATATGTATATTAAATTTACAGTATAATATTTATTTATTATATACCAAATATGTTTTATAATCATTGCTAAATACATTCCATGAATAGTGTGACTGAATCACATCACGTTGAGGAGGCGGTCTTCGATACTTCCTCAAACATTATAATCATATTCCCATTAAATAAAAATAATGAATGTATGTTGTATATAAATATTATACATGTCTGGTTAAATTATTAATATAATATATAGCACATCAAAATAATGTTTTTGTCAAAAATCTCAACTATGATAGGTTGTAAAAAAATGAATGACTTTGTTTGGTGAGGTAGTAGTTTCACATACACATAAACAGTAAGTATATTACCCATTAGATTTAAGTGTGAGTAAGTGTAGGTATAAACCTCAGAATAAAAATTTATATTTATATATTGGATACCTAGGTTATTATAGAATTAGTTAATAATATGATTTGAGGGGTCAGTGAATGAAATAAATTGAATGTGATCATTGAAGAGTGAAACCAAATTTTTGGTTAACTCATTTTAGTTCATACAAATAGGCTTTCTTGGTTTGATTTATTCATAAGGTGAGGATTATATGTTTAGTGGTGGGATTGCAGGAAACTACTTTCAATACTTTGCAATCAAGAACATGGGATGTTCCATAGAAAATTTTTTCTCATTTAATGGCATGTCTGAGTAATGCCATTTGACACAATCTTGTCATTTTACATGCATATAGAGAGTCAAATAAAGTGGTGCATGAACTATTGATGATGAAAATTACAGATATGAACATTATATAGTTCTTTAAGACTCTATAATATTTTTCTACAATGGTGCATGCCGTTATGAACGTTATAATACAAACTCATCTTTGTAGTAATCACAAGTAATGATTGTCTTTCATTACTGATATTTTAATAGAATTTCACATGGACTAGCTTCAACCAGATTTTAATATATTGGGTAAAAGTGGGTGGGGGTGGGCTCCTTTCAATGTTTTGGAAGTGTTATATTCTTATAAATTTTTGAAAAAGGATTTTCAATCTTATATTTCATATGAAAAGTGTCTATAATAATATTAAAAATTAGATAAAAGGGATGATAGGGTTTAAATATGAGCATAAAATTATTTTGGACAAGTTTTTTATTTATTTTGGAACTAATGTTTATGTTTAGTCCCTTATTATGCTAATTTATCTCTTAATCACAATGATTAATTTTAATCACTTTAAATATTTTGTTCAAAAATAGTGTTTAACGTTTTAGAAATTATAAATTATTTTGATTCCAAATGTGGATTCCATTTTTCCAAATTCCAATCATAGAATTGGTGGAAATTAATTTAAATTTAATCCCATAGATGGGAGGACAGTTTCGGTTTTTGAAATAAAAATGTTCAAAAGTTTTCAAAGTTTTTACACAAATTTAAAATTGAAATTGATTATAATAACCAAAATTTTAATAATTTGGGTATAATTGATATAATTGAAGATTAAAACACAATGATAAGACAAATTATTATTATAAATAAATTATATGGGAATGATATTTTGAATTCTATTTATTATTTTAAACAATTCATATGAAAATGGAAATTTACAAAGAATAACAAATATTCTCCCAAACCTTATTTTATTTATTATAATTCAAGAATAATGTCTATTTTGACATATAAAATGAATAAAAGTGCCAAAAAAATTTTAAATTAGGTTCACGATTAAAATATTGTAAGACTACCTTATAGAAATATATTTTTTATGCATAAAATTGGAGTTGTTCTTTTCTTATGCCTATAAAAGATATTTTTTTAATGTGGAAAGTATTTTATTGAATATATAATTTATATATTTTATTAATATCATTCTATAATTTTAAATAAATGACATTATTATGATAAACCACCATTATAAGCATAAAAATAAAAATAAATTCTTTATATTCAATTGGATTAAATATTAATTTAAAATTAACTAGTATAATATGAATTAATTTAATATTTTTATAAACCATATATTTTCATTATATAGTTTACATTATTAATAATTGATAATTTAATGGAATGGTTATATATTACTATATTAAAAAACAATATCATAATAATATATTGTTGTTCTGGAAAAACACATCCTTGCATGCAAAATAAGCTATCAAAGTATAGTCATTTTTTCCTAAGAAACTTGATAATTTTGTATTTAGGGAATTTAATCTAATATAATATTCTAAATTTAATTAAAATATTTAATACGTGATATTTTTTTGATAGGGTATATCTTATAAAATCATAGTTACACTTTTATAAATTTTACGGTTCGACATTATCCCCACCTTATAAAAATTATATGAAAGCAATTAAAAATAGATAATGGTAATAAATTTTTTGATATATAATATTTTAGAATCCCACATCATGATAAGGGTTAATAAAACATTCTCTATAAAAGAGATAATGTGAATTAAAAATGTCCCATGGATAAACATATAACTTCCTTTTCACGCAGGAGAGCATCTATATCATGTGTATATATAGACTTGGAGGAAAAGAATAAACATTTTTTGGGACTTATTGAGTTCATAGATCACAAATGATTGAATGATAAATTGAATGTTTGTTGTATCAAATTTATAAATCACTAATGATTTAGCAGACCATCGGTTCAAAAAAAATTGAACAACATTTTTTTGATCATTTTCCAAATGTTGAGTTATTATTTTATAAAATGAGTATATTAAAAAATATACTTAATTAGAAAATTTATATAAAAACAATTTTCATCCTCTATTTATGATTTTATATATTTCCAACTCATTCATTACTTCTAGAAATGGATATCCAAAAATTAACATTGATGCCTAATGAAATAAATACATGTTTAACGAATCATAAGACCCATAAATGTCTGAAATCCCATTACAATTGTCACTAACTATTATCCAAACACAATATGGTAAATACTTTAATCTCTAAAATTGAAATTTAACACTACATCTTCATAGTTAAAATTTAATTTTCAAATTTATTAATTTAAAACATGTACATATTAACCAAGTAATTTCTGAGGTTAGTTGTTGATATTAATCAATTGTTGTCCTATTTTCATGGGATAAAGACTTATGGCCTTGACAGGTGTGAAGGGTTGTCACCCTTCATATATTTTGTCCTTTTCTAAACTATATTAAAATAATTTCCAAAATAAATATATTATAAATAATTTAAATATAATGAAAAATATATTTTTAACTAGGGTTTCTAATATAACCCCAATAATTAAACACTTCGTCCATTTATTTCCACATATGCACTTTATTGGTATAATGATCATCCTTTATAAGAGAGAATTTACAGAAACCAAAAACCATAGTGTGAGGATCAATTATTATGTTGGAAAGACCATTTAATAATTTTTTGGATGTCTAAATAATGACACATTATTTTCAATATGAGATGCCTCAGGTTTATCCTCTGTCATTCATTTTAACTATCTATTCAAATCCTTCATGTACTGGGTTACGCTAGAGTCAGGCATGACACACCATTTCAATGTCTTTACCCATATTCACATTTTTCCAATACTATGTCTACTTATAGTATCTAGATAGTGATTTATTTCGTAGAAGATCCACCAATAAATTATCAGATGTTCTTATATATGTATCATCAAAGACTATCGTAATTTTATTTTACCTAATCAATGTTTTCTTAAATCTTGTTCCCAAGGTTACTACTAATCTTGATCTAATACAACTACAACAACCCTAATGGATAAAGAAAGAATATTCTATCTTACCACCATTATATTGGAATGAGATACATGTAAATAACATTCCAATGGAAAAAACCTTTTTATTCATGGTAAACAAGATATATACATCAGTCATACATTGTAAATTCATAAAAAAATTAGGAGATAATTTTTTTCATTACAAGTTAATAACTTTATTCCATATAGCGTATCCGTGTATATCATTATTATAAACGTCACAGAATACTGGTGAATGGAAAAAATAAGGGTGATCTAAAATGAATAGTTAGGGTAAAGTGAAGTGGAATAAATAATTAATCAAGGTGGATAATAAATATAGAAAGATAATAATTGATAACCCATACCATGCCATCAGTAAATGATAGATAAGTGAGTAAATAATATGGAAAGGTCAATAAATGATACCGCATACCATATATTTTACTAGATAAAGAATAATAAATATTGAATGGTTAGATACATTAAAAAAATATATTAAATCAATAAACCGGGAATTAAATCTACTAAAATATTTTTTTTCAGAGTAAAAATAGAATGGATTATAAATAACAATGTTTGAAATCCTAATGAAGGAAATGACTTATTATTGGATGTCATGTTTGCATCAATAGAAATATTATACCATCAAGAACTTTTACAAGAGGGTTTATAACTACAGGTAAATGCCTATTTAATTTTTGAAACTAATTTGTCTCATTATAACATATCGATATATCGAGGGGATATATAAAGTATAGGCCCCACAATTCATTACTTATCTAAATAATTACTTATCTCGAGTAATAAATTTATTTTAAAAACAATATGCATTGTCAAATATCCATATCGAATAATGAATAATAATTTATCAATATTTCCCTATATATTCAAATAACTACAAAAGTAAAAATCATCTGAAAAATGGTATGTGGTTTAGGAAATTAACATGTTCATGAAAAAATGATATGTATAATTAGGAGAAATTAAATGCTCAATAATAGTAGGAAATTGAATATTTTTAGGGAACTAAAAGGAAATGAATAATTTAACGTCAATACTATCATTGAACAAATCAATCATAGAACATCTAGATAATGAAAGAGGATGGTATCAGTAAATCATATCCCAAGTGGAGTAAAAAAAACCAGTTTCTTGTTGATCGATAGTAATACTATAAAAACTGTTTCTCCAATTTTATGAGGAAAAGTACTTTTTTATTTTGAACAACATCTTAAAAATAATGTATATTAAAAATCAATTTTAATTTTTTTTATTAAAAAGTAACCTTTTATTCATCCAAAAGAATCTTCAAAGTAATAATAATAGGTAAATTTGTACTTTCTGTATTAGGAAAAAGGAATATTCCTTTTGCATGGTAAAATTTTAGAAGAATACATTATTATGAATGAAACAATAATATACCCTTGAAAATATTTATAGATGAAAAAAGGGTAAAAAATTATTTAATAAATCATTATGGAACATTTATAATAGTTATGAAATCATTTTTTGAACAATTTTTTTATGAAAATATTTTCTCCAACTAAAAAGTGAAATGATACCATATTTTCTTAATAACACTGTTAAATAATTTTGAGTTACAAAGATTTCAAAAAATGGTACTATTTCTTTAAATGGATTTGGAATAATAATATTACAATATAAATAAGTTTTTTATTGGAAAACTATCCAATAATTTAATCTAATGGAAATTCAAGTATGAACATTCCCAAATGAAATTGGAATTGGATGTAAACCCTTGAAAAGACAATCATATTGATGTCATGATCAATAAATCGAAAAATTATGTGTTTCAAATGTAAATCCTCATATAACTAGTGAAAATTCAAAATATATATTAAAAATATATTTCATTTGAAATCTTATTATATTAATGGCATTGAGGATGTAATATATCTCAAAGAAAAAAATTGTCTTATGAAATTATTTTCCACTTCGTAATGCTTATTTCAAATTACATCTGATGAAATAATTCAATTTAAAAATAAAAATATCTTTAATAAATAAGTAATCATGTTATTATAAGTGAAAATGGTAGTATGAACACCATATAAAATAATTAGGTGCACAACAATAAAATTTGTCTCAAAGAATGGAAATTAAGACAATTCCATTATTACTTTGTGTTTTTTGGAATTAAAAGACAAAAAAGTAATAATAATAAAAGTAATCATATAAATATCATTAATATAAAATAATTAATGATATAAAATATTAAAATTTGTAGTATGAAAACCAAACAAATTATTTAGGTGGTGTTATGGGAATATTTCTCATAGAAATGAAATGTAGACAAGAATCCCTTACCTTGTGTTTCCATTCGGTTGAACATATTGTATAATGGTTTTAAACAAGTAACTAACTTATACAAGAATCATAATCATATTAATAATATCATATATAACATTTTTATAAAAAATTATTCCTGGTTAATTAATAATCAATCATTATTTTCAATATTTTAGGTGTTAATGGAATAGTTTTTTGAGTTGGTCTTGACATGATATTTTTTTATTCTTACATGGATAATGATTTAAGTATCTCAAGAAAGGAATAAATGATGAAATTATCATATAAATATAAACATTATAAATATTTATATATTTATAATAATACTTAATATTTCGATATATGAAATGAAATTCACTATTTATAGAGATCATAGGCCCTACGTTGTTACGAATTCTACGTCCATTTTTTTCATATTCATATAATGAAAAGTAAATAATATATATTTTTATTAAAACTCTATGTCATATTTATTTATTATATGTCACAAAAGTCTTCCTATATCATTTTTTAATACATTTGATGTGTAACGTGAATGAATCACATCACTTTGGGAATGTGTTAGACCGCACCTTCACAATCGATGTCAATATATTCCCAAAAATGGAAAGCCTGAAAATACTTTCTATAAATATTAGAATATAATAATTTAATAATATATATCATATATATCATATTGAAATAATATTTCCATAATGATGGAGTTTATTTGCTACAACATACTTCTTTGTACTTTTTTATAACTTGTATTCATAGTTTTGAATATGAATAAACTTTTATCAATTCATGATAGTTATTATACGTAATATAGTATGTGATAATGTCCTAATAGTAGTTTCCACAGTATTATTTCCTAGTAGTTTTCCGCTATAATGAGAACCCAGAAGTGCTACAACACTATTCTTAAATATATGTTCAATATCTAGATGATATCATTTAATGGAAACAAATGATATAGGCTATGAAGGGTAGAGACTCACATGAATCTAAAGAAAATTCTCATGTTTTTTCCCTTGGTAATATTAAGCAGGAAATCATGAGAATGTGACCCACCAGTATGAAATTCAAATTTATATATGTTTTTTGATGTTCCTATAGAAAATGTTTGTATTTGTCTTTAGACTTTTTTATTGTTATTAATGATCATTATTACTTGTTTACTTTCATGTATTGATGAACATAGTGATGACGGATGTTCATAGTGAGGTAATAGAAATTAGGTATGTCACATGTAATATTTTATTAATGAATAATGAGAGAAAGGATTTTTCCCTTCTATTCATTAACTTAATTTGATATCTCAATCCCTTTGATGGAAATGATGTATCCTAAATTCATCCCTAGACATAGTGTACAATAGGAAAGTTAAATTTCTGTGATTTCAAAGATATATTCATTGATCACATAGGTTGATGGCACCTACATGCATCCTGCTTGTTTTGAGTTGACATGATAAAGTTATTTTTTTATAGAGTAAACTTTCGTATGAGGTATCATGTTGTTGCAGCATTAACCTCTTTCTCTATGGGTTCCTCAGTTTTTTTCTCATCTCTAGCCTTTGAATTTAGATAGATTCACATAATTCCACTGAGAATGAGTCCTAGAGAGTCACATATTATGTGTAATTAGAATCATAGTTAATTAATATATTATTATTTATTATTTAACAAGTTCAACACATACTATTCTTGAATATGGGTTAACAATTATTCTCGTATTCTTAATCACATTTAAATATTTATTTTCTATTTAGTGGATATAATATTTTTTTATTTGTTGGAGAATAATGCAGTGATATTTATTTAATACTTAAATAGTCATTGTTCAATGCCTGATAAATATTATTGAAGAATGTTAGACGAATTTTAATGGACCAATGATAAACAATAAATATTTAATATTATTTCATCAAATAAAATTTAAATTTAACTCACATGTAAGTGAATGTCGAGACATAATAATTATTATATTATTATTATTTGATATGAGGTTCCATAGGGTTGAAATAAATAATAAACGGAACTTGTGTAATTATTTTATTTTAACCCAAGCAATATATAAACCCAATTATATTATTTTATCAATTATCCAATTCATTTGGTTGGTTTTGAAAAAAGATATGTGGAATTATCTCAAGACCTAGAAATCTTCCTTCCACAGGAATCATCCTTAGAGTGGTGAGCAATATTATTCTATCTCTCACTCCCAAGTCAAGAGAGATTGCGAAGAACCCTTAGGAAGTTGTTCCTAAGGTGATCAAAGGTGGATGACACAAGCGATATGGTCTTCTGTGCATGACCCCAAATATTCCTACAACAATGTTCAGAGATTTTTAAAAAATGTGTGTATCACCACTAGAGGGTATCCACATTTATTCTTATAACACAATTATTAAACAACACAGATCTGTTGTCTTCTCCATCAATGAAGAAAAAATTCTATCAAGGTAGTTCTTTATTTAATTAAATTATTTATAAATATTATGTGATGATCCTTCATCTAGTTCTGGGGTTCTATCCCTTTTCTGTTTTATTTTATTCAATGCCATGTATGGTGGTGTTTATTATTGCATACATCTCATATTGATCATTGGACATGGAAACAAAAGTTGTTTATGACCCATTAGACGCTTCCTCCACACCAAGAACATACAATAAGTATCAAAGGGGTTATATAATTATTAAAAAATATTTAAAAAATGATTTATTTACATATTTGGGATTTAGTTTTCAATTCATGTTTAATCAATCGTTTAATTCGAATTAAAATACTTGCTTCTTCCTCCTTCATTTATCATAGATCAAGTCAGTATGATTATTTTTACGAATGAAATAAAATTAAAGAAATCATCTGAATGTTATGGGAATTTTAGATGGATAACACATGATTACCCATAGTGTAACCAGATTTACATGCCTTGTACGTGTGTTAAATGTAACATGAATTAATTTAGAAATTAATTTAAGCCCTAGGAATTGATAACACATGGTGCATTTATTTATTACACCATGGGTTGACGAGGCCAGGGTGACACATGGTCGGTCGAAGTACACACTATATATCCCATGTAAACAGGCTGTAGTCCTTTTGTGTCATAGAGAAACCATGTATTACCATACACATCTTACCAGACTTGTGATCACGTTACAAATAGACAACATGTCATGTAGTCAGTTATACGTGTCACGTACTCCAATTTTTCAGGGCATAGTTTACACTCCAAGTCCCTTAGGTTGTGCCTTAGATACAAAGTGAGAGATGTACACACCATGTTGATCACTAGTACATGCCATGTACCTATACAAAATTAAAATGATTTAAAAATTTATTTATTATAGTATGTAAACATTATCAATGTTTTCTTTTGTGTGGTCATTAAGTTGGCAGGACATGCCATGTGATGGGTTTTAAATTTTTTTTTATATATATACATATATATATAAATGAATGATTAACCACTGTGTAATTTTCATATATACATATCATGTATGAGTCTTAATACACTTGTTACACTACATGCATTAAAACATAACTTGTGACTAAAAAATCATGTAATTCATATAATCATTATGTTCATACTACACGTCATGAATGTACATGATAAGTTGTCTATTTCATATGTCACAAGAGTAAATAATATATAACTATAATATATTTTAGGTAGATTTTAAATATTATTCACCATGTTTCTACCAAGGTACATTTATGTACATTGTTAATTTTAAATGAATTTATTTAATTGGATTAAAATTTGGATGGATGAGAAGCATAAGGAAATTCGAATGAGAATTATGATAAAATAATTAACAATTTAAAGAAGATAATTAATTGATTCGACTGTGATTTTTATAAAATAAAAAAGATTAATTATTTAATGCTATTTTTTTAAAATGAGTAATATATTGTATGAATATGAATTATCGTGATCACATAGAAGAAATTTTTATGTGATTGGATTCATTTAATATATTATTAAATTAAATTGTTTTCATGTGTGGCTTATATCCTTTTATTATGTAAGAGAATACATTCCCATTGATTAATCTATGTAAACCCTTTTAACCTTGCCTACATTTGAGTGAATGCTTATCTAATGGAAGGATCTCCTAAGATAGTGGATGAAGTTCATGTTTGAGCCAAGGTAAAACCAATTCAAGAGAGATACATTGGTGGATATATAGAAATACGTAACAAGAACCTTAATTTGTAAAAGGTGTTTTCCCCCTAGTCCAAAGGTTAGTTTATCAACTACAATATAAATGGACCATTATTAAAAAATAATGATCAAACCACTTCATTATTTTATTTCTGTTATCTTCTAGGGTTATTTCATTATTAATGTTTTTTCACGATCATATAAATTAATGAAATTAACGAGCAAGAAATATAGAACTAATATAAATTGGATTATGAAAAAATCTAATCTAAGACATGGTTAATCACATAATAAAATAATCTTATTATTAATTATCATTTGATAAATACAATAATTGGGAATTTATGCATAAAAGGATAAAATCCCTCAATAACATATAATAAGTCAGTATAGCCTTCCACCACTTCACTTAAAATCGATCCATAGATCAATGTGCAGGACCTACAAATGTTGAAGTGATTTAAATTATTAGTGAATTATAACAAAATTGTTTGGATTGACTTAACATAGTTCACATCAAGGGTTGAAATCCAAAACATGATATAGTGTAACTGAGAGGTAAGGGTTGAGGAAATAATTTTTCTTTAATTTTAGGATTAGGGAGTCCACTCAATAGATCCAACCACTGTGAGTTAATGTAGTTGGAATTTAGAATTCCTAAACAAAACCATTTGTGTTTCTTGGCAAAAAAAAATTAGGGTAATGAAAATGGGAATATGGATCCTGGCCACTAAAATATCCATGAAAAATGATATTATGAATCCAACGGTGAGGGTTACTGAGTATCGATAAAATAATGGGAGACAAAAATATTTAATATTTATTTATTTGTTTAAATTTTATCATTTAATGTACTAAAATAATCCTCATCTTATGTGTGGAAACATTATTATAATTTCCTAAAACACATCACTATGATCCATACATGATAAGTATAACCCTCTCACCAACATAAATTTCCATGATTGGAAATCGAGTTAATGAATTATTCTTCCCCATAAAAGGAAATTGTATGTGCTAGAATAACCTATTCCAATTGTGTCTCGTAAGAAAGTGAGACAAAACTGTTACAAGATCTCAAATTCTTTATTTACAACTAATATTGAAGAGTTTATTTACAACTAATCAACTATTGTTATGAATAGTCACTACAATGAATGCGTATACATCTTAAGAATTAAATTCTAGGATGACTTGTGCACAAATAACTTAATTTCATTGCATCCCATGAAATTATCCAGTTTTATTATTAATTAAAATATGAGAAAAAATAAGAAGAGTATTTTGAAACTTCATAATTTTATTTTCCTAGTGGATAAAGACATGGGGAATGATTATTAAATGGTCCTTCTAGGGAATAAGAAAAGGAAGAACAAGTAAAATGGGACCATGATTCATAATAAGTCTAATGATCCTAAACACCATCCTTACAATAAGAGGATTATCCATAGGTAGGGCAAGGAAAAAGAGGTATTATGTTTTTATATATGATGGCCTTGCATTCGCCCGATGATCCCAGTGCTCTTGTCCTTTTTTCTTCACCCCTTCCTCTTATGGTTTCCTTATTCATCGTTCGATGGCGATACCACACCTCACATCGCTGGCCTTTTCCTCTCTTCCTAGTCTTGTTTTCTTCTTCACCCATGTTTCTATTTTATTCATATTTTCTCCCTTTTCATTGATTTCCCCCCTTTTCTTCTTCCATTACTGTTCTCTCATTACCCTTATTTGAGGGGGTTGCAGTGGTCACATGTTTGGCTTCTCATTGGCATTGTTTTCTTCTTTTCTCTCCCTTGTCTAGATCTCTTTTTTGGGGGTTTCTTCTCACCGATGATTTTATATATTTTGATCAACTCTTAAGATTTTGTTCTAGAAGTACTTGTTGTGGATTTTTTATTGGAGTTGCTCGGTGTGATATTGGGATTCTTCTACAGGGAGGTAGTGTTTCTTCAGCTTTTTGTATTCTGGTTTGTTAGTAGCGGGGGGATCTTAAAAAAAGGATGATTTTTATGTGTAGGCATCATCCTCTGCCGAGGCCTTTGTCTGCCAAATCTACCCTGACATCATTGTTCAATACACCCTTCCTATTTGGTCTAGTGTAGAGGTCTCCATGGATGTTTTGGGATGTGTTGTTCGAGCCTCCATTGGTTTTCAAGAGGCGATTCTAGCATTGGTTTCTCCCCTTTTTGGTCTGGGTGGTGTTTCTCCTTGCATCTTTTGGATGATGGTGGTTAGTTAAGGTGATCTCGGTGAGCTTTGTTAACCCATTGGATCAATTGTTTTGCCTACGTTGTGGGTGGACGAGAACATCATGTTTGTGATGATGGCATGTGATGATAGAAAAGCAGTGATAGATAAATTGGTCTTGTCATGAATTCTTTTGATGCTGGATTACTTTGAGAGATTGCCTCATTTGTAGGGTGTTGTTGATGTGACTTTTCAGCTACTTTCAGCTTATTTTGTCTGGTCTTAGGTTTTTGAATTTTTAAGTGTGGTCATTTTGCTGGTAAAATGTGTGTTTTGGTTGTTGATTTTTGAATATGTGATCAGTTTACCCACTAAAATGTGTATTAGATATTGTGAGGGTTCCCACTTTTCCCCTGAATGTGGTTTTATGAAAATGAAAAAAATATTTGCGGGGTAGCATATTTTTTGGTGATATGTTAGTCTAGTGGAAGAGGAACTACACCCAGATGCATGGGGATGCTAAAGGTTCTTTCCTTATCAAGTGTAATATTTCAATATCTACACATTGAATATTAGATATATCCTATACTGCTCACATCTTTATCAAAATTCAAGAACAATGTAGATTACAAAAGATTTTTAAAGGTGTGGTGGATATGAGAGATGCTAATGAAGTGAGGTTGTATTCCATAGAAATTGGTGAATACCACCATTCATTTCCAACAAGAATGATTTTGGTTTTGAAATAATATTTATCTGTATTGATGGTTACCAAGAAAATAATTTTTATATCATTACTTGATTTAGATGGGTTTATTTTCAAGTTTATAAATTAAATATGTTTTTTAATAAGGAAAACATATGTTATGGTATGGAACATTTAAATAATGATCTTTATGTATTATATTACAAAAACCAAGTATTGAAAATTAATATCAAATCATATTTACAACACTCATATAAGACCTAGATATGATGTCACCATCATGGTCCTACAAATTAGAACCATTGGAAAAAGATATGTCATGATGGTTATTTGGACTCATCGAAGGTAAATCATCTTGAATGATTTCATGATTATTGAAAAGGAAAATTGAACAAATTTATATTTTACAGATAGGGTGAATGGGACACCGAGATTCTAGGATTGTTACACACTAACATGTTTGGACCATTTCTAGTAGAAGCTATAGGTGGGCATCATTTCTTCATATCTATTACTCATTGTTTGGGAAGATATGTCTCTATTTACTTGATGAGGTATAAGTTTGATTCCTTTGAGAAAGCTATTGAATACAAGATTGAAGTACATAATCAGCATGGAAAAAAGATAAATAATCTTTGATCACATTGATGGGGAGAATATGTTAACCAAGAGTTCATCAACTATCTACAATAGTTTGGAATTCTATTAAAAATCACTCCCCCTTACAAACCACAATGGAATGATTTTAGTGAAAAGAGGTATCATACCTTGTTAGTCATGGAAAGGTCAATGATGAGTCAGGAAGACCATGAATTATCCTTTTGCGAGCATGAATTACAAAATATGGAATACACATTAAAGTGATTACTAAATAAAGCGGTTAATAAAATTCTCTTCGAGTAATGCATTGAAAATAAACCATTTCTGTCCCAAATATGTGTATAGGGTTGCAAGGAATTTTTTAAGGCCTTCTCAACAAACAAAAAAGATCTCCTGGGAAACAAATTATCATTATAGGGAAACCTAAGGAATATAAAAAATACTACCGATACAAACCCTAAAAAAAAGAAGTGAATGTCACCATACAAGTCATATTTCTTGAGAGGGAGAACATCATCAAAAATTATAATGGGAGAAAGATTGAATTCTATGAATTTTTTGGTAAAGATATACATAAGTTTGTATAGGAACAGATTCCACATGTCCCCATGGAAGAAGTTGTTCATGAAACACACGTACTACACAAGAGATTAAGAGAGATTATTGTACTAGAGAGTTATGATTTCCAAGTCACTGAAGAGAGAGACTCATTATTGGTTGAAAATGATGATCCTATCTCATACAAGGAGGGAGTAGAGAGGTCACAAAATTCAAGATGGAAATAATCAATGAATTATAAACAGTATTTCATATATCATAACTATGCTTGGGTTCTGGTCAATGCTCTAGTATATTGAAATCCTGTTGGATACAAATGGGTATTCAATAAAAAATTGTACATGGAAGGTAATGCAAATACCTATAAAGAATGGATATTGTCTAAAGGGCTTAAAGAACCTCAAGGAATTGACTAAAATGAATACTTTTTAGAAAATTCCATGCATAAATCCATCTGAATTATAATTTCTTTAATATCATTCCATGAATATGTGATTTGGAAGATGGATTTAGAAACCACATTCCTTAAGGGGAACCCTCTAATATATATCTATATGACACAACCAGAATAATTTTTGTCTCTAGGTGATTCTAATAATATTTTCAAGCTGTATAGATCCATTTATGGATTTAATGAAGCATCCCGGCCATGAAAAATTCGATTTGATGATGCCACAAAAGAATTTGACTGCATTAAAAACTTATTTGATCCATTTTTTTATAATAGGTTTAGAGGAAATGTAGTCTTTATCATAGTTGTATATGTTGATGATATATTACATATTGGAAATTAAATATTTGTCTTATATTATATTATGTTTTTGTTAAATTCATTTATTGCACATATTGTTCTTCCCAAAGGTTCAAAACCACGGAAACTTAATGATGTGATTCACAGAACCTCGCATTTGTGGGGTTTTTCTAACTGGAAATGTGTTTCTCTTGGTTGAGGATTCTTCCATTTTATTTTTCCGTCTGATGAATTGAAGCTTCGTGCATGGAGAATTGGAACTCTGTTTCTGGAATCTGGTTGGCTTCATTTGCATGAATGGTCTATGAATTTTAATGCATCGCATGAAAGAAATGCAATTTCTCAACTTTAGATTCGGCTTCATGGACTCAATTGGGTCCTCTGGCATCCAAAAAATTTTCATGACATTGGCATAGCAATTGGAACTCTGATTCAGCTTGACAAGGAGACTGAAGATGTTTGGTTTGGTCACTGTTCTAGGATATTGGTGGAGGTTGATCTTAGATCCACTTTTATTGACAAGGTAACCCTTTCCGCCCCTTTTGATAACATTCAAATTGATGTCGAGTATGAAAAAAATCCTATTTTCTGCAATGTATGTATGGATGTTGGTCACTCTTTAGAGCTATGTCGGAAGAATATTTCTTGTGAGGAATGTGGGGTGAAAGGTCATTCAGCAGCCCTCTATCATATGAAGTACAAGGTTAAGGACTTGACGTTGTCAAAGACTACTGCTCATGATTTTGATTCACGTAATGAGCCAGTTCCTGATACTGGGAAAGGGTTGCTTCTTGATGTATCTCCAAAGAATGCTCAGAGTAACCCCTCTAACACTCAGCGTGATTTGGTTGAAGACACTCATATACGATCCCCGAGATTAGTGACCCTTGATACTTCTCAGGTCAATGTCTCCAATCATATTAATGTGAAACAACATGTGGATTGTTAACAATAAATCTAGATGCTTTTTTAGGTATCTAAATTACTTGAGAAATGGGGAAATGTTTCTGCGGATGAACAAGAGAATGTCGGTACCTCGATTAGGACACCGTGTAGTGGTGCTCATGCATCCTACAAGGATCCCATCTTAAGTGGCCAGCCAAAGGTTCCAAATAGTGAGGGTCTCCCCTCTAGGAGGATACCACATAAGGATTACTCTAATGTTCATAGAACTGTGTCTACGAGATCATCATCTAAGGCGTCAAGGAAAGTTGATACAGATATCTTAAAAATCTTTAATCGAGAGAAGTCCCAATCTGAGTGGGAGACTGCTGGTGACTCTGATTATGGAAATGATATGTCTTATTATGATCTCTAGACCTGTTCTTGGTGGTTTTGGGTTTTTCTGTTGTTTTTCCCTGTTTGTTGCTCTATTGTACTTTTTTCTTTCTTCTTAATAAATGGTCAGAAGCTTTGCTTCTGGCTGGACTTGTCTAGTATGTTATTGTTAAACAATTGTTTCTCCCTAAAGGACATAGGTTAAGTAGACTATATTATAAGGATCATGATCATTCATGACAGATCCAAGAGGCTACTTGGACTATGTCAAAATAAATATATTGACTAGATACTAAATTGTTTTGTCATGGAACAATCCTAGCTAGGATTGGTTCTAGTGTCACATGGTTTACATATTAATCAGTAAATATGTCCTCACACACAATATGATAATGATAGAATTAGAAAGATTCTATACGCTTCAGTGATAGGATAAATCATGTTTCCCATGTTATGTATTAGAATTGATGTTTCATATGCATTGAACATGCTAGTAATATATCAATCGGATCTAGGAGAACAACATTGGAATGCGTTTAAGGTAATTCTTAAGTATCTCAGAATATGTAAGGATAAGTTTTGGATATATGGTTTTTTCATTGGAAGAGCTATGTTTTAGAGGATCCAACCAGTTAGTTGTCCTTAATTCTATAATAGATTCCAAATATACAAGGACTTCTTACATAGTCATGTAAGCCGTTTGTATTTAGAACATTGTATTGGAGCATCGGTCGTACCTAGAAGTAAATACCATATGACATTGAATATTCATAATACTATCATGATGGACATGGAAAAAGAACCAAGCTCACATCAATGGAAAAAAGAAAAAAACTATGAAAGTATCACCTCTTAAGGTATTTTCATCATAGGGTTCATGTTTTTGTAATAAGAGTTCCCAAAGAAGAGAATGTGGCATACCCCATGTATAATATCCCATATTAGTTTAAGTATGTGTATCATTTGAGTTCTAAAAGATTGATGGTTATTAGAAGTTTTCTATAGTACAAGTGGGAGTATGTTAGAATTACTTCCCCAAAACCAAATTCTTTGTAATTTTTGATAATTAATATTCATAGTTTTTATTATTAATGAAAATATTACCACATCATTATTATTCTCTTACCAAACATAGTACTTGATTATTTCCAAAGAGTATTTGTCTCACTGAAAGGTCATAGTTGTATCAACCTATAATGAAAACCCATAAGTTCTACTAAACAATTATTAAATATTTGATCTATAGATAGATGATATCATTTGATAGACACAAATGATATAGGATATCCAGTGTATAGACTCATGTAATTTTAATGCACCTTCTCATGGTGTACGCCCTCGGTAATATATAGAAGGACATTATGGGAACGAGACCCATGAGTAGTAAATCCACATTTATATGTGTCACTAGATGTTATATTATGTGAACATGTGTATTAGTCGTTTTACACTAATATTATTACTAATGAGTATTAGTAATCGTGTATTTTAATATATTTTTGAAAATTGTGATGAAAAATGTTTGTGGTGAGTAAGGATACATTGAGTGCATCATGAGTAATATTGAACTAATGAATTCTGTGAGAAAATATTTTCCCCTTATATTCTATAATAGTATTTGATATCTTAGGCCCTCTAATGGAAATGATATAGCCTAATGAAAACCTCATCCATGGTTTACAATAAAAAAGATCATTTTCATAGAATTCAAAGAAAGTGACATTAAACACATAGATTGATGGTACCAACATGAAACCCACTTGATTTTAGATATCATGATAAAGGGATTATATTAAATAGTACGCAATCATATGAGGTATCATGTTGTTTTACAAATAAGTTATTTTTCTATTGGTACGTCAGCGTGTTTCTAGATGATAAACATTGACTTATGGCTGCTTCACCTAATTCCACGGAGAAAGAGGTTGAGAGGGCCACACACTATGTGTATCCAGAATCTTAATTAAATAATATATTATTATTTTTTGTTCAATGAGTTGAATAAATATTATTCTAGGATGTGGTTTAATAATAATTCATATATACTTGATCAATTATAAATTTCTAATTTCTATTTAGTGAATATAATATTTATATATTTATTGGAGAATAATTAAGTGATATTTATTTAATAAATAATTATTCATTATTCAAGGCCTAATAAATATTATTGAGTAATAGCGGAGGTCGTTTAATGGTCTAGTGATAAATAATAAATATTGAATATTATTTTATTAAATAATATTTAATTTAATTCTAAAGTTAATAGAATGTTGATAAATAATTATATTATTATTATTATTAATTGAAATGAGGTTCCACAAGGATTAAATAAATAATACAGGGAACATTTGAAATTATTTTATATTATCCATATAAATATATAAACACAATTATATTATTTTATCAATATTCTTATTCATTTTTTTGGTTGCACAAAACAGATTTGGAAAATCCTTTCAAGACCTAGAGGTATCACATCTCCAAGAATGATCCCAAGAATGGAGAGAAACATTCCTCCACCTCTCACTCACAAATTAATAGACATCCAAGATAATTTTTCGGATGTGGTTCTTAAAGAGATAAAAAGTGGAAGACAGAGGAACTATGACCTTTTAAGCTAGAACCCATATATTCATATGGTTACATTAAATGATTTTTAGAACACGTGTGGATCACCACTAGAGAGAATATTCTTTGATTCCTACAATGTAATGATAAAACATAATATATCTATTTTCAGATCCTTCATCGATTAAATAATTAAATCAAATTAATTATTAATTTATTTAAATTAATTATAAATAATTTGTCATAATAATACATCTAGTTCCAGTGTTTTATCCCACGTTTGTTTTCATTGAATCAATTATATGGATCATGGTGTTTATCATTGTCTAAATCTCAAATTGATCATCAATCATGGAAAAAATAAAATTTTTGATGAATAATCATATGATTCCGTTGTTCCCAGAACCTACATATCATATTTCTAATCCATGAGAGGTTGTAATTGAAAAAATGAACTACATCATTTTTTTGAGGCTGTAGTTTACCATACGTATAAACATTAATTTCATTACCCATTAGATGAAAGTGTTCATAAGGGTAAGTCAAACCCTTATAATAAACTCATATTGGAATATTGATGACGCTAAGGTTATTATATATTCATTCAATAAGAATATTTGAGGGGGTGGGGAAGGAAATAAAATGAATGAGATTGCTGAATCATATTACCTCGTTTTCATGTAACTCCATTTGGTTTATACCAGAATAATTAATTGGTTTTATTTTGGCCAATAATGAGGCATGTAAAATGTGGGGATGGATTTTTAGATCTTATTTTAGAAGATTTTTGGCGATCTAAAGGGATTTAGAGGTGTGAATAAGGGGGTGGGTTGAGTTCTTTTTATATTATAGTAGGCGTGGCATGTTTGCAAATTTTTTATAAGCAAATTCCACTGATATTTTTCCTATGATAAGTGGAACCAATAAAGGTAAAAAATAGATAAAATTGAGTATAGAGTCAAAATATGAACATCAAAAGTCTTTTGTACTTTTTATAGGTAATTTGTGCCCAAAAGATTATGTTTTAGTCCCTTGCTAAGATAAATTTTTTAATTATCATTTTTATTAATTTTAATCACATTTAATAATATTTTTTTTTCAAAAAAAAATAACGCATTTAAAATCATAGAAAAATTATGATTAGAAATATTTAATTATTTTTTTAAAATTTCAATAAGATAAGTGGGTAATATTAATTGAAATTTAATCCCACAGACGAGACGACAAAGTGGGTTTTAAAGTGAAAATTTTCAATGGTTCGGTAAGATTTTATACCCAATTTCAAATTGATATTGATTAAAATTCCAAAATTGGGATTAATATATGTTAAAATGATATAATTCATTATTAAAAACTACCAAAAAATTAATTTATCATTATAAATAAATTTTATGAAAAACCAGTTTTTAATTAAATTCAGTATTTTATAATTTTAATCAAAAAAAGAAAACATCACTGAAAACTACCATAAATTATCTATAACCTAATTTTAATTATTTTAATAAAAATCTTATGTTTACTTTCACAAATAAAATATATAAATTTTCAAAAAATTGGATTTAAAATATGTTATCCATTTAAAGGCGGTAAAACTATGTTTAGAAAAATATATGTTTTTATCTATAAAATTTGGTTTGTTCACATCATATACCTATTAAATCTATTGAATGAATGTAAAAAATATTTTATTAAATATATAATATATATATTTTATTAATATCATTCCCTAATTGTAATTAATTTAATATATTATGACAAAACACCTTTTTGAGTGTAATAAATATTTTCGTTATTTTCAATTGGTTTATATTTTGATTTCTAAATAATTGGAAACCTATGAATTAATTTTATATTTTTATAAACAAATATATCTTTATAATTCATAAAATAAAATTCTTAACAACTAATTTAACAAATTGGCTATTTCTTATTATATTAAATTATAATATTCTAATAATATTTTTTTAGAAGAAACAAAACGTTTATGTAACATATGTTATCGAAAAACGTTTATCTTGTATGTGATGCAAGATAACTTAATATTGAGAGCATTAAATTATATATAATATATTAAATTTATTTAAAACATAAAATATTCCATAATTTTTTTGAGATGTTATAATATATCAAATTTAAGTTACTCTTTTAAATATTTATGGGAGCTTCACAATCCTCATCAGTTTAGTAAGGTAAAATTGACCAATATAAACATAGGTCAATAAAATGACCCTGACGTAACCCTAAAAGGGGTAGTAATCAGATAAAAACCACCCTATTTTTTGATCTTTAATGGATAACTACCATTTCCTGATATTATTTAGTAAATATTCTCACTATCAACACATCAAATTTTGTGGACCCAGATGAAAACACATAAGTATGAATTTTAGACACTATACATTCAATGTAAGGTTAGGTGGATGTACAAACTGAGGATATATGTTTGTTGAATCAGGGTAAGATTCAGATCATGATAGCACTAAATTATTAAAATCAAACTCTATAGAAGAATACTATTTATGATAATGGGAAAATTGTGGCTACATTCATCCCACCACCCAAAGGGACAAGAATCTCTTTGTAGAGGAATGGATTGATTAGTATGATAATGATATATGAAATCCTAGAATAATAGATGAGGAACTACTAATGGGGAGCACTCCATCTAGACATGTACTCTAGATAGAGATAAATATCTCTACTCCAAAATAGCATGAGAGAACTAATCCTCCTTGTAGAGAGGCCTACAAGTGGTAGGATGGATCTAGATCTAAGAAGGAAGTTTATTTAAATGAGTATATAGAGGGTGATCATGACTCTCCACTATTACATTGACTAAATTTCCCCAGTAAAAGTGATCATTTAATAGTATAATAGATCATGAATTATGATAATATATAAATATGGATAGATTACTTGTCCCCATCAACTACAAGTAGATGTGGGGTAGTCCAGAATGAAATTCCAACATGACTCCTAATGCAATTGAATACTTCGATATGCTAAATGAATTCAGAGAATGGTGACATTCCCTAGTGTAGCCCAAAAAGACACCATATACCTAATGGATGGATGTAACCTTTCCCCCACCCTATTTTTGAAAACATTTCTTCTCAAACATTAATGGCATGGGGGATCCCGAACATCATACGACATACTTTTTGTCCTAACAAATCCTAATGATTGGCTCTAAAAAATATTAGGAGGTGATCATATTGAGATTTTTTTATTATATATGATAAGACCAACCATTAATTGGTATATAAACCTTCTAGTATGACCTTTTGGAGTATATGTAGGCCTTATTCATCAATTATATTATATGTTCATCTCCTCCCATAAGAGAATTGAAATTTTTATTCTCATGAACATAAAAATGGTGAAATGAGAGGGTGTATGATGTCATCAGCATATAGAAAGGTTTAGATTATTCACTCAGTATCCCTCTATTGTAGGAGAAATTAATTGAACTCTATGCTGAAAAAATTCAGTATGATCTATAAACAACGCTAATCCTAGTGAATTATCCTAATTGATTTCGTGTGTCTCTAGTTATATCATAACTTAAAGAGGATACCATTTAGTATACTGGAGCTAAATCTCATCGCTTTCCCTCAGTATAGAGAAAGAGTATTGGTATGGAAGATACTATCACTATTACACTCCAACTAATCGAAGTTCTCGTTCAAGAACCAAGGAAGGATCTAAATAATCCAGCGCCACCCACTGGGAAACAATGGAAACAAATTCATTCTCATCTAGAAGAAATATGGGATGATGGTGACCCATGAACTGAGTAAAGGATGAATAAAGAGTATTGATTATGAAATGTGAAGGTCCTTTGTTATTTCCTTGTATCCATGGAACATTACATATGAAATATACCAAAGACAAGGAAACACAATGATTTCAACCACATTTATCATCATGACTACTTCTCTATCCAAGGAGTTCAACTCACAACATCATTTATTATTTTTCATTTACCAAATTCATTAAAACATGGTTGGTTATACAAAGGTGATTTGGGATAATTTTTCTAGAATATTTTACTTTTTTAACCATTATGAATCCATAAGAAGAGGGTGACTATAATAGTTTTCTGACCAAGAAGATATAGAATCTTGAAAATATATTGACTCAAAATAAATTTTTCTAACATCATGACACCCAAAGAGAATAGCATAAAAATTCAAAAATGATAACATTATCATGGGATCTGGCATTGAATACACATCTTAGAGATATACACAATCATAATAAACAAGAAAATATGAAAGAAAAAGAGTCACATCTAAACCGCAAATGAGAATTTACTTTAATATATTTCATTCCTTTATCATCGAAAGAATTAGAACATCCCTACAAAATATAACCCCCAATTGATGATGAGATCATTTTTTCTATTAACCAATTTCACTTAATATACACCTCCCACTATAATGAAATCACCCCATGTATGAGTTCATAGTACATGAATGTGGATCTGGAGGCCAAGGATATAGAATTAGAGAATATATGAGATGACAAGGGCATGTTCAAGCCAAGTATTTTTCTCACATACAAGGGGGAAATATATTTAGTAGAGAACCACAGGAGAGAACTCTAGAAAACCCAAAATAAATATGGTGATTCTTAAGAGCCTACAATTGATCATCCAAGCCCAGTCATCTTACACAATGGAATGGTGGGGGTATAATTACATGAATATCTTATCCATTAATGAAGGTAATCAAAAATTACAAAACATTTAGAGGGCACACTTCCAAACTCTACTCAAGTACCAATATCATCCACCTTATTCTTCATAAATCATGATAAACCAACTAGATTAGAACGCCACATTGGGAATCATACTCCTTTAGCAAAATTATAATACATTCTAAAATAGGTGGTCATTTTCCCAGCCATACTCTTAATCATAGATGGTATACATATTTAAAAATATCTTAGAGAGGAACTCATAAAGTCCTCGAAGATCCCATGGGATTTTTATTGAGATGTTTATACTATTGAGGTATTTTGAGTGGAGACTATTCCATCAAAATTCCATGTCAATATCACATTCAAGGAAAGAGATATAGAATAAATAATACAATTACCGAAACACCCATGTATGATTCATGAAATAAAAAAAATGTTTTCATCGGAATGGATCTAGTAAAAAATATCTCTTAGATCCTCCCCTATCTGATTCGAACCCTCTAAAATTAAAGATATAGTGAAGGGGTCTTGTAGATGATAATGATAACCATAATATTTTATGATAAAAGTGTGTAAATGACTCTCAAGAAGATCATGGTTAAGATATAGTTTAGGGATCTCACATAATTTTCTTCATGGAATGTTGAGTTAATATTTATCTACCAATAAAAATTAAATATTTTCCTTCATGTATTCCCTTTTTCTTCATAGCCACATAGAGGTACTATCAATATTTTATTAGTTTATTAATTACGCATTGGATGGGATGGTCAGATTAATAATTGGTGACTGTTTCCCCTTTACGTCTTGTTAAACTCTACATGTTGAGGCATGTTTCTATAAAATGGAAGGAATATAACAAAAACAATTTGATTATTTGCGTGTCAGGTCCCCGATGTCTTGCGAACCACCAATTTGAATTTCTAGAGGATTATTGATAGAAATTATGTGCTACAAAAAATATTGATTGAGGAATCATCTTTAATCCATGTAAGTTATCCTTAGCCACACATTTTATCTTCTCATGTCCGTGTAATAATAGTTTCGATATCTAAAAGGTATTATTCAAAAGCAGATCAATATAATTATTTAATAGGATCCAATAAATCTCATGAACCGTCATTAAAAATTGATATTTCTCCATGAAATTATCTACAACATAGGATACCAGAGATCCTCTTTTCTCGATAGTATGATAAAATAAAAAATACATCCACTAAATATCTCTATAATGAGTCTGATAGTCATTGATGACAATGTCTATTTATTTGTCCAATCAAACATAAACTATGACATCTATACACTCATATTACCCACCAGGTCTAAAAATGAATCCATGGAATCAAAAGTAGAATATAAACATGATGAGATCTGAAAATACCCTCTTGCATTTTTGGATTGTGTCTCCACCACCATATATGTGGTTAGAAATGTTCTTCGGTAAAATAGAATAAGACTCATGGCCTATGTTGATTAGTGCTTCCAAGCCTCTCAAGGATAAAGAGATGAATATTTAATTATGAAAGTAGAATCCATACATATTCTCTTGGAATTAAATATATATTTTTTCCTTAAATACAATATGGATATTAATATCCTAGGATCACCCATTAATTATTGAGGATTCAAGATGAAATCCAAGAGTATACTACCCTCTCATACTAATACTTCAATGTCTTATTTTGAAAAAAAATTAAAAGTGATTTTTTTTCTGGGTTTTCCATTATCCAACATGGAATTACAACATTATCCATATTTAAAATAGGAATGGGAAGTTCATAGTTTCCAATTATTTTGGGTTTCTTAAAAGACAATACTTGAATGTATATTTCCCACTATTGATCAGAAAAAATTTTATCATTGAAAATACTAGATTCCAAGACCATTCCATTTTGTATGGATAATCAAGGTATAATTAGATGATGATTTACCCTAATGATTTGGAATCCAACTCCATCAAAGAACCTCAGTGTAACTATTTCTACATGGTCAATTCACTTTGGATTAAAGAATGATTTCACTTATTACGAACATGACATTCATCATGTCTCAAATAATTTAGTGAGAAAATAGAAAATATTTATGTTGATGACGTTGTATTAATTCATGATTGAGATGTGATCACATCTGAGAAATTTAAACAATAATCAAATATTTAGATAAGAATTTCATGAATTGGAATTCATGGAAGTGAACATTTGCGGTATCATTAGGGAAATTCATGGGATTTTTGGTATGGCAGTATGAAAGTGTGTTTGATGAGCCCTAAAATCCTATAAATTTCTCTTTTATGGAATATCAATGAACTAAGGGGGGTCTAATAGAACCTCACATACATTAGTTGTTTCATTGTTAACATGGATAGAAAATATTTCCCCATTATAATGTCAATTGAGAAGGGAGTTACCTATAGATTAGATGGGGACTACCAAGATGCCTTTGAGATTATTAAGATGTAATTTGTACACCAACTAGTCTAGATGACATCGATAGAATGATAACCTATTATCTTATATGGTAAAGTTATTCAATGACTGATCACTGATCTTATATCATAGAAAAATGATTCAAGGAATGAAAATAACATTTATTTCCTCATTTTAATGGTGCTAATTAATAGGACCATGAATTCTAATATCGAGAAGAACTACTTCTCAGTTATATTTTTCATGAAAAAGATGATACATCACTTGTATCATCATGAATTCCACAAGGTCACTTTTATTGATCCACTATAGTAAATCATTTTCCTTCGTACGTTTAATGGTGATTTTTTCCATGTGAAGATATTCATTAAAAATATGACATCTATTTCATGTCACATTTGGCTATTAAAGAGATGTACCTACATTATTTCTTTATCAAACTTCCATTCTAGGAATGTGTAGTAGTGGATAAAGAACCTCTATAAAAATATGAATTTAATGCCTATAACTATCGTCGATCATGGTAAATTTTTTTGAGGGTGCCTACTGAAGTTTAATTTTCATGATGATGGAAAATTTGAAGATCAATCAGGTTGGTCAAGGGATTTTATTTGTTTTTTAGAAAAAATAATATTTTACATACTCTTTCTCCCTATCTGATGTATTTACTAAAAGTGATGTATAATACCAAAACATCATTGATGGATTCTAACTTTCCAAACAGTTGCAGATAGACTACATGAACATCAAATGGGATTCAAAGCTTGTGATCTAAAAAATCAGTAGACAATACCCCATCAAGAAGGATGAACTAGAAACTATCTATATTTACTTGACATGATTGATGGTATAATTTTTTGTAAACCATAATTTAATCACGTACTTCAATAAGAAAATATATTGTCGACACACTATTCAATGATGTATCACTTCTAGCTATTCTCGATTAGGATGATGTGTTTTCTACATCACATAGTAGAGAATGGTATCAATAGTCATTGTATCTGACATGGTGTAAATTAATCACATGAAAACTATCCCAGGTAAATATGAACTGAAATCTAACCTTGAATGGATGGATCCTCTAGACAAATATATATGTAAAATTATTTCCTCTCATCAGATTAGGCCGAAAGGGTACATACACGTTGATGTTAAAACAAATACCCTTTATAATAGGCCAAATAGAATAAAATATCTTTATAAATGAGGAATTAAGGGAATCATTTGTATATGTAGAAAATATGTATATATTAATTCAATTATAGAATATATCAAGGTAGGCTCTTATGGTGATAATCATTTGGGAACCAAACTCTCCCACCAAATTATAAGGCATGAATACTACTGAAAAACAATGGCATATGACTGTGTGGGATTCACCAGGAATTTCCATGCAATTTAAATTCATGGAAACATCACCCATAATCCCTCAATGTTGTAACATAATAGTATATTTTCATATCCATTTCTCATATCTGGAATAGTCATTGTTGGGATAAATCACCAAGCTGTAGCTAAGCTATTTTAGTAAATCTATACTACTCTGGAATTATTTTCAAAATAGGTTGAGGAAATACCCCTCATAGATGTTGGGATGAATAATTTCATTAATTTAGTAAATTCCAATATAAACATGAGATTCTTTTTCCCCCACACAATATTGACAGTCAACAACAACACATTCTATGATACCAAATTATAGAAATTATTGATGGAGTACAAAATTGAATCCAAAAATTCATACCTCTATCATGTAGTCAAAAATTTCAATAATAGAAGAATTTTATATGAATATATAAAATATAAGACATAATATTTAGGACAATAACATGCATTTATGTCCATTCAATCTCTTTTAAAATTATGGGCCTACCATACCCCTATGCACATGACCACAAAAATTCACTATATATTCATTGGTGCATATAACTGAGTTAGTGTTTATAATTGAATTACAATGGAAATATCTCTTTAAATTAATCAATTTATAACTATCAGATGATGAACAGTCCAAAAACTATTGGATGAGTTGGATTGGCTCGACAAGAAAAGGTTGAAGACACTACACAACATCAAAGTTCATTTGAATTAGATCACATAAGCCTCCAATAAAAAGGTTTTCCTAGTATGATTCCTTAAAGGAGAAGTAGTACTAGCTCTCATAAAACCAATGATACTGGGATGGAATCCTCTAGATTTTTAACCAAAATGGGAAGGTCCTTACATCAAAAAAATTTTCTATTTCAACTGAGAATACTCATTGTCCATAATAGATGGTGAATGTGTTATGCACCCCTCTAATGAGAGGACTCTGAAAAATTAATTTCGATAAGATCATTTAAGAATATATCATTCGTACTAAATTAAATTAAACTATATTTATTATGGACAGTAAGACGTTAAACTGCACGTAATCTTAATCCCTGGTATCAATAATTTAAATTACATAAAAAATTGCATCCTTAATGCATGACATTAAAATTTGAGGATGTTCTCCTCACAAAATTATTCTAAACATAATGGATAATATAATTACTTCATAATGTTATAACACATAAATAAAATTATTTCACAAAAATTTCACTACACATGAGATTGATCAATGGGGAGAAATATTAATTCTACATCTTTATGTGTGATCCAAATCTACAAGGACTACGTGTGCCTTGATTTTAACCATCCCACAATACATAGTGATTATGAAATCATTAATACTATTTCTAGACTCAATATTAATGGGAAAATGTTCCCCTCTATGAATGTTCATACCTTCATGGAGTGTTTACCATTGAAGAACTACATGTTTTTTTATTACCACAATAAATTTATAAAAAGTTATTATCAAATCACAAAACATATGTCCATCCATAATATCAATGTAAAAAATAAACCCTCTCCATATGGGTGACTTATTATGTGGATAGTATTCCATTCATGAACTATGTGTGTCTTAATTCATTTTATCAAATGATATATAGTGATGGTCTAATATCCTATATAGTTTTAATCCATAATATAAACAACCCCCCCCTCCACATTTGGGTTATAAATTAGTGGAGAGATTTCCATTAAGGAAGTACTTATGGATCTATTAAAACCATAAAAAGACATGGTGTGACAATATGATCTCTAATTGTATGTATGAACTTAATATTGATAAACAACATCCCCTATAATTATGGTTTAGATCATCAATGAGGGTTTTCCATTCACAAACTATGTGTGACTTGATTACTATTATCGTTGGATATGTTTTAATACTCGAAACTAAAGTTATTTGCCTATTAAAATAAGGAATAACACAAATTAATCACCCTTTATTTAATATTTTCTTTTTAGGTAACTATTAGAGAATTTTTTTTGTTGGTTTTCCATTCACAAACTATGGTGTTCTTGGAGGAAGGTATGTATTAGATATAATGTTCGTTCACTGTTTTTGTGATGGTCTTTTATGATGATGTTTGGTGGAAATGATTAACTATGGATTACTGTTTTCTCCAGCTATCTTGTGGGTTGATATGTTGACTACGATGATGTGGTGTAATATTTTGGTTCTGTTCACAGCTGATGTTATGATCTGGTTCGACAGTGATGCCTTCTGTGACTGTTGTAACATCTCAGGTAAATAAAGAATAAGAAATTTCCATATTTATTAAAATTTTTGAATTAAATATTAAAGGTTCCTTAATGGGGTTGCTTTGTTCGATTGCATACCCAATGCACGACAACATATTTGTTTGAAATCTTACGTTCCACACTAATAATATAAGAATATTATTTTAAATGGTTGTTAACACATAGCCGTTGTATTGGCGGAAATGAATTGAAATAACTAAAATATGATTATATATGTTTGTTATATTTTTTTTATATTTACCCAATAAATGTTATAGGCTTAAAATAAGAATAAATCCAATCTTAAGCATAGAATACTCTAATTTTTTTAAAAGATTGTTTTACCGCCTTTTGATGGAAAACCATTTTAAATCTAAATTTTTGAAATTTTATAAGTTATATTTGTAAAAATAAAATTATTCTTTATAATTAGGACATTGAAATTTAATTTGGATAAATTTTTGGTATTTTTCTCACAATGTTCATTTCTTAATGAATAGTGAAAAATACTGCATTTTACTTCAAAACTTCTTTTCCATCAAATTTAATTATATGGTTAGATTATATTTTTAATTGGTTTTAAAGTTTAATTAGAATATATTTTTACCATTTAATATAATTCTGGTCATTATAATTAATTTCACTTTGAAATTGGATGTAAACAATTGTCAATCTTTTGATAGATATTGTTTTTAAAAAACACGCTATTGGTTTTGACAACATGAATTATATTTGAATTAATTACTACAATTTAAATGTTTGAAATTTGGTCAAATGGATTACATATTTAAAATCACAAGGTCCAAATTATGTAATTAATACTCTTTTATTTTTGGACATTATGAATAGTAAGGACGGTAATTATCTTTAATTATCACGATTAATTAGTAATCGGGTGGTTAAGGGTAATAAAATAATATCATAATAATATAAAATGACCCCAACATGTGTCCAAATCCTTTAGGTTGTGTAATGGTCTACCATGGGATGTCTGGTGCCAACTTAGGGACCCCATGGAATCACTTTTGTGTGATAGTGACCTTTTATCATATTATTTTAAAAGAAAAGGAAATATAACCAACGTATGCATCACCTAAGTAAAAAAATTTAATTTTGTTTACATAAAAGATATCTTAGACTATAAGTATTCATTAAAAATATAAAAATACTTACTACATCATGGTTTTTTTTATAATTTTTAGATATTAAATAAATAAATTTATTTATGACACCATGATGATACAGTGATTACCTCTTTAATGAACGATTTAAATAAATTGAAAGGATAATGTGAAATATAGGACATAAACTTGTTGAAAACCAATTGGATGGGTGGATTTAGAACCCTTATCACCTTATACACTAAATATATCATTCTGGGACCTTTAAAATCCAAAAAGTATTTTATAATAAAGTAACATTTCATGACCTTCTAAGAGTGTCCCTCCTCCCTCTTATAAAAGGCCCCACCTCTACCCCCTTACCCACACATCTAATGCCCTTGGTTCATCCAAAATATGCTCATATTCTCTATCCACATTCCTCACTTACTCCAATAATCCTCACTTTGGGATGAAGACTTCCCTAGGAAGCCTTTGGCTCAAATTAAAAAGAGTTACCTGATTGAGAGGTAAAGTCTTCTCTCGAGTTTCTTTATTTTTTTCCATCTTCACTCCACCTAACATTCTTATTATTTGATTCCATAACCACAACCATATCCTAAATATAAAATGACATTGTTATGAGAAGTATTGGATTTACACTTACTCACACACCTCCATCTAATGGTTAAAGAACATACTATGTTTGTGGGTGGTGAATTACTGCCTCACGAAACGATGATTGTTCAATATTCTTTTAAAACCTTTCATGAAGACCATTAATATGACACTATTTTTATATATGATATATATTATGTTTATTTTTACTTTATTCTTCTCTATTTTTCTTTTATATCATACCTTTATGGTTTCCATTAAGGGTAAATACAATAATATCGTTTGTGGAAGTGCGGACTACCACCCCCTCAAAGTGATGTGGATCGTTAATGACTTATTTGAGATATATAAAGGATATATTTAATGATATTATATGTTATATTATACTGTAATTATAATACTACTATGTATCATTATGTTTTAATTCCATTAAATATGAAATAGAAATGGAAGTAGCGTTCATGCGTACGTACAGCTTACCATCTCCATGAACGGTGCATTTCATTTCTTACCACTAAATGTTATGTACTATTATAAATACTTGTATATACTGGATATATATGATATATATGATATCCAAGTCATGAATATCATTTTGGATGTAATGAACCTTTGACCACATGAACAATATGTAATTATAAGAAGTCCATTTATGACTTAAGTACCAAATATCGACAAAATGACCATTATTAACATAAATAATTGCATAATGTTTATAACATGGAAAAAAGTGATATAAAAGGAATAATAAAATGTTCTTATGCAAGTATAAATTAACTTTAGTTTATTATTCAGGAGATTAAAGAATGATTGAGTCAAGTCAGACATGAGGTAAGGGACTTCGTCTCAATCTCCTTTCATTGAGGAATAATTTGTTTTAATACAAGACTTTCTTTTATACACTGTATAAAAACCTTTGAATTTTATTTTCATTCAAAGGGAATAATTTTATATGAAGTGTTTTACTAAATGAAAAAAAGTAATGTTTCTTTTAACGTACGCGGTGGCAATGACCTTTCTGCTGCCGCGGGTATTACTTGATCATTGGCTTCCTCAACAAGCCGTAATGTTTTTAAAAGAAAATAAATACCATATACTCTATTATGTATTTTGTTATTGAAAATGGTTTTGATAATGGATTTTTTATAGCAATATATTTATGTGATATATTGCGATTGAAATGTGGAAATTTTTTCTCTCCTTTATATTTGTTTTATGTCTTATGATTTTATTAGGGTACATGGACATTTGTGGGGTGGTTACGTGATAAAAAAAAATTACAGGTGTTGCCATGAATACAAGTATGGGTGGTAACATTATAACCTCTAATGCATTGGGTATGGAAGTCGGCCCCATGGCTATTTCATTTAGTGACACGTGTGGAAGTCGACCGAATGGTAATTCTATTTAAGTATATTTGTGTTCCAAGTTACCTTTATAAGTTATGTGTTCTTTATATAGGTCTTATGATAATCATTTGGTTAGAAAAGGGTAAGCAATGATCATTTATTCAGTGAAGAGTATTTACTACTTCATAAAGGTGAAATGTATTACTTATGTTAATGTATTCATGGTTTACTTGTTGTTTTGAAAAACAAATAGTTTTCTTCTTTGTGTATTCCTTACTAAGCTTTGTATGCCCATCCCACGTTTTTGAAATGTTTTTCACAGGACATAATGTGGAATAGTGTCAAGGATGGGATCATGTAAAGTCATTCTATCTAAAGTATGGAACTGGACATGACTCTATTTTTTAATGAGTTTTTATTTTATTAAAAAAATGGAAACTGAGTAGAAGTGTCTGCTTTTTAATATTTTGCAATGGAATAGTTATGGCCTAACTCTCTAAAACTCTAAACCTCAAAAGATCCTCAATGTGAATTATTCATTTAATTCAATATTAAGTAATGTTTTACGGCCGAGTCCTTATAGTTGGTATCAAAGGTATGTTTAGACAACTTTAAGAGTTAGGGTATTGTTAAATAAATGTCCATAATGTAATTTATGATAATATTGAAATCATATAGAATTTGTAGATTACCATGTTGCTTCGTTTAAGATATGTCTGTGTTAAGAATTGTTTTTTGTAAAAGAAACATAGAATATTTTCTGGAAAGGCATACAGAGGAGAATGACCTTCGGAATCAGCAACCATAGATGGTCGGAATTATAATTGAGAAGTTCGTTGCAGTGATGGCTTAGTTGAATCAGGTGATAAATGGTGGTTGTGTTTATTTATGATATTTTGGTTTATTCTTAAAGTAAAGAGGATCATGAAAGTCATTTAAGGGTTTTCTTTCAAACCATAAAAGAAAAGAAACTGTTTGGAAAATTTATCAAGTGTCAGTTTGGGTTACAACAAATTTCTTTCCTTGGTCACATTTTTTTAAAAAATGGCATAACTGTTGATCCTACTAAAAAAAGTTGTTGAAGAATTATGAAGACCCAAAAATATAACTAAGATCCGTAATTTTCTTGGTTTGGCAGGTTATTACCAGAGGTTTGTTCAAATTTTTTCACGATTATATAGTCCAATGACTATGTTAACTCAAAAAGGTATTAAATTAATTTATACAAAAGAATGTGATGATTGTTTTCATGAATTGAAAAGAAGATTGGTGAATGCTACAGTTTTGGCACTGCCTTCCAGAAATGGTGTGTTTATTATCTACAGTGTTGATTCGTTGAAGGGAATTGGTTGTGTCCTTATGCAGAATGATAAGGTAATTTCTTATTCTTCACGTCAGTTGAAAACTCATGAGTTAAAGTACCTTACATATGATTTAGAATTAGGTGCTGCTGTTTTTTGCTTTAAAAATTTGGAGGAATTATTTTTATGGAGTAAAGTGTGAAATATATACCGATCACAAAAGTTTAAAGTATATATTCACTCAAAAAGAATTGAACATGAGATAGAGGAGATGACTGGAATTAATCAAGGATTACAATTGTACAATTCATTACCATCCAGGAAAAGAAAATAAAGTGGATGATGCTTTGAGTTGAAAAAGTAATGCATCATTAACCATGATACGTTTGGAACGAGATCCTTTGTTTTTTGATTTGATGAACTTTGGAATAGAAGTTTTCAGTGCAATAAGTTCTTCTGTTTTATTTCAGGTGTCAGTGAGATCATCTCTATCAGGAAGAATTAAGAAAGCACTTAATAAAGATAGTAAGTTCCAGAAAAAGGTAGAGATGGTTCAGAAGGGTAAGTTGCCGGAATTCATCATTGATAATTATTGTGTTTTAAGGTTTGGGAAGATATTATGTGTGCCTTGTGAT
The DNA here is from genome assembly GCA_963277665.1 of Viscum album. Classification (NCBI taxonomy): domain Eukaryota; kingdom Viridiplantae; phylum Streptophyta; class Magnoliopsida; order Santalales; family Viscaceae; genus Viscum; species Viscum album. The sequence continues at coordinate 854,940,722 of OY728155.1, read as the reverse complement.
TCACAGTTTAAGAATGAGTTGTTATGTGAGGCTCATATTTCCCCGTTTTGAGTTCATCCTTGCAGTACTAAGATGTACAGAGATCTATGGGAGTATTACTGGAGGGATGAAATGAAAAGAGATACTGCTAATTTTACTGTGAAGTGTTTGACTTGCCAGTAGGTTAAAGCAGAGTGATAGTTACCAAAAGGGATGCTTCAGTCATTACTGGTGATAGAGTGGAAATGGGAAAATATATCCATGGACTTCATTGTGGGATTACCAAAGACATCTCGAGGTAATAATGAAATATGGGTTCTTGTTGATCGATTGACTAAATTAGCTCATTTTCTTCCTATTAGAGATACTTTCTCTGTATATCAACTTTCTCGGTTGTATATTATAGAGATAATAAAGTTACATGGAGTTCCCCTCTCCATTGTATCTGACCGTGATCCCAGGTTTACTTCTAACTTTTGGAAAGGCCTTCAGAAGTCATTTGGTACTACATTAAATTTTAGTACATATTTTCATCCGCAATCAGATGGGCAGTCAGAGTGAACAATTCAGACCTTGGAGGATATGTTACTTTCTTGCACGATGGATTACCAGGGAAGTTGGGACCAAAATCTTTCTTTGGATGAATTTTCTTATAATAACACTTTTCATTCCAGTATACAGATGGCTCTGTTTGAGGCATTATATGGAAAGAGGTGTCGAACTCTAGCTTTATGTGATGAAGTAGGGGAAAGGAAGATGATCAAATAAGAATTGGTAGAAGAAATGGTAGAAAAAGTTCAGTTGATTCAGAAGAACATGAGAAAAACTCAGAGTCACCATAAAAGTTATGCAGATAACCGGAGGTAGGATCTTTTTTTTGAGGTAGGTGAGAATTTTTTTCTCAAAGCTTCTCCATGAAAAAATGTGACGCGTTTTGGAAAGAAAAGAAAGCTGAGTCTAAGGTTTATTGGACCATATGAAATTTTGGAGAGAGTTGGATCAGTTTCATACAGAGTGGCATTACCTCTAAGTGTGTCCCAGGTACACCATGTTTTTCATGTTTCAATGTTGAGAAAGTATATGCCAGATCTGTCTCATGTTTTGAGCCCAAATTTAGTTCAGTTGGAAGAGAATCTCTGTTATGAGGAACAACCAGTCCAGATTCCTGATCATAGAGAGCAAGTGTTGTGGAATAAGGTAATTCATCAGGTGAAGATTTTGTGGAAAACCCATATGGATGAATAGCCAACTTGGGAATCTGAAAATGCTATGAGGGATAAATACCAAAATTTATTTTATAAGTGAATAGAATTGTGAGGACGGAATTCCCAAAAGGGGGAAGGATATAACATCCAAGGTAAATAAAGAATATGACATTTTCATATTTATTAATATTTGTGAATTAAATATTACAGTTTCCTTAATGTGGTTTTTATGTTTGATGGCGTACTTGATGAACAAAAACAGAGTTAATGATATTATATATGATATATATTACGTTTATGTTTACTTTATGCTTCTGTATTTTTATTTTATATAATACCTTTATGGTTTCCATTATGGGTAAATACGATAATCACATTTGAGGAAGTGCTGCTACTGCCCCCTCAAAGTGATGTGAATCGTTAATGCCTTATGTGGGAAGTATAAAGGATAGAGATAATGACATTATATATGATATTATACTGGAATTATAATACTACTATTTATCATTATGTTTTAATTCCATTAAATATGACATAGAAACGGAAGTAGCGTTCATGTGTACGTATGGCTTACCGTCTCCATGAATGGTGCATTTCATTTCTTACCTATAAATGTTATGTACTATTATAAATGCATGTATATGCTGGATATATATGATATATAGGATATCCAAATCATTAATGTCATTCTGGATATAATGAACCTTTGACCACATGAACAACAAGTAATTATAAGAAGTCCATTTTTGATGTAAGTATCAAGTATCGACAAAAAAACATTATTAACTTAAATGGTTGCATAATGTTTATTACATTTAAATAATTGATATAAAAGGAATAATAAAAGGTTCTTAAGAAAGTATAAATTAACTTTAGTTTATTATTTAGGAGATTAAAGAACGATCGAGTCAAGTTGGACATGAGGTAAGGGACTTCATCTCAATCTCCTTTCATTGAGGCATAATTTGTTTTAATATATGACTTTCTTTTATACACTGTATAAACACCTTCTACTTTTCATTTCATTAAAAGGGAATCTTTTTATATGAATCATTTTACTAAACTAAAAAAAGAAATGTTTATTTTAACGTATGCGGTGAAAACGACCTTTCCACTGCTGCGTGTATTACTTGATCTTTGGCTTCCTCAACAATCCGTAATGTTTTTAAAAGAAAATAAATATTATATAATCTATTATGTATTTTGGTATTTAAAATAGTTTTTATAATGTATTATTTATAGGAATATATTTAAGTGATATATTGTGACTGAAATGTGGAAATGTTTTCTTTCCTTTATATTTGTATTATGTCTTATGATTTTATAATGGTACTTGGATATTTGACGGGTGGTTATGTGATAAACCAAAAGATGGGTGGTGTCTTGAATACCAAGATGGGTGGTTACATTATAACCCCCAATTCATTGGTTATGGAATTCATCTATATGGCTATTCCATTTAGTGACATGTGTGGAAGTCGTCCGAATGGTTATTCCATTTAAGTATGTTTATGTTCCAAGTTACCTTTATACGTTATGTGTTCTTTATATGGGTTTTAAAATAATAATTTGGTTAAAAAAGGGTAAGAAATGATCTTTTATTCAGTGAATATTATTTACTACTTCATAAAGGTGAAAAGTATTACTTATGTTAAAGTATTCATGGTTTACTTGTTGTTTTGAAAACTAACAGTTTCCTTCTTTGTGTATTCCTTACTGAGCTGTTTATGCCCATTCCAAGATTTTTAAATGTTTTTCATAGGACATGAAGTTGAATAGGGTGAAGGATGGGTTCAACGAAAGTCATGCTGTCTATAGTATGGAACTGGACATGACTCTTTTTTTCAAGAGTATTTATTTTATGAAAAAAATGGAAACTGAGTAGAAGTGTCTACTTTGTAAAAATTTTAAATGGAATAGTTATGGCCTAACTCTCTAAAACTCTAAACCAAAAAATATTTTTAATGTGAATTATTCATTTAATTCAAGATTAAGTAATGTTTTAAGGTCGGGTCCTTATAACTGGTGCGGTGTTATTGACGATTGTGATGGAAGGACATCAATGTCATCAAGGGTAATGATGATGGGATGAAACAAGACATGACATAGGCATTTGTGGGTACTCATGACTCGATGTCTCTTGGATGCTGTGTATTTTTTATTTTTAATCTTGACCTTTTTTTTTGGATACGTTGAATATGTAGCACTTTCTTGTCGTTCCGATTATCGCTCACCCATAAAGTGGACTATTTAAAAAAAATAAATTATCAGTATCACCCCCAATTATGTTATTCCATGAGAGTCAATATCTTATTGATACAACTATCCAAAATAAATTGTGAACACTCCCACTTGTTACCAATAAAAAACACTCTCATATCTTAATCAACTACCTAGTTTAAACTATTTTCTCATGTTAATCGTGGGTAATGTGGGATAAAGGAACCTCAAAAGCCACATTGGATGGCACAACCGAGATGTGTCTTAGACAAAAAATCATGTCATTTTCCCAAGACGTTAAACTAAATGACTATTTCCAAGTTTCAGTATGTTAAAATGAATGACTACATGTAAATTTAATGAAATTAAATTTTATATCATTTGGTCCATCATACAAGACCTAAAATTTCATAGAGCGGCCCATCATATCCCCTAATCTATGACAGGGGTTATTTTTTCATCTTCGTACCATATTAAAATTTGGAAATGGCCAATCCCTATATACAATCAGGATCTGTGTAGTAGGCCCCTTAATCGAAATTGATATTGAGACTCACTACGTTAAGATGATCGAATGCCAGTCGCCCTATATTTTAGTCAGATCTATATGAATGGATCTCATTAAGGGTTATTATTATGGACTAATTTGTTCCGTTAAAGTATTCATAGGGAATCACAGTGATTCCCTTCCATAAAAATTGCATATACCTCTATTTAATGAGGTACAAGTCATAAAAATATTCCATTCCTATGTAAAGGTTGGATCTATTTATATATTTTGTTCACATCAGATAAATATATTCAAGAAGAGATCAAACATACAGATACATGTCAATAACCCAATTCATAGATAAAATATCCTTATGACATCTACATTTTTCCAAACTAGTGAAATTTCTCCCCATATATTTCATGAATAATTACATATCTATTCTTATATGCATTCCATATCATATTAAACTGCATAGAAAAAAATAATTGTTTCATTACATTAAACTATATGAAGATATATCCCCACTATGTGATGTAAAAATGTGTAGACCACACCTATAATCATTCCTTATCCAAGGACCACAAGAGAATGAACCCATCCTACTAGTGTGTGGGGGTGTATATTTTATATTTTAGGAACCTCAATAAATAAATACAACATAATGTATTAATCACCTTGGGATTCCGTTAACATTTCATAATGCATGAAAATGAGGAAATATCTTTTTTTAACACGATAGAGGGGATATCCATTATGTAAATATACCCATAAATGAGATAAATCTTATCACTTTAGGAAGGTCATTTTAATTTTTTTGATGTATGATGTAATCATAGTGGCGATCTTCCCCTTAGAGTGACTCATGATCATTTTCAACATTATTATGTCATACCATTCCTCATGACCAAAAATCCTTCATACATGATTTATGAAATTTTCACATCCCACTCAAAAATATTTTGGTGTAATCTTGACCATGGTTATATTAATTAATCTATTTTATAACTATCCCCTCATACAATTTCCACTTGAATAAAAAAAAATATAATTCACTTAGGTCAAAGTTATACGACCTTAGATATTAGCACTTGATGGTCCAAATAATATGAAACTAAACTACTACTGAAAGATACATAAAATTAATAATACTAAAACCTTCCAATGTATTCCCAACAAAAATTCATGTCTTTTCTCATTAAACTCTTAATATCTAGATTTAATGAAAAAGTTAGAACACAAATAAACAAGTAATAAAGCACACGGGATCCACTTTGTGTACCTAGTAAAATCTAATGTATTCTCAAAAGACCTCACGGTCTAGGAAAAAACTAAAAAAATGATTTATCACATTTAATCATTACAATAAAATGCTCACTAGTAGGTGGTGAATCATTTAGTTTGATAAAAAAATTCTGAATATTTTATTTCAAATAAACAACATTAATGTAATAAATGTATGAGATGACACAACCAATACCCTGATTTGGTGTCCTTCTCATGGAACACCACAAATCACTGAATTTATTTTTTCTTGATATTTTTTTTAGTAAACTGGTAACATGGACTGAATAATATAGTTGGAAACTTCTAGTATTCATTAAATGATATGAAACCTTCAAAATATCTTGGGCCTAGTAGATGTTTGTCCCATAGAAGATCCACTGACATAAATCCCGTAGTTATTATACTGACTATACTGAATATAGGATTTCACGAATACAAATGGTTTACCTATAACTAAATGTTCCAACCTTTAGTTTACTCAGATATTACTAAACTATGATTTAAAATAAACATTAACAAACTATTATTGTAGATTTAAAATAAAAAAATTTCAAATCCTTGTCATTTAACCTTTCTTAGAGTACTAATGTGATATTCAATTCTAGAAACATTATATGGACCACACCACATAACCCAAAACCACATGGAGCAGTACTTGATCTTTCCAAATAATATTTAAAAATCCATATGGTTCCACAACCCTACTTGAATATCTTTCTTCTCATTTCTTACTTCATCAACCAAATGTTTGCGTCATAAAAAATATTTTTTGGCCCATATTAAAAACTGGGGAACTCCCTACTTCTCATGAATGTAAATAATTTGGTCTTATTCATAAGGGAATCTTACCCACCAACATGATATTTTTCTTCCTTGAAGGAAATGAATTATAATCTTAGGGAACCTCCAAAACTCCAAACAAAACTCAAAACCCTAGGATATTTTCAGTTCATCCCTGACTTGATTTCCCCATTCCATATTTTTCAATTCTAACATTTTTGTTTGTAATTTTAGAAACCATATTCAAACTATCCATCAAGTAATGACATCCATACAATTTCACTATACAATAAAACCAACTATAATTAAGGATGTTGGGTATCAAAATATATCAAATAAAGTTTTGTTTTATTGAAGAATGATAGGTGTCAAAAACCATCAAGAAAATTAAAAAATTGTAATTTAAATTAATAATAAATGGGGTTAGAAACGTTCATGAACACTCATTAATTAGATACCCATCATGGATTTAGCATCCTATAACTTGTTATGTTTTCCCATCCTTCACTATAAAAAATGGTCTGAGATAAAAGATCACAAACTATAGAAACATATGGTTCTATCTAAATTACTATATAAAAAAATATAAGGTCTAAACTGAAATTAATAAAAACAAAACAGAAAATATAGTCCAAACTATATGAATTTAAACAAAAGTAGTATATTGTTTGTGATGGATGATCTTAGTATACATCATAATAGTGGTCGAGCTTGGTGGACCATATAAAACCATTTGGATGAGACACAATGATTTTTTGGTTGAATCCCCAATAAGGGAATCCTAAGAAAAACATATATCTCTATTTGTTGGACAAGGAATTTGAATGATTCTTGAAATATTATGCACAAATAAAATAGAAAAGGGATAAAACATGTAAGGTCAAGAAACTAGAAAATTGTGGCTTAAGAGAAATACAAAACCATTCCTGCTAAGAATTACCAATATGAAACATTGAAAATGAGAGGGAATGAAATGAAATATCATGGGGATCATTATTTTTCCTAGAAAAAACCATGTTATTCTATCTATGTCTGCTAACATATTAATAAATTAGAGTGATCTCCCTCTGGAAAATTTATTTCAAAAAAATACCCTTTTTAAACCAAGATGCCTTAAGAAATCAAGAGAGAATATATTAATGATGAATATCATATAGGTAATAATTCATGAAAAATTATTAAGATAAATTTGTTGTGATGTAGAAATTAAAATTTTGGAGTTTGGGATTAAATGGTATTATAAAAAGGGTAAGTATCTTCGATGATCCATATGATTTTTTGTAGAAACAATTAAATGCACATTATGAATGAAAGAAATCATAAAAGTGATATTCAACCATTGAAAGGATTTTTTATTGATAATTTACAAAAATAGGGTGTAATATAAACAATCAGTAATCTCATCCTTAACATTAAAAAGAAAACAATTTGCGAGTTTGAAACTGGATCATGATAAAATAAGCTGGGATAGGTTTTATTAATCAACAAGATCTTGTTAATAGGCATTGATTCAATACTAATGTGTCATATGATCCATTTCATTCATCTGCAACTTGGGGATGATCTATCGTGACAAAATAAGATGACAATTCAACTACTTTATGGTAGGTTTCAAATAATGATAAGGACATTAAATTATTTGAACTCTTGTAATCTATGTGAACCTCATGTATTATTATTTATATCAAAAAATTATCCATCTGAGAAGAAATTTTAGATCATTTTTTACGTATCTTCCCAATAAACCCTAAGAGTTATTTTTTCAATTGGACCAGAGAAATTAGGTCATCAAAACTATATAGATCCTCCTTATTGACGAATAATTGTTACTAGTTTATGATAATATATTACAAGATTTCATATAGTTAATTATAATTACTACTAACTTATACAAAATTAGGAATGATTTTGTTAAGGCATTCCTCTTTACAATGGATCCCCTTTATAGGTGCCTTGGTAATCAGAACATGGATTTTCTGTCAAATATTCCTTCTTAATAACTATTCCTTTCAAAATTTCAGAGGTGTTCACCCAAACTAGGAATGGTTGTTGAGGTATACTTAGATATAATGTTTTTCTTGGTGAAACACAATCCACATAGAAAGGGTCAAATTAATCTCCTACATTGGGAAAATTGTCTATCCTAATTATTGAAGAGGCAGATTCCTCAATCCATCCCTCTTATCTAAAGGGAGACTCATCACTCTGGACAGAGAACATTCCTTGGAGACTCCAAAAAATCCAAAATCAACTCCATTGTTTCCAATTAAAATGGGTTTGGTGAAGCACATGGATTTTCCATAAAAAGGACCAGTCGATTCCATTAATGGTCAGATATGTATTCTTCTATTCTTAAGAATAGTTGTGAGATAAATAGGAATGGGCACCAATAAGTGGAAAAATTATTTCATCATTTTTATCATCAAACATTAGAATAATCTAAAACATGAAATTGATCATAGGATTTCCATCCCCTAACATTCCATATATGGGGAAATGGGATATTTTTTTAATACAATTGAACTAGAGAGAAAATTAGTAAGGTAGTATAGATTACAAATAATCACCTCATTTATGGAAGATTCTAGAACCCCATACCAGATATATATTTTATATGAAATATCAGAGAGAACCACAAAAATTATCAACAAATTTCCTAATCATTTTAGTATATCGAATGAAGTTTAATCGATCATGCTGAATTAACATATCTATCACCTCATAGAGACCTAATGGAATTCCTCCACCCTAAGAAAGTTTCACATCCTTGTAAAGAATTAATTGTGAGGGATATCAGTTGTGTTATTATAGTATTTACATTAAAAATTCCCTTGTATCCATATAAATGATAATTGGAAAGGGTCACTATTCTAATAGGGAACATTTCCCTATTTCTTAATCCCAATGAGTTGATAATAGAGAGTATGATTTCAGACAAACAAATAAATCATCCACCCATTTTCCCACAATGATTATTTCTCCAATGTTCCTAATTTAATTCCTAGGTGTGTGTCCCATCTTTTAATGGACATAAATTTAGAAACATGTATAAAACCCCTTAATTTGATTCCATGGGAAATCATACATTCTCACTCAGTAGCCCCTTAAGGTATACTACCCTGCTTCCTGAATTGCCCAATAAGATCATGTGCTGTTTTAAATTTTTTTGGAAGGACATTGAGGAGGGGTTATAATGGTTGGATGAGTCTTTTTATGAACCAAATGATATTTATGTAATCCTTATATGAAATAAGCATCTATAGGGGAAGATCCTTATTTTACATCTCTTTCATAATGGCCAGCATGTCCCTTTCAAATGTTTGAGTTTGTGTGGGGTTAACCAAAATTTTCTTTGGAGGATGGAATTCATCACACATATAACCAAGATGGGGAATTCTTCCCAACTGGTAAATGAAAAAAATTATTATACATACCTCACAATGGGATAGATAAAAGGAGTTAGTGATGGGAAACCACTCCATAATTAGTTAATTTTGGAGTTTTAATTGATATTATATGATAAACAGAGATTCCCATGTAGCCTCTTATAGATGAATGATGTGTAAATAAGTGGATATTTCTAAGAAACACTATCTATCCTAGAGATATCATGACCATTTATAAATGATGTTACCTCTAGGATAAAAGTAAAATATTTTTCTCTATTCACTTCTCATATTAGTCTTTAATAAGACATGTATGTTTGGGTATCTCTGAGAAATTGGATGATGGAAAAGATCAAAACCATAAGGATCCTAATGGGAGTTATCCAATGTATGGTATACACTCTAGTGTTGTTCTAGAACAAGTTGGATAAATTCATAAATTATTTGTTTTAATGTAATCTATACAATTTGAAAACAAATGAGACAGATGATTATAGTGAAAAAATGGAATGAAAATATCTTCTAAAAGACTGAATACATAAAATGGTATCCATGTGAAATAGGATAGTACTAATGGTTAGATATTAGAATCTAAATTAAAACATCATTTCGACAGGACACATGCCACCGATGATTGTAATTATGATTCATGGAAATAAAGTCTCTATACATGTGAACAATAAAATATGAAAATGAATTGGAATCCATAAACAAAATATTATGAAACATATATGAGTGGGAGTACCATACTAAATAGGGGGATCCATTAAAAAAATTAATATCGATAGAATCATCTTAATCACATTACCCATAGAAGTGTTCATGATTCCATGACCCATTACCAATATCATGGATTTTTTGAACAATGAAATATCTTGCAACGATGTGATTTTATTTTAATCCTTGTGATCATATGAACATATACAGTTTATGTGATTCAAACAATGATCATGTTATGACACAATAATGAATTTTCGGACCATTGAAATCACCTTATATTGCCACACAGTCAAATATGTGTAGCACGTCTTGGGGAAACTTCCATATATTATGTCACTGATCAATCTATATGGTTTTTTAGATGAGGAGGTCATGTGGTGTGATCATTGATCACATCTCATGATATAGTCTTGTGAAGTGGTTCTTGTGAAGTAGTATAGCAATGAAGTCATGTGTGTACCTCACTCCCAATGTGATGAATTTTTTGAAACCTTCCATATGTGAATAAATAATTATAGTATTAAATAAATACATGATCCAATATTATTATTTCCTCTAAATGAAAAAGGAAGAAGAATCATGTCTACATAAAGATTAGGTGGCTAGGTTACATAGTTCATGTGGCCCCCTGAAGGATGGGTGATCACCTAAAATTTGGAAAATCATGAGACCAGTTCATGTTCATCACATGATATATTCAAAATCACACAATGATAATTAAAAAATCCTACCTATTCTTATAAAGACATCTAGATTTGTTCTAGTGACCATGTGAATGATGCTATATGAGATTCTATAATCATGCGACATGTCATCCCGAATATTCTTGTCAATAAACTAAAATCCCTTATAAAATAAAATCTAGAAAATGTAGGTGCATTTTTCTAATGTATTTTAATTTATTTTCATGAAAAGGTGACATATATATCACATGATTAAACCAAATGATCACACAGTATCCCTAATGACATGAAATTTTAACCACATGAAAGCTATTTAGTATGTGACATTTGTAATAAAAAAATCTCTTGGACCTATCCATTTGATCATGTGACACATCTTTGGATCCATAGAAATGTGGTCTGAATATTTGTTACATTCCTCAAACACAAATGTGAGATTTAAAATTGATCACATGATGAACAATAAAACATTTTTGTGAACATACATGGAAATGTTCTCATTCTATCATGAGATATAGTATTGATCATGTGACACCCCGAAGGTCTGTTAATGGGATGGTCTTGGAAAATTTTAGAACAAAATCTGAAAAATAATAACCCCAATGCAAAAAAGATTTATACAATTTTTTATTTTATGCCCATCTAACGAGACAAATTAATAAAACAATGGAACCTAGAGAAGTCTTTTTTGATCATGTGAGAGACACTTCGACATGCTTCATACTCCCATAATCTATCCCAAACATGTCATTCTGATTTCTGAAGGAACATTGATATATCAACATGATTATGTGAAATCCATTTGACAAGCTATGTGTAACATCCCACCCCTCCTCATTAGCTTGAGTATGTGGTTGAATGTTACTTGGACTTAACTCACATCCCTAAGATGGTAAGAGAGGTAAATAAATTCCAAGGGATTCATTAAAATGTTAGGGATGCTATTAAATTTTATAAAAGAAACTCAAAAAAGCATATTAACACAACTAAAACCTAATTCTTGATAAAAAATGTAAAAAACTCAATTTAAATCAATTTATATCAATACTAACTATCCCAAGTATGACAATGAATGTATACAAGACATCAAAGAAAAAGTAGAAGACATAACCAATAAGACCCAATGAATAGAACAAATCTCTTAAGCCTAAAAAACTCAACACTCCATGAAATTTATTCAAGTGACATTGAGCATCACTAAATAAGTGTGATGATTTACCATTGCACATATCTAATTTAAGATTTTCTGGAAAATCAAGAATTTTCCAAAGTAGGGGTGATTACTAAAACTCGGAAGATTTTCCCATAATGACATTTCTACCCACACTAGTAGGATAGAACATGTTATCACATTAATATAAAATATTTTTGATAAAACAATTTATAAAATCTTATATATTAGAATATAAACAAGTTTCTTATGAAATAATTTTTCCAATAAATTCAATTTATCATGTAAAAAAAACAAACAATGATTTAAAACCACTTCACTTGTTTCATTAGACATAATCCTTTCCATTACACATAACCACACAACCAACCATGCATTAAGTATGGGACTCCTTATAATTGTAAGTTGTGATTCATCCATTCAATAAGAAATCTCTTCATGAATTATTTGATGAGGTAGAGACATTACCCTTATCCATCCAACTAATGTTGGGAAAGAATACTTACCCTAATACACACCTAATTCAAAAAAACACTCACAACCATTATACCAAAACCCAAACCCAAAACAACAATTCGAATAAAACCACTTTATATTGAATCCACATTTCAACTAGCCAATTGAATTCATTTCAATAATTCTTTATTTTTCTTAAAAACATCTCAATCATTAAATATTACCAAAATCCAGAAAATTCATAGTTTAAAATTATGAACGTATGAAATATTGAAAAAACAATTTTAAATGATTCTAAAATTCTACTAAATACTCGCTAAACATCATTAAATAGGGTTCTACCATACTTTTCACAAGAATTTCAAATTAAAATCCAATAAAAACAAAAAATATCAAACTAATTCATCAAGTTCTTAATAGGGGAGTTGATAATGAATACACCTGCCTTAGGATTTATGATGAAAATTAAAAGATTCATAGAAAATACCAATGAAACCTAGTTGAATCTCCAAAACACCATTACAGATATCTTCCCCTATCAACTACATGAAAAAATTCATCTAATATGTTATCGACTATCATAGATCTACCCACATCATATGTAGATCTAAGAAACCAAGAGTGATAGAGAAGTAGATCTAAGATAAACCACCATGAACAACCATGAATAATCACAAAAATAAATAAGATGGCTTTAAATATCCAAGATAATCCTTCAAATAACTTCAAAAAAACATAGAGAGGTTTTAAAACCATTTAATGGAAAAAATAGAGTCTGGGATATTTGGAGGAAAAACAAGCATTAAAATAGAAATCTGACCTAGATCCACTTGTTTATGATCCAGTTTTTGTACCATGCATGGTTTAGTCGCATGGTTAGAAAAACCCTGCACTAATTGTTCACTATCCACTACATCACAGATGCATTCCTGATGTACATCTTGGAAAAAGAAAATTTATATTCTTAAAATAGCATATTGGCAGACCAATGTCATCTCACATGGGGAGCATTACAGTCAGTTCAATCACTTATTCTAGTTCACCTAATCTAATTTTTTTAATATTTATTTTAAGAATTGGTTTTGGTTTTTGGAAAACATGTAGTCAAAATATTGATATTATAAATTCAAATCTAAATGAAGATGCAGACCAAATGTAATTAGATAAGAAATCACTTGGTCCTGGGGTTGGATAAAACAGATTCATTCATTGTTTATTGTTTAAATTAAATTTGATAATTAATTTTATGAAACATCATTAATTAATTACTTTCCTTTTATTTAAAGAGTGTGTGATTTTAGCATGCCTCTGACACACCAAACCACCCCTCCTCCAATATTCAACTAGGATAACACCTCAAATGAGAATGTTATTATTTAAAGACCCAATTCTACCGTATGTTGTTTCTTCCATTATGGAAACCCCAACTCCACCATATGAAGAGTTTTCCTAAGATAAAGGAGGGAAAAAGAACTAATCCAAGGAAACTAATGGATTTTGAAACAGTGACATAGTGGAAAAACGCTGCACCAATGCAGTAATCCCCCACCCACCAAAAATAAATTTAAAACATTTTCAATTTGAAGCACAATAATGAAGAACATCATGAAAACCTCCCTTGGGTCCAAGCCTCGAGTTAGTCACTTGCCCTGATGAAATGTATAGATATCATTATGGAAATTTGGAAGAGAGAGAATTATATTGATATTATAAGAGAAAAGTGGTGGAAGATGAAAGGGGAACACTTTAATATAAATAATATTAATACATTATAATGGAAATGAAAATTAAAATTAAAAAGAACATAAATAAGTAAAAATCCTAAATAGATATTGGATTCCTCCCCTTGGTTCCTAGGATGGTGTTGGGATTAGAAGGAATGATTTGAGAGGTAGGATATCCTCTCCCATTATAGGCATATTTATGTCCTCTGAATGTTTTCACGTTGTTGACCCATTAATTAAAGGTTCTAGGCGCAGTGGAAGCGTGGTCAGTATGACAACCAACTATGACTTTTACCATGATCAATGATTATTATGGGATCAATACGATGATGAACACCAGCCTCCATGGAATATAATCGATGATTTAGATAAAGAATTAAGAGGCTCAATACCTTTAGAGAGGATATTTCACATCATGTTAATAGTTAATTTTAATAATTTCATAAATAAATTAATTCATGGGTATTTGGTATTTTCATTTTTGATAATGTTGATCATTTCGTATGACCCTTCCAGATTATATCATTGTTCATTTCAGGATCCAAACTAGAATCCCTCTTGCGGTGATCCACACGTGCTCTGATGGCCTCCAATCGACACCGCTCGTTCTCCTAGTGTTAGCACGACAAAACGAGTGTCTTATGTCGGTCATTCTTGATCGCTCATTCTTAGACCTTGAATAATTTATCTTGTTCTTGAGAGGGATGGAATGAGGATTCAAGAGATAAATTTTTTAGCTAAAAAATTTTCAATTAACCTGGTATGCAGTTCGATACATGGAAAAATAGACGTTTGTGTCTATTTATTGACATGGGGATTCAGTTAAAATATTTAATTGTGTAAAATTTATTAAATACATTCATAAGAATATAGAAAAACCAAGATATTAATAATAATACTACATCATTATTTATGGTTCACCAACTAGCACACAAATGAATTATAAATAAAATTACACGCCACAAAATAATAGCAGCGTTGTTTTAATATGTTCCAACTAGTTCAACAATTATTTATCATCCTGAAAATAATTATTTCTTTTCAGACCTGCCCGGGTCCTCTTGAATTCCACTACCATTTATTGAACTCCCTAATAAATAAATATATAATTTATTCTCTTAAATAAATATTTTATTTAAAAACTAGTAAATAAATATTTATTAAATGTTTAATAAAATAAAAAAAATTACCCACAATCTGGTGAATAAATATTTATTTAATTTATGAAATAATTTTAACTTGAATAAAATTATTCCATTGTATTGAGAATAATATTTATAAATTAAATTCAAATATAATTTGAACGAGACCACCATAATTACATAGTGCATGACCCTCTAGGATTCCTTCTTGTTGGCATTAGGCAAACGTGCCAAAATTTCAAGAGTACTATCTGGCAATGAGGCAATGAACCCATGAAAAAGAACTTAAAGTCACAACAACAACATCCACATAAAAACACTCAATTTTTAATATAATTCTTTTGTTGCAATATCTCATCAAACAGGTTTCAATATAGTGTCATCAACCTTTGTGCTTGATACATCGTTCTTTGACTACAATAAATAAACATGTCGTTACACAATGACCATAGAATTTCACGCAACAGTTCTGTTTTAATCAAAGGGCCAAGATATCAACTTCCATAAATGGAAGGGACAAATTCTTCCTCGACTTATCCATTAATTACATGCCTCTCATGACACACCCAACATACCCTACTTCCCAACAACTATCTCTATGATAGTTTCGTTAGTAAATAAAATTGTGTGAGTCATGACACATATTAATGATAATATTTATGTCTAAGGATCATCCCACATGATCTCAAATAGGAATCTCCAATGACAGAAAAACATGCAGAATTCCTATGGGCGGGACAATTATCATAATCTCCTATCATGGAGATTACCAAGTGCGAACTTCATGAGAGGAAGTCTCATCTTCTTATGAGTACTCTCACCTGATGGTTTGTATGATGTGTGTCCCATCATAGTTTGTCCTACAACCACATAACTATATTTAAGAATATTGTTGTAGCATTTCAAGGTTCTCATCATAGTGGGAAACAACCATGAACTTATCAATGCAAGAAATACTATAGGACATTATTACATCATAGTCATGTAGAAAAATGGAAAATATGTAATAAATTAAATATCCCTCTAATCAATGTACATATATTTGGTTCAATGACACCAACTCTAGCATTAATTGTCCTATTCACGCATGTAAACCTCCATGAAAAATGTTCATAAATGTGTTGGACATTCACCCTCCAATGTTCCACTAATGAGGCAACTAAATTTATGAGTTATGATTTTTCCAGTTGAGGTTTATTTTTCAAAATGAAGGTTCCAGGAATCTTCCTCCACATGTATAACATCTAATGGAACCTCTAATGACTTAAAAACACCATAAAATTCTTCTTAGAGGCACTCCTATGTGTCCTCATGCTATCTTTGGTATAATAACCTATATTAAAGGTGTGTAGCTTGAAATGTGGTTCTATTATGGTGGTCGGGTCCACGCTGTCCGCTCGAAAAAATCATCAACTTTATAGATTTTTACATCCTCTAGATGATCAAATTAGACCATGGTTAGAAGAAAAAGAAAAAGGAAATAAAATAAGGATTAAAAAACGAATTACTAAATTTGGAATTATATTTTTCACGAAATTACAAAAATACCATTGACATAAAAATATGTCAAAAATCCAGAATTAAGCACTTTTCACAATTTTTATCATTTTCATTCTATAATTGGAATTTCAAATTATTTTAATAAAACATTTAAATACATGGGTTTTATCATTTAAAAAAAATCTCAAATTCATTATTATTGGTTTAAAATATGAGCATAATTTTTCTCTGTCAAATACCCCCACATATAAAACATGCTTTCCCTCAAGCATAAAATATCAACAAGGAATTCAGAGGAATCCAATGTTACCAATATTCCAATTCCATTGTAATAAAATCAAATATCATAAAATGTCAAATAAAATTTTCAAAAATTCATATAACATATCAATTTAATTTCCGAATTTTTAAAGAAACAATTAATTAATATATTTTACTTACCCCCATCAAAAAATGAGGGAACTTCTTCTTCCATTCATTTAAAATTCACAATTCATTATGATTAAACATGTGAAATCATGATTTACCTTGCCTTTTAATTTTGAATCCCATATCTCATGAAACAATTCATGTAGAGTTATGCTAATATCATGAGAACATGCCCCTTATCCATAATCATGTAAACAAACTACATTTTCAACTTTGTAAAGTCAAAAGAAACATAAAATCATGAGGACTTTTCAATAAAAGTTCAAATGACTCTGAGGTTTAAGGTTGTTTTTATTTGATTAATTAAAAATTGAGGATAAAGGAGGAGGTGTATCTCTTAAGTATAATTAATGATATTAAAATGCGTAATGAAATTATCTCCTTAAAGTAGCAACACCCACTTCCCCCAAAACTCAAATTAAGGTCCCGATCAATGTAAAATGTAATGAATGATTAATGCACCCTCTTGATTTTATTTATTTTTTTTACATTTTTTATTTTTTTATAATGTTATTATTAGATAAAACCTCACATCCATCACCTAACCACATACGATCAAAATATTGTTAGTCTGCAAAATGGTGATTTTTGGTTCTCCCAAATCTCAACCCATTATTCATTTTTAGATCTTTTTTTCATTTTTGGTTTTTTTTTAAAATTTAAGAGGATAAAACAACGATGTACAATAAATTATTCCAAAACCTTTTATATTTACCCTAATATCCCTCCAAATTTTTTAATTATAATGTAAATCATCCCTTCCACCTTGAATCCCTTCACCCCCACACTTCACCATTAAAATAACTTGAAAATACCAAGAGTTGGTTAGGAATGGATAAAAATGTATTGAAACATGGATTATCCTTATAATGTTTGTTTATGGTCTCTATGAGATAAAATAAAGATTAAGGTAAGGGTGGTGTTTATGGATAAGGGATTTTCAAAAGTTTCCTTAATCATTTTAAATATGTTTTTTTCACAGTCTTAGTTTGACAGGTTAAAATTAAAGTTCTGGTCGGTGACATGTCCCAAGATCACTCATGAAATATGCTCAAGAATAAATAAAAAGTACATTGTCTAGAAATCCTCTCAGGAATGAGAAATATGATATTGGACAATAACTAAATGCATGATTTATAATAACAAATTAATTAACATGAATTTCCGAAATTTAAATCATGAATAATGGTTGGGAAATTTCATTTACATAAATAAATTAATTCATTTAAATAATTAGTCATCAATTCAATATATATTCTTCACTCTAAACATTCAATTTTACATTTTACTCATTCAATTTTATTAACATTGAAATGTAAAACATGAAATCACTAGAATCTTAGGAATATGATGTCTCCTAGATATGTCATGTAATGAAATAATTCAAGTGTGTAAATTCAATTGTATCTTTAATGCCCAAAAAAATTTTGGACCAAAAAATGTAAGGAGTTTAATATTTTATTCATTAAAAGTAAACTCCATTTTGAAATAAGGCTTCAGCCATCATCTTTTATTTAAGGATTCATTTTCCCATGTATGAACTTACAAAAGAGAATTATTCACTTAAGAACTAGGATCATGTCATTAAAGCTCAATAAAATAAAGAGGAGTGGGCCGCATGCTGGACTAAACTAAAATAACAATTTTAAATATAAAAATCATGTAAATATTTATTTTTGTATGATCCCCCAAAGGAGACCTATGATTTTCACCACCTCCAGAGGGTAGTACCAGGTATTATCTATAATCTAATGGTGGTCGAGGCTTCTTTGATTTGAACCACAACACATGCCTTTTCCCTGATTCAAGTTATTTGTTCTTATTTAGGAGAACTATAGGGATAGAATAAGTTGGATCCTCCCCCATCACAATATGGTGCTTCTTGCATGGTGGGGATACAATGAAGTATGGAGCCTCCTCCTCCACCCTTTCTACTTGGTCAATGTTCTATTTCACTTCTTTTACTCCCTCGAATAGATGTTCAATGTCTTTAGGGAACTTCATGTGTTCTTCAACAGGTACATATTATTTTTCTTCATTATCCTCTAAGGAATAATAAGAGTCAGTAAATTTTGAAAATTCAAAACAGTTGGGACTTATAATTAAATTATTTTCAATCAAATCAAATGAGTTTGATATCAAGATTGTATAATCTCCCTAAATAGGTTCAGCTTGAATATTTTCCTTAGTGAAAAGTTCATCTTGGAGTTGATTATCATTGGATTGAGGTAGGTAGTCGGGATCCTCCACCTCAAGTTTGACCACTACTTTTTGGATGTATTCAATAAAAACTGGTGGCACTTCTTTCTTGGCCTTGAATAGTTGTATGTTAAGTTGCAGTTCTTTGATCATGGTAATCCAAACTTATGGTGAGATCCATGTCTCTTTGGATTTTTGAAACTGTTTTGAAATTTAATAGGTCCTTATATTTCTTCCTCTATATAATCTATTTCATGTTATTTCACTTGTGATTAATCAGTCCCGAAATTTAATATATGTTCATTTGAAAACATCATGAGAAAATATATTTTTTATTATTTTTTTAAATAAATAACACAATGAAAAATATTTTAAGAATGTGAATTTTGAAAAGGTGATTTAAATATCTATTTATTTCCCAAGAAACATTTCCATTTTTGATGCACTGCTGTCGTAGGGCATGGAAAAAGAAAATTTCTATTCCAAATGCTTCACAGTGTTTGACCAAGGTTGTCTCACTTAAAGAGAATTGCAGTCAGTTCAATCACTTACTCTAGTTCACCTAATTGAATTTTTTTTTAATATTTATTGAAAAAAATGGTTTTGGTTTTTGGAAAACATTAAATTAAAATAATGAAACAACAAATTAAAATCTAAATGCAGATGCTGACAAAATGAAATTACAGAATAAAGTACTTGGTCCTAGGGTTGGATAACATGGGTTGGTTCATTATTTATTTGTTTTTTAAATTCAATTTAAAAAATCATATCATAAAAAATCATTAATGAATCACTTTCCTTTGATTTAAAGAGTGTGTGATTTTAGATTTCCTCTATCTCACCAAACTATACCTCCTCTAATAGTCAACTAAGATAACAGCTCAACATATAATGTTATTCCTAAAAGACCTAACTCCACTGTATTTTGTTTTATCCAATATGGAAAACCCAAATCCAATATATGTAGGGTTTTCCTAAGATAAGGAATGGGAAAATAATGAATCAATATAAAGGAAGGTATTTTGAAATAGTGTGATGGTGGATGACTGCCGCACCCGTGTATTACTCCTCCATCCACCAAAAAATAATTAAAACATTTTAAATTTGAAGCACAGTAATGAAGAAAACCATGGAGACCTCCCCCAAGTTCAATCCTCAAGTTAGTCACTTGGCCTGGTGATGTGCATCGAGATCATGATGGAAATATTGAAGAGAGATAATGACGTTAAGAGTGCAAGAATAAAGGGGTGGAAGAATAAAGGGGAAAACTTTAATACAAAAAATATTAATTAATTAAAATGGAAGTGAAAACTAAAACTAAGATGAACATAAATAAATAAAAATCCTATATGTCTGTTGGCCTCCTCCCCTTAGTTCCCTTGATGGTGTTGGAATGGGAAGGAATGATTTGAGAGGTAGGACATCCTCTCCTTTTATAGGTAGATTTATATCCTCTGAATGTTGTCACATTGATAACCAATTAACTGGTAAATGTACACATAGACCCCTTCATCAACATTGTAGAGACCCAAAGCTTGAAGTATATATACATTACATTAATTTTTCGGAATACTTAATACATAACAAAAACAGATTCCCAAAGACCATATTAGTTTAGTGTCTTTGGAAACTTGGAACAAAATCTTATAATCATGGTGAATGATCTTCAACCTCTCCCATAAAGATCTTTTCCTTTTGTTTTGTTACCTAAAAACAATATTTATATCCTAGGGAAAAGAAAACATAAAATGGGGGAGCTCAATTTCTTAGTAAGGGTAATCATGGAGAACATAAAACATCCCATAAACATTTGAATGTAAAAACATGAACATAAAACATCAAAATCATGAGTAATGACATAAATCTTGGATGTATATAAGGCATAGATAATAAAGGAACATTAATAATGATAAAATATCATAGGAGAAAACATAAAATTGGGGAAAACCATTAAGTAAATGATATGATTTCCATAGTTTCCATGGCATTGCTACCAAGACCATCATAGTGGACAAAGTCCATTACTAAACATAGTTTATTTTCCATTCTATCCCTGTAATACTGAACCAAATTTACTTTACTTTCTATTCATTTATATCTCATAAGATATAAATCTTTACCCAATTCATTGGAGAGAGATATAGGTCCCACCCATCTCATAATGAAATCATTATTTTGTGTGACACTAACTAAACATAAGTCATTCATCACAACCAAATAAATAAAATGGGTTTCATAAACATCATCCCATCATAACATACTCCATATAAAATAATGGATATAATTTCTTTATAAAAAAAATAAATCCATATAAACAATAGGGATATTATACATGAAAAAAAACCATATTAAATAATGTCATCTTAGATGTAAATAGTTTTGATAAAACACTTGAAATGATTTCTTGAGAAAAAATATCCTTTCTTCTTTGAAATAATTTTATTTCCTAAAAATGCCATGAAATTTTGAGAGAAATTAATTTTGTTGAAAATAATCAAGAAATATTTTGGAGGAAGCTTCATGGAAATAATTAATTGTGAAACCAAGAAAATTCGTTCATACTGTATGAGTAAAAAAACAATCTTCTCATACTCTTGACAGAAAAGTAAAAAAGTACATTGTATGGTAAAAAAAAGAAATATTCCTACCATACCACATAGTAAAAGTAAAAAAAGGGTAAACATTACTTTAAAAATACATGGATGAATAGTAAATACTTAATGAGAACATTTTTATAAAACATGGGAATGGATGATAAATATAACCTCAGTAAATACTTACAAATAAACAATCTCAGATAAGAACGAGATTGGAATAATTATCCCTTACCTTAGGTCTGATTGCTTTTTACGTATCCAAACCACCTATGTAATGATTTAAATAATGTAATTGACTTATTACAGAATCATATTCATTTTTATGATATCATATATGGTTATATTCTTATTGGTTTATTAGTAACATTTCATTGTTACTCTTTATTTGGGTGTTAACTACTTTATGTTATTATGCATTTTTGGTCAAATAAATTCTTATTCCTCTTTCTAGGTTATTGTTATATAATTTAACGAATTGTATTAGTATAATATATATAATATTAATTAATTAAATTCATTTATATAATCCTTATTCAATGAATATCATGTAGAACGAATCACATCACATCGTAGAGACGGTAGACTGTACATACGCACGAGTGACAATATCATTCCCATGATTGTGGAATTGTATTGAAGTCAATGGTGTATAATATTTTAAAAATAAGTATAATTTTACAATAATCACATATATTTATATCTTCCATCATCTTACACATCCAAGTATGTTTGTGATGAAAAACAGATTACACAACAGCGTGGAGACGGTAAGCCATACGTACGCACGCGTGGTGATTTTATTTTTTATAGGATGGTTAGAAGATGGAATATGGTTGTTTCTTATTTATAATAACATATCAGTAAACAAGTGATACTATAGTTATTACCTAATAATGAAACAAATCATATAGAGAAATTAGAAGAAGAAAGAAGTTTGAAATAATCAGTAAAAGATATTACCTCTTCTTCGACGTGCCTCTTCTAAACCTCCTCATAAGGCCCTAAGGTTGGTATTTTAAGAATTCCAGGACCTCTAATATGTATTTAGGGAAGTTTATAAGAGAAATGGGCTGGGTTTATCCGATTTTGAAAGCTCAAAATGGTGTGAAGAGTAGAGGGAGGTGGTGCCCTTTTATAAGAGAGGAGAGGGGCACTTTAGAAAACTCTCAAAATTATTATTTTATAATAAAATCCAAACCTACATTACAACCTCCAAAATGACTCAAATTCTAAGATGAGATGAGACAGTGTGGTAATCTCAACAAACCATAAAATTTATACATGTCTAGAATTTATTTTAAACCTTATCATTTTGATTTATCCATATTTAATCTATTTGATTTTATTTGTGGTAATAATATTATATATTTTAAATTGTTATAAATACTTAATTATGTGTTGTGAATTGTCCATAATTAGATAAATTATGACATTTTAGACCATATAATTTTAAATTTTTAAATATTTTTGTGATTTTCAAACAATTTAAAAATATATAATTTTTATAAAATACCAATAGTGTCAATTTTGACACTATACAATTATTTGAATTTAAATAAAATCCAAACAGAATATATGTTCAAATAAAAATATTTAATAGATTCTTAACAAGTAATATTTTTCTATAAAATTCGTTGAGAACATTAATTAGTTCATATAATATTTATTTTAAATTTTTTACAACCATTTATTTGATATTTTTCTTAATAAAATGATTACTAAAACATTTTTGTATAATTATTTAATATACTTATTTGTTGCATAAAAATTAAAAATAAAATACTATTATTATGATAAATCTAATATCATTAATAAGAACACTTTTAGTTGAATTTATATTCTAAAACATCCAACTTTTAAAATGTTGTCTTTATTAAATTATGACGGTGACAACTTTGACAACATTTAAAATAAAATAATATAAAGGTCGTAATCTCTTTAAAAGGCTCTAAATGGTACACAAGTTCAAACTTGGATGATTATGGGTTATATATACTCGAACAATAAGTTTTAGTCAAGTGTTTGGTCTTTTTGATGGGTATTATTGTTTTAATAAAAACTATATTAAATAATTTCCACTAAAAAGCTATTAAGCTAATTATATATTTCATAAAAATTTCAAATAAATTACCAGGATAAAGAAAAAAATTTTATTTTTTAAATGATTATTTTTAATAGAATTTATATTCTATATAAATTTATATTAAAAATACTTTAATTATTTTAAATTTGAGTGATACATAATTTACTTTCCTTTAAATAAAATAAATTAAATGTCTCAATCTCATCCAAGTGGGTTCCAATAGATACCATTTCGACCCAAGTATATTTTAGGATGAAATATAATCAACCAATTATATTATTACAAGTGTTAGGGTAATTTTATGATATTAGTTTTACCTTTAATTACCTGATTTACCATTAACGGTGGCAACTAAAATTTACCGTAGTTACTATTCATAAATCCTCAAAATAAAAGATATATATTTTACAAAATTTGAACCTCATAATTACAAATATGGAATATATTTTTACAAATTAAAAAAACATAATATTGAGAAGTAAATTTAAAATTAATCTAGTTGTTGAAAAAATACGGGATTTTATTTAAAACATTGCGAAAGATTGAAATATTTTTACCAATGAATTCAATGTAAAATTAATGATAATGGCATAAATTATATTAAATGATAAAAATATATTATATTTATACTTTAAAACCATTCAATATTACAATTTTCCCGTATAAATTATCTTGATGAAAAAAGTTTCTTTTAAGTAAAATATAGCGTATTTTTACTATTCATCAAAATATGAAAGTTATCCAAAAAATATGAACAATTTCTTGAAATTAAATTTTTATATCCTGATTCAAAATAATTAGTTTATTTTTTCAAATTGAACTTATAAACTTGTCAAAAATTAGATTTAAAATGGGTGCTCCATCAAATGGCGGCAAAACTGCATTTTTTTTAAAAATACTTATTTTTTCCTGAAAATATTATTTTGTTCTCCTATAATTTTCTCGAACTTGTGTAAGATGAATGATAATGTTATAAAATTCAAAATATGGTTCATAATATTCATAAAGGCTAGTTCATCATAATATTATAATAATATATCGTCGTTTAGTGAAACTCGGTATTGCGTACAACACACGCTATTGAGGATGGTTGCTCTTGCATGCAACACAACCCAAGAATAGTGTTTCATATACTACAAGATAATACGGTGTTGCATATAGGGAAAGCTAATCTTAGTGTAGAATAAAACACAATACATCAAAGAAATTAAAATGAATATTTCTCCTAAAATATCGGGGTGTTACATTCTACCCCCCATAAAATTAATTTCACCCTTGAAATTCATTAGGGTTATAAATAATTTACTAAATGAAATTTCCTTTTATAGAAACCCACATCATAAAAAGGAATACTAAAACATAATTTTAAAAAATAAAGTAATAAACATAACGGTCAACCAAATTAACTCATCACTAGGTTTACACATAAAAGAAAATAGGTGAAAACACAGATATAGAAGAGAAATCTAACCATCAATTTCTGATGGAGAGTGGTAATAAACATGGCTAAGAAAAATACAACAATCACATAGACCAAAATTTGTGATGATATAAATTACCATCAAATTGATCAGACATGAGGGTACTTGGACAACATTTTTGGTTTTCAAGATCATTTCCCTAAAGTTGATTAATCTAGGCATAAGGAGAAATACTTACTTGATTTCAGTGTAATATCTTCATTGGTCATTCCATGAATAATTTCCACTTCATCACTTATTTAAAGAAATGAAGTTGAATTTGTCGTTGTTGAAGTATTATCAGATCACGCAATAGAATTATGGGTCATTCCATCTACCTCTATCACAAAAAGGTTAACACAGGATAATAAATATACATAAGTCCATCTATGCTGAGGTTAATCGTATATGGTTCAAAAAATAGAATTATACATCATTTATCATACCATTTAATAAAATAAAACTAATTTCTACAAACTATGGACTTCCTGTAGGACAGTGGTAGGTGATAAAGGCATGTCTCCCTTCGGTTGTGGGTTCAATTCTCACAACCCTGTCCGAAGAAACGGGTGTCACTCATCCTATGGGTTGCCTTTTTTCTAAAACTATACTATTATAACATTCCAGAAATATTATCAAAACGTTATAGCCTTAAACAACACTATCTTATGTCCAACTTAATCTATTACAACCTTTAGGCTTATCCAAAATACCTTTTTCCAATCTCATAGTACAAAGAAAGAAATTACCAGAAAGGTCATATAACAAGCATGTGAATACCATCATTTATCCCCCATATATCATAAGATATATTTTTTTTGGTCACATTCCGAACATGTGAATACCTTAATCATGAATTCTATTGAAACATGAATTACCATAGAACCTTAGTGAAATCATGAATGGTGTCAAAAGTTAACTCTTTCCAGATACCAAAATCCCAAAATTTCAATATACTCAAACCATGATATGACTTCTCCCTTGTATTAGTCATGAGCTCATTAATACTATCAAACATATTATTTTCTCCATATCCCTTAATTATGCGCATATAATCTACTTTACCTAAATATTTTAATCACTTTTCATGGTTACTGGTACCATACAATTATTAAAAACTAATACATAGATATTCCAATATTCCCTGATACTATAAATGTGATTCCACAACACTATTTTGGAATCCCGTTACATAAACACTTAATCATTACACCACTTCGTTGTCATATTAAACATCGCCAATAGTGATTACAAATTGCTTCCCTCTTTCCTTTTCATTAAGAGGTTGTTGAGGTCGATCATCATTAACCCTTGAATTAGGGCATTTTTGAGCATAATGCCCCATTTCCTTGCACTTGTAGAATTGAAGTGTTGGTGGTGCATTCTCTATAGTCTTTTCTCTATTCACATCATTAGCAGCCTTTTTCCCATTACATCGGCAGTTAGTTGCTCTATGGCCTTCTTTACCACACATAATACATTTTCTAGTCCCTTTAATATAATCTCCACTGTGCTTCCTTCCACACTTAGATCATAATGAAACATTCGTCTTATTTTTACCATTGTTTTGAGATTTTTCCTTGAACTCCATCTTTCATTTCTTATCAAAACATGAGATGGATATATAACACCAACATCCAGTTCTACCTTCATAGCACAACACACAATATCTTCATATATAATAAAGTATCATATAGCTAATTCCATTTGAATACATGGTTTTAAGACACTAAAGATTCGATAAACTTTACTTTCAGGTTGGATGATAAAGCTAGATGCATACATTGCAAGGCTTGTAAAATTCTCCTTGTATATACCAACCGATTAATTATCCATTTTCATAATATCAAGTAACTCCTTTTCCATATTTTTTCAAAGAATACGATGAATGTACTTATTGAAAAACAAGTTCTTGAACTCATCTCATTCCATAGATTCCATTTCATCTTCGGGCCTTGTATTCTTAATTAGATTCCACCACTGGTCTGCTTCACCATCTAAAAGGTAAATAGCCAAAATGAATTTTTCATGTTCTAAACAGCGAAGTATGGAAAATATTTTTTCAATGGTATTGATCCATTGTTCAGTAATAAGTGGAATAACAGACCCATTGAAAGAAGGTGGGTGTTGACTCATGAAAGACTCAATAGAATATTTTTCCCTTATATGCTAATTTGGTAGTCCAAAATGATTCATAGCTTGTGTAAGTATAGAAATAATATTTCTTACTCCATCCCCCATAACATTTGTTTGTTCAAGAGGAAAATCATTGAATTTTCAATTACATTGATCAACATGGTTCCTTCATGTTCCAACCATCATCTAAAACCCAAAAAGAATAGTGTGAGTGGAAAAAATCATGCTAGGAAAACAACATAATAAAGGGAGAGTACTTTCAATATCTAAAATCTTATGTTTAATTCTAAGATCATTACAGTAATTCTACGACTATAACCTATACTTATACTTACCCTTATGGACATCCATAGACATACCTTAGAAATATCCCTAGGGATCTCACTAACGTTTTCACATCCTAGTTTCCAATGGCTAACTAAACATTCACTCTGATAACAACTGTAGAGACCCAAATCATGATGTAAATAGACATTACATTACTTTTTTGGAATACTTAATACATAATAAAAACATACTCCCAAAGACCGTATTAGTTTAGTGTCTTTGGAAACTCAGAACAAAATCTTCTAATGGCGGTGAAAGATCTTCAACATCTCCCATAAAGATCTTCCCGTTATGTTTTCTTACCCAAACCCTTTATTTATATCCTGGAGAAAAGAAAACCTAAAAATGGTGAGGTCAAATGCTCATTAATGGTAAAAATGGAGAAAATAAAACAACCCATAAATATTTTAACGTAAAAACTTGAACATAAAATATCAAAATCTTGAGTAATGAAATAAATCTTGGAAGTACATAAGGAATATATCATAAAGGAACATTAATATTGATAAAATAGCATGGTAATAAAACATGTAATTATAGAAAACCATTATTCAGCTGATATTATTTCCACAGAATCCTAGTCATTGCTTCCAAGACCATCATAGTGGACAAAGTCTATTACTAAACCGCGTTTATTTTAAGTTCCAACCCTGTAATATTGAACCAGATTTACTTTCCATTCCATCTATGTCTATATCATGATATATAAATATTTAACCAATGAATTTTAGGTAGATATAGGTCCCACCCATCTCATAATGAAATAATTACTTCATGTTCCACAAAATAAAAATAAGTCATTCATCATATCCCAATGAATAAAATGGGTTTCATAAACATCATCTCTTTATAACATAATCCATATAAAACAACGGATATAATTTCATCATAAACAAAATCAAACCAAATAAATAGTAGGGACATTATACATGAAACATAACCATATTAAATAATGTCATCTCAGATGGAAAATAGTTTTGATAAAACACTTGAAATGAATTCTTGAGGAAATATATCTTTTCTTCATTCAAATCATTTTCTTTTCTCAAAATGCTGTGAAAATTTAAAAGAAAATAATTTTGTGGAAAATAATATTGAAATATTGTGGAGGAAGATTCATAAAAATAATTCTTTATGAAACTGTAAAAATCTATTCATGCTGTATAAGTAAACAAAATATTCTCGTACTTTTGCAGGAAAAGTCAAAAAGTACCTTGTATGGTAAACAAAAGAAATATTCCTACTATACAACATTGTAAAATTTAAAAAGGGGTAAACATGACTTTAAACATAAATGGAAGAATAATATATACTTTATGAATTTGTTTTATAAAACATGGAAATGTATGATAAATATAACCCCAGCAAATACTTACAAATAAACAATCTCAGATAAGAACAAGATTGGAATAATTATCCATTACCTTTGGTCCGATTACTTTGTATGTATCTGAAACTCTTATATAATGATTTAAATATTGTCATTGACTTATTCAAGAATCATATTCATTGTTATGATATCATATATGGACATATTCTTATCATTTTATTAGTAACATTTCATTATTACTCATTATTTGGGTGTCAACTACTTCGTGTTATTATGGATGTTTTGTCGAATAAATTCTTATTACAATTTTTAGGTTATAGTTATATCATTTAAATTATTATATTAGTATAATATATATCATATTAATTAATTCAATTCATTTATATAATCATTATTCAATGAATATCATGTAGAATGAATCACATCACATCGTGGAGACGGTAGACCGTTTGTATGCCCGAGCGACAATATCATTCCCATGATTGTGGAATTGTATTGAAGTGTATGGTGTATAATATTTTCAGAATAAGTATTATTTTACAATAATAACATATAGTTATTTCTTCCATCTTTATACACATCCAATTATGTAGGTGATGAAAAATAGATTACATGACGACGTGCAGACAGTAAGCCGTACATACGCACGCGTGATGATTTCATTTTTCATAGGATGGATAGAAGATAGAATATCATTGTTTCATATTCATAATAACAAATCAGTATAAAATTGATACTGGAGTTATTTCCTAATAATGAAACAACTAATATAGAGGAAGTAGATGAAGAAAGAAGTTTGAAAGAATCTGTAAAGGATATTACCTCTTCTTCGACGTGCCTCTTCTAAACCTCCTCTTAGGGCACTAAGGATGGTATTTGAAGAATTCCAAGACCTCTATTATTTATCTAGGGAAGTTGATAAGATAAATGGTCAGGGTCTGGCCATGTT
The DNA here is from genome assembly GCA_963277665.1 of Viscum album. NCBI lineage: Eukaryota > Viridiplantae > Streptophyta > Magnoliopsida > Santalales > Viscaceae > Viscum > Viscum album. Next base: position 854,910,469 of record OY728155.1, on the reverse strand, counting down.
TGAAAACTCAAAATGGTGTGAATAGGAGAGGGTGGAGGTGCCCTTTTATAAGAGAGGAGAGGGGCACTTTAGGAAACTATCAAAAATAGTAATTATTAATAAAAGCAAACCCCACATAAAAACCTCCAAAATGAATCAAAATTGAATATGAGAAAAGAAAAGGTGGTAATATCATCAACCAATAAAATTTATACATGTTTTTAATTTATTTTAAACCTTATCATTTTGATTTATCCTTATTTAATCTATTTGAATTTATTTGTTGTAATAATATTATATATTTTTAATTGTTATAAATACTTAATTGTGTGTTTTTAATTTTCCATAATTAGGTAAATTATGACATTTAAGACCATATAATTTTTAGTTTTTAATTTTTAAATATTTTTGGGATTTTCAAAAAATTTAATAATATGTTATTTTTATAAAATACCAATAGAGTCAATTTTTGACACTATTCAATTATTTGAATTTAAATAAAATTCAAACAGAAGATATGTTCAAACAAAAATATTTAATAGATTCCTAACAAGTTATATTTATTTATAAAATTCGTGGAGAACAATAATTAGTTCATATAATATATATTTTAATATTATTAAAACCATTTATTTGATATTTTTCTTAATCAAATAATTACTACAACATTTTTGTATAATTATTTAATATAATTATTTGTTTCATAAATATTAAATATAAAATACTATGACTAATATAAATATAATATATTTCATATGATCCCTTTTAGTCAAATTTAACTCTTAAAAATCCAACTTTTAAAATGTTATATTTATTAAATTATGAAGATGACAACTTTGACAACATTTTATATAAAATAATACAAATGTCATAATCTCTTTTATATGGATCCAAATGGTCCACAAGTAGAACCTTGGATGATTATTGGTTATATAGACTAGACCAATAAGGTTTTCTCAAGTGTTTGGTCATTTTGAGGGGTATTATTATTTTAATAAAAACTATATTAATGATTTTTCACTAAAAAAATAATTAAGGTAATTATATATTTCTTAAAAATTACAAATAAATTACCATGATAAAGAAAACAAATTTTTATTTCAAATGAGTATTTATAATAAAATTTATATTCTGTATAACCTTATATTAAAAATAATTTAATTATTTAAAGTTTGAGTGAGACGTATTTCAATTTTCTTTAAATAAAATAAATTAAATGTCTCAATCTCATCCAAGTGGATTCTAGTAGATACCATCTCGACCCAAGTATGTTTTGGGAAGAAATATAATCATCCAATTATATTATGACATATTTTAGGGTAATTATATAATATTATTTTTACCCTTAATTACCTGATTTACCTTTAACTGTGGTAAATAAATTTTACCATAGTTACTATTCGTAATGCCTAAAAATAAAAGTTATCCATTTAGAAAATTTGAACCTACTGATTCCAAATATGGAATCCATTTTTACAAATTCAAAACACATAAGATTATGTAATTAATTTAAAATTAATCCCGTTATCAAAAAATAGGTTTTTTTGTAAAACATTGCAAACGATTGAAATGTTTTTACCTATGAATTCAATGTAAAATTAATGATAATGACATACATTATATTAAATGGTGAAAATATATTTTATTTATACATTAAAAACATTAAATATTATAATTTAACCGTATAAATTATCTTGATGAAAAAAGTTTTTTTAAGTAAAATTTTGCGTATTTTTACTATTCATTAAAATATGAAAGTTATCATAAAAATATGAAAAATTTATCCAGAGTAAATTTTTATATCATGATTCAAAATAATTAGTTTATTTTGTCAAATTGAACTTATAAACTTCTCAAAAATTAGATTTTAAATGGGTGTGCCATCAAAAGGGTACAAAAACGCATTTTTTGAAAAATACTTATTTTACCCGAAAATTTTATTTTGTTCTCATACCATGTTCTAGAATATGTGTAGGATGAATGATAATGTTATAAATTTCAAAATGTGGTTAATAATATTCATAATGGATAGTTCATAATAATATCATAACAATATATCATTGTTTAGTGAAAATCGGTATTGCGTACAACACATGCTATTGAGGGTGGTCGCTCTTGCGTGCAACACAAGCCAAGAATAGTGTTGTGTATACTAAAAGATAATACGGTGTTGCGTATAGCTCAAGATAATCTTGGTGAAGCATACAACACAAGACATCAAAGAAATTAAAAATAATATTTCTCATAAAATCTTTTGGAGTTACAAACATTGTTCATAAATTTTTTGGTTGTTCACTCTCCATATTTCCACTCATTTGGAAACTATATGAATGAGTTATGATTTTTTTCATTGGAGGATTCTTGTTTTGAAGAATGTTATATAAAGCTTCTCCACAGGTATAACATCAAATCACACATTTAATGACATAAAAACTCCCTAAAATTCTTTATAGAGGCTCTACTATGTGTCCTAGTTCTACCCCTAGTGGAATCACTTTCATTGAAGGTGTGTAAGATGAAATGTAGTTTCATTACAGTGGATGGGTCCACACTGTCTACCATGAAAAATATTCAACATTATTGAATTTTTATGACCTTGAGATGACTGATTCAACCCCTATTCTAGCATAAAAATATGATGGAAATAAAATAAGGATTCTAAAAAAATAACAACACAAATTGTAATTATTGTTTTCATGAAATTACAAAAATACCCTTGACATAAAAATCTATAAAAATCCAGAATTAAGCACTTTTCACAATTTACCTCATTTTCATTCTATAATCCAAATTGCCCATTATTTTAATAAAGCTTTAAAATACATGGGTTTTATCATTTAAAACTCTCAAAATTTCATTATTATTGATTTTAAAATATGCACATAAATTTGTTTTTTCAATCACTTATGAACCATGAATGGTTATCACACTTGGTTTCCAAACTATGCACTAGATGTTCAAAATCCAACTGTCTCAAGATTCATGTCTTCTCTTGGGATTTCACATGGTTTAGTAAAACCATTCTCTTCCCATGAACCTTACCATTATTCCCTTTCTTGTTATGAATGGTTTAAGTTTGGTGTTTCATTTTTTTCTGAAACCATGCACCAACTATTTAGCTTTAAAGAATCCCGGAAACACTCCAAAAGTTCTATGAAATTTTCAAATTTCACCCATAAACATCACATAAATAAAAGGAATAAATAAGGTGTTAATTAATTGAAACATTGGATGCTAAATTCTCCCCACAATTTTTCATTCATTCCCCACAAAGTAGAAAACCATAATCTTGTAGAAATAGCTCTGGGCATTTAAATTTCATTTACTTCTCTTATATAAAAGTCTCTCCATGAATCTAAATATGATTCCACAAAACCCACATGAGAATGATGTTTTTTCCATGGAATACATTATATTTCATGACTAAAATATACAATGGGATATTTACTAACAAACAATCAAGATCAATTTCAACCTGATTCCATTTAATAAAATAGTTAAAATCAGGATGATAAATTTTCAATTGAGATACTTAGAACAAATTATGAATCACAGTTAACCGTGTTGAAAATACCAACTGATGTTCCACCTCACCAACTCATTCTAATATCTCAAAAGGACCAATGTATCCAGGATAAAAAATAGCCTGTTTCCCAATATGATGATGTCCAGGCCTTAGAGAGGTCCCCAAGAACACATGATCACTCACCATGAACACAAATGGATATCGAAGATGATCAACATGTGATTTCTGACAACTCTGAGCCTTCCCCATTCATTTTCTGATCATCTGAATCCTCCCCATAGTTTCTTGGACACTATTCGGCCCAATATGTTATGTATTACTTGTTTCCACCCATCAAAGTAGAGAAATAAAAGGAATCTCATACTGTTATTCAAGCAAAGCCATTGGAATTGAGGATTGATAACTATTGTTATAGGAGTATTCCACTACAGACAAGTGTTCTTCCCAAGAGCCACACAAATCCATTACATAGTCCTGTAACATGTATTACATCATTTTTATCATCCTTTTAGATTTACCATTTTTCTGAGGGTGATACAACACAATCATTATCAATTGAGTTCCAATGGAATTTTTTATGGATTTCCAGAAATGAGATGTAAACATAGGATCTATTTCTAACATGATCAAAACCGGTTTAGCATTCCTTTTAACTACCTCCCTTATATATATTATCAACACATTATCCATCATATGAGATTAATGAAAATGGATAAAATGAGCTGACTTGGGGAGAAAATCCACTATCACTTATATGGAATTATGTTTATGAACTATTCTCGATAGACATGTTACAAAATCAATCGTTATCTTCTCCAATTTCCACCTAGGGATAGGTAAATATGACAATATACTTTTTAGTCACTGATTCTCTTCCTTAACTTACTGCCAAGTAATGCATATCAAAAAAACTCATTCAATTTATTTTTCATATTGTTCCACATGAACTCTTCATAAATTCCGTATAAATCTTATGTATTCTATGATAAATATTCCATCATGAATTGTTTTAAGCATGAAAAAGTTTCTCCTGACAAGCAATAAGTATAACCATCTCATTTAAGAACCAAAAAATGAAGTCTCTTCTAGCTTCAAACCCTCAATGGTCTCCCCACCATTGATTTTTAAACATATCTGCACACATTCTAAATCAAACATTTGTGCCTCTCTAGACAGATTTACTAAATCAGGAACCAAATAAACTAGAAAGAATACTATAACCTAACCTCAGTCATCATATTACATGTTCTTATTTTCAATCACTGAAATCAAATTCCATTGATATGAGGCCTATTTTTCTATATATCTATATAAATTTCTTATTAATGTATCTTCCACCAAATTTCCTTTACCCTATTTATATAAAAATTAAATGAAAAACATTTAGAGATACTCCATACATTATCTTTTTATAAGGTTCAAATGTCATTGTGAGAAAATATTCTTCAAAATTTTATGACTTATAAACATAGTAAATTTCACATCCAAGAGATAATGATGCCATGTCTTAAAAGCATGGACTAAAAATTATAAATTTAAATATGTTGATGGGTATTTATTCGCATGAACTTGAAACATCCTTGATCTATAAGAAAAAATATGATATCCATACATGATAACACATCCCAACCCAAATCCCAAACAATCACAATACACCATGTACCCTTGTCTAGATTCTAGAAAAAACAAGAACTTTTAGGAGGTTTTGTGAACCATTAGCTATTGAAGACACTTTTAACATTACTTGTCTCATTGGAATAGAACATTCTTATTTTTCAAAGTTGTTATAGGAAAATATAGTCATGAAATATCACAAAAAACATGTCAATAATAGCCATAAAATATGCGAAAACTATGTATCTTAAAAACATTTTTCATCTATTTCCAAGATATTAGAGCCTCTCTCATTACTAGATCCACATAAAATCCTTTTTTGAGATTACAAGGCTAAGAAATAATACCTATTGTATCAAAAATTACACATAGATAGTTTGTCATAGAGTTGATGATCCCCCAATATTCCCAGCACTATTTCCATGTGTTTCTCTAGATCATCCCATGTCCATGAACACACTAATATTTCATCCACAAACACCACCACAAAAGGATCCAAATATCACAAAAATATTAGTTTCATAAATTCCATAAAGACTGATGGTGCATTTTTTTTACTAGAAGGGGTTACCAGATATTCATAATGGCCATATCTTCTTCTTAAATATGTCTCTGTAATTCCCACCTTTCGCATGCCCAATTAGTGATATCCTGACCATAAGACAATTTTGGAAAACCACTGAGATCCCCTCAAATTATCAAACATATCATATATGAATGGATGTTGATATAGATTCAATATCATAACATGGTTAGGCTTACGATAATCCATATGAAACTTTAGATATCCATCCACCTCTTTGGAAAAGAAAACTAATGCTTCCCATGGAGATATACTAGGATGCAAGAATCCTTTTTTACAGCTCATCCAACTCAACTTTTAGATTACATAATTCTATTTTATCCATTATATATGATGAAAGGGAAATAATAATTTTTCTTATAAGGAGAACAATCATTAACTCAACTTCCCTGGTAGGTGGTAACCATGATTAAGTTTCAAGAAATACTTTAGGAAACTGATTCACCGCTACTAGAAACCTATCATTCTCAATTTCATCCATAGATGAAAAAGAAAATTCTAACAACTAGATTGAGATAGTTCTAGCTGTTGGTCCAAAAAATCCCGTTGTATCGGTCTTTACATTATTGTATCCTTAAAAGATATGTCGGATTCCATATTCAATTGTAAAACTAACTCTTCTAGTAGTACAGTCGATGTAAGCCTTAAAAATTTTCAAAAAAATTCATACCCATGATTTTATCAAAGACATATATCTCATGTACCATGACATAGAATATCAAATCAACTAGATCAATTGTTATAGAACATGTTTTACACTCAAAGGCTCGCCATTCTCTTTAACCCATAAGAGTATGAATTTTTATCACAAAAGGAATCATACCTAGTTTTAAACTCAACAAATCAACAAAACAATAACAAATAAATGAATTCAATGAACATATGTCAAATATCACTTTCATAAGGAGATATCATCTAACCATTGTGTGGGAAAAATCTCAAGTTAGACCTTTTTTTGGTGAAAATGTGGAATTAAAACAAAAATCCATCCAAGATCCCAGATTTTAGTATCCAGTTTTCTTACCACGCATGGTTAAGTCACAAGGTTAGAAAAACCACACACTAATCGTGCACAAAGCATTGTCTCAAAGATGAACCTCACATGGATGGCTTTCACGATTTCCAAACTATTATCAAGCCATGCCAATTCCCACTGTCTCCAGCTACACATTTTGTCTTAGGAGTCCTCATGGGATGGGAATACTGTGAACCACCTGTGTGCCTTCCCATTAACCCCTTTCTTAGGGCTCACGTTTTTCTATATATGTATCATGTTTTTCCTAAACTGTGAACAAATAATATAACTATATAAAAATCCCAAAAAACACTCCAAATGTTCTCCAAAACTCTCTCAAACAACATCCATAAACATTATATACATAAAAATAATAAATAAAAGCTACATACTTGAGACTGGGGGTGCTAAAACATGGGTCTAATAAATATAGTGATGATGGAGTTTTCTCATGGTTGCTGATTTTTTTGCACTTCCACGCATAACCTGTAGAAAGTTCATACAAAACATGTGATGCCATTCCACCACCACCGACTCAATCCCATAATTTTTATATTAACACCATGGACATATGTTCATATATTGGGTGATGAGGCTTTTAAAATCATCAATATCAGTATAAATAAAAGTCTACACACATATGAAATACACACATAGGAGGGAAGATGCGATAACAAACATATTAGACTAGAAAGCCACAAAATTGCAGGGGTCTTCTACCAGGTAAACCACGGAAATGACATAAGGGATTACGAGGAAAATATATATGCTTCATAGGATCACACATTTGATCACCTAAAGGATATATGGTGCTCTATTCAGATTTTGGAAAAGATTTTATGCATGTCGACTTGGTCTTGTGAAATCTCAATAGGCTAATTGTTGAAAAACATTGAGGCGTATATGTAATAACGAATGAAATACATAGAATACTTATGAGATAATGGATACAATGATTTTCAAGTGAATCCACCGGCACCTCTATATGACTTATCTTGATCATGAATCAACACTCATACATGTAAGCTAAGTAACACGATGTCCTCCAAACATGTTATCCAAGTCACATGAAGTCCTTCAAATGTTTCCCTCATGTCACAGAAATTCCTCCATACTTGGCATCCAATCCATGTGGTGTTCTATAAAAAATCTAGTTATATCATTTGGAATCCCATGGACTTTTTATCCTTTATAAGATTCCACCAAATGATGTTTCTACATTAGTCATATGATGGGTCCCCATAGAAGTCACTTGAATCATGTGGAATCCCTTTCACACGTCTTCTTCAGTTATGAAAAGCACCATAGAAATGCCAGACGTTTCATGATAGAATCCCTGGAAAAGTTATCTAGATAATGTTTCATTTACCATAGGACATCTCCAGACATATATAAACATGTCCAGAAGAAAACTTGGACATTACCAGAATACATCCTAGACATATTCGGGGACTTAGGTAGACAATTCAAGAAAAAAAACATATTTTGGTGGACACACATGGAAAACATCATATATTACTATGAGGAATCTGATTCGAATACATACAAGATATGTAGGACACATTTCTATAGTCCAGGCACCAAATGGGAAACCACCATTATATATGTCCTTCCATATCTCAGAATGTCAAACACAAGGGACCAAATATATCCTATGGGTTTATAATTAATACTCCTTCATAATTTTTTTGAGAATTTAATTAAACTATGATGACTTTGGTTCCTGTCGAAAAATGTTTTTTCAAATGTATTCTTCTGGTATGAGAATCATATTAAAAACACAAGTAGGTTTTCTAGAGCACATAAGTCTCATATCCATATGCATTGAGTATGATCACTTTCTATCCCTTATTTCACACACTAGTCATGAATAATGTGGGCTAAGGTATTTTAAAAAATCATATCCATCACATAATAAATTTCATTTATCTAAATAAAACTCTATGTGTAATCCCAATTCAGTGATGAGATAAGATTTACATCATATAAGGGTAGATGCCTTTGGGTAAGTACTGAAATTATTCAGATTTCAGTAATCCCTAGGTAAATAACCTTGAATGGGAATTAATTACTTGTCGCATATGATCAAAGGTTTGAGGTAAAATATATCTATTATTACACTAATTCATTCTCTTAGAATGATATGCCTGATTCCTTACACAGGATCAATCATTATACCTAGCGCCTAAGTTCCCACATATATGTCCTTCCCGTATGATGTTAAAGTACACCGAATGAACTTAAATGAACTAAATGGGACTTGATTACTATCATAAAAAGGATATGTAGGAAACCATATGAAGGATCAATCTTATATCTAAGACAACAATCACCTCCATGGATGGAAGTAATAAATAGATCTCATATTCATATGAATGAATATATAAAAATGAAACCACTCCTATTAATTATAGGGGAACAGATAGAAAATAATAGATACATAAATATGGACTAATTAATATAACCCATTATATATAAATAACTGTTAAACAAATGTTAATATTATTACGGTAAGAAGTCTTGTATCATGACACGGAAGAGATTCAAAAACATATTTGAAATATATAATATAATCATGGAATATATAATAATTGCATCTAAAAGGGTTGGGATGTTCTTGGCCTCCCATACTCTTGAATAATGTGGGTTCCAAAGAGATGTTGGGTTAGAAACTCTAGATGACCATCTCCCTTAGGAAATATAGCCTATACCATATTGACGATATGTAACTCAATGGGAATTTCTATTTGAGATGAAAATGGTAAACCAAATTTGAATGATTGTATAACCATAGTTAAACCCCTCAATATCAATTTATAGAGATAATATCCTTCCATATGAATTAATAATGGAGAAAATAGCATGAAATAATGTAATGAAAAAAATAATTGAATCATTAATAAAATTGGGAATCATGTCTTCTAAACCCCGAGGGCACCATCCACAACTTTTGAAGGAAAACATGTATGAAAAATGTTATATAACTACATTTAAAAGGCATCATTATGGTTATAAAATATATTTAATACACTTATTCAACACTTATAAACTTACAATTAATTCAATGATATAATTACAAATCACATATCACAATTAAAACCCCATTAGAAATCAAATTTAATAATTTTAAATTATTTATATAATCTTTTCAATATTTTAAATAATTTATAGACATTAGTTTAATCTTTTGTTCAAAAATAAAATTAATTTTAAGAACTAAAGTAAATAAATATTTCATTCATTCTATTATATAAATTCTATGACTCCTTATCTAAAAAATAATTGATTTCAATAATTATTATATATTTTTTTATGAAAAAATTTCATAACTCATGTGATACTTGTCAACCATATTATCAATCATCAATATGATGTGTTTTTATGAAAATTGTGGTATTCATATTTTTTTCAAATTGTTTTGATAGTGTTCTATGGGAAAAATAACATAATAAATCTATTTCTGCATTAATCATGCATAATTATTATTTATCGGAAAAATATTTGGGAACATAGATCTCACTTATTATATTTATTTTCAATATCCAATGAAATTAAACAATTTTAACATTGTTGAAATTTATTTTAAATGAATAATATGTTCAATGGATTACATAATACGAAACCCCATGTTTAAGATATTTGTTATTTTGAATAAAACATTTATTATTTAATACAGTTTTTATAACATATGAGTTAAATTAACTCATATGAGTTATAATAACCAAATTATAAAAAGTGTATTAAATGGTTTTGAAGGTGGAAAATTCATTTATTATCAATAATAATAATATATAAAATCATTATTAAAATAATTTAATGCATTATAAATAGTTTTTTTTAATGTTTGTTTTTAATTTTTGTGTAATGAAATTAAAATTATTTTATTCGTTTAAAAAAATTAAATCAGTAAGATAATAAATTTTTTTGATTAATTAGTTCACCAATATATTTCGATGAATTCCTAGGGGTTTTCTAAAAAGTTTTATTTTTATGTTAATAGTGAAAATGTTTATTTTTTTAACAATCATTTCATTTCATTAAATAAATTAATTTAGATGTCCCATTATGTTTTGAATTTATCATAATTTAATAGAAATAACCTATAACTATAAATAATATTTTTAATTACATTGGAATCATCATTATTGTTGAATTGTTTTTATGATTTCATATTTTTTCTTGAAGTCAAATTCAAATAATATTTTTGTATGTGGAGTGGTTAATTATGTCAATAAATTATATTATTATCTATGGAATTTTTTTAATGAAATTTATATATTGAAATTTCAATTATATATTTTAAAATTTATTTTTGTTTTTTACCATGCATGATATTTTTTTATATTCATCTTTATGAGTAAAAATTCTTTTTCCTAAAAATATGTTTTTATTATGTTTTGAAGATTTATATGAAATCAAATTATACAAATTATGAAAATTTACTATGATAAAATTATTTCCACTCCATTAATTTGTATAATTAATATAATTTAAAATGGTTAAAAAATAGTTGGTTATAATAAATAGTAATAAATAGTAAAAACATTCCTCTATTGTTAAGGTTAAATCAATTTTACCTAAGATGAAATAAGATATAAGGGTACAAATTCCATATAAATAATTCAGATTATTATTGGTTGGGGGTATTTCAATCTTATAATACCTTACATACATTTGATTAGGAATTTTTTATTTTTCAACATAAAGGTGACCCTATATTATTGGAATGAATTATGTTATTCCATGTGTTCCCAACACCTCTCTTATAAAAGGAAACCAATAAACCCCCATTATTCTCAGAGTTTGTGAATTATGTAATGTTAAATAAATTCTACCAAACCATCCTAGATTTATTCCCTTTTTCCTTTATCCACAATTCAATTATTTATTCAAATAATTCAAGGATTATTCTTTATCCTTAAGGTGAACTCAAAAAGAACTGGTATAAATCCTAACCATGTTCATTAAAATTTACTTTTTGCTTAATCATTATATAGTACAGTTGAACAAATCTGTAAATATTTAAAATTACATCATAAAAAATAAGATATATTATTATGATGTTATAAAAACTATTTGTTGACTCTTCTTTATCAAAAGGTAAATAAAAGTATTTATCATGTGTCTGTGTGGGTTTTCACATCACTATGGTGATATAGTTATTTTTTCCATAAAAATATATCATTTTTTTAATATGATGTATTTAGAACATAAATATGGGGTTTAGGACATAATTATCCATATATAATTATTATATCCTATCAAAACTCTTATAATCTCATCCATTGGATAATGATAATATTGAATATGCCTACGTGTGGCCAGCCTCCTCCAAGAATATATGTGGTTCATTTTTAATTTATTATTTTCATGTATATAAATAATTAAATTATATTTATGATATATTAATAACTTTTTAATGTTTAATTATTATAAAACTTTATTAGGCTCAATCCGTCGAAAAGTTAAAAAATCACTTGGGTGTATGTACAGACTAATATGTCTATAGAGTGTTGCAATTAATTTTTCAAAACATATTTTTATGAATTGTTAAAAAAATATTATATTATAAAAAATTATGATACATATAACCTAGTTGACATTCTATAGTATATTTAACCCTGATCAATGTGCAAGTACCTCAAATACCAAACTGAAATACAAATGAAAGGAAATTTATTTGGTAAAAACTAGGATTATGATAATGAATATCAAATAAAATTGTGTTTTATTTTTATTATATAATCATATATGAATTTATAAGTTCTTAAAATGTTTATATATATATAAAAATATGATTTCAATTTTTTTGATAAATTATTTTATTGTGTTTTCGAATCAAGTCATACGTAAGGTAAGGGTATCTTTGACTCATTTTTAAATTCCTAAGACATATTTTATTTTTGACACCATCAATAATTTTAACTGGTTTTTATAATTAACAACGAATATATTGTGAAATATTTATTAAGTTATTTTTTTGAGTTCATGATCCATATACTTATAATTATTTACATGTACTTGTATTCAAATGATACCAATGTTGTATATGTTCTTCGTTTAAATTTAATTTTATTAAGAGGTTTTTTTATTATTCAACCATTTATGTTTATGAGGTGTATATATTTTCCAATTTGAATTACTAATACTTTATCAATTTTATTTTATGGTTCTAAATATTACAAATCAACCTATGTTATCAAAGTGGTTTTGTTTTGAACATTACCAATCTGGTTAGAGTTTTCATTCTAAAATTATTTTAATTTGGAATTTTGATGTTTTATACCACTCTCATTTTTTGGAGGTGTATCCCCTAACCATTTTTTATATTATATCATGAATAAATTTTAGTAAATGATATATTGTGATAAATTTTATTTGTTTCAGTCATGGTAAAAATGATTCAAAAGTCTCAAAAGTGGTAAGGGGTTTTCTTTACAATATCATTTTACAAGGATTTTTTATTATTAAATTTAATATGTTTCAATTATATGACTGATCCCAAAAAAAATATTATTTATTTCATTATCATTTATTCATTAGTATAAATTAAAATCATTTAATTCATTTTCCTCTCCCTATGTATTCAAAATTATGTTAAATGTTTTTCTTTGAAAACAAACATTGATTTTATTTTTAGCTTGTAATATTTTTCTTTTAGGACCAAATTATCACTAAAGTGTTTCCAAAAATGTTTTTAATATTCTATGATGATATGATCCCCTAAATTTTACTATTATTTTAGATTATATTAATTGTTTAAATAAATATTATTTTTTATTTCTAATTATTTAATTTTTAAATTTTATAAAACATTTGAAAGGAATCATTACTTTATCATTCAATGCATGACCAACATTTCCCACCCTTATTAATAAAAAATGATTTGATGAATACAATAAAATTTTCAATGTTTATGATAAAAGAATATTATTTCTTAAATATTTTGTATTTTTTATAATTTAGAATAATTTATTTCAAAATTAATAGGGTGTTTTTCTCACATAAATTTTCAAGGATCTTTAAATGGTATTTAAATAAATAATAAAAATCTTATATATTATGTATGATTTATAGAAGATGTGATCTAAAGATATCATATTTATTAAATATTTATATGATTATTTACTATGATGATGAATTATTGATGACAATGATTTTATGTTCCATTTATTTCTTCGAAAAACTATAATTGTTTTCTCAATCTTTTGGCTTAAATAGTTATTTATTTTGATTCTGTGATGTGTGGATCTATTATAACAACACAATTAATTATGTTATGATCTCAAGCATACATAGTAGGATATCCAATTCTAAAAATATAGTATAGGTGTTGTTATCTAAAGGATAATAAAGCTTCACATGAGGTTATTTAAATCCCAAAAATAGGTAAATAAGTGGTCAACACAAGATTAACATGTAATAAATGTCTTCGTGGGTAGCCTTGACATATGATTTATATGTTTATGTTTATTCCAATAATTATTACACATCATTATAAAATGTTCTTAATCCAAATTTATGCTTTCATGCCTCACGTTCTATGATTCTAGTATGATTCAAGCCATGTGATATTCCAAGATATATTCCATGATGAATTATAATGATATATGAATTATTGGGTCAGTATAAAAAAATTTATGATTATATTTTTATACCCTTATTCCCATTTTATTCATAAATATTATTATTTATTGAAACCCTTATTTTTAACAATTACCATGAATTAGGTCTCAAAAATTGTCTGTTTTAATTTTACAAGATATGAAAAATTATTATTTAGTATGTAATTAGTATGAGGGGTTATATATGTGAAAAGCATAGTGGGATATTTTTCTAATATTTTATATACTGTATATTTATGTATCATCATTTCTAATTCATGAATCCTTTATTGTTTTGTTATGGTCCAAATGATTTGTAATTAATATTCTTTTAATAAGTTGTAAAATTTATATATGAAATGTTTGGTTTTCCTCAGTTTCTATTAGATAAAGGTTAAATTATTTTTAGTAGCTAATATAAAAAGTCATTACTAAAACCCCTTAGGACAAGACAAATAATTGGATGACATCATATGTTATGGAATGTAAAGGTTTGTAGTTTAATTAATAAATATATCAATATTTGTACCCATGATTGTTGAGTTAGTAGTAGAATATATTCACTTATGAGTAGAAACTCTAAATGTGGAATATTGGTTATTAAATAAATCATCACATTTTCATGCAGAGTATGCCTAAGCTGACACACATGGAAAAAAGATATCTATATTTATGTTTGTGATAATTTACATTTTCTGAAAAAATTACCTTATTCATATGAATATAAAATGGGCCTCTGGGCGATGTCGACTCTTCTCGCACTCACCCTAGGTTTTCCTCTGCTGTGATTCTGAGGGGGGAGGATGAGACGGTGGGTTCTCCCTCATCTCCCTTACATATTATTTCCTCCTCCCTCCTTTCCCCTCTCCTATGTCTCTCTTTTAGGATGGATCTTGCTCAACAGTTTTTGAAGATGTTCTACTTGTTATTTTTTCCATGGATTCTTCAATGGAACCATCGCATTTGTTTTTTGCGGGAGACCCTGGACATTCTAACGTGCTCTATCTTCAAGTTCCTTCTCCCCTCTCCAGGTCCGATTTAGAGTGGGGATTCAAAGGTGGTTTTGGGATTTTTGGTTATTCGGTCGATGGTTTCTCCAGGCACTCTCACGAAGGTTGTTCTTTTTTGGCTTTTGGATTCTGTTTCATCATCACCTGAAACCCTCCGATGCTCAAATACATACTCTAGATTGAGTCTCCTATGATTCTTTTAGATTTGGACCATGAGTGGTGGTATTATAAGAGACTTTGGGATGTGGGACTTTGAGGTCAATGATGTTATTGGAGATATTAGTTTCGTTTCTCCTTTGATTCTCTAGTTCTATCCCTCTATGACGTTGGTGATTTTGGAATCGTTTTCACCATTCAAGATGTTTTTATGTCGTGTTTTATCAGAGGTGAAGGTTTTTTGTTTCAATAGGATTTTGTTCTATTCTCGTGGTTATACATTCGATGATGAAGGTTTGTTTCATTTGCCTTCGAAATCTCATGTTCTGATTGTAGTGAAGTTTGTTTCTAGTGTGTTTTGGTTACTCCAATCATTGGTGCTGGTAGTTTGGGTGGTGTTGATGTCGACAAGGATAGTGGGTGATAATGGAGGATATTAGTGATGTGTCTTTGGCTGATGGGGTGACGTTTGGATCGAGTCCTCCTTGTGTTTGATGTTGTTTTTGAATTTCAAATTTCATTTAATAATCATGTAACATTCTATTCCTAAGTGATGTATGTGGTTCCCGCTTATCCTTAAAGTGTCCA
This sequence comes from Viscum album, assembly GCA_963277665.1. Classification (NCBI taxonomy): domain Eukaryota; kingdom Viridiplantae; phylum Streptophyta; class Magnoliopsida; order Santalales; family Viscaceae; genus Viscum; species Viscum album. The sequence continues at coordinate 854,894,394 of OY728155.1, read as the reverse complement.
TCATGTAAAAAAATTGTTGAAAATTCACATTTTATTTAATACCCATTAAGAAGGGTCTAAATAGAATATTCTCATGGGGAAACTAGGTTAAACCTATGGTATCATATATTGAATAGAATGTTTCATTATTTATACATCCAATAATTAATTTCTCATGATTATATAGTTTCACCATAATTTTTTCAATCTATATCATTTGTTTTATTGAAAACTTAAACCTAGTGGGGGAAAAATAAATGTTTGGTTAACTAAACATTTCTTAAAGGAATATGAAAATATTTTATGTTTTCAAATGAAGGTCATATTTAAAGTACTTATTGGGGGAAAAAAGAAATGTTTGGTTAACTAAATTTAGGGGAATAATGGTTTTTATATGGTATCATTGGCAGTTGGATACTTTAAATGTAAAATGTATGTGCCTGAATGGCCTGAAGGCCTTCATTTTTATTGATTTTTTGATAACCCCACTTTCAATGGATTTTATCATTGATGATAAAGAAACTTTGAATGACATGTTAAAAATTCAAATTTTTTTCATAGTATAAATTATGGTAGATATATAAAACATGATTAAATTCAAAATTGACGAGTTTTATGAACTATTTCATATTACATATTATTGATGAATTATATTATGGAATAAAGTAAAAAATTCTGGTTAATGATTTATAAATGATATAGAATTATTCATGTAATTATGTAATGGGATTTTATAATCTTGTTATATATGTGTGTTATCAATGATATTATACCCAAAAGAATCCAAAATTATACAATGTGTTTTCTATATTAGTTCAGAATTCATTATTTTCAAGCATATTTCAAATTTTACAAATAGTCAAAAAAGTATATTTAGTAGTATGATGGTTTTTTTGAATTATGCATGACTGTGTTATAAATAAACCTTAATATGAGGCCAATGTTGATATAATAAAATATTGTTATTAAAAAGAGTTATTCATATTGAAAACGTAAATAAGAATTTATTACTGAACATGAAAGGGATTAGAGATTTGATGAAATATATATTTATGTTATCTTTGTGGATGTTTCATACAAGTTTGGTTTTAGGGAATATATTCCACATTCATTGTATTTATTTGAGGAATAAGGATAGAGTAAATGTTCAGATGTTTATATGCTTTTCTTAGTTTTTATAGTTAGAATATATGATCAAGGTATTAATGATATTTTTTGTGATATTTAGAGAAGTTTATGTTTTTTGATGATTAAAGTTATGATGGGATTGATTTTTTTAACTTTTATGAATTTTTGGATTTGGAATATTGGTTAATAATGCTTAGTGAATTTTTTTAAATAAGCTACTTGTGGATGAAATGAAGTATATATTTTTTAATTAGTTATCATATAACACTGATAAAATTTTAAATTATATTTTATTCATGTCTATTATCATAAAATCTATTATTAATTTTTGGATTCCATAATTTAACAGTAGAAAAATAAATATTATTCCATTTTTTAAAATTTCTTATAATCTATTATAAGAATGTATTTGTGATTCATTAATGAATAATTTAAATGTTTTTATCATTATAATATGGTTTAAAGGTGTAAAATATTTGAAACATGAATCTAAAGAATGAAAATACATTTATTTTCCTTGATACCATTTTAAATAAATAATTAACTATCAAAAAAAGAGAATAAAATTAAAATGATTTATTTTTTAAAGTTATATTAAAATAAATAATGGTAGTTTTCACCTCTATTGAATTTATTGTTTTCTTTCATTTACAATTTCTTTGTAGTATTCCATGACCTTTTTATGAATATTATTACATTATTTTTTACTTATATATAAATATCCTTTAATAGAAAAAAGGATAAAAAATGAAAAATATATTTGGATGACTATGTATGAAAAACATCAAAATCAAAATAATGAATCATTATATAAATATGTAAAACATTTTCTTGAATCCATTTGACATTCTAAAACTATATGGGATAAACTACAGAATATATTGATAAATGGGGTGAGATAAAAATCTAATTAAGGGTATAAAAATGATATGGAAAATAAGATCTCAATCAAAAATAGTTTAGGATATAATAAACAAGTCCACACAGAAGCTAAGTATTTATTAAAATAACAGAAAAAGTGAAGGGGATATAGATAGGGTCAATCAAAGGTAATTTCCCTCATCCACCAAGAAAAGCGTTACAGGTCATAACAGGACATGTCATATCCATAATTATAATCATTAGTAGTTTCCCAATTATATTGGGAATTACCCTAGTTAAAGATCATATGAATATCAATATTGACCATACCCAACAAATTATAGGATCGGGTAGACACAGTCCGAGGTGTTCAATAATAGTCCTTCCTTGGACTTCTCTTTGAAGGAATAGGGTTGAAGCCCTCACTATCAGCTATCTTCTCTAGGTAAATTGACATAGGTAGAATATTTTATTATTTCACCATATATAAAAGTATAATTAAATAATGATCTTTTTAAATTATCATTTTTTGTTTTAAAACCAACAATGAAATATGTTTATGAAAAATGAACTATGTTACAATCATGGAGAATGTATGTCATATCTACTAATGAGTTACATTACGATTTTTAAGTGATGATGGTAGAAAGAACATAAGAGTAATTATTTCATTCTAGAATTACAATTTTTTCATAAGTATCATATTATTTATTTTATACAAATATAAATAAAATTCATGTGATGCGGTAGTGAAAAATGATTCACATCTCTTGGTGAATGTGGTAATCAACATGTATGAACAAACGATGTTATCATCCTTCAATGGTTGTAATGGTATGAAATTATTTAATATATTTCTTTTAAAATATGATAAATATATCTTTAATATAATATATGTATATTAAATCATTCATTATGTATATATATGTGTGTGTGTGTGTGTGTGATTACGGAAAATGAATTACATCATTTCGAGAAGAGGCAGCCACAATAAAAACGATTGATGGTTTTATTTCCCATAGGATGGAATAATATATGAATGTTTGTTATAAAATATACATAATGAAAACTAATTATATAGGATATAATTATGAAATTAGGTCATAATGGTTGAATAATATTTGACGAAATTTGATGAAAAAATAAACAAAAACACGTTGTCAATAATGATACATCTTCTTAGGAAAACCTCATTAGGTTTACACCAAAATTATTTATATGTGGGTTTTCTAATCCTCATAAGGCATAAATGAAATGTAAAGGGATGTATGGAAGGTTTTATTATTGGTATTGGATGATCCGAATTGATTTTTTTTTTGATTTTAGAAAAGTGGATAGGTGGTTCCAATTTATAATTGAGGGGATGGGCAGTTATGGAATTTATAGAAATAATAAAGTAATACAAATTATGATTCATGGTTAAAATTCATTAAAACTAATAGATGTTTAATATGGGATGACTATGGCTCGTAATAATTTCGAAAAAATGAACATGATTAGGTGATATTTTAATCCTTATATTTTGGTTTATATCAATGTTATCCCTTTTTTATGTTTAGAATTGTAGTATAGTTTTTTAATATTTAGGGTTCATGATAGATAGTATAATACAAAAATATTCCCATAAATAGAACATGTTTTAAATTTCTAATTACATCAAAATCAATTATCTAAATATGCATTTTTAGGAATTTGAAACCAATTAATAAAATATTATTTTTTATTTTATAACATTAATGTCATTTTTGGAAATATAAATTTATATTGGCATTAAAAATAACCTATGAATAATGGATTAAGATTAAAATCCATTCAAAAATATAAATCATTTTATATTAATCTGAAAAATTCATGAAACACAATACCTCTCTCAAATTATATTACTTTCAAAATAAATAAAATCATTTATTTTATGTTCTAGTTAATTAAATAAATTTAGTATTGTTCACGAATTTAAGGTAATTATTTCATCACTAAAAAATAGAGAAAAATTATTGTGAAGAAAAAATATTTATCCTTTAAATTACTATTTATAATTGATCATAACCATTTACCCATACTAATTTTTTTTATAGATATTAAAATCATGAATGTGACATTTTTTCACTATCATTTACATAAATATTATAATTGAAAAAATCAAAGACATGTGGAACAAAGTGGAAATATATTCAAAATGAGTATTATGTTTTCTTAAATAAACTCATCCAATAGTGTAACATAACCGTTTTTGGGTTATTTTTTAGTCATTATCTTATTATTTTTAACCGTTATTACATGATATAACCTTATAATGGGGAAAATTATTTACTATAATCACTATTATTAATAAATATAAAAGGTCCCTAATTATAAAAATGGAATCCCCATCAATCCAAATATTTAATATCTTCATTAATATTCAACTCCCAAAAGTTTATGAATATTTTTTAAAATGTGACCCCTGAGACATTACAAAAAATTTGTTTTCCAAAAAAAATTCTTTTAAATTCCAAATATGATGGCATATTAAAATATGGTTTTTACAAAAAAACATATATAATTAATATCATTACACCTAAAATAAAATACCCCATAATTCCATGATTTTTTTAAAATTAAATGGCATTTTAACGAGACCAGGCTCTGAGACAACACATAATTTTGAGGCCTGTAGTGGTCTGAATGGATTTTAGAACAATATTTAAGGTCAATTAATATATCATTCATGTGAGTTTTTCAATATTTTGAAATGGTGCTCGAATCAACAATTTGAGGGCACCATTGAACTCAGAATGTTAGGTTTCACCTATAAAAGAATTAACATTGACCGGCGTAGGTCGACCAGAAAAAGTTTTTTTTTTCAGGATTTTTAAGAAAAATTTAAAAGAAAATAATGTGGAAGTTTTATTTTGTTTTTGAAGTTTAAAAAACCATTTCAGTGAAATGGAATGTATCGCAATGAAACCAAAACACTATTTCATTAATGACAAAGAATAAAGACTTTTTAATGCAGCGTAACTTGAAACACTGAATCACAATTCCCCACTGATTTGAATAACCAGGATCCAAGGATGGGTCGAATGATTCTGATGTTTTGATCATGGATCTTGAAGTAATTCATTAGCATACAAAAACGATGGCAAGATCAATGAATGGGATTGAACCAGATGTCATCTATTGATGATCGACGAATTCTGGTGGAATGAGGATCGATGTGGCAACACAATTCGAATCTATGCCTTCATGTGAACGAAATACCAGGTAGGGGATTTTTATTGAATTATTTATCTTTCAACCATTCTTGGTTTTTAAATGATAACTTTATATCATCCCATAAATAGGTTGACCTACAGTTTGATTGTTCTTGTAGAATAATTTTGCTTTCTATTCTTGATCCTTCTAATGGGAGCATATTAACATCATGAAGAACAATGGTGACGGGTGGTTCAAGGATCTATTTGTTTTATTTTCATTCCTCCCATGATTCATTTTCATCATGTTCTTTATGGTATGAAGAGAGTTTAGTAATTGCACAACCCATATTGGCGCAATGATGACGTACGTGCAACGATGATGACGATAGGCGGATTGAGGAGGTACGAGAGATGCTTCCAATCAAGCACTTCCTACCAGAAAGGATCACAGTGGCAATTTGAACCCTCGAAAATAAAGGACATGACCTAACAGTTCTATAACACACTCCGGATCGAGTAATGGACCATCAGAGCATGTCCAGTGGTCTACAGAAAAGGCTGTAGGTGCACCGGCGGCCGCACCGGCAGTAGTAATGTGTGAAATGCCATAGAGAGGGTGATGGAAGCAGTTACATGGATGCCACGCGAAGGAGTTGTGGCTGAATCCACAACATGACATAGAACATTGAAAAATCCAAAGGCCTTGCTGGATGAAATGGTCCACGTGAGCGGTCTAGTTGACATAGTTTGCGGCACGAGCTTGAACCGCTTGGTGCAGGACAAACATAAATATACCATGACCAGTTTGGTGGAGCCGACCTACTCAAAGGTGTGTCGAGATACTACTGACTGAATGCACCTGGCCAAGTGGTCCAGGCCCAGCCGGTCTAGGCTTGGACCATTGGGCCGGTTCGGGTCGGCCTTCTCAGGTCAGAACAGACCCGGACACACCAGCTACCATTTTTCTAAAATGCTCGTGAAATTTTAATGGAGCTTTTTTTCGATGATAATTATAGGGGGTAGGGACCCATTTGACGATACGATCCTTTTGAAATAATCTAAGTTATTTTTTCAAGAAGTTGGAGGAAATCCTATTGATTTGGAATGGTATTCCCTTCTTGAACAAGAAGGCAATGAACTGAGTCGGGGTAGTTCACTTGAAGATATGCTATGATAGTTACTCCCTTGAAAACATAGGTAACAAATAATCCACGTACCTATGCTTTTGAAGATATGGGAATCCTCACATCATGGGTGTTGGTTGGTTCCCTTTGGTCAGTTTCTTCTAGGGGTGTTACTCCCTTAAATGACTAGGGTACGGGATCCTAGAAATGTTCACGAAGGAATTTTTGGTAATCCCTTATGAAATGAGGGATAATGTCCTCAAACCGTAGATTTGGTACTCCCCTGAAGGACTAGGGTGTGGTTCCTCCAAATCTAGAATTAATATAGTTGTTACTCCCCAACCGAGTAGGGAGTGATTCTTCTATTTTAGGAGTTAATACTCCCCTACCGTTCTAGGGTGTGGGTTCTCCTTACGCTTTGTTCTGGTAGAGGCAGTACTCCCCTATGATTCCATGGAGTGGGTCCTCTAGCATGTGGTTAGTACTCCCCTAACATACTAGGGTGACGGTCCCCCATAGAGAATAAACTGATAGAGTCGGTAATACGTAGGTACCAGGGTTATGGGCCTCAAGTCATAGAGTCGTACTCTCCTACAGGGGTAGGGTGTGTGTCCTCGATAAAAAATGTTTTAATTCCTTATCATAACAAGGTTTAGTTCCTTCATGAGTATAACTCCCCTATTGGAACCAAGGCACGGGTCTTCTCTTACAGAGTATTACTCCCCCGTCTCCGAGTAGCAATGGGGAGTGGGACCTCCATAGGAGTTGGAGATCCCTCGGCTATTGGACACAACTACCAGGAGTGAGCCCTTGTACTTGATGTGAATGATACCTAGATAAGATCTAGTTCTCTCTCGATGGGCTAAGTCACAGGCCACTCCATAGCGGAGTGACTGGGGTATGATTGGTTAGTCTGCAGTGGTGCTCACTCAAATGAGTAGAGTGGTGAGGATCAGACCTCCCAACTAAGGTTTCTATAGTCCTACTATTGGTGCAAGAATATGTTGACTAGACCTATGGTTCTTGGCACGAGATATGGTCTAAGTATAACGACCCTGATGTAACACATTCTCTCAAACATACCATTTAGAGTTGGTAGAGTAGTACCCAATGGAGTGTATCTCTTAGACGGGTTCCATTAGGTATGGATAAACTCACAAAGTGTTATTTTGGTATGTGTGTCACCATTCGAAACTTTGATGAGAATCCTAATGCTGGATATAAGGCTGGGGCCATATGTTTCTTAGTGGCTGAGATGAGTATATCTTAATGACCTTGGTATATGTATGATCACATACATGTGTAGAGCTAAATGTGCATTTCTTTTTGGGGTTTCTCTAATGGATTACATTTTTTGTTTCAGGGTCCCCTACCGAGTATTGTTTTACTCACCCATTAATGGGATTTTCACATATGTGTCATGTCTTGTGTAGATGACTAACGCTTTGACGGAATCCAAGGAGAACCAGGACTAGTTGGTGTTCTGTGAGAGCAGACAGAAGAGGTGTAATCCTATGACTTCATGAAGTTAACCAGCACGTACCCTTGAGGTAGGGTTCTCAACGGATGAGTTTCAAAGACCTTATATTGTCTTTATTTTGTTTTTTTCCTTTGGTGGGCTTGTATACTGGCCTAGTTTTCCACATTGTACATTACATTCTATTGTACTCTGGTTTTTGTTTTCATTGTGGTTTGATGAAGTGTTTTATGTTTCAGCTTTTGGGATGGTGTAGTGAGCGTTTGTGTGTACTAGTTCTCGGTAAATGCCTCTCACTTCTAGGATAATGGATTCAGAACTAGTTTCCAGCCCCTCACCTTTGGGATGTGGGCATGGGGTAGTCACAACATGAGCCCCAGGGGATGGGTCATGACATAATAAATAATTGTTATATTGAACTCAAATTCTAAGTATAACATAACTTTTAACTCAATTAATTTATTTAAATGAAAATTAAAATTCAAGAAAACAATATTATTTATTATTCACATAAAAAACACACTTTTCAAATATAAAATTTAAAATTTCATCTTATGATTCTTTTGAAATTATTATTTCTAAAATTATACTCTTTTTAGAAATACCATTTATATATGTACAATAATTAGTCATGTTATTTTTCATATAAATAAATAAGAATTAATTTGAATTAAAATGATTTTTTATATATAAAATACATTTCTTAAAACTTATTGATTAGTTAGTAAGTAGTTATCAATACTAAGAATGACCCTTATATATATTTCATAAATAAGTTAGTCCTATAATCTACAATTTAATTTCTATGCTATTATAGTAATGTTTATATAATAATATTTCATTTTTCATTTAGGCTCAGTGTTGCATGTCATATCTACTATAAAATATGGTATTCTTTTTAAAATAAACCCAAAGTGTTAGATTCCTACAACTTAATAAGTTTTTATCCATTATATTTCATAATACAAAAAAAGAAGAAAAAAGGAAATGGGGCCTCTTCCACATTTCTTCCTTCAATTACCTAATATCCTCTACATATTTATTGTCCATCCATAGTACTATTTCTATATGATTTTATTATTGTGTTGTACATTATCATTGTGGCCAATGATCTTCACATGATGCACCTCATAGGAGAGATCATTTTCACATTGTACTGCATATGAATTTAGTGCAAGTGAGGGATTTTTTAGGTAGTTCCTCAAGAGTGATATGTGAAATACAACATGTATTTGAGAATAAATTTGTGGGAGTGTGATTCGATAAGAAAAAACTCTAAATCAATCAATAATATCAATGTGGAAGATGTAATTTGTGCGTAATATCCCCTTCCTATGATATCTCACTACACACTTCCATGGATATATGTATATATTACTTTATCACCAGCCTCAAAATCTATTTCTAATTGAAAATTGTCATCATATCTCTTCTATCAATAATGAGCATCCACGATGTGTTGCTCAATGGTATTTACCATTTATATTATTTCATGAACTATTTCACATTCACAAATCTTGTGTGCAACAACTTCATCCTAAAATGAAGGTTTTCTACATCTCTTCCAAAAATGGATTCATATGGATCCATTTGGACACTTGATTAGAACAGATTATTTTATAACATCTCAATTAGTGGATTATGATGATCCAATCCTACTTTAAATTACATTGAGAATTCACTCAACATGTCTTCAAGTGTCTTATGTTATCTACGAATGGAGATTAATATGGTGCTGATTAGACATACTAAAAATAAAATATGTATTTAGATCATGTTGAAGAATATTCCAAAACATAGAGATAAATATAAGATTTAATATAGATACAATTTATATTAGTGTTCCTGGTATCCCCATGACCTCTCTAATTTATATCCATACATACTATCCAAGAAATAATTAAACTCAAAAAATGAAGTGATAAGTCATTATATGAATATCCCCAAAATCCCATATTGTAGTATTTCCTCTTAATGTGATTGGGAGACCAGTGAAAAAAATACATTGAGGTGTATTCCCATTTCTATATTGGGTTGATTAGTGGTTTTATTAGAGATTTAGATTTTTTTCCATTAGTCCATCACTTATTGACATTCTAGACACATTGTTTATATTTCGTGATCCCATTATTCATATTTTCCTACTAGTAATGATGTCAATGATCATGATACACCATCATTCTCCTTGGGTGGATAGAAAAGGTAGATCTATGTGTTTCATTCAACAAATATTTATTTATCTGAAGACATAATGGTACACATATTCATTTCATAAATTTTATAATCCCACTTCATCAATTTTAAACTCTAATTATTTTTATTTTCATATAGATTCTACCATTTTTCTAAATTTCCACATCAAGTCTTTGATCATTAATAGTATTCTATAGATTTTATAGATGAGAAATAATTTGAGAATGGAATTATTAGGTTCCTTACTATATGATTCACAGGACCATCCATTTCATGTATAATAATATTGGGTTATTATCAATTCTCATGAATGATAATTTTTCTACGTACTTACTTATTAAAGCATCTTCAACATTGTTTTATTTTCATGGATGATAATGGATTGGGTGGTTATAGTATTTGATTAGAATTGAATTTTTTTTTGTTCATATTCATCTTCCTCTACTCTAAGATATATATATATATTTGATCCATTTATGATCCATATATATTTCATAGTTCTCCCTATAGATATAATTCCACTTTATTTTCCCCAAAAATATCACTACATCCAACTGCATATTATGTGTTGCATAGTCATACTCATGAAAATTCATATTCCTTTAGGTGAAAGCTATAAATTTGTCATATATAATTTTTAAAAAATCAAAAACTTCTTTAAATCATTTATATATTAAAAATGCCCCTATTTGTGGGAAACGTGAGGTCTAGAAAAGTACTGAGCAATATTTTCAACTCTTTAAGACTCTCTTCATATTAACTTTTGTATGAAACATTTACCCCTTACGATTCATCTTGTTGAGTGGGGTTCAAGACTTAAATATGATTATTACAATCATCATCAATATTATGCTATTTGATGGAATGTACAGATCCATATTATAGTTATTGGTCATGTACAATCCTATAATTTTGTTTTATTAAAAATATCCAAAATTTTATCTTTTTTTATGATAACATACCCCAATAATGGTACATTAATCATCCAAAACACATATGTACTATACATTTAATATACCTTATCATTGAAAATGTAATTATCACATTATTTAAATGATTCCCATTCCCCAACATGTTTTTATATTATATCAAAATATAATCTATAAGTATTATAAAAAAAATATTCAAGGTAGTATCCAAAAAAACATCATTCATACCATAAATATTTTTGTATCCTAAATGAGCCCAAAGGGAACTAGTATGAAATCATAAATTCCATAAAATTTTGAAAAGATAGTTTTAGGAATATCTACCATCTTCACCTTTAATTGGTTAGATCATAACCTATGTTCCACCTAAGAAAAATATTGGGGCCTATAAAGTTGGAAAAAAAATTCATGTATCTATTTATACAGACACATTTTAATTTTTATTCTTTTTTTGAAATATCCTTAATCAATATATATATATGTAATGACTCATCATTCTTCTTGATGAATAGAACTAGTGAAACCCATTGTGATGCACTCATGTGTAAAAAACTTCTTTTCGTTTTATATTGTAAGTCATATTTTTGTTATTCCAACTCAATTACTTTAATTTTTTATGTAGTCATAGATATGGTTAAATATCCTAATATATTTTGGATTGAGAGCTCGTCTATTTTTCTATTGAAGGACTAATAAACTCTTTAGGGATTACCCAGTATAATCCTTAAAAATAGTAAATTCTTAATGTATGATTCTCTATATTGTCTCAATCAGTTGGGATACATGTTCATGATCATATTTAAATAAAATTCTTTTTTGAGTATAATAATAAAATTAAAATTCAACATCATCTTTATAATTGTACAAAATTGAAGGTTGAATTAGGATGAAAATAATTATCTCTATCACCTAATAGTAGATATTGTATTTATATTAGAACATCCAATCCATGCCCAATATAGAATATAACTCATCTAAATGGTGTAATATGAAATTTTGAAGATCATTTGGCCTATAAAAAATTATTTTGTAGGAGTAATATAATTTGGATGCAACAATTGATTAGTTTTAATTATCACAGATAGCTTTACCCCTACTATTTTGAGGTTGTGTTTAAATAGTTTTACTAAAAATGAATGATATTCCATAATGTTTCAAACTAGAATAAAAAAATGTTCACTATTTTGGAATGAATAAATAGCATAGCTATCACCATATCAATGTGGAGACCAATCTCATTATTAGGGATAACATTTTTCTTTTATATCCCTATATTCCATAGATAATTTTTTCTTTGATTTTATATGACAACATTTGGCTTAGATAATTTTCTTTTATTGTTCCCATGTCCCTTATAATTGATACATTAGAATACATGGCATGTCGGAAGTTGAAGATTCTGACCATTTATTAATAAAATGAAAAGGAGTTAGTCGACAACAATGTTGTGTAAAAACGCCCACCTCTAGTAGAAGAAAAATTGTAAATCAAATTATTAAAACAAATTCCCATATAAAGACTTATATTTGGTTCCCCATTTAGATAGATAGGTACCCAGATTAAGGATCTTGAGAAAATCAATATTATTTCTCCTTGATGTCTTAATTGAGGATCTGGTACACATTGTTTTAGGCATGTTGTTATAATCCATTCTTGGCCTTCTCTTTGGGGGGGGGGGAAGAGGTAATTCCACAACTTTCGGACATTACATGTGTTAAAATGTCTTTAATTGAGATGTTACCGGCACACAAGGGTTTTGTAGGGTTGTTTCCTCAAACCCTTTCATCATTAGCATCATCTTCCCCTTTATTAGGCATTGGAAAGGCTTTGTAAATCTCTTGAATTTTCTTCGGAAGACTGCTGTTATGAGAACCTAGATTGAAATCACTATTTGTTGGATTCAACTCTTATAAATTAATATCACACATATGTATAAACCCTCACCCCATAAACATGGGTTCTGTGTTAGTATCCTCTATGACCAAACCGTTAAAAGCATCTACATCCATCCCAAAATTTATGGAAATAGGGAGTCATTGATGTTGCATATCCCAAGTAGCTACTTTCTATATAATTGGAGCACAATCCACCAATGTTCCCATCCCATCAGGTTAATTGTCATCAACATTTGTAGTTTTATCATCACAAGAAGAAGGACCTTCAAGATCATGTCCCAATATTCCAAAAATATTACTAATTTTTGGATTTTGAGGTTGATCCATTTATTTATATGGAAATTCATGAACAACATCACTTGAACACATAGGAGTAGTATCTTTCCTATCTCTGTCAATAGGGTCAACCATTGTATGACCTTTAATTGGAGTATTGCCAAGCATAGTAAGGGTAAGCTACAGATCCTTGCCCCTATTTTCATTCTGTATATGGTGATCAAAACTAGGTCCTCTACATCCCTCCTCCTCCCCTTTTTAAACCGAACTGATATTCATACCCATCTGGGGATCATTTCACCCTTTCTTGACTCCACAATGATAGTTGTGGTCCAAGTGACCCAAACTCTTACACATATAACAATGATCAACCGAGGGCTTAATGACAACAACCCACTTACATCAAAACTCTTATCTAACCGTTATCTAAAACTACTAAATGAGAGACTTTGAAGCATCCAATTTAAAAAACCCCTTTTATTAGTTGGATTACTCAAATCATATGTTCGACTGTTCGAGCATTGGAATCGACCCTCCAGATTTTTCTACATGTGAATAATTGATGGAATTGGAAATGGTGGGGGCATGATGAGGGAAACATACCCAGGTCATGATGAAGGATGTATCCCAGTTCATGTAATGGTCATATGACAATCTATAAAGAGGAACATGAAGTTGTTTCATTGATAAGGAACATTGGACCATGCACACATCATATATTATTTCAAGGAAACGCTAGTCATGAAATGGAACTTGTCAACTAAACATACAATCATTTGATCCTATAACCCCCATTTAGTATATATGAACCTATTAATGTCACCCATTGAAGATATTCAACATATACAATGGGGAACAAGTGTCACATCCAAGTGAATCAAGGATTCATTGTACCACAATGAAGAAATTGAAAGGTGGGGAGAAACAAAACAATGATATGGAACCTTCTGTCTTAAAGAAATATCATTCAAATTGAGGAGAAATATAGGGTTAAAGAAAGGGAGAAAAGGGCGTTTTCGTGGACGTATAGGTGGTGTAGATTAACCATCCAACCCACCCACTAGGTCCTTTTTACTTTAGCATGTCAGTGGTATTATTCATATCAATTTATAATTCTATTTCTCAATTCACCTTTTCCCATATTTGATCTATCATTCAGTACACTCAAGACATTTTCCATGGGTAATCATTGCAGACCACTAGAACATAGTGTAAAGCCCTGACCCCTGTTACCCAGAGTCAGTGAATTATTTTGTAACATAAGCATGATCACAAAAGATCAAATATGAAAAGACCGATTAGTTTAGTGGGATTGGAATCACTAGATACATTCATAAGTCTTTCAATTACATCATAAAATGAAAACTACAACAACATAGTATCCAAAGTCCACACTCCTATCCCCTCAGAATATTCCTGCAGGTCAGTCATAAAATACATGATCACATTCTGGGAAAAATAAAACCTATAATGGGGTGAGCTCAGATGCTCAGCAAGGGTTAGTAATACAGCAGAAAATGACATAAATAGTAAGAAGGGTGAATAATTAAAACCACATGCCCTTACAAATAATAAACATGGATAATTTTATGGAAAGAATATGAGTTGAGTAAATAATTCCATAATAAAACATAATCATGGGTATTCCACTAGTATAATGACCACATGAACCATCAATATTATTTTCATAATGAGGGAATGTATAATGCCGGACGTTCTGAAACATTTTGTCAAGACCTCAGCCAAGACATCTAAAAATGATTATGGCCTCGGCCAAAATCATAAATCAAATTGGGAAAGGGCCTCGGCCAATTCCATGTCTAGTAGTCTAATGAGACCTACCGATGTGTCTAGGAGCTATATTTGGATACACCCGTCACTTACTAAGTCCAATACATTCCTCATATGAAAAAATTTGAACATATCATAAACATTCGTTTTAAAACTAGCATACGAAATGTCAATACTTTAACCATAAACCATGAATGGTATAAAAATAGCATATTCATGGTCAAACATATCAAAAAACCTTCAATACAATATGGAAGTTTTGTATCATAATAAATCAACTTCAAATAAACTTAAAATCCATCAAAGGATGTTGACATAGATGAAATCAAAACTATATGAGAGAAATATCTCTTTTTTTTAAATCATTTAAATTTAACATAATTATAAAATAAAACATTTAATTAGAAAATATTTTTATAATCTTGTATGGGAATCTTTGATGATTTTATAACTGTGGAGAATTTCCACACCCGCAGTATAAGTTTAAAAGACATTTTAACCTTAATTTTGTCGAAAAGGTTAAAAACGTACATTGTTTGGAAAACAGTGGAAATATTCCTTTCAAAACACATAAGGGTATAAATCACTTTAACCCATTGTCTAGTAATTATTAAAAAAAATTGAAATACATTTTTAAGAAACAAGGATGAGTATGATAAAGAGGTCCCAGTAGATAATTATGTATAAACAACCACGAATAATGAAGAGATTGTAGAATTAACCCTTACCTTGTACTTTTCCTTGGTCGAGGGTAGGTTAACCTCCGGTATAATGGTAAAATAATTGTTATTAAATTATAAACGAATCATATACATTAATTTGATATCATATATGATCTTTTAACATTGCTTTGTAAATAATATCTTTGTATTCTCATTGTTTCAGGTGTAAACATACTCATTTTCATTTATTTTTTTTATTATATAAGACGCGTTTTTTATGGATAGGTTTTATATTAATCATATACATAATGATATAAATTCCTTAAACATTTTTTTTATCATCAAATTAGAATTAGTCTTGAATGAATACGCTGGGGAATGAATTTCATCGTGTTCGTGGAGACGATAGTCCGTACATACGCACGAGTGACAATATCATTATTTTGATATTAAAATAATATATAATTTGATGTTATATCATATATAAAAAATCATTATAATAATATATTTATTATTTACTTCAATTACATATCATTATCATACCCATCCAAATAATAATGTTTAGAATAACAATTACACCACGTCATGGAGACAGTAAGCTGTACGTACGCACGTATGGTGACATGTTATTAAAAGGATGGATAGAATACTGAATATGGTTGTACCATATTTATAATAACATCACATTATATAGAATATATTGGAGTTATTTTTTTAGAATGGAAAAAAACAATGAAATAATAAGTGGAAGAAGAAAGAGACTTGAAAGAGGGTGGTGAAAACATTACCTCTTCTTTGGGTTCTTTCTTTTGATTTGATCAAAAGGGATCCTTAGGTTGGATTTATGACTAAAGGACGGACTCTAGGATGAAATTAAAATAGTTTAGAGGGTATTTGGGCCGAGTTTTTCTGATCCAAATGGTTTTGATGGTGTGAATTAGTGATAAGGGGGAGTGCCCTTTTATAAGTGGGGTGAGGGGCACCTTAGGAAAAGCTAGAAATATTATTTTATAATAAATTCATATTCGGTTTATAATGCCTCAAAAGTGGATTATTTAAATTTTAATGTGGGTATAGATCTAAAAACACTCACCAAATAGGTTTTAGACAGGTTTGGGTAACTATATTAACTTTATCATTTTGATTTCACTCTTAGATAAATAGTTTGACATTTACCATGTCTCTTTGTATTTTTATATTATATAGTTAATAAACTCACTATATACTTCCAAGATACCCCTAAGTGGTACATTAATGATACACCTATCATTATATATGCCCTTTGGACAAACTGTATATTTTTTAGGAATAGAATTTCAATTAATAATATAATATTTGTTTTAATAACTCATTTATGTCAATTTTGACACTATTTAATAATTGATTTTTGTTAAAATCTTAAGAACTTTATTAATTCAAAAAAAATTAATTTATAAAATCCTAACATGTAATATTAACCAATAGAATTGTTTGATGTCATCAAAACTTTCATATTATATTTATTGTAACATTTATAATACCAATTATTTGATTCTTTTATTAATAAGTAAAATTCTTCATCATTATTGTTTCACAAATAAATTAAATTATTAAATGTTTTAAAATAATAAATAAAATATCATTATGTAGGAAATACTTTTATCTTTCTAATTAGTATTTATAGTCGAAAATATAGCATACATAATGCTATGTTAAAATTTATTTTCTAAAAGATATATGCCTATGTCATTTTTGTATTTACTTTAACCTCATTAATATAAAGTGTCATTATCACTTACACGTGGCTCCATTGGGTCCAAAAATCGACCCAATGATGCCCATGGTCATACATGTAGCAACCAATAATGTTTAGAAACGTTTTAAAGTAATTTAATATTATTATAATATTATTGTTTTACCCTTATTTATCGGATTTACCCTTTAACCATGGTAAATAAAATATTTGCCAAAGTAATTATTCAAAATGCCTAAAAATAAAAGTTACCTATTTACACAATTTGGACCCCCTTATTCTAAATATGGTATCCATTTTTCTAAATTCAAAACACAGAAGTGGCAGAAATTAATTTAAAATTAATTCCCGTTGTCGAAGCAATAAGCGTGTTTTTAAGAAATAATAACTATCAAAAGAATGTCACTTGCTTATGTCTAGTTTAAATGTGAAATTATATCCAATGACCAACATTGTATTAAATGGTAAAAATATAATATAATTATACTTTAAAATCACTCTAATTTATAATTTATCACTATATATTATTTCAATTAAAAATGTTTTTTTAATCAAAGTTTAGTAATTTTCACTATTCATCAAAATATGAAAGTTATCCGAAAAGTACAAAAAATTAACCCTAAGATAATTTCAATATTACAAATCCAAAAATGAAGACCATTTTTAAATATAAAATGTATAAAATTTCAAAATGTCGGTATTACTATTCATAACGGCTAGTTTGATTGGTTGTGGTGTGTGTTAGAACTCGATGTTGCATAGAACACACAATAATGTATTATTCAAAGAGAACCGTTTTATGGAAGCATGGGGTGATACATTCTCCCCAACTTCAATAAATTTCATCCTCTAAATTTATGCTCAGTATTGGAAAAATGGTGTTGACATCTCAAAATATCTTAGTTGAAATCCCACATCGAAAAATGGATTAACAAGGCCTCTATTTAAAATAATGAGTGGTAAGTATGAAGGTTACCGAAAATAACACATACTAGGGTTCCATGTATAAAAACATGGATATGGAAGAGAAATTTAACCATAAATATCTGATGGAGAGTGGTAGAGAACATGGATATGAAAAAGCCAACAACCACAAAGCCATAAATTTGTGATGATCTAAGGTACCATCTAGGACAACGTTTTTGTTATAAGTCTGTTTTCTTAATGTTGAGGAATTTATTTATGAGATTGGATAAGATCATAAAGAGATATACTTACATTATAATTAGAGTTTTATCCATTAATATATTTCTACCACAATCTCATCTTTCACTCCAAAACACAATTCAACTAAAAAATACTCAATTTATCATAATCGTATAGGGTTCCAAAATATAAACATATACCATTTAAATGATGAGAAAATATTTTGTAATAACCAAGGGCTTCCTGTAGGCTAGTGGTATGTAATAAAGGCATGTCGCACTATGATTGTGGGTTCGATTCCTGCCTCTTTGTCCGACACGACGGGTTATTTCATGAACCACAGGTTGTCCTTTTCCCAAGACTATAGTATTATAATATTCCAAAAATAATCATAAGAAACATTTTAACCTTAAAATATACTATCCAAATTTCAAATTAATCCATTAAAAACATTATTGTTATCCAAAATACCTCTATTTAGACTCTCCGTAAAAGGTATCTAAATTCCTAAATCAATTGTAACATCAAATTCCCCAAACTAAGTAAAGTTTCTTTTATTGTCACATATTTAAAATATTATTACCTTAGTCATATTAAAAAAATAATGAAAACAACAAGTACTACAATAAAATCCTTATATATATCACATTTTTCTTATAACTAGAATATAATCCTTGAATCCTAAAATACAAATACAATAATTATTCAGCTGCAACTGTAGTAACAACATAAGCTTGGCCTTTCTCCCTTGGCCTTTTCTGAGGTAAGTTTCCTTAGAACTTAGGAAATTCATTTTCATAATGCCCCATTTCTCTACAGTTATAGCATTGAACGTTGACAATAAATTTCTTTCCCTTGCAATCCTGAGCTTGGTGTCCTTTTTCACCGCACTTGTAATAGACTCCCATTCCTTCTAGGAAAGTACCAAGGTGTTTCTTCCCACAATTATCACATAATGGAAAATACTTCTTTACCTTTTTCCCATTACCTGTTTCTTGCTCCACCATTCTCTTATTCTCTTTCTTTACATTATTGTCATAAGATTTAAATAATTCCATTTCTGTCTTGATAGCACATGAGACAATATCATCGTATGATGAGAAGGATTGCGATACTAAATCTCGACAGATAAGTGGTTTTAACCCATCAAAGAAACGATCAATCTTACTTCTTGGGTTACGTATATAATATGATACATGCCTCATTAACCTTGTAATGTTAGCTTCATACTTTGCGGCATTCTCATCCACCTTTTTCCTCAGACTTAGAAATTGTCTTTCCATATCTACTCGATGGTCACGAGGAAAGTATTTTTCTATGAAAATTTCATTAAACTCCCTCCATTACATATTTAATACTTCATCAACTTCCTTTTTGTTTTCAATCAATGACAACCATTGATCTGCATATGCAGTGACACTGCCAGGACAAATTTTTTTCCCTTTATTTACTCCCCGAATCGCAGGAATATTTTCTCTAAGGAATTTATCCATTGCTCAGCCACTAATGGATTTGTACTCCCATTTAATTTCTGTGGTTTTTTCCTCATGAATAGATCTAACATTGATCCTCCACACTGTGGATCTAGGTGCTCAATACGGGTAAGGTTATTATTCATAACCTGAGTGAGTTGTCCTAGTATGGTGATTAGCTTATCAACACCATTTGCATCACCTTCCCCACTATAATTATCTTGATCTTCAGGGAAATACCTACATGGAGTGCGTGCATTGATACAGTTTCCATTCCTTCCACTAGGCACCATTTTCTAAAAAATGGAATAAACTAGATTAGTTTATGAATCGAACTATATAATTCCAAACTTCTAAAACACTTAACATAAATTGAACAGTTTATTGATATAATCCATAATCATAAAAAAAATTCCTTGAGGAAGTATATACTCATAAACCCTTCATAATGGTTTGTAAAGAAAATGAGAATTATCCTAAGCATATCCCTCGAGAGTGTCGTAACCAAGAGTGCAGCAATACCCATTGTCGTGTAGCAGTTTCCGTTTGGGTCTAGCTCAAAGCGTTGTTTTTGGGTTTTACCCCTAGGTACATCTATGCCAGAGCCGCCTCTACCTTCTTGTATCCAGAAAGGGATGTATGGCTCGGAAAACTCACAAAATATCTACAATACCAAAATTATAGGAAGTTCTTCTATACTAATCCTCAAAGTCCATCATAGGTCTATGTTCTCTAATTAGAGTTTATCTAAATCTAGCTTCCAAGGTTTGTACTAAACATCCTCTGATACCAACTGTAATGCCGTGACACCAGTTACCCAGAGTCGGTGCATTATTTTGTAACATTGGCATGATCACAAAAGATCAAATCACAAAAGAAAAACTAGTTTAGTAGCCTTGGAATCACTATATACATTCATATGTCTTACAATTACATCATAAAATGAAAACTAAAACAACATAGTCTCCATATTCAACACTCATATCCCCTCAGACTATTCCTGTAGGTCAGTCATAAAATACTTCTTCACATCCTAGGAAAAATAAAACATAGAATGGGTTTAGATTAGATGCTCAGTAAGGGTAAGTAATATAGCCGAAAATGATATAAATATTAAGCATGGTGAATATTTGAAACCACATGCCTTTACCAATAATAAACATGAATACTTTAATGGATTGAATATGAGATGAGTAAATAATGCCATAATAAAACATAATCATGGGTATTCCACTAGTATAATGACCACACGAACCATTAATATTATTTTCATAATGAGGGAATGTATAATGTCGGACATTCTAATACATTTTGGTAAGGCCTCGGCCAAGACGTCTAAAATTTATTAAGGCTTCGGCCAAAACCATAAATCAAATTGGTAAAGGGCCTCAACCAATTCCACATCTAGTTGTCTCATGAGACCTACCGATGCATCGAGGAGCTATAGCGGGATCCACCCGTCACATACTAAGTCCAGTACATTCCTCATATGAAATGGTTTAAACATATCATAAACATTTGTATTAAAACTAGAATACAAAATGTCAATAAATTAACCATAAACCATGAATTGTATAAAAATATCACATCCACATTCAAACATATCACAAATCCTTCAATACAATATGGATGTTTTGTGTCATATTAAATCATCTTCAAATAAACTTAAAATCCATAAAAGTATATTGACATAGATGATTTCAAAACTATTTGAGAGAAATATCTCTTTTCTTAGAAATCATTTAAATGTCACATAATTATAACATAAAACATTTACTTCGAAAATATTCTTATAAGCTTGTAAGGGAAGCTTCGATGATTTTATAATGGCAGAAAATAGCCGCACCTTCTGTATAAGTTAAAAAGACATTCTAACCTTAATTTTGTCTAAAAGGATAAAAAGTACCTTGTTTGGAAAATGACAGAAATATTCCTTTCACAACACATAATGGTATAAATGAATTTAACCCATTTTCTAGTAAATATTGATTTTTTTTAAATACATTTTTAAGAAACATAGATGTGGATGATAAAGAGGTCCTTTTAGATAATTACATATAAACAACCTCGGATAATAAAGAGATTGTATAATTAACCCTTACCTTGTACTTTTCCTTGGTCGAGGGTAGGATAACCTCTTATATAATGGTTGTATAATTGTTATTAAATTATACAAGAATAATATACATTTATATGATATCATATATGATCTTTTAACATTCCTTTGTTAATAATATGTTAGTATTATCGTCATTTCGGGTGTTAACTTACTCATTTTATTTTATATGTTTTATTATATAAGTAGTGTTTTTTATGGATAGGTTGTATTTTATTCATATCCAGAATGATATAAATTCTTTAGACATTATTTTTAGTCATCAAATGTGAATTAGTCTTGAATGGATACGATGGGGAACGAATCTCATTGTGTTCGTGGAGACGGTAGTCCGTACGTACGCATGTGCAGCAATATCAATATTTTGATATTAAAATAGTATATAATTGGATGGTATATCATACATAAAGAATCATTATAATGTTATATTTATTATTTACTTCAATTACACACCATTATAATACCCATCCAAATAATAATGTTTTGAATAACAATTACACCACGACGTGGAGACGGTAGGTCATACGTACGCACTTATGGTGACATGTTATTCAAAGGATGAATAGAATACTGAATATGGTTATAAAATATTTATAATAACATCACAGTATATAAAATATATTGGATTTATTATTTTATAATGGAAAAAAACAAATAAATAAGAATTGGAAGAAGAAGAAAACTTGAAAGTGGGAGGTGAAAACATTACCTCTTCTTAGGGTTCTTCGTTTTGATTTGATAAAAAGGGATTCCTAGGATGGATTTCTGACTAAAGGAAGGCCTATAGGATGAAGGGAGGATAGTTTATAGGGTATTTGGGTAGAGTTTTTCTGAGCCAAATGGATTTTAAGCATTGAATTAGTGAGAAGGGGGGGTTCCCTTTTATAAGAGGGGTGAGGGGCACATTTTGAAAAGCTAGAAATATTATTTTATAATAAATTGATATTCAGTTTCTAAGGGATAAAAAGTGTATTATTTAAATTTTAAGGTGGTTAAAGGTCTAAAAACACTGAAACAATTGGTTTTAGGCAAGTTTGGGATACTATATTAACTTTATCTTTTTGATTTAACTCTTAGTTAAATAGATTTACATTTACCATGTCTCTTTGTATTTTAATATTATATAGTTAATAAACATACTATATACTTCCAAGAGACCCTAAATTCGTCCATTAATGATACACCTATTATTATATATGTTCTTTGTCCGATCCTTAGATATTTAGGATATATATTATCAATTAATAATATAATATATTTTTTAAAAACACATTTATGTCAATTTAGACACTATTAAATAATTTATTTTTGTTAAATTCATCAAAACATTATTAATTCGAAACAAATTCATTTAAGAAATCCTAGAATGTAATATTAACCAATAAAATTCGTGGATGTCATCAAAACTTTGAAATTTTATTTATTTTAACATTTATAATACCAATTATTTGTTTCTTTCATTAATAAGGAAAATACTTCATCATTATTATGTCATAAATATATTTAATTATTCAATGTTTAAAAACTAAAAATAAAATATGATTATGTAGAAAGTCCTTATAGATTTATAATGAATTTTTAGAGTAAAAAATATAACATATATAACACTATGTAGAAATTGTTTTTCTAAATGATATATGCTTATGTCATTTTGGTATTTACTTTAACATAATTAACCTAAAGTGTCATTATCACTTACAAGTGGCTTTATGGGGTCCCAAAACCGACCCAAATATTCCCATGGTTAGACAGGTATCAAATAATAAGGTCAGAATATGTTTTAGCATAATTTAATATTATTATAAAATAATTGTTTTACCTTTAGTTACCAAATTTACCTTTTAACCATGGTAAATAAAATATTTACCGAAGTAATTATTCAAAATGTCTAAAAATAAAAGTTTCCTATTTACATGATTTGGACCTCCTGATTCTAAATATGTAATCCATTCTTATAAATTCAAAACATATAATTGGAATAAATTTAGTTAAAATTAATTCCCATTGTCAAAACAAAAAGTGTGTTTTTGAGAAATAATAACTATCTAAAGATTGGCACTTGCTTATGTCTAGTTTAAATGTGAAATTATATCCAATTAACAAAATTGAATTAAATGGTAAAAATATAATCTAATTATACTTTAAAAACACTAAAATTCATAATTTATCACTATTAATTATTTCGATTGACAAAGTTGTTTTTAATTAAAATTTAGTAATTGTCACTATTCATCAAAAATTGAATGTTATCTAAAAGTACCAAAAATTCACCCTAAGCTAATTTCGATATTCCGAATCCAAAAATAAAGTCCATTTTGAAAGATAAAATTTATAAAATTTCAAAAATTGGGTATTACTATTCATAACAGCTAGTTTTATTGGTTGTGGTGTGTGTTAGAACTCGAAGTTGCGTACAACACACGCTACTGTATTATTCAAAGAGAAGCATATCGTGGAAGTTTGGGGGGTTAGACATAGAATATATTTTTTATTTCTTCCATGATTTATATATATATATATTCTATTGAACAACAAATCCTGTTCATTATTTTTATTTCATGCCCCATACGACTACTTAGAGTCCCTAATATCCTTCTAAACCATGAAGTAATAATAGAAAATCACATCATAGATATTAAACACGTGAATCTATAACAATTTTTGTAGACATGAAATTAACCCACTAAATTAATGGACAACATGACATCTAGAGATGATGATAACGCCAATAGTGTACCATGAATGCTTTGTGATGTTTTCATCATATATACCAATGAAACCATATTCATTTATTTTTTAGTTAAAGGATATCCCTATCTATTTTAAAACAAATATTTCATGTAAAATATTTATTATAGCATACTTTCATGAAATATTACCATTTAATATAATCGAAGTTTTCTTTAGACATTGTATTCTTGATCATCAAAACAGAAATGATATAATAACCATTCTCTCTATTAAACACTTAAATATGATTTATTATATAAAATTTAACTTACGAAAACTCTAAGAATCTATAGTTATAGTTTATTGGGAAATTAGGAACATTACATGACAATATAAGACACAAAATACAATATGTTTATTGAAAACATCTTTTACATGACCACAACATTCCTTTGTACATTTCATTCCATGAGATAACTTGATGACATACAAAAAAAGGGGTGAGCTATAAAGCCCAATAAGGGTGTAAAAAAGGAATAACATGAAGAATAAAATACATGTTAGGAAATAGGAATATAAATAGATCATAAGAGGAACATGAACATAGAGGAATGATATAGCAGGATTATCATAACATGGAAATGTGGTAACAACATTTAACATAATATTAGCATGATCCAAGGATCATTTCACATGGAGCTTTTGTAAACCGTCATTTTACATGAATTGATCAAAATAAACCCCAATTTAACTTGAATTAGCATGAGTAAGAACTAATTTCGCATGGATTATCAGGATACTAATCTTTACCCAAAGCATTGGAGCGTTGTCAGGTCACACCCTCCCAAATCACTTCATTTCATGAATAAGTGTGCCACATAGATCATACAACATTGATTAATTAAATATTATAATTTAGTCCACAAATAAGATATGTGTAATACATAAATGTAAGTCCTAAATCAACAAGTACCTATGAATAAAGGTGAATAACCTTGATAGAGAAATGGGTATGGTATTCCCTCACACGATGATTCTAACATCAGAAATTTTGGTGTAACTTCGGTAGCATAACTACATTAAATAGTAATAGTAAAATGGGTTGATGGGAGAGAATGGGGTGTCTTATCATTAATACATGAAATTTAAATTAAAGGGGTCATGTAATATAATAACCCAACATATTTAATAGAATTTATTTTCCTAAAATAAAATAATTGCATGAATGTAAATTAGGAGAGAGAAATCCCTTAAGGAATATTGGCATGGTAACAGGTGTGTATGGGAGGAATTAATGAGACAGACAGAGGTATATAATCATTCAAAAATAATAAAGAAAGTGTAGGGTAGGTTTAAAATCATACCCCATCATTTTTAATTGAAAATAAAAGGGCATAACAATATAAGGAAACATTGACATAAATAAGGAATGAAGGAAAGTGAGGATCCAATACATGGAAGTGTGATCCCAAAGGATTAGTAGAGGCATGAGAGAGGTGTCTTGGGATCTTGGGCCTCCATGGTAGGATTATAGAGAGAGAGTGTGGAAGTGTTTTTTTGGGATTCAAATGGTTTGAGTGAAGGTGAATGGGAGATTTACTATATTTATATAGGAAATAACAGAGAATTATTTATTATTTAGGTTTTGGAGACTAATAATTAAACTAATGAAAACCAAAATCCATACCACGGTTTTAGCCATGTGAATTTTTTAAATGTGGAGGGGAAAAAATTATTTTATAATTCCAATGTCTGAACATATTAAAATATTAGGCTTCCTTATGTGGAAGTGAGTTACACACTGAAAGAAATAATTTTAAAAAGATATAATATTTTATAAGTTTTGGAGGGTCCACTACGACACCATAAAATTAATCAAATTAATTTGAAATAACATTATTTTAAAGGTAAAACATATATTGGCTGAATATATCTTTTTAGTGTTTTATTACATTTCTATTGGGTAATTATTATGTCATAAATCACATTATATATTTATTCAGTTTTTAATTTTTACCAAACGATTCGACTGTCTTAGAAAATTATGAAAAATTCACCAATGGATAATTTCAACGTCCTGATTCTAAAAATAACACTCATTTTATCTACATAATATTCTAAATATGAAAATTTTTACGTTTAAAATAAACAACTGACATTTATTGACAATTGATGGGTTTTAACAAAAATAGTTTTCAAACCATAATAAAAATTACATTTGTATTAATAAAAATAATAAGATAAATTATATTTAATAAAATATAATTTAGTAATAATATTTTATTAAAATATTTATAACTCCAAAATTAATTAATTCATTAAAATAGATTTTTAATTGAATTTAAATATTAACTAAAAATACCATTTGTGCTTTAAAAACCATTTAAAAATTAACAATAATAAAATGAATGTATATTATTTATTAAAAAATAATTCACATAATCATAGTTCCTGGCGTTTGTTACATAACCCCTTATAACACAGATATAATACCTAAGGATAAGGTGTGTGATGGTGACATACTCTTGGGGTGGCTTAGATAACATCACTCGAGTTGTAATCTCTATCATCTTCCACTTATCCCATATGATGTTCTATTCAATATTAACATATTAAATCTTAGCATGGGATTTATCCAGAGAGAATCCTAGTGATGCTACCTCCTTTCCATGCTTTGACAAATGGGCTTTGTATGGAGAAATTGTATTAGATGAGGCCATCACATCCTTTGACTGGGTAAATTGGATTTATTAAAGCACAATATTTATACTAATCATGTGATCACTATTCAAAGCATATATTAGAAATGGTAATAATTCATAATGGTATTTTGAAATATAAAAACATAAAACCAATGAAGTGAATATGTTTCATATAAACATTTTTCATAACAATACATTTAATTATATCAAGAGGAATTTTAATTAATAAATGTTTCGGTCGTTACAATCTTCCCCCCTTAATAAATTTTACCCTTGAAATTTCCTTTTCCCAAACTAAAATAGATGAGGGTAACTCTACTTCATAACTTTTTCCAATTCCCTTGTTGTTTATTCAAACTTCTGGTTTCTCCACAACACCTTGATGAGGGGCATTGTTTTATTTCATATAACTCTTTCCCAATGATCTAATAACTTCAACGGATTTTTTTCATATGAGATGTCATTATCTAATGGTACCACCTATAGATTGAGTATATGCGATGGGTCTGATATGTACTTCCTCAATAGTGTTACATGGAATAAATCATGTACTTGAGATAGGTTCGGTGGGAGTGCTAGTCAATTGGCCACTACTCCAACACGATCAAGGATCTTAAAGGAGCCAATATACATTGGATTAAGCTTTCCCTTCTTCCAAAATCTCATAACTCTCATCCATAGTGATATGCAGGGGAATAACTTATCTCCAATATCAAACACTAGGGCTTATCGATGATTATCAGCATAGCTCTTTTGTTGACTCTGAGAAGCATTAAAGTGATGCTGGATGGTCTCAACTTTGTACACCATTTCTTCGACCATTTTTGGACCTATGATTTTTCTCTCCCCAACATCATCTGAACATGCTGGTGTTCTACACCTCTTCCCATAAAGGGCTTCATAAAGAGTCATTTGGATGCTTGAGTTGAAATTGTTATTGTAAGTGAACAAAACTAGATAAAGATGTTGATCCCATCCCCTTTTAAGTCCATTGGGAAGGCTCTCAATATGTACTAAAGTGTTTAGATAGTCTGCTCAGATTGAACATCATTTTGAGGATAATAATCTGTACTAAAGTTCATCTTAGAATCCAGAGAATATTGGAGAGTCTTCTAGAACATAGAGGTTAATCATGGATGTCGATCAGATACAATAGATAATGGAACTCCATCCAGCCTTATGACTTATCTGATGTATATTCGTTCTAGTTGAACCAATGGGAAATCCTCTAGAATTGCAATGAATTGTACAATACTTGTATGAAGCTCCACAAAAACTCAGATAACATTGTATTCTTTTGATGTATTTGAATGTTCTGTGACAAAGTCCATGATGGCATTCTCCCATTTCCATTTTGGTATGGGTAATTGTTGCATCATCCCCATATAATTCTTCCTCTTAGACTTCACTTACTGGAATACCTAAAACATTGATGAGTACTCAGTGATCTCATTCTTCATGTTATCCCACCAATAATTCACTTAGACATCTCAAAAAATCTTTGATTTCCCTAGGTGAATGGAAAAATTAAAACTATGTTAATCATCCAAAAGTTCATTTATTAACTCCAGATTTGATGGAACTCATATTCTTGACCCATACCTCACAATTCCTCCTTCCATAACATTGAACACCAAGGATTCCCATTTTCTGATACTTTCTAATTACTTCTGAATTCCCAAATCATTATTTTGATCATCTTTTATCGTTTCCAATAGAGACAATTGAGAAATAATTTGTGAAAGGATTTATGATGTTCCCTTCATTAAGATTTCCATGTTAATCTACATTAAATATATGAAGAATTTATCCTTTTCAATTCTCATTAATGATAGAATCATAGGGTCCTTTCTGCTTAGAGTATCTACTACCTTCTTCACTTTTCCCGGCAGGTAATGGATTGAACAATCATAGTATTTGATTAGCTCTAACCTTCTTCTTTGGAAAATATTCAAGTATTTCTTTGTTAATATATACATGAGGATTTTTTAATCCATATATATTTCACACCACTATTTAAAGGGGTAATTTTTCTAAAATTTTAATGCAAAGATTACTACAACCAACTCAAGATCATGTGTTTTATAGTTTTTCTCATGAACATTCAATTTCCATGAAGCATAGGTAATTAATTTTTCATTTTGCATTAACACACAACTCATGAACTTATTCAAATCATCACTAAATATTGCAAAACATTCTTCACTAATGGGTATTGTGAGAATGGGAAAATTGATAATCCTCCTTTTCAACTAATTGAAGCCATCTTCACCTTAATCATAACATGAAAACTTGACTCCCATATGAGTTAACACGGTATGTGGGATGGAAAATCATTAGAAATTTCTCCCAAATTGCCAATAATATAAAGCTATCCCAACGAATATATAGATATCAGTCATAGATGTTAGCCTCAGCCATCCCGTAATTTCAATTATCTCAGAGGGATCCCCAGATATCACATTTATTGTGATGATATGATCCATGAATGAGACTTCCTTAAACTAGAACACACACTTGCTTTACTTTTCATAGGAATCTCCATTCACAAGGTCTCTAGTAAATTTCTTAGATTCTCCTTACGATCCTCCTTTGTTTAGGAGTATATTAGAATAGTGTCTATAAATAATAGCACAAATTTTTCATGTTAATCTCTATAGACTCTATTAATAAATTCCAGGAAGATTAATAGATTATTAGTCAGTCTAAATGGAATTACTATGAATTCAAAGTGTATGTACCTTATATGAAAAGATGTTTGGGGGATATCCTCCTTCTTCACCCTTACTTGGTAATATTCTAACTATAGATCCCTGTTGGAGAAGTATTGTGCTCGACGCAGCTAATCGAACAAGTCATCAATTTGTGGTCGAGGATTCTTGATCTTTATTGTGGTTTTTTAGCTCACGATAATCAATGAAAGGGTGGATTGACCCATCCTTATTCTTGATGAAGAGGAATGCTGCACCCTATAGTGAAGCACTTGGTCATATAAACCATTTATCTAGATTATCTTGTAGTTGTTTCTATATATTCTTAATCCCCAAAAAAACTATTCTATACAGTTCCTTGGATATTGGAAAATCCAGATCTATAAGATCAATTGATAATTCAACATTTTTTATAGGAGGAAGACCAGGAAATTCCTCAAGAAACACTTTTGCGAATTCCCTCACAATAGGCATGTCATCAAGGATGGTTTCTTCCATTGACTCAATCATCTGATAAAGATATGCAAGCTCATAGAGAAGAAATATCAATGCGTGAGATGATGGTGCCAAAGATGATTCATCATCCTCCTTGTACATGTACCAGATTGGGGGTCGATTCTCTATATGGGGAGTGATTTACCTCTCACAACAATTTATATTGGATCTACATAAGGAAAGCCAATCCATTCTACAAATTGCATCAAATTACAAAAGACTGAGTATGATGAAGTTTTCTGGGAATTTAAATCCACAATTTTGATACTTGAGGATTTAAATTCATGGTAATCAATGATTTCCCCATTTTTCATTCTAAACGACATCTCTACATCCATGATTTGAGATGGTGTTGGAATTTTTCTACTAATATTTTATGATATAAAAGAATGTTTGGAACCATAATAAAAAAGTTAATTCTATATTAATGAATGAATAACTTGCAGACTATTGACCACATCATTTTCTGGGTTCACTTTGGAATTAGTGATGGAAAATCTTTCCCTTAATGCCTTGGAGGTTTTTGGTGGCACTAAAAACCCATGGGTTAGGGAACTCATTTTTGAAGTTCCCCTAGTTCATTGATGTTGAAGCAATAAAAAATTCATTGAGAGACAGATGGTGTGTTTCTCTCCTCTGTCATAGCCACATGTTTTTCTTATCAGCAATTAATGGACAGGTTCCCTTCTCATCCACACCTAAACCATTTCCTCATACCCTTTAGTAAATTTATGGGGTTCTTTATCCCTCACCATTAGAAAGTGGGGTTAAAGAATTTCTTAGCACTGTTGTATTTATTCATCAGACTTCCAAATTTAAATTCCACTTTACACTTCTTATCCCTAGACCCCCTGATATTATTCTATATTCATTTCAACTTTGAGGTCTTATAGGTCAATTTCCTCATAGTTATCAAAGTCATAGATCACGTTATTTTTCCGTACGCTAGGTATTATCCCACCAAAAAATCGGGAAACCTTTCGTTTGGGGGTAACGACTAATCCAGTGGTATATCGGGGAGGCCTTGTGATGGTTTCATCATATTCTCCAATGGATTCGTCATCTTTTTTTCTTGATGGAAAGGATTTCCCTTTCCATCTTAAGTCGGAGGGTGCTTGGAAAATATTTATCAAAAAACATATTACAAAATACTTCCATTCCAATGCCTCGATATCTTCCCAAGGATTCATATTTTTGATCAATTTAAAAAATTTATCATATTCACCCTCCATACTATAAGAATCCAAAATAACCTTCTCTTCTTTGGAACATTAAAGGATGTAGAATATCTTTTAAATGGATTTGGTCCGCTGTTCGGATATTGAGGGATCATATGATCCATTCAAAATAAGAGGCCTTTGTCTCATGATGCTCTCAATTTTCTCTTCTTCATTATTGGGGGGGGGGGGAAGTTCCTCACGACCCATGTTTCTATTAAAAACATTATCTAACTGAGAGAGTATTGTGACAAATTTTTAAATTCCAACTCTTATTAGATTGGGCATCTCATTAGAACAGTCATCACATGGATCTTTGCATCGGTTTTTAGACTGAGTCCTCATATTACCAGCCGTGGGATGTAATATAAGGAAAGTTAGGGGTAACACATAAATGTGAATCCAAATAAAAAAGGGATAAATTATGATTTTTTAATTTTTCATTAACATATGAATTAATAGGCTTAAATCTATTTTACCAAGGATCTACATCCCAACATGTATTTTTCGGGGAATTTTTTTATTCCCATAATAATGGTTCATACAAATATTATGAATTTACTAAATCATATCCTACATGGGTATCGAACCAAGAGTGAATAAAGTACTGTTCTCATGCACTATTTCTCATTTGATTCTAACTCAATGTTGTGTTTTCAAGTTTTACCCCTAGATTCATTTGTGCCAGAGTAACCTCTACTTCTTCGTATCCATACAAGGATGTATTTTCTTGATAAACAACTTACTATATACTCACAAAACATTTATAGATGTTTTCATTATACGTAGTCTTATCCCTAAGTCCTTCACTAGGGTTTTCTATTCCTAATCACAAAAATAACTAAACCTATAATTTGATACTAACTATAACAACCATGTTATTTATTATAGACATAATCATGATTTATTTCGTAATTTTTCATGTAAGAACACTATGAGGATCGATAGGTCTAGTGTATTGGAAAATTAGGATCACTATATCACAAATCAAGACATAAAATACAACATCTTTATTGAATTATTCTTTTATATAACCAAAACATTCCGTCATACATATCATTTAATGAGATAACCTAAGGAAACACATAAGAAAAGGTTGAGATATAAATATAAGTTAGGGAGTAAACAAGTCATAACATGAATAATTCAATACATGTTATGCAATAGGCATATTAATGGAGAGTAATAGAAACATGAACATAAAGGCATGATATATTATGATTATCATAACACAGAAATGTGGAAACAACATTTAACATGTTAGTAGCATGATCCAAGGATCATTACACATGGAGCATGAGAAAACCCTCATTGCACTTGAATTAGCATGATTAAACCAACATTAGACTTGATTTAGCATGATTAAACCCTCATTTCACATGGCATATCATGATTTTATTGTTTACCCAATGCATTAGAGAGCTATTAGGGAACACCATTCTTAATCATTTCATTTCTTTCATATATATGCCATATAGATCATACAACATTGATTCATTAAACATCATAATTTATTCCACGAAAAAGAGATGTGGAATAGATAAATATGAGTCCTTAGAAAACATGTACATGTACATAAAGGTGAATAATCTTGATATAGAAATGGGTGTGGTATTCACCCACATGTGGATTCTGGCATGGGAAATTTTTGTGTATCTTCGGCAGTATAACAACGTCAAATAGAAATCGTAAGACGGGTTGATGAGAGAGAAACATGTATATCATCATATATACATGAAACTGACAGTATTGTGCAATGTAACATAATATCCCAACATCTGTAATGGATTTTAGATGCATATATAAATTAATTTGTTGAATGTAAATGGTGAGAAGGATATCTCTTATGGAATTTATGAATGGTAATGAGTGTACATGGAATGCATTAATGAGAGGGAAAGGGTTATCTCATCATTAAAAAATATGGAGGTAATTATAGGGGAGGTTTGAAATCATAACCCAACATTTTTAATTGAAAATAAAAGGGAATAACATTTTAAGGAATCTTGGACATAAATAAAGAAGGAAGGAAAGTGATGATCCCTTACTTGGAAATTTGATTCCAAAGGATTGGGAGAGGATTGAAAGAAGATTAATGGGATCTTGGGGAGACTTGGAGGTATTATAGAGAGAGGAAGCCAGTGGTTGGTCGAGATCGAAATGGTTTTAGTGAAGAGGGATGGGAGATTTAGTGGGTTTATATACGAAAAGGGATGGAATTATTTATTTTTTCGGTTTTGGACACTACACAATAAACTAATCAAAAACACAAAACATCCCATGGTTTTGGCCCTTGGTTTTTACCAAATTAGAATAGAAAAAAATATTTTATAAGGCCAATGGAAAAACTTAATAATATTTTAGGCCTTTTTATGTTGAGGGGAGTCACACTCTCTAGAAAATCATTTTAAAAAAGATAAAATATTTTATAAGTCTTGGAGGGTCCACTAATGAACAATAAAATTAATCAAAAAAATATAATATCAAATTATTTTAATGGTAAAACATATATTTTTTTATATCACTTTTATATTATTTTATTACATCATTATTGGGTAATTATGACATAAATAGTTTTCAAAACCTAATTAAATTATAGTTTTATTCATAAAAATGAAATGATAATTTATATTTAATAAAATGTAATTTAGTAATAATATTTTTTAAAAATATTATTTAATTCAAAAATTCATTAATTCATCAAAATATATTTCTTGATTGAATATAAATATTAACTAAAAATAATATATGTTCATTAAAACTCATTTAAAAAGTAAGAATAATAATATAAAAGTATATTCATTATTAAAAAACATTGCACAAAATCATAGTTTTTGGATCTTGTTA
Organism: Viscum album; assembly: GCA_963277665.1. NCBI lineage: Eukaryota > Viridiplantae > Streptophyta > Magnoliopsida > Santalales > Viscaceae > Viscum > Viscum album. The sequence continues at coordinate 854,859,795 of OY728155.1, read as the reverse complement.
TGTAACCACTTATAACTCCCTCATAAGACCTAAAAGTAAGGTGTGCGATGGAGATAGACTCATGGGGTGGCTCAGATAACATCGCTTGGGTGGTAATCTCTATCAACATCCACTTCTCCCATTTGCGGTTCTGTTCATGCATAATGTGTTGAAGATCAGGTTGGGATTGGTCAATAGAGAAGCCCAATGATGCTACCTCCTTTCTGATCTTTGAAAAATGGGCTTCTTGTAAAGAAATTATACTGGATGAATTCATCACTTCCTTTTTTTGAGTAAATTGGATTTGGTAAAGCATTATATTAATAATAATCATGTGATCATTGTTTAACTACTATATTAGATACAATTACAATTCATAATGGTATTTTAAAATCCAAAAAACATAAAACCAAATAAGTTCTTATTTTTTATATAAGCATTTCTATAAGAAGACATTTAATTATATCCAATGGAATTTTTATTAATAAAATTTAGTGTTTTTACAAATGATCAACTATATCCTACAAATGAAAAAAATAAAACACAACTTTATGTTGTTCTTATCATTAGATGAAATCAAAATATAATTAGTAAAGTTAATAAAAGTATTTGTGATGAGGGTATCATACAATCAAATAATGTTAAGAGTATATTTTCATATATAATACCGGACTATAAATTTTTCATTATTACGATAAGGAGGTTATTCTATTAGATAAAAGATATTAATTATATCTTTATCCATTTTAGAAAGTACTTCTATAATGTTTTGATCTACCTCTCCCATATGGTTAGGAATATAATTTAGAAAATCATTACATTACCTATATCATCAGTTGTTGTAATGTTTTATCTTATTTCCTTCTTTTAACTAAAATTGAAAAAATATGAGAATACATTTAGTAATAAATGTACAATATATAAACTTATTATAATAGAAGGAATATCTTATAAATGATATGTATATCCTACATTATAAGTATCTAGGTTTAAATCATGGTTATCCATGGTAATGTTTCCAATTATGTTATTTATCATAATAATTTTTTTATATCCTTCATAATTGTTCATGAAGGGTTTGTGAATTTCTAATGAATATCTCATTGCAGTGAACAATGAGTGTCGAATAATTCCTCTAATCATGCACTATTTTATGATTGAATCAATGATCATTGAACCCTTATTAGGGTTATTACTGATATGTACAACTATTCTAGAGACAAAACCACATGTGTTATCCAGATTGGGATATAATTGAATGGAAATAAATTGTTGTATACTTTATGAAAATTAGATGATATTTTCCTATATATAAACTTATAACTAGAGTTCTTGATATATTCTTCTTGTTAAAATTCCCATTAATTAATACACCACCCTTTGGTACCATATTTTGTGACCCATGAAATTTTTACAAATATTATTTATTAATTTTTATCATAAACATCCATTAATAAAAATCATTCATTTAAAAGGCCCAGCGTATTCAGAAGAACATGTATATGAAACATAATCAATAAAAAATAGAACCATTATTTTAATATACCTATTAAGATCATAAATCTATATGTGATCCTAAAACAACATGATTTTTTTTGAATTCATTGATAAATTTTGTGATCTAAAATAATAAAGGAAACAAACATGATAAGGAAACATAACACCATAGTCAAGGTATAACATGATATCATAAAAGGGAAGGCTCTGGAGTAATTACTTGGGAGAATAATATAAAAAATGGTATCAAAATATAGTGAATAAATTGGTTGTTTTTCAGTAATTAAAAATATGACATATGATTAATTAATAAATGGTATTCAAGACATCATATCATGGTAGACTGAATCCCATAGTGGATTATTTTTTCTCTATATTCTAATACATAACATCTCATGATACAAAAGTAGTATCCAATTCATTGGAGAAATATTTAGGTGAACGAATCATAAAATGTTCATGATTATATATTCCATAAATATAATATCAATAATAAGGCTTTATCATAAGAATTACCTATGGAAATGATATGGTTTCCCTAATATCCCATCAAATCACAACCAAAATAGATTTCATAATTATTTTTGTTTGATAAATGAACATAAATAATTTATTGACATAGAAAATTAGGGGATAAAAATATATTTATATATATAATAGATATATTGAATTAATTCATAATAAATTTATAACATTAAATAGGGAAGAAAAGTGAGTATGATAGGAAATGGTCACAACCCAATGATAATGTTGGTTTTGATAGATCCCTTGACATTAGTCTAAACAATAAAATTAATTTGTTATTATACTAAATAATAAACTTATAACAATTATTTATATTGTTAAGAACCATTTTCATGTTTATTATTCTATTTATTTTATTTATCATCATGTTATATTTAATTACTTTATTATTTTGGGTTGTCTCATATGTTTTGATGATACTTATTTCATATATCCAAAACACATTGTAATATTGACTAAGATACAAAAGATTATTATTTTAACATATCCAAAAAAATTGAAAATTAATTATCCTATTTTGACAACAATTATTGTTTTAAAACCAAACGTGAAATAAGGTTTTCACAAATTTACTATGTTTTAGTCTTGGAGATGTTAGGTCATACATATGCATGAGTAAAAGTTCCATTTTTAATGGTATTGTTGGAAAAACGTTTACTATTATTTTATAATTAAATATTATCATTATATTATAAATATCATATTATTTTATAACTAAACATATATATATATATATATATACCATTCATTTGATGTTGTAATGAAAAAATATCATATTGCTTCGTGGGGGTAGTAATCCACTGGTACACTTGAATGATTTTATAATCAGTTTATGAATGGAATGGTATATAATTATATTATATTTTATATTTCTAGAAATATAAATATTACATTAATTCATATATATAAATATATATTAAAACCATTTTAATTAAAAATATAAATGAGTGGTGATAATGGGAAACAAATTACATCAGCTCGCGAGGTGGGATTCTATCATACAGACAAGTGATAGTTTTGATTCCAATTTGAGGGAAGATATGATAAATAAAGGTTGTTCAATTAAAATAAAAAAAACCCAGTATATGAGAGATTTTGATATTTTCATATGAGAATGTTTTTATTAATATTTCAAAATTCTAGAAGAAGAAATAAAAAATGCTCAATGAATAATGAAACATGTTCATCAGAAAACCACTTTAGGTTTATAACACAATCCTTCCTAGAATGGTTTTATAATCAATAAAATGCCTCTATGAATTGGTATTAAAAGTAATTTATGGAATTTGGAATGGATATTTTTATTTAAATGTCTATTTAAGTGTGAATAAAAGAGGGAAGAAGGATACATTTTCTACATGAGGGAATGCGAAGACTTATTTTTTAAATATTAAATTTAAAAAATTAATTTTCATGAAATTAGGCTCAATACAAATATAAGAAATAAATTAGTTTATTATGGGTTTAAAATACCTTATCCAAAGATATTTGGACAAGAAAAGTTTTTTTTCACCAAAATATTCTTTATCCATTATAGACTCATTTTTATGATTTCTGTTGTAACAATTATTTTACTATTTTGTGGTCAAGATAGTTACTATAAAAGCTAAATTAGAATATAAATAGACTATAGTTTACATTTTCAACCATATCAAAATCATGTGACTTAATATATTATTTTTAGAAATTGAAATTATAAAATAAAATATAATTTCATATAAAATAATACTAATGAAATTTTTGAAACTATTCATTTATATTTACATTAGAAAAAGAGTAAAAAAATTAATTACAATGTAATAATTTTTATTTTATATAATTGTATATATTTTTAAAGAATAATAATGTAAAAATATTCTCTAAAATTATGTTACTTTTAATATTTTTAAAATAATTAATTTTAATTTTATCTTATTAAAAAAATATTTCTTAGCGTCAAACATTCATTTATTGTATATATATAATTAATAAAAATTTAAAATAAAAACCCTTACAAAATAAAATTTATGATTCAAATTAATATTTATAACTAAAAATATGTTATTTTTATTCTTGTAACAAAATATTATTTATTTTAATAACTGGAAAGTTATAGTTTTATTTATTATTCACATAAATATTATTATAGTAAAAATCAAAGAGTCATAGATCAATGTAGACATATATTAAATAATTGGAAGGAAATAGACGAAATTCCCTCATACAATATGATAAATTCTGGTGTTTGGGACTATATTTAGTCCTTATCATATTACTTTTTATCATAATTAACTGATTTACCCTTACTAAGGTAATAATTTCTTTCTATAGTTATTGTTCATAATGCTTAAAAGAGAATTGAACTATTTACCAAAATTGGTAGACTTTATTCAAAATATTTTATCTATTATCCATGTTTATGTTTACATATATGGGATAATTTAATTCAAAATTAGACATGTTAAATGAGGTAGAAAATTATTTTTCAGAAAAATGAATTTTCAATTTAAAACATAAAATTATACCAAAATATAGCTTACTAGTGATAAAAAATATAATTCATTAGAATATATCTATCTAAATAATTTTAAATTTTAAATAAAATTAAAATCATAAAGGGACATTAAAATAACTTAATTAATTCATAAATTGGATAATATTACAAAATTTTGTATTTTTCACTATTTATTAAAATTTCACTCTTTTCCAAAACCCCAAAAAATCACTATAATGTATTTTGGATATATATATATTTAAAAAATTATATAATTTTAATTGAATAAAATTTATTTATTATTTAGAAATTAATTATAACATTCCCCAAAAATAGAAATAAAAAATATTTTTTTTAATTTACTTAGCTGAATAACATTACTTTACTAAAAATTGAGTGATTGATTATGATATGTTATCAATAATTAATATGAAAATTGTATATAAATAGAAATTTGTTAATCATATACTCTAAAATTTAATTTCTAGGTTATAATTTTCTTATTTATATAATAATATTTTGTGGTCCGTTTTGGATCTGTGTTGTATGTCATATCTACTATAAAACATAATTATATATTTTTTAAAATAAGTCTGTTATAGTCATGACAATGTTCTATATCACTCTATATTATTATTTAGACATATATTTCTCCTCCATGTCTATATTTTCACTTCCCATTAAGTGTCCCCTAATTTGGGAAACATATTGTTGTTTATTTCTTGTAACCATTACGTTTACCACATCCAAATTTCCATGGATATTATATTATCTGTTTCCACAATGTGGGTTTCAGTAATGTTATATAAAATATTTAACTAATTAGTATAAAGGTAAAAATTTTAATGAATTAACTCATTTAATGAGTGAAAATGTATCAACCCAATAATTTTTCATAAAAATACTACTCTCGATAGGTTTATTAATAGGAAGACCCACGGTGTAAGCGGTTTTTGATATAAAATGAATGCTATATTATTTAAATATTTTATTTATATTAAAGATATTAAAATATTTGGCATTAATATAAATATTTTATTATGAAAATATGTAATTATTTAAAATTAAAAAATTTTATTTATCAATTAATAATAAAATATTATTCTAATATTTTTTGAAAAAACTTATATGTTTTTAAAAATATGTTTTATTCAGTAATGGGGTTTACCTAATTCATTACATCTAAAAATATGAATAATTTCAATTATTTCTAGAAATTATATTTCATTAATTTAAATTTATATCTATAATAAAAATTTAAATTATATATTAGTGTGATATTTTTTGGAATTTCACTAATAAGTTATATTTTTATGTGAATACTAAAAGTAATTATTTTTGAAAAAATTATATTTCAATTCAATAAATAATTTAATTTAAATACAAAATTAGGTTTTGAATTTTATAGTAAAGATAATGAAGAACCTTTTTTAAAAATCTAATAAATTACATCCTAATAAATATTATACATTAGTTTTTTATAAGTTCGCTTTGGTTATTAAGAATAATATTTTATAAACTCTATTTTGTTCTAATGAATAATATTATATAAACCCTTTTTGGTATGTGTAATTTATCTTCAGTATAAATTAAGTTAATCAAACTTGATTAATTTTTAAAATTATTTTTATATTTCATATATTCAATAAAATAATTTCTCATTGATTTTTTCTTTATTACAATATATGGGAAGTTAGTAAAATTAATATAATGTGTAAAAATTCATTTTTCTAACAATTAGTTTGCATTGGGTTTTGTTCTCTAATTAAAAATTAAATTCTACAATAAATAGAAGTTAAATATATTAAAATTTATTCCATATTTTGGATCATATTAATGAATATAATCTTATTAGTTCAACATAATTTTTAATAATATTCATTAAAAAATATGGTAAAATTTGTTTAGAAATGTTATGGTTAAAATGGGTTTACCCAACTCTAAAACTAATAGATAATTATTGTAATGTAACATAAAACCCTCTAATGAATTTTTATATTATATTTTAACCTCATCATATATTTTCTTTGAATAATAGTCCATTTTTTAGTTTTTGATGAATGTATTCTCAAATTATAGAAACAATTTAATAAATTGCATGTATTTCCCTCCTATCCAATAAAATTTGATCAACATATCCTCTATTATTCATAGAATATGACCCTTCTATATCATCCTATACCTACTAAATAAGCTTCCAAGATACACTAGCTTTATATTTGGTCCCCTATTATTCTATTAAGGTCAATATTTTATTGATTAATATTTATTATAATGTAGGTATCTCAAAGAATATATATTAATATTAACAATGAACTTTTAATTTTATTTCTTATTACATCATCTCTAACCCTATTATATTCAAAATTTCACTCGTGTGTATGTGTGGACTACCACCTCCATGCAGGAATATGATTCATTTTATATCATCATCTTTCATGGTTGATTATTATGATGGGTTTAACACACATATATATATGTGATATTTATGAAATGATTGTACTTTTAAAATGAAAATATATTATATATATTCTTACCATCTCATACATTTGAAAATGGTAATGTCACTGGTGCGTACATGTGGACTACCACCACCACAAGGTGATGTGATTCATTCTTCATATCCACATTACAAACATAGTAATATGGATATATTTAACTAATATATACAATAAATAAGATATGAAAATAATTTTATAAAGGTGATTTATTATTTACCTTTCGATTTTTTTCTTTATATTGAAATCGGTAAACATCACTCATCTGTATATAAATACTACCATCTCCACAAAATGTTTAATTAATATTTCATCACAACATTAAATGAGCTGTTATGAAATTGTATGTAATAACTAAATATTATACATATTACATGATTAATAATGTAGATATTATAGTACCAAGATCAATGTATGAGGAACATAAATTCTATATGAAAATATATATGAAAAGTGAAACAGTTATCATCCAAAAATGAGAATTTTTATAAAGGTTTAGTAATAAATTTGTGTTTACTATTATATGGTTATTATATATGATATTATAATTTGTTAAATGGATCTATAATATAATTATAATAAATATATTTTTTATATTTTATTTTATAGTTTATAATAATTAATTCATTTATAATGTATGGGTTTATTTGTCTCATTATTACATTAAAAGGCATAATTTATATTGTTCCCTATCATTTAGTTTTATTTATTTTCTTTTACAACTAATGAATTTAATTTTCCTTATTAATTATTTTAATGGGGTTTTTATATCTTTATCAAGTTATTTCATATATGTACAACAAATAAAAATATACAAAAGTTGAAAGGGTTCTTAATATCAATATTTTATCACTGAGACATGATTAATGTTATAAACTGCTTTACGTTTATGTTTATGTTATGTCTAGAATGTCTTTTGGAAACCCCTTTAATATTAAAAATAATATAAAATGATTAATATAATTAATTTAATTTTTCGATTAAATTTTTTAATCCATAGATTTTTTATTTGAATGTTACAGAATTGGTAGGAGATTATCTTTTCAAATTGTATTCATTGGTTTATATTTTATATAATTCACTTGTCTTCATTTATGATATGTATCTACATCCAATTCGATATGTAATGTCATTAAAATATTTATATTAATGATATTTTATGATTTATTTGATTTTATTTCATTGTTTGGGATTATGATTCAAAATTTACTATTGTGGTAAAGTTTTGACATAACAATTTCAAATTTTCAATGATAATTTATGATTATATTTACGATGATGAAATTAAATGAACCATCTCTAAAAATATTATTTTATTCCCTATATAATGGTTTTTATTGAAAATTAAATGTTTTTATCTTCAATATCCACTCCATAATTACCCAAATATTTGACTTGTTTTAATTATATAAAACTGAATTTGTATTTCTATTTGGTCTGGAATCATTTCATTTAATGCCCATATTTTCATTAAAATTATATCATGAATGTTTTAAATATTTTCCAATTACATTTAATTTATGTTATAACAATTAACGAAATTATAGTAAAATTTATAAAAAATCATCATCCAATGTTTACAGAATGTAAGTTAGATTTTAAAAAAAAATATAAATGGAATATTTATTTTAATATTTACCACACAAAGAACTTTCCCACCATCAATACTACTGAATTATTTAAAAATTCTATTGATAATTTCTGTGGTTCTATTGAATGAAATTGGTTTCTTTAATTGTTTTTATCTTATTAGATTTTAAATAATTGATTTTGAAATGAAAAGGGTATTTTGACCATAAAATATTCTAGTGAACATTAACATTTTTATTCATCTGTAGGCACATAATTTGATGTCTTATAATATTTATTGGGGATATGATCAATTTTAACATCATTATATTTTCATTGCGTACAAATTTATTAGGATGATAATATATTGATGAAACCTATGGTTTTAATGGGTCTAGATATAAAAATGATAAATGTTTTCCTGATCTCGTTGTATACATATGAATTTATTTTTATTATGTTATGTGTGGGTAAATTATATAACCCAATTTCATTGGGTAATGATAAATATTTTTGAGCTCAAGGGAATACATGAGGTTACCCATATAAAAAAATATAGACACTGGTGGTTAGCCAACACCTGAAAGGTTACATGGGATGTTATCCAAAGACAAAAACAAGTAATTAGTGGTTTTCCCAACCCACCAAAGTGATGAATGTACCATTGTGTAGCCCTGACATATAATATATCTATTTATGATTATCATATACTTTATACCACTCTTTTATGAAATGATCGTATTCCATTGTTATACTCCCATAGATCACATACTTTTTCCGTGTTAATTCTTTTCTCATGCACTTAAATGATTCTTGAGATGAATTAAGATGATGATATATGAATTTATGTTTTTTATTTCCAAATATTAATATAATTATATCATACTATTATGATAATTTTACAATTAAAAGTGATTATCGATTGATATCCCCCTTATTTACCGAAATTGAGAATCTGATCTCACCATTATTATATTTTCTTCACCTAGATATGATGACATAGTTTTGTTATATAATGCCTAAGAATGGTTCCAAATTTGAATAACATTATGTTAGAATTTGTAATCAATGTTTTGAAATAAATAAAACACTCACTATTGACCACATCAAATGATGTTATTCAATATATCAAAATATTTATCCCATATCATTAATATAATACATCATTGGCAGTATTCTCTATTTTATAACTACATTAAAACACATTATCTATTTAAAAAACCCCTCATTTATATGACCCCTTAAAAATAAATATTTAACTCCCACAGTTTTTATGAAATTGAAGACTTTTTTCTTCAGTAACAGATACATTATATTGATAATGGGCAGCTCCACTATTTCTATGTTCCTGAATGGGTTAGGTAGATTATTACTAATTTATTTAAATTCATGAATTATATTATCTGATAATTCTAAATGGAATATATATTTAATAATATACTTTTTAGTAAATTATTATCTTTCATAATTATAATTGTAACCTAGTGATCAATAAAATTATATTTAATATCAACATGCTCTCATCCTATGTGTTATGAAGGGTTCCTTAATAGATTTTAACAAAATTGATTATCATTAAAATTATTTTAAAAAAATTACAATCTCATTTATACAATGAACATGTCCTCTCATTTGAATAATATATTTGTAACACCCCTGGAAAAGTGAGACTTAAAAAGGCTAAATGTTACTACCCATGTCAACAAGGTGAAACTTTATTTTCAAGAGGCTACCTGATTAGAAAACCATAGTTACGCATGCTTGTCCTGGAGTTGTAATCAGGATAGGTGAACCTCTGGGATGTTTCCCAGGGTGTGTGTGAGTGACGAAAAAACACACTAAAAGAACATGTGTTGGCTTGTGGGGAAAACCATTAGTCTGATAAGCGACCCCATTGAGTAATAGCTTATGGTGTGCGGAGAAGGAAACCAAGGAATTACAGGATACACATGGGGTCAGATTATAAGGTTCATGGCCTGGGGAGGAGGGTCATGACAAATCATATGAGAGCCAATACCTGGCCAAAAGTGTATAGGCACTGCCAGGGTTTGAGGCTTGGGGTCCACAGTGAGGGTGTTGTGCTTTAAAGGGGTGGATAATGTAACACCCCTGTAAAAGTGAGACATAAAAAGGCTAAATGTTACTACCCATGTCAACAAGGTGCACCTTTCCTTTCGAGAGCCTACCTGATTAGATCTCCATAGTTAAGCATGCTTGGCCTGGAGTTGTAATTAGGATGGGTGACCTTCTGGGAGGTTTTCCAGGGTGTGTGTGAGTGAGGACAAAACACACTGAAAGAACATGTGCTGGCATGTGGGGACAGTCATTAGTCTGATAAGAGGCCCCAGTGAGTAATAGCCTATGGTGTGCGGAGAAGGCAACCAAGTTATTACAAGATACCCATGGGGTCAGATGAGAAGGTTCATGGCCAGGGGAGGCAGGTCATGACAATATTAAAAATATTATATAGTTTTTACATACTATCTCAAATCAACTTATAACATATAAAATATTTACTTATTACATTTCCATCTGAAAGTTTTTACTAATAAAAAATTATCCTCTAAAAATTGACATTTTGTAATCAATATTTCTTACCCATTGAACACTAATATGTGATTAATGATACTAATATCCTCTAATCCATAGATAATTATACAAAAAAATTGTTTCATTTTTATAAAAAAATTGTAGTTTTACACACGAATATTTGAATCATTTTGATTACACAAAAAATCATTAAAATAAAACACGGTCATTTTTTCACATGTAATGTTCATGAGTACAATGACCAGGGATGGTATATAGGTAGCAGTGGGTGTGGATGTGTATGTGTAATATGGAATTGTAACATTACAAGTTATATACATGTATATGGTATTTAATGGATATGAGTAACCTTTGGGGAATGATTTCACTCTAAATAATAACAAGATCAAAATATCAATCATGACAATGAATTATATCACTAAGTTCAACTAATTTTTTACAAGGATTTTGATTGTTTATGGAAATTCTCCTCGTTATAGTGTACATATTTCAACTATGTGGTAATATATAACATTGATAATATCATAAACTTTCATTTTTTGATCATTTTGTCTTTTTTATTTGTTTCATTATTTCATGAACCTATTAACCACTACGTAATTTTTTTTTCTTATATATATATATATATTATTACAATATAAACTAAATTACATGTTATCATATAACTAGAACCCCTTACTATTGTCACTTTTATGGGACACCTCCAAAAACCCCCATAAAAAATAAATTGTAATAACCCATGTACTTATAAAATAATTTGTTTTTATTATGGAATTAAGTAACTTAATTCATTATAAATGTATCATATAGTAACTAATATTTATATAAAAATAAGGAATCTATAATAATAAAATTTAATCCTTACATGTGAAAGTATAAATAATCTTTTTATATCTTATAAGTAAAAAATATGATATATTTATATCATTATATATGTAAATGAATCTTTTAAAATTAAAATATATGTGTTTTTATTTTTGTGAAATGAATTTATCTATTTATGATTTTAAAATTTATATAATTATTTAAAAAAATTACTGTAATAATGTAGATTCATTAATTAATATTATTTATATTGTAATTATATGATAATTTTATAAGACCATAATTAATTTTCAAACTTTTACAAAATTGGTTGTAATATTAAATAAGTATTTTTAGATTAGATTATTATTTTATTTAAAAAATAAATTAACATATTTAGAAATATTTTTTCCAAAATCAGATTCCATTTTTGAAATCTCAAATTTCAAAATGTTTATACTGAATATTGGGTTTTTTTAAAATATTGTTTATTTTTGTTAGTAGTGAAATACTTAAAGTTAATGTAATTGAAATTATAAGTTAAATACATTAAATTTTGTGTTATGGATCATGTTTTGATGAGGTAATAACTCATTATTTAATAATCAGACTAACTAGTTACTATTAATAGTCACAAGAATCAATAATATTGATAGTCTTGATCCAAAATAATAAGCAAATTAATAAAAAAAATACATATCTCCCCTCTCCACATAAATACCACCTCTCACCACCGATTCTCCTAACACGTCAAAGGAAATATAGATTGCCTATATTCTACCCAGTTAAATTCCCAAGATTCCTCCCATATTCATGACATGTTGGTCTCACCAAATGTCCAAAACCAAGTGCTTTAGAGATGTTCTTAAGGAGACAGCATTCGAGTGGTAGAATCCCAAATTCTATCCCTTTTAAATTTTTTATTTCTTTCTTTATTTATATCATATACTCACCTAAATTTCTGATCTATAATGAAAACCCTAGTATCGTATATATATATATTAATTTTATACTATTAATGGACTATCCTTCATCAAACATCGTTTCTTCTATTCTAATTATAAAAAATGTGAACATCATCTGTTACTTGTCAATTCACCGCCTTCGTGGACAATGAATTTTATTTTTCCTTTACTGCCATCAAGGATGATCATAAAACAATTATTAAGGTCAAATTATTTTATAATCTGTATATCATAAATTTTCTAATGTTCAGGAACTAATTTATAGACATAATATTAAGTTAAATGAATCTAGTTTGTGATGGTCAAAAAACCACCAAAATTAACCAAAAATTTATCATTTATATTTTTTCAAATGAAAAATCTTCATATCAGAAACAAAATGATATAAGGTATCATTTAAGATTATTGGAAAATACTAATACAATTTCATTCTACATTTGGTGCATCGATTTCATTTTTCAAGGAACTTCCATAATTATATACATGGGAACCAACCATAAATCCCCAAAAAATGCTCCTAGAATAAAGAATTTAATATTTATAATTCAACTAAATATCCATAAATAAAAATAATAAAATATAAATAAACAAAATATATATCAAAATTTTTTATAATTATGTAATTATTTAGTCTAATATTATTATCCATCACATAATTTACTAGTGAAAATGATTTCAAACAAAAGGGAAGGGAATTATTAACATAATTTTCATTATTTTGTTTAACATTTTACTCCATTGATTTTTAATTTCTAATATTATCTGTAAAATTAATTTCTAATATATTATTTTCTATTATTTATATTTATAGTGTATACACATTTTCTATTCATTTGATTAATTATCAGTTCAATGATATGATATTTGAAATAGATTTTCTTTCAAAAAAACTATATAATGTCATTTTTTACAAAATTTAGAATAAATGTTTTTACGTATACATAATTAACAAATTATCTCTTTCATAATGATTTAATATTTTGAAGTTTATGTTACCAGATAATAATTTTATTTTCAAATAATATGTTCTCACTTATGAGTGTGAAGCCCATAAAAAAAGGTAATGTGATTTCAAAATGGAAATTTTATTCTCCTTATGAATGTTTCTATTATGTGAGATTTACGTGTTATGATTATATTATTATTCCTTGAATTATTATAATGAATGGTGGTTACTATATTATCTAACAGTGGGTGAGCCTATCATATCCCTTAAATTCATTGAGTAATGTGACAACTTTAAATGGATAATTATCTCCAATGATATTATGGTAATATACAAAGATGGTTATTCCAATTGTATCCTTGAAAATTACACCATGTGTTGCTATGAGAGATTCTTTTTTTTAATATTTATAAGAAAATTATTGTACATGTTACCTTTTATTACATATGTATTATTGTTATGTTTTTATGGGATACTTATGATTTTATAAGGTAAGATAAAGATATTATGTTTTATGTTTAAAACTTATATTTGTGAAAATGATTCCATTCAGGGAAAATTTTTATCACACATCCTTTTATGTACCAAGATTACCATTTTACTCTCATCAGGGGTTTTAAAAAAACTTCATAGGGTTTTTAGATGGGTAAAATAAGAGAATAATTCTAGTTTAAAGTTTTGATTTTTTATTATTGATTGAAATCATGTTTTTTAATGTTTTATATTGTGAATTGAAAATGGATATTGAGTATATGTGTCTATTTGGTAATATATGAGTTTCTATGTATGATTTTATGATATAATTATAAAATATTGTAAACCCAATTGATTTTTGGGAATTTAAGATAATGGAGTCCTGTTGAATTAATTAGATTACGTAACATTTATGTCAGGGTAACTATTTCTGGTATCAGAGAAAGGTTTAGATAATATTAGGGCCTAGGATAATGTTAATTGAATAACCATTAAATATTTTTACATTATTGTTAAGTTTAAATGAAATATAATGTAAAAATTAAATTAATTATTCATTTATGACTTAGATTTTCACAATTTTTTTTCAAGGAAGAAATATGGAATTTGATGTAGTAAGGCACTGAGAGGATGATATCCTTCAGAATCTGCAACCTGGAAATGTGGGAATATGAACCAAAATTTTTATGATAGTAATTTCTCTATTGGAGTAGGATATAAATAGTTCTGAAATGAAATGAAGAAGATCAAGATAAAGAAGAAAACGGAATATTTCAGTGTTACAGTATTTTATAAGGCAACAACTACCTGGAATTAGTGGTAATTCTGACCGAGTGGTAGTTAAAGTTGGATTAAAGAACTAAAAAATATATTTTGATGTCAGGGAATGTTCAGACCTTAAAAAGAATAGTATTTATATCTATAATTCTGAAGATGAAGCCGACCAGTGGTTTTAAATGGTCAATAAAATCAGGGATAACAAGGAGATTGATTCTTTGGAAAGGGATGAATTCAAAAATATTTTCCTCAAGAGATAATTTATTATGGATACTCAACTGAGGAAGGAAAAAAATTGATGTAATTTAGACATTATGAGGATTTAATGGTTGTATATGAATAAAAATTAACTTGATTTTCGGGGTATACTCCAAATTATATCAGGGTTCGTGGTAGTAAAATTAACCGTTTTTACTCAGTATTGAATAAAAAATGTCAAAATGTATTAAATTATCATGGATTTAATAGAAATAAAAAACATTTTCTATACAAAAAGAAGGTGGAATTTAAATTTTTTTTGATCATGTGTTATTTGACAACAAAAATAAGAATGTGGTTTGGGTTCCCGGAAAAATGAAATAATGCATCAAACAAGTTTGATGGTAATAAATTTAAATTTTTGTTTTGTGAGAATTGTAATAAAAACACACATGCGAATGACTTTGTATGTGTGGTATGTATTTATTATGTGTTATGTTTTTCATGTTTCTTTTAATTCAAATAAAAATTATAGAGGTAGTGGTAAGAAGAATTATTATATATAGATAATAAAATTTTTTAAATGTAATGATATTGGTCATTATGAAATGGGTTATCAATAGAGGAAAATAAATTATGGGAAAAGAAGTAATATATGTATAAAAATGGGGTGAAGTCCTTTGGAAATAATTCATAATATTTTCGTCCATTCAATGAAGAGGTACCCAGAATATTATTTTTTTACTTAGAATTTTTTAACTTATTATTGGATTTAGGGTATATAAATTCTTTCATTTATGAGAAATTATGTTTTTAATTTGAAATTTAACCTCAATAAATTATGTTAGAACTTATGGTATAAAATCCTTTGAATAATTTTATGGGAAAATAAATTATAGGAATCTATATATCGATGTCTTTGGATAGAATTTACCTTCAAACCTTGATATTATTACCATGGTAGAATTTTATGTTATTCTAGGTATAGATTGGCTATCTGTTTTCCATGATAAGATTTATTGTATTGCTAAAATATCTTATTATAAAGAGTCTCATTTTTTATAAAATAATGAAATCAAACAATTTATTACATTCCAGGAAGCATGGGTACTATTAAAATATAAAAATTAATTTTAAATTTCAAATATTTTTCAAAATAAGGGAACTGTTCAAATTAATTATTTTGCAGTTGTCAATGATTATATATATTTTTTCTGGATAATTTTCCTAGTATTAAACCTGACAGGGAAGATAAGTATAATGTTGATTTTGTCCCTGATGCTAAAACAATTTCAAATACACCTTATCGAATGGATAAATTAATTGTTATAGTGTTGAAATGTAAGTTTAACATGTAGATATATACAATATTCATTCATCTAAGTGCTCCACCATAGGGTGGATAATCTTTGTTTATTAAAAATAAAGATGGTTCTATTTGAAATTTTTTCGATTATAGAACATTTAATAACTTCACTGTAGAGAATAAGTATCCTTTTCCTCTTATTTATTACTTGTTTTATCATATATTGGGAGCTCAATATTTTTGAAAGATTGAAATGAGATATTTTTACCATCAATAGAATGTGAAAGAGGATGACATTCCAAAAACATCATTTTTTACTAGATATGATCGTTATAATTTTTTTTGTTCTGGCCTTTGGTATAAAAAACTCTTGTACTATATTTATGGATAATATGAATAAATGATTCCATGAATATTTAAATATATATTTTTAGAATTTATTGAGGATTGGTTTATTCGAAATCTTAAAACGATAATTGAAAAAAAAAATTAAGGGTTGTTTTGAAAACCCTAAAAGAAAATAAGCTACAAGGGAAATTTAGAAAATGTTATTTTTCTTTAAAACTAATTTCTTTTCCTTGTAAAATTGTAAATAATTATTTCATATTAGTTTAAGCTATAAAAATGAAGTTATTAATGAATGTAAAATACATAAAAATGTTACACCAATTCTTATTTTTATTGGATTAGTAGGGTATTACCAATGGTTTGTTAAAATAATTCCATGTTTATCTGTCCCACTAACTAAGATAACACAATAAGGGGTTAAAATTGTTTTGAAAGAATAATGTGATAACTTTTTTTAGGAAATGAAATGAATATCACTGAATTCTAAAATTTCATTCATGCCTTCTAGAAATAGAGAAATTTTCATATTTGTTTATTACTTATTTAAAGGGAATCAGTTGTGTTCTGATGAAAAATGATTAGGTAATTTCATATGATTCGTGAAATATGAATTGTCATTTGATATATTATACCACGCCTAATTTTGAATTAGAATTATTTTTCTATACTTTAAAAATTTGGAGATATAATTTATAAGAAGAAAACTATTCAATATATAATGGTCATAATATTTATAAGTATATATTTACTCACAAGGAATTGAAAATGAGGTAGAGAAAAGGGATGAAACTAATAAAGGACAATTATTTCATGATCAAATACAATCATAGAAAATAAAACAATGTAGAGAATACCTTGAGTAGAATATGCCATTCCACGTTAACTATTTTATTTTTGGAACATAACCCATTGGATAATTATTTGATGAATTTTGGATTGGAATTTTTTTGTGCAAAAAAATCATCTTTTTTTGTTTCATGTGTCGGCGTAATTTTCTTTATCAAACATAATTATGTATGTTCTTAAGGAATATCATGAGTTATAGAAAAATTTATAATTGGGTAAAAGGTTAATTTTCTAGAATATAACATTTATATAGATTGTGTTCTGAGATTTGGGAATAGATAATGTTTTACTTATGATTCACAGTTGAAGAAATAATAATTAAGTGAAGCTCATAGTTCTCTATTTTCATTTAATCCTAAAATAACTAAGATGGAAAGAGAACATCAAGATAATTACTAGTGGGATATAATGAGGTGTTTTTTTTACTTTACCATGAGATATTTGACTTATCAATAGGTAAAAATGGAATGATAATTACCAAAGGGGGTTATTTATCATTTTCCAATGCCATATTGGAAATAGGAAAATTTATCCATGGATTTTAAAATAGTATTAGAAAAACCATATCTGGGTAACAATGTGATTTGGGTTATTGTAGACCAACTTCCCATATCTTTACATTTTTTTCTAATAGAGATTCTCTATCTCTAGATCAAATTTTTCAGTTTCATATTAAATATATAGTCTGGTTAAATTGTGTTCTTATCTCCATTGTATCTAATCGTGATCCTAGGGTCACATAAAAAAAATTAAGGGAGTTCAAAATTCATTTGGAAATGAATTGGTTTTTATAACTTCATTTAATCCTAAACCTTAGGGATAATAATAGTGAACAATTGATAAATTGGAAGATATTTTTCGACCGTTTTCAATGAATTACCATGGAGTTTGGAGTATTTATATTTATTTTATTGAGTTTACTTTTAATATAATTTTTATTTCTAGTACACATGTGCCACCTTCTAAATCCTTATTCATAAGGAAATGTCATACTCAGGAAGTTTGGGATGATATAGGTGAAATAATGTTTATTGGACATAACTTGGTAAAGGAAACATCAAATAAATTCAAGTTAATTCAGAAACATGTGAGGACAGCTCAAAGTATGAAGAAATGTTATGCGAATAACCAGATAAAGGATATTTGTTTTGTGGTAGGTGATCATATATTTCATAATGATTTTACATTGAAAAGTGGGATGTATTTTGGTTTGAATGGGATGAAGAGTCCATGGTGAATTTACCATATAAAATCCTTGATAATGTTGTATTAGTTTCCTATATAGTGGCTTTTCCTATGTGTTTTTCATAGGTACACAATGTTTTTAATCTTTTGATGTTAGCTAATTATGTGACAAAATAATATCATATATCGAGCCCTGAAGTAGTTTTGATGGAAGAGAAACATTTCTATAAAGAGAAACCTATTTGAATTATTGACTTTTGTGAAGAAGTATTATAGAATAATGTAATTTACAATATTATGTTTTTGTGGAGAACCCATATGGATGAATAAGAAATAAGGAAATCTGAAAATTCTATGTTAGAAATGTATCCTCACATATTTATTATGTGAAAAAAAATTGAGGATGAAATTTCCAAAATGGGAGAGAATGTGAAAACCATGGTACTTATTAAGTAATTTGTTTTCATTTGGGAATTAAAATTTATATTTATTATAAATTTATAAAAAAATAATATGTATTCAAGGAAACCTAATAGATCTACACAAATATAATAGTAACCTCACCAAAAAAATAATACATAATATTTATGCATCTTATATGTGAAAATATAGTGTATTTTTATCATCAATGTGTAAATAAATGTTTTAAAAATGACAAATCATATTTTGGTATTTTTAGAAAAAAAAAATCTTTATTTAATATTATATATTTTATATAATGATTTAAAATAAAAATTATTTTCACAAAATAGTTAAAAAAAATTATATTTTGTTTTTTTGTAATTATAATATAATATGATGATGCCATTGTTAATTTTTCAAGGTGTAATAAAATTTATAATAATATTAAATCTTTATTGTTTTTAACAAATGCTGATTTTAATTAAAAATTTAGTTTTCTATATTGAGAGAAAAATAAAAAAAATATTGTCCACTTTGGAAATGTAGATGTATAATAATTGGTAGGGTTATTTTTTGGGACATTTTTAAAATAGTTGAATATTTGTGAACAGTATAATATAGTAATTTTTATTATTTAACATTATAAGTTAAATACATAAATTTTTGAGACATGGATGAATTTTTTATGAGGTAATAACCTATTATTTATAACTGAAATGCACTAGTTACTTTACCTATTTACAATATTAAACCTAATTGATAGTATTGATCCCAAATAATAATAATAAATGAACAAAATAAATAAATAATTCTCCTCTCCACTCCCTATAAATGAAACCCCTAACCACACCATCTTCTTACTCCTCTGAATTATTTTTTCTTGTATGAATTATTCCCATTTCTATTCCTAAGACTCTTCACCATATCTAAGAGTTTTTGGTATCACAAAAGACCAAAACCAAGTACCTTAATGAGGATCACAATTAGACAACATTTGAGAGATAAAATAAATAATATTTATTTTAAATTATTTATTTTATTCTGTATTTATACCTTATCATCAATTACCTTATAGAAATTTAATGACAACTGAATTATCATATATGTACTAGATTTTTTAATAGAATATCCATCATCAAACGTCTAATCATCGATCATTATTCTAAAAATGAAAACATTGTGTTTAAATTGTTGATTCAGCACCTTCCTGGATAAAAAGTTTAAATTTTTATAATTCGTTGAAATTTCAGTAAATGATCAAAGTAAAATAGAAATAAATAATATATGTGGGGAAAGTATTTTTATTTATTTAATTAATGAATCTAATTTTATTATCCAGGACATTAAGTACAATTATAGATTTCTATCTAACATAAGGTAAGAGAATTTGTAACCCATTTTCTAGTCATTGGAAGAACATTATAGTTAGGTAATTAGGTGTTTGTACCATTATTTTTAAAATTTGTTTTTATTATAATATTTTTTATTTTGTGGATTTGTAGTGTATACACATTTTCTATTAATTTTATTAGTTCTCACTTCAATGATATTATATTTCTAAGGGACATTCCATTTCAAATAAACTTTAATGTATATTTTTAAAATATCTAATATAAATGTTTTTTACATATATTTTAGGAACAAAATTTCCTACTATGATGACGCTTTAATTCATTTATGTTTACATTGCAGTTTTATAATTTTATTTTCAAATAGTTTGTTTTAATTATGGTGTTTCATGTTGTGAAAAAAATTAAGTCATCTCGAAATGGAAATGCAATTTTTTTTCATGAATTTTTATTTTATATGAAATTTATGTGTTATAAATATTTTATGGTTTTTTATAATTGTTATAATTACAAATGGTTCTATCATAAATCAAGGATGGTGGATCCCCTTATAGCTATCCAATTCCTTGGATAAAGGTACATAGTTAACCAGTTATTTTCACCTAATTGTTTTTTGTAATATACTGGGATGGTTTTTGTATGTGTAACCATGATGAATACTCCCTATGTTGTTTATAGAGCTAATATATATGTAATAGTGTTATGAAATTGATATAACAAGTTACCTTTTAAGAGTGAGATATATATATACATTGTTACTATCATTTTACATGCAACATATGAATCCAAAAGTTAAGATAATGGTATTATTTCTTATATGTAAAGGATATAATATTTTAGAACTATTTCCATTCATGGTATAATGGTTTATTTATTTCTTTAGTGGCTTATAATTATTATTTTATTTTAACTCCATGTTTTAATTTTTTTCTCATGTTTTTTGGATGCATAAATTTATATAATAATTCATGTTTAATGTTGTGATGTTTAATTATGTAAATAAATCATGTTTTGTTTTAAAAGATTCATATTCTGAAATGAAAATAGATATAGAGTGGAAGTGTCTAATTTGAAAAATATGAGTTTTTATTTATGAGGTTATGGACTAATTATACAAAACTCCAAACAAGAATGATCTTAATTAATTTACGAATGTGAATTATAATTTAATTAACTAGATTATTTAATTTTTAAGGTCAGTTCATTACATAAAATATATTAGCATTTTATTTAACATTTTATGTTACCATAACCATTCTACCATTTCTTATAAATCATATAACTTAAAACATGGTAAGATCAGAGAACTCAGTCATCACTAGAATATTTTTTATCATAGATCCATTTCTACCACCATGATCCAAATCATTTCATAATAATCAGAATTGATCCACACCACTTTTCCACGTCAATAATCAACCCCTTCGATTGAAAAAATAACTTAGTCATGATGAAATGGATAATGTTTTAGGACATAAATAATCTAAAATAACCATAATTTCCCCCTTTATATTATTCATATGCAAAATCATCACAAAATATAAAAATTTCTTTGAGTTCCTAGTCCACATGACCCTATATATCACCTTGGTTTTGTGTTATATATCCCTTTCACCTCAAGAAGAACTTCTATAAACCCTCCCTAAAATGTAACTTCCACTTAATAAACATAATTTTCTCTTGTATACCACCATATGAGTTGGTGGTGTCTCCACAAAAGGTGGTCAGTTATATTTTGACTAGTGAAACAAATAAAAAGTGGGTGACTATGCATAGAATGATGGTGAAGGATTAATGTCTAGTTTCCATGGGAACATGAAGAATAGTAATGTCCAAACCCTTCTATCATTGACCCAACAATATTAAATTAAAACAAATAATAATAATTTTTAATATCAATAAAATATCATCATATTATTATTATTAATTTTTTTTAAATAGTAAACATGATTTAAAATGAAATATACAAATTTTTGATGGGATTTACAATTATAATTTATAAAGTGCTAGTAACATATAATATTCCATAAATATCTTCATCACAAGAAATATATTCCAAAAACATTCAAATTAAGAATGTATATCAACCCATATTATTGAAATTTTTTAGTAATTTGGTTATAATTAAATCATGGGTTGAAATAATATTATGAAATTTCATGAAGAAACACTATTAACAAATAATTACTACACTAATTTAATCCCCATATTTGGACAAGGTAGCATGTTATCATTTTTTTCCTAAGAAAATGAACAAATTTCATCTAAAAATATTAATTACATAAATATTCCACTTGATAATTGATTAAAATAATAAAAAACAATTTATTAAATAATTATTGTAACTCAATTTTAATCACATTACAATTTGTTTAATAGAAGAAGAATATTTTATTTTCTTGAATAAATTACTTTGTAAAAATTTCAATTTTTTTCTAGATAATTTTATATATTAAAAATTTTATTTACCAAAAATATTTTAATTAAATTTAATAAAATCACATAAAATAAAATATATAAAAATGTGTTTACAATAAAATTTGAATCAAATAAGTATTAATTTTATAACCAGAAGTTATGTTATTCTCTAGTTAACCACAAGTCAATATATTATGTTATCCTTTAGAGCATTACAACCTAAAAACGAAAACATAACCATGTAGAGATGATGGTGAAATTATAAACATAATACCCACTCATGAAATTTAATTTGAAGATCATATTTATTTTTATACCACTAATTACTTCCATATATGGAATACTATTCCCAAGTCAATTACTTTTGTCATCGACTACTAAAAAATGTCTATCATGAATCATTCCTACCTAGACCACATAATTCTCTAGTGGATTATTTTTCTAATACAACCATGAAAGATATAATTCAAAAAATTATATATACTATTAAACCAAACATGATGATAATAATTAAATGATTTTTTACATAACATATACTACATAAAAGAAATATCATTTAGGGAATATCATTGAGATCTCACACCATCGATCAAGGATCATTATCATATATAATAAATACATCACCTAATAAATTTGTCTATATTAATAAATATCACATTAAATAACATAACCTCTTCTATATATAGTTATATGAATTAAACCAAGGATCCATGTTTAGTAATAGTCATGAGATGTTTAGGCTATTCTAAAAGGACAATGATCAGACAAATAGTATCACATCCATTCCTAAATATGGAGATTAATTTCAGAAAAACATAATTCCTTTATCTCACATTAACATTTGGATAATATTCTGTTGAGTCAAAAAGTCATAAAAAATCTTATATCATTATTCACATGATGGTAACTAAGGAATTTATCTATCGAATCAAAAATAACATATATAATCATTCCAAAATTTTGTCACCTATGATAATCTTATAACCTCAAAAACTATGGGCATAAAGGAAAGGGTTTAACTACACATAAAAATTGCTACCAAGGTTAAAATAATGTGATATACAACCACCATGATACAGAATTATACTCCCCACCTTCGACTATAAAAAATAATGGGGATAATTTTAAAATATACAGATATATGTAACTAAAACATCATTGATAAAATATAGATCAAATATTGTTAATAAATATAAATTAAATTCACTATAATAGATTTTAAATAATTAATATTTCAATTATTTGTACATGAAGAAATTTTAGTTAATATATTAATTAAATCACATGACAAAGATAACATCATATTTAAGCTCATTACATTTATCTATACACCAATGTCGATTCAATCATGTCAATATGCCTGATCTCTAAGTTGGATGTAGAATATTATTCCTATTTTTGAACAATAATTGTCTCACTAATTATGATGATACTAATGATAATATAAAAATATCATATTTATAAACATATAATTGAAAAAAATAAATCATCGATCAATAACAAATAATTATTTTTTAATAGTCTTTTCGGTAATATTTTTTTGTTGATCGTTACCATTTTTGTAAATGTTGTTCTTAAGAAGGTCACATAATATTCAAAAAGAAATATAAAAAAAAGTTACACACTCATGTGTCCTCTACTTAAAATTACCTAACGGTAAACAACCAATCAAGGACCAATACCATCATATATGAAATGTATTGTTTGGATCATAAATAACTGACCTCTATTATAATCATTATATTATAGGAGACAACCAATCATCTTTAGTGAATTTGAAAAAGACCAAAAAAAATCACGTATTATCTATATATGATCAAATTACTCTATAACTTATATTGCCATATTGTAAATCATCATCCCTATAGAATACATGTTAAACTAATAAACATAAGGATCTCCTATAAGCCCTATATAAAATGACATTTACCTCATGTAATATATGATGATTTATGGTCATAGTTCTCTACTCTCTAAATTAGTCCTTTTACCTAAATCATTATGATGATACCAATTAAAACAATCATCATGAGGATTTTGATTAATATAAATTTTGATTTTATCGACCATATCTTTTATAGTAGGTGGAAAAATCATTATTGATACTTTAAATACTCATCACTTGACATATAAATAAAATAAAATATATCCATGAGCTAAGAGACATGTTTGTACTATGGAAAAAATATTTTCATTATTAACAATGCTCTCAATATATATCAATTACCATATAAATAACCAAATCCTATCCAATCATTTTAATCTGAATCTATAGTCTATGATAGTAATATTTTGACCTAAAGTGATCATTTTCCAATACCTTCCAACTGATCATAATACAATATTTTCGTGAATATAAGACTAAAAATAGTAGTTTATTACCTATTAGATTGTGTACTATAAAAACCATAAAATAATAGCATGAGAACATGGAATCATACTCACATTGACATATGCTGAGTATCCAATATTAACTCCCTGACTATATCATATCAACCTGACTTTTCATAGCATCAATTGTGAGAATATTCTTCTTTATGAAAAATATCTTTTTGGTCCCATATATTATTTTCCCTGAATTAAATTTACATCATCTTCATGATCATTGGTTAAATTTTAGTATGTTATAACCCTATTTTACATGGATTTAAAATTTATATATTTAACATCCCTTGAAGGAATTTAAATTAACAAGTAAATTAAGATTATTAATTTATTAATAAAATAATGAAGATATAACAATGGAATATTTTATTGGAATCTCAAAATTTTATATCAATGAATTTGTCTCTAATAATGAGAAATCATGTGTGTTAATAAATTTTAAACAATTATTTTTTCTATGAAATAACATAACATTATATTTCAAAATATTCTCTAAATACTCAAGGAAATCATTATATGACTAGAGTCTTTATTTTGAAATTTGATTATTACAACACCATATAGAGATGTCAACTATCATGAATGACAACAAATAAATGCAATCCCTTTTGTTTTTGAATTTCCAAAAAATAAATCATGTAGGTTAAAAACCCATTTTTTTACTATGATAAAAAAATAATTATATTACTTTGACTAAATAAAATTCTATATATTCCAACTATGTTAATGAACAAAAATCATACTTTTAACCCTAATATCAGCTCTAATATGTCAGTTAAGAGTAATTTTAACTAAGAGGATATAAACATAATGTGGGAGCCATTCAACCATCCAACTAATATTTGAAAGTCACCAAGAATTGACTAAAAATAAATATATGAAATCAAAACCCATATATAAAAGGAAAATTTATAAAATTGCTTATGAAAAAACATAATTTAAAAATAAAACTACAATTAATTCATGTTATATGATAATTTTCAAATTGTAATGACCCAGATAAGACAGACAATACTATGAAATAAATCATCAATCAAATACAATAATTAATGTATATTTACTCCACCAATAATAAAACTCATATAATCTTCATATAATTCCCCTCTAAAAACCATCTTCTCAAGGTGCTTGACCCTATGTACTGCTATAAATAATCAAATATGTACTCAACCATGAGAATATTCACATTAAAATTATAGTGTAATGCTGTGTATAATGAAATTTTAATGAATCCTAGATGTTAATAAACCCTAAAGGAAGGACCAATATTTTATTAAAATCATATCACATCAAATAATAACACATACTAATGAACTCGCATATTAATAATATATATGGGTAATATATGGTAAAAAAATATGATTTTGTATCATCCTTAAAGTATATAGATGTATTATACATGTTTTTATCTTTTTTTATATGTCCAGAATTAATGGATTATATGTGTAGTTTTTTATAAAAACCCTTCATTAGTTCCACTACAAGAATCACTCCCCTAATAATGAGAATTATCCATGTGAAATAATCAGAACATGTGTAATAGAAAAACACTCTCTCTATAATATTACAATGATCAAGGATACACTACCCAATATGGTCATTTATTGATTATTGGTGTAATTTAAGTCACTTATGGGAGATCTAATAAATCCTAAATGTGGTATTTATCCTAGATTCGATATAACCTTTTCCTTGGTCGGGATTTTTTTGAAAAGTTGTTGTAGGTGAATTAGTATATAAATTTAATTTTTTATTATTTAATTTTTTTTACAGACCCAACCTCCCTTTTATTCCCAATTATTGAAAAATTTATGGGTTTTATAAAAAACATTTGATATTTGAGAGTATAAATTGAAGATTTTGGTAGGGAATCAAAGTATGGGTTTCCAACATATCAGTACCTCTAAGATCATCTAAACCAATGATGTTTGTGGTTCTCTAAAATGACAGAAGTGTGGAATAATTCTTCTCTAGTGATCAATCCCCTTAAAGGTAAGATGTTTTTAGATCATGTAACTATTTTTTATCACATTTTTAGAATTACTTAGGTAGCAGCCAAATTATTTTATGAAATATTTTCTTAAAAAAATTTTAATTCTTAAATAGCTTAAATTGAGTGAAATAATGAGGTTAAATGATAATGTGACACTCAGTTATTATATAATAACAATTATTACCTAGTTGTTAGGTTATAGAAAATATTTATAAGTAACTTATGAAAATGTATGGTGGATTCTTAGAATCCAATAATTTATGAAAAATATGGACTAATTAACTGTAATAGAAGTATTTTTATTTTTTATTAATTATGTTAATTAAAATTAAAAAGTTAAATTAATGAAATATATATGTTAGATATTTAATAAAATAATTATTTAATCATCTAATTGATAATTTTTTCATAGGATATGAATAAGCCCTATTTTATGTATAAAAACCTATATTTTTCGAAAGGGCAATATTACAACCTTTTAATGAATAAACCATTTTAAATAAAAATATTGATACAATATAAATCTTTATATGGAAAAATAAACCACTTATTTGGAATTAAAATTTAAAAATTTACTTTGGGATAATTGTTTATATTTTATGATAGCTTTCATGTTTTCTTGAATAGTAAAAATATAGTAATTTTTAATTGAAAAAATGTATTTTTTTATTGGAGTAATTTAGTTGGTTAAATTACATTATTTAATAGTTTTAAATTATAAATAGTTTATATTTTATATCACTTTATATAATTTAAGTCACTTGGAATAATTTTATGATGAATTTTGATGTAAAAAAATATCAATCTTTTGTAGTGTTTTAAATTTTAAAACTCGTTTTCTAATTCCGACAATGAGATTAATTTTAAAATAATTTCATCAACTTTAATGTTTTTAATTTTAAAAAATGGATTCCATATTTGAAATTAGTAGTTATATATTATTTGAATATCTTTCGTTTTTTCATTTTTAATAGTAACATCAAAAATATTTTTTAATACGGTAAAAGGGTAAATCGGGTAGTTAAATATAAAAATAATAATATAAAATTATCCTAACACTTCCAATAATATCATTGGATGATATTTGTAAATTTAAATCATTCATGGGTCTAAATTTTGTCATTTTTGATCCATTTGGATGAGTTTAGGATAATTAATTTATTTCATTTAAAGAAAAGTTATATATATCATATTGAAAAGTTTATAATTATATAATTTTTAATATAATCTCATAAAAATGATTATTTTTTATAAAAATACTCATTTTAAAGACACCTTTTTTTTCTATTTACCATGGTAATTTAATTTTATTTTTTTGGAAAAAAATAATTACATTAATGTCGTATATGTTGACAATTTAGAAATTATTTAATTGAAGAGAAATAAATTAAATAATTTCTATTAAAATGATAAAAACCATTAAAAGACAAAAACCGTTGACCAAATATTATTTTTCTATTATGTCTCAATAATTATGATCCAATGTTCTATCTTGTAACCCTTTGGATCCATATAAAAAATATTGTGACACTTATAATATTTTATTTAAATTTATGCTAAAGCTATCACATTAATGTTTTAATATATATAATATTTTTAATATATGATTTTACCAAATATATATTTTACCATAAGTATTATTATAAAATATGGATGATTTATCTTTATCATTGTATTTTTTAATAGGTTTTATTTAAAAAATAAGTATATTAAATAATTACGCAAAAAATATTTTGTAATTATTTTATTAATGGAGATAACAAGTAAGTGATATTACAAATATTGAAATAAAAAAATATGGGATAATTAATTTAGAAAATGATTTTTATAGATGAAATTTACCTCTTACGAATATAATAAAATATTTTTTTTGAATTTAACGTGTTATATTTATATTTTTTATAATCAATGAATTAAATAGTGTAAAAATTGGCACCATTGACTGTTTATCAAAATAACATATTATTAAATTATTTAAAAATCATAAAGTATTTTTAAAAATATACATTAAATATTATATAGTATAAAATTTTCTGAAATATATATTTATGTACTAATTGACAACCAATAAGGAAATATTTCATCCTTTTAATTTTGAAATATTGTTACCTTAGTGAAAATTAAATAGAATAACTAAGTGTTAATTAAAATGATAAGGATAAAATTTATAGAAAAACATCTATAAAAATTATTGGTTGATGATATTAAAGTTTTATCTCATATTATCATCTAAATAAAGACACTTTGGATGTTTTTTATATGTCCTTTGATTTTATTATAAATTAATAATTTTGGAGATTCAAAAAGTGCCCCTCACCTCAATTATGAAAGGGAACCCCTCCATAATTTCATGAAAAATAATTGAGGATTAAATACCACTTATCCTTAGAAATATTATATTCTAAACCTCTCTACCAACATTCTAGAGGTTCTGGTCTTCTCTGAAGTCCTACTCTATTACATTTGGAGGAAAATTAGAGGGAGCGCGTTGAAAAAGAGGTAATCTCCACTACCGATTTATTCAAACATATAACTTCATTCACTTTAACATCATGAGTTTATTTCATTCTAATGTAATAAATTATATATCAAATTAATACTTAGATGTTATTATGATTATGAGAAAACAAGATTTCATATTCTACCAAACCTACGGAAAACAAAATCACCACACGTGTGTACATACAACTTACCATCTCCACACAGTGGTGTAGAACGTTTTCCCTACCAAATAACTTGGATGGGTATATTTATGGAGATAATAACTATATATGATTATTATAATATGATATGAGATTTGTATCAAAACAAATACCATCCACCGATGTGCCATATTTTTGTATACTTTTCCATACATTCAATTGAGTATAAAAACATGTTTTCACTAGATATATGATTCTTTGTAGATAAAATTCATTATTTTAGTGTTCATTATGGGTTTTAGGTTTTCTAAAATATAGTCATAAATCTGAAATTTTGAGATAAAATAGAGATATATACATGGTGTGTACTGACACACACACACACACACACACCATGTACCATTCTTAGACACGGACTCGTGAGCCCGAGTACATGCCTAAGTAGTCATCTAGATCTTACATCATCATCATCATCATCATATAGATTTTTATTCAAATAAAATAGGATAAAAAACAACAACAAAAAACCCTCACCACACTCCCACCCTCTACCCCCGCCCCCAAAGACAGGAGCTAAGGAGGACTAAAATAGTAGAGAGCAAGAGCATCCCCTCTGATCAAATTGACCCCCTCAGGTTTCAAACTATCCCTTGTATGAATGTATAAATCCTCAGACTATGAGATATCTTGAGAAGATAGGTAATCAGCAAATTTGTTACCCTCCCTCAAGGTGTGAAACACATTAATGTTGCTTCCATGTAAATTCCGACATTTTCTAATGGCATAGGTGATCGACCATGGAGAGAAACCCTGGTCCTCTAGGGACTGGTGCACCAACATTGAGTCGATTTCTGCTTTAGTGATGACCAAATCCCTTTGGCTACATAAGATGAGACTGTGGAGCATCGCTTGGGCCTTCGCATGTAAAAGGGAACCTTGGCCCAGCCTTACTGAAAACTCCATGAGCACTGACCCACTAGTGTCACACACCACCCCTCCTCCCTTCATTAAACCCAGAGCAAATGATCCTTATGTATTGAGTTTTAACCCTCTAGCTAGAGTGTTCCAACGTACCTATTTTCCCTTTGTTCCACTGTCCGTGGGCACAACACATGCCCTTGCTTGAAACTGAATCACAGATGGGGTTTCCCTCCAGTCGTTCATAGCCCTGGCCAGGTCACCTAAAAGGTTCTTTGTCCAAAAAATAATTGCATGTGCCGTCACACCCACCCCTTCATGTCTGACCTTAATCCTCGTCGTCCAGAGGCCCCTGCAGTTTGCATGCAGTAGCATAGTGTGCTCCATTCTTTTAGGGTCTCTTCTTCCCGAGCCATGGTACTAGCTATCCAAAAAGGGGAGGCCATCCATGCTAGGATTGAAGACCACAGTGAGACCCCCAAAAAAAGTCCACACCTCACGTGCCCAGTAACTTTCAAAAAACAAATGAACTGTGATTTCCTCCTTGTATGAATTGCAATACACACATCTTGACTCCATTTTAACACCACACCTCTTGATGTTCTCATCTGTCGAGACAACTTTGTTTCGAATTCTCCAGGTGACGAAATTAAATTTGGTATGTATATCTTTCACCAACAGAACCCCATGCCATGTCTCCCCATTTGTAAGAACGTTCCCCCTAGAAATTCTCTAGAAGTCATTTGACGTGAAGGACCCAGAGGGGGATGTAGTGAAACCTCAAATATCTGGGTCTGAACTCAGTTCGATGAGGTTCAAGATTTTTTGTTGCTCCCTATGTATAATCATCGTGACAAAATATGGGAAGCAATTCACCTCCCTGAAGGTGATGATGGTGGCTGGTGCCAAAAGGATAACTCCCCTCTCCCAACGAGCTGTGTACCTGCAAAGAGATGGTGGAGATGATCGGGTTGATCCCTGAGAAAATGGACAGTGCATGTCCTTCCACTTATGCATGGCTCCCCAAAGAGTAGTTGTGGAGAATACTCCCCTACGTGGTTCTTTTCTCTAGATAAGCCAAGGCTAATCAATCATGCATGCAGTAAAGGGTGTTTTCCAGGCTACAAACATTGATTCCGCCTTCCTAGACAGGCCGCACCATGTTGATCTAGGAGGCCCAGTGCATTTTTCCTACCGAGATGGGGTCCCATATGAATCTATTAAGGATCCTATATATGTTATGAATAACACCTTTCGGGACATTAATAGAAGAGAGAGCATGTACTGGAGTTGCTAGGAGAATATTGTTCACCAGCTTGAT
This sequence comes from Viscum album, assembly GCA_963277665.1. Lineage (NCBI taxonomy): Eukaryota > Viridiplantae > Streptophyta > Magnoliopsida > Santalales > Viscaceae > Viscum > Viscum album. The sequence goes on along the minus strand of OY728155.1, from coordinate 854,827,427 downwards.
TCGTCCCATGAAGGACAAGTACTTGTTCTTCCAGTTCAACACCCTGTCGGTTATCATGGTGAGAAGGTGTTCAAAGTCAAATATGTGAGGCCTGCTTGACGAGATGGGGGCACCCAGGTATCCCAGGGGGAGATCTCACCATTGCATGTCTAGGTTAGAGCTCATCGAGGAGACCCGCATAGAGGTGTACGCTTTTGATATGTAGAAGTTGATCTTGTTATTGTTGATGATATGCCCACTCCAATGGCCATACTTCTCCAACACCTTTTTTTGACCGTGAAGAGATCTAATTGAGGAATTAATTAATATGATGGTATCTTCCATGAACATGATGTGAGACACTGTAGGAAGGGTCCATTTTCTACGATATGGGAGGATAATACCATTATTAACACTCTAATGAATGATCCGGCTAAGCACGTCCTAGATAAGAATGAACAGACTCACAGAGATCAGGTCCCCGTGCCTTAGGCTACGTGCAGCCTTGAAGAATCTGTAGGATTTCCCCATGAAGGTGACTGATAACCAAGAAGAGCTAAAACAACGAAAGATGATATCAATGTTCCTAGAGGAAAAACACATACCTTCTAGCACCTTATTAATGAATCTCCACTCCACTCGATCATAGGATTTATTCATATTGAGCTTGATGGCTATGTTAGACCCATAGGTTTTGATTTTTATATCACAAAACATTTCTTAAGCCAGAGCAATGGCTTCCTATATTGAGTGTCCCTTAACAAATCTGTGTTGTTCCAAAAAAAACCCCACAGAGGAAAATGAATGGCCAGCCTAGATTTAATAATACTTGCCCAGATTTCATATGGAGCGTTGCACCTACTAACCGGTCTATAATGAACTATAGAAGATGGGTTCATGGATGTAGGTAGAAGCACCATAGTAGCAGCACAGGCAACTCGAGGCAAGCTCCCTCCCTAAACAATATCGTGTACTATCTTCAGCAAATCCTCCTTCAAAATGTCCCATGGAGATATGTAAAAGGACCCTAGAAAACTGTCTAGGACCACCGCACTCTCAAGGTTCAAATGCGTCATAGCATCGCGAATTTCATCCTCACCAAGTATTTATCCTAGGAAAATCGAGGAAAGCTCCCTCCCCAGAAAATATCTTGTACTGCCTTCACCAAATACTCCATCAAAATGTCCCTTGTAGATCTGTAAAAGGACTCTAGAAATCCCTCTAGGACCGCCGCACTCTCAGGGTTCAAATGCGTCATAGCATCACGAATTTCTTCCTCACCAGGTATTTTCCTCAGTCCTTCGTTATCCCTGGCCGATACTAAAGAGGGAATAACATCAAAAATATCTTTTAGCTCGGTAGGGAATCCATTCAGCATGCGTTCATTAGGACCTACCATCAAATCAAAGAATAAGGTGTTGGCCAAGCTGCCCACCACATCCCTATCATCTATAAAAGATCTATCCTCCAGTTTAATATTAAGTTTTAACAGTCATCTCCTTTCTTTGATACACTCTTGAGAATAGGTGGTGTTTTTATCACCATCCTTAAGCCATTTAATCCTCTCCCCCTCACTGGCCAACCGTTCTTATTTCAGAAGCATTTTTGTGAGGGTTTCCTTCTACCCCAAGAGCTCTTAAAAAACACGATCATCCCATACATCCTCCAATTTCATCTCAAGGCTATCAAATTACTTCATGATGGTCTCCATCTCTCTATCCGGGGTGTAAAGATATTTCTACCATGCCTGAAGACTCAATTTTAATCTCTTCGTCTTATTATGAATAGTTTTCCATGTGTTCCCCTGAATCGGAATATTCCAGGTGATGCCGACCAGGTCCTGGTATCATTGTAAGATTGTCCAGAGTTGGCTGAAGTATAAGCGTTTGTGCATGGTCCACTGATACAAGGAGAGGTGAATGATCTGAAACTCCACGGACCAAATGCTCTACCTTTTAGTTGGAGAAGGAGGATATAACATGCATATTTCTCAGGCACATATCCAGAAGACTCAACGTGCGATGCTTCCCCATTTGATTGTTACACCAGGTGAATCGGTCACCTAAATAACCAAGGTATGAGAGACCCTTCCCTGCCATGAAAAGATTAAAGTCGAGGATTTCCTTCCTTGGGAACGGTTCCCTGCCCTGCCGCTCAGCCATATCTACCATGTTAAACTCACCTGACACTATCCACACCTCCGACACCATATCAAAATCATTGAGGCCTTTCCACAGACCCTCTCTATGGACATGGTCAGAAATCCCATAAAAACGGACACAAAGAAAGAGTGAAAGTCACTCGATACCTTGTTGGTGATATACTGATCACCCACCTAAATCAAATCCACCTTGTAGTTCATCTGCCAGAAAATCCAGATATGATGATTAACTAGGTCGGCGTGCATGTATTTGTGCAACTTAAGATTTCTTGAGTACTCCCCGATCATATGGGGATGCTTCTTGTGTTTGAGGATGGAAACAACTGCTAATTTGTACTTGGATATTGCTGATGCCAGGAACTCAGAATTGACCCAAGTGCCGACCCCAGATAATTCCATAGGAGGATGGGTATCATTTAAGAAATAGTGTCCTGGATTGAGCTCTAGAACTCATAGCCTTGAAAGTGGGAGAAGAAGAGATTCCCTTCTGATTCCTTGATTTGGATATGGTGAACACTCCAATTGCATAGGCTGAACTTACTGTTGGGGAGGTAGTACTCTCCAGATAGAAGTCCCTACATTCCCTCCGGTTACCTGGGGCAGAAAATCCACATTTCCTACTGGGAAGAACCTTCTATGATGGAGGGGATATCATCCTTAGAAAAGGGTCTGAGGTAGGGGTGTGGGGAAAGTGACCGGGGAGAACCTGGTGCTATAGAGGTTATGATTATTCCCCTCTCATTCGAGTCATGAGTGTTACCAGGGATTGTTGGGGTAAGATTAGGGAAGACCAGGAGGTCCAGGGGACGAGAGGCCTGAGTTAACACCATCTGCTATCCCCTTCAAGGAACTGCAGGTATTGAACTATAAAATTTTGGATAGAAAAAACCTGTAAAGGTGCAAAGCGTCTTGGAACACACGGTTCTTGGACTCGAAGATCTTCTGCAAAATCCCCTTGAGGAGGGCCTGTGAGGACTATAATCTCTGACAGCATCGGAGGATCCACTAGGATATCACTGTAGGTAGAATCTACATCGAAGACTAAATCAATCGTTGGAGGCAAGGGGAGCGGTCTGTGTGCCCTTCCACCCTCCACCACTGGATTCTCACACCTCCCACCCTGGCGCCCTCGACGACAGACCGGTACTGAGTTCCCCTGAAGAAGAAAATACTGACAGTATCTGGGAAAAACATGGTAAAGGATATCCTAGAGCTAACTGAGTGAGTCTGCCACTTTGATTCCTAGATTATCGGGAACAGGTTGATACAAATCCAATTCCACGCAAATCCAAGCCGACGAGGAAGACAAGCCGCTCCTAGTGTTGTCCTCGGAGCATAGATAGCCCCCGAGTGAGTTCCCAATAGCCATTAAGAAGCCTTCATTATGAAAGGGCATGGGAAACCTAGGGAGGAAGATCCAGACGGCTGCTAAAAGACTCTCTGTCCTGCTGTGACCCTCCATAGACCATCGAGATAAACTAAAGCTCCAACGCCCAAAGGAACACGGGGCTTTAAACCTAGAGTGGATGAAGGCTACCTCTGATGGAACCACAAGGCAGAACGAGTTCCGGTGAAGAGGTGAAACCTTCACCTGGAAACCGAGCCCCCAGGAATAGACAAAACACTGGAAGACTGCCAGCGGTGGCTTGGTGGTACCAAACCGGGATACAAATTCTAACGCAAACAAGCCTTCGCCTCCTCGAACACCGACGCAGGGATATCTAGACAAACACACCATCCCGCCTGAGATGACTGTGCCTACACAGAAACCGCCGGAAATCAAGGGGAAGGACGTGTAATTCCACAGAGTGCATCCTTGAATGAAGGAACTAGAGGCTGTAGGGGAACCAAAGGTCCCTTAGAAACACACGCTACCGAAGGGGATGCCTGGGAAGCAAGGAGCTACAGTGTACTAGAGAGAACACTTCCTGTGACTGCTGGAGTCGACGACCACCATGGGTCAAGAGCCACTAGGCTGGGAGGCAGAACTTGTGAGGTGGAAGTAATTATCGAGCTAGGGATATCCACTGTCGAGGTCGGACAAAGCACTGGAGAGCAGGCTAAGGAGGGCGTAACGGTTAGAAAATTTTGAAAACAAGGCCACACGTATTACGCATTCTCTTCACCCGAAGCCATGTCACTTTTTCAATGTATTTCTTTACGAGAAGGAAATTATGATCTTTCAAGATCTTACATGTTGTGTAATTTACAATACACATTGTGTACAATATTCTACATGTGTTTGGTTGATGAAGTCGATACTACACACCATATGGGGTGGAGATACCAGTCGTTTACCCCCACCAATTGATAGCCGCTCCATTGGAAGTCATGGGGCAGCTCGACGACCCACCTACCAGTAGTGAAAACAAGTATAAATAAAGTAGACCTGACTAAATGATGTGTACTTTAATTTTCATGTCATGTGGTTTCAATGTCTACAAATAAAAATGCATCCCCTCTATATTTGTTGTTGGAAATACATGGGGGAGGTTCCATCACTCAATTTTACAAGCCTCCCTCAAATCCATTACAAGTTTTCCTTTTCTATTTTAAATTCTGGTTTTAGTTTAATTCTCCCTTTCCCCCATCTCCACTCGTATCCATGGTAGGGATTGAGTTTTGACTCAATCCACAAACTATGATCATCGTCATAAAAGGATATTTCTTCTCATGATGGGGTTCTAATATGATTCTCGGTTTTAGTAATCTGAATTCCATAGTTTTGTTTTTCTTATGAAGTTCATTTATAATTCCTTTGATGAATTACTGGAGTTACAGTGATTGAACCTATAACCATTAGAGGAATCTGTTGCAACTATTTTAGGGGTAATGAATGTAAACATGTTTATTGTAAAAATCCCTCGAACCATAGGGTTAATTCCTTAATCCTACAATTTAATGTTATGATATGAAGAAAATTTAATTTTATTGAATTCCCATGGTGAGTAAATATCATTTATAATTTTAATGCTATGGAATAATGATATTAATAAAAACGAATTGAATTGAAACCCTTACAAGAATGTTTTCTGATTGTCCTGCTCTGATTCTATTTTTTATTATCTTCCATGAATTATTTCAATTTTATTGATATTTCCCTTCACTTATTATATCCTAGATAGTTGACCCCATTTTATCTGACATGTTCTGACCATTTCTTCTTCATTTTCCCAATGTGACCGCCCCCGAATATCAGGTACTACATAGTAGTGGGATCCGAAGGGAACAAGAAAATAAGAAGTATAAAATTCATTAATTGTGACCACTCCTTGCGATGAGAGCTATGCCATCCACTTATATACCATCACACAATTATGGGAGTGAAATTGTCGTTCAAGCGTACGTAAGGTTTACCATCTCTACGAGGCGATGTGATTCATTCTACTTGTTATAAATTAAATAATGATTATATAAATGTATATAATGAATAAATAATATATATATATATATATATAACATTAATATCACGTTTTAATTACATTACAATGAACTAAAATGTATAACTGGATCTTATTCGACAATGCAAGCATAAGAAATTGAAACTGTTAATTCCTTAATAATGGGTAGTAATAAATTGTTATTATAAAATGGATGATAATATAATAATATAATATATCAAAAATATTAATATTATTTTTTCATATGTGAATGAAATTATTTAAATCATTATACATGAGGTTCATATATATACAAAGGATATAATAGAAAAGGTAAGGGATAATTCCACAATCTCATTATTATCTGAGATTTTTTATACATATGTATTACAAGGGTATATTTTTCATACAATTCCATGATTCCTAAATAAGTATTCAAAAATAATCTTTCTATTATTATAAAATTTTTTAAATTAAATTTTACCAATTTTTGAATTTTTATTAATAATTATGAATAAAATATTGTTTTCATTTTCAATACAACATACTTTTTGACTTATTCGCAAAAAGTACAAGAAGAGTGTTTTCATTTAACTTATACAACATGAAAAGATTTATATGTCTTCATAACGCCCTATTTCCATGATTATTATTCTACTATATTTCGTGGTTATTTTCAATGAAATTTTCTTCTTATAAAATTTCATGGAATTTTGAGAAAATAAAACATTTTTAAAGAATAATGGAGATTTTACTCAGCAATTAATTCTAAGTGTTCTATCAATATTATTTTCCATCAAAAAGGAAATCATTTAATAGAGTTATTTTATAATTATAATATATATATTATTCAAATTTCATGATTATGTTTATGATGGAAATATATTTATGAAATCAAACAGTTTTATATGGATTATGTGATGACATAATGATGTTTAATAAACCAATTTATTCCTCAAGTTATGTTATGATGAATGAGTAATTTTTTTGTTGAACATGCATGAATGTATTCATAATGAGAATTTGGGGACCTATATCTCCCTTCAATGTAGTAGGTGTTGATTTATATCTCATGAGATATATAGGTATGAAATAAGAAATGATCAAAGTTTAGTAATATATTGCAGGAATGGAAGGTAAACCCAACTCAGTAATGTAGGTCCGGAATGAGGACTGAACTCTGTTTAGTAATGAAATTTCTCTTCTATGATGGTATTGGGAATGAGCCTTAACTAATATGAAAAAAAAAATTCATGCTAATATTTATGGAAGGAATTCTATGTCGTATTCCATGACTTTTGGTAAAATGGTCATTGTTTCATTATGAACATTTATGATTTTTCCCATAAAATAATATCATGATCTTTCATCTGTGGGACAAGATTTTCAAATTTTATGTTCTTATGTCTTATGAATATGATATTATTTATACCTACCTTGTTTGAACTTACTAATAACTTTATCTAAACCCATATTATATTTTTTCTTAGGTCATTAAGAAGGGTATTAAGTAAGTTATGTCCAAAGGGGGACTAGTAACGAAGAAATAGGAAAAATACAATGTAGATGTCTTATGAACAAGTTATTTATTTTTTATAGTTTATATAGGCACTAAACCTATGTAGTCTTGGTTTTTTTATATTTTGTACTAAAATTTTGATCTAATAATTGTGTATGTAATGTAAGGGTAGTTATAATATAGTTATTCTGATAAGAATGATTATTGAATCAATGGTTTATTTGTGGGTTATTACTTATCTTCCAAGGGAGTGGGAATTTATATCCTTTTATTAACTATTATTTAATGATTTTTCTAAGTGAAATGGATTGAGACTAACCAAAGAAATGGCTGAAGATTGTTCTATAGGGTTGTGATTTTGGAATTTTTCCCTTCATTTTTTCCAATTTGATCATCTGCAACTAATTTAGCTAGCTTTTCACACATATTGGATTTGTAATATTTGTGAAATCATTATTTTAACCAATGTATTAATACCGTGGATTCTAATTTTTTTATATTTTTCATTAATAATATGTGGTGATGACTAGAAGTGATTGAGTTTCATATTAAATAACCCTAGTATGTGGTTTTAACACTTCACGGTGCAACATGACTGAGGATGTCTATGGGAAAGTTGGGTGGCCATGATCCAATCACCAATGATGAATCAAGAATGATTAACCCTATATCCCTGATCTATGGTAATTATTAATAGTGGAACTAGTAGCGTTGGGATCACAAAATGTGTATCCTAGATGACATAGTGTGTATAGTGTGTGAATGAAAATGAGCCAATGTGTCTGTACACACTATGTATATTGTGTAAAACACCATGTACTTTGAAAAGTACTTCAACAAAATCAGAGAACATTGGAACACCCTATGTATGCATCCATGATCCATTGTACAAGTGCTACTCTAGATGGTATTTTGAGTTCCAAAATAAACCCTACATATTTCTCACCCATAGTTAACACTCCATGTATATGGAGGAATACATTCCTTGTGATATGGAGGAAAATACAATTTCATATTCACATATACAAACTATTTACCCTATTGAACATGTCATGTACTTCTATCATGGTATATTAGAGATCATGAACATCCAAATTGTGTATCATTTTCTTTGGTACAAGGATTTGGGACTATGAGTATTCAATCAAATTAGTATTCGATGTAGTATGTAATTGTATACATAAATTCATAAGTATTTATATGATAAAAGGTAAATATTGGGGGAAACATATTTTAGATATTCTTATCCAATGGTGGTGATAAATTTTAATCGTTAGAGTGTTACTGGTGTTGGAGAACCATTATTGTTTTAGTGATGACTTGTGATCATCTTTCTATAGGTGGTGTTGTATACCCCCATACTATTTTTGGGAAAGTTACTCAATCAACGGGGTTAAAAAACTCCTCCATCTTCGAGCTTCAGAGGTGAGTGAATCCTCTATTGGAGTTAGTTCTCCCTTTGTGGGTAGTATAGTTGAAAGGTTTATGATAATTTAAACTAATTCTAGTGATATTGTGTTTGATTTTTGAATGGTGTTAATTCTCCCATTGATTTGGTAAGTAGTGGTGAGGGTTGGTCCCAACACATTTATTATTTTATGGTTGTGCATGATGTCATGCATTATAGAGTTGGGCAAATGAAGCTACATTCCAACTCACAATTCTATGATATGATTTGAAGATGGAGATCCCATATATTTTATGAGAACATATGGGATATTGATATGGTATTTATCTGATATTCATATTGACATTCGTTCATTGAGATGAGATTACTACACTTTCCTAGTTTTTTGGGATTGATGATTTCAAGATGACCAACTAGTTGTATTTGTACTCACCCATGTGTGGGGTATACCCACACATTTCATATATTATGTAGTGGAAATGGATTTCATGGGAGTAATATGTGGACCATGAGAAGTTGGTAGCACAAGAATATATTGATCTAGGAGTTTCCTTTAGATATTTACCTCCATGTTTTAATGAGGTTGAGATCTTTTCTATTTTTGGTGGGAATGAATTTGTCCCTTTTGAAATCTTGGTACTTTTTATTATACATTAATTTGGGATAGATGTTGTGGAAGAATTTAAAGTATGAGTTTTTAAACTCTACATTACATTGGTATATAGAGTTTCATGTGTCTGTATAGATATTTTAGTCTTTGACCTTCCATGTTATGGATATTATTAATCGATGCTAGTCACCAACCCCAAGCCTAATATATGTAGGATTATGGTGTCACATAAGGTTTTCCAATTTCTAGGTGAGATACAATGGTTTAGGTCATGAATATTATTAAAATAATGTATATTTTATTGTATAATAAACATCTTACAAAGATCAACTTGACAAATTTTTATAGGGGATATTGCATATATAATTACAATGATCAAAATACATATATTTAACATGTTTTATTAAATGATATTATACAAAGTTTATCGGTCAAGGTTATATTCCATAAAAAGAAATGCCGATCAATAATGTTCTTTTGGATGGACGACCATTAAAAATTGATGTGATGTCATCAGATGACTATATGAAGAAGTACCGATTTTTTTTTGTGAGTTTTCTTATGAATGTGGATAAATTATTATTTCAATATCAGAAAATTGTGGTCTATGAATCCAAAAACTAGTTGATTGATATTTCATCAATCATACACTTATTAAATTGATGAATCCTTATAATATGGAGTGTTTTAAAATGTTCATCAGTCAATAATGATCAAATAGTGTTGAGTCAATCATAACTATTCATCCATTATAGGTAAGTCAAAGGAAATTGTTTGTAGTTGTGATATTTCACCATATAAATGTTTTAGTAATGAATAAATCAGAAATAAAATGTTTGTTAACACCATGTTTAATGATTATTGATTAACATTTCCAACAATGAATTTTCTTGGGGATTCAAGAATTGTTTGTCTATAATAATCATGAGGAATAAAAAAAGTACATTTGTGGGAGACTTAGATTATGAATTTATTTGGAGGAGGAAAACACATTTGTGTTCTCACCTTTTATCATAGGTGAGTGGAAATATAATGCCATATAATTTTTTATTGGTTTCTAGAGAACTATTCATAACAGGAGAAGAGAGTAACAGTATTGTAGAAGTATTACTGGATGAAGATATTAGATCAAGTGAATAAGTGACAAGACATCCGTGCAATATGATTTTATAACCAACTATACAATTACATGACTAAAATGAACTAGATAGAGGTCCTGATCATATGTTTAGAATAAAGTTGTTCATATGGTACATATATAGTAGATGAAGGTTCAGGAGGATGAGTACCACTAAATGGAGGAGAATATTTTTAAAATATATATGGAAAATATAACTGGTACTGAGTTTTGAGGAACTATAGATGGAATCATACTTGATGATTTTATAGTGCACCAAATGAAGGATATTGAATTGGATATTTATGGACAAACATGGAATGTGATTTTTTTTATGTTTCATATCTTGTATCAAATTGAAAAAATATATATTTCCATGTGATGAGAGTTAGAAAAATATCCTATTATGGGATAGACGTAGTATAATGATTGTTCTCTCAAATTATATTCTCTTTCTTTCATAGTGTATTTCCATGGACCATCAAAAGTTTACATAGCAATGTGGTTGTCAGCCCAACATGGGAATGACCTCATAAATTATTTTTACACTACATTATTATCCAAAAATTAAATAAAATGTGTGGTTGAGTAATTTTTCAGCGACATTTATTGAAACTATAACATGTTTCAGGTGTTAAATTCAATGTTTAAAAAAGAATCTTTACAACTAATTTGACCCCTTCCCGTTCTTAGTGTTTTTCACAATCCATGGAATTTCAATAGGTATCAGAGAATATATTTTCTCACAATATGTTAATTACTTTTCTTATTATAGATATTCTTAACACAGTGAATATCTAATCTATTCCGAGCATCCATGAAAGAAAATATTTTATGTATAAACATTATGATACTATATCATATGGGTATTGTCCTGAAGTTAATTGATGAAGCTACTATTGGGTTTTCACCCATTGTGAAATATTTTCATTTGAAATTCTTATTAAAATAAACCATGAGGTTAATTTTTAATCACAAAATTCTATTATTATTTTATTTTTAAAAAATATATATATGAAGGTTATAGGTCTAATGAAAGCTAATGAAATTTGGGAAAAACTCAAATGTATCATTGAAGAAAATATCGATGTCAAGGATAAAAAAATACATAAATAATGAAAAATGTTTTAATATATTAAAACGGTAGATGATGAAAATATTATTGAGTACTTCACCAGAATGAATGAATTTTTATAAGTTATAAAGGATATATATAGTTATAATATGATTCGTCCATTTCAAAAAAAAAACTCATAGGAATCTATCCAAAAGGAATTGTCCTAAAAAGAATTATGTATAAGATAAATATGATTTTTCTAATGATGATTTCTGTAATATTCTTATTAGTTCCTTGATGAGTAAATATAAATCATTGAAAAATAATTTAATTAATTAATGGATATTATAGAAAGGATAAATATATTTCTTCAAGAACAATAGAATTATTTAGTTGGACATATTGAATCTATATATTGATGTAGATATAGAAGAAAAGGATATATTCATGTCCCTTTTCCCTAAAAAGTTTAGAAATTGGAGACTAATTTACAAAGAAAAACTCCAAATTTAATTGTTTATATGTGTATAAATTTTTATTTTTTTATTATTTATTCTATAAAGGAAATTTAGAATAATAATATTATATTGGAGAAAATCCTCATTGGGATAGGTGTAGGAAAATAGTCATGTAAGAGAATAATTCCACTTGATATAAGAAAATATTGGTCTTGAAAGAACATACTGGATATTATGGGTATGAAATTAAAGTAAAAATCTACAAAAAAATGTTCTATACGATATTAACATTTTTAGAATTTAATAATTTTCATTGTTAATGTTGATATAAAATAATAATCCACAAATAATAAAGAAGAACATGGAAAAAATTATACAAAGAATAACTGCAGAGATCAAAGTGTGTTTCATGGAATGATAAACACAAATAAAAAATGATAAAAATTATAATTTTTATGAAATAATGTGAGTGAAATAGTTTTAGAAATTAATAACTCCTAATAAAGGAATGTCTATACATTGAGGAGATTAAGAACCTCAAATTGAATGTTGAAGAATTAGGAATTATGGTGGAGGATTTATGTATAGATTTTTTTTATAAGTATGATGATTTTGGTGAAACCGAACGAATATTTCATAAGGATTAATGTAACTTCAAAATATTTAATAAAATATAAACAGGGATTTAGAGGTATTGTATAAAACAAGTGATGCTTCTAGTATCACTCATTACAGTAATATGTTTAATCCACACCCACTAACTATAAATTTTTGATTTATTATAATAATAAATTTTGTAGATAAATTGGGGTAATAAATTTATTGAAAGGGTATGAGATAAAAATATCATATCTATTAGAGATATAAACAACCTTTGGGAAGAAGTTTGCAGATAGATTTGAAAATACGGTACTAGAAGATTTCATGAGCTAGATTTAGTTTATATTATTGGTAATGTGGAATATATGGGTTGAATGTAAATAACTATTATAAACATTTTCCTTCAGCTAGAATATGAATTAAAATATGATATTTAATGATACATGAAATGAGAGTAACTCTCTAATGTTTTTGGATTAATGAGAAAAAACTATTCAAATTCCGTATTTATTCCAAATAATAACTAATCTGATTTCATAAAGGATATTTTTTAGATGGTGTGATAAAATGGGCGAATATACTGACCAACGTATGGAAATAAATCTATGGGAATTTTCATATTCTATTGGTGAAAAAGTAGTTAGGAAGAATAATATTGTGAATATAATTTTATTTTTTAGAATTTTCTAAAATCTAGAAAGTGGTACAAAACATTTATTCTTTATAGTGGGTTCTCTTTATATATGATTGGTGATATAGTGATCATGAAAGATAATGAATAATATAAAATAGAAAAATTTACATTTATATTTGTTTGTTCATCAAAAATCATTGGAGTTGGAACATAAGAGATTGATGTTTATAAACTAAAGTAGATGGATTTTTGATTGTTGTTAGGCATAAGAGTAACATGCAGGGTTTCAGCCACTATTTTGATTATTGTAAGGAATTTATCTTTAGAAAATATTATTTTGTCTATATATTTTTGGAATAATGAAAAATAGTCACAAAGGTGGAGAAAAATAATGAAAACCTATTCCATATTGGATAAATTTGTAACTTGTTTTATTTATTTTCTATAGACTAAAATAAGTTTTTTCAAATAAAATTTGGGAATATTTACACTATAGGATGAGAAAAAATTATAGGGAATATTTTTTTAATATTTTAACAAAAATTGAAATGTTAGTATGATGATATTTTTATAAATATCATAAAATTATGTATGGTTAGTGGAAGACATTTTCAAATTTAGTTCACTAGACCTATTGAACTCCTAAACTCTACTGATTATGGTCTGATGATACATTATTAAAAAAAGAATGCTTTTTAATTTACTAAATTCATTAATTAATTAACTCAATAAACCAATATAGTAGTCGAAGAAAATTTATAAGAGGGTTTAGATATTTTTATAAGCTTCCAAAAAGATGTTGAAAATTTACAAGAAGTGTATACATTGCTGGTGAGAATTGAAAAATTAATGGAGTATAAAAATTAAATCATTTGAGTCATACATGGGGAGACATGGAATCCAATAAATGAATAGTACCACACAAAAATCCACAATCCACAATTCATTATTCTCCCCCTTACTTTATCAAGTCAATACAATTTCCAGATTTTAAATTTAACAACCAATTCATTTAATTTGATACATTATATTAATTATTTAGAATCAAACACATTTAATCACACAACCCATAATTTAATTATTTATTACCAAATTTCTATTCCTTTAACCAAACCAACCCGCACCATTTCAAAAAATATTAAACAATTATTTATTCATTCTGTCACTTATTGGGCATCTAGCACAAGATAACCACATTCCACAAATAACTCTACATATCATTACCTCACCACCCTAAAAACATGACCCACCAAAATATTATCCCCACATTCCCCAATAACACCTTGTGGTCCAAAAATCATATCCACACATCACAAAACATCAAGATCATTTTTACAGATTTACAAATGAGAATTTATCACATCCCAGTTTATTTTTGTGCTTTTATCTCACAAATCAAAATTTTAGGGAAAAAATTTAATTGTCCATTTATACGTAATTAAAAAAATTCAATTTAGAGTGATAACCCTAAAATCACAAAAACACATCAAATATGACTTCTAGATCTCATGTCAAACATACATAAAAAATCATCCCAAGACAACAATTTTTAGTGGGGTGTTCAGCTTGTATAATCTATCACGTTACAAATAACAAAAAATCTGTAGAGGAATGTGAATCAAATCCTATTTACCAATTTCAATTAAATTAACCAATTATTTATAACTGATTAATCCTAAATAACCATAATCTATAGATAAAAGACATTAACCCCCAAATGATACTCAATATAGAGAAACCATGTGAAATTTTACCTCAAAGGAGCTTTCTAACTTTCCGCACACCATATGGTGATGAAGAATGCTTGTGAACCACAACAACACCAAACAAACTATGGATAAACCAATAATGATAAAATCATCCCTATAAATTTAACTAAAATTCATCCAAAACCAATACAACACCACTTTAGTGGATCCTTGGGAGAATAATGGATAAAAAATGATAATTAGAGGAGAAGTCACCAAAAATATATTATAGATTCCCAAAGAAAACCCAATAGGATAAATGGATCATGGAGGGATGAAGATGGATTTAAGAACACATTGGAACACTTTCGGGTAACTCAAAATGATAAAAAGGGGAAACTACATCTAAATGAATGATGACTATTCTACAAAAGAATTTTAAAACTACACTAGATTAAGGTATAACCAGATGTTTTATCTCCTCTCATGTCATGTAATCCACAGGGTCCAGCTTCGACTGAAAAACATGTCACCTCTTCATTTTATTTTATTTTTCTATCCCAGATACATTATATGTCTTCAATCTAATTTTTGCATCTTGGAATTGTTATACACGGCGTGAAACCCACATTCACATCATGAATGTCAACTACTCATAGTTCACTATACCCGAACAACTCCAGACTTCCATCGAGCCTCCTATGAACACCTCCAACAATAAAAACTTGGTAAGTAATAGACTAGGATGGCACATACCATTGCACTATTGTCTTGACAGAATAGATATCGATGACATAGTTATGACCTTGTTCTAGCTGGCCCTTAGTATCAATTTATATGGATCTAAACATCATCACATATAGTTTTTATATAGTAGTATACATTACATATATATATGTATATATATATATATACATATATATATTTTATTACTATGTGTATGGTTAGAGATAAGTTACACTCATGCTACGCCAAAGTATGTACTACTAGCCATGTTTCATACATGAACATGAGATGGATAATATTTATTATTCATCATTTTTATTATTTATTATACCTTCAAATTTCAATTATCTATACACTGGCTAGGTCATTTCTACACATCGTTGGTGGTGGATAAAGAGTTTATATCACCCCATACTCAGTTTGTATTAGGCACCAGAGTAGAATTCATGTATATAGGTGAGGTCAATGGAAACTTCCCAATAATAGATTCTTGACCTGTTTTGATTATATCATGGATCATGGAAGATGATGATCAAGCATAAGATCATGGTGCAGGTAGACCCATATTTTTTCGCCTTTTAGTATTCTTGTATAGCATGATGTAAATTTATGTCCCCACTTTTCCATTTTTTTTATATCAATATAACATGATATATATTTTAAAAATATACCTTGATTTTGATATTATTTCAATTTCATAGATATTTATACTTATACATCTTATTTATTTTATCAGTTTTCTCTCCGCCATCTATTTTAAATACATCATCTATTGTTTTTTTATTTATTATTATCCAATATTACACTCTGATATATTGTTTTAATCTCACCACCATACTACCTATTACCTTAACTAATATTTGGAAGCCTTTGGAATATTGGGAGTCACACTTAAGGATATTTTTCCCACTAGCTCAAGGAAAAGTTTTAGTGGATCCCATAATGGTATGTTATAATGTTTTATCAGAATATCTTATTATTTTTTCTTTCGCTTTCGGTATTATATTGGGACTATATGTAATATAATTTGGTTGTGAGCATGTTTTATTGAGTAGCCAACCCAAATTCCGTGGGAAACCAAATTACTTAGGATGGGTTAGTTGTGTTAATTGAATTATTCATTTTGTGGTTGATATTATTTAATGATTGGGTGATGCAAATGTTTTGTGATGAAACATATATTGGGATAATTTTATATATTTAGGATTATTTTTCCATGGAATAGTATGAAAATTAGTAAGAATCTCATGAATAAATATAACCAGATTAGGACTTATATTCCGTTAAATTTTTCATACCACTTTTACATTCTACATGCATTTCTTGCGGCATATAGTTATTTCTTTGATTTTATTATTGACTAAAATATTCATTCATTTCAAATTGGGAAAATATAATTGGAATAATTAATGTTCATACAACAATAAAAATGGTTTTTTTCCTACACAGATTTCTGATGACACCTTAATTGGAAATTTATTCATTATTCTGAGTTCTAATACTACTAGTTTTATGGACTTATAAAACATCAATTTATTGGGTTACATGAATGAAAAATTTTATTTGAGGATCATGTAATTCTATTTTCATCAATGAAGATTTATGTCATGGAATCATTATTTATGTCCATTATTCCCCTATTAAATGATGTAATGGTCAGGTTATGGATAAATGACTTGTAGAGACCCAAGATTGACATACATGGACATTAAATTTCTTTTTCTAAATAAATAATATGTGACACAAATAGATTTTCATAGACCTTATTAGTTTAGGGTCTTTAGTAACATGGAACTTAATATTCTAACATGGTGAAAGATCTTCAACATCTCTCATAATGATCTTCCCCTTTTGTTTTCCTACCTAAAAACATTATTTATATATTGGTGAAAAAGAAATCATAAAAAGGCTGAGCTCAAATGCTCATTAAGGGTATACATGGAGAACATAAAACAAACCATAAACATTTGAATGTAATAAAATCATGAATATAATGATTAAATATCAAAATCTTGAGTAATGACATAAATCTTGGCAGTACATAAGGCATAGATTATAAATGATCTTTAACTATGATAAAATAACCTTTACATAAAACATATAATTTTGAAAAATAATAAGAAAATATTTTGATTTCCATTGTTTCCAAAGAATTTATACAAAGACTATCCTAGTGGAAAATGTCCATTACTGATCCGTGTTTACTTGACGTTCCAACTATGTATTCGTGAATCAGATTTACCAGTCATTCTAGTCATGTCTATCTCATGAGATATAATTCTATACTCAATGCATCAGAGGGAGATATAGGTCTCACACATCTCATAATGAAATCATTCTAACATGTTTCAGAAAAATATAAATCATTCGTCATAGTATAACCCATGTAATTAAATGGGATTCTTAAACATCATGCCATCATAAGATAATCCATATAAGATAAATAGACTTAATAAAATACAATACTTTCATAAAAATAATCAAATCATAGTAATAATTGGGATATAAATATAACCCTATGTTATATTAGATGGAAAATAAATTTTATAAAACACTTGAACATAATTCATGAGAAAAATATCCTTTATTCTTCAAATTTTTTTCTTTTCTCAAAATTCCAATAAATTTTAAATGAAAAGAATTTAGTTAAAAATACTATTGAAAACGTGCAAATAAAGATTCATGGAAATAAGGTGTTATGAATATGTGAAAATTCATTCTTTCCGTATATGTTAAAAAACATTCTTCTCTTAATTATGTCGACGAAATCAAAAAGTACATCGTATGGTAAACATAAGAATGATTCCTTCCAAACCATGTTGTAAAAGTAAAAATGAATAAAAATGAATTTACACATACATAGAAGAATATTAAACATTTTATGAATTTTTTTTAGAAAACTTGAACATGTATCGTAAATATATCCCTTGTAAATAGTTATCAATGAACAATCTCAGATAAAAATGAGATTGGAAAAGTTATATCTTACATTAGGTCCAATTTATTCCATACATGTTTGAAACTCATGTATAGTGGGTTTAAACATATTATTAACTTGTAACAAAATAATACTAATATTTATAATATCATATGTGATTCAACTACGACTTTATATCACCCATTCATTTTTCAATTCCATGTTAAAGCAACGTTTTGTGTAATATTCATTTTATTTATCATACGTGTTTGTACTTTTTATTCTTGATAGTATTACATAGATCATGATTTACTTAATTCCATAATGTAAAAAATTATTTATATATCATATACATTCCATATATAAATATATACAATATATTGATAAATTAAATGTAATACATCATTCATGGAGATAATAGGTCGTACAAAAGCATGAATGATGTTTTTGTTTCCTTATTAAATTGAATGGATGTATGTAAATGACATACATATATATATATATATAAATACAGTATCATTATTATGTCATATATTTCATGATTATTTATTATATATATATATATATTATAATAATTCTTGAATGGTTAACATAGAAAATAATTCTCATCGCGTTATAGAGACGGTAAGCCATTTGTACGCACGAACGACGATATAGTTCCCATAGTTTTTGAATGATATTGATGTGGATAGTGTATAATATCTCAGAATTATTATCATGTTATAATAATAATATATACTTATTATTTCCACAATTATACACATCCATGTATGGTGGTGGTGAAAAACATATGACACCATTGCGTGGAGACGGGTATTCGTATGTACGCACATGCGATGATTTTGTTCTTCATAGGATGTATAAAAGGTGAAATAGATTTGTTTCATATTATTAATAACATATCAATATACAAGTGATATTTATGTTTTTTACTTTATAATCAAACAACTAAATAAGGGTATGTGGAAGGAGAAATAAATTTGAATGAATCGGTAGAAGAGATTACCTCCTCCTCGACCTGCCTCCTTTAAATTTTCACATAGGGTACTAGAGTTTTTCTTTTGAGAAGACCAACACCGCTAGAATGTAACTAGGGAATTTCAGAAGAGAAATGGTCAGGGTTTGGCAGATCTTTAAGGATAAAATTGGAGTTAATAGGAGAGAGAGGAGGTTTCCTTTTTTAAGAGAGGAGAGGGTCACATTTGGAAACTCTCAAAATATTAATTTATTATAAATTTAATTTCAACATAAAATGGTCCAAACATATTTTATTATAAGATAGAATTCTTTTTTCAAATAACCATAATACAATAATATTTTTACTACTGGTTAATATTTTTCTATCATTATATTTTTGGTTTTACCCTTTTTAATCTTATAGGGATATACAACTATTTACACATTGTGGGTTAATGTAACTACCATTTCATTTAAAACGACCCAAAAAAGTTATTTATGAAATATTTGGACATATATTAACTATTTCTACGAATCCTAGATTTTTAGGAATTTAATATCATTTAATAATCTATTTTATGTTTTAAGATACGAATTATGTCAATTTAGGACACTATTCATACATGCCTTTTCCAAAAATTAATAACAACCTGATTCCTTCAAACCAAAGGAACTAAATAATACTTCATATTTCATTGTTAACCAATTTTTTTTATCTCATCAAAATGTTCAAATTAATTATTTTTAATATTTAAAAATTCATTTATTTTAATGTGTCATTGTTGAGGTAATCACTTCATCATAATTGTGTCATACCAAAATACATTTATCTAATGTTAAAAAATTAAAAATAAAATACCATGATGTAGAAAATATTTTTATATTTCTAATGAATATTTGTTGGCATTAATATGATATATATAACAGTATATAAAAATAGATTTAGAAAAAGATATATGTAAAGGATAAAATTATCTTTACTTTAAATTAATTATTATAAAATGTCATTTTCATATCCACCTGAATCCATGGGGTCATAAAATTGGCCAAAGGATGACCATGGTCGGAAATATATCATCCAATAGGACTAGAAAATGTGTTAGGGTTGTTTAATATTATTATAATATTATTTTCTTAAACTTATTTACAAGATTATCCCTTTAACCATGGTAAATAATAAAATTACCGGAGTTACTATTCATAATGTCCATAAATAAAATGTACATATTTATAAAATTTGAACCATATGATTTAAAATATGGAATCCAATTTTAAAAATTCAAAACACATAATTTGCTGTAATTAATTTAAAATTAATTCCCGATGTCAAAACAAAAATGCAAGTTTTTAAGAAGTATTAACATTCTAAATAATGACATCTGTTTATATCCATTTTGAAAATGAAATTACTTCCAATGACAATAATTGTATTAAATGATAAAAATATAATCCAATTACACTTTAAAACAAATTAAAATTAGAATCTAACAATATAAATAAATTAGATGAAATGGTGGTTTTGATATAAAATGCGGTATTTTTCAATATTCATTAAAATTTGAATTTTATAAGAAAAATACCAAAGTTTCAAAAAAAAGTAATTTTTTATGTATATATTCCAAATAAGATGTTTATTTTTCAAAATATAACTTATAAAAGTGTTGAAAGTAGATTCAAAATGGGTGCACAATCAAAAGTGGAAAAACGACATTTTTTTAGAAAAAATAACTCTTTTATCAGAAATATTGTTTTTTTCTCATATCATGTTCTAGAAAATTATTATGATGAATGTTAATGTTATATAAATTTTAAAATCTGGATAATACTATTCATAATGACCAGTTATATAATATTATAATAATATATCATTGTTTAGTGAAACATGGTATTGCGTACAACATAAGATATCAAGGAAGGTCACTTTTTCATGTAACCCAAGCCAATTCAGTGTCACATATAGTGAATGATTTCATTGGTGTTTAGTATAACATAATCCAAACTTATTTCATTTATACATTGAAAAAATTCTATAATCATTTTTTCCTGAAACGAATTCTATCAAAGGAACTTGAAATTGTGTACAACACAAGCCAAGAATAGTGTTTTGTATACTACAATCAAATAAAATGTTACAAATAGCACAATATAATCTTGGAGTAGCATACAACACAAGTCATCGAAAAATAAAAAATAATCCTTCTGAAAAATTATCAGGGTGTTACATTCTACCCCCTTAAAATGAACTTCTCCCTCAAAATTTATTGGGGTTATAAATGGATTACTACTTGAATGTTTCTTTCATGGAATCCCACATCGTAAAAATGAATACAAAAAATAAATTTTAAAAAGGAAAGTTAGAAAAACAATAGTTACCCAAACTAACTCATCCCTAGGATTCCACATAAGAGAATGTATGTGGGAATTAAAAACATGGATAAGAAGGTACAATAATAACATTTACTGGTTTCCAAGATATTTTTCCTAAAGATGATGATTTTTTTTCATGAGGATACATACTTGATTTCAGTACTATCTCACCATTTTTCATTCCATAAAAAATTTCCACTTCATCTCTTATTCAAAGAAATGAAGTCGATTTTTTCATTCTTGATGTGTTAGCAGATCATGCGATAGAATGATAGGTCATTCCATATGTCTCTATCACAAACAGATTATCACTAGGTATCAAATATATATAAGTCCATCTACGGTGAGATTAATCAAATATGGTTACAAAAATTGGATTATACTTCATCTATAATACCTCTTAAATTGTATAAAACTTATTTATACTAACCAAGGACTTATCATAGGATAGTGGTAGGTGATAAAGTTCTATCACACTTCGATGGTGGATTCGATTCCCATAGCCTTTTCTGACATGAATGGTTGTCACCAATCCTATGGGTTGTCCATTTTATAAATTGATATATTATAACATTCCCAAAAAAATTAGCTTTAAACAATACTATCTGATATCCAACACAATCCATTCCAACCTTTAGTCTTATCCAAAATACGTCTATCCAAACTCACAATACAAAAAAAAACAATTCCAAAAAGGTCATATAACTAGTATGGGAATACCACCATTTATGCCCCATATATCATAAAATATATCTAATTTGTCACATTCCAAACATTTGAATGGCTTCATCATGTATTCTCTTGAGTCATGGTAATAACCTAAATTACTATATATCCTTATTGAAAACATGAATGTTTCCTTATTCCAAAACATATTGTATATATTCCTTAAGTCTGAAAAGGTTGTATACACAATCCATGATATCATAATTCTCTTGTCAACAAATCCATAATTAGCACCCAAGAAACTATCATAATCCAATTTACTTATTAAAATCCAAAATATCGTTATCCAAATATCATTATCTTAACATAAATGACACATTAATGATTATCTTTACCTTAATCATATGTTCTCTAGGTATATCACTATACCCATAAATCAAATTTTGGATCCTTATAAATATTTGTCATATCCTTTCCAAAACTTAATGAAGAACGTATACTGAAAACACTTATATATTTCGTAATTCATATAACATCATTTTTGAATTCTGAACATATACACCTCAATCATCCAACATTACTCTTAACCCATTACCCAGGATCCACCATCTTTGTTTTTCCAAAAATTTGAATCATATATTAAGATTTCTCGACATCAATATTATTTGGTTTAATGTAAACAATAATGGATGAACATCACATACATTTCATATGTCGTTTACAATCTCTTTATCCTCAGCAATATGATGAATTCTCATACCATCATCCAGATTCTCTTCATGATATTTCCCTAAAGGAAATCGATCTTAATAATTCTTATAATTTCCACATATGAAACATTCACTAGTTAACTATATTCTATGTTGTTCTAGATATTTACTATGATCATAAAGTAATGTGTAGGAAATACATATAAGAGATTAGAAACACATAATTAAGGAAAATTACTAATAATATTCAAATATATGATATCTTTAGTTTAACCATAGGTTATTCTAATTATCACAAAAAACCTAGGTTTTTAAACTATACATTACTTAACATTGGAACATCCCAAGATGTTTCCTTGGAAATATCTCTAGGGATTTATTTTTTTGGAATACATAATACATGATTCAAAAAGATACCCAATGACTATTTCAGTTTAGTGTATTTCTATACTTAGAACATAATCATTTAACATAGTGAAAGATCTTCCAAATATCCTATAAAGGAATTTAACTTTTGTTTTCCTACCTAAAACCATTCTCTATATCCTGGGGAAAAGATAACATTAAAAGGGTGAGATCAAATTCTCAATAAGGGTAAACATGGGGAGCATAAAATAAACCATTAACATTTGAATGTAAATAAACATGAATATAATGTTTAAACATCAAAATCACGAGCAATGACATAAATCTTGTCATTACATAAGGCATTGATTATAAAAAGACATTAACCATGATAAAATAGCATTGAAATAAAACATGTAATGTTGGAAAACTTATAATCACATTTTATGATTTCTATAGTAGCCAAGGAATTTCTTCCATGACCATCATACTGGAAAAAGTGAATTATTGAACTGGGTTTACTTGTCATTACATCCATGTATTACTAAACAAGATTTACCTATTGTTCTAGTCATGTCTATCTCATTAGATATAAATCATTAAACAATGCATTGGAGATAGATATTTTCCCCACACATATCATAATGAAATAATTCTTACTTGTTACATAAAAATATAAATTATTCATCATAGAATTACCTATGTAATAGAATGGTATTCTTAAACAACAATCCACCATAACATAATCCATATAATATTAATGGACTTCATAAAAAATAATTCCATCATAAACATAATCAAATCAATGTAATAAAATGGATTGAAACATAACACTATGTCATCCTAGATGGAATTTTTTTTTATAAAACACTTGAACTTAATTCCTAATGAAAATATCCTTTTATCTTTAAAAACATTTTTTTCACAAAATTATGATCAATTTTAAAATAAAAGAATTTAGTTAAAAATGATCTTGAAAATCTTCATAGGAATCTTTATGGAAATAAGGCGTTATGAAGATGTAAAAATATTTTCATGCCGTATAAGTTAAAAAAATTCTTCTCATACTTTTGTAAAAAAAAGTAAGAAAGTACCTCTTATGGTAAAGGTAAGAAAGATTCTTTCCAAACCATGTAGTAAAAGTAAAAAATGGGTAAAAATGTAATTAGACATAAATAGAAGAATATTTAACTTTTTAAGAATTTTTTTAGCAAACATGGACATGTATGACAAATATATCACTAGTAAATACTTACGAATAATCAATCTCAGATAAAACATGACATTGGAAAAGTTATCCCTTACCATAGGTCCAATTTCTTCCATATGTGTCCAAAAATATTGTAGAGTGGGTTTAAACATATTATAAACTTGTAACAGAACCATAATATTATTTATGATATCATATATGATTAACATAAAATTTATATTAGATGTTCATTTTTCAATTCCATGTTAAAGCAATGTTTTACGTAATAATTGTGTTATTTTTTGTATGTGTTTGGACTTGTTGTTTTGCTGGGTATAACATAGATAATGATTTAATTACTTCTAGAATGTAAAAAAATATTTATATATCATATATATTCTGTATATAAATATATATAATATATTGATAAATTTAATGGAATAAACTGTTTATTGAGACGGTAGGTCGTACATACGCATTAAAACTATTTTGATTTCCTTATTAAATAGAAAGGATGTAAGTAAATGACATATATATACATAAATATAGTAGCATTATTATGTAATTTATTTCATTATTATTTATTATATATAATTGATAATAATTCATGAATGGTTAACATGTAAAATGAATCTCATCGCATCATGGAGACGGTTTGCCGTACATATGCATGAGCTACGATATCGTTCTCATAGTTTTTTGAATGGTACTAAATTGGATGGTGTATAATATATCATAATTAGTATCATGTTTTAATTATCATATATATTTTTTATTTCCACCATATTACCCATCTAAGTAAAGCGGTGGTGAAAAAAAATTACACAATGGCGTGGAGACGATAATCCATACATACGCACGTGCAGTGATTTCATTTTTCATCGGATGGATAGAAGGGGAAATAGGAATATTTCATACTTATGATAACATATCATTAGATTTTTTATACTGATGTTATTATTTTGTAATTAAATAACCAACAAAGTGGAATTAGAAGTAGAAATAAAATTGAATGAATCGGTAGAAGAGATTACCTCTTCCTTGACGTGCCTCCTAAAATTTCCTCTCATGGAACAAGAGTTGGTCTTTTGAGAAGCGAAGAACCTATAAAATGTTACTAGGTAATTATATAAGATAAATGGCTTGCATATTTTAGAGCTTGAAGGCTCAAAATAATATGATGAGAAGAGGGAGGATTTTCCATTTTATAAGAGAGGAGAGGGGCACTTTAGGAAACTCTCAAAATATTTATTTATTATAAATTCACTTTCAACTTAAAATAGTCTTAAAATTATTTAATTATAAGTTACGATGATTTTGGTTTGAATAACCATAATACAATATTTTTTTGACATGTTTTTAATATTTTTTTATCCTTATCGTTTTGGTTTTACCCTTATTTTACCCTTTTTAATCTTATTGTGATATCATGTTATTTACACATTATGGGATAATGGAATTATCATATCATGTAAACGAACCAAAAAAGTTATTTATGACATATCTGGAATTAAATTAACTATTTGGACAAATCTATGATTTTTTGGAATTTAATATCATTTAATAATCTATTTTATGTTTTAAGTTATGAATTATGTCAATTTTGGACACTATTCATACATGAATTTTTTAAAATTCATAACAACCCGATTCCTTCTAAACAAAGCCACTAAATAATTCCTAATATATCAATGTAATCTATAAAATTATTTTATGGCATCAAAATGTTATAATTAAATTTATTTTATTTTTCCCAAATTCATTTATTTGAATATTTCATTAATTAGGTAATCACTTCATCATAATTGTGTTATAAAAAAATAAATTTTTCTAATGTCTTAAAATTATAAATAAAATACGATGTTGTAGAATTTTTTTATCTTTATAATGAATATTTATATACATAGATATGTTTTATTTAAAACTCTATTAGAATCGATTTAGTGAAAGATATATGTTTAGAATATAATGACCTGTACTTTTAATTAATCATTATAAAATGTCATTTTCACATCAAAGTGAATCCATGGGGTCCTCAAATCGACCCAAGGATTCCCATGGTAAGAAATATCTCATCCAATAGGATTAGGAAATGTGTTAGGGTATTTCAATATTATTATAATATTATTTTGTTACCCTTATTTACCAGATTTACCTTTTAACCATGGTAAATAAAATAATTATTAATGTTTCTATTCACAATGTCCAAAATTAAAAGGTACCTATTTAAACAATTTGAAACTTATGATTTCAAATATGGAACCCATTTTTACAAATTGAAAACACAGATGTTGTATTAATTAATTAAAAATTAATTCATGTTGTCAAAACCAAAAAGAGGGGTTTTAAGAAGTAATAACTATTAAAATATTGACATGTGTTTAAGTCTAATTTAAAAATGAAATTAATTCTAACGACCAAAATTGTATAAAAGGTAAAAATATAATCAAATTACAATTTAAATCTAATTAAACACACATTCTAACAAAATAAATAAATTAGATGAAAATGCAGTTTTGACTTAAAATGTAATATTTTAACTATTCATTAAAATCTTATGTTGATTAGAAAAATACCGAAATTTCAAAAAAAAGTAAAATTTTATTTCTTGATTCCAAATAAGAAGTTTCGTTTGTGATATATAACTTATAAATGTGTCAAAAACTAGAATTAAAATGGTTGTTCCATCAAAAGGAGGTAATACATTATTTTTTTAAATACCTCTTTTATCCAAAAAATTTATTTTTTTCTCATATCATGTTCTAGAAAATTTTTATGATGAATGTTAATTTTATTTAAATTTTAAAATGTGGTTATTAATATTTATAATGGCTAGTTATATAATATTATAATAAAATATCATTGTTTAGGGAAACGTGATATTGCGTACAACACAATCTATCGAGGAAGGTCACTCATGCATGTAACAGAAGCCAAGTCAGAGTCGCATGTAGTGAAAGATTCCTTTGGTGTTGTGTATAACATAATCCAAACTTAGTTCTTTTATACATTGAATAAAATCTATACTCAGTGTTGCATGAAATGAATTCTATGATAGGAACTTGAAATTGTGTGCAACACAAGCGAAGAATAGTGTTGCGTATACTAGAAGCTAATACGGTGTTGCATATTGTGGAAGCTAATATTGGTGTTGCATACAACACAAGAAATTGATGAAATTAAAAGGAATCCATCTCCAAAATTATCTAGGTGTTACATGACAGTCCAATCAAATTTATAAGTTGTACGGATTTTATGAAATGGAAATGTGGATGTATTAAGCTGGACTATGTATATATACATATTATATAAGGTAATAAAAATTAAAATAAAATTAAATCATTAAAGGTTAAACTGTTAAAGTTATATGGGAGTCAAAATGTAATGTAAAGGGAATTTTCCTCAATACCATACAACTAAAACTCTATAGACTAGAAACCATATTGTGTGATATGTGACATAGACCCAAACCTATCCCTAGAAGTGGGTAGATGGGGGTTCCTATTATGTTTATATGGCCTATTATGGTCATTCCTTACCATTATAACTCACATTAGAAGTAGGTGTAGAGTTTTGATCTTTTTATAGAAAGGGTTTTCTTCCTATCTTAATTATGTATCTAAATTTATTTGATGGATGTATTCCCATATTTGGTTTACATTTGAAATTGATAATCATGCCACCACAATAGCCTCATGTAGTACAGAAGGAAGGTGGTGACGACAATGCTCTGGAGTAGGTGGTCCTAGAGCCACCAGTGATACCTCCTTTAGTGCTACATGTGGAATGAACTACTATTCTTTATATGGGAACTAATGAATATTTTTATAGGTATTTTTGGAAAGGATGTATTCTATGCATGGTGTTTCTTGAATTTCCCCTACTATGGTAGAGTTAAATCAAGTGTTTCATCAGCAACATCCTCCATCCTTTACATGGGATGGAAGACAATATTCTATAGAGTCCAGGATTGACTCCATGGTTACTCTAATCAAGTACGTAGAGATTCCCCCATAATAGATGCCCCATCTTACTTCATTTATACTATGTGATTTTTCTAATAGATGGTGTGATTTCGTTACCAAGGAAATAAAACATCAAGATATGATCTAGAATGACATTCAGATGATATTTTTTGATTAAATTATTTCATATATGTTGAGGGATGAAATGGAATGAATGTTCATAAACATTTAGAAGGGAACCATTTCTACTATATAGTATCTAGTTTGGTTAACTATGCTACATCATTTCACACCAAATTTATCAACATATATCCCTATGACCTTGAGGTGGTTGAAGGATGTTTTGGTATACACTATCTATCTAATGGTCAATATCTTTTGACAGATGACTCTTTTTGTGATAGTCAACTAGTCCCTCATTACTATGAGGAATCTAAGGGAAGCAGGTGTGGTGAACCATGAATGTTCAAGACCCTGACCTACTAGTGGATCCTTTCGTTAATGGAAGTATAGTTTCATGGTTCTTGGTAGTGGTAGAAGTAGTATGACAGATAAAACTAAAAACATACTTTTCTGTCACTAGTATTGAAAATCAGGTCATACGAAACCCCAGTGTACGTGGAGTCTATTTGAATGAGGAGGTTATGGTAGGATGCAACATATACAATGTTTCTCATGGAACTTTACCTCACTTAATAGTTAAATGGGATCTATACCTACCCCACGTTCTTGAACAGGGCTAGTTGTATCTCACCCGAATGGTAGCTGGAATACCACTATCTTCTTTGACTAATGTGGTTGTCTTTTTAGAGTAAATCTGACTCAACACATAGAGTACTAGTTGTGAGGGACTACTAGGGGAAGTCAGGTTTTGACTCATGGCCATGGTATGGGCCAGATAGATGTATTATAACCTAGGTTAGAAGAGAAATTAGCAGACATTCTACTTATATTGGTACTATTCTAGTATCCTCTACATTATTGTATATTATATCTAACATAATCACAAAACACTCTTGTATATGTGAGAATTTTTTGGAGATTCAAGCATTATAGATATAGTACTTCAATGGGATCAGGATGCTCGATACACTTTTTGGTATCCAATCAAAGAGGGTGACCCAATTTAAGTAGTGTCCCCATGATACAGGTGGATATCTCATTTCATGTAATATATTAATCCTCAAACTTATAGGTATTAATGTAATTATCATAATAGAATAATTAGTTCCCTATCAAGACTATGTCAACTACTATCACCAGAGGGTGATGTTTACATAACCAGAGCTCTGTAGACATATCTAAAAGGGAGAATATGAGGTCCCCACATCTCGAGCTTGACAATAGAATTAGGGGTTCAAAAGAGAGAAAAAATTATTTATAGACTCTTATTGTATTATTATGGGATACAGCATGTTATTTTCCATCCTATAGTTGTTCATTTCAGTGATTTGTTCCCAGATTAAATTTATATGCTACCTTTGGTTAGAGAGGTGGAATTCAATATTGAGCTAATTCTATGATTGGAACAATTTTCCACTAAAAATTTTAGTATGGAACCTATAGAGCTACTAGACCTCAAGATTAAATTATAAGTCATTGAGTATTAGGATTTCATACACCCCATTAGTTTTCTATGGGGTTCAATAGACCTTTTTTCCATGATGGTTGATGGTACACTCAGGCACTGCATGGATTACAGATAGTTGAATTGAATAACATTAATGAACTCATATCCACATCCTTGAATATAAGATGAAATTCAACCATCTCTAAGGAGCATGGGTGGTTTAAATTATTGATATGAGGTCATTATAGGATCATGTGTGTGTCATGTCTCCAATCATACCTCACAAAACCTTCCATATAATTCATATTAATTACATATACCTTGTAACTCTATTCGATATCAAGAACTCACCATCTTTTTTAAATGATCTGATGAATAATATCTTACACCTGTATATGGATTCATTTGTGTTAGTCCTTGTAGATGACATCCTTGTTTATTCTAATTTTTGAATTAACCATTCCAATCATCTTGAGGTCGTGAAAAATACGCTGAGAAGGAATCAAATATATTATATGTTCAAAAAACACCACTTTGTGATCAATGATGTCCACATACTGGTTCATATAATATTATATAAAGAACTACCTGTATATCCATATAATGTTAGAGCTATAGTTTCTATGTAGAATCCCAAGAATTTCTTTGAAATAATGATTTTATTATGGATGGCAGAGTATTAGCAATGTTTCAGCCCTGATATATCATATAACGAATCTCCTATTATTGGTCTGACTAAGAAGGCATGAAATTTATATGGATAATATCTTCTAAAGAGTCATTTTAGGATTTGAAGGGTAGATTCACTTCAATAGTGATCTTGATTCTTCTATTTCCAATCATGTGATATAATATTTTCTATAACACATAAAATATCTGGTTGGGAGTTGTTATGATTTAGGATGAGTGATTTGTACCATATGGGTCTTGTTAATTGTGACATCACAAGTGAAATTAAATGACCCAAGATCTTGATCTTGCATATGTTTTACATTCTATATGTTGTTAGAGACAACATTATCTTGGGGATCATTTTGTTTTTTTTCACATATCACAATAGACTCAAGTACATTTACATAAAATTTTATCTGAATCTTAGGCCACATAGAATTTTAACTACCTTCTATACATTGATTTTGATATATCATACACACCTAAAAAGGAAATGTTGTAACAGATGAACTGATCCTAATACTTTATAAAATGAATCCCAAGGGGTCATGGTGATTCGTATCATATATCCTATATTTCAGAGAGTCATGTTGAGGTTCATGTGGATCATGATCATACAACACTCCTTTCTTTAGTAGTGACTTCTACACTTCTCGAACTTTTAAAAGTGGTGAAACTCTTAGATACTAAGGGAAAAATCCTAAGGGAGAGTATCTATAATGACGATTCATATTCTAGTTAGACCGTGGATGAGGATGAGATCTTATGATTTCATGGGCATTCATGTGTCCTAGAAAACATCATAAATGATCTAATGTTGTAATTTCATGTATCAACATGGGAAAAAATCTTGTTTTTACAAATATTTATCACGACATACATCACCTGGATTGGTGTCCATCTATGAAAAAAGAGATAGATGGAATTATCAATTCATGTTCTACCTTTTAGCATGTGGATGGGTAGTATCAGTGATCGACATGACATTTTACTTCCATTATATATTTCTATTTGGAAATGGGATGATGAATCTATGGAATTTGTGATTAGTTTTCCCAGATCATATCATGTAAAAATATATTTGGTGTAATCACTGATCAGTTGATAAAGGTTTTTCCCTTCAAACATGTTCGAGCTACTTTTCTGATAGATGTTATGGTAAGGGTATATGTTAGGGATGACATACATATTGATGGAGGTCACTAGTATATCATATTTCAAATGTATTTTTACTTCCCATATTGGTTCGAGATAGGGTTATATAAGGCCTTCTGTACACATGTGCTTATGAGAATGGCCTATCACCCTTATACTGATGGAAATATAGATCATTGGACTTAGATGTGAGAAGAAATGATCCATTCATGTGTCTTTGAATTTGGTGATTATTTTGAGAAACTAATACCCTTTGAAGAGTTTTCATATAATAAATATTATATGGATATCAATGAGATGGATCTTTATGATTCATTATATAGTAGGAAATTCTAATCAACTTTTTTCTAGTTAGTGGTATGTGGGGTAGCTTTAATTAAACCATGCATCTTCTAGGAGACTTCTAAGTTGGTCCAATGCATTAGAAAGTTCATGTTGATAGCTCAGTCTATAAATTAGTCATATGCTAATTATCATCGACGTTGTTTTGAGATTGAGGTTGGATATTGAGTTTTCTTGGGATTTTTTCCAAGGAAGAGCCATCAAAAAATTATGATAAAGGGTAAGCTCTCACCCGGATTCATTGGTCCTTTTGGGGTCCAAATAAACATTCGAGCATTAGCTTATCTGATAACATGTTCTAATAAATACAAGTATATTAATGATTTAATTCATGTATTTTATATCCAATGGTACTATCCATACCCATCACATTTTTCTAACATGATGATGTTCAGTTTGATATGGATGCTTATTTTGAAGATTACCCCATTTGTATCAAGAATTTGAGCATGAAGAAACTCTAAGGCGGGTCTGTCCCTTCAGTACATGTGTTGTGGATACATAACCAAGTATTGGACCAAACATGGGAGTGGCGAGTTGATATATGTTCCTAGTAGATGGATCATTTATCACATGATCCAACATTTCCCTCAGAAAGAAAACTTAGGGATAAGTTTCTATAAAGATGGGAGATTGAACGAAAAATAATTCTCACAAAGAAACAACTCATTTCTTTTTAGGGTAAAGATCATTTTTTAAAATGGTAAAAATTTATGTGTCCCATGGATGGTTTAGAAGAATATTAGGTTTTTTTAGAGCCTAAAGCTCTAGAAATTGGTAACAAAAGTTGGATGCACGATTATTGCATGGTTAATACTAATTTTTCATCTTAATTGTGTAGTGAACATCTATACACAAGGAGGCCGCAATGTTTTTTGGCTATCATGCGACCCAAGTCATATGCATGTGCATGATTACAAACTTTTCTAATAAAGCATTTCCTCAAATATAAGGCATAGTTATATAAACTATGCTCATGGACCATGTGAGTGGGGTTCAAGGCTAGTGTCTTATACATGGATAGAAAAATATTCTTCCAACTATGTAGAAAAATAGTGAAACCAAATTTTCTTTTTTTACTTTATTTTTTTACTCTATAATTTTTTTTTATATTATATTTGTTAATTCCTCCTCATATCAAATTAAAAATCCTCATATTTGGTCTCATGTGATATCTCCCACTTATTTCCAATGGATCAATTTTACTCCACTGTCTATTATCAAATTTCATCACTATTAAAAGCATTTGATCTACATCGGTATGATATCTAATAATATTCAATCCCTTAGTCATTTATATTCCTATCTATTTCATTATTTTGGTGAAATCTTATTTTATATAATTTCAGGGTATTTGTCTCTTTGGGTGATTTCATACATTAATCTTTGAATCAAAAGAACAAATTGGATGTGTGGTCATCCACAGACCCAAGGTATGTACTATATAAATCATTCCAAAAGGTTATGTGTTTTATTGTATTTTTGAGTAGTTCCAAAAGTCTGAAATTTCAGTGTATTTCCAAAATATACTTAAACAACTTTTTATTTTTATCACATGTCTAAGAATTCTAATAGACTATGTTATATTTTTTAAAGGATTAGAAACTTGTTTGTTGACACCCCTTTGGGTGTGATAAATGATTTTCTCTCCTTTTGTATAATTGTTTAGTATGACAAAAACATTTATGTGTTTGGATTGACTTGGAAGTATACTTTCCTAACCTTATAACTGAATGGATTAAATTAATTAAATATTAATGGGTGGAAAGGGTATGCCATGTGTTCTATAATTACATTAATATTGATTAAGTGATTTTGAATCCCTTGGTTGTGTTGGTCTTGATGATTCTAATTCACTATAAGTTACCCCGCATTATTTGTTTATTATTATTAGTCTATATAGATTTGTCATTAAATATGGTTGAGGTACTTTTTGATCATTATGTTTCATTATCCCCTACATTGGGTGTTTGACATGATTTCCCACACTATTATACTTCTATATGGATGATGGGAATAAGGCTCTATGTTCTAATGCCTTCAGATTTGGTCATGAAGACTCACCCAACCATCTCAAGTGATTGGAATGACATCTCACATTCATATGATATTATGACATTGTACCGTTATTAGAGATAGAGGCTCATTAAACTATTTATAGATTCCTATGTTATGCCCTTGGTCCAACTACAAACTAGTATCAATATATATGGATTTAAACATCCTCACATACAGTGAGAATTTAAATGAATACATTATATATATGATTAATATAACAATGGTTAATGATCAAACCTACACTCGATATGCCGATGTAGGTAGATCCAAACATGTGTCTTATAGGAACCAGATATGAGTGGTATTTATTATTTATAATCATTTATTATTAATTACACATACACAGTACTATGTTATATACACTAGATAAATTATCTCATAAATCATTTAGTGGTGTCCTACTAAGTTTATCTCACACCCTACATGGAAAACCATTGGTACCCTAGTACACTTTATGAGGGTAGGAATGGAAAAGTTCAACCAGCATAATACAGATAATTAATATTTTTTACTAATAGCATGGAGGATGGGAGAGTAGGATAAATAATATGTTCGTTATAATATAGGAGTTTCCTTTTGTCCTTTTTGTTTCATATGTTGCATGATGTATATTCCAACCCTTTGTTTATCCTTTTTGTATATCAACATTCCAGGGCATCCTTGTTTATATGAATCATCTTTTTTATTTTGATTATTATTTAAATTAATTATATATTTATAGTTTCTATGATTATTTATTATATATGTTCTCATTGTTATATCTGATGTTTTACAATTTCTGTATTGTCTCTTTATTTTTTATTATCCACTATGCCACTCTGATATGATGTTACTATCTCTACACCATATTACCTTGTAACCTAACTACTATTTTGAAGAATCTGGATTAATGGTAGGCACGTATGAGGCCATTTGACTGACCAAATCAGGGCGTCGTTCTAGTGGATCATGGGTAGGGATGTTACACAATATTCTTAATTTTTGAAATATATTCAATATGTCCGATAATGATATTCCCCATGAGTAATCCTATATAAAAACTCTTATTCATATTCTAGGGAAAGGAATCATATGTATAGATTATCTTAGAAAATCAATATGTAAAAACATGGTAGATATATAAGTTTATCATTTTCATATGTGTGTGAAAACATTATCACAACATTTCAAAAAAAACTTGCATATCAATTATCACAATCTTGAGTCATGGAATAAATATTTGTAATTTCTAATACATTAATAATAATGGAATAACAAAATGGTCCATGATAGTATAGCATTGATATAAAACATATAATTATGGAATAAAAAAAATAAAATATTTTATGTCAAGGAAACCCAAAAAGACATTCATAAAATTTTAGGCATGGGATAACCACATATTTACTAACTTCAGGCTTAGGATAACCACTTGTGTACCCTATTTCCAGAAAATAAACCTCTTTGATGATATAGAACACCATCCCCAAGGGAATCTATTTTCACATAATAGAATGGTTTCACTCCACAAACCAAAATGTTAGTCAAGTTTCATTCTGAAGACCATCACAGTGTTCAAATTCCCTATCTAAACTTTGATATCTCCCCATTATAGCTTTGAATATATCATGAGATATAAATCATTACACATTTAATTTTTGGTATATATATCTCCCATACATATTTGGTTATAACATATCCACTGTCCATGGTTATAATATTACCTTCATCCTTGGTTATAACATAACTACATTTACATAATGAAAATCATATATATATCATCCATAAGATCCTGAAACATTCAACATATCATAACCCATGAATGGAAATGTATTTCATAAAAAATCCATAAAATCATAAGCCAGGGAAAATATATAGGTTTAATCATCATTAAATCATTTCATCATAGAATAAACCCTAAAATGAAATAGTTTTCATATCAATTCTATCATTGTATAACCTATGGAATATAGATGGGTTTCATTAGTAGATTTTTAAAATTAAACAAGTTTGAGAAAGAATAATATTGATATCATTTGTTTACAACTCTTATAAATAATTGGTAATATCAATATATTTCATCATATATAGAAAATAATTTTGAATTATTACATGGCACATTACATGAGGAAAATATATTTACATTTCAAATAATTTTTAAAACTAATCAGTATTTGATAATTTTTTTTAAAATAACCATTATAAATTATAAATAACGATTTAATAAACATTTAAATATTTTTTTGAGAAATATATCCTTCGAACTTTGAGAAACAATTTTTAAATAAATTTTAAAATTTTTTATTTGAAAAATACATTGAAAAATTATAAATTAATACTCAATGAAAATAATGGTCATGTTGAAATGAAATTTCAACCATGCCACACATGTTAATAAAAATATTACTTTCAAATCTTTGGTTAAATCGTGATGGGAATTATTTTAAAAACAACATTATTATTACATTCAATTTTTTTTATGAAAATTAAAATAAGGTTAAAATTTTATTTAGTAAATCATTAGAAAAATGTTAAAATAAATTTTGAAAACATTTTTACAAAACATGATTTTGGATGAAAAAGTGTTTTCGATCGAAAATATAAATTTTCTTAAACATAATATTTATGAACAATTGAGTAAATTTATAGAGTGAAATGGATGGAAAATATTTATTTTCATGAAATAGAAATACTATAAGAAAATTAGCAATTTTATTGGGATATAGATCTTAATATTTTATTATCAGAAACATAATCATTAATAATCGTGATAAATAATGAGATTATAACATATAATCATGAACACATTGGTAAATGATAATTTTAATCCCCATAAAGGAATAAAATAAAATGGATATTAAAATACCATGAAGATGGATAAATTAATTATATTAATTTTCCAAGGATATATATATACACCCTGTAAAATAATATAGGTGCATAACAAAATGTATGTCTCAAAGAAAGAAAATTTATAAAAACTCCCTTACCACTTTTGAAACATTTGAAACATAAAACCCATTAAAGAGAAGAAATAAAATGGGAATGTTAATAACCATAGTTTTTAGGATAATAATAATAAAATACATCCATGGGATTTATGTACACCACAACATGTAAATAGTTGGTTAATATAGAATGTGTCTCATAAAAGTAAAAAATTATCCTGAAATACCATACCTTAAGTCATGAATTCATTCATCAATGTTAAAAAATACAATATAATAAATATACGTTTATTATAATTATATTAATGAACCATATTAATATATATATATATATATATATCATACCATATTTTTTTTATAATGACATTTTATTACCCATTTAATATCAATTTTGTGTTAATGTCACTTTTCACACAATAACTTCTTTTATTTTCTAATATGTTTTGATTTGTTATTTTTATGGTCCTAAAACTTTTATCATGATTTAATCATTTCCAAAATTATATTAATTATGTAAATATCATATATATTTATTATATATGTATTTATTTTAACTAATAAAAAAAAGTGATAGATAATTAAATAAACCATTTATGGAGATGGTAGGTCATAGGTATACATGAACATTGTTTCTATTTTCTTGAAGGATTGAATGAAAAAAATAGAAAACAATTTATTATAATTATACAAAGAAAATTCAATATAAATCACATATTTAAGTTTAAAAAAAGTTAACATCTACCATTTAATACCTGAATGAATCACATCTCTTTGCAAGGATGTTGTTCTCCATACCCTAGAGCACCACTATTGTATTCCCAAAAAACATAGAGTATAAAGATATGTGAGATATAAAAATTAAAAAAATAACATCATTAATATCATAAATATCAAATATAAAAAATTAATACATAATTAAAACCATCCTTGAGAGGTTTTAATGGAAAAATTAATGACATTGGTTTCCGGGAGGATAGTCTATTGTATACGCATACACTTACACACACACAGAGACAAGATGTCTTCATAAGACATTTGACGGAAGTGGATATGGTTTCAGTTCATTAGAATATAATATCAAAAAATAATTATATATAATATATTTAAGTTATTATATAGTAATTATATAATTATAATATATAGTGGTGGAGGATGAAATAAAATTAAAACACTCATTTTTAAATGTTAACTGTTATTCACATATCCTCATTAGGATTTCATTAAAATTCATCATAGGATGCCTTTGTTACAAAAAAGACTTCAAAGATCATAATATCTAATTTGGGATGTTATTTATGAAGGGATTGTTTACAAAATAAGGTATTTAAGGTGTGAATAAGAGAGGATAGTGGTTTCCATTTTTTAATGGGGAGAGTATAGACTTGGTATTTGTTAAAAGTAATTTACTGCTCCGACACTGTTCATATGTGACAAGGTTAAAAAAGGCCCATTATTGATCCTTGTATGTATAAAGGCCCAAATATTTAAATTTTATAGTATTTATAAATGTTTATAGGTCATTCTAACCCTTATTTGTTTGTTTAAGCCCCGTAAATCTTATCTATTCCATTACCGTGATAACTAATTTTTACTACATTCAGTATTAATTTTACTAAAATAATTAAGATTAAAATATTAGATAATATATAGTACATTTATTCCAAATATGGAATATAATTTTCCATGTTATATTGATATAAATGGAATAATTTAATTTAACATTAATCTCACAGATGTGTTGAGAATATGGGTTCATAATGATAAAATGTTC
Organism: Viscum album; assembly: GCA_963277665.1. NCBI lineage: Eukaryota > Viridiplantae > Streptophyta > Magnoliopsida > Santalales > Viscaceae > Viscum > Viscum album. Next base: position 854,788,479 of record OY728155.1, on the reverse strand, counting down.
AAATCTTTGCAAAGTGTTTATTTAAATATTCAACATGAAGTTGATTAAATGGCATAAATATGATTAATTTATGTATAATATAATTAATTTTACTTTAAAATAAATTTTAATTATAATTTAACTACATAACATAATAAAACTCAAAGGTGGTTTTCAATAAACTTTTAGCATTTTCACTATGCAATAAAAAAATAAAATATTTCATAAAATTACCAATAATTCAGCCTCAGATAATTTTGACATGATGCTTTCCAAAATAAATTATATTGTTTCAAATTATTTTTTGGGAAGTGGTAAAAATTAATTTTGATATAATTCATCTAAGAAAGACAAAACTGTTTTTCTAGAAAAATATAGTTTTAAGAATAAAATTGGTTTCAATATTATCTTTTGTCTAGATAAATAATAAGATGAATGTTAAAAATTTAATTTAATATATAATATTAAAAATTAATTTAAATCATCCAATAATAGTTATTCTCTTAATATATTGATGTAAAAATCAATTTTGTGCATTATAATTTTTTTAAACGGTTATCTTTATTATTGAAGTGTTTTTAGTTTTATTCATAATAAATATACCAATAATGATTCATTATATATATATATATATTTAATCCTTATATTTTAATTATTTACATTATTCTATTCATATAATCCATTCTAATGACCAAGTGATAATTATAATATTTAATAATAATATTTTAGTTGAATGTGACATTTAATTTTTACTCAGTACTTTATATAATGCAATCATTGTTTGGTGTTGTGTATAATGGAAAGAAAACCGTTGTGATTAATGTAACTAAATGTAAACAAAGTTTTTCATGTAAATAAAAATATATAAAAGAGTAGTATAATTTAAAAAACAACTCACAAAATCTTGAGGGGTTACATTCTACCCCCTTAAAATGAATTTCACCCTCAAAATTCATCTCTATCGTCAAAAGTTTAATATTAGAAAACTAATTCATATAAATCCAAATCATAAATAGCTTTAATAAAACATGAACTATAAAATTATAAAGGGATGTGTGTAAAATTTCAATAATTACACCTACTAGGTTTCTGAATGGGAGAACATATGTTGAATGTGAAAACATGGACATAAAAGAGAAAACAAACATAAAAATAATAATTGAAAGTATTAGATATCATTGATCCCAATAATGTGTTCTATATAGATAATGTTAAAAAAAATAAACCTGTAAGATAATTTGGTTTCAAAAGGATCATTTACTTCAACAAAAAATGGTTATAACCAGCCTATATTTTATTTCAATAATTTTCATGAGAATAAATACTTTATTGAAATAATCCCATTTTAAAAGCACAATATCACCCTATGGATGTGCCTTGATAAATTTATTCTTGAAATATTACTCTCTTAAAATAAGTTCTTTTATTAATTTCTAAATCACTAATAAAACATAGGATACATAATATAATGAAAGGTCATTCCTATTTTCTCTAGTTAAAAAAATGACAAAACTGGTTTTCCAATAAGGATAAATCATATTATAGTGATATAATATGTTAAACTTTAAAACCTCCTCCGAAATTATACATAAAACATTTCATAAATGGTTAACATTAATATCCTTTGAATAGAATAAAATCCAAAACATTATAAATAATTACACCGAATTTCCAAAATGAACTTATCAATTACCACCCATACACCATATATTTTATATTGATTTTCACATTCAAAACATGTCAATTACTTAATCATGTATTATCTTAAATAATGGTTATTGTAGAGACCCAAAGCTTGACGTAGATGGACATTACATTACTTTTTCGAAATACTTAGTACATAACAAAAACACACACACAAGGATCGTAATAGTTTAGTGTCTTTGGAAACTCAGAATATATTCTTCTAATCGTGGTGAAAGATCTTGAACATCTCCCATAAAGATCTTCCTTTTTTATCTAAAACCTTTATTTATATCCTGGGGAAAAGAAAACATAAAAGGGTGAGCTCAAATTCTCAGTAAGGGTAAACAAAAGAAATATCAATCACATCATTTTCATAAGAACATAACATTTTGGAAATCTTAACCTACAAAAGAGAGCATAATTTCATAACATGGGATAAATCATAGTAGTGAAATGAAATCCCAATAATAATAACATAAAACATGAAACTTTTTGGCATACACACATAACCATAGAGAATCATATCTTATTAGTCAAGACTCATTTCCAAGACTATCTTAGTGGACAAAGTCCATTTCTGAACCGAGTCACCCTCATTTCAGTCCTGTTTCAATAAACCGGTATAACCTACCGTTCCAGCCATGTCTATCTCATGAGATACAAAATCTTTACCCAATGCATTGGAGGGAGATATAGGTCCCACCCATATCATAATGATACCATTCTTATGTGTTCCACAAAATCATAAATCATACATCATTGCATAACCCATGTAATAAAAATGGGATTCTTAAACAACATGACATCATAAAAAAATTCATATAAGATAAAGGAATTAATAAAAATAATTCCATCCCAACATAATCAAATCAATGTAATAATAGGGATAAAAAACAAAACCCTTTATTATCTTAGATGGAAAATAATTTTGATAAAACACTTGAACTCCATTCTTGAGCAAAATATCCTTTCTACTTCAAAAACATTTTCCCTTTCTTAACATGTCATACAATTTTAAACTAAAATAAGTTGATTAAAAATAAACGTGAAAACATGTAAAGTAATCTTCTTGGAAATATTAAAAATCCATTTATGCCGTATAAGTTAAAAAAACATTCTTCTCGTACTTTTGTTGGAAAAGTCAAAAAAGTACCTCATACGAAAAACGACAAAATATTCCTTTCATATCTTTTACTAAAAACTAACCGAAGGGTAAAATTGGATATAAAATATTGTAGAAGGATAAAAATATTACATATTTAGGACACATGGATGTGGATGATAAAATACACCCCAGTAAATTTCAAAGTATAAATAATCTCGGATAAAAATGAGATTGTGATATTTTCCTTACCTTAGGTCTGATTTGCTTCGTAAGTGTCCGAACCTCCTGTATAATGGTTTAAATAATGTCATTGACTTATTCCAGAATCATACTCATTGTTATGATATCATATATGGTTCACTTATGACTTTATATTACCCGTTCTTTTGTGAATTCCATGTTAAAGAGCGTTTTGGGTAAAAAAAATCATTTGTCGTCCGTGTTTTGACTTGTAATTATTCATATGATTACTTAGATCATGATTAATTAATTCCAGAATATAAAACATGATTTATATATAATATATATTCAGAATATACATATATATAATAAATCATTAAATGGAAAGAAATACACCATTCATGGAGACGGTAGGCCATACGTACGCATGAACGCTGTTTTCGTTTCCTTATTGAGTTGAATGGAATTAAGTAGATGACATACATATAAATACACATAAATCCAGTATAATTATTATTTCAAATATTTCATGATTACTTATTATATGTACTTTATAATCATTCATGAATGGTTAAAGTGGAGAATGAATCTCATCGCGTCGTGGAGACGGTAGTCCGTACGTACGCACGAGCGATGATATCGTTCTCATGATCGTGGGACTGTATTGGAGTGTATGTATAATATTTTAGAATCAATATCACTTTAAAATAATCATATATAGTTATTATTTACACTATTATACCCATCCAAGTAAGGTGGTTGTGGAAAATAGATTTCACCACGGCGTGGAGACGGTATTCCGTACGTACGCACGCGCAGTGATTTCGTTTTCCGTAGGATGGATAAATGGTGAAATAGGGTTGTTTCATAATTATAATAACATATCAGTATATGAGTGATACTGATGTTATTACTTCATAATGAAACAACCTAATAAGAAGAAGTGGAAGAAGAAATAAAGTTGAAAGAATCGGTAACTGAAATTACCTCTTCTTTGAAGCGCCTCTTTGAGATATCCCTTTAGGGCACTACAATTGGTCTTTGAGGAAGACCAGAACCTCTAGGATATTTCTAGGGAACTGGATAAGATAATTTTTCAGGGTTTGGCCGATCTTGAAGGCTCAAAGTTGTGTGAGGAACAGAGGGAGGAGGTACCCTTTTATAAGGGAGGAGAGGGGTGCCTTTGGAATAACAAAAAATATTATTTTATTATAAAGTCAAGTTCGGTTTTAAATAGCTCCAAATTGATTTATTTCTAGGATAAGGTGGGGAGGGGTCGAAATCCTCTCAAAAAATAGAATTTAGACAAGTTTAGGTTCCTATTTTAACCTTATCAGTTAGATTTAACATTAAGTTAAATAATTTTAATTTTACCGTGTCTTCTTGTGTTCTTATACTATAAGGTTAATAAACATACTATATCAAGACAAACGAACCCCAAGTTGTTTATTATTAATATATATAACCTTATATAAGTCATTGGGCTGAACCTTATATTTTGAGGAATAAAATAAAAATTAATAATATAATATTTGTTTTAAAAACTATTTTTTTTCAATTTTGACACTATTTAGTAGTTGATTTTTGTGAAAATCATAACAGAATGATAAGTTCAAAAAAAGTTAATTAAATCAATAGTAACATGTCATATTAACCTAGAAAATTATTTTAATTCATAAAAAGTCTCAAATTATATTTATTTGGGTATTTATAACATCAATTATGTCAATATTTCATTAATAAGATAATTATTGCATCATCGTTGTGTCATAAATAAATTAAATTATTTAATGTCTAAAAAATAAAAATAAAATACCATTATGTAGGAAATCTTTTTATATTTCTAATGAATATTTATAGTCGAATTTATCTTATGTATAACCCCATATTAATAATGATTTAGTTATTAAACTTTGATTTTAACTATTTTAACCCTTCTTTAAATAAATTAATAATAAATGTCCTAATCTAATCCAAGTAGGGCCTAAATGGTCATATTTTATTCCTAAGTTTGTTTTTGGTCGAATTAAACTTTTCCAATAGAATTACGACATCTGTTATGGTAATAATAATATCATTTTTACCCTTAATTACCCTATTTACTTTTAACCGTGGTAAAAAAAGTAAAAAGTTACTATTCACTAAAAATTATTTTCATCTCATTGAACCACATTTTAGTCATTGATATTAACCGTGTCTCTCAGATTTTCGAAATTCCACTCACTGAAGTGGTAAAATTAAGTTTTATGAAAAATTAAGTTTTTTAACTACCACTTAGTGGTTTCACTATTCATGAAAAATTGAAAGTTTTCAGAAAAATACCAAAAATTAGGCCTAAGATATATTTGATATTAAGAATTCAAAAATGATGTCTATTTTACCAAATTCAGAACATATCAGTTGCATTAATTAATTTAAAAATTAGTTCCCTTCGTCAAAACAAAGCGTGTTTTTAAGAGATAATAACTATCAAAAGATTGACACATGTTTATAAGTGGTTTAAATGTGAAATTACATCCAATGACCAACATTGTATTAAATTGTAAAAATATATTCTAAATATACCTTAAAACCACTCAAATTATTAATTTATCACTATTAATTATTTCAATTAAAAAAGTTGTTTTTAATTATAATTTACAAATTTTCACTATTCATCAGAATATGAAAGTTATCCGAAAAGTACCAAAATTTCACCCTAAGCTAATTTCGATATTCTGAATCCAAAAATGAAGAACATTTTGAAAAATAAAATTTACAAAATTTCAAAAAGTGGTTATTACTATTCATAATGGCTAGTTATAATAATATTTTAATAACATATTGTTGTTTAGTAAAACTCGTTACTGCGTACTACACACGCTATCGAGGAAGGTCGCGATTGCATGTAATGAAAGGCAAGTCAAGGATGTGTGTTGTGGAAGCTCCTTTTTCTGTAGTGTAAAACACAATACATTAATGAAATTAAAAATAATATTTTTTTATAAAATCTCAGGCTGTTACATTCTACCCCCCTTAAAATGAATTTCGCCCTCGAAATTCGTCGGGGTTATAAATGGTATACTACTCTAAAGTTTATTTAATAGAAACCCACTACATATAAAGGAATACCAAAACTTGGATTTAAAAACTAATGTATGCAATTTAACAATTACCCAAACAAACTAATCACTGGGTTTCCACATAGGTGAAAATATGGATATGGAAGAGAAATCTAACCATCATGTTCTGATGGAGAGTGGTAGAGAACATGGCTATGGAAAAGCCAGCAATCACAAAGCCATAAATTTGTGATGATCTAAGGTACCATCTGATTCATCAGATATAAGAGCACTATGACAACATTTTTGGTTTTCAAGATCATTTCTCTAAAGTTGATGAAATTAGAAGAAATACTTTTGTGATTTTGGTATAGTCTCACCGTTTGTCATTCTTTGGAAAATTTCCACTTCATCTCTTAACGAAATGAAGTTGAATTTGTCATCCGTGATGTGTTAGCAGATCATGTGATAGAATTATGGGTCATTCTATCTGTCTCAAACAAAAGGTTAGAAAAGTTATCAAAAAATACATAAGTCCATCTATAGTGAGATTAATCATATATAGTTCCTAAAATGGACTTATACTTCATATATCATATTTCTTAATACAATAAAACTAGTTTCTACTAAACAGGGAATTCTTGTAGGCCAGTGGTAAGCGATAAAGGCCAGTCGCACTTCGGTTGTGGGTTCGATTCCCACAGCCTTGTCCGACGCGATGGGATGTCGCCCGTCCTACAGGTTGTCCTTTTTTTCTAAAACTACATTACTACAACATCACATAAATAATATCAAAACATGTTCTATCCTTAAACAATACTAACTTATGGTTAACATAATCCATTCCAATCTTTAGGCTTATCTAAAATACTTCGGTCCAAGCTCATAGTATAAAGAAAACGATAACTTGAAATGTCGTCAATCAAGCATGTGAATACCATCATTTATCCCCCATATATCTTGTTGGTCACATTCCAATCATGTGAATACATTAATGATGTATTCTATTGAAAAATGAATACCCATTAAACCTTAGTGAAAACATGAATGCTGTCAAAAGTTAACTCTTTCCACATACCAAAATCCAAAAATTCTATATACTCAAACCATGATATAACCTTCTCCTTATATCAGTCATGAGCTCATGAATACTATCGAACATTTAATTTTCTCCGTATCCCTTCATTATGCACATATCATCTATATTCCAAAAATATCTGAATAACCTTTCATGGATACTGGTAACATTAATCATACACTTTCAAAACTCAAGGAAAGACAACATTGTAACAATCCTTAGATGTCTCTTTATTCCATAGTACCATGAGATTACTTATACAATATTACACATGGTAAACATGTAATTATTCCACTACATTCTTAAACCATTGACCGAGCTTCAACAATTCTTTCATCTCACATATCATTTGTAGTCTCTTCATCATCATCCACATAAATACTACCCATACGACCATACTGATTCTCTTCATGAGACTTTCCCTTAGGATATTGGTTTGCATAATGCCCGTACATTTTACATTTAAAACATTTAACCATTGTTGATGTCATAGAAATACCATTATACTCATCCCTAGTGTTAACTAAACCTTTTCCTTTTCACTTACTGGCTTTGTGTCCTTGTTTTCCACACCCAAAGCATCTTCCAGTTCCTTTGAAACATTCTCCTTGATGCCTCTTCCCACATGATTTACATAGGGGAAATTGAACTTTCTTTCCTCTACGATCATCATGAAACTCCATCTTTCTCTTATTAGCCAAGTCAGGAAACTTACCAAATTTTACTTTATTGATCATATTATGAGATTGTTGATTCGGCATAATAATGATTTTGGGACTTCCAAATCCCATTTCATTTGGTTGCTCATGAAGAATATCATTCCATTGTCCATCATATCCTCCATTATCGTGAATCATCTTGTTTCCAGCCATTTTCTAAAACCCAAAAAGAATAGTGTGAGAGGAAAAAATTCATAATAAAGGGGGAGTAACTTCAATATCTAACATCTTTGGTTTAATCTAATATTGTTACCATAGTTCTAGGACTATATCCTATACGTATACTTATCCTTAGGGACATCCCTAGACATACCTTAGAAATATCTCTAGGGATCTCACTAACATTTTTGCATCCTAGTTTCCAAAGGTTGGATAAACATTTCCTCTAATACCAACTGTAGAGACACAAAGCTTGACGTACATGGACATTACATTACTTTTGTGGAATACTTAGTACATAACAAAAACACACACACAAGGATCGTAATAGTTTAGAGTCTTTGGAAACTCAGAATATATTCTTCTAATCGTACTGAAAGATCTTCAACATCTCCCATAAAGATCTTCCTTTTTTTACCTAAAACCTTTCTTTATATCCTGGGGAAAATAAAACATAAAAGGGTGAGCTCAAATTCTTAGTAAGGGTAAACAAAAGAAATATCAATCACATCATTTTCATAAGAACATAACATTTTGGAAATCTTAACCTGCAAAAGAGAGCATAATTTCATAACATGGGATAAATCATAGTAGTGAAATGAAATCCCAATAATCATAACTTAAAACATGAAACTTTGTGGTATACACACATAATCATAGAGAATCATATCTTATTAGTCAAGACTCATTTCCAAGACTATCTTAGTGGACAAAGTCCATTTCTGAACCGAGCCACCCTCGTTTCAGTCCTGTTTCACTGAACCGGTATAACCTACCGTTCCAGCCATGTCTATCTAATGACATATAAAATCTTTACCCAATGAATTGGAGGGAGATATAGTTCCCACCAATATCATAATGATACCATTCTTATGTGGGCCACAAAATCATAAATCATACATCATTGCATAACCCATGTAGTAAAAATGGGATTCTTAAACAACATGACATCATAAAACAATTCATATAAGATAAAGGAATTCATAAAAATAATTCCATCACAACATAATCAAATCAATGTAATAATAGGGATAAAAAACAAAACCCTTTATTATCTTAGATGGAAAATAATTTTGATAAAACACTTGAACTCCATTCTTGAGGAAAATATCCTTTCTACTTCAAAAACATTTTCCCTTTCTTAACATGTCATACAATTTTAAACTAAAAGAAGTTGATTAAAAATAAACTTGAAAACATGTAAAGTAAGCTTCTTGGAAATAATTTTTTAAAAATCCATTCATGCCGTATATGTTAAAAAAACATTCTTCTCGTACTTTTGTCGAAAAAGTCAAAAAGTACCTCGTACGAAAAATGACAAAAGATTCCTTTCATATGTTTTACTAAAAACTCACCAAAAGGTAAAATTGGATATAAAATGTTGTATAAGGATATAAATATTACATATTGAAGAAACATGGATGTGGATGACAAAATACACCCCAGTAAATTTCAAAGTATAAACAATCTCGGATAAAAATGAGATTGTGATATTTTCCTTACCTTAGGTCTGATTTGCTTCATAAGTGTCCGAACCTCATGTATAATGCTTTAAATAATGTCATTGACTTATTCCAGAATCATACTCATTGTTATTATATCATATATGGTTCACTTATGACTCTATATTACCCATTCTTTTGTAAATTCCATGTTAAAGAGCGTTTTGGGTAAAATTGTTTCATTTGTCGTCCGTGTTTTGACTTGTAATTATTCATATGATTACTTAGATCATGATTACATAATTCCAGAATATAAAACATGATTTATATATAATATATATTCAGAATATACATATATATAATAAATAATTAAATGGAAATAAATACACCGTTCATGGAGACGGTAGGCCATACGTACGCATGAACGCTGTTTTCGTTTCCTTATTGAGTTGAATGGAATTAAGTAGATGACATAAATATATAATCACATACATCCAGTATCATTATTATTTCATATATTTCATGATTACTTATTATATGTACTTTATAATCATTCATGAATGGTTAAAGTGGAGAATGAATCTCATCACGTCATGGAGACGGTAGTCCGTACGTACGCACGAGTGATGATATCATTCTCATGATCGTGGGACAGTATTGGAGTGTATGTATACTATTTCAGAATCAATATCACTTTAAAATAATCATATATAGTTATTATTTACACAATTATACCTATCCAAGTAAGGTGGTGGTGGAAAATAGATTTCACCACGGCGTGGATACGGTATTCCGTACGTACGCACGCACGGTGATTTGGTTTTCTGTAGGATGGATAGATGGTGAAATAGGGTTGTTTCATACTTATAATAACATATCAGTATATTATTGATACTGATGTTATTACTTCATAATGAAACAACCTAAGAAGAAGAAGTTGAAGAAGAAATAAAGTTGAAAGAATCAGTAACGGAAATTACCTCTTCTTTGTAGCGCCTCTTTGAGATCTCCCTTTAGGGCACTAAAATTGGTCTTTGAGGAAGACCATAACCTCTATAATATTTCTAGGGAATTGGAGAAGATAATTTTGCAGTGTTTCTCCAAGCTTGAAGGCTCAAAGTTGTGTGAGGAAGAGAGGGAGGAGGTGCCCTTTTATAAGGGAGGAGAGGGGTACCTTTGGAATAACTAAATATATTATTTTTTTATAAAGTCAAGTTCGGTTTTAAATAGATCCAAATTGATTTATTTAGAGGCTAAGGTGGGGATGGGTCGAAATTATCTCATCCAATAGAATTTAGACAAGTTTAGGTTCCTATTTTAACCTTATCATTTAGATTTAACATTAAGTTAAATAATTTTACTTTTATCGTGTCTTCTTGTGTTCTTATACTATAAGGTTAATAAACTTAATATATCAAGACAAACGAACCCCAAGTTGTTTATTATTAATATATATAACCTTATATATGTCATTGGGCCGAACCTTATATTTTTAGGAATAAAATAAAAATTAATAATATAATATTTGTTTTAAAAACTATTTTATGTCAATTTTGACACTATTTAGTAATTGATTTTTGTAAAAATCATAACAGAATAATAAGTTCAAAAAAAGTTTATTAAACCAATACTAACATGTCATATTAACATAGAAAATTAGTTTAATTCATAAAAAGTCTCAAATTATATTTATTTGGGTATTTATAACATCAATTATGTCAATATTTCATTAATAAGATAATTACTCATCGTCATTGTGTCATAAATAAATTTAATTATTTAATGTCTAAAAATTACAAATAAAATGCCATTATGTAGGAAAGCTTTTTATATTTCTAATTAATATTTATAGTCGAAATTATCTTTTGTATAACCCCATATTAAAAATGATTTAGTTATTAAACTTTGATTTTAACTATTTTAACCCTTCTTTAAATAAATTAATAATAAATGTCCCAATCTAATCCATGTGGGCCTAAATGGTCATATTTTATACCTAAGATTGTTTTTGGTCGAATTACACTTGTCTAATAGAATTAGGACATCTTTTAGGGTAATAATAATATCATTTTTACCCTTAATTACCTTATTTACTTTTAACAGTGGTAAAAAAAAGTAAAAAGTTACTATTCACCAAAAATTATTTTCATCTCATTGAACCAAATTTTAGTCCTCGATATTAACCGTGTCTCTCGTATTTTCGAAATTCCACTCACAGAAGCGGTAAAATTATGTTTTCTGAAAAAATCTGTTTCTTAACTACCACTTAGGGGTTTCACTATTCATGAAAAATTGAAAGTTTTCAGAAAAATACCAAAAATTAAGCCTAAGATATATTTGATATTAAGAATTCAAAAATGATGTCTATTTTACCGAATTCAGAACATATCAGTTGCATTAATTAATTTAAAAATTAGTTCCCGTCGTCAAAACAAATAGCATGTTTTTAAGAGATAATAACTATCAAAAGATTGACACTTGTTTATAACTTGTTTAAATGTGAAATTACATCCAATGACCAACATTGTATTAAATTGTAAAAATATATTCTAAATATACTTTAAAACCACTAAAATTAATAATTTATCACTATTAATTATTTCGATTAAAAAAATTGTTTTTAATTATAATTTAGTAATTTTCACTATTCATCAGAATTTGAAAGTTATCCGAAAAGTACCAAAATTTCATCCTAAGCTAATTTCGACATTCCGAATCCAAAAATGAAGACCATTTTGAAAAATAAAATTTACAAAATTTCAAAAATTGGTTATTACTATTCATAACGGCTATTTTTAATAATATTTTAATAGCATATTGTTGTTTCGTAAAACTCGTTACTGCGTACGACACACGCTATCGAGGAAGGTCGTGATTGCGTGTAATGCAAAGCAAGTCAAGGATGTGTGTTGTGCAAGCTCCTTTTTGTGTATCGTAAAACACAAGACATTAATGAAATTAAAAACAATATTTTTTTATAAAATCTCAGGCTGTTACAGTTATAACCTCAAATACTATAAATCATTTTTAAATCATAAATTTATTCTCATTACTTGAATAAAACCACAAATTATTAAAATTAATTCATATATCCACAAAAGTTGTAAACTCAACTAATGATAAAACAAACCTATCTGTCTATAAATATTTTATCAGGTTTAAGATTATAAATAATATCCAATTTACTTTATCCATATCAATCAAAAATTTATCCAATATAAACTCCATTTTAACAGCACTCACATATTTCAGGGTTCATTCCTTTAACAACTTTTTTTCAAAAAAATATAATCAATATGTTAAATCACTATTTATGTCATCTATACGATTCAAAATAGTATTGAAAATCCATGAGGAAAAACATATATATAAAAATCCTCATATATTTCATAATTATGGAATTACAAGATGTATAATATTTAATTACTCCACTGCATAATTAAGAAATTTACTAGAATTCCAAATATTATTATCTAATACCTATTTTCTGAAATATTCCATTCACAGTGTCTCTATCTTCAGTAGTGTGACCATTACTCAATCCACCTTGTTTATTTTCTAAATGGTCATTCTCTTTAGTAAATAAATTATTATAATTATCATATAGTAAATATTTAATTTATTAAATAGTATATTATATATTAAAAAGACCAATATTCCCATCCAATTCATTAAAATAACATTTCCTTTTCTCTATGTAGTTACTTTATTTGTATCCCTCTATTCAATAGTAAAAACATCATCAAGTTATAATAAGAAATTCAATTGGGAGATTCCTTCCACTTTCATAAAATTAAATAATCAAAAAATTTAATAAGTTGAATATTCTTTCATCCATGTTTACCACCACCCTAACTCTTAGTGAACTCTTTAATTCTCTTATTTGGTGAGTACGAGAGTTGGTCTAGGTAATCATTGTTAATCATGATCTGTGAAAACAATTTCTAAATCATCCCAAAATACATTTTTCCATTTATCATTCGTTATGAATTATCATATGAAAATCATCCATAATATTCAATTTTAATCAAGTTTATTATGGTTCCATCCGTTGATTAAGACTACAAAGTGTACTATGAGAAATATTAATCATCATGTAAAATCATGAAATCTAAAAAATATTTTCGGATTTATAACTAAAGAACAATTTTGGTCACTTTATGAAAAATTATGTTTATCCAATGTCATTAATTTTCATCATATATTTAAATAAATCATGATGGTTGGTAAAGAGTTTTTTAGCTCCCATATAATATCACTTGGGAGATCCAAACAAAGTATACAACATGGCTAATTATCTTCCCCTAGATCTTGATTAGGTCTATCTCAATACTATGTTTTCTGGGTTTTAACTCGTACATTCATCTATTCTCGATTCACATCAATTATATTTATCAAAATAAGGATTTATTTTCTTAAAAACAAATCCCTTTATCCTTTTCCCAAATTACATGATATATTACTATAATTAAACTCATCCTTATACTTTTCCTTATAGATATCCTTGGACATATCATTAGAAATATCCCTAAAGATATCACAAAGGTTTTCTCACCCTAATTTATAATGAATAACTAAACCCTTAAATTGATACCAAATAAAGTGAACAAGAATATTAATAGATATATATTTCATATTTTTAGATGAATATACATTACATTACACTAATATACACATGAGGGATGAAATTGAACAATGAATTTGGAAATATGGAAAACAATTTTCATAAGACTAGAAAGAACCTAAAAATAACCCATAATGATCTTCTACTATATTAATCCTACTTAAATACCTTCTCACATGACATGAGAAAATGAAATATAAGAAATGGTTATCCAGGATGCTCAGTATGTGTAAGAAATTGTGATACATAATCATAATGTCAACATAACTATATTGGAAAATGAATATAACATTCGAAAACCAGACATTTCCTAACAAAGATCATAATATTAAGTCATGGAAAAATATTTTTAGTTTATAAAACATGAATCATGTTGGAATCAAAGAACATGAGCCCTGGAAGCGTAACATTTTGAATAAAACAAAAAAATTTACATAAAAGTAAGAAGAGAAAATATATTTTCATGGTTTCCCACCTTGAAATTCAAAACATGTTATGATTCGAAAAACCAATAGTGCACCTACTTTGGGATTTGGATAACCGACCATTATCCTTCTTTTTTGGAGGCTATACCACATTAGAAAGAAAACCAAAATTCCCAGTGGTATCCCTTTTTTCCTAGTGGAATAGGTACACTCCCGAAACCTTCATGTTTGTAACATCCCGGTTCCAGAAGCCGCTAAGAAGTGCCCCATACCTGGTTGGTCACATAGACTCAAGCACATTTCCTCTAATTCCAGAGCCTACCGACTAGAAATGAGGGCCTTGGGTGTGATAGTTGGGAAACAATTCCCTCATTGACAGAGTAACACAGCGGAAGAGAAACATATCACAGTAGCAGAAGCAGTAATAATGGAATACAACAGTAAACAACAGAAGACTGAAGAAAGAACAACTAGAGAACATATATATATATATATTATGCATTATACATATGTCTAAGAAAGCATCCAAAAAACTAACAATGCTGAAATACAATAATAAATTAAAGTAAAACAGGAAAGTAATAAAAAACTCCTCAACATCGCAAGACAAATCTTGGTCCCATGCCCTACATCGCCAATGAAGTCATGTACCTGAAGTAGAAGAGCGCTTTCCCTTATCTATACCTACAACAATATAATCTATTTGGGCCCAAAAGCATGGCACAAATTGGGTTAGAAAATAAATCCCAGTAGGAAACCACCAAGAGATCTATGCCTAATAGTCAGTGAATATATATGGTAGACAATAAACAAAAGAAGTAGTAAACAAGGAAGTACAAAACAGTAAACAATTATACAGTTTCAAAGAATTCAGTTACACCTAGCAAGTAAATAGATAATGACAAATGGGTAACCCTTTGGGATGTACCCACAGCCTAAACCTCTCTTTTCCTACCTAGAAAACACAAGCAACCCTCAGGAAAGTACACATAGTCTAACCCATCTGGTTCAACTTTAGTATAGACTCTCTAGGGAAGCACTCACCATCAAGTCCACCTATAATATCGTATCAGTAACTAAAAGTCACTCTGGGGAAGCACTTACATCTCATTCTCCATGTGGCCTGCGTCGAGGAACTATAGACACTCTGTGGAAGAATTTACGTCAATTCCCCCTATGGTCTCTCATTGTAACAATAATAACGGACATTCTGGAGAAGATCTCATGTCCATTCTCCCTATGGTTCACTAAACCTAATTCTCACGGCCCTGTGTAAGTCAAACAAGCATAACAATGAAAAGCATCCAAAGTAAACCTCAAGAACTACTTGGCTTACAAGTCTACAACATAACAACAAGACATATAAACAATCACTCTATCTTAACAATACTAGCCATTAGAACAAACAAGGAAGTAGCCTAACATGCAATACTAGGCCAAATGGTCAAAATAATAAAACGTGGGAAAAACCTCCACAACATGGAAAAATAAACCATATTCGCTGCACAAATCCTCTATCCAATAAACCAAGGCATATAATGCAAACATTAGGGCTAAAACATAAACACACAATACCACATTCACGTGTATTGGGCACTTTTTCACATATAACTCAATGAATAAATACATAAAGTCACAAACCACCTACCTTGGTGTTGTAAGATCGTTATACGTGAACCTCATGCGTTGAATCACCCTATAACACTGTAGATCTAAAAAAAATGATAAAAATGATCAACGGATGTTAACTTGATAAAGAGGAGGAATTAGGAAGCGAAGCTCTTGGAGAAGTAATAGCATACCGAGGAGATCCCAATGCAATCGATGATGGTCGAATCAGAGAACAGATGCTTGGTCGAGGGCTCAGAGAAGTTCTGCGGCTGTACAGTCTCTCCCGGTCGAACAAGGCCTAGACGAAGATGGTTCTTTCTATCAGACGTGACCAAGGTACGTTTAATGAAAAAAATGAATGTACACATCATGTACTTTAAAAGTACACGGTGTTTACTTGCCCTTACCCGCCCCTGGAATAGGTGGTCTCTAGGTCACCATAACCAGTCGTGTGTACGACCATTACACATCTAGCACAGAGCTACCTGCAGTAACCAAGTACACGGCATGTACTACTAATGTACACAGTGTGTACTTATGAAATTTCCAGAAAACCTCATTTTTCTTCACAAACACTAGAAAAAGGAAAACATATCTGAAAAGAAGGTTTAGGTTCTTTCAAACTCCCCCCTTAAAGAAATTTGTCCCCGAATTTCCCTTGTAAGGCGGCGTAGAAGAAGAATCTTCGAATAGCTCTAGCCACTGTGATTGTACATCAGTCTCCCCCTCCCAAGTCTCTTCCTATACTCGCCCATGCTACAATATTACTCGTACCAGAGGAACATACCATCCACAGAGAACCTTCATACTACAATCAACAATCCGGATATGATGCCCCTTAAATAAGGCATCCACCTCCAACACAACCTCTTCAGGTTGAAGAAAACGAGAGGAGTCTGAGATGTAAAGTCAAACTTGAGAAACATGAAAGACATTGTGCATAGCACAATACCTCTGAGGTAACTGTATTTGATAGGCAACCAACCCAAATCTCTACAAAACCTAAAATGGCCTGACATACCTCAGTGAATGCTTACCCTATCACCTAATCCACTTATGACCCAACCTCGATGTAACATGCAGAAAAACCTGATCCCCGACCTCAAACACTAGAGTTCATCTCCGTTGATCAGTATAAGACTTATGTAGAGACTGTGCAGTAGCCATACTCTTCTGAATCAACTCTATCTGCTCAGTGGTCTCCTAGACAATATGAGGTCCTATCATAGCTGCCTCTCTTATCTCCATCCAACTAAGGGTGATCTTCATGGCCTAACATAGAAAGCCTTATAATGTGCCATATGAATAGTTTCTTGAAAACTATTTTTGTAGGAAAACATCACAAGTGGTATGTGATTCTCCGAAGAACTTCCAAAATCTAGGATGCATTCTCAAATCATGTCATCAAGCACCTAAATAATATTATTAGACTAGCCATCTCTCTGGGGATGGTAAGTTGTACTCAGATGTAACTATGTACACAAAGCTTTTTGAAGTCCCTGCCAGACCCGAGAAGTAAAACGTGTATCCCTGTCTGAAAAAATGGAGTGTAGAACCCCATGTACACATACTATCTCACGGATGTACAACTATCCCATATCGTCAACGCTAAATGTCTCCATGATCGGAAAGAAGTGATAATCCTTCGCAATCCTGTCAATTAAAACCTAAACAACATCATTTCCTCAAGGAGACTTTGGTTAACCTGTCACAAAATCCATCGCTACATCATTCCACTTTCACTCGGGAATGGGTAACTGCTTCAAAAGCCCTATTGGTCACTGATGTTCTGCCTTTACCTACTGACAAGTAGAACACCTCATGAAGAAACATACAACATCTATCTTCATACCTGGCCACCAATACTAATGGTGTAGATCACGAGTCATTTTTGTGACACTAAGATGAACTTCCCAAACTGAAGAATGAAAGTCCCCCATCATATCCTTTCATATGTTTGCTAACACCCATACACGCCCATAGAAATAGAAGATCTCATCCTCGCCTCTGGTCCATCCAATAATAGGGTCCTATACTGACACACTTTCATGTTGGACTAGGCCTTCAGAATATGATAGCTTCCTCAATCTAACTCGGTCAACAAGAGTAGTGGTAGGAGCTACAGAAGAAAGAAATGTCTTCCTCTGTCTATCATGCATCTCCAAATGTATCTCAGAGAATAGAGTAATAAGCTTCCACTCACTTCTTTCCTCTTAATATGCATGCATCTGAGTCCTCATGCTCAACTCATCAGCCACAATGTTTCGTTTCCCAGGCATGTAGGCATGCTTGATGTCAAAAGGTTGAAGGTACTCAACCCACCTTTTCTATCTCAAATTCAAGTCACACTAAGTGAAAATGTACTTGCGACTTTTGAGGTTCGTGGAAACCATTAAATTCCCTCCCAGAAGAAAATGTCTCCAACAACAAAAGGCATGAACCACTACTACCAACTCAAGATAGTGCATCAGGTAATTCATTTCATGTGACCTCAACTACTGAGACCCGTATGTAATGACTCCTTATCCTTGCAAAAGAATTGTTACCAGACTGATACCTAAATCATCACAATACACAATATAGCTCTTTCCCGGATCATGAAAGACTGGAATCAGTGCTAAAGCCAACCTCCCATTAAACTCCTAAAATGCTGACTCATAAGAACCTGACCACAATAACTTTTCACCCTTCTTAGTTAGGCCCATCAATGGCACTGTTAAGCGTGAGAAGTCCTCTATGAAATTCCTGTAGTATCCATCCAGCCCTAGAAAATGTCATACCTCAAAGACATTCTTTAGCTACTCCTAGTTACTGCTGCTCTCACTTTCTCTGGGTCTACTGATACTCCTCTCTCTAAGATAACATGACCCAAGAAGTGAATCTAGTCAATCCAAAAATAGTAATTTGAGAGATTAGCATATAACTGATTCTCTCTTAGTGTATATAAAAAGATCTCAAGATGGGTGGAATAGTTGTGTTGAGTGTGAGAGTACAACAAGATATCATCCACGATGACTACCATGAACGAATAAAAGTGTGGAAGGAACACTCAGTTAATCAGTTCCATGAAAACTGCAGGTGTGTTCATGAGACCGAACGACATAACTACATACTCATATAAACCATACCTGCTCTGGAAGGCTGTAAGAGGTATATTATATGGTCAAATGACGATAACTGGATCTTAATTAATTCTTCGAGAAAACCTAGTATCCTTGAAGTTGATCAAAGAGATCATCAATCCTTGGCAAGCGATATCGGTTCTTGAGCGTAAACTGGTTCAACATCTGATAATCCACACAAATTTTGAGGGTATCGTCCGCCTTCTTCCCAAACAGGATAGGAGAACCCCAAGGAGAAGTACTGGGTTGGATGAAACCCATTACTTGCCACTCCTCCAACTGCTTCTTAAGCTCCTATAGCACTAGAGTATCCATCATATAAGGTGG
This sequence comes from Viscum album, assembly GCA_963277665.1. Classification (NCBI taxonomy): domain Eukaryota; kingdom Viridiplantae; phylum Streptophyta; class Magnoliopsida; order Santalales; family Viscaceae; genus Viscum; species Viscum album. The sequence continues at coordinate 854,768,981 of OY728155.1, read as the reverse complement.
AGTGGACATCAGTGCTGCTCCTGGAATGAGCTTTATAGAAAATTCCACCTTTCGGTCTGGAGGAAAAATTGTAAAGTCCTCTGGAAAGTCATCCCTGAAATGATCCACCAATGGGGGGAATGTCATCTGTGAAGTCTCATGTTCATCCATATATAGACTAGAAATTTGAGCTGTAACTCCTCCAAAACCATGATGCTCGTGTCTCGCTCTGCTCACATGGATATCCCATTCACCCTTATAACGAAACTATCTTCCTTCTAGTGGTGTGAAACTCACCCTACGACGATAACAGTCAACAAAATCCTAGAAGAGAAATAACAAGTCCATTCCAAGTATGATGTCATATCCTATCATCACTACGATATAGAGGTCTGAAAAGAAGAGACTCCTAGCAACCTCAAGAGGTTACTTCTTGCACTGATGTACAACGTCCATTATAACCACCAACGGAGTGTCTAACGTCAAGATATCAGTAGAAGAAAATACATAGAGCCCATGTATCCCCATAATCGCAATAGATATAATGCTATGGAAAGCCTCTATATCCAAAAGTGTAGAAGATAAAACTAAGGAAACTAGTATTGTACCTCAAAATGCAGAGGGTCCGTAATTTTTCTCCTGGTGGGTCTGCTCCACTACAAAGGTTTGTCCTATACCGTGGCCCTGTGACCCTACCTAAGAACTCTGAGCTGATCCAACTTACTATCACTGAAATCCTGACGATTGACTACCACAGATGTGACCTCCACCTCGGCCTAAACATCTAGAAGAACTCTAGTTCCCAGACTGATGAGAAACTGGTGGTGCTGATCCTGGACAAGGAGTCATAGAAAAACCCCTGTCACCAGCTGCTAGTGAGAAGATCTGACAGAAACACTAAAGATGACTCATCTTGCCACAAGATCGGCACTCCAATGGGTCTCTTGGGAAATTTGGCCTCGTATGCTTGCTCTTCCCGCACTAGTAGCACACCACCTGCCTACTAGAATAAGTGTATAACCTCTTGGATCACCACACGAAGAACCCATCCAGTTCTTCCTGCTATTAGTAGGAGGGATACTAACTCTGGATATCAAACCACCCTAGATCACAACCCTAGAATCTCTCAAATTACTCTTAGTGATCCACGCCTAGTAGACTATAGAAGTGACTGAAGTCAACCTGAATATATTCACCTGTGATCGGATGTTGTTCCTGAGACCATCCTCAATCTTCCTTTCAAGGAATAACTCATCGCCTCCTAGAATTGGCGTGAAGCAATGCAACTCAGTGATGCGAGAAGAATACTCCATAATAAAAAGACTACCCTGATCAAAACTCATAAAATCTTGGTTCGATCGCCCCTCAATGTATCCAAATAGAAGTAATCATAGTAGGAATTCTAGAACTCATCCTAGGCTCTGACCTTCTAGCATCCCACCTGTGAGATCACATCCCACCATCTCTTGGAGGAATCGCAATGCATGTATGTAGAGTGCTTAAACATCCTTTCTTAAGGCATCTCCACATGCTCAAAGATTGAAATCATGGCTTATAACCACAAATCCATGGCCTAAGATCCTCCTTCCCCTGTGAAGGTGGGAGGATGCTGCTGCGGAAAAACTCACATCAGCTCTACCATAGACGGGGCAGGATGCGGTACTCCGTGAAATGTCTGCATGAACATCATAATTTCCTCGAGGAACTATGCATCATCACCTATTTTTGGAATGAAGGATGGTGCAAAGAATGGAACAACTTGAGGATCTGCTGGAAGTCCTAGATATTCCAGGTCTGGTGTCCGATCACTACCTTGCAGCTGATGTACAACCAGAGGAAATCTCAGTGGAATGACTCTGGAAGGTGAGACACACACCTTTATTCAAGATTACCAAGGAATAAAAACTGGATGGGTTAGAAGGGAACATGAAAAACAAATCATTCATGTTTTACAAAACATGGATACACAACATGTATACTTAACTACACGGTGTGTTCCCTTAAGCCTTTCACATGGGTGTGTACTTCTGCCGAAACTGGTCGTGTAACACCCCAAACACATGGCTTGTTTTCCTAACACACAACATGTATTTGAACCCTCTTCCCCTTCCCGAGTCCGTATACATTACTAAGATACAAAGTTATCTTAAAACAAGGATACACTGTATATTAGTGCTAGACAAGCTGTGTACTATACGAGCTTTACCGACTCGTGTTGTTAGTGAAATGACCGGATACACGGATCACACTACACGGCTTGTTCCAGACTGACAGGGACTTTACTGAAGGATTTTCCACTGACTTGTATTGTTATTTAGATGTCCGGATTCCATGGATTACACTATATAGTGTTTTCAAGACTTACACATCGTGTATTTCTTATTTTTATATCTATCGGTGTCATTTGTCACACAGGCAGACACATGGTCTAAACACACGGCATGTACGTTCAGTACACGGCGTGTCCCACAAAAATTCTCCCAACCTCATGTCTCTGCCCACATGGCCAGTGACACGGTTAGAGACTACACAACATGTACATAGAGTACATGACGTGTACTTAAGAAAAACAGTTTCTTCCCATACAAAAGAACACATGGCATTTATTCAAGACTACTAAGTACATATTCTGGGTTTTTCCTAATAGTAAGTCTCAAAAACTACTCTTGATGCCCAGGAAACCCTGAAACACACATTAAAGTGCCAAATTCCGATCTATGAGGGACTATGCTCCCCATGAATCAAATCGTGACATCTCTTAATTTTCATATACAGGAAAAAAATTCAATGTTCCACCAAATTCCGATCCATGAGGGCCCATAACAACTCAAGAACCAATGATTGGAGTTCATTGCAACAAAACCTTACCCAAATCAATACCCTATCAAATAGAAGGTACTTTATCAAGGAATCTATCACAACGACATGCATATCCAACATAAAATAAATCACAACAACATTCCATCGCTAATACACCCTAAATGGCTTGGCTAGAATGCATGAAATGTGATTTCTAGCAAGTGCATTTATGATGCATGTGGTGTGATGTCCGTGTAACGGCCATACACATGGCCATGTATGGTGACCTGGATACCGCCTAATGTGGGGGATGATAAGGGAAAGTACACGCCATGTACTTCTAAATTAAATGCACTGTACTTTCTTTTCCTTCATTAAAAATATCGGGGTCATGTCTGATGGATAGAACTGTTTTCTTCTAAGTTTGGTTTGACCAAGAGAGACTGTATGGCCATAGAAATTCTTTGAGCTCCGGACTGAGAATCTGTTCTCCGATTCTACCATCTTCAATTGCGTTGGTATTGCCTCGGTAAGATCTTCATTCTCCTAGATCATTGTTTCCTGCTTCTCCCTCTTTCTCAAGTTCTCTTCGGTTGAGCGTTTTTTCCATTTTTTTAGATCTATGGTGTTGTTGGGTGATTCAAGGCATGAGGTTCACGTATAATGATTCTAAAAAACTAAGGTTGGTGGTTTGGACCTTTCTCTAGTTAGTCTTTGAGTTATATGTGAAAAAGTGTTCAATTCCCTTGAACAGGGTATTGTGTGTTTATGTTTTAGCCCTGATGTTTTCCTGTTATCCCTTGGTTGATTGGATATAGGTTTTATGTTGTGAATAGGTTTTATATTGCTATGCTTTGGAGCTTTTTCCCATGTTTTCTTTTTTTGACCATTTGGTCTAGTTTAGCATGATAGGTTATTTCTTTGTTTGTTCCAATGCCTAGTATTGTTTGGATGGAGTGATTGTTTATCTGTCTTGTTGTTATGCTGTAAGCTGGTCAGCCAAGTAGTTCTTGATGTTTACTTTGGAAGCTTTTTATTTCTATGATTTTTTGACTTACACAAGGTCATGAGAACTTAGTGTAGTGGACCTTAGGGAGAATAGACATAAGGGCTTCTCCAGAGTGTCCATTGTTATTGTTATGATGAGAGACCATAGGGGGAATTGACGTAAGTGCTTCCTTAGAGTGTCTATAGTTCTTAGACATAGGTCACAGGGGGAATAAGACATAAGTGCATCCACAAAGTGCCTTTTAGTTACCAATATGAGACTACAAGGGGGAATTGACGGTGAGTGCTTCCCTAGAGAGTCTGTACGAAAGATGAACTAGAGGGGTTAGACTATGTGTACTTTCTAGAGGGTTGCTTGTGTTTTCTAGGTAGGACCATAGGGGTTTATGATATGAGTAAATCCCCGATGGTTACCTGTTTGTGATTATCTATTTACTTTCTATGTGGAACTGAATACTTTGAAACTTTGGAGTTGTTTACTATTGAGTACTTCCTTTTTTACAACTTCTTTTGTTTTTTTACTACCATATATATTAACTAAATGTTATGCAAATATCTCTTGGTGGTTTTCTACTAGGATTTAGTGTCACACCCTTTTTGAGACAAGATTTTGGGACCAAATAGATTATATTGTTGCAGATATAGATAAGGTCAGGAGCACTTCTACTTCTGTTACATGACTACATTGGAGCTGGAGAGCGTGGGACCATGCTTAGGCTTACGATGCGGTGGAGCTGTTTATTACTTTTCTTTGTACATTTTTTTAGTAATGTATTTCAGAATTATGACTTGTTTGGCTTCTTTTTTAGACATATGTATAATCCATCATTAATATATATATATATTCTCCAATTTTAATTTCTTTATTCTTCTATTGTTTACGATTGTATTCCATTATTACTGCTTCTGCTAATGTGATCTGTTTCTCTACCACTGTGTTACTCGGCCAATGAGGGAATAGTTTCTCCACTATCACACCCCAGGCCCTTGATGGAAGTCGTTAGCCTTTGGCGTTAGGGGAAATACTCTAGAGGCCATGTGACCAATCGAGTACGGGGCACTTCTGGGCAGCTTCCAGAACTGGGACATTACGAAGTGGTATCAGAGGCATTGATTTCTTCTTGACATACTGTTTGGAGCCTATAGTTCGGGAGATGATGGGAATATGTACTTGGTCATAAGCTATGCCCAGGAGTAGCTAACCCGTGTATAGGGAAAATCCAATTTACCTCATTTATTGCAATTTTCTGGTTTTTCAATTTTAAAGATGATATTATTTCACTGTTGGGTGATTCACATAGTTTTTGTTGTTATTGTCGATATTATCGAGGTTCTATTTCTACTACAACTCGATGAGATGTGGGTATGTGGCTACCCGCGGAAACTGAGTACACTGTGTATACACATACAGTACACGGCATGTACTTAAACAATTACCTGAAAAACCTATTTTTTCCTCAAAAACACCCGAAAAGGGAAACAATACCTGAAAAGAAGATCTAGGTTCTTACAATGTTAGTGAACATTGATTACCAATACTATCATAGTGTAAAAAGTACCAAACTGAACCTGATTTACTCCCCTTTCATTTCATTATATATAATGAGATATAAATCATTAACCAATTCATTGGAGGGAGATATATGTATCACTCACTAATTTTTTAAATGAAACCAACACCCACGGAAACAATGAAACCACCATCTTAGTTTATTATATTAAAATAAACATATCATGAATATCATATATATTTGTGCCTCAAGATCATAATACATTCATTATTTCATAAATCGTGATGTGAAAGGGGGATTTTAAACATTTCTTTATATAGTAACCTACGTAAAAGACATAAGTTTCATAATCATTGCATCATTACATATATCTATAAACCATGATAAGAAGTGAGATTAAAAATAATTATATCATCATATTACCTAGGGTAGTGATATGGGGCTCATAATTTATTTTCATAATTAAAAATTATGATAATAATTAAGAATTGGATCCTCGGTTAATATACCATTTTAAGAATAAGTAACATCAATCGATTTCACCTTAGATTTACTATAATTTTCAATCATTACCAAAGACATTTCATGAGGAAAATATATATTTCAGTGAAATTAAATTTTAAAACATAAAACATTTTGAAAATCCATTTTGTTAAAAATAACCATGAAAAAATATAATAGTATCATTAAAAACCATTTAAATCATTTCTTGAGGAAAATATACTTTACGCCTTGAAATTGTTTTAAATGTTTTCTGAATAAGCATTAATTCATAAATTACCTTAAAATCATTAAAAGGAAGATTATATGAAAATATAGGTCATGTTGAAGTTATATTTTTTTCATGAAAAAAATTATTCCTTTGCATTTTGAGTAAAATCCAAATGAGAATTATATGGAAATGAAATAAAGATTACATTCAAAACATTTTTTAAAAAGATATACACATGTAAAAATTTATTTAATAAAATATTCAATGAATCTTAAAAAAAATTTGAAAATATGTTTGGATAAAATTATTTTTGAAGAAAATAGATTTGTAACTCAAAATAATAATTTTCATAAAAATATCCTTTACAAAATAGTGAGTTCATATAGAGAGGAAAACTAAGGGAAAAATTTATTTTCCTCAAATTACATGATGGGAATAAACATTATGAGTTTCTAAGGACCTGGGTCTTAATATTTTTTGTCATAGGCAAAATCAAAAAGAATCATGATATTGATGAGATTTTAACATAAAATCATTACCATATTAGAAAATTTTAATCATAAAAACCATGATGAAATAAAATATAGTGGAACATAAAATATACTAAGTATAAATAAATTCATTATTTTACATGACCAAGGAGATGTATATTATTATTGTGAAATAATATTGGTGTACATCATAACATACATATAAAATAAGGGAAATTGAGATAAAAATTCACTACCTCTTTAACAACTCTTGAACCATGAACTTCATGAAAGATATGCCATAAAATGGATATGTAAATCCACATTATAATAAGTAAAATAATCATAAAATACATTAATGGGTAGTATGTAGACTATATAAATGAAATACATGGTGAATATAAAATTTTTCTCACAGAAGTAAAATGTGAGAAAGATATCACTAGCCATAGGTATTGAATTCCTTAATAAATGTTAAAACCTCATTTATAGTAAATATTAGTTTATTATAAATATATTTATGAACTATATTATTATATATCATAAAATATATTATTTTATTAAGACCATTTATTATCTGTTTATTATGTATTCCATGTTAAACTCATGTTTTGGGAAATTACTTCTCTGGTTTTCTAATATGTTTTGATATATTATTGTTTGCTCTCCCTGCTGTTATCATGATTTAATCATCTATATAATGATAAAAATGATATGAATATCATAAATATTTTTATATAGGTATTTATTTTTATCTATAATATTTAGAGATAAGAAATGATATACACCGTTCAGAGAGATGGTAGTGCATACATACACAAAAAGGTTGTTTCTATTTTCATGTTGGATAGAAATTAAAAAAATTAAATGATTTATTTTCATTTAATAACATTTTTTATATCATATAAATTAAAAAATTTAATTAAACTCATATTTATACCATTAATTTAGGGCATTAATGTATCACATCGCTTTATATGGTGACCATTCGTCTTACACATGACTGAAATTATCATATTCCAAAAAAATGGAGAGTATAAAAGTATGTGTGACATAATAATTATAAAATAATTAAAAAATAATAAATTTAATATATATTAAAAATGAACAAAAAAATCATTAAATTCATCCAAGATAGGTGGTAGTGGAAGAAGATTACCTAGGTTTTTGAGGCAGTATTTCATACACATTAACAATTATTTCATATGTCATTTTTTTGAAGTGTAGATAGTTATATGGAATTACATTAACATAACAAATCTATGTTCATAGAATATACCGTGGATTTTATAAACTGATAATATATTAAGAATTTATGGTGGTGGAGGAATAAACAAAACAAAAATACTCATTGATGAACATTACCTATTCATCAGGAATCCTCCTTAGGTTTTCACTAAAATCCTTCATATGATGGCTATATGGCCAAAATAAGGACTCTTTGATGATGGGGGGAGTTTGGTAAGTGATATGGGTAGTTCATCGACAATGAAATTTTTTTAAAATGCAACAATATGATACTAGAGTGGGTGAACTTATATAATTTGGGAAAAGGAAACACATGGTGTTTTTTAAAATAATTGAGTGATACCAAGTTCTGTGTCAATCATAAGGGTAAAAAATGGACCATTCTCGAACATTGGAGGTGGAATGTTGAAAATATGTCTATAAAATAGATTGTATAAAACATTATAGATAATATTGATCCATATATTTTTTACATTACCACCCAAAAAAAATCGTTACCTTAATCATTGTAATTAGTTTTTTCAACATTAACTATTCATTTAGGAAACACATTAATTTATGAATATTCAATATTATATTCTTATGTTAAAAAAATGTGATTTTTTTTCAAATTTATATTCAAATATGTGGAAAATTATAACTTATGAATAATTCTATTGACATGAAAAAAAAGTTTTTTTTTGAAAAATTTGAGCTCAGTGGATCTTGCATTAAATAGAAAACAAAAGTCTACATAAGCTTGAAATTTGATACCATAACATTATCCTTTTTAATCAATGATGAAAGATCATTTGGAATGGGTCTATTTGAGACACAAACCGCTTCATGCACTCCATTTTTTATGAGATAATCCACAAGTGTGTTTCCATAACAATATATATGTGTGATGATGTAATTCATTATCGAGAGTTAGTCAAAGAATTGGCACCCCTTCATTGTCAGCTTCAAAGAGAGATTGACTTGCCCATTCTTGATGGTTTGGAAAGTACCTATAGTTCTTCATTTAAACCATGTATTATTTATTTAACTTTGATGAGAAAATTCAACAATAATAGTCATTCCCTTCATTTATTCTTCTAAAGATGATGTTTACCAATATGACCATACTAAAAATTAATAGCATCTCCAACATAGTTTCTGAAAATAAATCCTTACCCAACTGGATTGGGTTATTTTTCAAGACCCCATATATAATACATTTTATCCATATATCAAATGGAGGAGTCCCATATAACATAAATCTGTAGTGTGGAGGAGTAAATCTAACATGGACTTGAAAGCGCTTCAGTATAGAGAAATCCTATACTGGCTTACTATGGGAAAATAAAGGCAATTAATTTTCACTACCATTATGATTTTAGAAAATGAAAATTTGGAATTAAATCAATCCAGGTCATGATAAGTCTTTTTTCTTCCTATATATATAACATGAACCAATTCATCAGAGGATGGATGGAATGGAGTAGTCAGCTTCATTGACATGCCTATGTTGACAAATGAAGGATTAAAAGTAATCCTTTTAGTTATTTGTGATGGTTGAACATCCAAATTGTCAAACATGGATTTCTATATAATTGAATCAATTTGAAAAGAGAGTAAGAGGTGGCCCACATATTCACATTTTGGATTGCAAAGAACACATTTGGAGTCGGGAGAAATACTAATTTTATGGATATTAGTCTGAACTAGGATTTTATTGTAGAATAATATCCCGAGCAGGGTAACTAGAAGGAAGAATACACCATTTTTAAAATCCCCAATCCATTTGAGAGTACCCTAGGTAAGGTTTTTTATAAATAGTTTGAGTAATGTTTCTCATCAAGATCTGGTTCTTAGAAAGTCATTTCATTCTACATTGAAAAATCATCACTTGAAGTGGTTTCCAAGATCATAGTTGAAAGTGTACTCAGATTATACATTTGGTATTTGATAGAGACACTAAAATAAAAATCATTCTCCCTTGGATAAAATATATCCATAATATAGATCACAATCTAGTTTATATTCCAAAACATTAAATAAAGGATGACATTAAACCACCAGTGAGATTTTTGGAAGATTTTGTGACAAAATATCTTAATTGTAGGCTAAACCAAGGAGTCCATGTACGAAAAAATATTTTATTTTGTATTTATGGAAAAATTCAAGCCTCAATAATTCTATATAAACTAAGATTGAGTTACAGAGTTTCCATATTAATTATTCCTATAGAGCGTGATAGAAGATAGAAATGATTTTAATTCCAAGTCCTTATAGGGAATAAGAAATGCACCATTGTTTCAATGGATATTTGATGATCTTACTCTCTAGGATATATCCACTATAAATGAAATTTATCATCAAAGAATTAATTTTATTGATGACTAGGGCATTCCAAGAGTAATCCATGAAGGAGTAGACCAGCTTTGAGTTGATGACATGTTTAAAAAGACATAGTCTTCAAGCCATTGATAGGGATTTCATTTCGAAGATGCCAATGTTCTTCACACCTGTATAAGGATATAAATAAAGGATGAAGCACATGGTTTTACCTAGAACATGGGTACATTATGTTAACAGAAAGGAATATATACCTGCATAATCCCAAGATCATTAAACATAGACCTTTTTATTGGGGATGGAATATTTTTACCAAAATAGATAAATTAGTTTCCCCAACTGACATCCTACCTAGAAAAACATTCATAATGAATAAGGGACTCCTTGATGTTCTTGAAATTCCTATTGTATCCCAGGGTAAAGAAGATAGTGTAATTAGAAAATAAAATATGAGAGGAGGATGAAGTACCCCATACTAATCTGATGGGAATTAAGTAAAAATTATCCACCATATGAAGAAACAGTCGACTGATATAATCTTTTACAATGGAAAACAAGATGTCTGGGAGTGGATTACTTTGCTAACCCCTCTTGTTCACCTAATTTAACCCTTAACAGAGCCATTGATAATAATATATATGTGTATTGACCCAAAAAGTTCTTTAATCCAAACAATAAATTTTTCATTTATGACAAATCTTTCAAAAACCATGCATATAAAACCCCAGTCCATTATGTGAAAATATTTCATGATAACAAGCCTTATAGAAATTTTACCTCCCCATGTGGACTTCCTAAGAAGATTAAAAGATTCTGAGATAGAGATTAAACAATCCTGTATGTTTCCCCATTAATAATCAATGTTGATTCCCAAATATAAGCTTGTGAAATATGAAATAATGTTTATTGGCTAGAATTATTTTAATGATTTTATGAATTATGTTGATAAGAGAAACATACCTGAACTGGATAATTCCACTAATATTGTCAAGATTTTGTATAAGTGATATAAATTGGGTATTAAATCATTGAGAGAATGGTCCTATATTAAATAAGTGCTTGACCAGATTGCAAAAATTAGGCTGAAGGCCATCCCAAAGCATCTGAAATAAATGTTTGGTGAAGACATATAGGCCAGGTGAAATCTCCTTGTTCTGGAAAAAAATATATACTCTGATTTTAAACTCAAAATCTATAGAGGTGAGAAGAAGATTTTATACCTTAGTGAAGAGTTCTATAACGATACCTTCCATGTCTTCCTCATTCACATGAGATCTATTATATAGATTTTTATAAATGGAAACAATGTGAGATAAGATATTTTTCATTTAATTTATAATTTTATCTCTATCATTCAAGTGGGATATAGGTTTGTTATCCCTTCTTTTCCATTAAATGGAATTGAGAAATTTGGTGTTCCTATCTATATCATTAATCCACATGGCCATGAATGTATCTTTGATGATATTTCCCTTAATCCTAAAGAGATCAAGGAGATTTCAATATATCTTAGCCTCTTGACTGATACCTCTATGCAAATTATTCTTAGTTATTTCCTCCAAAAAGGAAAGTATATATTTTTCCGTAGCATCAATCTCTTTACCAAGGTGACTGAAACAATTTTTTCTCCAATATTTTATATCAACATTTAGTCTTTCCAACATGAACATATAGGCTACTGTATTTCCATTCCATTCATCATGAATTAGTTTTTTTCAACATCCTTGTTTCATTCTGGTATGTCATTCCATGAATTATTGAACATAAAGGGGAATAGAATTTTTTTTATTTCCTAGGATGTTCACTAGAATACAGTGACTGTGTGAGTTGTGCTTTGAAAGATTAACCCAAGAGATGGATCTCCAACTTCCAGGTGAGGAATCATTCATGAAGTCCCTATCAATATTGATGGTTGTCATTCCATTAAGGTGACATATAACCCAAGTGTATTTGGCCCTAGTTAAATTGACTGTAGTTAAATTGGAATCCTCCACAAAAGTGTGTAACTATTTAATGGAGGTTGAGCTAAAGATGGTTCATATTTTTTCTACATCATGTAGAATGTAGTTGATGTCACCAAAAACAACACATGATTCCAGAATAGTACTAGAAATTCCTTTTATATGATATTAATGACTTCTCCTGTTAATGTAGCCATTGAATGTGTAAATCACAAGGTATAATATTCTCATTTTGTCTATAGATAATAAATATGTAATGGCTTGACCCTCCTCATGGACAAGTTAGGGATATTCAAAAAAGCTATGAAAAATAATCCAAATATGGTCTTGAGTGTCAGAGGATGGAGATTTTCCTAATAAATGATAACCAATTCCATTCATAATGTTATCTTGTTTGAGTGGAATATTTTTGGTATAGAAACACCAATCACATTAGGATTATCCTTAACTTTATGAACCGATAAGGAAATTTCCGTGCCCAGGTTGGCTATACCATGGATGTTCTATAACATTATCCTCATTTTGAAATTTCCATGTGGGTGATTTCCCCAATTTCTTTCACATTATTTTTCATGGTTCTACCCAATCATCTTGGATTGGAATTTTTCTCTAGGACATAAATAACATCAGAAACCCTTGTATGCTCATCTGGTGTCCCAATTCATTTAGTCCTAATAGATGTTTATGGTTCTATAGTTCTTGGAATTTTCTATACCATTACTATTTTAGAAATAGTCAGCTCTTTTTCTGGTTTTACTGCATCATTGGTAGCATTTTTGGAATCTAGGACAAGGTATTACTACTTAATTCTAGGCATGATTTTGGATTTCATCTCATGTACGTCATGATTAGCGAGGGAATAATTTAATTCATTGATTAATAGTTTAGGAATATAATCCTCAACTTGGAATGAGAAGATAATGGACATGATTTCTGATAGAAATCTAGATAGATCAACATAGTCACATTCCTCAAGGTTATTAGGAACGGAATTGTCCATTGTCATATTATTCAGTTGAGATGGAGCTTGAAGCCGATCCTCCTCCTCAGCTAGGATATAAATAGACGTTCTAGTGGTAGGTACATTATCCCAATTTACCTCCATAAATTTATCAGATCTTTCATTTCTGACATATTCTATAGATATGGCATGCTACCCTTTTGACCCTTCCTTTAAAATAGTGTCTTGAGAAACCGGTGCAACCAACATCATGAGAACTCTAAAAGTCATTATTTCATGCCCCAAAATTTTTCAATTATCACAATAAGGAGATGGATGCTAAAATTCTATCTTATCTCTATCTTATTGTCATTCACAATAAGATATATTAGATTTGGTGGGGGAGACTCCATAATGATTTCAACAAGAACCCTTACATATTTACCAAGATCCCCATTAAGAGTTATTTGGTAAATTTTGAGATGTATTCCAAATCCTATTCATAGATTATTGAAATTTTTTTGGTGCAAACAAACCCAAAGGAGCCCATGAATTCTGATCCATACCGATGGGGTGAAGAGGTTCTTGTTAAAAAGATTGAAATTTCGATCCCATTCAGACCACTAGAAGACTATAGATTTGGGATTGATATTACCATATCTCCAAACAAAGACTACATCCTCATTATATTCCATTATAATGTGGGTATGTCCTTTTCCAATGGGGATAAGTCTCCATATAGTGATATTCGATGTCTAAGAGTGCCCGTTCTTGAGATCTTCATATGACCAAGGTCAAATTCCTTTTTCATAAGTAGTGATCCCAAGAACTAAGAACTTATAAAAGTCCATACTTTGCATAATATCTTCTTGATATAAAACCATATAGATAGCTCCATCCTCTGATATATTGATAATATACAAGACACTTGAATCATGCAATTTCACATAACCTGTGAGTGCCTCCTCGAAAGAGATTCCCTTGTGATTCACGATTGTGGAAAAGCATTGTGAGTCATGGAAGAGAAATTATGTAATGGATCTTTCCAAGAATACATTAATCGAATCCATGGGGTAACCAAATTTGTGTTAGAGAATAGATTCCCCATTAATGATTCCAAAGTAGTAGGTTCCCGCCTCTATTTCCATTAATACTCACAAACAAAACTTGTTCCTAAAGAGCAAATGTTCAATAGTTTATGAATTTTTTATTTCAAAACTCTATAGGAAATTTATTTAAATGGGATAAATATATTTAATTAATTTATAATTAAACTATTTTAAATTTAAAATATAATTTAAAATATAACATTCCTTTATAAAGAAATTAAATGAAAAGGCATATTTCAATTAAAATTCATTATTTTTACGATGCATCAAAAAATAAAATATTTTAGTTAATATCCCAAAATATGCACCGTAAGATAATTTTGAAATGATGATATAAAATATTACGATTATTTTATAAAATAAATTCTCTAAAAGAGGTAAAAATTAATTTCTTTATATGAGCAATAAGGTCAAAAACTGATTTTTATAAAAATGCTATTTTAAAAATAAAATTAGATATACTCATATATTCTCTATAGGAAACACATAAGTTGAGTGTTAACAGTTATATTGGATATGAAATATAATAATTTAATTAATATCATTCAGCCAATGTTATTCTTTAATATATTGTGTTTAAATATAATTATGTGAATAAAATTATTCTTTCAAAAAAGGGTTTATTTTTTCAAAAGGTTTTTATTCTCATTTATAATTAATTTGTCACCAAATAACTCATTTTATAAATACATGTGTAAAAAATATATTTTTATAATTTAAGACATTATATTCATATCTTATATTCCATCATCCTGGGGATAAATTTCATATTAAATAAAAATATTTAAATAATATGTCATGTTTCATTTGAACTCATTGTTGCATGAAACACAAGCTAAGATCAGTGTTACATGTAACACAAGACCTAATAATTATTTTATTTAAATAAATATAAACATTGTTTCTCATGTAATAAAATATTTATAAAATTGAATTATTTTAAAAAATATATTTTTCACAAAATCTCATTAGTTTACATTGTCTGTCCCTTTGATGATACCCTCCTATAGATATTTAAAATATCATCTTGCAGATATATGATAATATTAATCAAATTAATATGGTTAGAGAGATATTATGATGGTGTATTGATGTTTTAAGGATTGGATGAAGGTATTCTAACACATCAAATTGAAAAAGATGACAGAATATTTATTATATTCATAGTCAAATAATTACAAAGCCCAAGGAGAATTTGACTTGTTAATCCCGAAGAGAATATGAATACTTATTTGAATGTGAAAAATATGAATATAATCTGTCAAAAATATATTAAAACTTCTAGATAAAATATTATTAAGGGAATAAGTGGATAAAGAGACAATAAGATAGCCAAATTGATGAAATTGGCCAAATCAGATCATGGGGAGGTGAACAATTTTCCATAGAAAGGTTATAAAGTGAACCAATTAGTGATGTTATAAATTCATTGAACTATGTCAACTGATGTATTATTATCATATATATTGGTTCCATATATATTAGATTTAATAAAATATTATATATAATAAATATATTAGAAAATCAATTACTGGACATAGTTTTGGTAATTTGGCATAAATTTAGAATTCTCATTATAATGATGATAATGATTGTCATCATTAAATGTTTTCTTATCATTTTTTGTTTAAGGATGTTTTTAGAAGTACATTAGATCTATGTTTATGGAATATCAATTAAATAATTATGGCTCTAAATTTATAGTATTATTAAATAATTTTCTAGAGTATTTTAGGGGAATCCATTGATGTTGACATGACTGGGATTTTCAATTTTTGAGATTTGGTTGAGTGGGAAAATATATTTGATTTCATACCACATAACCCATTTTGTTGTAATGTAATGGAATTACAATTTTTTACAAGGATGTAGTGCATTTTTCATAAGAGTGAATATGTAATGTTATTTGTATTATATATTATGTTATGTTTCTAACAAAGTGAACACTCGGTTGATAAAAATTTACATCAGAAAGAGGCATGTAGACATTAAGTACAAATTATAGTCATTTAGTGTGAAGTGGTACCTATTATAAATTCTTATCAGATTAACAATTCTATGATATTCTAGTCATTTATTAAAAACAATTTTCCTTTATTATAGGCACCCGTTAGAGGTAGTTTGAGTTAATACTCATAGATTGAAGGTACCAAGATTATATGTGGACCCAAATAAGTCATATAGGTTGGATATTGAGGTGTAATAATGTAGGAATACTAGATTGATATTTAGGATCCTTGAATAGATTCACACCACACTAACACAATGAACACCAGTCAATGTTTTACTTGAAAGAGACGTCATATAAAGTATTTTGTGGGTGTGTTTTTTCATATTTTCACACATTTTTTATATTATGATAGATCAAATATATAAAAATTATTTATAAAATATTATACTCAATATAATTTCATTAATAGAGATATAATGAGAATAACAAGATTTGGATCATTCAATTCACTTTTCATGTGTGTGAATGAATCCATGGACCAATAGGAGTCTCTAGGTTGAGGATGCAACTTCTCACACATAGACCAAAACTTTTAAAATTTATCTTTCTTATATTCATTAAATAATATTAATAGTATAAGGGTATTGTTTTGAGGAAAAGTTTCTAATTATCTATACATTATAACTTATTAAAGATGTGTTATCAAAATGATATGAATGTTTTTATGTTGATTATATTTAGAAAAATAAGTCACTAACAACCCCCACCCCCCCCCCCCATCACTCATGGTTACTAAATGATACACATGGAATTTATTAATAATAGGAGAGTTCTAAACTAATATTTTTTGGAATGATGTTCAGTAAATATGAAGCTAGAAACAATGTGAATCATAAAGTCTTTTGAAAGTTCATGACAAGATTACTCACTCTTACAACTTCGAAACTAGGGATTGTATTTGTTGTTACATAATGTGTAAGATATTGCAGTGATCCAATGGAATAATAATTGTTATTAGTGAAATTATTCCACATGTATTTAGTAAAAAATTAATCATTATGATGATATATAAAATAAATAATGAGATGAACATTCATAGATTCAATAATGATTATTCTTTTAGAGTAATTAGTTTAAATCAACATCATGGGGAAGTTTTGTTTGTGAAAATATTTTTTGAGATTATATAGTCATAAAAAATATGTGTTACATTAAGAACAATATAAGAAGAATATGTTTACTCCACCAAATATTCCAATCAAATGTTTTGGAAGAAAGTTATGCAGAATTATATTAGTGTTATTGTTTTAAAATTTATTGAATATTCTTTGGGATAAGAAAAGATACATTGATAAATAAAAAAATAAAATATAGAATTATTGATAAAAATAAATTGATATCATTTATCATTTTATTAAGGAAACTATTGTTGGAAGATATCTTATGGTTGAGAATAATAAAACATTTAATAAAATTTGTGATACTTTTATAAAATCTAATCCAAGGGAATTAGTTTTCAAAATGTTTCATCTACCAATGAATTTATGATATTCTTATAGAGTTCCCTCACCTATATTTCGATTATGTTTTCAAAGGGGGGAGAAAATAAACATTATTAGAAGAAGTCATCCAATTTTTTTAAGAAATTGATGATTTTATTAACATAACAAGTGGAAATTAAAAGATAGTGTAAGAAAATATATTATCATGGGTAAAATACAACTTACCAATGATGGATTGAATTATATAAAAAAAATTACATAATAATTTATTGTGATTTCAGTTATTCATCTATGACAAAGGTTGTAGTTTGATAAAATGTTGAGAAAAATGATTTTTAATTTATAATATTGTTACAAATGATTCCAAAAAAATATAAATGTGGATATTGAAAATATATTATGATGTTTTTGTAATATGTCTTATATTTTACATCAATGTTTCATATTGTGACTATTTTTATATACCAAGAATGAATGTCATTTTGAAACAAATAAAAATATTTGTGTTTTTTTGTGAAGTTTAAAGGAAGCATTATGTATGTATGATATGGAACATTACAAATGTAATCAAATTCATTTTTGATCATCAAATTTCTAATATCATGTAGATAATTAATATAATTTTATATAGAGGATGAATTCATTCATCGTTATCAGATGGATTAAGGATGTAGTTATGTGATGAAGAATAACTAAAAGATAATGTTACTTTTTTTATGAATTTTAATGATGTGAATGAATTTAAAAGGTGGAATAGTAAAAATATTTAGAATTCAATGTTCAAGTTAAAATATAGTATCCATGTTAATGTTTTTTGGATATACTGGGTGATAAAATACAATACTTCAAGTATTACAATATTGAAGGTGCACATCATAAATTGTTCAATATTATGATGAAAATTATGTGATGTTGTATAAACTCTATCAAAAAAGATCTATCAGATCGATTTTGGTAGAGGAATTCACATATATCTTTAAAAATATCATTAGAAAGAAATGTTTTGTTTCACATCAAATGAACTTGTATGATGTGAATTAGTCAATATAATATTATAAGGACGTTTATAATGATTTTATAATGATTAATTAAACAAATGATCATATGAAAGTCAAATGTTATGTCATAGCATGTTTATATTATAAAGTACTAAATTTGGATTGTGAGTTTTTTATGAAAATTGTCATATGCTTGTTTTAAATTATTCATTCAGTTAAATTTAAAGTCACCAACTGGAAAACTAAGATATCATCAATCATAAACATTTATATCTAGTTATCAAGTATTACTAAATGGATTTTTTATAAGGTTTAGTATTAAAATATGAGTAGGTAGTTCTCAGTCAAAATAGAGTAGTGAAATGATTGGTGATAATACGGAGGGCATCTATTAAAGAAATGAAAAGTTACTATAAGAAATTTCTCTTAATGAAGTAATTGGACAAACATTTCAAGGATGGAGTTTTGAAAATATTTAGAAATTATTTTAAATCCATTTAATAACAAATAGTTGATCCTGTTATTTTTATATTTCATATCATTCTATTGTTAATGAATTATGAAAAAGTTAATTAACTCTATGTTTAAGGATATTTTATGAACTATATATATGTTGTATTTTCTAGATGATTAAATAATGTTTTAGATTATTTTAGAGGTATATTAAAAATTAAATATGAGAATAGGATTCTGACTATTAATTTTTGTTGAGCAGGAAAACACATTTGGGTTGACACATTTTTTACAAAGGGATATCCTATATAATGGAGTAAATGTTTTTTATGTGGTGAAGAATATAATTATTCTAATTATTGTTTATATTAAATTCATTATGTTTCATTTTTTGGACATATATATTTTTTGGGAAGTCTTCATAGTCATATTTTTTATTTTGATGTTCAATTTGGGGGGCAGTTTCGATCTCATATAAAGTAATCTATACTATAAAATATTCTTGTTAAATATAAGGATTGATTACTACATTTATGGAATTTAGTAACTCCTTATCTAAACATTCTTAAATTAGTTTTCCAATTACCGACATCCATCTATAACTAAATAATCTGTATAACATTTCATTTCTAAAATTATAAAATTAATTTTATTTCTATGTTTTTTAATAAAAAGAAATAAATATAAAATAACAAAAGTAATAATAGTGTGTTGATTATTATATTGAGGTAATTCCACAATGTTCATCCTAATATCTCTAATTCCATGGTCATTATACACCTATAAAGGGATTTAATTGATACAAGCTCAAAAATACACAAGAAGTTAGAATGTTACTTAACATTCAAATTCATATGAAATCATGAAGCTTCTTTATTCAATAATAATATTTTCAATATTATTTCGTATCACAATACTATATTCCAAAATTATATGCAATGTTAAATTTGGAATAATAATTTTTTTACATAATACATCATTAAATAATACATTGTCAAATAAAATCTTCACATATTAATCTATAAATGAAAAATAGACAATATTCTTTAGGAACATTTGAATGAACCTATTGATATAATTTACATTTGGTATTATCAAATATTTTTTAACTTTAATAGAGTAAAGAAGTTGGCCCAGTTTATTTGGAATTACCCTCTAGTTATTTGATCATAACTACCCCCTAATGTCATTCCCATCATTGCTCATTTCTATCATCCAATTTCCTATTATTTATAATAATAAACATTTTATTCAATGGATATAAATCTTATATAAATATCCCTAAATGTAGCACATGTTTTAAAATTTTATATTTATATTTTCCCTTCAAGGGGTTGTACCTATTTTTTTTAA
Organism: Viscum album; assembly: GCA_963277665.1. Classification (NCBI taxonomy): domain Eukaryota; kingdom Viridiplantae; phylum Streptophyta; class Magnoliopsida; order Santalales; family Viscaceae; genus Viscum; species Viscum album. The sequence continues at coordinate 854,748,668 of OY728155.1, read as the reverse complement.
ATAAATACAACTATCTCATTGATTTGTTTCCATTCCTCTCAAAAAAATTTCCTTTCCTATAACTATAAATATTTTTTAATATACCAATATGAATTTATATTTTTTATATAATTATATTTCCCCTATATCAATTTCTAAATTATAGAATATTTCATTTTAGTTTTGAATAAAATTAAATCATATTTAATCAGTACTAATAAATTTCTCTCAAATCATTAAAGATCATAAATATTTAAAAATCAAATTTCATGGATGGAAAATTTTAATTTCAACTTTTTTTTCATAGATTATTTTTAATATTAATATTTTCATCTATATTCATCATTTCCTTCCATCATCTAATTTTCGTTCTCTTTTCATGACATATGGTGATGATTCCTCCATCCAATTTAATTTTTCGTTGAAAAATGATTTTTTTATTATAGGTTATCTTTCAAAGGATCCCATATAAAAATATTCATATACATAACCCAGTGATTATTCTTAAGTAATCATGTTATAATTCATGAATTTATAAATATAATGTCTACACACTCCAAATAATTAAATTGTTTCCCTCAACATTGAATCATACATATAATTATGGGTATCTATCTTTTCAAATCATAAATTCATGAAATCATATTATCTATGACTATCAATTTATTTATAATTAATATTATCCATGTTAAATAATTATATGAATATTTACATGAAATTATATTGTATGGTCTCATGAGTTACTATGTTTTCTTGTAACAATGTTGTCCTCTTATTACTATGGCTGCAACTGTTTGTCAAATTGATTGATTTTCTTCCTAAAGTAATTTCATAGGTAATTGATGTGATAATTAGTTATGGGGTTACCATTGGTATTAAATCATTAATAATTACCATGTTTTATGAATAATATCTAAAACTTTATTGGAAATGGAATACCATTTTACCCATATATATATGGTTTTATATAGGATAAACTATACTTATTAAACTATTTTTAATCTCCTTCCATGTTTAGAATGAATCTCCCCCATAGGAAATAAAAAAAATTATTACCAAATATTTAAAGTAAATAATTAGATAATATTAACATTAGTTTATCCTCACAAACATAGATGAGTGAGATGTGTTGAACATGGGTTAAAACTACTTTGTAAAATTAAATACATTCATTGGGAGTAATTCATTAAAATGTTTTTGATGATTCAAATGATAGTCTATTAACTAAAAATTTCATTATTTAATTATATTAGTGATGTAGGAAGGGTTACTAAATAAACTAGGTTTATGAATTTTTATATGTTCTATTGTCTCATGTTAATTTTATATGATGTATTCTTTGAATATGGATTCCACTATTTTTTCACTCATTAAAATATTTTTCATATTGTTTATAGATTGTAATTCCTATTATTATGGTTTCAATTTTTAATATATATAAAATTAATATATTGGAATAAACATACCGAATAAGAATGATAAGCATGAATCATGTTAATGTGTGAAGTAAATCTATATAGTCTAGATCTATGTCCATGTAGTTTAGAAACACATTTTCTATGTAGTCACATGGTAATATCCATAATGATGTTTTATTTTTATCATCATATTAGTCTACAACTTTTAGAAATAGAAATATGTGTTAGTGATTTATTTATGGAATGAAAAACTAATCTATCCTAATAAAAGGAAAATGAAAAGTGAAATGAAAAAATGGTTTCTAATATAAAAATGGAAATAAGTGGGGTAACGGATTTGTTTTATTATATAATATTATTTATTTTAAAAATAACACGTTGATTAATAGAATAAACAATCTTCCATTTGATGATATATTCTATGTTATTATACCATTTCATGGGGCAATCACAACTACACATGATGTTATCTCCAATAACTACACTATGATCATTAATCTATGTGTGTCTATTATTAGTGTATTACATATCCTCATTAGAAACAAAAACTATTTCAATGATATAGGTCCCTAAACCATTCTCATGAGATTTTAATTTAAATATTGATCCTTAAACCTCGCACATATATTCATAATCTTGTTGACTAGGCTATAAAATTGTTAGGATGGTTTGTCACATCTAGGATGAATATAATTAATTCAAGAACTAATAGTAATCTATATATAAATTGAACCATTCAAAATAAATTATTATCCATGCATTAATTTTCTATATTAATGATTTTTTTAAAAAGAAGATTCCTCACAGGTGTATAATGGTGCATATTTCACTAGTGGATCAGTATTAAAGATCCAACCTCTACACAAGTTCAACATCCCCACTAGATAATCCATTATTCAAAACACTAATCCTCTTCATGACATCTTAAATTATATACCCCATTACATAATCTGTGATCATATAACATGTATAATGATTGATTAAATAATGAATAATGCGTTGACATACATTGTCATTACATTTTTTTGAAATAATACTTTCCTTACAAAACACACATTCAAAAAACTATATTAGTTAAATACCTATGGTAAAATAGAAACATAAACCCTAGTCCACAAGCGAGATAAATCATATAGAACTACATTAATAATATATTATACTATTTTTATACACATAATATAGAATAAATATCTTCATAACTTTTTGAAAGAATACATATGAAATGATGAGATCATATGGTCAATAAGGGTAAACAAGGGAGATATATAAGAATTAAATGAGAATAAGGGTATGGGAAAATGAGAATAATATTTGAAAATCATTACGTGCATGAATATATTCATAATCATATGGTTTGTAAAAAGGATTTGTGGTTTATATAGAATGAATCACAAGGGAATCATATAAAATTATCTATGGGAGCATAAAATTATCATAATACATAAAGTTGTTGCATACACATAATCAAATAAAATCATTTCCAAATTGGTCAGGGATTACTACATTGGCCATCATAGTAGAAAATTTCCTTTATTATATGGATTTCACTTCATGTTCTAGACAGGTATTACAATACTAATTTCACTCATCTTTCCAAACCTATAGTACTTTACCATCTCATTCTATCCATGTTTATCTAATGAGATACATATAAATACTTACCCAATTCATTAGAGGGATATATTGGTCACAAACATATCCTATTGAAATCTATATTTATGTGTTGTACACGATCATAAACATTTATTATATTGTAACCCTTGAAATGAAACAGATATGTTAAAAATGGAATCATACCCTAACACCTAAAAAATATAAATGTTTTATAATTATTGAATTCAGTAATAAACCATGAAAATAATAAGGATTAACAATTATAAAACCTATTTATGGGAAACAAGATTTATAAGAATAAAACATGTGAATGATAAATTGGTTTCATAGAAAATACTCCATCCAAACATATACAATCTAGGCAAATAATATCAATAGTGCCCTTGGATAGTATCCCAAGTAATACAAGAGTAAAAAAAATCATATTTCATACGATATTGAAAATATTTTTTACACATTTTAAAATTTTTCTTCAGTAAAATATCATTTCATATTTGAAAAACTATTTTTAAAACATAAAACATTTTGAAAATAATTTCTTTTGAAATAAAACATTAAACATTTAAAGGATAAATTAAAAATAATTTGAAATACTATTTAAAAATAAAATAAGTGCAAAATAATTTTCAATGGAAATATTCAAAAATATCATTTCAAAATATTTTTTTAATCATTTTTGGACAAATGTTTTTGGATGAAAACATATTTGTCACCGAAGAGTGAAATAAAGATAGATTTTATTTCAAAAAATATCATAATTATCATAATTATCAAAGAGTGGGAAAATCGTAACATCACATTAGGATATCATGAATTAAAAAAGGATAATAAATTTTATGATAAATCCAACGACATGGATCATTAAATTTCATCAATTGGTGCATAATCATAAATAATCCAGATAAATGATGAGACTATAACAATAAAATCTTAAATAATTTGTAACATTGAATGAAAATAACTATGAAAACATAACAATATATTAAGAATAAAATAAAATTAAATTAATTAAAATTAGGATATAACATTTCCTATGGGATTTATGTACTCCCCATAAAATAATATAGGTGTATAACATAACATGTCCCTCAAAGAAAGAAAATTGATACATAATTTGCTTCTAGCATTGGTAACAATTTATCTGTCACCCCTATGAAAGAGATATCATAAAATGGATATATAAATACCAATAATTATTAGTAGAGTAATTATAAAATCCATCCATGGGTAGTGTACAAACAACATATAAGAAATAGGTGGTGAAAATGGTTTGTGTCTCATGGAAAATAAAAGTGATATGGAAACCAGTTACCCTAACAATTGACTTCCATTGTACTCATTAAATCATATTCTAAAATAAATAAAAATTAATTTTAATTTTCATTCCTAAATATATTAATTTATATAATTCCATATATAATTTTTATGACAAATTATTACCCATTTTTTTACAATTCCATGATAATGTTACATTTCAGGTAATAACTAATTATTTTTTTGTATATTTTTTATTTCAAATATTTATGGTCAAAATAATTTGATCATGAGTTCATAATATCATAAATGAAAACCATAATGTAAATAAGATATGCAATCATTACATATATATTTATAATAATTTATAAATTGTATAAGAATGAAATGAAATACACCATTCAAGAAGATGGTGGGTCATACGTACACATGAAATCTATTTCCATTTTTTATTTAGATAGAAAGATAGAGAATTATAAGATATATAATCATTAAAAAATTATTTTCTTGTCATATATATCACATATTTCTAATAAACCCATCCTAAATACATTCCATGTATATCATGAATGAATTACATCGCTTTGTGGGGTGATAGTGTTTCATACACATGAACGATGTTAGCATTTTTACAAAAATTGTAAATCATGAATGTATGATTGATATAGAAATTAAGAATCATAATAAAATCAGTAATATAATTAAAATTAAATAAAATTCATATTTTAATCATTAAAACCAACATTTATAGTTGGTAATGGAAAACTATGTCACCGTTTCACGATGTGGTAGTCCACTGTACACACAAACAATGAGTTCTTAAACCATTTGATGGAAGTGTGTGTGATTATAGGTCATAACAATGGAAAAAATCTAATTATTTGGAACATAGTGAGGTTAATATATATTCTGAATATAAAAGTAATTGAAGTGATTTGAGGGTGAAATAAAACAAAAAAGTTTGATGACGAACGTTACCTCTTCTTCGGTTATATTGTTTGTGGTTTTCACCAAAGTCCTTAAATGTTTAGAATTATTAAAAAGTTAAAGGTAATAGGATGAATAAAAAGAATTCTTTTATGTTTTTGGTCATGAATTATCCTAAAAAAATACTTCTAAAGGTGTGAATTTATGGGAAGAGGGTGTGTCCTTTTATAAGCCAGGGAGATGACACACTGGGAATTTTTTAAATGAGATTATGTGTAAACACATTATTACCAAAATATAGGCTCCCATAATAGGCCAAATTAGATCAATGTTATGGTAGGGTATAAATATGACCATATAATTGGTGTTGGACAAGTTAATGCATCATTTTTATCACTATTGTTAATGTTTTTTTATTGGGGTACTTGCTTTTTATCTTCATCGATGTGATAATATTTAGCTACATTCATTAAACCCTTTGGTGAAAAAAATATGTTATCATTATTAATCATTATAAATTATTCTCATTAAAAATCTGGAATCTTTTTTTCCAATATATAATTCACAAAAGTGGGTGAAATTAATTTAAAAGGCAATCATATGGACAGGACGAGACAAAAGGTTTTTGAAGTGAAAAGGTTAAAAAGGTTGAAATGTTTTTATATCAAATTCAATGTGAAATTGATTATAATTACCTAAATTAATATAATTTATTTATTATTTATCTCATTATACTATGAAATAAATTTTAATTACAATTATCTCTATAAATATATTCAATAAAAATTTGGTTTTCAATTAAAATTCATTATTTCTCTCTTTTCAACCAAAAATGTAATATTTAATAAGACATAAAAGTCAACCTATGATTATTTTGAAATAATGAATTAAAAAATTATATTTATTTAATAAATTTAAATTTATTAATGTTTATAGAGACAACATTACATTGATGACAGGATTTCATAAAAATCAACTCTTTTGAGAAAATATTATTTTTAAAACATATAATGACTTTATTGAAAATTATTTATTTCATTATATATATGATTTATTTATATAAAACATTTATAAATAATATTTTAATTCTATTTATTAATATTAATATTACTATGTTTAATATCTAAGTTATAACAGCCAAATTTAATAACTATATTAATAATATAACATTGGTTTGATAAAACTCATTATCATGTTTAATAAAAGATAAGTCGGTGTTGCGTGTATCAAAATATTAACATGGTGTTATGTAAAACCTATGTGAAAATTGGTGAAGCATAAAACACATTCCATCAAAGAAATTTTATTTATTGAAAAAAGTCATATAAACTTGGGGTGTCATATTATACCTCCCTTAATTTAATTCTACCCATGAAATTACACACTCTAATATAAATTTTTTTGGATAATTCTTCTTCATTATATCTACATGCTTCCACATAGATTATTCAGACTGGGGGTTCCACCACAAAACATTGAACCTGTCAGTGGTCTTGTTTCATGTAACTTTCTCTTTAAAATCTATAATCTCTACCAGTTATTCTTTATATGAATGATATCACTCTAGAGGTATGACATATGAATCAGGTACATGTGAAGGGATAGTAATGAAATTATACAGGGTAGAGATGTACAACATATCATGTAATTGAGAGAGGCTTGGTGGACACACCTTGAGATAGTCTATCATCCTGATATGATTAATAATTTCAAAGAGATTCATATACATAGGTAATTTTTTCACTTTATTTTTGAATATCAAAACATTCTTATATTGAAAAATTCATAAAAAAATTATTTCCGTGGTTATCAAAAAAAGATTTCTTCTGAATCTGACCTACCTTTATATGATGCTACATATACCTAATTTGGTCTTTTATTTCTTCATCTATGTGAGTTTCCAATTACATTATTTATCCAACATCATTCTATAACATTGGATCTCTAAATAGTTTTCCACTGGAGGCTTCATGATCAGCCATCTAAATGATATATTGAAATATGATATTGTATGAAATTTAAACTATATGAATGTGATGATCCAAACTTATTTATAGATTAAGAGAATAAGATATCATCATATCCTTTAGGGTTTGAATTTTTTCTTTAGACTAACAATCTATTTAAGATGGATATGAATTTATGAAACACAACTTTATATCATGAGTCTACCAAAGACTTCACAAGAACATTAAAGTAATCCTTATATCCCAATCAGATATAATGGAATGTGGCACTCCATTCAATAATACCACTTTCTTAATGTAAGCCATATAAATCTTGTTTATATAGAATTATTATCATATAATGATGAAGTGTGATAATATAATAAGTTGATTTACTATAACCCTTATAAATTGAATTTTGTTAGAGATTTTTTGTATTCCAATTAAAAATCCATGGGCATGCTCTCCAATTTCGATTTTGGTATGGGTGAAGGATCATACATCCCATTAGAATTTTTTCTTTTAGCCTCAGATTTCTAGAATAACGAACACTGAGATCTAAAATATTTGATATTTCTATACCACTTATGCCACCATAAGTATTCATTAAAATCACAATATATCTTCTTACTTCTTGGATGAATAGAGAATGAAGAACTATGATCATCCTCTAAGTTCCCCTTCTTCAAATCTTGTAATGAATAAATGTATACATGGTTCCTAAATAGTATCATTTAGGTATGATCAATGTTAAGTTAGGATCATTTTTAACCTTCTTTACAGCTCCACATCATTCATCCACACCTCTTTAATCTTCACATTGTGAGATGGTTGATCATTTAACTGATAAAGACTATATTCGTTCCCTTATATTAATATTTCTGGATCAATCATTTAAAAACCAATAAATAATATATATTTTGTGATACTCATCTTGGATAATCTAACATGACCCTTTGGTCTCTAATCATGATCCACCTTGTTATCTTTTTCAGGTTAGAAATGTTACGAGTATTCATAATCATTAATCACATATAACCATCTTATTTAGTATCTATTCAACTCTATCTATGTTAATATATACATTAAACTATTATTATCATTATATATATCATATTTTTCTATATTTACAAAATACCCCCATAAGTTTAATGAATAAAATTATCATAGATAACACCAAATATTTAGTTGGGTACTTTTTTCTAACGAATCATTAATTATCATGAGGCATACACTATAATTATGTTATTTTGAATAAAAACACATCCCATACCCTTCTTGGAAGCAATATTATTGATTAAAACCCTTCACCTTGATTGGATAATGTATGAACTGGTTCACTGACTAAAATTCTCTTTACTACCTTGAAATTTTTGTCACATTCATAAATCTAGATGAACCCTTATCCTTTATGAGTAAACTATTTAGTGGATTACATAGTCTTCATAAATTCTCCATATTTCCTCGATAATATCAAGATTGTGAAATAAAACTATAGATCTCAGTAATCATGATTTTTCTAATCCAACATTTAATTGCATCTATCTTTGATGGAACAATCGATATACAATCTCATGAGATTATATGACACAAAAATGAACACATTTTCACTAAAAAATTTAACACTTTAAAATTTTAATATATTTTATCCTTTCTTACGGTCATTAGTACAATTCTCAAGTTATATTAATTCTCTACCTTTAACATTGAATATATAATAATACATCTATAAAGACTTCTATAACCTAATATATTAAATCTATAAATACTATAATAATTAAATCCTTATAGATAACAAGAGAATTAGTAAGATGAAATGGAATCACAATATATTCTTAGTGTTCTGACATTGACTGGAATGTTTTATTAGGTATGTACTACTTCTTAACCCTATGTTTATGATATCTAGAATGTCGTTCAATCTTGTAAAATTATTGATATTAGTTCATATGATAAAATAAGTCTTCCATATAGAGAATAATATACTAGTTCTTGATTGTGATGTTGTTCAACACTCGATAATCTATGTAGAGTCATATCGATTTGTATTTCCTTTCGATTATATGATAGGGGTTCCCCAAGGTAGAAAGAAAAGAGAAATAAATCCATTGTGAAAGTTTTCATGGATTTCCTTCTATAATTCTTGAATTTCAATCTAGTCCAATAAGCATAGATTCATTGAATTTTTTGGGGAACCATGTATGAGTTCTATTGAAATCTATGTATCATGTTTTTTAGAAGACTATAAAATTGTTTCAGAATGAAATCCAAAAAATCATGAACTATAGGAATATCAATGATTCCAAGTTTCTACCCTGCTATTTTACATGAACAACCTTTAATAATGGGAATTAAGTCCCATAGAATGGTTCTGATCTCCATCACAATTTCATACTAATCATCAAATTGATAGAATATTAGAGGTTGGTTTTGAATATCAAATTTAAATTCCCTTCCTTGAAAATTATTGTGTGATTTATCTTGAAAATTAAATCCATTCTTAAGATTACATGAAATTGAACAAGATGAATAATGACAAGATTTTTATTTTGAATATTTCCACCAACATCATCATGAGAGGATTCATAAACATGAGATGTGATCATCATAACATTATTTGTTTTCTGTACTAGTTTATATCTACTCATTTATGTGTCATTATGATACCCTTAAAAAAATTATTAGATATAAATGAATGGGTATATATATTGTCAAATAATACATTTGAAGTTTTATCATGGATGGAAGTGTACCTTTGACTACATAGTTATCACAAACCTCTTCAGAAATAAAGATCACATGAGATTTACCCTTTTCCCTTAGCTTTTGATGATGTATATGATGATAATCATCTTAAAACATTGATTTTCGGCACTATTTAGCATAATTTCCATTATCTTTACAATTGAATCACTAAACTTGGGGAGGTTCATTTTTTGAATCTTTCTCCCTATTATCATTTTAAGATAACTTCTTCCCATCCCTTCAAAAATCAATTAACCAAAGCCTCCCCTTTTTACATAAAACAATTTATAGTCCCGTTTATTGAATTTTCTCTATATTTCTTCACACAAAATGATCATAAAATAAAACACAAATTATTCCCTCCATGTTTTTTAATTTTATTATTGAAATCCATATTCCTTTTCTTTTCAAAACAATTATCTTGATAAATAACTAAAACAACCATTTCTACCTTAATAGAAAAATGCACAATCTATTTGTATATAATTCTTTCTGATAAGGCTACCAACCTTTGGATACATTTTATTATAAAAATGAAGAATCAATTAACCTTACATTTAGGATGGATGAAAATACCAGAAGCATACCTCACAAGTCTTGTAAAATTATCATTGTATGTAAAAACATATTCATTATCCAATTTTACTAACTCAAGGAAATCCTTCACTATCTTCATATGATGAACATGATGAACATCCGTATTGAAAATTATGTTCTTGAACTCATCCCAATCCATGGATTCAATTTCATTATATTGCCTTTCATCCTTGATAATATTCCATTATTAATTTTTTTTACCTTCTAAATGGTAGACAAATAATATTACATTTCCATGTTTTGGACAATAAATAATAGAAAATATGTTTTTAATGGCACTGATAAATTATTTGGAAACTATAGGATTATAAGACCCACTAAAAGAACTTTAAAATTGCCTCATGAACTACTCAATTGAAATGTGTTCCATACATAAATCATTTATAATTTGAGCATGATTCATAGATTGAGAAACCGTTGTGACAATAAAATTGATATTTATCATTCCAACTGTAATAATGTTTGTATTTGGAAGAGGATAATCATAGAATATTCTATAATAATAAACATAAATGTGGTTCCCACAGGTTCCATCCATCGAGTAATACAAAAAACATTTTGTAAGAAAAAATAATCATAATGAGGCACCATATAATCATGGGAAAAATTATTTGATGTCTAAATTATGAAATCGTCTTTAATATATGACATTTTATGTTTATTATGGGGTTTGTATGGGCATAATATATTTAAATCCTTAATTATGTTTCATAATGAATTTTTTAATTCCATATGTATTACTCCTATGGGTGAAAAACAATGTGTACCAAAAGGTCCATTTATTTTCTCTAGTTCATGGTTCTAGCTAGCTCAATATGTTGTTTTCGTTGTTCTTAACTTTATATAAATCTATTGAAGAGCCACATTCACTTTAGGTTTCTATACAGGGATTTATTTCTATAAAACCACTTGTTCTATCCATTACCAATCTTTTAAAACAAAATCCTATAATCAAATACAAATCCATATGAATTTCTATAAGGCTCCTATTAAATGTTTCTCATCCTATATCCCAACACATAACTAATCCTTTATTTAGATAAAAAATATAGAAACCCAAACATATCATACAAGGATATTTCATCAATTTTTCTAAATATTCAATATATTACAAAACAAAATTCCTAAAGACTATACTAGTTTAGTTCTTTTGGAAACACAGAAATTTAAACACTAGTCCATGAGTGAAATACATCATATCCCACTATATTAATTATAACAAGAACCCTTCTTAGAACCATTATAAATAATTTATTTCTTTCTATCCTATGGAAATAAAACACAAGAATGGGCGAGTTAAGATTCTCATTATGAGTAAAAAGGGAGATACATAATAATTACATGATCATTAGATCATGGAAAAATTAGAATACCATTTGAAAACTATACATTGTAAATGGAAGATCATAATCTTGAGTCATGAAATAAGGATTTTTTGTTCATAATACATGAATCGTAAGGGAATAAAATAAAATGATCTATGGAAGTTTAACATTGACATAAGACAAGAATTTTCAGAATACATATAAGAATATAAAATTATTTCAATATTGTTCACGGCTCACAACATAGTATATAATTGTTTAAAATGTATTTTATAATAAAAAGTTCACTTCTACTTTCATACCTATATTACAGTACTAATTTTACTCCTCATTCCTTCCATGTATTATTGTACCATGTTCACTCCCCATTATATCCATTTATACCTCATGATATATATATATATAACTCTTGTCAGTGCATTGTTGTTGGATATAGGTTCCGCCCAATTAACAATAAAACCCATATTTATGTGTGCCAAAAGATTATAAAAATTCATCATATAATAATACATGAAATGAAATGGGTATCATTAATATTTCATGATATATTAACCTCTAGAAAAGATAAATAGTTCATAAAAATTTCATCATAGAGAACCACATGAAAATAATTGGGTTTCATAAAAATATAACATGTGGTAGAGGAATGGGTTTCATAATCATAAAACCCTTGATGGAGAAATTAGATTCCTAATCTTCATGCTATCAAAACATAAACCATTCAGAGAAACAATATGAAGTATAACCTTGGATAATATCATTTTTAAGGAGTTATTACAACCAAAAGATGTCATCATAGGTGTAAAATAATTTTTAAAAATCATTTAAAACATTTCATGAGAGAAAATATACTTTCTAATTTATCAAACATAATTCAAATCATAAACCATTTTGAAAATATTTTCATTGAAAATTACCATTGAAACTTATAAAAGACGATTTATGAATCACTTAAAACACATTTTAATCAGATAATGTCTCTAAAATCCATTTATATTAAAATATTAATAATGATCATTTAAAATATTTTTTGAAAACATATTTAGAAACATGGTTTTGGTGGAAAATATATTTCTAACTAAAGAAATAAATAATGTGGGATTTTCAAAGCAAAATTTTAAAAATTTTAATAAGTAATAAAGAGTGGAAAATGGTACCATAAAATGGTGATATTATGAATAACTAGAATATAAGAAACTTAATTTGAATTATTGAGAGACTAATCACAATATTTCATCAATGGAGGAATAATTAGAGCACATGATCCTTATCCTATTAAGTGAGGACATCTTAAGTGCATATAGGAGACCTAAGATCAAATCCAAGAGAAGGATAATTTGTGATAATGTAGCAGTACTGTAGCTGTTAATATAACAGGAACTTTGTAGAACTGTATCATGCACTATTTTTCACTGTAGCAGCTAGGAATATTCCCCTGTTTGGTCCTTCGGGCCACCGATTTGGTCCCCATGTCCTTTAAGGCCTTCATGAAACCCAGGCCTTCAGGTCAGTAAGGACTTCGATCCACCTCAAGGAATTCAGGCCTCCATTAGTGAAGATGTAAACTAGACAACCTACAAGGAACAAGATTCAGATGGAGGAGGAGCAAGGATATTTTACCATAACAGAAGCTAAACAGATTGCAAGAATGAGAGGGTATGGAACCTACCATCGGGCTATCCTATGCATACATGAGAAAGCCTATCTGAATAGCCATGCGAAGGTCAAGAGCTGATTTCATGATGAAGATGCTAGGGAGGAGTCATTCCAAGTAGTTAGTCGGGTTTGTATATAATATTTGTATCCTATAGGCAATGAGTTCCTCTATGGCCTATGTGCCATGTAATACTTACGCCTACGGGCCTTATAAGGGTTACAACTCACCCTTTTAAAGGTGGATTATAAAAAATCAATAAAAAATGAAGTTATTTGGGCCATTGGGGGAAGCATAATTATAAATAGTCTTGATAGATTAAGAATGTGTAACAATATATTCTTACCCCAATGGAAAACATTAATAATAATTCAAAAGAAAGTAAAAAAATTTCCTTAAGAATAAAATATGACTAAAATAAGTATATTGATGATATATAATGTTAAAGGGTATGTTTATACACATCTTAAAAGAATATAGGTTCATCATATAACACTTGACTCAAAGAATGAAAATTAATACAAAATTTAATGACTAGGATGGTATCTTTTTAACTATAAACCCCATGAAAGAGACACACAAGAATGGAAATTTAAATCCCAATAATTTTTATAATAAAAATTACAAATTACTCCCATGGGAATTATACACCCTACAAATAAGAAAATTGATATGAACAAGGCTAGGGTCCCACCAAGAATAAAAGTGAGATAGAAATAGGTTACCTTATGATTTGACTACAATTGTACTTGTTCAATCCTCCTATATAATATATATAAATTTATTATTAATATACTGAAAACCATATTCATTTATAAAATATCATATATAATTTTTATGACCTTTTATTATCCATTAATTATCAATTAAATTTTAAAATTAAGTTTGTAGTAATAACCCCTTTGTTTGTCAAATATATTAAGATTTGTTATATTTATGGTAAAATTAAATTAATATAGATTAAATCATCTCATAAATGAATAATATGTAGTAAATATAATATATAATAATTTATTTATGTATAATAATATTTATATGATATAAATAGGAAAATATATACACAGTTTATACAGATATTAGGTCATGCGTACGTATGAACATAGTTTCAATTTACTTTTCTGGCAGAAGAAAAGATAACTATAATAGATACTATCATTCCGGAATCATATCTATTACATATATATATATATAATGTATCTTTATTAAACCCATAATTAATATATTCTTTGTAATATGGTAAGAAATCACATCACTTTGTGAGGCGTACTATGTCCTACACATTAATGACATTATCGTATTCCCAAAAAATTGAAAGAGTGATGGTATGAGTGATTTAATAGTTATATAATATTAATAAAACCATTATGTTCCAAAATATCTTATAAAAATATAATGAAAATCTGTATTACCAGCCTTGGTAGGTTGTAATGGAAAACTAAATGGCATCGGTTCAGGAGGTTGTCGTTTTCTGAACACATGAATAAAGATTTCATAACACATTTGGTGGATGTGTGTGTGAATTTTTTTCATAAATATAGAATAAATACATATGATAATTAATTTAAAATAAACTACGCAGTTTGAGGAAGGATTAGAACAAAAACATTCATTTTTGAATGTTAACACTTCTTTAGGTATCTTTTTTTGGTATTCACAACACGACTTCCTTGGGTATCTTTCAACTAGAATTAATGCTTAAATTATGAGGGGGGGGGGGATTTGTATGTTATTTGTGAAGGTATTTGTAGATCAAATTATTTATTTATGGTAAGGGTATATGGGATGGTGAGGTGAAATTTTATATGTGGGGGAGAGGATACGCATGGAATTTTTTAAAACATGTTTTTTGTACCCACATCATTACATTACATGGGGATAGAAAAGAACCAAATTATATCCATGAAGATAGAAGGTTTCAATTTTTCCATCCAATGGGTATTTAGTACGTTTCTAATTAATTTACCTCTCATGAATACTGTTTACTCACTTAGTGATATTTTTTTCTCTTAATCAACAAGATTTATTTTAACTATTTTCATTAATCACATTGGAAAAAAATATTTTTCCCTCATTAAAAATGATAAATTATTATGATTAAAAAAATGGAATACATTTTTAAAAATTAAATTCATTTATGTTTTATAAATTCATATAAAATTTTATTAGGCAAAAAGATGATAGAATGAGTTTTTAACGTGAAAATTATCAAATGTTTGAAATGTTTCTTTATCAAATTTCATTGGGAAATGAATTCCAATGAATTTAATAAAATTAATGGATTTAAAATAAAATTAATTATATATTTAAAATTAAATTTAAATATTATCTAACTACATAACTTAATAAGGGAAGAAAGATGTTTCCAATTAAATTTCTGTATTTTTCACTATTCATATAAAAAAGAAATAGTTCGGAAAAATCCTAAACACAATATTAAGATAATTTTCAAATTTTGAATTCAAAAATGAAGTTAATTTATGAAATTAAATTTATAATTCTGTCAAAAATTATCTTTATCATTTTTCAAAGAAGGGAAAAAAGTTGTTATTTTGTGAAAAAATTATTTACCAATCATTTAAGGACTTTTCCTAGAATATTGTATTTTATTATCAATTTTATATTTTTATATTAAATATATAAAAAATATTTAAAAAATATTTATTACCCTTCATGTTAAAAAATATAATTTCTAGGATATTATAGTTTTATTTAAATACTTTGTTAACAAAATAACAACGTTTTGTTAAAACATTGTGTCACGTGTAATGCAAGCTATGTCAGGGTTTCATATAGTGCATGGATAACATGGTGTTACCAAAAATGAATCATTAACATGGTGTATAATGAAACATAATCCATCCATGAAAATTAATTTATTCAATAAAATGTTTATAAAAAGGAAGGGTGTTAAGTTCTATCCCTCTTTAAAATGAATTTATCCCTCAAAATTCATCCTTATAATTCAAATAAATGAAGATATTAATACCTCGTAATATTCTCGAGTTCCCATGTAACATATTCATATAGGATGTTTTACTACAATATATTGACAAGGTGAGTGGCCTTGTTTTAAAGATTTTTTATCTATAATCCAAAATCTATACTAGTTGTTCTTCATAAGAAATATCCTTCTCCAGTAATAAGAAATATATGTTCTATACATGTGAAAAGAGATGTATATACTTTCTCAGGATAGATAAATAGAACATGTCATGGAATAATGAGAGTTTTGGTGGATGTTGCAATAAATAGACTACCATCTAAATAGAATCAACAATTTCAATAGAATTGAGATAACAAAGGATTAGTTTACCTTTATCACCAAATATCATAACATTATTTTATTGATAAATTATTATAAACACATAATCACTAAAATCAAATTATATATTACATAGTTTGTTATCAGCATAACTTTTTTTCGAGTCTGAGCTGCCTTGAAATGCTACTTAATGGTCTTATCCTTCTATTAATTTATTCAAAAATATACTCCCCAAATAGCTTTCATTATACAAATTAATTCCCGAACCTTATAGAGAAGCATTTCATTCCAAATATAGATTCATAGGGATCCATTTGAGATTTTTACTAAAATATATTATTCTATTAAAAATCAACTAGATGAGGGAGTTTTTCCAAAACTCTTTTTAAATCCAACAAATAATATGTCAACATATCCCCTATTGTTTGAATTTTTATTTTATGCTCACCATTTGTTTGAGGATGATATTAAATACCAAAACTCAACTACATATCAAATTCTTTCTGAATACTTTTCCAAAACATTAATGTAATCCTTGGATCCAGATCAAATAGTTATGCTCACCATTTGTTTGAGGATGATATTAAATACCAAAACTCAACTACATATCAAATTATTACTGAATACTTTTCCAAAACATAAATGTAATCATTTGATCCTGATCAAATAGAATAGAATGTGGTACTCAATGAAACCAAACCACTTCCATAATGTATATATTGGAATGCTAATCTAGAGAGATGAATTATTTTATAGTGATTATGTTTTCTGACTTAGAAGGCTGATAGACTACCACCCTTGTAGAATTATGTCTTTTATAGATTTTAGGGATTCTAGGGACCAAATCTATGGTTTTTTTTTCAAATTCCATTCTGATGTGAAAAATGTAAAAAACATATCATTATCCATTATTATTTCCATCTAACTTCCATGTATACCATGAACTTCAATACAATCACTATGATATATCAGTTCATAAGATCTCACCAAAAGTAATCTATCTAATATCTATACAACATTGTACATCCCAGATGGATAGTGAATAATAAACTTTCAGCTTTCTATAATATTTATTCCCTCAAATTTGTTATAGATGGGATGAATACATGGTTCCTAATTATTATCAGTCCATAATAATAATTATTAAACCCATGATCATTTCTAACCTTCTTTTAGAGATCTATATATTCAATTTTTACATATTTAATCATCACATGGATATATTATTGAACATTAAATAGTGAATTATTGGATTTCCCCTTCCATAGGGATTTGCATATCCAACCATAAAAAATACATATATTTTGGAACTTTTCTGATTATTGTTATGGATAAGATAATATGATACATTTGACTCAATGCATTGGCCACCTTGTCTGCTTTCCCATGGTGTTAATGTATTCGACAATCATAATCATTAATCAGCTATGACCGTCTTCTTTGGTGAATGTTCAACTCATTATATGTAAATATAAACTCGAAAACTTATGATCTATATGTATATATATATCAAACATTTGACTGTAAATATAATCCCCCCAATTCATTAGTCAAAAAATTACCAAAAGCTAACTCCAAATCAGGAGTTGGGTTATGTTTATCCTGAATCATTAATTTCCATGAGGCATATAATATATCCATGTTTTTACATATAAGAAAACATCACAATCCCTTCTGGGATTCATATCAATTGATTACCAGCCATTATCCACTATAAGGTAATGTATAAACATTTGTGCTAACTAACCTTCTCTTCAGTTACTTAAAATATTCCTTTAATTCACCTATTCAAAGCAAACCTCCCCCCTTCAGATGTAACTTGTTCATAGGATTATATAGTTATGATAACTTTTATACAAACTATCAATAATATCTCGATAAAACAAGATAACTTTAGATCTTAATTACCACCGTTTTTCTACGCAAACATTAAATAGAAATTTTTTTGATAGATTTACTGATATACTCTACCTTGAGATTATATTACATAAAAATGAAAACTTTTTCAGTAATAAATCAATCTTTGTAAATAATTCCTACATTTTATAATTTATTAAGGTATTTAGTAAAACTATCAAGTTATCTTCATTAATTTCCTTTCTCATTGAATAGATAAAAGAATCATAAATAAAAACTACCACAAATTTATCAAGGTATTCTATAAATCCTATCTTAAATAAATCCATGAAGATATAAGGAGAATTAATATGAAAAAAATGTAATCACAATACATTCATAGTTTCTATAAATTAAATTATTTTTTATTTGGTATATACTCCGTAATCATCAATTTATGATAAAAAATGAATCTCAATATTGTAAAAATATTTAGCAACACATAGATGATCAAACTAGCCATAAATATTAGAAGTATGATACTTATTATTTATGTGATATTTTTAAACTCTCAATAAAAAATTAATATTCAAATAGATCCATATTTCATTTTGAAAAAATAATAGATGCACCCCATTATGATCGACTTGGTCAAATGGACCCCTTGTACAGGTTTTCGTGGAGTTTCATCTTCAGTTAGTGAAACTCAATGGAGGATATTAAATCGAGAGTCTTTCAAATATGGGTAGAACTGGGTGTGATTTTATCTTTGAACCCGACATCAAATTTGTTGGGATGATAGACCGTTATTATATAACAACATCCATTTATTCTTGAACAATATATATATCATCGATAATCAGCTACTCCCAAACCATTTGAGATAAACCCCCTTCGAAATTTGAATTAATACTTATACACTATATGTATTTTCCCTTAGAAATTAATACTTTTAATCACATTGATTGAAGATCATATGTTGTTTTGGTATATAAAACACAAAATTCCTTCATTTAGAAATGACATGTGATTTATGAATATAATTCCAATACATTCCTATGATTAAATAAAATTTATCTAGATGATTATTAATAAGATTTGTAGTAATCACATTTACACCAACGTCAATTGAAGAAAAAATCATAGATATTAGATGTGATCATCATACCATTATGGGGTTTCGATAATATTTCTACATCTTATAATTTCAGTGGCATCTTGATACCCATAGATAATTATTTCGATATGAAAGAATGGGTAGATCCATATTCAAATATGGCATTTGTAGTTCTAGAGTAGAAGGAATGTGTACCTTTCACCACATATTTATCACACCCATTCGTAGAAATAGTGATCATAAGAGATATCCCATTTTCCCTAAACATAATATTTTTAAGACATATACCATTATAATTAAGCATTATGTTAGGTAACTTATTATCATAATGACCCTTCTCCTTACATTTCAAGATCTAATGTGGGGAAGGATCATTCTTGGATGATTTCCCATTATTCTCATTATTAAATCATTTCATTACATCATTTCAACAATTCAATTCCCAATGAACATCCCATCCATACTGAAAAAATTTATCAGTCAAATTAAGGAAATTTCATGCATTACTCTTCCCACTCATTGAGGATAATTTAATCCTCATCTTCTTCTATCTATGGATTTATGTTTTTTATTTTAACCCAATCATAATTTTCTTTTCAAACCCATATTAATGATATGTAAATCCAACCACTATTTCTACCTTGATAGTACAATACACAATACATTCATAGATACCAATGTATCATATGGATAACACCATTTAGAGACTTTGTTTTATATCATTGGGGAATATATTAACCTTAAATTCAGGTTGGATGATAATACCATAATAATTCCATACATGTATTATAAAATTAAGATTGTAGGTACAAATGGATTCATCATCCATTTTATTTAACTAAATTAACTCTTTTTTATATTCATATAAAGATGAAAAGGAATGTACATATTGAAAAATAAGTTCTTGATGTCATCCCAATCCATGTAGTCAAGTTAATCTTGTTTCCATACATGATTGAAAAGATACAACTGTTGATCTACATCACCTTCCAAATTGTAGATAGAAAAAACGAATTTATCATGTTCCAAAAACTAAAGAATAAAAAATATATTTTCAATGGAACTAATCTATTTTGAAATAATGAGTGGATCATAATACCCACTAAATAATGTAGGATTTTTTCTCATGAAGGACATAACATAAGGTTTTCTACCTTTTTTTATTTGGAAGAACAATATGATTCATATACTAAGAAAACTGTGTGAGAATAAAAATAGTATTTTACATTCTTGATCCCATAATGATTTGATTCTCAAGAGGAAAATCATTTCACTATTTATCAGACTCAGCATCAATACAGTTCCTTTGGGTTTCATCTATACATAGTATAAGAAACAATAATCAATATAGGGAATCACATAATCATGAAAAAACACTTTTAGGATGTTAAAATTATGAAACTGGATTTAAACTAAAAGAATATTGGTTCACCCTAGGTTATTCAAAGTCACCATCTATTTAAATCATTTATGATTGTTCTTATAGGGGTTCTGAATTCCAAAAGCATATCCCTCCGGAAAGTCAAACAAGGTTCACAACAATGCTCATTATCATTCACCAAATCCCAATCTATTCTAGATAAGTATAGTGTTTTCACGGTTTTTACCAATATATACATTTATTAAATATTCAAATATACTTTTAGAAAGCAAAAATGGATGTATTTCTAAGAAACCACTCAGTATATACATTAAAAAAAATTCAAAAAGTATTCTTCTAAATCATGTTTTATCCTTAGACATGTCCTTAGGGGTATCATTAAGGTTTTCTCATCAATGTTTCCAAAGGTCAACTACACCTTTTCTATGATACTATCTATTGAAAACCAAGAATAACTTTAATAAAAAATATATCATTTTTAAACAATATTCATTACTTTATAAAGAAACAATAACAAACACTATACTAGTTTAGTTCATTTGGAAATAAGTAATATAAACATTGGTCTATAAGTGAATGAAACAATCCCCCCAAATATCTTCCCCACATGCACCCTTCTAAGACACATCATATAACATACATATCTTTATAGCCTATGGAAATAATTATAAGAAAGAGATATCCTATATTGTAATTTATGTTAAAAATTGATATGAGAAAGCATAAAATGAACAAAACATGTGAGTAAAATTTGAAAACCATGTCCTATATATCAATGATCCTAATGATGAGTCATGGAATAGTGATTGGTTATTATTAAGTCCTTAATCATAAGAGAATCAATGAACATGAGGCATGAGATCATAAAATTGGCATCATAAAAATATTTTTATCATACACAAAAACATTTGGAATGATTTTTATATTGGTCAAGGATCACTAAAAATCCCATCATAGTGGAAAAAGTCTATATTGTAATGAGTTATCCCCCTATTCCTACCCTATATTACTGTTCTGAGTTCACTCCCCATTCCATTAATATATTACTACTCAAGGTTAAATCACTATTCCCTAAGTTTCTATCTCAGTGTAAATATATAAATCATTAAGAAACACATTTAAGGGATGAGTGTGTCATTTTCGGATATAAATAACACTGCGATGGGGGTGAATAAGTGTTGCAGACTTGTTAAACATATTACAATATTTTATTCCATTTCCTTCTAGACTTTATAGGATCACTATTCACTATTCAATTTTCCCTACTTGATTAAATTATATTAATGATGTATTGAATATCACAGGGTGTTTTTTCTAGGTTCACAAATCAATACGAGTAGTTAGTATTTTTTATGGTCAAGAAATAATCTTGAACACACAACAAATAATAAAATAATATTATAAGAGTCGTTAAAGTAATTAAGACAAAACCATCCACTTTAATTACAATGTAGTAAATTGACATCCAATGTTTTATAGCTCCATGATGGATATTTATAATTTTTCTAAAGACAGTGTTCACCTTTATAAATTTTTGTAACACCAAGAATATACTTCACCTATTGAGGCCTAATGGATGTCCCAATACTAATTTTTTCTTCTAAAACATCTTAATCACATGGTTACCTACAAATTAGAAGAAAATAAACCACCATATTTTTCACAGTATAATGAAAAAAGCTACACTTATTCTTATTCTCACTTAAATATTATTGTTATGAATATGGTGTTGAATTTTAATAACTGGATTTTTTTCTGACCCAAATAATGATAGACACATATTAAATTGGTCAAAAAAATATCCTCTCTTATTGTATATTTCTTCTTAAGTGAAACATTTAATGCACTAAATCACACTCTTCAAATCATTCTTTAAGAACAAATCTCCTTTATGATTGATAAAACAATAAAGTTTATCTCAACATGGAATCATCACAAATTGATTGTTCCTCATTTTTAAGATGTAACGCCCCGACCCCAGTTACCTAGAGTCGGTGCATTATTACATAACATTGGCATGATCACAAGAAAGATCAAATCTCGAAATACCGATTGGTTTAGTAGCCTTGGAAACACTAGATATATTCATAAGTTTTACATTACATCATAAAATGAAAAACTACTACAACAACATAATGTCTCCACAGTCCACACTATTATCCCCTCATAATATCCCTCCAGGTCATTCATAACTTACTTCTTCACATCCTGGGGAAAATAAAACATAGAAAAGGGGTGAGCTCAAATGCCCAGTAAGGATAACAATATAGCGGAACATTCAAAATAAGAATAAACATTTAAGACAATGCATTACTAAAACAAAAGCCTTTTAAACTTGAACTTCAACATAGTATGGAAAAAGTAAAATGAAATAATGTCATTTACTTATTCACATGGATATTCTAATAATCGAATAATCACATGAAAAATCAATAACCACTTTCATAATGATGGAATGCATAATGCTAAACTTTAATTTCTTTTCAAAGCCTCGTCCCAAGACCTTGGGGCTAACTGTAACCGGAACCCAACCCGGAGTGCCTCTATTAACCGGACACCAACCCAGAGTGCCTCTAATAACCGGACACCAACCCGGAGTGCCTCTAATAACCGGACACCAACCCGGAGTGCCTCTATTAACCGGAGACCAAACCGGAGGGCTTACTTTTACCAGTCCCTAACCTGGAGGGCTTACTTTTACCAGTCCCCAACCTGGAGGGCTTACTTTAACCAGTCCCCAACCTGGAACATACTTGTCCAACACATTCATATGAAGTAAAGGATGAAATATAACATAAACATTCTTATTTTAACTAGTATACGAAATGTCAATACTTTACTCATAAACCATGAATGCTATATAAATGACACATCTACAGTCAAACATATCACAAAACTTCATTGAAATATGGATGTTTTAAATCATAATAAATCAACTTCAAATAATCTTAAAATCCATCAAAGGATGTTGACATAGATGAAAATGTTTTTTTTTAAATTATTGAGAGAAATATCCCTTTTTCATGAAAACATTTTAATGTTACACAATTTAGAAAGTAAGGCATTTAAATAAATTTTTGAATCAAAGTGTCCCATACCACTTTGAAACTTTTAAATGGAATTAACACTTTTAAAACATTCATTTTCATATAAATAAATCCTTACAAACCATTTTGAAAACGTGGACATAAATGAGGATGATTTAGAAGAATAAATATTTAAAACATTTAAAATGATGTTTTAGTAAAAGTTCCCTTAGAAATAATCCCTTTGAAAACTCTTTTATGAAATATGGACATGGATAGTAAATATGTCCCTGTAGATACTTACGTAAAGACAACCTCGGATATTAAAGAGATTGTGAAGTAAACCCTTATCAGTTTGGTAACTTATGAAACATACAACCCATGAAAGAGGTATCATACAATGAAAATGTAAATACACATAAGGTAAAGTGTATTACACAAAGAATACAATTATGGGCAGTACATACACCACACAAAAGATAATAGTGGAAATATGGCATGAATCTCACGGAAATAAAGAGTGAGATGAAAACCCCTTACCACGTTAATCAACTGAGTCGTATGGCCAAAAGTTAATAACCACCAAATTATTTACAGAATAACATGACTATAAAGATAATCATGATAATATATATCAAATTCCAGTACACAATACACCACTTTCAATAATTTAGTGGCGAATAATGGAAATCTCACAGAATTGAATGTGAGATAAGAAAATCCCTTACCTTGTACTTTTACTTGGTTGGGGTAGGTTAACCTCCTGTATAATATTGAAATAATTGTTATTAAATTATACAAGAATCATATATATTAATATCATATCATATATGATCTTTTAACTTTTCTTTGTTAATAATGTCTTAGTATTATCGTTGTTTCGGGTGTTAACTTACTCATTTTCTTTTATATGTTTTATTACGTAATCCATGTTTGTAATGGATAGGTTGTATATTATTCATATCCATAATGATATCAAGTCCTTAAACATCATTTTTAAATCAGAAAATGATAATTATACTTGAATGGATATGATGGAGAATGAATCTCATCGCGTTCGTGGAGACGGTAGTCCGTACGTACGCACGAGCGACAATATCATTCTTTTGATATTAAAATAATATATAAATGAATGATATATCATATATACAGAATCACTAACATGTTATATTTATTATTTACATGAGTTACACATCATTATTATACCCATCCAAATAATAATATATTGAATAACAATTACACCACGACGTGGAGACGGTATGCCGTACGTACGCACGTATGGTGACATGTTATTCAAAGGGTGGATAGAATACTGAATATGGTTGTACCATATTTATAATAACATCATAGTATATATATGATACTGGAGTTATTATTTTAAAATGGTAACAGCAAAGTAAGAAGAATTGGAAGAAGAAGGAACTTGGAAAAAGGGTGGTGAAATCATTACCTCTTCTTCGGTTCCTTCCTTTTGATTTGATCAAAAGGCCTCCTTAGGTTGGATTTATGATAAAACTAAGGCCTTTAGGTTGTAGTGAGGGATGTTGGGAGTGTATTTGGGCAGATTTTAGCCAAACCAAAAGGCTTTGAAGGTGTGAAGAAATGGGAAGGAGGAGTGCCCTTTTATAAGAGGGGTGAGGGGCACCTTTGGAAAATCTAGAAATATTAATTTATAATAAATTTATATTCGGTTTCTAATGGCTACAAAGTTTATTATTCAAAGGTTAAGGTGGGGATAGGTCGAAAAAAACTCAACCAATAGAAGTTAGACAGGTTTGGGTACTTATATTAACCTTATATTTAAGTATTAACTCTAAGTTAATTAGTTTCACTTTTACAATGTCTCTTTGTATTTTTATATAATATGGTTAATAAACTTACTATATACATCCAAGCGACCCCCAACTGGTCCATTAATGATGAACCTATCATGATATAAGTCTCTTGGCAGAACATTAGATTTTTAGGAATTTAATATCAATTAATAATATAGTATTTGTTTTAAGAACTCTTTTATGTCAATTTTGACACTATTCAATAGTTGATTTTTGTGAAACTCATAACAGATTGATTATTTCAACAAAAAGTCAATTAAATAAATTCTAATATATCATATTATCCTAGAAAATTAGTTGAATTCATTAAAAGTTTCATATTATATTTATTTGGGTATTTATAATATCAATTATTTTGATTTTTCACTATTATATTAATTACTGCATCATCATTGTGTCATAAATAAATTAACTTATTTAATGTCTAAAAATTATAAATAAAATATCATTATGTAGGAAAGCTTTTTATCTTTCTAATGAATATTTCTAATCTAAAATACAACATATATGACCCTATGTAACAATTGGTTTGTTAAAAGATATATGCTTGTGTCATTTTTGTATTTATTTTAACTTAATTAAAATAAAGTGTCATTATCACTTACAAGTGGATCCATGGGGTCCCAAAATCGACCCAAAGATGCCTATGGTCGACCATGTATCAACTAATAAGTCTAGGATACGTTTTAGGGTAATTTATTATTATTATAATATTATTTTTTAACCCTTATTTACCGGATTTACCCTTAACCATGATAAATAAAATATTTACCGCAGTAATTATTAAAAATGTCTAAAAATATAAGTTACCTATTTACACAATTTGAACATCCTGATTCTAAATATGGAATCCATTTTTCTAAATTAAAAACACAGAAGTGTCAGAAATTAATTTAAAATTAATTCCTGCTGTCAAAACAAAAAGCGTGTTTTTAAGAGATAATAACTATCAAAAGATTGACACTTGTTTATGTTCGGTTTAATTGTAAACTTATGTCCAATGACCAAAATTATATTAAATGGTAAAAATATATTCTAAATATACTTTAAAACCACTCAAATTCATAACTTATCACTATTAATTATTTTGATTAAAAAAGTTGTTTTTAATTAAAATTTAGTAATTTTCACTATTCATCAAAATATGAAAGTTATCCGAAAAGTACCAAAATTTTACCATAGGATAAATTCGATACTCTGAATCCAAAAATGAAGTCCATTTTGAGAGGTAAAATTTATAAAATTTTAAAAGGTAGGGATTACTATTCATAATGGCTAGTTTGATTGGTTGTGGTGTGTTAGAACTCGAAGTTGCGAACAACACACGCTACTGTATTATTCAAAGGAAAGCGTACCGTGGAAGCTTGGGATGTTTCATTTTAAATTTTTTGATGTCCCCATTTAGTCAAAAAGATTAAAATATTGTATTTAAAAAGGTTTCACTATTAAAAGTTGATAAAAGTGCAATACTGAAAATGAATCTGTTCTTGCATTATGTCTAAGAAACTCATAATATGGATTCTAAAATTATAAGGATTATATAAAGTTTAAAATTTAGTTAATACTATTCATAACCTCTTTTGAATGGATTTTTTTTGGTATGTCATGGTGTGATTGAACTCGGTGTTACGTGTAGTGCAAGTTATTGAATTATTTTGATGAAATAACACACTATGAAATCTTGGGGTGTTACATTCTCCCCTCCTTCAATAAATTGCCTTCTCACAATTTGAAATTGTTCTTCGAAAATAAAAGGTTGAAAATAGAAAATATATTTGTGGAAAACCCTCATCAGAAATTGGGTTACTAAAATTTAGTCTTAATATGAGGAAAAGAGAAATGAAAGTGTCACCACCAAATTATGATCTCGATTAGGAGAACATTGGTGGAAATTAGAGACATATAATTGGAGGAAAAATGTCAATATTTATAGGTAGTGATTGAGGTCATCAATCACAAACAAGTATAAAATTGAGGTCCTTAAACTCATCAATCTATGATGATTTTAAATACCATAGGTTCAACAAAACATATGGTATTAGGATAACACATTTTTGACGTTTCAAAATATCTTAGTTGAAATCCCACATCGAAAAATGAATTAATGAGGCCTTTATTTAAAATAAAGAGTGGAAAGTATGAAGATTACCGAAAATAACACATACTAGGGTTCCATGTAGGAAAATATGAATATGGAAGAGAAATCTAACCATCAATTATCTGATGGAGAGTGGTAGAGAACATGGCTATGAAAAGGCCAACAATCCCAAAGCCATAAATTAGTGATGATTTAAGGTACCATCTAGGACAACATTTTTGTTCTAAGTTTCTTTTCTTAATGTTGATGAATTTATTTATGAGATTGGATAAGATCATAAGGAGATATACTTACTTTATAATTAGAGTTTTTTCCATTAATAAATTTCTACCACAAAATCATCTTTCACTCGTAAAAAAAATTCTATTTATACTATTCGTACAGGTTTCCAAAATAAACGAATTTATAATTCATTTACCAGATCTTTTAAAAAAACTACATTATTTAATCCAGGACATCTCTTGGGATAGTGGTAGGTGATACACCATTGTCACCCTTCGGTTGCGGGTTCAAGTCTCACGGCCTTTCCGGACGCGACGGGTTGCCGCCCGACCTCCGGGTTGTCCTTTTATGGAAATCCAAAATTAATCTCAAACTAGAATTTATCCAAAATATTTCTGACCAAACTCATAGTCCAATATTTATAAAGAAGTTAAACATAATGTAGATCCTTTTTACCACGTAATAGCATATGAATACCTTCATCATGTATTCTTTTAATACACTGAAACATCCTGAATTACCATATTCCTTATTGATTACATTCATGCTCCCTTATTCCATATAGAATGCTGGATATACCTCATCAATCCAAAAATGTTTTAAACCCCAACAATAATGGAATATACAGATCATTAATCAGTTCCAAGGTAGTCAAGAATATCCAATATAATTTATCCAAAACAATCATGTATTATTCCAAAATCACTAACTCGGTATCAGAACTATATTATGGTTTATCATTCTCTCAACCATATATTTTCCAAAAATTTATCCTGTTATTGAGTCACCTTTCTTTGTTCCACACAATCTCAAGTCATTAATGAAATAGTACTGCAGTACAATCCTTATATACTCCGTAATTATTATAACAAGTACATTGTTGATACAACACTCAATTGACATAATCAACATAATAACTCTAATCATTCCTCTTCATCTTTGGTAGTATCATAACTTGATTATTATCCAATAACATCATTTGCGGCATATTCTGATGACTGGGACATAGGTTCGCATAGTGTCCAAACTCCATGCAAATGAAGCATTTTACATTTGAAACCATTTTCTTACCCTTGCAGTCACGTACTTTGTGCCCTTTTCCTCCACACTTATAATAAACTCCCATTCCTTTCAGGCAAGTTCTAGGGTGTTTCTTTCCACATTTACCACATATGGGAAAATTCTTCTTTTTTCCTCTTCCCTTTATCCATCTTTCTCTCTTCCACCCTTTTCTTCTCTTTCTTCCCTTCAAAGCCATAGGACTCAGTAAACTCTTTACTTATCTTATCAACACATGATATTATTTCTTCATATGATGATAATACATGCGAGACTATTTCTCTTGTAAATTCTGGCTTAAGACCATAAAATATATGATCCTTCTTTCTCTTTGTATCATGTGCATTGCTGGAGTTCTAATTCCTTCTACTAGGCGCCATTTCTAAACATTGGCATACACTAGATTAGTTTAGGAATAACAATACCTAATCCCAAACTTTTAAAACACATAACATAAATTAAATAGTTTATGGATATAATCCATAATCATAAAAATTTCTCCTTTGAGGAAGTATATACTCATAAACCCTTCATAATGATTTGTAAAGAAAATGAGAGTTATCCTAAGCATATCCCCCGGGAGTGTCGTAACCAAGAGTTCAGCAAGGCCCGTTGTCGTGCACCAGTTCCTGTTCGAGTCTAGCTCAAAGCGGTGTTTTCGGGAATTACCCCTAGGTACATCTGTGCCAGAGCCGCCTCTACCTGCTCGTATCTAGACAGGGATGTATTGCTCGGAAAACTCACAAAATCTTTACAATACCAAAATTCTAGGAAGTTCTTCTATACTAATCCTCAAAGTTCATCTTAGGTCTATGTGATATAATCAGAGTTTATATAAATCTAGCTTCCAAGGTTTGTACTAAACTTCCTCTGATACCAACTGTAACGCCCTGACCCCAGTTACCAAGAGTCGGTGCATTGTTACATAACATTGGCATGATCACAAGAAAGATCAAATCTCGAAAGACCGATTGGTTTAGTAGCCTTGGAAACACTAGATATATTCATAAGTTTTACATTACATCATAAAATGAAAAACTACTACAACAACATAATGTCTCCACAGTCCACACTATTATCCCCTCATAATATCCCTAAAGGTCATTCATAACTTACTTCTTCACATCCTGGGGAAAATAAAACATAGAAAAGGGGTGAGCTCAAATGCCCAGTAAGGATAACAATGTAGCGGAACATTCAAAATAAGCATAAACATTTAAGGCAATTCATTACTAAAACAAAATCCTTTTAAACTTGAACTTCAACATAGTATGGTAAAAGTAAAATGAAATAATTCCATTTACTTATTCACATGGATATTATACTAATCGAATAATCACATGCAAAATCAATAACCACTTTTATAATGATGGAATGCATAATGCTAAACATTAATTTCTTTTCAAGGCCTCATCCCAAGACCTTGGGGCTAACTGTAACCGGAACCCAACCCGGAGTGCCTCTAATAACCAGACACCAACCCGGAGTGCCTCTAATAACCGGACACCAACCCGGAGTGCCTCTAATAACCGGACACCAACCCGGAGTGCCTCTAATAACCGGAGACCAAACCAGAGGGCTTACTTTTACCAGTCCCTAACCTGGAGGGCTCACTTTTACTAGTCCCCAACCTGGAGGGCTTACTTTAACCAGTCCCCAACCTGGAACATACTTTTCCAACACATTCATATGAAGTAAAGGTTGAAATATAACATAAACATTCTTATTGTAACTAGCATACGAAATGTCAATACTTTACTCATAAACCATGAATGCTATATAAATGACACATCTACAGTCAAACATATCACAAAACATCATTACAATATGGAAGTTTTAAATCATAATAAATCAACTTCAAATAATCTTAAAATCCATCAAAGGATGTTGACATAGATGAAAATGTTTTTTTTAATTATTGAGATAAATATACCTTTTTCATGAAAACATTTTAATGTTACACAATTTAGAAAGTAAGGCATTTAAATACATTTTTGAATCAATGTGTCCCATACCACTTTGAAACTTTTGAATGGAATTAACACTTTTAAAACATTCATTTTCATATAAATAAATCCTTACAAACCATTTTGAAAATGTGGACATAAATGAGGATGATTTAGAAGAATAAATATTTAAAACATTTAAAATGATGTTTTAGTAAAAGTTCCCTTAGAAATAATCCTTTTGAAAACTCTTTTATGAAATATGGACATGGATAGTAAATATGTCCCTGTAGATACTTACGTAAAGACAACCTCGGATATTAAAGAGATTGTGAAGTAAACCCATATCAATTTGGTAACTCATGAAACATACAACCCATGAAAGAGGTATCATACAATGAAAATGTAAATACACATAAGGTAAAGTGTATTACACAAAGAATACAATTATGGGCAGTACATACACCACACAAAAGATAATAGTGGAAATATGGCATGAATCTCACGGAAATAAAGAGTGAGATGAAAACCCCTTACCACATTAATCCACTGAGTCGTATGGCCAAAAGTTAATAACCACTGAATTATTTACAGAATAACATGACTATAAAGATAATCATGATAATATATATCAAATGCTAGTACACAATACACCACATTCAATAATTTAGTGGTGAATAATGGAAATCTCACGGAATTGAATGTGAGATAAGAAAATCTCTTACCTTGTACTTTTACTTGGTTGGGGTAGGTTAAACTCCTGTATAATATTGAAATAATTGTTATTAAATTATACAAGAATCATATATATTAATATCATATCATATATGATCTTTTAACTTTGCTTTGTTAATAATGTCTTAGTATTATCGTTGTTTCGGGTGTTAACTTACTCATTTTCTTTTATATGTTTTATTACGTAATCCATGTTTGTAATGGATAGGTTGTATATTATTCATATCCAGAATGATATCAAGTCCTTAAAAATCATTGTTAAATCAAAAAAGGATAATTATCCTTGAATGGATATGATGGAGAATGATTCTCATCGCGTTCGTGGAGACGGTAGTCCGTACGTACGCACGAGCGACAATATCATTATTTTGATATTAAAATAATACATAAATGAATGATATATCATATATACAGAATCACTAACATGTTATATTTATTATTTACATGAGTTACACATCATTATTATACCCATCCAAAAAATATTATATTGAATAACAATTACACCACGACGTGGAGACGGTAAGCCGTACGTACGCACGTATGGTGACATGTTATTCAAAGGGTGGATAGAATACTGAATATGGTTGTACCATATTTATAATAACATCTCAGTATATATATGATACTGGAGTTATTATTTTAAAATGGTAACAACAAAGTAAGAAGAAGTGGAAGAAGAAGGAACTTGGAAAAAGGGTGGTGAAATCATTACCTCTTCTTCGGTTCCTTCCTTTTGATTTGATCAAAAGGGCTCCTTAGGATGGCTTTCTGATCAAACTAAGGCCTCTAGGTTGTAGTGAGAGATGTTGGGAGAGTATTTGGGCAGAGTTTAGCCGAACCAAAAGTCTTTTAAGGTGTGAATAAATGGGGAGGAGGAGAGCCATTTTATAAGAGGGGTGAGGGGAACCTTTGGAAAAGCTAGAAATATTAATTTATAATATATTCATATTCGGTTTCTAATGGCTCCAAAGTTGATTATTCAAAGGTTAAGGTGGGGATAGGTCGAAAACCACTCAACCAATAGAATTTAGACAGGTTTGGGTACTTATATTAACCTTATCTTTAAGTATTAACTCTACGTTAATTAGTTTCACTTTTACAACGTCTCTTTGTATTTTTATATAATATGGTTAATAAACTTACTATATACATACAAGAGACCCCCAAATGGTCCATTAATGATGAACCTATCATGATATATGTCTCTTGGCTGAACCATCTATTTTTAGGAATTTAATATTAATTAATAATATAATATTTGTTTTAAGAACTCTTTTGTGTCAATTTTGACACTATTCAATAGTTGATTTTTGTGAAACTCATAACAGATTTATTACTTCAAAAAAAAGTCAATTAAATCAATTATAATATATCATATTATCCTATAAAATTAGTTTAATTCATTAAAAGTTTCATATTATATTTATTTGGGTATTTATAATATCAATTATTTTAATGTTTCACTATTATATTAATTACTGCATCATCATTGTGTCATAAATAAATTAACTTATTTAATGTCTAAAAATTATAAATAAAATATAATTATGTAGGAAATCTTTTTATCTTTCTAATGAATATTTATAATCTAAAATAAAACATATATAACCCTCTATAACAATTGTTTTGTTAAAAGATATATGCTTATGTCATTTTTGTATTTATTTTAACTTAATTAAAATAAAGTGTCATTATCACTTACAAGTGGATCCATGGGGTCCCAAAATCGACCCAAAGATGCCTATGGTAGAAAATGTATCAACCAATAAGTCTAGGACACGTTTTAGGATAATTTAGTATTATTATAATATTATTTTTTAACCCTTATTTACCGGATTTACCCTTAACCACGGTGAATAAAATATTTACCGCAGTAATTATTCAAAATGTATAAAAATATAAGTTACCTATTTACACAATTTGAACATCCTGATTCTAAATATGGAATCCATTTTTCTAAATTCAAAACACAGAAGTGGCAGAAATTAATTTAAAATTAATTCCCGCTGTCAAAACAAAAAGCGTGTTTTTAAGAGATAATAACTATCAAAAGATTGACACATGTTTATGTTAGGTTTAATTGTAAAATTATGTCCAATGACCAAAATTATATTAAATGGTAAAAATATATTCTAAATATACTTTAAAACCACTCAAATTCATAACTTATCACTATTAATTATTTTGATTAAAAAATTTGTTTTTAATTAAAATTTAGTAATTTTCATTATTCATCAAAATATGAAAGTTATCCGAAAAGTACCAAAATTTCACCTTAGGCTAAATTCGATACTCCGAATCCAAAAATGAAGTCCATTTTGAGAGATAAAATTTCTAAAATTTTAAAAGGTAGTTATTACTATTCATAATGACTAGTTTGATTGGTTGTGGTGTGTTCGAACTCGAAGTTGCGTACAACACACGCTAATGTATTATTCAAAGGAAAGCGTACCGTGGAAGCTTGGGATGTTTCATTTTAAATTTTTTGATGTCCCCATTTAATTAAAAAGTTTAAAATATTGTATTTAAAAAGGTTTCACTATTAAAAGTTGATAAAAGTGCTGTACTGAAAATGAATCTTTTCTTGCATTATGTCTAAGAAACTCATAATATGGATTCTAAAATTATAAGGATTATATAAAGTTTAAAATTTAGTTAATACTATTCATAACCTGTTTTGAATGGCTTTTTTTGGTAAGTCATGGTGTGATTGAACTCGGTGTTACGTGTAGTGCAAGTTATTGAATTATTTTGAAGAAATAACACACTATGAAATCTTGGGGTGTTACATAAGAAGTATCAAGACTTGATTTGGGAGGTTTCATCTCTATTATTCTTGGTGAATAGAATATTGTTTCAACTAAATTTCACCAAAACATCATTTTTCTTTCAAGCGTGAAAAATATTTTGAAAACATAGATTCTCCTCACCATTATTTCATAACTTAATAAATTCATTTTTAATGTTCATTTCCCATTTATATTTTTATCATTATGATTTTATGTATTATATTTGAGTAATTATTTTATGAACTCATCATTTCTTCTTTAAATCAAATTCACACCCACATGAAATACACTTATATCTTTTATTTTCTTTGTATGATAACATTAGCATTTACCTATGTATGTACACTTCAAAACTACTCACATCCATTTAACTAAATATTCACACTCTTCACATAAGAACTAGGTTTGGGTAAAAATATGTGATTGTAAATTGATTTTTAATTCATGAAATATATATTTTAAAAATGCATGAACAAGCTAGTGATTTCTTCTTTTAACATGAGTATGATCACACTACGTCTTCCTTTGTACCATAAGTGAGTTAGTATAATACTAACATTGGGTAGCGATATCATTTCTCTGTATGTAGAGATATTCATGGAACAAGTTATTTATCAAGCACAATAGGAGTGAAAAACTCAAGCACTTCCACATGGTACCTATCTTCTTCGAGAAATAGGATTCGGGTTTGAACAACATTCTTGTGTCTGCGAAACTCCATCACTTAGGATGTGCACAAAACATTATTATTCTTGCCACAGATGCACATAAATCACAACGTTTAAATGGAATGAAGGATCATGGTTCTATGAGTTACCAAAATATAAATGTATGCTCAATGATGATAAATTATATAGCGAAAACATGGGTTGTAAAAAAGTTGAAATTTTAAAAAACCTGGATCAACATATAGATATTTATAGGAGAGATTCATAGCTATTAACCACCTTAAAATCCTACAAATCATTCGTAGAAAATTGGTAATTTTTTAACGATCCAATACCTCTGATATAAATTATTCATCATCAATTAAATAATGTTGAAAAACATGATTTCCATAGTTCATGATCAATATTATCAATTTTAATTTTTTCCTTACATGCATGTGATAAGGATCACCTATAACTCATCTTCCTATAATCTCAAAGTCCATCCATGGATATCAAATACTCAAATTTACACATTAAACTACTTTTACAATTATGATGAGGATTATCCATGTTAATCATAAAAACAAGGTTTCATCATTCATCTTTCATGTTAATATCATTATTTTTACCTTAGATTGATTAGGTTTGAGTTAGTTATGTATGATGGAGGATTAACCAACTTATCCGATGAACCATAGTGGCATCATAGAATGGTTAGTTGATTATGATGATGTCTTATTTCAAGAATTTGAGTAGATTATTTAAATCAAATAGAATAAGATAATTAAATGATGTATAAATTTTGGATCCAGTGAATTTCAATACATCTATTTTTTTAATATGAATGAACAGTTCTCACATGCCACTATCCCACATTAGAGGCCCCACGTTGTTCCCTATTTCATTATAAGATGAAGCATATCAATATCCTCTCTAGATAGAAACATGGCCTACAACTAAATAACATGTCACCACACTCCCACATGGGTCCTAATACATGTGGCTCGTTGACTTCCCTTGGGCATGTGGACCAATCATTTCACACCTTCGATTGTGCACCACATGGCTTACACAGAAGACCACTAAGGGCCTATAGATGGCACTACAATCCACTTCAACAATCCTTGGTTGGGTTGATCTAGCATTATAGGGAATTTTTGACCTTTTGGTTCCACTTGTGTTATACCATCCCATGGTTTTAAAAGAAAACACTGTATTTGATAGAATACATTATAAGCCACATCAAACTTAAACAAACAAGTAAATGTTATTATTTAAATATTAATGTTATAACATAGCCATTATAATGGATGGAATGAAATTATTAAATAAATTATTAAAATTTGGTTTACACAAGTATTTAAAATCAATTAATTTATTAAAAAATAATTATTAATGAATGAAAAACATTTTTTAAATTAAAAAAATGTTTTTTCTAAAAAAATACATAAATGTTAATTACTGTGTTTTATGAGAAAAAGAAAATAAATAACTATTTATGGATTTTAATATTTATATATCTATAAAAATATATTTACTTTAAATTTTTTACATTCATATTATGTATTTTCTAGACATGATATAAGAACAAATTCACCTATAAGCATTAATGAAGAATTTTTCAAAAAAATGTAGATTACTACATTTTGTTGGAAACCCCATTTTAAAAATATATTTTTTCAATTTTATATATTATATTATCAAAAATAAAATTCATATTCATAAGAGGAGTATCAACATTTACTTTGGCTTAATTTATTTTATTTATTTTAGAACATTCATATTTTGAAGAATAGCTTAAAAATATTACATTTTAATTGAAGACACCATTTTCTCGAATTTATTTGTTATGATAAATTATATATTTGAATCTATTTAAAGTATAAATAGATAATTTTATATCATTTAATTAAAGTTAGGTCATTGTAATCAATTTTTCATTATAATTGGAAATAAAAACTTCGTGAACTTTTGATTGTTTTTACATTAAAAACTTGTTTTCTAGATCCATCTATGGGCTTAATTTTAAATTAATTTTAGAAACTTTTATGTTTTGAATTTTGAAAAAATGACATACACTATTGTAATCAGTATGATATTAATGATGAAACAGGATTAACATTATTTTTTAATATATTAATAATAAGTTTAGTAATTATTTTTATCATTACAATTAAGGGTAAATCAGGTTAATAAAGATAAAAATTTTATTATAAATATGGTAAAATTACCCTCACACTTGCATGAAATTAATTTTATGAGTGTTTTTTATGCTAATATATTAACTTGGTCGATTTTAGGGCCACTTGTATCCACATGGATAACATTAATTATTTTTTAATATTATATTCAAAGGGAAGACAAATATTTTTACACCCTTCTTTTTATCAAGTAATGTATTTTTATATGAGTTTATATAGGGGATACATATGAATATTTATATTATAAATAAATATAAATTTTTTACATACTTGATGATAATTTATTTTTATTTTTTAAAAAATAATTAATTAATTTAAATGCTGAAATAATGATGATGCAATAATTTCTTAATTAACGAAAATGAAATTATATTAAAAATACTACAAAATATAATTTCATATAATTAATGCCATAAATGAATTATATGGATGAATTTGACATGTTTGTGATGATTTAATTGAGTTATTTGGAATATATAATATTGTTATGATAAATGGAGAAAATTCATCTAATGAATAGTGTCCAAATTAACACTATTGATATTTTACTATTAAGGTTTGGGAATATCCCTATAATTAAAAATGAGAAAAGATAGTACAAAAAGGGAAAGGATGGGGTAATACAAACATCATTCCCTCGTGGAATGAGATCTCAAAATAGATTGTGTACCATATTCAATCTGATATGAATTATCATAATCACCATACCAGTCAAAATCACAATCTACAGGGCCATGCGACTTGTTGACCAAAGGTGGATTCAGATAGGAATAATATTTTTAGCGTTTGGATTTCCTAGGAGGAACTGATTGAAAACCTTCATCATACACAACCAAAATTTTCCATTTGGACACAACCTGACTGTAGAATGATTTTTTCAGGGAATCATTTTTGATATCATCCCACCTTCCATGGATA
Organism: Viscum album; assembly: GCA_963277665.1. NCBI lineage: Eukaryota > Viridiplantae > Streptophyta > Magnoliopsida > Santalales > Viscaceae > Viscum > Viscum album. The sequence continues at coordinate 854,710,134 of OY728155.1, read as the reverse complement.
CCCTGGGATTATCATACTTTATTGAATTCCTTATGAATCCTTGAAATATTTCCATCATCAATTGTATTTTGTTCCCCCTCTGTTGTAGGAACATATTCTTATAGACAAGTCAACAGATATTTTAAAATAAATAATTGGTTATTATATGATATAAAATTCATAAAAACAAAAAATTCTAATAACCTGATTTGGATAAGTATTAATATTTAATTAATGCCTCATTAATTTTTTTTCATTTTATAGTAATAATATTTACCAACTCTGATTAAATTACATGGTATCATGGTAAAAATTACAAGTGTAAATTATGGATTAAAACAAAAAATATAAGGTTTAAAAATAATCAAAACTTGTATACTTTTTATTAGATGAATTTATTTTGTTCATTAAAAATCCAATAATGTAAATAAATTATTTTGGGAAAATATATAATATTAGATGAATTTATTATAATTTAATATTTTCATGGTTTCCAAGATTTCCCCTCCCCTCTCCTATAATAGAGAACCCATTATTTTCAATTCATAACACCTCAAACCCTATTTTATTTGGCCATAATCCACCCATATATAATCCTATAATCCCTACACACATTCTAGTGGTCTTAGTTTAGTAATAAACCTCTCCATATTTATTTTAAGATGTTAATTAAAAGAGATCATCTGTAGAGAAGGAAGATAATGAATAAAATTGATGAATTAAACTAAAGGAAACAGACTTTATCTCAGTATTATTTCATTAAAGAATAATTTAATGTTAGAAACCCACCTTATTTTATAAGGTGGATATACCTCCCCTTGGACTAATCCAATAATTAATTTATTTACTATCATTTTATTTAATTTTTTGATAAATATTAATCTTTCATTGGGTTTATGATTTAAACGTTTAAAGTGGTATGGTATGCAATGAATGTTTATAGAATTAATGTTTTTTAATGTTCAATATTCAAGTTATTATTTTAAATATTTATGTATATGTATATAAAAAGACTTAAAATGAAATTTTATGCTTGTTTTTAAGTTCATTAAAATGTTTTGAAAATGAATCCATTTAAGGTTTTATGTAATGAAATATTTAACTAAGACCTTGTTTTCAGTGTTTTAAGAATTTATTACTCTAAATTTTTATCATTTATGTCAATGTTTTAAAAATGGATTTATGGATTTATTTAAATTGATATAAATATTTTATAATTATAATTTTTTAATTTCTCTAATAATTTTCAGTGTGGCATTGTTCACTTCAATTATAAATTTAATTTAATAAATTTTTTGAATTGGATTTATTACTTCAATAACGTGAAATGTTTTCATATAAGTGAAAAATAAATTTTATGAGTGAAATGTTGAAATTTTCAATATTTTAAATGTTATGATTATATAATGGTACTTTTACAATTTATGGGTGATCCTGATACAACTTAGATGATGAGTTGAGCTCCATTATAGCACAATGTTGAGCCCGATATATCCTATATGAAGGGTTGAGACCCATTATATCTCATGAAAGATGAGTGAGACATATATTTCTTAAAGGGAGGTTGTGACCCATTATAGATATCCAATTCATTAGTTACTCTGGAATTGTATTTCTACAGTATGATTATTACATTTTTAGGAATGAATTTAAGCATCACATGGTAATGATGTCCTAAGGAACCTATATTATTTTTCTATTCTTCCTAATTATTTTTTTAAGTAAAAGTGGTTAATGGGTTTTAATGTTTTCACTAGACTAATGATTTTCTTTCATTTATTGGTCTTTTTATCCTCATCCATAGTTTCCAAATGTTTTTATAAGTCATAATATTGGAATGTAAAAAGAATATTTCATAATGAAATATTTGAATATGTGTCTCAAAAATAAGTGATTTTTAACCTGTTTCCCTGGGTTAAAAATGGATACTGAGCTGAGGTATCCACATGTAATGTATGAGTTTACTTTGTAAGTGTTTTCCCTGATTCGATCAAACTCTAAAGTAAAAATATCCTTTAATTTTTATTCTGGATCAAGCCAACTTAAATATGTTATGATTAAGTTCAGGACCTTATAGTTTGTATCAAAGGAAGGTTTAGAAAAATAAATAGAATTAGATGTTTTCTTTGGAGTTAGGGATATCGTCATGAGTTTATATGCTTCTAGATGATCATAAGGTTAGTTTCATTGAAACGATATTGGTGAATTATGTTATGACATTCTATGGTGACTGAAAGTATTTTTAGATATATTTATTTTTGTTAATTGTGGTACATTACATTTTAGGATGAAAAATGAAAGGTATGTGATGAACTTTTGGGTTTGTTGATGGTTCTTTCCATCACAGAGTCCAAAAAATGGAAAAGTGGACTACCTTAAGCACAATGAGGGTCACCCTTTGAAGAATATCAAAAATTGACAATGGCATGGACTAGGAACCCATTTGGAGGTAGTCATGCATGTTTCCTACGCACTGCTCAAGCCACTTGAATGCCACCTAAGGATTGCGCAAGTCACTTTTGTGCCCCTATTCCTTTTTCACCCAAGGTGCCCAGTGGCCTATAAATAGCCACTGTTGGCCCCCCATTTTCAGGATCAATTTTCCAAAACTCCAATTCAAGCTCTGGTCACCCAAGTCTTTGTCTGACGTCTTCCGAACACTTATAAGGTAATTGTTTACCTAGAATGGAAGCCCTAAAGAGGAATAATAAGGCCAAACTATTATAACTCTCCAATACTTGAACGCCTAAGTGTTCACCCCTTAAGGGAAATAAATAAACTTTCATGCCACCTTTCCCTCTCAAGGGAACTTGCGTGCTACCCTTCTCGAAGCCTCTAGGGATGATACTAAGGGCTTGAGTTAAAAGTTTCCGAAGTATTACCCTATGGATTCTTCATCACTCAAGGTGACTCATGTCGCGCAAGTATACTTGCATGACCAGGACTTGTGCTCCAGAACGATAATTTTGTGCCTCTTTCCTAGTAACCTCCTTTCCTGAAATCCACCTATCCTCATCAAAAAATAGCCTTCAAAACCCTCTTCAAATCCATTTATGTCATGGTTCCTTTGTTGTCTTCCATATCTGAAAAGAATTTTGTGAGAACCTCTCCCAAACCATAGTTACTTATATGATTTATGTCACCATTATTAAGGGTTTCCTATATAACCTCATCCTTTTAGATGAGAAGATATTTTGATTTCGGCCTCATTCTCAAGAGTAAGTCCCAAGATAAAAGTCCCCTTAACCTAGGCCACATTCTCATGATTAATCCCCAGTCATAGTTTCCATAAACATTGGGACACCTTCTCAGGAGTAAGCCTCAAGTTACAAGTCCCCTTAACCCGGGCCTCCTTATCACGAGTAATCCCCAGTCATAGTTTCCTTAAACTTTGGGCCTCCTTCTCAAGAGTAATACCCATGTTACAAGTCCCATTAACATGGGCCTCCTTCTCAGGAGTAAGCCCCAGTCATAGTTTCCTTAAAAATTGGTCATCCTCCTCAGGATTAATCCCCAATCATAATTTCTTTTTATTTGGGTCTCCTTCTCAGGAATAAACCCCAATCATAAGTCCCTTTTAATTTAGGCCTCCTTCTCAGGAGTAACCCCAATCTAAAAATCCAAATCTCCATAAAGTACAAATACCTTTATGGACCCTGCTCATGGGCTTCTTTCCTGAAGTAAGTCCTGGTCTTCGTTTTCCAGGGAAGTCATACATACGTAACCCCCCACATCATTTCACATGACTGCATCTTTCATGGAACCATCATCATGTTTACTTACACCTCTTGTTTCTCACACAGAGCATGACTCATGTGAGCTTCGAGTGTGGAAATAATCACGAAATCTCTTTTTAGGCCATTAACCAAGCATAAACCCAATATTTATTTTCCCAAAATACATGTAATTTGATCTATATTTTAAAATTAGATTACGTTGGAATAATTTATAAGGGTCAAGCGCATCTTTCATTAATTATTTTCTATCCCACATGACATTAAACTATATCCTTATTATCGAACTACGTGGGTTCTAATTCCTTTTTAACATAGAAATGTAGGTAGCCCATTTGTGGGTATGATCTCAACTCTGAAATAATCCCTATCTTTCTGAATTACAATAAACATCAAGTGCCCCACTGAGTGGATTTAAAACCAGTATGGTTATCATAAGGACCAAGAGATTTCTATACAATATATTGAATGATACCATTGACTAAGAATCTCTAATACATACGGATGATTCTCCATCGATGAAGAACCTAAAATACATATAAAAGATTCTCTAAATCCCACATATATCAATCTTCGATTGCCAAACCTAAAGGAAAAATCATTTTCATACTTGGTGAATTAATAAGGATTCATGAACATAACATAAATCAATAAGAGAGTCCTGAAGTAGGCAATAATGTCCCCCAAAAAGGTGTGATGAGCCTAACCTCCCATCCTCTGGAACTATGTAAATTCTTAAGCCTCATCGATCCACAACTAATGAGCACCTACTTTTGGAAAGTAGGTCCAAATGGATATAGAATCATTGGGTGTTTCTAGTTCTACGAATAAACCTGTTAGAAACCGATTAGAAAGTCTGAACCTTAAACAAACAAGGTCATCTCCATTTACAGAAGAAACAAAAAATGGTGAACCTGATGTGAATACGTAACCAAGTTAAATGACGTTTTACTTATTTTTTAGGCCTCTATTAAACTCAATATGAGGGCCAAAAAAGAAATCAAACACATGTGTGTTCATCCAAAAGATGTAGTCTGGACAAACCTATCTTGATTATATCTGCTATATTTAGCATGCACTCTTTTCCAAGATCTCTCTGCAAAATAGAATGGCTTATTTAAAATTCAGACCTGTGAATTCTGATACTCTTGTTGGATCCTCTTCTGCTCTGAGGATGGAATCACCAACTCAGCATCTTCAATGCTGGGCCTCGAATGCATTGGTGAGGGAATGCAATCAATACGGTACCTTTCCGACCCTGGAGGCCACTCGACAAGCCCTCCAAGTTAACAACTCACCCTGGTTGTCCGGACAATGACGACCAATGGTTAAGAAGCAGGTGGTTCCAACCACCATCTCCAACCATTTCGGGTCATTCTCCCCGAAACACAACAACCACTACCTCCCATATTATAGGGAGGTGAATGAAGAGGTCACTCAAGGCCTTAGTTCAAGAAGACAGGAGCCTTTCCTGAGGACTCCCACCAACAATCGCCGCCAGAATCGTGCGGTACTGTACCCTAAGCATGATGAGGGTGTCACCTCTAAGTGTTCGGCTCAGGTTCCTCATACCCGAGTACGCGAGATGAATCGATGAAGGTGAAATTCAGCTAATAGGGAGAAGGTTCTTATTTATTCCCCCTCTGGAGAAGTCCATCAATTTAACTTGATAGAAAACAACGAGAGGGCATATACACCCATCCATCCTGATTTCACTGCCCAGCAGACTTGTCTAGTAGTAACACACCAATATCTCTAGGAAATTCTAGTGGAGTATTATAAGCAGCCACATACACCTATTTATAAACCATCAGCTAGTCAGTAGGCTCGTCTGACTGCAACCAAAAAATCTCGCTAATAAAATGTGGTGACCACATGTAAACATGCACATACACCTGCTTACACTCATAAATTATGTCAGCAATCTCATCTTCTATTATTGAAGAAAAATCATCAATCATATTTCATGGAGAACAATCAGCAGGCACATACACCTATGATTCATCAAGCTAACCAATAGTCTCAGTTGGTAGCACTCAGAGATATCAACTGGAAAGATCCAATGTCAAACAAGAGGGAGACACAAATTTCTACCCCCACACATGAGTACTGTCAGAATTCACTGATAGGAAAAGGAGGACAGGAGTAGGAACACACACCTACTCCAAACACAAAATAGACGTATATTCCCATTCCAGCAGCTGAAGTCACCAAGCACATTTTGAGAATAGTGAAAGAGTAGAAGCAAATCCCAGCCCATATTCTGGATACTTGTCAGAATATTATAAAAACTTTATCAGCTTCACAGGGAAAGAAACATAAATCTATCTTTATCAGTGGAGTGGCTCGTCAACATGCCACTCAGGAGTATATACACACCTCTGTTCTAGTCTACAAGGGTCATGGGGAATACTCTTCCATGACATACTGACAATAATGTTGGACACATACACCCAATTTAAATAGAGATAATCAGCCTAAACTGACCATTTCTTCTGAGAAAACACATACAACTGCCCATAATAACCACTTTTGTTAACAAGTGGTTTCCAATGTGAGTAAGAAGTCGTCCAAGAAAAAGACCCATCCACCATAGTTGAAAAATCAAAATCCAATCTGTAATAAGGCCTTGCACAATTCTGGAGTTCTTGAAGCCCTTAGACAATTGTCTGTTTCAAATCATGATTCCACTCTCTCATTTCCAGATTCCAGAAGTAACAACAATAATTCTAAAGTTTTTCATCAAAAAATTCCACATGAAGGATTTCTTTATGATAATTTGGTCAATCTTGAAGTATTATCTTCATATGAGAGACACGATAACCCTCTGCATGTCCATAAGACCAAGGATCAAGAGGTTACATATTTTACTGTAACCCACCATGGTGGCCCTCCCCATGATGAGGAATTTAGTTGCGAATGTCCTCTCTGCAGTATTAATTACCATTTCCTGGAAAATTCTTCAATGAACTATGCAGTAATGAGAAAGTCCTCTTATCATGAGGCACTTGCAAATGCGAAGCCAATCATGTCTGATTCCATACCGCTAGCAGGTGAAATACTTTCTCAATTAGAAGATATCCCGAGGTGTAGGTCATTCTCCGAACCACCCCTGGGTCAGTCATCTTCCAATTTGACAAATGAATTCTCTACCAATCTTGGTGAATCTGATAAAGCATCAAAGAAGCTACATATTTGGTCCAATCTGGTAGAATAATCTTCATCTAATGACAAATAGGAAGTGCTGAATATGAGAAAACAACTGGAGAACGGTGAAATACCAGTCATGTTTTGGCCTTTGGATGACTCTCGGTATGATATTCTAGAAACGTTGACAAAATATTGTATTCATGATATTCACCTCAACATATGGAAAACTCTTTGTCACTTAAAAGAGAAAATATTATCCTATGATGAATATAAAAATCATGTCAAGATAATAGAAGGGTTGCAACACTAAATTGACTTAGCATCTCTCTCAGTTTCCCGACATCCAAAGGTTGAAATGCAGCAGAGAGACCTTCATCGTTCACGCCTTGGCACATTAAAAAGGTTGTGCCCGTTAATTACCAATGCCCCATCTGGTATTCATATTAGGGGATGGGGTTTTCATGGATCATTTCATTTAACTGTGATCTATATTCAAAAAATCCAACCAAAAGTGGACTCATGAAATGTTATTTCCCATGGTTGGCCACATCTAACTGTTTTTGTGCGTAATCAAAAGCTTGCACAATAACATGCCTCAACTAGTTCATCCCAAATTTAGGCATATAAAGAACAAGTTGTCGAATTACTCTTGCATCAAGCAAATAAGAATATTGAACAGGCTTCTCATTTAGAGCATACACATCATCATGTTACAGAATTGTCATAAATAATCCAACAGTTATCTGAGCTAGGTGATTTGAGTGGATATCGGATGATGCATCCAGATAATTTCCGGAATAATGTCTGCAAAATCCGGAGATATTTTAAGAATGTTTTAGATGTAGCATCTCGTGAGAAACCTCATCTTTCTAGACTGGGGGCTCTTTTAATCCAACCCTCGAGATCAACAGATAAGATTTGTTGATTTGAGCAGGAAAACAAGAAAAGCCCCAGTCCACCAGACTAGGGACTTTTTCAAATTCTCAATATCTTCCTCAGCGAAAGTCAGTCTTGTCTCAATTAGGGAAGAATCCACAAGAGGAACGCAGGGCCGAATTACCAAGAGACTCCCTCCAAATTACGATTCATCAAGAAGTTCCTCAGGGATCAACCAAAAAACACAATGTCTCATAAAATACATGGAAGAATACAGTATCGCAGAAGCGCTGACAGAAGGGATGCAATGCGTTATGCATCGATAAATGTCATCAATGCCATTTTCACTCATCCCCCATAACATGAGGCTCACTCAGAGGGATCTGATCAAGAATTTCTTGTTCAAGAGGCTGTACACATGGAAATAAATGAAGGAGTTTTGTGTACCAGAAGACAAAGTGTTTCCCAGGGGCAATACATTCCTTTGGGTAATGCCCTTCCATCCTCCAGAAATGCACATTCCAAGGAAAAGGGTAAAATTCAGGTTACATTCCACCCTACCTCTGAATAAGGCCAATCAGTCTCATTAGAGGAAAGGTTCACACTGTAAGAAGAATAAATGAAGGAATTAAGGAGGTTAAATGAAGAACTACTTCAAGGTAGTCTTCCTCCTAAGCATGCTGGAGTTAATCAATCAAGGTAATTTGTTGCCGTTATTCGGATGGATCAATAATATCCTCCATTACATGTACACCCTCACAGGTCCAATCTTATGGGTTATACATGACAGAAACTTATAATACTACCATCAATGGTAGTACCAGTCGCCACACCCATCCAAACATCAGTTATCACACCTGCTCAGGACCAAGCTCAAACAGATGTTTCTCAAAAATTAATGACTACCATGGAGTCATTAACAGCTCTTTTGGAAGATATGGTAGGAAAACCTTCACATGTTCAACTAGAAAAATAGAGATTACCCAGAATGGGTGGATGCAATATCTCCCCCATCAAATTTTGTGAATACCACATTCCCTATTTTTAATGGTTCGGGAGATCCAGAAGAAAAACATAACAAATTTCATTTCTCGTTGTGATTCAATAATGGGAACTCCTAAACAAGAAGAAGAAGTTAATCTGAGGTGTTTTGTGAATTCATTACAAGGACCTGCTTTTTTCTATTATTCAAGTTTTCAATCTCGGATAATTACTGGGTGAGAAGATCTTTATCAAAGATTTCTTCTTTAATTTAGCTCAACATTTCCAAAGACGAAAGTTTTTTATCTTACCAATTGAAGTAAAAGTAAAAATAAAAGAGTTTAAGATTTCATTTATCACTGGAAGGGCTTAACATATTCCTTACATTTAGCACTCCCTCAAGATGAATTGTTGCCAATATGTGTGGAAAATATGCATGGTGAATTACAAACACCGTTGATCCCTATGAAATACACAGGAGGGTTTTGAGACCTTAATTCAATCACTCAGCAGATTGAAGACTCTATTATAAAGATTAAGGCTAAAACTCATGTAATTCCATCAGTTCCAGGAAATAAAATAGGGAAAGCAGAGACTTCCACTGTTACACTTAAACAAGAACATGTACCTGCTTCCACATAAAAACTGTTATCATATCTAAGGGATCCACCTTTTGAGCATCAACAAAAATGGCCGCCCCATCAAGATGATCATTGTTATCAAAGACAGAAATAGTTTGAAGATTTAAAGAACATATTTTATTCTTTCTAGAATGAAAAATTTCATGGCTACTTCATCTCGGCTCTGGAAAACAATTTGGTTTAGTTGCCAAGGCCTAAAAGTCCGAACAAGGAAAGAGATGAAGACCTCCCCAACTATTTCCTATTTTATCAGATGTTGGGGAATCCCATTCAAGATTGTTTTGTATTTAAAGACCTCCTGCAAAATATTGTGTACTCTAGACAAGTAAAATTGAACGGTTCTTCATCCTAGGTAGCATGTGTTACTATTACTAATCCAGATGAAGAAGGTGGGTGACATGAAGTCAAAAGTAAAAATGTGCAGAAATATGTTGATTAGATGGTCAGAAATATGATCAACTGAACTCATGCCATTTTATGAACACAATTGAATCAACTAATTGTGTCTTCTGCTATGAATTCCACAACAAAACCCCCTTCATCAGAAGGAAAATCCTCAATGAATCATCATAATTTGAAGAAAGAAGAGCAGTCAGAAGAAGACAAGATCGCGTAAAAACCTAAGTTGTCTTTGACTCTGGAAGATTTTATGCCGTTTGTTTCAAAATCATGGGCACCGCCCCACCAAACAACACATCCCGAACTGGTTAATCAGGGAAAATATTCATCAGTTGAAGAAGTGATCTTTGGTTCTGTTAACATGATTCATTTAACAGATCCTTATGCCAAAGACAGTTTCGATTATGATGATCCTATGTTCCCTGTATCTAACAAAGTAATTAGAGGAAGAGACATAGGTCTAGGATATAGGGGAAGATGTGGATAGTCCGAAATCCACTATTTGAATCCTACCCTTTCTAGAACTGTATATGTGGCAGAAACCCGTGCTAAAGCCCATCAACAGGCTCAATAGGAACAAGAAAGTAATTCCACACATGGTAGATTCAGTCCGGATATAGTTATTTTGGAAGACCAGTTAGAGGTCACATCTTCTTCCTCTCAGAATATAGATAGACCTAGTCAGTCTAATCTACCAAAGTCCGGAGTATTTCCAACACCTACCCCAATACAGGATGCATCTACTGCCAAAGCATCAACTTCCAAGGTACCTACAAAACCACATTTTTATGATGGGAAATGCAGACCTTTGGACCAAATGTATGGTGTCTTGAATTATTTGGCCCATGTACCATCCAAGTTATCAATTCTGGATGCCTTGAATCTATCAAAAGATCTTTGGGAGGAACTTATTGAGGCTTTTTCAAGTCCTCAAGAATTCGAAACTGAAATTGATGTGGCTGAGGTATATTATATAGAGAATGATCCTGTATAATCCCATGCAGTGATATATTTTATATATGAATGTGAATATGATGATGTACATGTAAATATCAAACCTTTGTATCTATCTGGAAACATCAATGATATAGACATCTGACGAGCTTTCATTGATAATGGATTGGGATACAATCTCATTACTATTCATACACTCCGTCGATTTGGCCTCACCAAATCTGATTTATCTCCTTCTAATTTGATGTTGAAAGGATATGATAAGAAGGAAGAAGAACATCTATGTGAAATGACATATAGAATTCAGTTTGGAGACATTGTTTCTAATTTAGATTTCATGGTTGTTCGTCAGGTTACAGCCTTCAACATTTTTCTTGGAATACCTTGGCTATATCAACATGCAGTCATACCTTCATTATGCCATCAATGTCTCAAATATTGTTTCAATGGTCAAATTGGGACATCATATGGTGACAAAGCCCCATTAAAAACGTGTGGTTCTCAATACATTGAGGCAGAATTTTATCACATGGAGGGAAAGAAGAAATCCATGACAAAGAAGGTCACTAAAATTAATGATCCAAGTGGTTCGAAAAAGATTCCAGTAAACCCATTCATACATGTGAGTACAGATTATGTGTTGCCTATCAGTCAAATAGACAGGATAGACCTAAATCCAAACACTCTTATGGAGACATCCATAATGTCAGTTGTGGTAATCGATCCCGACAGCATGGGAGAAATTATTGATTCACTAAGAAATGATAAAAACATAGATGGATATGTCTTTATTTCATCCGTTTAATTCCAGAAATTATATACTTCATCATTCAGGTCAGAAGATGTTATATCAATATCAGAGGAAAACAATGATGTCAATTCCCAAACCATCATCTCCTCTTTATCACCCCAGGAAGACCCTTCATCATCAATAGGGTCAGAAAATGGAAGCCTCTTTTTCAAGATGTTCATGTTTTAACTTCTCTCCTAATCATGGAAATTCAGTTTCGTCATCTACTATGCAAGTAGAAACAGAAGAAGTAACACATATTAAAGAAAAAGAAGATCTAAGGGATGCTCCTCCAGCATTTGAAGCGGGTATCTCTACCACTATGGATGAACTCAGAGAAATAAATCTGGGTACAAAAGAAGACCCACACCACACTTTAATTATTGTGGCATGACTCTTGAAGAGAAAGAAATGTATACTTCGTTTCTAAAGCAAAAATCAAGATGTATTTGCTTGGAATTATACATAAATTTCCAGTCTTGATCCCGATGTTTCCACTCATCATTTGGGTTTGCCAAAAGATTGTCAAGGATTCAAGAAAGAAGCAATAAGAACAAATCCAACTTATGCCTCCAAAATTGAAGCTGAAGTGGATAAGCTTATCAAGGATAACTTCATCAGAGAAGTTCATTATCCCAAATGGCTGGCTAATATTGTCCCTGTGAAAAAGAGGAATGGACAAATTAGTGTTTTCCTTGACTTTAGATATCTTAATCGACATTGTCCCAAGAATGATTTTCCAGTTCTGATCACATAAATCTTAATTGATGCAATAGCTAGCTACAATGTACTTTCCTTCATGGATGGATATTCTAGGTACAATCAAATACGAATGGCCCCAAAGGATGAGTATTCTACAGCCTTCAGATCTCCTCAAGGTGTGTTTTTCTATCGGGTAATGCCCTTTGGCTTGAGGAATGCAGGTGAAATATATCAACGTGCCATGCACCATATCTTCAAACCCTTTTTAAGGAAAATTTTTGAATCTTATGTGGATGATTTGGGGGTTAAATCCAAAAAACGTTTTTACCACTTGGCCGATCTGGAAATCATATTTAACAAACATCGACAACACAATTTGAAGATGAACCCCTTGAAATGTGATTACGGGGAAACCTCAGGAAAATTTCTCAGCTTTGTTGTATTCCATCGTGGTATCGAAGTTGATCAGGAGAAAAAAAATCAATCCTTGTTATGTTAACTCCAAGAAATATGAAGTAATTAAGATGAATTCATGGACACTTGGCCTATATTCAGCGTTTCATTCCCAATTTGGCAGGCAAGTGTTTTCCCTTCACCAGATTAATAAAAGAGGGAGTCACCTACTAGTGGACTAATGAATTTCAAGAATAATTTGATATTCTCAAGATATATCTCTTGATTCCACAGGTATTGATGCCACCCATTGAAGGAATACAACTTATTCTCTATGTTATATATTTAGAGCAATCATTGGGTGTCTTCCTTACCCAAAAGAATGATGCTGGGAATGAAAACAACCTTTAATATCTCAGTCAGACTATTCTTGAGGTAGAAACTCTATATTCAAGTTATGAAAAGTGCTTCCTAGAAATACTCTTTTCAATTCAGAAATTGAGACACAACCTGCAACATCATGAGGTCCAATTGGTATCTCACAATAACCCGCTCAAATTTATCCTTAGTCGTCTAATGCTTACAGGACGTCTGGAAAGGTGGGAAGTTATTTTGTAGCAGTTTGATATCTAGTAAGTGTCTCAAAAGTCAATAAAAGGCCATGCTCTAGCCGATTTCCTTGCTAAACACCCATCTGTAGAAGATATATCTTTAAATATTGAACTTCCTAATGAGAATTTATTCCCTATTCATGATAATCCTCATACATGAAAAATGTACAATGATGGTGCCTCCAGAAGTCCAACAGGGAAGAAAATGGAAGATCTTAAATTCAACAAAGTTGGGTTAGGAATCGTGCTTATTTCCCTAGAGAATGCAGTGATACCCTATTCCTTCTTATTGTTGGAAGGCGGTACAAAAAATGAAGCAGAATATCAAGCTCTCAATGCAGGCTTGGAATTGGCGCTTCAGGCACAGGTGAATCACTTGAAGGTAAAAGGTTATTCCGATCTGGTAATCAAACAAGTCAATGGGTATTATTCCATAAAAAAGAAGAGCTAATCCCATTGTGTGATTATGTTAGAGAGTTAATGGAGGAATTTCTCTCACAACAGACATTTTCTTTTGTCTCGTGGTCACAAAATGCCAAAGCTGATGCACTGGCTAATGTGGCCACAGCCCTGGAAGATCCAAACTAAGATGAAAGAATCATCATTTTTGCCCACCGTTATGTATTTTCACCTTTGGTTCAAATCATAACAGAGGAAATCAATGAAATTAGTCCCATTTATGAACCATATGGTCATACTATATGATGGATAACACCTATCCGGGAATAAATTCAAAATAGAACACTCCCACCTCATAGAGTTGGGAAATAACAAGTCTGGTGACATGTTGTCAATTTTACTCTTTATGATATCCTAGATCAGAAAAACAATTCTCTACAAGCAAGGTTTTGAGGGAATTATCTTCAGATGTATTGATGGTGAAGAGACAATGGTTGTCATGAGTGTAGTTCATGCTGGATTTTGTGGTGCCCACAAGTCTGGACATAGTATTTCTGGCCAAATTCGAAGGCTTGGATACTTCTGGCCTTCAATGATGAAAGATTGTATTGATTTCACTAAGTGCCATTCTTTACATGTTTGTTCCAACATCGTTCATCAACCCCCAGTGTTGATTCATAAAGCTAAATACTCATGGCCATTTTCCACATGGGGAATGGATGTAGTAGGAGTCTATCCTCTAGCTACAGCAAAGTAGTTTAAGTATATTCTTACTACTACTGAATTTTTTTCCAAATGGGCATAAGAAATACCTCTCAAAGAAGTTGGTACTAAAAGCATTGTTAGCTTTGTCAAGTCTAACATAATTACTAGATTTGGTGTCCCTCATACCATATTGATGGACAATGGCACCAACTTCTTTTCATCGGATTTGAGAAAGTCATATCAAGAATACAACATAAAATTCAACCATTCATCTCGATATCATGCTGCGGCCAATTTCCAAATAGAGCCCTTCAATACGACTCTTTCAAACATACTAAAAAATATGGTGGATTAAGATAAGAAATCTTGTACTGATAAACTTATTCATACTTCCTGGGCTTATCGGACCACCACCCACATTGCTACGTGACTCCATATTCATTGGTAAATAAAACAGAAACAATATTTCCCATTTAGGTTCAATTAACTTCACTCAGAGTATCTATTCATGATGAGTCATCCATAGATGAACAATATCAGAAGTGATTTGATGGATGTGAACGATTAGATGAAAAAATAATGTGCCCCTACACCACTTGGAATTCTATCAAAATTGAATAGCACAAGATTTCAATAAAAAATTTCTTCTTCATTCATTCATTCAAGGAGAATTGGTATTGTTCTTCATAACTCCAATGATACTAGGAAAGAAACCTCCAAAGTTTGATCCAAAGTTGGAAGGAACTTATTTAATACATAAGGTGTACTCTAATAAATATTATTCTTTAATCTCAATGAATGGAGAACTCATCATGAATCTAACCAATGCCAGATTCCTGAAGAAGTATTTTGTGTAACAAAAATTCCATTGTCCTGCATGACATTAAATTGTAAACACTCCCTTATACGTCCTACATGATGTTAAACTGTACGTGTTCATCCTGCATGACGTTAAACTGTAAACAATCCCATATACATCTTACATGATGTTAAACTGTACATGTTCATCCTTCATGACGTTAAACTGTAAACATTCCCTTATACGTCCTACATGACATTAAACTGTTCATGTTTGTCATGCATGATGTTAAACTGTAAACAATCCCTTATATGTCCTACATGACGTTAAATTGTACATGTTCGTCTTGCATGACGTTAAACTATAAACAATACCTTATAAGTTATACATGAAGTTAAACTATACATGTTTGTCCTGCATGATGTTAAACTATAAACAGTCCTACATGACGTTAAACTGTACATGTTCGTCCTGCATGACATTAAACTGTAAATAGTCCCTTATACGTCGTATATGATGTTAAAATTTACAAGTTCGTCCTACATGACATTAAACTATAAATTGTCCCTTATATATCCTCCATGACGTTAAACTATAAATGTTCGTCATGCATGACGTTAAATTGTAAACAGTCCCTTATACGTGCTACATGACATTAAACTGTACATGTTCGTCTTGCATGACGTTAAACTATAAACAGTCCCTTATATGTCCAACATGACATTAAACTGTACATATTCGTACATCATGACGTTAAACTATAAACAGTATCTTATATGTCCTACATGAGGTTAAACTATACATGTTAGTCCTACATGACGTTTAAACTATGAAAAAGTCCCTTAATACGTTCTACATGATGTTAAACTATGCACATGTCCTGAAAGATGTTAAAATACCCAACAATACATCCTATCTACATGACTCTAAACTGTAAAACACCCTTTGTCCCACATGAAGTTAGACATTTCATCATTAGGATTTTTTCTACCTCTTGTTTCTCACACCGAGCATGACTCATGTGAGCTTAGAGTAAGCTTCAACCATAACACCCTCTCTAGGCCGCTAACCACATGTAAGTACCA
This sequence comes from Viscum album, assembly GCA_963277665.1. Taxonomy (NCBI): domain Eukaryota; kingdom Viridiplantae; phylum Streptophyta; class Magnoliopsida; order Santalales; family Viscaceae; genus Viscum; species Viscum album. The sequence continues at coordinate 854,693,936 of OY728155.1, read as the reverse complement.
ACACCATCTTTGGGTCATTGTCCTCAAGTAAAACTCGATCACCAATTCATTCTCAATCGAACTACACAAACATTTATCCTTGCCTTCTAGGTTTGGTATGTAGGCAACCACCCAAGGTTCAAGACCAAAACTAATATCTTCACTTCAGTTCACCTTTATCTCATACGATATTGATCCGTGAATCCCCCCCCCCCCCCCCCCGAAAACAATATCTTCACATTTTTTCACCATCATCCTACACAACGTTAAACTATGTACATCCCTTTTGTCCCTGCTACATGACAGTAAACTTTGTATCACCATCGTCCTTTCTATATGACGTTAAACTATACAATCCCCCATTGTCATCGTTGTAAAACATTAAACTGCATAGCAATACGTCCTAGCTACATGACGCTAAACTGTGAAGCATCGGTCTATGCATATGACCTTAAACTATTATCCCTTTTGTCATGTATGACAGTAAAATACAACAGTCTCTAACACACTCACTTGAGAGGGAATCATTATTGACATTGATCTCTAATCATGCCATATTCCAAGTAATACATGCATACATGACAATTCCCAAACCTTTAATCTTGGGTCCAACCCTCATTGCACTAAATTCCCCTTTCACCCTCCACATGCACGAACCAAATCTATACAGAGGATATTTCATGAACTATGTATGGATTGATTCCCATCCCTATGGGATACGTAAGAACATTCGAGCATCCCTCGAATCCAGCCCCAATTCTTTGGTCCTAACCCCAAACTCCACTTTCAGTCCCTTGGCTGAAAAGTCCCCTGAAAGAACATAAATGTGGTATGAAAACCCTGGTCTTTATTCACATCAGGTTTATAACAATCACACAATGTGTCTTCCTCATTATGGTACGAGCTCTACGACCCTAAACTAAGATATCCTACGCTCTCATCCCACATGATATTAAACTATATTTCAAGAACTATGTATGGATTTATTCTCCTCCTAATGAGATATGTAGTGAAGTCCATCATCTCAATTAAGGACCCAGCCACAACATGATTATGTTCAGCATTGGTCTATGCCTCTCCATAATGCATTAGACAATACACATTTTTGTGTGTCATACTCCTAACCTTCAATACTTCCTGATATCCATAACCCTTTTCTTGACTTCTGGTCACAAAATGTCTGATACCTAGGAAGTATTTTGTCTAACTATGTAGCATGAGCCCTTAGGTGGCCTTGTATAAGTAGTCTACATAATGGACCTCTCAACCAAAAAATTCTATTATTTAACTATGCATCCAATTCCCTTAGGTGGACCTGCATAATTCAACCCCCCCTAATGAGTTTTTAAAATAGTGGTAACTTCATTTTTCAGGGGAAAACCTCTTTTTTCCTTATTGGTCTTACCAACAATATGTAGGGATCCTCAAAATAATCCATCTTTAACATATTTGTCCCATACTCTTTTTCATGATCTGAAAGTATTCAAGTCTATGGTCTATATATCCCTTCTCTATGTTTGGTTAGACCTTCGTAAGAGTGACATTCACCCAATTATTTGAAAATCTTGATTGGTAATATCCTCTCTATATTCAAGTACCTCCCTCCATACAGTAGACTCTATACTTTGGGAAATTTGAATCTCCATAAACATTCACTGGATTTTAGCAATAGAAAAGTAAAATTTCTGAGAGTTCTTTTTCCTGACTATGCAGCACGTGCTGTTAGGTGGCCTTGCATAAGTAGTCTACATAACAGACCTGTCAGCCAAATGATGCTATTATTTGACTATAAAGACAATTCCCTTAAGTGGCCCTCTATAATTTAACCACCTAACGTGTTAGTCAAATAGTGGTAAATTCACTCTTAGGAAATACTTCTTCTAATTCCTTTTAGCCTTCTTTTTATATCATCCCATAGACTCAAAATTTCTTAGGACATAGTTTACATGTTTTCCCCCATACTAGAATGTGGTAATATGTTTTCAAACAATTTATCAAGGAATTGAGTCAATTTTAATCCATTCGGTCAAAGCTATTCGACCTTAAACATTAGCCTTTTTATGTCAGACATGCATGAATTTAAACTGCCAACAAGAGATAGGGTACTCATTAAATTAAGAACCTGTAAAATGAACTCTGAACAAAAGTCGAGTCCCAGCTCTCTAAACATACATTTTTTATGATTTAGGAAATATTGATCATCAAAAAATGCAATGTTTGTGGGGGTTTTTTGTATAATCCTAGCAAAAATCAAACTATGCTTTCTAGGACCATTGGCTTAGGTAAAAAAATTAAGTAGTTAGCAAGATAATGAAGGTATAAATGATTGAAGATGAATTGTATTTTTCATTGATGCACAGGATTAGAAGAACATATAAATATTGGAGTATCTTCTCTTTTTCAAGAATTACAAGAGGCTTTCAAGATAACTCTTATTTTGATTTACGGCATCCCGAGCTTCATCAGCAGCCACTTGATGTTCATTAACATGACCAACTATGCTCTTTTCAGCTTGATGGAGTGATTTCTTGGCATCTGCGATGGCTTTCATACAATCCGTTTGCACTCTTTCCAATTAATTGTTAAGCTGGTCATGTTTCCCAGTAATGGCATCCAGCTGTTGCAGAAGGTGCATCAGCTGGACAACTTTCTCCATGATCTTATGCTTCAGATCCTTCTGATTTGCAGCATTTTCAACCTTATCTCCAGACCCCGCTGCCTCGAATTCTCCGATATTGGTCAGCAGCCTCACTCTGATCAGATCTTGATGGCACTTTTTCTCCTGATCTCTCCTTAAGATGACTTGTTTCACTGTGATATGGATTTCTTGATATCCAAAACCGCCATGTCCCAGCATGATGAACAAGGATAACAATCTCATGATCTTCGAAGATAGGTCTTCAATAGGCACTTCAGATATGATCTTCCATATATTCGGTCATGCCTTGTGTTGTGAGAATTGGAGTGCCTTTTTCACCTCTAGGTCTGATTCAACATCGCTATCACATGGGTGAATATAGTCTGGAATTAATGCACTTAAGGAAGTGCCATGTTCTGCTCCTTCCCCCTGACCCTTGGTACTTCACTTTCTACTCCCGTTGGAGCTAAGGCTGAGGATTCACCTCCGGGTCTAGCCACTGAAGCTGACAGCCCTGCATAGTCAATTGAAAGCTTTGGTTAGTTTGAAAGGATATCAAAAGTTGATTAGCTATATTGTAAATTAATTACAGCCAAAAATATTATCATCTTTTACCCAATGGTAGATCAATAGTATTAGAAGGCACCTCCCCATCTTTCCTATCTTCAACAGGATTTTCAGGATAGGTTTCAGGAAGCTCTATCGGGTTAAGCTCCACTTGAGCTAGTGTCTCTACAATGATAGGGTTGTCTCTACCCCCTTCAGGCATCGGCAGATCAGTAGCTTGCTCAGATAGAACTGCACATTTTAACCAATCATGGTCAGAGATGTAATATTTTTGATAACAGGATGAAGGATAAAACTCATGTCCAAAATCTTTTAAATCACATGGAAATTTAACATGATCTAAAATTTCTTCAAAAGAAGAGCCAAGTTTCATCTTTCATGTAGTGATATCCTAGATTCCTGGTTAGTCTCAATAGTGGGAGAATTTGACATGTCTTCTTAGAGACCCTCCTCCTGTGACCTCTGACCCCGGATAGCTTCCTCAGAGAAAATTGCGGAGTCAATTGTAGTGGTCACCAAATGTTTTGTACAACTGTTGAACCTAAAGTATCATAGAATTGAAGTTAGTTGATGTTTTCATTGAATGTTCTATGAAGTATTGTTAATTTACCAGAAGCAGACTCTTATCTCCTTGTAGTAGGAACATGAGTAGTACTAGGAATAGTTGTTGGCTCTTATTCTCTTATCATTTCTTCAGGAGAAGCCATGTCAGGATGAATTTGTGACTGTTCACCATCACACTCCTTTGTACTCATAGGAGGGTCAGTATTCTCCCTCAAAGGGGAAATCTAAGAATCCCCTGCAATCACATGAAGTATGGGAAACCTTTTCATGAGTTAGGATTCATGACTATCTGAAGGACATACCACTACTGATGAATCATTTAGCTGTGGAATTCTTCCTAAGATGCCTATGATTCATTAACCTTTTGGGTTTTTTGACATTTTCACCTCCAAATAAAGGTATCAGAAAGTTTAAATCCCTGACTATCTCCTCTTCCATGACTTTCTGGCCTGGAGATACTTCGCCTGGCTCTCGAGAAGATTCAGGGACTCCAAGAGCAGTGCCGCTGGGGTTGTACTGCGGTGAAGGAACCTTAGTAGTTCCTTACATAACAAGATGCAGGATGAAGAAAGTAATTTCCTTGAGTAGTAAAGCTTTGACTGAAATCAAGTTTCAAAGCATATAAGGAATGAAATTTATATCTTCAGGAGCCATGTAATTGTGCCACTCCTCGTCTACTGAAGCACAAATCCCCTTAGTGGTTCCATGATCCATCATTTAATTTACCCACTTGGTGATAGGAATGGAATAATCAGTGGAATATATGAGAATTTACAACTCTCTGATGCAAGCCAGCACTTCATTGGGGTTATCCTCAAAGCGGATATGAGCAGAAGCCCGGAGATCCCACACTCTGGGGATATGTAGCCCTTCACATAAGTCTATCCAGGTAGTTTTAGCATCACAATATAAACTCCTCCAAGTCTGGACATCCTCTGGTCATAAATACTTAGAATGTGCACCAGAAGTCCGCGAGGAGGGTCCTACAATCTGGGACTTCAACTTCTTCCCAGCTCCTGCAATCACAGATGAATGATAAGAAAATGAAACATGTTACTCTATAAAATAATGGAGACTAAATTTCCTAAATGATATAACTAACCATAAGTTTATGGAGTAGGTCTCTTGATTCTGGAAGGAGGATTATATCTGGCACGAGGCCGTTTTGATGCATGTCATGCCTCATCATCCCCATCCTCGGAATCCGGTGAATCATCCCCGGGAGAAGAACCCAGTGAATCAACTCTGAGTGTGGAAGAGTCACCTTCCAGATTAAAGGTTTCTTTCCTAAAACTTCTTTTTTTAATCCCCACCTGAGAGACAGGATGATTCAATACACCTGCTGGGTATGATGCTACCCAGTTCTCGGCATACATTGTAGTCAACAGACTCGCCGTTACAGCAACTGGTAGATCAAACACTGCCCTGGTCTTCTCCATAGCTGTCAGCAACCATAGTTGTTGGGAAACCATTGGATGCTGCTCTGAGATGACATGCACAGGAGGGGATACAACAATCTACTGCAGACACTTGAATTGTTGTGCAAATCTATATGGAGCATAGGCCTCGCATATAATCTCTCCGTCAATTTTGGTGGCCAATACACCATCTCTGGAAGCCAGCATATATGACCTCAATTCCAAGATATTTTTTCCATCGTCAACAAACCAACCTGTTGGCAGGTTTCCATAGGGAAAGAAATGAAATTCCTTGAACATGCTCAGCCTCACCTTCAGATCATAAGAATTGAGGGACAATAGAGAAATTCCATAAAATTCCTGCACTGATGGCCTAAAATAACTTCCAGGACTATATACTCTGATCTGTACAACATATGTCTTGAAGTGAGTGGTGATCCATCCCCACAAAACTTGTAATGGTCCCACTATTCTCAAACGAGACTTACCCATATAGACATGGAGTAATCTACTTTGAATCTTTGCCATAATCGGGGTGTCCAACCCAACCATTTTTCTCTCAGCTGACTTGGCTCCAACAATGAAGGTCCCTGGCCTGACACCTCTCTTTGAATCCATAACTGGAAGAAGATAAATGCTGAACCACAAGGATAAAAATCCCACCACATGGGTCTTCTCTAGTATTCTTTGATCCACTTCATACCCCCACTTTTCAAACTCTCTCGCTACCATATTTGGCAAGAGTGTTCCAAGACAACCCCTATTCTCTGCTCTGGGGAAGCTGGTAGGATGAGTACAAGGGGCCCCTTCTCCTTCCCCTTGATCAGAAACATGTCCATTCATTCCTCTAAATGGATATATTTTCTAGAGCGGGGTTTCTTGGTTTTTGTATTCTTAATCTTGTGGAAATTTTTCATTAACTCTCGAGCCAATGCTGGAGTCTTCTCCAAATCATTCCAGGTCACCTTGGGGGGGGATGAATTCATCATACATATCTCCAAATATTGGAGCCCCTAAAATATTGTAGACATCCCACAAGATGATGACTACTTATCCATGAGTTAGATGGAATGAATTGATTTCTGGGCTCCAACGGCTGATTAACTCTGGGGTGAAATTGTCAATCTTGTTGACATATGTCTATTCGTCCCAGATGACTTCATATATTGAATCTACCTTCAGATCCACAAAAACTTATACATAGGTTTGTCACACCCAATATGCCCACATCCAATTCTACTTCACACCTCTACCTGGATGGAAATCCCAACACTTCTTCCATCCCTTAGATTGGTCCATCTGAGAATTTCATAAAATAGAGGGATAGAAATGAGACTGCAGCTCAAGCATGTGAGGATTCAGATCTGGAGCACAAAGGCTATGATGCGTTATGTATGCCTTCTCCATTGTTCCATCATTGAAAAATGATCCTACAACTGAGACATTTGCCGAAGAGAAATTGGTGTAAGTCTGAAACTAGAAATGATGAATTTAATTCTTTTCCTCTAGAACGTTGACTCCTTACAGATGACCATGGCCATATAAAGGCAACTAGATGCTCTGTGGGAAATTTTCATGATATTTCTTCAAGTACTTAGCCAAATCCAGGATAGTTCTATCATAGATATCATAATAATCATGGGCAACGACGTTTATCATGTCATATATTATCTTGCTGTCCAACTCAACAGTTGATCCAATTATTTTGGGAGCCATTGAATCTGCACAAAGATCAAACAGTTAAATTTTATGTAAGTTTGTTTTTATGAAACTTTTGTGAAGAAATAAAATCGCTATGTCATTATGGAGCATAATATTTTCCGCACAAGTTTTGTCGTGCAATTATTTCCGCACAAGTATTGTCACTCAAATGATGGCACGCAAGTAAAAATCTTTACAGAAGAAGCATGGCACAAAAAAGAGTGACCGACCGAGGAAAGAAAAATACTTGTGTGAGGAGAGCTCAAAATCATTAAAGGCAGGATGGTTCGCATGAAGTGACACCCATATAAAGCTGATCCCGCAACCTTGCACGCTGGAACATTTTCACCACAACCTGCATGCCTAAAACCTTCGTGCTGCTGAAACCTATTTCATATTTTTGTCTTTAGATTCAAATCCTTTTTTCTTTTTTCGGATCCAAATCTAAGGGGGGGACTTTTGCTGATTCTACTTTCCTTCACAGATTCCAAAAAATGGAAAAGGGGAAAACCTTAAGCACAATGAGGGTCACCCTTTGTAGAATATCAAAAATTGACAAAGGCGTGGACCAGGAACCCATTTGGAGGGAGTCACGCATGTTTCCTGCATGCCACACATGTCACTTGCACGCCACCTATGGGTTGCACAAGTCACTTGAACACCCTATTCTTTTTTCTCCCAAGGTGCACAGAGGCCTATAAATAGACCCTGTGGGCCCCCCATTTCAAGGACAAATTTTCCATAACTCATATTCACGCTCTGGTCGCCCAATTCATTGTCTGACGTCTTATGAACACTTCTAAGGTAATTGTTTACCTATAATGGAATATCTAAAGGGGAAGAATAAGGCATAAGTGTTATAACTCATCAATAATTGCGTCCCTAAGTGTCCACCCCTCAAGGGAAATGAATACACTTGCACGCCACCTTGCCCTCTCAAGGGAACTTGGGCACCACCCTTCTGGAAGCCTCTATGGATGATACTAAGGGCTTGAGTTCAAAGTCTCCCAAGTATTACCCTATGGATTCTTCGTCACCCAAGGTGACTCATGTTGCACAAGTCTACATGCATGACCAGGACTTTCATGCCAGAACTATACTTGTGAGCCTCCTTCCTAGTTATCTACTTTCTTCAAATCCACCTGTACTCTTCAATAAATAGCCTTAAAAACCCTCTTCTATGCCATTTATGGCATGGTTCCTTTGTTGGATTCCTTATCTGAAAGGGATTCTGAGAGAACCTCTCCCAAAAACTTGTGACTTACAACCATTATGTCACCATGGTTAGGGTATTTCTATATAGCCTCATCCTTTGAGATGAGAAGATATTTTGATTTGGGCCACCTTCTCAGGAGTAAGAATCAAGTTACAAGTCCCTTTAACTCGGGCCTCCTTCTCAGGAGTAAGCCCCAATCATAGTTTCCTTAAACATTGGGCCTCCTTCTCAAGACTAAGCCCCATGTTATAGGTCCCCTTAACCTAGGACTCCTTTTCAAGAGCAATCCCTAGTCATAGTTTTCTTAAACATTGGGCCTCCTTCTCAAGAGTAAGCCCCAAGTTACAAGTCCCCTTAACCTGGGCCTCCTTATCGGGAGTAAGCCTCAGTCATAGTTTCATTAAAAATTGTTCATCCTCCTCAGGATTAAGCCCTAATCTTAATTTGTTTTGATTTTGATCTCCTTCTCAAAAATAAACCCCAATAATAAGTGCCTTTTAATTTAGGCTTCCCTCTTAGGAGTATGCCCCAAGTTAAAACTCCAAATCTCTATAAAGTACAAATATCTTTATGGACCCTGCTCATGGGATTCTTTCCTGAAATAAGTCCTATTCTTCATTTACATGGGAAGTCATACATATGTAAGCCCCACATCAATTCTCATGAATGCATCTTTCATGGAACCATCATCATGTTTACTGAAACCTCTTATTTCTCACACCGATCATGACTCACATGAGATTAGAGTGTAAAAGTAAACACGACATATCTTTTGGGCCATTAACTATGCATAAACCCCATATTTGTTTGCCCGAAATATGTGGACTTTGATCTCTACCTTAAAAGTAGACTACATAGGAAGCCTTTATAAGGTTCAAGCCCATATTTCATTAATTATTTTTCATCCCATATGATGTTAAAATATATCCTTCTTATCGAACTATGTGGGTTTTGATTTCTTTTTAACAAGGATTCATATATATCCCATCTAAGTGTATGATCCCAACTCTGAAATAATATTTGTCTTTCTGAATGACAATAAACTTCAAGTGCCCCAGTGAGTGTCATTAAAACCTGTATGGTTATCATAAGGACCAAGAGATTTCTATACAATGTATTGAAGGATAACATTGACTAAAAATATTTAATACAAAAGGATGATTCTCCATCGATGGAGAACCTCAAATACATATAAAAATATTTTTTAAATTCCATACATATCAATAATAAATTTAAAAATCTAAAGGAAGACTCATTTTCATGATGGGTGAATTAATAAGGATTCGTGAACATAACTTTAATCTATAAGGGAGTCCCGGAGTAGGAAATAATCCCCCCCAAAAAGTTGTGATGAACCTAACCTCCCATCCTCTCGAACAATGAAAATTATTAAGCCTTATCGGTCCACAACTAATGAGCACCTACTTTTGGAAAGTAGGTCCAAATGGATATAGAATCATTGGTTGTTTCCAGTTCTACGAATAAACCCGTTAGAAACCGATTGGAATGTTTGAACCTTAAAGAAACAATGTCATCCCCATTTCAAGAAAAAAAGGGTTAAAACATGTTATGGTTTTTTGAAGACATTATCATATATTGGAAATTTCATAAAAATTATGTGGTTTTGGAAAAATCACAACCTAGAGGGTGGGTACACCCCATTACATTCGACATGGCTACAGGAATTAAACCCAAAACTGATGGGCAACATGAGTGAATCTTATAACACAGGCTTATATAGAGTACCACTTTGTATGATCATTTCATTTCCATTAAAATTATTTATTAAATAAGAAACTTTTGAATTTGGGTACCTATTATTATTGATTAAATAACCATTGGATTGGAAAATGATTTGGTGATTAGGTGATGAATGTTATTTCAAAAGATGTTCTCTATTATTAGAATCCTATATAGTAATAGTAAATAGAATAATATGGTATATTATTTGAGAAATAATGTTTGGATTATATTTGGGAAGAATATATGTTTTAATTATGGAATTATGATGATTCATGTTATTTATTGAAATGGTTAGTATATCATGAATAATACTAGGGAAATTAACTTTTGGTATATGACATCAAGATTAATTTATGTTTTTTATATAATTATTAAAATTTATTTTAAGAGAAAATGGAATCACTAATTTTGTTTCTTGGGTTTTATTCTGAGTTAAAATTATTTCCAAGAATTTTAAGGAAATTATTTATCAAATGGTTTATGTTAAACATTAGGTATTACTATTGAATTTGAGAGATTGAGGTAATTATTCCTCATATAAGGATTATTATTTTTGGGAAATTATTTTTTATTTTCAGGAAAATTTTTGTTTTAGGTAATGTATAAATAATGTAGGAGTATATATTTAATATTTTGTGGATAATGTGATTCTATATATGTTTATTATAGTGTTTGAGGACTGAAAAATTCTTTTCGAATACTCATCGTTTAGAGACCATGATAAATTTTTGGGGGAATTTCATTAATGGGTGAAACATTAATTGTCATGTAAATATTTTATATTGTTTTCTTAATCTATATAGTAATATAATTATTCAATACTATTAAATGGTTCTTAATACAAAAAATCTATACCTTTTCTTTTATTACTATGAAATCAATGACCTTTTATCCCATCAGATATTTTGATTCTTATGACTATTACCTTTTTTCTGAAAATGATTTGTAACAAAATCTATAAGAACATGATGGTTAGTTTTTTATTCCATATCCATGATTTCTTACATGGAACCCAATTATACGTTATCTCAATTGATATTTATAACTTCTTTTTATTTAATGTTCAAGTATTATTAATTCTTATTCGATGTGGGATTTCAATGAATTCCATTCGGAAAGTCCAACCCCTATTTTATTATTATGAGTTTAAATTATGATGAAACAATTTATAAATTTAGGGAGAAAGTAACATCCATTGTTTTTAAAAGGAAACACTATGTTCGAGAACATACATTTTATGAAACATAGAGCTCTAACAAACACCTAAATATTATTATTTAAATTTTATTGTTATAACATAGTCATTAAATTGGAGAGGATGAACAATATTAAATTAATTATGAAAATTTGGTTTACAGATGAATATATAATTATTTAATTGAAAAAAATTAATTATAAATGAATGTATGAACCGGGTTTTTAAATAAAAGGAAATACTTTTCAAAAAAACTATTTTAATGTGAATAAGTGTGTTTTATGATAATAATTTAATAAATCACTATTAATGGATTATATTATTTAAATAATAATGGAATATATTTAATTGATTGTTTTAAATTATTCTTATAGATTTTATAGACATGATATATGAGCAAATTAATGTTTAAGCATAAAAAGAGTATTTTTCAAAAAAGATTGTTTTGCTGCATTTGATGGTGAATGCAATTTAAATCTAGTTTTTATCAAAAAAATTAAATTTTTCGAAAAACAATAATATTAATATTTATAATAGAAGTATAAAATTGTAATTTTATTTATTTTTTCGTTTTTTAGAAGAATATTCATATTTTTATAAATATTAAATAATTCTTTATTTTATTTGAAAACAAATGTTTCATAAAAATTTAGTATAATGTTAAATTATATATTTGTTTGATTATAAAGAATAATTACATCCTTTTTTATTATTTAATACAATTTAGTTTATTTTAGTCAATTTGAATTTTAAATTGGATATAAAAACATCATGAACTTTTGATTTTTTTTTACTTTAAAACTCATTTTCTCAATTTGTCAATGGGATTAATTTAAAATTAATTTTAGCCACATATGTTTTTTGGAATTTTAAAAAATTTGAATACATGGTTGTAATAAGTATTATATTTTTTATCTAATAGGATTAACCTATATTTAAATAATATATTAATATTAACTTTTGAAATTATTTTTATTACCAAGGTTATGGGTATATTGGGTAGTTAAATGTAAAAATTATATTATAAATATTATTAATGTTACCTAACACCTATAAAAATTTTATTATATGAGTGATTTCAGAGCAATATCATCCTTAGGACTATTTTAGAACCACATGGATCCACATAGATAACCTTAATGCATATATAATATTATATTCAAAGAGAAGACAAATTATGGTACACCCTTGTTTTTAACAAGTAATTTTTTTTTAGTATGGGGTTATACAAGAAATTTCTAGGACTTTAATTTTTATTTAGAAATATAAATTTTTCTCCTAAATCATGGTAATTTATTTATAATTTTTAGGAAATAAATATTTAAATATAAAAGTGACACAATGATGATGTAGTAATTGTTTATTTCAAGAAAGCTTCAAATAAATGATGTTAAGACACTAGAAAATATAATTTAATATAATGGAAAAAATAAATGAATTTTATGGATGAATTTAAAATTTTAGATATGATTTAATTGAGTTTTTAATACATAAAGTTGTTATGATATTTTTACAAATTCAAGTACTTAATAATTTGAAAATTGGCACTATTGATATTTTAAAAGAAATAATATTTTAGAAAATGTTTCAAGATTGATAAAAATGAAAAATAACACCAACGGATTCGTATAGGACATAAAATATCATCATTGACTAATTAATTTTTTTTCATTTTATAGTTATAATATTATCCTACAAAATGAAAATTTCATGATATCACAGTGAAAAATAAATGTGTAAGATAAGAGTTAAAACAAAAAGATAAGCGTTTAAATATAACCAAAACAGGTATAATTTTTATTGTATGGATTTATTTTGACGAATAATCATCCTATATTTGAAGTTAATCAGTTTGGAAGCATTCGGAATATAAAAATTAATTTAAATTAAATTAATATTTTAAATATTTCAATGAGTGCCCATTCCATCTCATATAAAAGGACACCCATTCATATCTATTATTCACACCCCTAAACCAATTTTTTTTGTAAAATATCTATCCAAATCCCATAATATAATCCCTACCAACATTATAGTTTCTTTAGTTTATAAAATTCCCCCACATTATATATCTTAAGGTGTTAATAAGTGGATATCATCCAAATATAAATAGGATAAATAACATACTTGATGAATCGAACTTGGGGTAAGGGACTTTATCTCAATCTTATTTTATTAAGTCGCAGTTTTATGTTATAAATCCACCTTCTTTTATGAAATTTATATACATCCCCTTTTATTAATCATATTTTAAATTTTTTTATGACCGTGTTATTTAATGTTCTGCTAAATATTATTCTTTCATTGTGTTTATTATTTAATTTTCCAAATTGCTTTAGGATCCTTTGAATGTTTAAAAACGCATTATTTTATGAATTTCAATATTATTGATATTATTATACAAACGTATTTATATGGATATATATGGATTCTAATGACATTTTATGTCTATTATTATGTTCATTAAAATGTTTTCAACATGAATTTGTTAAGGTTTTATATAAGGAAATATTTAACTAAAACATGTTTTTAATTGTTTTAGTGATTTATTTTTATAAATAATTCTCATTCATGTTCATCTCCTAGATATATTTTCATGTATTTATTAATAAGATCATAAATATTTTAATGTTTTAATGTTTGGATTTATTTAAATAGTTACAAAGTGACATGGGACACTTTTATTAAACAGTCTATTTTATAAATGTTTTTAATTAGTTTATAAAAATGGTTTAATTATTTCAATAAATTGATTTTTTTTCTTGTATGTGAAAATGAAAAATAATTAGTGACATGTGGAAAATTGAATTCTTTTATGTGTTAAGATTATATAATGGTATATGTATATTTTACAGGTTAATTACATACAACTTATATGAAGGGTTGAGCCCTATTATAGCTCACAGGTGAGCCTGAAATTGAATATATGTAGGGTTGAGCCCCATTATTGATCATGAAAGATGGGTGAGACAGATATTGAATTTATAAAGGGTGACCCCGTTATATATCCTCAGTGCATTAGGTACTCTAATTGTGGATGTAGACCATATAGTTATTCCATTTGTAAGGGTGAATGTATGAGTGATATGATATTAATGTCCCAATAATTTTATGTCCTTTTTATGTGATTGCTTATGAGTTTTTATGAAATGATTTTTAATTGGTTTTCATGTTTTCAATAGACTAATGGTTTACTTTATTTATATATATTATTGAATGTTTATTGTTTATCCCATTTTTTTAATTTTTTTTCACTGGAAATAATATTGGTAATGAAAAAGATTATGTTGTGATGAAATAATTGAAGTTGTGTTTCAAAAAGAGGCTATGTTTTTTAATGAGGTTCCCTTGGTGAAAAAAATGGACACTGCGATTAATTATCCACTTGTAATTTATGAGTTTACTTGGTAAGATTTTTCCCTAATTCAATAAATCTCAAAACTGAATTGATTATAGAAAGATAATTGTAGTTCAAAACCACATGAATAAGTTACGTTTAAGGCCCGGTCCTTACATGTGTTCTGGTTGATTATTTATTGTCTTCCTTACAGGGTTTCATTTTTTAGTAATACCTAGAAAATTATTTAATATGGAAATGTTCACATTATAAAAATAAATTCCTCATTTAAATTCCTTCCCCACTTCTTCTTATTTAATTAGGATATATATTTGTAATATAAATTCTATAGATCTTATAATCATAAAAAACTCATGGAAACAGTAATTATGTTTCATGGTTCTCCATTATGAAAATTGAAATCTAAAAAATCTTCAACATAGATCTTGCTTGGATCCAATGAAATAATTCTATAGTTCGTGACCTTAATTTATTCTTCTATTATTTTTAGAATATCCATTATAAAAAACATATTCATCATGAAAACAATATTCTTCTTTTTGGTAACCAAGGTATCACATTGGAAACATTAATTTTTAATTAATATAAGTTCGCCAATCTTCAACATTAATAAGATACTATTCAAACCTGAAATCAAAATGTAATCAATAGAATCCATTAAAATTATACAAGAATCACCACTTATACTCAATTTCATCAAACCATTTATTTTTTATCATATTAAATCATTTAATCACTTCATCCAAGTTCAAATAACTTTGGATCTTCCTCATCATTTGGATATCAATTAATTATTCCTATTTTATTTTTAACCATTGAAAACGAATGAAAATAATTGATAAAAAATAAAACTCATATACAAAGTGGGATATTCAATATCTCACATTATACTTATTTTTAATACATTCAATGTTCTTCCCCAAATGAAAATTTAAATATGTGGATAATTAGCTTCTCTCTCCCAGTCAAATTTCTAGATTTTCAATTCACTTTATCACCCCATTATTGACATGGAATACAATACTCATGGGAAAATGGTATCCATCCATATATATGAAATTGTTTATCCATAAGTTCACTCTAGGTCTACATGAGATGTGATTGATGTCGAAAACAGTAGGATTTGATTTAGAGAAAAATGATGTCCCTCAACAATTGATCATGACACTATATGAAATGTAAACTATAATATATGTATTAAAGGGTTATTAAATTTCATTCTAGAACGAAACTACTAAATGTGAGATGAATATTTTTTAGAACAATCAACCTAATCCTCCTTCACCCACTTTAAAAAATAGATCAAAACATTCAAGTCAAATAGGAAGGAAAATTGGACTTTGGACAATTCCACCTATCTTATGCCTTTGATTAATTCAATTACTCCTACATTGTGAAATGATTTTAATTTTGGATAACTAGTAATGATATATAATGTATGGAATACCTTATACAATGTAAATATGATTATGAAATTTCTAGATTAATCATGTTTGATACCAATTGAAATAATTATTTTTTGAAATATCTTAGTCCATATTCATTTGAATCCATATAAAAGGGATACACATATCATCATTTCAATAATCACACATCTCTTCAATAATTAATTTTAAGATATTCCAATTTGAATAAACCACCCAAATAGATCTTAATCTTTTGACTATCCTGAAAGGACAATGTTCACAACGTCACCGGGGAAGATCTTTTGGAACACATGTTCTTCAGGATACCAAAAATAAGATAAGAAAAGACGGTATTGTTTTATCCTTTTTGTCTATAATATGATTGAATATTCATTAAATTCAAAAAATATGATCCTTTATAATATTTTTTTGAACATAAAATTTTGGAATCATTCAATTATGGTATCTCCTTTTGCATTGCTATTAAGAATTAACATCACTCACCACTTATCGGGTTCTCCCCCTATGAACATGCTTCAATAAAAATTTTATTCATTATACAAACTAATATAATAACCAAAGATTTAGGAAATAAGGTGTATCCTACTAGGCTTTTTTGATATAAATATCAAGTTGGATATGTTTTTCTCAACTATATTTATCCATTAACTCCAGTACTCATGATTTCACTTATAAACATATGTTCTGATTTATGTTGAGGAAGCATGGATATCATAAAATCATCCTCTTCATTATTTAGAGAAATTTTTTATTAATATATTTCATAGATGATACATTCTTTCTCATCTCAAAGAATTAGTCTTATTCTACTAGAAATGTTATATTGTTGGATTGGGTTTTACCAAATATGCACAGGGGGTGAATTGTGTCTTTTACAAATTCATCACAAATATTGATGAAGACTGAGTCAGTCCTTTTATGTTTATCATATTTTTTATATAGATTAATATAAATAGTTAATGGATGCAATTATGTATAGTGGTTCGGGAAACAGAAGGCCCCTAGTCCACTCCACCAACGCTATACTCCACAAGCTTTGGGATTTTCACTATTTGGTCCTCTTATCAACAGACCATCCACAATTGGGTGCATGTAGTTTCCACCTTTACATGTTAAGTCTAAAAAAATATCCTTCTAATTCATACACAAAATTGAATAAAAAAACTTAGTATGAGGAGATGGTAACTCAAAAAATGATTATTTTACTTAATATACCTTCCAGTTGATCTTTATAGTTGCAACAACACACCACTATCTGTATATAGATCGTTGTCTTCAGAAAATATGTTCTTCAGATATGGACAGTTCTGGGTCGATCTAGTTGCAATAGATATAGAAATAAATTCTGAAACTCCAGCAACAATGGATTCCCAAAATATCTCTGATGTAGAGATGGTAAATCTTCAACGTGTTTCTTCTTCTTTAGAAAAATAGATTTTGATAGATCCTAGTAGCAGTAGATCTATAAATCTCGAATGACTCTATAAAACTGTAGATGTGGAGAACTCAATAGATTTTTATATATTTTCTTGATGACTCTCCCCCTATGTGTAATAAAAAATATCATAGGTGTATATAGAATAATGACAAGAATTTTCATTAAAAATTTAGATCCACAAAAGTCGCCATCAGAATCGCGATATTCAAATGTTTGAATAACAGAGCAGCCGTAACTCCCTAGAATATTCGGTATGCAAATATCCTCTAAAATCAATTATTTGAATCATATATAAATGGATTTGAATCATAAAGATATGTGCTTTAAAATCAGGATTTGAATTTGGGTGGAAATCAGCCTAATAATATGCATAAAGATCATTTCTAAAAAAAGTCATAATTTAAATATTTGACACCAAACGCAGGGTTGAACTACATAACATAGATTCTCTAAATGTAAGGTTCACAATGAAAGGTTGATAACATAAGGTTAATAATGTAATGTTGATAACATATGATTTACAATGTAATGTTCATTATAAAAGTAAGTTTGATGACACACTTTTATCAGCTTCTAAACGTAATAAATATGATCCATACTTCTTGATAAAAGGTAAGGTAGTTTTCAAAATTAAGGTTGAAGAACCATACTTTTGAAAAACACACATAACATTCCATAAAAATGTTGGTTTCTTATTCTACACTTTTATCATATACTAAACATAAGGTTCATCCCAAACATAGGGTTCTTCTTCCATACTTTTGTCTATAACGTATGGTTGCTTAAACAAACTTTTCTGATATACTATAAAGTAAACAACAAATTCCATCCTTATGATACGATCCTCAATGTAGTGTATGAACAATGTTTCAAGAACATATGAAAGTTATTTTTGAGCATGTAGAGCATGAATAGAATTTCAATAAAATACTAATATGAAAAAAGGATTTCTGAAAACTTTGTAAAATATTTCACGATTATTAAATACTTTAATAATATTCCAAATTAGAGAAATAAAAAATATTAATTTCTTGAAATATAATCAGTGTAAAAATAGTGGAATAAAAAATATGGGAATTTGTGAACATCAAAATCATCATAAAGAGATAGAGTACAATTCACAATGATCTCCCCTTAATAAAATAGAGTGTTTTTGAAAACAACACTTGCTCAACATTCTACACCTTTTTTATGATAAACAAACCCCATGAAATAACCAATGAAATTATCTTACAAAATTAATTGTATATAGTTTAGAATTTTGCAAAGATAAAAATAATATTTTTTTAACAAAATTATTTATTAATTTTTACATTTCCCCCCTTTATAAAGTAAAATAAAATCTCCTCCTTTATAAATAAATAAAATAAAATTTTATGTTTATCCAAAACTTTCTCCTTAAAAAAACTATTATAAATTTCTCCCTTTATAATGAAAAGATTTATTTTGTCCCTCTAAGTAAAAAAAATTGTGTTTATTCATATTTCTCCCCCTTTTGGGGATAGAAAAAAGAATAATAGAAGAAGGAATATAAAACATTTTAATGTAGCACAGAACTTTAGTAAATGCTATAATAAACTATTTATCAATATTTGAAATTGTATTACTAGAATTTTAACATAGAAATTTCAATAAAACAAATCAAAATATATAAAATGAATGAAAGTATTTTTTATTGAAAATATAATTACATGCACATTAATGATAATTAGAATCAAAATTGGGCTAAAAAGGTTTGGGAAACATGTTTCAGAGCCTCTGAATGACTTCTTTGAGCTATGACATCAGAAGTCGCAACATTTTCATTAATCCATCACATAACATGACTATGATATCCCTTCATTCCTGATTAAGATGGTTATCATCAATAAAATTGACTCTAAAAAACTAATGTAACCTCTCTTACTTCTATATAAACTAATTTAGCTTCATTGTGAATCAGTTGAACAGAACTCTAACCCCAAGTTCATCTGAGGTAAGATTGTCAATAAGATGCTTTTGATTATCCTGAAAAATATATAATGGAGAACCGTTACACTGTATGCCCTATAATATGTCATTCATATTTCTCTTGACTACTATAATGGCTTTAAATCTATTTATCAGATCAGGCGACGTACCTGAGGTACCAGTTTGACAGTTCCTGATAGTTGTGAGTTGATGCTCCATAAGAATCTTAAAATCTAACAAATCGGACTTCATTACCATTTTAGATTTCAATTTTCCATATTCAACTATCATTTCCTTCTTAAAAACATCTACTTCTATTTTTTAAACTGAACTATCTTTCATGTTCTGAAATTTATGTCGCTCCTTTTCTAATGCTCTCCTCAAAGAAGCTTTTTCGGATTGAACTTTGTTGAATTTTTGGATTAACTACTCCACATGGTCATTCTCAGAATCAGAGGAACCTTGTTCATGATTATTAACATGATTTAATAAATTTAAAGGCAAATATTGAGTTTCATTTCTCTTATGTGTAGCCTTCTCCACTATTTACTCAACAAATATTTCCTCAGAGTCATGAACTAAAGCATTCATAGAAAAATTTTCATTCAGAACTTCAGTAAGAATCAAAGAGATATTATCTTATAAATTCACATCAGTATTATGTTGGTATTCTCGAGCATCTTCTTCAATGAGTTACTACAAGACTAGATCCTCTAAAATTGGTTCCCCTTAAGCTAATTCCTCTTAAACAATCTCAGTACGCTTTACAGTTTGAGTAGACTCAGGTCCAGTGACTTCAACAGCTCTTGGATTTTCAACAGTTTGAGTCACAATTTCTTTTTTCCACTTTAGGAGTAACCTT
Organism: Viscum album; assembly: GCA_963277665.1. Taxonomy (NCBI): domain Eukaryota; kingdom Viridiplantae; phylum Streptophyta; class Magnoliopsida; order Santalales; family Viscaceae; genus Viscum; species Viscum album. Next base: position 854,673,880 of record OY728155.1, on the reverse strand, counting down.
AATTTGAGAAACCGTTGTTTGTTCACTTTTTTTTACTTTAGGTTCTCTAATAAATCTGTATCTTAAATGAGGTTTAGTTGCAACAACATTTTCTTGAACAGGATTATCATAAGTTGGAGCCACTAGATTTCTTTTCCTCTAATGTCCCTCTTGAATTTCCTGATCAGTAGGTGGATCAATAGTTTAAAATTTAATTCTTCTGAAGGTACCACTTGCTCTTGATTTAGGCATGACTTCTTTATACATAGCATATTGATCCCCCAAAGCTAGGTCCTAGATTTTCTCAACTCCAATAGGCATAAGCTTACCTTTGACCATACTCTAAAAGAATCCAATATTCCTTAGAGTTCCATCATTGAAATTATTATTGTGATGGCATCTTACCCTGGCATCTATTAATCTCAACATATCAGACTTAAACATTAATTTTTAAATGAACCTTCCATATGGATAGAAGTTCATTATAGCCTTTGGTTGACAACATTAGTTGAGATATCTTACCATATATCTCTAGAAATTCAACTTTATTTCACACATAAGAAAAAACATTATGTACATGTCAGGAAAAAAAATATTCTCCATCTCTGACATCCTAGGTGCAATCTCTGTATGAAAAAACATCGTAAGAATATTCTAATCAGGTTACAGATCCTTCACTAACATTTATCTTATACTTTTAGATCCAAATAAAAATGACATAATGTCCTATGAATTATGTTCATCATCTCTAATATACATTAAGTAGGAATGATAAACTCTTTCGTGAGGGCATTTTAAGATTCCAGCTTTTTCTATAAATGTAATTAAAAAATACTGATCATCAATTTTCACAACTATAGTGTCCTCTATATCTTCAATACTAAACTGAACTGATTTGAAAAGTTACAAATCTCTACCTCATATACAAACTCTTTATTTTCTACATTGAATGTTTTCTCAAGATTTTGAAAAGTGAGGGATTTTCGCAGTATGAGATCAATTTGATACAACCATTAATGGTCGATTACATTCCCCTATATAATCTTTCATCCTATTGTGCACTGAAACTTTTCATTACTAGCTTCTCCTTCCTCTATTCTCTATTTCTTGGCCATTTATATTTCAATGTTTTGAATGAATGAAGGTTTAGGGTTTTTAAGGTTTAGCCAATGGTATATGAAGGAGTTAAGGGATTTTTGGTGTTTCAAATGGTTTTGAGAAAATAAAAATGTTTGGAATTTGAAATGGTTCTTAACATCCTGGATTCCTGTGTCATTTACATACAGAATAATTATTATATTATTTAAATAAAATTAAATTTACCCAACAAAAAATAAAAATGAAAATGTAAATTATTCTAAAAGTAAATAATTAAATTATTTAAAACATTTAAGATAAAAAACATGTAAAAATTAAAATTAACATTTCATTTTAAATTAAATAAACCTATCTCCCCCTTCATAAAAATAAAACCTTTTATTGGAAAGAGGTTTAGTAAGAATATTAGCTAATTGAATTTCAGTACTTAAAAATTCTAAGAGTATATCCTTTTTAAGAATGTTTTCTCTTAGAAAACGGTGCCAAATATCAATATGCTTAGTTCTTGAATGGTTAATAGTGTTTTTTAAAATATTTATAACACTTGTATTATAACATAAAATATACATGTTGTTAAAATTTAGTCCAAATTCCCTAACAGTGTTTTTCATCCACAAAACTCATGCACCACAACTACCTGCAGATACATATTCTACCTCAATTGTTAACTTGGAAACTGAGTGTTGGTTCTTACTATACCATGACACTAATGATTTTGAAAAAAAGTGACAAGTCCCTAAGGCAAATTTTCTCTCTAATATACAAATACCAAAGTCATAATCTGAATATGAAATTAAATTAAAATTAAAAGTTTTTTAAAGAGAAGATATAGAAAAAAAATTCCTTTTAAATATCTAAAAATTCTATTAATAACACTGAAGTGATATTCTTTAGGATCAGATTTAAATCTAGCACAAAGACATACTGAATAAATTATATTTGTCCTGCTATTAGTAAGATAAAATAAACTACTAATAAAACATCTATATAACTTGTTGTCAACTGATTCTTCAGTTACATCCAAATCCAGTTATATATTAGTACACATAAGAGTTGTATATGTATTACTTTTTCAAGTAAAAATTCCATTAGTAAATAAGTAATGTATTTTCATTGATTTAAAACATTTAAAAAAAATCCTTTTTATAAATTTTATGTCCTGAAAAAGAATTTGATTCTCCCATCATACTCATTTCAAATTCTTTTTGCATTAAATTTAAAAACTCATGAAAATGTTTTATTGTTTGTTGAACCCAAAATTACATCATCAACATAAATTTGAACCAATAAAATATTTGAGTTAACAGTTTTCTTAAACAATGTTGGACTAGCCATCCCAACAGTAAAATTATTTTTCAAAATAATAGAACAAAATTTTTATACCAAGCATTAGGTGATTGTTTAAGGCCATAGAGAGCTTTAGTAAGTTTAAAAATAAAATCTGTTTTTTGTGAATTTTCAAAACCAGGATATTGATGAACCTAATCATCCTACAATAAGTAACAATTTAAAATGGTAAAATTAACATCAATATAAAATAATTTAATGATATTAGGAGATGCATAGGCTAAAAGGATTCTAATATCATCTAATCTAGATATTGGTGCAAAGGCCTCATAATAATCTATTCCTTCTTCCTGATTATATCCTTTAGTTACTTGTATTTCTTTATTTCTAGTTATTATTCTTTGATGATCTTGTTTATTTCGAAATACTCATTTAGTTCCTATAATTGGATAGTTCTGATGTCTTTCTACTTAATCCAAACTTCATTTCTCTTGAACTGGTTTAGTTCTTCTTGAATTTATATCATCCAACATTCATCAACTAAGGATTCTTCTAATGTCTTAGGTTATAATTGCGATTGAATGGTAGAGAATTCAATAAGATTTCCTACTTTTCTTCTAGTTTTTATTTCAGTGTATCGGTCTCCTAAAATATTTTTTATTGGGTGATTCTTTTGAGTTCTATACTATCTAGGTAGCACACTATTAGGTTCTTCAATGTCATGTTCTTCTGAACGGGAATGAATTTCATTTAAATATTTTTGATAATCATCTGTTATGTTCTCAAGTCTCATGTTATCATTCGATTCAGATTCATCAATTTGGTCTTTCCTTTTCTCAAAAGTATTAGATCTATCATATTTCACATGAACTGATTCTTCATCAATCCTTGACTTTTTATTAAAAAATCTATAAGCTTTGGATGTAGTACTATATCATAATAAAATGCTTCATCAGATTTTGGATCAATGTTACCAAGATTTTCCATGGTGTTTAGGGTGTAAACCTTGCATCCAAGAACATTAAACTAATTTACATTAGGTTTTTTTATTCCAGAGTTCATAGAGTGTCTTTTTAAAAATTGTTCTAATTAAAACTCTATTCATTATATATAAAGTTTTACTTATAGCTTTTTCTTAGAAATAGGTAGAAATAATTAACTCATTTACCATATTTCTATCCATTTCTTTAACAGTCCTATTTTTTATTTCAATAATTCTATTTTCTAGGGGTTCTTGGTGCTAAGAAGGTTTGTTTAATACCCATATTTGAGAAAAGGGGATTAAATTATAGATTTTCAAATTATCCACCATGATCACTTCTTAATAAAATTATTTTAAAAACTTTTTCATTTTGGATAGATTTTCAAAAACATTCAAATATTGTAAAAGCTTCATTTTTATATTTTAGAAAATAAATCCAAGTAAATCTAGAATAGTCATCAACTAAACCATATACATATAATTTATCAGCCACAGTTACTATTCTTGAAGGTCCCAAAAATCAATTTGGATAAGTTATTGAGGTTTATATGTAGAAAATTTGTTATAAAATTTGAAGGGTGGTTTGTGTTGCTTTCCAAGTTGACATGCATCTTATAATCTATAAATTTCAAATTTGAGACTAGGAAAATCATAAACTAATTGTTTCCATGGTTGCTTATATAAAGCATATACATTCCAATGTCCAATCTTCTTTTACAGATCCATGATTCTTTTATCTTAGTAGTTTAGCAGTTTACTTTTTGTTTACACAAATAATTTAAGTCCAGAGAATAAACATTATCAGTTCTAGGTGCTCTAAATTTAAGAAATTTATCTTTTAAAACAGAACAACAGTTTTTAGAAAAATCAACAAAATAACCATCATTAGAGAGGTTAGAGATACTTATCAATTGTTGTTTCAATCCTTGTACATAGAGTACTTTATTAATTGAGACATTTTTAGGATCTCAAATAGTTCCAATGCCAATAATGATTCCTTCGGCATTTTCACCAAATGTGACTAATCCCCCATCTTTTTGAGTTAATTTTTCCAAATTTGATGAATTCCCACTCATATTCCTATAGCAGCCACTATCCATGTAGCATATTTTAGTTCAGCTTCTGTTACGTGCTTCCTCATCAGCTTCTACCATAAATCACACATTTTCGTTTAGATTTGATTCTTCTTTTTTCTAAGTCAGACTTTGATGAGCTACTGGACTCTTCAGAAACACTCCAAGTAGCCTTCATTGATCTATTGTATTTCATCTCATAATCATTATTTTTGAATAATTTATTTTTATTTTGTTCTTTTAATTGAGGACAGTCAGGTCTAATGTGACCCATCTTCTTGCATTCATAGAATCTGACATCCCTTGGTTATTTTTCATCATTTTGAAAGGATTTTACGAATACCTTCTTCTTTATGTAGAATTTACTGAACTTTCTAACTAGATGAACCAGTTCCATGTCTGAATTAGATGAATCAGAATTCTCTAATTTTCTTTTGATTTTTTTCTTGTTCTTTCTGCTCTTCATTTGGGATGTTACATTAAAATCAATATTATCTATCTTGATCAAGACTTTGTACTCATTTTTTTCATCTTGAATCTCAAATTCATACATAATAAGTGTTCCAATTAATTATCTCATAGTTAGATCATTTACTGGTGATGACTTTCTAATAGCTTCTTGTAACGACCCATACCTGAGCAGCCACCTGAATAGTGATAAATGGGTTAGGTGTTACTACCTTAGGTGAACCTCCTCGAACGCTAAAGGCTACCGACAAAAACCCAGGATCTTATAGCTATAGTGGGGAGGCTATACCCTCTTAGAGGATAAAAATGGTACTGTTCCAAGTATAAAAATAATGATGCAACTGAACAAATGACTCAGTAGACTCGAACAAGACTTGTAGAGAGGAAGAACGTTCAATATTAATAAACAGCGGAAGCAATAAATTTAAACAAAAGCAGTGGAAATATACACAATAGCATGCTGGTCACTTGTAACTACTAATGGATAATAAAACATGCATCCAAATATGGTCATACATATCTGAACATAAAAAGGCACCAATGGATAACCAACTATAGCTACATAACAAGTAAGCATGATAATACAGGAAAGGAAACAAAACAAGATAAACTCCATCTAGTAAAGACCTCAAGGTCCATACCATCTCCATGAAATAGCTAATGGAGCCCAGATCCTGAAGCTGGCCTCTTTCCTGCTGGTAAATCCATAAATTCTGCATGCGTCCCAAAGGGCCCATGCAGGGTGTGAGATGAATCTCATTAGGATACCACCAAACGGTGCATACCTAATATAAGTGTTTAAGTGGGATTGCATTTATAAGGAAAATAGTAAACAGTAAGATTCCCAAATAAACACCAACTCCACTGTTGCTCAATGGCCACCATGGAGTGTCACCTGCTTTGGCCAATTCCTGAATATCTGTCATGTAACCCGGCACCAGGTACCCCCTGACACCGCGTGTCTTATCTACCGAAATCCCAAAGGCACACCCATGAAGTAACCCCAAGTAACAACGATGCTTTTCCTCAAATAAATAACTATAGGGACTACGTTTTTTTCTCTAAAATAAATAGCTGGAGGGACAGTGATACCTGCCCTCAAATCAAGTAACCCGAGGGATGACAATATCCGCCCTCAAATAAGTAGCTGGAGGGATAGTGATACCTACCCTCAAATCATTGCGAGCCTCATCCCCCAACTCGATAGCCTCAAAGCTATCCCCGGGAGGCTCCTCACCTCCCACATGGCTTCCTATGGCAAGAACACCCAACCAATGTACCTGAACCACATCAACGGGGGCTCTACCCACACAAGTGGTGAAAACCACCTCATCACAGAGTATCTCTGTGTGCAGATAACTCAAAATTCCGAGGGAGAATTAATCACGAAAATAGTACCTAAGACACCACACATCTAACACCTCATGTTCCTACGACCATGCATCTCTAGTATGACTGCCTCCCCATCCATGTAACATGGTCCATGCATAACCTGACAGTCGTACTTCCTCAAGACGAAGTCCATGACACCCAATACCGAGGTCAAAACCACCCAAAGTAACCTGGGCCAATCCCAGCCTGTGATCAACATCACTCAACAATATCTGGTCCACACCCATCATAACCCGAAGGTTCCAGTATATGCAATTCAACATTTACATATAAAACACAATTAAAAATAACACATAAATAGGGAAAACCATCTAAACAGATGAATTTCACTAATCAAGTGTTGTCCCATACTAGCACTAAAGTTTCTAAGGTCTCTAACAATTCATATCAAGGTTTAAATTACTAAACCTAATAGTTTAAACCAATACAATTCAAGTATTATCAATTTGGAAACCCCTGCCAAAATGCCTGATGTGAGCAATGGCCTCTCACCCGGCCCTGCTTAATCAAGACATGGAAAAGGGCATACCCAATGGTATCCCATAGTTCTAAGAAGCAATTTAAATAAGCAGTAGCAGATAAATTAGGGTCTCTCTCAAAATACCCGAAAATGCACCGAAGGTCATGCAACCCAAATGACAATGAAACACAAAAAAAGGTATGAACCACCTAGCTTTAAAGTTTCGTTGAAAATGACCCACAACAACTGCACCCAAATCCGGAAAACACTTCAGTAAAATAGCTCTATATCTCCTTCCATATCATCCACAATCCTTAATATTAACACCCAAGGCAACCCCAATGTAACACACCGAGATTTTATGAGAAATATTCATTTTAGTTTATTTGACATCATGTGTTGTACGCTACACCAATATTAGATTTCACTATACGCAACACTGTATTAGATTGTAGTATACGCAACCCTAACTTGGCTTGCATTACATGCAAGAGCGGCCTCTCTCAATAGTGTGTGTTGTATGCAATACTGATTTTCACTAAACAACGATATATTGTTATAATATTATTATTAATTAGCCATTATGAATCGTACTAACCCAATTTCTAATTTTATAAACTTATAATTCATCTTACACATTTTCTGGAATGAGGTATGATAACAAAATCTATTTTTTGGATAAATGAATTATTTTAAAAAAAATGTAGTTTTTCTTCCTTTTGATGGATCACCATTTAAAATATAATTTTTGACAAGTTTATAAATTAAATTTTACAAAATAAACTTCTCATTTTGAATCAGGATATAAAATTTTACATTGGATAAGGTTTTGATATTTTTCTGACAATGTTCTTATTTCGATGAATAGTGAAAACATGCTAAATTTTATATAAAACAACTTTTTTTCATCGGGATAATTTATATGGTTAAATTAATATAGTAAATTGTTTTAAAGTATAAATATAATATATTTTTACCATTTAATATAATTTATTTCATTATCATTAATTTTACATCGAATTTGTAGGTAAAATCAATTCAATCTTTTGTAATGTTTTAAACAAAAACAAATTTTTTTCGACAATGGGATTAATTTTAAATTAATTACTAAAACTTATATGTTTATAATTTGGAAAAATAGATTCCTTATTTGGAATCAGTAGGTATAGATTTTTTTAATAGGATACTTTTTATTTTTGGGCATTATCAATAGTAACTACGGTAAATTTTATTTACCACGGTTAAAGGTAAATTAGGTAATTAAGGGTAAAAATAATATTATAAAATTATCCTAACACTTGTATTAAAACAAGTGGATGATTATATTCCATCCTATAATATACTTGGGTAAAAATGGCATCTATTAGAACCCACTTTTATGTGATTAAGACCTTTAATTTATTTTTTTTAAATGAAAGTGAAATATGTCTCATTCAAACTTTAATAATTAAATTATTTTTAATATAAGGTTATAAAGAATATAAATTCGGTTACAAATACTAATTTTAAAGCTAATTGTTTTTTCTTTATCATTGTAATTTATTTGTAATTTTTAATAAATATATAATTACTTTAATAGATTATACATTAATGATGCAGAAATTATTTATTTAGTGAAAAATCAATAATATAGTTTTCATTAAACATATAATACCCATTAAAGGCCCAAAAACCTGACCCAAACTTATATTTAGAATAAATATATACCATAATCATCAAAAGTTCGAATTTTTGAACATTTTTATTCTTAATAATGATTAAGACACTTACATTATTTTATTTTAAATGAAGTCAAAGTTTTCACCTTCACAATTTAATAAACATAACATTTTAAAATGTATGAGTTTTAGAAGATAAATTCAATTAAAAGTATTATTATGAAATCTATTAGATTTATCATCATCAAAATATTTTATATTTAATTTTGATGCAACAAATTAGTATCTTAAATAATTATACAAAATTGTTTTTTGTAATTATTCTATTAAGAGAAATAACAAATAAATGGTTTTAAAAATATTAAAATAAATATTATATGAACTAATTAATTTTATATAATAATTTTCTAGAAGAATATGACATGTTAGAAACCTATTAAATATTTTGGTTTGAATATATTATCTCTGTGTAATTTATTTAAATTCAAATAAATGCATTGAGTCAAAAATTACACTATTGGTATTTTATAAAAATAACATATTATTAAATTATTTAAAAATCAAAAAAATATTTAAAAATTACAGATTGAAAATTATATGGTCTAAATGGTTATAAGGTATACAATAATGGAAGATTTACAACATATTAGTATGTATTTATAACAATTTAAAATTCAGTATATTATTACCACAAATAAAATTAAATACATTAAATAAGGATAAATCAAAATGATAAGGTTTAAAATAAACATAAAACATGTCTAAATGTTATTGGTTGATAATATTACAACCATATGTCATCTCATATTTGAATTGAGTCATTTTTTGAGGTTTTTAAGTGGGGTTTAAATTTATTATAAATTAATATTTTTTAAATTTCCAAAGGTGGCTCTTTCCTCCCTTATAAAAGGGCACCTCCTCCCTCTCAAATTCACACCAATTTTGAGCTTTAAAATTCATCCAAAGCCTACATAGTTTACTTCTACACTTTACTATAAACCTAATATAGGTATTGGTATTCTTTAAAGTCCATCTTTAGTGCCCTAAGAGGAGGCTAAGAGGAGACGTGTCGAAGAAGAGGTAAAATCTTTTACTGATTCTTTCAAACATATTTCTTCTTCTACATCCTCTATATGAGTTGTTTCATTATTAAGTAATATATCTTGTATCAATTGTATACTAATATGTTATTATTAATATGAAACAACCATATTCTATCTTCTATCAATCCTATGAAAAAATGAAATCACCACACGTGCGTACGTACGACTTACCGTCTCCACGCCATGGTGTAATATATTATTTAATCACTAACATATTTGGATGGGTATAAAGATGGAAGAAATAACTATATATGATTAATTTAATGTGATATTGATTCTGAAATATTATACACCATAAACATCAATACAATTCCACAGTCATGGGAATGATATCATCGTTCGTGCGTACGTACGGCCTACCGTCTCCACGATGTGATGCAACTCATTCTACATGATCTTCATTGAATAAAGATTATATAAATGAATTAAATGAATATATATGGTATATATTACACTTATACCATTCTGTAAATGATTTATTTATAACCTAAAAAGTGGAATAAGAATTTATTCGACAAACATGCATATGAACATAAAGCAATGAACACCCGAATATCAATTACAATGAAATATTACTAATAATAAGATAAGAATATGACCATATATGATATCATAAAAATGAATATGATTCTGGAATAATACAATGACATTATTTAAATTATTATACAGGATGTTTGGATACGTACAAAGCATATCGGACCTAAGGTAATGGAAAATCTCACAATCTCATTTTTATCTAAGATTGTTTATACTTCAGAATTTACTGGGCATATTTATCATCCACATCCATGTTTCCTCAATGTATAATATTATTTATATCCTCATACAATTTTTTAAATTCAATTTTACCTATTGGTGAATTTTAAAAAACATATATGAAAGGAATCTTTTTTCATTTTCAGTATGAGATACTTTTTCACTTTTCCGGCCAAACCACGAGAAGAATGTTTTTCAACTTGTAAGGCATGAACGGATTTTCATAGTCTCATAACGCCTTTTATTAATGAAGATTACTCTACAAGATATCATTATTATTTTCAATAAAATCATTTTCTTATAAAATTGCTTGGCACTTTGTGAAAAGAAAATGAAGAAGAAAGGATATTTTTCTTTAGAATTCATTTCAAGTGTTTTATCAAAACTATTTTACATCTAAGGCGACATTATTTAGCATGTTTATGTTTCAAGTATAATGTCTATATTATAAAAATGGTTTGATTTTTGTTATGATGAAATTATATCCATTTTTTTATATGGATTATGTCATGATGGGATGATGTTTATGAAACCCATTTTATTCTTTGGGTTATCATGAATGATTTATGATTTTTTTGTGGAAAAAATAAGAATTATTTTAATATGATATGGGTGGGAAATATATGTCCCACAAATAAATTGGGTAAATATTTATATCTCGTGAGATAGACATGGCTGGAACGGAAAGTAAAATCCAATTCTGTAATATAGGACTGGAACGACATGTAAACCCAGTTCAGTAATTGACTTTTTCCACTATGATGGTCTTGGTAGTAACGTCATGGCTACAATAAAAATCATAACATGTTCTTAATGGTTTCCAAAATTATATGTTTTATTCCCATCCTATTTTATCATGAATAATGTTTTTGAGGTACTTTTATGGTATATTGAAATATCTATGTATTGGTCCATTGTAAGTTTCCATAAGAATATGGTACAGGTAACCATGAAAAGTGATTGAAATATTTTTGGAAAGCAGATGATATACACATAATGAATGGATAAGGAGAAAATAATATGTTTGATAGTATTAATGAGCTCATGACTGATATAAGGATAAAGTTATATCATGGTTAGAGTATATAGAAAGTTTGGGATTTTGGTATGTGGAAAGAGTTAACTTTTGAAAACATTCATGTTTTTAGTAATCTTATTTGGTAATTCATTTTTCAAGAGAATACATGATTAAAGTATTCACAAGTTTGGAATGTGACAAACAAGATATATCTTAAGAGGGATAAATTATGATATTTACATACTTGGTAGATGACCTCTCTTGTAATATTTTCCTTTATACTATGAGATTAGATTGAAGTATTTTTGATAAGACTAGTAAATGGAAAGGATTAAGTGGTACATTATATAGTAATGTTTAAGGATTGAAATTTTTGACATTATTTATGAAATGTTATAATAGTGTAGTTTTAGAAAAAGGACAAACTGTAGGACTAGTGACAACCCGTCGAGTCAGAAAAGGTTGCGGGAATCGAACCCACAAACAAAGTGCGACCGTCCTTTATTGCCTACCACTGGCCTACATGAAGTCCCTGGTTAGTAGAAACTAGTTTTATCTTATTAAACACTATGATAGATGAATTATAAGTCCATTTTTGGAACCATATATAATTAGTTTCACCATAGATGGACTTAAGTATATTTAATGTCTTTTTCTAACCTAATGTTTGAGACCGATGGACTGACCTATCATTCTATTGCATGATCTGCTAATACATTAAGAATGAAAAATTCAACTTCATTTCCTTAAATAAGAGATGAAGTGGAAATTTTTCATGGAATGACCAATGATGATATTACACTAAAATCAAGTAAGTATTTCTCCTTCTGTAAATATTCATCAATGTTAGGGAAATGATATTGGAAACCAAAAATGATTTCCAAGTACTCTCATATCCAATTAATTCAATGGTACGTTAGATCATCACAAATTTATGTCTTCGTGATTGTTGTATTTTTCATATCCCTGTTCTCTAACACTCTTCTTGAGAACTTGATGGTTAGATTTCTCTTCCATATCCATGTTTTCACCTATGTTCTCCTATATGGAAACCCAGTGATGAGTAACTTTGGGTATCCATTATATTTCTAATAATAATTTTTAAAATAACGGTGTAGTATTCCTTTTTATGATTTGTGTTTCAATTAAATAAACTTTCAATTAGTAAACGATTTATAACCCCGACGAATTTCGAGGGTGAAATTCATTTTAAGGGGGTAAAATGTAACACCCCAAGATTTTATGAGAAATATTTGTGTTAATTTCATTGACATCTTGTGTTGTAAACTACACTAATATTAGCTTGCACTATACACAACACCTTATTAGCTTGTAGTACACGCATCCCTGACTTGGCTTGCATTACACGCAAGAGAGACCTTCCTCAATAGCGTGTGTTGTACGCAATATCGAGTTTCACTAAACAATGATATATTGTTATAATATTATTATGAACTAGATGTTATGAATAGTATTAACCAAATTTTAAATTTTATAACATTTTAATTCATTTTACACATTTTCTGTAATGAGGTATGAGAATAAAATCAAATTTTAGGACAAAAGAAATATTTTTTTTAAAAATGTAGTTTTGCCGCCTTTTGATGGCGCACCCATTTTAAATATAATTTTTGAAAAGTTTATAAGTTCAATTTTACAAAATAAACTTCTTATTTTGAATAAATATATAAAAATTTACTTTGGATAAAGTTTGGATATTTTTCTGACAACATTCATATTTTGATGAATAGTAAAAACACGCTAAATTTTACTTAAAAACAACTTTTTTCATCGGGAGAATTTATATCGTTTATTTATAATAGTAAATTTTTTTAAAGTATAAATAGAATATATTTTTACCAATTAATATAATGTATTTAATTAAAATTAATTTTACATTGAATTCGTAGGAAAAATCAATTCAATATTTTGCAATGTTTTAAACAAAAACCAATATTTTCAACAGCGAGATTAATTTTAAATTAATTACTGAAACATAGATGTTTTTAACTTGAAAAGATGGATTCCATATTTTTAATCATTAGATCCATATTATGTTAATAGGCTAGTTTCTATTTTTGGGCATTATGAATAGTAACTACGATAACTTTTATTTACCACAGTTAAAGGTAAATTACGTAATTAAGGGTAAAAATAATATTATAAGATTATACTAACACTTATCCTAAAATAATTGGATTATTATATTTTTTCCTAAAATATACTTGGGTATAAATGGTTACTATTATAACCCACTTGTATGTGATTAAGACCTTTAATTTATTTTATTTAAATGAAAGTGAAATATGTCTCACTCAAACTATAATAATTAATTTATTTTTAATATAAGGTTATAAAGAACATAAATTCGGTTATCAATACTCATTTTAAATCTAAATTTTTTTTATTTATCATGGAAATTTATTTTTAATTTTTAAAAAATATATAATTACCTTAATAGCATAAACATTAATGATGCAGAAATTATTTATTTAGTGAAAATGAATAATATAGTTTTATGAAACTAATAATACCCATTAAAGGCCCAAAAACCAGACCCAAACTTATTTTTAGAATACATATATACCATAACCAGCCAAATGTTGAATTTTTGACCATTTGGATCCTTATAAAATCAAATATGACACTTATATTATTTTATTTTAAATGATGTCGAAGTTGTCACCTTTATAATTTAATAAACATAACATTTTTAAAGTTGGGTTTTTTAGAAGATAAATTCAATTAAAAGTATTCTTATAAAATATATTAGATTTATCTTCATCATAATATTTGTTTTTAATTTTAATAAAACAAATTAGTATATTAAATAATTATACAAAAATGTTGTCCTAATTACTTTATTAAGATAAATATCAAATAAATGGTTTTAAAAATATTAAAATAAGTATTATATGAACTAATTAATATTCTACACAAATTTTATAGAATACTATGACATGTTAGGAACCTATTAAATATTGTTTTCGAATATATTCTATGTGTGTTTTATATTTTAATTCAAATAAAAGAATAGTGTAAATATTTACATTATTGGTATTTTATAAAATTAACATATTATTAAATTATTTAAAAATCACAACAATATTTAAATATTATAAACTGAAAATTATATGGTCTAAAATATTATAAAGTATCCAATTATGGAAAATTGACTACATATAAGTTTTTATTTAGAACAATTTAAAATGTAGAATATTATTACCACAAATAAAATTAAATAGATTAAATAAGGATAAATCAAAATGATAAGGTTTAAAATAAACATAAAACATGTCTAAATGTTATTGGTTGATGATATTACAACCCTATATAATCTCATATTCTAATTAACTCATTTTTTTAGGTTTTTAAGTGGAGTTTGAATTTATTATAAATTAATATTTTCTAGGTTTCCAAAGGTGCCCCTCTCCTTCCTTATAAAAGGGAACATCCTCCCTCTCCACTTCACACCAATTTTGAGCTTTCAAATTCTTCCAAAACCTGCCCATTTTACTTCTCCACTTCCTTATAAACCTACAATAAGTCATGGTCTTCTTCAAAGACCAACTTTAGTGCCATAAGAGCAGATTAAGAGTAGGCGCGTCGAAGAAGAGGTAATATCCTTTACCGATTCTTTCAAAATTATTTCTTCTCCTAATTCCTCTATATGAGTTGTTTCATTATTAGGTAATAACTCCAGTATCACTTATATACTGATATGTTATTATTAATATGAAACAACCATATTATATATTCTATCCATCCTATGAAAAAATAAAATCACCACGCGTGCGTACGTACAACTTACCGTCTCCACACCGTGACGTAATCTTTTATTTCATCAGTAACATACTTGGATGGGTATAAGGATGGATGAAATAACAATATATGATTATTGTTAAGTGATATTGATTCTGAAATATTATACACCATAAAATTCAATACAATTCCACAATCATGGGAATGACATCATTGCTCGTGCGTACATATGGCCTACCGTCTCCACAAAGTGATGCGACTCGTTCTACATGATCTTCATTGAATAATGATTATATAAGTTAATGGAATGAATAAATATGATATATATTACACTAATACCATTTTTTAAATGATTTATCCATAACCTAAAAAAGAGGAATTATAATTTATTCGACAAAACATGCATAAGAACATAAAGCAATGAACACCCGAATAACAAGTAACAATGAAATATTACTAATAAGAAGATATAAATATGACCATATATGATATCATAACAATGAATATGATTCTGGAATAATTCAATGACATTATTTATATCATTATACAGGAGGTTCAAATACGAAAAAATCATATGGGACCTAAGGTAAGGTAAAATCTCGCAATCTCATTTTTATCCGAGATTGTTTATACTTTAGAATTTACTGGGAAATATTTATCATCCACATCCATGTTTCCTCAATATGTAATATTATTTTTATCAACCTAAAATTTTTTAAATCCTGTTTTACCTATTGGTGAATTTTTAATAAAATATATGAAAGGAATATTTTTTCATTTTCAGTACGAGATACTTTTTGACTTTTATGGCCAAAGTCCGAGAAGACTGTTTTTTTAACTTATATGGAATGGACAAATTTTTTCATTTTCATAACGCCTTTTCTTCATGATGCTTAATCTAAATGATTTCATGATTATTTTCAATAAAATCTTTCTCTTTTAAAATTGCGTTGCATTTTGTGAAAATTAAATGAAGAGGAAAGGATATTTTTCTCAAGAATTCATTCCAAGTGTTTTATCAAAACTATTTTCCATATAAGATGACATTATTTAGCATGTTTATGTTTAAAGAATAATGTCTCTATTATTTACATGGTTTTATTTTTATTATGATGAAATGATATCAATTTGTTTAATATGGATTATATCACAATGGGATGATGTTTATGAAACCCATTTTATTCTTTGGGTTATGATGAATGATTTATGATTATTTTCTAGCACACATAAGAATGATTTCAATATGAGATGGGTGGGACCAATATCTCCCTCCAATGAATTGGGTAAATATTTATATCTCATGATATATACATGGCTATAATGACAAGTAAAATCTGGTTCAGTAATACAGGGCCAGAACGACAAGTAAACCCGGTTCAGTATTGGACTTTGTCCACTATGATGGTCTTGGCAGCAATGCCTTGGACACTATGGAAATCATAACTTGTGGTTAATGGTTTCCACAATTACATGTTTTATTACCATGCTATTTTATCATGATTAATTTTCCTTTATGATCTATTCCTTACGAACTATAATGATTTATTTCAAAACTCAAGATTCCGATGTTTAAACATTATGTTCATGTTTTTAAGTTCAAATGTATATGGTTTGTTCTATTTTCTCCATGCATACCCTTATTTAGAATTTGAGCTCACCATTTTTATGTTTTATTTTCTCTAGGATATAAATAAAGGTTTTAGGTAATAAAACAAAAAATGGAATGATCTTTATGGGAGATGTTGAAGATCTTTCACCACGATTAGAAGATTATGTTCTGAGTTTCCAAAGACACTAAAATATTACGGTCCATGGGTGTATGTTTTTGTTAGGTATTATGTATTCTGCAAAATTAATGTAATGTCCATGTACATCAATCTTGGGTCTCTACACTCAACATTATATCTACATGCAACAGATGCAGATCTAGAAAACTGAGAGAGAGGGAAAAGAAGACCTAGTGGAAAACACAAAGAAACCATGAAAAGAGACTTACCCGAGATGAACTGGCTTCAATCCAACAATAAACCCCTTTTATTTGCTTCCAAAAGGTGTGGGAGAGTCCCTACAATCCTTGAGAAACAATAATCCTGAGAGAGATTCGAGTGGGAGGAAGAAAGAGGGAGGAATGGGGAAATCCCGAGTGGTCTGAGAGTTAAAAACCCATCACATTATGTGGCCACAAAGTTACCATGCATGGTTTGGAAAACCATACACCAACCATGTAGTTGCCACTGTCTCCCCTAGGGATTTTTCACGGCTTTCCCGCACGGTTTGAAAAACAGTTCGCCGCTCGTGTAGAGCCCACTGTCAAGGGTACACGATTTCCTTGGTTGGCCACACGGTTTGTTCAAACTCTGTGCCAACTGTTCACCCCTATATGACCTCCATAACTTTAAAAATTTTTCCTAGATTCACCCAGTTTTCTCAGAACAAGACAAAAATTCAAACAGTGTCTGGATTTTGACCCATTCCAAAAACTCGGGTTCTTACAATCTCCCCATCCTAACATACCTCGTCCCCAAGCTATCAACCAAAACCCGGAGATGGAACCAAACATACCACCCTGATCAAATTAACCCATACTTCCCCGGTCACAAGGCACTGGTTGAATTCCTCAAGGGGCTCCACACCTTAGGATTCACCTAACTCTGTCTCAACCCGATAAAACTCAGAACAAGAAAAGGTTCCCTAGCCTATTTTCAGACTCAAGGTCCACTCGTGATGCATCATCACCCATGCGCCTCATTTGTGCCCCTCGTGCGACTTTTAACATCCAATGTATCCCACACTGCATTGGTGTTCTCCTTCACAAGGTCCTGCATCCCATGGATTCTCAAAATAAACCTAGTGCCTATCACCTCAAGTAACCTAAATCTTCGATGCCCCGATGCCCATGGCACCTCAAGTAACCTGCATCCTTGATGCCCCGATGCCCAATGGACCTCATGTAACCCGCATCTTTGATGCCCTTGATGCTACGCATTTCATACATACATATATATATAAATATATCACACACCTAACATGGCACCAATCCCACTGACTATCATCTAGTCAGTCCACATAGATCATGTGCATCACGTGCACTCAAAACAGACATGCCTCTACAGGTCATGCTAGAAGAGAACAAGGAAATCACTGCCACACCTGTGGTGTACCTCTAACTGTTGTTGGACCACCAGCCTGCTCAGCCACTGGCAGCTCCACGGCGTGCACCTGGCCTGAAGTACAACTTCCTGATGCTTGACCTCCATGCGGTGCTGCTCCAGTCACTGGCCACTGACCCCTCAGCAGGATCCTGCTGTCTCTATCACATCCTCTATGTGCAGCCGATCCTCAGATACCCTATCCTGGTACCAAACCTGAATCAACTCCAGATGCCATCGTCTATCCTGGTCCATGCCTACTAGTTGTCTAAGAAGTATGCTTGTAGAACCTCTCCAGATGCCCGACTTATCCAGATGATCGACACTCCTTTGTAGGCCTATCAGACTAGGTCCAAACATGTCCTGGTTGTCCACAATGAAAACAAACCACTGAAGATCTGCTACAAGGTGGTCTAGCTGAGTCCTTGGCCTGACCGCCCTACTGGAACTCATCTGGTCCTTGCTTCGAACTCTTCGAACCATCACCTGAGGCTACTGCCCGACCGACCTGGGGCATATCCCTCTGATTTCCATCTTCTATGAGGGGCTGATTCACTTACTCTGATAAAGAACTTAGCTGGAAGAGATTTACTAGGATCCGAATGGCGTGTTGTAAGCCATCCTTGAAGAGCCTCACCCTATCCACATCATCGATTACCATACCAGGTGTAAAACAAGATTGCTTAGTGAAAGTAGTTTCATAGTCCATGATAGACATGTCTCCCTACTAAATACTCAAGAACTCTCAAGCTCTCTCTGTCCTCTGTGTCTCTAGGTAAAATTGTTCGAAGAACCTGTTCTTGAAGTCCTTCCTGGCCAGTCCCTCATGCCTATGAGCCTGAACCTGCACATCCCAGCAACAATTTTGGGTCCGTGCAACATGTATGTCTCCAGCATGACACTCCACCCTAGAGGCATATCGAGCTGCTCAAAGATCATATACATGCTCTCTATCTAGTTCGCAGTCGCCTGTGGACCACCCTCACCTGGAAAAAGTGGAAGGTTATGTGACTAGAACTCCTGCATCAGGTATGCCATGGATGGATCTGTACTCTGGGCACCTCTGTCAATCCCCTAAAAGACACGTACCAGGCTCACTTGGAGCTGCACGTTGAGCCATGGCCTGAATGCTTCCCAAACCGGCTGTTGTCCTGCCTACATTGGATCCGGAATCTGATCCTGTCCCTCAGCCTATACCTGTGGCTCCTGCTCTGCCTGCACCAGATCTTTAACCTAATCTTGTACCTACGGTGCTGTATCATCTCCTGTCTGATGCTCCATCTGAGTCACCCAAAAAAACCCACTGAATACCATAATTGGCCAGACAACCAATATAAAAATATATATTACAATATATTTTCAACACAAATAAGAATTTAGTAAATAGAAGCACACAACTACCAGCCTTACTCTCCCCAACTACAAACATGCCCCACGGAATCCCAACCTCTTGGCCGCCTTACCCACCCCTAACAGAGCCTAGTATCAAAATTACCTCAGGCCATGCCCATCCAGACAACCTTCGTTGCCTCAAACCAGAAACCGAGTCACCCAATACTAGTGATCAAAATCACCTCAACTGATAGTACCTTCCTTCTCTCATAAGAGCATGAACCAAATATCCCGTCACATTTAATTCTAAAAATATATAAAGCATGGAAAAACATATTTAAATAAACCAGAAATTGTATCAGGAGTTTCACCTATTCCTATTTCAAAGCATACATAACATGGAAATTGATATTATTGACATGGAATTATCACTTCACAAGGAATTTGTGAAATTATGAAATTGAAATACCTTAAAAATGAGCCTATCAAAATCCAAATAAACAAGCCTTTCCATACCAGTCCAAGGTATAATTCTACCTCATCATACTAGGTCAAGGGTTACACATCACAATCAATAACATCACACACCAAGTAATCCACCGAGGTGGAAATCATATAAACTGTAATCTGAGAAAAAACAAACAGCAATTACCACCCATGGAAACATGGTCCATCACTCGTACCTGGGGCTATAGCCAACCAAGAACAAGCTAGAAACCCAGTTACAGTAACAACCTAACTCCATTCTACCATATTCCAAATATTAAATCCAACTGAAATAAAAGGGAAGTCTCAATATCATTAGTATCCATCAAAACTCTGCAACTAAATACTTGTCAAGAACTCCTCTAATACCACTTTGTAATGACCCAAACCCGAGAATCCACCTGAACAGTGCTAATTGGGTCGGGTGTTACTAACTTAGGTGCAACTCCACAAATGCCAAAGGCTGCAGACTAGTAGTGAGGGTCTTATAGGTATAGTGGGGAGACTATACACTCTTGGAGGACAATAATGGTACAGGTCCGAGTATAAAAATAATGATGCAGTGGAACAAATGACTCAGTAGACTCAAACCAGACCCGCAGAGAGGAAACACAATCCATATCAATAAACAGTGAAAGCAATAAATATAAACAACAACAGCGGAAATAAACACAACAGCAAGCTGATCACTTGTAACTACTACTGAACAATAAAACCTACATCCAAAGCAGGTCAAACATATCAGAACACAAAAAGGTGTCAATGGCTAACCAACTGTAGATACATATCAAATAAGCATACTAATATAAGAAAAGAAAAAAAACAAGATAAAATATATCTAGGAAATACCTCAAGGTCCATACCATCTCCATGAAATAGCTAATGTAGCCCAGCTTTTGAGGATGTCTTTTTCCTGCACATAAATCCATAAAGTCTGCACGCATCCCGAAGGGCCTGTGCAGGGTGTCAGATGAATCTTAGTAGGATACCACCCAACAGTGCATACCTAATATAAGTGTTTAGTAATGAATTCATTTATATGGAAAATAGTAAAAAGTATGATGCACAAAAACACCAACTCCACTGGGGCTTAGCGGCCACCATGGAGTGTCACCTACTTCGGCCAATGTCGGAATCTCTATCATGTAACCCAGCACCATGTGCCCCCTGACACCACGTTTCTTATATACTGACATCCCGAAGGCATGCCCAAGAAGTAACCCAGAAGAACAACAATGCATGTCCTCTAATAAATAACCATAGGGACAATGATGTATGCCCTCAAATTAATAGCCAGAGGGACAGAGATACCTACCCTCAAATAAAGTAACCAGTGGGACGGAAATATCCGCCCTCAAATAAGTAACCGGTGGGACAGCGATAACTGCCTTCAAATCATGGTGAACCTTATCCCCCAACCTGATAGCCTCAAAGCTGACCCCTGGAGGCTCCCCACCTCCCATGTGGCTTCCTATGAAAATCACCCCCAACCAAAGTACCTAAACCAAATCTACGGGGGACCCTACCCACATTAGTGGTCAAAAACACCTCTTCATAGAGTATCTCTGTGTGCACTCTACTCAAATTTCCGAGTGAGCGATAATCAAAAAAATAGTACATATGCCACAACACATCTGACACCTCATTTCCATGCAACCATGCCACTCACGTCTACTAGCATTTCCATCCAAGTAAACCGGGCCATTCCCAACCTGACAGTCGTACTGCCTTATGTCGATGTCCATGACACCCAATCCCATGGTCAAAACCACCCAATGTAACCCGGTCCAAGCCCAACCTGTGATCAGAATCACTCACCAATATTCAGACCACACCCATCAAAACCTGAAGGTTCCAGCATATGTAATTAAAAATTTACATATAAATCATAATTAAATAGAACACATAAACATGAAAACCCATCTAAACAGATGAATTTCACTAAGCAAGTGATGTCCCATAATAGTACTAAAGTTTATATGGTCTCCATCATTTCATATCAATAATTAAATAACTAAACCTAATAGTTTAAACCAATAAAATTAAAGTATTATCATTTGGGAAACCCTAGCCAAAATGCCCCATGTGAGCAACGACCTCTCACCCGACCCTTCTCAAATAGGTGTAATAATAAATTTAAATAAGTAGTAATAGATAAATTTGGGTCTCTCTCAAAATACCAGAAAACAAGCCGAATGACTCACTACCCAAATGACCACGATACACAAAAAGAGGTATGCACCACTTACCTTTAGGGTTTTGGTGGAAACGACCCACAAAAACCGCACCCCAATCCGACAAACGCTTCAGGGAAACCACTCTATGTCTCCTTCCCTATCATCCACCAGACTTAAAATTAACACCCAAGGAAACCCCAACACTATATCTACATGAAATAGATGTAGATCTAGAATACTAAGAGAGAGATAAAAGTATAAATAGAGGAAAACACAAAGAAACCAAGAGGAGAGACTTACCTGAGAAGAACTAGATTCAATCCAAAAAAAACCTTTCAATTTTCATCCAAAATGTGTGGGAGAGTCCCTCTTACTCTTGATAACAGAAAATCCTGAGATATCATCGAGTGGGAGGAATAAAGAGGGAGGAATGGGGAAATAAAAAGTGGACAGAGACTTAAAAACAATAACTTTAAGTGGCCGCACGACTACCCCGCATGGTTTGGAAAACTGTTTTCCAACCGTGCGGTTACCACTGTTTCTCCCAGGGACTTTACACAACTTTCCCACATGGTTTGACAAACTGTGCACCGCCCGTGTAGAGCCCACTATCAAGGGTCCATGATTTTCTGGGTAGGCCGCATGTTTTGATCAAACTGTGCACCAACTGTGCACCCCTGTATGACCACCTAAAAATTAGAAGTTACTCCCTGATTCTCCAAGTTTTCTCAGAACAAGCCAAAAAATCAAAAAAGGTTGGGATTTTGTCCGGTACAAAAACCTGGATTCTTACACCGCTGATATCCCATTCTATATAGGTGTTAGTATATTTAGTTCTTTCAGGTCTTGATCTTCTTGATTGATTGGATCTCCGAAGGAAGTGATGTTATTAACAATTTATGCCAGCCTTCCATTCAACTAGGTGATTATTTCTCCTTCAAACATTCTGAATGTCTTGTATTTTAATTTTTCATTGGTGTACTTCATTTGTTGGACATTTTCAGTTCCTTCATAAGAAACTGCAATTGTCTGCCACATTTCATAAGTATTGAGGCTTTGATATACTCTATTGAATTCATCTGTTCCAAGACCACAGACGATTGAATTCACAGCATTCAGGTTTATTTAATACTATGCTTTTGTATCCGCACTCCATGTTTCAGGTTTCTCTGGAATCACATAGGGAGTTAGAATTTTCGAGTGGACATTGTATCCAAGGTTATTAAAGTAAATGATCATCATTAATTTCCAACTTCCATAATTTTCATCTTTGAATTTTTGGAGCTCGAACCATTAACATACCCTCTCATGTATCAGCCATTGTGCACTGTATAATCCAAGAACTATCAACTTGTTATAGGTTGGAAAAAAGATCCTCCTTTATACCAATTGTTGGATCAGGTTATACCAAATATGCACAAGAGGGGTGGGGTGAATTGGGTCTTTTACAAATTATTCACGAATCATTTTGAAGGTCGAGTCTATTCTTTTATCTTTATCATATTTTTTATGCAGTGGAAAATAAACAGTTGAAGTGCAAAATGATGTATAGTGGTTCGGGGAATAGAGGGCCCCTATTCCAATCCACCAATGCTCTACTCCACAAGCTTGGTGATTTTCACTATCTAGTCCTCTTATCAATAGATCATCCACAACTGAGTGCAAGCAGTTGACACCTTTTCAAGTTTAGGCTAAAAAATAATCCATCTGGTTCACACACAAAACCTAATACAAAGCTTATTATGAGAATAAGGTTACAAAAAATTAAAACAGTATTTAAAATCAAATACTTTTTAGTTGATCTTCACTGTTGCGACAACACGCAACTAACAACAGATAGATCATCATCTTCAGAAACGTTGTTCTTTAGATATGGATAGTTTTGAGTCAATCCAGTTGCAATAGATATAGAAATAAATATAGAA
The DNA here is from genome assembly GCA_963277665.1 of Viscum album. Lineage (NCBI taxonomy): Eukaryota > Viridiplantae > Streptophyta > Magnoliopsida > Santalales > Viscaceae > Viscum > Viscum album. The sequence continues at coordinate 854,649,775 of OY728155.1, read as the reverse complement.
ACTCCAAAAAAATGGATTCATGAATGATCATCAATGTAGAAATGATGAATCTTCAACATGTTTCTAATTCTTCTTTTGAAAAATAGAGTTTGATAGATCTTAGTAGCAGTAGATCTGTAAATCCAGAATGACTCTTTAAAACTATAGTTGTGAAGAACTCAAGATCTTGTTATATATTTTCTTAATGATTATCCCCCTCTTTGTAATACAATATATCACAAAAATATATACAATAACGACGAGTGTTTTCTATAAAAATTTAGATTAACAAAAGTTTCTTTTAGAATCGTGATATTAAAATGTCTAAATAACAGAGTAGTTGTAACTACCCTGAATATTCAGCATGAAAACCTCCTCTAAAATCGATTCTTTGAATCATAAATAAATAGATTTGAGTCATTCAAAGACGTTATTTAAAATCAGGCTTTGAATTTCTCTTGAAATCAGTGTAAAAATCTAAATAAATACTGTTTCTCAATAATGCCGTGATTTAAACCTATAATGCCAAATGTAGTGTTGAACTTCATATCATATATTCTCTGAACATAAGGTTTACAATGTAAGGTTGATAACATAAGGATGATAATGTAAGGATTATAACATAATGTTCACAATGTAAGGTTCATTATAAAATAAGGTTGATGATCCATAATTTTATAAGCTTCTAAAGGTAAGGTATATGATCCATACCTTTTGATAAAACTTATGGTTGTTTTCAAAAGTAATGTTGATGAACCATGCTATGGAGAAACACACATAATGTTCCATAATAAAGTAGGGTTCTTCTGCTATACTTTTCTAATATCTTGAACATAGAGTTCCTTCCAAATGTAGGGTTCTTCTTCCATATTTTTTTCTATAACATATGGTTTCTTAACCATAAATTTTTGATATGCCGTAAATAAATTGATGAATTCCATCCTTACACTACACTATTGAATGTTAGGTATGAACAGTGTTTCTAGAGCATGCAAATGATATTTTAGAACACGCACAACATGAACAGTGTTTCTAGAACACACTAATAAGAAAAAATGATTTTCAAATACTTTGTCAAATATTTCACACCGATTAAACCCTTTAATATTATCGCAAAAATAGTGAAATGAAGAATATTAATTTCCTGAAATATACTCAAACTAAAATCATTAGAGTAACAAATAAGAGTATTTGTGAACATAAAAATCATCATAAGGAGATAGAGTATTGTTCTCAACGATCTCTACATAATAAAATAGAGTTTTGTTGAAAACAACACTTGAACAACATAAATGACCATCAGCTATATGACTAAATTTCTTCCATCCCTCACATATATCTTCATTAACATAATAGTATCATTTTCTCATTAAACTCTCTTGTGCATTTTCTTCATCATATGGAATCTATTATGTTACGCTTTCACAAGAATCATCTTATTCATCTTTATTTTTCATTATTCATTCCAATTCATCCAACAAGATAACAAACATGTCATTAGGAATTATGTAAACAAGTTTTGATATTCCATATTGTTTCTTCTAAGTGAAATCCCTCCAAGAATTTCATTTGGATGCACTACCCATAAACATATTGGATTTTGAATCCAAAACCTTCCCACTTTCCTTATTATATACCTTATTTAGAGTATTTGTGTTCAAAAAGTTTTTTTAATTACATCCCAAGGTTTTTTCCTCATTCCAAGAAATTTTTTAATCCTATTTTCTCATAATATTTTTTTAATTGTATAGATGAGAGTGTACCATAGTTGCAATAAAACCATTTATTACATCATAGATGCATTAAATCATTCCAAATATTTTTCCAAAATATATACTTTTCTAGACCTGTGTATATTTCCCTTTCTTCACTAGTATGTCCCCCCGTGAGATGGAGCATAACTATGATTTATAATTTTGGGGATTGGGAGAAAAATATTGTACAAAATTCCCTAATATATTCCAGTACCAACATTGTCCCAAAAATCCTGATTTTATTGTATATCAGTATATATTTTTGGGTCTTCTTTTTGACATATTTTTCTCTTTATAGAGAATCTGCATCCATAATCTTTTTCCTCTCAACCATAGACATGGTGGTTGGTTTCATAACTTTTTTATTAATCCATATTTTTTTATAATTTTTTTCTAACTATCATTATCTTTGAATAAAATATATAAATATTAGTACAAGGTTGTATGTATGGTACTATTTTCTTATCACCTTCTTATGATAGATCAATAATTAATGTCATGATATTTTTATCACATGTTGGAGATATTTTCCTAGTAGAATACTCCAGTGAATATTTTGTGGCATTCATAAATATTTATATCCTTATTAAAGACTCAACATGCATCTTCTCAAGATTGGACAAATGGACTTCCAATTCTAGACATTTAACATTATGGATGATTGTCTGATAATCAATCATAACCAGCTTCACTTCATAGGCTTTTTTAATTCTTTCTACTTTATCTTCATTCATCATAAAATATTTCTAAATATAGATTATTTTTAATTTATATACATGGATATTTTTTTAAAATTTAATCATTTATCGTTAGAGCTGTTATTTAATTTATCTTCTTGTTGATAGATATTTTTTGTAGATCCTTTTTCAAGCCCTATTTCTCATCCAATGTTTTGGGGTATTTTATGATCATATTTCATATTTACCCTTTGTATATTGAAATGTACTAGATTATCTAGAGAGATTTTAAAATTATAGAATTTTTTATTCTGAGACCTTTTCCAAAACATCATCTTCTCTATCCATTTGGATGATGAATTTCTATAAACATTTGATGAATCCATACACAAGGGATTCTCTTTACCAGGAGTAAAATTCTGAAATAAACATTATATATCAACTAATAATTCTTCAGATGCTGGATATTGGTTACAATCACCAATTGTTCCATCATCTTCATCCTAATGATAGTATTTCAATATAATAACACATACATCCCAATCACTATTCATAATAAAGTTATCCTTTTTCCTTGGTTGATACTTTCGAGACCTCCTCATAACTTCTAAAGCCTGGTATGTCTTTATTGTTACCAATGCACAGAGAAAAATATACTTAATATTCATTCAATGAGAGGGAATTATTAAACTACTTTGTCAATTTTTTATCATGGTCTTGGTATATATTGAATTCTTCTTATAGATAACATAATCTTCACCAAAAACATACTTCATTATGGACTGATAAAAGACACTCGTATCTTCAATAATGAATAGCTTCTTATTAGAGAATCCAATAGAGGTGGGCCTATCTCTGGAACTTAGTGAATGGACCAATTTTGGATACGACTAACCCTAGGTGGGGAGAATAAGTGTTGGGGAAGTTTTTAAGCTGATTAAAACATTTTATTCCCATTCCTCTTACACCTGTTAGGATCTCTATTTTCTTATTATTTTTCCCTATCAGATTCAAGTATATAAAAAGAGTAAATAATACCACACAATTATTTTAGAATGGTTACTCAACAATAAGAGTATCGTGTCTTCAGAATGGTCTAAAAAATCCTAACTACATAAAAATTTAGAAAACAATCCATTAAGTGTAGTTAAAGTAAGTAGGGTAATCCATTTCACCTGAATAGAACTATAGTCAATTAAATGTTAATGCTTTATTGATCTAGCATGGATATTTAAATATCCTTTGAAGATAGTAGTGTCATACTTAATTGTTTTTAACACTGTGAAATTCAACCACTTATTGAGACAATTTGGTTGTCAAAGTATTTATTTTTTCATCCATAATTTTTTTCACATGGATACTTGTGTAGTAGCATGATAGAAACATTCCTCTTCTTCATATCCACAGAAAAAAAGTTTATCCTATTCATCTTCTTATAACTTTATAAACAATGTTATTTTAATTGTTAGGATTGATAAAAATATAATTCTTTTTTGATGTAAATAATGATTGATTTGTATTAATTTGGTCACCCACTATTCTTTTCTTCTTCAAAATTTATTATTTAGTGAAAAAATAACTACACTGAATCACATACTTATAATCTAGCTTGAATAACTAAACCCTTCTATGAATACTAACAAATGAAGTTAAGATAAACTAATCATCATTACAATAATAATATTTTTAACCAATACATAGTATCAACACTTTTTTATCAGTTCCCCTATATTCTTATTGGGTTAGAAGATATTTTTTCAACTTAATTACGCCATACCTTTAACATAATTTCATGAAAGAATAATATTTCACAAGATTATAATATTCTCTTATTAAATCCGTAACTCTGTACTTGCAAGGTGTATATGCCTTTCCATCGCTATTTTTATATTTATCATACTATTTATTCTACTAGTGTTTTTATTTTGTGTATATAAAATATGTACACCTTCAGGTAATACACATACTTCCTCGTTTCACATTGCATTAGTTCTTGAGAATTCACTTAATCTATTACAAATGAATATTATTCACATCATTTTCACTAGAAATTCACACACATAACATAAGAAACATGTTTATGTATCAGAATATGTTTATAAATTTCATGTGAATTTAGACACATGATGTTTTAAAAAATATGTAATATGAATATGGGTGATACATTTTTGGTGAGTATTAGTGTCATTTCATCACTCTTTGAATTAGTATGATATTATAACTATATTGTAGGATTTGTTCTTCGCTAAAGTATAGAAAGAAATGAAACAAGTTCTACTCAAATCCTAGTGGGAGTAAATAACTACAACACTAGCTCATAGTACCAAACTATTTTTTGAAACACAACAAGGGGTGAACGCCATTTTTGTGTCTATGGTACTCTTTTATGTAAGATGTTCATGTGACTTCCATATTCATGTTATAGATTCATGGAACAAACCCCAGTGACATGACGGGGATAGAAACTTTATTATTTTCTATCATGTAAATGGATGATTAGAGATTCTCTAGTTTATATTGAAAAAAAGATCTATAAAAAATAGATTGGTGGAAGAAACCTCATATGGATTTGGGAATGGATATTTATAGAATATATTCAAATCCTTGCACTCTCATATAATCCTATAAATCATATGATAAATATTAGGTTATTTTAATTTTCTAATACCATAGAATTGAATTATTCTTCCTAGGATAAATAACGGAAAATTACACATCTTCCATGCTTCACAATTAGTATTCTCTTATGTTGTGTTATCCTTAAGTGCATTCAATGAAAGAAGTACATAAATCATCATCCCAAATATTCGAAGTCTATCCATGGATATGGACTACTCAAATTATCTCATGTAACTATGTTATTAGTTCAGATGAAAAATGTCCATAATAATCATTAAAATTATGTTTTGTGATTCATTGATTAGGTTTGCCTCATTATTTCAAACCTCATATTTGTTATAGTGGCCTCGAGATCAGTTGATGGTTGTTCTATCAAATTCTTTAGTGAACCAATGTTGTGTCATCGAGTGGTTGAAGGTGGAAAATAATGGTGCATTTAAAAAATTAGAAACTTCATTAAATCCACATGTGGGGGTGGATTTGATGGTTTATATCAATTTGATATAGTTTCTATCTATATATCCATTTTTAAAGATATATGAATAATGGAATCATGCCACTATCTCATATTGAAGGCTCCACGTTTCTTACATTGTATTTATATGATTATGTATTTTAGAAACCTATCGAGATGGGACAATGGTTGACACCCAGATAACACATTACAGAACACCCACTTGGTCAATGACACATGTGGTCCAGAAGCTTCCCTATGTTCCCTTGTCCTAACAATTGCAAGGAATGAGTTGTGCACCATGGGAATTATACATAGGCCCAATGTGGGATTATACATGGACCTAAACTCCTCCACTAACATGCATGGTTGGATTAAGGAGACCTCCAAGGGAGTGGTTGACCATTGGGTCCACATGTTCTCTGGTTGAGGAAGGTTTGGAAACATTGTAAGGATGGCCATGTTTTTAGTAACATAATGAAAATTATTCAGTGTGTAAATGTACACCATATAAAAACAAAGGCATATTTAAAATTCATGCCACTAATTTTTATTCGTTAATTACTCATTCAATTTTCAATATAAATTCCATAGATCTCCTACTAATAAAAAACACCTGAAAATATTAATTATTTTGAATGGTTCTCCTTTATGAAAATATTAATATGAATAATCTTCAAGTCAAATCATGTATGGTTTTATTGAAATGATGACATAGTTCATAGCCTTATTTTCATCCTCCTTCCCTTATCATGTTTTGAATTCTATATTCAATTAAATTATTTTAATTAAATTTTTTGAATCATTTGTATTTTAAATAAGTGACTTCCAAATAAAGGGGAAATTTTAATCAATAATTTTTTACTAACCTATTTAATGTATTTATATTCATCATGGAAAACATTAATTAGTATTTATTATGTTTTACTAGTGATATGGTTTAATGGTTCCATACTTATTTAATATATATATGATTTATATTTTTGAGTATGGTGAAAATAAATTTTTGGAGACCATTTTATTTCCACATGTTATGCTTTGATGGAATGATGAAATGATAATGAAACCCATTTCAATTTCATGGGTTATAACGTGAGGAATGTTTTCTAATCATATATCCAAAAATATATGGATTATTTGATGGGTGTGACCTAATCACCCTAAAATTCATTATTTAAGGATTTCTATTATATGTGATTAGAGGGTACATTTAAGGTAATCCGAAGACCCTCAAATATGGTAAATTGGATGATAACCCATTCTCAAAAAAAGACCGTACATAAGAGGGTATATCTAAACTGAAGTAGGTACATGGGTTTTTATCTTATCAATAACTTGTTATGAATATATTGGTATGGTGATTTGAAATATAAGTTATTATTTTTTATGACACATATACATGTCATAGACCTATTATTTTCTCCAATAGATCATGTTCATTGATTATTTTATGATTAATATCTTATGTACATCCAATCATTATGACATGACTCAATATTATGATCTTCTATATTAATTGTTTGGTTCTAAAAAGTAATGATAATTTTCTCATACACTTATGATAATGTTAGGATTATGTGATGGTTGATATAAACCTTTCTTACCCATACTGAGCATCTAAGTCCACCTTTTCTTATGTTTTCCTTCCCCAGTTTAGGAAGATTGGATTTAAGTATGGAATGTATTAAAAGTGAACAATGCTGAGGGATATATATTTGATATTTTGAATATCATTCATGAACATAGAAGATTTAGTATATTTTCTACAATGAAACAAAACAATTGATGTCATTGGGAATGTATTTTTGTAATATGTTGATTATTCATCTATTAAGATGTAATATATATGTAAGAAATGACTAGGTTGTTACATTTTTAATAACATGAATGGTTTAGTCAATCAATATGAAACATGGATGATGGAACATTAAGAAGTACCATAATGACAACTCTATGTATAGGAACATGTTGAATAATTTCAGTGAAGGTTATATTATGGGGTTTCTTATAAATTATATCCTTTTTTTGAATATATAGGTGGATGTGAATATGGAATAGATTTACCTAGGGGTAATAACTATGAAAAGGGAATATTTAGTAGTATATTATCATTTTTTTGTTCAAAAAATGGGTCTTATTTTAAACCTTGTTTTAAATTCTAGGGGATATGTTTCAAAAATTCAAAAAAGTCATTATAAACCATCATGAATGGTTTGAATAATGGCCTTTGACGATTTTGTATAAGACTATGTTTTCATAGATTTAAGAAAAGTGTCATTATTTTTACATCATATATGTGATTTTCCATGATTATATGGTTCCCAAATGTGCTTATTATTTTTTACATTATGCTTTTTGTATTAGTTTTTCGAAAGAATTCAAATAAGTCATGTTAATACAGAGTGTGATAGAAAATGAAATGTTGTTCCTCCTGGGAAATGAATCATTTTGAAAGTAATAATTATTAAAGTAATTGATATGTACTTACAACTTTATCGAGGTATAAATTTTGTTCCTGATCCAAAAGATCTATCATGGTAAAATATTTCTATTGAATATTTCATCTGGACAAATCCACCTTCTTTAGTTGTTCAACCGATCCACTGGATTTTTAAAATGGATCATTATAGTTGAAATGATATTTTGTTTTCTCCAGTATTTAGATAATGAAAACTCATTTGGGCTATTTGTAAAATGTATGGAAAAGTGGATTAATAGTATACTCTTATCAAGAATATAAGGGTACCAAAAATATCAACTCTATAGTATGGGATGAGCTTAAGACCATATTTATTTAAATGAAAATTCCCCATATTTTTTAATATAGAATGAATTACTTGAAATAAAGTAAAAGATGTTTAATTTTTGGGTGTAAAGGATGTAAAATTTATAAGACATGTGTGTTATGCCTCTAGTATTTTCATTCAAACTGAAACTTAGGTGATTGATCCTTCAGTGTCTTATGACCAATAATTCTGAAGGAATTAGCCGTATGGAACATGGATAGTTATAAATAAATCCATATATGTTCAATAAAGGTAGAATTAGATATAATATTTACCCATAAATCACATGTTTATGATAAGAAAACAATTATAAAATTCAATGAAATATCTAAAAAAATGTAGAGAAGAATTGATATTTCTATTATGTTCAATGTTTGGAAGGAAAAAAGTTGTAAAATATATTAATGGGACTAACAAAAGTTTTATATTTTAAATGGATGAAAATTTAATTTATGGATGTTGATGTTATGGGATGTTTTTAGATAATGATACAAATAAACAGAAATATCCAAAGAAAGCACCAACATAGTATAGTGTTTAATATTCAAGAAGCATAGGCATTATGTGTATCAATTCACCGATTCAAGGACTAATGAGGATGATAAGAAACAATAATATATGGATAGAATGAATAGAGGTACACTTTTGAAATGAAATTAGTTTTAATGAATCATGATAATAAGGAAACACTTATCCTTCACTCCATAGTTTTGAATTTCAGGATAGATTTTGTATGATGGATTCCTATTAAATCATATTGTTCAACCATTAGTAGAACATGATTCAATTGTAATCCTTGATTACCTATATCTATATAGAATCTATACCATTGAAATTACACATGATTTTATATCAATTAATAGATGAATATAATATTCTATTGGAAATTATTTTTCAATAATAAATAATTTTTAATGGAAGAAATGGTGAATTTACTTTCCAATGTTTATATGTATCCATGTAAGATTATCATATGAGTAATAGATATAATCAAGGATTTATGAGTTTAAGGATGAAATTAATTTCAGTGTCTTCGATATACCTTTTTTGGATTCATGTGATGGTATTTTATAAATATTATGTATATTTTGGGAGACATTAATGCCAATACAACCCTTTTATTTTGTACAAGTTTTAGTGAAATAGTTATTTGGGGAGGAATACTATAAATTTTTTTGGATATAATATTATTTATATTTTTATCATTTATGTATTATCTTGTCTTTGATGTCAAGGTATTGATTGGTTATTAAAAATTTCAATCATTATAGTATTTATATTCATTTATTTTTTTAATATGGATGGCCTGCATATTGGGTTACAACCTATTTCATATGGTATGGAAATAGGGCTTGAACACAAATATAATTGGAGAAAATTAGGTATAACCAACTATTGGACAATGTGAATGTGTATTTATAGAGGTAGAAACAAAAGTAAGATATTTATAGCTATGAATATAATTTCATATTATGAATTAATGACATGTCTATGACATAAAAGTATATAGGGGCGTTGAAACAATTAACCATACTAGAATGGATGTTGGAAAGCATCACCAAGGTTTTTTTCATCACACTCCCCAAAACAAAAAAATGGAACATTTCTATATTGGTTGTAGTTGATATCCTTATAATGAGAGCACACTTAATTACTATAAGATAATATTTTTCTTTGAATCATATTTATTGGATACATAATATTTAATTGGTAAGGTTATACATTGTACAACAGTATATTATATCTGATTAGGATCAGATGATTACTACGATGTTTGGGTGAAGCGATAAACATGATTTGGATATGGGTATAATTTCTAGTAATTCATACCATCCTTATATATATGGTCAGTTTAAGAGAATTATTTAAACCCTATTTGATAAGTTAATAACTTTCTCAATTAATTTAAAAGGAGGTTTGATCAACACATTCCATCTGATGTGTTTTCTAACATCAATAGTTTTCAATTGACCATTCTAATGGATCGTTACAAATCCCTTTATAGAAATACAAGTAGAACTCGAACATGTTAGGATAAAGTGGTAGAAATAAATATATTGGGAGCAGTAGAGGATAAAGAAATCATATAGATGGATATATCCATTCATAATAAAATTTAGGAAGAAACATGTAGATATTAAAGATATACAGATAATCATCAATGTGGTCTATAATTTGAAGTAGGATAGATGTTGTTTTTATGAATATCACCATAGACGAAGGTAATGATATTTGGAAATAAGGGAAAACTAATCAAAAGATATATTAGTCCCTTTGATATTATGGATCATATTGGGATGGTATCTTATCAAGATGTGTTTTCAATAATCCTCTCTCAAGACTATAGTGACATCCATGTATCTCCCTATAATAAGTACGTACATGATACTTCACATTTACTAAAATCAGAGGTTGTACCATAGTAGCATGATAATTCATATAATGAAAATCCAATGAAGATTCTAGATCTATTATGTAATGTTATATGAAACCATACCACTCACCTAATTATTTCATTAAGAGAAACCTCAAATTTGAAGAAGCATAATTTGACCATAAGGATATGATAAGAAAAAAGTATCCAATTTTTCTATATCAGAGTGATGGATTCCTGGAAAATTCATTTTAAGGGTGTTAAAATGCTGCACACTTCATTTTCAAAAAATAATTTTCATTCGAATAATTCATGTTCATTTATATATTGTGTTTCATGCTACACTGAGTTTTAACAAACCTCAAGAAAAAATTAATATTATTATTTAAAACATGACCATTATAACTAATCCATAAATCATAGTGTTATGAATAGGAATGAAAACATTTTTTAAATTATGTATATTGGTGTTAAATAATGTATATATGTTTTTAAATAAGAACATAATAATTTTTAAATTCTATATTCTTTGAAAAATACATTTCATTAAAAAAATATTTTGGTTGATTTTTTTGAGAAAATAATAAAATAACTACTAAAAAATTATAATAAATTCGATTAAAATGTCATTTTAGACATATAAATGAAAACATTCTATTTTAAATTCTTTTTGAGAAAAATATTACAATAATAAATTTTGGAATAACAGTAAAATATTTATCTTTTTATAAAAAATAATGTATTTTTGATTAACAAATTTAGAAGATATAATTTCAATTAATATTGGTTTAAAAGTAACCATAATTATATTATATATTTATTATCATAATTTATGTGAATATAATAGATTTTTTTATTCATTTTTTATATTAAAACATTTTGTACTCATGAAAATTTTGTCCTTGGAAAAAAAAATTCAAGTTATCTGCTAGAATAATTTGAAAATAAATTCTAAATTCTATGAATAGAATTTGATAAATTGGAATTAATATTTTTAATAACTAAAATTAATATTACATAATATGGAAAAGGTGAATTTTTATCATAAATTATATTTAAATTAGTAAAAAGATATTTATCTCTGTTATGTTTGTAATTAGGTTTAAACATTTAATTTGCATGTCTTAAAAAAATTCAACAGATAAAATAACATTATGTAATTAATTTGGATTAAAATTATGAATCATATGATTAATTATAACTAATTGTGGTTATTTTATTTTTCTAAAATTACCTTGGAAAATAAAATGAGATTATTTATAAGTGTGGAAAATAAAATTTGAAAGAGAGAAAACAATGAGGCTAAGGGAATAAAACATTTAATACATGTGTAATTTATTATGGTGTAGGAGTTTATCAACTTTAAAATATTTAAAATATAATATTTTCTATTTTCGAATATCATTTCATGAGTGTGACAACACATTATTGATTTTTTTGGGTAATTCCAAAAAAAATCACTCCTCAATTATAAAAGCCCCCCTCCTCCAAACAGTTTATCACACATCCTAAGGCTTCTAGATCAATATAAAACATAAAAAATATCCACTGAAACTCCACATCAACAATAATGTCAAGATTTTATTTCCTAAAAACCAATCTTACTGTAATTAATTATATTTTCAATGGATTTTCTCCCAATATAAGCTAATTGTCATCACTATTCTCTTTTTTTGTGATTCTCCTCTCAGGACCATCACTCATGATTTAGTAATTCAAATATAATAAAAAATTTAATAAATAGTTAATAATCCATTTTTATGTAAATGGAACTACCTATATCGTTATACCCCTTCATCAAATGATAAATTGAACCTTCTGTTGTGTATTTGGCGGACTACCTCCTTGCGAATAGTTGTAATTCATTTTCTTTCACCACATCTCATGAATAGATATAATGATGTATTAAAATTATATATATGATATTAAAAAATATAGTCATGGAATAATATTATAACCTATGTCTTCTTATATTCCCTTTTGTGGGAATATGATAACATTGATCATGTGTGTCGTGGACTACTGCCTCACCAAGAGATTTGATTAATTTTTTAATTACACTACACATGGATGGTAATAAGGATAGATTTAAGGAATATATGTGAAAAATATGAAATCCAAATGATTCCTTAATGGTAAAATATTATTTTCCTTCATATCATTCATTCCGTTGGGGAAAAGTAAACAATATTCACACCTACGTATAACCTATCATTTCTATAAATAATGTAATAGTTACTGTTTCAATCATTAAAGGATTACAATAAATACATATATAATTAATATATATTATTTTTAAAAATATATATATTATGGAACTATGATAAATGTAAAATGACCAAAAATACAAAAAAATGAAAAGTGAAGTAGTTATTAACAAAAACATGATTTTAAAAAATAATTGTTAATAATTTAAAATAAATAGTGATATTTAATTAATATATGGTTGTATATATATATATTAAATATTTATTAATATATTTATAATTTAAAAAATGTTTATTTTTTAATAGGTTATATTGTGCACAACAGAATTCAAGACTTATATTAAGGGATTATTCATCTCACTTTTATTTATGTAAGACGTATGACATATTCACCTCTTCATCCTTATGTGTTAGGTATGTACTCACTAGGAATGTATATTATTTTAATAATAATGAAATTTTTTGATATAGATATCCATATATAGTTTCATTCTTTCATGTGGATTAAATTTTCGAAGTTACAAAAGGGGTAAATATTTTACATTTCAATTTCATTTTTTTATAGATTTTTTATTATTCTTATAATGATTAGATATTATTATCTAAGTCCCAATAAAACCATGTAGGAACCTATATCTTCATTTCCAAAATGGATCTTTGGTTTGGGTAATTTTTTTGAAAAATGGAAGAAAAATAAAAAAATATTCTATGTACACATCATGTACCCAGTTGCCACAAGTAGCCGTGTAATAGTCGTGTAACTGCTAATTACATGGCCAAGTTAGGTGACCTGGAAGGCTGCCTAAAGCAATGGATGGTTGAGGCTAGTAAACAGAATGTACATTAAATGAACATGCCCTATAAGTTTCTTTTTATATGATTAATCGACTCGGGGTCGCATCTCATCTCTAGAACAATCTTCATATAACCTCAGTTCATCCAGGAGTGATCAAGAGATACGATCAATGTCCAATCCACATTTCCTCCATCTGAACTCCATTTAAGATGCCTCTAGGTGAATTATAATCCCACCAATGAGTTCTCCCTCTCACTGGATCCTCTCTTCCTATTTATCCTCTCTTTTTAGTTATTCAATGTTGAACGATTTTGTCATTTTTGTAGATATATGATGTTCTTGGCTGATTCTAGGGCCTATGTTCATTAGTGTTCATCATACAACATCTTTGTAGGTAATTTGTGGATTTCCGTGGTAGATTTTGGATTATATAAGCTCAAAGATCCAAATAACAATTTTTAATGTATTGCATGTTTTATAATTTAACCATATTTAATGCTTGAAATGGTTATTTTGATAGATAAAGGTTTATTGTTTATGAATAAGGTTGATTACCTAGTTTATGGATTTGTTTCCAATTTTTGTATCGGTTTTGGCCATTGGGTCTTGGAATCATGTTTGGATTCTTTTATTTATATGCCTACTATTGATTGTATGGAGTTGTTGTAAAGATGAGATGCATGTGTTTTTTATTATGAAATTATGGTCATGGGGAATTGACTATGAGAGCTTCCAAAAGTGGGGTATTTTAATTATGAATTGTTGTTTTGTCTGAACAGAGGTATTGACTATGAGAGCTATCATGGGTTATTGACCAGAGGGGTTTGACTATGAGAAGTACCGAGAGGGTGGTTTTTAAATAAATATTGAACCACATGGCATTGACTATGAGAGCTACTATGGGGTCATTATAATACATTCTAAAGGGGTATTGACCATGAGAGATACTCGGGTGTTCATTTGTATTTGATTAGTGCTATGTAAGAAAAATGGGTAATATTGTGTGAGCTTTCCTAGAGGGTCATTATTATTTTAAAATGGTTGATATGGGAACCAAAGTGGATTAGAGTGTGAGAAAATTTCTAGAGGGTTGCCTGTGAATGTTTGAATGATTGTGATGAGACTTCATGCCAATGAATAAGCTTGGACTCAGTCTTACTTGATTGTTAGATTGTCTTTTGAGCCATCTGTTGGTTATTTTTATTCAAGGGGATATAGAGATTAGGATATATCTCGAGGTTACAATATTCAACCAATTTAATAATTTATAAATGAATATGAATGTAATTGAAAATTGTAGGATTGTTTACCTTTGAGTACTTTCTAGTTTATTGCTTCATTTCTTCATTTTACCTGCTGTATATATTCACTGACAATTAGCCATAGATATTTGGGTTTTTTCCTACTGATATTCATCTCACAACCAATTTAGGTCATTCTTTTGGACCAAAACAGATTATATGGTTGTAGGTATAGATAAGGGAATGTACCCTAAATCATCAGGTACTTAATTAATGTGGAGCTGGAGAGCATGAGACCAAGATGAGGGTTTTGATTCTATAGAGTTTACTGTTATCCATGCATTGGTTTTAGTTCTATATTTCTTATACTATGACGTGTTTTCATTCCTTCTTAGATACATGTAACATGCATCATTTATTTATATATATGCAGCAATTGTTTATACTATCAGTCTTGCACCGTTTACTTCTATTGTACTGTATGACTACTTCTGATACTATTTCATATTTATTTCCACTTGGTTACTCTTCTAATGAAGGCATGATTTCTCCACTATCACACCAAAGGACGTCTCTACTAGTAGGTAGCCTCTGGTGTTAAGGGAAATGTGCTTGAGGCCATGTAACCATCCATATATGAGGCACCTTTTGCGGAACCCATAACCAGGACATTACCAAGTAGTATCAGAGGGGATTATTTTCTAATTTTTCTTTATATTTAGATCATATATCAATGATTAGGATGAAATGGGTTGTTAGTAATAAGATATGCCCAGGAAAATCTAATCCATGTACCTGGAAAAGCCAATTTACCTCATGTATTTCAATTTTTCTATTTTTTCAATTGTTATAGTTTATTTTTTCACATTGGGTGATGCACTTGTTTTGTTCTATTATTATTTTTATCATTGTGGTTCTATTTCTATTGCAACCCGATGAGATGAGGGTATTCCACCTCATGCATCATCTGGAACTTTCTAGAGATCACATGTCATGCATTCGTATCATTCCATTTAGGGTGCATTACTGATTTCCTACTGTTGTGATAGATGTTGTTCTAGATATTCATGTTGTTGTGATAGATGAATTGATTAAATACTCTATATTTTTATTGGGTATTGTATTGTGTATAGTTCCATTTGTATTGATGCCAAAATTTTGTCCCTATTGTGTGTGGGCCCTCTTGGATCAGAATTTGATGGATCATGTTTGAACTTTAATTAATTTTTTTTCTGGTTATGATATGAATAAGGATTCCAAGATTTGATTCAGAGGAGTATGATCTCTCATAGGTTTAAATTTGTCATTCCATTGAAAGAATTAAAAGGTTGTAGGGGTTTTAGAGATGTTTCAGAGTCTTACTGTACTGAAACCCAGACAACACAACATTTGGTGTTATGAACACACACCATGTGTTCTTCTATTCTATAAGAAATAACTTTCATAAGAACACGTCATGTACTAGGGGTATACACCATGTAGTGCTTGATTGTGTGACTGACTATGTGGGCGGAGACATAGGGTTGTAAAACATTTGGTATAACACTTAATGTATGGATTGTACACACCATGTTATAAGGACCATGTATCTGGTCGTGTGAAAAATGGCATGGGTAGATAAAACATAGGTTGTACATGTCATATCCCATTATTGTATGTCATGTATAGTTGAATGTGTCTTCGACCATTTGACTAATGACATGGGTGGTTAGAACATAAGTGGTATATGCCATGTGTAGGGTGAACACGCTAGGTAGTCTTACCTAGGAGAGAACCATATGGTCTAGCTGTGTAGAAGAACATGGGAAGGAGGGAAAATGGAAGTACACATCATGTATAAGGATGACACGCTGTGTGTAGGGATGTTACACGACCAGGTTGTCAGAGGTACACACCCTTGATGAAACCTAAGGGAACACACCGTGTAGAGGATATACACACCATGTTACCCTATTTTAATAAACTTGAATGTTCTCTTCTCCTATTCCTTTATTCACTTATTTTTTTTAGTGCTTGATAATCTTGAACTAAGGTGTGTGATTCACCATCAAGAGTAATTCCAATGAGAGGTCCTCTTGTTGTATGATAGGTGAAGGGGGGTGACCAGACACCAGAATGGATAGATCGGTAACCACCATAAAATCCTCCCATTGTGCCTGTCTTGGAACCAGATGTTATATTGAACACATGCACCGATCCACAGTCCTGTGGAAGTGTTTTGAGTATGTTACAGACTTTTCAGGGAACCCTGCATCCTTCCCTGTCAACGGATCAGATGACACAGATGTTCCAGTAGTTTCATCCTCTCACATTTTCTAGGGATTGAGGACCACATGTTAGAGAGCCATGGTTGAATTCCATGCTTTCTATCATTGAGAATATAGAGATTCATCCATAGAGGAGGGTGAATATAGCTATTTACATGCTACATGATTCTGTCAAGATATGGTGGGATGTTATCTCACACATAGGAGTTCATCTGGATATATTTTGGAAGAGTTCCAGAGGAACTTCTATGATTACTTCTACCCCAAGATGTTCGGGGCCGATCGAGCCTGAGAGTTCATGTATTAGGAGAAGGGTACTCTTACAGTGTTGGAATACTCATCCTATTTTATAGAGCTTCAGTGCTTTGAACCTATTCTCGGTGGTGATGATTTATATTTTTCTAGGTAGTTTGTGGATATACTCAGGTATGCCATCTGATCTTTGGTTAATGTCTTATGGATTACATCAGTGACTGCAATAATGAATCAGGAAGCGATAACATAGAACAATTTGAGGGAGTAGGGGGATGTGAGAAAGGGATATTCACCATCAAGGGTTGGTACTCCATCAAAAGATAATGGGAAGCACCACATGGAGCTTTCACATGATGTTTAATCAGGTAGCCATGTGGTATGATACCTATACGGGATGAGTGGGCATATGAGACCATGTTTCTCGAAGGACCCAGTCGAGTGTCGATATTATGGCAAGGTGGGTTATCTTCATCCTTTTTATTTGGTATTCTCACTAGCAATGACTGACTGTGGTTTTTCTATGACTCCACATTCAGAAATAAGATCATTGGTTTCTCCTCATCTAGGGAACTAGAGTTCATCCGACTGTTCAAGACGAGGAGGTGGTTGCGTCCCTAGTAGCTAGGCTTCTAGGTTTCAATGACAATAAGGTGGATCAGATCATGGGAGTTAGGCAAGTTCACCAAGTTGTATTACTAGTCAGACTGTTGTAGTGGAGCAATCCAAGTTGAAGCAGGATCATGTACCCTTTATGGTTAGACGTACAATTCTAGTTACCTCATTTTTAGCTTCTACGCTTTTTTATATAAGGTCTTCCCATATTTTTATATCTGTTTCCATTTTAGAGATCCTTGGTCTCTATATCTTTACATCTTAGGATGTTATGACTCAATAAACTCTATTTTGGATTAGGATAGCTAGTGTACATTAATGTAATGAGTTCCCTTTTGACGTTAGTGGGTGTCACTTCTTATGGGACCTCTCCGCCTTAGATATGACAGACTTTGATTTCATTCTCAAAATAGACCTTTGGTACTCTTTCTAGGACATTGTTCACAAAAATCTCCATAGGGTGAGTTTCACATCACCAGAGGGTGGTCTTTTATACACAAGGGTGAATGAGATGTCTAGGAGAGTAGATTAGGAACCAAGCATCATGGGTTGGGAGGAATTACAACCCAGATTTCATGTTTGTATCAAGGTGACCAAGGGACTATACATATGGACTTTACTCCAATGGAGGATTGTTTCAGGGATGTCAATCCAGATAACATTTCAGGTTTAAATCTAGAGTGAGAGCTAGATTTCTCTATTGATCTTGTTGCAGGAGTTACACCAGTTTCCATTCCTCCATATAAGATTGCTACACTAGAGTTGCAGGATCTCAATAATAAGTTAGGGGAGTTATAAAAAAAGGGTTTCATCTAACCCAATACATCTCCATGGGGTTTCCCAATCCATTTTTTTTGAAGAAGGTGAATGGTACCCTCAGACATTGAGTGGATTGTCGGACGAAAAACTAGTTGATGTTTAAGAAGTGATATCCCATGCTGAGAATTAGTGTTCTTTTTTATCAGCTTCGTGGTGACCGAGTGTTCTTGAAGATTTACTTGAGATCTGGTTATCATCTGTTGCACGTTAGACTATGAGATATACCTCTTACATCTTTTCGGAGAAGGTATGGTCTATACGTGTCTGTAGTTTTGTCCTGTAGTCTCATGAACGCATCAGCAAATTTCATGGAACCGGTGAACTAAGTTTTCCATCCTTACAAAGATTCTTTTGTGGTAGTCTTCATGCACAATATCATGGTGTACTCTCACACTCGACATATCCGTGCCACACATCTTGAGATAATTTTGAGTACACTGAGATAGAATTATTTATATGAAAAGCACTAAAAGTGACACTTTTAGATGGACCAGATTCACTTATTGGGAAATGTTATCTCAGAAAAATGAGTTTCAGTAGATCTAGATAAAGTGAGAGTAGTAGTTTCCTGGGAGAATCCAGTGAACTTCATGGAGGTACGGTGTATTCTGGGGATTGTTGGATTCTATAGGTGATTAATATAGGAGTTTTCATTCTAAATATTTCCACTGATGGTCCTTACTAATAAGGGTTCACCATACATATGGATTGATTCCAGCATATCTGCATTTTTGAAGCTAAAAGATAGATTGAAATTCGCAATGATACTGAATTTTCAAGAGCTAGGAAAGAGTTACAGTATTTACTACGATGAATCTGGTATCAGGCAAGGGGAAGTGCATATGCAGGGGGAAGGAGTCATTGCGTACAGGTCTCGACAGTTGAGGACACATGTTAGGTATTAAACAATGCAGAATATCGAGTTGGAGGTAGTTGTGCATGCTTTAGAATATTAGATACATTATCTTTTGGGAGAGCATTTTTTGGTGTTCACTGACCAAAAAAGACCCAACTATATCTTTACTCATCATGACCTGAATTTGAGACAGAGAAGGTGGTTTGAGTACCTTCAATATATTGACGTGGATCTTGTTGATATGTCTGGGAAAGGAAATATAGTGGTTGATGTGTTGAGAATGAGGACTCAGATATATGCACTTCAGGATGCCAACATTGAGTGGCAGCTTGTGGATATGTTCTATGAGATGCATTTAGAGGTACACAACAAACAAGGACAGATGTTTATTACTTAAATATATGTTACCTTTACTCTATTTGATCAAGTGTGAATAAGGTAGTTATCAGATTCCAATAGCCTAATCTTATGGGTGACTGTGTCAAGTGAGGAACCTACTCATGGATGGATTGTTGGAGAGGATTAGGTCTTTAATTTTCATGAGAGCAGGTGGGTTTTATCAGACATACATGATGATCTGTTGTGAGATTTTCATTCCCCAGTCTGGATAGTTCATCCTAGTGTCACCATGATGTATTGAGATCTACATTGTTAGTACTGGTGGCCTGGTATAAAGATGGATGTTACTAGTTTTGTAATGATATGTTCCACCTATTAGAAGGTGAAGGAAGATCATCAGTGACCGCTAGTGATTTTACATCAGTTACCCATTCTCGATTTTAAGTGGAATGATGTCGCGATTGATTTCATAATAGGTTGACTAAGGTTAGATCTAGGGAATGATGTAGTTTGGGTTATCGTTTACAGGCTCTTGAAGGTAACACATTTCTTACCGATCAAGGGAACATTCAATGTTGATGATCTTAGAAGGGTGTAAATCCTAGAGATTATATGTTTTCATGGGGTTCTTCACTCAATCATTTTAGACAGGGATGCTAGGTTTACTTCTCGTGTCTGTTAGGGACTATAGAGGGAACTGGGTACATAGGTACATCTGATTGAAGATTACCATCCCCAGACAGATGGCCAGTCCAAGAGTACGATTTAGGATTTGGAGGACATAAATTGAGAATGAATCCTATCTTTTGGGGTCTCTTGGGAGACACACATACCCCTAGTGGTTTTGTTTATAATAACAATTTTTAGGCAATGATTCAGATGGAACCTTTTGATTCTCTGTATGATAGGCCATACCGATCACCCCTATGATGGATAGAGGTAGGAGAGACAGCAATGCTGGGACCTCATCTTGTCCATGATACCAATGAGTATGTGGAGTTGATTTAGAAGAGTATGGATACTAGGAAGTCTCTCCAGAAGTCTTGTGTTTAATGATGGAGATGACGTCTAGAGTTCGTGGTCAGATATCAGGTTTTCTAACGTGTCACACTGAGCATGGGACAGATGAGAATTAGGAGACATGGAAAGCATTCACTAAGATATGATGGGTTGTTTGAGGTTTTGGAGATAGACAGTCCTGTTACGTATTAGTTTCAGTCACCATAGTGGTAACGATCTATGCATGATGTCTTCCAAATTTCAAAGCTATGACATTACATTTTAGACTCATCTCATGTTTTCCCAATCGAGGAGGCCGATTTGGAGGTCTACTCTTCCTTTGATGATCACCCTATAAGGATTGTGGATCATAGTACTGAGGTTATACATGGCTGGTATGTTCCTCTAGTATGGTTGATATGGAAGCATGGGCAATTATAGGATGAGACTTGTGTGAGGGAGGCTGATATATAATCACAGTGGCCAGAGTTGCATGAAGTTTCTTCTTCAGTACCATTTTAAGGGAAATTTAGGGATGGATTTTTTAAGGGGGATGTTTTTATGAACTTGGATCTTTATTTCAAGCATGCATATTTTTTTGGGTTTTTTTGTGGAAAAAGGAATAAAAGGATAAATTTTCTAAGTACATGTCGTGTACTTCAGAGTACACACCATTTACCCAGTTTCCATGGGTAGCCATGTATTGGTCATGTAATTTCCTAGTACAGGGCTATGTGAGGTGACCAAGAAGACCACCTAATGCAGGTCTAGTTGAGGCTAGTACATGGCATGTACACTAAACGAACATGTTGTGTAATTTTATATTTATTTGATTAATTACTTTGGGGTCACGTCTTGTCCCCATAAAATTATTCTTCTATCATATGTTCATCCAAAAGAGACTATGAGATATGATAAATATCTAATCCACCGTACGTCCATCCAAAATACAATTGAGACTCTTCTGGGTGCATAGAAATCCCACCAGTGAGTTTTCTCTTTCCTTATATCCTCTCTTCTTAATTTCTCGTCTCTCTTGAGTTATTCAAGGGTGAACAATTTTGATCTTCTTATTGATATACGACATTATAGGCCGATTCAAAGGTATATGTTCAAGAGTGTTCATCATACAACATTGAGGTTGGTGTTTTGTTCCTTTCCTTTGTTGTCATTGGATTAAATATGCTCAATGTGTTGAATACACTTGTTTAGGGTATTTGTTATTTTTGAATTTAACCCTGTTTAATTCTTGATATGGTTTTTTTGTTTGAGAAAGGGGTTTTGAATATGAATAAGTTTTATTACCTTTATTATGTATGTTTTTCCCATGTTTTTTTGTTTATGGCCATTCGTTATAGGAAGCATGTCAGAATTATTTATTTCCCATTCCTAGTGCTGAAAGGATGTAGTTTCTATTAATAAGAGATGCATGCATTTCTCATTATGAATGTATGACCAAGGGGAATTAACAAGGATATCTTCAAAAAGTGGGGTCTTTAATTATGAATTGTTTTTATGATTGACCAGGGGTATTGACTATGAGAGCATTCATTGGTCATTGACCAGAGGTGTTTGATTGTGAGAGCTACCGAGAGGGTAATTATTAAATAAATGCTAGACAATAGTGAATTGACTATGAGAGCTTCTAGGGTGTAATTATAATGCAGATCATGGGGGTATTGTCTATGAGATCAACCTAGGTCTTCATTTTTATTTGATTAGTGCTATGTGGGACCAAAGAGGTTAGATGGTGTGAAATTTCCTAGAAGGTCATTATTATTATTTAATGAGTGATATGTGAACCATAGGGGATAACACCGTGATAAAATTCCTAGAGGGTTGATTGAGAATGTTTGAATGATTATGAAGAGACTTCCAAGACAAAGCACAAGCATGGAATATTTCTTACTTGATTGTTGGATGGTCTTTTGAGACGTCAGTTTGTTATTGTAATACAAGGGGATATAGAGCATAGTCTTGATATCGAGGTTACAATATTCAATTGATTGAATAATTTATAAATGAAATGATTGTAATTGAAAAATGTAGAATTGTTTAACTTTGAGTACTTGTTTTTTTCTTTATATTTCACATTTTAAATTCTATATATATTCACTAAAAGTTAGGCATATATATTTCAGTGGTTTATTATGGGGATTCATCTCACACCATCTTTGGGTCATTCTTTTGGACCCTAACAGATTATACGGTTGTAGATATAGATAAGTGAAAGCACCATTCTTCATCATGAACTTGATTTTTGTGGAGTTGGAGAGCATGAGACCAAGTCTAGACTTGCGATGCAATAGATCTTACTATTTTCGATAAATTGGTATGCGTACTTTATTCCTAGAATTTGAGACTTGTTTGGATACATTCCAAGATACATGTAACATGCATAATTTATTTATTTATATGTTGCAGTAATTTATACTATCAGTCTTTTTGTGTTAAATTTAGTTTTATGGTGTTACTGCGTCCACTACTATTTACCATTTATTTCTGCAGTGTTACTCTTATTATGAGGTCATAGTTTCCCCACTATTACACCCAAGGCCCTCAATACTAGTCGATAACCTATTGATTTTGGGGAAATGTGTTTGAGGCTATGTAACCAATTATGTACAGGGATCCTTTGGACACCACATGGAACAGGGATGCTACAGACCAATAATACCCTTATCATGTGATTATTTCTTAAAAAATATATATTTTTCATTCCATTTCATCCCTTTACTGACACATGATTCCAAATTATTGTTTTATGTAAAGATATAATTTATTTAACTTTTTGGTTGAAATTTTTTTTTCTTCCTTACCAATGTTATAGAAAATGGCTTAAATAATTTTGTTAATATTTTAAAAATATAATATAAAGTATTGTTTAAATATTTTTTAATTATTCAGAAATCCTTTTAAATGAATAATATTATTATTTTATAAATGTGGATATTTTGTATTTTAGAAAAAATGTGCATTGATTCATTGTGTAATCATGTATATAATGAATGATATTTTCCTCCATCATAAACACTAAAGTTTATAAATATTACATTAAAAGTGTGCAAGTATATTTTAAAATAAAATTTTTTCTTTAATGATTGAGAAATTTCATGATTTTAAGAAATTTATATCAAAATTGAAAACATATGTTTTAAAAAATGTTTTAAATAACTTTTTATGGAATTTTTATTCATAAAAAAATCATTTGGTATTAGTAAGGTTTTACATGATCTATTTTCAAATAGTTCCATCCATATTCTCTCTATTGATCTTTTATGTTTACAATTATGTTAAAAATATATTTCAAATCCCATTTATCTTCAATGTTTTATGATATGTTGAAAATATGAACTATTTATGAATCCATTTTTTTTCTTGGGTTTTGATATGATGAATGTTATGGGATATTATTGCAAAACAAATGAATGGATTATGTGATGTATGAGGCCAATATATCCCACCAATGAATTTTTTATTTATCATGTTTTATGAACTCATAGGTTACATGGGATGTTATCCCAATCTCAAAAAATGGGGCACATGGGAGGTCATACCAAGGATGAAAAATAATGTACATGGGAGGTTATCCAAATCATGATGTAGGTATATTGTTGATCATCCCAATATTATTATGTTAAAAATGTATTTTTGGATTACCATAACATTATTTTTTTATTCTTATATGTATCTCAAAAATACATCCACATTCCTTATGTTATTATATGTTTGTTAATGTTATCTTATTCATTTGTGATTCATTTATTTTGAATAACCAGTATGTATTACATGACTCATGATTACGATTTTGGACATTAAGGGTTTGGTTTTCAAATGTCATGATAATTGTTTAATATCATTATTCTCATGCTATGATTATTTTATCACTCATATCTCCAATGATTACATATACTGATCATCTAAGATCAGTCTTTCATATGTTTTTTCTCTCATTTTATGAATAATGGTGTCAAGTACATTATGTTTATGAAGTGAACTTTACGGTAATATCTTTATGGTAGATTTTGACTTTCATCAAGAAAATAAGAATATTTTTTATGTATTCTCCAATGACACTAAACATTTATTGTCCCCATGATTTTTGTTCTGTGAATTGTATTGAATATTCATCTATTATGATGTAATATACAAGTATGAAAATTCTATGTTATTATACCCATTATCATTAAAATCTTGTAATTTCATAATTTTTTTTACATATTTCAAGGATTTGTAAATTCTATTCACAATAAAATAAGTGAAGATCTAATTAAATTTATGAAATGGTGGGAACATGTATTGGGTCGGGAATATTGTTCCTTAATAATGAGATATGTAACACATAATGCACTATAAAGAGGTTTGGTGATGTTTTCAAATGGGAATCCTTAAAACCTATTCTATCCAAAATCTCAAATGGCCTAATTTGCCTATAACATAGTTTACCACTCTTAAATAACCATATAACAACCTATTTTGGTGATAAATAATGACAACATCATCCCCTAAATGAAATCCTATATGCTACATCAATTTTTAACATTGATCTTTTTCATAATCTAATCAATGTTTATATTAAAATTAATTTTTCTAAATAACTTTGTTATCGAGTCAATATGGTTTGGAATAAAATAAAATCATCACAAACCTTATAACAATAAGTTAGTAAATGAAATATTTTCCTATAAAATGATTAACATGGTCACATTTGAATTCATGAAATAATGCTATTATTATTTAAAAATTCTATATAGGTAAATATTGACCCCATGTAACATTATTATTTGGTGTTCCTGAATGTATCATTTCTTTTAATGTTCAAATAGTATTTTTAGACTATCCATAAATTTAAACATGATGTGTAGTTCTAAAATTCAACACATTGTTAAGGTAATAAAAAATTCATTATTTTTTATTAATCCATGATCTATGATCCAATAAAATTGAAATAGGTGAACAATAAAATATCAAAACATCCATAATATATAGATATGTGAGGATTGAAATAGGTAAACTCTATTTATAGTTAAAAAATGTGTATAGTTTGAAAGGAACTCTGTAATAAATCTAATTGAGTTATTTGATTTAGATATTTTTTGGAAATCCAGTGTCAATGTTTGTAGTAAAATCATCCCATATCCACCAATGAATAAGAAGAAGTTACATGAATCCTTATGGATGTTTTCATTTATCATTTACATATTGATAAACCAAATATCTTGATACATGGTAATTGATTTACCATATAATTTTATCCGACCATAAGTACTCTATTAAATAATATTGAATCATTTTTCTACACGTATATATAGAAAAATTTGGGAAATATTTTTCATAAAGTATTTCCATATTAAGCTCAGGTATTGATTGAACACATAGACAATTTCTGAATTAAATTACACATTCATCATAAACAAACTCAATAAGATTCATATATTTAAAGGCATTAATATTTATTTGTAGAATCTTTTGATCAAGGTGATATAATTTTATCTTCTCTATTAAAGATATATTGGATATCATTAATAAAAATAATTTAATATTCCTCTTTCCTAATGATGCTCATATCAATGATTATTAATAAAGTAAACATACATAATTTATTAGTCCAAATTTTAATCATAACACAATAATCATTCTTAATAAATACATCATTCATGTGTTTTACTTCCCATAGTGGTAGTGTATTGAGAAGTCATAATCCTTGAAATACTATAGGAACCTCCTTTGTCCCATATTGTTATATATTTAGGAAAATAATTTTAGAAAATTGTTAGTATATATCTCACATCATTAACCATATATATAATTATACCATATTACTAAGGAAATGAGTACATATTCTAAATCAATATCATGTTCTACATAATTAAATTCATGGACCTTAATAACATTAATGCATAAGTAAAGACATTATCATTTTTCCTAAAAATACAATATATCACTTTAATGAATTCATAAATTTATATCACTAATAAAACTGTTCCAAATTATTACATAAATATTAGTTTATTGAATAATATCATATTTAATATATCAAACGTTTTTATACATTTTATCGATAATATTAATAATACCTATATATGTGTAAAATGTGATATTTTGTTTGATAAAATGGGAAATATTTTGAACAAAGCACAAACAGTTTGCTACATATATATATGGAATCTACATAATGTGGTAATGTTCCTAAACATAGGTCATTAATTAAATAACCATGTTTTATGGTTAAACTTATATTCCTTCCAAATAGAAAATACAATCATGAAAATGAATGTCCTAAATCCCAAATTCTATTATAATAATTTTTCTATATATTTAATATCCTCAAATAGTTTCAAATCATTATATAATATGGTATTTATGTGGTAAATTGCATTTAGAGTATATAGATATATCATTAATAAATACAAAAATTATCAAGATAATAAATGAAAGATATATCCATCATATCCATAAACATTGATTGATCATTTGTTAATCCAATGTACATTATTGTAAAATGGTAATTTGTATACATCATGTGTTTAACCCCCTATGTTTTTAGAGACCTATTTTTTAAATAAATATAATTTTTCCTTTATATCATGAAATTCACTAAGTAAAACATTCCTTTCACACCAAACAGACTCATCATACATTTTACACAACATCGACATGACATATGTTCCTTGAAACACCGACTTGTCATACGATGCACGCAACACTGAGTTGGCGTATGAAACACGCAACAATGAGTTCTTAAAATATATCACTTTTTATTGTTTTAGTTATTTAAATATGATAATTATAACCTATATGTAATGATTTTAATATGAATATTAAATACTACTTTTGAAATGTTTTTAATAATTGGTTTCTATAAATAAAACATTTGATTTTTCGATAAAGTAATTTTATGCTAAAAATATTATCTTCTTAAATGAATCTTTTTTAATAATAAAAGTAATTTTATATATATTTATAAATTTAATTAGATAAAAAAATTCAGTTTTTAATTCATAACATTGAGATTAGCCTAGGGTTATTTTTTTAAATTTTTCTGAGAAACTCCATTTTTTGATGAACAGTGAAAATAATGATTTTAAGTTAAACAGTGTCATTTGTATAATTAATTATAATTAATTCCACTCTGATACTGAATATAAAATTTTAACAAACTTTTTAAAAGTTTTATACTTTAAAACCCCATTATTTCTTCCCAATTTCATATTAGCACTAATCAAAAAAAATTCGCTTCAGTGAAGTGAATTTCAAAAATCTAACATACACAATTTTATTTAGTATAATGTATAGTGTCTAATAAGGAACTTAATATTTTTTATAAAAATTATTATTACAAGTGCATAAAATTAATCACAATGGTTAAGGCCAAATTGTGCTTAATTTGTGAAAAAGACTGAAAATTAAGGGTCCAAATGACCAATACACTTATCCAACACCCATTGGATGTCCATATTTAATCCATAAACCTTCCATTATTGATTTTTTTTTGGTTTGGTAAGACTTATTTTATGTACAAACATGTGCCCACATAATTTGTTTCAAAATATTCCATGTGAGTCCATTTTGGTCTCTATAAAAGGACACAACATCTACCCATTCATTGCACCTCTAAAACAATTTATATATGTCCAATATCTTCCCTAGTAGCCTCTCAAAATTCCAGTATTCTACATCAATTCTTACCTTTAGACATAAGATCTCTCAATTAATCCTTTTTCCTCAAACAAAAAGTAGTTTCCCGGTTTAGAGGTAACAACTTCTTTCAATATCCTTTCTTTATTTTCCTTCTCCATCCCCCTCCATTCTATTTATTCCCATATTGTGTGAAAAAAATTATCATAGATATACTATGATTTTTTTATGCAATATTTCTAACCTAAACAAACACACAAATCTATCTAATTGATGTTGAACATTCTGTTTCTCTGTAAGGAAAACTACTACATCATGAAACAATGATTGTGCATTTATTTTTTACCACCAATAATAGTGTCCATTATAATGGAAAATATTTATATATGTGATATATTTTATTTATTATGTCTTTATTCTTCTATATACCTTTTACAATTCATTACATTTTACCTTCCATTTTTTGTTAATACAATAATCTCGTTTGAGGAAGTGTGGACTACCGCCCCCTCAAAGCAATGTGATTCATTGACACACCTCATAGAATGTATTAAGGATGGGTTTACTGAACTTTTATGATTTATATTTTCTATTAAATATACTCTATTAATGATATATATATATATATAATTCATTTACATACTTTCATTCTATATGATAATAAAAATGGAAAACAATGTTCATGCATATGTAAGGCTTACCGACTCCCTGAATGGTGTATTCCATTACATAATACATTATGCTATAGATCATTATAATATAATTATTAATAATATACCTAATAATTATATCATTTTATATATTCTATAATCATGGTATATGTAGAAGGATCAATGATATAAAAAATTAAAGCACATGTGAAGAACAAAGCGAATATTACCCAAAGAGAAACGTTGACATATGATTTATAAAGAGTGATTAATATAATGTAATAATAAAATAATATATGGTAATAGATATTAGAATAATAAAATATAGAATATTTATAACAAAAATATATTTATTATACTGGAATATTGTACAAGCACAAAGTGATTCAAGACAAAAGGTAAGGGGATATCATCTCACTTTTAATTTCTGTAAGATACAAGCTATATTGGCCACTCATTCCAATGGTGTGGTGTATGTAATGTCGGTGATTTTATTCAATGTATATTATACATAAATTTATGGGTATTTACATTCCCATTTTATTATATTTATTTCAGGGGGTTTTATTTTCAAAAGTTACTAATTTAGTTAAACAGTTTTGTCTCAATTTTCCTTCTTTGAGACTCGGGTATTGTTATGTTCTTAAACTCATTTTTGAGGTGTGTAATTCCGTTGTACGTGTAATATAATGAATATAATTATTTTAAGGATATCTTAGTATTTATGTAATTTTTATATTACATGTATAGTATGAACCCAAGTAACCATGTTATAAGACTTTATTGAGAAAATCTTATCATTTTTAGAGATTTTTTATCTTTATGCTTCCTTTGATCAAATATCTCAGGAATATTAATGAGGTTTATTTTACTCTATTTAGTCAAGATATCCTCATATATTAGTACCATATTCTCGAATATTTAGTACATAAGATAATTTTTTCAGAAAAATTAGATAGACTATCTCTTCATTCAGAAATCTATTGTATTCAAAAACAATTTTTTAAAAAATGTTTTCAAAAGATACTTGAAGATAATTTTTAAGGTAAAAGGATCTTAAAAATGTTTTATTGATTTAAAATATTAATTTATCTGTTTTCAGATCTATTTTCAAACAAAATAGTTTTGATAATGTTTCCCATCTTGTTTACCGGTTTTCAAAGTGCATTCAAAGAAATGGGTTTCCAAATGTTTTAAAAATATTTATTTGATTTCATGAAAAATTATTTTGGAAACATTTTCAAGCTTCATTGTCATTTTTCAAGAAAAACAATTTTGAAAAAAATTTCATGATTTATATATATGGTTTAAAAATATTTTCAATGAATTTTTTTATGAAAATTTTTTCAAGTCTTTTTATACATTTAAAATGAAAATGATTTTAAAAACATTTTTAATCTTCTTTATATGTTTTCAAGATAAATTATTTTCAAGATGTTTTAATGATTTACTGATATATTTTATTGTTTTTTTAAATAAATAGGTTTTTTATATGTTTTTAAGCCTATTATAAACGATTTTATGGAAATAGGTATTTTAAATGATTTCATGTATTCTTTATATGTTTTCAGGGTATTTCCTAAAAAATTGATTTTTAAATGGTTTTCTGTATTAAAAATAAATTCAAAAAATAAAGCATCATTTCATTAAGAAATGTTTTTGGAGGATATTTGAAAATTATTTTCCATTTAAGATTATGTCTATTGATGTTACTTATACATTATAGGAAATAATCTAAAGGTTCTATTTATATCCTTTCTATGAATTTGTTATGATTAACGGAGTGATCTTTATGAAACCCATTTATTCGTCATGGGAAATATGTTTAGGAATAAAATTTATATTTCACATGATATATTATTTTGAAACCCATTTATTTTCATGGGATCAGTTTATGATAAAATGATTAAGAAACCTGTATCTTTCCACGGGTTATGAATGATTACATGTTTATGATACCCATTTAATTGCATGGGTTATGATATGCTTATTTATGATATTGTGTAACATGTATGTTTGATTTCATATTTTGATGGGTGAAACCTATTTCTCCCACCAATGCATTGGGTAAATATATATATTTGTTGAAATAGACAAGACTGAAATGAGGGTTTACTTAGTTTAATAATTCATTAATGAAATGAGGGTTTACTCAGTTCAGTAATACAGTGATGGAACGAGTGTTTAATAATTTTAGTAATGTAAGGATGGAACGAGAGTTTAATTTGATTAGTAATAAAAGTCATGAATGATGGTTTAATCATTTTATTAATACATTTTTGGAATTAGGGTTCACTCAGGTCAGTAATAAAGGGCTAGAATGAGGGATCACTCCGTTAAGTAATACATGGCTTGAAAGTGGGTTCACCTGGTTTAGTAAAGTACTTTTCCCACTAAGATGGTCTTCGAATTTATGCCTTGGATACTATATAAATTAGTATATTCTTATTTCATTCCATAATTCCATGTCTTATTATTATGTTATTCTTTATTCCTTATGTCATTTCATTCCTTTTTATTAATGTCTTATGAACTGCCATTCTTTTTTTCATGATTCTTGTGTATGATATTTAATATATAGGGTATGATCGTATATTTTCATGATCACATTATCATTACCTTATGCTCAGGTTTATACTTGCATATCTCCCTTGTTTTACCTTTACTAAGAATTTGAGCTTATCCCTTATCATGTTTCCTTTCTCCATGTGTTGAAGAATGGTTTTAGGTATAAATACTAAAGATGGAGATCTTTATGGGAGACAATGTTGATATTTCATCAGGATAAAAGATTTTGTTTCCATGTATCCAAAGACACTAAACTATTACATTAATCTGGCATGTATTTTTTTAATGTACTTAATATTCATTTAAAAATATGTAATATGCATGCATGATAAGTTTGGGTTTCTATAATTGGTATCAAAAGAATGGTATAGTCAACCATTATAAACTATTATGGTACAACCTTAGTGATATAACTCAACATATTTCTATGTATAATTATAGGTATGTGTCTAAGGATATGTTTATGGGTGAGGTATCATTTAGGAAAATGTCGTGAAATTTTGTTAAAGGATAGAGTGAGCGAGTTCCATGTAATACATCCCTGTGAGGATACTACAACGAGATGTGGATTTGACACAGATATACCTAGGGGTAAAAACTCCGACAATTTGTTCTGGGGTTGACTCAGGGTAATCTAGTATAGGACAATGACCCTTATTGCACACCTAGTTTGACACATCCGAGGGATATGCTTTTAGAATTCACAAATACTTTATGAACCATAATGAAGTATTTTGATATATTTTAGCTATGAATAACCTAGGAAAACCCCAATGAGTCATATATTATGGATGGTGTGATGATTCAGACATCCTCTATGTAATTCCTTTCGTTACTATGTGGTTTTCGTCTTTGATAAGTAATGATCAAACTATGTTTCTGGTTTTGTTCAATGGATTGATCTTGAAGGAACATGATTAATGATGAGTGTGACAAAAGATTTTCTGATGAGAAGTCATGTGGGATGATCAGTAGAGTGAAAGATGTCGTGATCACACCAAATTAGTTTTCATGAAACATGATTAACAAATGTTTTCCTTAAACAACCCTTAGACTCACCAAGGAAGATATAGAAGGGGTTTTCTGGGAGTTTAGGTAATGGAGACCATAAAAGAAATAATATTCATTTTTTGGGTCAAGAATTTGGAAAGTAACACATAAGTGAGTATCTTAGAGGCAGAAGAATGAGTTTTTACTGTGGAAAAGAAGACCAAAAAGAAAGTGACTTCAAGGGAGAAAATAATAGTTCAGTCAAAAAATAGATTGGAATTTCAGCCTCTCTATGTCATCATTGATGGTTAAATGGTTTAGGAGTGGAATAAATTGTCATTATGAAACTAAATTTTCCAATAGGAATGTTCTTCTACAGAATGAACAAAGTGGTGTGATTAATGGTTAGATTGTTGATGATGAAGAGAATACATATATAAAGTTAAAGGCGAGAGGTATTATTTTTAATTGATTGAGGATGAAGTAATCAAAGAATTTATGTATTTGGATTAAAAAATTATGAATGGGGGACTATGTATGGATTTTCCTACTTATGTTTTTTTATGTATTTACATGAATCTGTTGACTGGTCACTATGTTCTATAAAGGTTATCTCATGAAAGTTAACATTTTGTCTAATGGAAGGTAATCCTTAACCAGTTCATTATATTAAGATAATGTTGTTTGGATAAAGACACATGAAATTCGAATAAGTTTATCAGAAAAATCAAATTACCTAAGAACAAAGTAAGAACCTATTAATAGGTGGTTTAGGCTACCACTAATGAAGTTTACAAAATTTCGGATTTAAGTATTAAATCTAATATACTTTGAAATGAGTAATATTTCATGTTTTCCAAAAGGATTTATGGTAATTAATGTTTTTAACATGTTTCATGAAAATATATGATGAGGTTATTCGTATGATTGGAATATGACCACCAAGAGATACTTGGTGTTATACGGGGGAATCCATGATAATATGATTTTGTTTCTCTCTTTTTAAGGGTTTGTATTTTCATCTTTTGAAGGGTTATAATGTTATCTGTTCATAAAATATTTTAATTAAACATTGGAGAAAGTATTTATGAACAATGTTTTTCTTGAAAATATTGGTTAAAAGAATAATAAATGATTAACATTATATCATGTATTTCTATCTTATAAATTATATTAGTGCGGTTTTTAAAAAAGAAATCAAGTATATCGGGTGACAACCAAAATTTTACGATAAGGCCGCAGGTCTTGAACCCACGAATAAAGGATGATAAGGGTGTCACTCATACCACCAGCCTACAAGATGTCCTAGTTAATGTGTATTTATTTTTAATGAATAAATATATATGATAAACTATTATTGTTACTTTTTTATTTTTATAGATTAATTTAATTTGTTTTTTAGAGACAAGTAGTTAGAATTTTTATTCATTATAGGCCTTATGATCCACTAAACTCATATTTTAGTGCTTTATAAAAGTTAATTTCTAAACATTAATTCCATGTGGTAATGAATGTACGAGAAAATTTTCAATGCACAACCCAAGAATGAAATTTTGTTTATAAAACTTTATCAATAATTATTCAATGATCTAAAAGGGATCAAAAATTGTTTTTTGTCTCAGTACCTTATTTGTTGTTGAGATGATGGAATTTTAAATCATCATAGATTAATGAATTTTAGGCCCACAATATTACTTTAATCATTCACATTTTTTTATTGATAAACTCAATCACTCCCTATAAATATTTATGCTTTTCCTCCATGTCCAATGTTCACTCCCAACACATGTTCTCATATGTGGAAACACAGTTATATGTAACATAGGGTAACCATTATGGTTCCAAATTTACCTTTCTAAGTGACGTTTTAATATCCAATTTTACAATGTGGTTTATTATGAATGAAACATTTAAATATTAATCCTTTGATAAGCCAGACAAATTTTGAGGGAGAAATTCATTTTAAGGGGGGTGGAATGTAACACCCTATGTTTTTATTGATCTATTTTTTGAATAAATTAAAATTCTCATTTTGTTATTGAATTTAACTCTGTCAAATATTCCATTCAAATAGAATTGTCACGATGTATGTTACACTCAACAATTACTTGGCAAACATTTCGTGCAACACCGACATGGCATACGATGCATGCAACACTAAGTTGGTGTCCGATACACACAACACTAAGTTTCTATTAAAAAAATCTTTTTTAAAATTATTTAAAAACGATCATTATAACCTGTAGGGTAAAATAGTAATATGAATAATAATAACTAATTTTTAAATATTTTTTATAATTTTTTAATATAAATAAAACAATTGATTTTTGGGTAAAGTCCCTTTATGTTAAAAGTATTTTTTGCTTGAATGAATCAATTTTAATAATAAAAGAAATTTTAGGAAAATTTAAAATTTTAATTGGATAAAATAAACCTCATTTTTGAATTTGAAATTTTAAAATTATCCACTAATGAATTTTTTTTATTTTTTAAGAAATATCATTTTTTGATGAATAGTGAAAAATACAGCTTTTTAGTAAAAAAATGCCTTTTGTATAATTAATTTTTTTGGATAAATGATATTATAATATAGGTTTAAGGTTTTATTAGATATAAATTACAGATAATAATACAATGAAATTAATTACAATTAATTCCACATTGATACTGAATATAATATCTTAACAAGATTTTAAACTTTTTCCTACATTGAAACCTCGTCGTTTCATCCTGTCTATGGGATTAAGACTAATATTATTTTTTTCACTTCAATGAATTGAATTTCAAAAAATGAAAACACACAATTTTATTCAATATAATTATTATAGTTTAATAATATCATATTAATTTTGGATTTAAATTGTTAGTAAATGTGATTTAAATTAATCACATCAATTAAGGCTAAATTAAGCTTAATTAGTGACTATGTATTAAAATTAATGGCCCACATTACCTAGAAACTTGTCCAACACCCATTGAATTTTCATATATAGTCTTTAACCCTTCCATTGGTGCGTTTTAAGGTTTTTTAATACTTTTTATGGGTAATAACATGTTCCCACTGAATTTGTTTCCAAAAATTCCATGTGAGTCCATTTACATCCCTACAATAGGCCACCACCCCTAACCATCCCTCGCACATATCAAAACAAATTATGTAAGCCTAGTATCGGCCCATGTAACCTCCCAAAAACCACTCTTAATATTTTATTCCACCATCTGGGAAAACCCCCTCTCATGGAAACCTTTTACCACAAACCAGTATGATTTACCCAATTTAGAGGTAACACCTTCTTTCAAACCGATTTCCTTTATTTTCCCTATCCTATCCCTCCACTCTCTTTGTTTCCTTATTATTTAAAAACACCTATATCTTTGATATATTACTATTTTGTTATGAAAATGTTCCAGATTACACTTACACACACCTCTATAAAATGGATGTTGAACATACAGTTCTTTGTACGATGAACTACCGCCTCACCAAACAATGATTGTTTATTTCTCCTTTACAAATATTCTTGGTGGCCATTATGATAGAAAGTATATTTGTATTTTTAATATATTATATTTATTATTTAATTAATCTTATGTATTAATTTTCCAACACACATATTTTTACCTTCCATTTGGGGTTAATATGAAAATCTCATTTGAGGAACAATGGACAACTGCCCCTAAATGTGATATGATTCATTCCCAAAACAAATAGAATATATTGTGGATGGGTTTAATGAAAATAAATTATATATTAAATAAAATAAATTATTATATATATATCTTTTA
The DNA here is from genome assembly GCA_963277665.1 of Viscum album. Lineage (NCBI taxonomy): Eukaryota > Viridiplantae > Streptophyta > Magnoliopsida > Santalales > Viscaceae > Viscum > Viscum album. The sequence goes on along the minus strand of OY728155.1, from coordinate 854,613,109 downwards.
AATTATTTCTTTTAATACACCAATAAAAATGGAAAACATCATTTGTGCGTATGTACGACTTACCATCACCATGAACAATGTGTTCAATTACATACTCCAATATTCTATAGGTTATTATAATATACATATAATGAATATAACTGATACTTATATCATTTTCATCATTCTAGAATCATGATATAATTATAAGGATAAACGAAACGTGTGAAGAACAAAGCGAATACTACCTGAAGTGAATCCACAACATAGGATTGTTAAAAATTTCGTAATATAAAGTCATAATAAAAGAATATATGGTAATATATATAAAAATATGGTTATTTAAATGATTTTTAATACACTTATACATATTATACATGAATCTTGTATGATTACATAATGAGTCAAGAAACAAGGTAATGTGATTTCCTCTTACTTTTAATTTCTGTGAGATACAATCTATGTTCACCGATATATCCATTGGTGTGGTGTAGATACTAACCATGATGGTATTATAAGTATATTTGACTTATATTCAATGTTATTTAAATACCTATTTGATTATACTTCTTTCATGGGGTTTATGTTTCAAAATATACAAAATCGGTAAAAAAGATTTGTCTGAATTTGCCTTCTTTGAGACTCATGTTTTGTTATGCACCTAAAATCTTTTTTGAGGTCAATATACATCCATTGTATGTATTAAAACATGAATATAATTATTTTTAAGATATATTAAGCTTAATTTATTTTCATTTTCATTCATGGATTGTATTACCCCATGTAACCAAGTTATTAGAGTTTATTGAGACAATCTTATCTTTATTTTGAGATTGATTAAGTGAATTCTTCTATGTTGAAATATCTCAAGAATATTAAAGAGTTTCCTACACCTTTGGTTATTAAATATATCTTTATTTGTTTGTTCCATTTTTTATACTTATTCATAGATAATATAATGTTTTTTATAATAGGACGATCTCTCTCTTCGGTCTGAAATCCATTGTATTCAGAAACCATGTTTTCAAAAATGTTTTCATAAATGTTTTAAATTTTTTTTTCAAAATATCTATGAAGATAATCTTCACAATATTTTTTTTTTAAAAATCCTTTATTGTATTTAAAGAATACATTACATTTTTTCAAATATATTTTGAAATAAAAGGGTTATAAAAATGTTTCCAGTTTTATTTACGAGTTTTCAAAGTGCATTCGATGATGTGGTTTTCAAAATGTTTTCATGATTATTTAAAAAAGTTCAAAAAATGATTTTAAAAATATTTTTAAGATTATTTTTAAGTTTTAAATAAAAATGATTTTCAATACCATTTAAAAATTTAATTATAAGTTTTTTGATTGTTTTCAATTAAATCTGATTCAAAATGAGTTCATGCTTATTTACAAGTTTTAAAGAATATTGATTTTCAAAACGTTTTCAAGATTCTTTATACATTTTATAGAAACATTATTTTCAAAATGTTTGAAAGTTTTAATTATAAATTTTAAAAATATTTCCAAATAAATCATTTTCAAAACATTTTCATGCTTTCTTGAAATGATTTCATACTTTTTCAAAGAAAGAAGTTTTTAAAATATACTATAGATTATTTTAAATGTATTCAGGGAAAATGTTTTAAAATTTATTTAATGTATTCTTTATATGTTTTCATTTTATTTTCAAAGAAAATTATTATCAAATGGTTATATATATTAAAAATCATTTCTCAAACAATAAATGATATTTTCCTCAATAAATGTGTCTAGAGGATATTTCAATATTATTTTCCATCTTATACGACCTCTATTGATGTTTCTCCTACCATATAAGAAATTATATAAATTTACCATTCATATCCTTTCTATAAATGAGTTATTCTTAATTTAAATAACATTATGAAACCAATTTCTTCTTCATGGGTAATATTATTTTGAAACCCATTTCACATTCCTATGATATATGTTTTGGAAGCCTACTTCTTTTCATGGGTTATGTTTATGATGAGATGATTATGAAACTTGTATCATACCACAGGTTATGATATGTTTATATTTTTTATGATATCCATTTCATTTTATGGGTTATGAGATGTTTATTTATGATCTTGTGGTACAAGTATGTATTATTTCTTTATCTTATGGGTTGGGCTTATATATCTCTCCAATTCAATGGGTAATGATTTATATCTCATTAGAAAGATAGGGGTGGAAAGTGTGTTAACTCGGTTCAGTAATAAAGGTCTATAATGAGGGTTTACTCTGTATAGTAATACATCGTTAGAATAAGGGTTTAATTGGTTCATTAATACTATTTCAGAACAAGGGTATACTCGATTAAGTAATATAAGGATGGAAGAAGGGTTTACTCGGTTCAGTAATACATGGCTAGAAAGAGGGTTTACTATATTTAGTAATACATGGTAGGAAATAGGGTCTACTCGGTTCATTAATATATGGGTGAAAAGAGGGATCCCTTAGTTCAGTAATATATGGTGTGAATGGGGGTTCACCTGGTTCAATAAAAGGCTTTTTAAAATTAGATGTTCTGGGAATTAATACCTTAGATACTATGGAAATACGTTTTTTCTTATGTATTTCTACAATTCCATATCTTCTTACTATGTTATGATTTAGGGCTTATGTCCTTTAATTCATCATGATTCATTTCTAATGAACTGTGAATCTTTTTTTACTTGATTCATGTTTATGATTTTTGATATGTGGGGTATGATGTTCTATTTTCATTATCACATTCTGCAACCTTTTTCTCAAGTTTATACATACATGTTTCCCTTGTTTAACCTAACTAAGAATTTGAGATCACCCCTATTCATGTTTCCTTTCTACTGATTATGAAGACATGGTTTTTTATAACTACTAAATTTGGATATATTTGTAGTAGATGTTGAATATCATTCACCATGATAGAATATTTTATTTCTCTATTTCCCAAGATAATAGACTATTACGGTATTACGGCATGTATTGTTGAAATGACTAGAATATTAAACTAAATAGATGTTATATCCATGTATGTTAATCATTGGTCTCTACAATGTGAATGTTTTTCTTGTGAATATATTCTTCCATTTCTCATAATTGATGATACACTAAATAGAGTTGAATCATTGAAAATTTTTGAGCTCAATAAATTTGATGAATCATGTCAACAAAGAGATCAATTATATACTTTATCATTATAATATATTATATATTTCTATATAATCAATGTATATCCTCAGATACATATCCCTACTTTAACAAATGAACAAGGGATACATATAGAGAAACACTAAGGAAAATGAATCTATTATTAAAAAAATCTCATATTGTTTCTTTAATTACACTAATTTCAAAATGATCATTATTTAGGTTTTCAATATTATATGTTACAAATTATGGATGCATTAAATAAAAAACTCAACTTTATGGATGTGTGGATTTATAGGTAACACATTATTAGAGAATAAATTTAATAATTTACAATAGGTGAAAATTATATTTTCATATCACCCTATGCATATATTGTTTTCAGATACACTTATTCTCAAATTATTTTATTAAGTTGATAGAAAATATTTGGATCTATACATGATTTTGATGACAGTGTCTACCCTCTTAAAAAATGAATTCAAAATATATCAAATGAAATGTAATATCATTCTCATAGAAATAAATTTTCAAATTATAAATTGAATGAAAATTGATACAAATGATCATCAAAATGCTATCCATATTTATAATTACATCAATTCCATATATGCTATGTTTATGTATCATAATAAAGACTAACTTATATGTTCTTGTAACAAAAATAAATCAAAATGGTTCATTTATAGAAAAATAAATTTTTAGGTATCTAGTGTGCGATTTAATGTTATTGGGATACATAGATGATATTAAATAGTGTGATGATCTAGAATAAAATATATTTTTAGAAAATTTTAGTTTTTGATGAATGCACTAGAAACCATATAATTAAGGGAAAAAATATTTATATCAGTTGAATATGTTTTTACTTTCCTCTGAGGTGTTATATCCATTATGTTCACCTGAAAATTAGTGAATTTAGAATAATTTTATATATAATTATATTTGAAGCAATGAATAAAAATTATTTCATTATCTCCAATAAATTCCCAATCAATATGTCCCTTATCTTCCAAATTTTACAAAATACCAATTCCTTTTATTCATTTACCATGACATATCCTTACACAATTATCACATTTTAAAAAAAATCCATTATTTTTATATTTTATGTTTCTTTTCATGTGGTTCTTAGCTGACCTCTTCTTTTCTTGATTTCCCATGATGATTTATGACCTTGAAAATTATTTCCCAATTATTAGGGCACATAATACTATATAATCATATGATGAAATAATTTGGGAGACTTGTTCCATTTGGAGGTTTATATTAATACCTTAAAATAAATATTTAATTTTTATTCATATATATTTTATGTAGTTTGTTTCATTCTTTATGAATATTATGGAGATACCATCACATTTAACAAGAATTTTTTCTTTTATCTGGTTTTGTTTGAGAAAAATTATCTGAATTTAGTCTCATTCCAAATTAGAAATTTTTATAAAAAAATAAATATATATGTTCTTCATTAAATAGTTTATATTTGTTCGTATTCTTCAGTGTTTTGGATCAATATACACCACTAATGAGCCTCATGTTAACCAATGAACTGCTACAAAAAAAATTCACCTTCAATACATCTATAAAATTCAAATACTATTTCACGGCATGTGAATAATTACTCAACTAACTATGAAATATAAGATCAATTAAATGATGTACACTTATATATCATAATAGTATCCCTAATACTTGTATTGTGTCGTAAAAAATAGTTTTTTCTATACATATAAGGTTATATTTCATAACTTGGGTTAGTTTCTTGAATAATTCCCTGAACTTTATAACTATAACACATATATTATTTACATTATTATAAAGGAAATTGGTGGATTGACTATAAGTTTGGATATAATTTTACATTATCCTACTATGAGACTTTTATTTAGAATATATCACATTATATTAGTTTATAACATCATAAAAATTTAACCACACCAATAAAATCCCTAATTATTTTTTGAATAGTCTAGGGGTTATATAAATTCAAGTGAAAGTTATTTTTATTTTCAATATATTTCCCAAGAGACATACTAAATATTCTCCCAAACCAACAACAATAACTTCTAATGTAGTTAACATGATCCAATTATTATATTTATACACTAATATAGGATTCATATGAAAATATTACTAAGGATAGATGGGTGTAGATTTTTGAGAAAACAAGATACATATATACATTACATTGGAAAAATAAAAAACAACACAAAGAATTATTTAATCCTCTAATGTAAATCAATGAATCCTTCTCCATATCTTCATGAAATAAATCAATGATTATGTGGGATATCATATTCCAGGTAAGGGAAATTGTATATTATAATAAATAATGAATACAAAAGGAATATATAATAAATATGGGTGAAGATTCAGTACACATTTCATTTAATCAACAATATGAAATTGAAAATATATCAAAGAAATATATCTAAAAAACATTCACATGATGATAAATAAAAAATATTAATAATGAAAATTCTTAATCTCAAATGTGAACATATTATAATCATTACCATGTTCTAGAGATTTTGAACCTTACAATGAATAAAATATTCAAGGAAATTTTAATTAATTGGTAGGTCTACACAAAATACCCAACTAATTGGGTAAAAGTTTCTAATGAGATCCATAGATGAATTGAGGGTCTATCAATAAATAACTCTCACTCATAATAATGATATTTTGAATGAATTAATCATATTTTTCTATCAAAAATATAATTTATATTTCATATTATTAAATAATTGTCTATATTGAAGCATCATTACTATAAAACATATATTTCTCTATTAAATTAAATACAAAACATAGTAATATTCTTTAAGGTAACATCATATATAGTAATGGAATACTGTTAATAAAAATTTTAAGTTGTAAAAATGATACTGAATACAAATTTGATACTAAATATATTGAAATGAAAAACAGAATGTCTAATGAATAATGAATAGTGATAGAGAATATGATCTCAATAAGGTGAATGATCGCAAAATTTGGAATAATCAATTAAATATGACAGGATAATAAGAGGTAACAAGTTAATGAGAAATGTAGTTTTGATTAAAAATATTATTTTTAAAAAGTAGTTAAAAAATTTAATCAAAATATTTAAATTAATCTATCTTACAACCATGTAATCTTTGTAAAAACATCATATAATAAATTTCATCCAAAATTCATTTAATTTTTCTTTTGAAAACAATGCATTTTACAAAACAAATATCATAAAAACATGTATGTATTTTAATTGATAAAATATACGAACTTATATGATATAAAAAATAATGAACAATGATCAAGGATGTGAAGAAATTCATTAAGACTGTAAATTTTCATATGTACGTTTTGTTCACAATTTTCTGAAATGTAAATAATGCCTTCTTCATAGAAAGTTTTAAATAAATTCATTTAAAATATTAATAAATAAGTACAAATTAAGTATAAAAATAAAATTAAAGAGAATTTGAATGTAGATAATAAAGTTAATAAAATAATTTTATGAATATGGATATATAAGTAAAACATATTTGTTCAAAACATATAAATAAATTCATTTTTATTATAATTTTTTTCAAATTTTCAATGATAGAAAAATTTACAAAAAAATAGAAACCCTAAAAATTACAATATGATATGAAAAAGTATACATTTTAGAAATATATACTATATAAATATTCTAACATAGATTAAAAAAATAATAATCATGAATAAGAGTGAAATTGTAAAATAATATGATAAGGATTTGACAACTTATAATTCAAACCCATTTAAAAGTTAGAAAATACATAGAAACATTATAATACATAAATAAATTGTAACTCATGATATAAAATACCATAGTGTAATTATATACCCTAATAAAAGTAAATTAGGTGCAAAATATAAAATATTTCTCAATGTAGTGGATTTTGAATGAAAAAATATTATTATTGAATCATTCTTGGTCAAACCTATTATATTCTCATAGATAATAAATTTTAATATGTTGAGTAAATCATTTTGATCCTTTTTAGTCAATATTTTCTTTTTAAATACTATTATGACTATTTCATATACATTAAATGTATATTTCATTAATTAATAAACTATATAAGGAAGTTCAGTAAATCTGTCCAAAATTATACTGATATATTTACTATGGTAAAATTTATAATTAATTTTTTCTAACATTTAAATAATTTATATAATAAAATAAATATAATTTTTATTCATTCTATACAATTATATAACCTTCCATTTAATTAGGTAATAGGAAAATAAAATATTACATTCATGGATGTAGTAGTCTACATGTATGATTGATGGTAATTTCATATTACTAATGGATGTAAATGAAAGAAATAATAAAATATTATTATTTCAAAAAACCTATCTATATCATTTATATCATATATGATCATTATATATATTGTTATGATCATCTATGTAATCTAAAAATAATAAATATATCACATTTCTTTGTGGTGGTGGTCAGGCACATGAAAAAACGAGAAACATTATCATTTTACTACATAGGGGCGGTTAAGAAATTATATTATATTACATAATTAGAGAGTCATAATTAAATTATAGAAAAAATGGTATATTAATTAAATTCATCATTATTACCATTATTATTAGTCAATAAAAATAATTATACACATCACTTCATCAAGATAGTAGTCCCCACATATTCTGTGAAAAGTTATAATTTTCCATTGGATAAAGAAAAGGTATATAATAATTATCTGATTGAACAATTAACTATATTTATGATAATAATTTTACTATTTTATAATATATACAAAGAATATGTAATAAGATTAATACTAAATGAATTTATAGGGGTTGGTTATGAAAATTACCTCATATATTGGATACCTCATTTGGATTACTACATAAGCAGTGTTGAACATGTATTTTTAGAAGAAAAGAACCACTATAAAAATGATAAATATGTTGGAATTATTTTTTGGTAGGGTTTTTTCTATCTATGTTGCACAAAAAGTGAGTATATTTTTGGTAAAGAGGAAACCTTTATATGTGAGGAGGGTGGAAAATTGTAAATTCTAGTAGCTTTTTAATAAAATATAGGAATTACTCCATTAAAGGTGTTTTAAATTTGAATTGTTTTAAAGCTAAGAAGAGTAATTTTGAAATAATACCATCTAAGTATGTTATGTAATGTTTCTTATTAAGTAGTATCCTTTTTAAAACATTTTACCCTTAACTATAGTGATACATTTTTTTAATGGTTACTATCAATTAAGATGTCACACCTCAACATTTGGAATAACATTATTTTATTTTTTTATATGACTCCAATATTTTCTGTCAAGGTTTCTGATGAGCCCGATTAATATCTTGCATTTTTATGATAAATGAAAGTTCTGGTTTGCTCAGCGTCCGATGAATGGCCATGGAACAGTTGGAGTTAGGAATATCCTCTAAATCATTGTGAAACCTACCCATTGCATTGTAAATATTTAATTAACAAAATTAATTAAGAATTATTTCAATAGTAATAATAATATTTATATTATTTATGAATATTATTATTATAATGGTTAGTAATTTATTATGTTATTATCATTATTATTATTATTGTTACTATTTTTTATATTGTTCATTTTAATAAAATGTCAATTTTAGTTAGTGTTTTTCTTCTCCCCCCCCCCTCAAGGTTCCCAACCTATCCCGACCCCTTCCATGTTCGATGCGTGCTCTGCGTGCTTCCCCTTCTCCCTTGGCTGCTCGGCTGGATGAACTTCTAGATATCCACATGGAGACACCCCTAGTCAGCCTCCCTCTACACCAGTGTACAAACCAGGTGGCTTCCCACCTCCAATGCACACGACATAACATGGCTCCGTCCGGTGAACCCCTTGTGTGACACGCATACCTCTCCCTCCCCTCCAGATAATGCTACACCGATGGGGACTCCTTTGGAAACTGCGACCATCGTTGGCTCCCCTCTATCCATCAGCATTCCCTTTTCCCCTTCGAGTAAACCTCTCCCTCAATTTAGAGGGTTTCCTTTAATTTTTATGATTTTTGGGTGAGTAAGGTTTTAACCATGGTATTTTGGTCAAATCATGTCATGTTAGGTTCCATTATTAGTTTCTTGAGGTATAGTTGTGGTGTGGGTGGGATTCGTTCTATTTTAATTGAAAATTCATCACTTAAGGTAGATGATTTCATGCCCAAATTTTTTAGATTATTTAATTTTTCGTTTAATCATTTTTTCATGAAATATACTTTAAATGTGGAATTATAATTATATATTGTATATAATTTTGCTTTCATATTTTAATAATTAGACTTTATAAATGAAATTTTCATCTTGGTTTATGTGTCTCATGTTGTGGAAATTGTTGGATGTGTCTAAATAATTGTTTAAAGGTTAAAATCATGTTTTAAAACGTTCTTGAGTTGCGATTGTGATCAAAGTGGTTTTTCATTCAATTGAAGACAAATAATTTTAATGTGTTGGTTTTTTTGGTAGCCTTCATGTATGTTTTAGGGGTGATAAAGTGGATTTTGAAATGATTTAATGCGTAATTGTATTGAAAACATTTTATTTTCCACATATAATTGTATATATTTTAATTTTAAATCCTTATTCTTATTTTTGGTAGCATTTTAAAAATTATGTAAATAGTTAAATAAATTTTTTTAGTGATGCGAACATGTTTGTATGGGTTAATAATGTCTATAAGTTCTTGATACAAGCTCTGATGTTTTGTTTTAGTGTGATTTTAATAATTATGTCAATGATTTATTAATGTAATGTGGGTCATGGCTGAAAAGAATTTTGGTGTGAATTAGGGTTTAAATAGTGTGTAGGTGTAAATTTTTGTGGGCCTAATATTGAATTGTTTCATTTTTTTTATTTTTTATTAAATTATATGTCTAGTGTGTGGTCCCTTCTCTGTGGTTTTGAGTCATCAGGTCAAAGGTTGCTCGCATGCATATGCATAGGGAAGTATATATATATATATATATATGGGTGGGTTCCCCCATTACATGTATTGCCATCCATGGTAGTGAATATACATGTATGGGGATTGGTGTTCCCATGTGTATATATGAAAATGTAAACGTAGGTGAGTGGTGACTAGCATATGCATATAAGAATATATGCAAGGACCCACTTTCACATGTTCATGGGAATGTGGGTTTGTACATAGGGTCTAGGTGTCCTTATATGTATATGAAAGTGCATATTCTTAGTGGGGGAGAAGAATCTTTTAGTTTGAAAGAACAAAGGGTCAAATGTTCAGTTTCGTTCCTCCATGTGGTAGGTTCTTTATTCCTTGATATTTAATTAGAATTTCCATTTTTTCTTGGTGTTCCTTTAATATTATGTCCCTTGATTTTATATGAAATTCATATTCATTGTATATAAATATTTATTTATATATATATATATATGTATATGGATCTTTAAAATTAGCTTCCAAGATATTTTGAACTTGAAATGGGTATTTCCAGTGTTATGTGGCCTTTTTGTCGATTTTATTTTAAATTTGAATTGACATGTTTAATTTTAAAAATAAATTCCAATGTGATTTCCAAAATGGTTTTTGGTGTGAACATGAGATTAATGGTTAATTTCACAACTTTAAAAGGATTGCTTTGATATAATAATGGTTTTAAACTTGCTTTAAATAAGTGGTACCTTGGTTGTTTAGTTAAACATTTAAATGGTTTCAGAAACCTAAAAGTTTTATGTGATTACGTTTTCCTAAATGAAAATTACTCCTTGTGAATAATTAACCTCGTTTGTCACTTTAATAATTCTTTGTGAAAAAAATAAAACCCCTCTTGGGGCATCCCCCTTGTCTTAGAAAATGATTTGTATGTTGAATGTGAGGATTGTTATGTCTACGATGTAAAGTGTCTTGTGTATTTTTTGTGATGAAAATGGGTGGAGTTGGTCATGGATAGAGATCAGTGGTGAGAGGGTGAGTGTTTTTTTGAATAAATATAATGATATGTTCTTGTTTGTTTTCTTGATAAAACTCACAAAAACTAGAAACATGGCACTTAGGAAAAACTTTTTTTCTAGGTGGGGAGATTAGGAGAAGTATGCTAGATGATACAGAAGTCGTTCATCCCAGTATCCTCTCATAGTATTGATGCTACAACACTAACTAAAAAACAATCATTGGAGACCACGAGTTTATGGGTGTGTTCCCAACTAGTGGCACGTGCACAAGAACATTGATCGCCATGGTTCATATTCTACATTTACAATGAGGTACGAGGATCCTAAGTCCCCAACTAACACTAGATTCTTAGGAATTTCCCATGTTTCTTCTGATATGGTTTTCCATTTAGTTGTTTCATGCTTTATCCCTCTTTTATGAAACCAATATTTTTCATCTAAATAAGTATCCTTACCTTTTTAAATATTAATATATTCTTGGAACCTATTTTGAAAATGAATTGGAAGAGAAAATATTTTATAAAAAATGAACGATTGTTACATAAATTAGAACAGAATGAATACATTATTTTATTATGTTTTATTTTCTAACATTCATGTTTTGTGTTTCTTTTTAAAGGAAATGGCTTATGGAATTTTTGTACTCTGGTATTTTTACTGAGAATCTCTGTGGTCAGGCCTACTTTATCTTTTTGGTTTTAGGGTCTAGTTTTGGATTACTCTTACAATAACTTTGGTTTATATTCCATGGGGACCAATGAGGTAACTTCAGGTATGTAACGTTAGTTTATTCCTTCTTCTGCAACTAATTTTTTAATTCATATTATTCAATTTATTTATTTCGTTCAGTTTGGATTTATTTATCTTACTTTTTTAATCAGTTAAATCATTCCAAAATGTTCATTTTATACTCAGGCACTTGTACCAGCTAGTGGGGGTCAAGAACGCCCCTCGAGCCTTGCCATGGACCGAGTCATGAGCCGGGCCATTTGGAAACCCTTCTTGGTTCATGAAGAAATGGTATTAGAGGGATATTATGATCATTTGGGCTTTCTTTCTTAGGAAGGAGTCATGATATACTAGATCTAGTATTGTCAGAACTCGATGTTCTAGTTACGAGTAATGTGCCTGACCATCACACCTCATAGTTGGACTTTAGTTACCAGGGGAAATCAGTTTCATGTTTGGATTTTTGGTCCTTGTAGTTCATTGGTGTTTGGTAAATGAAAAGAGAGTCGGTTAAATAGTGTTTGTTATCCCGTAGAGTCTAGAAAGCCATGTGGAGGTAGGAACATTGTCCTAGAACAATATATGTGATGGTGTTGAGATCATCATATGGCTGCCGACCATATGTCCGAGTAACCCATCGACACATGTTTCCACCTAAATCATCTTGTGACTCCATTTGTTCTAAAAAATTATTTTTGAAAACCCTTATTTAAAAAGTGTGGGAATTGAATTTTAAAACAGAAATAGTTTCATTTGGTTCTTGGGTCTCCTCGTCAGCTAGTGTACACCCCTATAAAGAGTTGGTGCATGGTTAAAGTGTGGCCACGAGGGATTATCTATGAGTGGATCATCTAGTTGACCAGTGTATGAACCTTATTCCACCTAAACATCAGAAAATGAATCCATATCCCTTTTAGTAGTCTAGTGGATCCTCTCACAGTAGGAGAGAGGTTGTGATATGTGGTGGAAAAACATTTGTATCTTAGATTTCCTAGGTTGACTATGGAGTTTGGCATCATTAAGTCTGTAGGTCCTCTCTAGAAGTATAGAATGAAATTCCAATGGGGAAAGGCGGAAGAAGTCTAGACTTTTCAGTGTTTTCTAATGTTTTAAAAAGGCCCTTTGGTTCATTCATTGGTATCATCTAGGAAAGAGATCATGGTAATCCACATGTGTGGTGAATATAGTTATAAGTGGCTGTTATGGATGCATACATTAATTGTATGCTGTTAGGAATTGAGGTTAACATACCTTTCATTTAATGGTTTCTATCAGTTTCAAGAGTCCTGTTTGTTGACACTTTGGGATGTCAGGTTCTCTCCCAATGGAAGAGAAAAAGGATGATCACTCTTCGGAGATCCTAAATTCCAATAAAATCATGTTTGTTTTGTGAAATCCTTAACATTTTTTATAGGGGGGTCTCTTCCCTATGTCCTCCCTCTTGAAGGTTCTTATTTGGAGTAAATAAGGGTGATTCCAATGCATCTTTTAAGCTCTTATTCCCGAGAAGTGCAATGTGGAAAAAATGGACTCTGAAGCGTGTTTCATCTGATGGTGTTGTTTAGGTCATGGTATGGTCATTTGTGGCACTAGAAGGAGAAATGTCATTCAAGTGGTTTTTAAATTCTGATTATGAGGTAGGAGATTCTTCAATAATCGAATCACCATCCACAACTCTCGAAGTGAAGCTGGGGTGTAGTTAGGAGAATTCGAATAGTTTGAATGTTTTGGATCTAGGTTCTATTCATGGTGTGGGGGATGGAGATCGTTTAATCCTATAGTGTAGTTTTTTATTTTAAATTTTCATTTTTAGTGGAGGGAGTTGGTAGGACCTCGTTTCCATTTTTAGACCCTATTGGGTTTAAGATTCCCTTATTTGTTAAAAAATGGTATATTTTTTTGTTTCCTTAGAATCCTGGTGGTTGTGTTCCACCCATGGTTAATTTTATTTAATGTCCCATGCATGGTCCCCACATACAAATCAAGAGTAGTTGGATTTGTTTTATTTCGGGGGAAATGAATCTTTTTGAATATTCATTGGTGTTTTTTTGGTCCATTGGATGAGCCCCTTCCCTCACATCCCCTTGTGGTGGGGGTTCTTAATTTGTACATAGAATTACCCTAGTAAAATAATCTGGCCGGTTTTTATGGTGGGGAGACCCACCGTGTGCCTCCTAGAAAGTTACACTTAAATGAAATATTTTTAGATTATTTTTTGTGATGGGGAGTATTTTTAGGCCTCCCTATGTTAATGATTATGATTCATTGTTCATTTTAGTTGGACTATTTGAGTTTCTCAGTAGTGATAAATATGTTTTGTGTTCGGACATCAAATTGTTCATTGTGAATGTTTCTATCCTTTGATCATAAATGGGAGGGGCCTTGACTTTTGGGGGTTGACATTGTAAAGACCCGCAAATTTCAAGGAAATTTTTTTTCTTAATTTTCTTTGGAATTTTACAAGAGCGCAGCTTCAGACGGCACCTGATTCCGAGGCCCGGTGTGCCCGGAATCAATTTCCGAAGTTTGGCTCGGGTACGTTCAGTGAACGGACGAGCGGGTTTTTCTATCTTTTGAACCGGTGCCCGGAATCGAATTCTGAGGGCACCGATGAAATCGCAGCGCCGGTATTTGCTTAGAAACGCCTCTTCCGGAGTTGCGTTTGCTCAGACGTGGTTTTTAAATTTTACGGCTTTAAGTCAGAAATAAAATAAAGTTTGTGCGACAACTTTATTTTATTTCACTTAAGCTGCTTGGAAGCCACTTGAAGTCACTTAAAGACGGCTTGAACTGAGTTGAACTGGATAGGATGCTATCCAGAAATATCCTACCCCTTGGTAGGATATTTGTGCGGTGGGACCCGCACGAGCCCCGCCGTTTCTTTCGCTAAGTAACGCACCCGCGAAAACCCGTCAAAGTAACTGAAAAGTCAACCGACGCGTTTTCTTTAATTCTTAACAGACCATTTAATTGGGCGGTTTATTTCGTGAATTAAATGGACTGTTTCTTCGTGAATTAAATGGGTCGTTTCTTTCGTTGAATTAATTCAACGAATTGATGGATCGTTTCTTAACCGGTTTCGTGTTGGCATGTTTATAAAATAAGACCAACCCAAAAATCCTTGGAAAGGATTTGAAAGAATCTTCGTTCCTCCACCCTCTCCGCGAAGAACGCGAAGAACGCGAAGAACGCGAAGAACGCGAAGAACGCGAAGAACGCGAAGAACGCGAAGAACGCCGGCGACCGGAATTCGACGACGCACACCAAGATCTGCGACGTCGACGAGATCTACCCGCGACGTTCTTCGGCGACGCCTCTTCTTCCGCGGCCGACCCTCGTTCGGCAACAAAGGTGAGAATCAGATCTTTTCTTCTCCCTTTTTAATTTCAATATCAACGGATTTAAACTAATTAAATCCGTTGATCTTGATCCGGAGATTGGCGACGCGACGAGCGATTCCGCGACGACGCGGCGATCTCCATCTTCCGCGACGAGCAAATCCCGCGACGATCCCCCGTTCGGCAACGACAAGGTAAGGGATGTTGGAATTCTTTTTAAAATCCCGTGTTTATTCTTTTGAAATATAGAACCCGATCACGAAACAATTTTAATTTATTTAAAATTGTTGATTGGTTTCTTTCCTGTTTCTCCCGTTGATTATGACTAACGCGGAGGGTGCGGGTCTAACGAACAAGACCCGGCAACCCTCCGTCGATCTTCCTTTGTGTGCGGATTTGGCGAGCGACGGCAAAAGCGCGACGCAAGGGCCATATGTTGATTCCGCAGTGGAGGACGCATCCCGGGAGGAACAACGGCGCAGACGGGAGGCAAATCGGGCCACCGGAGCATCTCCGGCGGCCCGCGGAAGGAGGCGGCGGCGCGGGTCGCCGGCGCGGCGGCGCCGGCGACCGGGGGCGGCGGCGCCCGGCGCGCCGCCGGAGGAGTCCGCCGCGGCCGAGCCGCGGCGGCGGCGAGCCGCCGGACCGCGTCCGCGGTCCGGCCTTCCAGCACGCGGCCCGCGCGGGCCGCGTTTTCTCCAAAGCCGCGGGTTTGACCCGCGGCGGCAGCGCCTCGGCCGCTCGGCCGAAGCCGAGCCGGTCCGGTCGGCCGGGCCGCGCCCAGGCCGGACCGGACCCGGCCGAGCCGGTTCGGGCCGGGTCGGGCCGACCCGGTTCGGGCCGACCCGGTTCGGGCCGACCCGGTTCGGCCGACCCCAGGGGGGGGTTCGGGCCGGGTCGCCCCGGGCCCAGTACCCCCGTTTCGGGCCCTCTACGGTCTTTCGCCCATATCTTGGGCCTGGGACCTCCGATTGACGAACCGTCAGCGGCTACGCGATCCTTGGATCGAGACGGTCGTTTCGGTATATTATACTCAAGGTTTCGGAAGACTTTGGGTTCGGCCGGGTTGGTTCGTACACGAAGCCAACCGGGCCCTCGGAGCGGAAACGCTCATAACTTGAGCTACGGACGTCCGAACGACGTACCGTCAGCTGTGGTAGTTTCCTCTAAGTGAGACGG
Source organism: Viscum album (assembly GCA_963277665.1). Classification (NCBI taxonomy): domain Eukaryota; kingdom Viridiplantae; phylum Streptophyta; class Magnoliopsida; order Santalales; family Viscaceae; genus Viscum; species Viscum album. The sequence goes on along the minus strand of OY728155.1, from coordinate 854,596,801 downwards.
AACTTTTGGCATACTCCGCCCGAGGATCGGATACAGGCGGAGTACGGTCGGGTTGGTTTTGCCCTAAAAACCAACCGGGCCCCTGGGACGAAAATGCCAATAACTCTCAGACCGGGCGTCCGATTGACGCGCCGTCTGTCGCGTTGAGATCCTGTTGTCGATACGGAACTTTGGGATACATCAACTTCGGACTACGTGTCAGTTGATGTATCAGCCCCTCGGCTCGTGGAGCGGACCCTCCTAAACGAGCTCGCTACGTGCGGGAACCCTAGCGCTGGCTGTGACCTCGACGACAGAGCAGAGATCCTCCGTGGACTGCGACGACGGCAGAGCAGAGATCCTCCGTGGACTGCGACGACGGCAGAGCAGAGATCCTTCGTGGACTGCGGCGACGACTGTGCAGAGATCCTCAGTGGACTGCGTCGACTACTGCACTCAGCGATCCCACGTGGATCAGTGCTTCAGGTTCTGCGTGAGCCCGATCCTCCGTGGGTCCTTACTACCGGTTCTGTGTGAGCCACTGCCTACAGGTTCTGTGTGAGCCCGATCCTACGTGGGTCTTTCTGCGGGGGTTAGTACCTATCGATCCTTCGTGGGTCCGACGACTGAGACGGATCAGTGATCGTCTTTGACGTCATCTGAAAAAGTATACCTGGTTGAGCTGAATCTTATGTTACTCTCCTTTGTGGATTGTGTTGAACCATCCTTTGTGGATTTACTGTTTACTCTCCTTGTGGATTTGAGTCTTGCTTTCCTTTGTGGATTGAGTTGTTCTTGAGCTCGTGAGCAGAGCTAGAATTGGGGACTTAGGTATATGTATGGGCATATACCTAAGTCGAGTCAGATGTTACTTCGTGATTGCATCTTTCTTTTGTGCTATATCCTTTGTGGATTTCGGGAGACCTTCGGGGGTCTCGGGGTCCTTACTGAGTAGTTGTACTCACCCCTGCACGGGCTATGCCCGCACTTCGTGGTGTTGGTTGCAGACGACGGACAGCGCTGATCGCGGTTGGGGCGTGGAGCAGGACGGTACCTGGAGGTGGACCACTGGACGGGACGTGCTCAGAGCGGACGTGGGGCCCGAGGAGCTTGGAGGCTATCTGTACCCACCCTTCAGGTGGGATTGCCAGTGGACGACACGAGGCCGCCGTCTTTTCTTCAGTTGCTGTACTTTACTTTTCAGTTGTACTTTACAGTTGGGCTTGTATTTCCGGCCCCTTTACCTTTCTGCACTTTACTTTCCGCTTGCTGACTCTGTGTGGTTGTTACTTATAAAGGCAATGCCTTCCCTGTTTACTGGGATTTTACGCCTTGGTGCTAGTCGCCAGCCCCTGGCCTATGGAAGGCGGGCTTGGGGTAGTCACGGCACGGGCCCCGAGAACGGGTCGTGACAAATTGGTATCAGAGGCGGTCGGTTCTACCGCAGACTCTGATCGTCCTTTCTTTCTATGTGAGGCAATAGTGTTTAGTGTATTGAGTGTGGTTATCAGTTCAGGGAGCCCAGTGTTGGTGCGGCGGCCGACGTATCCGTACACCAGGACCCTGACTCCTGATTTCCGACTTAATGCATGAAAACATTGATTGCGTGTGTGTTTCAAGTTTTCTTTGTGATTACTTATGCCAGCTCACCGGGTATACTGATCTGCTTTATGAAAGTCTCAAGTTTTCCTTGTGATTACTTGTGCCAGCTCACCAGGTATACTGTTCTGACTGTGGTGCTCTTGTTCTCCTTTTCAGGATGGCCCCGCGACGACTGCCAGCTAGGGTTCCGAGTGTAGGGCGCGACGGCAGCCCACCGAGCGACGAGGCCTCGGTGCAGGGCCCTTTGCCAGCAGTGGCACCGGCGGTAGCCTTACCCGCCGAGCCACCGATGCTTCCAGTACCAGACGCCGACGATGCACGTCGCCTCAGGGCACTGCACGAGTTTCAGAGCCAGCGACCGCCCAGGTTTCGCGGTGAGGCGGACCCCCAGGCCGCCGAGGACTGGCTAGAGGCGGTGGTACGGATCTTTCGGCTAGTGAGGACACCAGCGGATCTCATGGTGATTCTCGCAGCGAGCCTCCTGCAGGCGGCGGCAGGACGATGGTGGAGCCTGATGCTCCAGGTTCACGATGAGGCATCCTTGCTCTGGGCGGACTTCGAGAGCCTCTTCCGCTCTGAGTTCGTCCCGGCCACCCTCCGAGCGGTGCGCATCCAGGAGCTTCTCCAGCTGCGCCAGGGCAGCATGACGGTCGCTCAGTACGCGGCGAGGTTCACGGACCTATCTCGCTACTCGACCGACATGGTACGGGACCCCTTCTTCCGGGCCCGGACCTTCGAGCAGGGCTTGCGACAGGAGATTCGTGCGTCGCTGATCTCCCTCAGCATTCCGACCCAGGCAGGAGTGCTGGAGCGAGCCCTCCTGATCGAGAGCTTCCTGGCAGAGCCTTCTTCAGCGGCGAGACCTAGCGCAGGGCGGCAGGTAGCTGAGTCTTCGGCAGCAGGTAGCCGACGGATGACTCACGGGTCCAGGCAGAGGCAGAGGGTCGACCGTGGCGGTCCGCAGGGAGGAGGCGGACGAGGCCGAGGAGCTGGCCGAGCAGCGGGTGGTGGGCGACGCTTTCAGGCTCTACCCCCCACCACCACCAGGAGGGCCACCTCGACCACAGGGAGCCGGCGGGCAGGGACAGGCCCAGCTCCAGGCAGTGGAGGCCTACGACCCCGACATGCCAGAGATGATTCGAGGTACGATCTGTGTCTATTCCACCCTTGCTGCAGTACTTATAGACACAGGAGCGAGTCACTCTTTCATAGCCTCTGCCCTTGTTCGGAGCTCGGAGATTCCGACTGAGCCGTTGGCTCGATCCTTACGGCTAGAGACTCCTACGGGAGCAGACTCGACGATTACGCACTGGTGCCGGCAGTGTGAGCTTACTCTAGGAGGCGAGAGCTTCGGCTGGGATCTCCTTGTAGCGGCGTCGAGGCCTTACGACGTCATCTTGGGCATGGATTGGCTATCCACGGTTCATGCCCAGATCGACTGTTTTAGGCGCAAGGTACGATGTGTTCGTACCGACGGGAGCAGGTTTACCTTCACCGGCGAGAAGGGAACCTTTGCAGCACAGGATGGACTTCCGCGGAGGAGAGTGCAGCCCATCTCACATCAGTTGGCTAGCCTCATCCTAGGAGCAGTGGACGTGCGGAGTCCGGCTTTTCCTGCAGTGGTGGACCAGTACGTGGACGTCTTTCCCGACGACGTTCCAGGGCTACCTCCTCGTAGAGAGGTAGACTTTTACATCGACTTGTACCCCGGGACAGCCCCGATATCTACTCCAGCATATCGGATGGCCCCCGCCGAGCTTCGAGAGCTGCGGGTACAGTTGGAGGACTTGCAGAGCAAGGGGTTTATCCGACCCAGTGTTTCACCCTGGGCTTCCCCGATTTTGTTCGCCAAGAAGGCGGACGGGAGCTTGCGACTTTGTGTCGACTATCGTCGCCTGAACCAGGTGACAGTGAGGAACAAGTATCCGCTGCCACGGATTGATGACCTCTTCGATCAGCTCAAGGGAGCGCGGTGGTTCTCGAAGATAGACCTCCGGTCAGGCTATCATCAGCTCAGAGTTCGAGACGAGGACGTGCAGAAGACGGCCTTCAGGTGTCGGTATGGCCATTATGAGTTCTTGGTTATGCCATTCGGCGTAACCAATGCTCCAGCAGTGTTCATGAGCCTCATGAACAGGATCTTCCAGCCATACCTCGACCGATTTGTCGTTGTCTTCATTGACGACATTTTGGTATACTCGACGACTGAGGAGGAGCATGCATACCACCTGCGAGTTGTGCTAGACACACTCCGAGAGCACCAGCTTTATGGCAAGCTCTCAAAATGCCAGTTCTGGTTACGTGAGGTCCATTTCTTGGGGCACGTCATTTCTGAGGCGGGAGTTGCAGTGGATCCCGCGAAGATCGAGGCAGTGCTAGCTTGGGAGCCACCCAAGAGCGTGACAGAGGTGCGGAGCTTCTTGGGCCTAGCGGGATACTATCGGAGATTTGTGCCGAACTTCTCCAGAGTTGCGGCACCACTCTCAGCCTTGACGAAGAAGGGGAAACCCTTCGTGTGGTCAGACAGATGTCAGCAGAGCTTCCAGGAGCTGAGACAGAGATTGACCAGCGCACCTATCTTGAGGTTGCCTGAGGAGGGAGTTGGGTACGTAGTTTACTGCGATGCATCAGGGACTGGACTCGGGTGCGTCCTGATGCAGGAGCGGGCCGTGATCGCCTACGGATCACGTCAGTTGAGGCCGCATGAGCAGAACTACGCCACTCATGACCTGGAGTTAGCAGCAGTGGTCTTCGCTCTGAAGACTTGGCGGCACTATCTGATGGGCGAACGCTTCACAGTCTTTTCTGACCACCAGAGTCTCAGGTATATCTTCTCTCAGAAGGACCTGAACCTGAGACAGCGGAGATGGCTTGAGTTCCTCCAGGACTATGACTTTGAGATAGTCTATACTCCTGGGAAGGGGAACGTGGTAGCCGATGCCCTCAGCAGGAGGACGGGCATTCAGCTACTTGAGGAGGCGACGGAGCAGCTAGCCTCCTTGCAGATATCCTTCGTGGATAGAGACGGAGCAGCCTTTCTTCAGTCTCTCACAGTCTCTCCTCCACTTCTACAGCGGGTCAGAGAGGCTCAGCGTGGGGACGCTGACTGTGAGACCCGGCGTGCACTGATATCCTCAGGTCAGGCGCCTGATGGTTTCTCCCTTGGAGAAGAGCACGACATCCTTTTCAGAGGACGTACCTTCGTACCAGTCGCTTTACGAGAGGAGGTGCTGAGAGAGTTTCACACTTCTCCCTTGGCGGTACATCCCGGAGTGGCAAAGATGTACCAGGATCTCAGACGACAGCACTGGTGGCCGGGTATGAAGAAAGCTGTGGCAGAGTTCGTTTCACGATGCCTCACCTGCCAGCAGGTGAAGGCAGAGCACCAGGTACCAGCAGGTTTGGTACAGCCCTTGGAGGTCCCGGAGTGGAAGTGGGACGGCATATCTATGGACTTCGTGACTGGACTTCCACGCACTTCCAGAGGTCACGACTCCATTTGGGTGATTGTCGACCGACTCACCAAGTCGGCACACTTCTTACCCATCAGAGAGCAGGGCTCAGTAGAGAGCTTGGGACGTCTTTACGTCCAGGAGATCGTACGGCTTCACGGTGTGCCATCGTCTATCGTCTCCGATCGAGATGCTCGTTTCACTTCCCGGCTTTGGAAGGGGTTGCAGGAGGCGTTCGGGACGCGGCTCCATCTGAGCACAGCCTTCCACCCTCAGACGGATGGACAGACGGAGAGGACCATACAGACACTCGAGGACATGCTCCGTGCATGTGTTCTCGACTTTGGTCGCAGCTGGGAGGACCACCTACCCTTGGTGGAGTTTGCGTACAACAACAGCTACCACTCCACCATCGGGATGGCACCATACGAGGCGTTGTACGGCAGACCCTGCAGATCACCGTTGTGCTGGACAGACCCTGGGGAGTCAGCACTCGTGGGACCAGAGATGGTCCGAGCCACGACAGAGAAGGTCCAAATCATCCAGGAGAGGATGAGGACAGCTCAGAGCCGGCAGAAGTCATATGCTGACAGGAGGCGGAGGCCACTAGAGTTCGAGGATGGCGACCACGTCTTTTTGCGTGTCTCACCTCGACGTGGTTTACGGAGATTTGGCCGAGGCGGCAAGCTGTCTCCCCGCTTCATCGGGCCTTTCCAGGTCCTCAGCAGGATAGGAGAGGTGGCTTATCGCCTGGCTCTACCACCTCAGTTGCACCGGGTGCACGACGTCTTCCACGTGTCTCAGCTGAGGAGATACGTGCACGACCCGACGCACATCATCGACTTTGGGGAGCTGGACGTGGACGATGGGGCGACTTTTGCGGAGGTCCCAGTGGAGATCGAGGATCGACAGGAGCGGGTCCTACGTGGGCGGTCGATTCCTCTTGTGCGCATCAGATGGCAGCACGGGAACCTCCAGGAGAGCACTTGGGAGCGGGAGGCTCAGATTCGTGCTCAGTACCCCCATTTGTTCCCCTAGTTTTTGATGTATCTTTACGGGGACGTAAAGCCCTGAGGTGGGAGTAATGTAAAGACCCGCAAATTTCAAGGAAATTTTTTTTCTTAATTTTCTTTGGAATTTTACAAGAGCGCAGCTTCAGACGGCACCTGATTCCGAGGCCCGGTGTGCCCGGAATCAATTTCCGAAGTTTGGCTCGGGTACGTTCAGTGAACGGACGAGCGGGTTTTTCTATCTTTTGAACCGGTGCCCGGAATCGAATTCTGAGGGCACCGATGAAATCGCAGCGCCGGTATTTGCTTAGAAACGCCTCTTCCGGAGTTGCGTTTGCTCAGACGTGGTTTTTAAATTTTACGGCTTTAAGTCAGAAATAAAATAAAGTTTGTGCGACAACTTTATTTTATTTCACTTAAGCTGCTTGGAAGCCACTTGAAGTCACTTAAAGACGGCTTGAACTGAGTTGAACTGGATAGGATGCTATCCAGAAATATCCTACCCCTTGGTAGGATATTTGTGCGGTGGGACCCGCACGAGCCCCGCCGTTTCTTTCGCTAAGTAACGCACCCGCGAAAACCCGTCAAAGTAACTGAAAAGTCAACCGACGCGTTTTCTTTAATTCTTAACAGACCATTTAATTGGGCGGTTTATTTCGTGAATTAAATGGACTGTTTCTTCGTGAATTAAATGGGTCGTTTCTTTCGTTGAATTAATTCAACGAATTGATGGATCGTTTCTTAACCGGTTTCGTGTTGGCATGTTTATAAAATAAGACCAACCCAAAAATCCTTGGAAAGGATTTGAAAGAATCTTCGTTCCTCCACCCTCTCCGCGAAGAACGCGAAGAACGCGAAGAACGCGAAGAACGCGAAGAACGCGAAGAACGCGAAGAACGCGAAGAACGCCGGCGACCGGAATTCGACGACGCACACCAAGATCTGCGACGTCGACGAGATCTACCCGCGACGTTCTTCGGCGACGCCTCTTCTTCCGCGGCCGACCCTCGTTCGGCAACAAAGGTGAGAATCAGATCTTTTCTTCTCCCTTTTTAATTTCAATATCAACGGATTTAAACTAATTAAATCCGTTGATCTTGATCCGGAGATTGGCGACGCGACGAGCGATTCCGCGACGACGCGGCGATCTCCATCTTCCGCGACGAGCAAATCCCGCGACGATCCCCCGTTCGGCAACGACAAGGTAAGGGATGTTGGAATTCTTTTTAAAATCCCGTGTTTATTCTTTTGAAATATAGAACCCGATCACGAAACAATTTTAATTTATTTAAAATTGTTGATTGGTTTCTTTCCTGTTTCTCCGTTGATTATGACTAACGCGGAGGGTGCGGGGTCTAACGAACAAGACCCGGCAACCCTCCGTCGATCTTCCTTTGTGTGCGGATTTGGCGAGCGACGGCAAAAGCGCGACGCAAGGGCCATATGTTGATTCCGCAGTGGAGGACGCATCCCGGGAGGAACAACGGCGCAGACGGGAGGCAAATCGGGCCACCGGAGCATCTCCGGCGGCCCGCGGAAGGAGGCGGCGGCGCGGGTCGCCGGCGCGGCGGCGCCGGCGACCGGGGGCGGCGGCGCCCGGCGCGCCGCCGGAGGAGTCCGCCGCGGCCGAGCCGCGGCGGCGGCGAGCCGCCGGACCGCGTCCGCGGTCCGGCCTTCCAGCACGCGGCCCGCGCGGGCCGCGTTTTCTCCAAAGCCGCGGGTTTGACCCGCGGCGGCAGCGCCTCGGCCGCTCGGCCGAAGCCGAGCCGGTCCGGTCGGCCGGGCCGCGCCCAGGCCGGACCGGACCCGGCCGAGCCGGTTCGGGCCGGGTCGGGCCGACCCGGTTCGGGCCGACCCGGTTCGGGCCGACCCGGTTCGGCCGACCCCAGGGGGGGGTTCGGGCCGGGTCGCCCCGGGCCCAGTACCCCCGTTTCGGGCCCTCTACGGTCTTTCGCCCATATCTTGGGCCTGGGACCTCCGATTGACGAACCGTCAGCGGCTACGCGATCCTTGGATCGAGACGGTCGTTTCGGTATATTATACTCAAGGTTTCGGAAGAATTTGGGTTCGGCCGGGTTGGTTCGTACACGAAGCCAACCGGGCCCTCGGAGCGGAAACGCTCATAACTTGAGCTACGGACGTCCGAACGACGTACCGTCAGCTGTGGTAGTTTCCTCTAAGTGAGACGGAACTTTTGGCATACTCCGCCCGAGGATCGGATACAGGCGGAGTACGGTCGGGTTGGTTTTGCCCTAAAAACCAACCGGGCCCCTGGGACGAAAATGCCAATAACTCTCAGACCGGGCGTCCGATTGACGCGCCGTCTGTCGCGTTGAGATCCTGTTGTCGATACGGAACTTTGGGATACATCAACTTCGGACTACGTGTCAGTTGATGTATCAGCCCCTCGGCTCGTGGAGCGGACCCTCCTAAACGAGCTCGCTACGTGCGGGAACCCTAGCGCTGGCTGTGACCTCGACGACAGAGCAGAGATCCTCCGTGGACTGCGACGACGGCAGAGCAGAGATCCTCCGTGGACTGCGACGACGGCAGAGCAGAGATCCTTCGTGGACTGCGGCGACGACTGTGCAGAGATCCTCAGTGGACTGCGTCGACTACTGCACTCAGCGATCCCACGTGGATCAGTGCTTCAGGTTCTGCGTGAGCCCGATCCTCCGTGGGTCCTTACTACCGGTTCTGTGTGAGCCACTGCCTACAGGTTCTGTGTGAGCCCGATCCTACGTGGGTCTTTCTGCGGGGGTTAGTACCTATCGATCCTTCGTGGGTCCGACGACTGAGACGGATCAGTGATCGTCTTTGACGTCATCTGAAAAAGTATACCTGGTTGAGCTGAATCTTATGTTACTCTCCTTTGTGGATTGTGTTGAACCATCCTTTGTGGATTTACTGTTTACTCTCCTTGTGGATTTGAGTCTTGCTTTCCTTTGTGGATTGAGTTGTTCTTGAGCTCGTGAGCAGAGCTAGAATTGGGGACTTAGGTATATGTATGGGCATATACCTAAGTCGAGTCAGATGTTACTTCGTGATTGCATCTTTCTTTTGTGCTATATCCTTTGTGGATTTCGGGAGACCTTCGGGGGTCTCGGGGTCCTTACTGAGTAGTTGTACTCACCCCTGCACGGGCTATGCCCGCACTTCGTGGTGTTGGTTGCAGACGACGGACAGCGCTGATCGCGGTTGGGGCGTGGAGCAGGACGGTACCTGGAGGTGGACCACTGGACGGGACGTGCTCAGAGCGGACGTGGGGCCCGAGGAGCTTGGAGGCTATCTGTACCCACCCTTCAGGTGGGATTGCCAGTGGACGACACGAGGCCGCCGTCTTTTCTTCAGTTGCTGTACTTTACTTTTCAGTTGTACTTTACAGTTGGGCTTGTATTTCCGGCCCCTTTACCTTTCTGCACTTTACTTTCCGCTTGCTGACTCTGTGTGGTTGTTACTTATAAAGGCAATGCCTTCCCTGTTTACTGGGATTTTACGCCTTGGTGCTAGTCGCCAGCCCCTGGCCTATGGAAGGCGGGCTTGGGGTAGTCACGGCACGGGCCCCGAGAACGGGTCGTGACAGACATCACATGGAATACGTCACCTAGTAGACATCGCTTGGAAGAGAGTCCATTTTTGGTCTCCCAAGTTTATATAGTAAGTCTATTCATTTATTGATAGTGTTCTCTTCTTCTCTTTTTTATTATTCATTGGAAATCTACATGGACTAGGAATGGGAGACCAACTTCTACGGTGGGGTTAAGCCTTGTTGTGGATTTCTGGGAGAATAAAGCATTATATTGGGGAGAATTGTCACAATAGGACATTTGAAATAATAGAATTTAATTATTTTTTCAGACATTGAAATTTTCTGTTGAGGTGTGGGTGGAGACCGATTGAGATCTCTTTTTCTGACAGATGAAGGTTTTGGATTTGTCAGTGCTCGACGCAGGGGCATGTCATGGTTGAAGCCAAATGTCTTTGCTAAATCACCATACAGCATGCCCGGTGCACTTTTAATTAATTAATTAATAACATGAATTATGAATGGTTTTAATAATTGTAATGTTGTTAATATTTATTATTATTATTATGGTTAATGTTTAATCAAGTTATTATCATTGTTATAATTATGATTAATATTATTATTAATATTAATTAATTACCTTTTTTAGTTAGGGTTTATCTTCTCCCCCTATTGCGTCACATCCTAGCCACCACCTTCCATATTCGATGTGCACTATGTGTACTACCCTTTCCCCTATGTCCTATCGGCTGATCAGCCCTCAGATTTCCCATCTAAAGACACCCACATGCCTACCTCCCTCTTCACTAACACACAAAACATGGGGAATATCTCCTTATACACACACTACCTAGCGCGGATTTGATCGACAGACCCCTTGCACGACCTGCTAGCCTCTCCCTCTCGTCAATCAAATTCTATATTGGCATTCCCTCCTCTGGCGACTACGACTTTTTCTAGTTCCCTTCTCTCTTTCTACGTGGGTAACTCCCATTTGAGTAAACCATTAACTCATTTTAGTGTTTCTTCATTTCAATTTTATGGTGTTCATTTTGGTTAGGGATTAACCAATCTATTTTGGTCAAATCTTGTCACGTTAGGGACCGTTATTAGTTTTTTGAGGTGTAGTTGTGGTGTAGAATTGCTTCACACAATTTATCGTGAAAATTCATTACCCAAGGTAGATGGTTTTATTTTCAAATATTTATAAATGATTTAATTTTTTTTAATAAATTTTTCAATGGTCTATACATTAATTACGTAGTCTAATTTCAATTTTAGGTATAATTTGGAAGGCATATTTTATGAATTATACTTTATAAACGAAATGGCCATGAGTTTTCTGTGTGCCATGTGGTGGAAATTATTTGATGTGTTTAAATAATTGTTTAAGGTGTGTAAAAAAAGTTTTCAAAAGTTATTGAGTTTTGAGTGTGATCAATGTGGGTTTTTTTTAAAACAAGATAAATTATTGTGATGTGTTGATTTTTTTGGGAGCCTTGAAGTAATTTTTAGGGTGTAAAAGTGGTTTTTGAAGGGAATTAATGAGAAATTGGTTTGGAAACATTTTATTTTCCAGATAAATTTGTGTGTATTATAAGGGTAAACCATTATTGTGGTTTTGGTAGCATTTTTTATATTATGTAAATAGTTAAATAAATTGTTTTAGGGATTCAAATTGGTTTTGATGGGTTTAGAATGTCTATATGACCTTGAGGTAAGAATTGTTGTTTTCTTTTAAAGTGTTCTTAATAATTGTTTCAATGATTTATTAAATTATTTAAGATCATGGATGAAAATAGTTTTGGTCTGAATTTTGGTTTAATGAGTATTTTTCATAATTTTTTTAGTGATAATTTTGAAGTATTTCAAAAAAAAATATTGATTTATTAACATATATGTGTAGTGTGTTGCCATTTCTCTATGGTTTTGTGTCACCAGGCCTAAGGTGACTCACCTACATGTGCATAGGCATATATATATATATATGTGTGTCTCTCTGTGTGTGTGTGTGTGTGTGTGTAAGGATCCCCATATATATACATGTTCATGATTTATTAAAGTCTTTCATATCATGAATATATATATATATATGTGGGTTTTGGCCTGAATATGATATTAAAGGGTGATTTGACATCCATAAAAGGATTTCATTATTGTAAGAGTGGTTTTAAACTTGTTTTAAATAATTTGTAGCATGGCAGTTTGTTAAACATTAAAATGGTTTTCTAAAATGAAAATTATTCATTGTGAGTAATAAATCCCATTTAGAAATTTTATAATGGTTTGTGAAAATAAAAGAAAACTGCCCTTAAGGCATGCCCCCTTGTTTTATAAAATCATGTATGTGGATTGTGATTTGTGCTGAGTAAAAAGGGTATTGTATTTTGTGTGATGAAAAAGGGGGGTGTGCTCAAGGAGGGAGATCAGTGGTGATAGGGTGAGTGTGTGTTTGAATAAAGAGAATGAATTGTTCATGTGTGTTTTCTTGATAAAACTCACCAAAACTTGAAATAGTGAACATAATAATACTTGGGTGTCAATGTGTGCGGACTAGGACTAGTATACTAGTTGATATGAAATTTGTTCTACTTTGTTTTGTCTAGCATTATTGACACTAAAACCCTGACTAAATAAAATGATGATTGGAGGCCACAAGGTTATGGGTGTGTACCCAACTAGTGGCTCATACATGAGAATGTATATTGTTGGTATTCATATGACACTTTTACCCTAAGGTACGAGGATCTTAGGTCCCTAACTAACACCATCTTCTTAGGGTTTCCCATGGTTCTTGTGATATGATTTTCAATTCAGTGGTTTCATTTTATTTCATCTTTTGTGGAAAAGATATTTTAAATATAAATTGGTCTTTTTTAATTTTGAAATGTTAATGAATTCTTGGAAACCTATTTTGAAAATTAAGTGGAATAGAAATTCTCTTCTTGAAAATGAAGTCTTGTGACATGAATTTTTAAACTATGAAAAATATTATTTTATTATGTCTAATTTTCAAATTCATTTTGGGTTTCTTATTAAAGGTAAGGTCAAAGGTAATTGTTGTACTATGGAGTTCCTACTGAGCATCTCAGTTATCATTCCTATATTATATTTTTAGTTTGAGGTTCTAGTTTTGGATCTCTATTGCAGAAAGTGTGGTTTATGTTCTATGGTGACCCATGAGGCAACATGAGGTATGTCTCGTTACTAAGTTTATTCATTTTTTCCACTGCCAGTATGTTTAGTTCAACATCTATAATATATCTATTGTGTTTAGTTCATGTTTATTTATCTAACGTTTATTGTCGGGTAAATAATTCCCCAACATTCATTTAATACTCGAGAACTTCTGCCAGCCTGTCAGGATCGGGACCACCCTTCGGTCCTTATTACGGACCGGATTGGGCACAAGGTCGGATGGAAAAACCACTTAGTTCATGACATAAGAGATAAAATTAAACTAACCATTTTAAAAAATATAAATTATTATTCTAAATATGCATAAAATTTTATTAAAAAAATTATAAAATGGATATAAATTATTTTTATTATAATTGAAAAATATGTGACAAAAACAGTTTTATGGGGAATAAATGATTTAATCATAAAATGCATTGATTATAATACTATTTGTAGTAATAATAGTTAGATTATCTTTATCATTCTTGAAATGGAATAAAAATATCATATTTCATTATAATCATTTATAGTAGAAAATAATTTACTCTCTTAATGGTAGAAACACATTTAACACATTAGTACAATTCTCGTGAAAATATTATTTCCCATAAATTTGTTTTTTGTTTTTTACTAACCAATTAGAAATCAATATAATAAATATTGTGCATAATGTAGGATATTAAAATAAATTATATGAATTTAACATAATTATAAATTATTATAACTCATCAAAATTAATTTTAACAAAAAAAATCATTTTAATTCATCTTACAAAAAATGATATTTTAAAACCAAATACGACATTCATTTTTTATGATAATGGTTTTCAAATAAAATAAATATATTTTCATTACACTTTAGTTTCTTTGAATTATAATTTTTACATGGTAAAATTGTAGACTTGTTGTTACACTAGGTCAGCACTTGATCTACCTCAATATTTCTAACAACCAAAGTCTGTCACTAACTATAAATGTTATTCCAAATCATCATATATTTCCACATTGAAATTCCAAAGACTATACTTCCTGAATGTCACATGATTTAGGGGTTGGAATTTGACCTAAAGCATGCCACACACAGTGACTAATGCCACTAAAGAGTGTATAAGGCCTATCATAGTAATGAAAATACTATTCCCACTAATATAAGGCCTGAGGGACATGCCAAAATCTATTGAAAATTATTATTTTCCATTAGTGCAATGGAGAACCCAAAAACCCCTATAATAAACTAAAAACCCCTTTGGCCCATCCAAAATTGATTAAAAAGTAGTAAAATAGTCTATATGATATATAAAAATTATCTTTTAGATATATAAAAACTTATTAAATAAGAAATATATTAATAAAATTCACTACAACAAGAATAATCATAGAATAAAGATAGCAAATAATCTACCTGAACTTAATGAAAAATCACCCACCATTGTAAAAACCGTAATTTTCAAATAATTTTTTTTTCTTAATTCATTGGAATTTTATGAGTCCGCAGTTTCTGACGGCGCCTGATTCTGAGGCCCAGTGTTCCCAGAATCAATTTCTGAAACTTTTTTCAGGTACGTTCAGTAAACGTACATGCGGGCCTTTCTATCTTTTGAACCGGTGCTCGAAATTGAAATCTGAGGGCACCGATGAACTCCAAGCATCGGTATTCGCTTAAGAGGACCATTATCGCAGTTGCTTTTGTACGGGGAGGAGAAGTTAATTTTTGTGATTTCATAGAAAAATAAATAAATTTATTATATTGTACAATTTTATTTAAAAGGTGGTTGTTTCCACCAAATAGAAGTTAGGGTGGGGCCCACACCACACATAACCACCCATGACAGGATATTTTTGAGGTGGGGCCCACATGATCCCTACCCCTTAAACTCCCCATTAACTCCCCTTTATTTAATTTTGACAACTCCACTCTTTAATTGTGACTTTCCATCTCTTTCTCACTCCCATAAATTTTTCCAACACTTTTTAATTAATTAATTGAACTCTACAATTAATTAATTAAAGTGTTTGAATTTTGAAATTCATGGGTGAATAAAATAATAGCCTTAGATATTTTTTTCCCTCATTGTGTTGGGATAACATTCGGAATGCTCTGGAAAAATAAAAAAATAGTGTTCTTCACTGGATGAAAGAACATCTCCGACGAAGAACGCGAAGAACTTCTCTGACGACGCATCCTCTTCAGACGCACCCCGACATGAATAGAATCGACGTCCGTATTCCACGATGCCTGACCTCCACAACACTCCTCTTCCGCATCTCATTGACGTGCTTTGTTCTTGATATCGAGGTAGGGGGTTTGTATAATTTAAAAATGAATAAATTATACCTTTGTTCTTGTTGAATGCAAGTGATCGTCTATGGCCATTTGTTACCGCTTAATGCGGAGGGTACAGGATGAACGAATATGGCCCGACGACACTCCATTGTTTCTTGTTTTTATTCACGATGGAGATGGTGTTGGAAGAGGTGGTGGAAACCGGATTTGGAAATGATCGGGGGCGGCGACGACCGAAGGCAGTGGCAGCAACGGTGGTCGCACGCCAGCCTAAAGAGGACAGCGACACTAGGTGCCGCGCAGAAGGGAGACTACGGCCTGCAACCATGGGCCGCTCAGCCGGTGAAGAACTGGCCAGAAGGCAGCCGACCAGGCTGGGAAGACCCTGCGACGCCCTCTTGGCGTTGTGCAGCGGAAGAGATGGGGCCCGCTTCTACGGGCCGCTCGGCGGACGAACCGTCCGACAGGCAGACGACGGGGCTGTGAAGACCCCGTTGTGCCCTTCTGGCACCGTGTTGGGGAAAAATCAGTCCACCCATGCGGGCCGCTCACACTGGATAAGACCAGCCAGATTTGTTTGGCCGTGCAGGAGGGGCGGCGCCGCTCGACGCCGCTGTTTCGGAAAACCGGGGGTCGCGCCCCCCTTTTTGCCCGACCGGCTGGCCAAGCCGGGGCGAGCCGCGGGCTGAGCCGTCGCCCATCGGGTCGGGCCGTAGCCACTAGGTTGGGCATTGCCGTACTGGGCTGGACCCAGACCCAAGTCGGGTAGACCCGATTCGGGCTGACCCATGATAGGTTGGGCCGGATCGGACCGGACCCAAACCCCCCTCTTGGAACCAATTTTAATATTTTGCTCATAACATGAGCTACGTACCTCAGATCGATGCACCGTCAGTTGTGTAGTATTCCTTGGATAGAGAAGGTCATTTAGGTATATTACACTCACAGTTCTGGTGAAGTTTGGGTACGTCTGGGTCGGTTCGGACTTGAAACGAACTGTGCCCTCGGAGCGGAAACACGTATAACTTAAGGACTGGATGTCTGATTGACATGTGGTAAACTAAGTTGGTTTAATTTTGACGGGAAGGTCCTTTTGGCATACTGCACTTGGGATTCAGATGAGATTTTAGTATGGTTGGGTTGGATTGTACGCAAAATCCAACTGGGCCCCTGGAACGGAAAAGCTAATAACTCTCATACCGGGCGTCTGATTGACGCGTCGTCTATCGTGTTGGGTTCCTTATGATGAGACGGAACTTTTGGATACATCAACTCAGGACTTTGTGATAGTTGATGTATCGACCCCATTGCTCGAGGAGCGGACCCTCCCGGATTCAAGCGTGTAGTTTGCCGGAACCCTAGAGCTGGCTGCGACTAGGACGACTACCGTATTGGGATCCTCTGTCGGTTCTACGACGGCGTCTACCATACGGGAATCCTCCGTGGTTTCAACGGCGATGACTACCATACTAGGATCCTCAATGGTTTTTATGACGATGAATTTTGTACTAGGATCCTCTGTGGGTTTGGCAACGATGATTTTCGTACTAGGAACCTTCGTGGGTTCGACGACAACATCTACCATACTAGAATCCTCTGTGGGTTAGACGACGATGAATTTTGTATTGGGATCCTCCATGGGTTCGACAACGATGACTTCTATACTTGTATCCTAAGTGGGTCTGACAGAGTAGATGGTCTTATATCCTGAGTGGGTCTGACAGCTTAGCTGCTCTAGTATCCTAAGTGGATCGGACAGCTTAGATAAATCAGTGACTAAATCTGATCATGTCAATCGTAATACGAAAGATGAATACTTGTGTGGGCCGAGTCTTGACTTTCAATCGTTATCATTGATGTGATTGACTTATTTTCCTGTGTGGACTGGGTTGTGCTTGAGGTCGAGAGTTGGATCCGAACTGAGATTGATAACTTAGGTATATGTATGGTCATATACCTAAGTAGGATTGGTTGATTCCTTGTGGTTGTAACTTTTTTCTGTGGTTTATCCTTTGTGGATTCTTGGAGACCTTCGGGGGTCTCGGGGTCCCTACAGAGTATCGTATATTCACCCCTGCATGGGCTATACCTACACTACATTGTGTTGGATGCATATGACATACAACATTGATCGAGGTAGAGTCTGGTAGAGCTGGACGGTACCCGGAGGTGGATCACTTGGCAAGACGTACTCGGAGCAGACGAACAGACCCGAGGTGCTGAGGTGGCCATTTGTACCCACCCTTCAGTTGGGATTCTAGGAGGATGATTCAGTAGTTTCTATTTTTATTTTCTGTCGTTGTACTAGATTTTCAATTGTATTGTACTTACTATTGGGCTTGTATTTTCGGTCCCTTTCCTTAGATCATTTACTTTTTTATTCATTATTACTTAGTGATTTCTTCTGTTGCGTACTTTGTTGTGTTTTTTACTTTTATAAAGGCAATACCTTCCCTTTTTATCGGGATTAACACCTTTGGTGCTAGTTGTCGGCCCTGGCCTATGGAATGCGGGCTTGGGGTAGTCACCGCATGGGACCTGAGGATGGGTCGTGAAAGTTGGTATCAGAGGAGTCAGTTATACCAAAGAACTCAGGACTCTAATCATTCTTTTTGTGAAGAAATAGTGTTAAGAGTATTGAGTGTGTTTTTCAGTCCATGTAGTCCAGTGTTTGAGCGGCGGCTGACGTATCCATACACCAGGACCCTGACCTCCGATTTTCGACTTAGGGCACGGAAACACTGATTGTGTGTGTTTTTCAAGAGTTTCTTTTTTGGTATCTTTAATTCAGCTCACCATGTAAATATTATTGATAATGGAACACATGTTATTTATCAGGATGCCACTCCGAAGACAGCCAACTAGGGTTCCCGAGAGAGAGTACACGATGACGGCCCACTGAGCGACAAGGCTCCGGTGTAGGTCCCTCTTACTATATTGGCACCTTCGGGTGGTGTACCAGCAGCACCATCACCCATTGGGAAGCAGATGCCACCAGCCGCATTGGCGGATGGTGCACACCGACTAAGCTCATTGCACGATTTCTAGTGGCAGAGGACTCCGAGGTTTCGAGGCGAGACAGATTCCCAGGAAGCATAGGAATGGTTGGAGACTATTAATATAGTTTCCCTCCTAGTTTAGACACTAGTAGAGCATATTTCAATCATAGCTTCTAGTCTTTTTCAGTGAGTTACCATGCAGATGGTTTGCATAGTGGTGAGGTTTTAGTACTTGGATCGTTTTCTGAGATGGAGTCGTCGGGCAGCGTGCCAACTATATCACTGCCCGTTGGTTAGCAGATACTACTGGTAGTACCGATAGAGTACCTTGTAGGCTTAGTTCCTTGCATGTGTTTCAATATCAAATACCCCTCATGTTCTGAGGTAATCCTAACTCACAGGCGACTGAGGACTGGATTGAAGAGGTGGTTGAGAGTTCCCTCCAGCTTCTACAGTTTCAGCAGGATGATATATCAGTAGTTGACTATTCATCGAGGCATACCAACCATTCCAGGTACTCAATTAATAAGATGTGAATAGTGCTTCAGGGCTTGTACTTCTGAGCAAGGTGTGTCTAAGGATATCTGAGCCAAAAAAATTTACTCTATGTATTTCTTATTTTGTTAGAGTGCTAGAGAGAACCTTTGTGGTTGAATGTTCTTTGGCTGAACGGATACAACCAATGAATTTTAGTAGTGGGAAGCTTCAAACTGGCATCAGACTCAGAGACTTGGGCATGTGAGATGATTCTAGAAGAGGAAGTGTTAATGAAAGATGAATTTTCATGGAAGCAGATGTGGAAGAAGAGCTAAGAGAATCATGATTTGGTGAACATTTTGACATGTTGCAACCACCCACCTTTGTAGTCCCCAAAAGGCTTAGGGAGCTGGAGGGCAGGGAAAGAGAGTAACTGCATGCGGTCAAGGAGTATAACCCAAGAGCTCTAAGAATGATTCGAGGTAGGGTCTGTGTCTACTACTAGAAGCTGTATGAATAGACATAGGTACCAATCATTCATTCCTTCCATGAATCTTGTCCCATACCTAGAGTTTCTAGTTAAGCTGTTGACTTGATCCTCACATCTGGAGATACCTTTTGGAGGTGACTCGATAATCATACTTATGCCAACTGTGTGATCTGACCCTTGAGGCAAGAGTTTCGGTTGGAACCTCTTGGTGGTAGCGTCGAGGCCTGATAACGTTTGTTTGTATATGGATTGGGAAACCATAGTTCATACACAGATTGACTATATTAGGTAATAAGATTGTGGTTTAACTAAAATGTTGGTCTGAGTTTTCCTTGGTCGGCGAAAATGAAACCCCAGGAAGCACATGATGGAATCAGGCATAAGTGGGTGCAGTCGATCACTCAGGAGTCGTCCAGACTTACCATTATGCCAAACTTATCCAGAGATGCAGCACCGCTTTCAGCATTGAAAAAGAAGGGGAATCCCTTCATGTCGTTAAATAGATGCCAGCAGAGCTTTTAGGTGCATACGAAGAGGTTGACCAGTGCGCCCATCTTGTGGCTATTGGAGGAGGGCGTTGGGTACGTAGTTTTCTACGATGCATCAGGGACCAGACTCAGGTTTTTTCTGATGCAAGAGAGAGTAGTGATTTCATATGGTTCGCGATAGTTGAGACAACACGAGAAGAAATACACTACCCATGTCCTAGAGTTATCAGCAATGGTCTTCGCCTTGAAGATGTGGAAGCACTATCTTATGGGTGAGCGCTTTACAGTCTACTCTTACCACTAGAGTCTCAAGTACATCATCTCGCATAAGGACTTTAACCTAAGACAATGGTGATGGATCGAGTTCTTCTAGGACTATGACTTTGAAATAGTCTATACCCACGGGAAGGGGAAAATTGTAGTTGATGGTCTGAGTAAGAGATCGGGGATTTAGCTGCTAGGAGAGGCAACAGAGCATCTAGCCACGTTGTAGATATCCTTTATGGATATAGATAGATCATCCTTTCTTCAGTCTCTCACAATCACTCCTCCACTTCTCCAACGAGTCAGGGAGGCACAGCGTGGGGACGTTGACTGTGAGACGTGACGTGCTCTGATATCCATAGGGCAGGTGCCTGATGGATTTTATGAAGGAGGGGAGCACATAATCATTTTTAGGGGGTATTCTATGGTACCAATTGCACTATAGGAGGAAGTGTTGAGGGAGTTTTTCACTTCCCCTCTAGCGGTACATCCAGGAGTGGCAAAGATGTATTAGGACCTCAGACGACAGCACTAGTGGCCGGGTTAGAAGAAGGTTGTAGCATAGTTTGTATCATGATGCCTCACTTTTCTGCAAGTGAAGGCAGAGCAATAGGTACCAGCAGGCTTGGTACAACCCTTAGAGGTCCCAGAATGGAAGTCAGACGGGATATCCAGGTATTTTGTGATGGGGATTCCACGTTCATCTAGAGGACAAGACTCTATCGGGGTGATCGTAGACCGATTCACCAAGTCAGTCCACTTCCTACTGATTAGATATCAAGGCTCAGTAGAGAGATTGGGAGGCCTCTATGTTCAAGAGATCGTACTGCTTCATGGTGTTCCATCATCTATCGTTTCCAATCGAGATTCTCTATTCACTTCCCGGTTATGGAAGGGGTTACAGGAGGCTTTTGGGATGCATCTATGTCTATGAACCACCTTCCATCCTCAGGCGGCGACCAGACAGAGAGGACCATTCAGACACTCAAGGACATGCTTCGTGCATGTTTCCTCGACTTTGGTCGCGGTTAGGAGGATCACTTACCCTTGGTGGAGTATTTGTACAACAACAGCTACCACTCCACCATCGGGGAGGCACCTTATGAGGTACTATAGGACTGACCTTGCCGATCACCTCTGTACTGGACTGACCCAGGGGAGTCAACACTTATAGAACCAAATATAGTTCAGGCTAAAATGGAGAAGGTGCAGATCATCCAGGAGTATATGGAGACTGTATAGAGTAGACATAAGTCATATGCTGATAGGAGACGAAGACCACTGGAGTTTGAGGATAGCGACCACGTATTCTTACGGGTCTCACCTCGTTGAGGTCTAAGGATATTTGGACGGGTTGGCATGTTATCTACACATTTAATTGGACCTTTCCAGATCCTCAGAAGTGTAGGCAAGGTGGCTTACCACCAGGCCCTTCCGCCTCAATTGCACTGGGTGCATGAAGTCTTCCATGTATCTCAGACGAGGAGATAAGTGCACGACCCGTCCTACGTCATCGACCATGGGGAGCTGGACATCGATGACAGGGCGACATTCATAGAGGTCCTAGTGGAGATCGAGGATCAATAGGAGTGGGTCCTACGTGGATGGTTGATTCCTTAGGTGCACGTTCACTAGCAGCATGGGAACCTCCAGGAGAGAACATGAGAGCAGGAGGCTCAGATGCATGCTCAGTACCCACTTTTTTTTCCCTAGTGTATGTTGTAGCTTTACAAGGACGTAAAGACCTGAGGTGGGGGCAATGTAAAGACCCAAAAATTTCAAGGAAATTATTTTCATAATTCTTTAGTATTTTACGAGTCTACAATTTCTAACGACACCTAATTCCGAGGCCCGGTGTGCCCAGAATCAATTTTTGATGTTTTGTTCGGGTACGTTTAGTAAACATATGTGCGGGTTTTTCTATCTTTTAAACCAGTTCTCAGAATTGAAATATGAGGGCACTGATGAACTCTCATCACCGATATTCACTTAAGGGGACCTTTACCATAGTTGCGTTTGTATGGGAGGAGAAGTTAATTTTTGGGATTTCATAGCAAAATAAATAAAATTGTTATATTGTACAATTTTATTTAAGATTTGGTTATTTCCACCAAAGGGAAGTGGCGGTGGGGCCCACACCCCACATAACCACTCATGAGAGGATATTTGTGAGGTGGGGCCCACACAAGCCCTAACCCTTCAACTCCCTATTAACTCCCCTTTATTTAATTTTTTCAACTCCCCTCTTTAATTGTGACTTTCCATCTCCTTCTCAATCCCATAAATTTTGCCAACACTTTTTAATTGATGAATTGAACTCTACAATTAATTAATTGAAGTGTTTGAATTTTGAAATTCATGGGTGAATAAAATAATAGCCTTAGCTATTTTTTTTTGCACACGTTTTGTTGGGAGAACTTTGGGAAAGCTCTGGAGAAATAGAAGAATAGTGTTCTTCTCTCAATGAAAGAACATCTCCAAAAAAGAACGTGAAGAACTTCTGTGACGATGCTTCCTCTTAGGACGCACTCTGACGTCAATAGAATCGACGTCCATATTCCGCAATGCCCTACCTCTGCAATGCTCGTTGACGTGCTCCGTTCTTGAAATCAAGGTAGGGGGTTTGTATAATTTAAACTGAATAAATTATTCCTTCATTTTTGTTGAATTCAATTGATCGTCTATGGCCATTTCGTACCACCTAACGTGGAGGGCTCAGGCCAAATGAACACGGACCAACGACACTCTGTTGTTTCTAGTTTTTATTCGCGATGGAGACGTTGTTGGATGAGGTGGTGGAGATAGGAGTTGGCGATGATCAGGGGAACCGACGACTGAAGGCGGCAGTGGGAACGGCGGTCGTGCACTGGCCTGAAGAGGACCGCGAAACTGGGTTCCACACGGAAGGGAGACCACGGCCTGCAACCACGAGCCACTCAGCTGAAGACGAACTAGCTGGCAAGTGGCCAGCCAGGCTAGGAAGACCCTGCAGTGCTCTCTTAGTGTAGTGCTGGAGAAGAGATGCGGCCCGCTTCCGCGGGCCGCTCGGCTGACGAACCGGTCGGTAGGCGGCCAACCAGGCTGTGAAGGCCCTGCGGTGCCCTCCTGGGACTGTGCTAGGGGAATGGTGGCCTGATCATGTGGGCCGATCACGCCGGAGTAGACCGGCTGGCTTCGAGCTGTCGGTCAGGAGGGGCGGCGCCGCTCAACACCGATGTTTCGGAAAACCGGCGGCCAAGCCCCCCGTTTCGCTCGGCCAGCTGGTCAGGCCTCGGCCTGCCACGAGCCGAGCAATGCACCATCGGGCTGGGCTACGCACATCCAGGTCGGGCCGTATCCACCGGGCAGGGCCGACCCATGGTGGGTTGGTCCGGATCGGACCGGACCCAAACCCCCCTCTTCGGACCCAATTTATTATTTCGCCCATAACTTGAGCTACCGAACTCCGATTTATGAACCATCAGTTGCATAGGATTATTTGGACTGATATGGTTGTTTTGGTATATTAAACTCAAGGTTTTATAAAATTATGGGTATGGATGGGTTGGTTCGGACAAGAAACCAACCGGGCTCTCGAAGCGGAAACACTTAAAAGTTAAGGACCAGATGCCCGATTGACGTGTCGTCAACTACGTTGGTTTAATTTTAACAAGATGGTATTTTTGGCATAATAAAATCAGTTTTATAATGATATTGGAGTATGTTAGGGTAGGATTGTACCTGAAATCCAAGTGGGCCACTAGAACTGAAAAGATAATAACTCTCAGACCGGGCGTCTGATTGACGTGTCGTCTGTCGTGTTGGGTTCCTTATGATGAGATGAAACTTCTGGATACATCAACTCAGGACTTTGTGATTTTTGATGTATCGAACCCTTTTATCGAGGAGTAGACCCTCCCAGATTCAAGCGTGTAGTGTGTGGGAACCCTAGAGCTGGCTGCAACTGCGACGACTACCATACTGGGATCCTCCGTGGGTTTGACGATGACATCTACCATACTGGAATACTTTGTGGGTTTAACGGCGATGACTAACATATTGTGATCCTCCATGGGTTCGATGACGATGACTTCCGTACTAGGATCCTCAGTGGGTTCGACGACAATGACATCCGTACTAGGATCCTTCGTGGGTTTGGCGACGATGTCTACCATACTGGAATCCTCCGTGGGTTCGATGGTGATGACTTCTGTACTGGGATTCTCCATGGGTTCAACAGCGATGACATCTGTACTTGAATCCTGAGTGGGTCCGACAGGGTACCTGGTCTTGAATCTTGAGTGGGTCGGACAGCTTAGCTGGTCTAGTATCCTATGTGGGTCTGACACCTTAGATTAATCAGTGACTACATCTGACCATCTCTATCATTATATGAAATATGCATACATGTGTGAGCTGAGTCTTAACATTCAATCATTATCATCGATGTGATTGACTTATTTTTATGTGTGGACAGGGTTTTTCTTGGGCTAGAGAGTTCCAGCCAAACTGAGATTGATAACTAAGGTATATGTATGGGTGTATACCTAAGTATGGTTGGTTGATTCTTCGTGGTTGTAACTTTCTTATGTGGTTTATGATTTGTGGATTCTGGGAGACCTTCGGGGGTCTCGGGGTCCCTACTGAGTATCTTATACTCACTCCTACATGGGTTATACCCGCACTACATTGTGTTGGATGCAGACAATGGACATCACTGATCAAGGTAGATTCTGGTAGAGCTAGATGGTACTCGGAGGTGGATCACTTGGCGAGACGTAATCGGAGCAGACGGACAGACCCAAGGTGCTGAGGTGGCCATCTGTACCCACCCTTCAGGTGAGATTCCCGGAGGATGACTTAGTAGTTTCTGTTTACCTTTTCTGCCATTGTACTAGCTTTTCAGTTGTACTGTACTTACGGTTGGTCTTTTATTTCTAGACTCTATCCTTTCAGCACTTACTTTTGTATTCTGTATTACTTAGTTATTTCTTCTGTTGTGTACTCTGTTGTGTTTGTTTACATTTATAAAGGCAATTCCTTCCCTTTTTATCGGTATTTACGCATTTGGAGCTAGTTGCCAGCCCCTGGCCTATGGAAGGCGGGCATGGGGTAGTCACGACACGGGCCACGGGGATGGGTCTTGAAAACCATAATGTCAAATGTTTATTTTCAATAACCTATAATATTTATACCATGTTTTTTCATTATGAAATATGTATTTCTTTTGATAAAATAGAAGTGAATCTTCACATATATATAAACCCACTTATTGTGCTAACCTAACCACTATGACATTGTATACAACAGTATATCGACTTACAGTTGAATAAATAATTCAACACACATAACAACTAGTGTAACACCTAGATATTTTTGAATGGAAAAAAAACCTCAATATCGTATTTGACACGCACCGCCAAGCTTTATTGACTCTCAATATGTATAAATGTTATAAATTATCCACTAATTTGGTGGTTATGAGTAGTATCAAATAACTTATGATATATATATATCCTAATAAATTTAATATATTGATTACTATTTAGTAAATAATGAATCATTTTTTACTAATGTAATGTTATTCTTTAAAAACATGATTTCATAAAAAAATATTTATATTAATTTTCATAAAAAACATTTATAATTATTTTTTGGAAACTTTCAAATATTTATTTGATAAAATTAAATATTGTTTTAAAATTTACATTTCAGAATTTACATTTCATAAAATTTTAATTTTTTTTGTGGAAAATATTGACTTTTTACTAAATAATGAAAAATATCAATTTTTATAAAAATGGCATTTTATTTCACTAAATTAAGATATATAAAATTACCGTAATGTATTGAATATTATTTAAATTAATATTATTATTATTATTATTTTAATAGTACTAGTATATTTTCAATCAACTTCATATTAATCTTTATTTGAAGTTTTTTTTTTGGACTTAAAAATGGATTTTTTTGAAAACCCTTTTAAAGTGCATATTACTTCTCATTTTTAATTATTTAAAATAAAACATAACTAAGAATTAATTAAATTAAATTTATATGTTATATATCAATATATATTAATTAATATTTATAAAATTATTATTATTAGTCATATATTTAATTAGAAATCATGTTTTCCTTGAAAGATACAATTATCCAAATCAATCACTTTCATCATGTTCAGGGGTTTAATTTTTAATTAATGTTTTCCAATTACATTAATTTAATTTGGTAAAATATATTCCATATTTGGAATCAAATAACTTATATCATCTAATAATATCAACTTATATTTTCCATAATGAATAGTTACAACAATAAAAAATTAATTATGATGGTTAAGGTGTAAATGGGTTTATGGGGGGGTCAAAGTAAAAAATGATAAGGGTCATAATAACTTAAAAAATTGAAAAAAATTATCATATATATTTATCTAAAACATATATTTTTTAAATAATATTGAATACAATATTTTTTATCCTTGTTCTATGTTAAAATTTGGGGAAACACCTTTCTTTTATGAAATTACAACTATTTCACTCACCTCACTTAAAAAATTGCACCATCCTCACATTCTATTCACACCTTAAAACCAATTTTGATCAGTAAATAACTACCTAAATATGATAAAAAATTCAATCCCCTCATCCTATGGGACTTTTAATGTTCATAATGCTATTTTAGAAATTTTTTAATTATAATATAAAAGAGGTTTTTTGAGAGGAGTTAAAATTCAAAACAATTCATATTATTATTATTTATTATTCCACCTAAATAAAGAAAACATTATGTGATAATTTTATAAAAACATAATATCCTATAAATTCAGATGTTATTTTATTAGTTTCAGTACTTAAATCCATATTTTCCTCAATTATATGGGATGTGAAATTATCAATATTATGTACATAGAACTACGAATTGATAAAAAATGATCTTTATTTTCCAAAATAACATATATTTTATTTATTTATTTATTTTATATTTATAATAATTATTACATTTTTATGATTTTGGAGTTAAGATATCACATACACCTTTTTAAATTTCATTTATTGTGGGATATGATAACATCAGTTGTGTGTACGGAGGACCACCTCTTCCCGAAGTGACGTGATTTGGTTTTCACTAACACATTACAAAGAAGGTAATAATGCAAATGTTAATAAATATATGTGGTGGAAATTAAATTATAATTATATTTATGAAATAATTATCATTAGTAAGAGATAATATATCAATTTTCACATATACAAAAAAAAGATAGAACCATTCATGTGTGTGTGGACCGCCTTCTCTAAGAAGCGATGTGATTATTTTTTCATCACTACATTTGAAGAAATATATATATATATATATATGTGTGTGTGTGTGTGTGTGTGTATTAACAAAATGGTATTAATTATATTATTGTGATTTTTTATTTATAATATATTAAGCAAATCCATCCATAATAATCATTAAAAAAATTCAAAGTTTCTCATGTGTGCGTACGACCTATCGTCTCTATGATCATAATGTAGAAAATGTTTCATAAGAATTTTTCAAGATTTAATCTATTGTATTATTAATGATTTAGTTTGTTAATACTTCCTGATTATTATTCTAGGGATGTTAAAATAATAACCACCTTGACCATGTTTTTTACGTTGAATTCATTTTAAACCAAAAAACTAATCGTCTTAAAACACTTGATGTAGACTTAACAGATTTAGTATTCAACTATGTAATTACAATGATATAAAATAAATGATTTTTGTGTAATTATTAAAACAAATATAAGTTTATTATTAAATAAAATAATTGATTTATGATTATTAAATAAATGTTAATAGAAAAATAATGAATTTCTGAGTTGAGGTAAGTGTTTCTATTCTCATGTTTACTTATATGAGACATATTATGTATTCACCACTTATTTTAATTGTGTAGTGTATATACTATCTCTCTAATATTTAATATCATATATCATTCCATCATCATGTTATTTTATGTTTCAATTCTAATTAATTTATCCTTGGGTATTATATCAAACTGTGCCTAGTGGTAAAGATTTTCTTACCTCAATTTATATTCATTGTGTTATAAAAAATATTCATTGACTTGGTTATGATATGATTATATTTGAATATATCATAATTTTTTTAAATAAATATTTGATATTTGTTTAGGAATTAAATTTTACAACCAAATTCATCCCATTTAATAACTATTAATACAGTGATATGATCCTTGTAATTGTTAATCATCCCAAAATAATTTTTTGGACATATTCTTATGATATGAACCAATATTATTTTTGAGTATTATAGACAATCCATTTTTCATTTTATATCATGGATCTGTTAATTTTTATTATACATATTTTATCATTTGAAATATTACATTTATGGGACACACAATTAAACATTTTTCAACATTGAAATGGCTTTCTGTAAAAATTGCCTATGTTTTACTTATGGTTTATATTAAAGTATTTTTTTTGAAGGAAATCATATGCTCTTATTTTATAGAGCAACATATAATTTATTTCCACTTTTTTGGAATGTGGTTATATTTTATGATTTCCATTTAATTATTTATTTATTAAAGAAACATCATGAATTTAATTTGTATGTTAAATCAATCATGTAATTTATTTGTATCATTTATCTTTCTCTTAGATATAAATTTTCTATAAAATCTTCAAAAAATGTTACATTAAAAATATTTCTTAGTTCTATATAACATTATAAGGACCCAGCCTTATTACATTTCATAATCTTAAATTTATTCAAGAAAACTCTTCGGTTCACATTTCTAATCTTTTAATGTTTAGAGATTTAAAGAATTAGACATATTATAGTCATAAAAATATGTATTAATAAAGAGAGAATACCATTGAAAGTAATCATTTCTTCAAAAATGTAATGCTTTTCAAATAAGACATGATTTCTTTGACAATTCCTCAAACATTAAACTTGGATTTTTTTAATTGTCTTATAAATCCTTCTAACCAGTTAGTTTTTTAAAAAAAACAAGGTATGTGAACAAAAATAATAGGAAGGGATATAGAAGGAAGGAAATATCACATTAGTCCATGAATATTTGTAACATATGATAACATTTTCAAAATATGTACATTTCATCCGTATATATATACTTACATTGTGAGACCTGAGATTTCAAAAAGATTCCCACAAAACATAAGAACATAAATAGAACCGTAAAGGTATCTTGTGGAATTACTTAAATAATATTTTAACCCTCATGACTACCTTATAATTTGTAACTATCATGGATACCTTACAATTTCTGTAACAATCATAGTTTCACATGCAGTAACCATACGACCGACCTCCAACTTTCACATACCCAATGAACTGGAGGGAAATATAGTTACAACCCTTCATCATAACTATATCCCAATAACCATAACATATTTCTAGAACCTGAATAATTCCATTAATACATTCCTTTTGAATTTTTTAAAACATAACATTAAAAGAGGTTATTAAATGAAACATACCTTATAAATATCATATAAATGAAGTAAGACGTAATAGAGTGGATAGAAAATTTTTATACACTATTAATATACATAATTAAATATAATATAAACTAACCCCATCACACACAAAATTTTAATACCACATAAATAATGAAGTAGAAGGTTAACCCAAAGAATGGAAATTGGGTTAAGAGTTTACATACCTCAGGTTGGTATTACTTAAAACATGTTTAAACCTACTGTATAATAGTAAAAAGAGTTTTATTATTATCTTAAAGAAACATAATCATATTTATAATTTCTTATATGATCATTTTATAACAACATTTCACCCATTAACTATTAGTTTTTTGTTCCTTTTATTGTTTCGGGTGCATTCTTTACATGATTTCCATGATTGGTTCATGATGGATGTTCTTGTAAAATGGAAGGAAAACTACCGAATTTTAATGGAAAGGAATTTAAATATTTCCAGTACTAAAAATTATACCATTTTTCATTTTGAATTATAACATGAGGATGACTCACAAGTTGAAACATTACTGGTATGTGTTTATGTCATTTTGGCGATTATTTGATCATTAACAACTCATTTGTCTCATAAATTTATTACATGTGTAAAAAAAATTTCTAGAACATTGTATAAGACATAATAAATAAATTATAATATGTTTTAACCATAAAAATGGTTTTATGACCAGTGTTGATGGAAGTAAATGAAATTTAAATCACATCGTGCACGATGTTGGTAATTCAACACATCTTGGATGGTGCTTTAATTTATTAAATAAGTGGGACAAGAGAAGAAATATAATGGTGAGTATTACATAAACATGATGAAATCCAAAATATTTAAGATACTGGATCATTCATGTCTCTTGTATATGGGTAGTTGAGGAAATAATAAGACAATAAAGGAACTCAAAATAAAAGAAAAGTTGAGAAACCCCTTATGAAAAATCGGTAGCCTAATAGCATCGCTTAAAATTTCATAAAATATTTTGATGAGATAAAAGATCTCTATCATCATTTATTCCTAACATGGTAATTAAGGGGGATATATAATGACATATCCCAACATAATAAAAAGAAAATTAATATGAATTACAAAAAATGAAAGGAAATAAAGGAAACAAAAGACAATGTTCACCTATTGATCTCTTCTCCTCGATATCCTTCTTAAGGCCTTTTGTTTTGTCCTTTTGTTGAAACCAACAGCTCTAGGATGTAGGTAATATCCTTATGAGGAGTGATTGGAAAAAAGAGGCAAGGCTCAATTCTTGATAGGTGTTGGAGGAGGAGGGGAATGAGGGAGGTATTTATAGTGGATGAGATGCGGTATTTTACATTATTTTTATCATTATTATAATATTTTTAATCAAGACTTCAAATAATATTTATTAATCTATCCCAAAATAGTAATAATGTCATATGTGTTTGACTAATGTAGTCTTACATCACTTATGATGTCATAAATAGTGTATTTAACTGATAATTTGAATATATGGTATTTTAACGTATTTCACTATTCATTAACAATTCAAGAATTACAGAAAAATAAAAAAAAAATTCACCCAAACCATTTTTTGACGTGTATAATTATAAAATGAACTCTATTTTTTAAAATAATTTTCTAAATATTATTAACTTAATTTAAAAATAAAATCATACTTTATTCAAGAATTAACAATTTTATTTCTATAACTAATGTTATAGCACATTGAAAATTTAACCAAGAATTCATTATAATAAATCTTTAAGATAATAAAATAATTATAAAATTTACTATTTAGCAGGGTCATGTTACTATTCATATTACTATTCATAAGGGTATGTTACTATTCACAAAAAAAGTTTGTTCGATTCGACTCCAAATAACAAACAGATCACAATTATAGATGACTATTTTTCGAAATTAAAAACATAGAAGTAGTAAAATTATATTTAAACACTAGTTATAAATATCTAAGTAAAACAAAGTTTTCAGCATTTCAATTTTTTTTTATAAAACCTTGGGATGTTAAATTCTCCTAAACTTGTGGAAAATATGTCCTCACAATTTTATACACTTATTAATTAAGAGAGGGTACCTTTCCATCACAGCATTTTTTGACTCCCATGTTGCTTCTTGAAACATGTTTTTTCTCCACAAACCTTTACTTGGTGGATTACCTTATTCCACAATACTTATTCCCTTCGATCAAGAATCTGAACTGGTTTCTCTTCATTAGAAAGGTTCTCATTGAGATGAACTGCTTCTAAGCTCAAGACATGAGTTAAATCTATAATATAATTTTTCAACATCGAAAAATTAAAAACATTATGTACCTGAGACAAAATCATAGGAAATGCTACTCGGTATGCAACAGGTCCGACTTTCTCTAGGATTTCAAAAGAACCGATGAACCAAAAACATATATTTCCTTTCTTACAAAAATGCATTACACTTTTCCAAGGACATATTTTAAGGAAAACATGGTCACCTACCTCGAGATATTAGTCTTTCCATATATCATTTGCAAAAGTTTTCTCCTTGCTCTGAGCTGCCTCATGTGTTGCTGGATCATCTTCACATTCTCATCCACTTCCTCTACTAAATGTAGCCAATTCAACTTTATTTGACCGAATTCATCCCAAAATGCTAGAGTCCAACACCGTTTCCCATAAAATTCCTCAAAAGGTTCCATTTTTATACTAGAATGAAAATCTTATTATAATAAAACGTAACTAAAGATATATGTTGGTCCCAAATTCGATGGTAGTACATTGAACAAGCTTGAAGAATATCCTTGAAATCCGGAATCGTTCATTCTAACTTCCCACCTAATTGAGGATGAAAAGATTTAGTGAAATTTAATTTTATGACCAATGACTTCTGAAGTCCCTTCAAAAAGTTATAACTGAACATGTGATACTGATTAGATACAATGTAAATAATAACTCCATGAAACCTAACAATATCGTTGTGGTATAATCGAGAAAGCTGACCTAAAGGCATTTAATCTTGAATATAATGTTAATGTACATATTTGGTCAGCTGATCAACATTAACCTAAATCACATTATTTGCTCGAAAAGTATTTCTAAGTCCCACCATGAAGTCCATGGATATATTCTCCCATTTCCACTGTGGAAATATAAAATATTGAAGCATCCCATTCGGTAACTGTCTCTCTGCTTTAACCTGTGGAGAAGTCAAATATTTCACAGTAAATTCTGAAATATCTCTTTTCATTATATCCCACCAATAATACTCACAAAGGTATCTGTACATCTTAATACTTCTAGGATGAACTAAAAATAGAGAACTATGATCTTTAGACAACAAATATTTCTTCAACTAGGAATCAAAAGGCACATAAAACTTTTTTCCAAATCAAAAAACACAATCCTTATCAAGGTTATATTCTTGCAACTTACCCATTTCAACTAATTGTACCTTTTTCTGTATCTGACATCCTTCCTTCTCTACTTGCCTAATTCTAGTTGACAATGAAGAATGCACTGAAACATGAAACAAAAAAGAGGTATTTCCAACAACTTCCAATCTAAAATTCATTAAATCCTTAATTAAGGGATAATGTACCAAAAGTAACATGGATATTGATGAATGATTTTATCGACTAAAGACACCTGCCACATTGTTTTCTTTTCCCATATGGTAATTGATCAAGCAATCATAATCATTCTTCAGATCAATCCATATTCTATGCCTCAGGTTTTATTCCTTTTGACTAAAGATATACTTCAAACTTTTATAGTTAGTATATAATTGACATTAGGATCCGTATAAATGATTCCTCCAACTTTTCAAAGCAAAATCCACTGCTACCAATTTCAAATCATGTGTGGGATATTTTAACTAATGAGATTTAAGTTGCATTGAAGCATAAGAAATTACTTGAACATTCTTCTTCCAAACACAACCAAGCCCCTTCAAAGAAGATTCACTATAGGGGAAAAACTCACCATTTCAGGAAGGCAAGTCCAAAACTGGAACATTCACCAATCCCTACTTCAGTTCCTTAAAAAATGTCACTTTCTTCTATCCAAATAAAACTATTCCATCTTTACGTTATGTTTTTTAGCAGACTAGATGACTGTGAAATGTTTTTAACAATCCATCGGTAATAACCTACTAATCCAATAAAACTATTAATATATGTAAAAGTAGTGGATCTTTTTTATTTATCAACAACTGCTGTTTTGGAAGGATCAAATGTTATTCCATTTTTGTTTAGAATTCTCCTCAGAAAAGAAATATGTTATAACCAAAAATCACACTTGGTTAATTTTCCATATAGTTTCTTTTTGTTTATGGTTTTTAAAACAAACCCTAGATGTTTTTTAGGCTCTTCTTTACTCTTAAATAATACCAAAATTTCATCAATAAACACATCCACAAACTTATCCAAGAACTCATGAAATATTCTATTCATAAGATTAATGAATAAAAAAGGTGCATTAATTAATCCCAATGGATTAAAAACAAATTAATAATGCCCATATATAGTAAAAAAGGCTATTTTGTGATGTTATCCTCCTTCACCTTCAAATAATGGTATCTTGATCTCAAGTTAATCTTGAAAAGTACTGAGATCCCTAGAGCAGATCAAAAAAGTCATCGCTATAAGGAAAAGGATACTTGTTTTTAATATTGATGTTATTCAAAACACTATAATAAACAAAAAGACTCATGGAAAAATCATTCTTTTTAAAGTAAAAAACCGGACCTCCCCATGGTGAAGTGCTAGGACAAATATTCCCATTATCAAGAAAATCATGCAACTAATTTTTCAATTCAAGATGTTCTATTTGATCCAAACGATATGGGGGTCTTGAAATTGGATTAGCATCAGGAACTAAATCAATTGTGAATTCTACTTCACGATCAGGTATGATAGTAGGTAACTCATCTAGAAAAACATCGAGGTATTCATTTACCACTAGAACAACATTAAACAAAACTGTTCCCTTGTTTTCAACAATATGAAAAAGATAACATTAATTTCCAACTATTAATAGTTTCCAAGAATCCTGATATGTTACCAATTGTATGGGTATGTTCTTGTACACAAACTAAAACTCTTTTTAAAAAAACAACTTCTTTAGCTCTATAATCAATCTTTGTATGATAAAAATAAAGCTATTCCACTCCCAGAATAACATCAAACTCGTCTATGGGTAAAACAAAAAAGTTTGCAGGAAAATTATTTCCAAAAATAATAATATAATGATTCTTACAATTCCTATTTTTCATAATATATACCCCTAGTGTTTTAATAACATGTTCAAGTCTCATTTGTTGTGGTGATATTTCAAATTTACCAAAAAAATCATAGAGATGAATTAATGTGTAGACCCTATATCAAAAAGACCATTAGAAAAAGCTATGTAAACAAACAAGTTACCTGATACAACTTCATTGGATGGACCATTATCTACTGATGTATTTGCAAAAAATCTCACTACACCTTTCTGTTTATAGTCTGGATTCTTTGCATCATTCAGATCTCTTTTTGTGCAGACATTGGCATAATGACCCATCACACCACATTTAAAACATTTTATAGTTTTCATATCAGTATTAGTCTTATGATCATTTTTATTACATTCTCAGGTCATATGTCCAAACATACTACATCAAAAACACTTCCTATTTTTGGTAATAAATTTTCCCTGGTTCTTCTTTTCACACATTTCACAAATTGGAAACAGGATTTTCTTACCCTCAGATTTCATTGGTGGATTCTAACCCATCTCTTACCCAACTATACCTATTCTTATCCTTATTTCAAAAATGCTTATGATCATCTAAAAATTCCATCTTTACCCTCTCATCACATCAGACAAGTTACTCATAACTTTTGATTTCATGGGAGGCTAACTCCCTATGATACCTTGGCCTCAATCATATATAAAAGTGGTTTATTTTTCTATCCGGATCTAGTATAATATTTAGAGCATACCTCACTAGTCAGGAGAGGTTCTATTTATACAAAACAACTGAATATTCCCCATTTTCTATAATTCATGGAATTCATTCTACATCCTATGTCGCACTATGTTAGGAAAATATTTTTCAAGGAAAATTTTTTTCCATTCATACCTCTCAAAGGAATCTATATCCTCTTTATCTCGGATATTCTTTAAATTGACCAATACTAATCAGATTCACCTTCAAAATGATAAATGGAAAGACTTACCATTTATTTATTAAGACAAACCATAAAATATAATATCTTTTCATGTGATTTAATCCATCCATCAGCCACTATTGGGTCATAAGATCCATTGAAATCAAGAGGTTCTTGTTTCATAAAATGATCAAAAAAATTCATGTTCCATTGGTACCTATAGTTGTTCTCTTGCATGGATTCCACCACCATTTATTTTCTATGTTATCTTAGCTATTACTATCACAAACTTCTCAGTTCCAATCCCTACCATTCAAATCTGCAGATTCAGAAGGTTTTCATTCTGTCAGTACCTCTCCCCTTTAGCTTCACCATTTTTTATAAGGAAATATATTCCAAACAAACATATCATAGTCAAAGAAACATGGTAATAATTAAATTCAAGATCATTTAAAAATTACCATAGAGTAAAAATCACTTATAGTAATATATCAACTTCATCTGAACCCCTAATGATATCTAAACCATCCAATGATACTAACCCTAAGTTCTAAGCCCCATTACATTTAATAATCCTGAATATAGTCAAGAAAACACATCTGTTCACATTAAGGATATTTTCATGTTTAGATATTTAGAGAATTGGATATATTACAGTCATAACATTACACATTAATACATATTGAATACCATAAAAAATAATCAGTTATTCCAATATGTAAAACTTTTCAGAAAAGATAATATTTATTTGAAAATTCTTCAAACATTTAACTTTGAGTCTCTCTTTATCTTACACATCCTTATAACCTATGAGAATTATTTAATAACTTGGGGTGAGAAACAAATGCTCATTAATGGATATATAAAGAAGTAAATATCACATTAGTCCATGAATACTTGTAATGTATGAAAACATTTTCAAAATAAGTACATGAAACCCATATATATATATATATAAATTAATTGTGAAACATGAGATTTACACTAGATTCCCACAATAAATAAGATCATAAATAGAACAATAAAAGTATCTTGGGGAATTAGTTACATAATATTGTAACCCACATGACTACTTTATAATTTGTAACCCTCACACCTACCGTTGAATTTTTGTAACCATTGTAGTTTCATATGGAGTTAACAAGAAGAAGACCGTCAAATCACACATAACCAGTGAATTTGAGGGAAATATAGGTCCCAACTTTCATTATAAATAGTTCCCAAGAACCAGAAAATAATCATACAACATGAATAATTCCATAAGTACATTGATTTGGAATTTTATAAAACATAATTTTTAAAAAAGTTCATTAAAGGAATATCCCATATAAATATCATATAAATTAAGTTTTACATAATAGGGTTGATGGAATATGTATATAAAATATAAATACACATAATTTAACATAATATAAACAAAACCCAATACACAAAAAAATTTTATTTCGCATAAACAATGAAGTAGAAGGTTAACCCAACCAATGTAAATCAGTTTAAGAATTATCTTACCTCAAGTTTGTCTTAAAACATGTTTAAACCTCTTTTATAATTGTAAAAAAGTGTTATTATTATCTTAAATAAACTTATTCATCTTTATAATAACTTATATGAACATTTTATAACAACATTTTCCCCTTTAATTGTTAGTATTTTGTTCCTTCCATTGTTTCAGGTGTGTTCTTTACATGATTTCCATTATTGGTTCCTGATGGATGTTCTTTTCAAATGGAATTGAAACTCTAGAATGGTAATGGAATGGTATTTATATATTTCCAATACCACATATTATACCATTTATCATTTTTAATTCTAACATGATGATGATTCACATGTTAAAACTTTATTGATATTTTTTTAGGTCATTTTGGCGATTCTTTGATTGTAAAAAACTAATTTTTTTTATAAATTTATTACATATGTACAAAATGATTAATGAACCTTATATAAGATATAATGCATAAATTATAATCTGGTTAGACCAGAAAAATGGTTCCATGACCAGTATTGAAGGAATTAAATGAAATATAAATCACATCGTCCGTGATGCCAGTAATTCAAGACATCATGGATGATGTTTTCATTTCTTGAATAACCGGGAGAGCAGATGAAATGTAATGGTGAGTATTCCATAAACATGATGAAAAACTGAATATGTAAGATAATAGATCATTCCTGGCTCTTGGATATTAGGAGGTGAGGAAAGAAGACAAAAATAAAGGAACTTGAAATAAAAAAAATTTAAGAAATCCCTTATGAAAATTAGGCAGACTAACCACGTCGCAGAACATTTCATAAAATATTTTGATAAGAAAAATTGTTTATATCATCATTCATAAATAATAAGGGAATTAATGGGGATATATAATTTCATATTCCTACATAATCCAAAATAAATTTAAAATAATAACATTAAATGATAGAAAAGGAAGAAAACAAAAGGGAATGTTTACTTCTTGATCTATTCTCCTTGAGATCCTTCTTAAGGGCTATCGTTTTAGCCTTTTGGTGAGACCAGAAGATCTAGGATGTGGGGAAGAGCCTTGGGAGGTGTTTTGGGTAGAAATTAGATATGGATAATGTCTTTTGAGGTGTTGGAGGAAGATGAGAAGGAGAGTGGTATCTATAGTAGAGGAGAGGAGGAATTTTACATTATTTTAATCAATATTATAATATATTTTTTCAAGACTAGAAATAATCATAATTAATGTCTTTAAAAAATTTTATAATAAAATTTTACTTTGAACCAATTGTTCTAACAGCACTTATAAAGTCATAAATAGTGTATTTAACTGATAATTTGAATATATTGTTTTTTATCTTATATCACTATTCATTAAAAATTTAGGAATTTTAGAAAAATCCCAAAAATTCACCTTGACCATTTTTCGAAATGTAGAATTCAAAACTGAACTCTTTTTTCGAAATTAATTTTCTAAATATTATTAATTTAAATTTTAATTAAAATCATACTTTATTCAAAAATTAACAATTTTATTTCTATAACTACTCTTATAACACATTGAAAAATTAACCAAGAAGTATTTATCTTAAAGCCTTTAGAAAATAAAATAATAATAAAATTTAATATTCACTAGGTTCATGTTACTATTCATATTACTATTCCTAAGGTTATGTTACTATTCACCAAAAACACAAGTTGGTTCCAATAGTCTCCAAATAACATACTAATCAAAATTGCAGATGAACGTTTTTCAAAATTCAAAACATAGAAGAAAAAAATTATGTTTAATGGATAGTTATAAATATCTACTTAAAAAGGTTTTAGGAATTTAAATCTATTATTATAAAACCGTGGGTTGTTACAAACATGCTCATTTACTCGAATTCATAAGTCATTAAAATGATATTTCATACCATTTTTTTGGATGGGTATCATTGAAATCCATTCTTTAAAAGGCTTTTAAATTAATATTTATTTTTTACCATTACTAGATGAATTGATTTTCCATCTTCATGTCAAATAATTTATTTAATTTTACAGTATATGTTTACAAGTTTTTTAAAAGAGTTTTTTGGAATATTTTTGTAGTTTATTGTTTTTAAAATATTATTTCTAGAATAACAATATTTTCTTAATTTATTTCTATTCTTTTAATAAAAGTTTCATTCATTATCCTCAATAAACCATGTTTTTACATATTCTCTAATGGATATTTTTTAATGATATCATCATCATTCCTTCTCTGGATATATTATGAAAATTTCAAAGAGATTTTTATAAATCCCATTTTTTTCAATGCGTTAATCTTGATTCAAAGAGATTTTTATATAACACACTTATTTTATATGTGTTAATTTATTTTAGAGGATATTTTTATGTAACCCATTTCTATTTAAGGTTTAATCATGTATAAAGTAAATTTTTATTGAAACCTTTTCTTATCAATAGTTTATTCATTTTTAAAGTAGATTGTAATGGAACCCATTTATTTTCCATGGGTTAATAATTTTTAAAAAATAATGTAAGTTGTTTTAAGGAATTTGTGATAAAATTAATTCTCTATGTACATTATTCACGATATGGTTCTTCTACATTTTATATAATGATTGGTGATCCAATTATAAACCATTTATAGGAAGTTTCACTATAAATAATGAATGGGTGGTTACATTATTATATAAGGATGGATTCTTCCTTGATAACCTCTAAATAAATGGGTTATTAATAGAAATGTAATGCATGGGGTACTCTAGAGATGGAATTTGATCATATTAGTTATTCTTTTTTTATTTATGTGAATATAATTCAATATATGAGTAAGATATATATATGTTTTCTTTCGTTTTATAATTCTTCCTATGATAAAGATTAATATATCAAGGTTCTTTATTACTGATACTGACGAGTCTTTACTTTGACAAAAATTTATTCCATGTTTTCATATTTTATGATATTGGTTATAATTACTATGAATATTATTATGTTATACTCATTCACTATTATTATGTTATCATACCATTGTACTCTTATTTTTATAAATGACGACTATAAATTTTTAATTATTATGTTTACCATTACAAACCATATTATCTCACCTTTTAATGCCTGGTTTTACTCGAGGTTATAATGATTACGGTTGAATAAATTATTTCTATAATGATTTCATATGGATAATGATGATGAACTAATTTTGAATATGAAAAACATGTTATGGTGGTATATGACTAATAAAACATTATTTTATTAAATATTTTATTGATAATAAATGATATAATTTCCTCACATTGTGTTAAATATGTTTAATTGGAAATAATTTGGGATTAGATCATTCATTTGAATATTTGATGAAAATTCCTGTTTTACCCTTTTAAAATCACTGTAGTATTTCAATCATAAATATTTTTATTTGAATTATTTGAACTTAATATTTTATAAATATGTTCCTTACTTCATGGGATACAACTTTTATTCATGACACTAGATAAAAAGAATGCATTTGGATGGATTAATTGGGCTATAAATTCAAAGGTGGGATGGACACGTCAGAATGGAGAATCTTATGTATTTCGGTCATAACTCCTTCATCTGGGCCTAGATTAAGCCAAAACATTTAGTGGAGATACAGGACCCATATCCGCACATATTATCCTTCTGGAAGGCTGGCCAATTCACGCGTTGTGGTGGTCAAATGGTCAGTGAAAGTTGGACTAAAATATTTGTCCGAATTTCCACATTCACACTTGAAACCACTTTGAACCTAGCCTCCCCACCACTCTATAAATTGGTTTTTTTATTATTTGGTGGTGTTGGTACGTGAATTGGGAAGTTTAGGGAAGAGGAGAAGTGTATCCACTCCAATTATCCAACCATTTAAATAAGGGTATCTCTTGAAACAAGGATCCCTTCGACGAAGCCTTCTTCTTCTCATTCAAGTTGTAATGATTTTGTTTGTGTAATAAACTTATTTGTTCTTATTTTATTTCTTCTATTTTATTCTGTTTTGTTTAAATTTAATCTTCTATTAATCTTACTATTTGGGATGGAATTCTTGAGTAGAATCGTTATTGGGTTATACCCATTGTAAACCTTTGCACATGAAAAACTCTTCTACGATGATTACGCCAC
Source organism: Viscum album (assembly GCA_963277665.1). Lineage (NCBI taxonomy): Eukaryota > Viridiplantae > Streptophyta > Magnoliopsida > Santalales > Viscaceae > Viscum > Viscum album. Next base: position 854,555,858 of record OY728155.1, on the reverse strand, counting down.
CCATGGAAGAGTAGTTATTTTTATTAATCGATCCACCTCTATCCTTCTTCATTCATTTATTTTGAATAAATGAGCTACTGAAATTAACATAATATGATCCATGAATTGTGTTTTTAAATTACAAGAAACTAATCAAGCAATTGAACAATTAATACAAAACACGCGAGGTCGAGATTTTGTGTAAATTGTGAGAGCGCGGTCTTAATCGGTAATACATGACCACCCGGGATAAATTTGTAGAGTTCAAATATAATCCCTAAACACAATTAATACTCATTTCAAGAATTTATATGTGCTATAATTAACCACTGACCATAAGCTATCCTTATAACAACAATCAAAGCAGGGTGTTGCGATTGCGTGTTCCGAAGCTAGCCTAGGGTTTAAGTAATTTCATCTTTCTGGTTAAGTTAACTCTCGTAGGGTTCAAGGTATAACAAATTATGGGATCATAATTAAGTGGATATTGATTTAGATGATAATTATTAATAATTAAATGAAGAGGTATAGTTAGATCTATTATGCCTTTTAAAATAGATTTCTAAAAAAACATCTTCTTGTTGTTTCATTTTAATTGAAATTCATTTCAAAACTAAAAACAAAAAATATTCAATCTTCTCCCAGCAAACTTCTTCTAGATTCATAAACTATAACAAACTCAAATCCTTTAAAGTAATGTTTTTATTATATTCTATTTTATTTTTTTTATAATACCTTTAATAAGTTGTTAAATTCACTTCTTCTTTTGAGAGACGACCTTGGTCAGCCACTCTACTGCACCTAAATACCCCAAAATCACATTAATCATTTGAGGGCACCCACGACAGCGCTATTTCAAATTAGAATCCTTTTTGAGGAGGAAAGTAATTTATTCAACCATTTATAGGTATTTCTTTTATTTTTCATTTTATTATTTTCTTCACCTCTCTCTTTCATCATTCCCTTTTCTCAAGTTTTAATTTTTTTCATCCTCTTCTTTTCTTTTTTGGACCATCAACTCAAACTTCTCATTTTTATTTTACTATGGTCCACTTTCTTTCTTTTCATTTTTATTTGATTTATGACACGAACTAATCCTGAATATCTCTTAGATGTTGACCCTGAGATTGAACGTAGTCTTAGGGCTTGAATCATACATTCTCAGTCTACAGTAAGTTTCAATATTCAACTCGTTGGTGAATTCATCACTTATGGAAACATTGAAAATGGAAGTAATTCAAATTCAAACATAAAATAGGAACCAATGGCTGGAAATAATGGAAATGAACTTAATAGAACCATTCGAGAATTGGCTGCACCAGATATTAACTATCAACCAAATTGTATTGTATACCCAAATCTTGAATCGGACTTTGAATTGAAATCTGAATTAATTCGCCTTCTTCCAAAGTTTCATGGCTTATCTGGTGAGGATCCTAAAATATACCTTAAGGAATTTAATGTGGTTTTCTCAACTTTAAAACCAATAAATGTTTCTGAAGATCAAAAAAAATTAAGAGCATTCCCATTCTCACTTGATGGAGCTGCAAAAGATTGGATGTATTATTTGAAACCTAAAGATGTAACATGTTGGAATGATTTGAAACATCTTTTCTTGCAATGATTTTTTCTAGCATCAAGGACTGCATCCATTCAAAAAGAAGATATCAGGGATCAAGAAAGCCCAAGGATAGTCAATGTATGAGTACTGGGTGTGATTCAAGAAGATGTGTACAAGCTTTCCACATCACTAAATCAGTGAGAAACTCCTCATCCAATACTTCTATGAAGGACTCACACCCATGGAGAGGATCATGGTGGATGCTTCAGCTATAGGAGAATTGGTGGACAAGACACCAATAGCCGTACATGCATTGATCGACAAGATGGCCCAAAACTCCCAACAATTTGGCAATAGAGGTACACCACATATCAGGGGAGTACATCAGGTAAGTCCTTCTTCTCTTGAAAGTAATTTGATTGATACCAAGTTGTAAGAATTGACCACTATGGTGAGGAATATTGCTTTGGATCAAAAGACATCCCAACCCCCTCCTTCAAGGCCTTGTGGCATTTTCACTGAGATAATCCATCCAACTGACTGTTGCCCACAACTACAAGAGACAGAGGATTGTGCATCAATATTCACTGGGAGACCATTTCAGAAGCAAAAACAACCATATCCCCAAAAGAAGTTTGATTCATTTTCTCCAACATACAACCAAGGGTGGAAGGATCAATCAGACATGAGGTACGGATCTGGACAACAACAAAGGCCCACTTCTCAACAAAACTTCTAGCAGCCTCTACCTTACCAACAGGGTTTCCAACAACCCCAAAGGAGATTCGAAGCTCAAACATCAACAAGTCAGCAACAAGGTAATCTCCAACACAAGGTAGACTCTAACACTGATGATATTTTGAAACAAATTGTTCTTAATCAATAGAATGAGCTGAAGAGTCAAGGTTCGGAGTTGAGGGAGTTGAAGACTCAAATGAGCCAGATTTCCACTGCCCTCCATGAACTAGTAAGTAAGAATTATGGAAATCTTCCTTCCAAACCCACTCCAAATCCAAAGGGGAATGTTAGTGCCATCAAATTGAGAAGTGGGAAGAAAATGAACGATACATCTACACCTACCATTCCACCAGGATTCACCTCTACTCCCGAGAAGCCGCATTCCATACCAACTGATGAGAAATCCAAGGAGAAAGATGAAGGTAAGAAAAAGATTGATGATGTTCCTCCTAAACCCCTTACTTTTCCAAACAGGGTTGTTCAAACCAAGAAGATGCCTAAAGAAGAAATGTAAAAGGAGGTTTTGGAAACATTCAAGTGTGTGGAGATCAACATTCCTCTAATTGAAGCCATTAAGCAAATCCCAAGGTATGCGAAACTCTTAAAAGAACTTTTTACCAATCGAAGAGGGATCAAGGGAAATGAGAGGATCAAATTTGGAAGGAATTTCCCAGCACTCATTACACCAACTCTAGCAATTCCAAAAAGTGCAAGGATCCTGGGAAATTCACCATCCCATGTACCATAGGGGAGTTGAACTTCTCTGATGCTCTATGTGATTTAGGAGCATCCATAAATGTGATTCCTCACTCTGTATTCTCTTCCTTATAGGTTGGTGAGTTGAATCCTACAAGAGTATTGGTGAAATTAGTGAATAGATCTACGACATATCCAATGGGAGTTCTTGAGGATATACTTGTCCGGGTAAGAGACATGATCTTTCCAACAGATTTCTACGTGATTAACATGGAGGATGATCAGGTAAGTTCTCATTCCCCCATTATCCTAGGTAGTCTCGTCCTTAAAACAGCAAAAACTATCATAAATGTCAATGAGGGTACACTTTCCATGTAGTTTGGAGATGAAGTTGTGGAATTTAATGTCATGGAATCCATGAAGTACCCCTTAGAGGACCATTCTGCTTTTGTTATCTCCCATTTTGATCCACAGAATAAAAAATCCATGGAATTTGATTGTCCTATGCTTAGGTAGATTGTGAGTATTGGTTCGAGTTTGATGTCTAAGAGCACTTCCACACAAGTTTCTTATACAAAATCCTCTCTTGGATTTGATTTTGATGTGGATTCATATTTGGATTTTGATCATGTTCACTCTGATTATGACATGGCTGTTGAGTATGATGATGGATTTGATGCATTATTCGCTGATTTTGATGATGTTTGTTCTGATACTGATGCTCTTTGTGCAAATATTTCAGTTCCTTCAATGTCTCCATCCGTAATACACCATCATTCATTAGAACTCAATCCATTGGCACCAAATCTAAAATACTCATACTTGTTGAGTGGTGAGAGATTACCTGTTATCATTTCTAACAATATCCCTTTTGAACATGAAGAAAAGCTTTTGAATATTTTTATGGAGAACATCAGGGCAATTGGGTGGACCTTGGCTGAAATATCAGGTATTAGCCCCTCCATTTTCATGCATAGGATTCTCTTGGAGGATGGGGATAAACTGGTGAGACAGCCACAAAGGAGACTCAATCCCACCCTCCTGGATGTTGTTAAAAAAGAAGTTGAGAAATTGCTCGAGGCTGGTATAATCTTTCCCATTTCAGATTCTCAGTGGGTAAGTCCTATTCAGGTTTTGTCTAAGAAGAGTGGTGTTACTATTGTTAAAAATGAGAAAGATGAGTTAGTTCCAATGAGGGTACAAAACAGTTTGCGTGTGTGTATTGATTATAGGAAACTAAATCATTCCACTCACAAGGACAATTTCCCCCTCCCATTTATTGATCAAATGCTTGAGAGACAAGCTTGGAAAACACACTATGGTTTCTTGGATGGATTTTCTGGATATTTTTAGGTTCCTATAGCTCTAGAAGATCAGGAGAAGACTATATTCACCTGTCCCTTTGGCATATTTTCCTACAGAAGGATGCCATTTGGATTTTGTAATGCCCCAGGTACCATCCAGAGATGCATGGTGTGTATTTTTTCTGATTTTATTGAGACCTGCATGGAGGTATGTATGGATGATTTTACAGTGTATGGATCCTCATTTGATGAATGTCTAAATTGTTTGGGAAAGGTATTGAATCTTTTAATTGAGAATAATCTAGTCCTAAACTTTAAAAAGTGTCATTTCATGGTAGAGAATGTCATTGTATTAGGTAATGTAGTGTCAAAACATGGGATAGAGGTTGATGGATCTAAGGTAGAAATTATTTCATCCTTACCCTATACATCATGTGTGAGTGATGTTAGATATTTCCTAGGGCATACAGGATTTTATTGGCACTTCATCAAAGATTTTAGTAAGATTTCTCTTCCTATGTCATGATTACTTCAAAAGGATTCTGATTTTGTGTTTGATGATTCTTGCAGGACTTCCTTTGATGAGCTAAAGGATGTGTCTGACCACTCCACCTATCATACATCCCCCATGGTGGTAGATTCCTTTTGAGCTTATGTGTGACGCCTCTAACTTCGCGATTGGAGTTGTCCTACCTAAGAGGGTGGAGGGACGTTCACATGTGATCGCCTATGCATCGAGGACACTGGATTCAGCCCAATCAAATTACACAACCACAGAAAAGGAGTTTCTTGCATTCATATTTGATTTAGATAAATTCTGTTCATATTTATTGGGCTCTAAAGTAGTTTTTTTTTCTGACCATGCAACTCTGAGGTACCTCTTGAAGAAGCCAGATGCAAAGACCCGGCTGATCCGATGGATGCTCCTTCTTCAGGAATTTGATATTGAGATAAAGGAAAAGAAGGGTTCATAAAACTTGTTGTCGTACCACATGAGTAGGCTTACTCACACACTAGAGGGTGACACCTTGGACCAGGTACCACTTCGGGACACTTTCCCCGATGAGAATCTCTATACCATCTCAGGTACCATCCTTGGTATGCTGATTTAGTTAATTACATTGTTGCCTCTTAAATACCATTAAATTTGAAGAAGTATCAAGTCCAAAAATTAAAAATTGAGTCTAGGTTTTATGTGTGGGATAATCCTTAACTCTGGAGCATGTGTAGTGACCAAGTCATTATGAGGTGTGTTCCCGATCATGAGTTTGAGTCTGTTTTGCATTTCTGTCATACACTTTCTTCTGGTGGACACTTTGGACCCCAATGAACAGCTAGGAAAGTTTTGGACTCTGGATTATATTGTCCTAGCTTATTCCATGATGCCCATGTGTTTTGTAAGTCATTCTCTCATTGCCAACACACTGGGAACATTTCTAGGAGACATGAGATGACCCAACAACCCATACTATTCTGTGAGATTTTTGATGTATGGGGTATTGATTTTATGTGTCCTTTTCCTAGTTCCTTTGGTTTTTTGTACATTTTGGTTGTTTTTGATTATGTGAGTAAATGGGTGGAGGCTAAGGCCACCAGGACTAATGATTCTCATATTGTTGTAGATTTTGTCAAGGCTCAAATTTTCTGCAGGTTTCGAGTACCGAAGGCCATCATCAGTGACCAAGGGACACACTTTTTCAATATGAATTTTTCTTTGTTCCTTCGAAAGTATGGGGTGACACACAAAACATCAACACCATACCACCCCCAAACAAATAGCCAGGATGAGGTTTCAAATCGTGAGTTGAAACAAATATTGGAGAAAACTGTGTTGCCAAATAGGAAGGATTGGAGAAAGTCATTGGATGATGAATTGTGGTCTTATAGGATAGCATACAAGACACCCATTGGTATGTCCCCATTTCGGGTTGTTTTTGGGAATGCGTGTCATCTCCCCGTGGAAGTTGAGCATCGGGCTTATTGGGCTATAATGAATTCAACATGGATTTGGCCCAAGATGGAATCCAAAGAAAGCTACAAATTCAAGAGCTTGAAGAGATTAGATTGTCTTCATATGATAACTCAAGGCTCTATAAGGAAAGATCAAAAGCATCTCATGATAGAATGATCCAACAAAGGGAGTTTCATGTTGGAGAGAAAGTCCTTCTCTACAGTTCATGACTGAAGCTGATGCCTGGTAAGTTGTGTTCCAGATGGTTAGGTCCTTATATTGTATCTAATTTTATTCCTTATGGTGTAGTGGAGATCACACAAGAGGACACTAGAAGAATCTTTACAGTCAATGGGAAACGTTTGAAGAGATACATTGAGGGACTTCCTACTAATGCAGTGGATTTTATCACACTGCATGACCCCATCATCACCTGAGCACATCAGGTCGTTCCTAACCCATTCACTTTTATATTATTTGTCCTATTTAAAAATTCTACATTTCATGTGCCTATATCATCGCATGGGTTCACATTGAGGACAATGCAATATTTTAAGTGTGGTGGAGGGAACCTTTTAGTTTAGTAATTTCAATTGTTTTCCGGTTTAAAAAAACAAAAAAAATTGTATGTTTTTCAGATTTTGTGTGTTTATTTTTCAATTTTCTTTGTGATTTTGAAATTTTTGAACTAAAATTATTCTCATCACAATTTTGAAATGCATATCAATGAGTAAAACGATTTATCCCTTGAAACAAAGCTTAAATGAATGATGAAATGACTTTGTTTCAATTTAAAATATTTAGTAATTTCATGAAAAATACACTAAAATTTGAATCTCATGCCACATCTCACTGTCTTTATATTTGAAATCACTTTCCTGTGAGGCTTCTGAACCATTATTTTCATATTATTTACATTCACCTCACTTCTTGAGAGAACCAAACCATGATTTATTTAACCAGAATTTGATTTATTTTTGTCAAAACGTGAGGGTTTGAGGTACTTATGTTTAAATTATTGAGGCATTTGTTTAGTATTAAAGCCCCTATTTTAAGTAATCCTTTTTTATAATGGCCTACCTTGAACATTTAATCCTTATAGACCTTAGAATCCATGCACATCCTATTAGGTTAGCCACATTACAAGCCAATTTTCCCTATCCAACCAACTCTTGAAGTGAAATTGCATAATGTAGTTGAGCTTAAGTGTAGGGGAAGCTAGCTTGTGTTGAGCTACCACATTCTGTGATACTTTGGGTAGAAAATTAAATTTTGAAGAGATGTGTTTTTTGCTGAAGAAAATAATTATATTGAAAGCTGTGCCTTTTCTGGAGCTTTCATGACAAGTGAAGCTGTGCCTTTTCTGGAGTTCTAATTGAAGAAGAAAGTTGTGCCTATCTGGAGCCTTCAAGAAAATCGTGTTTGAGAAGATTGACATTTTTGTTGCTGAATTGATGAATGGTGAAAACCTTCCATGTATTTTCATGATGATGGAGCTTAATTGATACTATGGGGACTAATGAGGAGACCATATTTAAATGAAAATTAGATTAATGTAATTTTGCTTCAAAAAGGGTCAAGCCCTCCTCATTCAGCCTCAGAGTTTTTCACATCTAAATCCTACCAACTGAAAGCCACCAAACAACCCTGAAAAGTCCTCATGATAAAAATATTTCCTTGACTCACATCGGGTGGTGATGTAGGAATTTATTAAGCCTATGGTGACCCTTATATGAGTTTGGATGATAAAGACATTGCAAAAAAAATTGATATTTGAGTGATGACAGAAAATTCAAGCGAGGTAAGTGTTTTGTGCATGGTAGGATAAATGAAGTGGAAATATATTGAATGAAATAAATGGAGAACTTCAAATAAGTTTTTTTATGAGGCATGATATCTTTTTATTCTTGGTGTTAAATTGATTGATCTTAAGAATATGTGTTTTAAAATTGATTTTGATTTGATATTAATGTTTACTTGATATGAGGTTTTGCTCAAGAGTGAAAAAGGGTAAGTGTGGGGGAGTTGATAAAACATTATTTTATTGAATATTTTATTGATAATAAATGATATAATTTCCTCACATTATGTTAAATATGTTTAATTGGAAATTATTTGGGATTAGATCATTTATTTGAATATTTGATGAAAATTCTAGTTTTTCCCTTTTAAAATCATTGTAGTATTTCATTCATAAATATTTTTATTTGAATTATTTGAACTTAATATTTTGTAACTATGTTCCTTACTTCATGGGATACAACTTTTATTCAGGAGACTATATAAAAAATTCATTTGGATGGAGTAATTGGGCTATAAAGTCAATGGTGTGCTAGAAACATCAGAATGGAGAAGCTTCTGTATTTCGGCCATAACTCCTAAATCTAGGCCTTGATTAAGCCCAAGTTGTTAGATAATATAGAGGACCCATATCCTCACATAGTATCCTTCTGGAAGGCCAGCCAAGGCACGCGTTTCTGTGGTCAAATGGGCGGTGAAATTTTGAATAAAATATTTGGCCGAATTTCTAAATTCACACTTGAAACCACTTTGAACCTAGCCTCCCCACCACTCTATAAATTGGTTTTTTTCTCATTTGGTGGGGTTGGGACGTTCATTTGGAAGTATAGGGAAGAGGATAAGTGGATCCACTCCAACTATCCAACCATTTCAATAAGGTTTTCTCTTGAAGAAAGGATCCCTTCGACGAAGCCTTCTTCTTCTCCATCATGTTGTAATGATTTTGTTTGTGTAATAAACTTATTTGTTATTCTTTTATTTCTTCTCTTTTATTCTGTTTTGTTTAAATTTATTCTTCTATTAATCTTCCTATTTGGACTGTAATTATTGAGTAGAAGCTTTATTGGGTTATACCCATTAAAAACCTTTGCACATGAAAAACGCTTCTACGATGATTACGCCACCCATGGAAGAGTTGTTCTTTTTAGTAATCGATCGACCTCTATCCTTATTCATTCATTTATTTTTAATCAATGAGCTAATGTAATTAACATAATATGATCCATGAATTGTGTTTTTAAATTACAATAAACTAATCAATCAATTGAACAATTATTACAAAACACGCGAGGTTGAGATTTTGTGTAAATTGTGAGAGCGCGATCTTAATCGATAATACAAGACCACACGGGATAAATTTGTAGAGTCAAAATATAATCCCTAAAAAAATTCATCCTCATTTTTAGAATGGATATGTGCTCTAATTAACCTCTGACCATAAGCTATCCTTATAACAACAATCAAAGCAGGGTGCTGCGATTGCGTGTTCCGAAGCTAGCCTAGGGTTTAAGTAATTTCATCTTTGTGGTTAAGTTAACTCTCGTAGGGTTCGAGGGATAAAAAATTAGGGGATCATAATTAAGTAGATATTGATTTAGATGATAATGATTAATAAGTAAATGAATAGGTATAGTTAGATCAATTACACCTTTTAAAATATATTTCTAAAAAACATCTTCTTGTTGTGTCATTTTAATCGAAATTCATTTCAAAACTAAAAACAAAAAAATATACAATCTTCATCCAGAAAACTTCTTCTAGATTCATAAACTATAACAAACACCGATCCTTTAAAGTAGTGTTTTTATTCTATTCTATTTTATTTTTTTTAGAATACCTTTAATAAGTTGTTAAATTCACTTCCTCCTTTGAGGGACGACCATGGTCAGCCACTCTGCTGCACCTAAGTACCCCAAAATCACATTAATCATTTTAGGGAACCCACGACAACGGTCTTTCAATGACATTCATTATTATGAGTTAGTTGGTTTTTAATCCATAACGTTAAGAGTTTTTTCTAATTCTCTAATAATATAAAACTTAAAGGCACATGAGAATTTATGTGAATCAATATTTTACTTTTTATGTAGTATGTTTTGGTTAGGGAAAATTAGTTCACAAAATCTTTATCAAATAAATAAATATAAGGTTAATGTTTTCAATATTGGATATTATAGTGTATGTTCAGGGAATTTATAGGTAGTATTATAGAAAATATTTATATAAAACTAGAGAGTATGGTGTTTTTTATGAGATATATTAAGAGTTATGGATACCATATTAGGTATATAAGATTAATGTTAATCCGAAGTAAAAGTCGTATACCCTACCACAATCTATTTTTTAATTATTAGATAAACACGTTTATGGTAAAGTGTGAACCAAAAAAAACAAAAAGGACATAAAAATTAAAATATTAATCCACAAAATGAATTCAAAATTAAAAATTCAAAAAGTACATTTCAAATAAACCCAGTCACACAACCTCATTCTGAAAAACATCAAACACTGGGAACAATTGGAACCTCAATCCCCAAGATAATAAAATCACCCCTTACATCACTATCAACAACCAATTACTAGAACTATCACTAGTCGTCCTCGGCACCACCATAAAAAAACACTAGCTCAGTTTCTAGTGAAACGGATGATGGGAAAAGAACACAAAAACCAAAAACCCTATTACACCTTCATCATTATCTCTAAATCCCAAAAAAAACAATGATTCACCATTACTGAGAAAACCTGAAGAAAACAACCACGCAACATGCCTTTTGGAACACCCTACCATTGCACAAACAAATTCCAAAGCTTCCTTGGAAACCATATCTCCCAACTAACCTCTAATGGAGAAACAGTCCTAGAATATAGAGTAGTCCACCAGGGGTAACGATGAAGCCACCATCATAAACCAACAAAAATCATCATCAATAATTCACTAGTGTAATTGAGAGAACCAATCCAATGAAAATAGTCATCAAAGAGTTGTAGTTCTTGTACCCCCATTAAGGTAATATGAAATGACATATCAAATTTATTAATGAATATTTTGGAGACATTTTATTTGAACGAAGTATATCAAACATATTGGTTTATCATAAAGTAAAAATTTGATTTTGCAGAAATAAGTTATATTTTAATAATAAAACATTAGGGTTTATATGATCATGTATATTAAAGAAACTATGGGAACAAAAGTTTTATCATACAGATAACCGTATGATTGAGTGGAGACATGGTTACTATGTGATTAATATTATTTAAAAGGGAGATTGTGATATTTATTTCTAGTAAGAAGGATGGTATGAGAAAAAAATTGATTAATAAAAATACAAAAATAGTTATTTTATTAATGTTATTTGAGATATTTGGTAATTTATTTAGGAATGATTTAGTATAAAATTGGTCTACTACTTGATATTTAGAGGTTAATTTATATATTCCCCAAATGATGTCTTACTCATTTTGGTAAATATTATACCATGTTCTCACCATTTCAGTCTTGGTAATTGTTTAAAGTTAACTTAAATAGATTTATTATCCCTTTTATGTATATGTTGTCTTCAAATGTTTATTTCAGTTCTTTTGGAATGAATATTAATCTATAATACTTTACATTTTGAGAAATATCGGATTATGGTAGAGTTTTTCAAATTGATGAAATAAAACTTTTCATGTAATTATATTCACTTTATTTTCACCCTATATAGTGAAATAATTTCTCTGCTTTATGAAAAATATTTGAATTATAATTTTTTTTATTAACATCATTTATAATGAAAAAATTTTCATTTTTACACGTCTTTTTTATGGTTCTATGGTTGTTAACATTATCATCATCAATTAATATCTTCTGATCCATGATATCATTAACTCTACTACATTATTTTGGAATTATAATTTTCATTAATTTCCAAAAAATCACTTTCTATCTAGGGTATACTATTTGTAAACCTAGTATGTGTTGTTCTAATGAAAATTCATTTGTCCATTTTTCTTTTATCAAGAGGATATTTTATAAACCAATTTTATGATGTGGGTCTAAAACTAAATTATTTTAAAATATAAATTTTTTTATTATTGAGATAAATGTAATCTTTTGAGGAATAAATTTATTACTCAAGGGAGGATGTGACATCCTCATATTTTAGAAAAGAATAGTTTGTTCGGTAGTGTATTCAACATGAAACACCAAATATAAAAAACATGTGATACATATAACTATTTTAAGCTATCTGTTAAATTGGAGGGTTTGAATTGTATTAAATAAATTATGAAATATATTTTTATATAAAAATTTATTGATTAATATAAATTTTTAATATTTTTTTGTAAAAAATAAATCAATGTTACCAATGTAATTTTATTCTTCAAAAATAAAATTTCATTAAAAAGGATTTACATTTATATTCATGAAAAAATATTGTAATTCATTTATGTAAAGGTTAAAAAAATTATAATAAGATTAACATCAATTTTCGAAAAGGAAAATAAATATTTAATTCGGTTGATTATTTCTGTTTTTTCAACAAATACTGATTTTTGACTAAAGAGTGAAAAACACTTATTTTTTGTATAATGTTTTATTCTTTTCAATAAAGTAATCAATTTAAATGTCCAATTCTGTATTTAATATTTTTTCATTTAATATATGTATTATTTATTTATATATAATCATCTTCAATTCTTTCAAATACAAATTGTATTGTATTTTATTATAAGATTATTTTTTTGTGTTTATAAACAAGATTTTTCGTAAAAGACTTTTAAAGTGAATAATGTTTATTTTTTTAAATAACTAAAAAATACCTACTAAAGAACTATAAAAATTAAAATTACCGATTATATAAAATTACTTTTTATTGAGATATATAAAATAATTATTATTAGTCATAAAGTTAATATGAAATAATCCTTTCATTGAAATGTATATTTATGAACACCCTTGTTTTCATCACATATATAGATTTATTTACAATTAAATACATCAAATTAAATGATTTTAGTTCATAAATAGTTTAAATATTTATAATAATAAAAATTTATATTATCTAAAAATTGTTACATAAGTTATGACCATAATGAAAATAAGAAAAAATAAAAATAAATTATATCGGTTAAAATGAAAATGGGATTACCATGTGGATGAGCTAAAATGATAATGGTAAAAATGTCCTAAGTACTTGTCCAAAAACTATTGGTATGACACCCCAATATTTTATGATCTGTATTTTCATAAATAAATTCAATTTATTAGATATCTTACATTACACACAACATTGACCTTTAACAAACACTGATATACTATAAAAATTAACAGGGCTATTGGAATGGTAATGTGACCAATATGAACAGTAATATCTATATTAGACTAATAACCTCACCTATTTAGTTATAAATATTATTTATTTATCTCATAAATGAAAATGTGATATATTTATATCATGGAAAAAATAAATCATTTAAAATGATAAATTTAGGGTTCGTATTTTTATGAAACATAAATGTTTATTTAAAATATTATAATTAATATAATTAATTAAAATATTTCTTATTTTCAAAAATAGATTCATAAATTAATATTTTACAGCATTATAATAATAATAAAATTTTCTAAGACCATAATTAATTTTTTAATATGTTGTAAAATCGGTAATTGACCGATAAATGATTTTTTTTAAATTAAAATTATCATATTTAAAATATTATTTCCATAAAAGGTTGTACATTTTCAAAATATAAATTTTGAAAAATTATTAGAGTGAATTTTTTTGTTTTTTCTAAAATAGTTTATTTTCTTGTGAATTATGAAATGCAATTATTTACTTTATATAAAATTTTAAGTTAAAAAGATGAATTTTTTAGCCAATGTGGATGTAATCAACCATTATTTAAAATTCATATGAACTAGTCATAATACTTAGTGACATGAATCAAACCTATTGATAGAATTGAGCCAATATAATAATTAAATTAATAAAATTATGAAAAAACTCTATCCTCTCCTATAAGTACTATCCCTCACCACCCCTTTTCCTTAAATATTTGAAGCCTTGAATATTGTCTAAATTATGAAAATCTATATTCATAATCTTTTTACACATCTAATACCAGATGGTATGAACAAAATACCAAATCCAACTTCCTTAGAGAGGTTTCCAATGATACAATATTCAAGTGTTAAATCCCCAATTTTTCACGTTTAATTTATTTCCTTTTATTATCCTCGAATAACATCCCCTATCAGATGTGGCATGGTAACTCTAGTATCATATATAAAACTAGAATTTTATTTTTATAATGTATTATCTACTAAAAAACTTCTATCATATATTTTTATTTTGAAATTTTAAACACAATCCCTTTTGTATTGATTCACCACCTCCATGGATGATGAGTTTTCATTTTCCATCACTATATTCAATGTAGGTCATAAATCAATTATTATTGTTCAATATTATTTAAATATAAATTTTATATTTAATATGAATTCTTATATCCAATATAATTATAATCATAATTATAAATAAAAAACACACAACCTCATGATGGTCATAAAAACCACAAAATATATTAAACCATTTGTATCGACAATTTAACTAATGAAACATCTTAATTACATATAAAAAATAATATATGATACCATTTAAAATTAGTTAAGTTCAATAATACTAAATAATTCTACTCTTGGATAATTTATTCCCATTTGGAATGAACTCCTATATTTATAGTCATGGGATTTGACCATAAAACCAAGAATCAAACACTCTGGAAAAAACAAAATTTTGAATTATAACTTATCTAAATGCCCATAATTGAAAATATTAAAATTATAATAATTAAAATATATATATATCAAGTTTTTAATTAAGTAATTAATTAATATATTTTCATTATCCCAGACATTAAGTAAATTTTCACATTGCTTTTGAACATAAGTTAATTGTTTCTAATCTCACATTAACTTCTATGAGATATATTATTTATTAATCCAATATTTTCCTTGATTAGTTAACATAATGAAATTTAATATATCTTATAATGAATCTATTTATATTCATAGTACTCAATGTTTCATTGGATTTTCAATAATTTTATGTGGCATACAGTTCGGATGTTTACAATGTGGTATGTGAATTCTTTAACCCAGTTTCTATTTTTTAGGTTAAACATATGTTAAATTAATTATTCCAACATATTAATATATGTGAAATGAATTTTGAATATCTTATGTAGGATTTAAACTTTTTCACTATGTATTTATAGTTGATACATATAATTTATTCATTTGGTTAACACTCAAACATTCATTTAAATATACTCTTTTAAATGATTGTTTTTTCAAAATTTAATGTGATTTTTTAACATGTATGGCATAGAGGACATTTACCATATTTAAGAAACATTAATGTCATAAGAAATAATTTAAATGTTTACATGGTTAAATTAAAATAATTTTTTTTTGTTTTAAAATTTCATTCCTTTTTATATAAATTATTTCAAAGTAAAGTGGCATTTCTCTAAAAACATTAACAGTGATATTATTAGTGTATTTTCATCTATATAAACACCATATAATTGATCATATTATTAATTAAGGTGACCTCTAATGATAACATGTGTTTTATTTTACTATATTATTTATGATTTTTTTGACTATGGATGTTCAATTTTTTTACCATTCATCATATTGTACTTGATGATTATGATTATGCTTGTTGTTTAGGGAATGTTATTCCATATGACCATTTCAATATAATGTATTTACTAATTATATTTCACTCATTGTATATGATTAATGAATCTAGAATATTAAGTGATTTTGGGGCCCTTTATATCTTATAAATTAATTTATATGACTCATGAGACAAAAATGTTAGGGTATTGGATAACATATTACCCAATTATGTTTTGTGTCTTGGACGAAGCAATAAAGGTATGTATTTTTATGTCCCAAATTATTCCTTCCATTATTATGATATTTCTTATTTATAATCCATGTGATAATATAACTATCATAATATCCATTGTAATGTTTCATTCTCATTTGAATATTTATATTGAATTATTTCATCATCTTTTATTTCTTCCATATTATGGTCAAGATTATGTTTTAATGGAATGTGTTTTTATATATTCACATTTTCTTATTATTTATGTTTATTTATGATCGACTCCACTTTATGCTTACTCTTAATGAGAATCTAATCTCCCATTTTCTTATATTTTATTTTCCCCATGATGTTAAGATTTATATAATGATTTACAATCAGGGATAATCTGGGAGAGTAGGATTGTTACCAATGGATTCAGTATGGTGTATTACATTTTATGTTTTTATGTAATAATTATATTTGTATCAAGTTTTATTAATATTATAAACTATTTTTTCCTTTAGGATATGATCTCTATTACTTATTACCACTGTGAAAAAGTAATAATAAATATGGGCTACTGGGTGTAGGGTCTTTACAGTTGGTATTAGAGAAAGTTTAGTTGAAACCTTTGAAAATATATTTATAAAAAATATATATAAGTTAAAAATAACATTTTAAATAAAATTTATAATATTCCAAAGGTATCTAAGATAATTATTTTTATATTAGTTATTAAAAATTATTTAATGTGTTTCACTATTATTAAAATTTCGTAACTAAATCTAGAATATTAAATTAGTTTGAAATGTCACATTGGGGTAGGAATGGAAGCTTTAACCATACACATATTATATATAGGGATTTACCTCCTATTTTAGAAAATTATATTTGAGATATATTTGTAACTATAGGTGAAACATTTACAATTATACTGGGATAAGTTACTCAGGTTATGACCATTTACCATGCTCTCATGGAGTAGCCTGATCCACAACATGGTTTAACAATATTAGTCTCATTCATGTGAAAACAACCTCTATCCTTCAATGGGACTATAACTCATTTGTAACTAAGTAATGGATATGTTCCTTAGCGAATATATTTCTCTCTATGAGAAGTAACAAAAGGGATATGGTTGTCATGGAAACTTATCATCTATTTGGAGAGTCTAATCAGTGATTATCCTTATTTAAAAACACATGGAAGGATGATAAAATTGATAATATAGAATATAAGAATTTTAATGAAATCATATTGGAAAAATACTTCCATGGATAACAATGAGAAGATATTGAGATACAATTATTGAGTTTATGAATAAAATAAGATGAAAATACATCTAATTATGAATCTAAATTGACATTGTATAAATGGAATGTCATAGAATACATACATAATATAACCACTATAATTGACCATTTACATAATGGTATTAATCTAATTATATGAAGGGAACTATTCTCTGATTCATTCTAATCATATGAAGATATAGTATTATGTTCCTTCAATAATGAGAAATAATTTTCAATTCCATATGGATTCTAAGAGAAGTAGGATAATAATTGGGATATTGAGTTATCTGAAAAAGAAAATATGTAAATTAGTAAAATTGAATAATAGTGTTAAAACATGTAATAAATGTGGATATAAATGTCATGTAGCATTCCTATTGGGAATGTGAGTACATTTAATGTGTAGAGAAAAAGGCCACCAGGACTGTGAATTCAAGGGAAAGAAAGAAGTCAACAATATGCAATGCATCTGCTGTAAATAGATGTGACACTATGAACATGAGTTTCCTAGACATCATGGAAGAATTACATTTAAATGGACATGAGATAAAGAACCTTATTATATAGTCACAATAACACAAGTTCATGTTTTTTATTATTTAGAGGCAGGTTCTATAATAAAAATCTTAAAATTTTGATAAGGCTCCATTAGATTTTGGATCCTCACACTCTTTTATTACATCTTAGTTTTCTTTAAAAATTAAATATTTCTAATTCACCATATCAATGGAGTTAAAATCAATAATCTTTTTTTAAGCCTTATTATAACTATTTTTTTTAAATGGTTCCTATAAGGATACATAAACATGCTATGATTTCTGATTTTATTATCATACATAAGATTGATTTTTATATAGTTCCTAGTATGGAATGGATTTCAAAAATACAATGACAAAGATTATTTTAAAGAGAAGAAAATTATTATTCATGATGATGATATGGAACTTCTCATCTTTAGAGTAGATAAACCATGATTGTATTCATATATGGATCTACATCCAGTACCTATTCTAAATGAAATTCTTAGAGAATATGAGTAGATAAAACTAACTGATGAACTAGGTTATAATAAAACTTAGTATTTACCTATTGAATATGTATAAATTTATGCATTTCTATATAAATTACTAACAAACCCACTAGATAGAGATGTTTAGTTTTATATTGATTAATCCTTGATGCAAGACTTATATGAAAGAATCCATAGAGCAAGGAAATGATAGAGTTAAAAGTGATTATGAAATAAATAGAGTAATTGAGTGGTGATCCTACTCTTTTCATTAAGATTAAATATTTATCTATGTGGCTATCCAATGACTATAGAGGGATTAATGTTATTATAATAAAGAAAATTTATCCTCTACCCTGCATTAATGACTCATTTGATCTTATTCACATTGCTTAATATTTATTCAATAATTGATCTTCATTATGGATATCATAAAATGCGTTTTAAGAAGGAATATATTATAAATATTTCATTTTGAACAAGGTATGGACATTACTTGTTTTTAGTAATTGTATTTTCCCTGAAAAATTCACCCTCTATTTTATTTAGACGAATGAATAGAGTATCCGAGGAATCTATTGATAATTTTATTGTGGTGTTTATTTACGATAACTCATGTCCACAAAAATATATAAAACCACGATAATGAAATCACGATTTTTCTAGAGATTCATAAAAGAAATGAGTTATATTGGATGTTTAGAAAGTGTGGATTCCATCTTCAAATAGTTTCTTTTCGTCACAATATTTTTTCTATAGATGGAATCATAGGACATCTTGCAAAGACAATGGAATTCTAGGAATGGGTTACACCAATGAAAATAATTGAGGTATTTAGTTTCATTGTGACAATATGTAACTACTGTTGTCCCATTCATAACTATTTCAATTTAGCTGACCCATTATCCCAGATTACTCGTAAAGGGTTAGGTTTATTGGGATAAAGTAATTTGATGAATTATTTGATGAGTTAAATAGGATAATATTGAATTATCCAATAATGAATCAACCATTAAGGATTAGTTTATTTGGGATTTTTAGTGATGCCATGACTAAAGGACATGGTTGTGTACTTATGAAGAATTATATAGTTATTCCCTCTACATCAAGGTAGGTAAAATATCATGAAAATATCATTCCAACTCATGATATGGAGTCAGAAGATATGATATTTTTTGAAAATATATGGAGACACTATCTCTATGGTGAAATATGTGACCTATATAAATCACAAGATTTTGAAATATATATTCTCATAGAATGAACTCAATATGAGGAAAATGTGATGGCTAGAGCTACCCAAAGATTACTATTATTCAATACACTACAACCCATGGAAGTAATATAAGGTAGAAGATGCATTGAGCATGAAGAATGATGTAGTTATAAAAAAATTTGGATTTATTGGGATCCTATGTACATGAATAGATTAATGATAGGAATGGAAATTATTACACAAGGTAAAAATCACTAATTTTTCTAATGGTTTCCAAACCATATTTTTTAGAAAAGATCAAAAGTTATCATTATGAAGAACAACATTTTAAAAATTAAATTAAATCTTTGAATGATAGATAATATTTATACTTTATATATGAATATTTAATTATGATGTTTGGGGATGTTTTTTTATTCCCTCTATACCCAAGCTAAAATGGGAACTATTGTATGATTCATATAGATCAAATTTCTCTATAAAACATTTTAGGACTAATATATATTGATATTTGAAGGAATATTATTTAGTACAATATCATGAAGAAGATTACTTATTGTGTATCAAGAAGTTTTTTTTTCAATCAGTGACGGATGAAATACAACATCATAGAGGAGTCTTGACATCTCTAGATATTTCTACATGGAAATGTATTAACATTACTATGGATTTTTTACTAGATTATCAATGATTCCATGAATTAATGGTAAAATATGGGTAACTATTGATTGAGTTACCAAATATGCATATTTCCTCCCATTAATGGGGGATTTACCACTATGTCACCTTGAATGACTTTATATTAATTGTGTTTTTGGATATCATGGTGATCCTCAATCTATCGGTTCTAATCGAGATCTACATTTTACATCAAATTTTTGAAGATCCCTCAGAATTATTTGGATATAGAGATTAATTTGAGTCAAATCTATCACCCATAAATAGATAGACAATCTGAAAGGACTATTGCTACATTATATTAAAAACTGAGATCATGATCACTTGACTTCCAAGTTAAGTCAGGTCATTTTTTTCCTTTGGTAGAGCCTTACTACAACAACAGTTTATATTATTGTATTCAAATGGCACAATATGTAATATTATATGGAAAGAGACATTATACTCCAACATGTTGGGGGAAGTCGGTGAGAGGAATATTATTGTACTATAATATACGGTAGAGACAAAAACAATGTTAATGACAATTAGAGCTCATATTAATTATTCTAAAAGTAGGAAAAAGAGTTTTATAGACAACCAGAGAAGGGATTCAAAGATTATTGTATAAGATCAAATATTTTTTAAGAATCGAAATGGAAGTGTTTCACAGGGTTTGGTATAAAAGGGAAACTATACCCCATATACATTAGACCATTTGAAACATTACAAATATTTTTTTTTTGTGGATTATTGTTTCTATATGGAACCTATCACTTCTAAATTGCACGATGTATTCCACATATATTTGTTAATAAAGTACATGCCAGAACCAATGCCTGTAATCCCCTATGAAATATATGTGTAATGTAATTTTTCATTTTGTGAAAGGGACTATCGAGATTCTTGATAATTTAAAGAAATTATTTAGAAACCAGATGATTGGACTGGTAAAAGATCATTAGAGAAAACATAAAATGGTAGACACATTTTGGGAACCTATGTATGTTATAAGGAAGAACCACTCACATTGGTTTGGATGCTAACACATATGAATGTTTTGAGGATGTAATTTTTTGAAGGAGAGAAACATAAAACAACCAAATATTTTATGGTATGTATCTTCTTAAATAAATTCAACTTATTCTAAAGATTACTTTGCACACTACACCAATATTAAATGAACCATGATATACAATTAAATATTAACATGATTGATTGAATAGTTATGCGACTATTTAGAATAGTAATATAGAATTTAGAATATTAACCTCACCTATGAAAGTATAAAAAAATTCGTATCTCATAAATGAAAATATGATATATTTATATCATTGAATAATAAAATAAATGTTTTAGAAATGATAAATTAAGTGTTAAATTTTTTTTAAAACATAAATGTTTATCTACAATTTTATAAACAATATAATTATTCAAAAGATTATTTATTTTCATAAAATGTTATCATAAACAAATATTTTTTTAGCATTATAATTAGATGATATTTATAGGCCCTAATTACTTTTTCATAGTGTTGTAAAATTCGTTATAATATTGAATTTATTATTTTTTAAATAAATGATGATTTTTATTTAAAATTAAAATTTTCATAAATAGAAAATTTTTATCATAAAATGGATTCCATTTTTGAAATATATATGTTTAAAAATTTATTGTCTGATTTTGGGGGTTTTCTGGAAATAGAGAATTTAATGTGAATAATAAAATACAATAATTTATGGTATTTAACATTATAAGTAAAAAAAATGAATTTTTTATTCATTTGTGATGTAATAACCAATTATTTCGAACCCAAATACACTAGTAACTATACTATGTGAAATTAATCAACAATATTAAATTTTTTTATCCGAAATAATAAAGAGATTAATAAAATAATCTACAAACACCCCTCTCCCACCATATATATACCACCCCTCACCACTAATTATCCCCACATAAACTAATCCTCGATTTATGTCTAAATTTTTACCAATTACTAACTCAAGCCTCTACCACATTAAAAAGACCTATTTTTCTAACCTAAATTAAAAATGCATGTGTCTTAAGTTGGTTCCCAAGGATATTCTATTCAATATATAAAATCATTATTCTTTCTCTTTTAATTTTTTCCTCTCCGTACACCATATCTTTTGTGGCATACTTAATTCAGTATCATATATATATATATTGAAATTTTATTTTTATATTGTATTGTTCAATATTAAATCCTTTATCCATTGGATTTATTTTAAAAATTAAAACATCATTAGTGATGTGTCGATTCACCACCCTCATGGCCGACATGTTTTCATTTTCCATTACCGCCTTCAGAGAAGGCCCTAAAACCATTCATATGATTAAATAATATTTTAATGTATGTATAATAGTTTATATAGTGTTATCTAACAAATATATATAAAAATAATATTAAATAATATGACACAATTTTGTAATGGTAGTAAAACCATCAAAATAAACTAACAATTTTTCATATACATGTTATCTAATGAATCTTCTCTTTAATATATAGAAAAATGATATATGAGACTATTTAAAATTCATGTATTTAATTGGTATAAAATAATTTCACTTATGTATAATTTATTATCATTTGATATGGACTACCTTATAAATATTGAAGGTAAAAAACCATAAAACCATTAATTGAATGCCCCTACAACAACGAAATGAAGCATTATAAACAATCGAAATAGACCTAATAAACATAATAAAAATATAACAAAAAACATATTTATAAGAGGTA
This sequence comes from Viscum album, assembly GCA_963277665.1. NCBI lineage: Eukaryota > Viridiplantae > Streptophyta > Magnoliopsida > Santalales > Viscaceae > Viscum > Viscum album. The sequence continues at coordinate 854,533,011 of OY728155.1, read as the reverse complement.
TATTATTAGTAAATCAATTAATATAATTTTATAATCCAGTGCTTTAAGTAAATGTGCAGAATGATTTTGAACAGCAGGAAAGGGTTTCTCATCTCACTTTTACATCTATGAGATATATTACTTATTCAATCCTTATTTATTTTGTGTGGTTTACAAAATTTACATTAATATATAATAAAATGAACATGTTTATCTTCATTCTATTCAATTTTTAATTTTATTATCATAAGGTTTATGGGGAATATAGTTAGACAATTTACAAAGTGGTGTGGTAATTATTACCCCAATTATCAATATTTTGGTAAACATCTACTTCATTGTTTATGACATATTAGGATTATGTGTGAAACTAATTATGATTTTTTTAGGTTTTTTATCCACATGTTTTATGTAAATTTATATCTAATATAAATAATTTATTAATTTTGTTAATGATCACATTATCTTTTAAAAAAACTATTTTAAATGATTCTTTTTTCAAAGTATTAAAGGAATGTAGTTTAACTTATATGAAATGAGTGACTCTTACCACATTCATGAAGGCTCAATGTTTGGAGGAATTAATTACATTTTTAAAAGGTTATTTTAAAATAAAAAATTTATTTTAAAATTTTGTATATTTTTAAATAAATTATTTCAAAGAAAAGTGGTATATCTTTCTAGAATTTATCGATGATTTTATGACAGTATTTTAATCTAGGACACCACCCATTATTGGATATTTTTATTTAAATTGGTCGATATCTTATGATTCCATCTACTATATTTTATTTAATTTTGTATGATCAGATTGACTATGGATATTCTATTTTTATACCATTCAACATATTATAGTGGATGAGTAGGATTTTGTTTATTGTTTAGGGATGTTTCTTCATTTTCCAATTTCAATATGAATGTATTTTTTTATTATGTTTCACCACTTTAATATAAGGAATTAATTGGATATATTAAGTCATGGGTGGGTCTGATTATAGATCCTTGATGCATTTTTAGGTATCATGATTCAAACTAGATGGGTTTTTGCTGATGCCTTACCCTATTATGTGCAATGTCTTGGATAAATACTTGATGATATGTTTATGACGTATCACATTATGAATTCCCTCATTATAGGTTTGGTTATTGATAATACATGTTATTATTCCACTATTAGAATATTCGTGGTTATGTTTCATTCCCATGTTATTATTTTTATGGTATTATTTTTATGGTATTATTTTATCATCTTTTATTCCAATTATATTATGAACAAGATTATGTTTTAATATAAGTTGTTCTTAGATATTCACATTTCTATATTTTTTATGTTTATTTTTGATATATTTATCTATATAATTACCATCAATAATAATTTTATCTTACACCTTTCTTTAAATATATTTTTCACCAAGATTATATGATGTATATTATTATTGACATGAATGGATAATCATGGAAAGTATGGGTGTTTCTAATGGAGTTATAATGTTTTATTCCATTCCAAACCATTGTGTAATATTTATGTTACTGTCTAGTTTTTAAAAAGCTACTAAACAAGTTAGTCTATTTGAATGTGATCACTTGTACATAGTACTATTGTAAATAAGTAACCAGTAACTAAGGGCCACTCGGGATGGGATATTTTCAATTATATAGCCGTATTTAGATCTTATCAAAAATATCGATCAATAATCCTTTATTTTAGATCCTTGTTATCTATGAAAAAGTGTGTAGACATTTTAATTTTTACAATTTGAATTGATCCATGCACCTAAACTATAAAAATCTACCACCATTCTCTCATAATCAGGCATTCAATCCCAATGGGTTCATCCACATCCTACCAAAATCAATTAAATACTTCCATAACTACCTCTATAGGACCTTTTTTTCTTCGAAAATAAATTCTAGGACTACCTTAAATAAAACTATAAATATGTTTTATGAGAAGAGATAATGTTCTTAACTAATCAATTTTTTATTTATTATTCCATAAAAATAAATAATTCTTAAAATATGATCACATGATAACACCATTATATCTTATATACTGAGATGTTATTATGTTAATTTAAAATCCTAAATCTATTTACACTTCCATCAAGTGGGATAAAAAATAATCATTTTTTATTATGTAAAACAATTGAATATATGATATTTTTTACTTATTTATACTTCAATAGTTGTGAGATCACATATGATATTTTATATTTGATTTTACGGGGGATACGATAACATGGATTATATTTACTACATACTTCCTCTTGAAGTGGTGATGTAATTCGTTTTTAACTGATGATATACATTAACATAATGATGATAATATTAATTAATATATGTAATATTATTAAATAAATACTTATATTATTGATAAATTTATCATTCTACATAATAATATATCATTTTATTTCATACATGGACAAATTGGAATATCATTCATGGATTTTTGGACTACCACTTCCACAAAGAGATGTGATTAATTATTCATCACCATATTATTATACTAATATATATAAGTATATTTAAGTAAATAATGTTGTATTTATGATATTTTATGGAATATAGGATTTTAAAATAAAATATAACTTCTTAACCAAAACACCATTTATCAATTGAAATTTTACTCATGCATACATATGACTTTCCACCTCCATGGTCGTAACATAGTTAATTGTTCATTAAAAAACATCTTTATTTTTAAAATTATAATTTATTAAAAAAATATGATAATTATGACATAATTAATATTATTTATATATTTTTTAATAATTTTCTCATTGAAAATGGTCAGCACACCTATGTGGCTTTTAATTAATGAACCAAGAATTCTCAAAACTCTATTTATAGAATTAATGGATTAAGTATTTAAAAAATTCATTACAATGGAATAAAATAATTGACTTAATATTAAGGTTATAATCCTCTAAAATATTTTTATCATATCAAATAATCAGTGTATCATTATTATATATGATTTATAGGAAAAACATGGAATATATGGACTCAAGGTTAGTGTTCCCCATCTCTTTTTTACTTCTGTGAGACATATTCCATATTCACCACCTATTTTTATTAGTTTATTTCTATAAAATCAATTTATATAAAATATCATGAGTACTCTATATAATATTGTGTTATATGTATTATTTTGAATTATTTGTCTAAGGTGATTAACTTCAATATTACCATTTGGTATTGAGTTTATTAAATTGATTTCATTTCATTAGGTTATAAAACAACTTCATTGACTTTTTAAGGATATCAATATTTGAGAATTTATCTATGAATTGTTTTATTATTTGTTTATACATTTTTTTCATGAATTTAAATTTGTTTACACTTAATCTCTCCAATGATTTTGTTTTAATGTAGTGATACTATTTTTTAATTTTTAATCGTATCAAATTAATTTCATTGGGAAATATTCTTACGATATGAACCTATAGTTTTTATGAGGTGTATATAATGGTGTTTTCAAATATTATATAATGTATCTCTATATTTTCATGATATTTAAATATTCATTTTAGGTTTTTATTTCTTGGATCTTACAATTAATGAATTACCAATGTGGAAAAGGTATTATGTTATAATGTCCATTCTTTTTGGGATTGTTTATGAAAAAGTTTATACTGGAGGAAATCAAATCATCTTAATTTACTGAAGAATGACTATTTCATATAAAATTTTTATGACTTTGGTTAACAGGTTTTATTTCCAATTCCTTCTATAGTTTTTAATGAAACAAAAAAAATTGTTTATATGTGATCTTATCCATATATTTTATTTTATAATTCTAATCCTTCTCTCTAATATCCTTGTTTTTTAAAATGGTTTAAAAAGTGTTCATTATGGAAAGAATATATTTTGTAAAGCTTTTTTACATGATATTTTAACTTATTATAAAAGTTATTTGAAGCAAATTTATTTTTTATTTCAATTTGGGTAGATTTTGAAACCACATTTCCTAATGTTTTGAACAGAATGTTTCTTTCTAACATTTATTACATGGATAGACTTCCTTTCTATCATGCCCATTAAAATTATTTATTTTTATTTAATATGTTTCAATGGTAGTTTCCCAAGTAAATTATTTTTAAAATATATTTTTATTTTTATGTTTTTAAAAAGTAATATTTATATTGAAAAGTTTATTTTCCTAAAGTTATATTTTTATTTATTTTTTCATAATACTTACATTCATCAACATCAGTAAACCTAGATGTTAATTATTACTCAATGTATATTTTTTTTATGACAAAAATCGAGTTTTATCCCTGGATAAATTATAAATACTTAAAAGATATTTTCGTGGAACATATTTCATTTCAATGAGTTAATCATGTTTCAAAGATATTTTTATGAAACTAGTTTCTTTTAAATTAGTTAAATATTTTTAAAATATATTGTTTTGTAAACATTTTCTTTTATATTTGTTAATAATGTTTCAAATATATTATAATGAGAAAATTGTCATTTATGTTATCTAATAATGATCTATAGATATTTTTTAGGAAACCATTTATTATTCATGGGTTGATCATGTTCTAGAAATTATATAGGATGTTTCAATGAATTTATGGTGAAATTACTGCTCTATTTTATTTTTTGGTGATACTGTTCTTGTAATGTTTTTAAAATGATGGTAGTTTCCAATATAAAAAGAGTGTTGAGTGGTTACTTATGTTCCAAGGATTTGTGGCTACATAATTAACCAAGGATGGGTGGGTACTTAAGAATCCAATTATGGGTTGGTCTATTATATCCCTCTGATTCATTGTGTTCTCCAATGATGGAAGTCAACCATACTGAATACTCTATATGTAAATAGTGATGTATAGATAATTATTTAAGAAACTATTAAGTATTATATGTTCTTTATATGGGTTTATAATGTTATTATGATTAATATTAATATCAAATAGACTATGATTAATGAAAATTATGACTCTTTCATTTGTAAAATAATTATACCATGTTTTAGGTTTGATGACCGATGTATTGACATGTAAGAATATTATTATGTTATACTCAAGAACCTTTATCATGTCATCATACCCTTATTTTATTCTTGTAGTCCGCGATGACATTCAATTTTAAATACTTACATTTATAATTAATGACCATTTTAGATCACCCTTATTATGATTCATTTTCCAAAATGTAATAATAATAGATTTTGAACAAATTATTTCTAAAATGTGTTTTTATGGATGATGATGATTTTATAATATAAAATTTAAAAAAGTTATAATATTTTGAGATGGTGTTAACTTTTATGAACTAGTTAAATATGGATCCATGATGTTAAGTTTTTTCCCTAATTATCTAAAACTCTTACCATAAATGGTCCTTGAGAATAATTGATCAAATATTTTCCGTTTAATTTTATATGTTTTTAATAAGGAAAACCACATAATCTTCATTGGTATTAATCTTGTAAATATAAAATTTATAAATTCAATTCCATATTTGTGAGTCCAGGTTCAGCAATGTTATAACCCAACCCATAGATAAATAATCTAGGTAGGTTGGAAACCCAAATGATGTCCTACCCAAACCGAAATACGTATTTTGGTGAATAAAATGACCAATAATATAACTGAACATAGAGATAGCATACATATGAATTCCTTGGAAGAACTTTAACACTCAAGGGAGGCCAATAATCTATTTCCCACATCTATTGAAGATCCATCCCTTCACAGATAGTCTACTACCAAACTCATGACATCTATTCCCATGTAAATATCAAGATCCATTTACTAATCCTTTAATTATCTCTTAATACATTATCTATATGGAATCTTCACGGATGGAATAACCCCTCCCACTACCACCAACTTCTAAATAAATTTATGGATATGCTTTAGAAGACTCCATGTTCATATATCTTATATAGATATCCTTCCAATGAATTTATCAACTCTTGGTGATGATAAGCATAAATACCATATCCTATACTTGTATCTATAACAATTCAAAATAAAAAATTCAAGAAAATATATTCCTAAAAAAATTAGGATTCTATCCTATCTCACATCTCAACAACTCATCATGAAGGAAGTAGAAACTTGGGACAAATTCCCTTATCACAAATATGTCTATACATCAATATTTACACACTAAAAGACAAATTCTACATATATCATGATAAACCCACCACATTCTTCCCAATAGTAGATTTCTCAGAATGATACAAATGGAACACCCTTGATCAGGAATCAAGAAATAAAAAATAAATTCACAATAAGTGTCACACACATGCACTCATGAAATAGAAAATTATGCATCTTTCACACACTATAAAATGGACCCAATGTATTTCCAAAAAAATCATTTTTTTGGTTTAATTAAAAATGAATTTCAAAACTTTTTTCAATCAATATAATATTGGAACTATGTTTCATCTTACTCACATTGTCCTTTTAGTAAAAAATCAATAATTTAAACTAGAAAAACCCATATACCTTTTTATTTACCATTTCAAAAACAATTTATCAAATTTAAATTTTTTATTTAAAGTACAACGTGAAACCATATTATTTTAGAATTACATTTAGTGAGAACCATTTGACTTTCCAAAACAAACACTCACCTCTAAAAATTCTATATAAATGGTCATAAGAACATGTTAAAAGTGGAACCACAATTTTTCCATATTTAAATCTATATAGTCATATTGTTTATATGGTTCAAAAGAGTGCGTCCTAGCATTTTGAGGCATAGGTCATAAAATCCAAAAATAAATTCTGTAAGGTAAAACTTTTTAATGACATGTACATAAAATTCCTAAAGGGATAAGAGTCTGAAGTATAGTCATGGAATCTATCCTAAACTATTTTTATGGAATTTGTTTGGAGTTATTAACCAACCTCTATCAAGACCAGGAGAACCAATATAATAAATTATCACAAAAATTATTACAATTAATAATTTAAAACCTATTTATAATTTTGAATCTATGGAGGAAACTTAAATGACTATAATATTGTCACAAAAAAATATGAATAATGAAGTATTTTATTCTCTTTATTCACTTCTAATTCTAATTTTAAATGTTGGACCAAATTATAAACTCCTTTAAAATTAAAATTTTAAAAAAATTCATCCAATACCATAAATATTTTCATGAAGCACCATTCCATAAAAAAACATTGAATATAAGCTTGGATAAACCACCCCATGATGTCATCTAAAATCCCTATATGAAATACCCAAAAAGAAAAATTATTTATCTATTATTTGAAGAAGTAAATACTATAAAAACAAGCCATACTAAATTACAATAAATTGAAAAAAAAATATGAAGATTCTAGTAAAGTAATTTTACAATGGACTGAATTTATCACCTAAACTCAAACCATCTTAATGAAATTTAAACAAGTTGTGAGAGCTAGGGGAAAAGGAACATCCCCACTGTTGGATACCCAAAACAAAATAGTCCCATATGTGGGTTCCCAAAACAAAATACCCATATTAAATTACCAATTATCATCCCAAAATGTGGGATAACTAAATTTTCTATTTTTGACTAATAGTTCACGTAAATAACTACCTGTATGTAGTGGGAGAACCTCTCTCCCAAAAAATCCAAGGTTTGAACTATAATTATATTTCATGAATTCCCTATAATTTGTATATAAAACATCTTAACCACTTTGGACCAACCCCAACATCTAATATATCACTTGATCCCTAAAACACATCTGAAACATCTTAAGAGTGTATTTAAACCCAATGATTCCCATTTTGTGTCCATGTCTCAAAATAATTCCATCACGAAATAATATAATCAAATTAACACAATAATATCCAACCCATAACCTCACTGGTTGTCAAGTCTACAATATATGTTAGTGGTTCCTTAAAATATAATGGTCAATAAAATTCCAATTATCACACAAAATGGGAAGGATAGGTTGTAAAACACATGGAAATATGGGATTCATGATTTTATAGAAAAATGATGTTTTTTTCAAAGCATAGTTACTAGAAACTAAATTACTATTTGAGATTATGTAATGAATTTAATAATTGAAATTTTGAATTTACTTAATATTAATATTACAACACTAAATAATTATTTATAATTTATAAATCATAATGTTATATTATTTAATTAAAAAATAATCATTAAAATTAAATAGGTATCTTGTAAATGTAATCATTGGGGAAAATACTATGTTTCATTATTATCAGGCCTCTTTGTACCATATAGATTCATATCAAAATAAAATTAACCAGTATTGAAATGACAATTCCTTTATAAAAAAACTTGAAAAACATCTGATGTTCCTAAGGCACTACTTTAATTTTTTTCATAACCTAATTAATTATATTTCCTCAATAAAATATATTTTGAGAAATTTTAATCTAGGGTTATATTTATTTCTTCGAAAAAAACAAAATAGGGTTGAAAATTAATAAATAAAATAATTTATATAATTGATTAAATGAAAGTAAAAATATATAATTATGGGGAGGAAACTCCAAAAAGGTAAAACATATATTCTAATATCAACAAAAACATTTATTTTATTTGAGAAAATTTTACATTGTTAAAAATTATCTATTAACTTATGAAATTTTCACTCTAAAAAATGTTTTATAATTATTTTTTGAAATTGGAATTTTTTCAAAATACTAACGCTTAATAATCCTTTGGAACAAAAAATGATAAAATTTAAATCACAGGATATAAAATTCATCAGTAAATGCTAGTTATTTATAATGTTTATGAGATTTTTCAAGCTCCATAAAAAATATAATTATGATTAAAAATATATTTACATGAATTCATATTTTTTACAAAATATGTAATATAGAATGTAATAGATATCTATTATTCTTCATGATATAAAAATATTAACATCATTTATTCTTTTATCATGTCTTCCAAATTATATTATAATAAATGTTTTCATAATTAATCCGTTGTAAAATTGCATTCATTATAATCCAAATATAACAAATCTATGTAATATTTTTTTAAATTTTACTGATATTGTAAACTCAAATTTTTAAAAATAAATCATTTATTTATTTATTGAAATTTTGAAACACTGATATATTTTTATTCCCATAAACCATCCTCTTGAATCTATTAAATAATTCACCATTTAAAATTCTATTCATATAGGTATTATTGTATGTTTAATTAATTCAAATAATTTAAATAATATCGATATTTTCTATTTAAATTACACTACTGATAAAAATAAAAAAATATGTTGTTGTCTAAAAAATATAAATAATTTTTTTGAATTTTAATATTCAAAAATATTTTCAAATATTTCACAAAATAACTATTTATAAAACAAATTCTTTTAATTTATATTATTTCCTTAACATTCATTTAATAAATCAAATATAGTATTCAACTAGAATCCTTAATATAAATTTCATCTAAACATAAAAAATATATATTCTAGGATATAAAATAAATTTATTTCTTAATTATTATTTGTTATTTATTTTTTCTAACAAAAATATCAATCATTCATATTGCTAAATATATATATATATATATATATTAGACAAAAAAATCAGTTTGAATCTCAATTTTAATTTTGTAAATATTATCCTTGAAATATTAAATAATTTGTAATATGTTTCATGATGAGAAATATCTACTATTGAATAAAATATATAACTCTTAATTTAATATCAACAATACTATGAAATCCCCATATTTATATAATTTAGTTCCAATATTATCCTCGTTTAATTATTTTTAAAATTAAATTAAGAAGTTGAATAATCTATTATCTCATCTTTTTATTGTATGTCTATCCCTGAGTTTTCAATAAATTTATATCATTTGAGTTTTTTCATACACATAAACTAGGGTGGTTACGTTTTCAGCATATTTGTTTGTGTGTTTGAATAAACACAGTCTTTGGTAGTGTTGAAACTTGAGAAAATCAGATAGGATCAACATAGAGGGCCTTTTTTGAGAAAAATGAAGTAAATTCCATGTGTGTATGTTTGTTTTAAATAATGTTTTTCCAATTATAAATCATTCAATTCATAACATGTGTTCATGTAAATATGACAAGCTATAAAGGGGGTTCTTGTTTTATATGTAGTATCTAATGAAAAACTCTTTACAGAATATTTACTGATCATTTAAATGGATTACACATCATGTAATGTTCAAAATATTTAAATATTTATCAAAGGGGATGGGGTTTTTGTGTGTATCCCTTTAAAAAATAACATTAAGTGTAATTTTATTAAACACTATGTAATTCCATAGCATGCAGTTTTAAAGTGTTCTATGCAGTTGATTTTATTTCCAACTCACATGCAGATTCTTCCTCTCACTCATAGGGCTCATTATATGTGTTTTCTGGAGCACCACTATCAATTTCAGACTTTCCAATCACACTTCAATCCTTGGAACATTGTTTTTTGGTTCCCCTTCTCTTTCATAATACTCCAAACACTATGATTTAATATATTGAACATTTGATTTTTTGGTTTTGATCATGATTAGTTTTGAAATATGATCCTTCTTCTGATTATCCAATGGATATTATTCAAGTTATTTTTACATTGGATATGTCTCATTATTCATCTATTAAAGTAATAGGGTGTAAACTATAACCCAATGGCTCGATTTTTTCCATTATATTAAATATTGTTATTTTAAAAGCATATCATCCACCTAATTTAATTGAATATTAAATTGATTTATTACATTGAGTCACTTTGGATCCATTTTGATATTGACCTGGATTATGGATACCATTCAAGTGATAAAACTATAGATTATAAATTAATTGATTAGTGTATTAATGCGGGTTTAGCATGACATTGATTTTTGGTTGATTTCATGATATATATTCACCTTATCATGGTTTACTTATTAAGATAACTAGAATTTTTTTGGTTACAAAGATTAGATAAATGAACTATGTAATTTAATAGTAAAAGTTAATTTTCATAATTATCCATTGATAGACATGATGTTATGTTGTGATATCCTTATTTCTATGTGTTTTTTAGCTATTTATTTGTTGTTTTGCTTATATAAAAATCTTATCTTGAACATATTCTAAAATGCTTATATACTAGGATTTTCCCTAAGTGGATGATAAAATTCTTGTAGGCCAAGATTGGACCTAATAAGAATGCTGAGATACTGATATACTAGGGCTCATCTCTAATTAAATTTTGAAATTTTTATATAGTATGTTTGACCAAGAGTTTTGCAATAATTATATACCATGGTTTGAGGTAATCGTTTGAATGGTCATAAGACATGCTCAGAGATATTCTAACATGGCACCGAGGTAGGTTATGTTATTACATGGTTATATGGTTATGGTGTTTAGGGTTTTTAGAAATTTTTATAGATATTCAATCATGGAGTTGAGGTAGGTTTATATGGTACTAATTAAAATTTTCATGAATTAATAAGGTGTTTATTACAATTTTTAATAAACTTCTTATCAGGCTGGTAATTTTTAAATATGGCGGTGTTCACCTATAGAGTTATACCCACACCATATTTGGTCTACCATTTAGTGCTGGAGAAATTTATAGGGAAGAAGAAATGTAAGTGGAAAAGTATCATGCTGTTGGTTGTTTTCTTGCTGAATGGGATAGAGTTTTGAGATTAGACCAATAATGGGATCAGAGGCATGGAATTTTAATTATTTATTTTATTATGACGCATTATTTAATTTTATTACTCATATCATGAAATTTATATACATTCCATAATTTCATAACATTATACTTTTATTATTTATTTCACTATTTAATTTGATTTATTGTTGGTTTCCCAACATATTGTGTGGTTTCCATTATTTTTGTACTATGATATTTATTAATTTTTAATATTTCTTATTTTCATAGTGGTGTAACTCTATAAATAGGTTTTATCATCTCCCTATATAAATAATCTCACCCCACTACAAGTTGATCACCTTTTCTATATGGGGAGCCGCAATTGAGTTCCCATTTCCATACTATTTCATCCATTTCAGAGAGTGATGGATTGGGGAACATTATAAAGTGGAATATGATCACACCTGGTGTTTTAGGATTCTTTATAATTTAGAAATGGTATAAAGTAAACTTGGATATTTTTTGGATTGGTAATGATCTTGTTCATGGGAGTAGATAACCCTTGTATGAGGAAAAATCCGTGTTCCCATGGATGTGATTGGTTTTTAGGTTGTCCTCTTATTACAGTTGATGTTATTTCACCTAGGGTGATTCACGTGTTTTGTGGTGGTAAGCTTTCTTAATATAATTCATTATTGGGATTTATACTCATTCCATGGTATGGAACGAGATGTGTATGCATGCATCATAATTTCCACATAGGGGTATATGATAACAAGCACTACTCATGGAAGGGTTATATTTATTCCATGTGATATATACATTATAGTTGAAAGATTTTATGTGATACCTATAATATCTGATAAATTAAATAAAAAAAATATTATCCTAAGGTAAAAAACATTTAAGAAATTATTAGAGAGACTATGAGTAAATGGTTCTATATTTTTTTTCTCCTTTTTAGTTTGACATTTTTATACACCGTTCTCTAAGTTGTGTGTTTGTCTTATTGATAAAATTCCACTTCTTTGTCTTTGAATTAAGATTCATGAGATTGAAAATCTATATGATCGTAACACATCACAATCTGAGCCTCATGTAGTTCTTGAGGATCAGATAAATGTTTAGCTTCGTGGGAATTTACTGACGGTCAAGAGATCTATGGAAATTTAGACTCATTTCACTATGACATCAATGTCTGAGGTGAAGAGAGTGTTTTAGCAGTAATATAAACCTACATTTAATGATGAGGCAGGCCCCTAGGTTGTGGTGTATTGGATCAAGTCATTCCATATGATCATTAAGAATATTAATAGAACTACAGATAGTAAGATAAGGATTGCTAAATATATGCTTCATGGACTAGATAAGTGTTGGTTGGATTTTCTAAAGAAGGTATGTCATGAAGATGAGTTATTAGGGAAGGCACTTGAGAAGAAGTTTCAAAGAAACTTTTATCTAGAGACCATGTGGGGTTAGAAGGCTTATGATTTTACACACCTGGCATAGGAGGGTATGCTAGTGTTGGAATAAACAGATCATTTCTCTAAACTATATCTTTTTTCCCTATATTTGGCAGTTGATAAGATCTCTAAGGTGTGATGTTTTCTAGTTGGTATTTTCTATGATATCAGGTCACTGATGAAAATGTTCTATATATGAAGTTTCAAAGTTTGGATAAATTAGTCCCTATTTATAGAAGGGAATCTAAGAGAGGGATTGAGGAGAGGATTGGTTGTTTATATAAGAAAAATGTGATTTATTCAACTTCTAAAAATAATAATCATTACAATAGTTTTCTCCAAACAAAAATTTATAAAATAAGTCAAGGATGTGGGAATGTGTTTTAAGATTGTTTTTTTTAATGCTATTAGTGTGGAAATATGGGAGAATAATGGACTCAGTTTCTATACAATAATTTTGAATGCCATGCTTGGGGAATGTTGGGACATCTAAAGATGTTTTATAGGGGAATGCAGTAGAAGAGTAGTGGTAGAAGATCAAGATATTCCCTTGATTATGTGAAGGTGTCATCTACTCCTCATCAATTAGGTAGATGTAGTTCTATAGAGAATTTTTGATAGAGTATGGTGTCATGGTACCCCATTATAGAATAAAAGTACTAATATTTGTCTAAATCTTAAGGGAGTTAGGATAGAGCCTAGGGTTTCCGGGCTGGTCGTCTGTATGTTATTTAGACTACTCTAACTATTGTGAATGCATGGTTGTCTATTGTCATAGGTAATATTATTGTATCATCTACCCATGGGTGTGTGTGTGTTTTATATAGGGGATCAAATTGATTTTTATCTTCAATTATTATAAAATTTTTAGGATTTGATGTAATTCATGGATAGTGTTTTGACCATCAATACATCATTGGGAGTATGGTCTGAAAATATCGATCATTGCAAGGAGTTTTCTCTAGATATTTGAGGTTATCATTTTTTTTGGTAACCGTTCATGTAGGGAATGAAAATATTGGACTTGATTATTGGTATATATTTGTTAGTTCTATACCAGTCTCATATTGAATGTTACCATAGGAGAGTTACCTTTGGATATTCAATTGTAGACTTCTCTTCCCAATAGGGTTAGAAGGATATTTTTTCTATTCATATAAGAAAAATTTAGTGTGAATTAGATTTTCTTATAGCTCATATATCCATTCATTCTAAATATTATGGTTTAATTATGTAGGATTAATTTCCACCTATGGTAGATTTTTTTTGGGATTCTTTCCCAATGAGTTCTATTGTTTACAATCTGATTAACAGAGTGAGTTTATGATCGGGTTGGTTTGGGAGTAGTGATAGTTTCTATTTCTCCATATAGAATTTCATAGGAAAATATTTTATAGTTTAAAGTTATGTTGGAATATATGAATCTAAATTCTTCACTCAACTAAGTAAATCTCCTTGGGATACAACAATTCTATTAAAAAAAGCTGATAGGACTGTGAGCATTTGTGTGTATTATCAGAGGTTAAACCAGATAATGATGAGTGAACTAATTTCCTCTTTTACACATTAACAATCTCACTGGTTAGTTGAGAGTATCATTGATATTTTACAGGATCAACATAAGATCTGGATACCATCAGATGATGACGATATTATCAGACAGACCTTAGACTACTTTTAAGAGAATGTATGACATGTATGAGTTCGTAGTGATTATGTTTGTTTTGAAGAATTCACTAGAAATGATAATAGTCATGATAAATCTGATAATTATAAGTTTTTTGGAATATTGTGTAGTGGTTTTTGTCAATTAAATATTAGTATACTCCCAGTTAGTAGAAGATCAATCTAAAAAAATATCATCCTGAGTACGTAGAGAAAGAATCGACTTTACACAAACAAAACCAAATGATATTTTTGGATTGATATTATTCTCCAATTTGGTCATTTAATCTCATAAAAAGGTGTATTAGCGGGACTAGAGGATGTATAAACCATGGTACATTGGATAAAAACTATTAATTTCATAAAAATTCAGAGTATTGGGTAATTAATATGTTATTATCTATGCTTTGTCTAGGAAATTTATTATTTTAAAGCACTAATTTTAGGGATGATAAATAAATAGGTTATGTTTTTTTGGTTAGATTATTATTAGAGATATTTTTAGGATCCGAAAATATAGATAAACCCAAAACATATTAAAAATTTAGCTATGTAGGGTATTGATAATACCATGTATTGTAATGAAATCAGAGTTGGAATCATTAATGTTCTGATACTAGAGGATCAAGTGATTTCTTATTTCCCTAGATAGCTGAGACTGCATAAAAGGAATACCATACTCAATATATTAAGAGAGCAGTAGTGGTACATTCCCTGAGATGTTGGAGACATTATAACATGGGTTAGAGGATTGTGGTGTACATACCTCTTGACTATTAGGTACATCTTCTCCCAAAGGGATCATAACCTTTAGATGAGGATGTTGTTTGAGAATATACATCCTTACAACTTCGATTTGGCTTATACATTAAGCATGTGTAATTTCATTGCGAATTCATTGAGATGGATAATGTAGATGGAGGTAGTATAAGAGTCCTCTTATTAGTGGAAGGTGATGTACCACTTTGAAGACATGAATATATATGTTCAACAGTCTTAGGGATAAGTAGCTCGAACATCGACATTAGTTATACGTATTATTCTGGACCAGATCAAGATAGATCTTTTATCTTATCCAGAGGAATTAGTTCTGAGTGAAATATTATATGTTTTGGAGACACCATCAGGATGGTGTCTTAGAAGTGAAAATTCACTTCTATTCTATGACTGAGTATGGGTTCCTACGTGTTTTCATACAGAGATAATGAAATATTTTAATGATTCTATATGGGTGGTAAATCCTTGTTTAATGAATATTTATTATGGTATCTATATAATGTACTAGTTATCAGAAGTGAAAAATGGGGTACTACTATTTGTAATGATATGTTTCACATGTCAGCAGGTGAGAACCATGAATGTGAGGCTATTTGGTCAACTATTTCCTTTTCCCCATTCCAGAGTTGAGATGGGTTGATGTCACAATAGTTTTTCATACATGATTATATAGACCAACACATAAGGTTTTTTTGTGGTTAATTAAGGATCTATTGATGAATATATACTTTTTTACATATTAGGTTTATAGTTGATGATTTTTGTGGTATTTGTGTGTGAGAGGTTGTTCAGATTCAAGTTGTTCTAAGGATTATTATTTTAGATAGAGATCACTCTTTCAGATTATGGTTTTGGTATGGTCTTCATAAGGCTCTATGATCATAGGATCTTTTGAGTATGGTCTAGAATCCTCTGAAAATTTTCATATCATAGAGGACATTCTAGGTTTTATAGTATATGTTAATGTCATGCGTTCTGGATTACAATGGTTTGTGGGAGAAACATATGAATCTTTTGGATTTTGTAGATAATAATAGATTCTAGTCATCATAATAAATAGAAACTTTCAAGGACTTATATGTATGGTCATTCTTTTATCCTCTATGATATATGGTGGTGTATGAGGTTGTTCTTATTAGTGCTATTCTGATACAATAGACATTGAGGTATGTTAAGTTGATTTGAAATAGGTTTATAATCACAAATAGTAAGAAGAAATCATATAATGACCATCTAATATGACCTATGGTGATTGAGGTTGGTCATTATTTTTTCATTATTTGTCCCCTAAGTTGGAAAAATGTTGTATTAAGAAATAAGGAAATCTACCAACCATGTTTTTTGGTTTATTTGAAATTGTCAATATGGTCATCCTAGTGGAATACCATTTATCCCTTATACAATCCTATAGTTGAATTAACTATATTTTACAAAAATCAAAAAATTGGAGATATTTTTTAACACTTCTCAATTGATAAAAATAGTATACACAGATCATAGTGATGATGTTTCATTTTAAGAGCATATGATATATATTATGGACAGTAGTAGGATGTATCTTTGGGTAGGGTGATTTTTTTGGATCTGTTTAAGTTTTTTAATTGTTGGGTTTAATTGGAGACCTGGGACAAGGAGTCTTTTTTACATTCTTAGTGGCTAGAATTGTTCACTGAGACCATATAGTGATTATTTTAAGAACATCAGGTGAGTTTCAATATAATGGAGAGGTTGCAGGATCCCATATTTTTTCATGAACATATTTCTATAAATTTTTCGTTGGACACCCATTGGTTGAGTTATTTTCATCTCTAAACAAAGTTAGCTATGTTTTCACAATGTAAATTTTAGTGTTTAAAAAAATTCCATATTTAGTTGAGAGAAAATTTGATAAAATTGGAGAGGATCCACACAGAGATCCTTTGTTACAAAATATGGCTTAATGTCTAGGGATATATTTTTTTTGCAATAAAGATAGTCTGGTTTTAAATGAGTGAAATTTTTACAACAAGATCTTGTTATTTTTATAATCCTTAAAAGAGATATGGTTTTTATAATTAAAATGGTCTAAAAAATACATATATAGAACATTTACATTCAAGGTAAATTGATTACCTATTGTGTAATGTTCCTGAAATTTAAATATTCATCCATGGTGATAGTTTTTTCTTATTATACCATTAATATATATTACAACTTGTGTAAGTATTTTAAATTTGATTTAAGTCAATGATATGGAGATTTAATGAGTATTATGTAGTTGATTTTATTTAAAATAGAATTTACCTTATTCATCTCGATCATAGGGCTCCTTCCAGGTGATTTTGGAGTTTACATATTGAATATTCAAATCCAGATCACACATCAATCTCTATAATGTTGTTGTTTTGTCCTATAACTTCCATTGTTATCTAGTTATAGCATTATAATCTGTTGATAGAGTGAGATTTTATTTTGGGTATTGATCAGTTCTAATATAGTATCCTTTGTGAGTCCAAAAAAACATTCATTATTATATGTGTCTTCTATGGGAAACATTGGTTTCTTCATCTGATAATGGTATGGAGACTAACCCATACTCATATAGCTTGATTTTTGTTACATGTGTGAAATATTTCAATTGTGACAATATCTAGTATGCATATATAAAATTAATGTCAAATGAAATTATTCATAGAGGCCCATTTGGATTATGTTAGCATCGAACCTAGCTAGTGGTAACAGTTTATTTGAGAAAACTTATTATTATAAATGAATTGATTAATTCATTAATGTGGTTTTAGCATTACAAGGATTTTTTCTTTATTTCCTAACATAGATTCACCTATTCACAGATTTTTTATTTAGATAACTATAATTTTATTGGTTGCGATTAATTGATAAATGAAATTTTAGACTAAAAGATAAGTTGAATTTTTAATAATTAACCATCGATCCAATTATAGTGATATTGTGATATCCTTTTTTCTATAACTTGTGTTGTGATTGATAGGATTTAATGATTATATATCATTATTGTCCATGACATATGTGGAAATATAGATATACAGACATTTTCCCTAACTAGATGCTGAAATGATGATATACCAAACATGGCCCAAATTTGAATGCTAAAATGCTGATATACTAGGCTCGACCCTGATTGAATTCTTAAATGATTATATAGAGGATTTAAACAAGATTTATGAAATACTTATATACCTTAAATATATTGATATTGTTGGAATACTTTTAAAACATGCTCATAGACATTCTGGCATGATGTTGAGGTAGGTTTTATTATTCCATGGTTATATGGATTTAGTTGTATGGGAGTGGGAATGCTAATAGATATTTAGACCTGAATCCGATGTAGGATGATATGGTATTGATATATTTTTTTATTAATTAACTCTATTATTTATTACATTATTACATAGAATTTTCATCCGATTGAATGTCTTTAGACACGGTGGTGTCATCCTATCGATTTATTTTCACACCATATTTGGACCACCATTTTGTACTCATGCAGATTATATGAAAGCATGATTGAATAAAAAAAGGACCTATTGTTGATTGTTAACATATTGTATGGACTATTTATTGGAGTTGATATAGACATGGTGTTTAGGACTAGGGACATTTGTGTCAATATTTGAGTATTCTATTCTTTTAATTGTATTACTTCTAGAATTAAATTTAGTTACATTCCAATACATCATTACGTTATTCCTTTATAATTTATTTGATTCTTTTATTAGATTTATTATTGGTTTTACGTTGTATCATATTTTTTCATTTATTTACACACTCTAATATTTATTTATTTATTTATATTTCTTATTTATATTGTGTTTTAACTCTCTTAACTAGGGATATAGTCTTCCATCCATACATATCACACCCCACTTATTGTCATAAACCTCTATCATTTAGGTAGGCACACTTTAGGTCTTCGGGCTAACCCATTTTGGCCGCATGAGAGAGTTATAGATCACGGGACATTAAAAATAGGATTCACATTACTCTTATGTTACCTCTAAAAATATATGTTCTTTCTTTTTATGTATTCATAAATTATATATTACTATTATATATTTTTATAAATTCACATCTCGTTGTTTCACAAAATTTATAAATTAGTTTTAAATTTTACACACCATTCATATAATTTATTTTAATCACATTTACACAATAAATACATATTTTTGAATCAGAATAAATTTAACGACACATATATCACTTCAGGGAAACTTCACGACACTTCTTATACTCCTAAAAAATATAATTTGAAAATTACATAAATATTACAATAGAAATATGTTAGGTATACTAAAATACATGTGTATCCTCAAAATTCCTCAACTACTTATTTTATTTCATTAATCAATTACATATTATGTATTTAATTTTTCTATTTTTATTGATTTGATAATCTACTTTTTTAAGTGAAATATAATAATTTTTATTAATAACATCAAAAAAATTATCAAGTGTGATATTATAGGAATATTTTTGTGGAAGTTTTTTTATATTTATTTTTCATAACATTAAGAACTCATATTTATAGAATTAATCTTGCATAAAATTGATTTAGGGAAGTTCACCTTTATATAAGGAAAGTCTAGATCTAGGTTTCTTGTAGTAAAAAATGATTACATATTTATAATTAAATGGTGTAGTAATATGTTTTGGATTTGGTATTATTGTTTCAAATTAATTAATGATTTTGGAAGGTAATGGATTTTAATAATGGATATTTTGTAGGATTAACCAGGTTATTCCTAGGATATAACATAATATTTAAAATGTCTCCTAAAATTAATCTACTTTGTAATGGATGATTAATCTAGATGTGCAGGAAGAACCATATCATGAAATTGGAGTGATTAAGCATGATAAATTCTCTTTTAGAATCATTAAGGGATGTGAAAAGACCAATGTTGAATGTGAATCTGGATTATTCATTGAAATATTCATTTTGCTATGTTAGGTTTCGTGAGTTTGGATGATTTAATGGATATTCAACTAAGAAATTTTAATTTTCGTTCAACCAATGAAAATTACTAGAAGTCTTATAACTCCATAATAAATAGAGTTTTGGGGACATTTTTAGAGTGTTTAAATGTGCCTAGTTGAATTTTAGTGGTATCTATTATTATTTGGGAGCATCACTACATAGAGCTTGTGCAAGGATCTTTTAGATAGAAGAACTTTTTGAGTCTTTCATCTTATCTAGGATGGGATCCATATTACATACATGAGAATTTTAGTTATATAAAACTAGGACACCCCATGTGAGGGTGGTGGATAAACGGTGTTTGAAGAATTAATCATTTTATTTATTATGTTTTAATTTGGAACCTATTCCCTTGATAAATGAAAAAAATCATGTTATTATTTATAGAATTTATGAACAAAAATATTTTACTAATATATGAAAATCATAAATTGAAGGTAAACTAACATATTACTTGGTTTACCCATACATTGGCAACATACAGATGGAATACACTCAATACTGTTTAGTTGTAACAATAATCCAAAACACCCACTATTTATGTGGAATTAATGTTTATGTAAGTCCCATCCTCACAAATTATTAATATATATGTAACATTAAGGGATAAGATCCCTTCCTCTAAAGTCTCAATTCTGAAAGACCAATTTTGAAACATCCCACAACTTCCCCAAGCCTAGTACCTCTTATTATACATAACAAACTATTTGGTGAAGCTATAGATATATGTATATATATTCATGTATATATGTTCAAAGTATATATAATTGAAGGTCATTCCATGTTTCATACATGAAATTCACATCATAAATTCTATAATATGATGCTAAAATGATCTCGAAATATTTTCCTAATTAAAGTAACTGATTTTGAATGTTACATGGGAGAAGAGATAAGGGGTTGATATTCACATAATAATTAGAAAAATACTATTCCTGAAAATTTTTCTTAGGGAATCAATCATATCATGATATTGAAGAATATTTATTAGATCACATCAACATCATTCATCAACATCAAATATTTTTGGAAGACTCTTAGTAGTTTCTGACCTGATTATCATTATAATATAAACAAGCATCTAATAAAATTCATTGATGTACAAACACTTGTTTTCAACATCCATTTGAAAAACACTATTCCTAATATATATACTCTATTCATAATCTTTTTTCCCTCTCCTCTCAAGTTTTAATAGTAAATTCTCTTTATCCAAAGAAGTATTGAAGTTAAAATTTTACATTTACAGTTTAATTGATTTCAAATTTTCGCTCATCCTTTTAATTAATTACCGAAATAAATCACTACCATTGATTTGGGGCATCTAGTTTATCTATTTTATAAGAAACATGAAACAATCATATTAATTCTATAATATCTATAATGTTAAAATAATATTGAATACACACTTTATAGTGAAGTATTCATCCCAATAGTGTATTGTGGTTTTCTACTTAACTTGCTATCAAATGATATAGAGTTCATAGTTTGTAACATATATTAATGGGTGTATATTTTTTATAAATTGAAATGAACAAGAATGTACCTATACTAAAAATATTCCATTATTTCCAAAATAGCCTTCCATGGTGATGAAATATCATATTATGTAATATTTTTACTATGGCCAATCTGACATAGTAAAGTTATATATAGTATATGAAATTATCAATTCATTGAACATTAAAATTTCATAACAAACATGTAAAAACTATTAGACAGTTTGTGGTACTCTAATTTAATAATGACCATAAATATATTTTCCACATTTCTAATTAATAATGTTGTTGAGGTTTCTATATTTCTAGGTTCATTGAAATATAATTCAATATCCTCAGAGTTGATTCCAATTCATATTTTATGTGTTATGTAGTACTTTGTAGAAATAAAAAATATTTCCATATTAGTGTAAGAACCACCCTTTTGGCATAGAAAACGTCATTAATTTTCCCACCATTACACCCATATAGATTAATGATGATTTATTTCTTATGTAGTGAAATAAAACTACCAATTAACACTTATGTTTCCAACCAACACTATGATTAAAAATATATACTGTGTCCCACCACTATAATCATTCTATCACATGCAACCAATCAATATTGGGGTATCACATTTTTCACCATTGAAAAGGTTTCTATTACATATAGATGACATAATCATTGATGCTTATCTTCTCAGGTTTTCCAGCAACATGAGCTAGAAACCTTTTCCATAATCTATATTCCCTAGTATAAAGGCCTCAGTTGTATTATGTATTGGTAGTACATGAACCAATCCTAAATAAAAAATAATTGAATTTCATAAACTAAGAAAATATCATAATATAAATTTAATTAATTCCTCATATGGAGTATAGATAGACTTTAGTGTAAAATAAAAATGTTTATTTTCGTTTTATTAAATTAGTAGATCTTAAAAATATTATGATTTTGTATTTAATGTATAGAAGACCATGATATTTTTAAAATTTCACTATATAATCATGATGTGGTCTTCATCATTTCACTATTTTATTTGGATTTATTTTTATTGTATATATACAACTAACTAATCATCCCCATGATATAAGAAACATTGAGATTATACATAATGAAACATCATTATAAAATACATATATTAATTTTAAGAATATTTCCAAATCTCATAAGATACACTTTCACACAGTGTCAAACATCATCTATCTAAATCCAACCATCATTATACCTACTCATAGTTCATGGAAACTTCATTCTATGTCATTATTATATCTCACAACCTATTTTATGATACTAATTCTACAACATTAATCATCATCATTTTAAATTCACTGATTTCATATCCATATATTAATCTTCTACATAAACTGTAAAAAGTTATAATTTTTGTATAATTGGTTTTATTAGATTTGTTTTTCTAAAATGGATGAATATATTGTAATATATTATGATTTATTTATATTTAATAAATATATTATACTTTTTGGATATTGTTGTATTTTTTATTTATATATCTATTCTTTCATGTTAATTGTTTTTTCTGAAGTCAATGTTTGAAGTAATTATGGGAATAATAATAATAAGATTCTTAATTGAAGGGATGAATATAATGAAGGGTCTTCATCATTTTACACAATATGTTTAAAAGATTATCATGATGATTCATATCATTCAGTTACAGTTTTCATTTTTTGGGGAATAGAAGGAACATATTATTCTAGGTATATAACATGTAATGAATTTATGGTTATACAAAAATAGTGGGGACTTAATGGTGAGAGAATCAGTAATCACCCAAAAATTTGGCATATGAACTTGTTTTTTAAATATTATAAAAACATGTCCTATTAGATACTTTTTTTCACATGTATACCCATATGTGGTGTTTTAGTTTCTTGCATGAATTAGTGGTTTCATGGTTCTCAACAATGATGATGTTGTTACATAAAGTTTCATAGTAAGAGTGTTTCTAAAAATATTCATTCCATAATATGAGTTTGTATTTTATACTATTGTTGTTCTATAAAACTGATCATAGTCCATTATTTCCATTTCAATGGGATTTTTATTGCCACATCATAGTCCATATCAAACACATAAACTTCCCCTGTCACTTAAACCTTCATGTTATACCCCATCTTATTTTTTCATGAAGGTTATCCAGTAGCTAAGGCATTTCCTGGTGTGAAACATGATGATTTATCATCAATGTACCAATTAACATCCTCTACTACAATACCATATTCATCATTATTTAATGATTCTTAATTCACTAAACAGATGTTGGTTCTTGGTGGGATAGTGTTGGTTGTTGAGTTTTCTATCATGGACTCATCTTGACTAGTGTTCTCTACTGCTACAGATTGAATTTGAATCAGTTGGTATGATTGTGGTAGTGTTTATGTGGTTCTTCCCCAAGATTTATATTCATCCATTATATCTAGTGTTCATTTAGATTTAGTTAGTTTAGTAATGGTGTTTCAACTTTCCATAATGATAGTCCCTAGCCTCATGGATGATGTTGTGAAACTGATTTTGACATTTTAGGGTTCATGTTTCAGTTAATTATTTATGTTCATGGTGGGATGTTATTTTTTATTAATTTTTTTGGTCATGTATGTCGATTCTATGTCAATTTAGTTATAAGGAATATCCTATGTCCCAAAAATAGTGCTTCTATAATTTTTTTTGGTGGTTTTATTTGATGAGGATCTATTCATATTGATGTTGTTTTACACATTGTCTATAACCAAGATAATTGGCATACACATCTATTTTAAATTAGAAATTTTAATCTAATTTTGATTTAAATATTTCCTAGTTTTATTTTTTACAGTTTCACTATTCATATCATAACTTTTATATCTTTGAAAATGTTAAAAGTATATATTTTTTTGGTTTCATAATACTACGGTGGTTTTCATTAAACAATGTTTAGAGACTGTAAAAGATTTAATAAACTATTTCAATGTTCTATTCCCATGTTATAAGATTCATTATATACATAGATATGTAATATAGTTTTTATGGCACTCATTATCCCTTAAAATGTATGTACATAGTGGGAGTTGATTCTTTCTAGAGGATATCATTTAATGGGTGTTATATTCAAATGGTGGAAGTAGTTTTTTTAATAAGATGTATATGACACTTCAAGACAATCCAATGGTCCCATTGATTAGAGTTTACAAAAATAAATATTATTTGTAGAATAAAAATTAATGATGTTTAGTATGAGAATTTTTTTTGAAGGTGGGTCCTATAGTGACATTACAAGACTCGAATGGTATATGTCAATAACAATGATATATTTATTTTGTTAGAGTACAAATTTTGTGTGATTCAGATATTGCATGGTTTCATATATGGAATTGGGATGTATAGTGTTTTAAGGAAACTAATTTGACCAAATTTTTTAATTTTGGATGTTTAATCACTTTTTCATTATTGTAACTAAATCATTTAGTATCACATAGAAATATGAAAATCAATGGTGTAATTTTCAAAATTCATTCTTTTTATAATTAAATGTTGTGTATTATTAAATTCATTGTCTTTTGAACTCAAATTAAATTACCTCATTTTTAAGTATAAATTAATAAATTGTTTCACAAAATTTTTTATATGGTTTAAATATAAGATATTAATCACTTCCATGTTTTGTTAGGCCCCTTAATCATAGATTCGGTAATGTTTTCCAAAATATGTGAACAAAGGACCTCCTTCGTCCAATCAGAACAAATACCGTTTATGTTTCTACTCTAATGTCTCAAAATATATATTATATCATTTATCCTCCCACTAAAATTATTTTACCTAAAAAAGAATTTTATTCTTATGCGTTTTGTTCTTCATTGACATATTATGTATATAACCCTTCCTAAACACAATGGACCGACTAGTCCTCTTGTGTTTCTATAATGAAATCAATATCCAATGTTCATGATATGGTTGGATATTCCTGATCATAGTTTCATTGATCTTCAATGATGTCATGGCCCCTCCCCACAATGTGTACCCCTCCTAGTTCAATAATGTGATTTGAGTGATAATGAACCCTCGAGTCCCGCCACTAGTTAGCTAGAGAATAGCAATGAGGGTATAGTAAAGATGCAAATGGGAGGCATTAACATCTAAGATAACACCAGATAAAGGGAGAGATATGATAGACACCAACTAACTCTAACTCAGAATATAATATAAAAAACCTAATTACAGCATATCTAATGTCATTCATGAACAACTACAACTAAAAGTGAAAACTGTAAGTACTAAAATGAAGTAGAACAGTTGTGACCACGAAGCCTGAACATCTCCTACAACCCAAAGCTAGTATATACCAGCCAGATCTCCAAACATCTCCAAGTGACCTAAAAAAGATTATATATACACAGGGTGAGTATAACAATATACTTAGTTGGATCCTCCTCAAAGCCTCTCATGAAAAGTAAGAAATCATGTTAATGCATAGTGAACAATAGTGAATCTAACTCTTCACCTAAACAGGTGTACTATGTTCCCATCATCACAATGGATTCTATCTCCCAGTATCATATACAAGAGTATATAATATAATAATGAATATCAAGGGTACCCTACTACCACTTCCCCCACTAGTTTTCCACTTTTCTCAAATGTCACACGTCCTAATCATCTCTCTCTAAAAAGGTATGCCCAAAAATGGTTGGCAGAAGCACCACAACATGAAACTCATGCAATACAACATCCACTTCAACATAACCAAAGTAACCACTTTTTTTTCAGGAGCCACCATATCACATATAATGTGCATTGAAATTTAGGTATTATGCCTCAATCCAATACAACCCATACGCCATGTAATTATAATCAAGCCATCACAATGGATACATGTAATACATAGAGTACCAAATATGAAACTATATCTAGAAAGTTTCTGTGTAAATAAACACAATCCAATACATTCCTCCACACCAGCATAAGGGAAAAATAACAGTTGTGCATACCAGCACATGTAACTACCAAGAGAAGACAGTGGGGCCAGAGGCGATAGTAGGTCATCCATCCTCCCATGAGGATGTTGGGGAAAACACCCCCTAGGGCACATAATCCTTACGGTGTTAGTTTTCCTATCCGATAGGGTGGAGTAGTATATAGAATAGAAATTATAATATAGCTTAGAACCACACTATGGGTATAACCAAGATGTAGAATCAACTACACCTAATGCCTCTCAGACTCCTAGATATCACTTCTAAGTCTAGATATCCTATAAGCACACAACCATTAAAAGAGGATTATTAAATCATATACACTCTTTTAATCAGTTTCACTTTACATTGATTAAATATATAACCATTAATTATCCATTAAAATTTTACAAATTTCAATTCATTACCTTTCCAACCATGTTCCAAGCCCTTCAGTCATAACCAAAAAATTTCACAGTTCCATTAAATTGTATCAATATCATCGAATCCTAGAAGTCTCCAACCCCATGGGTTAAAATTTATTCAATCATTTATTAACAACATTATCACATTTCCATAATTCCGGGGAATTCTATGCTACCCAACACAATGAAATAAATATTGCGAGTAGGTGAACTACCCTTTAAGTACTTTACACGTACAAAAGGAGTGTAGACCCTTCTATCCATGAGAATATAGACATTGAAACCATGTGGCATACCCAAAATATCTTTTCCACTTTTAGAAAGAGGGTATTCAAGACCATCTGCCTCTTGTAGTGGTGAAATTGAAGTATATAAAAAATCATATTCAACAACTAGCACTTTCATATCAATAAGTAAGCCTAGCTTCAACCTATTACATCATCCCCGATGTCCTCCCTGACACCAACATGCATAAACTTATGCATCTATCAACTCTAGGTGTTAAATGATACCACCACCACTAGGCCTCCTAGCCCCTACATACTACAACATCCTTCAAGGATCATCCATCCCAGGTGCACCCCACAACATAAGCAGTAGCAAAAAAACAACATAACAACTGAGCTCCTGGCCCTAAACAAGGCATCTAACCTCCACACACAATGACAACTCACTGTTCTTAAGAATTGGGGTTTTTGCCTTTAAAATCAAGATGGAAACTCAGAACCCTTCAAATAATTATCTTTGTTGCACAAGTGGTCCTTTATTCTATATTGAATTAACTGATTTAATTAAACATTCATCACTGCATCCATTTGATTTATCACCAACCAAAATAACAAGAACCAGATTCATTAAACATTCCTCTTTATCATTAGCCAATTAATTTATAATTAATCATGTATTTCCATCCTTAACCAATTATTATCATGAATTAAATTATAAATATGAAAAGAATAGATATCACACAATCTAGAAAATCAAGAGGAAATAACATCACTATGCAATTGATACCAATAATTTAATCTTGTTTATGTATTTATTATGTCAATTTCATTATGATACATCGACTAAAACCTGATAACTATAAAAATCCATTTAAAATAATATAAAATCTATTAATCCCTTTACTTAAAAGCTTTTCAACGTTCTTTTCATGAGAACATGCCAACAAAATGGATCACGATCACTTCTCCCACAATGACTGCATCCACCCAAATCTATTGTGACACAACCTCATCAACCAACACCCAATAAAGGTCCATTATTAAAATTTATATCAAATTCTATAATAAGGAAAGGTGAATGTGATAAAATAGATCAAAGAACCCAAATTAATAAAGGTATAACATAACTTATAAAAAAGACAGATCAATATTTCTTCGGTTGACCAAGACATGGGGTGAAAATACAACAGGAAAACACCAAGGAGAAATGATCCAATGATAACACAATCATACAACTCCACAAGAAAAAGGTATGGGATGCCTCACACCATGTTAATGGAGAATAAAGAATAATCCGTAATGTATCTTGGACCTTTGGAAAATCTAAACAGAGCAACTGTTTAAATTAAATTTACAATTTTCATTAAGGGAGGATCTGGTCAATATAACATGGTTTGAAAAATAAAATTCACCCAAATACATAAGAATATTTAAATAATAGTTATGGGTTTTGAATCAGCCATAAATCTAATAAAATAAGGCTTTTAATGTGTTTATCGATAATAAAGACAACAAAGGGGTGAAACGATAGGATGCTGGAAACACTATTCACCGACTGATTTTGAAACACTATAGAACCTACCAATAGATGACCAACTAATTGATGAGCTACCAATAGAGGACCTACCAATAGAGGGCCTACTAAATGTGGACCTACTGATAGATGACCTACTGATAGAAGACCTACCGACAGAAGCCCTAATGAGAGACGACCTATCGATAGATAACCCATTGAGAGACGACCTTCCGAAAGATGACCAAATGACAAATGACATACCGATAGGCGGCTCACAGACATTACTCACCGATGACATGGTTTACATTTGTCCCACTAAACACACTATTCACATATGTCTCACTGACATCACAATTCACATCTGTCTCACCGATGACACTGTTCACATTTGTCTCACTGATAAAGCTATTCACATCTGTCTCACTGATGACACCGTTCACATCTATGTCACTGATGGAACTATTTACATCTATCTCGCTGACAACACTATTCTCATCTTACTAACTGATGCAACTATTCATGGAACTAGAAACCGTGTTCACAAAATTGGAAATTTGGAAAATTGTTGTAAATAAGTCACCTTAACCTCCCAGAATGCCTAAAACACCATATTTTCACAAAGCAACAGCCTAGAAAATTCCCAGACATTACATCACATACCTATCAAAACGTTCATGTCCTTATGATTTTATAACCAATCTATAGAGGAAGTAAAAAAGGGGTCTTAACCAACACACATTATGATACCTCTCACAGCTCTCACGACAAAAGGATCTCAACCACCACACAAGAGGAACAAGTGTAAATCAATAGAACAACTGAAACCTTCTCCAAAACACTCTCCCATGTGAGATACCTATGAAAATAGTGAAATTCACAAGAAGCAAAAAAGATAAATACATCTTGTAAATTGGAAATCTCTACAACCACAAAATAAAAACCATTATAAGAAAAGATATAAATAGAAAAAAACTCTACGTAATGAGAACATATATGTGACTCACATTCCCAAGTACTCTCCTACATGCTACCATACCACTATAATACACAATGAAAGGGTATATAACACCATTAAAACACCCTCTCCTTGTGATGCTATATTTTTATAGGTCGCTCCTCAATTGTCGCATCATCATCAACATCGATCTATTCCCAATAAATTACATGAAAGTTTTCGTGAAGAGAATGATAGAGCTGTGAAACATGAAATACATTGTGAATCATGATCCTATGTTGGGGAAGTTCTACCCGTTATGCCCTAGATCGAACACAAGACAACACCACAAATGAACCAACAAATCAGGTAGAGATATTACTCTCATGACAAAAAATTCACTTCCCATGATGAGGATCCACCTTTAAAAACACGTGATACCCAACAAAAAACTACATAGGTATCTTCCTATGAATGACATAGGATTTATGATGATCCTACATAGCCTTCATACTCTCATGAATCAGAGGAACCATCTTTATCTTATTTTGTACTAGGTCTAGCCCGAGAATTGTTAATTTATTAACCCATATCTTTTATAATGGAGAATAGAATGGTCATACATAAAAAATTTGAATGGATCCATATCAGTGGTGGATTGGGAAATATTGTTTAGGAAAACTCTACCATGGGAATATGCCTCATCCACGATCATCCAAAATATAGGACATAAGAGCACAAAATGTATTCAAGAGTTTGTATGGTCCACTCTATCTGACCGTCTGTCTGTGGATGAAAAGTTGTGTTATGACATAACAGAGAACCAAAATATTGCTGGAGACCCCTCCACACCCTGGAGGTAAAACGAGGATCTCTATAGGAAATAATCATCCTAGGGACCCCGTGGAGTCTCACCACCTCCACTAAATATTCCCTCGTCAAAACCTCCACTAATCTCGACTCCATGATAGTCATCTAGTGGTATGACTTAGTCAAACAATCCCCAACCACTCCAATAACATCATAGCCTTTCTAATATCAATGAAAACTGGTGACCAATTCCAATGAGATTTCCTACCAATTCTAATGAGGAGCTTCTATTGGCTGGAATAACCCACCGTGAACATGTTGCTCTGCATTCACCATCTGGCACACCAAACATTGAGATAGAAACTCTATAACTGCATGCTTCAACCCAGGCTACCAAAACTGACTCCTCAAATCTCGATACATCTTTGTCATACCATGATGAAAAAAATCGGAGAACTCTAGAAATATCTGATAACCATCTCACGCATTACCAAAGGAATGGAAATTATTCTCTGAAATTACACCTGGTGTTGTTCTTCCTCTGACTAACTATAATGGGCCTCACCACAAATAATAAGTCTCTATAAACCCTTATATCATAATCCCCAAACTGGGAATCTTCTATTAGCTTCACCAAATATGACTACACCATCATCTAAAGATGATAACCTCTACCCCCAATTTCTCCCATATCTAGATGTAATGCTAAATGTTCTTCTATTACACTCAAGGAAACACCTGATTCATGCACTGCCTCACAACATTGATTTCGTGTTTGCGCATCGGCTGTAGAAAACCCCTTACTAGGTATATAAATGATTTTAAAGTCACAATCCAATAAGAACCATATCCACTGATGTTGTTGGATGATAAATTCATGCTGTGAGAAAATAAAACTAAGTCTTTTATGATTGTTGATGACAAAAAACACTCTCCAATGAGTAAATGTCTTCAAAACATCTGGTAAAACACCACTTCTTCCAAATGAAGATCTTGGGTGGAATAGTTACAATGATGGGGATGTAACAATCAAGACCCATAAGAAATGACTAATCCCTACTACATCAAAGCACATCCTAACCCTATATGTGAAGCATAAATGAGAACATAAAACTGAAATCCTTCTATTGGCTTACCAAGAAATAGAGAACTGAACAAATTCTCCTTTAGATACTCAAAAGTATCCTAACACTTATCCATCCATGAGAATTCCTGGCCCTTTCTGGTAAATTCTATCAGAGAAGTCTCAACCCAAGATAAATCGGTTATGAACGTACTATAATACCTTGGAAAACCAAGGAAACATTTAACCTCCACCACCATATTGGGGGATACCCAAGACAGAACTACTTCTACCCTTGATGGATCCACAACCACTCAATGATGGGATACAACATGTATCATGAAATTGTGTTTTTAGGCCCAAAAAACACCCTTGTGTAACTTCCCAAATAGATACTCTCAATAAAGCACTCTAAAAAAGGTAGGTTGATTCTCTTCATGAACTTCCTCAGACATGTAGTATGTATAAATTTCATCAATAAAGACTACCATGAACTTATCCAGGAACTCACATAACACAGTATTAATCAACCCCAAGAAAACTATTGAAAAATTCGTCACACCAAATGGCATCACAACAAACTCGTAATGCCCATGATGGAAACAGAATGCAGTCTTCGAAATATGATCATCCTTCACACGCATATAATGATATCTTAACATAAAATCGATATTTGAGAATGAATATTCACCTTAAATTGGATTGAAAAAATCATCAATCTGGGGTAGAGGATAGAGGTTCTCCACTATCATTTGGTTCAAGTGATGATAATCGATACAAAACTGCAAACCGACGTCAGACATTTTCATGAGAAAAACTAGTGTTCCCAATAGTGACACACTCGGATAAGTAAAACCTCAATATTACGGACCATCATGTTGTATATGCAACTCACACAAATTAGAAGGAACCAAAACATATGAAGACTATAGAGAACCAAGAATGATGTACATGGACATTACATTACTTTTGCGGAATACTTAATACATAACACAAACATACCCCCAAGGACCATAATATTTTATTGTCATTGGAAACTCGGAACATAATCTTCTAATCATGGTGAAAGATCTTCAACATCTCCCACAAAGATCTTCCACTCTTATTTTCTTACCTAAAACCGTTATTTAAATCCTAGGGAAAATAAAACAAATAAAGGGTGAGCTCAAATTCCCTTTAAGGATACGAATGGAACAAATAACCCAAAAAAATATTCATTTTAACTTAAAAACATTAACATAATGTTTAAACATCAAAATCTTGAGTTGTGAATTAAATCATGACAGTACGTAAGGCATAGATCATAAAAGAACATCAATAATGATAAAATAGTATGGGAATAAAAAATTTAATTATGGAAAACCATTAAGCACGTGATATGATTTCCATAGTAGCCAAGCTATTGCTTCCAAGACCATCATAGTGGAAGAAGCCCATTACTGAACTGGGTTTACTAGTCGTTCCAGCCATGTATTAATGAACCACATTTACTTGTTGTTCCAGTCTTTTCTATCTCATGAGATATAAATATTTAACCAATGCATTATAGGGTGATATAGGTCCCACCCATCTCATAATTAAACTATTCTTACAAGTGACACAAAATAAGCATAAATCATTCATCATAACCCAATGAATAAAATGGGTTTCATAAACATCATCACTTCATAACATAATCCATATAAAACAAATGGATATAATTTCATCATAAACAAAATCAATCCATGTAAATAATAGGAACATTATACCTGAAACCTAAACATATTAAATAATGTAATATTATATGGAAAATAGTTTTTAATAAACACTCAGAATGAATTCTTGAGTAAAATATCATTTCTTCTTCAAAAACATTTTCTTTTCTCAAAATGTCATTCAATTTTAAAAGAAAATAATTTTGTTGAAAATAATCATGAGGTCTTATAGGATAAGCTTCATGGAAATAAGATGTTACGAAATCGTAAAAATATGTTCATGTTGTATAAGTTCAAAAACATTCTCCTTGTACTTTTGCAAGAAAAGTCAAAAAGTAACTTGTATGGTAAAAAAAATATTCCTTCCATACTACATAGTAAAATTCAAAAGGGGTAAACATGACTCTAAAAATACATGTATGAATATTAAACACTTTATAAAAACATTCTTATAAAACAAGGACATGGATGATAAATATAACCCCAGTAAATACTTTGGTATAAATAATCTCGGATAAGAACGAGATTGGAATAATTATCCCTTACCTTAGGTCCAATTTCTTCGGTATGTGTCTAAGACTCCGGTATAGTGGGTTTAAACATATTATTAACCTGTAACTAAACCATAATAATATTTATTATATCATATTTGATTCACTTACAACATTATATTACTTGTTCATTTTTCAATTCCATGTTAAAGTAGTGTTTTGGGTAAAATCGTTTCATTTATCGTATGTGTTTTGACTTGTAATTATTCATATGACTACTTAGATCTTGATTAGATAATTACAGAATGTAAAACATGATTTATATATAATATATATTCTGCATATAAATATATATAGTAGATCGATAAATGAAATGAAATACATCGTTCATGGAGACAGTAGGCCGTACGTACGCATGAACGTTGTTTTCGTTTTGTTATTAAATTGAATGGAAGTAAATGAAATATATATATATATATATATATATATCCAATTGAATTATTATGTAATATATTCCATTATTACTTATTATATATACTTTATAATCATTCTTGAATGGTTAACATGGAGAATGAATCTCATCACATCGTGGAGATGGTAATCTGTACGTACACACAAGCGATGATAACATTCCCATAATTATTGAATGATATTGGAGTGGATGATAGAATATCTCAGAATTAGTATCATGTTATAATAATCATATATAGTTATTCTTTACACCATTATACCCATCCAATTAAGGTGGTGGTGGAAAACAGATTAGACCATAGTGTGGAGATGGTATTCCGTACATACGCACGCGCGGTGATTTAATTTTTCATAGGATGGGTAGAAAGTGAAATCAGGTAGTTTTATATTTATAATAACATATCATTGTATTAGATATACTTCTGTTATTACTTTATAATGAAATAACTAAATAAGGGGAAGTATAAGAAGAAATAAATTTGAATGAATCAGCAAAGGATATTACCTCTTCTTCGACACACCTCTTCTAAACCACCACTTAGAGCACTAATGTTGGTCTTTGAAGAAGACCAGAACCTATAGAATGTTTCTACGGAAGTGGATAAGAGAAATGGGATATGTTTGGCCTAGCATGAAGGCTCAAAATTGTTTGAGGAGGATAAGGATAAGGTGGACTTTTATAAGAGAAGGGAGGGGTAATTTTGGAAACCTCAAAAATATTAATTAATAATAAAATCATACCCCACTTAAAAAATTCCAAAATGACTCAAATTAGAAGATGAGATAAGATAGGGTTTTAGTCTCATTAAACAATAAAATTTATACATGTTTTTATTTTATTTTAAACCTTATCATTTTGATGTATCCTTATTTAATCTATTTAATTTTATTTGTGGTAATGATGATATGAATTTTAAATGGATATAAATACTTACTTATGTGTTGTTAATTGTACATAATTGGATACTTTATGACATATTTGAATATATAAATTTTAATTTGTAATTTTTAAATTTTTTTGTGATTTTTAAACAATTTAATAATATGTTATATTTATAAAATATCAATTATGTTAATTTTGACATTATTAATTTATTTGAATTTAAATTAACACCACACAAAATATATGTTAGACCAAAATATTTAATAGATTAATAAAATTTCATATTTATATATAAAATTAGTGGATCACATTAATTAGTTCAAATAATATTTATTTTAATATTTTTAAAATCATTTATTTGATATTTCAATCAATTAAATAATTTCTACATCACTATTATGTCACCATTAATGATAATTATTTAATCTCTAAAAATACTAAATAAATTCACATAATGTAGATAATTTTATTAGATTTTTTGTGACAATTTGTTTTTAAGTTTTATGAAGTTTATCACTAAATTTAAATTATTACACTTATAAGATATAAGAGAGTGACATGCTGTCGATTTCTTTGGTTTTAACAATAATTACATCCTTTTCGTGGTAAAAAGTTCATGAAATGAATCTATTATGACCCTTAGGTGATATTTTTCGACTTTTATTCATCAAATAGAATTTTTTCAGTTGTTAGTGAAATTTTATAATCTTATTTTTACTCTTAATTATCTGATTTACCTTTAACCGTTGTAAATAAAATTTACCATAGTTACTATTCATAATGTCTAAAAATAAAAAGTATCCTATAAACATAATTTGGACCTATATATTCCAAATATGGAATCCATTTTTTCAAATTAAAAACATAGAATTTGGATTATTTAATTTAAAATTAATCCCACTATTGAGAAAACCAGTTTTAAAAGTTAAAACATTGCAAAAGATTGAAATGTTTTTACCTATGAATTCAATTTAAAATAAATGACAATGAATTAAATTATATAAAAATTTAAAAATATATTATATTTATACTTTAAAACCATTAAATATTATAATTTAATCATATAAATTATATTGATGAAAAAAGTTGTTTTTAATTAAAATTTACCATATTTTTACTATTCATCAAAATATGAAAGTTAACAGAAAAATATAAAAAAATAATCAAAAGTAAATTTTTATATCCTTATTTAAATGAATAAGTTTATTTTTTCTAATTGAACTTATAAAAATGTCAAAAACTATATTTAAAGTGGGTCTGCCATCTAAAGTCAGCAAAACATTATTTTTTGAAAAATACATATTTTACCCAAAAAAATATTTTGTTCTCATACCATGTTCTAGGATATGTGTAAGACGAATAAAATTGTTATAAAATTCAAAAAAAAAATTAATACTATTCATAAAAACTAGTTCATAAAAATATATCTTTGTTTAGTGAAACTCGGTATTGCGTATAACACAAGATATTGTGGACGGTCTCTCTTGCATGAAACACATGCCAAAAATAGTGTTTGTGTATACTAAAAGATAATATGGTGTTGCGGATAGCACAAAATAGTCTTGGTGAAGCATACAACACAAGATTTCAATGAAAATAAAAAGAATATTTCTCATAAAATCTCAGGGTGTTATATTCTACCCCCCTTAAAATAAATTTCACCCTTGAAATTCATCGGGGTTATAAATTGTTTACTACTTGAATGTTTCTTTAATAGAAACCCACATAATAAAATGGAATACTAAAACATTAGAAACATAACGGATACCCAATGTAACTCATCACTAGGTTACCACATAAGAGAATATAGGTGAAAACATGGATATGGAAGATAAATCTAATCATCATATTCTGATGAAGAGTGGTAGAGAACATGGCTATGAAAAAGACAACAACCATCAAGCCATAAATTTTTGATGATCTAAGGTACCTTCTAATTCATCGGATATGAGGGTACTTGGACAATGTTATTGGTTTTCATGATCATTTCCCTAAAGTTGATGACTTTTTTCATAAGGATAAATACTTACCTGATTTCGGTGTAATATCATCATTGGTTATTCCATGAAAAATTTCTACTTCATCTCTTATTTAAAGAAAAAAATGTTTAATTTGTCATTCTTGAAGTTTTAGCAGATCATGTTACATAATGATAGGTCATTCCATGTATCTGAAAAAAAAGGTTAGCAAAAGTTGTTAAATATATATAAGTACATATATGGTGAGATTAATCGCATATGATTCCAAAAATTGACTTATACTTCATCTATCATACCACTTAATTAAATAAAACTAATTTCAACTAACCAGGGACTTCCTGTAGGCCAGTGGTAGGCGGTAAAGGCCTGTTGCACTTTGGTTTTGGGTTTGATTCCTAAAACCTTTTCCAATGTGATGGGTTGTTGCCCGTCTTACGGGTTGTCCTTTTTCTAAAACTATACTATTATAACATTTTAGAAATAATATCAAAACAATTCTAGCCTTAAACAATAAAATCTGATGTCTAACTTAATCCATTCCAACATTTAGTCTTATCTAAAATACTTCTGTCCAAACTCATATTATAAATAAAACGATTACTACAAAGGTCATATAACAAGCATGTGAATACCATCATTTATCACCCATATATCATAACATATATCTTGTTGGTCACATTAGAAACATGTGAATACCTTAATCATGTATTCATAAAACATGCATTACCATAGAACCTTAGTGAAAACATGAATTATGTCAAAAGTTAACTCTTTCCACATACCAAAATCACAAAAATACTATATAATCAAAACATAATATCACTTTGTCCTTATATCAATCATGAGCTCATTAATAATATCCAACTTATTGTTTTCTCTTTATCCCTTCATTATGTGCACATCATCTCCTTTCCAAAAATATCTGAATAACCTTTCATGTTTACCGGTACCATTCAACATATACATTCAAAAACATTAAGAAAAACAGTAGTGTAACAATCCTTAAATGGTTCTTTATTACATTGTACCATTAAATTACCTATACAACATTACTCTTGATAAACATAAAATCATTCCACTACCTTCTTAAACCATCGACCGAGCTTCATCATTTTATTCCTCAACACTTCTTTCATATCATGTATCATTTTTAGTCTCTTCATCATCATCAACATAAGTATTACCCATACGACCATGTTGATTCTATTAATGAGATTTTCCATTAGGGAATTGGTTTTCATAAAGCTCGTAAGTTCTACATTTAAAACATTTAATTGTTTTTGATGTCATAGCAATACCATTATCCTTGTCCATAGTGTTAACTGAACCCTTTTCTTTGCAATTTCGGGCTTTGTGTCCTTCTTTTCCACACCCAAATCATCTTCCAGTTCCTCTGAAACATTCTCCTTGATGTCTATTCCCACATTATTCACATGAGGAATTTTGAACTTTCATTCCTCTATGATCATCATGAAACTCCTTATTTCTATTATTAACTGAGTCAGGAAACATTCCAAAGTTGAGATTGTTGATTATATTATGAGATTGCTGATTAGGCATAATAATTATGTTTCACTTTCCAAATCCCATTTAATTTTCTTGATCAATAAGAATATTATTCCATTGTCCATTATATTCTCTATTAACAAGAATATTCCGTTTTCCAGCCATTTTCTAAAACCCAAAAAGAATAGTGATAGGAAAAAATCACACTAGGAAAACAACATAATCAAGGGGAGTACATTAAATATCTACCATCTTAGGTTTCATCCAAAGTAATTCATGATAGTTATCATAATTCTTGGATTCTAAACTATAGTTATACTAAACCTTAGGGAAATCCATAAACATACTTTTGAAATATC
This sequence comes from Viscum album, assembly GCA_963277665.1. Lineage (NCBI taxonomy): Eukaryota > Viridiplantae > Streptophyta > Magnoliopsida > Santalales > Viscaceae > Viscum > Viscum album. Next base: position 854,493,757 of record OY728155.1, on the reverse strand, counting down.
TCTAGGGATCTCACTAATGTTTTCACAACCTAGTTTCCGAAGTTTAACTAAACCATTGTTGTGATACCAACTGTAGAGACCCAAGCATGATGTACATGGACATTACATTACTTTTGTGAAATAATTAATACATAACACAAACCAACACCCAAGGACCATAATAGTTTAGTTTCTTTGAAAACACAAAACATAATCTTCTAATCATGGTGAATGATCTTCAACATCTACCATAAAGATCTTCCACTCTTGTTTTCTTCACTAAATCCATTATATATATCCTGGGGAAAAAACATATAAATGGTGAGATAAAATTTTTATTAAGAGTAATAATGGAGAAAATAACACAAAACCATATACATTTGAACTTAAAAACATGAACATAATGTTTAAGCATCAAAATCATGATTTGTAAATTAAATCTTGTCAATACGTAAGGCATAGATGATAAAAGAACATAGATCATGATAAATTAGAATAGGAATAAAACATGTAATTGTGGAATAACATTAAGCACATGATATGATTTCCATAGTAGTCAAGGCATTGATTCCAAGACCATCATTGGGGACAAAGTCCCTTACTGAACCGGGTATACTAGTCGTTCCAGCCATGTATTACTGAACCAGATTTACTTACCGTTCTAGACATGTCTATCTAATGAGATATAAATATTTACCCAATTATTTGGAGGTAGATATAGGTACCACCCATCTCATAATGAAACCATTCTTACGTGTTCCACAAAATAAACATAAATTATTCATCATAACCCAAAGAATAAAATGGGTTTCATAAACATCATCCCTTCACAACATAATCCATATAAATCAAATGGATATAGTTTCATCATAAAGAATATAAAACCATGTAGATAATAGCAAAATTATACTTTAAACCTAACCATATAAAAAAATTTAATCTTATATGTAAAATAGTTTTGAATAAACACTTGAAATGAATTCTTGAGGAAAATATCCTTTCTTCTTCAAAAACATTTTCTTTTCTCAAAATGTCAAGCAATTTTAAACGAAATTAATTTTGTTTAGATTGATCATGAAATATTGTAGAATAAGATTTTTGTAAATAATCTGTTATAAAAACATAAAAATACATTCATGTCATATAAGTTAAAAAAACATTCTCCTTGTACTTTTACCGAAAAAGTCAAAAAGTACCTCGTATGGTGAACAAGAGAGAGATTCCTTCCAAACTACATAGTAAAATTCAAAAGGGATAAACATGAATTTAAACATACATGGAATAATATTAAACACATTATGAAAACATTCTTATAAAACAAGTACATGGATGATAAATATAACCCTAGTAAATACTTACATATAAACAATCTCGGATAAAAATGAGATTGGAAAAAATATCCCTTACCTTAGGTCCAATTTCATCCATATGTGTCCGAGACTCCTGTATAGTGGGTTTAAACATATTATTAACTTTTAATAGAACCCTAATAATATTTATTATATCATATATGATTCACTTATGACTTTATATTACCCGTTCATTTGTAAATTCCATGTTAAAGCAGCGTTTTGGGTAAAATTGTTTCATTTATCATACGTGTTTTGACTTGTAATTAATCATATGATTACTTAGATCATGAGTAATTAATTTCAGAATGTAATACACTATTTATATACAATATATATTCATCTTATAAATATATATATTTGATCGATAAACGAAATAAAATACACTGTTCATGGAGAGGGTAGGTCGTACGTACGCATGAACACTGTTTTCGTTTCCTTATTAAATTGTATGGAAGTAAATGACATATATATACATAAATAAAGTTGCATTATTATGTAATATATTTCATGATTACTTATTATATATACTTTATAATAATTCTTGAATGGTTAACATGGAGAATGGATCTCATCGCGTCGTGGAGATGGTAATTCGTACGTACGCACGAGCGATGATATCATTAACATAATTATTGAATTGTATTGAAGTGGATGATAGAATATCTCATAATTAGGATAATGTTATAATAATCATATACAGTTATTTTTTAGACCATTATACCCATCCCAGTAAGGTGGTGGTGGAAAACAGATTACACCACGGTGTGGAGATGGTATTCCGTACGTACGCACGCGCGATGATTTCATTTTTCATAGGATGGGTAGAATGTGAAATAGGGTTGTTTCATATTTATAATAAAATATAAATATATTATTTGTACTTATGTTATTAATTTATAATTAAACAACTAAATAAGGGGAAGTAGAAAAAGAAATAAATTCGAAAGAATCGGTAAAGGATATTACATATTCTTCAACGCACCTCTTCTAAACCTCCTCTTAGGGCACTAATGTTGGTCTTTGAAGACAACCAGGACCTATAGTTTTTTTCTAAGGAAGTGTACAAGAGAAATGGGAAGGTTTTGGTAGTTCTTGGAGGCTCAAAATTTTGTGTGGAGAAGATGGATGAGGTTCCCTTTTTTATGAGAATAGAGGGGCACTTTTGGAAACCTCAAAAATATTAATTAATAATAAAATGAAAACCCACTTACAAACTTCCAAAATGACTGAACGTTATATATGAGATGTGATAGGGTTGTAATCTCATCAACCAATAAAATTTATACATGTTTTTATGTTATTTTAAACCTTATCATTTTGATTTATCCTTATTTAATCTATTTAATTTTATTTGTGGTCATAATGTTATAAATTTTATATGGTTATAAATACTTTATTATGTGTTGTTAATTGTACATATTGGATACTTTATTAAATGGTAGAATATATTAATTTTAATTCATAATTTTTATATATTTTTGTGATTTTTAATCAATTTAATAATATGTTATTTTTATAAAATATAAATAGTGTCAATTTTGACACTATTCATTTATTTGAATTTAAATAAACTCTACACAGAAGATATGTCCGAACAAAAATATTTAATAGATTCTTAACATGTCATATTTATCTATTAAATTAGTGGAGAACATTAATTAGTTCATATAATATTTATTTTAATATTTTTAAAACCATTTATTTTATATTTCATTCAATAAAATAATTTCCACATCACAATTGTGTCTCCATTAATGATAATTATTTAATCCCTAAAAATTCTAAATAAATTCAATGATGTAGATAATTTTATTATATTTATAGTGACTATTTAGTTTTTATGTTTTATGAATTTTATCTCTAAATTATAATTATTACACTTATAAGATATAAGAGAGTGACATGTTGTCACTTTCTTTGGTTTTAATAATAATTACATCATTTTAATGGTCCAAAGACCATGAAATGTATCTATTTCAAAACATAAGTGATATAGGTCGACCATTATTAATCCAAAATAATTTTTACATGTGTTAAGGTAATTTTATAATCTTATTTTTACCCTTAATTACCTGATTTACCTTTAACTGTAGTAAATAAAATTTACTATAGTTACTATTCATAATGTATAAAACAAGTTGTTTTTAATTAAAATTTAGCATATTTTTACTATTCATCAAAATATGAATGTTAACAGAAAAATATTAAAAAATTATCCAAAGTAAATTTTTATATCCTTATTGCATTGAATAAGTTTTTTTTTCTGATTGAACTTATAAATGTGCCAAAAACTAGATTTAAATTGGGTGTGCCATCAAAAGTTGGCGAAACATCATTTTTTGAAAAATACGTATTTTACCCAAAAATTTATTTTGTTCTCATACCATGTTCTAGGATATGTGTAAGATGAATGATAATGTTATAAAATTTAAAATGTTGTTAATACTATTCATAACAGCTAGTACATAACAATATATCGTGGTTTAGTGAAACTCGGTATTGCGTACAACACAAGCTATTGAGGAAGGTCACTCTTGGGTGAAACACAAGACAAGAATTGTGTTTGTGTATACTAAAAGATAATACAGTGTTGCGTATAGTGCAAGATACTCTTGGTGAAGTGTACAACACAATATGTCGAAAAAAATTTTAAGAATATTTCTCATAAAATCTCGGGGTGTTATAGAGACACCCAGATAGAATATGCTCCTGGATATAACTCGATCCAAAACTCAATCTCTCATCGTGGTGTTAATTATACATCCTCTTTTGAATTATATCTTGGTAGTTTTCTATGATCCTATGAAAGAAAAACTACTTAACCTTCATCTAAATCATCATTATCTCATCAACTAGTGGTGAAACTGACAAAACACGCGTCTAACCCATCTGAGGGTCTCACTCGCCGAAAAACACCACAATCTACCTATCAACATTAAAGAGACCAACCCGAATCCTAAATAAATCCACGATAGACTATGCAAAATATAACAATTCCATTATGATAATATCATCATAGGGTTATATATGTAAACATAGTTAGTATCTCCAATAGCGGTGCTTCCCCAACACTACCTCATTTTCTCTATAAACTTCAAACAAGTCAACTCAACCTCTTACTGGAGTAGCCAATGCCAAGGGAACTAGAAGCCTCTCTAACACAAGTATGAAAGCATTAAATAGGGTAGGTTATATGAAAGTTTTTTTCTCATAAATTAAAAAAATCATAAACCCATGTATTAAACAAGAAATGGGTACTCAACCGATTTATGTCACACCCGGTGTTGGAAACTCTAAAGCATGAACATGAACACAACCTGCTTCGTGACATCTCTTACCCTACATATGACCACCACCACAAACGCACTCTAATCCATGTGGATGGGGAAAATACATGTGCTATTCTCTACATTCTCCATCTACTCTTTCATATTCCAAATATTTTTCAACCGGATGTTGTGGCCTCGACTAAAAATACCTCAACGGATGAACATGAAGCATACTATTTGGTCAACATTAATTGCTCATAAAGTTAAGGAAGACTCATAGCTGATGACATCATCCTTCATAAGAAATGTATGCATCAGATCCCTTATCATAGGTCTAAGATCTAATTCCCCCAGATAAATGAGATACTCTGGGATGGGACCTACCCATGGATGAACAAAAACTCTTCTTCCCTAAATACTGGGAACCCCATACTATAGCTCTTCTTCATGAGTAATCTTGATGTCTCCCCTCTTATAGTTATCATATTCTAGATAAAATCCCCTCAATGACATCATCCATCTCCATCACCTCTAGATATTTCTTCATCATAAATGGGGTGAACTGGAACTGGATATCTAGAATAAAATCCTTCTCAAAATTTCCCTTTTGGGACTCAGCATTTAGAAACTGGTCTGAAGCATATCATAAAAGGATCCTAAAATGGATTCTAAACTCTTTTTCACTGGAGCTCCCCTATTAAAGGGTATTAAACTCTTAGATATTGGCCTCCATCATGGTTGAAGAAGGAAACATGGCTTTGAAAATGTCTTAGAACTCCTCCCATGAGACTGCAGACTCCTCACGATCCTTAAGGAACAAGAACCACCGCTGTCTTTCTACTCCACGCAGCATCGTCACAACCAACGACACCAAGTGATCCTTTAGAGCATGGATTTAGTGGAACTATATCTCAACATACTCTAACTAGTCTTCCATTATAGCATCTAAAATTGATCCCTCACACTTCTATAGACATTAGTTATGAAACTCTAAAAGTTTACCCCTCCGGGTGTTGTCGTCGTCAACCTCTACTTTGTGGAAATAGGTTTGAAAAACATTCTAAACATCATTTGAGTGAACCAGATTAGGATACTGACTTGGATCCATACCTACAAAAGAAAAAATAGTTAGAGCTCTTAAACCAAGAATATGGAATAATCAGCATTAATTAATTGTTTTATTATATTCTTTTTAGGTTAACCAATCCCAAGGTCCACCCATTAAAACACCAGTGCAAAGAAGAATGATGCAATATCCTTTCCTAGGTCTCTACTCTACAACCAATATCATAAAATTTAGTAGCCATTATAAAAATAACGAGCCATGAATCAGATCACAGGGTTCTCTAAATACGAATGTCTTATCTGGCCTCCAGTGTTTATAGCACTTTCTGAACATGATGTACATTATTTTTGTACGAACCCATGCGACCTAACATATTAAAAAAACCGAACACCATCCTATCCATAAACTAAACCTCTAATACCAATCTGTCATGAAAAAATTCCCACAAAATTTACCCATCATATGCCGTAAATGTGATAGAAGAGATAATGAACCCCTAATTCCTACCTCTAGTAGGACTCAGGTTGGTGACTTGCACCGATTGTATAGTAGACACACAAATGAGAGGCATTACCCTCCAAGAGAACACATGAAAAATAAAGTGATAAGACATAAAAAACCACCTCCTATTTATACTACATTATAAAAAACCAAAGTACACATATGTTATTTCATGAAATTACTACTATAACTGAAAGGGAAAACTGCCAGTACAAAAAGGATGTAAAATGGAAATGGCCACGAAGCGTGAACAACTCCAAAAATCCCTAGATATTAGTAACTAGCCTGATCTCTAGCCTACTCTATATTACATGAAAAACAATTTATATATATGTATGGTGATATAAAAGTATAATTATATGGATCCTCCTCAGTGCCTCTCATGAAAAAGTAAGAATACATGTTCAAACATATTGTAAAATAAGTAAAACTAAATCATCACCTATATAGGTATATTATGTTCATGAACTCACTATGGATTCCATCATAATTTATCACATATAATAGTATATAATATAGTAATGAATATTAAGGGAGCCCCAGTACTACCTCACCATTATTTTGCTGCTTCGCCGCAACATTTCACATCCTAATCATCTCTCTTAAAAAAGGAGTTCCCACATACTCCTGGGTGAAGCACTACAACATGAACCTCCTACAAAAACATTCCACGCCCACAAAACCAAATTAACCGTGTAGTTTTTTGGATCCACCAAAACCCACATAACGTGTATCGAAAGTTGGGTATTTGGCCTCAAGCCACTACAACCCATACACCAAGTAAGGATACTTATGCCATCACAAACAATACACATTATACCAAAAGTAGAACATATGAAACTATATCCAGAATATATGTTTGTGAATAACCACCAGACATTATGGCCCCCTAACCACATATTTGTGGAAAATAGACCATCATTCCTACCTACACAAGTAACAACCAGTAGAAGAGAGAGGGTTCAAATGGGGTAATCATTCATCCATCCTCCCATCGAGGTGTTGGTGAAGACACCCCCAGGGCTCATAATCCTTAGGTTGTCAGTTTCCATAACTGGTAGGGTAGTGTAGCATATATAAACACAACAAATTATAGAATATAATATAGCTCCCAACAGTACATTAGGCATAACCTATTCTTAGACTCAACTATAGCTAATGTCTCTCTGACTCTTGGCTTCTAATACTAATACTAGATATCATATAATAACAAAACCATTTTTTGAGCTTTATTAAATCATCTTGTATCATTTAAATAGTTTCAATTTTTTTTGATTATTTATTTAACCATTATAATTTACCACATTACATTTCATTACCATTCCTACCAAGATCCATGCCCCCCAGGCATAACCAAACCAAGTCCACAGTTCCATTAAATAGTAACATCAACTTTGCATCCCAAAAAAATCCATACCCATGGGTTAATATAAATTCAATCCTTTATTAACTACGTTTTCACTTTTCTATAATTACTAGGAATTTTAAAAATTAATTATATGATTCCAAACACAGGGGTCTCAATATAGTATGTCTATGGACAACCAGAACAATCATTTCCACCTATTTGAAGAGTGTACACCCATCCAACCACGAGAAGATAAACATAGAAAGCATATGGAATACCCCATGAATCTTCACCTCTTTTGGAATGAGGTTAAACAATACCATCACCCTAAATTTTTTGAGAAATTAAAATAGATAAACAAAAATCATATTCAACAAAAATCAATTTCATATCAATGGGTATGCCTAGAATCATCCTATTCTATCATCCTAGGTGTCCTCCGCAACACCCACATGCATAAATTGATGCTATTCACCATTATAGTTGTCATCTACTGCCAACCCACAAGGTAACCTTAACCCCATATACCACAATATCCCTCCAGGATCAACCATCCCATAATCACACAACAATACAAGCAGCAAGAAACAAACAATGTATCAACCTGGCTCTTGGCCCTAAACAAGGAATCCAGCCTTTACACAAAATGAACACTTATAGTTCCAAAATATAAGGGCATATTCCCTTAAAATAAATTTTTTATCTTAGAACCATTAAATTAATTATAATTATATCATTAAAAAACCTTTATTCCATATTAAATTATCTGATTTAATTAAACATGCATAACTCCATCAATTTGATTTATCTCCAAGAACAACAATAAGAACTAGATTCATTGAACATGCCTATTTATCTTTTTCAAATTAATTTATAATTTATTCCAACATTATTTTCATTACCAATTTCAGTTAATAATGACATGACATATTATAAAATCATAGATTTCAGAAAATATAGAAAATCAAGAGGCGATGATATTGCTAAGAAATTGATACCAATTCTTTAATACAATTCAAGTATTTATTTTGTCAATTCCATTATGACCAAGCAGCTAAAACATGATAACTCTAAGACATCATATAAAATAATATATAATCCATAAATCCCCTAGCTCCAAAGGTTTCTGAAATTCTTTGTATGAGAACAGGAAAACTCAATAGATCACGATCACCTCTCTAGCAATGGATGCATCCACCAAAGGTCATCGCAACACAACCACATCTACCCAAACACTAGAAAGGTCCATTATAAATATAGAGATAACATGTTGTAATGTGGAAATGATAACATGAGGATACTAATCAAGGAACCTAGAAGAATAGTGGTATAACATACCTTATATAAAAGTCATAATGACACATCCTTGTTGTACCATGTTAGGGGGTGCACATGCAGTAGGAAAAAATCCGTGGAGAAATGATTCAAGGATTGTACAAGCACACAAATCCTCAGGAAAAAAAGTTTAGGATATATCACACCAAGAGAGAGGGTATAAAAGAAAAAGTTGGAATATATCGTGGCTATTTTAAAATTTTAAATGGAGTAGAAGTTTTGATAAAACTTATATATTCCATTAGAGAAATATATTGTCAAGACTACATGGTTTAACAGAATAAAGGCCCCTGGAAACTTTAGAATGTTATCATAGGAGTTATAAGATTTGAATCAACCTCTAATCCCTAAATCATGGATTTGAATGTATTTAGCATAAAAAAATGTCAATGTAGAGAAACTATAGGATTTTGGAAACACTGTTCACCAAATGATAAGGAAACAATATAAAACCTTCTGATAGATGAACTACTGATAGATGAGCTACCAATTGAGTACCTACTAATGGAGAACCTACTGAAAGATGAACTACTAATAGAAGAACTACTGACACAGGACCTACCGAGAGAGGACCTACTAACAAAGGACCTATCGACATACAACTTACTGACAAATGAGATACCAACATATCAACTACTAATTGACAAACTACGCACAGATGACCTACCAGCAGAAAACCTAACAACTGGTGACTCACCAACGTGATTCACCGACATGAATCACTTATGAAAATGTTCTCATCAGTTTCACAGATGGCATTATTCACATCTGTCTCGGTGATGTCATCGTTTAGATCTGTCTCACTAATGAAACTATTCACAATTGCCTCAGCAATGAAACAATTCATATATATCTCAGTAATGGAACTGTTCAAATATGTCTCGCTGATGGCATTGTTCACTTTTGTCTCACTGAGGCCGCAATTCATAGAGCTGGGAACACTATTCACAAAATTGGAAATTTGGAAAAGTGTTATAAATAATTCACATTAACCTCCCAGAACACCTCAAACATAATATTTTTACAATGTAATGGACCAAAAAGATCATTTCCATTATAAATTATTTTTATATTCTCAACATTTTATAATACCCTATAATGAAGGTCTACTTCTTCTTAAATTCTTGCATCATAGATATATAATCTGTCAAATTAATATTATAGAATATCATTTTCTAAGCCTCCCCAATATGACAAATACCAACCATCAATATTTATATAAACATATATATTTTAGTTTAATCATTACTACTATTTTCTCTAATGGAATTATGGAATCACCATAAATCATAACACTGTAATTCAAAAATATATTGAAATTTGTAAATAATGTCTCTATTTATTCCTCAAATAAGAAATATTAATATTCTTGGTTTGGATCCCCATTTAAATACAAAATAACTCTAGATGTTTCTATATATTAAAATAAATATAATTCAAAAAAAATAACATTTAATTTTATCAATTTTCAAATGAATTTATGTGGGGTTTCAACATCGTACTCTATCATAAATAAAGAGATTCATATTTGGATTATTTTATTCATTAGTTTTTTCTATTTATGTCTTTATCTGATCCAAAATCAATTTAAATTTATCTTTTGTAGTTTAATAATTGATGATTAGGTCAGGAATCATCTCAATTAACATCCAATTCTCTTGAATAATTTATTATAGAATCACATAAATTTAGAATGTCAACCATTTTGTGCTATAAAAATATATTATAATACCACATAATATTATTTATTTGCTTAAATTAGTCTATACGTTCCTTCTGCATAGAATAATATTAAAAAATTAACTTTTCATAGATATCATTTCATTTGTATTTTCACATTTTATGAGTTGGATATCTTATTAAATCCATTGATAATACGAAGTAACTGAAATTCTATGATGTTAGTTATACTATATAATAACTATATAATATGAAAAGGTACCTTATTATAAATTAAAATATTGATATTTACTTTCATTAAAATGATAATTATATATCCTTAGTGGAAAACTCTTCCAATTTTTAAAACTACACTATTGATGTAGCTACTTACTCATTAAAATACTAGGCCTTAGTTATTTGTAAATTCTGTAGTCAAGAATAAATCATAGAATTTCATCAAATTAATAAAAAAAATCAAATGATGAATGTTGTAAATGAATATTTATTAATTTTATTCATCAATTATAAATTATATACTACATTTAAATTATAGAATCTTAACTAATATAATTACAGGGACATCTTTAGCAACTCCCCCCAACTCAAAACTCCATCAAAATAGTATTCATCACTGATTAAAATAGCTAGTATAATTAGTACAAATTTTTTGAATTTTTGAAATTCCTATTAGTTACTATCATTTATTTCAAGTCCTAAATCACATTAATCATCTAACTAACATAAACCATATTATATGTTTCTATGTAAAGTACTCTTAAAAATTTATTACATATCTCTTATATGAATCCTAGTTCAACATTCACAAAAATTTGGGGTTATCAATGACCCTATCCTTTTAAATTTTCCATGTAGTAGTCATTAAACTTATACATTTCCATTTATTTTTAACTGAACTACAATTATAGTTTAATGTTTTTCCAAAAATAGTCAAATATTGTTACCATATTTGATGAATTATATATTGAAAATAAATACATTTTTCTAATTTTCACTATAATACACACTATGGATTTATTCTCAATATAACTAAATTAATTTTATCTAAAAATGTATTCATTATTGTTATAACCCTTAATGATAATAATTAAATGATGATGTTGGTTTCTTTTCCCTCATCGATCTTTATTCAAGATCTACTTCATTTCTCTTCCTTTTTTAGAATATTAGCTAGATCTAGTTATTAATAGAAGGGTGGATTCACATGTTTTCATAGAAATGTGAATTTATAAAGTATTATATGATTTATATTGGATAAATTATCATAGGAAACTAGAGTGAATAACCATGTTGAAAAAATCATTCCATAATTCTAACCAGAATTTGTTTCTATTTTCATGTTCCCATTAATAGAATATTCAAATAAATTATCGTGTAACATATCCTCATTTAAAATTTTTATATGGGTTTATAGTAATTTAAGATTCTAATATTTTACATTACTTGATATATCATTTGTTATATTTCACCCACTCACGGTTATATTATCTTCTTCATGGTAGTTAAAACACCTAATGAAGAGGTTCTTGGTTTTCTTATAGAGTACACAGGACCCAAAAACACTCCAACAATACAACTCCATTAATTTCTCACATTTATGTATATATATTAAAATTTAATGGGAATATGGAGAAACCTAAAAACCTATTGTCAAATTGAAAATTAATAAAATATCAATTTACCCAGTACTTATCATATCTTCCAAAATAATTAGGGGAATATTTCTCATAATATATATTCCTTTTATGAGTTATAAAAAATATTATGAACTTTTTAAACCCATAAACATATTTTATTTCTACTAATAAATGAATATAACCCTACATTGGGAAGCTGTAGGATTATCATTTTACATAATAGAAACAGTTAAACAATGATTTTTTATTATACTCTAAATGTTAGGAAAAAATTAATCTCTCAATCAGAAAACCATTATTATCATTTAATGCAGTAAAGATAAAAAAGGATTTTATTATGTTAACCCTTAGTGGGATACATTAAAGAGAATATAAAATCAAAGAACATATACAACAAAAAATAATATAGTTAATGGATTGTTTGTTTCTATGCAATAGATTATTGTCACTATCACTTGAAACACACTATCGCCAAAAGAATAGAATGTCTCACTCCTTTTCTACAATATTGATTCACACTACATCAAGTAAGATGAAATATTTGATTATATTTTTAATATATGAAATATCACCACAATAGTGAACCTCTAAATCAATGATCATGTATCCAGGGAGAGAAATAAATAATTATATTTTTATTTCTATATTGAAAAAAATTGTAGAATAATTCAAAAAAAATAACAATTTTGTTCTTGTATGAATTTTTATTATACAATATATTCCATATAAATAAAATTACCTTTCTATCAGATCCCTAATTTATATATTTAAAAATTATTAGTAAAAAATTAAAAAAATGTGCTTAATAATCACACTATGACATTCAATTTCATACCCAAAACAAAATCCATAAAATAATTACTCTATTTTCAACATTTTTTAGAAACTAAAACCTTTTATTGTGAATTTGTTTCTAAAAATAGAATCTCCAACAAGATAGAACCAAATGGAACATGTATCGATAATATCTTGGTATAAACAATGATCATAAATTGATTGAATTTTTTATATAACATGTATTAAGTTTCACAACTCCACATAAAAATTAATTTCTGGTGTGACCATCAAACTAAATATATAATTAAATATGAGAAATAAAACTATCAATGAATGAAACTTTTCTCTAAAAACTATAATTGATCCAAACTAATTAAAAAACTATTCAATCATACACAACCCATAATCATTTATTGTTGATATATTTGACCAACCTTAATATTGTTTTACTTGTATTATCCACTTAATTATTGACACACACTACAAAAAAACCAAAAAAATGTATTTTTTAAAAAAAAACGCCATTTGGGATTTATAATAACTATAAAAATAAAAATATAATCCATAAAATTCATCTATCATCAATGAGTTACTAATCACAAAATTTATATGTGTGTGAAACATGATTAGTGTCAAAAACATGATTTTAATGAAAAGATCCCCATTATTAAATTCCCATGACAAAAAAAACCCAAAAACATATCCCATAATAAGGAATGGAAATATACTCCCCTTTTTAGTTACACTGTCACACTTATCAACTTCTACAAAACTATATAATATGTTTTCCCAAGTTGTTAAAAAAACAAATCACTTTGTGAAATGTTCATGTAAAATGATTACAAATGTAACAAAGTGTAATAACTAAAACATTTTAGGTAATTTATTTGTCCCATTTATAGGTTATCTATTTCCCTTGAATTGAGTATGTTTTATTTTGGATTTACCAAGGGATGAATTTTGGTGAAAAGTGATAATTATATACGATGTTTGGGTAGTGCATTGTAGGTTCACAGTTTTCCAAAACCGTGCTCCATAGCCCAAAAATTTGAAACCATAGAAAAAGGAATTGGCATAGTTGTTTCATGGTTTTTTAAACCATGTTCCCTAAATGAGAAACTGTGCACCCCCTAGAAGTGGCACATTGTTAAGGCACGCTGTTAGGGGAAACTGTGCCCCCAATCTAAAAACTATGCATATGAATTTAATTTGGTATAATTTTTGTTTAGAAAATTTTAAAGACTCTATTTTATCCATTATTCACCCCTTGGTCAACCACAACCTCTATTTTATATTTTTGAAGCCTCTGTGACATATTTTAAGCCTTCTCAACCTCTTTTCTTTGCAAATCAAAGTCTGGATTGAAGATCTCTACCCCACCCTCTAAGAGGTTCTAATTTGGTGTGCTTTCCCTCTTTTCTCACATCATCCACTCATCTTATGGATAGAATATATCATTTATTTCGTTGGATATAGGCCTAGGAATTATGGTTCTAAATCTAGAATTGAGGGTTCTTCATGTTTTTCATTTTTCGATTTAGGTTTATTTCCAGATCTCGCTCAACTTCATTATTCTGTTCAAAATGTATATTTTTGTTGGGTAATCATTTGTCAAAAATTTATGTAGGAGTTCTATGATTCAAATCACCATGAATTGATTTCAATTATTTGATTCTAGTTTTATAATTTATATTAGAACTTTATAAATTTATTTCATGATTTAATTAATTAATTTTGTGAATTAATTAATGATGGAAATTTTGAAATTAGGGATAATGAGATTAAAGATGTTGAATAATTAATTATTGGATTAATTAGGAGTAATTGAGATATTTTAACATGACTAATTAATGGATGAATTTGTTAATGGGAATAGTTGGGATTATGAAATTTGGATTTGGAATAATTCTGTGTTGTATTAATTATTGAGATAATGAGATTGTTTTTCAAGACAATTATTTGAAGAATTAATTAGGGTTATTGAATTGATTGATGTAAAAATAGTAATTGGGGAATTAATTGGGGTTATTTAATTGATTAAGATAGATCAATTAATTTAATAATTAATTAGGGATATTGAATTCATTGGCATAGAATAATTAATGGATGATATAATTAGGATTATTGAATTATTTATGTTGGAAAATAAATTGGTAAATTAATTATGGAATTTTTTTTGATTTTCAATGTGGTTAATTAATTAATGTATTAAGTAATGGAGGAAATTTGTTTAATTAATGGATGAATTAATTAATGGGAGTAATTTTATTATTTAATTATTGAATAAAATAATGAGATTGATTGGATTAATTCATTGATGAATTAATTAATATTGTTATGTGATTATTTAATTGCTGAATGAAATAGTGGGGTTGACATGATTAATTAATTAATGAATTAATTAATGGATTAATATGATTATTTAATCGTTTAATTAAACAACGATATTGATATGATTAATTATTTGATTAATTAATTAATGATAGTAAATTTATTATTTAATTATTTAATTAAATATTGAGATTAATGGGATTAATTTGTTAATGAATTTATTAATAAAGTAATAGGATTATTTATTTATTGAACTAAATATTTGAATTGATGGTATTGATTGATTGATGAAGTAATTAATATATTATTATAATTTTTTTATCATTGAATAAAATAATGGGAATAATGGGATTATTTAATTAAATGAATTAATTTTATTGACAAACACAATTAATTGGGGAATTAATTGAATGGATTTAATGTGATTAATTAATTATGAGTTAATTAATAGAATTTGAATTTGAAAATTAATTGGAAAAGTATATGAATGGATTGACTGTGATTAATAAACTAAGAAATTAATTAATGGAAATTGATGTTAACAGTTAATTTTTGAATTAATTGTGGGAGTTGATATTGACTAATTAATTATTTAATAAATTAGTGGAGTTAACGTGAAGAATTAATTAAAGGGATAAATTATGGTTAATTAATCATGGAATTAATTAATGGAATAGAGATAAAAAATATTTAGGGAATTAAATGAAGATGTTGAATGTGAATAATTAATTGTTGAATTAATTATTGAAATATTGGGATTTTGGAAATGCAATAATTAATTGTTGAATTTATTATTGAGATATTGTTACAATGAAATTGAGATAATTAATAATTAAATTAATTATTGTAATTTAGAGACTTTTATTTGATTAATTAATTATTGAATTGATTATTATTATTGAGATTATAAATTAATTTTTAATTAATTAATATTATTGATTTTATTAGTTAATTATTAAATTTAATAGTCGAATTTATGTGGTGATAAATTATTTCATTAATTGATATTATTGATGAGATCATTTAATTGATGAATTAATAAATATTCTTGATGTGATTATTTATTTGTTAAATTATCATGTGTAATTGATGTAATTAATTAATTGTAGGATTATTTAATATTATTGACCTGATTAGTTAGTGGTTGAATTAAATATATTAAATAATTTAATTAATTAATTATTTAATAAATAAATATTATCGATGTTAGTAGTTAATTGTGGAAATAAATAGAGGAATTGATGTGATTAATTAATTATTGAGTTAAATAATGTTATTGTTGTGATTATTTAGCTATTAAATTAACTAATGGAATTGTTTTGGTTAATTAATTTTATTAATTAATTAACATTATTGATGTGATTAATTAATTTTTGAATTACTTAAAATTATTGATTTGATTAGTCAATTGTTGACTAAATTAGATTATTTTAAGGGATTAATTAATTGTTAAATTAATTAATATTATTGATGTGATTAGGTAATTGTTTAATAAATAAGAGTAATTTATTTGATTAATTAATTGTTTAATTAATTAATATTAGTGACGTGATTAGTTAATTGTTGAATTAATTAATTTAATTATTTTTTTTTACTAATTATGGAATTATAAATAGAATTCAGGTAGAAAATTAATTTTTGAAATAATTCTTTGTTGATGAATGGTAACATGGTCATTAAGTTGTAATGTTTTGAATGGTAACATGGATATTTAGTTATGAAATGTATAATGGGAACATGTTAATTCCAATGTGTGAAGTATAAATTTTAACATGGGTATTCAGGTTTGAATTAATGAATGCGAACTTCTTTATTTTATTATGTGAAGTATGAATGGTAGCATGAGAATTAATTTATGGATTATGGTATAAGGAAAATGGAATTATGATATATGATATCCCTCAAACATACAATGGGATCTAGAATGAGCAAACCATGTATTCAGGTTAGGGTGTCTTAATGATCCTAAGGGTATTTTTGTTAAATTATGATTAATTGATAATGTCATAAATATTTACATATTCGTTATAATTTTTTATCTATACAAGTACATACCCTATTATTTAACTGGATGTTGTTTAAAACACCTTTGGTGGTGGCCTATTGAGTTTTACTCACACTCAACTTAGGCTACCTAATCTGTACCCTAATATATTACATAATTTTACTACAGGTTAAGGAAAAAGGCCTTGTGTTAGATATATGATTTGGAATGGAGCATGGATGAGGGAACTAGATGTGGTTCATAAATCACGTGGGAGTTTTCATTGTCTTTACATTTGATTTTTCATATTGACACTTGGAATGTACATTAGCATGACCTATTTCTTCTTTAGTTTTATATTGTGTCTCCAGTTCTGGACATCATGTGATGTTGATATTATTACAGTTATGTTGTATCTCTTATGTTATTGAATTACTATTTTCTGTGGTTGATTAATCTTTTAAAAGAGGGTATTTTCTCACCATAATCAATATTATACCCTCGCTTCTAGTCAGAAGCCACTTGAATATGGGGAGGCGTGCATGAGGTCATGTGACCGACTAGTTCGGTCACCAGTGTGTGGATCGCATGACAAGACATTAAAAAGATATATAAAAAGAGTTTAATTTTCTTTTTATTTATTCCTACTATTTTAAAAATGTAGATAGGATACTACGAATAGTCTTGCCTTTATTATGAGCTCGTGCATGGGAGTATCTAAAACATGTTTGGGGGATAACCCAAGCACCCAGGGTGGGATTGTTGTTATTGTTGTTTTCTGTTACAATTGAATATTATTTAACCTTGGGTGACACACAAGTGGAGTGATGTGACTATAGTTGTTGAGGTTCTCTAAGATTTAATTTATAGACTGATATGTCACAAGAGATGAGTTTTCATACATTAGTTAGGGAACCTAAAATTATTATGTGACATGAATCATTTATAGGCACTCATGGGGAAGCAAGATAATGTTATGTTGTGGTACATGAACTATTTTACATTCTAGTTAAATTTGAACAGAAAAATGTGCCTAATGTGTAATTGAGAAAGATTTGGAAATGATACAAGATAATAATAAATGGTTGTAAAATAAGAAATTTGAATAATAAGAATTAGTTTAACCTATAATAACCATCAACCAAATGTATGATGGTTAAGGGAAGTTATATTTCCTTGTTTTTGACCATGTGTAAGAAAAAATAGGAAACACTTTATTACAGTTTTGTGTGAATCCATATTTATAGATCTGTTAATGTAGTGAAATTAGTATTCGTTGTACAGATTATTTTGCCATTAAGGTGGGTGGTTTCGGTTGTAAGAATTCACTAGTTTGAGAACTCAATTCTAGGTTGTGTGAGGCACTCTCTAGTTTTAGACCCATGTGGTGAGATGTTGATGGGTAGGGAAGGCTAAAACTGTCATCATATTAGGGTTTCCCCCGTGCGAGGAAACATTGGTAATTGATATTCTGAGGTGTTAGCCACCGAAGAAAGTACTCATAATCAGTGTCTATCACGTCCCCTACCATGGAATTGTTTTTGGTATACTGAGAATACTATTGAATTATTACTAGTTACCTAAATGTGTTTCGGTTGAATATAGGGAGCCTTAGATGTTTCCAATATGATGATGAATCAGTGGATATGAATAGTGGGAGGTACTCCATTTACTATTTATAAAGAATACTTCATAAATTCCTCACGGAAAGGCCTGGTGGGACATAGAGGTAGTGTATGTATGTCTTTTCTAGTCAGTTAGTAATGGTGATGAGAATGGTCAATGTTGGACGGTGATCTTGCAGTAGTTTGGAACTGTTATTTTGGAAACATATGAGGTATGTCATGTAAGTGAGCTTAAGCTCGATGATTCTTTGGAGGCACACCTGATTTATGTGTTTGATCTCAGTGATAAAGGTATGTTGGGAAAGACAGTGATGATATCTCGTGTATGGTGGCAACATGGATGAGTTCCGGAGGAAATGTGGGAGACAGAATTGGATATTAGGGAATAGTGGCCCAATCATTTTATCTTTGCATCTTAGTGATGTTTTGGAGTATATCTTGAGGATAAGTGGTTATAAGGTGGAGATATTGGAAGAACCTAATCATTTATATAAATGTATCTTGCTCTTTTATAGACATATATTTCCTTCAATGGGGTACTTTTCTTTTGGGTTTTACCTTGAGATGCATTTGGGTGAAAAAGTGAAATTCTATTACTAAGTTTTTGCGGTGCTCGGTTGGCATATGGTTTTCCCAAACTATGCACCATAGTCCAGAAAATTGTTCAAACTTTTTAATAGTGGGTTTTCATTTCTAGTGAACAGTTTTTCTAATATTGTTCCATAAAATGAGAAACTGTGAACCCCCCTAGTATAAGAGAACAGATAAGGTGTGTATTTATGGGTAATCTTGCGCCCCTGGAAGAAAAATGTCCACATGAATTATATTTTCCTGAAAATATGATTAATTTTTTTGTTTCCCAATGCTGACCCATATTCAGCCCTAAATTAACAATAACATATCTTTCATGTTTTTGGAGGCTCCCTAAGAGATTTCATGCCTTAACGACTTTTGTTCATGGGGAATCAAATAGAGGATTGAAGATGTATTCCCTACCTACTAAGATGATCTAATCCTGTGTGGTTTCCTTCCTCACACATGTCATTCTATCATTTTTAGATGGAATATAACCACTTTTTATGGATATGGTCCAAGGAATTTTGAATATAGTTCCAGAATTTAGGGATATTGAATTTTTCAATAAAGGATTTAGGATGTATATCTGAATCTCATGCTACATTGTTATTCCATTAAAACTGGTGATTTATGTTGGGTGATCATTCATCAACAAACTGAGGTAGATCATCTCTAATAACAAAAACCAAGTCCTTATTTTAGTTACATGTATTTCATTTTAGAATTGCTATTCTATTTTTATAAATTTGGTTCTTCATTGAATTAATTAATTTGGTGAATTAATTAATCATGGAAATTATAAAATTGAAGATAATAGGATTATAGATAATGAGTAATTAATTTTTATATTAACTATGAGTAATTGATATTTTTTGCCCATGATTAATTAATTGCTGAATTAATTAACGGGAGTGGTTGGAATTTTGAAATTGTTGTTTCGAATGATTAATTATTGAATTAATTATGGAGAGATTGAGATTGTTGGTTAAAAAATTAATTTATGAATTAATTGGGGTTATTAAAATGACTAATATAGAACAATTATATGAGCAATTAATTTTGGTTATTTCATTTATTATGACAGATCAATTAATTTAGGAATTAATTGGTCATATTAAATTGATTTATATGGGACAATTAATTGAAGAATTAATTGGGGTTATTGAATTGATTATGTTGTAATAATTAATCAGAATATTTTTTATTATTGTTATGATTAAATAGTTAAAACATAATTAATGGATGTAATGTTTTTAATTAATTGATGAATTAAATAATTGGAGTAATGTGATTATTTAATTGTTGAATTAAATAATGAGACTAATGGGATTAATTAATTGATGAATTAATTAATAGAGTAGATATATTTATTAATTATTTAATTAAATAATGAGATTTATTTTATTAATTAATTGATGAATTAATTAATTATAGTAATTTGTTTACATAATTTCTTAATTAAATAATGGGATTAATTGGATTAATTAATTTTTGAATAAATTAATATAGTAATGTGATTATTTAATTGTTAAATTAAATAATGGGATTGAAGGGGATTAATTAATTGATGAATTAAATAATAATGTAATTTGTCTATTTAATCATTTAACTAAATAATCGGACTTATAATATTAATTAATTGAATTAATTAATGGTATTGAAACATAAAATTAAATGGAGAATTAATTGAAGGGATTGAATGTGATTAATTAATTAAATGATAAATAATTAAAGGAATTTTATATAGAGAATTAATAAGAAAATTAATTGATTGGATTGAGTGTGATTAATTAATTTTATAATTAATTATTGGTGTTGACATGAACAATTATTGAGTGAATTAATTAATGGGATAGAAAGTGATTAATTATTTGTCAAATTATTTAATGGACATGAAGTGAACAATTAATTGATGAATTAATTGAATAAATTGAATGTGAATAACTAATAGTCGAATTAATTATTGATATACAATGATTGCGGAATTGAGATAATTAATTAATGAATTAATTATTCAGAGATTGTGATTGTGAAACTCACATAATTAATTATTGACTTCAATATTGTAATTTTGATACTCTGATGTGATTAATTAATTGTCTTATTAATTAATATTACAAATGTGATTATTTAATTGTTGAATTAATTAACATTATTTATGTGATTAGTTAATTCGTGAATTAACCATTGAAATTGATGTGATTAATTTATGGAAAATTAATTAATATTAATAATGTGATTAACTAATTGATGAATTAATTAATAAAATAAATGTGATTAATTAATAGTTGAATTAGATAGAGGAATTGATAGGATTAATTAATTATTGAATTAATTAATATTATTGATGTGATTAGTTTGTTGTTAAAGTTAACTTGAGGAATTTTAGAGACTAATTAATTGGTGAAATAATTAATATTATTAATTTGACAAGTTATTTATTGAATTAACTAGTGGAATGGATGTGATTAATTAACCATTGAATTAATTAATGTTCTTGATGTTATTATTTAATTATTGAAATAACTAATTGATTTTTTTCATTAATTAGTTACTGAATGAATTAACTTAATTGATTTGATTAATTAATTATTTAATTAATTAATATTATTAATGAGACTAATTAATTGTTGAATAATGTACAGGAATTTATGCTATTAATTAATTATTTAATTAATTAAAATTATTGATGTGATTATTTAATTGTTTAATTAACTAGTATAATTGACGTGTTTATGTGAATGTTAAATTAATTAATTTTATTGACGTGACGAGTTAATTATTTAATTAACCAATAGAATTTTTGGGTTTAACTAATTATAGAATTAGTAATATAGTTTATGTGGATAATTAAATATTTAATTAATTATGTGTTGATAAATAGTAACTTGGTTTTCAACTGTGAACTTATTAATGGTAACATTATCATTTAGTTTTGAAACAATTAATCAGATACTAGCTATTATAATATGTGAAGTATTAATGATACCATGGGAATTGAAGTATGTGTTAAAGAATTTGAACATGCTCATTATTTGGTGTGAAGTATGTTTTGTAAGACGGGCACTCACGTATGGATTAAGAAATTGTAAAAACATAATTATGTGATATGATATCCCATGGACATAATTTGGGCTTCAATATGATCCAAAACACGTACTGATGTATGACTGTCTATCTGAACTCATATAGTTTATGTGGTTAAATAATTATTAATTTATAATGTGATAACTCTTCACTTATGCATTGTAATTATTTATTAATACAATGGCATACAATCTTATTTGACTGAATATTGTTTTAGACACTGTTGGTGGTGGCCTACTCAGTTATAGTCACACCCTACTAATCCTTCCTAATCGGTACCTGAATAGATTACATTATTGGAGGATAGGTCAAGGAAAAGTCACCTTGTTTGATGGAATGTTTGGGATGGAGCACATATGAAAGAACCAGACATCGTTTGGGGACTTCTTGGGATTCCTCAATGTCCTTACTTATGAGTTTTCCTACTGACTATTGGCTCCTACATTAGCCTTATATATTTCTTGTTCAGCATGATATTGTATCTCAGTCTCTGGTAATCATGTGATGTTTATATTGTTTTAGTTATGTTATATCACTTCTATTATTTCTTTACAATTTATTTCCATGTATTACTCTAAAAAAAGATTATATTATCTGCTCATGGTCAATGTTAGACCTTCAAATCTAGTAGTAAGCCTATATCATATGGAAAGGAATGCATATTGTCTTGTGAAAGACCAGTTCAGGGCACCCGTGGGTGGCTCTCGGGGCAAGATGTTATAAAGTTGATTATGGTAATCCCACATTGAAAGAGGAGTATCATGAACCACCCCCTCATAAGGTGGTGTGAATACCTCTCTTATCATCATACCTTTTCTTGAGGATGCCTAAGGGCCAAAACTGATGGAAATTAAATATGTGTGTGATAGGACCAAAGTAGATAATATCATGATTTTGGTAAGTAATATTCCTTTACAAATGGAATTAGAGACAATTTCTATTTGATGTTCTAGTGAGGATACTGGGACCTTTTATGGGGGGATTATGGAATCCCACTTCGATAGAGGAGACGAATGAAGCTCTCTTTTATAAGATGGTTTGGATACCTCTCCCATCAGGAGGCCTTTCTCTGGGTGGATTCCTAAGTGATAGATCCAAGGGAATGAAAAGACTTGTGGGATATTCCCTAAGTAGACAATATGATGAATGTGGATAGGACATGGCTATTAAATAATGAAAGGATAAATCATTCCAAACCATTCCACCATTAGGTAATCCATTGTGTGAGTTGGGGTTCATTCATTATTCTAACCTGGTAAATGGATTTAATTGGACTTAGAGAGACATCTAATGTCACATAAATTCATATTTTGGAAGATAAAATGATATAATATCTTCTAGATGATCTTGATCATACCCTCTTATTACCCTATTCATAAATCAACATTCTATTTTATAATAGATTGTTATATTTTAATTTTATTAATCATTTAACATTGAACATTATTATTTATTAAATTTACCGAACTCAAGTTATCACTAATTATAATCTAAGGAGAAAAAATTTCAATATGAACATCACCGAGCCATTTTCTTATCTAGAAAAATTGAGTCAATTTTTGAGCAGTTGTGATATATTCAGCCTCCATAATAAAAAACAATATGAAATATTCCTTCTTACTAATCCATGGGATATTACAATTTATATGGTATATCAATCCAAAATAAGTTTATTACTTGTTCTAAACAAAACATTTCCAGTAAAAATCGATAAATAAAAATTACATAAACTTTGAATTATTGATATAAAATAACCCATAAAACACTATATGATTTGTGTATCTAATAATAATTTTCATCTCATTAATTTTTCATTAATTATGATAACCATGTATTATAGAGTATTATCATATGGATAATATGTTTTTTGGTTCAGTGGAAATTTTGTATCATATATCTAGCATCACCGACCCGGGATCTACCTGAAGGGTGATTTGATCGGGGTTGGGCACATAACCTCAATCACATCTCCCTAAATGATAGAGGCTTTCAAATATCAGTTTTGGCCTTCCTAATGTGTCTATGGGGGAGACTATGCCCTTATAGATAATAGGTAGTACACAGTAGAAGAAACATCCATTTATGACCAATGAAGGATTAATATAAATAAGAAAACTATAGTAAAAGAAAATAAATAATCTAAATAGAATTAATGAAAAGTAAAGAAGCTCAAAAATAAAACTAGATACACATTGATGTCATGATATTATGTGTTTACTAAAGTAAATTCACGAAAAAATAAGAATACAAGCATGCGTTGACACTAGAGAATGTGTTTTAGTCACTTTTCCATAGAATCCATTGTTGTATTTTTATTTTCCACACAACTGCTATATAATGTGGGATACGTAGAAAGAACCACCTCTCGAGGAGTGGGTCATGGATTTCCCATATTGATGATAAAATAGTGTCGATGATTAAAAACTCAATTTCTGAGTGTCTTCCAAGAATTCATGGTCTCTTCACCACCTCGTGAAGTGTAGATCACTTTGAGATCTTCTATTTGAATTTTCACAGAGCCCAACAGACTTACGAATCTAACATTTTGTCACTCATAGGATGGAAAAAATTTATAAAGCTATTTACTTGACCAACATGGAGGGGTTATGAAGAGGACCTAAATGGAGGACATACAACGTTTTGTACATTTCCCCCTTGTGCGAAGGAGATATGTGGGTGAGATATGTTGAGGACCTATGCAGACAACCACCCTTCAACTAGGTCCACTCCATGCTTATAAATTGGACCCTTGGGCTCCCCATTTGACATGTTAATTATTATGAAGAATACCAAGATATCTCATTACACAACCCTCTTCACCTAATTCCTCAAACACTATCAAGTAACTCTCAGAAACATGAGATATGATATAATTAAGTGAGACTGGTGAATCAAATCCCATCAAGGTCTAGGAAACAAGGGCATGTACTAAGGACCTGCATGGTGGAGCTGTGAGGGTAAAATGTGTGGAGGACCTACACGATACACATTGGCGGAGCACCTCTGCGGCACACCAACACGACCCACATATGTGGCCCAACAATGCACCCCAACTATGCAGCCCACATATGCGGCCCAGCTATGTGTCCCACCTAAGAGAACCTATTGGTCCATACCATGGAGGTTGCGCCACCAAAACCACTTCCAATATTAGTGATGGTATGTGGTCTCGACCATCTCAGATATCCCCATTTCTTCCTTCATTGAACCCCATCAAAAAAGGAGAGTCACGGTGTGAACATTTTTGTTCTATTCAACATCATTTTCCATTGCACCCTTTATGCGACCCAACTTTTAGCCAAGAAATACCATGATCTGAGACACTCTATCACACTCAATGAAGTTCCTTGAATTGAATTAATCCTCATGGTTTCCTTGACATGTTTTGAGTTTAGATTCTTATTATATATTCCTCTAGTACCTTGAGTTGATACAATACTCAAAAAAACTCATCGAACCTCATCACTTGACTCTTATTCCAGGTTAAACCAAACCTCAATGGGAATCCTTATTAGGATTAAGCCCCAAAAAATTCCCAAATGTACACCCCCTTAGTATAAAGCACCAACCAATCTCAAATGAGAGTCCTCCATGGTAGTAATCCCCAACCAAACCTCATTGTGAATCCTCCATTGTAGTAATACCCTACCAATCCTGTATTGGGAATCCTCCTTAGGAATAAGCCCCAACCAAAGATCAATGGGAATATTATGTAGGATTAATCCTAAATAATTCTTAAATGGGCATCCTCCTTAGGAGTAATACCATCCAACTTCAAATGGAAATCCTCCTTAGGAGTAATCCAAAACCAAACCCCAAATGGGAATCCTCATTAAGAGTAATCCCCAACTCATCCTTAAATGGATATCCTTCTTAAGAGTAATCCACAACCAATCCCTAATGGTAATCCTAATTATGAGTAAACCACATGAAAATCACAAATGGTCATACTTTATAGGATTATGACCCAAAAAATCTTAAATGGGCATCCTCTTTAGGAGTAAGTCCAAACCAAACCTCAAATGGAAACTATCCATCGGAGTAAGCCCCATCTAATCCTGTAATGGGCATATTCCTTAAGTGTAAGCCCCAACCAAAGATCAAATGAGCATCATACATAAGAGTAATCCCCAAGCAATCATAAAATGGTCTTCCACATTTGGATTACGCACTAACCAATCTGTAATCGGAATCCTCATTAAGAGTAAGCCCCAACCACATCTCATTGTGCATCCTCTTTAAGAGTAAGCCCCAACCAATCCTACAATGGGAATCCTCCATAGGAATAATCCCCAACCAAATCTCAATGGGAATCATCCTTAGGAGTAAGCCCCACACTAATAATAAAATTTGAATCCTCTTTAGGAGTAATCCCAAACCAATGTCAAATGGGAATCCTCCTTAAGAGTAAGCCCCAACCAGATCTCAAATGGGCATCTTCTTTATTAGTAAACCCCTACCAATACTCAATTGGTAAACCTCATTAGGAGTAAGCCCCATCCAATCTCATATTGGAATCCTCCTTAGGATTAATCCCCAACCTAACATTAAGTGGGCATCCTCTTTAGGAGTAAGCCACAACCAATCCTCTATTGGGCATCCCCCATAGGAATAATCCCCATCCAAAGATCAATGAGAATCCTCCTTAGGAGTAAGCCCCAAGTAATCTAAGAATGGGAATCCTCATTAGGTGTGTGCCCCATCATATACTCAAAATGGAATTATCCTTAGGAGTAAAACCCAACCAATGTTAAATTGGAATCCTCTTAAGGAGTAATCCCAAACCAATCTCAAATGGGAATCAACCTTAGAAGTAATCCCCAACCAATCTTCACATGGAAATCCTCTTTAAGTGTAAGACACAACAAATATCTAATGGGAATCCTCTATAGGTGTAATCCCTAACCAATATTAAATTGTGAATCCTATATAGGTTTGGGCCCCAACAAATCCCTAAATGGGAATCCTCTTTAAAAGTAAGCCCCAACAAACCTCATAGGGAATCCCTCCAAGAGAAAGAACATAGTATTTCAGGTCAGACCCAATGACATTCAGTTTCATTTAATTTGTATGTGTTCATTGATCCATGCCCTCTCCCACCATCATCTCAGGTTACTTCACTATAGGCCTGACCTCTCCCATCATCGGAAGAGAAATTGTGTGTTTGGTTGAATCTCTCAAATCCACTTGTTTATCACACTATGTATGACCCATGTGGGCATAGAGATTTGTGATGATAATAAAATACAAACAATCCACCCCATTTCTTGATTTATGAGAAATATGATTCCAACCATAATAAGGATACGAAGGAATCCTTCCTCTAGGGCCTGAGGTCACTAGATATCCACATTATGAATTCAACCCAATCTCCCTTAATCTAGGAAACCTCCTTATGAGTATTCCCTAAAGTAATCCCTCCTAAATCTCTAGGAGTTAAGACTACTCTCATTGACCTTATTACAAGGGAATAATCTTTAAGATAAATCCCCAAACTATTTCTCTTAAAGGGTCATACACCCTTTCTTGATTTACCAAACTACGTGGTCATTGATTCTCATATGAGTCGGATACGTAGGAAGAATCTCTGAAGTTCAAACCCAATACTGAGAATCAACATCATTATTCTTGGGCTATATTGTCAGTATTATCTAATCCAACATGAATATTTGTGTCCTTCTCATGTTCCTTGGGGAACTTAGGCATAAGTCCCACACCAAGATTTTACTATATACCTTCCTCTTATATATCCTTACCACATGAAATTAAACCAAACAGTTAGGTCCTTATAACAAGATTTTAAATGGTATGTTATTTCCCATTAAGTAGCACCAAACTACGAGGGTTCTGATTCCTTTCATAAGTATATTTCAGTAGCCCATTTATGTGTACGATCCCAACATCAAAACAAATTATGTGTTCCTACATGACCATAAATTCTAGAATTCCCCACTGAGTGATTTAAAAACCAACATCCTCAAAACAATGACAAATAGGATCTCTAAGTTGTATATGATAGGATACCATTGATGGAGAACCTGAAATACATATGAATATATCCATTAATTAAGAACCTCAAATACATACTGATTATTCTAAATTCCACTAATGATAATGATTGATTGAAAATTTCATGGGAATCCTAAGTTCTAATTTTTAAATTAATATGGATTCATGATCAAATATAAAGTCAAAAAAGGAGTCCTAAATTAGTAAAAATTTCCCACAATATGTTGTGATGAGCTTGACCTACCATCATATCGACCAATGTGTGTTATTAAGTATCGTAGGTCCAAACCTAATGAATGCCTGCCATGGAAATTAGGTCCCTTTGGATACAGAGCCGTTGGATGTTTCTAGTTCCATAAATAATTTCGATTGAAACCATCCTAATGTAGTGAGTCCTATCCAAAACACATGTTTTAGGGGAAAGAGAATGATATAAAAGATATAATGAAAATGACACAGTTTGAATCAAATATATAACGACCAATGGATTGATCCCCTTCCTTCAATATCCATCCTAATAAGAAAGAAACACTCAAACACTGGAAGTAGCATGCTTCCCGCTATCCATAAATGTGAGCATAAAGTCTACTCATGTACCAAATGGTGTCTGAGCAGGGATTGAGATATAATCTTTTAATGCTATAACCCATAGGGTTTGCGCCTTTCCATTTAATGTTGTAAATAAAAGTAGTTTTCCAATGTATGATAAATGAATGTAATTAAATAATCATAACAAAATATAACTGGGTTTAGGTACTCTTCGGGACCCATCCCATATCACCAACTTCAGCCTAAGATGGGAATCTAAAGAAGGTAAATGTAATTGGAAGAATGTGTATATATATATACATATAGAAAAACAAAAGTCTAAAAAAACAAAAATACCCCCAAGCATATGATTTACCTTGGGGTGTAATATATGTGTCAAAAATTAGTTATTCGATGAACCATAAAGGAGTCCAAATTTTCAAGGAACTCAATGCAGCAAAAATAATAACATTCCAGGAATTATATTTATTATAATGTTCACATTAATAGGTGGATTCTAAGCCTATCCTAAAGTTATTTCTACATTACATCCTTCAATTTATCTAATAACTTTGATCTCATCTAAGGTAATCTTCTAAATGACCAGGTATCGCTCGAGGCTTGGTTTTACCATGAGTATGTATAGGTATCACATAGATGGGGTCATGTATCACTTGAGGATGATGTATCCACATTACAAATGGGTCCATCCTCAATGTTTCTTTTGAGATATGGTTTCACCCTAAATTATATAGAAATCATGGGGAATCCTTTGTCTAGAAAATACTAAGACACCACTCCCCTAAGCATAGTGAGGTAACCAGTCAGGAACAGAGAGTCCATGTGTGATCCCTTAATACGAAAACCACATTCTCTCACTGATAAAAATTTAAATAGATTTCAAATATGTAGATATAAAAGGGTATGAATTCAGAATTGCAACCAACTATTTATGAAACTAACAATGACATATTTCTGTATCATTCAAGTAAAATAGTTACACCCCCAATACATTATTAGTGGAAAACGAAAAATGATCATTTCTATTTTATAATAGCAGAAGACGAAAATAATTATTACAAGGAAAAAAATAAATATGCATACATATACCAAAAAAATCCAAATCGTGTGGTTCACAATTATCATCAATTATTTATTTAATTAAATCCCAATAAAAAGGATCACACAACACATACAATTAGAAAATTTAATTATTCGGGGATAATAAAAAATAAACAATATAGATTGTTACAACATAATTGGTATCCAATTATGTTACAAAAATTTAAATAATCTATTTTATCTCAAACAAGGGTACAATAGTTAATCCAAGCAATTTAATTAAATTAGTCTACTTGAAATTTAATATACATAGAAGAAACTGATGGTTGATACAATGTGAGATCTAAAAGACACAAGGAAACAAGGGTAAAGAGGATAGAAATTATACCTCATGATTTTAGTCTATCCTATGCTCCATGGAGATCATTTATTTGAACTAAAATAGAAGAATTCATATGGTTTTTGAAAAACATAAATTTTGGGTAAAAACTTTCCGTTGATGTTTACATGACATGTATAGGATGGGATCCTACTCTTCTTGGTGCGTGAGGGTATCCTTACAGAGTTCTTTACTACGAAACTAACTGGGATGAAAATGGATGAGAGACGTAGTCATGGTGGGATTATGAAAGAGGATATAAGGAGGAGGAGGCGGACCACAAGGGGGCACTGCAGAGGGTGACAAGCCAAGGGAGAGGAGAGGGAGAGAATAAAAAACAAAAAGAGAAAGAAAAGGAAATAAGAAAAGAAATGGAAAAATAATAAAAATAATGAAAAATAATGAATGATAAAATGAAGAAAAAAAATAAAAGGGATTGGAAATGAAAAGAAATAAAAATTTCAAAAAAAATGGATAATACCCATTTTATCATTTTTTTGCATTTATTGTAACCCCCTTCTTATTTTATATCAAAATTTCTTCTTATCCCTTTTTTAATTTATTTTAATTTCTTTTAAATATATTTTTATTCCTTTTGGATTTTTTTATTTGAACAATGAATTAGTGAGATATTTATTTACATAAATCCAAAAAAATATTGAAATAATTTTAGAAGATAATCGAGACCCAAAATAGGGTGTGCAGTTGTGTGTAGAAGGTCATTTCAAGAATTTTGGAGTGAAAGAAATTTTAAATAGTATGTACCTTCGTATATTCCTAGATGCTACAATTATTTATGATGGAAATTAATAATGTTTTATCTAATGTGACAATAAATATTCACCCATATATATACGTGTTGTATATAAATATATATAGACACACACATCTGTATAAGCATATATATACACCAGCACGTGTATATATTCTTAAATATATATTTAATCCTCATGCATTTATATATATATACCTCATATATATTTACATCCACGTTTTTGTCCCAAACTAATAATTATAACTATAAATAAAAATATTATTATTTTTATTTTAGATAACTCAACAATGAAACCATTTATATTCTAATGAAAACAATCCTTAAAAACAAACACCACCTAATAAATTAATTCTGATTAAAAATTATCATTTAATTTGCGCAATTAATAATATTATAATGATTACATTATCTACTTATTATTTACACCGCAACACAATTTATTAATTAAGAATGTATATTTTCATTTTTTGCATTAATTTTAAATAATAATATTAATAATATAATTATTATTATTATTTCTAATTGCCAAAAAAAATATTTATAAACTAACTAAATTATCTTCACCTGTGATCTAACAAAATGTCCAATGCATGCAAAAGGTATACCCTATAAAAGGTAAACCCCACCTTTCAGACACAATAGTAGTCTCATATTTCTCATATGACACACCATTTATGAAAAATTAATCATTTATTATATAGAAAATGGAATAATAAATTAATTAAATTTACATAGGATATTATCACATGAAATGTTTTCAAACACCAAATGTGCATCAATTTTATACCCTGCCTAGGGTAAAATCAGCATTCTCGACCAAAAAATGGTCTCATATTTCTTGTACGATACACCATTTGGCAGTTATATTATATTTTTGGAATGAAAATTCATATACCTGGGAATAAAATATATTTATTATTTTTATTCGATTAATATCGAGGGTCTACGGGCTTGAGAATCCCATGTCGGCTCATCTTCTAAATCTGAAAATATTTCAAAGAATATTTCAAAGTGAAAAAGTAAGATGATAACATTAATTTAATTTAATTCAATTTTAATTTTAATATAATTATTTTAATTCAATTTCATTAAAAGACTTATCATAGAATCAACTATCAGAAATATAAATTTATGATGCACTATTTTAAAACCAACAAGCCTAACTAACTAAAAATTATATTTTGATTTAATTTTTTAACCAGTTCAAAAAATGAGACAATACAACATTCCTACATTAGAACTTGTCAGTCCGGAGAAGCCATCGGGAACAACATAACCCTCACCTAAACAACTAGGGTCGTGAAGTATCACACAAAATGGTTGTGTTGAATTTCTAAATTCCCAATGCACATTCAAACATTGTTTCGGCAGGAAATATCTAAGCCAT
This sequence comes from Viscum album, assembly GCA_963277665.1. Lineage (NCBI taxonomy): Eukaryota > Viridiplantae > Streptophyta > Magnoliopsida > Santalales > Viscaceae > Viscum > Viscum album. The sequence goes on along the minus strand of OY728155.1, from coordinate 854,461,070 downwards.
TAAGATCTTAGAAAATTATCATTTTCCAACTGAAATACTGAGATAGTACATATCCAAACTCTTTTAGAGAGATACATGACATGTGGTCATCTCATTAATCATCTAGTCAATGTTACATACCATCTTAGGGTTTAACACTCGAGAGGTAAAAATTCTGAGTCATGGTACCTTCCACTATCGAGATTACCTCCAAGACACAGCCATAAGAGTTCTAGAAATAGTTATTGTGTGATTTCTAAAATAGATAAAATAGTCGATTGCCATTTACCAAAAATACTATATGGAGACATATTTTCATTAAAATCAAAGACTGATCCAAATAACACTCATCTTAGATTGAAATGTTCCAAAAAAGGTCATTCATTGACTACTTCATGGAAAAATATAGATAAAAAGTCGATCCACTTCAACCAACCATTTAAGATGATTCTTGGCTTATATGGTGGGTGTTTTACAAACTAAACATTGATGTCTTTTTAAATAGTATTTTATATTTACAATGAAAATATACACTAAAGATCATTCCCAACATCTAGTGATGTCCCTTTATTTAGGCATCATAGAGTCTAAAATGTATTGGGAAACCTCTGATTGACACTACATGAATGAAATGTAATAACACAAGGTAGTCCACACTCCATATTTATGAGTGAGATGCTGGAACATAGATAAGATGCCCATATCAGAACAATAAATGAGCCTAGAATGGTTTCAGTACAATGGTCATGTTTGATGAAATATATGTTTTCATGTGTTTTAAGAAGTCATTCCTACACAACAATCAAAGTGTCACGCAAGACAACCAAATATTTGATAATAACCACGTGTTTGGTGTGAAACACAGTGAGACCACTAAATCCACCCCACAACTTTTAAAGCTTAAGCGCAAAATTTGGATGATGCTCCCTTAGTGCATCCAGGATAAAGAAATGATAGAGGACATTTTCTTTGCTTATGGAATATTATACTAAGTGTATTAGGAGAATACTAAGAAGACTATTCATACCACTATAGGTTGATACCTTAAGAGAAACTCATCTTCACCTGTCGATGTGTAGTCATTAACCGATAGCTTCCCCTTTACCACCCAAGGTATCTAGTGATCATTAATGCTTAATGACCATAGACCACCCATGACCAATAGAATTTCTATAATGTATTGATACACAACAAGTCACACTAACATCGTATTTTGAAGAAAGAACTAGTGCGATTTGAAGATCACAAGCCTCTCTACATTTAGTCCAACTCGACCATTCACTAATGGTCCACTTTGGCTGTTTTCCTTCTATTATAAGGATGCATATTTAATAGAACAAACATGAAACACTTGTCCTCATGAGAGTCACAATCCTCAAAGGAAGAGATAGATTAGCCGATCAAAAGCACTCTAGGTCAGGACTGCCATAAATGAAATAGATTAAAAAATCAGAAACAAAACAAAAACCAAACCGACCTACTTGACCAAACACTTGAGTCTCTAGAAGTACTCTAGAGAATTGGAATATACTTTATTTATTTAACACACAGGTCACTCTACTATGAAGATGACCTGAAATGTATTTAATAGCACATGTCTTCACGATTTCACTAAAATCGTCCACTTCATAACAACATTAAGCACTCTATGGGTACTATGTAATTGAACACATTCTACCACGATATGATACAGAAGAGAGATGACTTTTAACTCAGATGATGAAATACTGAGTCATCCATCACTATTTAAGAGAGGGGTACAAATAACCTATGATGTGGTTGACCATGCCCAACGCATTTCTAACCTACTAAAAATGGGCATTAACTAATGCTCCAGCCCAAAACCAAAGTTAAGGTAAACAAGAATACCCTTCCGAACAAGGATTCATTTTAAGCATGGGGGTCTGACTAGAGAAAACAGAATGATAATAACACCTAAAAGTCCTAAAACGCACGTAATTAGTGAGCTTTTAAGTCCTAAGTGTGCATCCTACCCTAGTTTGGCCCCTAACAAAGAACAAGCGTCGACCATAATAGTGAGTTATGCTAAAAAAAAGTCACTAAGTTCAAAATCATATCATTAAAAAGCATTTTTATAGGAATGTGCTGATATAGAAAATGTTTTCACATAAATTACAAGGAAACTCAAAGAAGCTACATCTACTATTACATTAGGGTCTTATGTGGAGGAACCCACTACATGTTACAATTCAAATCCCATTACATTTAAACACATTTCATAATACAACATGCATATGCTGATCAATAATGTTATATGAGTGGAAATATAGAAATCCAAAAAGTGACCACACACTTTATAGGTGGCATTTGGAACATATTTAACTGAAACCAATTCATTTATCCCATGAAATCAATTACATCAGAACAAAACTAGCAGGTCGTTATAAAGAGCTAACACAAAGATGACATACTATGGGAACCAATGTGTGGAATAATAAACCAGAATGGCATGATAAAAATGAAGGAGGCATGGAATATTATCAACTAAAAATTTTATATAAGGAATCATATGAACGAGGATAAAAACATGGGTACCAAATCCCCATCATAAGAAGCAATAAATTCTCAAACACCAGAAGAAGAACACATACCACTATAAATACCTATGAGAATAAAGTATACATGGGTACCAAATGATGTCGATGTAGGGAGTGAGATATAATATTAGTAGGGAATCTCCCATGGCATCTAGGCCTTTACATTTTGTGCTATAGACAAATGATGTGTTCAATGTAAGAAAAATGTGTTGAATTAAATAATCATAATAAAATATAACTTGGTTTGGGTTCTCTATATAACCAGTCCCATATCACCTACATCGGCCTAAGTTAGGAATCTAAATAAGGTACTTGTGGTAGGAATAATGTTTATATATATATATACATAATAGGGTATAAAAAAGATGCCTAAAAAAAGAACATACCATCAAGACTATGCTTTAGCTCGGGGTCTAATTTATGTGTCAATAAGGTGTGATTAAAGGAAGCATAAAGGGATAAAAATTCACAAGGAACTAAAATCTGCATCCAAAATAACTATCCATGCATTATCATTATTGTTATGTTTAAGTTGAGAGTTGGAGATAGATCCCATCCCGAAGGTATCTCTATGGCACATCCTTCAATTTATCGAATACCATTGATCCCATCTAAGGAAAACTTTCAAAAGTATAGGTGTTGCACGAGGCATGGTATTACCATGAGTCCATCCCGATATCGCATACAAGGGTTCGATTATCACCTAAGGCTGGCATAGCCACATTTCTAATAGGTCCTTGGTCGATGATCCCTTTGGTAACTGGCATCACCCATATCTATATAAAATCCCTGGGGAAGACATCCTTTAGATAATCCTAAGACATCACCCCCTGGCGCGTAGCTAGGTAACAAGTCAGGAATGTGGATTCCATGTGTGGGTACTTAATACGAACCCCATAGTATCTCAGCACCTTGAATTTCATTAGATTTCAAAGAAGACAATATAAAATGGTATGTAGTTAAAATTGAAACAAAAAAATTAAGAAAATAAAAACCACGTATTTTAGGATCATTAAAGCCAAACAGTTACACCCGAAGTACTTTATCTGTGAGAATATAAAAATTCACATTTCACTTTTATAATAGAACACCATGATAATAATTGTAACAATGAAAAGTAACTAGGAATAAATAAACCAATAAAACCAAATTTTCATGGTTCATAATTATCATTAATTAATTAAAAAATTAATTCTCAATACAAAGGGATCTCACAACACATGAAATTAAATAATTTAATTATTCAGGGGTAAAAAAGAAACCAAATTCAATGACACACCCAAAGGGTTATGTAAAGATTTTAAAATAATTTAAACAATATATTTTATCCCAAAAAGGGTAAAATAGTTAAGATATGTAATTTAAATAAATTATAATAGGTGAAATTTAATATCACTAGTATGCACCATTGATTGGCACAATGTGCGATATAAAAGACACAACGAAATAAGAATAAAAAGAGTAAATACCCTACCCCATACTCATATTAGATATTAAATTCTACGATGATCATTAATTTTACTTAAAACAAAATAAATCCTATGATTGTATAGAAACCTCAATTTTGTGTAAAAACATTCAATGGAAGATTTCTCGATAGATATTGGATGAGATCCTACGATTTTTGGTGCTTGAGTTCAGCTTTACTGAGATCCTTACTATGCAACAAAAAATGAATAAAATAGATTAGAGATAGAGTCACAACGAGCTTCTGAAGGAGGAGAGGAGGAGGAGGAGGCACCCCACATGGGGGAAATACATTGGGCGACACAAGTAGGGAGAGAGGAGGGAGAGAAGAATAAAATAAAATAAAATAAAAAGATAAAAACAAAAGAAAAGGGAAATGGAAAAAAAAAGTTAAAATAGAAAACTAAAAAATAAATAAAAAATAAATGAAGTAAAAAGGATAGGAATGAAATAGAAATAGAAATTAAAAAAATAATCTTATTTCCATTTTATTAATTTTTACTTTTCTCATAACCACTTCATATTTTATTTTAAAATTTATATTAAACCCTTTTTACTTTCTTATAATTTTCATTAAGTTTATTTTTATCCCTTTTTTAATATATTTTTTTTATTTGAACACCACACTAGGATGAGACATATTTACATAAAGCTATAACCCTTATATAAAATATTTTAATTGCTTATTAAGACCTTCCACGAGGTGTATAGGCATGCACCGTTGGTCACTTTAATAATTTGGACAAAAAGAAAATTTAAACGGTGCATACATCGGTTTTTTCCAATCCATTAGAAGAATTTATGTTGGAAATTAATAATTTTATATCTAACGCCATAATAAATATCCACCCATATATATACACGTGTTGTACACACACACACACACACACACACACGCGCGCGCGCGTCTGTTTATGCACATATATATTCACATGCACATTAATATATATATATATATATATTTATATTTATATTTATATTTAATCTCTATATATAAAAATACCTAATATAATTTTACATGAAATTTTTTTCCCCGATGTAATAATAATAAATTAAATAAAAATTATTATTTAATATAATCCCTCAATAACACCATTAATATTTTAATGACATCAATCACTAAAAACAAACAGAACCTAATAAATTTATATTGATGAAATATTTTCATTTAATTTTCAAAATTAATAATATCAAAATTATTACATTATCCCCTTATTATTTACATCGAAAAATAATTTATTAATTATAGATATATGTTTATAATTTATTTCTTTAATGAAAATAAAAATATTAATTATAAAATTAATGTTATTATTTCAAATGGCAAATAAAAATATTTATAAACCAATTAAATTTTTTTGGGTGTGATCTAAAAACAAATCTGATACATGAAAAAGTTGTAACATTCCTATAGTAAACCCCATGTCCTAGACCAAATGGTGGTCTCATATTTCTCATTCGAACACCATTTATGATAAATTAATTATTTATTATATTAAAATTGAATAGGGTGTTATCTTGTGTGAGGATTTCAAACACTTGATGTGCATCAAGGTTATACCCTGCCTTGGCCAAACCCAATGTTCCTGACTAAAAAATTGTCTTAGAATTCTAATACGATGCATAATTTGGGAGTTGTATTATTTTTTTGAAAAAAATTCATATGTCTTGGAATAAAATATATTTAATATATTTAATCTATCATCATTGAGGGTCTACAGATCTCAAAATCCTGTGATGACTTGGCGTATAACTCTAAAAATATTTCAAAGAAAATTTCATAGTGTTAAAGAATGATTTTAACCATAATTAAATTAATATCCATTTTAAATTTAATTTAATTAATAAAATTATATTTCATTAAAAGACACATTTATTTTTCAGTTATCATAAATAAAAAGGTATGACACACAGTTTTAAAACCAATGTGCCCAGCTAAGGGAAAAAAATTATTTCCTTATCTTTTTTATCTAGTTCAGAACACGGGACAATACAACATATTATCCATGATGTTTTAGTGGAGGGTTACGTACAACCTCCGTACACTCCATATATTTAAAATATTTCACATGTGTAGCCTCTAGAGAAGACATAACCTTAAAGACATCCATTTGAAAAAAATTAAGCATCTATTTAGAAAATTTTATTTGAGAAATAAGAGGTCAATGAATATATTTAATTTCCTACAATCCAAGAAAATTATATAGCTAACTAATTGGATACATCTTCAATTCAAATCTCATGAGCTATCAAAACTTGATTTTTTTTCATCTGAGTCTTCAAAAGATAATATCATTAACATAGACCAATACTATCATCATATTCTCCATATCAAATCTAATATGAATCTTTTTTTTTGGAAAATTCATTCGGTAGAAACTAAGAGTATTTTAATACTAATCAATCTATGAGGATGAATCCATTTGTACTTTATTTATATTATATGAATCCTTCTTAAGGTGACCCAACTTTTCTTCATCTTCTTTACTTCGAGAAACCCACCTGATTGTTAAATATAGACTTCCTCTCCTAGGACTCCATTTAATAAATATGAATAAATTTCTATTTTATTTTCAATGAATGTATTATTCATAGATGTAGTGGAAAATGATATTATGATATTTTGGAGTTCTAGTAGTGGGAAATTCTCATCTACATAAATTTTATAAATTGGATAATATTCTTTAAACACTATAAATTATTTTTTCCTTATCACATTTCTATAATAATTTACCTTATTGTGTAATTAAAATTTTGTATCAAGGAAATTAATGATTTATTTTTTGAAAATCAACATACCATGATTGGATCATTTAAATTTGGTCAATATTATCATTAATATATTATATGAAACAATACTTCTTGTAATATTCTTTAATATATTTGTTCTCCCTTATACATAATTGATAAAAATATTATTGAGGCTTCATCTATTATTGTTTAACTATTGTTTTCTAGTCTCCAATAATATTATTGTAGTGATCCATGTGTTACTCGATTAAATTCATGAACATAATTACTCGGATAATTTTTCTTTATCCTATAAGGTACAAAAAGAGTCTTTTATATCACTCAAAACACCCCATGTTCCACACACTAATTCATAACATTCATTTAAAAAAGGAAAAAAATTTAGTTATAAATTTATTCGTATAAATTTTAAAATAGGTACATGCAGATGGTGTCATCAAATTTTCAATCACATTAATGTCATTTATTTCAATCATCATTTAATAAATATTTTTGTGTCACATATAAGATATAAATTTTTATCAATATCCAACAAAAATAAATTCATCACCATGGATTCGAACATCGGATTCTTTTCTTTTTTGAGAGTAATAAAATAAATTTAAACTCCATGATGTATTTATCCAATCTTTTATTTCCCTAACATATTTCTTTCTTAATTTTTCTCTTCATCTAGGACAATAAACACCGTTTAAAAATATATAACATTCTTTGAACAACTTCCTTTAGATTTTATATTATACTTCATTATGATCATTAGATTTATTAATATTCACTCCAAGAATATTTTCATCTTTCCACTAAAATAATTTCATAAAATTAAATAATTTTTATTTTTCTGTTATAAAAATTAGAAATTACAACTTTCTGAATTAGTTAATGAAAAATATGGTATTTTTTCATTTAACTCATAGGGTGTCATCAAACCATATAAAACCACACACACATGACCCAAATGCCTTATTAACCCCCCCCCCCCCATATTTGATATGTATGTCATTTAAAAAATATTATTATTAATTAATAATAACATGTGTGAGTATAGTCATATTTATGCCTATTGATATCTCTAGTTAATTTAAATTTCCCAAAATTTCCCATGGATTTTGGGAGAAAATTGAAAAAAATTGAGTCATAATCTACTTCTATCTTTATTAAACAATAATAAATAGTGTTATTTACCCCTATGAAAATTATTACACTTGGTTCAACTTCCCTAGATAATACCAAGACAATTCTTACAATTACCCATTAATTCATCCTTGAATAACTCCAAATAATTTAATGATTCTCAAATAGGACTAAAATTGAGAATATTATTATGGAGACTGTTAACAAAGATCACATTAGTTCATAGGAGATGTTTTTAACCAACATTATTATTTCTTGATTTGAATTATTTGTGACCCTAATAATTACCATGATTTTCCCCTCGTTTATTTTATTTTAATCCTATAATTGGTTCCTTCTATAGTGAAATATGTGATATTCATCTAGTTTAAAAAATACATAAAAAAAGATATTATAGTTTCCCTCATGGAAAATTCATCCACATTTTCCATTTTGGTTATCTTTTTCTTCAATATTTACTTGTGGTAAAACTAAGTGGATTGGGGGAAAACACAATATTCTCTAAACTCCACTATGTTTTATCCATATTATACAATTTATAATATTTTCTACACATTATTTTTATTAAATGATTATTTTTTTCAACTTTAATCGACTATTATATGTTACATTGGACACATTTTATTACACATTTCATTAAAAAATAAATTTATTTTTGCACAATACCATCACAAAAAAATATAAGTTACATTAAAAAAAATTAAAAAAATATCATTCCAATTTATAATGATAGTACTCATAGTAATAAATTTATGAAATAGAACAAAAATATTATTAGTATCATATCATTCCATAAAAGAAACATCTGCATTTTGGTGTTCTTATCCAACCATTTACAACATAATTCATTTTATATATATTTCAATTAATATCCACCCTTATTGGTAGAGTTAATTATTTAGATTTAGAGTTATAAATAACTCCCTTATTATAATAAAAATGATATATGACATTTTTTCCTTTTCTATAAAGCACTACACTAGTGGAATTATTATTCATTATCTAGAAAACTCTTTAGATTCTATTTTTACATGAATTAAACATATTTCCTTTTAACTTATATGTACTATGGAGGGAATCATGAGTCTTTCTTGATAGTTAAATTTCAATCACAATTTCGTGACCTCTCCTAATAGCTAAATAATTTTCTCTCCCCATTTTCACTGTTTTATTAATCTCATGTATTTATTAGGATTGTTACTAGTTTTTTATTTTTATTTAACCTTCCATTATTAATAATTTTGAATTTATAAATTAGTTATTATTAATCTCAAATCTTAGTTAATAATTTTATTCCTATCTATATTTTATCTAGCTCTTATAGTCCGATAATATTCTTTTTTTATTCTTTTAATTTTCCATCAAGATATTGGTTCCAATATGGGATACCTCATGATCAAATTATTATTTAATTCTTCACTAAGATTCATCATTTTCAACATAAATTTATTCAACTTATCAGTTTTTAACAATATCCACTTAACATTATTTATTGAGATATGTTCAATATTTAAAATCATCTTATTTAGTTGCCTTCAAAATTATATTCCTGTGTAAATAAATTTTTTAATGAAGAAATTTAAGGAACATTTGACCCCTTTACATCTTTTACCATTTGAGATATTTATTATTCTTCATCCTATTAACATTTTCTATGTATTTTTTCTACACGATGTACACATTATCCGCATGTAATGAATAAAAGTGGATTTTTATCATTGAAATTCACATTCCCTTTTTTGGGATTGTAGGATAAAAAATAAATCATACTTACAAAATTTTCATCTTCCAAATCATTAACTATTAATAGTGGGTTCATGTATTTAAATAGAAGTTCTTACTAACCCCCTTCACTATGGACTCATTATCTTCTTTCATTATTTCATATGTAATGAATCCATTTTTCTGATTCTCTCCAAAAATATAGGTCTCCCATTAAAGAGGATTTGGTTGATTGATTAAATCATATATTATATATATTTTTATCATTTTAAATTATATAAATTTTTTATATGATACCTATAACGTTTCTTCTTGGACATTGGAACCAACATTTTATAAGTTTTGAAGATTTTCAAACGTCATTGGAAATTTTTGGAATATCAAAACATTTTGTTAATAAATTTTACTAAGATTCCCCCTAGTATGTTGATGGACTTATAATTGGAATAACATTCTACATGATCTGTATATGTTGTAGATCCCTAGTTAATTATTGTAGAAATACTATAAAATACTTCAATACCCATATATATAAAATAATGTTTCATAAGGATATTACATAAATGAATGTTATTTACCTTGAGTGCTGTAATTAAATTCTGATTAAAAATTTTAAACCTATTTCAGAGAGAGAATAAACCACCCAAAAATAAAGTTCTTTGATATATCTAGTGAAAAAAAAATCAATGAATATCACTAATGGTTGAATTATAGTTATATAGAAAAATATAATCATTAATGTCCACAATGTTATCTCAACATGAGATACACATTAATATATCCCTCAAAATATATCCAATGTAATTAAAATATATAATTAAATAAATTATTTAAGATTTTTCAACCTCAATATTACACTCCTTAGATTATTCAAAGGAAATATACATATGCACCCAAAACTATACTGTAACACCACAAAAATTCATCATATTATTATTTTAGAATAAATTTTATTTTGTATCTATCAAGGTTTATATAAAACAAAAAATTACAGTTTGGGAACATGAAAAATTGGGAATATATTTTTTTAAAGGACACATTGAGTGTTCTAATGTTACGCATAAGAACAACTTTGTTTGATAGTTTGTGTTACTCGTAAGATTGAATTATACTAAACAAAAATATATTTTTAAAATATTATTTTAAATATTATAAGAAATATTATAACTGTCAAATTGGTTTCCAGGAATAGAACTAAATAAATTATAGAAATATATTATCAAATTAAATGTTTAATAACTAAATATGAATTAATATCAAAACCAATTGATTGAATATGAAATTTTTCAATAACTATTCTTATGCTCAAAAAGTCATTTTATGCTCATGAATGAAAATAATAAAAATTATTGAAAGAAATTAATTATATATATATATATATATTGATTAAAATATGTTTGATATTCATTGAATATATTTTATATTCATAATATATGAATATCATGTTTTACGCCAAAAATTGTTTTTTTTTCTAAAGGCAATTTTACAACCTATTAATGGAGCACCCATTTTAAATACGAATTTTGGAAAATTAAAAAATATAACATTTAAGAAACATAAAATTTTAGTTAAAAACTACAAAATAATGTTTGGGTGAATTTTTAATATTATTTTAAGTAGTTTCATTTTTTAGTGAATAGTGTAAAATACAAGATTTTAACTGAAAACTCTTTTTTCATATAATTTAATTTTATGGATATGTTATATGTTAAATATTTTTTATTTAAAATTATAAAAATTTTAAATAAATTAATCATATTTGGGGAATTTTATTAAATTTCACTTTGAAACTGGATAAAAAAATATAGCAAACTTTTGAATGTTTTAACTTTTAATCTAGATTTTGTTGTCCCATCTTCAGTATTAATTTTAAATTATTTCATCCACTTATATGAATGTAATTTGGAAAATAATAATTCTATATACGCTATCAAAGTAATCAATAATTTATAATATGTTCAAATTATTTTTTTACAAATAAATAGTGAAAGTGATTAAATTTAATTAGATTGATTAAGAGAAATATTAGGCAAATAAAAGACTAAACCATAATATTAAATTTTAAAATGACCTGGAAACATGCTATAAATACATTGGATGTTAACATTTATACTGTAACCTCCCATGGATATTTTTCTTACCATTATATGAGTAACTAGATATGGGAAAAACGTGGGTGGAATTCCCTTTCTTATAATTTACTAGAATGTCACTCCTCATCAACTATAAAAAGGCACTCAGCCCTCCCACTTATTCACTCCTCTCAAGCCATTTGGATCATCTGAAACCATGCCAAAATAATCTCTTAACTTCCTTCACCTAATCCTATAATAATCTATTTCAGATGAAATCTAACCAATGGTGTCTTTTTTTATAAACAAAAATGAGTTACCTAAAAATGTTGAAACATTCTTCAATAATAACTTTTTCATTACCTAATTATTAGACTATTTAGTTATTTTTATTCAATGATTATAAAATAAAATAATAATATTAAATTCTCTGAGGCTTTTTTATTATCATAGATATACCTACCAAATCAAACGCTTCCATAAAATGGAATACATAATCATCATTCCATTGTATGGAACACTACTGCCCCACGAACTGTTGTAATTAATTCTACCATTTAAAACCATTCATTATTGGAATAATAATGGATTAATTTTTTATATAAGATATATATAATATTTTTTATTCCTTTATTTTTCTATAAATGTTTTATATAAAACTTACCTTTTTGATCTCCCTTTTGTTGGCATATGATAACATCGTTTTCCAAAGTGTGGGATACCACATTTTGAAAGAAATGTGATTAGTTCATGATATACATGGACTGTGAGAAGAATGATTTCAAAAAATAAGTGTCACATATATGAAATATAAATTATAATTGAATTTTAATACACATTTATATCATTTACATTTAATTCGTTAAATACAGATAAGAAATTGATGTAGTGTTCAAGCTTACATATGACATACTCTCTCTATGAATGGGGAAATTCATTCCAATGTAAAAATTTTATAGACTATTATATAAAAATATATAATGAATATATATTTTAATAAAATACAGGTTTAAATTTTTAAGATTATGAAATCATGATATATTTTTTTAGGGAAACAAGTAACTAGTCAAAACATTCTTGAAAATCTAGGAAACTAAAATAAAGAGTACTAAATATTATAGAAGATTTTTTTTAAAATGAGTAATGAGATATTATAAGAATTTAACATATGATATTATAAATTTTATTATGGTAATGGTATCAATTAATAACATAATTAAAACTAGTAAAAATGAGGTGAAATAGAGTTGAACAAAAATTAAATGCAAAGTAAGGGATTTTCAACTCACTGTTTACATATGTGAGATAAATGTCATACTCACAACATACTTATTTTATGTGGTGTATCTGATACACATTATGATATATTATAACTTTATCCTTTTATATTCAGGTCATTTAAAATTTTTTCTTATAATTAACCCATTTATGGGGTTTGGACTTCAAAATTACCATGTCGAAAAAGTTATCTTTATAATATAACATTCATTTGCTATTGTTAACATTTTATTGAAAAGAAATTTCCTTGAAATCATTTTTATTTTAAATTAAATTAATCATAAATATCCATTTTTTCATGAAATTTATTTTTTTATTTCCTAAATCATATACCATTTTTACATATGTTGTTCACCTTGAAAGTTATTTGATTAAATGGGGAATTATTAATAAATCAATATCATTCATTTATTATGGATATTTCATAAATAATGTTTTTCACTAATTAAATTTATTAAATGACATATTTGGATAAATTTGGAAAAATAATTCATGGTTTGGGGACCATTTAATGAAAAACATGTAGGTTAGGGATGGTCTAATGCAAGAACCATGATGTATTTGTAGTCTCATGAGACAAATCAATTTTCATAATCAGAGTATTTTCAACTGTATTGATAAAAAAATCATGAATTTTGAAGAATAACATTCTTATAAAACCTTATATAGGGTAATTAAAAAATTACTTTATTTATAATCCAACTGTTATTATTATCCATTAGATTTGTTCGTTTACATTATATATGGATGCAATTCATTCTCAGTTAATTGATTAAAGGTAATGTGTTTCTATTGTATCCAATGCCATTTTGACTTTGAATTAAAAAAATTATTATATATCATTATTGCATATTTATTTTCCATTACATGTTGATTTATTCACATTCATTAACAATTGAATTTATTTTACTTACCCTTACTGAGAATCTCATATCACACATATTTGTTTTTGTTGTTCTCAGGTTATGAAGAAAAAATCAATGAATTAAATTTCAAGGATGATGTTAATTTTTTATTTTTTTATATATCATGTATTATTTTTAATATCCCAATGTAATATGGTTTTCATGTTTGTAATTTGGTTTTAAAAAAGTTCTAATATATTTGGTCCTCTGGGATTTGAATCTTTTGTTCATGCCAATGTAATAAAGTAATGAACCGGCTCTGGGATTACTGTTGTTGGGGCATTATAGTAGGTATTAAATTATTTTTTGTACCAACTATAGAAACTAGATTTGAAAAACATAGATTAGAGAACATAAACTTAATATAGACAATGAGTATAAGTGTAAAATATCATCTAGATGTTTTCCAAGGTGTTATTATGTGGGTATTACTAGAAACACATCTATGTCTTGATACAAAATGTGGTTGTGGTTCTCACACAATTTTACCTATGGGTAACAACTCTAAAAATTTTCAACAAGCATAACTCAAGAATAACCTTGAATACGAAAATGATCCATTCTACAAACCAGGTTTTACACACCTTTAAGATACACTTAGGATAATTTATATTTTCATTAAAAACAGTTATCATTGATTTAAAATGAATGATGTCCCCAAGAAAACCTATGTTTATGATTCTATGATTTATGATGGATAAATTTGAGTTATGATTTATAAAATAATTTTAATTATAATTTATTGTTTTATGATCTAGTACAATATATTTAATTGTTTTGAAATGGTGCATAGATGGAAGAATGGTATCAGTTGTCATGGACAATATAGAGGTTTCCCTGTTTATAAAGATGATCTACATCGTATTAGAACTGGGTATATTATAGATATATTAGGGAATATTAATCATGTTATAAAACATATCCTTGATTGGATGAGGAATCCAAATTGATAATGAGATTGTTCGATGCTGGATCACATTATGCAACAGAGGCCCCCATCATTTAGTGGGACTACTCATAAAATTATATCTTTTAAAGGTATTAAGAATTTAGAAATGATATTTACTACATGAGGATGTGGTTAAAAGGAAAAGGTTACACTTAAATTGTATTTTTTACAATTGTGATTCTGATCAATGGTGTTCATTGATCTATAATATTAGGGAGGAAGATCAAATAGAACTCTGAGAATAGTGAACTTTTAAGGAGACATTCTTCGAATAATACTTCACTCTAGATCAAAAAACTAATATGAAGATAATGTTGATTAGTTTTATTTAAATGGTTGAGGAATGTGTTGAAGAGTATGAATATACATTTACTAGGATAAATAGTTATGTTATTGATTTCATATAAAACACAAAATGAAAAAGATATCATTTTTTTGATGGAATTCATCCAAATATCCAGTGACTACTAGTGTCTCAAACCATTTCTTCATATGACGAAATAGTTTATATTCTATCAATCCATAAGATTTATTATCCAAGTATTATAACGTCAAAGGGAATCAAGAGAATAAGATAAAGGAATATCAATTCATAGAAAAAGAGATAATGGATAAGAAGGATTTCCAACATGTAATAACAATGTAATGAATCTCTCTGGTAAATGCATGAAAGGATTGATAGATTGTGATAAGTGTGGAGAAACGTGTAACCATGCGAATGAATGAAAAGGGAATAATAAAACAGATGTTATTTAGTGTTATTACTGTAAGGTGATAGGGAACTATTAAATAGAATCCCTAAATCATCATCGAAATACATCTCAGAAGAAGATAAGGGATCATGGTCAGTAAAATGGTATTGATAAAAAAATGTGGAATGATTAATGTGCATATGCATATTGATGTATGAAATATGTTGTAAAAGTATTTTATTGATGATGTTATCATCATATGATTTATGAACTATGTATGGTTTGTAATATAGTATTATTTATTTAAGTATGTGTTAAATGCTACGAATAAAAGTGATTCAGTTGAAAGTTATTTTCTTTGGAAAATAAAGAGTTGATGGAAATATAAGCGTTAAACTTTTCTGGATTTTGAGATAATTATAATACTTTGAGATTTTTATGAGATTGATTATTCTCAATTTTTATGATGTCTTGTGTTTTATGCTACACCAATATAATATTTAACTACATTAAACACCAAATTAGCTTCCAGTATAAGAAACAATATGCTTGGATTGTGTTACAAACAATTTCACATTCTTTTGATGAAATTTATTTCATGTAAGAATGAGTTTAATTGAAAAATTGAATATTATTATGTTACCGTATAACCTAGAAATTATAATAGTGGGTATCAAAAGTTTTAAATGAATTATAAAAATTTAATTTACACACACATATATATAGTATATTTTTTGTCAGCAATTAATTATAAATTAAAATAATACCCTTCTTAAATTAAAGGAAATTCCTTTCTGAAAAACATTATAAATGAAAATGTGTGGGTTTATAAAATAAAAAAAATCAATATTTTTTTATTTTTTGAATTGAATAAATAGGTAATATATTTAATCTAATGTAAATAACCATATTATTTGTTTTTTAGACAAGATATTAGAACAAATTATTATTTTTTGAATAAAATATATATTTTTTAAAATGCAGTTTTTCCACCTTTTTATGGTTGAATCATTTTAACTCTAGGTTTTAACAAAAATTTTATATTATATTTGAAAAAAAATGAAATTCTTATCTAGAAGAGGTATAATAAAAATTTTATTTGTATTATTGTTTGAAATATTTCTAATAAGATTCATGTTATGAAAAATTGTAGAAATACAATAAATGTTTACTTAAAAAACATTCATAGAAATAATTTATTTGATAAAATTATAATATTATCTTTTTTAAAGTATAAATAAATTATGTTTTTATAATTTAATATAATTTAGGTCATAGGTATTTCTTTTATGTTGATTTTTATGTAAAAAAATTTCAATCATTTACTATGTTTTTACTTTCAAAACTCGTTTTCTCATTACAACAATGTGATTAATTTTAAATTAATTTCACTGACATATGTGTTTTGAATTTAGAAAAATAGATTAAATATTTCTAATAATTGGGTCCAAATTATGAAAATATATTTCTTTTGTTTTTGTGCATTATGAATAGTAACTTCAATAATTTTTTATTAATTTGGTAAAAAGTAAAGTCTTATAATTAAAAGTATGAAATTATTATAAAATTACTCAAACAATTGACCAAATAACATTGTATTAGTTTTTTTGGATCTAAATAATCCTTGGGTCCAACATTTACCATTTTCAAGCCACTTAGATGAGTTTAATATATTTTATATATTTTATTTATAGAAAAGAGAAATATTTCTCACTTAAATTCAATAAAAATTTCATATTTAATATAAAGTTATAAAAAAATATATGTTCTACAAGGATTACCCATTTTAAATATAAAATTTTTAACCTTTCCATTGTAATATATTTGTAATGTTTCTATAAAAATAATTAACTTAAATTATAATACAATGGTGATGAAGACTTTATTTACTTGATGAAAATTCAACAATAAAAATAAAAATAAAATCATAATAACCATTATAAAATAAAAACACTTGAAAATAATATTTTTAGATTATATTTCTTACATAATAATCAAAATGTATTAATTATTGATCATTTCAATTGACATGAAATATATTATGCACTTGTAATATTTTATTAAAAGTGTTTTCAAAGTTGTCACGTTGATGTTTTCAAAAAGAAATGTTTTTAAAATAATATTTTCTAGAAGATATATTTGACTAAAAATATTAATATAAAATATATTACAGTTATCTTCTTCATGATTTTTTATTTTTAATTTTTACCCAAAAAAATATTTATATTAAACAATTACACAGAAGTTAGGTAGTAATTAGTTTATTAATGGAAATATCAATTAAATGTTATTAGAAGTATTAAAATCAATATAATTTGGGATAATGGATATATGAAACGATTTTTATAGACTTACCTAACCCATTAATGTTATAAAAAATATTTTTCTTCTAGGTTAAAATTTTATCTTGATATTTTTAAAAATCCATGAAATGAGTAGTCTCAACATTAACAGCAGATATATTTTCGATAAATAATGTTTCATTAAATTTTTTAGAAATTATTAAATATTATTTAAAAAAATAAAATAATCATTATATGGAATAAAATATTCTAAAATTTTCATTTATAGTCTAATTGACAATTTTTTTTAAAAATTACACTTTTTTAATATCAAAACATTTATTAACATTGTCAAACTAAAATATAATAACTAAGGGTTAATTAAAATTATAAAGGGTAAATTGACAACAAATATTCTATAAAATATATTTATTGAAGAGATTACATCCTTTATTATCTAATATTAGAAAATAGTTCTTTTTTAATATTTTGGGATGGTTTTTTACTTTCTTAACAATATAAGGTTTCAGGTAATATCAAATGACAAACTGTTATTCCTTTAAGAGGTGATATAGAGGGAACTCGTCATAGAAGAGGTAATCTGCTCGACCGATTCTTTCAAGCATATTTTTTATTCTGAATCTTCTTCCTGAGTATTTTTTCACTAAAAATATTAATAAATTATAACTTGTATGATTATTTTTTACTATAATTGTGGAACAACCATATTCTACCTTCTATTTATCCTAGTAAAACTGAAATCACCACTTGTGTGTATATACAACTTACCATCTCCACATCATGGTGTAATCTATTTTTATCCATAAACATGATTGGATGGATATAATGATCGAAATATTAATTATATACAATTATTATAACATTATATAGATTCAAGAAAAAATATATATCAACCACTTCCATACCCTTTCATAATTATAGGAATTACGTCGTCACCCATGCCAACATACGACATTCCACATCCACAACGCGAGACGATTTATTTTCCTTATTCAACATTAAATAATGATTATATAAAATAAACGAATAAATAAATATGATACTTACTTAATTAATATAATTCTATAAATGAAATCAATATATCTTAATTTCCAAAAACTAATCTTATAAGACAAATATGCATAAGAACATAAAGTTGTTATCTCTAGAAAGATGAGTAATAATGTTATTCAGAAATAAGTAATTATATAATCACATATGATATAATAAAAATTAATATGATTATATATTATGTTAGTAACATTATTTCATCCCTTATAAAGGAGGTTCAGACCTGTTAACATTATCCCAGACCCAATGTAAGGGATTTTAGGTATAACTTTTCTTTTGGTGGGAAATATGACTTATACACCACTTGTTTCCACTATGTGTTGTACATATTTCCCATGAATTTATTCTAGTATTTTTATACATATGTTATTTGTATTTACATATCTATTTTATTATCCCTATTTCATGGGATTTTATAGTTCAATAGTTACCATATGTGTGAGGTAGTATTGTCTCAATTTTTGTTCATTGAGAGACATGTTTTTTAGGCACCTATGTTCTTTTAAAAGATCTATACACTACCATTTTATAGGTTATATAAGTAATATATTTAATTTCATGATATTTTAAACTTCTTTTAATGTTCTTATTTCATGGGGATTATGATTAAAATCTTTAAAAGTGTTATGGGACATATTGGAATGTTTAATTATTATTTTTATAAATATATGTTGTTAAAAAATCACTTCTGATTATTTTAATGTAAAATTGATTTAAAAGTGATTTCAATATTCTTTATTTTGTTTCCAAAGAAAAAGTTATTTCAAAAAAAATTTAATATTTTTTTTCTATGTTTATTTTCCAGGAAACTATCTTCAAAAATGGTTTACATTTTAGAAATAATTTTTCAAAGAAAAAATTATATTTTCTTCAAGAATTATTTTCATGTAATCTCTAAAGAATATTTTACATCATAGTAAACATTATTTTATAATACTTATTTTCTATTATTGATATGATTTAATTTTATCAATCTTATTCTTTATAAAAATTATTTATGTTTATGATGGAATGATATTTATGAAATTAATATCTTTTTAGAGGTTATATTCAGATTGAATCCATTTCATTCAATAGGTTCTGATTTAATGAATAATTTTATGTTCTTATGAAATTGAAATGTGATATTTAATTTTGTGATGGTTGGGACCTATATCCCCCCTTTAATTTATTTGTTAAGGATGCATAACCTATTAGATATGTATGTTATGCATCAACCTAATTTGTTTTTCTCAATTATTTTCATGGAAATATTTTTCATATCCGTAATTGTATGTGTGTACATGGTTTTCATTTCCATATATTTATTCAAGGGCATAATTTAATGTCCTTAATTTAATGAGTAATATTTCTAGTGTTTTACGTATTTAAAATGTTATATGTTTATGTGTATGCCACAATTTCATGTCTTTTGTCATTTTTATGATCTTATGTATTGTGTTATTTGATTTCCTTATGAATCTAGTTTACCTTTGAAATATATAGAATGTTATTATTTTATTTTGATCATGTTATCATACCCTTTATGTGCATGTTTATGTTTATATATCACCATTTTTTACTTTTTCTGAGCATCTAAGCACACAATTCTTTATGTTTTCTTTTCCTTAGTTTTTAAAGATAGGGTTTTGGTAGGAGTAAAAATATGGGAAAATATTTTTCTGAAACATTAATAATCTTTTACTAGATTAGAATTTTATGCTCTATGATTCCCAAGATATTAAACTAATACAGTCATTGGTCTTATGTTGGTGTAATGTTTTTTTTATTAAGAAAATTTGATGTAATGTCCTTGTACATCAATCTTAGGACATTATAGTTGGTACAAGAGTGAAGGATTAGTTTTCCTTAAGAAATCAAGATGTGAAAACTCTAGTGAGATCCTGAAAGATATTTTTAAGAATATTCCTAACTGTTTCCTCAGATAAGTCAAATTATACGTTATAGTACTAGAACTTTGGAAATGATCATGAATAAGAAAGGATTAAACCAAAGATATCATAGATTGAAATATTATAAGTAATTTCCATTAATTATGTGTTTTTCAACTATGATATGTACTTCCCGCAATTTTCTTTCTGGTCGTAGTCAATAAAAAGAACTGGATTGAACATAGTTAACATTAAATGTTTCATATGTTGAAAAAATTGGAATTATATGTCCTAAGGGAAATATCAGGAATAGAATTAGGAAGGAGGTATGAGTATTGGTTATAAAATTGAGGATAAAGAGTCTATAAAAGATATGTGAAATGTATGTGATGATCTAACCATATTTTTGACCTTAAATATAATAATCATGGCTAGATTTAGGTTTAATAATCGTAGTACATGATTCATATTATGGGAAGGACTAATATAATGGATCTTGAGTAATGGTTTATGAATAACATTAGATGATTGAGGTTTATAAGATTTAGAATCCAAAGATTATGTTATATAGATCAAGTAATATTTAATTTTTTCCAGCATAAGTGTTTCATTAAGGGTTGGAAAGGATGTGTTGAATAGTTCTTAATATGTAAAAAATTGATTTAAGGGTAAGGTGATATATTTGGAGAAAATATTATTAAGGGAAATATAACCCTTAATATACCCTTTATGTTCAGATAATGATGTTTAGATAAGGATATATTGAATTTGAATAAGTAAATTGGATGATAATAATTTCTTGCAAACTAATTATGGATTTGTTTTCAGGAGGGTTATGTTATCATAAATTAAGTATACATATTTTTGTACTTAAGTAATATATCAAATAAACATTTTAATAATGAAACATGCATATTTTTGACATGGATATTTGGAAATTCACGTTATTACCATAAATCAATAGAATATATGATGAATGTGTTCAAATGTTGGGAGTCAGACCAATAAAAGAGTCCTTATGATATATGGGAGATAAATGTTAAGATGAGTTACTGAAATATTTTTAATTTTTTTGTATTTTTAGCTTCTACAAGGATGGTAATGTTATCAATTTATTGAATGATTAAGTTATGATTCGAACGAATTTTGTTAGAATAAAGTATTATCTCACTATAGGAGGACATATGGATATTTGATAACTGTGATAACATTTTTTTGTTATAATGACATATGGAATGTCCTATAATTCTATTTATAGAACGAATGATCTTCTAACCCTTTAGGAATGAAAAATTCAACAACATTTTATTGAATAAGATATGAATTATAAATTGTTCATGGAACAAAAATTGATGATATTGTACCAAAATAAAGTTAGCATATCTTCTCATTAAAATTATTCAACATTTAGAAAAATATTCATGATGTAAAATAGTGTCTTATTATCATTATTTTTTATGATATCAATGACCTATTTCATGTTTCTTTGTTTTATGGTTTTTTAAATTTTTATAAATTACCTCTTTCATTTGATCATTGATCTCTATCAATCTCCATTATTATTTATTCTTTTCATCCATGCCCAAATCATCACATATGTTCTCTTATGCAGAGACCTAGTTATGATTTACTTTTGGTTACTTTTATTTTCCAACAATTACTTTTTTAAAAGATGTTTTAGTATTCATTTTTATTATGTGGGTTTATATGAATGAAACTTTCAAGTAGTAATAATTTTCTTACCTAGATCAATTTCGAGTGTGAAATTCATTTTATGGGGGATATAGTAAAACATCCTGATATTTTTAGGTGAAATACTCTATTAAATTTCGTTGATATCTTGTGTTTTATACAACACCAAAATACACATTCACTATATGCAACACCAAATTGTCTTTTTGGTTTATGCAGTAGTATGCTTGGCTTGTGGTGCACAAAATTTAAAGTTCTTTTGATAAAATTCATTTCATAAAAGGATGAGTTTAAGCGAACAATTGAATATTATTTTGTTACCTTATAACATATCTATTAAAATAAAAGGTACGAACAGTATTAAAAAATAATGAAAATATGATTTATACGCACATAGTGTAACATCCCAAGTAAGTAATGAATAATAGATATTTTTATCTATGTCTATTAGTGAATTAGATAGTGTTTTAGAGGCTTAAAATGAAAATAAATCCAATATTAAGCATGGAATACACTAATATTTTTATAAGATTGTTTTACTACCTTTTGATGGGAAACCATTTTAAAATATATCTTTTGACAATTTTATAAGCTATGTTTGTCAAAATAAAATTATTCTTTATTATTGGGACATCAAAATTTACTTTGTGTGAATTTTTGGTATTTTTCTAATAAAGTTCATTTTTTTAATGAATAGTGAAAAATGTTGTATTTTAATTCAAAACCTCTTTTTAATATAATTTATTTATATGATTATATTATCTTTTGAATTGGTTTTTATGTGTAATTAGAATATATTTTTACCATTTAATCCAATGGTGGTCATTGGAATCAATTTCACTTTGAAATTGGACTTAAACTGGTGTCAATCTTTTGATACTTATTGTTTCATAAAAACACGCTATTGGTCATGACAGCGGGAATTGATTATTAAATTAATTAATGTAACTTATATGATTTGAATTTTGTAAAATAGAAATCATTTTTTAATTCAGAATATGAAATATATCTTAGGGTGATGTTTTGGTATTTTTCTAAAAAACTTCAATTTTTGATGAATAGTGAAACCACTAAGTGGTAGTTAAAGAAACTGATTTTTTCGTTTAAATGAAACATTTCCACTTCTATGATTTGATTTTCAAAAATCCGACATACATGGTTGTCATTAAGAAGTAAAATGTGGTTCAATGAGATTAAAATAATTTTTGGTGAATAGTAGCTTTTATGTTTTTAATCACGATTAGAGGTAATTAGTGTAGCTTAAGGTAAAAATAATGTTTTAATAATATCAGATGAGCATGACACATGTTCTAACCTTATTTTATGTGTCATGGCCAACCAAGATAATCCATGGGTCAACTTGGGGACCCCATGGAGCCACTTTGGTTGGAAAATTACATTAATATCTTTTTATTTAATGTTAAAATAAAAATGACACAAACATGAGTTGTTTTATTAAAAAAAATTAAATTGGGTTATACAAGTCATATTTTTGACTATAAATATAATTTAGAAATATAAAAAGATTTCCTACATCATGATATTTGTTTTTTATAATTTTTAGACATTAAATAAATTAAATTATTTATGACTTCATGATGATGCAGCGATTACCACATTAATAAAGGAATTAAATAAAATGAAAAGATAATGTAAAATCTATGACCTAAACATGTCCAAAACCTATTTTATGGGTGTATTTCAAACCCTTATCACCTTACCCTCGAATTATATCTATGTGGGACATTTTTAATCCGAAACGCATTTTAAAATAAAGTAACATTTCTTTACTTTCCAAGAGTGCCCCTCCTCTCCTCTTATAAAAGGCCCCCACCTCTACCTCCTTACCCACACTTCCAAAGCCTTTGGCTCGGCCAACCCCTGCCCATTTTGTCTCTCTATCTCCCTATATTACTCCTTGAAGCCTCACTTGGGGCATAAGTCTTCCCAAGGAAGCCTTTGAGCTCAAACCAAAGGGAGTTACCCGATTTTAAGGTAATGTCTTCACTTGAGTCCTTTTGTTTTATTTTGCTTCTACAACCCCCTAAACTCTTTTTATTAATTTCTTTTGTAAAAAATCCTGTATCTTCAATATACTAGGATGTTGTTATAAGAAATATTCGAGCTACACTTACACACACCTACATCTAATGGTTAAAGAACATACAGTTTCCGTGGATGGTGAATTTCTGCCTCCCGAAACGATGGTTGTTCAAAATTATTTTAACACCTTAAAAGGTGTCCATTAAGATGAAACTATATTTATATATTATATATAACATTTTTATGCTTCTGTAGTTTTCATTTTGTGCATACCTTTAAGGTTTCCATTATGGGTAAACGCGATATCTTCATTTAAGGAAGTGCGGACTACCGACCCCTCAAGTGGTTTGATTCATTAATACCATATGTGGGACGTATAAAGGATGGAGTTATGATATTATAAATGATATTACACTGGAATTATAATATATATTTATATCATTATGATTCCATTTCATAAAATATGAAATAGAAATGGAAGCAGCGTTCATGCCTACGTACGGCTTACCGTCTCCATGAACGGTCCATTTCATTTCTTACCTCTAAATGTTATGTAATATTATAAATTCATGTATGTAATGGATATATATGATATATATGATATCTAAATCATGAATACGATTCTGGATATAATGGATACATGAACAACTTGTTATTATAAAGGGTTTATTTTTTACTCAAGTACCAATGATCCTTAAAATGACCGTTATTAACTTAAATAATTACATAGTGATCATGACATGGAAATAAGTGATATAAAAGGAATAATGAAATTGAAAAAGGTTCTTAAACAAGTATAAATTAACTCAAGTTTATTATTCAGGAGATTAAAGAACAACCGATTCATGTCGGACCCGAGGTATGGGACTTCGTCTCAATCTCCTTTCATTGAGGCATATTTTGTTTTATACACAACCTTCTTTTATACGGTGTATAAACCCCTTGGACTTTTACATTTATTCAAAAGGAATATTTTTTATACGAAGCATTTACTAAACAAAAAAAGGGAATGTTTTTGTCATACGTATGTGGCGACAATGACTTCTCCGCCGTCGTGACCATTATTTGAGTTTCGGCTTCCTCTACAAGCCATACCTTCTTTTTAAGAGAAAAATAAATACCATGTTTTACTTTTCGTTTATTTTAGTATTGAAAATGGTTTTCATAATGTTTTTATATCAATGTGTTGTATTGATATCTTGTGATTGAAAGGTTGAAATGCTATGTTTCCTTTATGCATGTTTTATGTGATACGATTATGTTGAGGTTCTTGGGCATTACTATGAAGACGGGTGGTTCCATGATAAACTAAGGGTGGGTGAGCCCGATATAGCTCTCCAATGCATTGGGTAACGCGAAGGAGTGAAACGTTAAGGTTTATCTGAAGAGATTTAGGTAATATATTGTGATGGGTATTCCAAATGTAACCAAGAGGGTTACTCCCTACGTAAGAATGTTATGAATGCCTCAAGTTACCTTTATGTCTTATGATTTCTTGGATCTATTCATGATTTGATGAGGTATGTTAAAGTGCTTATGTTTTATGGGTAAATTATGATTTCATTCTTATGTATATATGTACTCATGTTTCCTTTCGATATTTTTATATCCTGTACTAAGCTTTTTATGCTCATCCCATGTTTTTGAAATTTTTTCACAGGTCAAGGGAAAGGTACATGATATGATAGTGTCAAGGATGTGTCAAGGAAGAATCCATGTTTTATTTTAAATATATTTCCATTGATGGGAAAAATGAATACTATCTTTATGTAACCACTTTGTTTAAATGTGGAATGTAATGCATGTTTTATGGTCTAATTATCTAAAACTCTAAACCAGAAAAGATCCTCAATGTGTAATCTTGTAATAACTCAAGATTAAGTAAGGTCTAAGGTCGGGTCCTTATAGTTGGTATCATAGGTCGGTTTAGATAACTTTAGGAGTTAGAATTATATTAAATGATTATCCAAAAATATTTTTTTATGGTCAAATTGATGTGATATAGCATTTGAAGATTACCATGTTGCTTTATCTAAGACATGTTTGTTCAGAATGGTTTTCCGCAGAGGAAATAGGGAAGCAGTGCTAGGAAGGCATATAGAGGGAAATAACCTTCCGAATCAGCATCCTGAGATTGTCGGAATTGGAACTGAACAGTTTTTTACAGTAATGGCATAGTTGACTCAAGCGATAAATGGTGGTGGTATCCATGCACGAGATCATCCAGATCAACCGTAGAGGAACATGTCAGTGGTTGAACATTTCATGAGGCAACATCCCCCATCATTCAGAAGATCACCTGACCATGTGTTAGCTGAAGGGTGGATTAAAGCACTGGAGAAGATTTTCGATGTCAGGGGGTGTTCATACAATCTAAAGGTTAGTCTTTCTATTTACCGTTTGGAGGGTGAGGCAGATCAGTGGTGGTCGATGGTTAAAAATATCAGGGACACTGATGAGATTGATGCTCTTGACTGGGATGAATTCAAAGGTATGTTTCTTGAGAATTATTTTCCTAAGGCTGTTTGACTTAGGATGGAAAAACAATTCTTGGAATTGAGGCAAGAGGAAGACTCAGTGGCTGCCTATGAAGAGAGGTTCACTCGATTGGCAAGGTATGATCCAAATTTTATCCGAGACCTTGATAGTAAAATCAATCGTTTTTACTCAGTATTAAAACCAAAATATTGAAGGGAATTATCTTATCGTGAGTTTAAATGTTATGAAAAGCTTGTTTGATGTGCTGAGAAGGTGCAAATGGAGTTTGTCGATGATCAAGTGTTCTATAACAACCAGCAGAAGAAGAGACTGAGGTGGCAGGAGAAAGGGAAGAATTCTTCAAACAAGTCTGATGGTAAGAAAACTAAGTTTCCAGTTTGTGATAAATGTGGTAAAAGGAATGCTGGGGAATGTCTTCTGAATTCTGGAAAGTGTTACCGATGTGGTAAGATGGGACATAAGGCTCGTGATTGCACTGAAAAAGATCAAGGTGATGGTAAGTCCAAATTTGATTTACAGTTAGTGAAATGTTTTAAGTGCAATGAGATGGCCAATATGCAAACGAGTGTCCAACAAAGAGCTTGAGTGATGGGAAGCAATTAGACTACAAGCAGAAAGGGGTGGTGAAATCCTTTGCAACTACTTCAGTAGATGTCAGGCCATCAAATGAAGTTGTATCAGGTACTTTGTTTGTTTTTTCAGATTATGCCCGTGTGTTGTTTGATTCGAGGTCCACACATTCTTTCATCTCTGAAACCTTTTCTAGTAAAATGGGAATACCATCTCATGAAATGACTCCTGAACTTCTGGTAAAAACACCTGGGGGAAATGTTGAGGTAAAAAGAATTTATAATAATCTTTCTATCCTTATCTGTGGAAAGAACCTACATTCAAACCTTATTGATCTACCTCTAGTAGAGTTTGATGTTATCCTTGGTATGGATTGGCTCTCTATTTACCATGCTAAGAATGACTGTAGATCTAAGGAAGTTTCTTTTTATAAAGACTTTCAGTTTGTGTACAAGAATGAACCCTTACTATTGATAACTTATCAAGAGTCCGAGAAACTTGTAAATGATTGAAATGAATGTTACCTTGCACATATTGTTGAAAACAAGAGAACTGTTAAGATTAATGATGTGCCAGTGGTAAATGAGTATCCTGATGTTTTTCCGGATGAGTTGCCTGGAATAATACCATATCAGGAAGTTGAATTTACTATTGACTTAGTTCCTGATGCTAGGCCAATTTCAAAACCCCCTTATCGAATGGCTCAAATTGAACTTTTAGAGTTGAAGGAGCAATTGCAATATTTATTAGAGAAATGTTTCATTCGACCTAGCACATCACCATGGGGTGCTCCTGTTGTATTTGTTAAAAAGAAAGATAGTTCTATGAGACTTTTCATTGATTATAGAGCCTTGAATAACATCACTATTAAGAACAAATATCCTTCGCCTCATATCGATGATTTGTTTGATCAGATCCAGGAAGATCAGTTTTTTTCAACGATTGACCTGAGATCAAGGTACCATCAGCTGAAGGTAAAGGAAGCAGATGTTCCGAAGACTGCTTTTCTTACAAGATATGGCCATTATGAATTTTTAGTAATGCATTTTGGGCTAACCAATGCACCTTCTGTATTCATGGACTTAATTAATAGAATTTTCCATGAGTTCTTGGATAAGTTTGTGGTTGTTTTCATTGATGATATTTTGGTGTTTTCTAAAAGTAAAGAAGAGCATGAAGACATTTAAGGGTCATTTTTCAAACCTTGAAAGAAAAGAAATTGTATGGGAAATTCAGCAAGTGTGATTTTTGGTTGCAACAAATTTCTTTCCTTTGCCATAATGTTTCTAAATAAGGGATAACTGTTGATCCTACAAAAACAGAGGTTGTTGAAGAATGGCCAAGACCAACAAATGTAACTGAGATTCGTAGCTTCATGGGTTTGATAGGCTATTACTGAAGGTTTGTTAGAAATTTTTCATGGTTATCTAGTCCAATGACGAAGCTAACTCGAAAGGCTGTTAAGTTTATCTGGACAAAAGAATGTGATGATTGTTTTCAGGAATTGAAAAGAAGATTGGTGAATGCTCCAGTTTTGGCACTACCTTCCAGGAATGGGAAGTTTGTTATCTATAGTGATGCTTCATTGAAAGGACTTGGTTGCATCTTAATGCATAATGATCAGGTAATTGCTTATGTTACACGACAGTTGAAAACTCATGAGGTAAATTACCCTACACATGATTTGGAATTAGCTGCTGTTGTTTTCACTTTAAAAATTTGGAGGCATCATTTATATGGAGTAAAGTTTGAAATATATACCGATCACAAATGTTTAAAGTATATATTCACTCAGAAAGAATTGAACATGAGACAGAGGAGATGGCTAGAATTAATCAAGTATTATTATTGTACAATTCATTACCATCCGAGTAAAGAAAATAAATTGGTTAATGCTTTGAGTCGAAAAAGTAATGCTTCATTACAAATGTTGCATTTGGAATGTGATCCTTTGGTAAAAGATTTGATGAACTTTGGCATAGAATTTTTTGGTGCAGGATGTTCTTCTGTTTTGTTTCAGGTATCAGTGAAATCTTCTCTATCAGACAGAATCAAGCAAGCACAGAAGCAAGACAGTGAGTTGCAGAAAAAGGTAGAACTGGTTCAAAAAGGTAAGTTGCCTGAATTCAACATTGATAATGATTGCGTTTTGAGATTTGGGAAGAGATTGTGTGTGCCTTGTGATTCACAGTTGAAGAGAGAGTTCTTATATAAAGCTCATAGTTCTCCATTTTCAGTTCATCCTGGAAGTACTAAGATGTACAGAGATCTGCAGGAGTATTACTGGTGGGATGGAATGAAAAGAGATATTGCGGATTTTACTGTGAAGTGTTTGACTTGTCAACAGGTTAAAGAAGAGCGGTAGTTACCAAAAGGGATGCTTCAGCCTTTACCAGTTCCATAGTGGAAATGGGACAATATATCCATGGACTTTTTTGTGGGATTACTGAAGACATCTCGAGGTAATAATGCAATATCCGTTATTGTTGATCGCTTGACTAAATCTGCTCATTTCCTTGATATACGAGATACTTTTTCCCTAGATCAACTTTCCCTTTTGTATCTTAAAGAGATAGTCAGGTTACATGGATTTCCCTTCTCTATTGTATCTGAACGTGATCCCAGGTTCACTTCTAACTTTTGGAAAGGCCTTCAGAAGTCGTTGGGTACTGAATTAAATTTTAGTACAGCTTTTCATCCTCAATACGATGGGCAGTCAGAACGAACAATTCAGACATTGGAGGATATTCTACGTTCTTTCTCTATAGATTATCATGAAAGTTGGGACCAACATCTTTCTTTGGTTGAATTTTCATATAATAACAGTTTTCATTCTAGTATACAGATGGCACCATTTGAAGCGTTATATGGGAAGCGGTGTCAAACTCCATATTTTTAAGATAATGTGGGTAAAAGAAAGCTAATGGGACCAGAATTGGTAGAAGATTTGGAAGAAAAAGTTCAGCTGATACAGAAACACATGAGAACAGCTTAGAGCAGGCAGAAGAGTTATGCGGACAACAGGAGGAAGGATCTATCTTTTGAGGTAGGTGATCATGTTTTTCTCAAAGTCTCGCCATGGAAAAGTGTGATGCAATTTGGTAAGAAATGAAAGCTGAGTCCAAGGTTCATTGGACCATATGAAATTCTGGAGAGAGTTGGATCAGTTGCTTATCGAGTGTCTTTACCTCCGAGTTTATCTCAGGTACACAATTTTTCTCATGTTTCGATGCTGAGAAAGTATATGCCAGATCCATCTCATGTTTTGAGTCCAGAGGTAGTTCTGGTGGAAGAGAACCTATCTTATGAGGAACAACCGGTCCAGATTCTTGACCACAGGGAGCAAGTGTTACGGAATAAGGTGATTAATTAGGTAAAGGTTTTGTGGAAAAACCACATGATAGAAGAGGTAACATGGGAATCTAAAAATGCAATGAGGGATAAGTACCCTCATTTATTCGATAAGTAAATAAATTGCGGGGACGCAATTTTATAAAGGGGGGAAGGATGTAACATCCCAAGTAAGTACTGAATAATATATATTTTTATCTATGTCTATTAGTGAATTAGATAGTGTTTTAGAGGCTTAAAATGAGAACAAATCTAATCTTAAGCATGGAATACACTAATATTTTTAAAAGATTGTTTTACTGCCTTTTGATGGGAAACTATTTTTAAAATCTATCTTTTGAAAATTTTATAAGCTATTTTTGTCAAAATAAAATTATTCTTTATGATTGGGACATCAAAATTTACTTTGTGTTAATTTTTCGTATTTTTCCGATAAAGTTCATTTTTTTAATGAATAGTGAAAAATGTTGTATTTTAATTCAAAACCTCTTTTTAATCTAATTTATTTATATTATTAGATTATTTTTTGAATTGGTTTTGAAGTGTAATTAGAATATATTTTTACCATTTAATCCAATGGTGGTCATTGGAATCAATTTCACTTTGAAATTGGACTTAAACTGGTGTCAATTTTTTAATACTTATTGTTTCATAAAAACACGCTATTTGTCATGACAGCGGGAATTGATTATTAAATTAATTAATGTAACTTATATGATTTTAATTTTCTAAAATAGACATCATTTTTGAATTCAGAATATCAAATATATCTTAGGGTGAAGTTTTGGTATTTTTCTAAAAAACTTCAATTTTTGATGAATAGTGAAACCACTAAGTGGTAGTTAAAGAAACAGATTTTTTCGTTTAAATGAAACTTTGCCACTTCTGTGATTTGATTTTCAAAAATCTGACATACATGTTTGTCATTAATAAGTAATATGTGGTTCAATGAGATTAAAATAATTTTTTGGTGAATAGTAACTTTTAAGTTTTAAATCGTGATAAGAGGTAATTAGTGTAGTTTAAGGTAAAAATAATGTTTTAATAATATGAGATAAGCTTGACACATGTACTACCCTCATTGGATGTGTCATGGTCGACCAAGACAATCCATGGGTCAACTTGGGGACCACATGGAGCCACTTTGGTAGGAAAATGACATTAATATCTTTTTATTTAATGTTAAAATAAAAATGACACAAACATGAGTTGTTTTA
This sequence comes from Viscum album, assembly GCA_963277665.1. Taxonomy (NCBI): domain Eukaryota; kingdom Viridiplantae; phylum Streptophyta; class Magnoliopsida; order Santalales; family Viscaceae; genus Viscum; species Viscum album. Next base: position 854,428,970 of record OY728155.1, on the reverse strand, counting down.
TTAAAACAATTTTTAAATGGGGTTATACAAGTCAGATTTTTGACTATAAATATTATTTAGAAATCTAAAAAGATTCCCTACATCATGACATTTTTTTATAATTTTTAGACATTAAATAAATTAAATTATTGATAACATCATGATGATGCAGCGATTACCTCATTAATAAATGATTTAAATAAAATGAAAAGATAATGTACAATCTCTGAACTAAACATGTCCAAAACCTATTGGATGGGTGGATTTCGAACACTTATCACCTTACCCTCGAAATATTTCAATGTGGGACCTTTTGAATCCGAAACGCATTTTCAAATAAAGTAACATTTCTTTACTTTCCAAGAGTGCCCCTCCTCTCCTCTTATAAAAGGCCCCCACCTCTACCTCCTTACCCACACTTCCAAAGCATTTGGCTCAGCCAACCCCTACCCATTTTGTCTCTCCACTTCCCTCTCTTACTCCTCGAAGTCTCACTTTGGGCAGAAGTCTACCCAAGGAAGCCTCTGAGCTCAAACCAAAGGGAGTTACCCGATTTTATGGTAATGTCTTCATTTGAGTCCTTTTGTATTATTTTGCTTCTCCAACCCCCTAAACTCTTTTTATTCATTTCTTTTGTAACACCTACAGTATCTTAAATATACTAGGATGTTTTTATAATAAGTATTCGAGCTACACTTACACACACCTACATATAATGGTTAAAGAACATACTGTTTCCATGGATGGCGAATTTTTGCCTCCCGAAATGATGATTGTTCAACATTTTGTTAACACCATCAAAGGTGGCCATTAATATGACACTATATTTATATATGATATATAATATGTTTATGCTTCTGTATTTTTCATTTTGGGCATACCTTTATGGTTTCCATTATGGGTAAACGCGATATCTTCATTTAAGGAAGTGCGGACTACCGCCCCCTCAAGTGATTTGATTCGTTAATACCATATGTGGGACGTATAAAGGACAGAGTTATGATATTATATATGATATTATACTGAAATTATAATATACCTTTATATCATTATGATTCCATTTTATAAAATACGAAATAGAAATGGAAGCAGCGTTCATGCATACGTACGGATTACCGTCTCCATGAACGGTGCATTTCATTTCTTACCTATAAATGTTATGTAATATTATAAATTCATGCATGTACTAGATATATATGATATATATGATATCTACATCATGAATAACATTCTGGATATAATGGATACATGAAAAACTTGTAATTATAAAAAGTTTATTTTTTACTCAAGTACCAATGATCGTTAAAACGACCGTTATTAACTTAAATAATTACACAGTGTTCATGACATGGAAATAAGTGATATAAAAGGAATAATGAACTTGAAAAAGGTTCTTAAACAATTATAAATTAACTCAAGATTATTATTTAGGAGATTAAAGAACGACCGAGTCAAGTCGGACCCGAGGTATGGGACTTCGTCTCAATCTCCTTTCATTGAGGCATATTTTGTTTTATACACAACCTTCTTTTATACGGTGTATAAACCCCTTTTACTTTTATGTTTATTCAAAAGGAATCTTTTTTATACGAAGAATTTACTAAACGACAAAAGGGAATGTTTTTGTGGTACGTATGCGGCGACAATGACTTCTCCGCCGTCGTGACCATTATTTGAGTTTCGGCTTCCTCTACAAGCCATACCTTCTTTTTAAAAGAAAAATAAATACCATGTTTTACTTTTCTTTAATTTTGGTATTGAAAATGGTTTTCATAATGTTTTTATATCAATGTGTTGTATTGATTTCTTGTGATTGAAAGGTGGAAATGTTATGTTTCCTTTATGCATGTTTTATGTGATACGATTATGTTGAGGTTCTTGGGCATTATTATGAAGACGGGTGGTTCCGTGATAAACTAAGGGTGGGTGATCCCGATATAGCTCTCCAATGCATTGGGTAACGTGAAGGAGTGAAACGTTAAGGTTTCTCCAAAGAGATTTTGGGAATATACTGTAATGGGTATTCCAAACGTTACCAAGAGGGTTACTCCCTACGTAAGAATGTTATGAATGCCTCAAGTTACCTTTATGTCTTATGATTTCTTTGATTTATTCATGATTTGATGAGGTATGTTAAAGTGCTTATGTTTTATGGGTAAAGTATGATTTCATTCTTATGTATATATGTACTCATGTTTCCTTTCCATATTTTTATATCCCTTACTGAGCTTTTTATGCTCACCCCAAGTTTTTGAAATGTTTTTCATAGGTCAAGGGAAAGGTACATGATATGATAGTGTCAAGGAAGTTTCAAGGAAGAATCCATGTTTTATTTTAAATATTTTTCCATTGATGGGAAAAATGAATACTATCTTTATGTAACCACTTTGCTTAAATGTGGAATGTAATGCGTGTTTTATGGTCTAATTCTCAAAAACTCTAAACCAGAAAAGATCTTCAATGTGTAATCTTGTAATAACTCAAGATTAAGTAAGGTTTAAGGTCAGGGCCTTATACATAGATATATAAGTAATTAATTTTTTGGTGTTAAATTAATTATAAATAAAAACGATACCCTTATTAAATAAAAAGAATTTTTTTCTAAAAAACTATTAAAATTAAAATAAGCGAGTTAATAAAAGAGTAAAATCCCATTGATGGATTTTATTAATCTAATATATATTTAATATATCAAATATAATGTTTAAAGTTAATCTTATATTTTTTTACACATGATATAAGAACCAATTTAATATTATTTGGATAAGTGATGTCTTTTTAAAATAATGTTGTTTTACTACCTTTTTTGGCACACCCATTTTAATTAGAGTTTTTAACACATTTCTATAAATTATTTTAAGAAATAAACATATTTTTTGTTATATGGATATATATTTTTACTCAAAATGATTATTTGATATTTTTATACTAATTTTCATGTATTGATGCATAGTAAAAGTAGAAAAAAAAAATTGAAAACAAATTTTCTCATGGAAAAATAATTTATATAGTTAATTTATACTATTTAATCTTATTAGAATATAAATATATTATTTTATATCATATAATATAATTCAGGTCATTGTCATTAATTTTACATTGAATTTTAATGTAAAAACATTTTAATCTTTTGAATTATTTTTACTTTTAAAATTGTATTCCCATTTAGACGACAGGATTAATTTTGAATAAATTACTACAACATCAGGGTTTTGAATTTTTAAAAATGGATTCCATATTTTAAAACATTATCTTCAATTTATAAAAATAAGTTTCTTTTATTTTTGGAAAATATGAATAATAAAATCTGTAATTTTTTATTAATACAGATAAAGGTAAATTCGGAAACTGAAGGTAATAATAATATTATAAAATTTCCTGAACACTTGTCCTACTATATTTTTATGAATGTTTATTTACCTTAATCATCTAATTATTTAAATAGGTTTCTTTGGAAGCCACTTGAAGGATATTTGGACATTTAATATATTTTATATAGAGAAAATTTAATTATGTCTCACTCAAATTTAATAACTATTTAATTTTTAATATAAGGATATACTAAATTTAAGTGCGTCAATAAATACAAATTTGAAAGATAAAATGTGTTTATTTGTTAGTATAATTTATTTATAATTTTAGGATATAAATAATTACATTAAAGGCTTATACAATGTTGATAGTTAAATTATTTAATTGATCAAAAATCAATAATTTTTTTAATTAGAATCATAATAAACATTAAAAGTAAAAAACACTTGAAAAAGTAATATTATAACATTATATGAAGACTATAATCATACCAGGGTTAAATTATTGACCATTTGGATCAACATGGAAGAAATTATGACACATAAAATATTTTCAATAAAGTGATATCGAAGTTTTTACATTCTTGTTTAAAAACAAAAGGTAATATAAGATATCCCAATGATATATTTGACAATAAATATTTATCCAAAATATTGATGATTTATCATATTCATGGTATTTTATTTTCAAATTCTCATCCAAAGAATAAGTATATTAAATAATTTCAAAAAACAAATGTTGTAATTTGTTTATTGATGGAAATATCAAATTAAAGTTAATTAAAATATTAAAACAAATATAATTTGGGATAATTAATATATCTAAGTAATTTTCAAGATTCCATTCACCCATTAAGAATATATAAAAACATTTTATGTTAAAAAATTTATTTTTAAATTTTTAAAAATCGATGAACTGAATAGAGTCAAAATGAACACTATTGATATTTTTTTCAAAATAATATCTTATTAAATTATTTAGAATCATAAAATGTTTTTTAAAAATTTAAAATAATTTTAATATAGTCCACATGATTATAAATTTTTCATTTTATGTCTAATTGAAAAAAATTATAACAAATTACACACCACTATTATTGTAACCTTTTTTGCCTTTTTTAAATGAAAATAGAATAAATATGGGGTAAATAAAATGATAAGGTATAAATTTAAAATAAAACTTCTATAAAATTTTATTTTGATTAGATTATAAATTCATATTATAAGGACCTGACCTTAAACATGACATAATCTTTATTTAAATGAATAATTCACTTTGGAGATCTTTTCAGGTATAGAGTTTTAGAGAATTAGGTCATAACTATTACACTACATCTCAAAAATTACAAAGTAGACACTTCTACTCCGTTCCCATATTTTTCACAAAATAAAAATTCTTGAAAAAAAGATACATGTCTAGTTCCAGGATTTAGACATCATGACTTTTTGTTGATACCATCCTTGACCTGATTACACTTTATGTCCTGGGAAAATCATTTCAAAAACTTAATATGAGCATAAAATTCTAAGTAAGGGATATATAAAAAAAGGAAAACTGTTAGTTTTTTTCAAAACAACAATTAAAACATGAATAATTTATCATAATTAATACTTTTCTCCTTTTTGAAGTGGTAAATACTCTTCCCAAAATAAAAGATCATTGTTTACACTTTAGTAACCAAATGATTACCATAAAACCCATATAAAGACTACATAACATATAAAGGTAACCTTGGACAAAAACATACTTAAATCGAATAACCCTACGGTCGACTTCCGCACATATCAGTAAATAGAAAAACCATATGGCCAACTTCCATACCCAATGCATTGGAGTTTATAACATAACCACCAGTCCTAGTTTATCACAACACCACCCGTCATTTGATTTATCACATAACCACCCGTCAAATGTCCAAGTACCATTATAAAATCATAACACATACAAAAAATATAAAGGAAAGAAAACATTTCCACATTTAAATAAAAATATATCACTTAAATATATTGACATAACAAATCCATTATAAAAACCATTTTCAATACTCAAATATAGAAAAGATTATATGGTATTTATTTTCCTTTTAAAAACATTACGACTTGATAATAAAGCCAAAAATAAAATAATTCTCGCGGTAGAGGAAAGGTCGTTGTCACCGCTTACATTAAAAGAAACATTCCTTTTTTTTATTAAAATGCTTCATTGAAAAATAATCCCTTTGATTGAAATGAAAATTCAAAGGTGTTTATACATCGTATAAAAGAAAGTCGTGTATTAAAACAAAATATGCCTCAATGAAAGGAGATTGAGACGAAGTCCCTTACAAAGATCATTTTGTAAATAAAATAGAGCAATTATGTGTATTCAATATAATCACACATAAAGAAAGGATAAATACATGATAAGATATAAAAATTCATTTATCACATAATCAAATAATGACATAAACAAGAAAGATAAGATCAACCCATAGAACTAAAATTGGGTTAATAATTTCCCTTACCTTGTGTCTGACTTAACCCGTTCATTCTTTAATCTCCTAAATAATAAAATAAAGTTAATTTATAATTTCTTATTAAAATTTTACAAGTTTATTATTCCTTTTATATAAATAATTTTCAATTTATAAACATTATGTAATCATTGATGTTAATAATGGTCATTTTGTTCATATTTGGTAATTGAGTCAAAATGGACTTTTTATAATTACAAGTTGTCCAAGTGGAAAAATTTTCATTATATCCATAATTATATTAGTGATTTAGATATCATATATATCATATAAATCCACTATATACATGTATTTATAATAGTACATAACATTTGGAGATAAGAAATGAAATGCACCGTTCAAGGAGACGGTAAGTCGTACGTACACATTAATGCAACTTCCATTTCTATTTATTATTTTAATGGAATGAAACATTAATGATACATAAGTATATTATAATTCCAGTACAATTAAATATATAAAATTATTAACTTCATCCTTTATACGTTCCGCATAATGCATGAACGAGTCGTATCACTTTGAGGGGGTGGTAGTCTGCACTTCCTCAAATGAGATTATCGTACTTACCCACTATGGAAACCATAAAGGTATTCTATAAATGAAAAATAAATAATCATAAAAACAATATAAATATAATATATATCATATTTAAATATTTTTCCATCATAACGGTCACCGTGATATGTGGATGGTGATATTTGAACAGTCATTGTTTCGTGTGGCAGTAGATCATCATCCACATAAACAGTATGTTCTTTACCCATTAGACAGAGGTGTGTGTAAATTTAGTTAGAATAAATATCATAACAACATCCTAGTATATTTAGGATACTTTTGTTGTTATAAAATAAAGTAATAAAAAGAGTATAGGGGTTGGATAAGTAAAATAAAACAAAAGAACTTTAGTTAAGATGATACCTTTAATTCGGGTAACTCCCTTTTGGTTTGAACCAAAAGGGTTTGTTGATGTGACTTCTTCATAAGTTAATGCTTCTCGGTGGAATATAAGGATATTGAGAGCTTATTTGGGCAGGGTTTGGATAATCCAAGGTGCTTGAGATGTGTGGGGAATGGGTTAAAAGTGGTGCCCTTTTATAAAGGGGGGATGGGGCACTTTAGGAAAGTTTGAAAAAATTATTTTATTATAAACTTATTTTTGGTTTCAAAAGGTCCAAAAATAATTAAAGTCAAAGATATGATGACTCATGGTAGAAATAAAATCATCCAATAATAATTGGAAAGGTTTTGGATATTAATTAAATTTTATAATCCTATATATTTAAATCATATATTAATGAGGTAAACACTGTATCATTATTGTGTCATAAATAATTTGATTTATTTGATTTCAAAAAATTAAAAAAAAATACAGAAATTTTGGAAATAATTTTAGATTTATAATGAATATTTATATTCAAAGATATAACTTATATAAACCCATGTTAAAATTAATTTACTAACAGATATTTGTTTATGTCATTTTTGCCTTTACTTTAAGTTAACTAAAATAAAGTATCATTATCACTACCAAGTAGAACCATGGGGTTCCAAAATCAACCCAAAGATGCTCATGGTCAGATTTTTATTGACCAATAGTATTATGACACATGTTTGTCTAATTTTATTTTATTATAACAATATTTGTGTACCATTATTTCCCATATTTACCCTTTTACAATGGAAAATAAAATATTTACTAAAGTAAATATTCATAATGTCTAAAAATTAAAGTTACCTATTTACACAATTTGGACCTCCTGATTGCAAATATGGAATCCATTTTTTCAAATTCAAAACATAGAAGTGGCAGATATTAATTTTAAATTAATTCCTGCTGTCAAAACAGAAAGCATGTTTTTAAGAAATATTAACTATAAAAAGATTGACACTTATTTATGTCCTATTTCAAAGAGAAATTAATTACAATGACCAAAATTGGATTTTATAGTAAAAAAATAATCCAATTACAATTTAAAACCAATTAAAAATATAATCTATCCTTATAAATAATTTAGATTAAAATGATGTTTTGAATTAAAATACAGTATTTTTTCACTATTCTTTAAATAGGTATTTTGTCAGAAAAATAAAAAAATTCATCCAATGTAAAATTTGATGTCCCAATTCTAAAAAAATAATTTTATTTTTTCAAATATAACATATAAAAGTGACCATAACTAGATTTAAGGAGCGTTCTCCATCAAAAGGTGGTAAAGAGAACATTTAATGAATATTTGAGAATTTATGCTTAAAATCAAATTATTTCTTATTTTAAGCCTCTGATATTTATTGGATAAATTTGTAAACATTTAAAAACCATGTATAATCATATTTTAGTTATTTCTATTAATTATGATGAATACAACGACTAGGTGTTAACTACTATTTAAAATAATAATATTATATTATTAGTGTACAACGTAAGATTTCAAAGAAACCCACTGTTGTGAATCGGGTATTCCATCAAACATAGCAATCCCCTTTAAAGTAAAATTAATATTTAATTCAAAAATATAAATAAATATGAAAATTTCATATTTCATTATTTACCTAGGACGTTACATCCTTCTCCCCTTTTTTAAAATTGCTTCCTCGCAATTTTATTCAATTATCAAATAAATGGGGGTATTTATCTCTCATAGTATTTTTAGATTCCCAAGTTTCCTCTTCAACCATATGGTTTTTCCATAAAACCATTACCTAGTAAATTAACTTATCCCGCAATAATTTCTCACTTCGATTAAGAATCCGGACTGGTTGTTCCTTATAAAAGAGATTCTCTACCAATTGAACTACCTCTAGGCTCAAAACATGAGAGGGATCTGGCATATACTTTTTCAACATTGAAACATGAAAAACATTGTGTACCTCAGAAAAATGTGGAGGTAAAGCCACTATGTACACAACTAATCCAACTTTCTCTAGGACTTCATAAGGTTCATTGAACCAGAGCCTCAACTTTCCTTTCTTACCAAAACACAACACACTTTTCCATGGAGAAACTTAGAGAAAGACATGATCACCTACCTTGAAAGAGAGATCCTTCCTCTGGTTATCTGGATAAATTTTCTACCTACTCTGAGATGTTCTCATGTGCTTTTGAATCAACTGAACGTTCTCTACCATCTCTTCTACCAATTATGGTCCCACTAGATTCACATACCACATCCCAAAAAAGCTGGAGTTCGACAATGCTTTCCATATAATGCTTCAAATGGAGCCATTTGTATACTGGAATGAAAACCATTATTATAAAAAAAATTCAACGAAAGAAAGAAGTTGGTCCCAACTTCCCTAGTAATCCTTTGAGAAAGCATGTAACAAATCCTTTATTTTCTGGATTGTTCATTCTGACCGCCCGTCTGATTGAGGTTAAAAAGCTATAATAAAATTTAATTTAGTACCCAACGACTTCTTAAGGCCTTTCCAAATGATAAAAGAAAACTTGGGATCATGATCAGATACAATGGAGATGGTAACACCATGCAAAAGACTATCTATTTTAAATATAACCGAGAAAGTTGATCTAGAGACAATGGATCTTGAATAGGGAGGAAATGAGTATATTTAGTCAATCGATCAACAATAACCTAGATTTCATTATTACCTTGAGATGTCTTTGGTAATCCCACAATGAAGTCCATGGATATATTTTCCCATCTCCACTCTGGCACCGGTAAAGACAAAATCATCCCTTTTGTTAACTATCGATCTTCTCTAACCAGCTGACAAGTCAAACACTTCACAGTAAAATCAATAATATCTCTTTTCATCCCATCCCACTAGTAATACTCCTGAATATATCAATACATCTTAGTACTTCCTGGATGAACTGAAAATAGGGAACTACGAGCTTCACATAACAACTCATTCTTCAACTGTGAATCACAAGGCACACATAATATCTTTCCAAATCACAAAAAACAATCACTATAAAAGTTAAAATCATGAAACATACCCTTCTGAACCAACTCTACCTTTTTCTAGAACTGACTTTCTTCCTTCTGCACTTTCTTAATTCTCTCTCATAGAGATGATCTCGCTGACCCCAAGAACAAAATATAAAAAAATTCCTGCACCAATAACTTCTTTTCCAAAGTTCATGAATTCAAAAACTAAAGGATCTCATTCCAGATGTAGCATGGTTAATGAAGCATTACTTTTTTAACTCAAATCATCATCCAATTTATTGGATTTTCCCAGATGTTAAGGGATCATGCAATCATAATCCTTGATTAATTACAACCATATCTTCTATCTCATGTTCAATAATTTTTAAGTGAATATATACTTTAAACTTTTATGGTCAGTATATATTTCATATTTTACTCCATAAAAATTATTCCTCCAAATTTTTAAATAAAAACAAAAGCATCTAATTCCAAATCATGTGTAGGGTATTTTAACTCGTGTGGTTTCAACTGACGGCAATTACCTGAACATTCTACCTAATAACACACCCAATTCCTTTCAACAAAGCATCACTATAACTAAAAAAATCACCATTTTTGGAAGGTAGTGCCAAAATAAGAGCATTTCCCAATCTTATTTTCAATTCCAGAAAACAATCATCTCATTATTTTGTCCAAATGAACTTAACACCTTTTCGAGTTAACAAAGTCATTGGACCGGATAACCGTGTGAAATTTCTCAACAAACCTCCGGTAATTACCTGAAAAACAAAGAAAACTATGGATTTAGGTTATATATGTGGGTCTTTTACATTATTTAACAACTTTTTTTTTAGGAGGATCAACAATTATTCCATTTTTTGAAACAATGTGACCAAGGGAAGAAATTTTCTGTAACCAAAACTCACACTTGCAGAATTTACCAAATAGTTTATTTTCTTTTATGGTTTTCAAGACAAGACTTAAATGACTTTCATGACCCTATTTACATTTTAAATAAACCAAGATATCATCAATAATCACAACCACCATTTATCACATGATTTAACTAATCTATCACTTCAACAAACTGTTCAATTCTGATTCTGACCATCTCCGGATACTGATTTAGAAAGGCCATTTCCCTTTGTATGCCTTCTTAGCATAGCTTCCCTATTTCCTCTACGAAAAACCATTCTTAACAAAATTATATATTTGATGAAGAAAAATGGTAATCTATAAATGATATATCATTTCAATATTACCATAAATTTAATTTTCAACATTAATTTAACAATACCCTAACTCATAATGTTGTCTAAACTGACCTCTAAAATGAACTATAAGGGCTCAGCCTTAAACATTACATAATCTTGAATTAAAAGAATAATTAACACTGATAATATTTTCAGGTTTATATTTTTAGGGAATTAGGTCATAACTGTTACATTACATCTCAAAAATTACAAAGTAGACACTTCTACTCAGTTCTCATATTTTTCACAAAATAAAAAAATCTTGAAAAAAGGGGTCTTGTTTAGTTCCATGATTTAGACAGAATGACTTTTCCTTGATACAATACTTGACCCTATTCTACTTTATTTCATGTGATAAACATTTTAAAAATTTTGGATGAGAATAAAAAGCTTACTAAGGGATACACAAAAAAGGAAAACTGTTAATTTTTAGTCAAAACAACAAGTAAAACATTAATAATTTATCATAAGTAATAAATTTCACCTTTATGAAGTAGTAAATACTCTTCACTAAATAAAATATAATTTTATACCCTTTTATAACCAAATTATTACCATAAAACCCAAATAAAAAACATATAACATATAAGGGTAACTTGGGACATTAACATACTTAAATCGAATCACCATACGGTCGACTTCCATACATATCACTAAATGGAATAGCAATATGACCGACTTCCATACCAAATTCATTAAAGGTTATATAGTAACCACCCATACTATTTTGTCACGGCACCACCTGTCATTTGGTTTATAACCTAACCACCTGTCAAATGTCTATGTACCATTATTAAATCATAACACATACAACAAATATAAAGGAAGGAAAACATTTCCTCATCTCAATAACAATATATCAATTTAATATATTGTTATAAAAATCCATTATAAAAACCATTTTCAATACCAAAATACATAAAAGATTATATGCTATTTATTTTCCATTAAAAAACATTATGTCTTGATAAGGATGTCGAAGATCAAATAATACTCACAGCGGTGGAAAGGTCATTGTCTCTTATTATGTTAAAAGAAACATTCCTTTTTGTTGTTTAGTATATTAATTCATAGAAAAATAATCCCTTTGAATTAAATGAACAGTCAAATGTGTTTATACGGTATATAAAAGAAAGTCATGTGTTAAAGAAAAATATCCCTCAAAGAAAGGAGATTGAGACGATGTCCTTTACAAAGATCATTTTGTAAATAAAATAGATCGATTATGTTTATTCAATATAAGAACACATAAATAAATTATAAATACATGATAAGATATAATAATTTATTTCTCACATAATCGAAGAACGACATAAACAAGAAAGTGAAGATCAACCCAAAGAACAGATTTTGGGTTAAAAAGTTCCCTTACCTCATGTCCGACTTGACCCATTCGTTCTTTAATCTCCAGAATAATAATATAAAGTTAATTTCTATGAGTATAAAATCCTTTTTCATGTCTATTATTCCTTTTATATCTATTATTACCTTGTAATAAACATTATGTAATCATTTAAGTTAATAATGTTCATTTTGTTGATATTTGGTACTTGAGTAAAAATGGACTTATTATAATTACAACTTGTTCATGTGGTCAAAATTTCATTATATCCTTAATTATATTCTTGATTTAGATATCATATATATCATATATATCATTTATAACCTGTATTTATAATAGTACATAACATTTGGAGATAGGAAATGAAATGCACCATTCATGGAGACCGTAAGTCATACGTACACATGAACGCTACTTTCATTTCTATTTATTATTGTAATGGAATTAAAACTTAATGATACATAATTATATTATAATTAAACTATAATATAATATATAATATCATTAATTCCATCCTTTATATGTTCCACAAGAGGAATAAATACGTTATATCACTTTCAGGGGGCGGTAGTCCGCACTTCCTCAGATAAGATTATCATATTTACCCACTATAGAAACCATAAAGGTGTTCTATAAATGAAAAATACAGAAGAATATAAACAATATAAATATAATATATATCATACATAAATATAGTGTAATCATAATGGCCACCATGAGAGGTGGTAGGAGATATTTGAATAGTCGTTGTTTCGTGAGGCAGTAGTTCTCCATCCACAGAAACAGTATGTTCCTTACCCATTAAACGGGCGTTTGTGTAATTTCAGTTATAATACATATCATAAAACATCCTAGTATATTTAGGATACTGGTTTATTTATAAATTAAAGGAATAAAAATACTTTAGGGGGTTATAGAGGTAAAATAAAGCCAAAGAACTTAAGAGAAGACAATACCTTTATTTCGGGTAACTCCCTTTGGTTTGAACCAAAAGGGTTTGTTGAAGTGTATTTTGCATAAGGTTATGTTTCTAGGTGGAATATAGGGATATTTAGAGATTAATGTTTCATGGTTTGGATGATCCAAGGGGATTTAGAGGTGTGAGGAATGGGATAGAAGTGGTGTCCTTTTATAAGGGGGAGGAGGGGCTCTTTGGGAATGTTTGAAACAATTATTTTATTATAAACTTATCTTTTGTTTTAAAATGTCCACAAATCATTAAAGTAGAATTTAATATGACTCATGGTCTAAATAAAATCATCCAATAATAATTGGACAGGTTTTGGATATTATTTTAATTTTATAATCTTATTTATTTAAATCATTTATTAATGAGGTAAACACTGCATCATTATTGTGTCATAAATAATGTAATTTATATGATGTCTAAAAATTAAAAAAAAATATTATAATGTATTAATGTTTTTAAATTTATAATATATATTTATTGCCTAATAGATAACTTATATAACCCCATGTAAAAATTAATTTACTAAATGATATTTGTTTATGTAATTTTTGTCTTTAATTTAAGTTAATTAAAATAAAGTGTCGGTATACTCCAATGTGGCCCCATGGTGTCCCTAAATCGACCCAAGGATGCTGATGGTCTGCTGTGTATCAACCAATAGTATTAGGACACATGTTTGGGTAATTTTATAGTATTATAATAATATTTTTTACCTTTATTTACCGGATTTACCCTTTAACCATGGTGAATAAAATATTTACTGAAGTAAATATTCATAATTTCTAAAAATAAAACTTACATATTTACAAAATTTGGACCTCCTTATTCTAAATATGGAATATATTTTTCTAAATTCCAAACACAGAAGTGGCAGAAATTAATTTAAAACTAATTCTTGCCGTCAAAACAGAAGGCGTGTTATTAAGAAATATTAGCTATCTAAATATTGACACTTATTTATGTCAAATTTCAAAGTTAAATTAATTCCAATGACCAAAACTGGATTAAATAGTAATAAAATAATGTAATTATAATTTGAAACCAATTAAACAGATAATATAACATTATAAATAAATTAGATTAAAAGGTAGTTTTGAATTTACATACAATATTTATTCTCTATTTATTAAAATTGAATTTCTTCAGAAAAATACAAAAATTTCATCTAATGTAAATTTTTATGTCCCAATTCTAAAGAATAATTTTATTTTGTCAAATATAACATATAAAAGTGACAAAAACTATAGTTAAAGATGGTTTACCATCAAAAGGCGGTAAATCGACCTTTTAATGAATATTTGAGTATTTATGCTTAAAATGGGATTCTTTCTTATTTTAAGCCTATAATATTAATTTGATAAATGTAAAAAAATTTAACAAACATATATAATAATATTTTAGTTAGTTCTATTCATTACCATTTATACAATGAGTAGGCATTAACTACCATTTAAAATAATAAAATTATATTATTTGTGTGCAACATAAGGTTTCAAAGAAACTCGTTGTTGCGTATCGGGTACACCATCGAACATAGCAATCCCCTTTAAAGTGAAATTAATATTTAATTCACAAATAATAATAAATATGAAATTGTCAAATTTCATTATTTACCTGGGATGTTACATATATCTTCTAATATTATAAAACATTACATTGTGGATGTTTTTGATTATTTTTTATTTAATTACAAATTAATATTTTTGATGATTGCCAAAGTTCCCCCACCTCAATTATAAAAGGGCACATCCTCCCTCACAATTTAAATTCACATTGAGCCATCAAGATCAAATATACCCTGCACATTTACCTTATAAATGTTCCTAGTAACATTAAAGATGATATGTTACACTAAAATTACCAACTCTAGTGCCATTATGAGGTGATCTAGAGGGAGCTCATCGAAGAAGCAGTAACATCCTCTATCGATTTGTTCATAATTATTTCTTGTTCTAGTTCCTCATACTGAGTGATTTTCATTATAATGTTAAAAATATAGTTTCACTAATATAATTATATGTGGTTATTATTATGTAACAACCATTATCCACATTCTATGAATCCTATGAAAAATGAAATCATTGTGCATGTGTACGTATGACTTATCATCCCCACGTCATGGTGTAACTTTTATTCACCACCAACATACATGGATGAGTATAATGATGAAAATAATAATTTTATATGACTTTTATAATACTATATAGATTATTTCGAAAATATATTCCAACCAATTCCATACATTTTAACAATTATAGAAATGATATCGTTGCTCGTGCGTATAAACGACCTACCAATTTCATAATGAAATATGATTCCTTTTCCTTATTCTATATTAAATATTGATTATATAAATGAATATTATGAATAAATATGATAGTTACTTCTTTAATATCATTATGTAAATGATATAACTATATCCTATGCTCATGAGCCAAAACTTATACAATAAAACATGCATAAGAACATGAAGTTGTCTACGCCCCAAAGATGAGTAATTGTTTTATTAACTTAAAATTAATTATATGATCACGTAAGACATCATAAAATTTAATATGATAATATAATATATTAATAACATTATTTAAACCCTTATACAATAATTTTTAACATGCACAATTGAACTCATACTTATGGTAAGGGATTAATGTCTCACATGAATTTTTTTTCGGAAACATGCCTTATACACCACTTATTTCTTCTAAGTGGTGTATATACTACCCATTAATGTATTATATGATTTTGATACACTATTTTATGGGTATTTACATAAAAAATTTATGATCCTTATTTTGTGAGATTTTATGGTTTCAAATTTACCAAATGAATAATTTAGTTTTGTCCCAATTTTTTTCTTTGAGATACATGTTTTTTATGAACGTATGTTATTTGACAATGTGTATACACAACCATTTGGCATGATATATTTGTAATGTATTTATTTTATTAATATTTTATGCTTCCTAAAATATTTTTATTTTATGTGTATTATGGTTTAAAATTTTCAAAGTGATATGAGACAAATTGAAATGTTTAGAGATTATTTTCATCAAGAAATGAAGTCAAAATATCTCTTAAGATAATTTTCAAGGAAAAGGGAATTAGAAACGATTTCATGAATCCATAATATGTTTTCTAGGAAATATTTTCAAAAAAAAATCAATATTTATTTTCATGTTTTTAGGTTTATTTTCAATCAAGAGTGTCTTAAAATTTATTATGTTTCAGAAATAATATTTCAATGAATAATGAATATTTTATCTAAGAAGTATTATCAAGTGATATATAAAGATTTTTTTACATCAATGATAATAATATTTTATGTTAATTATTTGTTATTGGGGATATGATATAATTTCATCATTCTTATTATTTCAATAAATGATTTAGGTTTATGATGGAATGTTATTTAGGGAATATATATCTTTTTTGGGTTATATAATGATTGAATCCATTTCATTCTATGGGTTCTGATATGATGAATGATTTAATGTTCCTATAGAACAAATATTTATTATTTCATTACGATATGGGTGGGACCTATATATCCCACCAATGCATTAGGTAATGATGGATAACTCATGAGGTACGTATGTTATTCGTGAAAGTGATTTCATGATCACAATTCTATGAGTGGATATGGTTGTCAAGTCCATAATTGTATATATTGACCTGGTTTTCATGTTTATATGTTTATGTTAGGGACTTATTTCATGAATCTAATTTAATAATTGAACCTGTTACTATTTTTACATGTTCACAATGTTATATGTTTATGAGTATGCTACAATTTCATGCCCTATATCAATTTTATGATCTTATAGAGTATGTTCTTTGATTTAATTGTGATTCAATTTTACCTTTAATATGTAGGGCATCGTTATATAAATTTATGATCACCTTCTCATAACCTTTATTGTCATGTTTATGTTTAAATATCAACCCTGTTTACTATTACTGAGCATTTGAGGTCACTCTTATTTTTTCATTACCCAAGCTTATAGAGAAATGTTTTATGTTGGAAATAAAAAATGATAAAATATCTAGGGAAAAATTTTAAGATCATTCACTATACTAGAAGAATTTTTTCAATGTTTCAAAAGGAACTAAAATAATATAGTCATTGAGAGTGTGTTTGTGTAATGTTTTATTTATTCCAAAAATTTGATGTATTGTCCTTTTACGTCAAGATTGGGATGTTAGAATGATGATTTTATATAATGTGGTGATTTATATGGATAATGTATGTTGTATACTAATAAATATAATGGAAATTATTCTAATTATTTACATCATAGTACTTTTTAGTGTCATAAGGTCATCCAATTATGAAACTTTATAACTTGAACCTTAAATAAGGTTTTAGAGAATATTGTGTGACTTCAACATTCGATTCAAAATATTTCAAGTGAATAAGTAGAAATTGCTCAATAAATAACCAATAGATAATATTTTTCTAAATAAATTTATCAAGTAAGTATATTTACTATTATTCATTGAGAGTAAATGGATTCCTCAAGTATAGGAAAAATGGACTTCAAACAATATCTTTTTTCATATGATCATCATTTTTATGATATCATTGACTTATAATCGTGCCTCTGATGTATGGTTTTGTAGTCAAGTTATTTTATTAGATAAGGATATCTATAAATCTCTATTTGGAAATTATATTTAGATATTTCCTATTTTTTCCATGTTTTTGATAATGTTATCCAATTAAAAAGCCAGGTTTTGTGGTAACCATCACAATTCAAATTATTTCATATAATTATGCTTTAGTATTAAACTAATTTATGATGTTAGGTTTTCAATATTAGTATTTTATAATATCAAACACTCAATTACATAGAACATTTTTCAATTGTGAAGATGAAATTTAATTAAGTTGGGGATAAGTTAACACCCAAAGTCTTTATCATACTATACTTAACAAATAAATTTAATTTTACTATTAGCATGATTTATATTCATCCCCAAATTAATATTATAGCACACATAAAATTTATAATATCTTTTTTGACACAAAAAACTGAATCATCCTATGAAACATAGAAGAATAAATTTTTCAATAATTTATGTCACAGACATGATCAAGTTTTACCAAAAAAAATATTATAAAAATATTATCATCTAATATAAAAAGATATAACCAAGTTATTAAATTAGATATTGTTAATATAAATAAATAACCTCTGGATAGATATTTTCAAATTAATTTGATAAAAATTAAATATAAAAAAAAAATAAAAAACCAATTTAATATATAAAAAAAATTTATATAAAAACTAATGTTATACTCACAAAGTAGTTTCATCATAATAAATTAAATAAATTAAAATTAGTGAATGAAAATAATTTAATCTATAAATTAGAATTAAGATAATTTTTTTATATTAATCCAATATATTAAATATCCATAGGATAATCATATATCCAGTTTTTTGCTTAATATAGTTTTTTATAAAGTTCATTTTACCATATATTAAGGGAACTCTTATTTTAAATCTGAATTTTAATCATATTACTAAATTATTATGAAAATAATATTCCTTTTTTATTAAAAACCCTAAAAATTAGTTTAGTGTTAATTTATCATATTTTTTGGAGGAGATTCATTTAATGATGAATAGTGGAAAATAATGATTTTTAATTGAAAACTTCATTTACATCTAATTTATTTATTTTTTATAAATTATTTTGTAAATTAATTTTAAAGTCAAATTAGATCAAGATTATATATATTATTATAATTTTAGAAACTTTAATCAATTTCACCTAGAAATTTTATATAAAAACATTGAAATTTTTTGAACCTTTTCACTATAAAAACCGATATTGTCTTCTAATTTAAGGGATTAATTTTAAATTAATTTCTTACACATATATGATTAGAATTTGTAAAAATGTTTCCATAATTTTAATCAAAAAAAATTATAATATAAATTATGGTCAAATTATATTCTAACAATAATTATTAGTAAATGTGATCAAAATTAATTACAACGATTAAGAGAAACAATATATTAACAAAGGACTAAAACAAAAACATAATCCCTGAAATCACCTTAAAACATGTTCAAAATCCATTATATGTTATTATTTTGTCTATTTACTCCAATTTATAAATTATGGTCTTTTGTTGGAGATAGTTAGAATTGTAAAAATTATGGTGGAATTTACTTTTCATGAATTTCCATTAATGACACTCCTCCTCATCTAAAAAATGGCAACAACCCCTCTCATTTATTCACAACTACCATGCCATTTGGATGATCATAACCTATAATAAATAAGTTCCACAAATAACACACATAATTATAAAAGGCTCTCTTTGGGAATAAATCCATCAAAATAATCCTTTTGGTATAAACCAAAAGAATTTACCCGAAAATATGGTAACACTCTTCAGCGACCACTATATTTTTATTTGTTTCCAAAACAATTAAAATATTATTATTACCTGCTTATATAATAACAATAGTATTTTAAATATAATGACTTTTTTTTGATAATATTGTTTCCTACACATTCACACATAACTATAATATAGTAAAAACAATCATCATTCGTGCATACTGAAAACTACCACATCACAAACCGATGTTGTTCGTTTATCTATTTTTAACCTTTAATTGATGGATTAATGATAGATTCATAGTTTATATATGAGATATATATGATATATGTTTTTTATTTATGATTTTTTGAGTTTTATATAAAATAGAAAATCATTCATTCAATTTTCTATGAATACGATTAAATTGTTTGCGGAAGTGTTGACTACTACCACCTCAAAGCGATGTGATTCGTTTACACTATTCATGAAATCTATTAAAGATGATTTGAAAAAATATATATTATATATATGAAATACATATGATACTACATTTTTAATATAAATATATATCATTTACTTTTCATTCTTTTAATACGAAAATGAATTTGAAGTTGCGTTCAAGCATACCTATAACCTACCTTCTCCGAGAACAGTGAATTTTATTTTCTACCTCCAAATTTCATGGATAATTCTAAATAAATATGTACAATATATTTATGATAATTTATCATGGTTTAAATTGTTGAGATTACAAAATCATTACATAATTAATAATAAAAACAAGAATCATGATAAAACATACTCGAAAAAGTAGGCAACTAACACTCGGAATAATGAAATTAATAGAAGATTATAAACAAACCTGCATTGAGATATAATAAAAAGGTAATTAATTGTATTATAAATAAATTTATTATTGTGATATATTTTAATAACATGATTAAATCCATTATATTGGATACTAAATAGTGTCCAACCAAATGGAAGAATAAGGTAATGGTTTTTTATCTAAAATTTAACATATGTGAGATAAAAATTATAAACCCAACTTACTTATTTTGTGATGAGTATCTACTAAATATTTTGATATATTATAACATGAATAAATTTATCTTCATGATATTTTTTAATTTACATTAATTTTCTCATTCAAGGGAATTTTACTTGAAAATTACCATGTAGTAAAAGTTATATTTGAAATATAATTTTATTTTGGGATTGTTAGATTTATTTTGAAACAATCACTTATTTAAGATAATTTTTATTTTAAATTAATTTTGTTTTAAATTTAAATATTTTCGTGTATATGATCTTATTAGTTCCTGAACTAAATATAGTTTTTATATACATTATACAGTTTGACAGTTATTCGATTAACTAGAGATTTATTGATAAATATGTATCTTTTATTTGATAATGTTATTTGATAAGGAATGTTATTCACTGAATAAAAAAGAATAATTGGCATGTGAATAATGCTTTAGTCATGATAGACATGGGTTGGGGTCTATTTAATGTAATCCCAATGGGTTGGGACTAGAGAAAACAATCCCCATGGTGCATCATTTGTCTCATTATATGAGTATTTTAGCCAAATTAGAGTATTTTAATCCTTACTGAGAATAAATCTGGATGGTAATTATATCATGTTCTATGAAACATTAAGTATAATTATTAATAATTTCCATTGTTGAGAATTATGTTATCATTACTGTTATCAAAGTCATTTTTTCATTGACATTATCTATAGATCCATTTCATTCTCATTTTATTTATTAAATATGATGTGTTTCAGTTTTCAACCTTTCCATATTCAATTTTCAAAATAAATATATTTATATGGAATGTGTTCTATGTTATTTACATTTAAAGGTTGATTTTTTCACATTGAATCATTATTTATTCAATTGTACTTACCTTTACAAATAACTTGAGCTCACCATTAATATTTTTATTTCCCAAGGTTATGAAGAAAAAATATTTGAATAAGATTTAAAGGATTCAGTTTTTTTGATTTTTTATTTATAATCTTTTCATTCCTATTTCACAATGTAAAATGGGTATCATGATTTTAATATGGTTTTCTATCATAGCTAAACAATTTGGTCCTTTGGGATTCTAACTTTGTATATATGTCAATTTAATGCACCTTATCTGGGAATACTAGGGTAGAGTATTACATATATATTACACAAACTATTATTATTATATAATGGAGTGTCATTACAGACCCTCCAAACACACTATCCCCACAATAATAAATATACTCATTATAATTCACTAGAATATATCTATGTTTCTTCTTAAAAGATGTAATCACACTTCATATATATTACATTTGAAATAATAGAAAAATGGTTTCTCTATGTAGCATTACTTTTTTAGTTTGATAAATAAATCTAGTAATATTCCTTCTTATTTTCTGATAAATAACAACCCCTATATGATAAAAATTCCTTCATGGTCAACTCTGAATTGTGGTTATCATAGATAATACCTATATATTTATTATTATGCATTAGATAATCCTTATCCATATAAATCATAATTATTTAAAATAGATACGAAACATAAATGAAATTAATACACATTATCATTTAGTTAACCAAAAAAAACATCAAATATTTCAAGATCTTATTTTCCAATTTTTCTAGTAACTGAAATTTTTGGGTGTTGAACAATTTATCAGGGTTAAGGATTCACCTAATAAGAATAAATAATCTTAAATTAAGATAAATCCATGGAATGAACCATGATCATGGGGTGAAATAATGTTTTACATAATCATTAATCCCTACCATATCTCTATCTAAAAACTCATTCAAAGCATGTCTATCATACTACTAACTCAATCCATGGTCTTGAGGATATCTATAATATTGTGAATTATTTATTTTGAATAATGAATTGATCCCATCCTACTCCAAAATTGACCATGATTCTATAACCTTAAATTATCTTTGTTTGAAACATTTTATCTCCCTTAATAACCATTCAAAATTATTTTCATCCATTATAAAAAAACATAACCCCAAAATACCTATGGTGAGCTATTTTATAATAATCACCCAATTGGGGTTTTTTGACAACATTAAAATTCCAATAACACTCCATGGTTTTCAATCTTCATCAAGGATTCATAGGTTATAAATTCTATAAATATTTATACATTTTTATTGGTGAAAAAAATATTTGAATGAATATATCGTCATTATTAAATATTTAGTGAAAATATAAAACAAATAATATTTTATACTAAAAAATTTCATTGAATGGAATAATATTAGTCACATCCATACTAAATTTAAATTCACCACCTAATGATTATATAATATTTCTCCTAAATTGTTATTATATTTTATTTAGGTTCATATAGTCTATTAAACCACATTTAGTAATTCTAGGACTTTCACATAAATTTCCTTGAATTTTCGCGTCATTATTTACAAAAAACCACTCTAGAACTACCACCTCCACATATGAAATCACTTTATTTTGATTTTAACCTGAAGAAATATGTCATTTCTTAATTTTTTAGTCCTATCCCATTGGTATTATTAAAACTTCCCAAAATTCTATATGAACATTCTCACTTTTTATGTAATTTTCATATTAAATCATCATAGTCATTTTCTATATATTACATTACACATTTTATATTTTACATCATTTCCATTCACATAACATATAACTATTCATCATAATATTCCCATGAATCCCACATCAATATTATTATCCTGTTCACATATGAATTAATTTTATACTGGTGAATGAAAAATATTTAGAGTTTGCAGAATTGATGAATTTTTTGTCACAACATTCCTTTTCTGAGAATCTACCTTCATTTATACAAAATGGCCCCCATTTTTTATGAATTTTACTTGGAAATGACATGATAAACTAGAAAGCTTTGGATATGTTTCCATACCATCAAAAACACCTGAAAAATCCTCAAGATGTTGATTTACCATCTTAATAATAAATATGTCCACATAATATTTATTGTTACATTATTCAAACTGAGACATACTTTTTTTTTGGGAAAATATTATTTTTTGAAATGTGTTTCCCTTCTATTAATATAGAGAAAAGAATATGAATTTAATTCTTTTTCCTAACATGTTTGTGTTTTTTTGAAACCTACACTATATAAAATAATAGATATATTTTATTATTTACTAGAAATAGTAGTATCCTAACCCTTTTGACCCTACATTTCACTAGCCTAATAACAATATCCCTTTACCTATGATTCCATATTGATGAATTATTTGATATTATTTAATTAATTCTTTCCATGTAGATATTTAGATTGTATTACCAAACTATAATTTCTTTATTTATAGTAACTCCCACATATTTCTCACCATATTTCCATATCAACTATATTTCTTAATATCTTCAACAAAAACTACTTCCACTAAATCAAAATCATCATTTCTATCATTCACCACATCTATTTTACTTATTGTATATTATTTTTTATTTATTAAGTTATGTGATATGATCATGATGGGATTCTAACACACCTTTTCCATTTTATTATTATTATATTATATTTATTACCACAATATTAGTTGGCATATAAAAATATTCATGAACATGATCAATTAAATAAAATTATTCTTTTGGATGGATTTATAAATTTATGAAATCACATTAATAAATATATTTTTTGGAACTGCTTCCATTTCTACTAGAATATTTCCTATTTATTTTAAATTATTTATTTTGTTATAGTTCATATATTAATCATCTATTTAAGATTTAACAAGATTCTTATTTGTAAAATTATTGTTAAAATTTCCAACTCCATTACAATTGTATCAGCTTTATGTTTTCTTTCCCTTTTCATTACACATTTCATTATTCAACATATATGATGAAATATAAAAAACATTATTGATGTATTTATTGACACTATCCTCATTATAATCACGTTATTATGAAACTTCTATATCTATATCTATACCATTTCATAGGGCCATGGATATTATGCCATAATTTTATTTCTTCTTAATGACACAACCAACGTAATTTGATATGAAATAAAAAAATATATAACTCGTATAATTAAATTTATTGTAAGTCTACTAGAGTATAAATTATAGTATCATATATAAATATACAGTTTCTTATCACAATTTTAAAAATATTTGAAGCATCTAAATTCTCACTGTATACTAGAACCATTAAAATAATTTCATTGAATCCAATGAAGTAGCAATCATTGTTTTTGAATAGTTATTTCAAAAAAATGAAATATTCTTCTGTAAAAATTATATTTTATATATTTAAAATAACATTTCTTTTATATCTTATCTTACATATTTCTTTAATTTTAGTTATATTTTATGATATCATGAACATTTTCCTAAATTATTTCTGAAGAAGACATTAAAATGGTATTTTTCCCTACATCAATATTTTTCTTATAAATAAATTAAATGGGATAAATGTTATTAAAATGATGAAATTACACTATAAAGATATATCTTAACTCATGAAAAATTAATATAAAGTCCCAAAATATCATATTCCACAAATTGTTATAGTTATTACAATTAAATGTATTGGTAGGACATGTTATTTAGTGACCCCAACTCCCAAAAATTTTGGTAAAAGTTTCAAAGTATAAAAATGAATCCCCTAATCATTATCACTACTAAATTTTAGTATAGCTAAATGAATTCATTGAGTTGAAATGTTTTGAAAAATATAAACTATACCTAAATATTATTCTGATTTATCATTTTGATGATATTTGTATAAGTCTAATAGAATAACATAAGGAAAATTCACCAATAGTTTTAATAATAAAGAGAATAGTGTAGTTTAATGGGTGAATAAATTTTCAATCAAAGTGGATATGTTTAAATATTATTATGGGTTTATTCTTAATAATAATGATTAAATATTCTGATGATCTATTTGTGGGGACTAATCATGGAATATAATGGGGAACTTATTTTAATTATCAGTCCCCAAAGTAATATCTAGATCTATTAATCGCTATTATAAAATTGATACAATCATATTATATGAATTAATTTATTTTTTTTAATCTAGAGGTGGATTGAGTGTAAAACCCCATATATTTTAGAATATAGTTTTATGTAAAATATTGGTATGTGTTCTATGGATTTCATAACACAGTACACCAATCTTATAATAAACAAATAAAATAAGAAATAGTAGTATTAATAATAAAATTATGATAATCATGTATAGAATATTTTTATAACAAATATTAATTAGTTAATATAAAATAAATATAAAATGATTATTCATAATTTCATTTTATGTTTCAAAAAATGTTTTCATCAAACATGGGTTTATTTTTTCCTGTGAAGGGATATAATAATTAATTACCAAAATTTTATATTTTTTTAATGAAATTATGATATTTCATAAAATAAATAAGAGAAAATTATCTTGAGGTTGTTTTTTATTATTGTTTACAAATCATTATTTTTCAGATTATAGTAAAAAATATTTTTTTGGTAAATTTTAATTTAATTTTGTTAATTAAATTAATATTAAATTTCATTTATATTAATAAATAAAATATTAATGAAACAAAAGTCTCTATTAATTATTTGGAATTCAATTTATTGCATAAGATTTAATACCATTCTTTATTTTGGTATATGATCATATTTAGCATTAAAAACAAAAATTTATAATTATTTTCTTTTTTATTTTGTTATTTTATATTTAAAATGATTCGTCAACAAATAGAAATTTAATCTAAGAAATTATTTTATATATTTTGAATAATTAAGGTTTCAATTAATTAAATATCAAAATTTTATTATTGGTAATTATGAATCAAAAACTAAGTAAATACTTGTAACATTAGTATTTTAAAATATTTAAAATATTGCTAAAACTATGAGATAAAGTTTCAAAATCAGTAGTAAAGATGATTTTAGGTCATTGTATGGGAATAATGTGATCATTTTCATACAAATATTGAATATATAAAATTTTTACATTGAATTTTATTGATAAAGTATATAATATTATTTTATGAATAGGAAATTACAAAAATATCACTCTCTAACCATCAATTAATGACATATGTTCACAAAGGATAATAAGATGTTCTAAAAAAATATAGATGTTCATTTAAAGAAAAAATTTAATATTTATTAATATAAGTTATTTTTTATTTTACTCACAATATAATTACTATAAATTAATACACAACACTGGTAGAGTGCTTGTGTAAGGAGTAGAAAAATCAATGTAAATAGTTTATAACTCATCCAATTGAATATTTTTATAATAACTTATTGATTAATAAGAGTTTTATGGTCAATAATAATTAATTAAATTCAAATAATGAGTTTATATTTTAAATAAATTCCACTATTGATTTCTATTAAGTGAAAATAATTGAATAGTTCTTAAAATGACATTATATTATTTATATTAAATAATATATAATTAATAGATAAAAATATAAAAATATTGAAATAGGAAAAGGGGAATATATATGGTGTAAAATTTAATTCCTTTATCATTTTTGTTCCACATTAATATGTTTTAAGTAAATTTATTACACATTGATATTGAAAATGTCACTAACATGATTAAGGTTATTATTGGTAGACATGGGGTGAAATAAAAAGATAATGTTCAAAAAAATGTAAACCTAGAAAAATATAATTTATTTCAATTACTAAAACAATACCCAAACCTATATTAAAATGTATGGCAATTTTGTCATGACCCGTACCCCAAGGCCCGTTCTGTGACTACCCCATGCTCGCCTTCCATAGGCCAAGGGTTGGCGACTAGAACCGAAAGAGTATTCTCTAAAACTGGGAAGGCATTGACTTTATAACCTGTAACACACAGAACCAAGCACACAGCTAGATACGAACTGAAGTAAACTGAATAGTAAACAGAGTGAGTACAGTAAGTAAAAGGGGACGGAATACAAGCCCAACAGGAATGTATAAGAAACTGAAAGTACAAGTAAACTAGAACATCTCCTGCGATCACCCACCAAGGATCCTACATTAAGGGTAGGTACAACTCTTGAATGGTCGTCTATGTGGTATGCCTCATCTAAGGTCCACCTCTAAGGTACCTCTAGTCCGGGTACTCACATCCACAGTCAGTGATTTCCATCGTCTGGACCAAAAATAATGATGCGCGGGCATATACTATGAAGGGGTGAGTATAACGATACTCAGTAGGGACTTTGAGACCCTCAAGGTCTCACAAAATCCACCAAAGATAAACCTCACAACATGAAATCAAATGAAAACCCAACTTATGTATATTACCATACATATACCTAATTTATCAAGTATACCCATCCCAATCATGAGGAAAACAAAGAGTCCAAATCAAAGCCCAAATACCTATTATTCCACAAAGGAAGGAATACAATGAAGGCAAGTACCACATAGGTACACCACATAGAAGAATACCACCAAGGTATTACCATGAAGGAAAGTACTGCTCAGGTATAGATTCAACTCACACCAGATATAACTTCAGTACAGTAATAGAGATGATTAGTTGTAACTACTTAATCATCTTACACTGTTAATAGGGAGACCGCAACAGGATCGCTCGGTGCTGACCCACACATGATTGCTCGGTGTTGACCCACAGAGGATCGCAAGGCATTGACCCCCACAGAATCTCTCGGTTCTAACCCACATAGGACCGCTATGTGTTGACCCACACAAGATTGCTCAGTGCTGACCCACATAGGATTGCTTGGTGCTGACCCACACTGGATCTCTCAGTGTTGACCCACACAGGATCTCTCTTCATTATTCATGTCACAACCATCTACAGGGTTCCCACGCTAAGCTCACTCATCTCCACGAGGGTCCATTCCTCATGCCACTAGTTGATACTCCATCTTCCATGAAGTCTCACTAATAAGTATCCCAATGGACCGCCACATCATAGGGGTCTCAACGCAACAGACGGTGCGTCAATCGGTCGCACGGTCTGTGAGTTATTATCCTTTTCCTCCAAAGGGATCGGTTGGATTCGTGCTCGATCCACCTAACCATACTTCAAATTTATCCAAACCTCTAGTGGTGTATACTCAAAGGGACCGTCTCATTCCAAAGTTTCCAGCGCCACTAACGGTTCGTCAAACGGACGTCTGGTGCCAAAGTTATGGCCTAAAGAGCATAACTGGGTCGTCGTGGGTCTAGGTCTGGTCCGACCCAGTCAGACCGACCCAGCCCCACCTGGCCTAGGCCGACCAAGTTTGGGTCAACCTAGACCAACTTGTTGGGTCTGGCCTAGCCCGGGTTGGGTGGCTCGGCCCACACTGGGCGGCCCAGCATGGCAGCGCGGGACGGCGCGGAGGCCGCGGGGCCGCGAGGGAGGCGAAGCCATGGGGATGCGTGGCGGGGCCGCGAGCGGCGGTGTCATGGGGATGGCGTGGCGGGGCTGCGGGGGAGGCAGAACTATGGGAGGGCACGGCAGGGCCATGGGGCGGCGGAGCCACGGGACGACAGAGAGCCTCGAGGTGAGGTGGTCACGGCGGCGCGGGGACCGCGCAGCGGCGGAGGTCGCGGGCGGTGGAGGCCGCGGGCGGCGGAGCCGCAACATCACGGGTCTGCAGATGGTGGGGGCCATGGGTGGCACCGATGTCTTCGTCACGGCTGGCGATGGTTCTGGCCACCATTTGCGTGTTCCACCAGTGCCAAACTTCAGCACCAATCGCCGTCACCATCATGAAGAACGCACAAATGAAGAAAGACAGATGGATCAGGCCATGTTTGTTTGGCCTGCACCCACCGCATTAGGGCGGTAGAAATTGGTTCACAAATTTTCATCAAGAACGTGTATGGAAGATATTTAAAAACATAAATCCCCACAACCTTCACCAATCACTATTCCCAATCTCACACAGGGGGAATCCTCCCCCGACTCCATCAGTAATTAGCTGACCCCGCCGCCTCAAAAGGTCGTGCAAGGGGTATCCACCCCCGACTCAATAGGCTCCTCGCCGACCCCGCCGCTTCAAGAGGCCTTGTAGGGGGCATCTTCCACCAACTCCAATAGCTCCTTATTGACCCCACCACCTCAAGAGGCTGTGTAGGGGGCATCCGCCCCCCCAACTCCATTGTCTCCTCGCTGACTCTTCCCCCTTAAGATGCCTCACTGGTGTAATTTTCCACCCAACTCCATCGGTTCCTCACTGACCCTGCCACCTCAAGAGGCTGCGTAGTGGGCATCCGCCCCAGACTACTCGCTGACTCAGCCTCCTTAAGAGGAATCGTAGGTGGCATCCTCCACCTGACTTCATTTCCTCCTCGCCGACCCTGTCGCCTCAAGAGGCCACACATGGGGTATCCACCCCGAACTCCATCAGCTCCTCGCCGACACCGCCGCCTCAAGATGCCACACAGGGGGAATCCACCCCCCAACTCCATTGGCTCCTCACCGACTCCACCACCATAAGAGGCCATGCAGGGGCATCCTCCCATGAATCCATGGGTTCCTCGCCGACTCCACTGCCTTAAGAAGTCGCGCAGTGGGTATACCACCCCCGACTAAATCTGCTCCTTTCCAACTCCTCCACCGTAAGAGGTCACGAAGGGGGAATACTCCCCTACTCTATAGGCTCATCACAGAATCCTATACCTTAAGAGGTCGTGAAGGGGGAATCTACCCCCGACTCTATCGGCTCCTCACCAACCCCTCTATCCTCATCGGCTGGGTTTGGAGAAACCACCCCCAATCCAATGATGAATTGACAACAAAACTAGATTCCACTATAGAGGTCCTCCCTATCTCTACCAAAAGCCTTTGTAGAGGTTCTCCTGAAAATTCTATGAACATGAACATGAGTCCTCCCCGCTACCATCATCCGTCATTGCAGAGATGATGGCCTAGGCTTCGACACCTTCCAGGCTTCATCGCCCTGTTGTACCGACAATCCAGGATGCTACACCTTATGGGATCCATCGTCCTATCGTACCGATGCTCCAGTATACCATACCTTTCGAGCTCCATTGCCCCATCGTACCGTTGCTCCCAGATTTCACGCCATCAGGGCTCCATCGAGCACGTCATACCGATGTTGCAGGCTTCCATGCTTTCTAGGTTCTATCGCCCCCATCGTACAGACGCTCTAGGCTTCCATGCTTTCCGGGCTCCATCACATTGTCATACCAATGCTCCAGGCTTCCATTCCATTTGGGCTTCATCACCTCATCATACCAACACTCCCAGATTCCACACCTTCTGGGCTTCTTCATCCCTGTTGTCCCGATGCTATAGGCTTTCACACCTTCTGGGCTCCATCACCCCAGTCGTACCAACGCTCCAGGCTTCCATACCTTCTGGGATCCATCACCCCCAACGTATCGACACTATAGGATTACAATTCTTTGAGGCTCCATCTCCCCCATCATACCGATGGTCCAGGGTTTGACGCCTTCTGGGATTCATCGCCCCTATTGTACAGACACTCCATGCTTCCATGCCTTTCAGGCTCCATCACCACCATCGTACTGATGCTCTAATATTCAACACCTTCTGGGCTCTATCACCACCATCATACTGACATCCATGCTTCCCTGCCTTTTGGGCTCCATCGCCCCGTCATACTAAGGTTCCAGGCTTCCACACCTCTCGTGCTTTATCACCCTGTTGTACCAACGATCATGGATTCATCGCCCCTCCGAACTGAGGGAATGTTGTAATCCCTACCACCCTTGGGACACTTTATGTCATCAAAACTACCACATTTCATCAAGCATATAGATTCCCCAAGTGGCCTAGACACTAGCTCACATAAGGTTCATTATGAGGTATCCCAGCTCACACACAGAGAACATCCATGCATATGATGGGGGAATTTTAGGAAAATCCCATCATATAGATTCGTCCCTCATCCCAACCCAATAGAATGGGGTAAAGATAACCATACCTCTACTGACACAATCTATGTGGTTTCATGTCCCAGTTTCAGGATGTTAAACTACATCATCGTCCGACATGACATTAAACGATTCTTCTTTTTCTTTCATGATGTTAAACTACTAATTATCATCTCGCATGACATTAAACTACATCATCGTCCTTCATGATGTTAATCGATTCATCTTCATCTATCATGACGTTAAACTTCCCATTATCATCCTGCATGAAGTTAAAATGCATCATCTTCATGCATGATGTTAAACTGTTCATCTTCGTCTGTCATGATGTTAAACTGCTCATTATCATCCCGTATGATGTTAAACTGCATCATCGTCCTGCATGACATTAAATTTTTCATCTTCATTCGTCATGACGTTAAACTTCTCATTATCATCCCACATGATGTTAAACTGTATCATCATCCTACACAACATTAAACTATTCTTCTTCGTCCGTCATGACATTAAACTACTCATTATCATCCCACATGTTGTTAAACTACATCATCATCTTGCATGACATTAAATTGTTCATCATCATCTGTCATGATGTTAAACTACTCATTATGGTCCAGCATGACCTTAAACTATATGGTCCTGCATGACCTCAAAGTGCGGGTCTCGCACAACCCTAAACTAAATTAGGGTCCTCCAGGACCATAAATTGTCCAATCCTACATGACTTAAAATTGTACTTCATCCCGCAATACATTAAACCACATATCAAGAAGTATATAAGGCTTGATTCCCATCCTCATGGGATATGTAAGAATTCTTAGACACCTTATCTTTAGTCCATCCCTAGTTTCCTATTGGACTATCCCATCTAGGTCATAGTTCTTTTATAGGATCCCATATGGAATCGTATAGGCTTCTTTGGCCCCACTCATGTCTGGGTTAAGATGATTACACCATGTTCCCTTCCTCGTTCTTCTCTCCCACATCCTTACTGCATGATGTCAAATTGCATGGCTCTTTTAGAACTACGTATGGCTTGATTCCCATCCTCATGGGATATGTTGGACCACCCGAACAATTCTTCCTTAGTCCCAGCCCCAAAATCTGATATATCCCCTTGAGAAATCCCTCTGTTAATCGCCCTTTCCATGAGTGTAGGCCCCTCCATGCTTCGGGAGCCCCATCATTTGGGTTTCCATCATCTTCTATATCCAAAAGGACCCCTAAATGGCATGGATGCTGAGCCCAAGGGATTTCCTACCATTGAGGGCCAATGTCCTTATGGATTTTGAGAAAAAAATTGATACAATTCCCATGTTTTAAATGTGGTGAATGGTCGATGCTCAATTACTTGCCCCCGAGCTCTGGTTACACAAGGGCATATACTATATTGTGAACCTAGTCAAAATTTATCCCCTATCATCATTGTCATTTGTGGACATCCAAAGGAAAGATGATTCTCCCTATACACTCATTTTTCCTATGCATATTACATTAAAGTAGGCATCTACAGTCCGATCTCTATGAACTTAAACTAAGATCATCATCGTCCTCACTACAAGAAGTTAAACTACAATTTGGCTATTAAACACTGTCTATGGCCCAAACTCAGGTCCCATGGCCTTTTCAGGCCTCAATCCCAATCCCTCACATAGGATTATATGGTGTGGTAGGTTATTATTTCCTTGTTCACATTTGATTTCCCATCATGCCATATACATCCCTCATTAAGATACCTTGCCCCTATCTACATCATGGTTGCATTAGGATAAACTACACAACATCCAAAACATAACTACATATAGTTTTATTACCATCCTCATGGGATATGTAGGAATGATCTAATGTTTACTCTTTGCGTCCTGCCCTGCCTCTTAGAAATCTCCCTATCATGTTGGCCCCTCAACTTGTGTTCTTCCAAGAGAGGGGTATACGATGTGGTGCGGACTCCTTATGTCCTAATTCACGTTGGGTTTATAACAACCACACCACATACCACTCTCTTTGGAGCAGTCTTTGCTAAAAACTTTGAGTCGGCCACCCCAATGTTTGGTCCCTCCACCCTCTTTAGTGATTAACCTATGTGCCTAAGAGTACTCTGGTAAAGAACATGGAGGGTCAGATTATACCTAGACATGCTTTCACCCATTTTTCAGGATTCATGTTCCCCTTCATTTGGGCTTCCATTATATTTCACATCTGAAGGGACCCCCAAATGGTGTGGATGATAGTCCTAAGGGATCTCCTACTATTACAGGCCAACGTTCTTGAGGGTTTCAAACAAAAAATTGATACAAGTCCCACATTGCAAACATGGTTCGCAGTCGATGTTCATTTTATGTTCCCATTTTTTGCCACATAATATGGATGATGTGTTTCGAACATGGTCAATAGTTATCCTCCATTGTCACTCCAACCACTTCAATCCATGAATGA
The DNA here is from genome assembly GCA_963277665.1 of Viscum album. Classification (NCBI taxonomy): domain Eukaryota; kingdom Viridiplantae; phylum Streptophyta; class Magnoliopsida; order Santalales; family Viscaceae; genus Viscum; species Viscum album. The sequence goes on along the minus strand of OY728155.1, from coordinate 854,395,057 downwards.
TGGTTACATTATTTACATTATTTACACCCCATTATGTCCCAGTGGAATTTCAACACTCCTGGTACAATCCCGAAGTGCGCATTTGCACGTTAGGAAGACAAATCCATGGTAAGGCATCATTCTGGGATCTACACCGACATTCCTTTGGTGTGCATCCAGGTATTTCAAAAACCTTTTCCACCCTTATTTCCCACATTGAGTGTGACTCACATGGGCTTAATAATTATATTGATGTATGCGCCTACTTGGAAGAGTTCCGCTTCTCCAGGGTCCGAGCTCCATGACTATAAACTAAGATCTCTTTTAGAACAATGTATGACTTGATTCCCATTATCATGGGATATATAGAAAGCCCAAACATCTCATATTTGGGTCCATCTTGAGTTCCACTAATTTATATCTTTTGTCATACCTTTTAGGACCTAGATCTTATAGGACCGCGTGATGTGGCGTGTGTGAGATTACGCCTTCATTCACGTTAGGTTTACAATTGCTGCATCATGTACGTCCCTTCAAGTAGCTAGTCCCTCCAACCTCCTGCCCGATATTATCTAAAATTTTTCAGCCCCCTTGGACCAAGGTTTATCTCCTGGAATCATGTGTGGTGTTATGTGGACCTCGTCCTCATTCACATCGGGTATACTTTATCATGTTGTGCCCATTCCTTTTAGAGACATATATTTCATGTATAAGTCTGATCCATATGACTTTAAACTATGCTGCCAAGTCCAACATGACTTTAAAATATTGTGTCTATACTACATGATGTTAAAATGCATGGTTGGTCCCATCACGGGACACTAAACTGTGACGTTATCATCCTGGCTGCATGATGAAAAAACGACACTGCATTATGGTGTCCTCATTCGAGAGGACATCATATTTGGAATCATTCTCACACCATACCATTTTTCAATGCCTACACATGTCTTGATTCTTGTGGAGATTCCTGGAATTTTATCCTAGGGCTATTTCTTCACAAAAAAATCACATTCACTCATCCTAAAAGAAAAATATGATCTATCAAATATCGCTTCTATTAATGAAAGGTCCATACCTGCACAACCTTATTATCTCTAGCACTGGTATTTTACCATTCCAACCCTAGATCTATGTGTGGATTGATTATCATTCTCACGGGATATGTAGGAACACCCGTGCACTTTGCCTCGGGCCCAGCCTAACTTTTGTTTTCGATCCCTTGACCTAAAATCTCCCCAAGGAACACATGGTGATCTGAGCACTAGGTCCTCATTCACCATGTGTCTCCCACATTCCCTACCATATATGGTACGAGCTCTATGATCATAAACTAAGACCAATCTATGTCATTTCTTCAAGATGTTAAACTACACAACATCTTCCATAACTATGTAAGGATTGGTTCCCATTTCCATGTGATATATAGGACCACATGGACATTTTGTCTTAAGGTCTAGTAATGTTTCTTGGAACCCTCCTTATCTTCCTACCCCCTATCCTGAGTCCTTCTAATGGGAGGGTATTTGGTGTGGTATGGGCTTATGTCCTCCTTCACGTAGGGTTTGTTACAACCACATGACAAAAATCTATCTCCTGAGATCTCTTCCTCCCCATGTTCTATGTTCATATTTTTTAGTTGGATGCTCTTAAGTTGAGCCCCTTGACCCTCTTTGGCAGTTTTACAATGTTCACAGGAGCTCTTTGGTTCAGCACCAAAGGTGTTGAATCCTACATGGACATGTTATCACCCATCCTCAGGCTTCATGCTCCCCTTTATTAGGGTTTCCATCATCGTTCACATCCAAAAGGTCCCCCAAATGGTATAGATACTCAGCTAAAGGGCTCTCCTATCATATTGGGTCAATGTCCTTGAGATTCTCGAATGGAAAATTGATATAAGTCATGTGTTGCGAATATGGTCCACAATCGACACTCATTTTTTGTTCCCATTTCTGGTCGCACGATATGGATGTTGTGTTTCGAACATGGTCAATAGTTATCCCCCATGATCACGCTAACCCCATCAAGCCTTAAATATTGGTTACATGATTCACATAATTATCCAATCCATCATGTCAAAGTAGAAATTTGACACTCATGGTACTATCCATCAGGGAGAATTTTCACGTTAGGAGGACAAAGCCACAGTAAGGTGTCATTCGAGGCTCGCACCGATTTCCCTTTCGTAGGTATTCCCCATGTTTCAAATACCTTATCCGCATTTTTCCCACATCGAGCATATATCACATGGGATTAATGATTTGGTTGAGGTTTGTGCCTGTTTGGAAGAGTCTCACTTATCCATGGTCTGAGCTCTAAGACCTTAAACAAATATCTCTCTCTAGGTCATCGTCGCAAGAAATTAAACTGCATCACATCCTACTGAACTACGTAATTCTTGATTTCCATCCTCATGATATACATTGGAATTCCCAAACACTCTCTCTGTGGGTCTAGCCCTACGAATCTTAAATACTACCCCATTTTTCGTCCCCTAGGCATGAATTCATTAGGGAGCATGCGGTGTGGTGAGTGCCTCTTAGGTTTGATGTCATGTTAGGTTTTGAAACAATGGAACTATGTTAGTCCCTTGTTAATTCCAAACCTGGTCCAAGTTCTATGACCCTAAACTAAGATCTCCCTATAAGAACTGTGCATCATGTTTGGCTGTTTCACCACCCTATGCACAGTCCATCAATCTAGTTCACCTTTTAATGGTCAACTCTATGACCTTTTTTTAGGAGCGTGTGACCCTAGAACCTTATTCCTGGTAAAGGGATTCAACTCCCTCTATCTGAAACGTCTCATTGGCGTACTCAAATGCAATGTGGCAAAGAATCCACGATGTGGAATGTTTACATAAAACCCCCTCATTTCATGTTAATGATTCATGATACCTTTATTTGAATTCTATCTTCTCCCACATCTGAATGGAACCCCCGTTATGGCCTGGTCTCATGCCACATTGTATTACTAACCATCTTGGTCCAATGCCCATGAAGACCTTGGATGACATTTGCGGCAGGTCCCATGTTTCGAACATGGTCTGCGGTCGACCCTATTTTGTATGCCCCCATTCCAGGATAAAATGGAATGAATACTATGTTTCAAACAAGGTTAGCAGTTACCCTTTATCATCACTTCATCCTTGTGATCCAGATCTCAAGCATCATGATTCATAGCTTTCCACTCCCATATGTTTAAGCAGAATTCCAACACACTCGGTTATCCCCCCTTCATGCATTTATGTTTTGTTAAGTAGGAAGGTCGGTATTATTGGGATGTTGTTCACCAAGAATCCCATCAACCCGCAATGTGCCTCCCTATGATATGAAAGTCCCATCATGACTCCTTCTTTCCCACACCGACCACAACTCACTTGGTCTTAGTAGTTCTGGTAGGATGTGTACTAGGACATTCCTGCCACACATGTCATTCAACATCTCAAATGATGTTAAACTATGCTCTAAAAACTACGTATGGCTTGATTACCATCCTCATGTAGTATGTAGGAATGCCTAGGAACATTGCCTCGGGCCCAACCTAACATTCACTTTTGGGTCCCTTGATCTAAAGAACTTCTTTTGGGGATACGTGGTGTGGTGCGGACTCCTAAATTCTTCATTTACATCGGGTTTACAGCTACTACACCACATACACCCCTTCCAGGATCTTCCCATTCACTCTTCATTATATCATATGATGTTAAACTACATGATCCCACATGTTCTCAATGCAAGATATTAAACCGTGGTTCTACCCCAAACAAGTTCAGGATGCCCTACGCTAATCATGGGATGCATCAGTTTCCTCTCCAGAGAAGGTTCTCCCTACCAGCGTCAGTCTCTGACCACACTGTGCTTCAAAAACTACATATGTCCTGATTATCATCCTAATGGGATATGTAGAGATTCCTAGGAATTTTTCCATGGGCCCAGCCTTAGGGTCATTAACCCTTCTGACCCCTCAGCCCAGATCTTGGTCCAAGAAGTTTTTCCTTTAAACTATGTAAACCATCCACACTATATAACATACAACTATGTGTCATTTCAGTCCCTTACCATAGAGGTCCTATTCAGAAGTAAGTATAATCCTTGATCAGACCAATGTGCCCACCTTCTGTGCCTTCACCATTTTGGTGTAATTTTAAGAGTGTAGGAACCCATTCGAACAACCCGTCATGCCACACACCATGATTTTTGTGCCCCTTATTTGGACCCTCATCCTCTTTCACATCTAAAAAATCCCTAATAGTATGCATGCTTGGCCTATGGCTCACCTACTTTCCTGGGCCAACATTCTTGAAGACTAATGGATGACATTTTGTGTCAATCCCTGTGTTTCGAACATGGTCAGCGGTCGGCCCTCATTTGTTATCCCCATTTTAGGCTGACGTAATAAGGATGCTATGTTTCAAACACGGTCAACAGTTATTCTTAATTTTCACTACATCCCTATAGTGTTCCAAATTTTGGGTATCGTGATTCACACCATCTACTCCCCTATATTTGGATTAATTCCAATGCCCATGGCGTTACCCCGCTCGTGCACTAGCACACATTGGGAAAGCGATGATTCAACTGTTCTGAGAGATTCATCCTCTAGTCGAGCCTCTCCCTTTATTTTTAGAAATCTAGAATGGTTTTTCAAACCTGGGATTCCCATAGATTGGTTTTCACTCTTATATTTGGGTGGAATGATAAGGTGGACATACATTTTTTTCTCACATCGGGAACGACCCATGTGAGCTTAGGGACTGATCACTAGATGATCCATAAATATAACAAAAATTAAATAAACCAAATGAACAGTATAAATCTTACATGCATCATGAATAAATAGTCATGGCATGAAATTTTGTTCAAAAGTTGCAGGCATCACAGTACCTAAGGATCGACCCCTACTGTGGATGGGTTAACCCAATCAAAAGAACTTTGCAGCTCCACCGCCCCCTGGCTCGTAGCGTCCAGGATCCATTGCTGCCTATTCAATTCTTTCTCCTCCTCAGTGGAAATGGGGTGCAGTTCATTAGTCGCAACCCAGGCTCGTTCCTCGTCGCTATGTACAATAGACATCTCTATGGAGGCTTGTTTCATCCACTCTTCTACCTCTACTAGAAGGGCCTTCAACCGCAATATAATCTTCAACTGCACAATGAGGATAGCAGAGTGTTCATCTGGATAGACCTACAGCCGCTGAATCTTGTTTTCAGCCTCTTGGAGCCTCTTGAGGTTCACTACTTTTCTCCACTGCCAACCCACACCAAGGCCGCAGTAATACACTTGAATCTTATCCACCATGAGATCTCATATGATCATGTGAGGATGTCGGGCATCTACTAATCTGACACACCATTCACGCAGTAGTGAACGAAGTCTCTCCATTTAGTCTATCCATTGTGCTTTAGGGGTGTCATCGATAAAGCACTAGATCAGCTTCCATGATCAAAAACAGACAATCTTGCTATCCTCCTCATCAGAGGCCTTTTTGTCCTAGTCCGTAGGGTTGGAAGGCTCGTACGCATTTAATACCTCCAATAACATGTCAGTAGGGTCTGTATATGGTGTCTGATCAGGTATGGAAAGACTCGGGATGTCTGAATTATCTTCATCATCAGATCACACTTCAATAATCTTAGGCACAACCCTGCCAACAGTCCCACCAGGGATCTGGGGCACCGCAGCTTGGTCGGTCTAGATATTCACCTCCATGACCACCGAGATTCCCCTAGGAAAAGCATAGACAAGAATACCAACCAACATTTCCAAGGCATCCCATGCCATTTGAAGAACTATAAAAGCCAAAAAGGCATGGATGTTAGTTAGGCTGGTCAATGGGTGGCAGTCATGTGTTTTTTAAAGGAGACTTATTGTGATCAAATTCTCGGTCATGTTCATGGTTTGTTGCTATGGGGACCCCAAGTTGTGGCCCTCCCTATATTTCCAGAAGGTCTAAAAACTCCATAGGAGCCACCTCAGGTATTTTGTCCTGGTTGGACGTGGTAATCATCATAGCCGCGAGTGTGGATCCTAAAGGAACCGCATCTACATACACTGGGGGATGAGAACAAGTTCTGTGAATGATTCTCTCCTATATAGTTTAAACATTGGTTAGGGGTCCAAAGAATCCTAGAAGTAGATATCAAGGAAGGATCTAAGGATTTTACCTCAAGGGACTTTGTAAATTCTTAAAAATATTATCCTTAATCGTAGACTTTTCCATCTTCCAAAGGGATCCCTCTATCGGCCTCCTCCCCCATGAGGATTCATCTGATTCGTCCTTAATAGAGAACTGTTCCCTCAAATCAGTAGTAAACAACTGCAGGGGATTCGTTTGATCCAACCACAATTTCACCCGATCATTTATTGGACATGGAACACCTTGGGAGTGCACAAAGTCCTCCAACTCATCCAGTTATTTCTCCACATCCACTGAGGACATCACAAAGTCGGACCTGATAGGTCCTATCACCGAAAAACCCATCTCAAGATGGTTCAGGTGTTTCCACATGTTATAAAGGGTGAGAAATTACCTTTTGACTTCCCAAATGTCCCAGGCCTCTGGGAAGATATAATTCTCCAGCATGTCTATGTGGCACAACTTCTTCCCCAAAGCCTGTGTCAATATTCTACAAAATCCTCTCGGTGGCCTCCCCTATGGATTACTCTATTCTTATGGGGCGAATAGGTCCTCTGCCGTTGGTGGATCTGTTGCCACTACCTCCCCCTAAACTCGTTCAGGCCTCACCTCCACAGTAGCCTTTCCACCGCAGGATGTCCTTATTGCCTTCTGACCCTGACCTTGAGGTTGGAGAGGCACACCGTCACTGGCCCAAATGGTTGGCTACTTCAGCAACTCCCCCATGTAGGCCACCTCCCATAATTGGGAATATTCCTTCACCAACTCAAAGACGACACTGGGTGGGAGCATCTCTTTTGGCATCTTCTTGTGTTCTTTTGTGAACATGATACACATATTCCTCATCACACATAGATTTTCCTCGTGGATAACCCATAAATAGACCTACGGGGTTAGTTGTTTCATACACCGAAATTTCCTAGTTAATCGGTACGGGGTGTACATCTTGTAGAGAGGCTCAAGGTCCGCACTTCCCACCATGACTCCACCTCGAAATTCCAGGAGATAGGACCAGTGCTCTTCTGTTCTTTGGTCATCATCAATGAAAGCACCTGTTGTCAATGGGAACATATGAAAGTTGAACTCATCTACCTTCCAGACCTAGTTCAGTACCGACGACATGGTTAGTTTGGCCATAAATCTCCCTAAGGAATTCAGGATGGATGGGTGGAAGTTCGATCCTGGAGGGGATATGGGGTTTAGATATTCATAAACCCCCGTACGTGTGCCACTATCCACCCATACCGGAGGTGGAATGACCTGCATATCCTATGTGGCCTCTTCCCCTTGATGATATGCCACAACTTCTTTTACAGCTTAGCGAGCATTGGGATTCTGAGGATGACCCACCCTCTTGTCACCAACATGGAATCCATGATAAATGTGCTTGGTTGCATGCCCATGTTCGTATCTTTCACTGGAAGGATTGAACCACATATGAGAGTCACGATGAATGTCGCCAGCCTGACTACCTGTTACTGCTCATTGTTGACACTAAATCCCCGGGTTTTACACTAGTTGTCCTCCAACATCCACTAGTACGAGTGCTCCTTTCCCCATTGAGTCCCCTTCAGGAAAGTTAAAGGACTCAACAGACACATCATGTCTGTTGGAAAGTTCAAGAACTACTTGAACCACATTCTAAAATGGATGTCTCTCAATGCTTCCTTTTCCTCTCCCGACACCAGCTCCATCAACGCCATTCTCATTGCCAACATTTGCTCCGGATCTTCTGACGCACTAATAATGGGGATGAATTCATTATACATCACCCCCTGTATCGGGACCCCTGAGATATGGTTCACATCCCATAAACTGATTCCAAACTCCCTATAGTGTAAGTGATAGGTATTGGTCCTCAATGACCACCTGCTCAACAACTCCGACATCAGCTGCTTCGGTTGATAGATATGGAATTGGGAGGCCCAAGCCACCTCATACAGGCCCACTCTCATCAGCTCTTCCACAAACTCTCCACATGAGGTGACTACCTATTAGGCCCAGACCTAGTCATTTGTGAAGTTTCCACTCTAACATAGATCCCACTAATCGGACCATCCCTTCCCCGGGTTCCTCAGCACTGACTTCAACATCGTATGGTACAGAGGGGAGGGGGATGTATTCAGCTGAAATTTCTTCCCATAAACATTGTACAGATGATTGTATAGATAACCAACAATAACAGTCATGATGTCCCATCTAGTATGGATGTCATCTACCCTGAACCCTTGGTGCTAGCATGGCATTCTCCAAAATCAGTAAGATGGATCATCCCAACTTGCTTCAGGGATAAAAATGTCATCCCTCAACCCAAATCCATATAGAAGTAGCCTATTAGACAAAGTATAATTCCTTTGGATATCCAAATGCAGATTCACCAATGAATCATGATCAGATAGGATCTATACCAACTCACCTAGATCCATGTTATTCCCTATCTCCCCCTTTTGGGTAATGTCCGCAAGGACCCCCTTGGCATCATCTTGGTGAGCCATTCTATTTTTAATATTTGAACACCTTTTGCAAAGCCCTTTCGCAGAGCTCATTTGTGGAGACGTTTCATGGACCTCGATCCTAGCAACAGAATCACGAACCCTTGAACCAACCTTGGGATGCAATCTGCAGAGCGTACCATCGCAGAGTCAAAAAAATATTGTGTGCAGCGAAGCAGATGGCCTGATTTGCAGAGTGAAATCATGTAGTATGCCAAGATTTGAAAATCACATGTTCTTAATCTCAAAAATTCAGAGAAGATAAGTGAAAAAATAGATGTCATATCCCCTATATATAGGTGAATACCCCTAGTGCTTCGAGGTGTGTCAAACTGAGGTAAGCTTCACGGCGCACTCGCCCTGCCCACCGCCTCTTCACTTCACGAGCCTCATTCGTAAGCTAGCTTCGCGATTGGATGAGGGATTCTGGAAATTGACCCTTATACTTTGACCCTCTATTTCTCCTCAGATCCATGTTTGAGGGGGGGCATTTGTTGGCTCCAATATTTGGGATGCACAAGAAAAAACCGAAAGCATTATGAGCTATCTCACGAAGCCTATTCATGGAGCCCCTGGGGCCCTGCACCTGTGAAACTTTCCTCCTTCACAAATCCACCACAGAGCAAGGAGGTGGGATGCTCCATGAACTGATTTGATGTTCGTGAATCCACCACGAAGCTAGGAGGTGGGATGCTCCACGAATCGATTTGATGTTCCTGAACCCACCACGGAGTAAAGAGGCGGGATGCTCCGTGAACCCCTTTGATGTTCACGAACCTCCAACGGAGCACGATATGCCTTCGTGTCAAGAGAGATCTGCTTCGTGGTGCCTCTTGACTATAAATACTAGGCTCCCCACAAGCCTAAAGGACATATCCTTCGACCTTTATCCTTCTGAGCTTCCACATCACATAGAAACTTCTACTCTGTAAACCATGAGCTTTTCAAGTTAATTTTTCATCATGAAGTGCCTTCCCTTATGAATGAGTTCCACCCCCTCTTCAAAGAGGGATGCCATTCGTAGAGCCCACAGGCCTCCATGAAGGAAGGAGATCCCCAAAGGGACTCAGGTCTTCACGGAGCAGTTGTGTTAATGATGTTCTCTTCATGAACATGTGACATGCATGCTAAGGTTGGGTCATTGTGCATCATGAGGAACATTGCTTTTCAATATTAAGCTTCATGGGGAACCCTTGCTTCACAAGACATTGCTCTATGAATGCCTTTCCACTTCTCGAAGAAACTTCCATATAAACCTATTCCCTATTCCTAGGCTAGGCCACTTCACTTCACGAAGCACACCCATTTGCAAATCCCCTCTACTTCATGGAGCACCAGAGATTTACAAGGTTTCTTTATATGAACCCCTTTTCTCTACAACTCTTTTTCCTATGCAGCCCATAAGTTTCACATGAATTAATTTCATGGTATATTGGGAGGTTCTTATCATTGTGTTTTTTCTCCTCATGCTTCTTCGCATCGGCATGCAAATGGCTATTTCTTATTCTCATATACACACTAACATGGACCCCTCAATGGATCACTCCATAACACCCCCTCTCCATGGCATTGATGATGCCTTCCCTTCCCAAAGGGGCAGGATGTATAAGTTATGTAAGTCTTAAGGGGTGTGGAGTGAACCAACCTCGTCCGAGCTGCAAGACGTTAAACTACAAAGTGTCATCATCCTCAGTACATGATGTTAGAATGTGGCCTCTCCCCGTGCATTATATAAGGGGTGCCCCATCGCGGACATTCTTTATGACCACAAGTATCCACGGGAGTGAGATCATTCTTCACATGGAATGAAATCCTTTTTATTAGACCACAGTTTGTCCACGGGAATAGGGAAACCACCTTTTTGTAAGCCCCTATCTATTATTGTAGGAGGTAGCACCCTTGATCCTTTCTTCCTCATTGCCAAATACCTCTCCTTTTGGGATTTTTCACCATCGGGCCTCCATGCTGGAGTAAGTCCCAATATCCATCAACCTAGGTTGTTAACCATGCATAAGCCCCCTGTTTCCTCTTTGGTATTCTTACCACATTTAAGCAACACTTCACTTCCCACATATGCACTGTTCACGACGAAATCATCAGGTCCTTGATGCCTCTTGTTTTTCACCCCGAGCATTACTCATGTGGTAATAGAGTAATCACCGACCATGATATCCTCCCTGGGGAGCCTAGAGTGTAAGCCCAAAACACCCCACCTGAACTACGTGGTATTTTATTCTTTCCAAGCAAAGGTACATAGGAAGCCTAAATGAGGTTCAATCCCACATTACAATGGTTCCAACCATTTCATGTTGGTACACCAACCTAAACTTTGTGGTCTTTGATCCTTTCCAAGGAAAGGTATATTGGAAGCCTACCTAAGGTTCAACCCCACCATCCATTGGTTCTGAACATTTCACGTCGATCCACCATCTTGAACTATGTGTACTTTGATCCTTGTCAAGGCAATGTACGTAAGAATCGTTCCTAAGGTTCAATCCTACCATCCATTGGTCCTGACCATCTTCTCGTCGGTTCACCAAAAATACTCCTTCTGTACTACAAGTTATTTGATCCATGCCAAGGCAAGGAACATAGGATGCCTCCCTGAGGTTCATGTCCAACAACCATTGGTTTCGACCCTCTTCACGTCAAACTACTTTCTTCCCACATGTCGTTAAACTAGATTCCCCCTTTTCATCTTGTATGACGTTAAACTGCATCCAACATCCTGAACTATGGGGGATTTGATCATTTTATAATAGACAGGGTATGTAGGAATCCTTTATGAGGCTCAACCCCAGCTAGTGGTAAGCTGTTGTGACCCCATCCAATAGTAATCCATTGTGACCCCATCCTGTGGTAATCCGTTGTCAACCCCATCCATCGATAATCCATTGTGACCCCATCCAGTAGTAAGTCATTGTAACCCCATCCAGTGTTTATCCATTGTGACCCCATCCATAATTATGTCATTATGACCCTATCCAGTTGTAAGTCGTTGTGTCCCCATCTAGCAGTGATCCATTGTGAACCCCATTCAGCGGTAATCCATTGTCAACCCAAACCCAGCAGTAAGCCGATGTAGCCCCTTCTGCTGGGGCCCATATCACTGGTATGTTTTAATGACGTAACACTAACCTCTGGCTGCTAACCATGCATAATCCCTTGTATATCATCAGGTCATTGTCTCCTGTGCGCACCCTGAGTCTATACCCCCATCCTGGACTTCATGGACATTGATTCCCTACCATGAAGATATGTAGATGGTCTCTTCGAGGCTCAAGTCTAACATCACTGTCGTCCTCAAGTCGACTCTCTCTCATTCTCCATCCACTCCACTTAACCATCCATTATCCTTATTGATTCTCACCCAGGACACTACATCCTAGTGGGATCATGTAACCTCATTCCCAATTCCCTTTAACAACAATCGGGTAGCTAACCACACATTAGCCCTAATATCTCTGTTCCCTCTAGGGGTTGAACCAATATGAACCACTTTAGTCAGTGTTCTGATTAGTCTAATTCATCTCCTCCAGATGTTAAACTCATGGTATACCCTATATTAAACATAGGATGTAAATAAAATAAACAGATACATGCTTATGGAATTTAATTCGCTGCATTTGACGTGGGATTCCTCGCCCTCAAGAAGACCTATAATAAGGGGATGAAACCTAGATGCGCTAGTGTTGCAGCGTCCAAACACTCCAGTGATTTCCAACATGACTACACCCCTGACCGCAGGTTTCTACCTTGAACGGACCCCTTAGAATGTCCCGACAGATGCTGTGTAGTTAACCAGCGTCCATGAAGAAATGGCGCAGGGAAGAGTTTCACGAACAAAGTATTAGTCTATAAGGGAGACCGGGACTAGGAGATGAGTTCTGAGGAGGAATATATGAATGGAGGAACTAAAATCCCATCATCCCATTTCAATCAAGTAGTAAACATCCCTAAATAAGCGAGAGTTGTCCCCCACCTTTGGAAATCGGGAATACGGGGAAACAACTGCATGTCCTCCACGGACGGATGTGTGTGCCCCAAAGAAAGCATTATAAACAATATGAAAAGAGATATAATGGTTCATCATGTTGGGATTAATATAGTTAGGGAAAATATGTAGTCCAAATAGAATTTCTATCATTTAATAAATATTATCTGAACAATATCTCTCGTATTCTTAAGAGACTATCAAAATTCATGTTACTAGGATGAAATTATTGAGTAATAATATTACTTAACTAGTAAAAGTTATTTGTAGATATTGTAAAATTGAGGATACAGTGTGGGAAATAGAGGATGTTATGAAGGATAATTACCATCATTTTTTTAGAATGTAATATGCATGAATATTAAAAGGACAGTCTTTTTGTTTGAGGGAAGAAAGTACCACCTTGGACTTAATTATCAAATGTGAACCATATATTTAATAAATATATAATAAAATGAGAACATTTATATTTAATGGAAAATGTTTAATATTTTATTATTTGAATATGATTTTTTAACATACATTGTCCAAATAATCCTTAAATGAAATTTGTAAATATTTACATTAATGTAATCATTATTGAATAATTGAAAATGTTTTGTACAACCGATAAACCTTATTCTATAATAATGTGACATAATTTTTATATTTAAAATTTAATATCTATATGATACATTGAAATAAATATAAGGTCCTTTGGGAAAAAATATGTATTTTTCATAAAACTCTTTTAAAAACAATTTTTGTTTCAAAAGTCATAATATCTATACATTTTAAATAATTAAGATAAAAATTAATGATGAATGAGTAAAATAAAATTTAAAAATTATTTATATAAATATACGAATTAAAATCCATATAATTATGATTATTAGTCAATAATTTTATATAGGATCATCATATACATGAAAAGTGCATTTCATGGAATATCATCTTGGTGCCTGATTTATAGGTATGATTTTTTCCAATTAAACCCTTACAATTATGTATATTTTATTTAATAAAATGGATTAAAAGTTTGATACATAATAATTAATATTTTGAGAAAATTTCAACTTATTTTTTGTCATAATGATCAGTAAAAACTATAAAAAATATTAATGAGGTTATGGTTAAAATAATGCTATTATTTTTTCATTCGCTTGTGTTATAAATATTTTTCCACACATGCATATTTTGTTATTTGAATAATTGGATTTTATATTTTCGATATAAGGTTCCAAAATATATTATAAGGATCATTTTATTTTTATCTTTAATGTATAGTTTATCTATGGTAAAATCATTTGATATCGCAGTGAAAACGAAAAGGAAAATTAAATAGATATCGATCATAATGAAAAAATGTTTAGAAAATATTTATTAATAAGTGTTATAGATTTGGGCAGAATATACCCTCCCTCCAATCCATTATTAATCAATTTAGGTGGCACATTTTGTTTGAATTACTTCCAATTATTGAATAGTGTTTGATATTTCCAAAAATACCACTCCCCCTCTTGTATACTAGGGAACTCATTCCCCTCACTTATTTAGACCTACCTAAAAAAATTTCTCATCATAAACCTATAAATATCTATCCAAAACATCCCTGTAAACATTATTGAACTTATAGTGTTTCTAAAATACAATACCTGGTGTCCATAAGAATAGATCTAAAGGTGGTTTCTCATGGAGAAAATAGTCACCTAGGCAATGTTATTTCTTTTCTTTTTTTCTTTGACCACCATCAACTGTGATTTGACACTTCCAATATTATAACACTAATACATACCATAAATAGAAATTTTATTAATTTTATTTATAAATATTAATATTTAATTTCTCAAATAAAAGGGAAAAAAGACTTCACTTTTGTGTACGACAGACTACCATATCTCAAACCGATGTAATTGTTTCCCAAACTAAATCAGATGGTTAGTAATAATGATTAATTAGATGATTGTATATGATACCTAAAAAATTTATTATTTATATAAAATAAATATTTCATCCAAAAATTTATAATTACACCCATTAATGGGATTATATCTTTGCTCATTCCTACATATGGTATATTGTCTCTACAAAGAGATGTGACTAAACATTCAAGTAAAACATTCAATAAGTGTCAAAAAATTTATTATAATGATTAAATATGATATTTATAACGTTAATATCACTATATATATGATGTAAATATTATCAATACATAAGAATTGATACATTATAAGAAATAAAATGCATAGGAAAACAAGGAAATTAACACATGAAATGATAGTAATAATAATTGGTTGATAATGAAATGGTAGTAAAATTTAAAAATAGGATTATATATGACATAATAAATTTGAAACTAGTTTTGGAATCTATTAATAACATTCCTAAAACCATCATACAGGATGATAAATCAAGATCAACTAATAAGATTTTAGATGTAATGTATTTCATCTCAATTTCCATTCCATTGAGGCATTTTGTTATTTTTCACTTATTCACATTTATTTACTGTATATATTTCCCCTTTGATTTATTTGACATGAATAAATATTTATCAATGATGAAAAATATTTCTATTCTATTATATTAATTCAAGGGGTAATATTTTTAACGTTACCATAGTGGTAAGATGTTATTTTAAAATATCACATTCTTTAGGGATTGGAATTACGTTCATTGATGGAATCATATAATTTATACCGCATAAGATCCAATAATATTCTATTCCACTATATATTTAAAGAGTTTCCATATTTTATTCAAACATTTCCTCACCTTTGAACTTGAATGAGGAAATAAAATACTTATAAGAAAAACTGATTTTAATTAAATTTAAAGAGGATATATTATTCTTCTAGGTCCATTTTGATTAAAATACTTTTCAAAAATTCTTTTAGTTAATAAAGATAATTTCAAAAACATTATACATGAAAATTAGAATTTTATAAATAGAATATATCTATTTTTTCAATAGGGATGTTTTCAATAATGGTTATAAGGAATGAGTTTTTGAAAAGATACGGTGACAATAGACGTCCCACTGCTATAACCATTTTATAAGACATAGATTTATCAACATATTTTTAACGGAGTTACAATGAAAACTGATTAATTTAATATTATTTTAAAAAACCCTTTACAACAATTGTTTGCACCAAATTTAAATTACTTTATTTTAAAAATCAATATTCTCAATGAATTTACAGTCACCTAAAATTTCTTGATTATTTTTTTATTTTTTAACATTATCTTGAGACAAAGACTATGTTGGGATCATCTTTTATTGGATATTAAATTTCACATAAAAATTTATATTCACTACATAATAGATATTAGTATATCATAAACAATATACCATTTTTTATATAATTTTCATTTTGAAATTTATTTGATTAACTAGGAAAATATTAATATTTTCATATATTTACTCACTATAGATTATTAATCATTTTTAATATAGATCACAAAATATTTAAATCATTCTATATATGAAGAATTATTTTGGCTTGGAGTTTCCGGTGTGGTAAAAAAAATTATTTTTACCATCAATTCATTAATAGGACTCATGAGAAAAAATAATTGGAAAAATGAAATAGGTTTTTATCTATAGATTTAAACTATCATGTAAAAGGTCCTTGATATTATAGATATCATGATTTTGGATATCTTGATGTCTAAGATTAATAATTTCCTCCATAGAGTATTAAATTTCTATAATCCATGAGATTATTTCATCAATATTTCACATGTATCCATTTTTTGGTCACAATATTGATTAAATGGAATGTGTATTCAATTATTTTCCATTCTATATAGAATATTCATTATCCAATCATGATAGCCATATTATATTTTAAATGGAAATTTTTTTCAATTTTTTACTTTTTTATATTGATTATGCTTTATCAAATCATGATATTAAGGATATTTATTAAATGACACAAGTGTTAAGTTATGTTCCATTACATATTGATTATTCCTTATTGAGTCATGATAACATTCTATGTACTTAAAAGTTACTGAGAAGTTGAGTTCAGCCTTATTTTTTTCATTACCTAGTATATAAATAAGAATAACCTAAATGAGATAAGAGATAAAAAATGTTTTTTGTTACTAAATTTTATATTTTAGCCCAAATGAAAAATTGGTATCATGTATGTATTAGACTCTCAATGTCTAGTAAAGCAGTCAATCATTTGGTATTTGACCCATTTTATATATTCCAATGTCATAAAGTAACCATCAAATATATCATTATGGAGTCAATGTTGTTACGTATATGGTATTATATGTATCAATATGGATATATAATGGATTTATAATAAATCTATATTTATTATATAGGATGTCTAAATGATTATAAAGTAATATGGTGCTTGAGGTAAGGGTTTCTTATCTCGGTTTTGTTTTGTATGAAATATAACATATTAAACACTAGTTTCATTATTGTGTTGTATATAAGACCACTTCTATATAATTTATCATCAATACCTTTTTATTCTTGTTATTAAATGTTTTATATTATTTTATTTCATTTAAATTTTCATGATTAATATGTTATAAGAGAGTAAAGGGATTCATGTTTCAATCCTTATTTTATCTGGAATGTTTATGCTTTAATTACCATTTGGGGAGATTACTCGAGTATTTTTCTTCAATCATATCTATTTTTTCTCCCCTTATTATTTTTATATATCTTCTTAATTAATAAAATTTACCTATATTGGTAACTTAATATGATCTAGAAATATTTTCTGTTGAAAATCCATCCTTATTTCGAGTTTGGCTGAATTGTTTTTCTTCTAAGTATGTATTTATTAAAATTATTGTTATGAATGTTATTACCAATATTTAAAATAGTATAAAAATAATTTTTACTACCCTTTACATTAGTATCAATGAAATTAAGTGGAATCATTCTTGAAGTTTTTGGAAAAATCCATTTTTGGATTTTTCACAAATGTGTGAATGTAATGTTTTCTTTTAATGCATTATACAGGTTAAGATTTTAACACCATAATGAAAATTTAATTACTTTTATCATCTATTGTATACTACATTGTTTATTTTTAATGAAATTCATTTCTAAATATTTTGGTAATTTTTTTTAATTTCATATCAAATGTTAAGTATGTATTCTTATGTTTTCAAAGAATGGTATGAATAATATTTTAAATAAATGTAAAATTTATTTTAACATCATTCAATGATTTATATGCATCATCAGAGAAGTGGTGATATAATATAATCCATTATCATTATATGTATTTCATGTGTTGATAATGATTTAATGATGTTTCTATTAAGTCTGTTTCATTCCCATTAGTCAATTATATAATAATGAAACCTTTATAAAGCCCATGTCTTTTACATGAGTTATGAAATGATGAAATGATGAAATTTTTATGAAACTCATATAAATTCATATGGATATGATATGAAGATATGATGATTTTTTTAAGATAGTATAATTCACATAGTGATCATTTTTATTATGTTAATGATGGGTTCAAATTTATATTGTTCTTTAATAAATTAGGTAGTGGTTGATATCTCATCAAATAATAATAACTAAAATGTGGAATAAATTTTGTTCAGTACGAGTCTTTTCCCACTATTATATTATTGTGATTAAACATTTAATAAAGAAATGATGGTATTATTAGTAAACCCTACCCAATATTATAGGCTTGATTGTGATAGTTTTCTAAGGAAATGATTTTCTTTGACATTATTAATTCCAAAAACATGTATCTTATTCTTATAAAATTACCCATGGATCATTATTGACTATTGATGAAAAATCACATATATCAAATATGTATTTTTTTGAAAAGAAATTATTATATGTTATTTTTTTATTTTCATTAACTGAATTGGTATGATAATAGTAAGTTATTTGTGTGTTCTCAAACCCTTATTCATATATTATTATAACAATTGATAAATTTTTTTATCTCATATGTTTAGCCTTAATAAGTATCCACACTCACCCATTCTTGCATTTCGTTTCCTATGATTATGAAGAATAATTTTTAGTATAGTATATCCATGAATTATATTATGTGGGTAGATATTTATGGGATACCATGAATATCCTTCATGAAATATAATTATTTATTAATGTAGTCTCCATGGACTATAAAATCTTATGGTTCTATGGTTCATTTTATTGTGATATGTATTGAATACTCATATACAATGTTGTAATATTTAGGTATTTAATTATATGGTCACTAAATATTGTATATGATCAGTATTTATTTAATATTGGAAATTATTATTAGAGAACATTTGTATAATCTAAGGGATATGTTTTAATATATGATAATATCAAAGTATTTTTTGTTAAAGTAGAGATTATATATTTCCATTTCTGGATACTAAAAATTTGTTTCTTATATTTCACATGTGTTCCATAGGGTAGAAACCATAAATGCGATGGTTTATATATTTAGATTATCATAAAAGTTTCATATTAGGTGGTCCATATGCTACACATATGATAGAAACACCCATGGGGATATTGTTTGGATAACACAAATTTTCTTTGGGAAACATAATGATGAATGAGAGGACATAAAATATAAAAAACTATAATATTACATATATGGAAGAAAACTAATGTTATATGGGATGATATTTCCATGTTAAATCACAATTTTAATGGTATAGATAGACCTTATGAGCTTTAATAAGATGGTATTTTAATATGATTACTTATATTTAGGGATAAATTTATTGGGATGAAACCTTTCGGTTGTGTATATGTTTTAGTTAAATGATTATTTTATGAATAATGATTTTATAATTTTGGGACATTTTTTTCAGTTATTAGTTACCATTGGGGTTAATATAGTCATTTATTTTTAGGTAACTATGGTTAATTTGGATAAAAGGGTATTAGATTTTGGGAATATATTTTTATCCCATAGATAATCATCAGATCAAAAAATAATTTTGTGGCAATGTAATTAATTTTATATAAGAAAATTTAGAGTATATTGGTGTTAAAATATGATTAAGGTAAAAAAATTGGTATTCAAGAATGAGTTAATTTAATGTATAATTTATTATTTTATTGGGGTTTTATTATGATTCATATTATTTGGGAAAGGATTATCATATTTTAAGAGAATATATGAACATTGTATCTTGTGTTTTGTATTTTCCATTATTTGATAATTTATGTTGTCAAGAGAGAGTTGTAAATATTGACCTTGAAAAAAATATGTGATTAATTATTTATTATTATTTTTTTTTTGAATTTGTTTAGTCGTAAATGTGAGGAGTCTTGTCTTTTAATATTTATTGGTTTTTAAGATAATCATTGTGTATTATTTTTGAGGATTTAAATATAAATGTTTTATTTCATCATTTAATGATTTATATTTATTGTATATGTTATTAAAAAAAATTAGTTTCCGTAAATATTTATAGATGTAATGAATTACATGTCAATGTTTTATAGATATTATTATTTGTAAAAAGAAAATTTGTGTGCCACATGAATTAAAAATCAAACACCAATATTCATTTATCGAAATAGGATATGATAATAAACATAGTATGGATTAAATAACATATAATTGATAAAATAGTGGTTATAGAATGGAAAGAAATCATGTATGTTTAATATCATGAATTCTCTTCATTTATGGTAAGTGATTTACTTAATTAAACTATGAGGAGGATAAATCAATTAGGACATTTGTCAAATGTTTCAGTTAGGTATACTGATATTTTTTTCAAAACCCATGAGTCTTATATTAACTTGTATTGGGTTTTGAAATACATTCCTAGGAAACTATATGATAACTATTAGTGACATAAATGTTTTTATATGGTGCAAGCTATATCTGATTTTTTATAGTGTTATTGTATACATATTATAGTAATAGATAATTGAAATTATGTTTGTAAAATTTATTTATGGTTTTAGAATGTTAAAAAATTAAATCTTATAATACATTCCACATTATATTATTTTTTTTTGTTTGACAAAATTTTTGACCTGAAACATCAATATTAAAACAAACTATAATATATTAGGACCATGTCATTAAATTTATAAAATGAATAGTAATAACCACACTAGGAAAAGTATTTATAATTAATTCATAATGATGCATGTTATGAAAAATATTTATAATATTAATAGTAATAACCAAGTTATATAATTAAAATGTATTTATTAATTCTTAAAATATAATAATACAATTTAATGTTGTATCATTTTAGGCTTTCAAAACTTATGTTCTTAAAAAATGGTTTTATTATATTGTATACCCAGACTTTATAAATAAATTTGTAAATTTATTGAAATTTTATTTTTGGATATGAATATAAATTTTTAAATATATATCAAAATATTATTTTATAGTGAATTTTTTATATTTTCCTAAAATGATATTTTTTTAGTGAAGAGTGAAAATTTCTGATTTTTTGAACAAATGACATATGTTTTCAATAATTAATCTCATTTAAAAGAAAATTTATTTTTATAACAAGAAATTAATATAACCTAGTTTTCAATAAAATTTACATAAATTAATTAATTATATAAGAATCAAAATTATACATTATTTCTGAATTTTTTCACTTTTAGGGATAAAAATAAAATTTTCCGAAAACTATTTTTCACTACGTATTAAAATTTTAAATTAAAATTAATTTCTATCAATTAAATAAATTTAATCTTAAAAAATAAAGTTTATATTTTTAAGTAGGATGTTAAAATTTTTGAAATATTTCCCTTTTATTTTTTGACATTATGAATAATAATTTTTTTAAAATTTTTTACTATTCCATAGGAATGCCATGGTTTAAAAATTGGATAAAGTCTCAAAATAATCAAAACACATTAAATTAATTTATATTTTGAGAATTATTTTACCATATACATCCTAAAATATAATATATTTCTTTCTTTCCATTATTATTTGATGAAGACAATTATATTATTTTAATTTAAGGTCAAATAAAATATATCAATCATCAGAATTGAATATTAATTATTTGTTCATGTTGGTATATAAATATTCTATGAAAAAACATAAAATTTTAGTTGAACATAGTAAATTTATATTTATTAATATAATTTATATTTGTTTTTAGTGATGATATAATTAATCTAATTTATTATATAGTTAATGTGAAAGTAGAAGAAAAATCATAGAAAAGGATTTTACAAAAGTAAAATGAAAATGTTTTTAATTAATTATGGTGAAAGTGAATTTTATCATTATTAATAATTTATTATATATTATTATAGAGTTTATATTCAAATTTAAAAACTTTTATACATTACGTTAATGTAAAATATCTGAATAGTTCTTGAAATGACATAATCATGTTTTATGAAAAAAAATATTATTAAACTATTTAAAAATGAAAATTTTCATAAAATAGGAAATTCTCGATGAATTGTGTTATAAATGGTTACCTATTGTCCATTTTAGGCCAATTTTAAAAAATTAATAAGTTTTATAACCCATTAGTATTTAAAAATATGTTACCATGGGTATAGTTTAAATTGGTTAATGAAGCGGTCAAACAAAAAATATGGTTTAAATTACCACATAAACATGTAAAAATATTAATATTTAATTGTATTTAAACCCTACCTATATTAGAGTTAATTATTTTTACATTTTTTTATCTTTTATATGATTGATATTGTTTTTAATATTTTAAGTAATTTAATGTTTTTCTATTCATTCACAAAAAAAGTACAACACCAAAACATTATTATCCACAATACTAGGAGCCACATAGCTAAACCAAAATCTGAAAAAAAAAAACTAGTATTAACAAATTTATCTATGTTATGGATATGATTATCTACTAAAAAGATAACCCCCTAGAATCTTTCAGAAGAGGTCAAAGGGTGGTTTCTTGTAGAATAGGTGATCGTCTAAACTGTACTATTTCATTTAACTCATTCATTATCTTTAATAAATTATTATTGAACCACTACAGTATAATAAAATTAGTGCATACCATATATTATAATGTTCTTATGCTTATATAAAAACAATTATCTATAATATCCTTGGACCCCCACTCCTAGATAATATGTTGAAATAGTAAAATTTATATTCCTAACAATGATACCGACAATTGTGACATAATGTTTTCCCATAAAAACTTTACAATATCAAAATGAAAACTTGAATCCCTTAAATTATGTGGAACCTTTATGGTTTATAGATATAGAGAATAAAAAACTCATACATAGAGAACTCTGAATTCTTCAAATGAATATTTCTCCCATGTCACTTAAATTTTCTTATTTCACATTAGGTCATCAATATCATCCATGTCAAATAATTCATAAAAATAACACATTCAATACCATTCATTGAAATATGAGGATAATAAAACATAATAAGGGGGAGCTAAAATGACCAGTAAGAGTAAACATAATCAATAAAAATTGAATTTACTCAATTAGAAAACGAATGGATAAGTATATGAGTACATAATCAATGTTCCTAATAAAATTATAAATAAACTCATACCCATCAATAAATAGATCTTAAATATATGAAAACATGAAAAAGGAAAGAGTATTAATAATTACTAATAAGGAGGCATGTGATATAAATATTGATGATGAGAAACATTATAAACCATATAAAGTATATATAAAACATATTATTATCCAGAAACATCATGTCATTGATTTTTTATATAACCATTTCAATTTAAATAACCATGTTTTAAAGATGATAAATTAGTACCTCATAGTTTTTTTCAAAGGTTGGGGCTGAAATCTCATTTATTATTAAAGAAAATCAATAACCTCTTTAACTAGTTAGAGGAAGACCCATTAGATAGACCGAAGGCCTAGTGGGAATTTATCCCATTACATGGCCCGAAGGCCCAATTGTATAGACCAAAGACCATTCTTTGAATAGTATTGCTATAGTACCCATGCTTCTATAGTACCGCATATTACCCATCACTGCTATAGTACCCTTTCGCCGCTGCAGTTCCCGTTGTTGCTGCAGTGTCGCCACTGCTATAGTACTGCTACATTACCTATTCCCAATTAGTACCTCATTGTTGGTGTCTCACTTAATTACATTTTTACTGTAAAAATATATTGCATCATAAAGGAAATAATAGTTTAGTTGACTTATAAAACCATATATAAATTAGTTTTACATTATAACTTGAAAGAAAAAAAACCACTTTGAAAATCAATTGGAAACAACCATAAAATCTGAGGTTATCCCTGTATGTCATTCATAATAATCATATTTGCATCCAGGTGAAAAAAATAAATCATATAAAAGTGGATAGATAAGATAAACAGTAAGGGTATTAAATACTACAGATACAACCATAAATAATATGGAAAGGTGAATAACTAAAAACATATGGTGTTAAATTTTAATCTTTAGAATAATATGGAAAGAGTAAAAACTTATTATACAATGCCAAATATATTTACATGTGAAAGGAAGTTAACCATGTATATTTTACTAGTCTAATAATGGCAGGAATTTTAAATTACTAATAATATAATGACTGTATGCATAATTGTATACATATGATACATACCATCAAGGCCTCGGTTAGGATACTTGAAAATAAATTTTTAAGACCATGACCAAATTCATACCAAAAAATAAATTTGAAAGGCCTCAGCCAAGTCTATATCTTTTGTGTATCATGAGGAAAACCAATGAATTGAGAGGATATAGAGGGACTATACCATAACATAATAAGTCCAATTAATTCCTCATATTAATGTGGTGGAACATAAACAACATACACACATAAAGTGCAAAAAACTATCCCCGATCTTTAAATAAAATCACTAACCATTATGAATAGTATAGTGAATGTTGTCCAGATATCACATCTAAATTCAAACTGATAATAAAAAATTTAATAAAATATGGTAGATAATAATCATAATAGATCAATCTTAATAAATTTTCAATGAATATTATATAACAAAATAATCAAGAATTCATGAGAGAAATACCCTTTTCACTGTCCAAAAAAGTGTTCCTCTATAAAATTCAGTTTTATTTCTCAACATTTTTTGTATAAAACTAGAAATGAACAATATAGTTTTTCATGAAAAAAAATATTTATTTATAACAAAGAATATTTTTTTAAAATATATTATGTATGGTACCTGAAAATTAGAAATAAATTGGGAAGTTTCCTTTAATTGGGTTTTCATATTAGGAAGAATTGAGAAGGGATCCTTATAAAACATGTATTTTCAAAAAATATATTAAATGATCTAGATATATTATTTTAGGAAATAAAAAATAATAATTTCAAACAACTATAAAAATATAATGATGAATTAAATTTTGGTAAAGAGGGAGAATGACTAACCTGATTGGAAAATGGAGATTCTAGTAGAATCCCTTGGGTGTGATAGTAAACTGCACTTGCTCATAATGTTCTGGATAATAAAATTAAATTCATTAATAGGTTTATTTAAAACCTATTAAACATGTATTTTTTTATAATTTTATTTATATCCATTTATGTCCTTTTTGAAGAGTTTTAAGATTAAATTTTTTCGTTCAGAAGTATTTTTTCCCTTGCTTTTAATGATCAATTTACCTTTATAAGAATATAGAAGGTCATGTAAAATGAAAATAGTTATCAATAATTCAAATTATATGTTATTAATGATATTTCATATGATTAAATGGATATATAATTCATTTTTTTGTCTCATTTTAGTATGAATCATTGGATAAAATGTAAGTGATAATCGTTTACATTTTTTGTTGTATTTGTTTTCATCACAAACTAGTTTTATTTCATTAATTAATATTATGTATATATACTATTTCCATAAAATTAGATAAGATGAAATAAATATATTATCATGTATTTTAATGATAAAAATGGTTCTATTAATAACCTTTAAGGTAGAATTGAAAAATTGAAACATGGTGTCCATGAAGGTGGTAAATTGGCACCTCACAAATGATGTTTTCAACATAAAAAATGGAAAAGGGGAAGATACATAATGGTTGATTTTCCATTTACATATTTATATTCTATTATATAAAACATATTTTAGTTTTCATGTATCTTTTTATATGGTAGGTTAGTGAAGGATATGAAATGAAAGGAAATTTACAGAGAATTAAAAGAGTGAAAGGGGATTTTAACTTAAATTCATATCCTTGAGAAACAACTTATAGAAAATTGAAATGGTCTTTTGAGTGATTCCATAAAGACCATAACATGGGTTAGTGGTTTGGGATCTTAAATAGGATAAATATAATCATGCTTCAAGGGTTTAGATTTTCAAGGAGAAAGGGGTTGAATTTTATAGTTTGGAGATGTATTTTTTTGAATATTTAATTCATTTGTCTAGACTATGAGTAGATTGAAAATTATCACTAAATATATTAAAATAATTAATTTTAGTTATAGATTATGTTTGTTTCATCTTCACTGACTAATGTAATAGTGTTTTTAGCTTATATTTTATTGATACCATAAATTATTATATTTTACTATTTACAAAAAATTCAAATTTTTCAAAAAAATATTAAAAAATCACCCTAACCATTTTTTTGTGTAGAATTAAAAATTGATCTAAATTTTATAAAAATAATTTTTTAATATATGATAATTACTTTTTTAATAAAATCACCAATTATTCCAAAAATGCAGATTTTAATATTATAATTGATTTTATAAAACATTGAAAAATAATTAAGGCCTCAAAAAATAACCTTATAATCATAAAAAAAAGAATTATTAATTTAATAATCTATTATATTATAATAAATTTTCTATTAACAAAATATTTTAATTATAAATAACTAAATTAAAAATTAGTCTTTATGAAAATAACAACACTTAATTTATCATTTTTAAAATTTTTATTTACTTATTCAATGATTTAAATATACCATATTTTCATTTATAATTTACCCATGTATAATTTTTACTTTCATAGGTGATTATATTATTTTATTGGTCATATTACAATCCATAATTTTCACATTAAAATTTCTATGATCATACTTAATAATATATGATGGTTTTTAATTCTCTATTATGTAAAGCTAAAACAATCAAAGATGATAAATTTTAGACGAGGCACACCATAAAATCATATGGTGTTTCATTCCCCCCTTCTTCAAAAAATCTCAACATTGAAATTCTAACAATTTCACCTCATAAAAATATTTAGGTTGTTATTCATCATAATTTCTACTAGTTCCCATATCACCTCTTCAGTTTTATTATTTTTCCAAAGTACCATTACAAGCTAAGTCATCCAATTCCACAACACCTACTCTATACTGTCCAGAATTTAGATAGGATCATAAAATTAATATAAATCAGGTTCCAATTATAGTCCATCATATGTGTTATTTCCCATAATTTATGTATAGTTTTTTTAAATTATATGGAATTATTTAGAGACTTCACGCTTTAACGGTAGGTGATTCTGAGGCTTGGTGAGCCCAAAATAGAATTTTGAACTTTATTTTGTTCACTTAAGAAAACGTGCGAGTGGGTTTTTTTAACTATTGAAATAGTAATCGGATCAAATATATGAGGGCACCGATGAACTCGGATGGTATGGATTCACCTACAAAATACTTAACTTAGACCGGAAAGGGTCGGACAAAAATGTAATTTTTTCATATTTTTTTGGAAAATAATAAAATAATAAAATAATTTAAAATTTATTTTATTTATTTTCTCAAGTGTTGAGCGGAAGATGTCGGTACTTTGGTCTGGAGAATAGGAAAGAACGAGGCACATTAATGGGAGCCCGTTAATGTCTAGTTATGATGCAGTATAATAGCCATGCCCTTTCTTAAATAAAAGAGCATAACGATGCAACGCCATAGAGTTTGAGAAACAATGCCACACGTTCCCTTTTTAATTAGCTAACACATTAGAGATTTGGGAATTAAATAGTGGAATATTCCACGAAAAACCTCCAGAGAGTATCCTCTATAACTAATAATGAGAAACACCGATGGAATCCCATCAACATCGGCACACCTCAAAGAACTGATCCAGGAATCAAGAATGCCTTCGGCTTCTTGAAACTTCCTGGGCAGACCGCTCCAATGACAAATTGCATTATGGTAGGTGTTTGAATTATCTAAACTCTTCACCATTCATTATCCTGAATGATGAATGTAGATCAACCCATTAACTGGTTAGTCCATGGATAATTCATTCTTGATGGATGGTGTCTATCTTGGGGATTTTTTTTCAGCGGAATTGAATGTCATTCGTTAGAATTGAAATACCAAACCACCCCCATTTTTTACCTATAATGGGGAGAGCATGTTCTAACAAGTACAAGGCCCAAACACCTTCCATTTGTTAGTTCCTTGTGGGTAAGAAATCAAAATGGCAGTAGTGAAATATTGAGGCCTTCTCAGGGAGGGTGATGCCCCATTGAATCCATAAGCGTAGAACGTGCTGAGATTGGGCCATAGGAGCAGACATGGTGGCCCGCGGATGGTACCGCAGGCACGGCGGCGGCCACAGGAAGGTGGTGGAGCTTCCCCGGGTGCTGCGTATGGGATGGAGAGGCTGGAAGCCATTGTCCATGCTGGAGAGGGGGCATGCTCATCACGTGCTGCAATAGACGCTAGGAAGCAGTGCCCGCGGGCTACCTTGTGGGAGGATCGCCCCGCACCCGTGGGCTGCGGGGCTTCAACGCACGTAGTCATTGACCTCGTTCTTGAAAAAGGCGGGCTACTATGCCATTAGTAGAGGATATCCACCAGAATTTCCATGCATCTAGGCCAAAGGGAACCGGTCCACCTTTGAAGTACTGGGCAGGGGTGGGCCAGACCCTCCCCGATGCGACCAAGCCAGACCCGTGGCCCAACGAGCCCGCGACCCAACAGACCCGACCCAGGTTGAGCCAGGTCTAGGTTAGGTAGGAAGACATGGTTTGGGTTGTTCGGTGGACCCTAGGCCTTTTCAGGTCATGTCATACAGACCTGGTCAAATCGGACCCGGGCCCCACCAGCCTATTTTTGGAAAAACATCAATAACATGTAAATCGGGCGTCTGATTGCCATGACGTCTGTGACACAAGGACCCATGAAAAGAGGCGGTCCATCTATGACAGTCTATGTGAGTTTTAAATAATTTTGGATAATGACTGGTTTGGATCAGACTCAAATCCAACTAGGGCCTTTTTACAAAAATTCCCATATCTTACAGACATGGCGTCTATTTGATGCGTCATCTATTAAGTCGGTGCCCTTAAGATGAGATGGTCTTTTGGGTTATTCTTTGTGGGAATTTATTCCAGTTGAGGTATGACCTATGGATTGAGGAGAATATTTTCCCATAATCACACGTGCTATGTGAGGCAATCCAGTGGCAGGTCGTGACGTGAAGAATAAAGAGAGACCCTTCGTGGTTCAACCTAAGAGGGTCCCTTTATGGATCATCACAATAGAGTACCTTCAAGAGTCAGCATAAAAGTAAACCTTCATGGATTAGCATAAGATAGATATTTCTTATATTAGAATGAGAGATACCCTTTCTAGATAAGAATGAGAGAGACTATTCATGGATCAGCATGAGAGAAACCCTTCGTGGATCAGCAGTTGCGCGACCCGTCATGGGTTAGTCGTAGAGTGTCCCATCGTGGATATGGAGTAGAGTGACCCATCGTGGTTCAGCCATTGAGTGACCATTTATAGTTCAACATTAGATCCTCTCAACAGAACAAGATGATCTAGCCTAATGACTAATCATCTTTATTACCGTACGTATGTTATACCTGGTTTAAGATGTATTTTACTTTGTGCTATGTATTTGAGATCTTATTTAGTGATATTTGAATTTTTGGTATTTTTCATTTGTTCAATTTTACTACGTGTATATCTAAGTAACCTTTGAGGGTCTCAGGGTCCCTTTGGAGTATTGTCATGATCACACCTACACGGGATTTTCTCATACCTATAGTGTCTTTTGCAGACGACTGACATCTTTGACTAGGATATTAGGGAGCCATGAACAGATGATTGTCAGAGGTGGATCGATAGACGTGTTGTACTATAGTGACATCCAATAGTGATATGTACCCTACCTTTAGGTAAGATTCTTGTAGGATGACCTCCGGATCTTGCACTTCTTTTATTATACTTTTCTTTCAATTGGGATTGTCTTATGAACCCCTTTACATTCAGTTTACACCTTTTACTCTCATTGGTGGTGCTTTTTGGGGGTTATAATTTTTATTTCCTTTGTAGTTTAATTTTCTACATTATGGGATATTTTTGTGTGTGTGTTGGTTGAAAGGATATTCATTCCCCTTTTGGGATATTCCTTTTTGGTTCTAGTCGCCAGTCCCTGACTTATTGAAGTTGGTCATGCTATAGTCACGACATAGGACCTGGGGGATGGGTCATGACAAAGTTGTATCATAGGGTGGTCAGTTCAAATAGAAGAACTATGAGTTTTTATTTTCAATGGGGGAAATAATGTTAAGTTTCTTGAGTTCATCTTTCCATTTTAGGAGTTCCGTGTTGGTACGGCGACTGACGTATCCATACACTAGGACCCTGAATTCTGTTTTCTGAATTGGTACATGAAATCCTTAGTTGCATGTGTTTTGGAAATGTTTTATGCTTGATCTATTTTGAGATGATCACCAGGTATATGTCATTGACTGTGGAAAATCTGTTTACCTATAGGTTGCCTCCATGAAGACATCCAACTAGGATTCTAGTGAGGGGTCATGACGATGGCCCACCAAGGAATGGGGCATTGGTGCAGGGTCCAAATACAGTGATAGAACCTTTGGGTGGTGTACCAGCTCACGACCACCAATAGAGCTGAATATGCTACCAGCCCAACTAGCGGACAATGCATGCTAGCTGAATGCACTTCACAAATTCTAGAGACAAATGACTCTAATGTTTTGAGGTGAGAAAAATCCTCAAGAAACTGAGGATTGGAGGAAGGTAGTTACGGGGGTTTTCTTCCAGGTAGAGACACCTACAGACCAGATAGTGGTCCTAACTTATATCCTTTTTCAGGGCACAATATGGAAATGGTGGATCTTGACACTCTAGACAAAGGAGGATGCAACCCTTGCATACTTAGACATTGATATCCTCTTTAGGGTTGTGTTCATTTGAGTAACACTATGCTCAGTGTGTATTCAGGAGATACTGTATCTACAGCAGGGCAACCTAACTGTGTCCTAGTACTCGGTGAGGTTTACCAACTTCTCATACGATGTGACTAACATGGTACATGACCCTTTATTAAGGGCCTAGAACATTGAGTAGGGACTCCAACAGGAGATCAGGGCGTTGATGTTTTCGGTCAATATCCCGACATTTGATATAGTTCTAGAGATAGATATACTAGTATAGATAATCCTAGCTGAGTAGTGAGAGATGGTTAGAGCCACCACCATATTATTGGTCGATGAGTCATCTACAATAGGTAGTAAGCAGATGGAACATAGGCCCAAATGAGAGAGACATCCAAAGGATGACCCTAGGATGTAGGTTCAATAGTGAGGAGTTCGTGAGTCAAAGGAGGTCAGTTAAAGGATAGAGTTTGTTATTTATGTGGTGGGTAGGGACATGTGGATCATGACTATCTGACTCCCCACACAGATGGAAAGAATAGGGTCGAGGGACCTCTTGGATAGAGGTAGAGGTTCGAGCGAGGAGGTCTACAGGGCAACAGACGTGGCAGGGGATTAGGTCGGGTGGTAGGTAGTGGATGATGGTTCGAGGTAGGCGGACAGGGGCATGGCCAGCTTCAGGCGACAGAGGCCTAAGGCCACAGTGCCCTGAATATTATTAGAGGTATGATATGTGTCTTTTAAACCTTGGTTTCAATTATTATAGACACATGTTCCATTCACTCGTTCCTTTCCATGGACCACGTTTGAGGCTTGGAGATTCCAGTGGAGCCATTCTCTCAATCTTAACGATTAGAGGCTCATATGGGAGTGGATTTGACGATTAAACATTGTTTCTAGTTGTGTGATATTACTATAATAGGCGAGAGATTTGGATAAGATCTCCTAGTATCAGCGTCGAGGTCTTAGGACGTCATTTATAGTATAGACTGGTTATCTACAGTCCATGCTCATATCAACTATTTTAGGCACAATGTGTGGTGTGTCCACGGGGATGGGACCGGGTTTTCCTTCACCGGCGAGAAGGGAACCTTTGAAGTTTGGGATTAGATTTCTCAAAGGAGGGTGAAACCGATTATACACAATATGGATAGCCCCACCCTTAGTGTGGTGGATGTGAGGAGTCCATGGTTTCCTATAGTGGTGGATGAGTATGAGTAAATATTTCTTGAGGAAGTTTTGGGACTACCTCCTCTGAGGGAGGAAAACTTCTGCATCCATCTGTACCCATGGATTACACTGATATCCACATTGGCATATTTGATGGCTCTGGTAGAGTTTTGTCAACTGATGGTACATCTAGATGACTTGTAGAGAAAAGGGTTCGTAATACCCAGTGTTTCTCCAAGGGAAGCCCTGGTGTTGTTTTCCATTAAGGTAGACGGGAGCTTTAGGTTGTTCATGGGATTCTGGAACATGAACTAGGTGACCATGATGAACATGTATCCACTACCAAGGATTGATGACCTATTCGATTAGTAGGAGGGAGCGAGATGGTTCTTGGTGATATACCTTAGATCAGGCTATCATTTGCTTCAGGTACTGGATGAAGACATTTGAAAGATAGCCTCTAGATTCTGGTATGACCACTATTAGTTTATTGTGAGGCCTTTCGTCATGACCAATGCCCCATTGATCTTCATGGGACTCATGATCATGATCATATAGCCTTACCATGATCATTTCATGGTAGTATTTATTGATGACATCTCGGTGTACTCATTTTTGTAGGAGGAGCACGATACATTACTGTGGATAGTACTGGATACACTCTGAGAGGACTAACATTACGGTAAGCTCTCAAATTTCATGTTCTTAATTTGGGAGGTCTAAATTAAATGTTATATCATTTTTTGGATAGAGTTGCGGTGGATCTAGCGAAGATAGAGGCAGTTCTTTCTTGGGATCCACTTAGGAGAGTGACTAAGGTGCAGAGATTCCTGGGGTTGGCCGGGTACTTACAGAGGTTTGTACCCAACCGTTCTTGAGTAGAAGAATTATTGGAAGCTTTAAAAAATATGTAAATTCTCTTTTATGGATGGAGGGGTTCTAGAGGAGTTTCCAGGAGCTGAGGTGGAGATTTATGTGTAAGATTGGTATAGAGTATGAGGTTTCCAACCTCTGATACCAATTGTAGGATCGAAATAACAATGTAGATGCTCAATATACAAGAGGGGTTGAATTGTACACTTTAAAAATTTCCTTAAACAAGGAATGTTCTAAGTTTAACAAAGTTAAACTAAGAAAATTCACAACACCTCTAACACCAATTGAAAGATTGGGAGAAATTATGAAGTTACAAATTTCTCGTTCTATGCACTTACTTATATCTGGAAAGTGATTCCGAAAAACAGGTTCCGGAAATATGGATCTGGAAATTGAAACTTAACCAAAGTTTAAAATATGATATTCTACCTTATAGCGTATAGAATCTAAATTAATCAAATTACAAGTTTAAGGAAATATAAGAAGTTTATACATTCCTTACAACACAAAATGCAGTGGAAAAACAAGTAGTAAAATTACAAGTAACAAATAATAACTCTTTTAATCCAAAGAGAAGGGTATCCAACAATCTTGGATATAGGTCCCTTGATTTATACTTTCAAGAAAGTCTATCTTACCCACACCCGGGTAATCCCTTGATACGAAGATCGTAGTCTCTGTCTTGCTATCCCCGCAAGCCCTCAACTTCATGGTAGTTGGAACCTCTGTCTTCCTCAGCAAGAAAGCCATCGAACTTCAAGGAAGTTGGCACCTATGTCTTCCTATCCCCAGAAGACCTTGATTGTAATCACCAACAATCGAAGTCACACGAAGCAATCTGAACGAGCAGTTCAGTACGCACAAGGCATGAAAAGCTTCTCTCTCTAGAAATCACCTTAACAGTGTGTGGTCTCTAGAGTGATCAACTTCAGTATGTTGTTGTGAGCTCTTTCAAATAAGCTCCTATTTATAGGCTCGGTTGGAACGGTCTACTCCCTCCTATAATGGTCATATTTTCCTTAAATTTCGGAGGGACCTATACATGTGTCACTAAACCAACGGTTAGTTAGAAACAGAATGGACGACATCGTTTTATAATAAAACATGTGTAACTGAATACACGACATTGTTTTGTAATGAAATGAGTGTAAGCATAAGCAAAACTGTAGTTTATAATGTAAGCAAATAAAAGTTTGGAGTCTAACCAAAAAGGAATCTGGAGTCTATAATAAAAAGGATATTCAGATTCTGTTTTATAGGAATTCAGAACCTGAATTCTGTAGAAATCTGGAGTCTGAATTTCTAAGGAAATTCAGAGTCTGGTTTCATCAGAGTTAAGAATCTGAACTTATAGAGTTCAGAGTCTAACTCATAAAAGTTCGGTGTCAAACTAGTAAAAGTTTAGAGTCGAACTAGTAAAAGTTCGGAGTCAAACTCATAAAAGTTTGGAGTTGAACTAGTAAAAGTAAAGAGTCGAATTCATAAAAGTTCGGAGTCAAACTCATAAAAGTTCAGAGTCGAACTTTGTTAGTGTTCATATCTAGAATTCGGAATGGAACTATATGATAGTTCGTATCCATAATTCGGAGTGGAACTATATGAGAGTTTGTATCTAGAATTCGGAATGGAACTATATTATAGTTCACATCTAGAATTTGGAGTGGAACTTCATTACAGTTCACATCCAGAATTCGGATCCTAAAACAGAATGCTTCATATCTTATCATTATATGATTCCGAGGTTTTGGGTATGAATCCAATTTTTAAACTTAAGAAAAATATTTATATGTATATAGAAATCTAAGTTAGGGTAAAATAATTTGAGGAGGGAAATTTTCCTTATAGAAGTAAAACATATATTTGCTTAAGAAATAGGTGTTTGTGATTTTCAAAACAAGAAGGAATGGAAAAGTCATAAGGAAAACCTTATTGACTCAAAAATATCATCCTTTTTGGAAATCACAAACATCCTTATGAAAAATAATATAAGGACTTTGAAAATTTTCATTAGCCTTTAAAATTAAAACTTATCTCCCTTTGTTCATGGATGATAGTGAATACAACTAACTCCCCCTTAGGCATTGAAACTCTAAGGATTGTATTCTGAATTTCTGGAGTTTAGTTTTCATTATCATGGGAATGAAAAACTTCATGATGAGAAACTCCCCCTTACTTTAAGGATATTTCACTTAGAAATTTTTCCTTCTCCATTTTAAATTTTTCCTTCTCCTCTTTTAAGTTGTTCTTTTTCCTTCTCCCCCTTTTTGATTTTCAAAAAGAATTTAAGGGAATGGAAAAGAAATAGAGAACCTGAAACATTAGTATATAACAACACAAGATACAAAAAAGCAAAAATTTCATTAGAGTTAAGAAAATTTTTACAAGGAAATACAAATACAACAAAAGATCGGAGTGAGTTTATTTGTCTTCCTTTTCCTTCGGGATTAGCTTATTCAACAAGGTTTTTAGTTTCTTCAAATATCTCTGATCCTCCTCATCTTGCCTCTCCAAATATTTTATCCTTTCATCTTGATCTTTCAAAGCTTCTGCCTGAGTCTTCATTCCCTCTTCCTACATCTTCACTAACTCATATTGCTTTACAAGTTTTTTCTCAAGCTCAATTAAGAGATCTCTATCCTTTATAAAATTTTGAGCAAGATAGTTAGCCTTATCATTTAGTTCCTTAACTTGTTGACTCCGATAACTTTGATCAATGATCATCTCATCCGAAAGATTCTTAATCTTGTTATCCTCAGTGTCAAAGACATCTTTTACCTCATTTTGAAAATTATCAAACTAAGCCATGTCTTCTTCAATTTTCATAGACCACAAAGTAATTTTGCTTCATGATTTCCTGTGTACATCATAGTTGATAAGGAAATTTTTATGGTCGACCTCAATCATTATACACGTATCCATCACCATACATAAGGATTTTGACTTCTGATTCAAACCATGTTGTAGCATCTGGTATCTGGAGTCTATAGTGGGAAATATCGGAATGGTTTCCGCCAGCTTTTTCAAAGATTCATCAACAAAGTCATGACCATGTGCTGTTGACTCTGAATCAGATATCTTTCTTGGAGATTGGTCTTCCTCAACCTTCATTATCTTTCTTCTAGAAGAACCACCAAAATCTTTCTTCCTGATGAAATCTTTTATTGGTGTATCCATGAGCACTTTCTTACCTTTATCTGTTTTCATAATGGGTTGTTCATCTGGAGATTCTTCCTCACTTTCTGATAGTTGAACAATTTTGTCTTCATCAATTTTCTCTTTCTCTGTTCCTTCTTCAAGATAATTCTTCTCATATGATTCTTCCTCATTATACAAAACATTTTCTTCCTCTTCCTCTTGCTTATCATCATCCATCCTACTTTTTTTCTCAACCCCCTTTCCCGGAGTGACTAATTTTGTGGATTCAGCCTTTTCTTGATACTGTTCTACTTTTTTAATCAAGATATCTAGATCAGAACTTCCTTCTTCTTCTTCTTCCTTTACTCTCTCAAAAACTTCTTCTTCTGTTTTTTAAATAACTACATTCCCTTTGGACATTTTTGGAGTGGAATATTTCTTCCCAGGGGTCTCAAGTAATGGTTTGGTAAGGAAAGTTTCCAGAACTGAAATCTTCTCAGAAGCTATTTCAGTTGATTTCAAAAGAGATTAAACAACCTCAGCTTCAGACATTTTCTTCTTCAGCTTCTTCTCTTTTTCTTGCTTTTCTAACTCATCTGCAGCTCTCTCTTTGAAGTCGATAGCCTCATTAGGGTCCAATACGAATTGTGGATCCCTTTCTTTCCTCTTTTCCTTGTCTTCCCTCCACTTTACAGCCACTTCATCTGGGTTTGCTTTTTGTTTTTTCAGCTTGGGTGGTGCATATTGAGTTTCCTTATATTTGGGGTTTTTTTCTTCAACAACCACTTCCTTAAGCTTCCTCTTCTTAGTAACTTTATTCACTGGCTCAGATTTTTCAACATTTTCCGGAATGGTCTCAGCCTCTTCTTTTGGTAAAGGGTATAATTCTCCAGATTCATCAGAAAAACCCATTTTCATCCCCTTTAATATATCATCACTAACCAGAATTACCTTGCAATTTCTTTTCTTGGAAGTTCAAGAAACTTTGAATGAATAAAGACATCTGATGATAAGTTTGGAAATTAGGGTTGGATACATTATGATATGAGCTTTTAGATTACCTTCTTTGATATTCTTAACTGTAATCAAAACATGCCTCATCATATTTATATTCCATAGATTTACCAAAAAAATATAGGATGTAAATATCACTATTCTTCATATTATCTTTGTCACCCCTTCTTGGTATGAGAAAACCTTGTACCCATAGCTGTAGAATCCGATTATTTGGAGTGAGATGAACAATATTAGCAGTCTTGGAATCTTTAAGTCCAAGAAATTTTAATGCCTTCACTTTGTTGAAACTTCCTTGCTCATCTGGAATCTTATGTGAACAAAACTCAGCTTCACCTTTGTACGTTAAACCCACCAAGCTTACAGCCTTGGTGTAACATAATTTGTAAGTCTTCCCATAAGACTTGAAAGAAAATAAATCTCTTCCATCTTCCTCAAGGAAGGAAACAGACTCATAGAACTCAATGAGAAACTCTGTATAAACTAGATCATGTTTCTCTAGATTTGACAGGCAAACCTCCTCCCAGCCATTCAATTTGATATTCTTAGTTATAAGAGAATTATACTTGTAGAAACTTGGATTCACTAAACTCTCCCTGTAAAATAACCATTTTGAGATTGGTTTTGAGGTAGACATATCTTAATATGTGGCTTAAATACACATTTAGAATGGAGAGTTCTGGAGGATTCAGAACGAGATTCAGAAAAATAGGAACGGTCCTTAAGAAGAGAGTCAGGGCTTTGAGACGCGAAAGCTTTGAAAACCCGATGTGGGACGACCTTCAGGGGTCCCCTTTATATAGGCATTGAGACGACGGTTCAGTTTCCA
Source organism: Viscum album (assembly GCA_963277665.1). Taxonomy (NCBI): domain Eukaryota; kingdom Viridiplantae; phylum Streptophyta; class Magnoliopsida; order Santalales; family Viscaceae; genus Viscum; species Viscum album. The sequence continues at coordinate 854,357,348 of OY728155.1, read as the reverse complement.
TGGTTGATTGAATGGTTAAGATACATTGAGATTTGATCTGAAGGTTGAGATACAAACCGCAAGGAAAACTTGACTCCGATCTTTTGAGGTTTTAAGAAAAACATTCGAATTTAAGAAAACTAGAATCCGAATTTTTTTAAAACACATAAGAAAAACACCAGCAAGTAAAATATGATTACAAAGACTTATGTAAGGAAATCATACCTTTCGGATTATCCTGGAAGTTTATTTGTAATAGGTGATATTCTTCTTGAATGAAAAATTTGACTACGAAAAACTAACTATGAAAAACTCTCTATGAAAAGCTCACTACAAAAAATATGAGTACGAAAATTCTTATTACAAAAATTTTCATTATGAAAATTCTCATTATGAAAATTATTATTATGAAAATTCTCAGTACGAAAATTGAGTACGAAATATTTCATTATGAAAAGTATGAGTAAGAAAAATTTCATTACGAAAATTTCAGTTCTGAAAATTTCCATTATGAAAATTTCAGTTCCAAAAATTTCCATTCTGAAAATTTCTGTTCCGAAAATTTTATTACGAAAATATAAGTTCCGTAAATTTCCATTCCGAAAATTTCTATTCCGAAAATTTTATTACTTTTTTTTATTATGCTAACATTAAAATGTACTCCCCCTATGAAAAAAAGTTTATTACTGTAAGAATAATTGTTAAACAATAAGTTAATGAAGAAGGATTAACTTACGGTTATCATTCCTTACTTCTGTTTGATGTATTCAAATCTATCAGAGGTTAAATATTTTTTGAAAATGTCATAAATTTGATCTTGTGTTCCGATAAACTGAAGAATGATATCTCTTTTTAGTGTGTTATCCCTAAGAAAGTGATGCCTAATATCTATGTGCTTTACACGAGAGTGATGTGTATGGTTTTTACTAAGGGCAATGGAACTTGTGTTATCACACAAAATTTTTTTCTTAGTAAAACTCAAGCCATAATCTGTGAGTGTGTGTTGCATCCACAACACTTGTGCACAACAACATCCAGCTGCAACATATTCAGCTTTAGCAGTGGAGAGTGCTATAGAATTTTTCTTCTTGCAGGAACAAGAAACTAACGAATCTCTTGAGAAAAGACAAGTTCCAGAAGTACTTTTTCTATCCATTCTACATCCACCAAAGTCAGCATCCAAAAATATTTTTAAGATAAAATCATTTCCAGATGTATAAAATAATCCTAGATCCATGGTTCCCTTTAAGTAGCTAAAAATTCTTTTCACTACCTTTAAATGAGATTCCTTAGGATTGGATTGATATCTTGCACATAAGTATACAGAAAACATCAAGTCTGGTCGACTATCTTTCAAGTAAAGTAGGCTTCCTATCATACCTCTAACAGATGATTGATCTACTGGTTTCCCAGCTTCATCAACATCAAGTGTGTTTGAGGTACCAATAAGAGTACTTATACTCTTAGTGTTGTCATAACCATACTTTTTAAGAATATATTTAATATACTTATGTTGGGATATTTAGATTCCTTATAGTTTTTGAGAAATTTGAAAACCAAGGAAAAATGTTAACTCACCCATCATACTCATTTCAAACTCAGATTTCATTATATCAACAAAAGAATCAGTTAAAGATTGCTGAGTTGAACCAAATATAATGTCATCAACATAAATTTGAACAATCAAAACATTTTTCTTATCTTTCTTTAAAAAAAGGGTTGGATCTGCATTTCCCTTAACATAGTTATTTTGAAGCAAAAATCATGTAATTCTATCATACCATGCTCGTGGGGCTTATTTAAGGCCATAAAAAGATTTGGTAAGTCTAAAAATATGATCATGATGATTTGTATCTTCAAATCTATGAGGTTGTTCAACAAAAACTTCCTCTTGAACAAAACCGTTAAGAAAATAACATTTCACATCCATTTGAAAAAGTTTAAAATTGAAGAATGCTATAAAGGAAAGTAGAATACGAATAGATTCAATTATAGCTACTAGAGTATAGGTTTCTTCATAATCTATTCCCTCTTGCTGATTATAGCCTTTAGCAAAAGTCTAGCTTTATTTATAACAATGAATATATTTTCATCACACTTATTTCTGAAGACCCATTTTACTCCAATAATAGAAGATTTTGTGGGTCTTTCAACCAAGGTCCAAACTTTATTCCTTTCAAATTCATTTATCTCATCTTTCATGGCTTTGATCCAATCATCATCACCTAAAGCTTCATCAGTGATTTTTGGTTCTAATTGGGAAAAAATGATATATGTTCTACTTTATTCCTTAAGTAACTTCTAGTCCTTACAGGTTGATTTACATCACCAATGATACTATCACTGGGATGATTCCTTAGAAACACCTGACTTGGGTTTTGTAAAACATTTTCATCAACATAGGGTAGAAATTCTTCTAGGGTAAATGTTTCTAAAGAATCTTCTTGAAAATTTTCCTTATCAGAAGAATCTTCTCTCAAAGTTTGATAATCAGTTTTTGAAAACACATCCAAGGATGTAGGTTGGGATGGTTTAAAAATAAAAGTATATGTTTCATCAAATTTTACATTTACTGTTTCCTCAATAGTACAAGTGTTTTTATTGAAAACTCTATAATCCTTAGAAGTTATGGAGTAGCCTAAGAAAATTCCTTCATCAGATTTTGGAGCGAATTTGTGTAGATTATCTTTAGTATTCAGTATTAATACCTTGAAACCAAAAACATTGAAGTAGGAAAGTCTAGGTTTTCTACCATTCCATAACTCATAAAGAGTTTTATTAAGAAAATGTCTAATCAAAACTCAATTAATAGTATAAAAAGAAGTACTTACAGCTTCAGCCCAAAAATGTCTTGCTATTGAACATTAATTCAACATGGTTCTAGTTATCTCTTTAAGAATTATATTTCTTATTTCAACTACACCATTTTGTTGAGGAGTTCTGGGTGCTGAAAAATTGTGAGAAATACCTTTTCTACTACAAAAAGTTTCAAAATCAGAATTTTGAAATTCACCTCCATGATCACTATGAATAGTTTTCAATGGAAGTTTTTTCTCATTTTTAACTTGGGCTCTAAAACTTTTGAAATAAGAAAAATCTTTAGACTTCTTTTCTAGAAAATAGACCCATGTAAATCTAGTGTAATTACCAATTAGAACAAACACATGGTATTTTCCTCCAATGCTTACAGTTTGTGTTGGACCGAAAAGATCCATGTGCACAAAATGTAATGCATCAGTTGTTGAGACTTCACCAATTTATTTAAAACTAGATTTATGTTGCTTTCCATATTGACAAGGATAAAAAACTTTAAAAGAATCAAATCTAAGCTCCGGTAGATCCTTAACTAGTATCTTCTTAGAGAGTTTACATAAGTTTCTAAGGTTACAATAACCTAGTCTTCTATGCCATAACCAAGAATGATCTTCCATTTCACTTAGGCAAGGTATGTATTGGTTCCTAAGGTATTCTAAGTTCAAAGTGTAACATTCTCTTGCCTATGGGTAGAAAGAATAAACTCTTCCATGGAATTGTGTACTAAGCACTTATCATTCCTAAAATTCACAAGGCATCCTTCATCACATAATTGAATTATGCTAATGAGGTTGTGCTTAAGACCTTTAACAAACAAGACATTTGGAATCAAAGTTTTACCAAGAAGAACAGTATTACCTATACCAATAATTTCTCCCTGAGCATTATCTCCGAAAGTTACTTTTCCTCCTTTCATCTAGATAATCTTTTCAAAATAGTTTTTGTTACCCGTCATGTGCCAAGAACATCCACCATCCATATACCAAGTATTGTTTTTGGTACTTCCTTTATCTTCTTGAAAATAAGAAAAGAATTAGACTTTCGGAATCCAAACTTGTTTGGATCCGAGATTTTCAGATAAAAAAATTTTGGGTATCCACATTTTTTTAGAGAAATATGTTTTATGAAACCCAAGATATTGAACTCTATTCAAAGAAAAAAATTTCTTCCAATTCCCAGAACATTGACACTTAGTGCAAAAAGGGGCTTTAGAAGGAACAAAATAGTTATTTTTGAAAACTGGTTTTTGGTGAGTATAACCTACTCCAATAGTATTTCCATGAGGTTTAATTTGAGAATACAACTTGTCAAAATTTTCCTTCCCATAGTTAAATTTTGTGAGAAGCTTCTTAAGAGAAAATATTTCAGATTTTAGTCTAATGACTAAATTCCTATCCTCAGGAATCATTTCTTTAGAGTTAGATTTTTCCTTAAAAATTTTCATTTTTGAAATAGCATTCTTAAGATCTTTATAAAGTTCTTCCTTATCAGAATTTTCTTTCCCAAGGTCTTTAGAAATTTTTTCTAAACGCTCTTCTTTATCTTTAAGATCTGAAGAAAGATCTTAAATCTCTTTTGTAAGAACTTCTTCCCTAGTATTTTCCTTGTCTAATTTTTTATAAATTTTACAATATTTTTTTTCAAGTAACATGGAAAATCTAGATACTTCTTCATATAAAGTTTCTTCATTTTCTGAGGATGAATTATATTCATTAAAAGTACTATTTTCATAATAGTAATTCTTATCAAGTGATAAATTTGTTAAAGACTTGGCAGAGCGTACCTTGGCCATAAGACATTTATGTGGAAAGGAAGTATTAGCAATGAATCCTATATTCTTCTGAGCTGATGAATCAAATTCTGAAGATTAACTTTCTAAAGAGTCTCTACAGCTAGCACTCTAAGTAGTATTAGCTTTCAAACTTTTCTTTTCTTTAGCTTTGTAGAAATTCTTCCTGTTCCTTTCAAAATGCCTCTCTTTTCTTTATTTCTTTTTAAGCATAGGGAAATTAGGTCATATGTGTCCACTTCTCTTGAATTCATAGCATGTGACCTTTGAATCATTCTTATCTTTCCTTTCCTTCTTCTTATACCTGGATTGGAAATTTCTTTGACCAGCTATCTTGTTCATCCTTCGAGCAAGATTAGATAAATCATTTTCTGAGATTTCACTCTCAATAGATTCGGATTGGATAGTAACCTTATTAGACTTCGATCTAGTTACTCTCTCAAGAATTTTTTCTTTCATGTGATTTGATGTTGTAGTAAAAGCAACAGTACCATTCCCATTCTTCTTTTTGATGTTGTTAGCATCTCTCTTCATCCTTGTTTCATGTTGGAGAAGAGTTCCAAAGATCTCATCTAAGGAAATTTGAGTAACCTTCCTATTATCATCAATAGCTGTTCTCTTTGATTCCCACTCAATGGGAATAATATCTATAATCTTGTCTATAAGAGCTTCATCATCAAGAACTTTCTCTTTCATATATTGTAAGCTATTAATGATAGTAATAAACATTTGTTGTACTTTGCTTATAGTTTCTCCATAAGGAAAATTAAAACCTTGATACTCAGCTCTCAACATATCTCTTCTAGTCTCAATCACTTTAGATGTACCAAAATGTATAACTTCAAGTTTCTTCCATATACAGTTAGTTGTTTCACAAGAAGAAATTTGGTTTTATTTATTCCTAGTCATTGAATATAGTAGAGTATTATGTACCTTATAGTTTAATTGATAATCATGCTTCTCTTGGTTGGTGAAAGCACTAACTTCCTTATTAGGAATTTTATAACCACCATTAAGCATAACAAAGTTATCTACTCTAGTATTGATAACGAAAGTATTAATTCGATCTCTCCAATACTCATAATAATTTCCATCAAAAATTGGTGGTCTTTTAGGATTTAGGTTGTTGATGGAACCAACATTTAAACCTGCCATCTTTAAGAAAATATTTCTACACAAAAACTTGTTAATAACAAAAGTTCATATTCAAGGAAAATATTCCTAAGCAAGGAAAATATAGAACAATGAAAAACTGAGTAAGAAAAACTTATATGTTAGTATAAGTATTTCAGAGACCTCCTCTGATAAAAAATGAAATATTGGTAGAGTATGAGGTTTCCAACCTCTGATACCAATTTTTGGATCGAAATAACAATGTAGACGCTCAATTTACAAGAGGGGGTGAATTATAAACTTTATAAATTTCCTTAAACAAGGAAAGGTCTAAGTTTAACAAAGTTAAACTAAGAAAATTCACAACACCTCTAAAACCAATTGAAAGATTGGGACAAAGTATGAAGTTATAGACTTCTTGTTCTATGCACATGCTTATATCTGGAAAGTGATTCTAAAAAACAGGTTCCATAAATATAGATCCGGAAATTGAAACTTAACCAAAGGTTACAATATGAGATTCTACCTTATAGCGTATAGAATCTAAATTAATCAAAGTACAAGTATAAGGAAATATAAGAAGGTTATACTTCCCTTACAATACAAAATGCAGCAGAAAAACAAGTAGTAAAACTACAAGTAACAAAAAATAACTCTTTTAACCCAAAGAGAAGGGTATCCAACAACCTTGGATAAAGGTCCCTTGATTTATAATTTCAAGCAATTCTGTCTTACCCACACCAGGGTAAGCCCTCGATACGAGGATCGGAGTCTCTGTCTTACTATCCCTACAAGCCCTCAACTTCAAGGTAGTTGGAACCTCTGTCTTTCTCAGCAAGAAAGCCCTCAAACTTAAAGGAAGTCAGCACCTCTATCTTCCTATCCCTGGAAGCCCTCAATTGTAATCACCAATAATCATAGCCACATGAAGCAATCTGAATGAGCAGTTATTATGCACAAGGCATGAAAAGATTCTCCCTCTAGAAATCACCTTAACGGTGTGTGGTCTCTAGAGTGATCAACTTCAGTATGTTGTTGTGAGCACTTTCAAATGAGCTCCTATTTATAGGCTCAATTGGAACGGTCGGATCCCTCCTCAAACATTCATATTTTCCTTAAATTTCTAAGGGACCTGTACACGTGTCACTAAACTAACGGTTAGTTATAAACAGAATGGACGACATCGTTTTATAACAAAACATGTGTAACTGAATGCACGACATCATTTTGTAATGAAATGAGTGTAAGAATAAGCAAAACTGTAGTTCTGAATGTAAGTAAATAAAAGTTCATAGTCTAAACAAAAAGGAATTAGGAGTATATAATAAAAATGATATTCAGATTCTATTTTATAGGAATTTGAAACCTGAATTCTGTAGAAATATGGAGTCTGAATTTCTAAGGAAATTCAGAGTCTGGTTTCATCAGAGTTCAGAATCTGAACTTACAGAGTTCAGAGTCGAACTCATAATAGTTTGGAGTCTAACTCCTAAAAGTTCAGTTTCAAACTAGTAATAGTTCGGAGTCGAACTAGTAAAAGTTCGGAGTCGAAATCATAAACGTTCAGAGTCGAACCAGTAAAAGTTCAGAGTCGAACTAGTAAAAGTTCGGAGTAAAACTCATAAAAGTTCAGAGTTGAACTTTTTTAGAGTTCATATTCAGAATTCGGAATGGAACTATATGAGAGTTCATATCCATAATTCGGAATGGAACTTTATGAGAGTTCGTATCCAGAATTCGGAATGGAAATACATTACAGTTCACTTCCAGAATTCAGAGTGGAACTTCATTACAGTTCATATCCAGAATTCGGATCCTAAAACAGAATGCTTCATATCTTAGCATTATATGATTCCAAGGTTTTGGGTATGAATCCTATTTTTACACTTAAGAAAAATATTGATATGTATAAGGAAATCTAAGTTAGGTTAAAATTCCTTGAGGAGGGAAATTTTCCTTATAGAAGTACAACAGATATTTGCTTAAGTAAAAGGTGTTTCAGATTTTCAAAAAAAGAAGGAATGGAAAGGTCATAAGTAAAACCTTATTGACTCATCATTATGAGTTCCCCGATATTGAGACTACCAAACGAGGGCATTTGGTAGGTAGTCTTATACGAGGAATTAGGGACCAGAATGGGTTGTGTATAGATGCAGGAGCAAGAATTTATCACCTACGGCTCATGGAAGTAGAGGGAGAATGAGAAGAACTACGATACCCATGACCTAGAGTTAGCATTAGTGTTTTTTTCATGGATAACATTGTAACACCCTGAGCTTCCACTATACTCTTCTATTTCAATAATGCAATAGCTTATATTTTACGCAAGTTCGAAATTCTAACACACCGCGACTAATCAAAACAGCCATTATGAATAGTAATACCCACTTTTTGAATTTATATATATTTTATATTTCAAAATGGACTTCATTTTTTGATTTGTAATATCGAAATTAGCCTATGTTGAATTTTTGGTATTTTTCTGAGAACTTCCAATTTTTTATGAATAGTGAAAAAAACTTAAAAACAAGTTTTTTAATCAAAATAATTTATAGTGATAAATTATAATATTGAGTGGTTTTAAAGTATAATTAGAATATATTTTTACCATTTTATCCAATGGTGATCATTAGAATTAATTTCACATTAAAATTGGACATAAACAATTGTCAATTTTTTGATATATATTGTTTCTTAAAAACACACTATTTGTATGACAGTGGGAATTAATTATAAAATTAATTAATGTAACTTATATGTTTGTAATTTTGTAAAATAAACATCATTTTTTAATTTGGAATATCAATTATAGCTTAGGGTGAAATTTTGGCATTGTTCTGAAAAACATCAATTTTTCATGAATAGTGAAACCACTAAGTGGTAGTTAAAAAACTGATTTTTCATTTAAATGAAAAATTACCACTTCTATTGTAACACCCCGAGCTTCCACAATACGCTCCTCATTCAATAATGCAATAACTTGCATTGTACGCAACTTCGAGTTCTAAAACACCGCGATTAATCAAAGTAGCCGTTATGAATAGTAATAACCACTTTTTAAAATTATAGAAATTTTATATTTCAAAATGGACTTCATTTTTGTATTCGTAATATCGAAATTAGCCTATGTTGAATTTTTGGTATTTTTCTGAGAACTTCTAATTTTTTATGAATAGTGAAAAATACTTAAAAACAACTTTTTTAATCAAAATAATTTATATTGATAAATTATACTATTTAGTGGTTTCAAAGTATAATTAGAATATATTTTTACCATTTTATCCAATGGTGGTCATTAGAATTAATTTAACATTGAAATTGGACATAAACAATTTCCAATCTTTTGATATAAATTGTTTCTTAAAAACACGCTATTTGTTGTGACAGCGGGAATTAATTATAAAATTAATTAATGAAACTTATATGTTTGGAATTTTTTAAAATATACATCATTTTTTAATTCGGAATATCAATTATATCTTAGGATGAAATTTTGGCATTGTTCTGAAAAACTTCAATTTTTGATGAATAGTGAAACCACTAAGTGGTAGTTAAATAACTGATTTTTCGATTAAATGTAATATTACCACTTCTGTGATTTGATTTTCCAAAATCCGACATACATGGTTGTCATTAAGAAGTAAAATGTGGTTCAATGAGATTAAAATAATTTTTTGGTGAATAGTAACTTTTAAGTTCTTAATCGCGATTAGAGATAATTAGTGTAGTTTAAGGTAAAAATAATGTTTTAATAATATGAGATGAGCTTGACACTTGTCCTACTCCTATTGGATGAGTCTTGGCCGACCAAGACAATCCATGGGTCTACTTGGGGACCCCATGGAGCCACTTTAGTTGGGAAATGACATAAATACCTTTTATTTAATGTTAAAGTAAAAAATGACCCAAACATGATATGTTTTACTAAAACAATTTGTACATGGGGTTATACAAGTCATATTTTTGACTATAAATAGTAATTGGAAAGCTAAAACGATTTCCTACATCATAGTATTTTTTTTATAATTTTTAGACATTAAATAAATTAAATTATTTATGACATCATGATGATGCAGCGATGACCTCATTATTTAACGGTTTAAATAAAATGGAAAGATAATGTAAAATCCAAAGCGTAAACTTGTCAAAAACCTATTGTATGAGTAGATTTCGAACCCTTATAATCTTATCCTAGAATTATATAAGTGTTCGACCTCTAAAATCCGAAACTTATTTTATAATAAAGTGACTTTTCTTTACTTTCCAAGAGTGCCCCTCCTCTCCACTTATAAAAGGCCCCCACCTCTCCCACCTCATTTACACTTTAAAGCCATTTGGCTCGGCCAACATCTGCCCAAATACTCTCCCAACTTCCCCCTCTTACTCCTAGAAGCCTCACTTTGGGCAGAACTCTTCCCAAGGAAGCCTTTGGCTCAAATCAAAAAGAGTTACCCGATTTTGAGGTAATGTCTTCTCTAATGTTGTTTTGTTTTATTTTTCTTCTCCAACCCCCTAAACTCTTTTTATTCATTTCTTTTGTAACAAAACCAGTATCCTAAATATACTAGGATGTTGTTATAAGAAGGATTAGATCTACACTTACACACACCTACATCTAATGGTTAAAGAACATACGATTTCTGTGGATGGCAAATTTCTGCCTCACGAAACGATGATTGTTCAACACTCATATAACACCTTCAAAGGTGGACATTAAGATGTCACTATATTTATATATGATATATAATATGTTTATGTTTTACTTATGCTTCTGTATTTATCATTTATGGAATACTTTATGATTTCCATTATGGGTAAACGCGATAATTTCATTTTAGGAAGTGCGGACTACCGCCCCCTCAAAGTGATTTGAATCGTTAATTCCATATGTGGGATGTATAAAGGATGGAGTAAATGGTATTATACACTATATTATACTGGAATTATATTATAAATTTGTATCATTATGATTTCATTTCATTAGATATGAAATAGAAATGAAAGTAGCGTTCATGCGTACGTACGGCTTACCGTCTCCATGAACGGTGCATTTCATTTCTTACCTCTAAATGTTACGTAATATTATGAATGAATGTATATACTGGATATATATGATATAAATGACATCCAAATCATGAATATAATTCTTTAGATAATGGATATTCTACCACATAAACAACTTGTAATTATAAGAAGTTTATTGTTGACTCAAGTACCAAAGATCGACAAAACGACCGTTATTAACTTAAATAATTACATAATGTTCATAACATTGTAATAAGTGATATAAAAAAGATAACGAAATTAAAAATGGTTCTTAATAAGTTATATATTAACTCTAGTTTATTATTCAGGAGGTTAAAGAACGGTTGAGTCAAGTCAGACACGAGGTAAGGGAATTTCTTAACCCAACTTCCATTCTTTGGGTTAATCTCCTACTTTCAAATTATGTCATGATATTATTATGTCCTATTTTGTATATTTACTTTATATATGTGTACCTATAGTGAATACACATAATAGATCTCTTTTATTTTAAAAATGATCTTTTTAAGGACTTCGTCTCAATCCCCTTTCATTGAGGCATATTTGGTTTTATACACAACTTTCTTTTATACGGTGTATAAACCCCTTTGACTTTTACGTTTATTCAAAAGGAATATTTTTTATACGAAGCGTTTTGCTAAACGACAAAAGGGAATGTTTTTCTTTCCGTACTTATGCGGCGACAATGACTTCTCTGCCGCCGTGACCATTATTTGAGTTTCGGCTTCCTCTACAAGCCATCTTTTTTTTAATGAAAAATAAATACAAAGTTTTAACTTTCTTTTATTTTGGTATTGAAAATGGTTTTGAAAGCGTTTTTATTATATCAATGTGTTGTATTGATATCTTGTGATTGAAACGTGGAAATGTTATGTTTCCTTTATGCATGTTTTATGTGATACGATTATGTTATGGTTTATGATATGTTTAAACCTATTCATATGAGGAATGTATTGGACTTAATAAGTGACGGGTCGAGCCCGCTATAGCTCCTCGATGCATCGGTAGGTCTCATGAGACAACTAGATGTGGAATTGGCCGAGGCCCTTTCCCAATTTGATTTATGGTTTTGGCCGAGGCCTTAATCATTTTAGACGTCTTGGACGAGGCCTTGACAAAATGTTTCAGAATGTCGGGCATTATACATTCCCTCATTATGAAAGTGGTTATTGATATTGCATGTGATTATTCAACCAGTAGAATATCCATGTGAAGAAGTGAATGGAATTATCTCATTTTACTTTTTCCATATTATGTTGAAGTTCAAGTTTAAAAGGCTTTTGTTTTAGTTATACATTGCCTTAAATGTTTATGTTTATTAATGAAAGCTTCCGCTATATTGTTATCCTTACTGAGCATCTGAGCTCACCCCTTTCAATGTTTTAATATTTTTCCAGGATGTGAAGAAGTATTTTATGAATGACCTGCAGGGGTAGTCAGAAAGAGATATGAGTGTGGACTATGAAGACTTTGTTATTAGTTTTTCACTTTATGATGTAATGTAACATTTATGAATGTATCTAGTGTTTCCAAGGCTACTAAACTAATCGGTCTTTCGAGACTTGATCTTTTGTGATCATGCCAATGTTACGAAGTAATGCACCGACTCTAGGTAGCTGGGGTCGGGGCATTACAGTTGGTATCAGAGGCAGTTTATTACTAACCTTGGAAGCTAGATTTAGATAAACTCTGATTAGAGAACATGGCCCGAAGATAGACATTGAGGATTAGTATAGAAGAACTTCATAGAATTTTGGTACTATAGAGATGTTGAGAGTTTTCTGAGCAATACATCCCTGTCTGGATACGAGCAGGTAAAGGCGGCTCTGGCACAGAAGTAACTAGGGGTAAAACCCGAAAACACCGCTTTGAGCTAGACTCGAACGGGAACTGGTGCATGACAACGGGCCTTGCTGCACTCTTGGTTACGACACTCCCGGGGGATATGCTTAGGATAATTCTCAATTTCTTTACAAACCACTATGAACGGTTATGAGTATATACTTCCTCAAAAAAAACCTTTTTATGATTATGGATTATATCCATAAAGAGTTCAATTTATGTTAAGTATTATACAAGTATGGAATTATGTATTTTGATTCATAAACTAATCTAGTTTATGCCATTGTTTAGAAATGGCGCCTAGTGGAAGGAATGGAAACCGTATCAATGCACGCACTCCGTGTAGGGATTTTCCTCCTGCTCAAGATAATTATTGTAGATCTGGAGATACAACTGGTGTTGATCAACTTATTACCATACTGGGACAACTCACTCAAGTTATGAATGATAACGTTACTCGTATGGATCACCCTGATCCACAACGTGGAGGATCAATGTTAGACCGCTTCATGAGGCAACAACCACCAACATTTAATGGGGGTACAAATCTGTTAGTAGCTGAGCAATGGATAAACTCTTTAGAGAAAATATTCCATGCCTTGGGGAGTAGCGAAAGGGAAAGAAGGATTTTCCATTATGTGATAATTGTGGGAAGAATCACCCTGGTACTTGCCTAAAAGGAATGGGAGTTTGTTATAAATGTGGAGAAAAGGGTCACCAGGCTCGTGATTGCAAGGGAAAGAAAGAGGCTATCAAAGTTGAATGCTACAATTGTAGAGAAATGGGTCATTATGCAAATGAATGTCCTAAGCGTCAGGGAAACTTACCTCAGAAAAGGCCAAGGGATCAAGGACAATCTTATGATGTTACTACAGTTGAAGCAGAATAACTAATGTATTGGTGCTTTTGGACTCATGGGTTATATTATGGTTATTAGAATAATGTGATATATATATATATAAGTATTGTACTGGAGTACTTTTTTATTTCAGTAAGGTTTTAATATGATGAAGGTAATTATATTTTTAGTATGTGACAATAAGAGAAACTTTACTTTGTTTGGGGAATCTGATAAATTGATTTTGGAATTAAGAGACCTTTTAGAGAAAGTCTGGACAGAGGTATTTTGGATAACTATTAAGGTTGGAGTGGATTAATTTGATCTTTGGATAGTATTTTTTAAGTTTAAAAAATTTATGAAGATTATTTTTGGAATATTATAATACTATAGTTTTAGGAATAGGACAACCTGCAGGGTGGGGCATAACCCATCGCATCGGACAAAGCTGCAGGAATCGAACCCACAATCATAGTGTGACATGCCTTTATTTCCTACCACTAGCCTACAGGAAGTCCCTGGTTATTACAAAATAATTTTACTAATCTAAATGGTATGTGTTAACATTTGGAACCTTATACAATTAGGATAAGTATAATATTTTTGAGTTCTATTATCTTTTGAGTGAAAGATGAGTTGAAGGTTGAAACTCTAATTGTCAAGCATAAATATATATATACCTATCTCTTATTCAATGAATAAATTAATTCTTAAACTTTAGTAAAGGGATATTAAAACAAAAAAATGTGTTATCCTAATACCTTATGTCTTGTTGAACTGATGATATTTTAAATTAACATAGATTGAAGGCTTTGAGGCCCCCAATTTAACAGTTGATTGTGATTGATGACCTCAATCACTCCCTAAAAAAATTTACGTTTTTCCTCCAATTATATGTCTCTAATTTCCACCAATGTTCTCCTTATCGAGATCATAGTTTGGTGGTGACTTTCTTATTTCCTTTTCCCTCTTATTAAGGCTAAATTTTATTAATCTTATTTCCGATGTGGGTTTTCCACAAAGGTATTTTCTCTTTTCAACCTTTTATTTTCAAAGAAAAATTTCAAATTACGAGGATGGAATTTATTGAAGGAGGGGAGAATGTAACACCCTGAGCTTCCACAATACGCTTCTCATTCAATAATGCAATAGCTTGCATTGTACGCAACTTCGAGTTCTAAAACACCGCGACTAATCAAAGTAGCCGTTATAAATAGTAATAATCACTTTTTAAAATTATAGAAAGTTTATATTTCAAAATGGACTTCATTTTTGTATTCGTAATATCGAAATTAGCCTATGTTGAATTTTTGGTATTTTTCTGAGAACTTCTAATTTTTTATGAATAGTGAAAAATACTTAAAAACAACTTTTTTAATCAAAATAATTTATAGTGATAAATTATAATATTTAGTGGTTTTAAAGTATAATTAGAATATATTTTTACCATTTTATCCAATGGTGGTCATTAGAATTAATTTAACATTGAAATTGGACATAAACAATTTCCAATCTTTTGATATAAATTGTTTCTTAAAAACACGCTATTTGTTGTGACAGCGGGAATTAATTATAAAATTAATTAATTAAACTTATATGTTTGGAATTTTGTAAAATAGACATCATTTTTGAATTCGGAATATCAATTATAGCTTAGGGTGAAATTTTGGCATTGTTCTGAAAAACTTCAATTTTTGATGAATAGTGAAACCACTAAGTGGTAGTTAAATAACTGATTTTTCGATTAAATGAAATATTACCACTTCTGTGATTTGATTTTCAAAAATCCGACATACATGGTTTTCATTAAGAAGTAAAATGTGGTTCAATGAGATTAAAATAATTTTTTGGTGAATAGTAACTTTTAAGTTCTTAATCGCGATTAGAGGTAATTAGTGTAGTTTAAGGTAAAAATAATGTTTTAATAATATGAAATGAGCTTGACACTTGTCCTACTCCTATTGGATGAGTCACGTCCGGCCAAGACAATCCATGGGTCAACTTGGGGACCCCATGGAGCCACTTTAGTTAAATTAAAGTAAAAAATGACACAAACATGAAATGTTTTACTAAAACAATTTTTACATGGGGTTATACAAGTAATATTTTTGACTATAAATAGTCATTGGAAATCTAAAAAGATTTCCTACGTCATAGTATTTTTTTATAATTTTTAGACATTAAATAAATTAAATTATTTATGACACCATGATGATGTAGCGATGACCTCATTATTTAACGGTTTAAATAAAATGGAAAGATAATGTAAAATCCAAAGCGTACACTTGTCAAAAACCTATTGGATGAGTATATTTCTAACCCTTATCATCTTATCCTAGAATTATATAAGTGTGGGACCTCTAAAATCCGAAACTTATTTTATAATAAAGTGACTTTTCTTTACTTTCCAAGAGTGCCCCTCCTCTCCACTTATAAAAGGCCCCCACCTCTCCCACCTCATTTACACTTTCAAGCCATTTGGCTCGGCCAACCTCTACCCAAATACTCTCCCAACTTCCCCCTATTACTCCTAGAAGCCTCACTTTGGGCAGAACTCTTCCCAAGGAAGCCTTTGGCTCAAATAAAAAAGAGTTACCCGATTTTGCGGTAATGTCTTCTCTAATGTTGTTTTGTTTTATTTTTCTTCTCAAAACCCATAAACTCTTTTTATTAATTTCTTTTGTAACAACACCAGTATACTAAATATACTAGGATGTTGTTATAATAAGGATTAGATCTACACTTACACACACCTACATCTAATGGTTAAAGAACATACGGTTTCTGTGGATGGCGAATTTCTGCCTCACGAAACGATGATTGTTCAACACTCATATAACACCTTCAAAGGTGGAAATTAAGATGTCACTATATTTATATATGATATATAATATGTTTATGTTTTACTTATTCTTATGTATTTCTCATTTATGGCATACTTTATGATTTCCATTATGGGTAAACGCGATAATTTCATTTTAGGAAGTGCGGACTACCGCCCCCTCAAAGTGATTTGAATCGTTAATGCCATATGTGGGATGTATAAAGAATGGAGTAAATGGTATTATACACTATATTATACTGGAATTATATTATAAATTTGTATCATTATGATTTCATTCCATTAGATACGAAATAGAAATGAAAGTAGCGTTCATGCGTACGTACGACTTACCGTCTCCATGAACGGTGCATTTCATTTCTTACCTCTAAATGTTACGTAATATTATGAATGAATGTATATACTGGATATATATGATATATATGACATCTAAATCATGAATATAATTCTGGAGATAATGGATATTCTACCACATAAACAACTTGTAATTATAAGAAGTTTATTGTTGACTCAAGTACCAAAGATCGACAAAACAACCGTTATTAACTTAAATAATTACATAATGTTCATAACATTGTAATAAGTGATATAAAAAGGATAATGAAATTAAAAATGGTTCTTAATAAGTTATATATTAACTCTAGTTTATTATTCATGAGGTTAAAGAACGGTTGAGTCAAGTCAGACACGAGGTAAGGGAATTTCTTAACCCAACTTCCATTCTTTGGGTTAATCTCCTACTTTCAAATTATGTCATGATATTATTATGTCCTATTTTGTATATTTACTTTCTATATGTGTACCTATAGTTAATACACATAATATATCTCTTTTATTTTAAAAATGATCTTCTTAAGGACTTCGTCTCAATCCCCTTTCATTGAGGCATATTTGGTTTTATTCACAACTTTCTTTTATACGGTGTATAAACCCCTTTGACTTTTACGTTTATTCAAAAGGAATCTTTTTTATACGAAGCGTTTTTCTAAACGACAAAAGGGAATGTTTTTCTTTCCGTACTTATGCGGCGACAACGACTTCTCCGCCGTCGTGACCATTATTTGAGTTTCGGCTTCCTCTACAAGCCATATTTTTTTTAATGAAAAATAAATACAAAGTTTTAACTTTCTTTTATTTTGGTATTGAAAATGTTTTTGAAAGCGTTTTTATTATATCAATGTGTTTTATTGATATCTTGTGATTGAAACGTGGAAATTTTATGTTTCCTTTATGCATGTTTTATGTGATACGATTATGTTATGGTTTATGATATGTTTAAACCTATCCATATGAGGAATGTATTGGACTTAATAAGTGATGGGTGGAGCCCGCTATAGCTCCTCGATGCATCGGTAGGTCTCATGAGACAACTAGACGTGGAATTGGCTGAGGCCCTTTCCCAATTTGATTTATGGTTTTGGTCGAGGCCTTAATCGTTTTAGACGTCTTGGCCGAGGCCTTGACAAAATGTTTCAGAATGTCCGGCATTATACATTCCCTCATTATGAAAGTGGTTATTGATATTGCATGTGATTATTCGACCAGTAGAATATCCATGTGAAGAAGTGAATGGAATTATATCATTTTACTTTTGCCATATTATGTTGAAGTTCAAGTTTAAAAGGCTTTTGTTTTAGTTATACATTGCCTTAAATGTTTATGTTTATTGATGAAAGCTTCCGCTATATTGTTATCCTTACTGAGCATCTGAGCTCACCCCTTTCAATGTTTTAATATTTTTTCAGGATGTGAAGAAGTATTTTATGAATGACCTGCAGGGGTAGTCAAAAAGGGATATGAGTGTGGACTATGAAGAATTTTTTATTAGTTTTTCACTTTATGATGTAATGTAACATTTATGAATGTATCTAGTGTTTCCAAGGCTACTAAACTAATCGGTCTTTCGAGACTTGATCTTTTGTGATCATGCCAATGTTACGAAGCAATGCACCGACTCTGGGTAGCTGGGGTCGGGGCGTTACATCTATGATTTGAATTTCAAAAATCATACATACATGGTTGTCATTAGGAAGTAAAATGTGGTTCAATGGGATTAAAATAATTTTTTAGTGAATAGTAACTTTTAAGTTTAATTAATCGCGATTAAAGGTAATTAGTGAAATTTAAGGTAAAAATGATATTATAAAAATATGAAATGACCTTTACACTTGTCCTACTCCTATTGGATGATTTATGGACGACCAATAAAATCCATGGGTCAACTTGGGGACCCCATGGAGCCACTTTGGTAGGAAAATGACATTAAAAACTTTTTATTTAATGTTAAAATAAAAATGTCACAAACATGAGTTGTTTTACTAAAACTATTTTTAAATGGGGTTATACAAGTCATATTTTTGACTTTAGATATTTATTAGAAATATAAAAATATTTCATACATCATGATATTTTTTTATAATTTTTAGACATTAAATAAATTAAATTATATATGACACCATGATGATGCAGCGATTACCTCATTATTTAATGATTTAAATAAAATGAGAAGATAATGTAAAATCTAATAATTACACTTGTCGAAAGCCTATTGGGTGAGTATATTTCGATCCCTTATCACCTTATCTTCGAATTATATAAGTGTTGGACCTTTAAAATATGAAACCCATTGTATAATAAAGTAACCTTTTATAACTTTCCAAGAGTACCCCTCCTCTCCTCTTATAAAAGGCCCCCACCACTACCACCTTATTCACACCTTCCAAGCCATTTCGCTCGGCCAACCTCTGCCCAAATACTCTATCTACATCCCAATATTACTCCTTGAAGCATCACTTTGGGCATAATTCTTCCCAAGTAAGCCTTTGAGCTCAAATCAAAAAGAGTTACCCATTTTAAAGGTAGTGTTTTCTCTTCTGTTCTTATGTTTTATTTTGCTTCTCCAACCCCCTAAACTCTTTTTATTCATTTATTTTGTAACAACACCAGTATACTCAATATACTAGGATGTTTTTATAAGAAGGATTCGAGCTAAAATTACACAGACCTACATCTAATGTTTAAAGAACATACTGTTTCTATGGATGGAGAATTTCTGCCTCACGAACCGATGATTGTTCAACACTCATATAACACCTTCAAAGGTGGCCATTAAGATGTCACTATAATTATATATTATATATAATATGTTTATGTGTTACTTAAGCTTCTGTATTTTTCATTTATGGCATACCTTTATGGTTTCCATTATGGTTAAACGTGATATCTTCATTTTAGGAAGTACGGACTACCTCCCCCTAAAAGTGATTTGAATCGTTAATGCCATATGTGGGATGTATAAAGGATAGAGTAAATGATATTGTATATGATATTATACTGGAATTATAATATACCTTTATATTATTATGATTTCATTCCATTAAATACGAAATATAAATGAAAGTAGCATTCATGCGTACGTACGGCTTACTGTCTCCATGAACGGTGCATTTCATTTCTTACCTCTAAATGTTACGTAGTATTATGAATTAATGTATATACTGGATATATATGATATATATTATATATAAATCATGAATATAATGCTGGATATAATGGATATTTCACCACAAGAACAACTTGTAATTATAAGAAGTTTATTTTTGACTCAAGTACCAAAGATCGACAAAACGACCGTTATTAACTTAAATAATTACATAATGTTCATAACAAGGTAATAAGTGATATAAAAGAAATAATCAACATGTAAAAGTTTCTTGAGAAAAAATAGATTAAATCTAGTTTTTTATTTAGGAGGTTAAATAACGATCGAGTCAAGTCGGACACGAGGTAATGGAACTTCTTAACCCAATTTCTATTCTTTGGTTTAATCACCTACTTTCAAATTATTTCATGATATTATTATATCAAATATTGTATTTTTACTTTATTTATGTGTAATTATAGTGAATAAACATAATAGATCTAATTTATTCAAAAATATGATCTTTGTAAGGGACTTCATCTCAATCTCCTTTCATTGAGGCATATTTTTTTATACACAACTTTCTTTTATACTGTGTATAAAACCCTTTGACTTTTACATTTATTCAAAAGGAATTTTTTTTTTACGAAGCATTTTACTAAACAACAAAAGGGAATGTTTGTTTTTCTATCATACGTATACGGCAACAACAACTTCTCTGCCGTTGTGACCATTATTTAAGCTTCAACTTCCTCTACAAGACATAACATTATTTTTAATGAAAAATAAATACAAAGTTTTAATTTCCTTTTATTTTGGTATTGAAAATGGTATGTATCAAACGTTTTTTAAAAGTTTTAATATATGAAAACCCAGTGCAAATGTATATGTATTTAGTGTAAGCTTAAAAATGTTTTCATAAAAACCAACTCTCGAGTGTGGTAGATAGGAAGGGATTGGGCGTGGACCCATCATGGCCTGTAATTAGTCGAGCAGTCTCAGAATTAGTTATTTTGTTTTCAAAAGCTTGCATAATGAATCCAGAAAAACACTGGAGTATATTTGAGCAATTTTAAATGTAAGTATCTTTTAAAAATTGAACTGGTATTTTGATGCCGCAATTAGTTTCAAACGGTATTTTAAAAAATGGTATTCCTAAATTTTTATATACCGTTTTTCATATGATGAATGCATTGGAATTAGTAAGTGATGGGTGGAGCCCTCTATAGCTCCTCGGTGCATCGGTAGGCCTCATGAGACAAACTAGTGTCTTGGCATGAGGCCTTGACAAAATCTTATTTGTAGACTTGGAAAGAGGCCTTGGCTACATGGTTATGATAGTCTGGAATTATGCGTTCCATCATTATGAAAGTGGTTATTGATATTGCATGTGATTATTCAACTAGTATAATATCCATGTGAATAAGTAAATGGCATTATTTAATTTTATTTTTTCCATATTATGCTGAAGTTCAAGTTTAAAAGGCTTTTGTTTTAGTTATACATTGCCTTAAATGTTAATGTTTATTTATGAAAGCTTCCACAATATTGTTATCCTTACTGAGCATCTGAGCTCACCCCTTTCAATGTTTTAATATTTTCTAGGATGTGAAGAATTATTTTATGAATGACCTGTAGGGATAGTCATAAGAGGATATGAGTGTAGACTTTGGAGAACATGTTATTGTAGTTTTTCACTTTATGATGTAATGTAACTTTTATGAATGTATCTAGTGTTTTCAAGGCAATTAAAATAATCGGTCTTTCGAGACTTGATCTTTTGTGATCATGCCAATGTTATGTAATAATGCACCGACTCTGGGTAACTGGGGTCAGGGCATTACAAACATGGCCATGCTACTTGATGGGTGAATAGTTAACTATCTACTCTGACCACAAGAGTCTCAGGTATATCTTCTCACCTAATGACATGTACTTGAGACAATTATGATGGTTGGAGTTTTTCCAGGTCTATGAAATTGAGTTAGTCTATACTCTTGGGAAGGGGAACATTGTTTGATTCACTCAGCAATAGGTCTAGTTTTCAACAACTAAGTGAGGTTACAGAGTAACTAGCCATGATGAATTTATCTTTCATTGATGATTATGGGGCAGCTTACCTCTAGTATATGATTGTCACTACGCTACTCCATCAGCATGTTTGGGAGGCCCAACTTTTGGATGTTAACTATGAGGCCCGACATGCTCAGATATCCTCAAGACAGGCTCTTGATGGATTTTAGATAGGTGGAGAGCACGTCATTATTTTCAGAGGGTGCGTTCTGGTACTAGTGATGTAGTGAGATGATGTGTAAATGGAGTTCCATATATCCCATTTATAGGTACATCATGTTGTGTAATTGAAGTATCAGGACCTTCGACATCAGTACTGGTGGCCATGGATAAAGTAGGTTGTGGAAAAGTCTGTTTCAAGGTGCCTCACATGGAAGCAAGTGAAGGCAGGGCATCAGGTACAGGTGGTCTTGAGATAACCACCTGAGGTACCGAAGTGGAAGAGGGATGGTATCTCAATGGACATCATGAATGGGTTACCATTCATGTTCAGGACCCCTGATTCCATAAGGGTGATCGTTGACCGAATCACCATGTCGGGCTACTTCTTACCCATCCGAGAGTAGGGATCAATAGAGGGATTCGGTCGGATCTTCATCCTGGAGATAGTATGGCTTCATGGGGTTCCGTCGACAACTTTTTCAGACCAAGATGCATTCTTTACATCCCAGTTGTTGAAGGGGTTACATGAGGTGTTTGTGACTTAGTTGTGCTTGAGAATAACTTTTTAACCACAATCAGATGGTCAGACAGAATAGACCATGCAGACATTGGTGGACAACCTTCATGCATGTGTCCTTGATTTTTGTAACAACCCGACCCCAGAAGACCAGAGTTGGTGCATTATTACATATCATTGGCATGATCATAAAAGATCAAGTCTCAAAAGAATGATTAGTCTAGTAGCCTTGGAAGTACTAGATACATTCATAAGGTTTACATTACATCATAAAATGGAAAACTACAACAACATTGTCTCCATATACAACATTGAGATCCCATAGACTATCCCTAGAGGTCATTAATAATATATATCTTTGCATCCTAGGAAAATAATACATAGAAAGGGGTGAGCTCAGATGCTCAGTAAGGATAACATTATAGCAGAAACTTTAATAAATAAGCATAAACATTTAAGGCAGTGTATAAGACTAGAACAAAATCCTTTTAAACTTGAACTTTAGCCTAATATGGAAAATATAAAATCAAATAATTTCATTTACTTATTCACATGGATATTCTACTAGTCTAATGATCACATGAAATATCAATAACCAATTTAATAATTATGTAATGCATAATTCAAGACTATCATAACCACATAGTCATGTCCTTGTGCCAAGACTACAAATAAGATTTTGTCAAGGCCTTGTGCCAAGACACTACTTTGTCTCGTGAGACCTACCGATGCATCGAGGAGCTATAGTAGGAATCACCCATCACATACTAAGTCCAATGCATTCCTCATATGAAAAGTTAAAACATAAGATAAACATTCATATTAAAACTAGAATACAAAATGTCAATACTTTATACACAAACCATGAATGGTAAAAAAAATAGCACATCCACTGTCAAACATAACTCATTCAATACAACATGGAATATTTTATTGTAACATATTAACCTCAATCTATAATACTGAAGGATATTTACATAGAAGAAAATAAACATCAAAACTATTTGAGAGAAATATCCCTCTTTTTCTTGAAAACATTTAAAAGTCACACTATTGGTCAAGAAGCCATTTAAAAATAGATTTTTGAATCAAAGTGTCCCATGAATCATTGAATATTTTAAAAGGAATTTTAATTTGAAAAAATTAATGTCCATATAAATAAATCCTTAAAACCATTTTTAAAACATGGACATTAATGAGAAAAATTTAGAATAATAAATCTTTAAAACATTTAAAATGATATTTTAGTTAGAGTTCCAAACCAAAATAGAGACAATTGAATACAAATAGTTTAGGTAATCAAAACTTTATAATATCATGACAATAAAGGGATTCATGATATACTATATTGAAGTACATTATATACACCTTATAAAAGTGATTTGGTGTATAACAACAAAGAAGTCCCAATGGAATGTAAATTGAGATGAAATCTCTTATAAAGACCATATCCTGAGGTTAAGGATAAATCAATGACATAATTATGTGTGAAAATTTTAAATACACTCAATATGATTGGATATTCAGTTTAAATCAATCAGAGGACATTCACACATAATCTTGTAAAGACAACACCAATGAATTGGATATTTTACTCAAAAAATGGAGATTGAGTTAAAATTACTCTTATCAAGTTCATATCGATCAATTGAGAAATTATTAATGGAGTTATTATGTGTATCATAAGTATATCCCTAGAAATGGGAGTGTAAATTATGACATAAGAAAATGAATAGTGATTCCACACATAATCTTGGAGTAAAATAATCAATGAAGTATGTGTAAATACGAATGAATGGAAATTGAAATTTCAAATTCCCTTATCGATTTGGTAACATACGAAACATACACCCATGAAAGAAGGATCATAAAATGATAATTTTAATATCCATAAATTAAATTATATTACACAATTAATAAAATCATGGGCAGTACACACACCACATTCAATAAATAAGTGGTGAACAATAGAAATATCACGGAATTAAAAGTGAGATAAGAAGCCCCTTTGTACTTTTTCCTTGGTCGAGGGTAGATTAACCTCTTGTATAATGGTGAAATAATTTTTATTGAATTATACAATAATTATATACATTAATATGATTTCATATATGATCTTATAACATTGATTTTTTAATAATATCATAGTATTATTGTCGTTTCGGGTGTTAACTGATTCATTTTCCTTTATATTATTTGTTATGTGAGCCATATTTGTTATGGATGGGATGCATATTATTCATATCCAGAATTATATCATGTCTCTAAACATTATTTTTATTCATCAAATTAAATTTATTTTTGAAGGGATATGATTGGGAATGAATCTCATCGTGTTCGTGGAGACGGTAATCCATACGTACGCACGAGAGACAATATCACTCTTTTGATATTATAATAATATATAATTGGATGGTATATCATATATAAAAAACCATTATAATGTTATATTTATTATTTAAATGAATTAAACATCATTATTATACCCATCCAAATAATAATGTATTGAATAACAATTACACCACGACGTGGAGACGGTAATCCGTACGTACGCACGTATGGTGACACGTCATTCATAGGATGGATAGAAAAATGAATATGGATTTACCATATTTATAATAGCTTCACTGTATATAGATTATACTGGAGTTATTATTTTAGAATTGAAATAACAAAAAACAAGAAGTGGAAGAAGAAAAGAACATTAAAGAGGGTGGTGAAATTATTACCTCTTCTTCAGGTTCTTCCATTTGATTTGATCAAAAGGGCTCCTTAAGTTTTCTTTATGACCAAAGGAGGGCCTCTAGGACGGTTTGAGGGAAGTTTATAGGATAATTGGATATGGGTTGGCCAAGCCAAAAGGCTTTAAAGGTGTGAATTAGTGATTAGGGGGAGTGCCCTTTTATAAGAGGGGTGAGGGGTACCTTAAGAAAAGCAAGAAATATTATTTTATAATAAATTATTATTCGGTTTATAATGACTCCAAAGTAGATTATTTAAATTTTAAGGTTTGGATAGGTCAAAAACCACTCAACCAATATATTTTATATAGGTTTGGGTCACTATATTAACTTTATATTTTTTATTTAACTCATAGTTAAATAGTTTGACATTTACCATGTATCTTTGTATTTTTATATTATATTGTTAATAAACATACTATATACTTCCAAGTGATCCAAAGTGGTCCATTAATGATACACCTATAATTATATAATTACTTTTTCCTAACCTTAGATTTTTAGGAATATAATATCAATTAATAATATAATATTTGTTTTAAAAACTCATTTATGTAAATTTTGACACTATTTAATAATTGGTTTTTGTTAAAGTCTTACAAACTTTATTAATTCAAAAAAATTTAATTTAAGAAATTATAACATGTCATAGTAACAAATAAAATTCGTGTATTTCATCAAAACTTTAAAATTATATTTATTTTAAGATTTATAATACCAATTATTTGATTCTTTCATTAATAGGGAAAATACTACATCATTATTGTGTCATAAATAAATTTAATTATTAAATTTATATGAATTATAAATAAAATATCATTATGTAGGAATTATTTTTAGCTTTATAATGAATATTTATAGTTTAAAATAGAACATATATAACCCTATTTAAAAATTGTTTTGCTAAAAGATATATGCTAATGTCATTTTTGTATTTACTTTAACTTAATTAATATAAAGTGTCATTTTCACTTTCAAGTGGATCCATGGGGTCCCGAAATCGACTCAAAGATGCCCATGGTCGCACATTTATCAAACAATAGGGTTAGGACACGTTTTTTAGATAATTTAATAATATTATAATATTATTTTTTAACCATTATTTACCGGATTTACCCTTTAACCATGGTAAATAAAATATATACCAAAGTAATTATTCAAAATGTATAAAATTAAAAGTTACCTATTTAAACAATATTTACCTCATGATTCTAAATATGGAATCCATTTTTCTAAATTCAAAATACAGAAGTGGCATAAATTAATTTAAAATTAATCTCCCGTTGTCAAAACAAAGACCATGTTTTTTAAGAAATAATAACAATCAAAAGATTGACACTTGTTTATGTCTAGTTTAAAGGTGAAATTACTTACAACTACCAATATTGGATTAAATAGTTAAAATATATTCTAATTATACTTTAAAACCTCTCAATAGTATAATTTATCACTATAAATTATTTGGATTAAAAAAGTTGTTTTTAATTAATGTTTAGTATTTTTCACTATTCATCAAAATTAGAATGTTTTCTAAAAAATAAAAAAAATTCACCCTAGGATAATTTCGATATTCCAAATCCAAAAATGATGTCCATTTTGAAAGATAAAATTTATAAAATTTTAAAAAGTGGGTATTACTATTCATAACGGCTAGTTTGATTGGTTGTGGTGTGTGTTAGAACTCGAAGTTGCGTACAACACACGCTACTGTATTATTCAAAGGGAAGCGTACCGTGGAAGATTGGGGTGTAAAATTCCCCCCTAATTCAAATAATTTCTTCTTAGAATTTTTTTAAAAAAAATTGGTCTTGGGAATACAATGGAATGTCCCACATCGGATAAAGAGTCAATAAAACTATCACTTTAAAAGAAAGAAATAGAAGTACAAAGGTCACCGAAGATAACCCATACTAGGATTCCATGTAGGAAAACATTGATATGGATGATAAACTATGTTTCAAGTTCTGATGGAGAGGGATTGAGAACATGATCATTAGAAGGTTAATAATAAAAAAAACCACAAAATTGTGATGGGAGAAACAATCATTAGTCTCCAGTAGGAAAAGTAAATGGACATCATTTTTTTTAAGTTACATTACATAAATATGAGGAATTAATTTATGAGATTGATTAAGAACATAAAGTGTTATAATTACTTTTTAAGTACAGTTTCATTATTTAATAATTTTCTTCCACTAACTCATTTTTTAAATGATGAGTATTCCAGAAGACATGCTCACACTAGAAGAGCGAGAATAAACTTCTATAGAATCACATGATCCACAAAGGATAAACTATATATTTACCTTTTCTTTAGAGATTAATCAAAACCAAAATGGTTAGTATAATATATGATGATCCCCCAAAAGTATATTCCATTAGAGAAAGAAACACTAATCTTAATTGCTAAAACTAAACCAACAATACCCCAAAGTTAAATAAATACCATTCAATATACATTTTTCCTTAAAATACTTCAATATAATCCAAACTAATATTGAAACCCAAAACATAGAATAGTTTGTTTATGTAGTCTTCTATGTTAAATTGTATCTCCTAATGACATCAACTACTCTTAATGTCACATACTTACAAGTAATTAACCTAATCACATATTCTCTATTATTGGTTAATCATTTCAATAAATAACCCAAATCACTATAAATCCACAATAAAAACATAGATAAAAATCCACCATTACTACTCAAATTAAATCCCATAGTATTCTATTTTCCTTGGGCATATAGTGTTCCTAATAAAGAGAACATCTTCCAAAATAACATTTATCACTTAATCACCGAATTATTTTCCTATACTAAGGGTATTCATTTGATGAGACATAATATCCCAAATAAACTTATTATTGATCAATAAAATCATTTAACTAAAAAGTAATTAGTCACACTAACCAGGGACTTCACGTAGTCCAGTAGTAGGCGATAAATCTCAATCACACTTTGTTTATGGGTTCAATTCCCATAGCTTTATCCGACATGACGGGTTGTCACACGGTCTATGAGTTTTCCTTTTTCAAAAACTATATTTTATAACATTACCAAAAAGAGATAAATTCCTCAAAATAACCATAACATAATTTAACCACAAATGTTATCTCATAACTTTCATTTTCATCCCAAAATATAATAACATGTAATTTCCTCAAACCCAATGATCATATATAACAAAATGGTTATTTATAACTGTATCCACAAGAGAAAAGATAAGTATTCATCAAATATCATTTTCACATGACAAACTACAGTGTTACAAATAGAAGAGAAAATTATTCCAAATTAATCCCATCAAAAAGGAGTACTAGTACTTTTAAAAATTTATCCAACCATTTATTTCCACATAGCTTCTTCTTTGACCGAGAAAATATCCTATAGAATATGTAATTCACTTGGGTAATGTCCAGGTCCTCTAAATTTATAGAAAATGACTATAAATGGACTCTTGAGACCATTTTTATTTTCTTCCATACTACTCTTCATTTTTCCTCGACAGTTCTTCACTTTATGTCCTTCTTTCCCACACAGAAATCATTTCTTTGTTCAATTGAGACACTTTCCTAGGTGTCTCCTTCCACATTTCTTATATGATGGAAATTGAGGATTCTTTTCTCCATGTTCTCCACTGTTGGATCTATTATCATTCATCACCTTTCTCTTCTTTATTAATTCGGGAAGTTAGTTAATATATATTTTATTGATCATATTTTTGGAAAACTAATTTGGCATGAATACAATATCTTCTACTCCTATCAATATTCTATTTTGTTGCTCATTTCCACCACCGTTCCCACCTTGTACTTCATTCTCAAAGTTATTATGACTTCTTTGGAATCCAACCATTAACTAAAACCAGAAATCATTGTGTGAGTAACAGTAGTCATAAAATCATTTAGAGAATATCATGAAACCATATTCTAAATTTGAAACACCTTAGGATTAACCAAGGTCATTTATTATCATCTTATATTAAAATAATTCAAATCATTTTGTAAAGAAAATGTAAATTATCCTAAGCATATCTCTCGGGGGTGTCATAACCAAGAGTGCAACAAGGCCCGTTGTCGTGCACCAGTTCCCGTTCGAGTATAGCTCAAAGCAGTGTTTTCGGGTTTTACTCCTAGGTACATCTATGCTAGATCCACCTCTACCTGATCGTATCCAGACAGGGATGTATTGCTCGGAAAACTCAGAAAATCTCTACAATACCATAATTCTAAGAAGTTCTTCTATACTAATCCTCAATGTCCATCTTAGTTCTATGTTCTCTAATCAGAGTTTATCTAAATCTAGTTTCCAAGGTTTTTACAAAACTTCCTAAGATACCAACTGTAACGCCCCGAGCCCAAAAGCCCAATTTCTGTGTATTATTACGTATCATTGGAATAATTATAAAAGGTCAAGTCTCGAAAGACTGATTAGTTTAGTAGCCTTGGAAGTACTAGATACATTCATAAGGTTTACATTACATCATAAAATGGAAAAATACAACAAAATTGTCTCCATAGAAAACACAGAGATCTCATAGACTATCCTTGGAGGTCAGTCATAATATACTTCTTTTCATCCTGGGAAAATAAAACATAGAAAGGGGTGAGCTCAGATGCTCAGTAAGGATAACATTATAGCAGAAACTTTCGTAAATAAGAATAAAAATTTAAGTTAGTGTATAGGACTAGAACAAAATCCTATTAAACTTGAACTTCAGCATAATATGGAAAAGATAAAATCAAACAATTCCATTTACATATTCACATGGATATTCTACTAGTCTAATGATTACATGTAATATCAATAACCACTTTCATAATGATGGAATTCATAATGCTATACTGTCATAACAACATAGTCAAGGCCTTGTTCCAAGGCTACAAATAAGATTTTGTCAATGCCTTATGCCAAGACACTAGTTTGTCTCATGAGACCTACTGATGCATCGAGGAGATATATCAGGCTCCACCTGTCACATACTAAGTCCAATGCATTCATCATATGAAAAGTTAAAACATAACATAAATAACCGTATTAATACTATCATACGAAATGTCAATAATTTATCCAAAAACCATGAATGGTATAAAAATAGCACATCCACAGTCAAACATAACTCATTCAATACAACATGGAAGATTGTATTGTAACATATTAACCTCAATCGATAAGAATGTAGGATATTGACATAGATTAAAATAATCATCAAAACTATTTGAGAGAAATATCCCCCTTTATCTTGAAAACATTTAATAGTCACACTCTTTGTCAAGAAGCCATTTAAAAATAGATTTATGAATCAAAGCGTCCCATACCACTTTGAAACTTTTAAAAAGAATTTTAATTTGAAAATTTTAATTTCTATATAAATAAATCCTTAAAATCATTTTTAAAACATGGACATTAATGAGAAAGATTTAGAATAATAAACCTTTAAAACATTTAAAATGATATTTTAGTTAGAGTTCCTAACAAAAAGAGAGACTCTTGAATACAAATAATAGAGGTAATAAAAATGTTATAATATCATGAGAATAAATGGATTCATGATATATTATGTCAAAGTACATTATATAAACCATATAAAAGTGATTTGTTGTATATCAACAAAGAAGTCTCAATGGAAAGTAAATTTAGATGAAATATCTTATAAAGGCCATATCCTTAGGTTAAGGATAAATAAATGACATAATTATGTGTGAAAAATATAAATACACCCAATATGATTTTATATTCAGTGTAAATCAATCAGAGGACATTCACACATATTCTTGTAAAGACAACACAAATGAATTGGATATTTAACTCAACAAATGGAGATTGAGTTAAAATTACTCTTATCAAGTTCATATAGATGTCTTGAGAAATTATAAATGGAGTGATTATGTGTATCAAATGTATATCCACAGAAAGGGGAGTGGAAATTATGAAATAATCAAATTAATAGTGATTCCACACATAATCTTGGAGTAAAATAATCAATGAAGTATGCGTAAAGATGAATGAATGGGAATTGAAATTTCAAATTCCCTTATCGATTTGGTAACATAAGAAACATACACCCATGAAAGGAGGATCATAAAATGATGATTTAAATATCCATTAATTAATTTATATTACACAATGAATAAAATCATGGGCAGTACACACACCATAGGCAATAAATAAGTGGTGAACAATGGAAATCTCACGGAATTAAAAGTGAGATAAGAAGCCCCCTTCTTTTTACTTTTTACTTGGTCGAGGGTAGATTAACCCTATGAATAATGGTGAAATAATTTTTATTTAATTATAAAATAATTATATTCATTAATATGATATCATATATGATCTATTAACATTGATTTGTTAATAATTTCTTAGTATTATTGTCATTTCTGTTGTTAAAGGATTCATTTTCCTTTATATTCTTTGTTATCTGAGCCATATTTGTTATGGATGGGATGTATATTATTCATATATATAATGTTATCATGTATCTAAACATTATTTTTAATAATCAAATGAAATTTAGTCTTGAATGGATATGATGGGGAATTAATCTCATCGCGTTCGTGCAGACGGTAATCTGTACGTACGCACAAGCGACAATATCACTCTTTTGATATTAAAATAATATATAATTGGATAGTATATCATATATAAAGAATCCTTATCATTTTATATTTATTATTTACATGAATTACACATCATTATTATACCCATCCATATAATAATGTATTGAATAACAATTACACCACAACGTGGAGACGGTAATCTGTACCTACGCACGTATGGTGACATGTCATTCAAAGGATGGATAGAATAATGAAGATGGTTGTACCATATTTATAAAAACTTCACTGTATATATATGATACTGGAGTTATTATTTTATAATGGAAATAACAAAAAATTAGAAGTGGAAGAAGAAAAAAACTTAAAAGACGGTGGTGAAATTATTACCTCTTGTTCACGTTATTTCTTTTGATTTGATCAAAAGGTCTCCTTAGGTTGGCTTTATGACCAATTGAGGGAATATAGGATGAATTGAAGGAAGTTTAGAGGATATTTGGGAAAGTTATTCCTATCCAAAAGGCTTTGAAGGTGTGAATTAGTGATTAGGGTGAGTGCCCTTTTATAAGATGGGTGAGGGGCACCTTAGGAAAAGCTAGAAATATTATTTTATAAAAAATTTATATTTGGTTTCTAATGGCTCCAAAGTTTATTATTTAAAGTTTAATATGGGAATAGGTCAAAAATCACTCAAACAATAGATTTTAGATAGGTTTTGGTCACTATATTAACTTTATATTTTTTATTTAACTCTTAGTTAAATAGTTTGATATTTATCATGTCTCTTTGTATTTTTATAATACCTAGTTAATAAACTTACTATATACTTCCAAAATACCCCCAAGTGGTCCATTAATGATAAAACTATCATTATATAAGTCCTTGGCTGAACCCTATATTTTTAGGAATAGAATATCAATTAATAATACAATATTTTCTTTAAACACTCATTTATGTCAATTTTGACACTATTTAATAATTTATTTTTGTTAAAGTCTTAAAAACATTATTAATTCAAACCAAATTCATTTAATAAACTCTAACATGTAATATTAACCAATAAAATTCGTGGATGTCATCAAAACTTTCAAATTTTATTTATTTTAACATTTATAATACCAATTATTTGATTCTTTCATTAATAAAGAAAATAATGCATCATTATTGTGTCATAAATAAATTTAATTATTCAATGTATAAAAATTATAAATAAAATACCATTATGTATTAAATTGTTTTATATTTCTAATGAATATTTATAGTCTAAAATATAACATATATAACCCTATGTAAAAATTGTTTTTCTAAAAGATATATGCTTATGTCATTTTTGTATTTACATTAACTTAATTAATATAAAGTGTCATTATCCCTTACAAGTGGATCCATGTAGTCCCAAAATTGACCCAAATATTCCTATTGTCTGACATGTATCAACCACTAGCATTAGGACATGTTTTAGAATAATTTAATATTATTATAATATTATTTTTACCCTTATTTACAGGATTTACCCTTTAACCATGGTAAATAAAATATTTACTGAAGTAATTATTCGAAATTTCTAAAAATAAAAGTTACATATTTATAGAAATTGGACCACCTAATTCTAAATATGGAATCCATTTTTCTAAATTCAAAACACAGAATTGGCAAAAATTAATTTAAAATTAATTCTCGTTGTCAAAACATAGAGCGTGTTTTTTAAGAAATAATAACTATCAAAAGATTTACACTTGTTTATGTCTATTTTAAATGTGAAATTACATCCAATTACAATTATTGTATTAAGTGGTAAAAATGTATTCTAATTAAACTTTAAAACCTCCCAATAGTATAATTTATCACTATAAATTATTTGCATTAAAAAAGTTGTTTTTAATTATTGTTTAGTATTTTTCATTATTTATCAAAATTTGAATGTTTTCTAAAAATACCAAAGATTCACCCTAGGCTAATTTCAATATTCCAAATCCAAAAATGATTTCCATTTTGAAATATAAAATTTATAAAATTTTAAAAAGTGGGTATTACTATTCATAATGGCTAGTTTGATTGTTTGTGGTTTGTGTTAGAACTCGAAGTTACGTACAATTCATGATACTGTATTATTCAAAGGGAAGCGTACCATGGAAGCTTGGGGTGTTAAAATTATGGTCATAGTATGGAGGACGACCGACCACTGGTGGATTTTGTGTACAAAAATAGCTATCATTTTACCATTGTCATGGGACTATTTGAGGCCTCGTACGGGCGACCATACAGATCATCTATATGCTAGATATACCAATGGGAGTCAGCCCTCATGGGTCTAGAGTTGGTATGGACTACCACTAAAATTGTGAAAATCATCCAGGGGATGATGAGGACTACACAGATCTGGAGGAAATCATATACTGATAGGTGGTGGAATCCCTTGGAGTTCAAGGAGGGAGACCATGTTTTCCTTTGGGTCTCTCCCCGACGGGGATTGTAGTGATTTTGCTGGGGAGACAAGTAATCTCTGAGGTTCATCATACCTTTCTAGATTCTTAGAAGAGTTGGTGAGGTGGATAACCACCTGAAACATCCCGCACAAATGCACTGGGTGAACGTTGTATTTCACTTGTCATAACTGAGGAGGTACGTGAAGAATCCATCACATGTCATCAACTCGAGAGATATTAACATTGAATATGGGGAAATATTGGTTAAGTTTCTAGTGGATATAGAGGATCGATATGAGAGGATCCTTTATAAGAGGTCGATTCATCTAGTTCTTGTTTGGTGGTAGCATAGGAACCTCAAGGAGAGATCATGGAAGTGGGAAACTCAGATTTGTGATTAGTACCCACATTTTTTTGGTTAGAATTTGTTTCAAATTTCGTGGATGTAAATCCATAAGGTGGGAAGAATGTAATGTCTTTATTTTTTATTTTAAATTATAAGGAATTATTTCTATACCGCGTGCTTTGACGACACTTGATTCGGAGGCTCAGTGGGCCCAAAATGGAATTCTATAATTTTTCAGTTAACTTAAGTAAACATGCTTGTATGCTTTTGTAAATTTTAAAATAGTGCTTAGATCAAAAATATGAGGGAACCATTGAACTCAGAACATCGGGATTTTTTTAGAAATAAATTAACAATGACCAACAAGGGTCCAAAGAAAGTGTTATTTTTTCAGACTTTTTAGAAAATAATAAAATAACTTTAAAAAGTAATTTTATTTCTTTTCTCAACCTTTGAGTGGCAGACGATGGTGCTACAATGAGGTGATGAGGCGATGATGAGGCACATTAATGTAATCCCTTAATGGCTCATTTAGATGATGTGTAATGATGTAGTGTCGTAGCATAATAGAAACGGTGCGACATGTTCCCTTTTTAATTAGCTAATGCGTTGTAGAGTTGGGAATTAAAATATGGGAAATTCCCTAACAAAACTATAGAGAGTTTACAATCCAAAAAAATAATTATGAACGATGAAAAAACTTTATCAAGGTCGAAACACCTTGAAGAATGGGGTTGGGAAACAACAATGCCTTCAAATTCATAAATATTCACTAGTGGACCACTCGGATGACAAATTGCATCGAGTTAGGGGTTTTAATAATTTAATGTTTTCCTCATTCTATATCCTGAACAATTAATGTGGATCATCCCACAAAAAATATTATCTAAGGATCATGCGTTCTTTCAGGGCGGGGGTATATTTCATGGGTATTGTTTGCACTTGGATTGAAAGTAATCTGCTAGAACTAAAATCTCAAACCTCCCCCATTTTAAACCTATATCATAGAGAGATCTGACTGACCAGAATAAGGCCCACCCCCTCATTTTCTACATTTTTCATGTCCGAGAAATCAAAATAGTTGCAGGGAAAGATTTAGGCATTCAAGGAAAGGGTGATGCCCTATGGAATATATAGGCAACGATAGCGCGGAGATCGGCCCAAAGGAGCGGACCTGATGGATCGCCGAAGGGGCCGGCGGTGCGACACCATTGGTGTGGCGGTGCCAGCTACATGGGGCTGTAGGTAGGAGGAGGTGCTGCCCTGGGTGCCGCTTTCTGTATAGAGTAGCAGGCGATCACCGACCGTGCTAGTGAGGTGGTGCGCTCAGCCCAAACCGTGGTGGATAGTAGGGAACAATGCTAGTGTGGCACCATGTGGGAGGAGCAACCCAAAATTGCAGGCCTCATGGCTTCAATAGGCTGAAACCATGCACAGTTGGCCAAACCTATGACACAACGGGCCCACGACCCAATAGACCGGACCCTGGTCGGGCCCAGTCCAGGTCAGGTCAGTGGACCTAGGTTGGTTTGGTGGACCTAGGGCATGGTCAGGTCGGGTCGGACTAGACCACGTACCCCACTAACCCCTTTTTGGAAAAATGATAATAACATGTAGGTCAGACCTCCAATTGATGTTTTCTCTATGATATGAGGACCCTTGTTATGAGGATAACCTTATCTGGTTCTCTACATGATTTTTGGAATAAGTTAGTATATGGCTGGGTTGGATTAGACTCGAATCCAACTAGGCCATTTTAAAAAAAATGACCAAATCATACAGACCGGGTGTTCGTTTTATGCATCGTATGTTTCATTGGTGCCCTTATGATAAGGTGGTCCTTAGTTTTATTCAATGTGGGAATTCTTGGAATTTGAGGTATGACTGATTACTTGAGGAGTAGATTCTCTCATAATCAAGCATGCTATGAGTGGGAATCCAATGGCCAGCAATGACATGAAGAATAAAGAGCGACCCTTCGTGGATATGCATAAGAGCGTCCATTTGTGGATCAAAATAAGAGATACCCTTCCTCAGGAATCAATAATGTTACCATTTTTTTATCAGCATAAGAGATACCCTTTGTGGATTAGTATGATAGTGACCTTTCATGGACCAATTGTAATGTGGCCCATTGTGGATCAGTAGTAGAGTGACCCATCGGGGATCACCAGTAGAGCGACCCTTCGTATTTCACTAGTAGAATGACCCTTCATGCATCAGCAGTAGAGTCTCTTAATAGAATAAGATGATATAGACTTATGATTAATCATCATAATTTGTGTACATAAGTTATACATGGTGTGATCTATCTTTTACATTATGATATATATATTGGAGATCTTTCTTGGTGGTATTTTATTTTTTGTTATTTTCCTTTGTGGTGTTTTCCTTTGTGGATTTTTGAGAGTCCTTTAGGGGTCTTGGTGTCCCTAATAAGTTTTTTATGCTCACCCATACACAGACTTCACCCGCACCTGTTGTGTCTTGTGAAAATGACAGACATCTTTGACTAGGACATTGGGGAGCCAAGGCCTGACGGTACTCGGAGGTGGATCAATAGACATGGTGTACTATAGTTACATCCGATAGTGATTTGTACCTACCCTTCAAGTAGGATCCTCGGTATATGACTTCCAGAGCTTCCACTTCCTTTTCTTTACTTTCCATTTAGTTGGGATTGTATTTTTCCACCCCTGAAATTCATTTTACACCTTTTACTCTCATTGGGGGTGCTTTCTGGTTGTTGTAATTTTTCTTTCCATTGGGTATTTCATTTCCGCAGTACGGGTTGTATGTGTGTGTAAAGGTTGAAAACAATGCCTTCTCTTTTTTGGGATATTCCTTTTTGTATCATGTCTCCAGCCCCTGGACTATGGAAATTATGAATAGGGTAGTCATGACATGGGCCCCAGGGGATGGGTCATGGAAATAAGTGTGGAAATGTGTTGGGTCTGTCTTTTACTTCCTTAACAAAGAGAAGCATAACACAATTTGAACATTTGAAAGACTAATTGGTATCACCAAATGATAAGAAAAACTCTAATTATCTCTAGGATTTCAAAAGGTCTAATGTTCCTAGGTCTTAGCATCCCATTCATTCTAAATATTATCGCACCCTTTGATGAAGATACATTCAAGAATTCATTATCTACCACTTCAAACATTAAATTTTTCTGAGGTTAACAGCCTTGCAATTTTTTCTACTTTTTGATACTTTGATATGTGTTTGAATAGTATTTACCTTTATCATTGTTTCCTAAATAATATATTGGAATACATGCTTACTTTAAGCAAATTCATCCTAACAATTTGGTTTATGCCATATCTTTCCATACAATTCTTTATATGGTTCCATTTTTATACATCTATGGAAACTATTGTTGTAAGAAACACTACCAAGGGTAAATAAAAATTCCACATATCTTCAAAGATAAGTGAGCATGATCTCAACATGTCTTAACAAGTTTGGATCATCCTTTTGGAATGCCCATCAGTTTGAGGGTGATAAGATGTACTCAAATTAAAGTCAATATCTATTGCTTTCTGATGAGTTTTCTTCTATTTTGATATAAATTGTGGATCTGGATTAGAAAAAAATAAAAGAGGTGATCTATGAAGTCTTAAAATAGTATTAATATAGATTCATACTAGGATATATAGTAGAAAATCATCTCTTATAGTGAAGATATTTGTAGAGTTGGCAAGTCAATCAACAATTACGCATATTATATTATTATTTCATGGAGTTTTTGGAAATATAGTGACTAAATCCATAGTAATATCAGGCCATTTCCAGGTATTAATATTAATATGATGAAATAATCTTGAAGGATGTTTCTTTCATCCTTCACCTTTTTATAGACTGAATATATTGATACATAATCCATAATTTCATGCTTCATGTTATCCCATAAGAAATATTACTTCAAAAAACAATACATCATACTACTATGATGGTTTGTAGGGAAATTTGATCTTTGGAAAGAATCCAATGACTCCATTTTTAACTTGGTTATGGAAGTAACACAAATACTCTTCCAAAAATTAAGAATTCTATTATAATATATGATGTATGGAAACATCCCGTCATTTATATAATGACTTTTCCTTTTAAAATTTGTATCATCCGACTGAGAACATTTTATCCTTTATAGTAAATATGGTTTGGAAATAATTTAAAAATTATAATGTTTCAACGTAATTGATAATTACTATATCAATCATTCCTAGACCAATATACATTGCATCCATGTCAAGCCTTATTTTTTAAGAACTCAATGATACTTTATACTTAATGAATCAACTACATTATTTTCCTTTCTTAGGTGGAAATGTATTGAACATTAATAATACTTGAGTAGATAAATCCATCACATTTTCCTCATTTTGAGTTCTTTCAATTAGAATATATATTTCAATATCTTATGATACTAAAATATCCCACATCATTCACATTAGAGATAGTGCCACAACATATTTAGAGAAAAGGATATGGATGCTAACTAAAGATATTGAATTGGATTGTTATGTTCATGAGTTTTTAACTTCATTGAAGCATAGGAAATAACTATTTCATTATATAGGTACACAACCAATTTCCTTCTTTTATACATAATTATAAATATCAAATCCCCCCTTATAAAATGACAGAGTAAATATTGGATCATTCACTATTCTCCCCTTCAATTCCTTGAAACATAATTAATATTTGTTTTCTGTATACAAACTGAACCCCTTTATGATTAATTTTGGTTGACAGGTTAACTAATCAAGAAAAGTTCTAAACAGAATTCCAATAGTAACCTGGAAATAAATGAAATGAATTTACTCGTTTATGTTCATTGGTGTAGGACATTCTTGGTTTACTTTTTTCCTCACAAGATCAACTAAGATTACATCCTTAGAGATAATATTTCTATGAAAAAAACATTCTAAAGCTAAAATTAACATTTTATAATGTTCCCAAGTAACATTTTTCTTCTCAAAGTCTCTACAACAACCTATAGTTTGATAGAATGGTCCCCATATCTTTTGGAATATATTAAGATATCATTAATAAATACCCAAAAAATATCGTTAAGATATTCCTTAAACCCTCGGTTATTTAAATCCATAAATAAATCTAGTGAATTAGTCAGTCCAAATTGAATTACTCTAAACATGTAATGTCCATACCTATTTCAAAATCTTAATTTAGAATATATAACTCCCATTCAGGAAATTGTGTATATCCAGATTGAAGTTCAATATCTAAATTGATCTCTCTTTAGTTGATCAAATAATTCATCAAAGTGATTTATACTATAATTATTATTTATTGAAATAGAAATGGTTTTTCTAATGTAAATTCACGACCTCATCAATCCATATATCTTTTTGAAAAGCAGAATATGGGATCTAAATTGAGAAACACTTGGTATAATAAATACATTATCACTCAATTACTCTAGTTGTTTCTTCAGAACCACTAATTCCACAATGGCGATTATAAATGGAGTATTTGATATAGGTATTTTACAATAAAATAAATCAATAGATAACTTACATTTCTACTATGGTGGGTGTCCATGTAAATCGTCTGAAAGTATATCAACATATTCATTCACAATATTTAAAACTCAATTTTAATATTTCTTTCCTCATCCATAAATTATATTTTCTCTTCATCCCCAATAGTTCCATTTAGAAGATCTATTGGAGGTGGATGTAGATATGACTAAGATGATGAAGTTTCCCCTCTAAATATGAAATATTCCCTACCTTCATCATGAATAATAATTTCTGTCTCTTTGGGAAATTTTTATTCTTTATATTTCAATCGACAATCAATACTAATGATTACATCAAAATCATCCCCCAATATGATGATAAAAGAAGAAATTAGATCATTTTTATGTGTCATAATAGGCTCATCTAAACACATATTTATTACAATAAGGTTTACACTGTGAGTCCTTAGTAAAAACCACTATATGAAAGTGAATTGTAAATATATAAATTTTAAATAATACATGGATGATATAATGGAATTTGATGATATAGAATCCCATAATTCTTTGGCCAAATTTCTTGATATTATTAAAGTAACTTCCACCAGATTATTAAGAACGTCAACTTCAACTATTATGATCACATAAGCTATTCCATGATCTTATGGCCTTTTATAATTAATGTTTCCTTGACACTTTGAACAATCATTTGAAAATTGTCCCATATCCCTACAATTGTAGCAATGAATATTGGTAGAACCATTATTTTCCGTTAAATCATGAAAAAGATAGACCTTCTCACCACACATGTATAAAGATTCTTTTCTTTTTAAGTAGAAACATGGGTATATCCTTCAACAAGTATCACATGTTGTAAAATTCAATTTTTTATTCCCTATATCCCATCATTTATCTGGAACCCTCTTCTTAACTAGTTTTCCCTTAATGTCATATGTTTTTTAGAATTATTTATATCTCTTGATAGCATATGAGAATATATTTTCATATGATTGGATAGTTTGGGAAACTAATATCATTCAGAGTAATGTTTTAAACAAAACAAATAATCGTTCAATATTTCTCTATGGAATAAAAAAATAATCTTCTGCATTTCTTAAAGACCTAGTAAAGTTGGATTCATACATAGAAACATTATGATCAAATTTTTTTCCATGGATTCAAGAATTTTCAATCCACATGGGATCCTTGTTTCTAATGGATGTGTTTTTCGAATAATTTTTCCTTGAAATCTTTCTATTTTATGTTTGATATTACATCCTCATCCATCGTGTTTTGAATCAATGATTGAAATTGTTTCACATTTCATGAGAGATGATAAATTTCCATAACAACTACCTCCATTTTTGTTACTTCCTAAAGAGATAAATATCTTCTCTATGTAGTTATCCACTATTTGCCTAAAAATAGAGTTTTAGTCCCATTGGATGATAGAGAATGTTGTATCATTAAGAGGTATAACATTTACCCCCCATATTGTGAATTAAGATGATTCATATGGGTATGGTTATTATTCATAACCTAATTCAGTTTTCAAAGTATAGTTACATGTTGGTCATCTCCAGTTTCTTCTCTAAATAAAAATGAATTATCTTTTATATGAGGGATATCCCTTCATGGAATATGTGCATTAACACATATTCTATTTCTTCTACTAATATCTGTTTCTAAACAATGGCATACACTAAATTAGGTTCTAAATCATACGGAATAATTTCAAACTAGAAAAATAATTATCAATAATAAGAAATTTAATCTTTTCTAATCTAATAATAATAATAATCATGGATTCTTTGGAAACACAATTATTTTTAAATCATTAATTTTGGTTTGTATAAATAATGTGAATTATCAAATGAATACCCCCTAGGAGTTTCTAAAAAGGTGAGTAGTAAGTCTAATTGTTGTGCACCAGGTTATGTCGAGTCAGGCTCAAACACCATGTTGGAGTTGTTACCCCATAGTACATCTGTTCTAGAACCACTTCCACGTGTAGTATCCAAATATAGATTTATTTTTAAGAATACCCACATAATCTCTACCTTACAAAAATTATGGGACGCTCTTGTATTCATATCTTCACTGTATGTCTTAGGGTTTTTTCCTAATCAATTTTTTCAAAATAAAGATTCTATGTTTTCTTCTGTACATAATTCGATACCAACTGTAATGACCCCAACCCCAGTATCTCAAAGTTGGTGTCTTACTTAATTACACTATTACTATGAACATGAGATTGAATCCCATAAGACCGTGGAATTTATTAGATTTTAAAAACCAGATACATAAATATGATTTAAATTAATAATTGCAAAAAGATAAATTTATCAACTCCATTGGAAATATCCAACAAACTACTATATTATCCATGCATGTCATTCATAATAAACATCTTCCCATAATAGGGGAAAATAAAATGTTAAAAATTTATGATCTCAGATGAACTTTAGGGATATGAAATAATACAAAATCTATCCTAAATAACAACACATGGTGAAAAACTAAAAACACATTCCTTTAAAC
Organism: Viscum album; assembly: GCA_963277665.1. Classification (NCBI taxonomy): domain Eukaryota; kingdom Viridiplantae; phylum Streptophyta; class Magnoliopsida; order Santalales; family Viscaceae; genus Viscum; species Viscum album. Next base: position 854,314,810 of record OY728155.1, on the reverse strand, counting down.
AATAATAATGCGCATAAAATGAAAGTATTGAAATGAAATTAAATAATTCCATATTTAAATACATAAGAATAAAACATAATCATGGATTTTCTAATAGATGAATAACAACATGATTTTAAAATTACTAATATCATAGTGAGTGAGTGAATAATTCTATAAATTTGAAACCTACCATTTGGAAAATGGACAAGTAGTCTAAAAATAAATGTTTAAAGCCTCTGTGAAATATATAACTTAATATAAATGGTCAAGGCCTTGACAATTTCCAAATAATTTTTGTCTTAAAAGACATAAAGATGCATCCTGGGGAAATAACAGTTCATGGCTGTCAATTTCTAAGTCCAATTAATTACTCATATGAGTGGGATGAAACATAAACAACATATAATTATGAAATATAAATATATTTCCCAAATCTATAAAGTTAATCCATATTCATCCTCAGTAGTTTGGTGAATGGTGTCAAGATAGAACATTCACATTCAAATTAATCATAATCTATTTAATAATATAAGGAATATTATAAAAATAATAGATCAATATTAAAAAATCATAGATTAATTTACCCTAACAAAATCATCGAGGAAATATTCAGAGAAACACCCTTTTCACATTACAAAGAAGTGTTCTTTTTAAAAAATGATTTTTATTTATCATAATTTGTTGTATAAAATCATAAATGTAAAAATAAAATTTTTCTTGAAAAATTTAGTGATTTGGGAAAAATAATGGTGACTTAAAAAGTTTTATGTATGGTAGTTGAAAATGGGTATGAAATCGGGTACTTCCTTTTACTATGGTTTTCTTATCTGGATTAATTGATATTGGAACACTGTAAAACATGTATTTCCCATAAAATAAAGATGAAATGATCTATATATATGATATTAGAACATTTAAAAATAATTTATAATAGTTAAATAAAAATAATGATGACTGAAATTTGGTTGAAGATAGATAAAGAGTAACCCAAATGAAAAATGGAGGTCCGTGCAGAATTTGTTACCCTATGCCTGAATGTTTTCTTCACATAAGATTATAATCCAAGATATTGGAATTATATTCATTAATAATTTTCTTTAGGAAACATTCAAAATTAATTTGATTTATTATAATTTAATTAAGTTAATTTATGTTTTATTTAATTAGTTAGAATATTAAATTTTGTCATTCAGGAGTGTTATTTTCAATGGTTTTAATGATTGGTTTATATTTCTACGAATATGGAATATCATGTCAAATTAAAATGTTTTCTAGAATTAAAGTTATATTTAATTAGTTACATTAAATAGTATTTAATAGTAATATAAATAATTTGGTTATTTTTTGTGAGGACGAATCATTATATAAGATGTTAGTGATAATCGTTTAGATTATTTTTAATGTTTTTTGATTAGCAAAAACTGGTTTTGTTTTGTTAATAAATATTATTAATATTTATTGATTAAACAAAATTATATAAGATATAAAAATGATATTATAATATTTTTAAACCATAATCATGGTCATATTAGGATTTTTAATGGGTGAATTTATAAATGGGAACACGTCGTCTACAGAAGCTATAAATTAAAACCTCACAAATGATGTTTTCATCTTTAAAATAAATGGAAATGGAGAAAAAATAGGATGGTAGATTTTCCATTGACATAATAAAATTATAGTATGTAAAATATACTATATTTATCATTTCAATTTTGAAAAGGGAGGTGAGAGAAGGATAATAAATGATAAAAAAATGAATGAAAATTAAAAAACAAAAAGGGGATTTTACCTCTTGAATTCATCTCCTTGAGAGCCTCTTTAATAATGTTGAAATTGAATTTCGGTTGAGACCAAAAATAACCATATGTGGTGAAAATTGCTTTTTGAGGAATTTTTCAAAATTTAATCAAGCTTCAATGCCTTGGATGTGTGAGGATAAGGGGTTGTGAGAGGTGGTATTTATACTAGAGGAGAGGGGTTTTTTAAATATTTTTTTAATTTGGCTCATGACTATGAATATATTGATAAGTATCACTAAATATATTGAAATAATTTAGGTTGATTAAAAATTATCATGATAAAATTTTCAATGGCTCAAGGAATAGGGTGTTCAACTTATAATGTATGTATAAAGTAAATAATCATATTTTCCTATTCACCACAAATTCACGTATTTTAAAAAATCTAAGAATTTCACCATTATATTTTTTCAATGTTTAGAATTAAAAAATAAACTCAATTTTATGAATATAATTATATACATATGATAAATTTTAATTTTAATTAAAATCACCTTTGATTCAAAAAATACTTATTTTAAAATTATAACTGATTTTGTAACACTTTTAAAAAATAATTAATTTCTCCTGAAATAATCTTATAATCATAGGAAACAATTATTAATTTATTAATCTATTCTATGAAAATAAATTTTCCACTATAAAATTGAATTAATTATAAAAATATAAATAAAAATTTACTCTTTACAAAAATATCAACACTTCATTTATCATTTTCAAAACATATATTTACTTATTCTAGGACATAAATATACCATATTTTCATTTATATGTTACCAATGTCTTATATTTTTACTTTCTTGGGTTATGTAACTATTCTATTAGTCGTATTACTATTTATAATGCTTGTGTTACTATTCCAAATGTCATATTTAATAGTATATTGTAGTTTTCAATTCAGGGTTATGTGAATCATAAACAATAAAGGAAAATAAATTTTAAAAGTGGCATACCATAAAATATTGGGGTGTTACATTCTCCAAACATTCAAAATATTTCATCCGTGACATTTCCATAATGTTACCTCAAAAAGGATTTGTGTAGTTCATCATCATAAATTCCTCTAGTTCCCTTATAACCTCTTTAGTTTTATGATTTTTCTAATGTACCTTTACCCGCTGAGTAACTTGATTTCTCAGTACCTGCTCTCCAGTGTCCAGAATTTGGATATGATATTTAAATTATAATAAATGAGGTTCCAATTATATTCTTTCAGAAGTGTGTACATGCATTGGTTTTGTAATTTACTTCGTTAATAATGATACATGTAATATATTGCGTACTTTAGAATGGATTGGTGTAATCTCAAAACAATAAACCCCAACACTAATTCTATCCAAGTGTTCAAAAGGTCCAATGTATCTAGGGATAAATTTCCTTTTTTTTAAAATATCATAACACCCTTCCATTGAGATACCTTCATGAATACATTATCTCCCCCTTGAAACTCCAAACCATTCATTCGATTATTTGAAAATCTATTCTTCCTATTTTCTTCTCCTTTCATATATGCTTGATTAGTATTTACCTTTTCATTTTCCCTACACAAGTTATGGGCCTATATGCTTCCTATCATTAAATTCATCCCAATAAGTTGGTTTATGAAATATAATTCCATAAAATGATTCATAATGTTCCATTTTATTACTTGAATGAAAACTATTGTTTGAGGAAAACACTACCAAAGGTAAATATTTATTCCACATTCCTTTAAAGTCAGGTGATAAAGATATCAACATATATTATAATATTTGGACAATCCATTATGAATTCCCTTCAGTTTGTGGGTGATAAAAAATACACAAATTAATATCAGAATCCAATTTTTTTTATAAAGTTTCTAGAATTCCTATGTATATCATGGATCACAATCTGACACAATTATAAGAGGTTCTCCCTAATGTCGTGCTGCATTTTTAATATAGAGTTGTACAAGGCACTCCAGTGGAAAATCCTTCCTTATAGAAATAAAATTTTCTGATATGGTATTTCAATAAACAATTATGCATATTTCATCATTCTTTCAAAGAGGTATTTTAAATACAGTAAAAAATCCATAGTAATATTAATCAATTTCCATGTAGGAATAGTAACATGTCACATGACTCTTCTTGGATGTTGTATTTCAGCATTCACTTATTAACAAAATAAACATCTTGATACATAATCGTAAATTTCATGCTTCTTATTATACCAATAGAAATGTTTCATTGAATATTTATACATCTTAGTGATACCAGTGATTATAGAGAAATTCATGTTACGGTAATCATCCAATAACTCCATTTTTAACATGATTATGGACGGAACACAAATCATCTTCTGAGGATTCATATTTATATTCTCATACATGATGTATAGAAAGATCCTATTATTAAAAACATTAACTTTACTTTTCAAATCATCATCATTAGACTGTGAACATTTAATCCCTTCCAATTAACATTTCTGGGAAAAAATTGAAAAAGAAATGATGTTTAACCTTCTTTGATAATTTCCATATCTATCCTTTCTAGATACATCTAAATAGGATCCTTGTGAATCCTCATTTTGTTTAGAAATTCATGATCCTTCTATTTCAAAGCATTAACTACCTTATTCTCCTTCCCCCAGTGGTAATGAATTTAGAAATCATAATACTTGAATTGTTTGAGTCAAATCATTTTCCTCATATTGAGTTCATTCTTTGATAATATACATTTCATGATCTTGTGATCTATATGTATATCACATCATTAAACATAGAGGTATTTTATTCATATATTTAGAGAAAATATTATAAATACTAACTAAAGATCTAGAGTTGGATAGTTTTATTCATGAGTCTTTATCTTCTTTCATGCATATGCAATAACACTATCATTCTATATATGGAAACAACCAAGTCTATTCATTAATGCCTCACTATATATCCTAAATCCACAAATTTTCTATGGTAGAGATAATATATGTGAATTCACTAATACGCTATTCAATTATTCATAATGTTCTTCACATTTTTGTCCATACAAATTTAACCACTTTAGGAGTATATTTGGTTGATGGGTTACCAAATCACGAAAAATTATAAATGAAATTCCGATAGTAACGTTCTAAACTAATAAAAATGCATACCATAATTATGTTCATTGGTTTAGGCCATTCATAGACTGCTTTTTTCTTCATAGTATTAGTTGGGACTCCATAATTTGAGATAATATTTCCAACAAAAGATACTACTTGAATCTAGAATTCACACTAGATAAACTTCCCAATAACTTTTTTTATCAGAGTCTCCAAAACAAACCGAATGTGGTTCTCATAGTCCAAATAACTTTTTGAATATATCTATATTTCATTAATAAATACCATTAAAAATTGATAATATATTTCTTGAACACTCTGTCTATTAGATCCATAAAAATATATGGTATATCAGTTAGTTAGAATGAAATTACATTAAACTCATAATGTCCACACCTGGTTCATAATGATGACTTTGAAATATATTCTTTCCTATCATTAAATTTATGATATCCAGATAAAAGTACAATATTTGAAAAATAAAGATCTTTGTAAATTTGATTAAATAAATCCACTTTGTGAGGTAGGGGATACCAGTTCATTATTATAATATAAATAATTTCTCTATAGTTGATGCCTAACCTAATAGATCTATATTTCTTCTTGACAAAGAGAATATGGGTTTCCCATGGAAAAATAGTAGGCTGAATAAATAAATTATCATTCAATTCCTGTAGTTATTTCTTCCACCTCACTAATTCCACAGTGGCTATTCTATAAGGGGTATTTTATATAGATATTTCACCAGGAATTAAATCAGTGGAGAACTCAACATCCCACTTTTGATACTTTCATCATAAATCATCAGGAAATACATCAATGTATTCCTTCACAATAGGTACATCATGAATTTTTTAATTTATTTCCTTATCTATAGTTGATTTTTTCTCTTCTCTCCTAAGAATTTTATTTAGATCATCTACTAGAGGTTGATCTAGATATGACTCAGATGATTAGTTCTCCCCTATAAATATGTGAAATTTCAAAACTTAATCATGAATCATAATTTCTTCTCATTGCAATTATTTTTTGCATTATATTTAGAAATCAAATCAATAACAAGGATTATAAAAAAATCAACCATTGGTATGATGATAAAATTATCATTTAGAGTACATTTATGGGTCATAACATGTACTACACAAACCATATTTTAGGCCATAAGGTTTTCACTAAGAGTATTTCATGTAAACTACCTAGTAATGGTGAATTGGAAATATCTAATTTTTAAAGAAAAATGAGAAGATATAGAAGAATTTGATAATCTAGAATCAAATAATTCTTTAACAAAATTTGATGAGATGATTTATGTACCTACCCCACAACATTTGGAACCTCAACCATAGTATTATTGAATTCATAAGTTTTTCTTTGATCCCATGTCCTTTTCTGAGGAATGTTTCCTTGAAACTTTCTATTATAATATGCATAGTTTCCCATCAGCCTAAAATTCTATCAATGAATATTGGTTTCTTATTTCATTCCCTTTAAATTGTGATAAGGAGGGGAATTATTTTTTATTTTTTAGAAAACTCTTCTTCCTTCTAACTAGGAATTGGGGTGTTTCCTTCCACAACTTTCACACTTTGGAAAATTATCTTTTTTATTCTTCCCCTTATCAATTTATTTCTATGACACCCTATTATTCTCCAATTTTCCCTTAAAGTAATAATAATTTAAGAATTATATCTCATTCTTTATAGAATATGAGAATATATATTCTTGATATTAGAATGTTTGGAAAACAAGTGTCCTTCTAAGAAATGGTTTTAACCAATCAAGGAATCGATCAATCATTATGTTTGGACTGCGTACCTAATCTCCATTAATCATTATTGATCTTGAAAAAATGGATTCTTACGTAGAATCATTATAATATTTCTTTTACCTTAGATTCAATAATTGAATATACATATCCACTCATTGTTTCTAAGAGAAACCATTTTCTATGAAATTCTCATTGATGTCCTTTAATTCCATTTATTCTATTTTTTCGTCCTCCTTATTGTTTTGAATCAATGAGATCCATTGATCAACATATCCTAGGAGATGATAACATTCCATGAAAACCATACCATTTAATTACTTTCTAATGAATTAAATATATTATATAAGGAACGTTTCCATTATTCATCTACAAATGGTAATGTAGTCCAACATAATGATTGAGGTTGTTGAATCATGAAGCAGTATATCATTGTTCCTAAATGTTGTGTATCAGGATACTCTATAACGGTAAAGCTATTATTTATAGCATGATTCAATTATTCTAGAATATTTGAATTTTTTCCAACTATTTATTAACATCCAACTCCAACATCATTATCTTCCATCAGAGGGTAATACTATATGGAATATGTGTGTTGACCCAGTTTAAATTTCATCAACTAAGATCCATTTCAAAACAATGGTATACACTAAATTAAGTTGTGAATCATATTTTATTATTTCAAACAAGAAAAACTGGTAAAATAAATTGTAAAATTGTGCATATCTAAAATTATAATCATATTCATGGTTTCATTGGGGACATGATTACTTTAAATTCCAAAATTATGGTATTTAAAAAAAATGAGTAATCCTAATCATATAACGTAGTAGATTCAATCCAAGTGTGCTATAAGGGAAATATTTCTTTACCAAGTTAGTATAATTTTTTCATGTCACACCTTTTTGGATTTTTTTATGCTAGGTTCATATGTTCAAGATCTATATCCACTTGTAGTATCTAGGCGTGGATATATTTCTAGGAAGAGATGTATAATCTAAAAATTAACTAAATTATAGGATGTTATTATTTTATTATCATAAAGTTTTATCTCAAGGTTATGTTAGCTAATTTATTGTTTTCTAAATATTTTTTCCATGTTTCGTTCAAAAAATCATTTGATACCAACTGTAGGGACCCTAACCCCAGTAGCCTAGAGCTAGTGTCTCACATAATTATATTGGTACTATGAACAGGATATTGAATCCAAAATTACCATATATTTTATTATATTTATATAAATAGATACAAAAAGAAGTTATACATTACAACTCGAAATAAAAAAACATAGAAAATCCACTGGAAACCTCTATAATCTCTAAGATTGTCTACGAAAGTCATTCATAATAAGCATATTCTCTTCCTGGGAAAAAATATAACATAATAAATTGTTGATCCAAGATTCTAAGTATTATAAGAATTATTTAAAAAGATACAATAAATAATAATGAATTATGAATAAAAAATCTATCATTAAATCAAAATCATGATCATAATAGTTAAGGACTGAAAACATAATAAAAAATTAATTAAATAATTACATGAGAACAAAACATAACCATGAATATTCTAATGGTATACTAGTCACATGAATTATTAATTACTAATATCATAATAAGTGAATTCAAAATATAGGACATTAGAAACATATTTTCAAGGCCTCATGCAAGAAATTTGATAACAAATGTTAAGGCCTCAACTAAATCAATATAAGAAAAAATGGGCAAGGCCCCCCACCATGTCTATATCTATTTGGTTTAATTAGACCTACTGATGAATTGAGTGGAAATATTGGTACTACCTATTACTTACTATTCCCAATGTATTCTTCATATTAATGGGGTAAAACATAAACAACATTTACATATGAAATTTAATTATCTTTCCCTAATCAATAAGAATAATCAGTATCCTTTCTAGGTGGTATGGTAAATGGTGTCAAGATAAGACATCCATAGAAAAAATGATCATAAATCATTTAATAAATTATTATATATGATAATAATAAAATATGAATCTCTATATATTAGATATGAAACACTTTAATAAAATCATTAAGGAATTCTTCATAGAAATAACTTTTTCACTTCGGAAAAAAGAGTTGTTTTAGAAAAAAAAAATTATTTATCATAATTGTTTCCATAAAACAAGAAATGGGAAAAAATGTTTTTAATGAAAAAATTAGATATCTATGAGAAATAATGGTTTCTAGAAATAGGTTATTAATGGTACTTAAAATTGGATAAGAAATCTAAATGTTCCCTTTAATCGGGTTTTCTAATCTGGAAGAATTGATATGAGTGAAATGAAAAACATGTATTTCATCAAAAACAAAAATGAACTAATCTAGATATATGAGTGTGTAACATATACATATAGTGTTTACAAATTATTTTATTATAATAATGAATTAAATTAGGGTAAACTAATAGAATTTGTAACCTAAATGAAAAGTGGGGGTTCGGGTTGAATCTCTTACCATATGTATGAATGTGTTATGCACATCCACTTAATTTCATGGATATTGAAATTAGATTCATTAATAATTAAAGTTTGAGCTTATAAAACATTAATTTTATGTATTATAATTTTATGAGATTTATTTATGGTCTTTATTTCCTAATAATATTAATTTTATTTGTAAATGAGTGTTCTTTTCGTTTGTTTTCAGGAACAGTTTACTTTTATATGCATATGGAAGATCATGTAGAATGAAAATAGTTTTTCATAATTAAAAATATATATTATTAATGTTCCTCCAAAATATTAAATGGTTATATATGTCATTTTGTTTTTTAGGGTGAGGACGGGTCATTAGATAATACATTAGTGATAATCGTTTAGATTATTTTTCTTGTTTTTTGATCATCACAAACTAGTTTGATTTCATAAATTTATATTAAGTATATATACTAGTTAAAATTCATTAGATAAGATGAAATACATATATTACAATCTTTTTTAAAAATAAAAATGGTTTTATTACCAGCCTTGAAATAGGAATTGAAAAACAGGAAACATACCATCCACAAATGTGATAAATCAGCACTTCATAGATGATGTTTTCGTTATTAAAATAAAAGGTAAATGAGAAGATAATTAATGATGAATTTTCTTCTGAAATAATAATATTCCGAAAATATAAATGATACTGGACTTATAAATTCACTTTGGATAGGGTGGGTGAGGGAAGGATAAGAAAATAAATGAAATCGAAAGAAAATTACAAGATCGAAAGGGGACTTTACCTTTTGAATTCCTTAGCTTGATAATCTCCTTAAAAACATTAAAATTGGATTTTGGGTGAGATCGAGGAGACTATAACATTGGAGTTAGGTTTTGGATAGGAAATAGGAAGAATATAAGCATGCTTTAAAGCCTTTTTAGGTGTTAGGGAATGGGGTGGTGATGGGTGGTTTTTATTGTGGAGGAGAGAGGTGTCCTTAGATTATTTTTTTTATTTTATTTATTTTTTTTATTATTTTGGCACATGAATATGAATAATTTAATAATTGAAACTAAGTATATAAAATAATGATGAGTATTCTGATATTATAGACATTAAATCTACATTGAATCAATGAATATGCTGTTTAACTTATAATTTATTCCCATCGTAAATTAAGGTATTTTAATATTTAACAAAAAATCATGTATTTTAAAAAAATATTAAAAATTCACCCTATCTATTTTTAAGTGCATAATTAAAATATGAACAAAATTTTGTGAAAATAAATTTTTAAATATGAGAAATTTTCAATTTTAATTTAAATCACTATTTATTCAAAAATTACCGACTATAAAATTGTAACTGATTTTATATCACATTAACTATGTAATTAATGTCTCATAAAAATATATTATAACAATGATACATCAATATATTAATTTATGAATATATATTTTAAATTAAATTTTCATTTTAATAATTATTTTAATTGTTAAACTTTAAATAAATGTAAACTCTTTAAAAAAATAAAATCTCTTAATTTATCGATTTTAAAACATTTTTTTACTAATTTTATTATATAAATATACTATATTTTAATGTATAAGTACCCCATGATTTATTTATACTTTCATTTGTCATGTTTTTATTCTATTGGACATATTACTATTCTTAATGGTCAAATTACTATTACGACGGTCATATTTAATAGTATATTATGGTTTTAAAATCTATTTATCATGAAGAATAAACTATCAAATATGATAAATTTTAAAATATGAATACCATAAAATCAATGGTTGTTACAAATATGGACATATTATAATATAATTAACTATAAAATGTAATAATTACCTAATTAATTAGATTTAATGTCCCGTAAATTCCATATAAATTTTTTTAATTATATAATATTATTTTGAGACCAAAAATTTGACGGCGCATGATTCTGAAGCCCGGAGTGCCCGGAATAGTCCATCAAAATTTTGTTAAACTTTAAACAGCACGCGTAAGAATTTTTCCTGAAAATGTGGAATAACTCTTAAACGGTTACTTGGATTAGAAGTATGAGGGTACTGTTGCATTCAGGATGGCGGGTTTATCCTAGGAATGACTTAAGTTTAGTCTGTGCAGGCCTCCTGTGAGAAATCTAAAAAATGGAATAACTGTAAATAAAATAATTAATTATTTTATTTTATTTTTTAAATGCTTATAACTCACAAATGGTAGCTCAGATTGAAAATCTGATACCACCACCGAACTCGTGAGGGCATGCTCTATTTATGAAGATACTAACATTGGCTAGCACGGGCCACCAGTGAATATTAGTTTTTGGCCGTAAATAAAATAATTAAGTGACAATTATTTTATTGTGAAATCCATAAATTTTAAATAGTAACTTGGATTGGAAATTTGAGAGTATCGTTGGGTTTATTGGGGCGTGTTTCACTTGGGCAGAGCCTAACCTCGGCTGGATCGGGATGAGGGTGACTGTTAATAATTTTATGAACTTTTTTTCGGGTATGTTTAGTAAACGTGCAAGAGACTTTTTGTAACTTTTGACTCGGTTCTCGGAATTGAAATCTGAGGACATCGTTGAACTCATAGTGACAATTTTCGCTTAAATAGACTTTCTCCTCAATGGTAGTTGGTTGAGGGTGAAAGTTAGTTTTCTGCTTTTTCATGGGAATAAAAATAAAATAATCTTGTATTTTTATCCTCCCAATTGATTGTTAAAGAGGTGGGGACCACCTGAACTAATACCTCCCAACTGAATGTTAAAGAGGTGGGGACCACCTGAACTAAAACCCCCTTTTGTGAAATCATGGTTGTGGGGACCACCCGAACCCCTCTTAAATGTGGGGAATTCCCTTGGAATCTTCCCAATTAATTGCGCCAACGTAAATTAATTGTCTTGAACCTTTCTAAATATTAAGTAACAAGGTCATTGGAATTTAGGAAAGTTCATAATAAATGAACCGTCATAAATTTCATGATCGTTACTTAGCTTCCCCCTCCTATTTATATGGAGCTCGGGAGGAGGATTTGGGATGACTTCACCAAGCGACGTAGTGCTGGTAAAGTTCTGTGATGCCCAACACTTGGAGAAACATTACGCTTCTCCAACGAAGAACTTCTTCAATGAAGAACACACTCCAGAATTGAGGAACAAGGACAACGTTCGAATAGACTTCGGAAGCGTGATTACGGAAGTGACGATCATGGGAATTCTCTTCTCCTTCACTGTTTCTGTCTCATAACCTTCATAAACAAACCTTCAAGGTAGTGGTTTAATTCTATGTGATTAATATTTCTCCTGTTCTTCCCTTCTAAACAAAGAAAATGGATCAACTATCTCTAACTAGTTGATCCACATATGTTTTCTTATGCGGGTTTGGGAATAGTTATTGACGGTGGTTGTGGGGTTTGATGATTTGAATATCTTCCATACATGTTCTGGATTCAAAATTTTTGAACCACTTGCTACAGCTCTAACGCAGAGAGTGTGGGCCAAACAAACATGGCCTGAACTCTCCGCATTTTTCTGGAGTTTTCGTTGTCTTCTTCGCGATGAAGGAGAAGATGCGACCTCGCCGCCCGATAGAAGATAACCACATCTTACTGTCGCAGTGTTGAAGGATGGACATCCATATGAATCAGGCGTCGGTGAAGGCGCGGTGCATGACTGAACCGCACAGAGAGGAAGGCTGGCCAAACGGCCAGCTGCGGCAGACCACCACCCTACAGCCACCCCACACCACCCCATGACCCTCGTGCCGCCCCGCGGTGGTTCGCCGCTCCACTGACACCATGAACTGCCCCCCTAGCCCTCATGCCGCCCCACGGTAGACCACCGCCTCATGGCCCTCGCGCTGCTCTACGGCCATCACGTGGCCATGCGGCCCCCGTACCCACCGCAGTCGCCCCGTAGATCCCGCGCCGGGCCGGATAACTAGGACGGGACGGACCTAGCGGGTTGCGTCGGGTCAACTCGAACCAATTCAGCCCAGGTCGGGTTGATCACACTGGGATGGACCAGACTTGGACCAGCTTCGACCCATTTTGGCTCTTTTTTCCATAACATTGGCACCGAGTGTCTATTTGATGAACGGTCTGCGGCATTAGAAACCTTGAAGTGTGACTGTCCCTTTTTTATATCCCACTTGAGATTTCAATAATGTTATGGAATGGTTATGTTGGATCAAGCATGAATCCAACTAGGCCCTTAGGACTAAAAGGCTAATAACTTATAGACCGGGCATTCGTTTGTTGCTCTGTCTATTGCGTTGAGACCACAAAGACATGGCGTCCCTTTGGGATATATCTTCTTGGGACTTCATGGAATTTGGTGTATCAACTAGTGGATTAAGGAGTGGACCCTTCTAGAGACAAGCAATCTTAGTGTGGTAACCCTGTAGCTGGATGTAGAGATGTACTAGGATCCTATGTGGGTCCGATGATGTACTGGAGATGTACTAGGATCCTGTGTGGGTCTGACGGAATACTTGAGATGTACTAGGATCCTGTATGGGTATGACAAAGTATTGTAGATGTAATAGGATCCTGTGTGGGTTTGAAGACATACTGGGGATGTACTAGGATCATGTGTGGGTCTGATGACATATTGGAGATGCACCAAGCGATCCTATGTGGGTCAGCACCGAGCGATCCTTGTGGGTCAGAACCGAGTGATCCTGTATGGGTCAGCACCTAGCGATCATGTGTGGGTTAGCAGTGAGAGATCCTGTGTGGGTTAGAACCGAGTGATCTTGTGTGGGTCATCACCACACGATCCTGTGTGGTTCATCACCTAGATGTCCTACGTGGATCAGCATATAGAGAGCCTATGTGGGTCAGCACTGAGTGATCCTGTGTGGGTCAGTATCAGAGCCTCTTAACAGAGTAAGATGATTCAGTAGTAAAATCTAATCATTTGTACATATGTACCTATGTTATACCTGGTGTGAGTTTAGTTCGTACCTGTGTGGCACTTTCCTCAGGGGTAATACCTTGGTGGTATTCTTCTGTGTGGCATACCTCTGTGGTACTTACCTTTTTGGTATTCCATTTAATCTGGAACAGTTGAGCTTTGGTCTTTTGTGTTGGACCCTGTATTTCCTCATTATTGAGATGGGTATACTTGTTAACTTAGGTATATGTATGGGCATATACCTAAGTAGGGTTGTAAGTTGATTTCATTATTTTTGTTTTATCCTTTGTGGATTTTGTGATACCTTGAGGGTCTAGGGTCCCTACTGAGTATAGTAATACTCACCCCTGCCACGAGCTATGCCCGCACCTTATTGTGTTTGGTGTAGACGAAAGACAACGCTGATCGAGGATGAGGGTACCAGGACTAGGCGGTGCCGGAGGTGGACCATACGGTGTGTAGGTATGCAGAGGAGACGGGCGGACGTGGAGTGCTGAGGAGGTGATATGTACCTACCCTTTAGTTCAGAACCTCATAGGATAACCTAGTTGTTGTCTTTATCCATATTAAATTGTATTGTATTTCAGTTGTACTTATACCTTTACTACTGGGCTTGTATTCTGACCCATCTTACTTTCAGCACTCTTTTTGCTATACAGTTTTACTTGTGTTCGTATCTCGTTGTGTGATTTGTTGCATGTGTTTATAGGTTATAAGGGCAATGCCTTCCCAGTTTTATGGAATACGCCTTTCACTGCTACTCTCCAGCCCCTGGACTATGGAAGGAGGGTTTGGGGTAGTCAGGGCACGGGTGTTGGGGGAGAGGTCATAACAAATTGGTATTAGAGGATTTGGTTCTACCGTAGAACATTGGTCACTGATCTTTTTAACAGCAATAGTGTTATGTGTATTGAGTGTGGTTATATGTTTATGTAATCTAGTATTGGTGCGGGAGCCGACGTATCCATACACCAGGACCCTGAGTTATGATTTTTTACTAAGTTCATGAAAACACTGATTGCGTGTGTGTTTTGAAAAGTTTTCTTGTGTTTTCGTGATTCATCTCACCAGTTATAACTTAATTAACATGGAGCACCTATTCCTTATCAGGATGCCACTACGTAGACAGCCATCTAGGATTCTCGAGATAGTACGCGATGATGGCCCAGTGAGTGACGAGGCTTCGGTGCATGGCTCTCTTACTATGTTGGCACCTTCGGGTGGTGTATCGGCCGCACCACCACCTATTGGGAAGTATTTACAACAAGAAGCATTGGCGGGTGGTTCACCCCGACTGAACAAGTTTCATGAGAACTAGCATCAAAGGCCTCCAATGTTTTGAGGTGAGATAGATTCCCATGCTACTGAGGGCTGGCTGGAGGCAGTATCTAGAGTTTTCCGCCTAGTTGAGACACCAGTAGAGATGATGGTGATCTTAGCAACTAGTCTTTTCCAATCATGTGACCATGAGGATGGTATGCATAGTGATGAGGCTTTGGTATGTGGATCGTTTCACAAGATGATGCCTTCAGGTAGTGTGCCTGCTATATCACTATCT
The DNA here is from genome assembly GCA_963277665.1 of Viscum album. Lineage (NCBI taxonomy): Eukaryota > Viridiplantae > Streptophyta > Magnoliopsida > Santalales > Viscaceae > Viscum > Viscum album. The sequence goes on along the minus strand of OY728155.1, from coordinate 854,299,258 downwards.
GTTGGACAGCAATTACAACCAATGGTACTTGTGGAGGACACATGTAGGCTTAGTCCGTTACAAACGTTTCTGCATCAGATACCTCTCAGGTTCCGAGGTGAGCTCGACCCATAAGCATCTAAGGACTAGCTTGAAGAGGTGGTTGAGAGTTCCCTAGAGCTTCTACAGCTTTCGCAGGATGACATGTCAGTGGTTGATTATTCATTATGGCATGCCGACCATATTAGGTAATTGATGAATATAGTCAAACTAGTGCTTCAGGGCTCGGACTATCAAGTGATTTTTGTTTAGGGACATACGAGCCAGCACTATTCCTCAATGAATTCCTACTTATATTAGGGCGTGGGAGAGAACCATTGTTGTTGAATGTTCTTTAGCTGAGTGGATGCAGCCAGTGAATGTTAGAAGTGGGAAAACAATAAATTTATGCCAGTCTCAGAGACTTTGGTGTGTAAAATTTTTTGGGAAGAGGAAGTTCTAAGGATAGATGAATCTGAAGGGCTTCAAGCATGGAAGTAGATCTAGGAGAGAAGCATGAGGTGGTGTACATTTGGACATATTACAACTACCACCCTGATGTAGTTCCCACCAAGCTCAGGGAGCTGTAGGATAGAGGAAGGGAGTAGCTGCATGCGGTCAAGGAGTGTGACCCAAGGGATCTAGGAATGATTCGAGGTATGATCTGTGACTAATACTAGCTGCCTTATCAATATACAAAGGCATCAATCATTCATTCCTTCAAAAAATCTTGTCCAAGACCTAGATTTTCCGGTTAAACCGTTGAATTGACCCTCAGGTCTCGAGATACCTTTGGTAGGAGACTCGACAATCACACTTACGCCGATGGTGTGATATGACCCTTGAGGTGAGAGTTTCGGTTAAAACCTCATCGTGGATGTGTTGAGGCCTTACGATGTTAGGTTGGGTATGGACTGGACATCCACAGTTCATTCTCAGATTCTGTATTAGGCAAAAAGGTTGTGGTTTCTCTATAACATTTTAATGGGGTTTTCCTTGGTCAGTGAAAAAGGAAACATGTGCAGCGTAGGATAAACTCATGCATAGTAGTTTTGAGTTTTGAGTTCTAAACCAAATTGGTAGAGCATGAGGATATTTTTTAAAAGATGTTTCTAGGAATACCTCCCTAAAGGGAGAGGGACGTATTCTTTGGCTAGGTACTACTGAAGATTTCTACACGACATCTCTAGGGTAGATACACCTTTATCAGCATTGATGAAGAAGGGGAAACCCTTTGTTTGGTCGGAGAGATTCCAGCAGAGTTCTTAGGATTTGAGGTAGAGGATGACTAGTGAACCCATCTCGAGGCTACCGGAGGAGGGTGTAGGGTACATATTCTACTGAGACTCCTCAAGGACCAGGCTCGGATGTGTCCTGATGCTGGAGAAAGCAGTGATTGCATATGGTTCTCGACAGCTGAGACAACACGAGCAGAACTGCACTACCCATGACCTGGAATTAGCAGCAGTTGTCTTCGCCATGAAGATGTAGCGACATTACTTGATAGGAGAGAATTTTACAGTCTTCTCAGATCACAAGAGTATCAGGTATATATTCTCTTAGAATTACCTGAACCTGAGACAGCGACGTTCTCTTGAGTTCTTCCAGGACTATGACTTTGAGATAGTATATACTCCTATGAAGGGGAACATTGTAACAGATGCACTCAGTAGAAAATATGGTATACAACTACTAGGTGAGGTGACGGAGCAGCTGTACGCTTTGTAGATATCCTTTAGTGATTGAGATGGAGAAGCTTTTATTCAGTCTCTTATAGTCAGTCCCCCACTTTTTCAGCGAGTCAAGGAGGCGCAACGTGGGGATGATGACTGCGAGACTCGACGTGCTCATATATCCACATGACAGGAACCTGATGGATTTTATGAAGGTGTGGAGCACATCATTGTATTTAGAGGATGTACCATGGTACCAGTGTCTCTTCGAGAGGAATTGTTGAGGGAGCTCCACACATCCCCTCTAGCGGTACATCCTGGTGTGGTGAATATGTACCAGGACCTTCGTCATCATTACTAGTAGAAAGGGATGAAGAAAGAGATGGTATATTTTTCATTATGAGGCCACACATATTAGCAAGTGGAAACTGCTTAGAGATGGAAGAGGTCTTTTTTCAACAGGATACGAAGACCCTTGGAGTTCCATGAGGTGGCCACATATTCTTGCGAGTGTCTCTTTGATGGGGACTAAGGATATTTGGCCGAGGTGACATGTTATCATTGAGTTTTATTAGTCTTTTTCTTATACTTCAGACGATAAGCGAGGTAGAATACTTCTTGGCTCTTCCACCATAGTTAGATATGGTGCACGATGTCTTCCACGTATCTCAACTGAGGATATATGTTCATGAACCATGTAACATCATCGACCACGACGAGCTGGACTTCAATGATGGGGTGACGTTAACGGAGGTTCTAGAAGAGTTTGAGGATCGAAAAGAGCAGGTACTTTTTGGGTGGTTGATAACTCTGGTGCATATACGCTAGTAGCACGAGAACCTCTAGGAGAGTACATGGGTTTAGGAGGCTCAAATTTGTGTTCAATACCCTCTTTTGGTTATTTTTCATTTATTTTGGATTCCAAGTATGTAAATCTCTAAGGTGGGGGAAATGTAATGTCCCAGAAATTATCTATAATTTTTTTATTGTATAAAATTATTTCGAGACTGCAAAATCTAACGCTGCATGATTCCAAGTCCCGGAGTGCCTAGAATGGTCCGTCGAAGTTTTTTTAATCCTTAAATAGTGTGCCTAAGTAGTTTTCCTGAAAAAGAAGAATAACTCTTAAATGGTTACTTGGATCAGAAATCCAAGGGCACCGTTGCATTCAGGATGGTGGGTTTACCCTAGGAGTGACTTAAGTTTAGTCTGCATGGGCCTCTTATGAGAAAACCAAAAATGGCATAACTGTAAAGAAAATAATTAAATAAATTATTTTATTTTTCAAATGATTATAACTCACAAACGGTAGCTCAGATTTGAAATCTGAGACCACCGCTGAACTCATGATGGAATGCTCTATTTAAGCAGATACAAACATTTGCTAGAGCAGGCCACTAGTTAAAATTAGTTTTTTGATGTAAAAATAATAATTAAGTGACAATTATTTTATTGTAAAATACATAATTTTAAACTGTAAATTTGATTAGAAATCTGAGAGTACCGTTAGGTTTGTTGGGGTATGTTTCACTTGGGAAGAGCCTAACCTTTACTGGCACGGTTCGAGGGTGACTGCTAATAATTTTCCAAAAAAAAATTCCAGCTATGTTCAGTAAACGCACAAGCGGGTTTTTGTAACTTTTGAACCAGTGCTTCGAATTGAAATATGAAGACACCATTGAACTCACAGCGACGATTTTCACATAAAAAGACATTCACCTCGATGGCAGTTGGTCGAGGGTGATGTTAGTGTCTTGATTTTTCGTGGGAATAAAAATAAAATAAACTTTTATTTTTATCCTCCCAATTGAATGTTAAAGAGGTGGGAACTACCTGAACTAATAACTACCACTTTTTGTTAAAGAGGTGGGGACCACCTAAACTAAAACCCCCTTTTCTGAATTCATGGTTGTGGGGACCACCTGAACCCATCTTAAATATGAGGAATCCACTTGGAATCTTCCCAATTAATTGCACCTATGTAAATTAATTGTCTTGACACTATTTAAATACTAAGTAACAGCGTAGTAGGAATTTAGGAAGGTTCCTAATAAATGAACCATCATATATTCAACGATTGTTACTTACCTTCCCCCTTTCTATTTATATGGTGCTTGGGAGGAGGATTTGGGATGACTTCACCAAGCGACGAAGCGCTGGTGAAGTGCCACGATGCCCAACACATGGAGAAACATTACCCTTATCCAGTAAAGAAATTATTCAATGAAGAACACACTGTGGAATTGAGGAATGAGGACGACGTACGAACAGACTTCGGAAGCGTGATTGTGGAAGCGATGATCGGGGGAATCCTCTTCACCTTCACCATTTCCATATCATGACCTCCATCAAAAAACCTTTGAGGCAGAGTTTTAATTCTACGTGACTAATATTTCCCATTTTCTTCCCTTATAAACAAAGAATTTGGATCAACTCTCTCTAACTAGTTGATCTGTAGATTTTTTTCTTCTGTGGGTAAGGGAATAGTGATTGATGGTGGTTGTGGGGTTTTATGTTTTAAATATTTTCTATTCACGTTCTTGATTCAAAATCTGTGAACCACTTGTTACTGCTGTAACGCTGAGAGTGAAGGCCAAAAAAACAAGGCCCGACCTCTCCGTATTTTTCTTGAGTTTTCGTTGTGTTCTTCGCGACGAAGACGACGACGCGACCGTGTCACTCGACAGAAGAGAACCGCAGCTTGTTGTCGCAGTAGTGAAGGATGGAAGACCAGTCGAACTGGCCACCAGAAATGGTGTGGTGTGCGACCACGCTGTGCAGAGAGGAAGGCTGGCCAACCGGCCCGCCGCGGCGGACCGCCGCACCGTGGCCCTCATGCCGCGCCCCGCAGCAGACTGTCGCCTAGCGGCGCACACGCCGCTTCGCGGCCGTTGCACTGTTTTGTGGACCTTGTGCCTCCCCACGGCCCTCACGCCGCACCATGACTGCCTCGCCTCTAGGCCGGATCACGAGGCTGGGCCACCCAGTGTGGGCCAGGCCAGACTCAGCGGGTCAATCAGGGTCAGGCTGGGTTGGTCCGACTGGGTCAGATCGGACCCAGACCCGCTTCGACCCATTTTTGCTCTTTTGGCCATTAATTTGGCACTGAGTGTATGTTTGATGAACCGTCTGTGGTGTTGGAAACCTTGGGGTGCGACGGTAACTTTGGAGTACCTCACTTGTGATTTGGATAAATATGGTGGACGGTCGAGTTGGATTGAGCATGAATCCAACCGGGCCCTCGAGACTAAAAGGCTAATAACTCACAGACCAGGCGTCTGTTTGATGCTTCGTCTGTTGTGTTGAGACCCCTAAGATGTGGCAGTCCTATAGGATACTTAATCATCATAATTAGTGGCATTTGGAGTATAGACTAGTGGCTTGAGGATCAGACCCTCCCGAAGACAAGTGAGCTTAGTGTGGGAACCCTGTAGCTGGCTGTGGAGATGTACTACAAGCCTGTGTGGGTCTGAAGACATACTGGAGATGTACTAGAATCATATGTGGGTCTTATGACATACTGGAGATGTACTAGGATCCTGTGTGGGTCTAATGATGTACTGGAGATGTACTATGATTCTGTGTGGTTCAGACGAAGTACTTGAGATGTATTAGGATCCTGTGTGGGTCTGACGACGTACTGGAGATGTACTAGGATCTTGTGTGGGTCTGAAGACGTACTGGAGATGCACCTAGTGATCCTATGTGGGTCAGAACTAAGTGATCATATGTGTGTCAGTACCAAGAGATTCTGTGTGGGTCAGCACCTAGAGATCTTGTGTGGGTCAGCACCGAGCGATCCTATGTGGGTCAACACCGAGCGATCCTGTGTTTGTTGGCACTTAGAGATCCTACGTGGATCAGCATCTAGAGATCCTATGTGGGTTAGCGCCGAGAAATCATGTCTGGGTCAACAGCAGAGCCTCTTAATAGAGTAAGATGATTCTGTAGTTATATCTAACCAATTATATTTCTCTACCTAAGTTATACCTGGTGTGAGCTGAGTTCGTCCCTATGTGGTACCTTCCTTCATGGTAATACCTTAGTGGTATTATTCTGTGTGGAATACCTGTGTGGTAATTAATATTGTGGTATACTTTCCTCTATGGTACAATTGATATTTGGGCTTTTGGGTTGGACCCTGTGATTCCTCATGATTGAGATTGGTATTCTTGATAACTTAATTATATGTATAGGCATATAACTAAGTAGGGTTGTCAGTTGATTTCATGCTTAGTGTTTTATCCTTTGTGGATTTTGTGAGACCTTGAGGGTCTCGGGGTCCCTACTAAGTATCGTTGTACTCACCCCTTCATAGGCTATGCCCACACATTATTGTGTTTGGTGTAGAAGACAAAAATCGCTAATTGGGGCTGAGGGTACTAGGACTAGACGGTGCCTGGAGGTGGAGCATATGGAATGTCAGTACGCAGAGGATACGGGCAGACGTTGAGTGCTGAGGAGGCGATCTGTACCTACCCTTCAGGTAGGAACCTCAGTGGATGACCCAATCCGTCTTTAGTTGTATTGTATTTCAGTTGTACTTGTACCTTTACTATTGGGATTGTATTCTGACCCCTCATACTTTCAGCACTCTTTTTTCTCTACAGTTTTACTTGTGTTCATATCTATTTGTGTGATTGGTTGTGTGTGTTTATAGGTTATAAGAGAAATGCCTTCTCGATTTTAGGAAATATGCCTTTCGGTTCTAGTCTCCAGCCCCTGACCTATGGAAGGAAAGCTTGTGGAAGTCACGACACAGACCCTAGGGGATGGTTCGTGACATTAGAGCTCTATCTAGGCTCACCCATCATTAAATATATTACAGGATCACAAATAGATTTATGGGCTCAACCATAATTTATAATGTCCTAGAACTGAATAATTAATAAATAACATAGATATTGAATTTAATCATAACTCATTTAAGCAACTTTTTTTATTTCATAAACATGATTATCATATGGAATGGAAAAAAGTTCCATAATAACCAATTTGAAGCATTCTTGAACCATGTAAATGATATGGTTCCCAAAAACATTATTTAATTCATGGTATACTCGTGGAAAAGAAACGAGTTCAATAATAATCTCAATGAAACATGATTAACCAGTGTAATGAAAATGTGTTCCAAAACAATATCATTAAAAAATATTAATCAATTATGAAATTAATGGGGATGGTGGAAATCCAAAATATCCTCAATGGAGTATATGAAAAACCAAGGTTTTTTGACAATGATTAATGTAAACCCCATTATAACATCATTAAAATTATTCTTCAGAATGTTTCCTCTTTATTTTTTTAAACACTATTGAAATTATGAAACGATTTGGAAATAAATTTCATTGAAAATATCATTGAATGAATATAATGAAATATTTTTAAAATTATATAAAAAATTTGGTGATAAAAATATCATTTAATCTTTGAAAAACAAATTCAAAAAAATCCTTAAAAAAACATGGTTTTTGAAGAAAAGTTTTATTCGATGGAAAATATTATTTTTCTAGAAAATGAACTTTGATATATTGAGTACATAAAGAGAGAAAAATGAAGCTATGGGATGTATTATTTTGATACTACCATAAGGAAAAAAATTCACAATAATTATTTAGAATTACATCTCATTATTTTATGATTGGATAATTAATCACAATTAAGCCCAATAATCAATGTAATTGTAATACCATTCTCTTACCACTTAGGAAACATTGAATTGTATCTTCCATGACCGGATTAAATTAAATTTAACATATAATATTTAGAAAATAATCAGAATAATTATATATAATTTCAAAGGGGAAGTATATAAACTTAAAAAAGATATGTGTATATAAGAAGAATGATCACGATGATGGAATATTTTGACAAAAATAATTTACATATTTTGTAATTTTGAAACTGTAAACCACACAAAATATATATCCCCAATAATATGTTTAAATCCCCAAAAATTAAACTATATTTTTGAAATAATAAATTTATGTTCATTATATACACTGGACAACGAAAATTAGATGTGAATATTTAATGTATCACAAAAATAAAAGTGATACGAGATAAACCCTTACAACTGGAGTAAATTTTGAATAATGTATCTTTATAAGAATAAAATGAATTTAAAATTTTCATTTCATGGGATAAAAAAATTAATTATATAACATATAATAGGGAATTAAATACACCACACAAATGATGTGAGTGGTGAGTATGGCATAAGTCTCAGAGAAATCAATTTGAGATTATAAATCCCTATAACACAAGTCTAATTCCTCATGATTGTCTTCAATATTTAAGAATAATTAACTTTTGTTAATTATTTACCTTATTTAGATACTCTTCCATGTTCTTTATTACATTTATTTCACTTATTAACAAGTTTTAAACAATTACTAAATCAATAATTTTTATGTCAGAGGTTATGAACATATTTGACTTCTGTGTTAAAATCTCACAATGATTGGTAAGAAAAGTCCCATGAGTTCATTATTTAAACATCTAAACAATAATAATAATTAAATAATTATCAGATATTATAATGGCCCAGACCTCTCCAGCCCATTCCTTTGTCAAAAAGAAGGCCACAAAGTGTTCTGGAGGGTAAAAGGGACTTTTCCCACACTTTCCAGAATTTGGAAACTACACGCCTTGTAGTTTAAGTACACGTCGTGTACCCACTTTCCGGGTATACCCTGTGTTGCAGCCCGTGTCCTCGCCGTGTGAAGTAAATGAGTACACTCCGTGTAGTGTAAGTACACGCCGTTTACCACCTCATCGGGTATACCCCGGGTTGAAGACCGTATCCTTACCATGTGAAAGAAATGGGTGCACGCTGTGCGTCCAGTACTACACGCCGTGTAGTCCTTCCCAGCGTATGCATTACCAGCCAATGGTAGTGTGCCATGTTGGAGCCGTGTCCTTGCCGTGTGCGATAAATGAGTACATGTCGTGTGTCCAAAATACACGTCGTGTAGTCCCTCCCCACGTATGTGTTACCCTCAAACCGTGTGTTGACTAGTCAACGGTCATGGAGCCGTGTTGGAAGCCGCGTGGAGACCGTGTGAAATAACCGAGTACACTCCATGTACCATAAAGTAAACTCCATGTACTTTTTCATTTCTCAACTATAAAAGTAGGGGTCCCCTCCTCCTTTTCAACTCACCCCTCTCCTCCCCTTTCCTCTGAGCAGAGTTCTCCCAAGAGACTCGAAGGCTCTTTCTTCCATAACTTCTGCATCCGAGCTCCGATTTACGATCCGTCAGTGGCCATAGGATCGTAACGATGTGGCGGAACTTCTGATATTGGATTTGTTGTCTTTCCTTTGGCATTTCCTTTCCGACTTCCACTCGAGGAGGTTTTTCCAGGACTCAACGGAAGTGACGGATGCCGACGGACGTCTTCTAAAGATGATCTGGGGGAGAGCTGTGATCAAAACCTATTAAGGTATGGATCTTACCTTCGTCTCTCTAATTTGTGCATCATGTGGGGTGGGTGTTCTCTTTTTTACGTGAAACACTTTTGAACTGGTTTAATAAATATAATAAATGGCTTATATAACTGGGTTGGGAAGTTTGTGATTGCTGTTAATTTATATCTTGTGATATTATGTTGTGAATCGAATAATATTATGCCTACTGAAAATCATGGTCATTGGGGGCCTTTTCTTGCACAATTAAATGTTTCCCTATCTTTATAGACCGTTTTTGTGGGTGGAATCTTTGTTAAATGTGGAATTTGGTTAATCACGAAAAAGTTGGCTGATTAAATCAAAATCTGGAACCCTTGTGTGATAACCCCGGTTGAAAAAAATAGAATAATGAACATGTGGGTGTTGTCTTGGATACGTGGCATGTGATGGGGGTGTTTAGTGGGTTGTTGTGGATCGGGTGAGCAGCGGGGTTGCGGATGGATTGGTTGTGGGTTGGTGTGAATGTTATTGCAGGGCTGTGATAATGGTATTAAAGGGGTGATGATGTACGGTGTGGTTGTGGTTATGGCCGTTGGCAGCGGGGGTGCAGGGATGGGTTTGACCGTGAACAGACTATGGGTTGTGAATAATAAATAAAAAGTGGAAGAGTTAAGGAATGGTGGGTCTTGGTAATAGAACGGGAATAATAATCAATGGGGTTGGTTGGTTGATAAGAAGGGTTTTTTTGTGCTGCTTTTGTTTTCCTAACTTGATTTGTGGATGGCAGGGATATGTTTTACGAACGATCTATGTGGTTGGTTGTGGATATTTTCCCAGTATTTAAGGAACTAAATAAACTAATTATGTTGAAACGTGAAAACCTAAATGGGGTTGGGGTTGTTTGTTGTATGCATGATTCGTAGTAACAGTATCGAGGCACGTGCTCAGTTTCTCTATTTAGAATCCATAGGTTGGGATGTGTGTTTGGTATACATATATATATCTATATCTTTTTTGTTTTATCGCACCCCACCCATGTTGAGCACTTAGTGCCTAACACTCCCATTTCATGGAAGAGGGTGTTTTTTCCTTACTTACTAGCTCTTTCCTGCTCCTTCTCTCCTAGGTTGTGATGGATTGAGGTGACCTTACACCTAAGACTCTTCGGGTAGGTTTCGATTGGGGTGGTTTTAGCCCAAGACTCTTCAAGCAGGTTCTACTATTTCCCAAGAATCTTTGGGATGAGGCCCAGGTGTGTGCGGGCGGGATACGTGGTTGTGAGGCCCAGTTGTGTGCGGGCAGGATACGTGGTTGTGAGGCCCAGGTGTGTTCGGGCGGGATACGTGGTTGTGAGGCTTAGGTGTGTGCGGGCGGGATATGTGGTTGTGAGACCCAGGTGTGTGCGGGTGGGGTACGTGGTTGTGAGGCTCAGGTGTGTGCGGGCGGGATACGTGGTTGTGAGGCCCAGGTGTGTGCAGGCGGGGAGAGTGTGGCAGCGTCAGGACGTTCGCCGTTAGGAAGAGCAGCTAACTAAAGGAAAATGGTGTGGGGTACCCAATACTCTTGTTTCTTATATACTACTACCTGTTGTGATTGTGTTTTTGGTGAGTGTGGCTGGTGAGGTTGGGTAGATAGAATTCCTTTCTAGGTTTCTTCTGTTTTCCTCATGGGACATTAGGATGTATCCCCACTTGTACACGAGAGCTTTAGGTTTCCCTGCTGAGTATACTTGTATGCTCACCCTGCGTTTACTTTCAGGTTTCCAGGAGGACTACCAGGGTCGTGCGAGACCCTACTAGTCAGACAGTTGGAGTTGTTGCAGTTGTTGTACTCTTGTTTTCTTTTGGTATTGTACTTTGAGCTTTCTTGTACTTTTACCTTGTTATAAAATTGTTTAAACATGCATGTGGGATTGGTTTGGGTTTATTTATATACACTTGTTCTTTTCTTTTTTTGGTGTTTGACTTGTCCTATTTCCCGATCCTGAATAATAAAAAGGGTAATGCCTCCCATATTTGTGAAAACTCATACCCTTAGTGCTAGTCTCCACCCCGGGGCCTACTGGAGGTGGGACTCAGGGGTCATTATCTCCCTTTCACCATTTCCAGCTCAGGAGGGGCATCTTTGGTGGGAGGGGGTCGTAACAGAATGTTATCAGAGCTGATGTTTGAGAGATAAGATGGAGTGTGGAGTTAGGCACAGTGAGGATTGCATGGGATGGTAAGGCAACAGTGTTGGTTAATCTTGGTGTGTGACATAGGTCAGGGAATACCGGCTAGGACACGGGATTTTAGGGCCCCCCGTGATCCGATGCAAGGACTCTGAGCCTACCGAACGACCAAGTGAGACTACATTGATTTCAGGGTAGAGACCCTAGGGAAGGTACATGAATCATCATGATTGTGTTTTACTTGATTTGGGTGTTCTGGGAAAGAAATTTAAATAAATAAAACCTTGAGAAATTTCCTTACAACTTGGGCTTAGGCGATACTTGTTTACCATACAGCTATGGCACCTATACGTCGTCCCCGGGTGGCTCAGACGGCTGAGGCCCAGCAGATCCAGGTGGTCGATCAATTGAGGATTGACCGAGAGGAGGAAGATAGCCAGTGGTAGAAGACTCTCTGTTCTTTCCAGTGGCAGACCCTCAAGTAGTACGAGGGTAGTACTTCGGATACGGAGATGAAGGGGTGTCTTGAGGATTTAGGGATCGCTTTTACCTTGATCCGTGCTCCGAGGGAGTACTGGGTTCCCCTAGTAGTTAGTCACTGAGAGGCGCAGCGCGACAGTGGTGGACGCTCTACCTCAGAGAGAGGATAGAGGCAGAGGTTCCATGGGCTGACTTTGAGAAGGAATTCCGAGAGGAATTCCTTTCTTCCATGATCAAGGCAGAGAAGCGGCAGGAGTTACTCTCCCTTCAGCATGGTAGTATGTCGGTACGAGATTTGGGGATCAAGTTCAAGGATCTCATGTTCTTTGCTCTAGATCTCTTTCTAGATGAGGAGCCTCAGGCGAGACGTTTAGAGGAGGTGCTTCGTCCTTCGCTCCAGTATGCTGTTACCCCCTTCACCCTTACGACGTACTTGGCAGTACCTAAGAAGGTAGAGGATGTAGAGAGGATGCACTCTCTGGGAGGTGCACCCCGATATGGGATCTAGTTGGGCTTGTCGAAGGGGAAGGCAGTCAGCAGCAGGTCTCCTGTGACGGGACCTTCCAGGTTCAGACCAGTGGGTAGTAGGCCCTAGCAGTTCCAGTTCAGATCTTTGGGTCCTCGTCCCTTTTTCACGAGCCCAGGACCGAAGTGTTTTTCTTGTGGAGGTTTCGGGCACGTTCAGAGTCGGTGCCCGACCCAAGCTCAGTACGGTGGAGGTGGGCAGGTTTAGCACCCACCTCAGCAGCACCAGTTGTCGGTGAGGCCCTTTCAGCAGCAGCAGGACCATGCTCCTCTGAGGGCAGACTTTGCGGGAGGAGACCAACCTCAGGGTGCCCATCAGGGACCTTGACCAGGGCATGGTCGGGGAGGTGGACGACATCAAAGAGGCAGAGGAGCTGGGCGTGGACAGTTTCATGCAGCAGAGTTGACAGCTCCGGCAGGACCAGAGGTGTTGCGAGGTACTATTTGTTTGTTCAGCACTCTTGTTTATTCTTTGTTCGATTCGGGAGCTTTGCACTCCTTTGTTGTACCTGGTCTAGACCATGCTTTGGGACTAGACGTAGAGAGACTTTCGGTACCATTGGTGCTGAGTACACTATTTAGAGGCCAGACCAATGTATGTTGTGTTTTTCGGGGATGTGGGTTGACGTTGGGACCACATCGATCTAGTGGGGACCATCTTCTATTATAGATGCAGCCATATGATGTCATCCTAGGCATCGAATAGTTTTTTTCTGTTAGTGCCATTATCGACTGCTTCCAGAGAAGAGTTGTGCTCTCCGATGTGGATGGGCAGCATGTATCTTTTGTTGGTGAGAGGGGCTATCAGGTTGGAAGCTGGCATGTGAAGCCTCTCCTTTCCTTGTTAGGCGGGTTATCAGTGGTTCTAGCTGATACATAGATGATGGAAGTCCCAGAGGTTTTTGGGGAGTTCCTTGATGTTTTTGCTGAGGAGGTTATAACTCTACCCCCCTGACATGACATTGAGTTCGGGATAGACTTACAGCCTGGTGCCCGTCCTATTTCGATGGCCCCTTATCGGATGGAACCTTCGGAGTTGCGGGAGTTGCGGATTCAGATTGATGATCTGATGGAGAAAGGTTTTGTTTGACCTAGCGTATCGCCATGGGGTGCCCCAGTCTTGTTCGTGAAAAAGGAAGATGGTGGTCTCAGGCTATGAATAGACTACTAAAGGTTGAACCAGGTAACGCTCAAGAACCGCTACCCCCTTCCAAGGATATATGATCTCTTCGACCAACTGAGGGGAGCAGGTTGATTTTACAAGATTGATCTATGATCTGGATATCATCAGCTGAGGGTAAAGGACAGTGACATCTCGAAGACGGATTTCAGGTGCAGGTATGGGCACTTCGTGTTCGTAGTGATGTCGTTTGGAGTTACGAATGCACCGGCTGTGTTCATGGGACTTATGAACTTTTTCTTCCAAGAGTTTATGGACCAGTTCGTCATTGTGTTTATCGATGACATCCTGATCTACTCAAGATCAGAGGAGGAGCACATTGAGCATCTCAGGTAAGTCTTAGAAGTTCTTCGACACCACCATATTTACGAGAAATTGTCAAAGTGTAAGTTATTGACGCAATAAGTACACTTACTTTGGAATGTAGTGTCTCAACATGGAGTGTCAGTGGACCCGTTGAAGGTGGAGGCAGTTATTTCTTGGGCAGCACCCAAGAGCGTGGAAGAAGTTCGTAGTTTCCTGGGGTTAGCAGGTTACTATAGAAGGTTCCTTTTGGACTTATCTTGAGTTTTTTCTCCATTGACAGCTTTGACTAGGAAGAACCAAGTCTTCCTATGGAGAGAGGAATGTTAGAAGGCTTTTGACTACCTGAAGGAGAAGTTGTTCAGTTCTCTCGTACTCAGGTTTCTAGATGAAGGCTTGTTGTATAAAGTTTTTTGTGATGCTTCTAGCCTTGTTCTGGGGTGCGTGCTGATGCAGAAGAAGGGAGTGATCTGTTCTGGGTCTAGGAAGTTATGCCCTCATGAGTGTAATTATGCCACCCATGACCTAGAGCTTGCAGCAGTAGTGTTTGCAATGAATTTGTGGCGACATTACCTCTTTGGTGAGCACTTTGTGGTCTTCTCAGATCACAAGAGCCTACTTTATATCTTCTCCCAGCGTGACCTGAACCTGCGGAAGTGGAGATGGGTTGAGTTTCTCCAAGACTATGACTTTGGGATCTCTTACACTGAAGGTAAGGGAAACATTGTGGCTGATTCCCTGAGCAAGAAGTCGCATAAGGAAGTGGTTCGGGAATCCACTGATGCTTGGAAGTCGATGGGAGAGTTGGCTGCCTTGCACTTGGATGCCAGGGTAGAAGGTGTTAGAGGTTGTTTGTTTCATATGACGGTGCAGTCCTCCTTGTTGCAGCAGGTGGAAGAGTCTCAGTGGGGGGACTCCGAGGCAGAAGTGATGCGGGATCGTGTCGATCAGGGGAACGCTCCAGAAGGAAGGTCAGAGGACAGCCGACATCGGATGCTTTTCCATGGAAGGTTTTTTGTCCCGGAGACAATGCATGAGGGAGTTATCCATGAGTTCCATAGCTCAGATGACGGTGCAGTCCTCCTTGTGTGTCAACAAGTGAAGGCTAAACATCGTGTTCCCAGTGGTTTGTTGCATCCTTTATATTTCCCCGAGTGGAAGTGGGATGACATCTCAATGGACTTCGTCACAGGACTACCCATAGCTCAGGGTGGTTATGATGCTATCTGGGTAGTGGTGGATCGACTGACGAAATCAGCTCACTTATTACCAATTAAGGAGTCGGGCCCGGTGAGTACCTTAGCACAGAGGTACGTAGACAAGGTGGTGCATTTTCATGGAGTTCCAAAGACCATCGTCTCATATCGGGATACTCGGTTTACCTCACAAGTCTGGAGTGGGTTACATCATGATTTTGGCACCCAACTATTCCTTAGCACTACTTTCCACCCCCAGACCAATGGGAAGACAGATCGGACTATCCAGACGTTGGAGGACATGCTACGAGCATGGGTTCTAGATTTCAGAGGATCATGGGTACGAAACTTGACTTTAGTAGATTTTGCCTACAACAACAGCTTCCACTCTACTATTGGCATGGCACCGTTTGAGGCTTTGTATGGAAGTCCATGTTGTTCACCCATTTTCGGGGCATAGGTTGGTGAGATAGGTGCTCTTAGGCCAGAGGTAGTACAGAGCACCACGGAGAAAGTTCAGCTTGTACGTGAGAGGATGAAAGCGGCTCAGGACCGACAGAAGTCTTATGCTGATTTTCGGAGGTGGCCCTTGGAGTTCGAGGTGGGATATCATGTATTCTTGAAGGTTTCACCTCGACGGGTGTAGCGGAGGATTGGGAAAGGGATCAAGCTCTCACCTAGGTTCATCAGACCTTTTGAGGTGGTGAGGCAAGTCGGCGAGGTGGCATATTAGCTGGCCCTGCCACCTTAGTTGGAGAAGGTTCATGACGTCTTCTACGCCTCCCAACTTCGTCGGTACTTACATGATGACTCCCACGTTATCGACTAGGGAGAGTTAGATATGGGAGATGAAGCGACCATTGAGGAACGACCAGTCAGAATCGAGGATCGTAAAGAGAAGGTGCTCCGTGGATAAACTATTACGTTGGTTCGTGTGTTGTGGAGGCATGGAGGCCTCGAGGAGAGCACTTGGGAGCCGGAGACCCAGATGAATGATCAGTACCTGTAGTTGTTTTGACTTGTTTTTCCTTGTTCTTATGACCTTTGTGTTGATTTTGTACTTTGTACCTTTGATATATGGAATTCTTGGCTTGTCAGTTGTGAGACCTTTTGTTTCCTTGTTCTCTGGAAATGTGTAGCATGTCCGGATGTGTGGGGAAAGGGAAAAACCTTACTCTTTATTGAGATGCATTAATGAGGATGCGATTGAAACTGTGCGGGTGAGTCAGTGCTGCCTAAAGTGGATAATATCTCGACATGGAAGAAGGAATTTTTTTCCCCAAACCACGTGTTCGGGCAATGTGTGGGTTGTACGGTGTTAGGGGTAGTGTATGTTGGAAAATCCTAATGTATGAAAGTGGGAAGACCCAATTCTTAATCGAGACACATTAATGAGAATGCGATTAAACCCATGTAGGTGAGTCAGTTCCGCCTAAATCAGATAATATCTTAACATAGGAGAAGGAATTCCTAACACATATGATTAGGGTTGTTGGTTGGGTTCCTGTTATAACGAGAACCCCAAGAGGTATCTTGTTGGGTTCCTCTGGGTTGGTTTTTGAATTCTTGGGGATGAGAATGTTTTAAGAGGTATCTGATGTAATGGCCCGGACCTCTCCGGCCCATTCATTTGTCAAAAAGAAGGCCACAAAGTGTTCTGGAGGGTAAAATGGACTTTTCCCACACTTTCCAGAATTTTGAATCTATACGTCATGTAGTTTGAGTACACGCTGTGTACCCCCTTTCCGGGTATACCCTGTGTTGTAGGTTGTTTCCTCGTCGTGTGAAGTAAATGAGTACACGCCGTGTACCACCTCATCGGGTATACCCCGGGTTGAAGACCGTGTCCTTACCGTGTGAAAGAAATGGGTGCATGTTGTGCGTCCAGTACTACATGTCGTGTATTCCTTCCCCACGTAAGCGTTACCAGTCAACGGTCGTGTTCCATGTTGGAGATATTTCCTTGCCATGTGCAATAAATTAGTGCATGTTGTGTGTCCAAACTACATGTTTTGTAGTCCCTCCCCGCGTATGTGTAACCCTCAAACCGTGTGTTGACCAGTCAACGGTCGCGGAGCCGTGTTGGAAGCCGCGTGGAGACCGTGAGAAATAACCGAGTACACGCCGTGTACCATAAAGTAAACACCATTTACTTTTGCTTTTCTCGCCTATAAAAGTAGGGGTCCCCTGCTCCTTTTCAACTCACCACGCTCCTCCCCTTTCCTCTAAGCATTGTTCTCCCAAGAGACTCAAAGGCTCTTTCTTCCATAACTTCTGCGTCTGAGCTCCGATTTACGATCCGTCAGCGGCCACAAGATCGTAAATATGAGGAGGAACTTCTGAGATTGTATCTGTTGTCTTTACTTCGGCATTTCCTTTCCGAATTCCACCCGAGGAGGTTTTTCCGAGACTCGACAGAAGTGACGAACGCCGACGGACGTCTTCTAAAGATGATCCGGGGGAGCGCTGTGATCAGAACCTATTGAGGTAGGGATCTTACCTTTGTCTCTCTAATTTGTGCATCATGCGGGGTGGGTGTTCTCTTGTTTACATGAAACACTTTTGAACTAGTTTAATAAAGATAATAACTGGATTATATAATGGGGTTGGGAAGTTTGTGATTGTTGTTACTTTATATCCTATGATATTATGTTGTGAATTGAATAGGCTTATGCCTACTAAAAATCACGGTTGTTGGGGGCATTTGCTTGTACAATTAAATGTTTCCCTATCTTTCTAGACTGTTTTTGTGGATGGAATCTTTGCTAAATGTGGAATTTGGTTAATCACATAAAGTTGGCTGATTAAATGAAAATATGGAACCCTTGTGTGATCACCCCGGTTGAACAAAAATATAATAATGAACATGTGGGTGTTGTCTTGGATACGTGGCATGTGATGGGGGTGTTTAGTGGGTTGTTGTGGATCGGGTGAGCAGCGGGGATGCGGTTGTCTTGGTTGTGGGTTGGTGTGAATGTTATAGCGGGGCTGCGATAATGGTATTAAATCAGTGATGATGTACGGTGTGGTTGTGGTTATGGCAGTTGGCAGCGGGGCTGCAGGGATGGATTTGACCGTGAACGGACTATGGGTTGTGAATAATAAATAAAAAGTGGAAGATTTAAATAATGGTGGGTCTTGGTAATGGAACGGGAATAATAATAAATGGGGTTGGTTGGTTGATAAGAAGGGTTTTGTTGTGCTGCTTGTGTTTTCCTAACTTGATTTGTGGATGGCAAGGATATTTTTTACGAACGATCGATGTGGTTGGTTGTGGATATTTTCCCAGTAGTTAAGGAACTAAATAAACTAATTCTGCTGAAACGTGAAAACCTAAATGGGGTTGGGGTTTTTTTTTGTATGCATGCTTCGTAGTAGCAGTGTCAAGGCATGTGCTCAGTTTCTCTATTTAGAATCCATAGGTTGGGATGTGTGTTTGGTATACATATATATAAATCTGTATCTTTTGTATTTTATCGCACCCCACCCATGCTGAGCACTTAGTTCCGAACACTCCCATTTCATGGGAGAGGGTGTTTTTCCCTTAGATATTATCTCCTTCCTACTCCTTCTCCCCTAGGTTGTGATGGCTTGAGGCGACCTTACACCTAAGACTCTTCGGGTAGGTTTAGATTGGGGTGGTTTTAGCCCAATACTCTTCGGGTAGGTTCTACTATTTCCCAAGAATCTTCAGGATGAGTCCCAGGTGTGTGCGGGCGGGATACGTGGTTGTGAGGCCCAGGTGTGTGCGGGCGGGATACGTGGTTGTGAGGCCCAGGTGTGTGCGGGTGGGATACGTTGTTGTGAGGCCCAGGTGTGTGAGTTCGGGATACGTGGTTGTGAGGCCCAGGTGTGTGCGGGTGGGGAGAGTGTGGCAGCGTCAGGACGTTCGCCATTAAGAAGAGCAGCTAACTAAAGGAAAATGGTGTGGGGTACCCAATACTCTTTTTTATTATATACTACTACCTGTTGTGATTTTATTTTTGGTGAGTGTGGCTGGTGAGGTTGGGTGGATAGAATTCCTTGCTAGGTTTCTTCTGTTGTCCTCACGGGACATTAGGATGTCTCCCCACTTGTGCACGAGATCTTTAGGTTTCCCTACTAAGTATACTTGTATGCTCACCCTAGGTTTACTTTCAGGTTTCCAAGAGGACTACCAGGTCCATGCGGGACCCTACTAGTCGGATAGTTGGAGTTGTTTCAGTTTTTGTACTCTTGTTTTCTTTTGGTATTGTACTTTGATCTTTCTTGTACTTGTACCTTGTTATAAAATTTTTTAAACATGCATGTGGGATTGGTTTGGGTTTATTTATATACACTTGTTCTTTTCTTTTTTTGGTGGTTGACTTGTCCTATTTCCCGATCCTAAATAATAAAAAGGGTAATGCCTCCCATATTTGTGAAAACGCATACCCTTGGTTCTAGTCTCCACCCCTGGGCCTACTGGAGGCGGGACTCGGGGGTCATTATCTCCCTTTCACCATTGCCAGCTCAGGAGGGGAATCTTTGGTGGGAGGGGGTCATGACAGATATATATTGTATTTATATTTTAAAAAATCATGAAATATTCTTATGAGAAATTATCTAACATTTCAATCATACAGTCATTTGGTTATATATAGTAATCAGTAATGTTTCTATTTTTCAAAGAAAATTATGGAAAGAAGGTAATTAATATTTTATCTTTCAATAAATATCATTATTTTGTAAATAAAATCATTTTTAATTATATATACTTATATATATCATTCTTGTAATGTAAAAGGTATCAAATCTCTTCTAGCAGACGATAGTCCACACATCCACAAACAACATTATCACAATTTCAGTGTAAAAATGGTTAGAATAAAATGATACATTATAATTAAAAATATTAATTATTTCATAAATATCATATCGGTGTAATTTATATGAATTTTTTTTAGAAAACTTATGTTTAATACACATCATGTAATGTGGGAAGAAATCACATCACTTTGAGGATACTGTCGTCCGCACATTCATAAAATATATTATTGTATTAACAAAAAAATGTAAATTATGTAGGGTATGTTCAATATAATACATATAAGATCCCAAATAAATCATAAATACCATACAAATCAAATTAAAAATATATTTATATAATTATTCTAAACATTGAGAAGTGGTAATTAAAGAACATACAACATCTTTTCACGAGGTGGTGGTCAGTCATGCACATGAATGATGATTGTGAATAACATTTGATGGGGGTGTGTATTGTTGTAGGTAAAACCATAATAACAAGATTACAAAATTATATTTAATTTAATATATTTACAATATAATCATGGTATAAAATTTAATAAGTTTATTTAGAAAGAAAGAAATGTAAAGTGCTTGTTGATGAATGTTACCACTTCATTGGGTACTACTTTTGGTGTGAACCAAATAACTTTTTTTATTTTTTTATTCCCATAGTGAAACATATAAAATGATATTATGAATTTTTTAAGTCATTTGGGAAAATTTTATATGAACCAAATTTTCTGAGAAATGTAAAGGAGGGGAATGAGATAAATCACTTTTATAGTGAAGGATGAGTGACATTACCACAAATATCAAAAGATAAACACAATTTGTAAGTATCACATACATCATGTTCCTCCAATTAGGTTTTTTTTATAAATGAGAAATGATATAAATATGGGTCTAAAATGGGATTAGGGAATGTTTCTATGTCATTTTACCTTTATGAATAATGTTTAACTACTAAGTAATATTATTTTTACCTTAATCGCTTAAATTAATTTTAAATGATTTCACTAATATTTTTTAAAAGAACTATGTTTACCATAATATACATTATATTGTATAATAATTCAAAACATTGAATTAATTTTACAAATTTTAATCACTGAAGTGGTTAAATTTAATTTAAATCTATTCATTTAGATATTTGTGAAAGTGAGTTTTTGATTTGGAAAATGGTAAAAAGATTACAATGTTTGTATATTCAATTTTAAAATAAAAATTATTATGATGATATATCTTTGATTAATACATGTATAATAGTTCCAACTTACCATTATAAAATAAAAAATTGAATTCTATATTATAAATTATTTAGATGAATATTTAGTTTTAAATTAAAATTCAGTATTTATCACTAATTATCAAAAATGAAATTCATAAAAAAGATAAAAAATTCTCCATAATATAAATTTTAAATTTTTATTTCCAAAAATAATTTTATTTTATGAAATATAATTTATAAAACTGTCAGAAACATTTATTTAAACAAGTATTCTATTTAAAGTTAAATAAACGACTTTAAAAAAATAAATCTTTTAATGCTAAAAATGGTATTGGTTTTTATTTCATGCTAATAAATATTAATGTTCGAATTTAAAAATATTTTATTGAATATACAATAATTAAATTATGTTAACATCATTTGATAATTTTTATTTGTAAAATTTATTAAGATAAAATTATATTATGGGAAAAAATTGTTTTTCCTAAAACACATCCTTAATATTCAATTGATTTTTCTTTTCATTTCTAATTAATTAGTTTAAAATTAATTTATTATAAAAACATTAGTGAACCATTGAATAATAATTTAACTAATAATATTAATTCCTTCTATTCTAATGGTGGGGTGATAACAGTCTTGTTAATTAATAGCACTAATATTATATTGTTTTTTTGTAAGACTTAGTCTTCAATCTGCACAGGTTATCGAAGAAAGTCAATGTTAGGCGAAATATACAATAAAAATGGTGTTGCATACAATTTAATATAAACTATTAATTACATATAACAAAAGTTACCAAATTATTTAAAAAAAATAATGAAGATATTTTATAAAATATTTGGATGTGGCATCCTTACCCACATTAAATTTAATTCTCCCTCTAAATTCTTCTTGGATATCATAGGATTATCAGTTATAGAATTCATTTATTAAAATCCAAATCATAAGAAAGAAATAAATAAAACATATCATAAAAAGGGAATGTTGAAAACATAAATTTCACCTAACAACACATATTACTAGGATTCCACATAGAGAGAACATTGATGATAAAATAAATTACGGATTTGGATGTGAAAACTAATTCCCATCCACTGTTATATAGTGATAGAAGACATATTAAATAGTATTTCAATGAAAAAAAACCTAAAATAAAATATGTGTGAAATGGTAAATATAATGTTTATAAATTATTTTATTAAAAAATAATTTATTTTAATATCCTTTTCCGAAGGTTGAATGAATTATTTCAAAATATACACTGATGTTAGAAATAAATATAATTACATGAGAGGTTAATTTCATACTTAGACCAATTTCCACCAGAATCTAATATTATTTCTAAATGAGGGGTATTCAATTTTAATTTTCTTATTCCCATAGAACAAAAATAAACATTTAAAGACCACAAATCCATTAAAGAGATAGTAAATCTACTCCACGTTTATTTTGACATTAACCAAGAAAAAAATTGTTAGCACATGTTATGATAATTTTGAAAAATTTTAAACCATTATATGATACAAAAATCATTAAAATTCATCATTAATAACCAAATTTCCAACAAAATTATTCCCTAAATATAAGTCCTTAAAATTATTAAATCTTTTTGTGAATATTTTCAAAACACCATGATTAGAAATATTTGATCATATACTATTATAAGATAAATAAACTATTATATTCAAAATAAAATCCTATTTGATTATGTAATAAAAAAATATTTACCTAAGAAACTTTCATTCAAACTAGGGAAACGTGTAGGCCACTGGTAGTGTGTGGAACCATTAAAGTATTTTTATCATTGGTTTAAGCCCCCCATCCTAGCTAAATGTGATGGGTTGTCACAAAATATATAGATTCCCCCCCATTATATACATTAATCATGAAAAATATATCTTCCCTAAAAACGCATCTTGATGATCATAGGGGTTATAAATAAATCAACCCTAAAAATTATGTCCTTTATAATTCCATTATTCACTTTGAGTTATCTTCTCTTAAAAACTCAAATCGATGGCTCAGACATTGTATTTATGATCATCCTTAATATTATAAACAAAAGATTATATTAATAAATAATAAGATAACCTCACATCAAAAAATAATAAGTTACAAATTTATCTAAATCAACCATTGATACCAGCAATAATAGCCCAAGAACCGCCCTCGTAGATCATGCGCTAAAATCATAATGTTTACATTCATTGCAATGATTCTGATAATTTTGACACACGTTTTTCCAAAAAACATTTAAACATCAAATGGAAAAAATGGATTAATTAATCTCTAGATGTCCATTTTGGTTGATATTTCTTTATAATTAGGATAAACTCATACATAACAAATTCACAAGTCATTAAATGAACATTTATTTCATTTAACCCTGATTTTCTTCATTCACAATAGTTTATCAATATCATCCTTATAAAACATTTTAAATTCATAAATAATACAGAACAATTATTTAAACCCTAGGGAAAAGGAAAAATTATATATATGAGATTATATACTAAGTAAGGGAAAACATAAAAAATAATAATTGAATGTAATAATTTAGGACAAGATTATATTGTTATATAATGACCTATTGAAATTTCTTGAGTGAATCATAAAATAAATCATACCCATCAATACATGGAATATATAATATGAAAACAAGGAAAATAATTGATTTGTTGAAATCAAAAATAATGATCCATATAATACTAGTATCGAACATGGGAAACATTATAAATCTATATTAATTGTAGATAAAACATACAGGTATCTAAGAAAATCATCTCATTGAAATCACATCAAACCCTTACATATTTAATAACCATACATCCAACATTGAATATAATTCCATGGAGAAAATAATTATTACTCAAAGCATTGATGAACTATATAGGTACCCCCATACTATAATCTATATGGACCTCACCCAAAACTTTTTGGGCACACCCAT
The DNA here is from genome assembly GCA_963277665.1 of Viscum album. Classification (NCBI taxonomy): domain Eukaryota; kingdom Viridiplantae; phylum Streptophyta; class Magnoliopsida; order Santalales; family Viscaceae; genus Viscum; species Viscum album. Next base: position 854,275,351 of record OY728155.1, on the reverse strand, counting down.
CATTTTTAATTTCCAAGAACCAAATTAGTAATAAATAATATATAGAATTAATTATATCATAACTCATTGAAACACCATTTTTCTTTTTAGAACAAGATTAATTTGTGGAAAAAAATGGTATCCAAACAATATCCTTGAAACAAGGTTATCCCAAGGAAAAGAAACATGATTTATAATTATCACATTGAAATATTGGTGATATTTTGAAAAAAATGGGTTTCCTAACAATCTAATTGAAACATAACTAATGCATGGAAAATAAATGGGTTCAATAACCTTTATTTTGAAACAATATTAACCATTTCAACAATAATGAAGATGGTTGCAATAAAAAATTCCCTTAATATAGGATAAGTAAAAAAATGGTTATTCACATTTATGAATGGAAATTTAATTAATAAAAAATTAATAATATTTTGAGGAAAAATCCTTTTAATTTTTAAAAGCACTTTTTAGAACATTAAAAATTTTGAAATATTTTTTCTTTAAAAACAACAATGAAAGATCATAAAATATGATTTTAGAAATTATTTAAAACATTTAACTAGTAAAATAACCTTTCTTATTTGAAAACCACTTTTCGAAAACATAAAACTATTTTAGAAAACATATTTGAGATATAATTTTTGACCGAAAAGGAAATTCTTTATAAAAACATTATTTTTAATTTTTTGATACATAAAGAGAGAAAATTTAATGGAAAAATAAATTATCATAAAATAAACATTGGATAAGAAAATTAATAAGAATTATATATAGGTAGATGATAATATTTCAATATTGTAGACATAATCACAATTAATCAAGATAATTAAGGAGATTGTAATATTTAACTCTTACTTCTTTTGTAACATTGATTCTTAATCCCCGAGAAATTTTTATATCAAATGAAACATATAATATTATTAAAAAAATTATACCTATTATATAACATGTAAAATGGGAATTATATAGACCTTATAAAAAATATATGTGTATAACATAACAAACATCACACAGGAGGGACATTGTGACAAAAATGCATTACTACATTGGTAACCTTAAAACTATAAAATCTCATAAATAAATATCATAATAAATATATTTAATTCCACATTAAATATTATATATTATTTTTAAAATACATTAATAGTAATTATTGACAATAGTGAACCAAAATATGAGGGGAATATGATACACATCTTATAATAATTAATGTGAGACGAGAAAACCCCTTACAACTTGAGTAAATTTTGAATGTTGAGAAATATTAAAGAATAAATTCATTTGAAACATTTAATATCATAGAAAAAATGAAATTCATGATGTAAAATTTCATGTTGAAGTATATATATCAAAAAAAGAGATGACTAGTGAGTGTGGTAGAGGTCTCATAGAAATAAATGCGAGACTAGAAAAGAACTTACCTTGAGTCTGATTTATCGTGCTTGTATTATATATTCCTGAATAATAAACATATATTAATTATTTTATTTATTTATTACCATTTAAATGTTTATTATTATTTTTATTTGACTTATTAATATTTTATATAAAATTACATAATCAATAATGTTTAATACATATTCTTTGACCGTATTTGGCTAATGTGTCAAAACTCACATTGATAGGATGACTATGACCAATGAGGTCATTATGTAAACATATCCATAATAATAGTAATGAAAAAATTATCCTTTATAAAAATAACATATAAATTTAAAACCAATCATGAAATATGGTTATGAAAAAATGAACCAATATTACGATTATAGAGACAGTTCTTCATACATACACATGAGTAACATTTCAATTTTTTAATAATCATTATAGAAATAAAGTAAATAATATTTTATCATTAAATAATTTTATTTATATTATAAATATAATTTTATTTAATTATATATTATTATATATAATATTCAATTGATGTAAAATGAATCTCCTCGCTTCAAGGAAGCGGTAGTCAACACATGCAGGAATGACATCATAACTTTTTTAGTGTCTGAAATGGTATGAAAAAAATTATATATTATATTTATAGAAAGATAAAAAATTTATGAATATCATATATATTAAATTTATATCACATATTTTTAATAAACATATACTTAATACATTCCATGTAGTTCGTGAACGAATCACCTCATATTGAGAATGTGGTAGTCCACATGTCCACAAAAGATTTATCATATTCCCAAAAAATATTAATAGTGATGGAATGTGTTATATAATATTTAAAAGTGATTAAATAAATCAAAAATATTATACATACCATATAAAAAAATTATTATATATCATTATTATGAACCATGAAATGTGTTAATGGAATGATGAATGAATCAGTTCACAAGGCGGTAGTCTACCGTATACTTGAATGATGATTGCTTATTCCATTTGATGGATGTGTGTGATTTTTATGAAATAAACTTTTCATAAAAAAATATAATAATATCTGATATAATGAGGATATTATATAATAACTATATAAAAATAAATGTTTCATAAACCAAGAAAACCAAAGTGCTCATTGATGAATGTTATCACATCTTCAGATAACTCATTTTGGATTGAACCAACAACCTTCATTGATTTTCATTCCATATAATGTGATGATTATGGGATGATGTTATAGATTATTTTAATTTATTTGGTAAGAATTATGATGATACAAAATGATTTATTTCCGTGAATATGTGGGGAGAGTGAATTCCATTTAATAGTGGAGAAGTATTGAAATTCATGTAAATATAAAATGGTAAATGATATGGGATGGTATTCCTTAATTAATATTCCCACAATAATAATATTTTTTCAAAAAATAGGTTATATGGTATATATATGGATATAAATTTTGGTATTATCAAATTTATAGGTCATTTCCCCTTAAGATAAATTTTTATCCACTATATAAACTTGTTTTTACCTTAATCATCATAGTTACTTTTAATTGCCTTTTCTAATGTTTTTAGTCTAAATAATGTCAATACTCGACATTATCTGTTATCATTATTTAATATTTAAAATCCATTTGTCTATATTCTGATTGTAGAAGTTGAAGAATATAATTGAAAACTAACCCCACATACGCAATTATAATGGATGATTTTAAAGTTAAAATGTTTAATTTAGTACTATGTTTTTATATATGAATTCAATATAAAAATGTTTAAAATGAAATATATTAGATTAATATAAGTGTAATTTTCTATAATAAATTTGAAACAAATATTTTTAATAATTTACCATTATAAATTATTAATAAGATAAGTTAGTTTGAAATTAAAATTCAATATATTGCACTACTCATAAAAAAGGAAACTTCTCAGAGAAATACCAAAAATTCGTCATATTCAAATTTCTATGTACCATTTTTTTTAAAATTACTTTTCCAAAAAAAATGTTGAAATGTTTCACCATTTATTTTTAATATAATTCACTCCTCAAATGGACAAAAATAGTATTTTTGAAAAACATATCACTATATGCTAAAAATTGGATTTGTTCTTCTATTATTCCTAGATAACATATTGATTAAATTTAAAAATATTGTATTAAATATATAACATAATAATTTATTTTGGTTAATTCACTAATATTTATTATTTTAAATTATTAGGATAAAATAACTTTGTGGGAATAAAAAATATTATTTCATAAAACACATCCATTATAATCTATAAATTTTATTTTTATTTATAATTATTTTTCCAAAAATAAATTTATTTTATAAAAATGTCTAATATACATATTAATAATATAGTTAACAATATTCATTCTAGTAATCCCAAAATCTATGGTATAAATTTCATATTAAATGATAATATTAATAGTATATTGTGGTCTGGAAAGACTCGACATTTCTTATAACACTAGTTATTGAAGAAACTCGATGTTTCATCAAACACAGGATAAACATGGTGATGCATATTACACAACATAAATTGTGAATTTTAATTAATGAAATCTACCAATGAGTTATATTAATTTAAATAAATATATTTTTGATGAACCAACCTGGGTACCTTGGTAAACTCACACCTGAACCGATCTTGACATAGCCTAAAGTGAATTCTTGATCCCTAGGGGTTGGCGACTAGCACTTCGAATCATAATGAATTAATGTGGGATCAATTTCATAACAAACACTACATAAGAAGAAACACATGTCAGTATGCATAAAAAAGAAACACCATGTGGATAATTGTAATAGAAGTAAAATAGTTAAACAAACCCAATGTACAACTACAAAGTACCAAAAATTAGGATAACAATTTGTTTCCCAACAGGCTCAACTCTCCTGGATGAAGGAAAAATGACTACCACCACCTCCAAGTGGCACCCTTACCCAATCTCGAGCATGGATGGAGATAATATAAAAAAATTCAGATCCATCGGTAGTGTGTAAGATTAAATCTAATTAGGTTCTTAGTGTGGATTCAATCAAAGATTCCAACAATCTATTAAAGAAATAGTGTATTTAATTTTAAATAAATATGTATGGAATTTCAAAAACATAATTTTAAAAAATTATTTCAATATGTTTTAAATTGTGGAAATATATTTATGAAATAGATTAAAAACATTTTATAAAAAAGAAAACATATAAATTTATATGTCAAGTAAAATAGTAACAATAATTACATATATTAATTTCAAATAAAAAGAAGAAATCAACATGATCATATCCTAAAAGGTACAATGATAGTTTCATGATATGGGACTCCACACACTCAAATAGATTTCAAAACATTATGTGTACACATGTTCCCCTCAATACTTACCAAGGAGTACTTATCTTGATCTTATCAGGGATGTGACTGCTGCACTTATATTGTTAGAGTTTAATATTGTATAGTGCTATCAAAATAACTAGCTATCTACCAAAGGCATTCATGTAATCTAATAAAAATGATGAAAAATTCATTTTATGACAACATAAAAATAAATTCATCCCATTATCCATTTCAAATATTCCAATTCTCTATTTAAAAACCAAAATGGGGTTTTAATAATATTATGCTATTGGAAGATAAATCCTATATGTTTCTATCAATATCATTTGAATAAAAAATTTCTCAAATACCATTTCTATATGAATTCAAAAAATAAATTTCACTATTTCGATTCACAATTTTAATTCATTAATTTGAATACAATAATTTTATTCTAAAAATTCCATCAATTATCAATAAAAACACCCTAGTTTAATGGAACTTCATTTTTTCCAAATTTTATGCTAAAATTCAATTTCAAATAAAAACTCACCAATTCAGGGGAATTGGGTTTTAATAAATCAATTGAATGAAATTTAAAGTAATTTAATTTAAATCTAAAATATTATTTTAAATCAAGGAATTTGGGGTTAACAAAAATTTTCCATCATGACAGAAACACCTACATCAGGGTCATGTGATCTTACAACACCACACCCTAATCGGGAAAATCAAATCAATAATGTTTGAAACCAGAAACAAAAAAATCAATATTGGTTTAAGATTTAGTTTTTTTAATAGATCTTCAAACTGACCATCAATCCACCAAAACCCTAGGGTGGAGAATAGATAGAGATTGAGAGAGTGGATGAAATATGACTTAAAGAGGTAACCATCCAATAGAATACTGAACATCAGTTGTCAGGATTTGATTAACTTCCAGGAGAGTGTATAGGGGCCAAAATCACCAATTGGGAGCCTCCAAGGAAGAAGAAATTAATATCGGATCATACCGGGCTATTGGGGACCTAAAGGGTGGGTTCCATAAATTTTATAACAAAATTTCTAGATTAAAATACCATGTATGCATGGTTTCCTAGGAAGGGACTTGTGGTTATTCAAACTGTGTACCCTAACCAAGCACCCATTATAATGGGTTTCATATTTTCTCGTAGGTGGACAGACGACTTCTCAAACTATTCATCAACCTTGGAAAACTCCATGTATCATCTTTCATGGATATCACTAGCATTGGAAATTGTTTGGGAAAACTAGGCACCAACAATTCACACCCCATAAAAATTAAAAATTTCCAATATTTTTACCTTTAACAACCCTAAACAAAACCCATCCAAAAAAATGATTGATAGAGGGATTTATATGTAACTGAGAATTGTAATAGGATTTTATAACCTCCCCACTATAGAAACCTTTTGTACCAAGACAGCCTACAGATGTGCTTCCAAGGAAAAATTATATGGTCATCACTCTCTCATCAGTGCCTCTATATCAAATGTCTCTGGAAATTCAGGATCATACTGTCATATCACTCAATCCTATAGAATTTTCATCCAATAAGGTACAATGGATTATGAATCAATGGTCCTATATAGTTGATCAGTCAAAAATAAATCAGGTTCAACCTAAATATCACACGAACTTAGAACATCAAATTTATCTGGAAATTACATTCGAATTTTCAATACATAGAAGATTATATGTATTAATGTCGGCTATATTAGAAATTCTAAACAATAAGAACATTTTTTCACCTGGTCAATGACCTAAAAAATCCGCACAAAGTGAGGAGAAAACATCCCTTCCCTCCCAAGCCATCAATGACCCAACCGAGGTCCAACTTTCAAGAACACCTGATAACAAACTGAATAATCCAACGGTTTTTTATGAAAATTATCATAATAATTGTACTGACTTTGTGCTATAAAATTTATATGAATAATAAACTGAATCTTTATTTTCATCTCTTAAAACATTATATGTCCAAACAAATCTTTTTCACCAATCTCTAACCAACAAAATAATGAACTGCAAGGCTCAATATACATGGCCTCAAAAGGAACCACTCTGATTACAAACTGGAAAATATTTGTATAAGAAAAATCAACCAGCCATATATGGTCATCCCCTGATCCACTAATTTTGTGAACATATGAACCTATAATATCCTCGGGAATATATATTTCTCATTCTATATCACCATTCAACCGTGATTAGTCTTCCATACTCAGAAATACTAAGATCTTTACCTCTTCTAAATTGATAAGTGAACCTAGGATACCTAATGATAATTATAGAAAATGGAATTACATGAAAACAAACAATCTATTTCACATTAAGATTACCCAAATGCTAAACATTGGTTGTATCATGGATGGGTATAATGTGATCTGCTTTAGTCTTTTTATAGATCAAAACCCATATCTCATTCTCCTTTATCTAGGTATATAGAAACACATCCAAAAAGCTCGTTGATATCCCATACCAGTACCATGTTGGAACATGATGTGTCTGAAGATAATCTAAAGGATTCTGGTAATTGACTTAGACCTCATTCCATGTATAAAAATGGGTAACAAACTTATCAATTCCCCATCTCATATATGTCCACCAAAATCGATGCCACATTTCACAGAAAATAATTGTGGTTCTGAGGTTCACAACCCACTTGAAACATTGAAAATCCCACATTTTAATTTTACTTACCGATAACATTATAGAATTAACTCGGTGGAGAATGATCATTTATGTATGGTTGCGCCACCATGAAGAGAGTCTCTCAGGTAATGGTACACATTTCCAAGAAGTTCTTTCTAGAGAATCATCTCGAGAAGAGTGGAATCTAGAAGAATAGTGGCCCATACCACCTTGACCTCAGATTGTTGGACTCTAATATACAACTGAGAGGAATTTTTTTTCATTTTTTACTCTCCTGATGACTCCTTCATGACCTCGGTTAGATTTTTCCAAATAAATTAATTTTCAACAACATCACTTTTTCTCAGGTTATAAGAAATGTTATTATTGAAATATTATAGGTACTACACCCAACCCATCTAACATAGATTAAAATATTTTTTAGAGTAGATATAAATAACGATATTGGGGTATAAAAACAAAGTAAATTTTTATTATTAAATTCATTATTTGGTCAGATAATTTTTATTACATGGCAGAAGTTGATGAGATCCACAAGCAATGACATGATCGCCATGCATAGGAAAGCAACAGAAAACTGAACCAAATGAATAACAAAAGTCGACAAATCTTTATCTGGACTATAAAAGAGTCATCACCGATACAATATTGAAGATAAATTTCAGATCAAAAAAATAATTATAAAATTTATCATTCCAAGAAAACATTACTCCTTTCAAAGTCATATTAATCATTAGAGAATCGAACATTGATAATTCCTCAAAAATGGCTGATAATACCGATCTACACTGTGAAAGCTTCTATTTATGAGAACATTTCATTATTTTCCCATGTCATAAAAGAATTTACCTATTCATGATCAACTATAATACCATTTTAGGACACCAAGTCTCCTTAAAACTTAAAATCCTGAATCCATAAATTTCATTTTGAAATCTTGGATTAAATTTAGTGATTTGTGAAATATTCCAGAACTGCTCTCAGATGACGCGTATGATCCTCCTTGTTCATAGAGAAAACAAACATATAGTTTAGAAAAGAAACCAAAAAAGTATCAAGATAATCGTGAAAAACATTTTCATCAAATTCATAAGGACTAAGGAGTATTGGTTAAACTAGCTCGAATGACTAGTTACTCATAATAGGTATAATTTCTTAGAAATGTTGTTTAACAAATTTCAAATTCATTTTTATTAACTGATGTTAATCAGATCAAATATCAATCATCAAGAACCATTTCAACCCTTTAAACAAGTCAAACATATCATCAATTCATGGGAAAATAATCTTTTTTTACTATGAATCATTTGAGTATTAAGTAACAAACATAATGGAAAAGGAAATAATCATCCTTCTTAAAAAAGAATCAACACCAACCAATCAATTGAAAATAGGCATAAAAAAAATATTTATTTAGAATAGTAAAAATTATGACTCAAAACAATTTTTAAAGGAAACTTATCAACATCCCCCATAATTGTATATTTTCATATCTCCAATAAAAAATATCAACATCAAATAATAATGGATCAATACTCATTCAATGGAAATATTTGAAACCTTGTTACTGTAAATATAATTTAAATTGATCTAAAAGATTATGAATGAGATAAAATGAATCCCATACATAAAGGTCACATGATGCCTTATTTGAAATATCAAAAATCAATAAAAATATTATCTTTTAATTCTCACAATTGGTTTTCTAATATGTGTCCACTAAAATTAATGATCTACATTTATGAAAATAATGATTCTTATCACCCCTAAGAATTTCTTAAACTATATTTATTGTAATGTAAATAATTTTACACCCAATTTATATACTCATATAAATCATCCTTTATAATTTAAATAAAAATTCATGAGGGATCTATAATAAGGATCAACTGAACAATGAGGATTAATATTTATATATTTTGATGTGAAAAAAATTATGAGGAAAATGAAGAGGTTACAATTCCTAAAGCACAAATTGTAATATTCTATGTAAAAATTCATTAAAAATTGAACTTCTAACTTCATTAAAAATAAAAATAGAAACATCTCTACTCATTATAAAATGAATGGAACACATTATAGACATTTACGATATTGATATATAATCCTCTTTTTCCATGTAAGTAAGTTTTTTTATTTTTTTAATGGAATATAGGTGTGGATAGTGTCATACTCCCTATGATATAAAACCATATTGTACCTCAATATTGGATATAAATAACATATTGAGAGTAACTATGATAGATAATACAAGAAATTGGATGGTTTTTTTCCTATCATTACATCCTAGGAATTCTACATGCAAGTATTTTTTATAATATACAATTAAATAACAATAAAAAATAAAATGGATATTTTCTATAAAATATTAAGAGATACAAACCCCAATTTTCATTAAATATTAATAATTTCTATAAAATATGTAAATCCCTTTATAAAAACAAGTTATTAATCATGAATTTATACACAATGTAACATTGTAAGAATGTTAAAATGGGTTGCAATGCAGATTATTATTAAATCATTTCATGGTATCTATAATTTATAAAAAAAACAATGATCTAATGAATGTATCAATGTAAAATCTGATAAAATTAAATAAATTTATATCATAAATAATTTTAATTTATTTTACAATTTTCATGTTTGATGAAAAACCAAAAAAAATCACCATTTTTCACATAATGAGTTCTCTCTTGAAATTGATTACTAGATAAATATGGTATAATTTTAAAGAATACTATTATAATGGGAAATTAATATCATGAAAATTACATCTAGGAATGGACTGAAGAAATTGGTAAAATAAATAAAATATTTTAAGAATAAAATAAAATAACTAAAATTAATATTATAAATCATTTAAGAAGAATATCAAAATTTATTTCAAGATGATGTTTTCTAAATTTCCCCCATTTGTTTCTAAATTTTGGAAAAGTTTGAATAATAATTGTTCCATATGAAAAATTAGATATCATTGGTGATGATTCTTTATTGGTTATCCTATGAAAAAATTTACCAATAAGGCTTGCATATTCTCCTCCACAATTAAACAAATAATTATTCTCAATGTGCTTATCCTAGTAATAAGGAAACATAATGTCTTAAATCAAGGGATAGAAACTAAACAATCCTAAAAATACAATGTATGAAAATGTTCTAGCTGAATAGTCGTCTAATACATGATATGATTAACCTTCAATGAAAACAGGGACAAAAACAAACTATAACACCGAAGAGATAATAAAAATTGGGAGAATATTTTTGTGTATGGTGTATGATTCATAATGAACCAAAGTACAAAAAAACACAAGATAATTATAATGACAAGTATAATAAACAACTATAGAAAACATGTAATAGAGTCCTTAGAATATTTCATGTTCGCCAACAACTCCCCATGAGTCTAATCCCAAGTACCCGATTATTGAAATTTTAGGGTTGAGTCTGGTGTGACTATATTGTGCAAGATATAAATGAGTCCTAGAGCAACGCAAACTTCAACAATTATAGGGTAAGTCTTTCCATTAATGGCTACATAATATGTCTCGTCTAATAGAATGGAAAACGTTTTTTGTTACACTAGTGGATGAATATGGCGAGGCAAATCACAAATAGAGTAAAATCTGAGGGCTAGGGTTGTTCATGTATTTTATGTTTTTTTGTTCACACAATAGTCTATTTAGTTAATCGAATCTATAGTATAGTCTCATTTGGTAGTCATTTTCCCTCCCACTGGAGATCAATCTAAAAATGGAATCCATTTTTTGAAACATTGAATGAATCATAGATTTATGGGTTGGGATCCTAATAAGGTATCAATTGGTTGGTGCGATCCATAGGGGAATGAGGGAAATATTTCATGGTGTCATGTGAGGTGGCATATTTCAAGTGATTGGTACTCAAAATTGAATGAAAAAATCATTGACTTTTTGGAGGTGGAGGGGTTGTTATAAATTAATTTGGTAGAGAAGATGGTGTTACTCACACGATTCCTAAATAGCTAAAAATCATCCCTAATATACAAAAGATTAACAAAAATTATCATCCTAAAATCTGTGTGGGATTAATTGAGAGGAGGATATTTTACAAATTTGGAATTATATACCCATTATTGAGAGGTGTTTTAAGATTGACTATCATCACCCTATTCAAAACTATATGTAGTTTACATATAAACCCAAATAACAATGTTCCAATATTTTTCATGAAGGAACATTTTATCCAATAGATTATAATTAATGAACATTAAAAATTAAATATATGTAATGGGAATTCCCACGGAAATAATAGTCAAGTGAATATCTTAATATATGATGAAATTATCGACCGTGAGGGTCCCTTTATATTTATTATGAAGGACATCATAATAATTATCATGTTGGGGTACATATTGATCTTATGTTGTCCATTGATGGTAAAGTGGGTCATCACATAATGTTTACTCATATAAAAATTATAATAATGATTAAAAATACAAGAATGAGTGATGGATTTATGTATAATGTGAATGAGGAAAAATATTTAAATTAAGTACATTTGTTTCTAGTTTTACCAGGTTCAATGTTTGGGTATACTTCCAAATTATGAAATATTGTCTCTACATTTTTTAAGTTTGAGTCCAAGAAAAATTTCAAATACATTGGATAATAAATTATGATATATAAATACCATATCAAACATTGAATATTTAAGTTTCAATTACAAATTTATTATGCCAAGAAAGCAATGAACATTACTATGTTCAAAATCAAAAGTAGTATGTAATTTTAAATTATTCTTAATATGTGATTCATCAAGAACCTAATGTAGGTTATATGAAATCATATATTCTAATGAAAAGGTGATCCCTGGTTCCATGATTATCATCCTCATTATATAAAAATATATTATTTTTTTACTATGCATTAGTATTCTATATAACACATCTAACTAGATTGTAATTTATACCTAATTAATAAAGAATAAAGGTTATCAGTAAGGATTGAGAACTATAAGATGATGGTAGTACAATCTAAATATGTTTTAGGGTGAGTGGTGGATGGGGATATAAATTCATTCATCTATTCACTCTTTTTCTATGATGAAGGTGGTAGAATTCAGGAAACCATATATTATAGTACTAATTTTGGTTATGGATTGACTTTTTTTTGTAGAAGTTATGGTGTGAATATTTTTGTGATTGATGGTTTTTAATGTTATTTGGAAGGTCATAGGGGTCGTTTTATTGTATTGGAAACTGCTGGTAGTAGTTCAGAAGGGGGAAAAGATGTATTTGTGTGTTCATAATATATATGGGTGGGGAATGTTGTGTAGAGGTGTTGTAGTTGGGGGAGGACTTTTCATCTGGGAAATAATGGGATATTTGACATTATTCACATGTTCCATGATAAAATTAGTCTCTATATTTAAAAAAAATACGGTTGGATTTTTAGGGATAAATATAAGAATAAGATAACTACAACACAGAAACACCCAATGAAAATAATGTGTGTAATTGTTTGAGATAATTATAAGAAGTTAGAGTTTAGGAGAATAGAAATTTGGGAGTATAGTTGTGTAGAATATAAAAATGAGTTGGGTGAGATTGATTTCTTAGATAATTAGATATAAGAAAATTACACATCCATATATTGGGAGCGGAACCATCTCATGTGGTAATAGAGTTCGTAAAGGAGTGATGATTTAAAAATTGGGTATTTTCCTATAATTTAACAGGAAAAAAAATAATGCATTGATATTTTCATTATGGAATTGGTTGTTTCTAATTTAAAATTCTTCCAAATTTAATCATTTTATTCTAAAATAGTCTAAATTGTATAACCACAATGTTTTGGCAATGAGGCTTACAAATTTTTTCTGGAATAAAATTTTTATTTTATCTCATTACAATACCTTTCGGTGTGAACCTTTAATTGCTTTATGGTAACATGGACACCATAATTGAACTACACAATCAATTATGTAATGTGAAAATTATAGTAACTATGGCACAAATTTTTTTAATTTTTCAATGAATCCAAACATTAAATATCATAATTTAACTATGTCTGTGGATACTAATATATTTATTCCATTGATAGTTTCATTCCACAGTAGCATGAGAAGGTTTTATATGATATAAAAAATTATTTTTATTGAAAATTTTATTCATTGTACTATAAAAGTATCTACTTCTCATGCGGATTTTGAAGGACACACATCTTGGATCCTCTAGATATCTATGGCTTTGAAAAAAGGAAAATTTTATATCCATTATAAAACTATGAAATCAAGAATGAAAAAATAACAAGGTTTCCACCCAATTGTTGTTTTATATAAAATTGAATTATCAATGTACCTGACTACTCACATAATTCAAATTTAAGGGAAACAATCTTCAAACATTTTCTATATGAAATAAACATTGAGATATTATTCATTGACTATGAATAATGAATCATTATTACACATAATTCTTAATTCTTCTAAGGTATATTATTGAATTTCAATGAGAAACTTAAACTATATTGACCTCAATTTCCATGGAATAAGGCATAATCAATAACTAAATAAAATATCATTATCACCAGATGAAATGTTTTATTTATAATGATCCAATTATCAAAATTTTAAATTTCTTGTAAAATTTAAAATTTGAATAATTTTTTCTCATAATTTCATTAAATTCTTAAAGCTATAAAAGTATCTTAATTCTTTCAGAATCTTCATTCCAATTAATAGTATTTATTTCATAAAAATATTGATGATAGTTTTATACACAAAGGTGATATAATTCCTAATATACCAACCTTATCAACAATACTATCAATTATGTTTTGTAAGGTGTTTTGTAATCCCAAAGTGTACATTTTATCATCATTTAAAAATCATTCCAATTTTAGTTATCATTATTATATAACTTATTATTCATTTATTTTTAATAAAGTTCCTAATTAATCCTTTAAAGTAGGTGATATGTCGAGATTGTTTTAAAAAAACAATGTTTCTTCATCAAATAAAACAATTAATTATTCTTGAAATGGGTTAATCTATCATTGTTAAGATGTTTTGGAACACCGACCTGAAGAAAGATATTATTTTTCAGATATTTGAGGGAAATAATGTTAGTGATTTCAAAAGTATATTCATCCTTTTCCACATATAATTGTAATAAAAATAATAAAATGTATGTGTTACCCTTGAATTGGGTAATGTCAGCATGAAATAAATTCCAAAAAAATAAATTTATCTATCTTTTATAATGGGGATTTAGTAAATTTTATCATTTTTCAAAAATTTACCTATTCTATTACAACCATCACATGCAATTTAAAAATGTCTTTCAACATTGTGTAATGTTTTCAAGATAATTCCGAAAATGAATGACTATTGTTGTTGTTTTATATGAAGCATGATGTCCTCTTATTAGTGATGAGTGATATAAATTCAATACACTAGTGGTTGTACTATAATAGACCCAAAATCATAAAATTAATTCTACACACTATATGTATAGAAGTGGATCATTCCAAAAGTAATATTTTTATCATAAAAATCATCTTTTTTTACTGTTATGACAAATTTTGATAAATCACTGTTGTTTCAAGGACATTAACAATGTTTTTGTACCATAGTTTTTTGTGATAAGAATTGAAAAGATATTTTCATCTAGAAATTCATCATGAATATAAACTTATTGAATAATAAAATGTAAATGAAATTCAATCATATAAATATAGCTAACAATAACATTTTTCGAACCTTCAATTTCTCGAATTTCAAAACAAAATTTAAGAAGAAATATATAGTACATCAAATGGGGTTTAGACTCATTTTTTCTATGGAAGTTCTTAAAAAAAGCATTATTGGTTTGTACTATCACATTTGAGAGCATAATATATGTTTTCAAATAATTGAACTTATGGATTATAGATAAAATATCATTTTAATAGGTATTTTAATTATGATGGGAAATTATTTAATATCTACTGAAATAATGGATTAATCACAATATTTTTTTATTTATTTTATCCAAGAGATGATCCCATCATATAATAACTATAATAAAAAATACTTAAATGGTTTCTCATAATTAGGAGGATGCATGTTATTAGATGTTATTTTGAAAGAATTTAACTATTTAAAAGGATCGTTTCTTATTTCATCAATGTTGAATTCCACATCTTCATCTAAGAGAAAATATAGAAAGTCATAAATATTTGAGAAATATCTGAAAAAACAATGATAAAATATTGGATTACCAATAAGTAAATTAATTTCTCTTCGTGTTTTAGGATTCATAAATTTATTAATTACTATAACCTTGTCCTAATCGTAAAAAAATACTTTAATAGAGGTTTGGTGGCCATGTATAGTTCTAATTATCACAATCTAGTGTCTTTTCTCCTAGTTGAGAAACCAAAAATGTATATTAAAATAATTTTATGACAAAGTTATATTTTTTTAATCGCACATTGAAAAATCTTACATATATCAAGTAGTCACCCTTGAAAATTTATTATAAATCCTTTTTCCATTCAATGATGATTATTTATCATGAACCACCAAATATGGGTGAGATAATTTCACAAACCCAAGAATATAAGTTTTTAATAAAACGTTGTGTTGGGAATGCGAGTGTAGTCATCAATTGATCCTCTAGTTCCATATAAATCATAATTCATCTTAGTTAAATATATTTAATGTTCCAATAGTCATTCCTTGTAAATATCTACTATATATAATCAATAAGGAAAAGGGGAATACAATCCTTATATGTTGCAATATTAGAATTTCTATAGTCAAAATATAATCTTTTCTAATAAATGTCCATGTGTAAATGAGTTTATCCACAATATTGATAACAATCAGACCCCATTTATGATGAAAAACCAATTTTAGAATAACCAATTCATTATCCCTTAAACTTTTAAATTTTATTTTCTAGATCATCATGAATAATTTTTGTCTATTAAAGTTTCTTAAAATATTATCCTCAATTTATTATGAGTCAACAATGGTTATCAAATTATTTTATAAACAATTACATAATTTCCAAATCTTCATCAAAAGTTCCACTGTGGGATTTAGGCTACATCAATGTTTCACTTTTAATCATTCTCATTCCTCGTATGTCAAATTCCCATCATTTATTGAGTATTATTTAATTCCAGTATGTATATTCATTCCTTTAGTGGGGTTAAATATATTTATCCAATAATTTTACAGAATGAAATTTCCCTATCATAATGGATAATAGTGTCTATGATATCAACTCATCCATTACATTACTCATTAATAAAAAGGGAGGCTCTATGAAGAAACATATTATCTAAAAATACATGATTTTTAATGTGTTTAATTTATCTTATATTTTTAAAAGAATAATATGATGATCATCATGTTGTGGGCCTCCAAACTCTCCAAAATTCATTATCATTTTAAGTATTACAGGTTTTAACTCAAAATTGTTTGTGTTGATGGATACACACATAATACATGAGTTGTGACTACTAATTTATGTTTGTTTGCAATCAATTATAATTATATCTCTCTTTTATGATTTTATAGCTCCAATAATATTCCTTTTCTCATAATCACAGGCTCATACTCTTTGATTATTTTCCATTACTACTCTCAATGTCTATAAAAGTTTCTATTCAATTTATGAATGGTGCTACAATGGTTCCTCAAAATCTTCACATAGTGATCTCATATGAATAATGTTGTTCATCCAACATAAAATGAGAATAATAATAATAAAAACACACATTCACTTAAAATTATATTAAATAAAACAAATTGAAAAAATAAAATAAATAATGAAATAAATAATGATTACTAGTCTTCATATATATTTTTGTTACTCGAGTCCCTGAAAAAAATTCCAAAAATATGACGTGTTCCATGGTGATTTCAACTGAAAAAATGGGTAAAATTTATTAGATAAAACAAAAAATATACTTATAAAACCCATAATAAAAATTAGTTTATATGAATTGAGGCTCAAGGTAAAAAATAATTAAACAATGTGGGCCACCCGGAAAAACTATTGTTGATATTAATTTCCATGATAAATGAATTAGTTTAATTTTAAAAACATGTAAATCTTTAAATATATTCATTGAACTGCATTGAAATAATTTAATGTAAGAATAGAAAACAATTTGTAAAAAATATATCAATGATGAGTTTGTTTTGAATGATGATTCTGAATAATAATGAATAAATCTTATAAAGATAATAATTTGGGTACTAACTACATTATATATAGATTGGAACACATTTTACATCTTAGTATAACTAGTCATATCTATTGATTCCAATCCATTTTATGAAGGCAGTTTAATTGAAATAGATGCAAAAAAAGGCATTCACCATGAGAGGGACTGATGGAGGAAGGCTTCCCCTATCCTATTTATATCTACTATTTGGGGCTATATCACTCTATTATCATTAAATTCCTTAAATTATTGAATGATTTTTTATAGGGTTAAAAATACTCAAAAAAATTTCACAATCAAATCACTATTAATTTTTTCATGAATTAACTAACATTCAATCGCACTTACTCTTGATCAACCATCCTATAGAAAACATTTCACTCATTTATGATTGATTGAAATTCATGAGATGAAAAGAATATTTCAATAATATTGGATTCATTTAGTAAAGATGATAGAAAACGAAAAAATAATAATGTAGGTCCACTCCTATAAAAAATTTCCTCATGAGCTCTCAAGAAATAAAAGTTTCCTTCTTTTGAGAAGACATAACACCCCCCTTTGAAAAATCCCAATTCTATAAACCATGTATTTCTTAAAAATCACCATAATTTTTCACCCAAATGACCTATATATTTTGATCCAGATGAATTTTCAATGAAATATATTGTGTATCTCATGAAATATCTTCATAATTATATTACACTAGAAAAAGAAATCATCTTTCGACATGGTATAATACTCTATTTACCTAATTTGAAAATTGTATCTGAAATTTAAATTGATATCCTTGAATATTTTAGCCTATAAATGCTTAAAATCCAGGCTATTGTTGCACCAAAGTTGAGAAGCCTAGATCTACTTTTCCATTTGGATGATTCATAGGTGAATTTAGGGTTGACATATTTGGAACTATAATATATGAAAATAGCTCTACATTTCCAGAGGTGAGATGAAGGGTATCTATTTTGAACTATAGTTATTATAGTGCTTAAATAGTGATGTTTTTTGTTATATATATTCTTCATGGGGATTAGTTTTGGTTTCTTGTTCGATATTTTCAATGGTGAATTTTCTATTATTAGTATTTTTGAAGGTGTTACTAATTTATCTCATTGTTTTTAGGTTTGTTTTGGTGATAAAATTTATGCTCTAGATCATTGATGAAGACGACACTTCAATGGGGTTGTGTTTTCGACTACAGTTGTGGCTATAGTTTCCTATTTGGTTGTATTAATATTTAGTGGAAATTTATTTTTTTCTTTTTCTTGGCTGATAATTGTTAAGGTGATGATGGTATAGTAATGGAATTCAGGTGAGTAGGTGGTATCATCGGAAATAATGAGATGGATGATAAACATTTAGATCAAGGCGAGGTCCCAAATGTGTCAGGATATATTGCCCGATACTTGGACTAATGTTATTTTAAATTTATAATATAGTTTGTTTGAATTTAAATTTTATATTTTTTTGATAGGTAATTTTTATTAGGTCCACTAAACCAGAAAATTTTATTTTATAAAAATATTAAAAATTGATTGAAAGGATTGTGTCCTTCTAAATAATTTAATAATTTTATATGTACATTAAATTTTACTTCCATGAATATGTATTTCTATACATTATGGATAACCTATTATCTTTTCTATCTAATTCACATCATTTTATATAGCTTCTATAACATAGGTGGTGGGGCTCAGTTTGACTATATTGTATTTAATAATTAAGCTATTAGTTACCACCTGATTATATATTCCATGGATAAAACAGGAATCAATTTTGGATGGGAACTGGGGGACCTGGAAATCCGATATGTGTCTCCCCACATGGGATGAACAATCATCTCACCACAACACAGATCTGATCTACAGTTATGGGGCTTTCTCATACGTTCCACTTTGTGAGACCTATTCATAACATTGTTGAATGTGAGTGAGGTCAACCTCTCGTGTACATAGACATTTTTCCCATATAGTGTAGCTATATGGATAGGTCATTTGGATAAGGGATGACCAACATGGAGTGCCTAGATCATTAGTTATTATTCTATAGTGTATGAATAATTCTTGGTTGTGTTTTTCTTTTTTCCATTATGAATGTAATGTAATAATGATCATTAAAAAACCATAGGATAACCATCTATATTAGACGATCCTAAAATTTAGTTTGGTTGGATTATTTTATTAAAAAATATTATAAATTCCAAAATTCTATTATAACATCAAATCTAATCAAAAAATAATTAAAATTGAAAAAAATATACCATTTCTTACAAAAAACTTAAAAAATGAGACTCAAAAGTTTATTGGATAGTAAGATTTAATGGGACACCTACTATACATATAAATTATATTTTCTATATTCAGTAACATCATGTATTATTCATAGTGAACTTAAATTTTCCCAGCTATAAGTTTTAGTGCCTCAGATGTTTGATACCACTACAACGGTGGTTAAATAGTGGAATAATTTCTTTCAATTATTTAATTTATAATTAAATATTATATCCCATTATTTTTTAATCATAGTGAAATTTACCATTCACCCTATCATTGTATGAAACATTGGAATATTTTTCACAACTCACTAGGATTTATAGGGGTAAAACATAAAAGACTACTCCTTATTGTTGTTGCTTACTCACACAAATCATGGATTTTCCTCTTTATACCAAGTTATTTATCTAATGAGATTCTATGTCCAATCAGTATATATTCTCACTATACTCAACATATATATTCACAATAGGCAAATTACATCTTTTTATTACAAACTACTATGGTTTTATCCAATATTACAAATATCTATTTAAACTATAGGTTTTTTGGTACTAGTTGAAGTGGATCTCCCTCAATTAACATAGTGTGTAAACATGTCTATCTATGCTTGTTCATGTACCTCGATATTCAATGATCATGATATGATATTCAAGTATTCCTCACTATTTATAAAATTATCCAAAATATTAATCTTCGTAGCTCCTTGAATACTCATACATGTATTTCTCCTCTTTCTTTAATTTATCATTTCATAAATATCTATATTCTATCATTGATACAATTGTATAACATATTAAAAATAACTTTATTCTCACTCAAACCATATTTTTCAATTCAAATATAAATTCATATTGTAATCATAAATTTTAGATTCCACAATTGATATATGAAAACTCCTAAGAATCTCAATACTGAAATTCTTATCTATTTTAAAATTAGTCAATATAATATAAATTATAATATCCCAATAAATCTCAGAAGATTAGTTATCATTAGAATAATTTAAACTAAATTAGACGTTGATTTTTTTCATTCTTCCACACTCTCTAAAATTTACAGTATTTACATTCACATTAAATGTAATATATATTTGTATGAAACCATCATGTCAATACTCATGGCTCCCTCAATACAAAATATAAATCATATTGGATCATGTTTATTCCTCAATATGTAATCCTTAAACCTATTCTTGAATCATAATTATTTAAATATAATTTTAATCTATTAAACCATGATGAAAAGTCCAAGCATCGGTTCATTTAAAATTTAATTTTCATGAGTAACTCATTATTGAATTATCAATATTTCAAATATAATTAAATTATTAATATTAAAAAAATCATGCTTTATATCATTCATGTTTTAGTTTTTTATGTGATCCCTTAATCTTATAGTAATGAATTGTATAAAAAATAACCTATTATAAGGAATAAATTGTATGAGGAATCATCATTTGATGTGTTATCCACCATTTGAATATATGTGATCATATAATAAAACTAATATCTTATAATTCCTTCTATATTATGAAGGATATTTATTATATTAAAAAATATTATGATAATGATTCAAATTCATATATATTTTTTATTTCATATATCTTATATAGATTCAATTACTCTATCCTCAAATGTTCTTTACTATTCTTCTAAATATTTTACTCAAGATTACAAATTATAGGAATTTGTCTATTTTTTATTCCAGAGTCGTGAATGAATCTTATGATTTCCCAAAATTACATATACAAAGACAATGTATCAAACAAATGATTAAAGACATATTTATATTTTATTTCAGCTCTAAATACCCTACTTATCAAAAATAAAATTACCTTAAATAAAATCACCAAAATGACGTCCTTTTAATCAAATATTAACTCAGAATATCATTAAAAGATTATTTTTAAAATTTAAAATCAAAATATTTAATTATTACTCAATAAATTAATGTTATGGCATCTAGATAGAAACCACATTTTAGATAAAACTCCTCAATTTATCTATTTGACTAACTAAATTTAGATCATTTGTATGAAATTTTTGGAAACACTATAAACCATTTTGTAATTTTATCTTATGTGAATTCTAGTTTAAAAAATTGGTTTATCCTTCAACATATATATACATAAGTTCCAAGTATCTATAAGTCACCTTATTGTTTTACACCAATGATTGTATAACCCTTATAATTATTTCGAAATCCCAAAATAAAAATTTATATTTTATTGAAATCATGGTAGTATTCATTAATGAAAAAATAGTTCATACAATGTAAACATCATTTCTATTAATGTTAAAGAAAATGTTGCAGCAACATATAGTTTCTAGTTGAATATTAGCTGAGCAGAATGAGCCACGTTTCATAGATCCTAAATTTAATCACATTACTTCTGAAAATGGAGATTTTTATTTCAATCTCTGTTTTGGTAGTTCTTGTTATTTCATAAACATAGTGGTTCGATCCTATTTCATAGTTGAATATTTTTATGATTCATAGAGTCTTTCATGGTCTATGTAATCCAGAAAATTCATCTAATCAACATCTAAATAAGTTAATGAATATTTGTAGAATTTTTGAGATTAAAAGAATTGGTATCCCTATTTATGGAAGAGTTTTAATCATAGATTATTTCTACCCAATGAGAGTTTCTATTGGAGTATTATTATTGAAGAAATAGACAGCTAGAATATGTTTTTTTGTCATGGGATTCTCCTCCACTAAAATATGAGAATAAAATGGTTTTTCATTTTTATAAATGAGAGGACTTATTAAATTATAAAATTTCATAGTTTCATATGTTCTTAGTTGGATATTGTGAAATGTACCTTCAATGATGTGGCACCACAATAGTGTGTCTAACCTTTCCACATGAATGATGCATAAGGTTTCATGTATATCATAAAATATGAATATTGGTTTGGGAGATTGCAAAATAGTGTGGTGATTATTTGTGACCATATGTAGTTTGATATGATGAGAGTTCAGATATAGTTTGAGTTTTGAAATCCATGGTATAGGGTTATCTTTACATTCGAGGATACTATACCATGAACAGTGAAAATTAGTTTCATAGATCATAAAATGAATATATTTAATGAGACGTCTAGAATCCTATGAGTAATTCATGATGATTTATTACAACACATGTCACTATTTTGAGTTTTTAGGTGGTGTTTTTTTCTTGGAAATTGCGGTATTTGAGGTTTTTTCATAAACCATTGATTTATATTGGTGAGAAAGGCTATTCTATTTTCCATTTGGGGTAGAATGTTATAAATATACACCATGTATATAGGGATGATATGTATGACTCTAAATAAATTTTTTGGATGTTTATATCTGTACATTTCAATTCTAGAAGCGAGGTGACCAGAAATTTGAAGTGTAGTTCTTTACTGATATTCCCTAGTAAACAATTATGTAACACATAAAAGTATTTTTGAATTAATTTTATTTTTTATATAATGTATATAATATTATAAATCATCGATTATGAAAAATTATTTCTACAGTCTATTAAAAGAACCACACATTCTACTTTTGTGATTTAAAGAAAGAAAGATAAATCACACATGATTTTTAAATTATTCACTTCAAAAGTGGGTAATAACATACTAGTAATTTATTTATAGAATCCAATAAATATATTTTATTCCTAATATCAATATTTCATTTAATAGCTATATCTTTATCACATAGTCTCCATGTTTCTATTTATAATATCTCAGACAAGTTTACACTAATAATATAATCTAGAAATGATAACATCACAAGTATTCTATATGATTCTTCAGTGTCAAATATAATATATCCATCATGACATCAGGATTTTCAAAAATATTTCAACTTCCTCTGCTTAAAGATCATAAAGTCCATAACATATAGTAGGAGGATTTATATTCCATGTTTGGTTCTGAATATCATTTTCTATCACATTTAATCGTTCTCCCTTTGTATTAGAAATATATTCATAAACATAAATTTTGACAACCAATATTTTATTGCAAATTATTTTATAAAATTCTTATATAATTATCCACATATCACAATCCTAGAACATGATGGAGCCTATTTCCATTGTGAATTTGGTTATATAGACTATAAATATGAAACATTGATACATTAAATATTATTGAAATCATTTTAACATTCTCTTAATATTAAATTGTTCTTCTAAATATTCATAGGACAACCTATGGACAAAAATAAGAAAGGGGTACGCTACAAATCTTGGTATAGGAATGAAAACGTTATAGGACTATTTAGTGTAGTAAATTGGATCCAATATAAAAATCAAGGTAACAAAACATGTGAAAGAATAATAAAATTTAACAATGAATCATGTTATAACATGATAACTTAAAGAAAAAACATGGTAATTTTGAGGCCACATAAATCATGTCATAAATAAATGTATGGGATAACAACCAAGGCAATATCATATGATGGGGAATTTCCCATAATACATTATATTTACTCCCTAATCTCAAACATGATGTCTCATGAGACTAAACCATTTCCCAATTCCATGGAGTACTATCTGGGTGTACTCATAGTAATTTTTATATGCTCGTGTGTGCCACCTAGATCATCCAAAATAATGATATATTTAATCATAATTAATCCCATGATCATGGATTGTGGGTTAAATATATGGAAGTACAAAATCAATGAAGGATAGGTACATATAGGTAATACACATGACTTTAAGTGGTAATGGGATATGATAATAGCAATATTTTTAATCAAAAAATATAAGATTATTTAATCATCATTATAGTGGTATATAATGATTCATGGGAGTGTTAAATGAGAGAAAGGATAGACTATAATTGATTTTAAATCATTATAAATGTAATATGTATGTTTGAGAAAATATCACAACACAAATACAAGAATCAAAATGCATAACACAATGTAGGTGTTTGAATTAAGTTGATAAAGAGACGATCCAATACCTTTAGAGGGTGCTTCTTAAACCCTAGGAGGTATTTAGATAGTGAAGTGAAAAGTAAATTCTTGATATAATGTTTTTGATTGAATTAAAATGTTTGTATAGGTATCCTCATATATAAAAAGGGAGGATAGTTATTAGATAATTTATAAACATAGGGTTTAGAATATATATAATTAATTCATCCAAACCACTGACTATCTATTGTTGTTTGATAAGGATTATTCCAACTTGGTGTGTATTTCATTATTTTTTGAGGATATGAATGAAACTCAATAACATAATACCCTTGGTGATGTGAATGTGATTCATATTTTCAATGAATTTATTTTAAAATCATAAAATATAATACAGATTTTGTAGGTTTTTGTAATGGCTTATAAAATATATAAAATTAAAAATAAATGCATTGTTTTTATGGTGAAATATATATTTGTTTAGGGTTCCCTATTATGGAATTCATTATATCTCTTTTGGATCACTATTATGTTGTAATTCATATCATATAAATATATAGTATATAATTTTCATCAAATAATTTTATTGCATCTAAAAAATAAGAAAAAATATATAATTGATATGATAATATTTCATAAAAATATTGTTTACATAAAAATAAAAAATATATATGAGAATGTACACATTTAAAGAAAAAATATCCATTTATTGAAAAATTCTCGGTTTTTTTATTATAATAGTTTTATGAACCTTGTAAAAATAACAGATGGATTCATAAAAATATACTATCATTTATATTAAATAGTTATTTTTATTAATAATCTGATAATAACATATAATGTGATTCCAAAATTATTAAATTCATAAAAAATAATCCTTGATTTAAACTACATATTTCTAAAACTAAAATAGTCTTTCATATTATTAAAATCCAATTTTTATAAAAATAATTATAGAATATTTTGTAAAGGTAATATTAAAATTTAAAAATTTAAAAATTGATATATTAAAAAATATAAAAATTCAATCAGTTAGAGTATAGATACAAAACCTTATATTAAACTAGTAAATTCCTTATGTATAAGGTGTGCAATGAGGATACTTTCAATGGGGTGGTTTGACATACATGGTTTAGGATATGATCTCGATTAGATTTTATGTTTCATATAAATGGTTGAATTCAATATTTATCTTTGTAACCTCAAATTAGCATTAGTCAAGTAAAATCCAATTGGTGCTATCTACCATTGAATCTCATATAAATGGGTTTCTCTGGGTACGATCTTAATAGGAAAGGAAAACACTTCATGTGTCTTTTTTAAAAATAATTTATCATAAACATTAACACTAATCCCAATGGAAACTATAAAATGAATATATTATTAATATTTTTGATTTTTAAAGTCTTTAAAATTTTACAGTCCAAATAATAGCACAAAATAATCAAATATTTCATTGTGTTTTATATGAATATATTATATAATAAGGAATTTTGCTATACAATAAGATAATTTAATTATTTTAAGTTTGGTTCATTACATTCTTAACCCCTTTAGAAATTTCTCCCTAGATATAATCATTGAATACAGTAAAACCTTTGATTGACCATCTATTTCATCGCCTCTTCTAACTCCCATGTCCTTCAAAATTTTATTTCTAGCCACAATACCTTTACTATAAGAGTTTTCATTTTTCATACAATGTTTCCTCTATGGTCTAACATCTTCATAGACTACTCCAAAAATGATATATCATTTTATATTAGGACATCATATTGAGTCATTACATCGGATGGATCTACTATGTACATCCTTAAGAGGGATACATATAATATATCATGTACATGATATTCGTTAGGTTGGAGGGTTGTTCAATAATCCACCACTCCAATTTGATCAAAGATATCAAATGGGATGATGAATATATGAGAACAATTTACCTTCCCCCAAAAACTATTGAATTTCATATACAGTCATATATGAGGAAACCAATTTTCCCTAATGATAAACTCAAACACTCATTGATGATTATCTTCATATATTTTCAATATAGATTTTGTGGATTTAATAATTCACAGAATGGTTTTAACCCTTTTAATCATCTATTTGATAATATCATGTCCCAAAAGCATCCTATCTCCAACATCATCATTGAATTTTGGAGACAAAAACTTCTTCCCATAAAGTGAATCATAAGGTTCCATTTCAATAGTAGAATGAAATATTTTGTAACATGATAACTCAACACAGAATATTGTTTATCCCAAAATAAATGTAATTCCATTTAACATGATCTCAACACATCTTCCAATGTTTGAATGATCCTTTTAGAATGACCATCTTTCTGAGGATGAAAAGCAGTGATAAATCTCATTTAGATATTAAATGCTTGCTGAAGGATTCACCAAAATCTCGAGGTGAACCATACATCTCAATAAAATATAATAGAGAGTATAACTTCATGTAGTCCTACCACATCACATATATATGTCATGGAGAGTTGGTCATGATATTAATAATTCTTAATAGTAATAAAAATCATAATATTTTATGGTGATTGACCACCACCTTGAACTGATTATAGCCTTTAGATATCCTATGGATTAATAATATGAAATACATGTTTATGTATTCTAATTTACATAGTAGTATTTGAAATGGTTTTACCATTCCATTAGACAAAAATTATTTAACCTTGAATTTCTGTCATATTAGGTATCATGGTATAAATTTTTCAATATTTATCTTCATGTTATCAAACCTGAAGATTTTCATTAGAGATATAAAAATCTCGGTGATTCATAGATGAATATACAAGGATATGATAAGTGCATTATCCACATGTTCCCACATTAGCTTGGGTTATTAAAAAACACAATTATGTGTTGTATACATTATAAATCCATCTTTATAAAATTATAAATGATAAATATTTACATCCTTATTTTTTATTACATTATCATCTTCCTAAGACTCCTACTAATCTCACTAAAATAGGTTTGATAAGTTAATATAGATGGGATGGATGAAGGTAATTTTATTTTTCCCATAAAGATCCATTATTTGTTTAAAAAGACTAGACACCTTTAATTTCTCATAATGGATAAGATCACAAGGCCCTACATACATATAAAATCATATACTTTTGTCACATTACTATAATGGAATGGTATTGAATAACAATACATTATTATTTTAATCCACCTTTATTGGTGGATAGTAAGATCCTTTATAGTAAATATTTACATGACGCCTTTATGATCAATATATATGTTACACACCTGTCTATATTGATAATTTCACCAAAACATTAAGTCGAAAATCACCAAATCCCATTCTTGATAAGCACATGTGTTGTTCTTCTCAATGATATTTAATTTAATGGAGGCATACATTTTCACTTTTTTAACATTCATGATTACACAACCCAATCCTTTCTTGCATTCATAATTTTTGATCACAAATCCATTCCCATTGGAGGGTAATGTTTTTACAATTATTTTTTAAAGCATTTCATTCATCTCAGTAAAATTGTCCTCAAATTCATTAGTTCATAAAAACAAGACTTCTTTCAATTTAGGAATGGTTAGTGGGATTTTAAATCATGGGATGTTTCTAAAAATAAAATGATATTATCCACGTAATCCAAGGATATAATTGATTTTATATTAATTTTTTTCTATGAAATCCTTTGATTTCCTATGTTTTAAATATTCACAGATATCATTTTTTAGTTATAACGTGCCACAAATAATTACATTATCTAAAAAAACATTTAATATTACTTTTCCATCCCCAATATCATTATTATAGTGTTTAAATCCTCCTCATGTTATTGTTTTATTTCATAGTAGATGTAAATATCATCTATAAGGACTACAATATCATTATAGTGATAATATCCAATAGGAACTAATCAATATTTTCATGATGATTTTGGGAGAATTAGTTCATCAAATGTAATCACAATGAATTCATTGGTCATATATCTTATATGAAATGTAGTCTTGGGGATAACCTACCTTTTCATAATTTTAAGATTTTGAATGATAGAAGATATACCTCATGCAGACAATGGCCTATACATAGCTAATCAAAAAATTCCTAAATATATTGGAAAGTGTACTTGTTAATTATTTCTATCATAGTGACATAATAATAACCAATGTAGAGGAATAATTCCATATACTACCTCTTGACGAATTGGACTTGTGTATCCCCTGATGAGTAACTTACGCTTATAACCCCTTGTATATATATATATTCTATCATAGTTTCTCCTTCAGCTCCATATATTTAATAAAAAACATTATATATGGATTCTTATATATTGGAATGGATCTGGGTATGATCTTGGTTTGAGAAATAAACCACATTAAAAGGAGTAAGAATAAGATATTATTTAGGAAACACATCATAAAATTCTTATACAATGGGAATGTCATCAAGGATGATAATATCATTAGTCTAAATCATTTGATATTGATTTTATTTGTTGAAAGTAAATAATATCCATGCTTATGTTTTTTCTACAAAATAAGATTCATCAATGTTCCTCCACTTTTATAGAATCAAAGGTTGATTTAAAAAATAGAGGGTGATTTTCTTCTCTTAGAAATTTAAGTTTGTGATATATAAGGAAACCAATGCATTCCTATAATTGTATCAAATTTTTCTAAGGGGTGTATCAAACGATATCATAGAAATTTAGACCCACAAATTTTGATTGGATTGGAGTTATATACAAGGGATTAACTAATTTACCCAATTTTTATTTCAATTGATATATCTACTTCTGAGATTTTTGTGGTGTTTGATTAGCTCTACAAGACCTATGTTATATGAAATAATGAATATAACCATAATCATTTAGTAAATTTTAATTACATGAATGGACTACATGTAGACTTGATTCTATTATATTATATTTATAATGATTTATATCATCCAAAATAAATTAAGGGATGATAATTTTTAAAAAATTAATAATATAAAATGAAAAATATGATGATTAAATGGAAATATCTTAAAAGGAATATATTAAATAAACTATTAATATTCAAGTTTGAATCTTGGTTATCTATGATCTATGTACAAACAATAAATATTATCATCCTTTTTCTTCCCATAATAATGGTTCATATATTGATTTTTAATATAATAAAGGATGTCACATGGGGTTTAAAACATGGTGTGATACAAGACCAATTTTCATACAAAAGTTGATGATATTTTAACACCCCATGCTTATATGGTATGTTTCCATTTGAATAATGCAATAGCTTGCATTGTACGCAACTTCGAGATTCTAACACACCACGTCCAATCAATGTAGCCGTTATGAATAGTAATACCCATGTTATGAAATTTTATAAATTTTATCTTTCAAAATGGATATCATTTTTGGATTCGGAATATCTAAATTATCTTAGGGTAAATTTTTGGCACTTTTCTGATAACTTTCATATTTGTGATGAATAGTGAAAAATACTAAATTTTAGTTAAAAACAACTTTTTAAATCAAAATAATTTATAGTGTTAAATTATAATTTTGAGTTGTTTTAAAGTATAATTAGATTATATTTTTACCATTTAATATAATTATGTTCATTGGATCTAATTTCACATTTAAACTGTATATAAACAAGTGTCAATCTTTTGATAGTTATTATTTCTTAGAAACACGCTTTTTATTTTGACAGCGGGAATTAATTTTAAATTAATTTCTACCACTTCTGTGTTTTGAATTTGGAAAAATGGATTCCATATTTTTAATATGTACGTACAAATTGTATAAATAGGTAATTTTTATTTATATACATTTTAAATATTTACTTCAGTAAATATTTTATTTTTCATGATTAAAGGGTAAAAATAATAAATAAGCATAAAATATAGTTCTATAATAATATTAAATTACCCAACATGTATCCTAATCCTATTGGATGATACAAATCTGGTCGTGGGAATACTTGGGTCTAATATGGGACCCCTTGGAGCTACATGGGAATAATAATGACACTTTATATTAATTTATTTAATGTAAAGAAAAAAATGACATAAACAAATATTTTTTAGTAAATAAATTTTTACATGTGGTTATATAAGTTATATTTTAGACTATAAATATACTTGGTAAATCTAAAACTATTTCCTACATCATGGTATTTTTTTATAATTTTTGGACATCAAATAAATTAAATTATTTATGACACCATAACGATGCAATATTTACCTCATTAATAAATGATTTAAATAAATAAGATTAAAAATATTAAAACAATATCCAAAACCTTTCCAGTTATTATATTATTTTATTTTGAAAATTAGTCATATTAACTTCGACTTTAATGATTAGTTGACCTTTTGAAACCGAAAATGAGTTTATAATAAAATAATTGTTTCAAACTTTCCTAATGAACCCCTCCTCGCCCTTATAAAAATACATCACTTCCTACCCATTTCTCACACTTCTCAAGCCATTGGATCATAAAACCCATACCCAAATATCCTTAAAACATCCCTCACTTCATCCTAGAGGCCTTACTTTGGTCATAAATCCAACCTATGGATCCCTTTTGATCAAATCAAAATGTTGAACCCGAAGAAGAGGTAATAATTTCACCACCCTCTTCCAAGTTCCTTTCTTCTTCCTCTTCCTATTTCTTTGTTGTTTCCATTATAAAATAATAACTCTGGTATCTACTATATAATGTGATTTTATTATAAAAATTTTATAGCCATATTTGTTATTTTATCCATCCTATAAATGACAGTCACCATTTGTGCGTACATACGACTTACCGTCTCCACGTCGTGGTGATGTTTGTTATTCAAACACTTCATCATTTGGATGGGTATAATAATGAGTATATCTGATTTAAATAATATATATAACATGATAATTATTCATTATATATGATATATTATCTAATTATATACTATTTTAATATCAGAAGAATGATATTGTCGCTCGTGCGTATGTACGGATTACCGTCTCCACGAATGCGATAACATTCATTCCCCATCTTAACCATTAAAGAATAGTTTTCATTTGGTTATTAAAAATAATGATTATGAACATAATATAATTCTGTATATGATTCAAATACATCCTATCCATAAAAAACACGGCTTATGTTTCAAAACATATAAAGGAAAAAAATCAGTTGACACCCAAAACGACGATACTACTGAAATATCATTATCAAAGAAATATAAGAAGATCATATATGATTTCATTTTAATGTATATGGTTCCTGTATAATTTAATAACAATTATTTCACCATTATACAGGAGGTTAACCTACCCTTGACCAATGAATATAACAAGGAAAGGGTTAATTTCACAATCTCTTTATTATGCGAGGTTGTTTTATACGTGAGTATCTATTGGGACCTCTTTATCATCCATATTCACATTTCTTAAAAATGTATTTCAAAACATTTTTACAATTTAATAAAAAATGGGTTTCAGTCATTTATACCCCTATTTGACCTTATATGGTTTAGAAAGGAATCTTTCCATCATTTTCCACACAAGGTACTTTCTAACCTTTTCGACAAAATTAAGGTAAGAATGTTTTTTTAAATTATACGGCAGGTGCGGTTATTTTCCACTATTATAACATCGTCGATGCTTCCATTACATTATTATAAGAATATTTTTAAAAATAAATGTTTTCTTTTATAATTATGTGAATTTAAATGATTTCAAAAAATAAAGAGATATTTCTGTCAAATAGTTTTGATTTCATCTTTGTCAATACACTTTGATGGATTTTATATTTGTTTAAAGTTGATTCATTATGATACAAATCTTCCATATTTTATTTAAGGTTTTTTGATATGTTTGACTATGCATGTGTTATTCTTATACCATTCATGATTTATGGTTAAAGTATTGACATTTCGTATGCCAGTTTTAATATAAATGTTTGCGTTATGTTTCAACCATGTCATATGAGGAATGTATTGGACTTAGTATGTGATGGGTGGAGCCTACTATAGCTCCTTGGTGCATCAGTAGGTCTCATGAGACAATTAGAAGTGGAATTGGCTGAGGCATTTCCCAATTTGATATATTGTTTTGGTCGAGGCCTCAATCATTTTTAGACTTCTTGGCCAAGGCCTTAACAAGATGTTTCAGAATGTACTACATTATACATTCCCTCATGATGAAAATAATATTGATGGTTCATGTGGTTATTCAACTAGTAGAATACCCATGACTATGTTTTATTATGGAATTATTTACATACCTCATGTTCCTGCCATAAAAGTGTTTATGTTTATTATTTGTAAAGGCATGTGTTTTCAATTATTCACTATGCCTAATATTTATATTATCTTCCACTGTAATTATTACCCTTACTGAGCATTTGAGATCACCCCATTATTATGTTTAATTTTCTCAAGATATGAAAAAGTTAGAAATGAGTGAATTGCAGGCATAAACTAGGATACTTGGATGTTTCTAATGGAATAAATTACTGTTGTATTTCTTTTCAAGTTCTAAAGTTAAACTAATGTATGAATCTTGTTTCCAATAATACTAAACTGATCGGTCTTTTGGGACATGATTTCCTTGTGATCATACCAATTTCATGTAATAATGCACTGACTTTGGATAACTGGGGTCGGGGCGTTATAATTGGTATCAAAGGAAGTTTAGCACAAACCTTGGAAACTAGATTTAGAAAAACTCTGATTAGATCACATTACCCTAAGATAGACTTTGAGGATTAGTATAGAAGAACTTCCTAGAATTTTGGTAATGTAGAGATTTTTTGTATTTTCCAAGCAATATATCCATGTCTGGATACGATCACGTAGTGGCAGCTTTGGCACAAATGTACCTAGGGGTAAAACCCGAAAACAGCACTTTGATCTAGACTCGAAGGGGAACTGGTGCACAACAACGGGCCTTTCTACACTCTTGGTTACGACACTCCCATGGGATATTCTTAGGATACTTCTCATTTTCTTTACAAACCATTATGATTTTTTTATGAGTATATACATCCTCAATGAAAAAATTTTTATGATTATGGATTATATCCATAAACTGTTCAATTTATGGTAAGTGTTTTACAATTATGGAATTATGTATTTAAATTTATAAACTAATCTAGTTTATGCCATTGTTTATAAATGGAGCCTAGTGGAAATAATGGAAACTGTATCAATACTCGTAATCCATGTAGAGATTTCCCT
The DNA here is from genome assembly GCA_963277665.1 of Viscum album. Taxonomy (NCBI): domain Eukaryota; kingdom Viridiplantae; phylum Streptophyta; class Magnoliopsida; order Santalales; family Viscaceae; genus Viscum; species Viscum album. Next base: position 854,241,367 of record OY728155.1, on the reverse strand, counting down.
CCTAATTAAGATATTTATAGCAGAGTTGGTGATGAAACTGGTGCTGATCAGCTTATCACCATACTGGGAAAACTCACTCATGTTAGGAATAATAATCGTACCCGTATGGAGAACCATGATCCACAGCGTAGAGGATCAATGTTATATTGCTTCATAAGGAAAAAACCACCAACATTCAATGGGAGTAAAAATCCATTAGTAACATAGCAATAGATAACTTTCTTAGAGAAAATATTTCATGTTTTGGGGAGTAGCGAAAGGGAAAAAGTTGTCATGATAGTTTATCACCTCATAGAAGATGAAGATCAATGGTGGTCATTGATTCAAAAAAAAGGAGGATTAAGAAGTATCAAGTATGGAATGGAGGGATTTCAAAGAGCTTTTCTTATAAAAATACTTTCCTCGTGACCATCGAGTAGATATGGAAAGGCAATTTCTGCATCTGAGGAAAAATGAGGATGAGAATGTTGCAAAGTATGAAGCCAACGTTACAAGGTTAGAAAGGCATGCTGCATATTATATATATAACCCAAGAAGTATTATTGATCATTTCTTTGATTGGTTATAACCATTTCTCCATCGAGCATAAGTATCACAATCCTTTTCAACGTACGAAGATATTGTCTCATGTGCTATCAAGACAGAAAAATAATTCTCTAAGTGTTGTGAATTTAAAGCAAATAAAGAGAAGTGGAGATTTTATAAACACTCTGGGGAAGGAAATAAAAAAACAGGGAAGAAGGGAAGTCATGAATTTCCACCCTGTGACAATTGTGGAAGGAAGCACCCTACTGACTGTCTAAAAGGAAAAGGAGTATGCTAAAAATGTGGACAAAAATGTCATCTTATTGGTGACTATAATGGGAAGAAAGAATATATCAATGTTCAATGCAACAATTTTAGGGATATGGGACATTATGCAAAGGAATTTCCAAAGCGTCAGGGAAACTTACCTCATAAAAGGCCAAGGGATCTAGGCCAAGCTTATGTGATCACTACTACTGATGTTGAAGCTCCTAAAGAAGTGGTGGTAGGAAATTTAATGGTTTCTTCAAGTTTAAAAATGCTTTATTTGATTATGGATCATCACATTGTTTCGTATCTTCCCATTTATCTATGAAAATTAGATATTTCCAATTTGATTTTACAAAGGAGTTGTTAGTCAGAACTCATAAGGGAAGTATCATTGCAAAAATGTTTTGTGAATCAGTTCCCATTAGGGCATATAAATGTTATTTATCTACTGATATCATCATCATAACCATGATTGAATTTGATATAATCCTCGGTATGGATTGGCTTTCGGACCATGATGCCAAAATTTATTTTTAGAAGGAGTTTAAAATTTTTGATGTTGATAAGGAGTACCTTATCTTTAGAGCAGAAACATCACCATCTGATTCTTATCTAGATCCACCCCCAGTAGCTCTACTAAATTAAATTATCAGGTAGTAAGAGAATGAAATAACTATAGGTGAGGAATGGGATGTTCAAATAGTGTATGTACCTATTTTCAAGAATATTTTGATGTTTTTTCAGAGGATTTACCGGGACATCCTCCAGAGCAATAAGTTGAGTTTTCTATTGGTTTAATTCCTGGTTCAAGGCCCATTTCAAAGACCCATTATAGAATGGACACTATGGAATTAGTGGAACTAAAGAAACAACTAAATTAATTGAGTAATAAGGGATTTATACTCCCTAGTGTTTCTCCATGGGGTGCCCCTGTCCTTTTGGTTATGAAGAAAAAAAGATATATGAGGTTGTGCATTGATTGTAGGGTGATCAATTTTATAACAATAATGAACAAGTATCCCTAAAATCGCATTAATGATTTATTCGACCAACTTCATGGAGCTCAATATTTTTCAAAGATTGAATTTTGATCTGGAAATCATTAGTTTTGTGTGTAAAAGGAATCCATTCCAAAGACAGAATTTCGAACAGGGTACGGGCTTTACAAGTTTAAAGTAATGCCTTTTAGGATGACTAATGAACCCTCCATTTTCATGGATCTAATAAACAGTGTTTTCAAGAAATATCTTGATTACTTTGTAGTATTATTTATTGATGATATATTGGTATACTCCAAAATCTATGAAGATCATGAAAATCACTTGCGCACCATTCTGAAAACCTTCAGAAGAAATGAATTATACGGGATGTTTCGAAAGTGTGAATTCTGGCTTCAGGATATTTCTTTTCATGGCCATATTGTCTCTAAGGATGGATTCTCTAATGATCCTTATAAGATAAGAACAATCCAAGAATGGCCAACACCTATGAGTATAACTGAGGTACACAGTTTTATTGGTTTATAAGGTTATTATCGACGTTACGTCCAAACTTTTGCCTGATTGGCTAACCCATTAACCAATCTCACATGTAAAGGGGTTAAATTTGTTTGGAAAAAAGAGTGTGAAGAATGTTTTGAAGAACTGAAGAGAAGATTATTCAATTCTCATATCATGACTCTACCATCGGGGAATGATGGGTTTGTTATTTATAGTGATGCATCAATGAAATGACATGGTTGTGTCCTTATGTAGAATGATAGAGTTATCTCTTATGCATCACGAAAACTAAAAATTCATAAGAAAAACTATCCCACTCATGATCTTTAGTTAGAAGCTATAATATTTGCTCTGAAAATACAGATACATTAGATCTATGGTGAAAAATGTGAGATATATACCAATCACAAGAGTTAGATGTATATTTTCTCACAGAAAGAACTCAACATGAGGCAATGAAGATGGCTTGAACTACTCAAGGATTATTATTGCATGATACACTACCTCACGGGGAAGGCAAATAAGGTGGAAGATGCTTTGAGCAGAAAGGATCATGGAGTTTTGAATAATATGAGAGTTGGAAAGAATCCTATATACATGGACCTAGAAAAGATGGATATGGGAATAACCATAGAAAGTGAAACATCAATAATTTTTTCAATGGTTGCAAAACCATCTTTACTAGAAAGGATAAATAGTTCTCAGACTGATGATGAGGAATTTCTAAAGAAGATTAAATTTGTGAATGACGGGAGATTGATCGACTTCATATATGAAGATGGAATTTTGAAATTTGGGATGAGAATTTGTGTTCCTAATATACCTGATCTAAAAAAGGAATTGTTGGATGATGCCCATATCTCTAATTTCTCTATACACCCTCGGAGTACCAAGATGTATAGATATTTGAAAGAACATTTTTGGTGGGACAACATGAAGAGAGAGATTGATGATTATGTGACAAGATGTGTGGTTTTTCAACAAGTGAAAGCTGGAAGGCAACATCCTAGAGGATTCATGCAACCTCTTCCATTACTTGAGTGGAAATGGGATAATATTATGATGGACTTTGTCAAGGGACTACCAAAAACTCTTATAAGGAATGATGCAATATGCATCATTGTTGATCATCCTTCAAGTCAGTACATTTTCTTGCTATAAGATATGATTTATCACTTTAACGTTTAGCAATACTATAAATTAATGGTGTTGAAAGACTTCATGGAGTACCCCTATTGACTATTTCTGATCGTGATCCCCATTTTACATCAAGATTCTGGAAAAGTATTTAGAAATCCCTAGATACTGAACTTCTTTAGAGCCTTTCTTATCACCCTCAAACTGGTGGACAATCAGAACGGACTATTCAAACCTTATAAGACATGTTGAGATCTTACTCACTTTACTTTCAAGGTATGTGGGATCAATATTTACCTCAGGTATAATTTTCCTATAACAATAGCTTCCATTCAAGTATTTAGATGGCACCATACGAAGCGTTATATGGAATGAGACCTCACACAGCAACTTGTTGGGATGTTGTTGGTGAAAAAAAATCATCGGCCCAGAACTTTTTGAGGAAACAATGGAAAATGTGAATGTTATCCAAAAAAACAGCAAAGCAGCTCAAATTAGGCAGAAGAGCTATGTTGATAACTGAAGAAATGATTTGGAATTTCAGGTTGGAGATCATGTTTTCATGAAGGTATCTCCATGTAAGGGAGTTATACTATTCGGTAAGAAGGGTAAATTGAGTCCTAGGTACATAGGACCTTTCTATATTCTAGAACGAATTGAGGTTGTATCTTACTGTTTGTCAATGTCGCCAAGTCTCTCCAAAGTTCGTGATGTGTTCTCTGTATCACTGTTGAAAAAATATATGCCTGACCCAACACATGTACTCACCTATGAGGAATTAGAATGGGAACCCGATTTGTATTATTAAGAAGAGCCTATCACGATTATTGATACCAGGGAACAAGTGTTGATAAACCGAACAACTCATCTGGTAAATGTTCTATGGAATAGATTGCATTGTACAGAACTTTGAGATTCTAACAAACCGCGACCAATTAAAGTAGCTGTTATGAATAGTAATACCCACTTTTTGAAATTTTATAAATTTTATCTTTCAAAATGGATTTAATTTTTGGATTCGGAATGTCAAAATTATATTAGGGTGAATTTTTTCCACCTTTCTGATAACTTTCATATTTTTTAAGAATAGTGAAAAATACTAAATTATCATTAAAAACAACTTTTTTAATCAAAATAATTTATAATGTTAAATTATAATTTTGAGTTGATTTAAAGTATTATTAGATTTTATTTCTACCATTTAATCTAATTTGGGTCATTTTATGTAATTTCAAATTTAAACAATACAAAAACAACTGTCAATCTTTTGATAGTTATTATTTCTTAAAAAAACGCTTTTTGTTTTGACAGCGGTAATTAATTTTAAATTAATTTCTTCCAATTATGTGTTTTGAATTTGTAAAAATGGATTCCATATTTGGAATCAAGAGGTCCAAATTGTGTAAATAGGTAACTTTTATTTTTTGACAATTTAAATATTTACTTCAGTAAATATTTTATTTACCAGGATTAAACGGTAAAAATAACAAATAAGGGTAAAACATATTATTATAATAATATTAAATTACCCTAACATGTTTCTTAATGCTATTGGATGATATATATCCGACCATGGTCATCCTTGGGTCAAATTTGGGACCCCATGTAGCCACATGGGAGTAATAATGACACATTATATTAATTAATTTAAAGTAAAGACAAAAATGACATAAAGAAATATGTTTTAGTAAATAAATTTTTTCATTAGGTAATATAAGTTATATTTTAGACTATAAATATTCTTTGAAATTATAAAATTATTTCCTAGAAAATGGTAATTTTTTAATAATTTTTGTACATCAAATACATTAAATTATTTATGACCCAATAATGAAGCAATGTTTACCTCATTAATAAATGATTTAAATAAATAAGATTATAAATATTAAACAATATCTAAAACCTATCCAATTATTATTGTATTATTTTATTTCTACCATGAGTCATCTTAACCTCGAATTTAACAATTAGTTGACCTTTTGAAACTGAAAATGAGTTTATAATAAAATAATTGTTTCAAACATTCTTAAAGAACCACTCCTCTCCCTTATAAAAATCCCCAAATTCTTACCCATTTCTCACACTTCTCAAACCTTTTTCTGGTACAAACCCTACCCCAATATCCTCCCAACAACCCTCACTTCATTTTAGAGGCCTTACTTTGGTCAGAAAGCCAACCTATGGAGCTCTTTTGACCAAATCAAATGGAAGAACCCAAAGAAGAGGTAATAATTTCACCAACCTCTTTCATGTTATTTTTTTTCTTCCACTTCCTCTTTCTTTGTTTTTTCCAATATAAAATAATAACTCAAGTATATAATCTATACTATGATTTTATTATATAAATGTTATAACCATATTTGTTATTTTATCCATCCTATTAATAACAAAGTCACCATACATGAGTACGTACGGCTTACCATCTCCACGTCGTGGTGATGTTTGTTATTCAAACACTTCATCATTTGGATGGGTATAATAATGAGTATAACTGATCTAAATAATTAATATAACATGATAATGATTCTTTATATATGATATACCATCCAATTATATACAATTTTAATATCAAAAGAATGATATTTCCGTTCGTGCGTACGTATGGATTACTGTCTCCACGAACACGATAAGATTCATTCCCCATCGTAACCATTCAAGAATAGTTTTCATTTGGTTATTAAAAATAATGATTATGAACATAATATAATTCTGTATATGATTCAAATACATCCTATCCATAACAAACACGTCTTATTTATCGAAACATATAAAGGAAAACGAATTAGTTAACACCCAAAACGAAGATACTACTGAAATATGATTATCAAAGAAATATTAGAAGATCATATATGATATCATATTAATGCATAATTTAATAAAAATTATTTCACCATTATACAGGAGGTTAACCTACCCTGGACCAATAAAAATAACTAGCTAATGGTTAATTTCATAATCTCATTATTATCCAAGGTTTTTTTATACGTGAGTATCTACTAGGACCTTTTTATCATCCACATCTGCATTTCTTAAAAATGTATTTCAAAAAAATATTTAATAGAAAATGGGTACTATCATTTATACCCTTATTTGAACATATATGTTTTTGAAAGGAATCTTTATGTCATTTTCCAAACAAGGTACTTTATGACCTTTTCGACCAAATTAAGGTAAGAATGTTTTTTTAACTTATACGGCGGGTGCGGCTATTTTCTATCGTTATAACATCGTCGAAGCTTCCTTTACAATATTATAAGAATATTTTTTAAAAATAAGTTCCTTTTTATAGTTATGTGACTTTAAATTATTTCAAAAAAGATAGACATATTTCTCTCAAATGGTTTTGATTTCATCTATGTCAACATCCTTTGATGGATTTTATACTTGTTTGAATTTGAATCATTATGATACAAATCTTACATATTTTATTGATGGTTTTCTGATATTTTTGACTGTGGATGTGTTATTTTTATACCATTCATGGTTTATGGTTAATTTATTGGAATTTAATATGCTAGTTTTAATATTAATGTTTGTGTTATATTTCAACCTTTTCATATATGGAATGTATTGGAATTAGTATGTGATGGGTGGAGCCCGCTATAGCTCCTCGCTGCATCGGTAGGTCTCATGAGACAATTAGACGTGGAATTGGCCAAGGCATTTCCCAATTTGATATATGGTTTTGTCCAGGGCCTCAATCATTTTTAGATGTATTGGTTGAGTCCTTGGCAAGATGTTTCAGAATGTCTGACATTATACATTCCCTCATTATGAAAATAATATTTATGGTTCATGTGGTAATTCGACTTGTATAATACTCATGACTATGTTTTATTATGGAATTATTTACACATCTCATATTCCTTCCATAAAAGTGTTCATGTCTATTATTTGTAAAGGCATGTGTTTTCAATTATTCACCATGCCTAATATTTATGTTATCTTCCACTGTATTTCTTACCTTTACTGAGCGTCTGAGTTCACACCTTTCTTACGTTTCGTTTTACCAGGATATGAAGAAGTTAGTTATGAGTGACTTGAAGGCATAATCTAGGAGGATTGGATGTTTCTAATGGAATAAATTAGTGTTCTATTTCTTTTCAATTTGTGAAGTTTAACATATGTATGAATGTTGTTTCCAATAATACAAAACTGATCGGTGTTCCAGAACATGATTTACTTGTGATCATGACAATATTATGTAATAATGCACTGACTCTGGGTAACTGGTGTTGGGACATTACAATATACTTTATCTTAATGTGTATTTTTATATTTTATCACCCCTAAAAAATTTATGTCAGGTACACATCCCCTAGTAATATTCAAAATGGGATTTAATTTGATGAAAAAAAAATCAATATTATTTTCCAATATCTTTGGATTATTTATTATGTTTAATCATAACCACAATACCTTCTACATAGTTTTATAATCTAATCCCAATTCAACTATCCTTTCCTGTTATTTCGACTATAATAAGCCATATTTTATTACACATAATTTCATAAATTATTACACAAAGGGAACAAAAAATAACAATTAAAGTCATGGAAACTAGTGTATTAGTGAAATTAAATACATTGAACATAAACTTTAGTCATAGACACAACAACATTATTGAAATAATCCATAACATTCTATTAAAAATATATTATTATTATAGATATGAATTGGTTAACCTAAGAAAATACATAATATATGGGTGAGCTATAATTCATAGTAAGTTAATAAAAAATAACAAGATATCGAAAATTAGTACATGTGATCTAAGAGGCATATCAATGTTTCATACAATTGGTGAGAATAAAATTGATGAAAAATATATAATGGTATAGCATGATTTCATAAAGTCTTTATGGGAATGTGGTTTAATATAAATCATGTAATATAAGTATGGAATTTATAACATCTTAGAAAACATAATATTTTGGATATTATACATTATTGATTTTTTTCTTTCTTTAATCCCATAAAAAATGACTCATGAGACCAAATCATTTCTGAATATATTAGATCACTATCTGGGTGCACCAATCATAATATGTACATGCTCATGTGTGTCACCTAGAACATTCAACATAAAGTATTATATAATTAGAGTTTATGTAATTATCAAGGAGTGTGGTTTATATATAATAATTTATAGTATAAATTAAAGATATGTACATATAGTTTAAAATTATTTAGTGTAAATCATGATGTGTATTCACAATAATAATTTTTTTCATGGAAAAATCATAACATAATTTTTGTAGAATGATGGGTGTCCATAATGATTCATGGGATGGAATAATGTGAGAGAAAGGGTACTCTATGAACATGGACATCATAAGTTATGTTCGAGAACTGTTTGAGATCATATCCCAACATAAAAAATGAAAAACAAAAGGTATGACACAACAGAGCTAAAAGAATATAGAGGTGAAGATGATCCATTACCTTGATAGGGTTCTACCAAAATAATTGTAGTATTTTTTCGATATTTTGGGGAAACCATACGAGGGCTCAAGAGAGTTAAGATAAGAGTAATTTTTACCCATGTTTTTAAGGGAATAAAAATGTGAGATTTGGTTGTATTATATTGTTAATGACTGGAATGTTTATTATTAAATGGAAAACAATGATTTTATAGTCTATATAAAAAATTAACCCAACGAGAAATCCATCCATGAGTGTTTCCCCACAATTTCATTCATTGAAGATAGGATTTAATTATTTTATAATTATATGATTTGAACACATTATTATAAAACCCTTGGTGATTTGTATGTGACTTATGCTTTAATATAATTTATTTTTAAACCATAAATTATATTATAGTTTTTAGATGTTTCATTATGGGGTTATAAAAGTAATCCAATATCCAAAAAATAATAATTTATAGTGGAAATTAATATTTGGTCATGGATACCTTTAATGGAATAAATTATATCACTTTGGGGTCATTGTGATGTCATAATACGTATTGTGTAATTATAAAATATATAATTGTTACCCAGAAAGTTGATTATCTCCAAAAATTATGATGAAATTCATTTTTGGATAATCTCTATGTCCTCATTTCAGAAAAAATATTAATTTTACAAATATATTCCATAATATATGAGAATTTATAATTTTAAATCAAAATAAACTTTTATATAAAAATATAGGTTTTTCTAATAACATTTTTTGATCTTTATAAAAATTTAATTTGACAATGTAAAATTATATTATCATTTATATTTACTAAATATTAATTAATTATATTATTTTTTATAATACCAATTGAATAAAAAATATAAATTCATTAAAAATTAGAGTTTTGGTTGACCCAATATATTTCCAACAGTATTATTTAAATTTTATCATATAGAAATTTAATTTCGATCCTACACAATATTTAATCATTTGAAAATCTAACATTAAAATGGGAAAATAAAATATTTTTTTGAAAAATAAAATATAAAATATAAAAAAATCATACTTTTTTTGGTCCACATTGGTCAATTTTTATTACAGCAGTGAATTTCCTATGGGCATGTTGTGAGATGGTGATATTTTCATGTCGTCTTTCAAAATACATTGTTTTTGTCTTGATTTCAATGATCATGAAATTGTCCATAAATAATTTAAATTGTTCTTCTATTATTGAATCTCATGTTATCCCAGGGAATGGATAGATCCCAATTATTCTATATCCAACATAATCTCTAAAAAATATTTTTTTATAGTGTATGATCTTTCTAGTAAATGTAATTACATCCAATTTTAGTGTCAAAATGACTCTATCTAATCCCATATTATAATATTTTTAAAAATCATTGTAAAATTTCAATACTATCAATTTTTATAAATCATAGTGGTATTTTAAAATTGATAGAACAAACAATTGTACAGAGTACCCAAATTAGTTATTTTGTTTTCTGTAACTAGATTACTTAATATTTAATTTTCTATTCACATTGTGAATTTAATTTATTGGTGATCATTTTATTATATAAAAACTCTCATATTTCACATTTTAATTTTTAATTATACCTTCTTGATTATATAAAATATAATATTAATAAAAATATTGTGTATAACTTCATTATAAAAAAACTAAGAATAATTATGTTAATGTTTTGTTCTTATTTTCTCATGTTTATCCCTCTTGATATTCTCATTTTAACTGATCGGGTTGATTAGTTTCCAAGATCATCAATAGATTTTAAATCTCAGATAATCATGAACTAAATTTCTATATTGGATCATCATTTTTAATTTTAAATGTTTCTGAATGTAATTAATTAATTTCTCAGCCTTTAAAATATTTTAATTATTTCCATCTTATTATATTTGAAAATATTGAATAACCATCCAAGTGTTATCTCAATTAATTCCCACTCAATTACCCTTGAGGCAAAATGAATCTCAACTAAAATATACTTGAATCCTTTTATTTATGACATGACGTTTGTGAAATAATCATATCATTTTATTCTCCTTCTAAATAATTCTTCTTGAAATATATTATTTTTAAGAATTTATAAACCGTATTTAATCAAATAAGTACCACAAAAATTACATGGATAATATCATTATAGGTTATTTACCATTTAAAAATTATATTTAATATTATAAATGCTATAATATATATTTTGTTGCAAACATTCATTATTTTTAAGATGATCTTACATACCATAGTTCCTTTGGTTGGGTGCCAAATTATTCCTAGAATTATTCCAAAAAACACCCGTGATATATTATGTATTGACTAGTAAATAGGGTACAATATTATAATATCCTATATATCACAGTGTGGTATATAATTTCCCAGATTTTAGTATAAACATCAAAACATATCATTAATATATATTGGGATATATTATATATCAATTAAAAACCTTACATACCATCTAAAATTTTTTATATATCTAATAGATACTCACATATTACCTTATGTACACAAAACATCACACAATTAATAAATAAATCTATAATATATATTTCATTTCTAGATTTTCAAACATAAATCCACACAACATAAAAAACTAAAATTAATCTCAAATCACGTAAAATAAATATTTAACGGATTGAAAATTTTCTTGATAACATCCAAAGGTCTTCAATCAAAATTGAAAAAAATACAACCTTTCTAGAATAATTAGATAGATTTATAAACATCACCCTTTGGATTTATTTTAAACACCAAAAACTCACAAAAAATATCATCAAATCACATCACCTATAATATAAAAATATTTATACACCACACTACAAATAAATATAATTTTTCATAAATATTTCCATCTAACATTGATATGAAATTTATATCTATTGATATTGACACACTCCAATATAATGAAATCATTGAATTATCGCCTTTTTTCAGAAAACGTTTTTTATAATCAATGTAATCTAACAATATTTATTCACATTTCTACCCATTGTAAAAAAAATCCAACATAATATAGGTTGTGAATACAATTTATATTGTAAGAGGTAAATTCTAGATTAAAATATTCTATCTAATGCCTAAAATACATCCTTTAACAATGGATTTTTATAATATTATAAATTTAAAACCATGTAGGAATTTATTTTAGTATCAAAAATCTATTTTTAATCATTAATTTCATAAAATATCATTTTATTTCAATATGTTCTGATCAATAACTTTTCATTTGATTCATGGAAGGTAAATTTTAATCTATTTATCACATGAAATTATCAATGGATACACAATTCTAACATTGATTTACTTCACTTTCTATTGTATTCAAATAACTATTTAATATTCATACAACATATTCATTAATCCAAACTTCATTGTACTTAAATACATCCAATGTTCTTCTTCTAACATGATCTAACAAAATATCCTCTAAAAAACAATGTATCACATAATACTAACTTATATTCATAAAAAATATGTAGTCTATTCCACATTAGTATACACAAATATGTTTATGTGATCACGTCTTATGAACATAATCTCATAATTCAATCTCTAATAATGTATATGAGAACACTCATTGCATCCATAAAGTGTAATTATTTATCCTGATATCTAGAAACTAATATTCAATATAAACATTATAAGTTTCAGACATAGTGAAATAAATATAATTTTTAATCAACTTTATAAATTATTAAATATTCATATTCTAGATTTTATTGTACATAGTCAACTTTAATTAAACTATCATTGGTTCAGGTTCTACTATAGAATATTTTATTCAAAACAAATCCCAAAATTACATTTTATATTTTTTTTATATTAAAAAATTAAGTAATTTTTGTACACAATAAGTAATATAGAAGAGAAAATCATCTTTGTAAAAATAGTCATTTCAAAAAAAAATCATTCCTTGAAAAATCATAACAATAATACTCATTTTCATTTACTACATAGCTATAACCAATTTAATTGAATGTGAATTGGGGACACTAACATTATTTTATATTTACCAATAACAAAATATGGAAATAAATGTAAATGAATTAATAAGAAATAGGGGTACCTCTTTACCCTTTCTACACACACGCATACATCAAAAAAATAATACAAACACAAGATTACTATATAAATGATGAAAAAATTAACCAAAAAACCCCATCTATACTAAGAAAATTAATATAAGTAAGATTTGAATTAGAAAATATAAATAACCATCACTAAAAAAATAACGATGTCAAAACTAATTTTTCACTAATGCAGACTCCAAAACCATGACCAACATCCAACTTCTATCTTTTTCACTAAAGACAAATACATCAATATAATTCACTAGGGAATATAAAATATTTCCCCATTCCATTATCATGGATAATGTCATCAACATTTTCACTATTTTGAATATTCAAGTGTTGGGTAATCATAAAAATTAGGAAAACCCAAAGATGTCGTACACATTCCACTAAAACTAGAAACATGTTAGTTTTAATGTAATATAAAATAATATAATGATATTGAAAATTAGTTTATAGGAATTAATAATACTTCAAAATTCATAAAATAAATTAATATAAATAACATCTACATCTAATGTTTAGGTTATCCCTCTCACTATCTCACACACCCATGTAAGAAAAAAAATGAAATTTGTACACTTTTGAGCAGTGATACATCTATCACAAAGCCGTCATGAGGTGATATTCCATATTATGCCTCTATTTTTGAATCATGCACTATGTATGTTCCATAAAGGCCCCATATGATGAAAATATGATCACATTCCCAACCCATAATATTTTTAGTTTCTTATTTCAAATTCCCATTTAAGACCAAAAACAATCTCAAATTTGAAAACAAGTTGTAATGCTAAATAAAAATGTCAAATCCATAACATTCTCTTATTTCTATCATGATGCAAAAATTATTTTTATTGAATAAAATAACCTCAAATATCTAATTAAATCCATCATTAATAAAAACAAAAAAAACAATGTATTTTTTAATAAAAGTACAATATTATAGTTGAATGAAAACCACAAAAATTCAATTGAAAATATAAATACATGAAATTATAGAAAAAGTGGATAAATATAGGAGTATATGTACTCTTATAATCAATTTAAAAATTATATAAAGAAAGGATAATATATGGAACTAATCACAGAATTGTGTTTTAATGAAGATGCTTCATAAGAGTGTGGATGTTCATCCCAAATCGAGTTTAAGGAAATGTAATTATTTTCTAGGTCACAAATGATGAGAATAAAAACTAACTCATGGTAAAATAAATTGGAAATTTAATTTAATACCACCACAATGTCACATGAAATCCCACATTAGAGGCTATAACTCTCTCCCCAATAATTGGTGCTCATATAGGATATTTTTAAGAATGGGTTTAAATTACAATAGGGACTTTTTTATACAATATTGATGATGGTACTCTTAGATCCATGCTATAAATGAGTAATAGAAAATAGTGTGTTAAAACCCTATACTGTTTATCACTCACCATTCACTACACTATGGAAGGGTTCATTCTCTATTTCATGCATTAATAAAGTTATCCCTAGTGAAGAATTCTAAAATCCACCTAGTGACCATGACATCCCTTTGGTATCATTCTTTTTCATTATAGAACAAGTGCACAACTAACACACCACTACCTCCACCACATTTTGTTGGTTCCTATGGGGAACCCAAAGATTATAAATAATCCTAAATACTCCATAAAATTTCCAAATATCCTAAAATACAAATAAAACAATAAAATTTTATTAAAAATTAAGATAAAATCAAAATTAATTCAAACAGGTGGTGTTACATTATCATCACTATTGAAATTTACATCCTTACAATGATGGATGTTAGTGGTGTGTTTATAGAGACTTTTTATTTAACCATAGTGAATTGTTTAGGATTCTTTTAATTTTTATAAAACATACCACACTACCATAATACTCATAGTGATGAAATAAATCTACCTTGAAAAAATATGCCCATTTATAAAGAATCTGATTTTTTCATGATTAATCTTCAAAATGGGTTCAAGAGTAACATGATTATTACTAATCACATGACCATGGTCAATAGGGAAATTAATAAATTTATTGAAATAAAAGGTACTAAATATTGGTGGCAATGTCATAAATATTACATGTTAATACTACATTTCAAAACATTAAATGGTCACATATATTGAGGCTCTAGTTTACTTTCCTTCACTAACAAACGATGACCAAATCAAGGACAATAATTCAAAAAATATGTGGTGAATTAAATCAAATTATAATGGGTGATTATAATCATCTTCATCTAATTTCATTCAACTCTGGGTTATAGACACCTACTTCCCAGTCTTATGAATTATTTTAAGTTTCCTTGAAAATAATCGTTCAAATTAGTTGTTTTTTTCTATTTCCCCCAAAACTATGATGGAAACAAAGATTTCAAGACAACTAATCTATTAAATACAAATATAAAATTTACATATAACTATTATCCTACTATAACTCCAATAATGTAATAATATATTCTAATGATCTTCTATTGTCTGTAACGTAAGCCTTATGAATATATTCTAATGCTTTAATTATTTGTTCTAACTACCCATCCATCTGAGGATGGTATTTTAGGAAAATAATAAATTTGGTTCTAAAATAGTATAACAATAAATGCAAAAATTGTAAGGGTTGGTGTCCTGAGAACCAACTGTTTTGTACTTTGATTACATGAATGTTCAATTATTATATATTGTTCATTGTTCTGCATGACTATAATATAATAATGTCCTGGAATATTTATTGCATTGATAAGGTCATGGCAGATCCCCACTATGATGAGAACCTTGAAATTCTATAACAATATTCTTAAATAAAGTTATATGGTTGGATGACATACTATGATAGGACACATAGTATACAGACCGTCATGTGTGAGTACTCATAAGAAGACGAGACTCTCTTTCATGGAGTTCGAACTTGGTAATCTCCAAGATGGGAGATTATGAGAACAGACCCGCTAGTAGAAATTCCGCATGTCTTGGTGTCATCGGACATTTCTATCTACGAGCGTGTGTAATGTTCCTTAGACTGGAAGATTATCATTAACTCATTTCATGACTCGCGCGCTTAGATTTACTAATGAAAACTATCATGCAGACAGTTGGCGGGAAGTAGGGTATGTGTGGTGCGTCATGAGTGACATGTTGTTAATGGATAATTCGATGAAGGATTTGTCCCTTCCATTTATGGAAGTTGATATCTCGGCCCTTTGATTGAAATAGAACTGTCGCATTAAATTCCATGGCCATGGTGTAAATGACGAGTTTATTTCAGGAAGTCAAAGAACGACGGATCAAGCATATAGGTTTATGACACTACCATGAAACCTGCTTGATGAGATATTGAGAAAAAGGGATTAAATTACATAGTAAGTGTTCATATGAGGTGATAAGTCAATGTGGCATCAACTTCTTTCTCTTGGGTGCCTTGACCCGTTTCTAGATAGTAATCTTGGACTTTAGGCAAGTCTTCCTAATGCCAATGAGAAAGAGGCCTAGAGGGTCACACACTAAGTGTATTCAAGTATCTCAAGTAGAATAAAGATTATTCTTGTATGTGGTTTAATAATTATTCAAGGAATCCTAAGTCATTTTTATGATGGAGGAAAAAGGAAATTAAAAACAAGATATACACGCCGTGTATTGAATATTACATGCCGTGTAGTTTTTCATAGAAAAAAATTACACGCCGTGTATTTATTAATACACACCGTGTAGTTTTCTTTATAAAAGGAAATGAATAAATGAAAACAAGATATACATGACATGTACATTGAATGTACACACCGTGTAGTTTTCAATGAAAAACAAGTACACACCATGTATTTATTAATACACACCGTGTAGTTTTTCCAGTCGGGGTTTTGAGGATATAATATTGTTTAAAATGATATTTATTATAATCAGCATGGGAGCATGTCAAGGAATTAATTATTCGACATGGGGGTTTTAAATAAGAGTCAATGAAATAAATAAAATGCATAATGCGTTTATTTATTATCATAACTCTACAACCTCAAACCTGATTATAAATATCCTCACAACCCCAACTCTTTTCCGACACACAAGAGAATCGTTGTGCACAATAAATCTGGAGAATTCTTTTAAGGACGAAAGAACCTCTTCCTCCAAGAATGCTCTCAAGACCGAGAGAGATCTTCTTCCATCGGATCAAGACGATCTAAGGAAGACAACACAAGCAATGGTTTCTCCACGCTAGCACCCAGAGAATCCTTTGGCGACGTCCAGAGATACGAGGTGCACATGTGGATCACTTCTAGATGAAGTATACACTTGGATTCTGTGACGCAATGACGAATCACATCGGAACGTGATCAAAAACATCAACAAAGAAAGAACACTGCAAAAGGTATTTCTTTTCAATTAATTAAATTAATTATAATCAACCTGTAACGATCCTACATTTTGGTTCTGGGACTTTCCATTTCTTTTGTCTATTTCTTTGATTCGATCTGTGAAGACTGGCATTTATCATCGTATTGATCCCAGATTGATCATTGATAATGAAAAAAAATCCATGTGGGCACATCCACCCATGCGCTTCCGCTGTGCCCAGAACCTTCAAATGGTATTAGAGGGAGGTTACAACGTTGATTATAGTTATTTAATTTTCATTGATAATTTACACATTTATATTTGACTCAATTCAAAATATATCATTCTATTAATCTGAATAAATGAGATCTATTATTCCTCCTTCGTTTCTCGATTCATATCACAAAAACGACCTTTTAATTTTAATTTTTGATTAAAATAAAAACAAGGAACTCATCCGGAGGATCCGCTCTTTCTGTCTGTACAACATGGGATTACACGGCGTGTAATTAAAACTATACGCCGTGTACTTAGGTTCAATGAACCGGCACTGGTCCACCAAACCTCGCCGTGTGAATTGAATATGCCTAAGTATTAATCACATCGTGTTGACCAGAATTGAACAGTGTGTGGAACCGGAATACACGGCGTGTATGTTGGAGCAACACGCCGTGTAGTCTGTTCCGGCCCAGGTGAAACAATGTACAAGGATAATCCACGTACCACGTACATGGGATCGCCAGGCCGGTTACCGCGTAAGAAGGAAGTACACGTCGTGTATGATTTATCTACACGCCGTGTACTCAAAAATTTCCAAAGTACATAAAACATGCCAAATCCTCAGTGTGTACTTTGGATAAAGAGTTAAAAGAAATACACGCCGTGTAATTATAAACTACACGCTGTGTACTTTCCAAAAATGGAATTTCACCAGGTTTCCTCCAATGTACAAAGACTCGTACAAGGAATATGGATGAGAATAATCTCAAGGAAGTTCAGAAAGTAATTTAAGATAAATAATTGATTAATTATATGATCATAATTAATTTAATTTGAGCGCGACTTATCTTAAATTAAAGAACGATTAAAAGAATTTGAATTCTAAATTTGCGTAAATGTTGTTGCATGCTATGGATGATCATGACCTAGACCAAAGACCCTTTTTATGTGTATGGTTTCATTTAAATTTATCGAATTTAAATTTGTTGGCCTACGATCCTTCTTCCAATAAAATGTAGGGCCTACGTACCCATGGTTTCTTTAATGTAAACACATGTAATGGAGGATCTCCCAAGCCAGTGGAGACAGTTCAAATCCCGAAGACGAGGTGAAACCGACGCAAGAGAATTCTGGGCCTGAGTCAAAGTACATACATTGACAAGATACTGAAGATATTCAGTATGGAACAGTCCAAGAGGGGATTGTTGCCAGTGTCACATGGAATTCATCTTTCCAAGAAAATGTGTCCTCAAAAACATGAGGAAAGAAATAGAATGGAAAGGATCCATTACACATCCGCGATTGGGTCAGTCATGTATGTTATGCTATGTATGAGGCTAGATGTTTCTTACGCATTAAGTGCAGTAGGCAGATATCAAGATGATCCAGGAGACCACCATTGGATGGCAGTCAAGACTATCCTTAAGTATTTGAGGCTTACTGAGGATATGTTCCTGGTTTATGGAGGAGATGGGGAACTAGTCATTATAAGACATGTATATGCTAGTTTCTAGACTGATCAAGATGACATGAAGTCACAGACTAGATACATATTCAGTTTGAATGGAGGTGTAGTGAGCTGAAAGAGCCCAAAGGAAAGTGTGGTGGTAGATTCTACAGTGGAGTCCAAGTATATCAAAGCTTCTGAGGTAGCTAAAGAAGCAGTGTGGATGTGAATCTTCGTCCAAGAGCTGGATGTAGTACCAAGCAGTAGAGATCCTATCACACTCTATTATGATAATACTACAGTAGTGTCACTTGCAAAAGAGCCAAGGTCACATCAGTGGACAAAGCACATACTTCAGAAATATCATCTCTTGAGGGATTTTTCTCAGAGAGGTGAAGTTGCAGTGAATAGTATTTCCATGGAAGACAACCTGGCGGACCCCTTGACTAAAGTCTTGACTCAGCAGAAACATTATCATCATGTGAGGTCTAGAAAACTAAAAGTCATAGGAAGTTGTCTCTAGTCCAAGTGGGATTTTGTAAGGGTTGGTGTCCTGAGAACCAATTATTTTGTACTTTGATTACATGAATGTCAATTATTATATATTGTTCATTGTTCTACATGACTATAATATAATAATGTCCTGGAATATTTTTTGCATTGATAAGGTCATGGAAAATCCCCGCTATGATGAGAACCTTGAAATGATATAACAATATTCTTTAATAAAGTTCTACGGTTAGATGACATACTATGATAGGACACATAGTATACAGACCGTCATGTACGAGTACTCGTAAGAATATGAGACTCTCTCTCATAGATTTTGCACTTGGTAATCTCCAAGATGGGAGACTATGAGAACATACCCACCAGTAGCAATTCCGCATGTCTTGGTGTCATCGGACATTTCTATCTACGGGTGTGTGTAATGGTCCTTAGACTGGAATATTATCATTAACTCATGTCATGACTCACGCACTTAGATTTACTGACGAAAACTGTCACGCAGATAGTTGGCGAGAAGTAGGGTACATTCGGTGCGTCACGAGTGACATGTTGTTAATGGATAAGTCGAGGAAGTATTTGTCCCTTCCATTTATGGAAGTTGATATCTTGGACCTTTGATTGAAATATAACTGTCGCATTAAATTTCATGTCCATGGTGTAAAAAACGAGTTTATTTCAGGAAGTCAAAGAACGATGGATGAAGCATATAGGTTTATGACACTGCCATGAAACCTGTTTGATGAAATATTGAGACAAAGGGATTAAATTACACAGTAAGTGTTCGTATGAGGTGATATGTCAATGCAGCGTCAACTTCTTTCTCTTGGGTTCCTTGACCCGTTGCTAGACAGTAATCTTGGACTTTAGTAAAACCCGCCTAATGCCAATGAGAAAGAGGCCTAGAGGGTCACACACTAAGTGTATTAAAGTATCTCAAGTAGAATAAATATTATTCCCGTACGTGGTTTAATAATTATTCCAGGAAGCCTAAGTCGTTTTTATGATGGAGGAAAAAGGAAATGAAAAACAAGATATACACACCGTGTAGTTTTCTTTATGAAGGGAAATGAATAAATGAAAACAATATATACACGTCGTGTACATTGAATGTACACGCTGTGTAGTTTTCAATTAAAAACAAGTACACACCATGTATTTATTAATAAATTCCGTGTAGTTTTTTCAGTCGGGATTTTGAGGATATAATATTGTTTTAAATGATATTTATTATAATCAGCGTGGGTGCATGTCCAGAAATTAATTATTCGACATGGGGGTTTTAAATAATAGTTAATGAAATAAATAAAATGTTTAACGCATTTATTTATTATCATAACTCTACAGTCTCAAACCTGATTATAAATATCCTCACAACCCCAAATCTTTTCTGACACACAAGAGAATCGTTGTGCACAACAACTCTAGATAATTCTTTCAAAGCCGAAAGAGCATCTTCCTCTAAGAACACTCTCAAGACCGAGAGAGATCTTCTTCCATCGGATCAAGATGATCTAAGGTGGAAAACGCAAGCAAAGGTTTCTCCATGCTATCACTCGGAGACTCCTTTGGCGACGTCCAGAGATACGAGGTGCACGTGTGAATCACTGCTAGAGGAATTCTACACTTGGCTTCTACGACGCAACGACGAATCACATCGGAACGTGATCAAAAACATCAACGAATAAAGAACACTGCAAAAGGTATTTCTTTTCAATTAATTAAATTAATTATAATCAACCTGTAATGATCCTACTTTGTGGTTCCGGGACTTTCAATTTATTTTTTCTATTTATGTGATTTGATCCATGGAGACTGGCGTTTATCATCGTATTGATCCCAGATTGATCATTGCTAATGACAAAAAGCCAAGTGGGCACATCCACCCACGCGCTTCTGCTGTGCCTAGAACCTTCAAAAATTGGGAAGTAAATCTCATATCAATTTCAATGAAAATAGATATTGTCATATATGTGTCTTAATTATATTGTAAATATTTATCATTTCAATATTCCATTCCTTAGAAGAATATAAAATTATTATAATGTATACTCACAATGGGAGTTGATCTATAATTACCCAAATAACATCATGATATCAATTAATTCATGATAGAAATATGAAATATCCAATTTAAATATATTCTATCTTATATATAGTTATAAGAATATAATTTTCCAGACTATCCTTACATTAATTCTCAACTATTACTTATTTAAATGTAATATATTTCTTATCATATGAAAAAATATTCTATTTTTACATAACCACATGAAATGTGCTTACATTTCAATGATCATATTGTGGTTATATGGGTGAATAACTGTTATTGAATAGTTTTACATCAAACTAATTTGCGCCATAAAATTCTTGGGTACCAACATTGATTTTGAAAATTAATAAATGATTTTTCATCCTTTTTCTAACCATCCATGGTATGTAAACCATTTATGGTTGTTGTAATGGATATGTATTTATGATTTATTTTTTTCCTCTTAGAGGGAGGCAATTAAATTAGGATCAAGGGTGTATAGGATGAAATTTATTTTTTCTATCACATCGGCATATTATAGATTAATTTCATTTATAACATTATTCAACATCCATTTCTTAATAGCTTCCATCGCAACTAAATTCTAAAAATTACAACTCAAATCATTAAGTGAAAAATTATATTTTCTTAGTGTATAAATAATGATTCTTTCAAACACCTAGAGATATTAAATCCATCATTATTTCCTCATATTATTATATCTCTATGAGATTATATATTTCATGACTTTTTGATAATTGAAGACTATGAAATTATACCCAATTAGATAGTGGTTCTATGAATTTAAGGTATTCACCATTATACATAATTATGTGTCATGAATCGGATAATTAATTTAAATTTTCACAACTACCTCGATCCATATGCCACAACACGACCTCCATTTATAAATACTCAATATAATATTGTTCCATGGTAAAAAATTTAACAAAATATCCTTTTCCTAGCTCTAGAAACATGATGTTGGGTGCTTCTGTGAGGTGATAATTAATCTCATAAAAAGATTTTTTTTACAATATTAAACCTACTTCAATGGTTTTATATTTCATAAATTTTTTGATATTAGAGAATAAATCATTTGTTAAATTTTAAACAATTTTATTGTGATACCTTGTTAATCCTTGAAAACTATGTATTTCATAGGAAGTCTTATATCCTTCTATAAAATGACTACTTTTATCTTCAACTGGTAAACTAAAATTCTATTTTAAGAAAATATATGTCCTAAAGATGAACCTAAATTACAATAGATTCACAAATAAAATATTTATCATAAATTTGGATATTATAAAATTATCTCTACACAATATCGAAGTGATACTCAAGGTTATTCCAACATAAAGTGTAATCTATAATAACCTAAAAACATCATAACAAATAAAACTTGGGTACCTATGAAATATATAGTTTATTAGGTCAAAAACGATAGGAATATCCATCGGTCCATGAGAAATGAAAACATATTTTTAATTGATATATCATCTCTAAAAAATTATTCGGAATAATTTATTCCTAACATTGAGTACATGTTATTATGATCATATATCTTTAAAAGAGAAAATCATGTATCCCATTAATTGATCAAAAATATAATCGATTTTAGGTAGAGGAAATTGAGTCTTCCTCAAATAATGATTTAGTTTCTGATATCCAACAAAGATTAGGATCTGGTCAAGGATTTTCCTAAAATAAATATATATAAAAATAAGATAATTTGAGTTAAGGTGACATGATATTATAACTTAACTGAGAGTGAACTACACCGCACATATCTATATATACAATTAGAATTTTATAGTCAGGGGTTATGAAATTCCACATTTTATCCATTTCCATAACCACCTTCTTAGAAAACACATCTACCACTTGATTTCCCTCCAGATACGCATGAGAGATTTCCAAGTTGAGATGAGCGGCCTTTGGGAGATATTCAATCCAAAGGGGTAGAAATCTCCAAGGCATGCGCCTTGTTCTTATTTTTCAATTACATCACATAAATTTTAGTTTCTGATTCATTCCATAGTGATGCCCAATTATGTTGGATAAGATACCCAATTACATAGGCCATAGTGAGAAACTCAGATTCATAGGCTGGTCCAATTCTTGTAAAATGATAAATACATTATTTAACAAAGTTGGGATATGTGTGGAAGACACATCCAAAATCTAAATGCATAGACATTACATACTATTCCTCATTATCATTTAATTTAATCAGTTAATGTTTTTCAGGGATCCAATGGATGAATTTATTTATTTTAGGCTTCCTCGGTCGACCTCCTATACCCAATAACCTAACAATACAGAGATCATGTATAGATTTGTACATTCATTTTGTTTTTAGCATTGATATTGCATGAAAATCATTATGTAATTCTAATATCCCCATATGAATAGAGTATTGTTTCCTAAAAAATGGGTTCTTATTTATTTCCATCTATATAGATGAAATGATATATCCAACTACTACCAACAACATATTAAAAAAACTACTCACTAAAAACAGAATCAAAGATCGTCTCTAAAATAGTATCATACTGCATGTGTTTATCAATTTGTAGGCCAAAAGGTATAGTGATATAATCGCATAGGGAAAGAGAAAAATCATATGCCCATAAAAACTGATTTATGTCCTCTTATGCACAGTAGTAACGGAAACAAGAAGAAGAAATATGTTGTCCATATTTTTTATTATGATAATGGGTGGGAAATC
Source organism: Viscum album (assembly GCA_963277665.1). Classification (NCBI taxonomy): domain Eukaryota; kingdom Viridiplantae; phylum Streptophyta; class Magnoliopsida; order Santalales; family Viscaceae; genus Viscum; species Viscum album. The sequence goes on along the minus strand of OY728155.1, from coordinate 854,217,171 downwards.
GGTGTTTCCAGATATTCCACAAAATAAAGAGCCTCAAGGCCAGAATGAGGAAATGGTTGAACTTCATAATCCATGTTGGTGGCCCATTAACACCATGACATTCCAAATTATAAAACTCCTTAAATTTTAAATTACTATGGCAATTATTCATCTATAGGATGGTTTTACAATCAATAAATTTGTACCACGGAATGTATAGGCTAATCTAATTGGGAAATATCCCATAAAAGTTGGAAATTTGTGATAGGAACTTCTCAATCGACATATGAGTGCCTTAGAGAGAATGCTTATAACATCTTGGAGTAGACTGTAAAGTCATGTGGTATTCTAGCAGTTGTGTTTGGAGTCCCTGTGCACAATCTATTCAGTATCTGAAATGATTTTGTTGAAGGAATTCTTGATGTATTTCCAAAAAGTTGATGTAAGGTGATATCTATAAATATTTAACAGCTTCCCTTTGAACATTTTCAATAAAAAATTAGTGGATATCCCACAATAAATTAGGCTCCAAGTGATCTCTCTAATTATCCCAGCATTATTTATCTTAAGGTATTTAATTCTATGTAATCAAAAGACAATTGGTTTAATCCACTCCGTCCAAGATACAGTGATCATCATTTTTTCATGAATTGAACCAATCCATATAAAATTTCTAATCATCACTTGATGTTCCATAATAAGTATTCTCTCCTATTTTTAGAGGGAGAATTAGTAGTAAAAATGCAAACCAAATCAGAGAGTTGAAAAGGCACACCCTAGAAGCTTGGGACATTGATTAACATTTCCACTAAGCCATTTGATTAACAAAGACAAGTTGAATGTCTTCAAGATATATCTACTTAACTTTTCTATATAATAACGGAAAACAATGATTGTTAAATGGGAGGGATATCCTCTTAACACCAATACACATTATTATTTTGTTTTGTATACAAATTCACAATCCATCACTAAATACAATGAAGTATTTGTCCCAACTAAGGGTTTGTCCATTAACCTCATCATAATGTTCAAACAGACTATTAATAGTGGATATCATCTTCTTCAAATCATGAAAATTAAACAAAATATCATCCACATAAAGAAGATGTGAAGGAATATAATCATTCTTACTAGCTATAAATTTCTCATATAGACCATGATGATCCAAGTCATTAATCCATATACTCAGGTAGTATTCAAAAATATAAAAGAGATGTCCTGAAAGAGGATCACCTAGTCTCACACATCTTGTGCACTGAAAGTATCTGATTCATTCTCCACAAATAAGAATGTATAGTCAGTAGGAGTTGGGAAGAACATTAATAATCATAATGAAAGTATGGGAAAATCCATAACTTTTGAGAATAACTAAGTGGTAGCTCCATTTCAATGTGTCAAAGGCCTTAAATATGTCTATTTTGAGAGCAAAATTACAGTCCTTAGTTTTAATTCCCATAAAATTAACACCTTCTAAGACTATAAATAAATAATTGGAATATTTCTTCTAGTACAAATATGAATTTATTCATGGAGATATGATCATTCATAATACCTCTCATCCTATTCTTAAGTACATTGCTGATAATTTTGGGAATCATGTTCCCTAGGGAATTAGGCCTAAAATCCTTAACATCAAGTTCATTTCCTTATTTTGGGTATGAAGGCAATAAAACATGCTTTTTACCCATAAGTAATGGAGGAGTGAATGCAAAATTATTTGAATTCAAATGTAACATCTTCTTATAATATGACCCAATAAAACATGAAAAAATTATTGTTGAAGCTATTAGTGCCAGGAGAACTATGTATGTTATGGGAGAAAATTATTTCTTTAACTTTTTCTTTAGATGGGTCCATTATCAGACAACGATTATGGTTATCTTCAAAGATGGGATTTATATTACCAACCATTTTATGTGTATTATCCAGCCCATTATCAGAGTAAAGCCCCTTAAAGTTCCCCATAGTTTCCTGATCAATCTCAATTTCAATGGTGTGGGTAATTCCAATAATTAAAAAAGAATTATTTCCCACACTATTTGTAACATCCTAGAAAATTATGATCATATATTTTTATTTTTATAATTTAAATTGATTAATTTATAATCAAAAAATTGATTTAGTATCAAATGACATGATGAAATTTATCTTTTTATTAAATTAATATAAATTAATTTTAAATTTTTCAAAATTTGTAATAAATTATTATTTTTAAGATACATGATTTTAATTAATGACATAAATTTATATATTAATATAAGATGATGTTTTTGGAACTAAATAGTATTTCATTAATCAATTATGGTTATAATCCAAAATATAAATTTATGAATAAAAATAAAATTAACATTTTTCAATATATATATATATATATATATATATATATTCATATATATATATATATGAAAAAAATACATACATATTTTGTTATATATTTGATTTCAAACTTTTATATAAGATATAAATTATTTTATTATTATATAATAAATAGAAACCATTTTTTAATTAATTTTTATTGGTGAATTATGATAATATTATTTTAAATGATCAATATTTATAAAACATATAATTTGATTAATAAAAATATTCAAACTAAATATACCATGTTTTTAAGAAAATTATTATTCTCAATTTCATATATTTGTTAGATGTTAATTGAATTTAAACAAAATATGTTAATTAATTTATATGATAATAATAATAAGAATAACTGATTCATGAAATTTTGATGAATGGTAAATCGGGGGTTGTGGAAATTTGACTATAGGGTTTTGAGTGACTCATCGATAGGCTGAATTTGAGAGAACCTGTTCAAGAGACGAGTGGCGCATCATAGACCGATAGATCCATGGAGGATGATCAATGATTCAGGTCGAGGGTGAGACATTGGGTTTGGGTTCGTCTTCGGCTGTTGAGGCCAACACAGGACCAATCAACGCGATGAGATATGGTTGTGTCAGACAGAATGAGATGTCACGAGATAGATCTTAGAATTTTTGAGTCTGTACCGATGTAGATGAATGGTATGATCGTAGATGAGATTCTAGATCTACATCACATGATTGTTCTGTATGAGAGTCGAAGGAAACAAGATCTTCAGATTTAGGTATCTCCTTGTGTTGAACTGATCCACAAGTAGGTTTTTTTATTTAATTTTTATATTTTCCGAATCTATTTTCTTGTTTTGTTTTTAGTGTATTAATTTCCAAAATTTTCAATATTGATCCACTTGCTTCTTCCATCAATGTTTGATTTCCCAATCGGTGTTTATTTTATTAATTTTGACAACATTATTTGTCTCAATATTGATCTTAATTTAATCAATTGATAAGAATATATAACTCTTTTTAATAGTTCAATTTTGAATGTTTTTGTATGAAGTTGTGGATCAATTGCGTAATAGAGAAGTGAGCTATAAACATCTATTTTAAATTCATTTTTTTCAATGATTGGAATGTTATTTTTCAATTGAATCATCTATTTGAATATTTTTTTGGACGAAATTTGTCAAATTGCAAGTTGTTAACAATTAATATAATATTATGAATACATAGTAACACTATGTATAAATAAGTATCTCAATTGGGATGAATAGGAAACTATTCTATTCATTTTTTTTGTTCTTTTTTTGCTATGTGTGATAAGTTAGCTGGTGAGGGAGGTCCCTTTTATTTCCACATCACATTTCAAATTCCCATGTAGTATTAGATGTTTTGCAGGTCCTTCATGGGTATGTGCACCACTTGGGTCAATATTATGTTACATAAGTATTAGAGGTAAGGGAAAATATTGGGTTTTCCAAAATTCAATTTTATGAATGGATTTTATGTTCAACGTTTATTTTGATGGCGTTTTTTTCTTTAGAATCAATTTAATTTCTTGTAAAGGATTATTTTTTTCAGACACTATTTGGGAAATTTTGATTTTTAGAAAGGGAAAATATTTTTCCATTATTTGTTATTGGTTTCATTAGATAAAAAATAATCATGATTTGATGTTTTAAAATATTTATTTGTCTTAGCAAGGGTTTTATTGAAATTTTTTCCAAACATATATTCTGAATTTCTAAATTAGTATGTGATAGTTTGCATAATTATTTTGAAATTATGATTTTCATTTTTCTACTTATCTATAAAGGAATATTCATGATTTTTAATTTATTATTTAACCTTTCTTGTAATTATAAGTTGTATTAATGAAATTGAATGAAATGATGTTTTCAAAATTTATTTCTTAATTTGAATAGGTTTTAGTAAGGGATTATTATTATTTATAGATTGTTTATTTATCTCAAAATTTTTATCTTAGTTTTATGGATTTGTGTAAGGGACTATCTATTACATAGTATCTATTTTTTATATAAATTTCATCAATTAATTGCAAGGTTTTAACTATATTAGGAGACATTCATTTCCCATTTATTTGAGTTAAGGGATAATTTTCTATTATGGTTTTGTTAAATTTATTATTTGGATTTGATTTTTAAATTCATTATTTTTATTCTATGTTATTAGTCTATGTTTGATATTAAAAGATATATACATATATGTGTATAATTACATTGGAACTGAAAATTTAAGGTTGTATATTTACTTTGTGAAAATATTATTTTTTCTGTCAATTTATGTCAGATTCTAAAACCATTGTTCCACCTGTTTATATATATTTAATAATGTCTGTTTTAATCTAATTCTATGTCAATCATTCCAAGTGATATTTACATTCATCATAGATTGGATTTAAAATTACACATTACATGTAAAATAAATATATAATTTATGATAATCGATATTTCTATAATTTTATTATCATTTGGAAAAGATAACTAAGCATGGTTTTATGTTATATTAAGGACGTCACAGCTATATTTATCCATGACCATGTGTTATAAATAAATATCGACATTGAATGATTACTTATTTCATGATTTTTTTTCAATTTAATTTTATGATTTACTATCTGAGATTATTATAAACATGGATTTCTTGATGCCTAAAATGTTTTTGATTATTATGTGGAAGATATAAGCATTGGTTATGATAAATTATCTATAAGAATAATAAATGTATCCCGTGAAAGAAAAGTTTGAATATATTGCCTGAAAAGTCATATGGCCTGAGGTTTCATGGTAACCAAGATCACATGAATGTTTACATATATATATATACATATTCTTATATATAAATATAAGTTTATCTTAATGGATTGACCTGTTTTAAACAATAAAAAACCCCAGTGAAAATATATATAAGTAAATCAATTCGAAAATGTTTTCATAAAATCCAGGAACATAAACGTAGTAAATATGGAAGGTAAATGGGGAGTGAATCCATCCTTCTCTAAGTGGGGAGTCCCAAACAGACATCAATTTTTATGTAGCCCAAATGTTTTTTTTTCAGAGGCTTGCTTAGTATTTTTTGAAGATTCACTGGTTTATTTTAATGTACTCTCAACCGTAAGTATTTTCAAATGTGTAACCACTTTCACTGGCCTTATATCATTACAAAAAGCTTATTTATCTTCAAAATAGTTTATTTATATGTTTTAAAAGTTGTACATATTTATCTAAGTAATTTTTTTAGATCTTTACCAAAAATATCTTTCAAAGTTATTTCCAAATTGTTTTTTTCAAAATGTAAAATTATTTTTCAAAATGATTTACCACTAACCCCTTATAGGAAAATTGAATGCTCATCCCTCTATTTTTAAATGATTTTCATAGGAATCGTAGAAGTTAAAATTGGAATTTAATGCTTTTGGTGTTAGTGAATTTGAAAGAATAGTATGCAATTTTTTTTTTCTTCAACTCTGATTAATTTAAGGTTTTGTCTAATACTCTAGAACCTAGACTAGTAAAAGGTCCTATTTTTTATAATTTTTTGCGTAATTTTTATGTTTCATTATAAAAGAAATTACCCAATATTTTTAAGAACTAAGTCTGGAAGAGTGGGCGTGATGTTTTATAATTTTTTTATCAGAGGAACAGTCTTGAAAACTCTAGAGATAATATTTTTTTCATCTAAGCGGAATAGTTTAGATGGCTAAAACTCTTAGTTTTTATTAATTCTGAAATTTAAAATTGATAATTTTATTAATTTCGATGATTGAATTGTGAGGGTGAAATTATTTGGGGGGAGAATGTAACTTCCCATAAAATTATGATCTTATATTTTTCTTTTTATAAATTAAATAGATTAATTTATAATAAAAAATTGATTTATTATAAAATAAATTGATGAAATTTATCTTTTAATTAAATTAATATAAATTAATTTTCTTGTTTTCTAATCTTGTAGTAAAAAAATATTTTCAAGATATATTATTTTAATTAGTGACATAAATTTATAACTTAATAAAATAATATTATTTTGAACGAAATAGTTTTTTATAAATCAATTATGGTTATAAGTCAACATATAAATTTATGAATAAAAAATTAACATTTTCCTATATATATACATGTATATATATATATACGAATAAAATACATACATATTTAATTATATAGTTTGTTTCAAATTTTGATATAATATATAAGTTGTTTTATCATTATATATTAAATAGAAACTAATTTTTAACTAAGGATTATTTGTGAATTATAAAAATATTATTTTAAAAGATCAATATTGATAAAACTTATAATGTGATAAATAAAAATAATTAAAATAAATATACCAAGTTTTTAAGAAAATTATTGCTCTAAATTTCATATATTTGTTAAATATTAATAGAATTTAATAAAAATATGTTAATGAATTTATATGATAATAATAATAATAATAGACAATTAAAAAATAAGGATGAATGGTTATTCGGTTCTGGTGATAATTTTACAATAGGTTTTCGAGCGACACATCTGGAGGTTGAATTAGAGAGAAACAGTTCTTGAGTTGAGCAACACTTCTTATAATGATAGATCCATAGAGGATGAGTGACGGTTCAGGTTGAGGGTGAGCCATAGGGTTTTTTATCCTCTTCAAGTGTTGAGGTCGACGCATAACCAAAAAAGATGATGAGATCTAGCTTTCTCAGGCCGAATGAGATGTCACGAGCTAGATCATAGAATTTTTTAGTTTATGCTGATGCTGAAGAATGTTATGACTACCAGTGAGCTTCTGGATCTATGTCACGTTATGGTTTTCTATGAGAGTTGAGGGAAAATTGATCGTTGGATTTAGATATCTCCTTGTGTTGAAATTATCCACAAGTTGGAGTTTCATATTTAATTTATAGATTGTGTGAGTTTTTTTTATATTTTCATTTTCAGTGAATTAATTTCTATACATGTCAATTTTCATCCATTTTCTTCTTCTGTCAATGTTTGATGTCCCTATCAGTGTTTAATTTATCCATTTTGATGAAATTCTTTGTCTTGATTGTGATCTATCTTTAATCAGTTGACATGTCTATATCATTCTTGTCAATGGTTCTATTTTGGATATTTTGGTATGTATCTATGGATAAATTTTGTAATAAGGAAGTGAGTTATAAAAATCTATTTTAAAATCATCTTTTTCTATTTGAATATTTGTTTGGAATTTTTTAATTGAATTGTCTATTCAAATATTTTTTTAGAATGAATTTTTCAAACAGCAAGTTGTTAAAAATTAATATATCTTATAAATACACAGTAACACTGTGTATAAATAACTATCTCAGTTGGGATAAATAAGAAACTCCTCTTTTCATTTTTTAATGTTTTGTTGTTTCTATGTGTGAGAAGAGAGCTGGTGAGGCATGAACCTTTTATTTCCACTTCACATTTCAAATTCTAACATAGTGATTGATTTTTTTCAAATCCTTCTTTGATATGTGAACTACTTGGGTCAATATTATGCTACAGAAGGATTAGAGGTAAGGAAAAATATTTGGTTTTCAAATATTCAGTTTTATGAAAGAATTTTATGTTCAAAGTTGATTTTGATGGCGTATTTTTCTTAGAAATCTATTTAATTTCTTGTAAGGGATTATTTATTTTTCAAATACTATCGATGCAATTTTGATTTTTAGAAAGGGGAAATTATTTTAAAAACAGATATGTTTGGTTTCATTACATCAAAAAGAAACCTGATTTCCTATTTTAAAATTTTGATATGTCTTAGCAAGGGTGATGTTGAAATTATACCCAAACTGCTATTCTTAATTTTAAATTAGTATGTGATAGTTTGCTTAATTATTTCCTAATTATGATTTTAATTATTTTTGGATATGCATAAGGAAATATTTTTTCTATTTCTTTTATTATTTAACCTTCCAAGTAAATATATGTTGTATAAATGAAATTGAAATGTGTGATGATTTCAAAATTTAATTCTTAATTTCAATGGGGTTTAGTAGGGTATTATTATTATTTGTAGATTTTTTATTTGTCTCAAAATATTGATCTTATTTTTTTAGAATTATATAAGGGACTCACTATTTAATAATATCATTTTTTCTAATTTTCATCCATTAATTAAAAGGGATTATCTATTTTAGGATACTTTTATTTCTTGTTTATTTGAGTTAAGGTATATTTTTCTATTATGGTGTTATTAAATTTATTTTTCGAATTTGATTCTTAAATTGTTTTGTATTCTATTTTATTAGTCTATTTTTTATCACAAAAGATATATACATATATGTGTATAAGTAAATTGGAACTAATAATGAAAGGATGTATATTTATATTGTGAAAATTTATGTTATTTTTTCCACGTATGTCAGATTCTAAAACCATTGTTCCACTTAGGTATTTGTATTTAATAATGTTTATGTTTTAATCTAATTCCATATCAATCATACCAAGTGATATTTATATTCATCATTGATTGGATTTAAAATTATATATTCCATGTGATATATATATATATAATAAATGGTTATCGATATGTCTATAATTTTATTGTAATTACGCAAAGATAATTAGACATGTTTGTATGTTATATTAAGTATGTTGCAATTTCTTTTATCCATGGCCATGTGTTATGCATAATATCGAAATTATTTTCTTACTTATTTAATTCATGTTTTTTAATTTAATATTATGATTTAAAATCTGAGATTATTATCAACATGGATTTCTTCATGCTTTAAATGTTATATAACTTTGAGTGCAAGGTATAAATATTTGTTTTGAAAAATTATCTATAATATTAATAAATGTATTCTTTAAAAGAAAAGTTTTAATATATTGCATGAAAAGTCTCATGGAATAAGGTTTGGTCATAACCAAGATCACATGAATGCCTATATATATATATATATGATTATATATAAATGTAAGTGTGTCTTAATTCTTCAAAAAAATTTCAATGATCAAAAAATCCTGTGAAAATATATATAAGTAAATAATTTCTAAATTTTTTCAGAAAATCCAGAAACCTAAATGTTGTAAATATGGAAGGATAATTGTGAGTGAACCCATCCTTTACTATGTGGGTAGGCCTAGACAGCTTACAATGTTAATGTTTCCCAAATGTTTTGTTTTTGTAGGAGTTCGTAGTATATTCAAAAGAAGCACTGGTTTGTTTTAATGAACTCACAAGCGTAAGTATTTTCAAAAGTGTAACAACATTTACATACATTATAGAATTACCAAAAGCATTATTATATTCAAAAGAGTTTATTTATATGTTTCAAAGTATTATGTATTTATCTAAAGTATTATCCAATCTCTTTACCAAAAATAACTTTCCAAGGTATTTCTAAAATCTTTCGTTTCAAAATGTAAAAGTATTTTTCAAAATGATTTACCAGTATCCCTTTAAATGGAAATTGAATGCTCGCCCATTTGTTTTTAAATGTTTTTCATAGGAATCATAGATGTTATAAATTTGATGTTGATGCTTTTGGTGTTAGCGCATGTGGATGTGTAGTAAGAAATTGTTTTATTTTTATTCAACACCGATAAATGAAAGGGTTTGTCTAATCCTCTAGATCCTAGACCGGTAAAAGGTCCTCTTTTGTATAAAGTATTGTGTAATTGTTCAATTTCTTTATAAAAAATTACACAGAATTTTTATGAACTGAGTCTGGAAGAGTGGGTTCAGTGTATTATGTTGTCTCTTTTTGTTTTGAGAAATTTTTGAAAAAACATGGAATTCATGTCCCCATCCTTCATCAATTTGACATTCCAATGTTTTTTCATCCATTTTGTGATAGTGACGATGCCATCATGTATATTGTGTCATTGTATATCATATTGAGAGGGTGAATTCTGATGATGATTCATGATCTAACAACAATCAATATTCTCCTCAGTAGCCTTAATATTGAATTACCTCTTGGAAAATGATTTCATACTCCATTAATTCAACATCCCATGGTGTGCTTATGTTTCCTTGCTTGATTTTGAAATGGGAAACCAATAGAATTAAATTTATAGAATTCTGAAAAACAGTCACTGCATCTAGAAATCACAATGCTTCTATTATTTAATTGAAATGGAGTAGTTTTTTATATTTATATATGTGCGAAGACATGAAAAATGATAGGATTATGATATTAGTGGCGATTTGGATGTGTGAACACCGAGATTCCAGTTGCCGCACTCATGTACTCTATTTTAATAAAGCATCTATAAAGCCTAAATGCTTGACTTCCATTCATATTATATCTATTCCATGTAATATCATAACATGGAATAGGGACATCAATACAGTAGAAATAAAAAATACAGGAAGATAATTTCAATGATGTAATGTTATGGAACCTATATCCAGTTTTTTATTCATGTTTTAGAACAATGTTGAAATCCCCATGAATTAACCATTTTTGATCCATAATATCAGAGAAGAATTTAATGTACTTCTATAACTCTATTATCATTATATAATATGTGGATTCATATATAAATAAGATCAATAATTCATATATTGAAATGTTTCATGAAATTGAAACACTTTGAGGCCTCTCACTATATGAGTTGATGAGAATGGAATCAATTATGAGCACCCAAAGATGATCAATACTGGAATCATGATAATTTTATTAAGTAAATTTACAGCCCTGATATTCCCACATGAAACCCTTCCATTTTCTAAAAATTGTTTTAGGTTCAATAATTCAAATATGCATGCGATTGAAGGCCATAAAGAAGTTTTGAAGGGATTTGTATGTTCATAAGTTCCCTTGTACATGACAGTTCTATTGAAATGGATTTACTGATTATGAGTCTTAATCCTTGTTTGGGTGAATTCCTATTGTTCCATTCTCATTTGGACATTGAATCATCTTCCTTTATCCATTTTTTTCTTCCATATTGGATTACTTTCCATTACAGATTCATTTTTTTCAGAGTCTATACCTTCCTCCACATTACCATTTGAGGGATAAACATTGTACTCATTTTTATGTGTTTCATCATCTTTCTGATAATTTTACTATGTTTCATCACCTATATAAAACCAAAAAACTACACTAATAGGTGTAAATTATTTCCCATTTATTGTGAGTTTATCAGACCATCCCAGAGAGTCACTCTTACAATCAATTTAGAATGAAGGAACCTATGAAACCCCCTATCTAACTCACATTTTTCTTAATTTCTAGAGTATTTCTTAGTACCCTCTCTAGGTCTTGATAATTTTTCAAGTCTACACCCATCATGGGATTGAGTAGAAAGTTGAGTTTCTTCCAAAATTGGGAAATTTTCAGACATGATATTCCCATGAAGGCTTTCCTGCAGGCTGCATGCAACATAGTCCATCTTATGGCGTATGAGCATTGAAACAGATTACTAAAGGCCATCCTACTCGGCCCCATCAATGTTGATATCCCTGGAGGAAGATTCCACATTAATCTAGAGATAATTCACAATCAATGGACCTCAAAAATTGTGTTTCTTACAAGCATTAGGGAATTCGTGGAGGGAGATACATCCACCGCCTTATAAGGAACTAGATTGGTGCACTATAAAAATGTTGACTGAAACCCCCTGTCGGGTTTTTTACATCCCTCACTGGCCATATAACATCTAGAAGATGAATTAGCTTCAACTGTAGGAGTCTTGGAACTACTTGGTCCATATATCTAATCTCCTGGAAGTGATTGGTTAGGTGCATAGTTGTGATCCATGCTGCCAGTGTCCTTCGTGTCTACACAGGATGTGCCAACCCCATTTGATTTATTATCAAGGGGCGGGACCTTACCCATCATCCTTTTAAAAAACCCCACATAATGCCCCTTAATCTTTCAAAGGATACATTCCACATCCCTTTTACACCTAATAAGTATATGACTAATGAATTTGACATTAATTAAAAACATGGGCTTCCTTTCATGTTTTATGTTACGATTAATAGTGGAATATTTTTTTCTGATAACCACCTCATCTACCAAAGAAGTGGACTTGATAAAATTCACTAAAAATTTAGAGTTATTCAAAAATTGGGGATTATCAGTCTTCTTTCTCAAAAAGATCGGGTTTCCAACTAAGGATGTGATATCCAATAGGATCAACAGATACCAATAGAGCCAATTGAGAAAAAAATATGAATCCAAACATGAGCAAAGGTGTTCCTTAAATTATTTTGATCAATGTTTTTGTTCCATTTTTAGATTCGGAGGAACCCATGCATCAAATAAATTTACCCCATGCTCCATGCAAGCCTCTTGAAATCATCTGATAGAAAAACAACATAATAATATCCTCTTTCCATGGAATTCATTCTCCAATCATTAGATCCACTTACATATGCAATTTGACGAGTGATATCATGAAACATCAACATTATTTATCATGTCAAGTCCAAAACCATTCAAATAATGGAGTATTTCCAATTATTAACATTCTATTCAATAATAACCTAGTTGGACGAGTCATGTTGATTCACCCTTTCATAATTATTTGTCCAGGCGGAGGAATTTCAATGTTAGAGAATGATTGGGATGCAAAAGATTTAACAACCTCCAAAAAATTCATTCATGGGATCACGATGGAGTCAGAATCATCCAGATATTGTATAAATTTGAAAATAATAGTTTTTTCTATGCTGGATCTACTCAAAAAATCTATAAATGGTGGTGGTATCCACGCTAGAGATGAAAATGTTCAAAGATGAAAGAACATGTCTATATTGGTTCAATTCATCAGGCAACATCCCCATCATTCAGTGCATCACCTGACCTAATGGTAGTCAAAGTATGGATAAACTCCATAGAGAATATATGTAAATTCCATTGATGTTTTGAACATCAAAAGTGAAATACTTCCATTTATCATTTTTAGGTGAATTTGAACTATTATAGGAAACCTATTTTTTTACATGAATGTTACATCATTTTAATAATAAACAACATAATAACATTACATATATTGGATAAAACTGTTTAGTGTCTTCAAAAAAATTGGATCATATATAAATTTAAAATAATAAAACATTAACTTTAATTAATTATTTATTCTGTAGATTCTTAGTTTCCCCTAAATTCTCAGAGGCATAAATAATCACTTTAGGACATACATCAGTGAAAGGGGTCAGCTAAAAGCCTATTAAGAGGATGAATAAGTACATTAACCAATATATGATGGAGATTATAATCCTAATCACCATAAAAAATGAACATGATCATCATCATAATCGTGAAAGTAATAATTTTACAATGGAATGTAATATAGAAATTCATAAAAATTAAATATCATGTCTTAGTTTTCGAATAACACACAAATTTCTGATCACAACTACCATAATGTTCATGCATAATATATGTGCATAATCTTATCATCGTCATCATCATCATTATGAACAATGTGGGAATCATGTTCACACATATTTCACATTATATCATGAGAATCATCACATTCCCATTTAATTGGATCTCTAAAAAATTCCTGGATCACCCATCTCATCATATCATTGACATAATCAAGCATGTCACATAAAAATTATAACTATCGTATTCGTTAAATAACACTTGGAAAGGAATGGGTTTCATAAGAAATTAAATAAAAATACATTATTGAATAACTATTGTTGTCACTAAATAAAATTGGAGATATAATACATGGTATAAGAATCATTAATATTTAGTGAAGAGGAAACAACCACAAGAGAAATAAAAGATGTGTTTTTATAAATAATAGTTCCTTTGAAAAATATTTTTATTTTTCAAAAACCCAACTTAAAAAAGAGTATATCCTAAAAAATAAATAGGAAGAGTAATGTAATAATATTTATGGAAAATAAAATTAATATATAGAATGAAAATTTTGAGAATGTGTGAAAACCCAAGGAAATGGAGTTGTGTTCAAAAATGTGCATACCTTAATCCCTGCTTAATTTCATTCAATTTTCACCTCTTAAAGAATAAGAATATTTTTGTTCAAACACTAATATAGAAGTGAATAATATTAATTTTTTAAAAATATTTATTAATTTCAATCAATATTTTATATTTCTTAATCATGTTGATGAAATTGAATCTTTTTAATATCATATTTTATATAAAAATTCCATGTTTTTTAACAATTTCTCTATTATATTAAATATATTTCATAAATTAGTATAATTAGTTACATAAGCATAGAATAGAAGATATTAGATATATTTTTATATTATATATAATTCATATTTTTCATCCATGAATTCTTTCATATTAATTTTCTTTACAATGTCTCTATTGGAGGTTAATCGTCCTTTAATGAAATGTTGTTGAAAAAGAAGGAAACGAGAGTATAAATTTTTTTTCCATAAATAAGATAATTACAGTAGGTTAAAATCATTAATATAGTGTTAAATTATTGGATAATAAATTTTATTGTATATGGATTTTAAAGGAAGTGGGTAAACAGATAAAATCAAATTTAGAAAGATGGAATAGATATTAGAGCCTTACTCCATTGTCAATGCAGCTTCCCTTGTTTGACATTATATCTTTATGGTGATTGTAGTCAGATTTCTCTATAATGTCGTTATAGATTCTAAGAGGTGTAAGAGGGGTGATTTGTCTTGAGCATGTCCTTTGCAATATAAGGATGGAGTGGTTTTCCATGTGATGGGATAGATGTTATTTATACATAAGGGGATAGTTATTTTGAGTATAAAATATTTAATTAAATAATATATCAAAGGTAAAACCTAGAATAATTAATTTTTCCATTATAAATCATAAAATAAAATAATATAATGATTTTATGGTTTTAAATCCTCTTTATAAATAAAATTCATTTTTTTATTAAATTGGTAGTGGAATGAAAGAAAATTTATTTTTCTAAAGAATCATAGTTTTCTTTATGTTTTGGAATGTTCATATTAGTGTTAGAAATTTTGTTTATTATATTTTACTGAACCATTAATGAAACTAAATATAACACGGATAAATTTAATGTCCTATAGATGATTATTTCACCATTAAATCATGAATGATGTCATTTGAGTTGCACCAGTTATGTGAATACTATACATTTACTATACACCCAGAAATTGAAATATTTCATAAAATTACCAAACAAATCAACCTTGGAGAACATCAAGATGATGAATTAAATAATGAAATTTATTTCATCCAAATAATGTTTAAATGTTTTTAATCTCAATTTTTAATAGAGACATAATATTTTTTACAATATAATTTGATAAATAATTTATTAAAAATTTTTTTATATTTTCTTTGAGTATATAATAATGATATTTACTTTTATGGCATTATAATATTTATATTTACTTAATTTAGTCATGTTAAGTATTTTTTATATTACAATATATTGTTTTAAAAAAAAATATTATTCAAATGGGATTTTTTTATTACCAATAACCAGGTTACAATTTTAATTGTCACATTTATATCACAACAGTCACATTACATCATATAAATACAACTATATTATTTTTCAAAATTTTAAATCCAATTACTCACAAGGATAAATATTTATATTTACCATAATTTATCATGGTTTATTATTATTTTACATATTCTTTATAGTGTTTGTAATCAAGGTGATGATTCTATTAGATTGGGGCGATCCATATTTACCATTTTAGCTTTTCTATTTTATATTTTGTTTGTATTAAAAATGTTTCGAATTTTAATTAGTTTCAATTTGGATTAATGTAATAATATTTTGTAATGAATCAAATTCATTGGTGGTTTTTTACAATAAAACACACATTTATTTCATAATGAAATTTTACTAAAAATGCTAGTTCATTACATATTTTCCCCATTTATAAATCCCCCACAAGTTTCTACTTGAATTCTCAGTTGATAATAGTTAAGGGTATATAATTTAATTTTTACCTATGGATTCCAAGCCATCTCTTCATACAAATTATTCCTAGATAACACATTGATGAGAAGTGTTTTCTTATAGTTTAAAACCTTGTCTCTATGATCCTTGATTTTCACTGGATGCTCATTATATAAGATGAAATTATCTAATTGCAACACCTATTGATTTTTTACATGTGAGTGGTAAGGAATGTATACCATTAGGAGTGATATGAGGAAAAGACCATGAACATGATCCATAATTGGTGTAAGTTAAAGATGATATTCCACTGCTACTATGCGATCAAGGATCTGAAAATTTTCATTATTCCTTGGTCTAAGAACCCATTTCTTTCAAAACTGCTAGACTCTCTTCTACATTGATATTCGATGGAAGACATTTTCTACAACGTCAAACTCCAAGTCACATTGATGGTTGTTATCATATATTGGTTTCCAAAACTGAGTAAATTTATATATTTTAGGGTGAACCGAACCATCTCAGTCATCTCATTTATAAGATCAGGTCTATATAGATTTCATTCTCCAATTTCATCCCAACATATTGGAGATCTACATCGCTACCTATATAGATACATTTAGATACATGATTGGAATATTTCATTAAATGTTATCTCGATCAATGCAATATGTTGATCCCATCCACCTTTTAATTCAATTGATTAGGCTCATAGAATATCTTCAAGCATGTATATATTCCTTCCAGATTGTCCACTAGTTTGGGGGAGGTAGGTTGTACAGAAATTTAATTCCATACTAAACTTTGGTTGAATACTTTTCCAAAATTTTGATGTGAACCTTGAATCAAAATCATAGATGATAAAAATTGGACACCCATGTAGTCTAACGAGTTCCATCACATATATCTTAGAAAGTTCTATAAGAGATATATCCTCCCAAATAGAAATAAAGTGGGATTTCATGGTGTGTAAATCCACCAAAACCCATATCACATTGTTTATTTTGGATATTTTTTGGGGACTAATGATGATATCTATGATGAAATTATCTAATTCCACATGGGTATAGGCAATTTTTGTATCTTCCCATTGGTCTTTTGTCACTCTGAATTAACTTTCTAACTTACCAAACACCATGTGATTTAGTAATCAATATCTTTCTTCATGTTTTCCCATAAT
This sequence comes from Viscum album, assembly GCA_963277665.1. Taxonomy (NCBI): domain Eukaryota; kingdom Viridiplantae; phylum Streptophyta; class Magnoliopsida; order Santalales; family Viscaceae; genus Viscum; species Viscum album. The sequence continues at coordinate 854,199,841 of OY728155.1, read as the reverse complement.
AATTTTCTCTATGGTCTTGATCTATCCTATTACATATAGAATTGATGGAGATAGATGAAATATGTGCTACATCAAATAGATCCTTCATTATCTCAAGTGATAAAAACACACAAATCCACATTCCAAACTAAATCACAACATTATCATTGATATGGAACTTTATTATCTTTTCTCCATTTACTACAACCAGCTTATATTAAAACTCCATATAATCCCTTTGTGCCTCTTTGATCTTATCTTGTATATATTCCTAAGAAATAATTTTGGCTTGGAACTATGTATTCCCACCCATTAGGATTCCTAAATCCATTCTTTTCATTTCCATGAAGAGGTGGTCTTTCTCCATCTGCATCATGGTTAGTGTTGCAGAATCCTTTATTTTAAGAGAATCAACTACATTGTTTTTTTTTCAAGGATGATAGTTATTAGAGAAATCATAATCCTTGATTATCTCTAATAATTTCCACTAATACATGTTGATATTCTTATCATTGAATTTATACATTAGGATTGTGTGATCATTATATATGCCACACTTATAAACATATATATAGTTCCTATAGATCATTAGAGAGGAGTTCACAACTACTAACTCAAGGTCATGTGTCAATTAGTACTTCTCATGTTTCTTAAACCACATTTAGGTGTATGATTTCAATTTATCATTCAGCATGAGAAAACAACCAAATTCTTTCTTTGAATCATTGATGTATATTAAAAAATCTTCTCCACTTGTTGGTTCTGTGTTATAGGTGCAGTGACAAGCCTATTCTAGATCTACATAACTATTTTCTCACATTACTCCATACAGTCATACATTACCCATTTCAGTGTTAACATATTATGTGGGATAGACAATCATGGAAAATTTCTCATAAAACATTGATAGTACCCAGTAAATCAATGAAAAATATAGATTTTCATAACACAATTTTTTCTAGGAAATTTATTAATTTCTTTTGTCTTTTAAGGGTCCATAGAAATTTCATCACTTGTGATCAAGTTCCCTGATAATTATACTTTCTGAATCTAGAAGACAAAATTTCTAAACATATCATTCATTTTTTCCTTAATACATATCACACAATCCTTAGATTCACTTCATGTTCCACCTTTATAGTGTAAAAATGAGAATTTTTTCAATAAATATTACCATAATTTTTTGGATGTAGTATCTAATGACTCTATTCATCAAATAATTAATGATTTTAGGGGAATTTGTTAGCCTGAAGGGCATCAAAATGAACTCATTGTGCCCATACCATGTGTAGAAATCACTCTACTAAACATCATCTATCTTCACGTTAAATTGATGACATTAATAATGAAGTACCACCTTTGGTAAGAACAGAGATCCTATCAGTTTATCGAAGAAGTCATAAATCCTTGGTATAGGATATTTATTCTTTATAGCGATCTTGTTGAGATCCCGACAATCAATACATAGTAGCATTTACCTATCATATTTCTTGAAAAAGGTCAACGTTTAAAGCCAAGGTAATGCACATGGGTGTGTCAACCATTTTTCCAAATTCTCTTTCAACTACTTCTATAACTCCTCTTGTTTGATAGTGGACAACCTGTAGGGGAATTTTGTGACTAGAGTGTCTTTGGGTATGAGATCTACTGTGAAATATTCATCATGTTTCAGGGGGGTGTTCAAGTAACTATTTATAAAATACATTATTCTATTCCCTAATAATGGGAATTTTCTATATTTTGATACCATCCATTTAATTAACCATTTGATAATGGTATGATTATTCACAATGTATCAACACCCACACCATTGAGTGATTTTACAAAGGAGGTTCATGATCATATTTGAATTTATAGTGGAGCATTGGATAATTAAGAATATTACTAGAAATAAGTATTTATTGATAGTTGATTTGTCCTGTATATAGTGAGAGTCAATCCATGCCTAGTATAGCATCAAATTCTACCAAGTAAAGTAATATAAGATTTTAGGGAAGAATATTCCCACATTGTCCAACAGAAGAAGAGTACATCACTTGGTATGAAATGATTGGAACACTGGGTGTTTTTAAAGATATCTAAAATTCTAGGTTTTAGAAAAATAATTCAAAAATTATATAAAACATGAAGGATATAAAAGAATGAATAAAATCAAAATCAATAAATCTTTTTCCATCATTGAGTGAATAAGAAGTATACCTTGGATGTTTTTTTGTGCTCAACATTATAAATAATAACGGAATATGAATTTCCCTCCTTATTTGGATTTGGGGGCTCCTAACACTGAGTACCATAAAAGCATGAGGTTTAGTGTACTGGCTTATTTAGTTCCCTTACTCCCTAAAATTTAATCATTAAACCATGGGTGGTTCATTATGAGGTTCCATCCTTTTACCCATCTTAAAAGTCAGTTTATCCATGCCTCTTCATCATTCATGACCATTGTGGCCTTCTCTCCCGCATTTGTAACATCCCCCCCCCTTGAGATAATTCTCATGTGGTTTATTGCTATATTTTTAGCATTTTGGTATTTGGATACTCTTTCCTCCTTTCTCATTTGACCCACCATCTTGAAACAAGATTATTCTCTTCTTGTCATCATAACTGTGGGACCATTCTCCGAACTCCATCTGAATTATTAGAGAACATTGAACCACCTCTTCATAACACCCTAAGGATCTAATTTCATGTTACTTTTGAAGGTGTGGTTTAAAGACACTAAATAATCTATCTATTTTTCTATCATTATTGAAAACAAAACTAGATGAATGTCTAGCAATCCAAGTGATGTTTTATTTATAAGTTTTAGAAAATTGACCATCCTTTTTCTTCATCTCTAAGAATTATTTCTCCATATTCATTTAATGATTTCAAGGTAAATACTTTTTAAGAAATATTTTTTTAATGTCTTACAGTGCCAACTCATCTCTCTTAACATGTTTCTTGTTCTTCCTTACCAACACCCACCATTGATCGAGTTATCTATCTAAATGAGAAACTGTAAGAGTCAGCCTCTCTTTCTTGGAAGAATAGATCATGGAAAATAAATTATCCATTGAGTTGACCAAATATTCTATGACATGCAGATAATAAGTTCCACTAAACAACAGTGGTAATTTCTGCTTAAAGGACTTAATGACTAGTTGATCCATCTTAGGTGAATGTGGACATTACATATGATTCAGGTTATTATTAATAGCCTATGATTGCAGGGAAAACATCGCCATAATGTTTTGAGAACCACCTCCCTTAGAATTAGGGATATTGTTTGGACAATCATTTCATTTACCATCAAATGGGTTTTGGCCTAGTTTTTCTTTAATCCCACTATTTTCTAAAATTTAAATGTTTTTAAAAAAATTTGAGCAAAAAAAGTATGAAAATTTTATTTTTTTTCAAAATTAAATCTAAAGGCGCATCTTTTTTATCCCAATATTGTTTGTTTTTTATAAAAAAATTCCTTTTATGTTTAAATATACTTAGTATTATCCTATGGGGTTTCACTAATGTTATATAATTCTAATTCCCATATTATATAATTCAGGATCTGATACCAACTGTAGAGACCCTAATTTTTTTTACATGACTATTACATCATTCTAATGATAAAAGAAATCATGTTACATGTCATAAATCAAATGTTTTCATGTCCTGGAAAATTAGAGTTATAAAAAAATATAAAATAATAAAACATAAACAGTATTTAGTTCATTCAAATATAGATTTTTTGTGTCCCTTGTTTTATAATAAGTACAATTAATTGCCTAAATATATACACCCATGAGAGGGGTGATCTCTAAGAAAAATAAATGGATAAATAAGATCATGAATCAATATAACATTGGTGATCGTAATCATAATAATCATAAGACTATAAAAGTATAATAACCATAACCATTATATGAATTATTTGAAAAATGAATGGAATGTTGAAATTCATAAAAATGAAACATCATGTCTTAGTGGTTATATACCATACACAGTTGTGAAAAAAGATAACATCATGTTTATGAAAAACAAATATGCATAATCATAACATCATCATCATTTTGAACAAATATATCAAAATATTCATGCATATATAACATTATATCATTATATTAATTACATTAACCAATGAATTAGAGAATTATTTAATACCAATAATTCCCATCACTTCATAACATTTACATAATCTTTCATGACACCTAGAAATATGTTAAGCGTATTCAAAAGATAACCAATGGAAAGGAATGGGTATCGTAAGAATTTAATTAATCATATATTTATGAATAAAAATACGGGTTACCAAAATAAATATAAATTCAAACACTAGGTATATTAATAACCAATCTTCAGTGAAGAAGAAGTAATCTTAAGTGAAGTAAAATATGTGTTTTTATAAATAAGAGTTATTTTAAAAAAAAATTGTGTTTTTCATATACCCTATAGAAAAAATATATATCCTTGAAAATAAAATGTAAGAATAATGAAATGATATTTAATGAAAATTTACTAAATTTACATAATTATGTTGTTGAGAAAGAGAAAACCCCAAGGAAATGGTGTTGGGTTTGAAAATCCCCTTACAATAATTCCCGTTTAATTTCATCACTTTTATGCCTCGGGAATAATAATATTATGTTTATTAAAACGCCAATCCATAAGAAAATTATATTAATTTAATAAAAATATTTATCAATTACAATCATTGAAATATATTTATTAATTCTTGTTGATGATATTACCGTGTTTTGATATCATATTTAACCTAAAAATTTCCAATCATGCAATGCTTTCGTTATTATATTGCATGAAATTTTTACATTAGTATAATTAAATACATAATCATAGAAAACATGTAATTATTTTTTTAAAAATATATATATAATTCATACTCTATATCTATGATGTTTTTCATAAGAATTTTCGTGACAATTTCTCTGTATCTGGTTAATCGTCCATTAATAGGTCATTATAGATTGAGAGGCAAACAATAGTATGAAATTTCTAGTTTTCATAAATACGATAATTTAAGTAGGTTAAAATAATTAAAATAATTTTAAATTACTGTATAAACAATTTTTTATTATATTTTTTTAATGTAAGAGGGTAAAAAGTAGAAATAGAAGAAGAAAAGAGGGAAGAGTTGTTAGAGACTTTTTGTCCCCTCGGTGTAGATTCTCTTCTATAACACTATAAATCCTTTTTTATTACAGTTTTATTTATCCAAAACTTCTCTATGGATTATTAGATTGTAAATTGAGAGGATTCGGTGAGATATTAGGATTTTTAATTGATGGGAGGAGATTTTTTACCTGGGAAGGGGGTAGATTATTTACACTTGTGGAGAGAGTTATTTTAGAATAATTTTTTAATAAAATAATATATCAAAGTTAAAAAATTTAATGGTTATTTTATACATTATAAATCATCTACTAATAAATTATAAATTTTACACATTAATTTAACTTTATCATTCAAATTAATTACTTCATTAAAAAAATGATGAAAGGAATAATGAATATTCTTTAAAATAATTAATAAAGACATTACATTTTGGATAGTTCTGTTTAGGAATATAAATTATATTTATGGTATTTTATTTAAAAATTTATGAAATTAAATAAAAAATAACTGAATTTAATGTTACATTAAAGATTATGTCCCCATTACATTATCAATGATGTAATTTGAGTTAAAGATGTTATGTGAAAAACTGTATTTTTACTATTCACAAAAAATGAAGTATTGCATAAAATTACAAATACACCATTGGATAATTTGGAAATTAATATTAAAACAAGAGATATTAATTTTAACGAACTAAATTACTAAAATTTTTAATTTAAATTTTTTATATAATATATTAAATTACAGTTTCTTAAATGTTTTTTATAGTCTCATATATTTTTTAATCATGATATTATTTGGCATAATAAAATTTATATATACATAAAATAATTGTTTTAAATATTATTTTTATTAGAATTTCTTGTTTTGAGGTAACATCTTGGTTTAAATAGTCATATTATTATCCCTAATGGTTAGGTTATCTTTCCCAATGGTCAAGATACTATTTTAACTATCACAATTCAATTCCAACTATCACATTTCTTCCAATTAATACTACTCTCCTATTTTACATAATAATAAACTCAATTACTCTCAAGGTACTATATTTCCATTTACAGTTATTTTTCTCTTTTTAGTAATATTTTTCTTCTTCTATATATTGTTTATAGTGAGGAAATGAATCTTGTTGATTTGGGTGATTCATATTCCCAATTTTATCTATTCTATTTTATATTTTTTCTAGTAGTAGTGTTTTATATTTTAATTAGTTTCATTACTGGTTAATGTAACAGAATTTTATAATGAAATAATGCCTTTTTCAGTTTCTCATTGTATAACACACATTTTTTTAGGAAATGAATTTTACTTAAAATAATTTTCGTTACAAAGATGGTGGTATTTGGATAATTATTATAAAGGGGAAAATATATATTTATGCCATGTAAAGGAAAACGATTAAGAATATATTACTTGTTAAATATTTCTCTATATTTGTTTAACTGAGGATCGAGATACAATTCTTATAATTAAAAAAATGATGATGATTCAGTTGTTACACATGATGAGAACATCATAATATTGGAAAGGTGTGCTCTAAAATTTATTCACAAAATTGATAGTAAAATTAATTGATTTTAATCAGGATTTAAACCTTGTCTATGAAATAAGTTTTCCATAAAATAATTGAAAAATTATAAGAATCTGGTTCATTTTGATTAAAACTTTGAGATTGATTTTTCTGACCGTTATGTTCCTTGAGATGATAAAAGTATGAAATATTAATGGTGGAAGGAAATGGAGAAGATTATAACTATGTAATTTGGAGGTAACCTCATAAATTGTTCCAATTGGGGAAATAAAAATTTAAAATAATGTTTGATATGATCTAGGATATATGTTTGGTGTTTTCAATTTTTTCATAGGATCCATAATATAAGGAAAAGAGCCCTAAATATCCAAATAATGGGGAAAATGATATCCATATAATGATGTGGTGTTTTAGTTGAAATAAATTGGTTCATTATGATAATACACGTAAGAATTTAGTTACACATGAAGTAAATCATTATGATCAGAAATTGAAAAGGGTATAAAAGTCATTTAATACTACTACAATTGATATTGGTACATCTAGAGAAGCGATGACTTCTCTAGAGATACTTATATTTCTCAAATGATGATAACATTTTTAAAATCATATCCCCTCCCCAAATTTTGATAATTTAAATAATCTATAAACATTCAATGTAATTTATCGAGTTTTTATATATTTTTTGGTACATGTAACTTGTAATTGTATGATATGAAAATTTTTATTTTAGAAACAATGACTCCATTTTGTGGACATAATTTTAAAAGATATGGATAGACATTGGGGTGTATATGATCATTTATTTTGTTGTTATTATTAGATTTGATATTAAAAATAACGAGATAACCTATGAGGTTGTAAAATATTAAGGTTATTTTTTAGGATGATTATATTATTTATAGAATTTTATAATTATTATATTTATATAATTATCTACAAACAATATCCCATAGGTTGGGTGAACATCCACTGTTTCTTGAATGGCCACAAAGACTGAGCCCATAACTAAAGGAAGAAAATGGTTTATCACCTATAACATTCCTTCATGACATCCAAGTTATTATGATATTATTTTTCATTATTATACTATCTAATGGATAAAGGATAATCTTAGTTTGGGAACATATGTATATTGTATTGATCTCTGTGGTATTAGAAAATGATTTCATGATTAAGTGATTAATGTAATTCTAGTTGTTGTTCACTATTTCTGGAACCATAAAAAATTAAGGTAAACTAAATACAGTGGTATTTTATTCATGAAATAAAGGATGAGTTATCTTTTGGAAACATATTTGATTTATTGTGATTTATGTATTGAAATAATTATTATACCTTGATGATGATGTGGTTATATAAATTATATTTTGGGGTGAGACTTCAAGAGTGATTGATTTTTTTTGGAGAAAAATGTTTAATCACATCATATAATACTATTTGATAAAAATTATAATTATTTTTTGGTGTTCAAATTTTAATCTGTAATATTTTATGAAATTTTATAGATAGTGATTTTTTGACTAATCTATTTTGAACACTGTGTATTTCTATAGAATTATATAGATTAATGTAGTTTTCTCATGATATAAAAGTTTGATAGTTTTTGTAAATTAACATATATTCTACTAACTGATCATTTTTTTTGGTTACTTCTTAATGATAGAATGAAAAGGGAGTGATAATTTTTTGTATTTTTTTATCCTTGGAAGTGGATTTTGATGATTTGGTTATGAAAAATTCTTCCTAAAAACAAATCATATAAGTTAATGCTGAGGAAGAAATTATAAATTTCATGTAATTGTAATTAATTTTATTCATAGTAGATGTAGAAATGTTACTACCCAATTTTAGGAAAATTATTTTTAAAACAATAACATTATTCATTTACCTTTCATACCATGAAAACAATGTCCTTTTAATTCAATACATATTTACAGTTTCAAAATCATTAACTTTCTCATAGGCATGTTATCATTAATTATCTATCATTCCATAAGAATTGTATTTTTTTTTATTCCATTTAAAATCATTCATATTTGAAATCCTAATAATTATTGTCTTAGTTTTCATTTATAAATTCCTTTCTCTCTTTTCAAAAGGAATATTTATTGAAATTTTTTACAATGTGGGATTTCAAGAAATGTATTTTGATATGTAAAAACCTAGTTTTCAAAGTTCATGTTCCTAATGTAAGGATGAAATTTATTAATTTGGGGATGAATGTATATGCCCTTATTTTTTATATGTAATAATTATGGTCAATATCATAAAAGATACACCACATTGAGCATAAAAATATGACTAAATATTATTATTTAAATTTGATATTTATAACCTACCCATTTAAATATATGTAATGAATGAGATTAATTTAATTAAAAAGACATATATCATACATTTTTCTTAATAAAATATTTTTAAATTCTTCTAATATGCTTTATAAGCTTAAGATAAAAATAAATCATATTTTAAGAATTAAAATATACATTTGTCTAAAATGAAATTTTCTACATTCTAATGTATCAACTATTTTAAAACTTATTTTTACGCATTTATAAATATTATTGGAAAATATAAACTTATTTATTGAAAGAGGAATATAAATATTATCTTACTATGATGTTATTTTATATTTTGATGTAGTTTCATTTTTTAATGAATAGTAAAAAAAATTGAATTTTAACTGAAAGTTGCACTATTGAATAATTTATTTATAACAGTAAAATATATTTTAAATTAGTTAAAATTTTTAATTAGTTAAATTTTACATAAATAATTCAAATTTAGGATAGTTTAAGGAAATTAAATTTTAAAATGTACCTAAAAATGTCAAATGTTTTAAGTTTTTTACTTTAAAAACATGCTTTCCCATTTCGCATGAGAGATCAATAATAAATATAATTTTAAAAATAGGGTGAATTAATTTTTTGGAAATTGATTCAATATATGGAAATAGAGGGTCTAAATTAGGTTTAAATTTCATTCTCACTTTTTTGGTACAAAAAAAATATCGTGGTAAAAATAATGTTTTATCACAGTATAGATAAAATAGCATAATTATTTAATGTTACAAGATAAATTCTTAAAAACTGAGAAACTATAACATCAAATAGTTGGTTGAAAAGCTTATAGACACTAACCAAAATTTAAATAAGTATTTTTTTATAAAAAAATCATAGAATTTAATGCCTCCTCAATGTGTTTGGCTTTAAATGTAAATTAATTATATTAAATCACTTAAAACCACCTCTCCTCAAATATATATTTCACCACATACAATGCCATTTTTTATAAAAAGAGTTTAATATCATCAAATATCTAAAATCACTCCACTCATAACCATCCCCACATTCATGTGTATCTAGTCTCACTAGAATATCAAATCCAAGGTCCCCATGTGGTCTTTCATGGAGGTGATATTCAAGGGGTAATTTTATGAAAACACCTCTATTTTTTCCTTTTCTTATTTTATTTTCTCCTCACCACATTCATCCATCAAGTAATGAAAACTCCATAATCCTATATACACTATTGTTTTATGTTTTATATGTAATATATGATATTCAAGATTTTTTATTATCTCCTTTTATTCAATGAAATGATACCATTGCCCAAATTATAACTGTTAACCATCTCTATGGATAATGAATTTTCATTTAACATTGCCGCCTTCACGGTTGGTCATAAAAGTATAATTCATATTAAATAATATTTAAATACCAATATTATATTCTATTTAAGGTTATTTAACTAATATATACACATAAAATTAAATAAGATTAAACCATTTCATGTGGTTCAAAAATAAAATAAAAAATAAAACAAATATTTTTCTGTAACATTAAATAAAATGAATTATCCTCATAAAATAAAGAAAAAAATATATGGGACTATGGATATTTATAAATGTTATGTAATTATATATCATTTCACTTCAATAGTTATAATCCCATTTTATGAAATCATTTGTCATGTTACATAGGTTAATTGACCATGAAACTGTGAAACGAAGGAATATGAAAATAATTAAAATAACAAATTATTATTAATTAATGGGTGGTAAGTTCATATTAAAAGGTAATATTTATCTGAATATATTTTAGTATTAAATTAATTAAATTCTACGAACTATTATGAAATAGGGTTGAACACATTTGAAGAAGATTAATGTGACGTAAGGGATTACATTATCGAATTTCCATTCCTTGTGTTAAACATAAACTTATTGATTATGTCATGATAATCATATATGTTAACTTATTTATGAATATATTATGTTTTATTTTTAATTTTTTATGTATATTTTATGTTGGTAAACATAATTGATACATGTTATTAATGCCCACTTTATTGATTTGATATTTGTAATGGACTTGTTAACTAGAAGATGACATTAAATTTTTTAATGATTTATTATTATAAATATTTCTCTTTCATGGAAATCTTTTCAAAAGGGTTTTTATGAATGTATTTATATGTATATCATTGTTATAAAAATGTAATTTTTGGCTATCTCGGTTTTTTTTTTAAATGAAACTTTTTATGTAACGACCCAGTGTCTATTAGCAATATTCGGTTCCAAAATAAACATGTGTTGTACTATATTGTATAATATTATACAAATAAAAAATATAGGGATACCAAAACATAGTTTTTTTCATAACTAAATATCATTTCATTATAAAAAATGAAATCAATTAAAATTCATAACACTGCAACAAGAAAAAAACTGAAAAACTAAAATGTAAAAATATGGATCACCCTAATTTTTTACAATCGTTTCCCACATTATAAAATATTTTGAAATGAATAATTTTTTTAAAACCAATAATAATTATATAAAATTGAAATATAAAACATTGAGATTAATTGAGTTGAATATATATTAAAATAATAATGTGGTATTTATAGGAGGTAATATGAACATTGGAATAGTGAGGTGACCATTGGAATATTATCATGACCATTGGGAATAGTGACTTAGATGTTGGGAATAATAACCTGACTATTTTAAAAAAAATAACCTAACCATTGGGAATAGTATCCTAATTGATGTAATAATAAAATTATCTCAAAATATAAAATTATAATTATAATAATATTTATCATGATTAATTTATTTAAAAGAACCAGGATCAAATCTGAGCAAGGAAACATTTCTTAGGTACTCTAGCAAAATGTCGTAGTATTGTTGTATTATTGTAGTTGCATTGGACTATCTCTAGTAGCTCAGTCAAATCCCCTCACATGAAAAAGTGTGTATTTCCACTGCTATCCCCAAGGTATGGTGTGTTTTTTCCTTCATGTGTTAATATAAATTCTTTACCAAATTGTATATGAAAAATATATAGCCTGTATTTTTTGGAAAAGGGAGATAAATTGTATCATTAATATGGATTAGAATTTATTATTCAAGACATGGGGAAATTTTTCTTGGTGGATTAGTGAGAGAGGGGGAGTTGAATCTATGAGGGAGAGAACTGGAATATGGGTAGTATTAAATATTACAATGCTAGACATGATCGGTCAAAGGATATACATCATAACTGCTGAGGTTTAAGATTAATGAAAAAGAGTGGTTTTGGAATGGATAGAAGCGATTCATTGATTAAAATTTCATTATAATCTTGTTTCTCACACTGATCATGGATCAGGTGGTCTTTGAGTATGTTTTGAGTAAATCCTTGATCTCTCTCTTAATCATAATAAGCGAATGCTGGGAAAAGATGGAAGAAGCATTAATGAGGTATCAAATTATGAATGTGTTGTCAAAAAACAACAAGGGAGAAATTGTTTGGTAAAAATCCCTCAAGGTTTCTTGTTGGTAAGTTTTGGGTGTGATTTTGTTTGTTGACAAGGCCCAATTTCTATGAATGAGCATGAATGGTGTTTGTCGAAACTGGTGTTTATGGTGTTGTAGTTTCTTAGTGTTTTCCAACATTTTTTTTCCTCAAAATCAGGTGTTTTTTTTTTGAAAAGTAAGGTTTCCCACAAATGTAGTACGTGGAATTGTATTTCTTAGAACAGTTCATGGATCACGAATCTTGGTACACAAAATGGTGAACAGCGTAGAAAGAATAGGTCGTGGGATTGTATGTGGTTTACAACGAAGGCATGCGGAATGAAGAAGGATTGTGGTATGGTGTATGGAATTTCCTTTAATAAAATGGGGTGGTGATTTTGAAATCTGTGAAGGAAATATTTTTTGAAAATGTGAATGTAATTTGGGACACTATGAATGATCAGGTGAAGTATGCAGACCACATAGGGAAAATATATTGTGGGATGATTATAGTTTGAAGATGATGCACAGTATGCAGCGGAGGGCATACCACATTGATGGTTTGGTAAATCTTATGTTATTGGATTTTATGGATCTATTTTATTATTTAAAGAGTGGTAATCCCATCATTGTGATGGAGAAAGAGAAATTATAGAAAATCATTACTCTAGGAATTCTGTGTGGTCTGAAGGAAGTTTGTGAGTGAGAATTCTACGAAGGGTGAAGTAGTTCATGTAGAAGAAATTTTGGAAAAGGATTTTTTGAGGCACTATTTCCCAAAAAAAGAGAAGGGTTCGTAGAAGCCGGTGGTTCACAGAGGAATAACTCACATGTTGAAGAAGAGGTGGTATGAGGAAGTGATAAGCAGAGATGGTTCATAATAGCGTGTGTGGAGGTAGACCCCTAGAGAATAAGTTCACAAAGGAGAAGTGGAACACAGAATTAAAGGAAGTTCGTAGAGGATTAGATCTTCTTAGAATACCCACTATGTTGTTCATGGAATAGTCAAGGTGGTTCGTGGGGGACTAAAGGAAACATCAAAAATCTCTTGAATAGTTTGTGAATGAAATTTCTGCTAACATAATAGTATGTGAAAAAGTTGAATTCGTTTATGGGAGAAAAAGGAACATCAATAGAGCATCTATATATAGATGAGAATGCATGTATTAATGAAAATGAAGGGACATACAAGTCCATAAAATATGATTTGATCTGTTTCATGAGTAGTGAGAAAAGCATGCAGAAGATGGTGATCATTCCCACCGACAGTGAACCAGAGGAATAGACATATGGAGTGACCCGTGGGAATGTAGTGAGAAGTCCATAATCCATGTAATGGTATTCTGCCTAGGCATAGAAGATCTAGATCAAACCATTTAATTTTCAGGGAGAACTAGTGGATTTGCTATATCAACACATCACCATTGTATGCTCATTTATCGTAATAAAGTAATTGTAAACCAACTAAAAATAGTTATTTCTTGTGCATGATTTCATTTAAATTCATAAATTTCTATGGGGGAAAGAGAGGAGTTTGTTTTTTAATGATGAAACAAGATTTGAAGTGGCTGTAGTTTTAATCTTTCATACCCTGATTCACCCCCTATCTGGTTTTTCACATAGTCTACTTAACAAATATTTTATTTACCATTAAGGTGGTATCCTAGTGAAATCATTTAGAAATAAATATTTGTAATAGTCCTATTTTATTGGAATAATTTGATATTAATTTTCATTTATAGCATCAAATGTCATTACTACTAACTGAAAAGAGAATGTTCAATCAACTCCAACTAATGTAACTTCTCTACCATCATCTATATCATAATCTCCTCTGAATAAATTTATATTTCCACCAATGGATATAAAATTTAAATACCAGGATTGAGAAAAAAATGTCGTTTAAACAACACTAGCTAGTTTATTCTATAGATTACATAAAAAATATATGTTTCTATGATAGTCAAATATTAGTTGAATTATACTTCCTTATTGGTAACACTAAAATTTCGTCACATGACTTGATAATACTTCTAAAAAAGAGATGTATCCATGTTCATGAGAAAATATATTATCACCACATACATTCCTAATTATTTAGAAAATGAGAAGCATAAAAATAATGCAATTCACTATTATCAAATATTACATTTACAATGCTTATGTGTATAATATTATTACCTCACATAATTGATGGATATGGTTCCTCAATTGAAATATCATTCTTACCCTGTAGAAATTTTAATCAACTCTCATAGAATAGTCATTTCTCCCTTAATGTGGTGTTATTTAAAAAAACGATGTTTTCCAACAATCATCATGGTTCATTAAATTAATAGGGTGACATCTATTCTGAATAGATCTTCTTGATTGATGATGGAAAACTTAAGACTAATTCAAACCATCTCCCCATATTAACGTTATAAATAAAAGAAAATATTTGTTGATATGTCCTATTTTTTCTATAGTGGTTACAACATTATGGTGGTTAATTAAAATTATTATTTTTATGTTGAAGTGAGATACAATAAAATAAAAATGATACATTTTTGTGGTGTGGATGTTAAGAGACTAATCCCATATATATATTCTCCCCTACCCAATATACCCTTGAAATATCTCTATACTTTCTTAATATTCCAATAAAAATAGATCCTACGTATACATGGATGGATGAAGGTGTCCTCACAAACAGAATACAAAAAAATATCCAGCTCTCCCATCAATGAATTATTCACTAACATTGTAAAATATGTAATACAAATAATTACTATTTTATTTTTAATATCATGTTCTAGTTCAGCATTGAATATTTACACCAAAATTTTTCTCCTTATCAGCTACATCTAGTGAGGAAAAAACCAGGTGTGTGAATCGAGAAGCATATTTTCTCACTCAAAAAAATATTTATTTCAATTGGAAGAATCCACATTTTGTCAAGTTTCATGGTGGGCTAAAAAATATGTTATTGATTATATCTTAGAAAATATTGCAAGTTAGACCTTGATTCTTGTTATATTTAATAAATAAGTCCCCCAATTTTAGAAACATATCTTTATGAATGGACATCCCTCAATTGACATTCATTTAATTTAGATTTTCGAGAAAAAAAATTTCAATCTGTTAGGTTATACTATTGCATTCTCAGGCCAGGAATCACCATGATATTAAAATGGATTATTATTTCATAATTATTATGATTAATTCATGTGATTTTATTTATCATTCCATGGTCCCTTATAATTAGTTTATAATGTATACACTATACCCTGGACTAGTTTCTGGTCCACTGACGGTTCATGTGGAACCATAAACTAAGATACACCCTCATAATATTTTATTATTCTTTTTTCTAGTGTCGTTCACATTATATAACCATATTAACAATTAAAAATTAATTATTTTATAATGAAATTATTCGAGGTTATAAAGTATATCATCTCATAGTGAAAAAATCAAATAACAAAGTACCAAAATAAAATAATCCTATAATCATACATTCCATGTGGGTAAGATATTTTTAATTACATGGTATTGTACTCTCATTGGATAAATCTAGAACGATGAGGTGACAGGAAACATATAAGTGTTTTAAAACACATTTTAAAGATATACCATCCTTGTAACATGATGTTATGTAGAAAGTGGTTAGATGCTTCTTTTAGGATAAATAATTTATGTCCTGATTCATTCAATATCATTAATACCATCCCATGTATTTTAAAGAAACTATTCATACAATTAAAAACTAACCAACACTATACATTAGATTTAAATGATACAAGGTTACAATAACAAAAGGTGACATTTCCTTTATACTGATGGATGTATTTAAAATATAGGGATTTAACAAGGAAGAGGGGAAATGTTTTACCCATTTTACAAACACACGCATTAAAATAGAACCATAAAATAATAAATATAACTATGAATATACAAATTATTAATACAAAAAAATAATAGATCCATCTTTCAAAAAAATAATTAGAATATCATCAGTTATAGTAAATTATAAATATAAATACTCTAATATAAATAAATACATATTCCCCATTGTGTCGCCACTAAAACCCCCTAAAGGAAAACCAAATCCAATATCCATCACTACCACACATTACTACTATATTAAAAATTACATATGGTGAAATAAAAAATCATTACCTTCCTATATCATAAAATAATGTCTTCATAAGAACCAAAGTGTATAAACTAGGATGAGGAATCATACTAAGTTAGAAATCCACATGAAATCCCACACACATTACTAGAATTAAAAACATTTTAGCTTAAAATTTATTTTAGAAAAGAAAATGTTTTTTCAATTGATTATATCCAAATTAAGGCTTACCTAAAGCCATAAAATCAATTCATTTCAATATTCTAGGAAACCATAGATCATGTTTCCCTTAACCCCCCACACACAACCATTCATGTTGAATTTAAATCACTATAATTTTATTCGGGGTTCTTTCCTTAACCATGATATCAAATGGGGATAAACCATCTTATACCTATATGCTTTCACCAACTTCAAATTTCATACAAACAAAGATCCTTACAATGAAAATATGAATACATTCCACACCCCTGATTCGGTCGAGAAATTATTCCAAATATTAATATAAATGAAAGATAAATATCCAATTTTAAAAAACGTTTTAATTCCAAATTTAAATCTCAAATTAATGATATCAATTTTTGGAATGGAACAAAAAATATTTTCATTAAAAATCAAAGCCATGAATCCCAAATAGAATTTTTCTGATAATAAAACAATGATCAATAGATTTTCTAATTAAAATTTAGTAATATTTTTCTTTGAGAACCAAAATGTTTAGTTAAAATATTTATATCCTTCAAAATATTATTGAATATTCATAGATATTGAATTTTTCAACCACTTGTGATAAATTAAAAAATCAAAGAAGGAAGGATCATCCTTATCATTAATCACCCAACAATTGTGGAATTAAAATGATTTATTTAAGGAGGTAATTTCATCAAGAATCACCTTCTAGATGCTCTGAATTAAGATTTATGTCAGGGATAAGGATATAATATGATAATCACATGCTATATAGATATAAAGTAGAATTTAATATCCTAATATCATTTCATACAATATCCCTTTGAGTAACAAAACTCTATACACAATAGCATCACTCGAATATATTGTTTGAAAAATTCTATTGTTGATAGATAACAAAAATTGTTGATTCCCCCATTCCCATGTTGTTTCCACCATATCCATGGTGATACTAAATCCATGATCTCCATGATGACCTCACTAAGTCATGTTTTTGAAACTCTAGTCATTTTATACACACCATAACCTATACTACAACATAGATCTGTTAATCTACATGTATTCCCCATATAGACCCATAGATCACACTTACCAAATCTACTGAGTAGAAATGAATTACATATATATATTTTCTTAAAATTGGTACATAGGCTAAATTACAGTGCCCCACACCCTTCACCGTGGAGTGTTTCTTCTTACAGTGCTTGAAGAAAATCCCAAACCTTAATAAACTGTTTGAACAACATACATACTCTCTCTGAACCAAAATGAAATATTGAAAATTTATTAATAAATATAAGATTACATGGTATGTAAACCAAAAGAGGGGTGTTAAGCAATATTTTAATAATAAATATTTTATACCCCTAATCAATAAAAATAAATGTTTGTGTTCCTATATCCTCTATATATTGAATGATACCAACATCCCATCTAGTGAACTACATCTATCTAAAACTACCATTAAGGTTTCAATATTAGGTTATAAGGGTCCTCTATATCCCATATATAGAATAATATACTCTTCACAACAACGATCCATCAATGTAATTCAATGAAACTTTCATTTTCTCAATATAAACATTTTCTTTATATTATCCATTAAAGAAATAAAACATGATGAAAATTTGATTGATTATGTAATTCCAATTGGATTGAAATTACTAAAACATTATTAAATATTATATTGTTCAAATAATTTAAAATTATACATAAAAATAAACTCCTTTAAAAATTTAATACACGTTACATATTTTCATTTTTTCATATCTTGAAATATCGCTTTTCTTATTGAGTATTCATTCTATAATATACTTTGTAAATTTTGGATTTTTACAAAATCCCATGTGGAATTACTTTAAATAATTTTATACTTCATATTAAATTAATTTATCCATTCAATTTCCTTAAAAAATAAACAAAATTACTTCAAAACATATGAAATAAGAGTACTTTTGTAGATACATTGTAGTCATTTTATAGTTTGAACGAGGTCATTCTTATTTTTAGTTATATTTTAACTTGGAAAATTAATTTATACTATATAATATTCCTATTTATAATCTTGGGAATCAAATACATTATATCTATCATGATTAGAATCAATGTTATCATTATAATTATAATTTACATCTTCAAATACACTCATTTTACCATAATTCTACATGATAACATTTTTATCAAAATCAACATCTATTATCACACAAAGTTTTTATTATTTTTTGTAATATCTACCATATTAAATACCTTTAAAATGTATAGAATTTGGTTGAACAACATGAATTATGTATCATTAGAATCATATCCCATAATGACTCATTCCATTTTATTATCAATAAGCATTCCCATCTATTATTTTATGTTCCATATAATATATATATTTCCATGATAAATTATTTAATTAATAGGCGGATACTTCTTTGATACATTTCATAAACAATAATAACAAATTTAGGCCCCTATACACACTAATTGTGAATATTCATATCTCTAATATTTATTTATATCTATAAAGATATTTAATTATTAATCTCTAGCATCACATTTCCTTCCATCTCAAAATATATTCTTATTTTACACTCAGTAACTCCATTTTTCTATGTCATATATATATATATATATATATTTATTTATGCTTGATATTATTTTATTAATATAATATTAAAATGAACTATCATGAATAATTATCCATTATTTGTTCTCATCTTCTTTATATAAAACTATCTATCTTTTTAAATTTGACATATGAAAATTATAATCATCTTAAGATATTTTTATGAGTGAATTATAAAACTGAAATTATCAATTTTAAGAAATAATCCTAGAATTTTATGAGTAAAATTTGTAGTTGAATGTTTTTTTACATTTAACAGCATAAGCCTATGTGAATTAATTTGGGCCTACTAATGAAATGAATAACCAGACTCTTAAGACACCACTGCATCATTATTCAAATTTTCTGTATTCCACAAATATCTCCTTATTCAATCTTTTGTTGATGAATGTAACTTATCACATCATCTCCAGATATTATGTCAAAAATAATATGACCAGGATTTCATACTCTTCTGTACCACAGATTGTTCATATATTTTTATTTTAAATGAGAAAAATCTACCAAATTTTTAATATAGAATAAGTTTCCCATAGTTCATTCTTTTCATATAATAAGTCATAATAAATTTATTAAATTTACGACACATGTATTATTTTTGATAAAAAATCATTCAAATAATAAAAAATTAATCCAAATATCTAAAAATTATCCTTGATCTCTTCCACATATAGATCATCATTACATTTTATTTCATTTTTTGACCTTACATTCTATTTTAGTATATCCTTTGATTTTAAATAGTCTTTTAATGGAAAAAAGTAATTAATCCTTTAAAATTTCATAATATATTTTAAATTAACGTGTGTCACTTTTCATGTGAGATGAATAACCTCTATAATGTATGAATAGAACACATCCTTTTTTTTATTTAATTTCCACTTCAAAAATAATTGAACTATATCCCATATATCTATTAAAAAATTATAAAATCTAGTAAAAAGATATGATTATCTTTAATGTATTTTTAAATAATCTTTATGATGATAAATATGTTTGTTACTTCTTTAAGAAATTTATTCCATGAAAAGAATATTTTTTGAGTAAATATAATTTATGTAGTTTTATAATAAAATGATACATATTATAATTATTTACATCTTAAATATATATCCACTCCTAAGTTACAACCTTCTATTAATCATTATAAATGACATATTAGGTATTAGACAAAATGAATGTAAAAACCAAAAAATCCTTTAAAATGTTTTATTCTAAAATAATTATTTGAATATATGTGATAATTTTATTTTTTTCATGTGCATTATAAACATTATTTTTTTGGAAGAGTTTTATTTTATAAAATATCCTTAAACATCCATTTATTTATCAGTAGTTTTTCAAATATTTTCTATAACCCATATAATTTAGGATCATATTTTATGATCTGTATAATTTGGTGAAAAAAATATTAACAATACAAAAACTAGAATTAGTTTTTTTTCTTTACTTTATAAGAATAAATTGAAAGTATATTGTGATGAATCACCCTTAGTATATCTAAATTTAATATATTATCATATCATATTAAAAAAGTTAACTTAAAATTCAAGAAACCATGATTTCACACTTCTTAATTCTTCATCCTTGGCAACATATTTTACATAATGTTCATCCAATATGCTATCTTATTATGAAATATTTACCATGGGATTATTAATTTATTTAATGTAGTAATTATTCCTTTTGAATAATTCATATTCATTTTATATTTCCATCATAATCAGTTTAATCATTTTCTTATGTTTTTTGTTTTTTATTAGATGTCATAAAATATCAGATTTTAATTTTTGTTTAATTTTGATCTCATTTGACTACACATAACTACATTAATTGACCATATGATCATTAACATAATGCATCTATATATTATATCTTATAATAGTAACATCATATTTGGAATCAATTAATTGTGATGGATTTTCATCAACTTCTTCTTGGCTCCTTAAATCACTTCACCTCCATCATGTTAACTTCTTCTTTACAATATCCACATTCCATATCATTCAATAAATAATTTTGTAATGAAATTATTTTTTTATCATTCTATATATTATCCATTATTTTCTCAGTATTATCTATTGAATATTACATATCCTACCACATTTAATGGGTTTTTAAGGATGCTTTAATTTTTTTAAATATTAAAATTATTTTCTTCATTGAATTAAAATATAGTTCTTTAGTTATCCTAAATTATCTATCCATCATCTCATAATTATATGAATGACTCATTAATATTACTTTTTATATTGTGACCACAAGTTGATTCAATTTCATTCACACCTAATTAATTTTTTGAAACTACTATATCCCTTCATATTTCAAAAGAAAAAGGGAAAAAATTTATCAATAGACAAGTAGTCAATATATCTTTTGTTAGAATCATTTGCATAAAATATTTCCAATAAAAGTCTCATTATCCCCATTATAATGAATAAATTATCAAAAGTATCTTTGAAGACTATAATGTTACCAAATATTATATTCCATATTTAATTATACACATCATTAGTATCATTACCATTTATTCTGATATATTAATAATTTTGACTACAAATATATTATACGTGTTTATTAACTTTGACATTCACATTAAAAATATTCTGAATCATTTCCCATGTGTGATTGAATTTTTTGATGCCCCTAACATTTTTCAAAAAAATTATTGATTACTACATCTTAATTGAATTAATTACATTCTAATCAACATAATAATTTATTTTATCCACAAATGGAATGGTGTAATCTCTCTCATCTATTCGGAAAGAAACTGTAATACAATCATTAACTTATGGGTAATGATAATGAAGATAATGAATCATCCAATTCCTCAAATGATTTTAATTTTTCACATTAAACATTCAAATCAAATTATCATTGTACAATTTTTATTCTTCACCTTAAAAAAAATTTAAAAATTGATTTTTATAAATAAATATGGATGAAATCTAATTAGACATGAAAATATGAGGTAACTAAATTTCTAACAAAGATCAAGGGGTTTATTTTGTGTTATATTATTTTATAATTTATCTCATATTATAATTAATCCTTTGTAATATGTTAATATGTGTAACAACTAATATCAACTCTAAATCGCCTATAAAATGAATGAATATAAATACAATTATACAACATAATTGATTTTCCTTTTTTTCCAATATGGATGATTATATCCTTGTATTTTTAGGTTTGGGTTAGAGACGTGATGTTTATCAATAATATCATGTGGGATTGTACTATTTAACTCTTTAAAATTATACTCCCAGGCAACAAACTATTTATGGTATGATTTAGAACAAGAAACCATTAATTTTCTAACAAACATCTATATAGTAAAATATCAATAAAATATCTTCTTCATGTAGTTGAAAGTTTCATCAGCATTTCATATTTCTAATCATGAAGATATTTAAACTGATACCATGATGTTAGATACCAAAAATCATTATCCATAAACAATATCAAAATATATTCAACCGTAAATAAATTTCTTTCAGTATATAATTTTTTTTGAACCAAAATTAATATCATCATTATTATTTTACATTATTCACATACACAATCAATTAGTCATGAATATTGAATTATTAAAAATTAATAGAGTAAACATCCCACTATGTGATCATGGTATTTTTACTTTCAAATTTTAAAAATATTTTCTCTTGTTTATTCCTTGTAATATTCTAAATTTCATAAATTACATTCATTAGTTTCAATGATTCAAAATATATACTATTTCTAAACTAAAATTTTGGATTTCTCCCCCATGATCGACACCTAAAAAAATTTCTCATTGAGATTCAATATTTTATCAAGAAACTACTATATTATTGATCTATATTTGGGACTCTCAATTCATTTTAACTAAAAATATATAATTAATTAATATTATAAATTAATTTTAATTCATTTCAAATTAAAATCATTCAAAAATCAGGATTAACATTTGACTATATTTTATATGTTACAGACCTATTCTTCAAAAAACATTAACATTATTCATGGCCATGATAACTCAAAATCATTATTTTTATGACTTTTATGTTCTCATTTAATCCTTGTATTGAATTATATATTTGAATAATTAATCTTGAAATATCATATTTTGAAATATAGGTACCTAAAATACTCATAGATGTATCTTAGGTATATTGTGTATGATCTCAGAAACCCTTACAAACCATCAAAAAATATTATTCATATTCTCAATGTAATTATATATATTATATAGAATACCTTATGTATTAGAGAGAGTATCATATGTACGATAGTTAATAAAATACATTCCAAAAAAATTCTATATATAATATTTCATGCTAGCAGTGAAAAAATAAATATTGTTTTGTAATTCATTATTATGTTTATAATACATTATTTTTCCCATTGTGGTTTTTCTATTCCTAAACATGCTTATAAAATTCATCATATACCATTCAGATGCGCTATTATAAACTACATGTGTACTAGAAACCCCTACATATAATGAAAAGGTTATTATATATAATTATTTTTTTTCTCAGGATTCCATTAACATACAAGACATTACCAAACTTCTAAAAATATGAAATCTGTATTTCCAATCTAGGATTCTTAAATAAGCCCCAAAAAAATTCCATCCACTGAAAAGTCTTCTTAAATCACTTTGATACATATTTTTCAACCCAAAACATTTTATTAACATAAAAAATATCCACTTTTATTTGAATATAAATACAATAATACCTCAATAATTACAATATTTCCTTAATATCTAATTTTAATTAATTATCAATTCTAAAAAATAATAATAAATTCATCATACAAAATTAATTTTCAATGAGATATATCATAACACCAAAATATGTGATAAAATATTTTTTTAAATTTTAATTCCATATTGATTTTAGAATTTGGTACATTTATTTTCATGAAATCATCATTTGTTAACTCCATCATTTATGATTATTTTATAAGAAAATTTTTATCATATTTAATCTAATATAAAAAAGTGTATTAAAATTTCTACATATTTGATAAAAAATTCAATGAAATATAGTGAACCCAAAAAAATAATTAAATAAGAGTGAAGGGATGAAAAATTATATTTATCTTTATGAAATGTCATTAATTGTGATGACCCATCCCAGAGGGGTTCAAGCTGTGACTCCGCAAGCCCGCCTCTAATAAGTCAATGGCTAGTGAATATCACTAAGTAGTCATATCACTAACATTTGAGGAATTACCTATGTACCTGTACACACACACACAATATTGATAGTAAAAATGCAATGGCCCGGACCTCTCTGGTCCATTTCTTTGTAAAAAATTTGATGTGGTCAAACACGACATGTGTTGTAATAATAATTTTTTATAATAATAATTGATAATGGTGGCATGAAAATATTTGGTGTTAATTAGATAAAATGGTTTTAATTTAATCATTGTAAAATATAAGAAATAAAATCGAATATATTTAATAAAATGATGGGGACCCGTTGATGAAACTGAAAGAGGATTTATACTATTGAATTAAATAATAATGATAAAGGTGACAGAAATATGTGTGTGATTGGTAAATTAAATTAAATGGGTTTAATTTTTGGTTAGTAAATTAAATTATTTGAATTTAATTAAATGGAATGGTTTTAACTTAATAACCATGGTAAACTAATTTAATGGGATTAAATTAGTACATTAATTATGGGTGTTATTATTATTAATTTTATTAAATAATAAAGTTGAAGTGAGAATGGAGTTTGGGGCGTTCCACATGGAGTAAAAGAAATGGGAGGCGCCACTTTTCGTAGTGGGAGAGAATCATGAAAGAAAAAAAATAGATTGGAGAGAGAAACAAAAAATAATAATAAGAGAAATAAAATTAAAAGACAAATAAATGAAAAAGGAGGAATTAGTGCTTAATTATAGCGCCCATGAAGACTCTAAAACGTGATTGCTTTTGGAGTTATGAAAAATAAATAAATAATTGATTAATAATAATAATAAAATATTGTTATTATTAATTTTGTTGATAAAACACCTTTTTGTCCGTAACTTCTTCGTGCGACCTCGGTTTCACGAACCGTCAGTGGCAGTGCGACCCTGACTAAGAGACGAAAATTATGAGTCTAATATTGGATGTCTTTTTCGGGTTTTCGGATTGGGTACCCGAAACGCTCATGAATTAATAGATTTAATATTGTTATTATTACGGGATCTTGTATCCAACGTATCTCCCTCATACGGTATCGGATTGACGATCCGTCAGCGACAGCGTAACCCTGAAATTATGACGGTCATTTTAAGACCATTAATGAGCTACTTTTATGACTCATGCCTCGGGTCAACGAAACACACATATTAATAAAATTGACGTTATTATTAAAACGCGTGGAAACCGCGTGACGTGTCGTGTGTTGACCAGTCAAAACGCGTAACGGGTGTACGGTCACACCATGTATTCATCAATACACGTTGCAGACTGTTGCCTATATAAGAAAGGGTCGCGGATTATTTCCAGACCAATCGTTTCTTCTTCGCACGACGACACTCTTGGATGATCAAGAAGTCTTCCTCCTCTAACTTCTTTGTCCGAGCTCCGAATTACGATCCGTCGGCGGCCACAGGATCGTAGCGACGAGACGAAGCTTCTAAGACCGGAATTGTCACCTTTCCTTCCGGCCTTCCTTCTCCAGCTTCCATCCTAGGAGGCGTTTGTCGGGTTTGGCGAAGGCGGAGGACACCGAAGGACGTCGTCGGAAGCGACATGATCGGGACCTTTTGAGGTAGGGGTTTACCTTCGTCTCTCTATTTGGTGCAACATGCGGGGTGGGATATTTTTCTTTTGTTCCATGGGATGTAGTTGAACTTCAAATAAAGATAATAACCAGATAAAGAAGGGTTTGGGGTTTTGTGCTGTTTCAATTGCCTTCCAGTTTCTTTATCTTCTGATTGTGATTTTGGATTGAAAGGCCTTTGCCTACTGAAAATCAAGGTCGTTGGTGGCCTTTGCGTGCGGAATTGATATCTGAATTGTTTGTGGTTGGTTTTGTTGAAACATGGAAAATGGATAAGCACGTAAAGACTGGCTGTTTAAATGAGAATGAAAACCTTGTGTGATCGCCCCGGTTGAACAAAATTGGAATAATGAACATGTTGGTGGTTTGGTTGTTTTGTGGAAAATGTTTTTGTAAACGATGGGGTTGAAATGGGAAGTGGTTGGTTGTGGAAAATGCCTTTATTTATGAAAAGTGTTTTGATTATGAAAAGTGTTTTGGAAGTAAAAGGTGTTTTCAAATGCAGAAATGTTTTGTGTGTGGAAAGGGTTTTATGTGTGGAACTTTGAAATAAATGAATGATGGAATGTTGTATGGTTGTGATAATCTTTTGTAAATGAAATGGTATGTGGTTGCTTGCGTTTTACCTAACCTTGGTTGTGGATGGCAGGGATATGTTTGTGAAAGGTTTTGTCTGGATGATAGTTGCCCAGTAGTAATAATTTGTTAAACCATTGCATGAAACATGAAAACCTAAATGGGGTTGGGGGATGATTGTTTGGTTGTTGATGCATGCTTCGTGGTAGCAGTGCCGAGGCACATGCTCAGTTTCTCTTTTTAAGAAGCCATAGGTTGGGATGTGTGTTTGGTGTATGTATATATATAATTGTATCTTTGTGTTTTGTCGCACCACACCCATGTCAAGCACCTAGTGCTGAACACTCCCATTTTATGGGAGAGGGTGTTCCCCCTTAGTTACTAGCTCCTTCCTGCTCCTTCTCCCATAGGATATGATGGCTTGAGGTGACCTTACACCCAAGACTCTTCGGGTAGGTCTCGGAGGCTGTGATGGCTTGAGGCGACCTTTAGCCCAAGAATCTTCGGGCAGGCTTACCGTTCCCAAGAACCTTCGGGATGAGGCCCAGGTGTCTACGGGCGGGTTAGTGGTTGTGGCCCAGGTGTGTGCGGGCAAGATGCGTGGTTGTGAGGCCCAGGTGTGTGCGGGAGGGATGCGTGGTTTGGCCCAGGTGTGTGCAGGAGGGAAGAGTGTGGTAGCGTCAGGACGTTTTCCGTTAGGAAGAGCAGCATCTAATTAAGTGGGAAATGGTGCGGGGTACCCAATACTTTTGTTCTATATATATACTAAACTTGTTTGTGTTACTTGGTGAGTGTGACCAGTGAGGCTGGGTGGATAGTTTTTCCTTGTTAGTTTCTGGTTCTTCTGTTTTCTCACGGGACCTTAGGGTGTCTCCCCACTTGTGCACGAGAGCTTTAGGTTCTCTACTGAGTATACTTGTATGCTCACCCTACGTTGTTTTAGGTTTTCAGGAGGACTACCAGGGCCGTGCGGGACCCTACTAGTCAGGCAGTGGGAGCTGTTCAGTTGCTGTTTTCTTGTTTTTCTTTTGGTACTGTACTCACTTGTACTTTGAGCTTATTTGTACTTGTACCTGTTTCAGTTTATTTATACATTCATATGGGACTGGTTTGGGTTTCTTTTCAGCACCTTTGTTCTTTTTTCCTTTTTGGTGGTTGACTTGTCCTATTTCCGATCCTAAGTATAAAAAGGGTAATGCCTCCCATATTTGTGAAAACTCATACCCTTGGTTCTAGTCGCCAACTCGGGGCCTACTGGAGGCGGGACTCGGGGGTCATTATCTCCCTTTCACCATTTCCAGCTCAGGAGGGGCATCTTTGGTGGGAGGGGGTCATGACAAAAAACTATGTAAACCATGCATGAAAACCACTATGGAAATCACAACCAGAGGGAAATAGAATGTAAAGTAAAAAAGAGTGACCTGAGCCAGAATACAATCCCTCCTATAAAGAAAAGTATGTAATGAAAAAATTAAAGCTCATCTATAGAAAACCCTTCCCAGTGGGTATGTGAATGGAAGTTTCCTAACGCTATAGGAGTACACCATGTCTGTCTTATTTCACTAACACCACCTAAGACGGTACCACCTAGAACTCTGTGAAAAGATCACCCATCTACACAAGACACGACACGTGCGGGCAACCCCAGTGAAAGGTTGAGTAAATCTGTACTCAGTAGGATTCCATGAAACCACAATGTAATGACCATAATGAAAATCACAAGTGAATTAGTAATCTCACATAGTAATTTGTCTAAAGTATTAAAATATTGATTAGAAGATGTAATCAGAAAATAATCAGTATTGATGTGGCACCCAGTCTCTATGAGACACTCAACCCAAATGAGTCACAAAGACTTGATGATTCACTTAAACCTGAGGATTAATTTTGACCCTATGAATCACATAGACCCGATGAGTAACTTAGTCCCAGAGAGGAATTGTCTGGAAGTCACTTATACATCAAGTCACATAGTCTTCGTGTCACAGCCAGATACATGATTCCACTCATATCACAATTGTTTCTGGAGAACCTACACCTCAATCCAAATTCCATATGCCGACATCCATGAAAACACAGTTAAAGAAACTAAAAATTACCACCTCATCACGAGAGTCCCAATGTAGAAAAAGTTTTAGAAAATAGACACACAATTGGAATGTTATGGGAAATTTAGTGAAATGGGTAATTGGATCCATATCCAGTAAGACCGACCTAACCCAACATGGTTAGACCGACCTGACCTAACCCGGTCAGGTATGGGATAACACAAACCAGTCGGGCCCATTGGGCCATGTGGTCCATCCCACTGGGAAGCTCGGTGGTTCGGCTTTCCCCAACCCTACATGCCAGCACGGGCTGATTCATCCTTCCGGGTGCGATAACTACCATTCCCCTCACACCTGGCTAACATCATCTAGCGTAATCATGGCCATCTCACACCCATGTCAGAGCTGAGGGTCTTATGTCTGACATGGAATGAGGAGCTGCGCCCCACCATCTCAATAGTGTCATGTCGGGGTGAGTCACCGCTATCGCTAGTGGCTGTGACCATCTATTGTTGGGTGGTTGCACCACCACACACCCCTATCGGCACTATCATGCATCGCCACTGGTGACCCTCCTTCTGTAGGATTCCATCGTCAATATGGTTGACCATTTTCTGAATTGCGAGAAATCATGTGATCCTTGGGTTTCTGTCTCCAATTTAATGTGATTAAAATTGTGTCATCATTAATCCAAGGGTCCAAACACATTTGGAACATCTTGGTATAAATCTGAGGCAACCCCAGGGGTCCGCCAAGAAGAATGTAGAAGACAGAGAGATAAAGAGAGAGAGGGAGAACCATTAAGACCCATGGAACAAATGTTGTCCTTGTTCGTTCATCCATTTTTCATCCCATTAGAAAAGGGGGATCAAGTCACACTAATTACCATTAATGTTTCCCCCATTCAAATTTTCTAGCAACAATATCCACCATACATGAACAATCGATTTGAAGATTATCATGTTGGTAGGTTGATCTATGTTCTTCCTTTCGAAAGAAAAAATTGGGGAAATGAGATCACATAGAAATAAAACCCTATCAAAGATTTGATTGTTATCTACCATGGATTAATTATTGTTGATGACTTTTTGAAGACCGTTCTCAATCCATTCATCCATCATCATTGGAAATATCCTTTAAAGAGGAGGGGGGTTTAGTTTTTATTGTGGATTCGTTGTTCATCAATGTTATTCCTCCAAAGCCTTATGTAATTCCACAAGGTTTGATCCCCTTATCTTGTATCCATGTATGGATAAAAATTGATGAAACACATTTCATCATTGTAGTTATGTTGAGTTGCATCTCCACCACACTATATCATTTTATTAGTGAAACAACTAACTCTTCATTATGTTACAATTTCTTTGTGGTAAATTTAAAAAATAAACTTCATATAATTTATTTTATTTTATTCTTTTAAAATGTCAAAAGTTAAATTTTTACCTAAACCCATGCTGGTTGAGGTTACACCCATACTAAGGAAATTTCATCATTTTGCAAGCAGTGTTTCCCTCATATTTCTTTTCTAGGAAACAGTTTAGAAGTATCTAAAATTGTGGACGCATAATTTAAAAAAAGTTCAAACATTTATTCTAGGCACCCCGAGCTTCAAAATCACAAGCCTTCTCAGGGACTAGCTTCAAAATAATCCATTTATTTTTTAAAAAAATTCTTACATAAAAATTATTAGACATTACATTTATTATTTAACATTTTATTTTTGAACATATCATTTACTTGAACCCATGTTTTAATATAATCCACCCACACATCTCTATCAGTAACATTTTCTTTAATAAATTGGGATTTTCCAAGAAAAAATTATATCTATGACGTTACATTAAATTAATTGAATGAGAAAATGGAATTTGATTATTAAATGAAATTATCAATGGTGTATCAATTGTAACATTCAGATCCTCGTGTTTGTTTATGCACATGAATTTATTTAAACCACATACCCATCTGTTTTATTTCTTAATGTCAAAATATTTTTCATCCTGATAACCCCTTAATATTAATTTATTATCATTACAATCTCCATCCCAATCTAAAATAGTGTATGTAAACTAGTTCATGTTCTATGAAATTTTAAAAAGTATCCCATAATTCTATTTACATTTAATTTAATTGGTAACACTATAGAAAACTATCAATAATAATTATTTAGTTACAAATTCATATTTACCACATAATATAAATATATAAATAGTTATAGGTGTTGATTCAGTGAGATACAATTTGATTTTAATCATTGATCATAATTATTTTTAATTCACACTTATCCTAATAATATCTTTTCTCAAACTCAACCCAACTATAATGGGATTAAACATCACAACATAATATTTATTGAAAAAATTCATCATTAATTCCATGGAATATTTATTTTGAAATAAAAATATAAAATATTCTTTTCTAATACCATGTAATCGTTGGATGAATATTATATCAAATGTCATTTATATTTTAAAAGTTTCTCTTAATTTTACCTGAAAACATATCAAAATCATATAAACAATATTATTCCGTCAATATAAAAAATTGTAATTAGTTTATATATGTTTCTCTAATTAAAAATAATATTAATTTCCTCATTCCATTTCTTTAACACCACCTCTCTATAAAGGACAGATATCTTTTAATACCATGTTTCAAGGGTATGTTTTATCCCATATAATGATATAGTAATCTATAAAACATGAATAAGAAAATTTTATTAACAAAAAATAATATTTCTCAATATAAAAAACTTTATTCTGTTATTTATTAAATAAAGTATTGTTCATGAAAATTTAATCGAGTTTCTAATGCATGCGACATGTAAATTCAAAAAAAATACAAAAATATCAATTCATACATCCATATAATTATTATCTTAAAAATAAAATCTATAAACCATTTAATAGATATTTGAAACAAAAATTTATTTGTTTCTTGAAGCATTTAATATTTCATTTAGCATATTTCAGAACAGTATAATCATAATAATAGAATTCATCCCATTTAGTCATGGTAAAATATATTAGGTTCTTTTTTATTAAATCTCATGAAACTCCTCATTTATTATATTATTCCATTCTGTGTTCTTAATAAAATAATTATTCATGTATTAACAAGTGAAATGAGGGATGTTAGGTTATTAGAACTCTGCCTACTTTGGGTCTAAACTGGTGCATTTAGATTTTAGATTCTATTATTATCTACCACCATCTATTTCAAACTATAATATTTCAACTTACAATATCAAGTATCACCTTAATCTTCAAAATCCTGAATTGAATCAAAAAAATAAACATAATTTTCATTTTATTAATCATTTACCACAAATATTACCATGTTTTTCATGTTTTTAGCATCTTGATTTTTTAAAATCTAGTACATTTTTATGAAGAAATTTTATTTAGGCTCTATAATATTCCCATCATATAAATATACCAAATAATATGGGCTTGTTTTCCTATACATATTCCCTCTACCATTGGATAAATATCCCATAAATACTCTTCAATTTTCACATAATAATATCCTAGATTTTATTTTCTAGTCAAAATAATATATAAAATTATCATTACTATGATTTAATTCTACATATGATTATAATATACCATATTTTTTCTGGATTCATTTTTTTTTCTAGTAAAAGAATAACCCTATTTTCAATGTCAATATCTATATTCAGAATTTATGTCTATATTTTTTAAATAATTATTTATTATATCATTCTCCTTGTCATTATAATCGTTCTTCTATTTTTCTTCACTATAACTATTTTTTACTATATTATATATGGGAAAAATATTTATTCTCCAACACATGAATAAATTGATAGGATTAAAATAAGTTAGATATGATCCTCCATCCATTATTAGGTTTTATCTTTTTGATATAAATACCATTTTCATTCTAAATTCCACTTCTGAAAATCATAAAAATGATTATTATATCTAAGGATTGATTCATAATCCTCACAATAGTCATTCTTAAAAAATAAACAACTGCTAATATGAATTAAAAATAAATTCCTGATGACTGATTCCTCATTGATCAAATAAGTCCATGTGGATAAATTTAAATTTCCAAATTATCTATATTTTGAACTCTCTAGAGACATCCTTGTATCATTTATTGATTTTTACATGTTTCCATATTATCCCCTCATTATTTAATTAATTGAGGTGTCCTCATCTAAGTTATCCATCAAAAATACAAATAAAAAATAATTTAATAAGATGATGATATGACATACCATCAATATCACGTTCTAACATATTGAGATTAAGAAACATGTATTAATTGAATTCCAAAGTCAAAATATATTTCCATGGTTTCCTTCTACCTTATATATAACACATAAAAATTTTAATCACCTTATATTGTTTTTATAAATATTAAAAATAAATTTATTCCCATCATAAGAAATTTATATCAATAAATTAATTGTTCTTCTATTATTTATGTTGACTTTAATTTTATTTTAATTTTTTGTCCTTAATTTATACTGTACATTATTTTATATGTTTCAAGAATTTATTAGTTGAAAATGTAACTAAATATCGATTATAATGCTCAATATTAATAAATAATTTGGTCTCTTCTATCATGTGAAATGAACATAAAATATTAGGTATATGTGCCATTAATTTTTTTGGGATTTTAAATATACCCCAATAGAAATTTTCTTCTCTCCCATGTATCTCTTATGAAATTTCTTCTCTCTAGTAGAGTATTCTATTTTCCATACATGTGTAATCATACAGTATTAATGAAAATTAACCTTTTTATAAAAAATTTAAAAAATTAATCCTAGAAAATATATTTTATATATGGAGGCCTAATAACCATTTATTGATATCTTTATTCTATTCATATTTATATCATTAGAGATACACCTTAATTTTTGAATTCTCTAACTCAATGTAAATGATGTGATATACATGAAAACGTGAATATTATTCGCACTGTCTATAAAGAAAATAATTTATTTATATCCTTATCTTTTATAAAACATTTATGTATAATTTGGATAATAAATGTTTTATTCCATGTGAATTCCAAACATTACATAAATATTTATTTTTTGAGGAATGATTCACATCCCAAATATACAAAAACATCATATTATATAAGACTATATTTTTCAAAATTTCATCATTACATAAAATACATATCATTATTTTAAGCCCTATTAATGTTTTGGAAATATTTTTACTCTAATTGAAATACATAGGATCAGTTTTAACCATCTTCTCTATGATGACATTCAACATATCTTCAGATGATTATAAATAAATATCATAAACATATTTATATTCTATTATCCATTTCTTTAGTGCAATTTCATATTCAAGACACCAAAATTGTGCCTTACTAAACTATTCATCCATTTAAATATATTATATAATTGGATATTTAAATTTTTTGACTTGTTCTATAGTTGTAACATTAACATTTTAAATTTATTAATTTTAGTTATTTTACATATATAAAAATTCACACTCTATATATTGAGTCAATATGTATCCTTATGAAGTTTCCATTCCTATATGTTTTCAAAATCACAAACACATTTCTTAATATAAATTATCTTCCTCTAGGAATTGTTTCCTTGAGAAAAAAAAATTTATATAAGGAAATATATTTTCATAATCATTTAAAATGATTTTATATTTTATTATTAATGATCCTTATCTATGTTTACCCATAAACGTTTTAATACATAATTTCCATAAGAATAAACTGATCCTTATCTAAAAACTCAGAATCATATAGTTCCTTAGATAACGAGTCGTACTCTTTTCAGACTCTGAATTATCTAAAATTTATACTACAAATTCCATTGAAATTAGACTCTAAATTAATCATAATTAAGACTCTGAATTCTCTAGATATTAGACATTGATTTCTCTAGACATAAGACTCTAAATTACCTAGAAATCAGACTCTGAATTCATCAACATTCAGACTCCAAATTTTTTATAAATTTGACTCTGAATTCTCTATAATTCATTCTCTGAATTCTTTAGAAATAAAAATCTGAATTATATTAAAATTAGACTCTGAATTCCAAATAATTCTGACTCAAAATATTTTTTTTAGAATCCAATTATTCATATTTTTGGATTCAGATTCTTGATTCCTTAAGAATCTTATTATTCATATTTTTAAAGTTACATTTCATTATTAACATAATGTTCCATGTTTATCAGATCCTATTATATTTATGTTTCATAAACATTATATTTTTTTCCTTACAATTTATTATTTCTTACACATAGTAATGTTTCCCTAGTTTTATTAAATGAAATGATGTTGTGCAATCTGTTTTTAACTATCCTTTGGTTGAGTGACATGTATCTCGATCCTTCCAAAATTCATGGAAATGTATGTCCATAGGAGGATATAACTGTTGGATCAATTTCAAATAAATACCCCATCCATTTGAATAATTAAATGAGAATGTGACACATCTAGAGATCACATGCTATGATACTATGAAGATATTTCTAGAGAGACACCCTCATGCCTTGTGAGATCTATGAACATCATGTTCCACCATGAACTACTTATTCAACCTGATTAGTTTGACTCCGAATACTATTGTGAACAATAGTGGACATCCGAGTATAGGAAGATTGAGTTTTCGACTACCATAATGTTTTAGGGCTTGTTGGGATGGAAATATATATTCTGATATTCAAATCGAGGGCTTACCCTGGAATGGTTAAGGCAATAATTCATGGATGTATAAATCAAGGGACCATTATCCATGGTAGTTGGATACCCTTCTCATTGGGTTAAAATATTTCTTATGCCTATTTAATAGTTGTTATTAACCGGTTTATTTCTACTGAATTTTGATAAATAAAGATAGTATAACATTCTTATACTTTTATTCCTATATAAATATGATTCTATTTTATTTAAGGTAGATTTATTCCCTATGTAAACATTTCTTAAGATTCATTTTCGGATCCAGTTTTCCGGATACTAAGAATATTTGTTTCTTAGTTAAGAACTAAATAATGTTTTTCAATCTATATTGTTTAAATTTGTTAAACATAGATTTTCGTAATGAAAAAATGAATGTTTTTAAAATGAAAATTCACCCCTATTATAATTGATCTTGTTCATCATTATTTCGATCCTACAATTGGTATCGAAAGAGGTCTCTATAATATTTATACATGGATATAAGTTTTCATACTCAACATTTCATTATTAACTTTAATTATTCAATATTTATTAATATTTATTATAAACCATTTTTTATAAAATATTTTTACTATTTTTATGTGTGGAAAATATATTTTTAATTTTCTTATAGAAATGTAATGAATGAATGTTGGTTCTATAGAAAATATTAATCCTACAAAAACACCAATTTTGGATTGTAATGATTATGAGTAATGAAGAGATAGGATGAAGACATTCATTATCAATATTAGTGTGGAAAATTTTTTAATCCTCACTGGTGAATAATATATTCCTGATAAAGAAATAAGAACATTAAAAAATCATGAAAAATAGAAATATCAACTAAACTACAAGGTACATAATTATCTTTTATGTTCTATGACCAGGAATATCTACAGTCAAATATATTCTTATTAAGATACAAAGATTATATGTATGAAACTTTATGTTACACACTTGGGACCTTTAGAAGTGACATAAACAATGAGATATATGTTCAGAGATGAATCTCAGGGATTTATATTTTCTTATGGATAACCTATACGCAATGTCAAATAATGAATTATTAATATCTTCAATAGCCTTCAGTCCATGGGAGAAAAAGGAGTTGAATATAAAGTTCTTGTGGACATTATAGTTCATACCATGCCTAATGAGTGAGAATCGAAAAGGAAAAGGTATTGATGAAAATAGGAAAAAATAAAACATCACTCTTGATGAGTTATCTGGAACTCTTCTTCAATATGAAACAAGAATGAAGAGAGATTATGATTTTAATAAGAATAATAATTTTAATGGTTGTGTTGCTTTCACTACTATATCAAAATACAAGAATCCTGAAATGGTTACTAAATCAACAGATAAGAAAGTTGTTGTTGTATCTGAATAAAGTAACAGTGATCAGTATGAGAATGAATTATCCAATATTTATTTAAGTATGACTAATATTGTTGGAATGAAATACTTTCATTTTAGATATAAGATGAATGAAATAAAGGACAAGAAATACTCTTAGATAACTTGTTTTGAATGAAAAATGGATGGACATATCAGACCTGATTGTCCTACTCTAAAGAGAAAAGATAGAATGGATAAGAATTTTGAAAGGAACAAAAATAAGTACTGAAAATATGAGGCTAATATAGTGGTGAAGTGTAATGACTCCTGGAGTGATAGTGGCAATGACTCTTTGAATGGATCATCAAAATATTAATATTCATGTTAGAAGAACATTGGTATTATAGCCAAATTACCTATTAAAATCATTGTCTTATGGCTATGTTACACAATGTTGAATCTATAACCAATATTTATTTAAATTCAAATTTTCCTAATGAAGAATATTATGAGTATTTAGATTAATTGTCTTCCTCCTCGTAATATAATACCTTTCATTTATTTGAAGATGTTTCTAGATTATCTAAATTATATGATAAAGAGAACTGTAAGATAAAAATGATGTTATAGAATAAAAATACAAAAATTTATATTTTAAAAAAATAAGTATCATATCTTTCAAAATATCATAATCAAATAACTATTAATTTTGAAAATATTTATAAAAACCATAAGGAAGTTAATTTTGAGAAAGAGAAATATTCTAAGTATCTTGAGAACGTTATTTATAAGAATAATGATTTAGATAGTAACTCAATATCTATGAAAAATGACAATGAGGATATAAATTTTGTCATCAAACTAAAATCCATAATATTTTCCATAAATAAGTATTTATCAAATTTCACTTTTAGATGTAGGGAATTTGAAAAAATGTATTCACCACTTCATCCTCTTATGAATTATTTAGTATTCTATTATATTTATTCAAAACCTGTTTTAGTCATAACTATTTTGTTCCCCAAAGTGCTTCTTTTGTCACTAAGTGTCAATATCGTGGACATTGGGAGAAAAATTGTTATTTAAATAAAACATAATCCTCAGGTTTACATGATTATTATTTTTCTAATAAAATGTGGATACCTAAGAATATAATTTATAACAATTCCTAGTCCAAGAATGTTTGGATTTATTATGACTATAAATTTTATTTTTAGGAAAATAAAGGATGATCCCACTATAGTATATGAATCATCGATAGTGGATGGTCCCAGCACCAGAATAGTAATAAACACTTCTTTGAAAATATTATCACGATGAAAGGAGGGAATGTAACTTTATGAGATAATGCTCAGGGAGAAAATTTTTTTATAGGTAACATTTTTCTTATTAGAGAATATTTAATTTTAAATATTATATTTTTTAAAGTTATTAAGCATAACCTTAAATGCATAATCTAATTATGTGATTAAGGTTACCTTGTGAATTTTAGGAATGATAAATGATTAGTACACAATTCTCAAGAAATGTTTATTCATTATTCTCATAGGTATGAGAATATTTATACACTAATATTATAATACCTAAGGATACAAGATCTACATTGTCTTAGTGAAATAGAATATCAATCATAGTTATGGAATATAAGATTACGACACTGTATCCATAGGAACCAATGAAAACTCTCAAAGAAAATACTTGTTAATGATCTACCAGAGCATAGATTTGATTATTCAAAATATTCTGATCCTTTTCAATATGACAAGCAAAATAAGTCAAGATTTAAATCAATCAATGTAGTCTCCACATCTGATGCATTACAGCTAGTGCATATGGATCTTTTTCATCTAACAAAAACTAGATGTATTAGAGGAAAATACTATGTATTTTTTTTAGTTGATGATAACAATAGATTTACATGGGTAAATTTTCAAGAAAAGAAATATTATGACTTAAATTATTTTAAATCTTTTTCATCCAAAGTTAAAAATGAGAAAAACCATCCACTGAAAACAATTCATAATGATAATGGGAGTGAATTTTAAAAATTAATATTTTAAAACATTTTGTAGTAAAAAAGGCATTATTCATAACTTAAATGCTCCAAGAAATCCTCAACAAAATTGTGTTGTTAAAAGAAGAAATAATATTCTTTAATAGTAAATGAGAACCATGTTGAGTGAATATTAAATTAATAAACAATTTTGGGATAAAGTTTTAAGTACTTATTTTTATACAATAAATCATGTTTTATTCAGACCTTTTCATGATAAAACACCTTATGAATTGTTTGATGGTCGAAAACCTAATATTTCTTACTTTAAATAATTTGTATGTAATGTATTAATATTGAATAATTAATATGAATTACATAAATTTGCACCCAAATATTAGGATGAAATTTTCATAGGATACTCAACTACTTATAAGGCTTATAGGGGTTTTAACCAAAATTCTTGTATTCTTGAAGAAATGGTGCATGTTAAAATTGATAAAACGGGTCATATTTTTAAATACCCCCAACCTTCATCATCAGATGTGTTATCAAAAACTAATTATCAACCCCTGATGGATCATTATTATAATAATTAAAATAATCATGAGTATGTTTTTAAAGAATTTACCCTAAGATGATTTTCTAACTTCTGTTGATGTACATGTTGTACAAAACTCAAATCAATTGTTTCTCATGAATCATCTTAGTAATTGTATCATTTTTTATTTAAATCAACCTGTAAGGACCAAATGTTCTTTATGAAATGAAGTATAACATCTCACATTTCATTCCCAATTATATCATAAAATAACTGATGAAGCTTTAGGTGACGATGATTGTATTAATGGTATGCAAGATGAACTAAGTGAATTCTAAAGGAACAATGTCTAGACCTTGGTAGAAAGACCTAAGGAAACATTTATAATTGGTTTAAAATGGTTCTTCAGAAATAAATGTGATAAAAATGGTATCATTATATGAAAAAATGTGTGATTAGTTACTAAATTAAATAATCAACAAGAAGGAAGAATCTATGAAGAAACATAGGATCCAGTATCTAGACTTGAATCAATTCTTATTCTACTAGTCTTTGTATCATTATTTAATTTTAAACTTTTTCAAATGGATGTGATGTGTTGTTTCCTTAAAGGATGTGTTCAAGAGAAAGTTTATGTTGAACAACCACTAGGTTTGGAAGACACGCAACATCCGGAACATGTGTTTTAACATACCAAAGCTTTATTTGGACATAAATAAGCCACTAGATATTGGTATGATAAACTTACCTGATTTTTGTTATATAATAGCTATGTTAAGGGACCTGCTAATCCAAATTTTTTTATAAATAATGATAATAATTTTTTTATTGTTCAAATTTATGATGATGAAAATATATTTGGATCAACATAGGAATCTTTAATTGATTTATTTGTGATTCGTTTTAAATATGAGATTGAAATGAGTATGATGGGTGAGTGATTATTTTTCTTTGGTTTTCAAATTTCTTAGAAACCATATGGTACATATATATCTCAACATAATAATATTATTTAGCTTTTTAAAATGTATGGATATGACAACACTAAAAGTACTTGTAATCAAACCTATAACTCAAACTATATTGGTCCTGATGAAGCTGGAAAACTAGTAGATCAAACATCTTTCAGATGTATGATATGATGTTTATTATAATTAATAGCTATTTCTACAGTTATAATTTTTTCGTAATTCTTATGTTCAAGATATCAATCTAATCCATTGTAATATTTTTTAAAGGTAGGGAATATACTTTTTCACTATATAAGTGAACCATGATTTTATGACTTTTCTAAACATCTAGATATTATTTTATTTCAAAAATATTTATGGATACTGATGTTGGTGGATGTTGAATGGATAAGAAAAGTATATCCCCAACTTTTCAGATAATAGTCGATTTATTAGTTTCATGGTAATTCAAGAAGAATAACTCAGTATCACATTCCACTACTATAGCAAAATATGTTGTAGTTAGATGTTTTTTTGCTCATGTGTTGTAGATGTAACACACACTCACATAATATGGAATGAGTTTTACCAAAACAAATATAATTTTTGATAATAATAGTGACATTTCTTGAAGGAAAAACCATGAGCATCACTCTCATGGAAACAATATAGATATTATACATCACTTTCTTAGGAATCACTCACTAAAATGAGATATCATTCTTCAATTTATTGGAATACCAGATCGACATGATGACATATTTAAAAAATCAATACTCTTTGATAGATTTCAATACATTAAAAAAAATTAGGAATTAAAACCATTAGGTAATCTTACATATTAACTTTTGGTTAAAACCTATCTCCTTATATTAAGATACTATTTTTCATAGGGGAGTCAATATGTTTATTCTTTTTTATTTTTACTTAATTTTTTTGGAACAATTTTTTTTCTTAGTA
This sequence comes from Viscum album, assembly GCA_963277665.1. Taxonomy (NCBI): domain Eukaryota; kingdom Viridiplantae; phylum Streptophyta; class Magnoliopsida; order Santalales; family Viscaceae; genus Viscum; species Viscum album. The sequence continues at coordinate 854,158,633 of OY728155.1, read as the reverse complement.
AAATTTCTAGAATATAATATTTCCTATCCTTAAAAAATTTTCAGAATATAAATTTTTCTTTGCATAATAAAACTTTTAAAACCTAAAATTTTCTATCTTTAATAAAACATTTAGAATCAATGTTTTAAAATAAGAACTCTATCAACATTAACAATTATTTTTATGAAATATGAAAGGTATATTTCTTAACATAAATATTTTTAATTGTATTTTTTACTTGTTGGTATTTCAATATTATTTTATGAAAACATTAACAGATTTACTTTCCAGAAATCCTATTTTTCCTTAAAACCTCAATAGATCAAATCCTTCAAATCCTACTTCGACATTGATATAAACCGTCAAATTAGATCAATCTAATATAAACTAATGGATTTTTATGGGAATAAGAACCGTCACAACAGAACATATATAAATAACACCATATTCACATCCCACATTGATTATTCAGGTTTTTTTTGTGCTAAAACTCTTCCACCCTTAAAATTATCCATTCAGTTTCCTTAATTTCCTTATGTTCTGAATGTATCATGATATTTCCTTGAAAAATCTAATGGCCTCAAAAAAGAAACTCAAGGATTGGTTAATTTACCTATAAAATTTGGTTGACCCAAATTTATATCTTAATTATGATTCTATGATTTCAAAAACCATTTTGAAAAAAGGGAAGGGAATGTCTTATCATTGCTATGATAATAAATCAAGATCCACTTTATCATGATCTCCTTATGGAATTATTTGACTGTGTTAGTTTTTATGAATAAGGAGGAGTAGAATTTTTTTTATTTCAGGAGATATGCAAATATATACTCTTTATCTTTCATCAAGGATGCTAGTATTTTGAATATTCCTTATGAAGGAGACGCTATATTTTTCACTCATATATTTCTAGACAAGGAAGGTAGTTTTGAGAAGGTTAATGCAATTGAGTTCCTTTGACATGAAGGAGTTAAGTTAATGATGATCAGTCATCTTTCAACCAACTCTATATTATTAGACCTATGGATGCTAGTATTTATCATTTTGATAATGGGATACATGGATTCCCTTAATAAATGAAATGTAATCATTCTAGATTTCTTGGTAAATCTAAGTAATATAAACCTCATCAATTATATCCTTCTAACCATTAGTGATATAAAGAATACTACCATAATGTCTTATATTATAATGTACTTTGAAAAATTGTCAAGGATTATTGTTCTTTGTTTAGAAACATTAAAAATTCAGTTCAGTTCAAAACCAATGGTTTTTTAGATAATGTTGTTAAGTGATGGCACCCTGATAAGAATGAAAATTGGTTTCATTATTTTGTCAGTAGAGTTCTATGATCATCTGGATAGTGATGTTCAAGCTATCAGACAAGAAAGGTGATGTAAGAGAAACATCTAAACAACCCCTACAGAAAATATTAAAATTGGAACCTAAATTGAATGTTCTAGTTCCAGAGTCAGTATCTGCTCCACCAAAGCTAAAAAAACAAAAGAACTTTTTTGATGAAGTGGTAGACAAGTGGAGAGAGAAAAATAAGAACAATATGGAAAGAGATATAGTGTTTGGGTTAGACTCTGGTGAGGCTAAGGACTTGAAAATTCACGTAGCTGTAGAGATTGACAATTAAGTGCAATAAAAAAAGTTAAAGAAGAATATGTCAGAAGTAGATATTTTTCAAGACTTTATAAAATAAAATATAAAATAATCCTATCAAATTGAGGTACCTGATTATTTATAACAAGAATCAATTCCAATAGAAACTATGGGAAATCATGTTTCAATTATGGAACCCATTGTTTAAAAAATAAGTACTTCAGCAAGAAGAAGGAGAAGAAAAAGAAGAGGAATGGGAAAGTGAATATGTAATCATAATTCTAGATGAATATCATCAAATTTAAATTCCATCTGATAAGTTATCTATTAAAACATCTCCAGTGTAATGAACCATGAAAATATCATAATGGAAAGATAATGTTTCTCATGAAGAGGTAGATAAATCATTAAATGATGAAAGTACTAATCATGATTTTATTCAACCTGGTGATGCTAAGGAAGTTGCTGATAATATTGGCGAAAAAGTTATTGATGATGATTATAGAATAATTCATGTTTTTGGTTGTGAGAATGAGACTAAGAATATTGAGAAATAAATATCTAAATTTGAGGATAGAAAAAAATTGGTAGTTTATATTCCCAATTAAATCCCAAGTTTCAATATCCATGAATGATGCTTTTCGAACATTTAAGAGGAAATCATAAGAGCAACATAATGTTTCCTCGCTAACAAAGGAATATTCTTCAGATTCTTTATCTACATTGGGACATGATTTTTTTATTTAGTCCTTGAAGAAGTTAGTTAATATCATTCCTTTATTTCCACGCATAGATTCTAGATGTCAGTTTTCTAAACAAACTATCTATCTGAAGTTATATTCGATAATAATTCTCATGGAAAAGTTTGTTAAACTTGAACCTGAGTTTAAAACATTTCATATTTGTTATGATTCTAATAGAAGATCACGTAAGGAAATAACCAAGTGGTACTAGTCAATGATCAGTGATATTTAAATCATGGATGATTTCCAAGATTCAGGTAAAGATTATTTTGAAAATTTATATGGCATGATCAAGAACATATCAGAAAATCTTTCATAAAAGCTAAATCGTGAGAAAGTGTACTAGATCAAGGAGGATAAGGACATGAATGGAAGACCAAATTCTGTTTCTCTATATTTGGAAAGAGAAAGATAACACATGTGAGATTTAGAGTAAAAGATCAATAAGAAAGAATATGTGGAGAAGTCTCAAGATGAAATTCATATTTCTCAAGAAGAAAGAATCAATGTTCGTGAAAAGAAAAATTAAGATCGAGATCAGCTCCTCAAAAAGTTTTAGTATGGTCACAAAGTGTTGAATAAGACGATGGAAACCTTGAGAAATTTAATTACAAAGGAGAATAACAATGATGAATGATTTTAATAAAAACTATGATATTTTATTATATCTTCTTTGTAACAAATTTTTTCTAATCTTTATTAAATTTTTTATCCTTCCATTTTTTTGTCTTGTACATTCCTAACCTTCCCGATAATTTTTTTTTCCTTCCGTCCATTTCATTTCTAAAATTAAAAAATAGGGATAAAAAAATCTTTAAAAGAAGATTATGTTAAAATAATAGAATACCCTAAGTAAGGGGGTATTAAGTGTGCGGGAGATTTCTTAATGAAGATATTACTATGAAAGAAAATGCAACTCCTCTATGAAATACAATATTACTATCTTTAGGGACTTAAAAACGTAATGGGGATTTAGTTGTATTCATATTGGGTCATAATAAAAGAGAATGAAGTATTTATTTTAATGTTAAAAAGGTGAAATTGTTTTTTCTGTATATAATTTTTTTAAATTTTGTTTGTCTATTCCAAAAAAGGGGTAAATTGTTGATTCAATAAGTAACCTGATAAATTTTCCATTCCTTTATGTTTTTAAAATCACAAACACATTTCATATGGAAAATTATCTTCTTCTAAGAATTATTTCTTATGGAAATTTTTCTTTCTCTTATGAAATCTATTTTCTCAATCCTTAAAGATTCTTTTTATTTTATGACTAATGATCCTTATTCATGTTTAACCATATTTTTTGTATAGAAGAATTTTCATAAGAATAATTAAATCCTTATCTGAATACATGGAATCTTATAGTTCCTTAGATATGTTGTCTTACTATTTTCAAACTAAAAATTCTCTAGAACTCAAACGTTGAATTCCCAAGAAATCAGACTCTAAATTCTTCAAAATTTAGAATCTGAATTCATTATAATATAGACTTTGAATTCTCTAGAATTCAGTCTCCGAATTCCCTAGAAATAAGACTCCAAATTGATTAGACTTTTGACTCAAAATTCATTAGATTCCAGATTCAATAATTTTCTAGAATTAAAAGTCCAAATTCTCTAGACATTATTATCTAAATACTCTATAAATCAGACTCTGAATTCTTTAGAGTTTAGACTCTGAATATCTATTTTCTAAAAAAATTATTCTTAATATTTTTGGACTCCAATTATCGATTCTATAAGAATCAAATTATTCATATTTGTTAAACATACTTTTCTTTCTTGACATATAGTTTAAAGTTTATCGGATCCTATTATATTTACGTTTGTGAAACCCAATATTGTTTTCCTAAAATTTTCTTGTTTATTACACATGGTAATGTTTCATATGTATTCTTACATGAAATGATATCATACAATATATTTTTAACTAACCATTATCTAGGTGACATGAGTCCAAGTTCCTCTGTAATTCAAGGAAAATAGGTCTGCTGGAGGAGGAGATGACTTATGGAACCTTTCCCTATAAATTCCCTAGCCATTTGATGAATTAAACTATAAAATTGACACATCTAGAGAGTACATGTTTTGAGGTTGTGTTGTTATTTCTAAAGAGGCATACTCTCATGTCTTGGGTGATTTGTTAAAAAAATCATCCATGAACAACTTTTTCAACCTGCTTAGTGTGAATCTTATTTCTTCTATATACAATTGACAACTTTTGGGGATAGGAAGACAAAGGTATCTAATACTATAATGTTCTAGGACATTCATGTACTAAAAGACATATTTTGATCATCATATCAAGGGATTACCCTAGTGTGGGAATGAAAGACTTTCTTTATAGTATAAATCAAGGGACCATTATCCAAGGTTGTCGGATACCATTATCTTTGGGTTAAAATTTTTATCATACCTATTTAGTTGTAGTTGTTATAAGTTTTATTTCCATAATAGTTTGTTAAAGAAAGAAATTATAACATTTTTATACTTTATTATACTTTTATACTCTGATAAATAAGATTCTAGACACTTTAAGGTAGAATCATTCCCTAAGTAAACTTTTCTTATGTTTCTATTTTGGATCCATATTTCTATATAATTATTAATTCAGTTCCTTAGTTATGAAATAAAGAGGGTTTTTTAATACATCTTGTATAAAAATTTTAAACAAAGATTTTATTAAGGATAAAAATGAGTGTTTTTAAGCATACAATTCCATCCCTGATTCTAATTTAGAATCTTCGTCATTATTTCAATCACGCACTCCCTCTCATTCATTTATAATCACAATGTTCCATTTCAAAAACATGGCTTTTTATTACATTATTCATGATTATATTCATTATATAATCAATGTAGGTGTATTCACCCTCCCGATTGATGTATGAATTTAATTTTGTACTTTAACATGATCGTTTAATGAGTTTTATTTTTCAATGTTATTATCACCATGAAACTCTACTTTTTGACATTTCATCACCATCATCTTCATTGTTCATCATATTCCATCTCATCATTCTTACTTTATTCCTATTTATAACAACAATATCATTTTTCAATTACCAATTTTTGGTATAAAATTATTTCTCTTCATCATTGTCTACCCCATAAATTTTCAACTTGGGTGAATCAACAACAAATTAACCTATTTTAAAAATCCTAATGCATTTTCATGGGACAATAAAATTTTATTTACTCTTTTACTATTCTAGTAAATAAGTAATTTTATTCTATAAGGATATTCACATATTAATTAATCATATTTATATTCTATTAATAATAAATTATTTATCCATTGGAGCTTAACAAATTTAATTCTTTACAAGAAATTCCTATCACCTCCAAAATATTTTTATAGAGAAAAAAAATTAATTTCATATGAAAAATCATTATAATTTAGTTCATCATGCAATAATTTTTTTATAGATTCCAGAAATATATATATTTTTAAAATATATTTTAAGGAAACATTGTCGTTATCATCTTAATAATGGTTCGATCATCAACTGTGTCTCTAAAACAACTAATGTTACTAAAAATTCCATTCTGACTAATAATATATTCATAAATAGTTGTATCATTGGCCACTCTTATATCACAATTCTATTCCATCTAAATGTGTTCCATAGATTCATTCACTTTTACATTCACAATAAAAATATTTTTAATCTTTTCACATATCTATATAGATGTTTTTAGTTTCATCATGATATTATAAACCATATTACATTTGAACCTAGAAAAATCATTCCATAATTTTCCATCAAAATCCAATGATGTTTTACTATAAATTGATATTGTATAATATCTATCAACTAGTGTAAAACCTGTTATATAATCATCAATAACATTTTTTTCATGAAAAATAATACATTTAACCATACTCCTCATCTAGCCATCATAATACATTCCATTACATTAAGGAACAAAGTTTTTGTTTAAATAATATAGCTTATACATCATCAAATTTAAACATAGGTGGATAACTGAGATGAAACATAAAATATTCAGATACCACATAAAATTCATATTTATTAAATTTATTAAAATTCATATGGGTGAATGATGAATTATTGTCGCTATGATTTATAATTTATCTATTATTATAATTGAACCACTATAAATTTTTATCAATAGTATCCACTATATCCAACTCTCACATACCCATTAATAGAATATAAATAATGAAAATGATAGAAATAATACTTTAAAATGTTTCCACAATGTGGTTGACCAAGTACTTATTGTGTTATGGTTGAGATTTTGACTTAAATTCATTCACTAATTTCAAAATGTATTACAGTAACTATATTTAAAGGAAAAAATATCTTAACTATGATATATAAAACCTCCAACTAGTTTAGAAGAATATTTAATACATTATAAAATAATATCATCTTATGTATGTAGGATTATTTACCATTAACATATGATATTCTTCTTGTATTTTATATTTTTTAAATTATATCTATTATCTATTATTCATCACATTAACATCTACAATATATATTCTGATATATAAAATATATATACATAAAATTAGCCTTATTCTCTTCTCACTTTTTTTAATTAACACATAGAATATATGATATGTTACTTAATAGAATTCATCTAATCAATTTACTTCTTTTAAATAAATATCATGAATTGAATAAAATTATAGAAGAAGGATTTTTTTAAAATAAGGCCTTTCACTATGAAATTTTGGTGTATTAACATTCACGATTCCAACAAATTTACTCATATTTACTCTAGAAATTTTAATAACTACAATTAAATTTTTAGATTGGCTTCTAGGAAAAAATTATATTTTTAATTTTCAACTGACTTTATGGTTTCACTCTATTGATCGTAAACTTAATTTACCAAAATTTACATTTTTTCACTTATACATGTGATGAAAATCAAACTATAATTTATCAATATTTTATTTGTATTGTTGAAATTAAAATTTTTATATTTTTAGATCCTAAATAAATGGGTTTTATTATTCTTAATTAACTCTCATTTAGTTCCTTATGAGACATGTCTTAATGCGTGAATGTGAGATGACCATCTTCTCCGTGTCAGAAAATTATTCTTAGCTACCCGATTTTCTATTTCCTTCCACGTTGACCTTTTATTTTTGTAGTTATATAAAGTAACATATGTGTCTCAAAAATACATCTCAACCTTCATAGCACGATGAACCAATCAGTCATAAAATTTAAATTCTCCTTTGACTAAATCTATTTTTAAACTTGGTATCAACCATGTGTAAAATATATTAATTTTACTATCAATGTCCTGAATAATTGTTGGAATATATCTAGAAAATATTATGTAGTTTTATTCATATACATCAATATAGTCATCATTTTTTTCCTAAATGGTAGGAATTGTTTCAAATAACTAATTGAACAACCATAGGGAAACATTTATCTAGGATAATATTGTTAATTTTTCTCATTTCCATGGAAACAACATAATATTTCTCTCATATATTATTAACCAATTTCCAACATAGACTGATGTGGCAGTGTTTTCACACTCTTTTCCACATCCTTTTTACATTTTTTATTGACTTTTTTATACCAAAATGATTGTTTTTAGTCAATATTTTATAAGTGTTGTGTTTTTGTACTTTGCTATGTAAAATAATTAATTTTAGTTTAAAACATGTGTTTTAATGTACTTTAGTGTCATTTTAAATAATTCTTGAATTAAATTAGTCTTGAGAATTAGACTTTTATTCATTTATTAATTTATTTTTATAATTTTTCATTCTAGTTTGTTTATTAATTAATTTATTAAATTAATTAATGATTTATTCTTTAAATTGTAAATAAATAACTCTTTTTGGTTTTATAGTCTTTTAATAATTTAATTAGTTTTAACAATTTAATTTTTTTCAATTAATATTTTTATTCTTTAATTTAATTGGTTCTTTAATTAATTGGTTAATCAATTTAAGCATGTAATGTATATATTTTATTTGTTCTTTAATTATGTATGTTTATAAATTTTTAACCCAAATTAATTAATTCTTTTAAATAAAGTTTTATTAATTTTATTATTTTAATTTTTTGTTTTTAGTTTTTATTTCCATTCTATTTAATTTAATTTATTTATTTATTTATTTTTAGTTTCATTAAGTTATTTTATTTATTTAATTTTCTTTGTTTTGTTTGATTCGCAGGTGTTGCGGTCGCATGTTAACCCGCCCTATCGGTGACCTTCCTCGCCGATACACAATCCTCACCGCTACTCCTCTGCCAGTAAACCTCCCCGATACAGCGTTCACCTCACCGGTAGCGGTGACCACCCTCACCAATACACCAAACCTCACTGATACAGTTTACCATCTTCTTTTCCACATTTTCTTCACTGATACCTCTCCCCCTCTAAATCCTCACTGATTTCTGTTCCCCTTTTTCCTCACCGATACACCCCCGCTCATCCTCACTGATACCTTAAATTCTCACTGATACAGCTCCGATCATCCTCACCAATGCGTCCTCCCTCACCGATACACCCCTGCCTCCCACCGTTCGACACCTCCACCATCGTCCGCCTCTCCTGCAGTTCGCAAGTCAGCCGAAGCCACCCCCCTTCCACACCTGCCTTGCCTCTGACTCCTCTCTGTCCGCACCACCACACCTGAGCTTCGAACTCGCTGCACGAATATAATACCTACTGGAATCCCCTCTTCCATCAACCACATCCTCACAGCAGTAACGTACAAACCAAAATCGTAGTAGTGAAACAATCACAATTTCAGCATTTTCGGAGGGATTTCGCACAAGAAAAAAATGGCAAACCCTCACCTCTCCGCAGCTCTGTTGTCCATCACCACATCACGGACCGCAAACCATACAATCCCTAGCCGCTTCCCCCTGCCAGCTGATCCCCTGAGCTGGCTCAACTCACCGCACCACCCCTTGCCGCGGCCTAAACCTGCATCGCCCGAAGTCTCGGCCAGACCATCCAAACCCCCCTGGCCCTGCTTCCATCTCCGTCGCGCTCCATTATTCTCAAGTTGAACCACCGCCACTGCCTTCCCTCCGCACAACCCCCAAGATGCTGCCACCTTCTTCCTCAATCACACCACAAGCGCTACCCCCCGCCGGCCCTGCCTCCATCTCCGCAACACCCGAACGTCGATGCCCCTGCCTTCATCGCCCTGCTGCTTCCCTACGCCGACACTGCTTTTCCATTTCTCCCCTCCTCATGCCACAGCCCCGCCACAAGCTTTTGTTGTGGTCCTGCACACCCCGGTCCGGACTCCTCCTCACATGTGCCGCGAGCCGAGAGCCCCCTGTGTCGAACCCCTTTCTCCCTCTTCGCTCGAACAGAACCACACGACCCCCCTCCCCCTCTTCGTTTCTTCTTCTTTTTGAGTTTTTTTATTTTGTTTAATTATAATATCTAATATATATATATCACATAAAATACAATAATTATAGTTAAAATAATAATAATATATAAGCTTATATATAATATTAGTATATCATATTAATAAATATAATAATTATGTTTACATATAATAGTAATAATAATATTAAGTATTATATATATATATATATATATATATATATATATATATATTAATAAGTATTTTTATCTAAGTAGTGATATAATATATGATATTTAATAGTTTCATTTTATTTTTTCTATTTTGACTCACATGTGTTTCTTCGTGCAGGGGGGTCTATTAATTAAAGCGGTGATAAAAGAAATTGTTCGTGGGAAAGGCTTGAAAGATTCTTGAGCTTGTTTCAAGGGATGATTTTCACTTACATGCAAGGGATGGTTTGAAATTACATGGTGTTCACTCGGGAGCTGGTGACGCGCACTCAAAGACGCGCCACATGGATATCTACTGCCTGTTAGTTTCAGTTTTTTGTTTTCATCCCTGAATAAGAGGTCGCGCTACTCCTTGAGGGTCGGGGGCCGAGAGTAGAGTACCCGGGGGGCATCATTCAGTAGTGGTGGAGGACACTCCACCACGGTTCACGCACCCAATCCATATCACTTCATCAGACTGGAACTCGTCTTCAACCTGGAGACGGGTTCCCGCTCCTCCATTTCACCCATCCTCTCGCTGCTCTGTTTTTGGTGTTCTATGTTGAGTATGTAAATACACTAGTAGTGTTTCATGTTTAGTTAATTGAATTGTGATGTTGGTTATGTTTAATTGTGTGTTCATTTTTCTTCTTTTCATGTTGTGATCTTTAATCTACAGAAATGGAGATCTAACTTGCGGGGTTAGATCCAGGTTAAGAAACCCGACTCGATCTGGAGATCCGCACATTAATGTGATCATGTTCCTTTTATTCACCTTGGTAGATCACGTCTATGAGTTAGATTTAGCGAGAGTGAGATCTTGCGTATGAAGATTTGATACTTTCTTGTTTAATTTCTTCTCCCCTTTCTGTCTTGATTTCTCGAACTGAGAATCAAGATTGGTTGTGTGATGTGACGAACTTAGTGGAATCATTATGGATTGTGAGAAATTTTTTCCAGAATGACTTTTCTGGGTGACTCGCCTTGTAGTTCGGAGGAACGTTTGAGTATTGAAGGACTTAGATGCCTGAGTGTCCAATTTATAGGTGTAGGATCAAAATAACGATGTAGATGCTCAATATACAAGAGGGGGGGTGAATTTTACACTTTAAAAATTCCTTTGGAACCTTTAAAGTTGGTTATGGATAACTATGTTTTCCTTAGACAAGGAAAATCTAGGTTTAACAAAGTTAAACTAAGAAAATTCACAACACCTCTGATCACCAACTGGAGAATTGGAACCAAAGTTTACAATATAAGATTCTACCTTAAAGCGTATAGAATCTTAAACTAATCAGAGTACAAGTGTAAGGAAATACAAGAAGGTTATACTTTCCTTACAATACAATATGCAGCGGAAAAAAACAAGTAGAAAAACTACAAGTAACAAACAATAACTCTTTTAACCCAAAGATAAGGGTATCCAACAACCTTGTATAAAGGTCTCTTGATTTATACTTTCAAGCAAGTTTTTCTTACCCACACCAGGATAAGCCCTCGATTAGAAGATCGGAATCTCTGTCTTGCTATCCCCACAAGCCCTCAACTTCAAGGTAGTTGGAACCTCTGTCTTCCTTAGCAAGGAATCCATCGAACTTCAAGGTAGTCGGCACATCTGTCTTCCTATCCCCGGAAGTCCTCGAATGTAATCACCAACATCCGGAGTCACACGAAGCAATCTGAACGAGCAGTTCAGTACGCACAAGGCATGAAAAGCTTATATCTCTAGAAATCACCTTAACAGCATGTGTTCTCTAGATAGATCAACTTGTTGTTGAGCTCTTTAAAAAGAGATCCTATTTATAGGAAAATTTCAAACGGTCGACTCCCTCTTCCAACGGTCATATTTTCCATTAAATTCAGAGGGACCTGTACACGTGTAACTCAGCCAACGGTTAATTAGAAACAGAATAGACGATATCATTTTATAACAAACTGTGTATAACTGAATGCACGACATCGTTTTGAAATGAAGCATATGTAATTAAAATATAATCAATATTTCAGAGTGTAAGCAAGTCAAAAGTTCGGATTCTAACTAAAAAGAAGTTCGGAGTCTAGGTTAAGAAATTTTCGGATTGTGTTTTATAGGAATTCGGAGTCTGGTTTCACCAGAGAACGGATTCTGAACTTGCAGAGTTCGGAGTCGAACTACTTAAGAGTTCGGAGTCGAACTGCTTAAGATTTCGGAGTCGAACTATTTAACAGTTCGGAGTCGAACTACTTGAGAGTTCGGAGTCGAACTTCTTCAGAGTTCGGAGTCGAAATTCTTCAGAGTTCGGAGTCGAACTACTTAAGAGTTTGGAGTCGAACTTCTTCAGATTTCGGAGTCGAACTACTTAAGAGTTCGGAGTAGAACTATTTGAGATTTCATAGTCGAACTTCTTCAGAGTTCAGAGTCGAACTACTTAAGAGTTTGGAGTCGAACTTCTTCAAAGTTCGGAGTCGAACTACTTAACAGTTCGGAGTCGAACTATTTGAGAGTTCGGAGTCGAACTTCTTCAGATCACATCCAGAATTCGGATCCTAAAAAACAGAATGCTCCAAATCTTTTCATTATATGGCTCCGTGATTTTGGTTATTAATCCGGTTGTTGTACTTGAGAAAATATTTCAATGTATAAGAAAATTTAGGTTAGGGTAAATTTCCTTAAAGAAGTAAATTTTCCTTATGGGGGAAAAATATTTGCTTAAGTATAAGGTGTTTGTGATTTTAAAAACAAGAGGAATGGAAAAGTCAAAAGGAAAACCTTATTGACTCAACAATCTCCCCCTTTTTGGAAAGCACAAACATCCTATCGAAAAAACATATAAGGATTTTAAAAATTTTCATTAGACTTGGAAATTTAAAACTTATCTCTCTTTGTTCATGGATAAAAGTTAATACAACTAACTCCCCCTTAGGCATTGAAACTCTAAGGATTGTATTCTGAGTTTCCTGAGTGGAATTTTCATTATTGTAATAATAAAAAACTTTGTAGTGGGAAACTCCCCCTTTCTTTAAGGATATTTCTCTTAGAAATTTTTTCTTTCTCCTCCTTAAGAGTATTTCTTTTTCCTTCTCCCCCTTTGTGATTTTCAAAAAGAATTGAAGGGAATTGAAAACAAAGTATGGTACCTGAAACATTAGTATATAACAAGATACAACCAACCAGATAACCATTTCATTAGAGTTGGGGGGGGAATACAAGGAAAGACAACTACAACAAAAGATCAGAGTGGGTTCATTTGTCTTCCTTTTCCTTGGGAATGAGCTGCTTTAACAAGGCTTTGAGTTTCTTCAAGTCTCTTTGATCTTCATCTCATTGCCTCTCCAAGGATTTTACCTTTTCTTCTTGAGCTTTTAAAGCCTCTGCCTGAGCCTCCAAGGCTTCTTTCTGTAACTTTAACAACTCATCTTGCTGAACGACTTTTTTCTCAAGCTCAATCCGGATATTTCTATCATTTATAAGATTTTGAGCAAGAGAATTTTCCTTGTCATTCAATTCCTTCACTTGTTGACTCTGGGTACTCTGCTCAATAATCATCTCATCTTCAAGATTCTTAACCTTTTTATCTGCTGCGTCAAACGCTTCTTTCACGACATTCTGAAAATTATCATACACAGCCAAGTCTTCTTCAACTCTCTTAGACCACTTTGTTACCTTACTGCAAGACTTTCTATGTATATCGTAATCGATCAGAAAACTTTTCTGTTCAGCTTCCAACTTCACAAACTTATCCATGACATGGAAAAAGAATCTGATTTCTGATTCATAGTTTGTTGCAGCATCTGGCATCTAGAATCTATTTTTGGAAGAATTGAAATTGTGTCCACCAACTTTCTCAGAGACTGAACCACAAAATCATGCCCATGAGATGATGATTCTGAATCATAAATTTCTCTTTGAGATTGCTCTTCTTCAACTTGCACCGGCTTTCTTCTAGAGGTACCACCAACCTCTTTCCTCCTGATGAGATCTTTTATAGGTGTCTCCATGAGAGATTTCTTACCCTTATCAGATTTCGGAATGAGTTCCACATTAAGAGAAACTTCCTCGGATTCAGAAACTTGAATGATCTGGTCTTCATCTGGTTTCTGTTTTTCTTGAACTTCCTCAAGAAAATTCCTCTCATAGGATTCTTCTTCATCATAAAACACATTTTCTTGTTCCTCTTCTTGACGTTTCTTGCTAGCTTCCTTATCTCCCTTACCTGGAGTAACTAACTTTGAAGATTCAGCCTTATCTTTGTAGTCTTGTACTTGCTTGATCAAGGTATCCAGATCTTCACTCTCCTCTTCTTCTTCTTCTTCTTCAACTTCTTCAGCAACTTCTTTAGCAACTTCTTTCTCATCTTCTTAAACTATTTATTTACCCTTGTATTTTTATGGAGCGACATAGTTTTTGGCTGGAGTTTCTGGTAAATAAGGTTCAACACCAAAAGATTCCGGAACTGGAAGCATTTCGGAATCCAACTTTGTATCTTTCAGCAAAGATCGCACCACTTTAGCTTCAGACATCTTCTTTCTCATTTTATTTTCCTTCGCTTGTCTCTCTAGCTCGTCAGCAGCTTTTTCCTTTAAGGCCTTGGCCTCAGCAGGGTCCAATCCGAATTGAGGATCCCCTTACTTTCTCATTTCTTTGTCTTCCCTCCACTTGGCTGCTAGTTCATCCGTATATGTTTTCTGCTTCTTCGGCTTGGGGGGAGCAGATTGAGTTTCCTTAGCCCGAGGAATTTCTTCATCAGCAACCACTTCCTTAGCCTTTCTCTTCTTCCTTTGCTTTTTGGATGGTTCTGGAGAGTGTGTTTCTTTTTGAGCTACTTCAAACTCCTCTATAGATAGGGGTAAAATTCTCCGGATTCACTGGAAAATCTCATCTTCATCCTCTTAAGAGTATCATCACTAACTAGAATGAGCTTGCAATTCCGGATCTTTGATTTGCAGGAAATCTTGAAAGATTCTAAGCATCGAACTATCAGCTTGGATAACAAGGTGGGAAACATGATAATTTGATCTCTCAAATTTCCTTCTTTGATATTCTTGATCATAACCAAGACATGCCTCATCAGATTTAACTTTCTTAGATTTACCAAGAAATCTAAGACATAGATATCAATCTTCTTTTAATTGTCTTTATCACCTATTCTTGGAACTAGAAATCCTTGCACCCAAAGCTGAAGAATTCTATTGTTCGGAGTGAGACGAGAAATCATGATAGTTGAATCATCCATAAGCCCAAGACACTTCAGTGCCTTGTCCTTATTGAAACTTCCTTGCACATCGGGAAGTTTGTGAGAGCAGAATTCAGCTTCTCCTTCATATGATAACCCAACCAAGCTCACGGCCTTGGGGTAAGAAATCTTATAATTAATTCCATAAGACTTGAAAGAAAACCATTCTCTATCATATTCCATCAGGAAGGAAACAGACTTGTAAAACTCGATCAGAAAATCAGTATAAATCAGATCCTATTTATCTGGCTTTGATATGCAGACATCTTCCCATCCATTCAGCTTTATGTTCTTGGAAATAAGGGAATAAAGCTTATAGAAGTCCAAATGAACTAATATTTCCTTGAAGACTAACCAATTTTATATTGGTTTCACAGTTGACATATCTTGAGAAGTTGCTTCAACAGACATTCGGAGTGAAGTAATCTGAAAGATTCGGATCAGCTTTACAATGTTCGAAACCAGCCTTAAGAAGATCAGCAGAGCTTCGAGACGCAAAAGATTGGAAAAACCGATGTGGGATGAGTCTCGGGGTCCCCTTTATATAGGCAAATAATTTGACCGTTGGTCTTCCAAAATCCATCTAACGGTTGAAAAAACTTTGATCTGATCTGACGGTTGATAACAATCCCGCAAGAAGAACTTGACTCCGATATTTTGAGGTTTTTAAAGAAAACATCCGGATTTGAGGAAAAACTAGAACCCAAACTTTTAAAAACAAATAAAATACCAGTAAACAAAATTTGATTACAAAACTATAAGTAAGAAAATCATAGCTTATGGATTGACTAGAAATATTATTCGTAATTGGTAATATTCTTCTTGAAGAGAAAAAAACGAAAGTTCTAGTACGAAAATCTCGTTACGAAAACTTTAGTACGAAACTCTCCATTCTGAAACTTATCAGTACGAAAATTCCATTCCGTAATTTTTCAGTACGAAGATTTCCATTCCAGAAGTTCTCATTTTGAGAATTTCAGTCCTGAAATTTTCAGTTCCGGAAATTTCCATTTTGGAAATTTTGGTTTCAGAAATTTCCATTCCGGAAACTTCTGTTCCGAAAAGTTTGGAAAACATACCAAAAAAATTAGTTACACTAACAATCAAATGTACTCCCCCTATAAAGAGGATTTTATTACTATTAGGAGAATTGTTCAACAAAAAGTTAATAAAGAATGATTACCTTATAGTTATCATTCCTAGTTTTTGTTTAATTTTTTCAAATCTATCTGAGGGTAATTATTTTTTAAACATATCAGCAAGTTGATCTTGCGTTCCGATAAACTGAAGAATGATATCTCCTTTAAGTGTGTGATCCCTAAGAAAGTGATTCCTAATATCTATGTGTTTTTCACGAGAGTGATGTGCAGGGTTCTTACTTAGGGCAATGGCACTTGTGTTATTACACAATATTTGAGTCTTAGTAAAACTCAGGCCATAATCTGTGAGTGTGTGTTGCATCCACAACACTTGAGCACAACAACTTCCAGCTGCTACATATTCAGCTTCAGTAGTGGAAAGTGCTACAGAATGTTGCTTTTTTCAGGTCCAAGAAACTAATGAATCTCCTAAGAAATGACAAGTTCTAGATGTACCTTTTCTATCCATTCTACATCCACCAAAGTTAGCATCAGAAAATCTTTTTAGGAAAAAATAATTTCCAGAAGTATAAAATAATCCTTGATCCATGGTTTCCTTTAGGTAGCGAAAAATTCTTTTCACCGCCTTTAAGTGAGATTCCTTAGGATTGGATTGATATTTTGAACATAAGCACACTGAAAACATTAAGTCTGGTTGACTGGCTATTAAGTAAAGTAGACTTCCTATCATACCTCTAAAAGACGTTTGATCTACTGGTTTCCCAGCTTCATCAAGATCTAAAGAGTTTGAGGTACCAATGGGAGTACTTATACTCTTAGTGTTGTCATAACCATACTTTTTGAGAAGATCTTTAATATACTTATGTTAAGATATATAGGTTCGTTCTGGTTTTTGAGAAATTTGAAAACCAAGGAAAAAAGTTAACTCATCCATCATACTCATTTCAAACTCAAACTTCATTATACTTGCAAAAGAATCAGTTAAAGATTGCTGAGTTGAACCAAATATGATTTCATCAACATAAATTTGAATAATAAAAACATTTTTCTTATCTCTCTTTATAAAAAGGGTTGGATATGCATTTCCCTTAACATAGTTATTTTGAAGCAAAAATCTTGTGATTCTATCATACCATGCTCGTGGGGCTTGTTTAAGACCATACAAATCTTTGGTAAGTCTAAAAACATGATCAGGATGTTTTGTATCTTCAAAACCAGGAGGTTGTTCAACAAAAACTTCCTCTTGAACATAACCGTTAAGAAAAGCACATTTCACATCCATTTGAAAAATTTTAAAATTTAAGAAAGCTGCAAAGGCAAGTAGAATATGAATAGATTCAAGTCTAGCTACTGGAGCATAGGTTTCTTCATAGTCTATTCCCTCTTGCTGATTATAGCCTTTAGCAACGAGTCTAGATTTATTTCTTACTATGACTCCATTTTCATCACATTTGTTTCTGAAAACCCATTTTACTCCAATAACAGAAGTTTCCTTAGGTCTTTCAACCAAGGTCCAGACTTTATTCCTCTCGAATTCATTTAGTTCATCTTGCATGGCTTTGATCCAATCATCAT
Source organism: Viscum album (assembly GCA_963277665.1). Classification (NCBI taxonomy): domain Eukaryota; kingdom Viridiplantae; phylum Streptophyta; class Magnoliopsida; order Santalales; family Viscaceae; genus Viscum; species Viscum album. The sequence goes on along the minus strand of OY728155.1, from coordinate 854,140,865 downwards.
CACCTAAAGCTTCATCAGTGCTTTTTGGTTCTAATTGGGAAAGAAATTCAAGATGTTCTACTTCATTTCTTAAAGAATTTATAGTCCTTATAGGTTAATTTATATCACCAATGATACTATCACTAGGATGATTCTTAAGAAACACCTGATTTGGGTTTTGTAAAACTTGTTCATCAACATAGGGTAGAAAGTATTCTGGGGTAAATATTTCAGAAGTATCTTCTTGAACATTTTCCTTATCAGAAGGATCTTCTATCAAGTGTTGAAAATCAGTTTTTGAAAACACATCCGAGGATGTAGGTTGGGATAGTTTAAAAACAAAAGTATCAGACTCATCAAATTTTACATGCACTGTTTGTTCAACAGTACAAGTATGTTTATTAAAAACTCTATAACCCTTAGAAGTTGTGGAATAACCTAAGAAAATTCCTTCATCAGATTTTGGTAAGAATTTATGTAAGTTATCTTTAGTATTCAGAATGAATACTTTTCAATCAAAAACCTTTAAGTAGGAAAGTCTTGGTTTTCTACCATTCCATTATTCATAAGGAGTTTTATTAAGAAAAGGTCTAATCAAAAATCGATTTATAGTATAACAAACAGTACTTACAGCTTCAGCCCAGAAATGTCTAGATATAGAATATTCACTCAACATGGTTCTAGTTATCTCTTGAAGAATTCTATTTCTTCTCTCAACTACATCATTTTGTTGAGGAGTTCTACGTGCTGAAAAGTTTTAAGCAATACCTTTCCTACTACAAAAAGTTTCAAATTCAGAATTTTGAAATTCTCCTCCATGATCACTATGAATAGTTTTCAGTGGAATATTTTTCTCATTTTTAACTTGTGATCTAAAACTTTTGAAATAATAAAAAGCTTCATACTTCTTTTCTAAAAAATAGACCCAAGTAAATCTGGTGTAATCATCAACTAGAACAAACACATAGTATTTGCCTCCAATACTTCCAGTTTGTGTTGGACCGAAAAGATCCATGTGCACTAACTGTAATGCATCAGTCATTGAGACTGTACCAACTGATTTAAAACTAGATTTATGTTTCTTTCCATATTGACAAGGATCACAAACTTTATAAGAATCAAATCTAAGCTCCGGTAGATCCTTAACTAGTTTCTTCTTAGAGAGTTTACATAATTTTCTAAGGTTACAGTGTCCTAGTCTTCTATGCCATAGCTAGGAATGATCTTCCATTTCACTTAGGCAAGGTAAATCTTGGCTCGTTAGGTCTTCTAAGTTCAAAGTGTAAACATTCTCTTGCCTATTGGCTGAGAGAATAAATTCTTCCTTGGAATTGTGTACTAAGCACTTATCATTACTAAAATTCAAAAGGTACCCTTCATCACATAATTGACTTATGATAATGAGGTTTTGCTTAAGACCCTTAACAAATAAAACATTTGAAATCAAAGTTTTACCTAGAAGAACAATATTACCAATACCAACAATTTCTCTCTGTGCATTATCTCTGAAAGTTACCTTTCCTCCTTTTGTTTTGATAATCTTTTCAAAATAGCTTTTGTTACCAGTCATGTGCCGGGAACATCCACTATCCATGTAATATGTATTGTTGTTGTTACTTCCTCTATCTTCCTGAAAACAAGAAAAGAATTAGACTTTCGGAATCCAAACTTGCTTGGATCCAGAATTTCCAGACAACAAAATTTTAGGAACCCACAATTTCTTAGAAAAATAGGCTTTATGAAAACCTAGAGATTGGGTTTTATTTAAAGAAAAATTCTTTGCCCAGTGACCACCACATTGACACTTGGTACAAACTGGTGCACTCTGTGGAACAAAGTAGTTATTACTAAATAATTTTTTTGCATGGGTATAACCAAATCCGAATTTGTTTCTTAAAGGTCGTATTTGAGAATGCATTTTATCAAAATTTTCCTTACCATGGGTAAAGTTTGATAAACACTTATTTAAGGAAAAAATTTCAGACTTGAGTTTGATAACCAAGTTTTTATCTTCAAAATCATTATATTTAGAACTAGATCTAGGCTCAAAAACACTTTTCTTAGAAATTACTTTTTCTAACTCTTTAGAAAGTTTTTTCCTCTCAGAACTTACTTCCTTAGGATTTTTTGAAATACTTATAAAATCAAAAATTTTCCTATCAAGATCTTTGGAAAGATCTGATATCTCTTTTGTAAGAATAGAATTCCCAGAGTTTTCCTTATCAAGTTTTTTATTGGATTTAGAGTTCTCAGTCTCAAGAAGTTCAGCAAACCTAGAAAATTCTTCATAGGTAGGTGAATTATTTTCTTCATCAGAAGAGGATTCTTCATCTGAGGAGTTATAATACTTACTATCATTAGGATTTAAAGATACATTGGTCAATGATTCAGAATTTCGTACCTTAGCCATAAATCAATGATTTTCAATAGGTAATCTGGCTATAAGACTAAGATTATTCTTTCTTGAAGATTCATAATCAGAAGATTCATCTGAAGAGTCACCACCACTGGCACTCCAGGTGTCATTTTCTTTCAGAACTTTCTTAGCTTTGGTTTTTTAATACTTCTTCCTACTCCTTTCAGAATGATTTTCTTTCCTTTATTTATTTTTGAGTAGAGGGAAATCTGGTCTAATATGTCCAGCTCTCTTGCATTCGTAACAAGTAACTTCTCCATCTTTCCTTTATTTCCTTTCCTTTTTCTTATACTTGGATTGGAAATTTCTCTGGCCGGCTATCTTGTTCATCCTTCGAGCAAGATTTGATAACTCATTTTTTGAGATTTCACTTTCACTAGAATTTGATTGAATAACTACCTTCTTAGACTTGGATCTGGTTACTCTCTCAGGAGTCTTAGCTTTCATATGATTTGATGTTGTTGTAAAAGCGACAGTACCATTCCCATTCTTCTTTTTGATGTTATCAGCATCTCTCTTCATTCTGGTTTTATGTTGGGGAAGAGTTCTGAATAGCTCATCAAGAGAAATTTGAGTGACCTTCCTATTCTAATCTATAACTGTTCTATTTGATTCCCACTCATTGGGCATAATATCAATTATCTTATCTACAAGGGCTTCATCATCTAACCCTTTTTCTCCCATAGACTGTAAGCTGTTGACTATAGTCATAAACCTCTATTTAAATTTGCATATTGGTTCTCCATACGGAAAATTGAATCCATGGTATTCAGCTCTAAGCATATATCTCCTAGTTTCAATCACTTTAGAAGTGCCAAATGTGTAACTTTTAACTTATTCCAGATACAATTAGCTGTTTCACAAGAAGAAATTTGGCTATATATATTTCTAGTCATTGAACATAGTAAAGTATTTCGTACCTTATAATTGAGTTGATACTCTTGCTTTTCCTGGTTAGTAAAAGTTCTAACTTCCTTATCATTAATTTTATAATCACCAGTAAGCATAAATAAATTGTCCACTCCAGTGTTGATAACAAAAGTCTTCATTCGATCTCTCCATTACTCATAGTCATTACCATCAAATATTGGTGGTCTTGTAGGATTTAGATTGTCTATAGAACCAACATTGATTCCTACCATTCTAAAAAAACTTGGGAAACCAAAATAGTTAGTAGACACAGTTTATAACCACAAAGTTCAAAATGACAAGGTTTGGAATGATAAAGTTCGGAATGACAACGTTCGGAATGACAAAGTTCAGAATGAAAAATGAGCAAGAAAAACTTAAACGTGAGTACGAGTATTTCAGAGACCTCCTATGATACCAATTGTAGGATCAAAATAACGATGTAGATTCTCAATATACAAGATGGGGGGTGAATTGTACACTTTAAAAATTCCTTTGGAACCTTTAAAGTTGGTTATGGATAACTATGTTTTCCTTAGACAAGGAAAATCTAGGTTTAACAAAGTTAAACTAAGAAAATTCACAACAACTCTGATCACCAATTGGAGAATTGGAACCAAAGTTTACAATATAAGATTCTACCTTAAAGCATATAGAATCTTAAACTAATCAGAATACAAGTGTAATTAAATACAAGAAGGTTATACTTTCCTTACAATACAATATACAGCGGAAACAAACAAGTAGAAAAACTACAAGTAACAAACAATAACTCTTTTAACCCAAAGAGAAGGGTATCCAACAACCTTGGATAAAGGTCTCTTGATTTATACTTTCAATAAAGTCTGTCTTACCCACACCAGGATAATCCCTCGATACGAAGATCGGAATCTCTGTCTTTCTATCCCCACAAGCCCTCAACTTCAAGGTAGTTGGAACCTCTGTCTTTATCAGCAAGGAAGACCTCGAACTTCAACGTAGTAGGCACCTCTGTCTTCCTATCCCCGGAAGTCCTCGAATGTAATCACCAACATCCAGAGTCGCACGAAGCAATCTGAATGAGCAGTTCAGTATGCACAAGGCATGAAAAGATTCTCTCTCTAGAAATCACCTTAACAGCGTGTGTTCTCTAGATCGGTCAAATTGTTGTTGAGCTCTTTCAAAATAGCTCCTATTTATAGGAAAATTTCCAATGGTTGGATCCCTCTTACAACGGTCATATTTTCCATGAAATTCGGAGGGACCTGTACACGTATAACTCAGCCAATGGTAAATTAGAAACAGAATAGACGACATCGTTTTATAACAAACTATTTATAACTGAATGCACTACATTGTTTTGAAATGAAGCATATGTAAGTAAAATCTAATCAATATTTCAGAGTGTAAGCAAGTCAAAAGTTCGGAGTCTAACCAAAAAGAAGTTCGGAGTCTATGTTAAGAAATATTCAGATTCTGTTTTATAGGAATTCAGAGTCTGGTTTCACCAGAGATTGGATTCTGAACTTGCAGAGTTCGAAGTCGAACTACTTAAGAGTTCGGAGTCGAACTGCTTAAGATTTCGGATTCGAACTATTTAAGATTTCGGAGTTGAACTACTTGAGAGTTCGGAGTCGAACTTCTTCAGAGTTCAGAGTCGAACTTCTTTAGAGTTAGGAGTCGAACTACTTAAGAGTTCGGAGTCGAACTTCTTCAGAATTCGGAGTCGAACTACTTAAGAGTTCGGAGTCGAACTATTTGAGAGTTCGGAGTCGAACTTCTTCAGAGTTCGGATTCGAACTACTTAAGAGTTCGGAGTTGAACTATTTGAGAGTTTGGAGTCGAACTTTTTCAGATCACATCCAGAATTCGGATCCTAAAAAACAAATTGCTCCAAATCATTTCATTATATGGCTCTGAGATTTTGGTTATGAATCCGGTTGTTGTACTTAAGATAATATTGCAATGTATAAGAAAATCTTGGTTAGGGTAAATTTCCTTAAAGAAGTAAATTTTCCTTATGGGGGAAAAATATTTGCTTAAGTATAAGGTGTTTGTGATTTTCAAAACAAGAGGAATGGAAAAGTCATAAGGAAAACCTTATTGACTCAACAATAGGTGATATTGGTATGTGATCCGAGACACCAGTCATGCACTGAGCAAATTTGATAATTTTTGATCAATTACTTAAGCTGATCTAGGATAGGGTGTAGAGGGTGAATTAACCTCGGTCCGGTCTTGTTCTCACTAACTTTTGTCTTCTGTGTTTTGGTGTCCTTTTCTTTGTTCTGTGTTTGTCTGCTGTCTTTTCTTGTTCCATGTAGAGTTGTCATGTGTCTATGTTTTTTTTTGCACTTTTCCATCACTGTTTACCACTCCACTGTGCTTTTCATCACTGATTAGTGTTACTTTAGGAGTGTGTTTTTATGTTTTCAAAATATTTAAAAAATACAAAAATATTTTCATAACGACCACTTAGGCTCTCAACACTGCTTCCTTGAGAGCGACCCCGAGGTTAGCCACTGTGCTATATCTTGGGTCTTTATAAATGTAAGCTTGATTGTCCTCGTGACAAGGACACATGTCATAGATAGACTTCAACTTTATAATGATAAATATAAAGAGTAAAATTTTAATGTTTTAAAGATCACATGACATCAAAATGATCATTAAGTGAAGGAAATAAATAATAATATCATAAAAAACAAATGTTTTTATCATAAAGAAATTTTGTGTAACCCCTAGAATGAAAGTCATTCCCATTTTTGGAAACATAGAGAATCACATTCATAACCATCTTTAACCCCATGTATGAAGTAACTGAAGACTAGTTAGATGCATAAGGGCTAATCATTATGTAATATCTCATTAATCTTATTACAAGTAAGTTTTGAACCATGTCATGGTTTTCTGTTTTTTTATATGTGTAGGGATGAGAAAGAATTGGGAGGATTTCTATATTGTTAAAGATATAGATTTTTAGGATTCTTAGTAGAAAGCTATTTTTCCTGTAGTCTGCTGGGGATTTACATGCCCCATAATATGGTAACTAGATGTGTAAATTACAAAGTAACAATAAATATGATTTTATCAAAAGGTGATAGTTTATTTAGGGATTTTTTTTCAATTAAACGATATTTAATTGGGTTACCCGTCAGGTAATGCCCATATGGTTTTTATTAACAGGAAGCATGGATCAATTATTCATCTCACCCTCTTAGGTTTTTGTTTCTCGTGACCTGAGAGCCTTCCCTATGAGATTATAGAGCCCTTAAACCCTTCTTGTTTGTTTTTAACAATGATTAATCGTTATTATTTTCATTGTATGAATTTATGGGAGATATTTCTCCCTGTCTCTTCTTCTCTTTCCCTTTTATTCATCAGAGTTTAAAAGATCATGTAAGGATGTAAGGATCTAAACTCTATGTTATCAAATCTTGTTTCAAGTTGAGTTATAATACCATTTACTTCATCTTTCTTGTTGGTGGGTATTATTGTAAGATTTGTGTTTCCATGAAAAATGTAAGTGGTTCTGTTATGATTCTCATTTTATGTTATCCCTAAATTGCATTTTTAAACATCAAATGTTTGAATTAATTTAAATTTCTTGATTAAAATTATATTTATTTCATTGGTTGATTAAAAACCAAATTCTATTTAATTATAGTTTTTTGTAAATTAGTTTTGTCATAAAAATAGGAAGAAACCTATTTCCATTAAATTATTGTTTATTTATCGAAATTGGTGAAATATTATTTTTTAAAATTTTAATTGTGAATTTTATTTCATGGAAATGTTGTGGAAACCCCAAATTATAATTAATTGGGGTTTTTTGTTAAAATGTATTGAATTGATGAATGTTAATGTTTTTTAGTTAAATTGTGAATGTGGATTGTAAAGTTATATTTTGATTTAATTTTCAGATCCCTAGATTTTGAAAATAGATTAAAATGGATTTTGTTTGAAACCATTAGGTTTTAACTTTTAAAATGAATGTTTTGTTTAAATACTCATAGTGGGTTTTATTGGTAAAAAGTATAATATTATAAATGGAGAATGGAATGAATAGTATTTTAAGGTTTTTTGAAAAAAAATCCCATCTTTTTTTACTAGGGCACATACAATCCACAAGTAGTTAGTGAGTTATTCATATAAAACATAAATATTTGCAATGCTCAATAAAAACTACAACACGTCACATCCCATAGGTGATGGTGATGAGTCATATTTTTTATGAGTTCAAAGGGATGTATGTGTAACACCCTGATATTTTATGAGAAGTATATTTTTTTCTGTCTTATGTTATACGCAACATCAAAGGAATCTTTCATTATAGAAAACACTAGCTTGTCTTGTGTTATACGCAAGAGCAACCTTCCACGATAGCGTGTGTTGTACACAATACCGAGTTTCACTAAACAACGATATGCTATAAAAATATTATATAAACTAGCCGTTATGAATAGTAATACCCACTTTTTAAATTTTATAAATTTCATCTTTCAAAATGGACTTCATTTTTTGAATTGGAATATCGAAACTAGACTAGGGTGAAATTTTGGTATTTTTCTGAAAACTTTCAATTTTTGATGAATAGTGAAAACACTTGGTTAATATTTAAAAACCGAATTTTTATTTAAATATTTATTTATTTTATTTTAATTTATTTTAGGTAAAAATTGATACATAATACCTATATAAGTTCAATGTAATTTATTGGAGTCATTTTATAATAATTTTAGACATATAAAAATTTTATTGAACTTTTCACCGTCTTTTACCCACCTCCTAGTAGAATTTGCAAATGTACATAAAACGTAATTTTATCACTTCTGTGAGTGAAATTTAGAAAATCTGAGAGACATGGTTAATATCAAGGAGTAAAATGTGGTTCAATAAGATAAAAATAATTATTTTTGAATAGTAACTTTTTACTTTTATTTACCACAGTTAAAATTAAATATGGTAATTAAGGTTAAAAATGATATTATTATTACCCTAACACATTTCCTAATTCTATTGGATAAGTTTAATTCGACCAAAAACATCCATAGGGATAAAATATTACCCTTTTGGTCTATTTGGATTAGATTAGGACACTTGTTATTATTTTATTTAAAGAAGAGTTAAAAGAGTTAAAATCAAAGTTTAATAACTAAAACATTTTTAATATAGGGTTATACGTAAGATAAATTAGACTATAAATATTAATTAGAAAGATAAAAATATTTTATAAATAATGGTATTTTATTTATAATTTTTAGACATTAAATATTTTAATTTATTTATGACACAATGATGATGCAGTAATTACCTTATTAATGAAATACTAACATAATTGATGTTCTAAATACCCAAATAAATGTAATTTGAGACTTTTTATGAATTCCACTAATTTTATAGGTTAATATGACATTTTATTATTGATTTAATTAACTTTTTTTGAACTAATCATATTGTTATGATTTTAACAAAAATCTATTACCAAATAGTTTCAAAATTGACATAAAATAGTTTTTCAAACAAATATTATATTATTAATTGTTATTCTATTCCTAAAAATATAAGATTATGCCAAATGACTTAGATAAGGTTATATATATTAATAATGAACCACTTGGGGTTCTTTTGTCTTGTTATTGTAAGTTTATCTACCATATATTGTAAAAAAACAAGAAGACACGGTAAAAGTTCAAATATTTAACTTAGAGTTAAATCTAAATGATAAGGTTAAAATAGTAACCTAAACTTTCCTAAAACCTATTGGTTGAGATTATTGGGACCCATACCCAATTTATTTTCAAAATAAATCAATTTGGATCTATTTTAAACCAAATATTACTTCATTATAAAATAATATTTTAAGTTTTTTCTAAGGTGCCCCTCTCCTCCCTTATAAAAGGGCACCTCCTCCCTCTCCTCCTCACACCATTTTGAGGATTCAATCTCGGAAAAACCCTGACCATTTCCATTCTAAAATTCCCTATAAACATACTAGATGTCCTGGTCTTTTTCAAAGACCACTTTTAGTTCCCTAAAAGGAGGTTTCAAAGAGGCGTGTCGAAGAAGAGGTAATATCTGTTACCGATTCTTTCAAATTTACTTCTTCTTCTACTTCCTCTTATTTGTTTATTTCATTATGAAGTAATAACATCAGTATAACTAATATACTTATATGTTATTATAAATATGAAACAACCATATTTCACCTTCTATCCATCCTACGGAAAATGAAATCACCGCGCGTGCGTACGTACGGAATACCGTCTCCACGCCGTAGTGTAATCTGTTTTCCACCACCACCTCACTTGGATGTGTATAATGGTGTAAATAATAACAATATATGATTATTTTAAAGTGATATTTATTTTAAAATAGTATACATACACTTCAGTACAACTCCACAATCATGGGAATGATATCATCGCTCGTGCGTACGTACGGTCTACCGTCTCCACAATGTGATGCGGATCGTTCTACATGATCTTCATTGAATATTGATTATATAAATGAATTTATTGAATAAATATGATATATATTACACTAATAACATTATTTAAATGATTTATCTATAACCTAAAAAATAATAATAAGAATTTATTCGACAAAACTTTCATAATAACATAAAGCAATGAACACCCGAATAACAAGTAGCAATGAAATATTACTAATAAGAAGATAAGAATATGAAAATATGTGATATCATAACAATGAATATGATTCTATAATAATTTAATGACATTATTTAAATCATTATACAGGTGTTTCGGATATGTACGAAGCAAATCGGACCTAAGGTAAGGGAAAATCTCGCAATCTCATTTTTATCTGAGATTGTTTATACTTCAGAATTTACTGGGGAATATTTTTCATCCACATCCATGTTTCCTAAATATGTAATATTATTTCTATCCTCCTACAATTTTTTAAATCCAATTTTTCACTTTGGCTATTTTTTCATAAAAGATATGAAAGGAATCTTTTGTTGTTTTTAGTAAGAGGTACTTTTTGATTTTTCCGGCCAAAGTACGAGAAGAATGTTTTTTTAATTTATACGGAATGAATGGATTTTTATGATTTCATAGAACATTATTTCCATGAATCTTCCTTTAAAAGTTTCCAAGTTTATTTTTAATCAACTTCTTTTAGTTTAAAATTCTATGACATGTTAAGAAAGGAAAAAAATTTGAAGTAGAAAGAATATTTTCCTCAAGAATGGAGTTCAAGTGTTTTATCAAAATTATTTTCCATCTAAGATAATATAGGGTTCTGCTTCTATGCCTATTTTTACATTGATTTGATTATGTTATGATGTAATTAATTTTATGATGTCCTTTTATCTTATATGGATTATATTATGATGTCATGATGTTTAAGAATCCCATTTTTATTACATGGGTTATGCTATGATTTATGATTCTGTGGAACACATAAGAATGGTTTCATTATTAGATGGGTGGGGCCTATATCTCCATCCAATTCATGGGGTAAAGATTTATATCTCATGAGATATACATGGTTGGAATGACAAGTTAATCTGGTTCAGTGATACAGGACTGGAACGAGGATTGAACTTGGTTCAGTAATGGACTTTGTCCGCTATTATGGTCTTGGAAATGAGCCTTGACTAATATGAAATGATTTTCTATGATTATGTTTGTATGACACAATGTTTCATGTTTTATTTTATGATTATTGGGATTACATTTCACTACTATGATTTATCCCATGTTATGATATTATGATCTCTTTTGTAGGTTAAGATTTTCAAAATGTTATATTCTTATGAATATGATATGATTGATATTTATTTTTTTTACCCTTACTGAGCATTTGAGCTCACCCTTTTGTATTCTTTCTTTTCCCCAGGTCAGGAAGAAGGGTATTAAGTAGGATATGCCAAAAGGGACTCCAGATATAATGAAATAAATGAGAGAAAATGTAGATGATTTATGAACCATTTGTTTATGTTTCCCAGTTTCTAAATACATTATACCTATACGGTCCTATCATGGTTTTGTTATATGTTGTAATAAGTATGCTTAAATTCTTATGTAATAACCATGTATGTAAATTATGGGATGTTATATTTAGTATTAGAGTAATGGTATAGTCAACCTTTGGAAACTAGGATGTGAAAGCCTTATTAAGAACTCTAAGGATATGTCTAAACATAGAACACAATATTAGTGTTTTAGAAATGGCCATGAAAAACCTATGATAAGACCTAAAGTGTGAAATTTTATTCTTGATTATGTGGTTTTCCTGTTATGATTAGTGTTTCTCACACTATGCTTCTTGGTTTTAGTCAATGGCCAGAACCCGAAGGAACCGTGTTAATTCTGAATGTGATGGGCAATGCAATGATTGTCCCCTTGAGCAACAAAACTCTATGGGATATGTAATGAAAAATCTTGTATCCATGCTCACACAAATTTCTCAAGCTATGAATCATGTTAGACTTCCAAACAAGCAAAGGAAGGAGAAACATTCCGTTGAATCCTTCATGAGGCAGTGTCCACCTTCATTCAGTGGGTCTTCTGATCCATTAGTGGCTGAACAATGGATCAGTACCACTGAAAAGATATTTTTAGTTCTACAATGTTCTAAACATGATAAATTCATCTTATCAGTATATCGTTTGGAAGGTGAAGCTGATCAATGGTGGAATATTATTAAGAATGTGAGGCAAAGGGATGAAATTGAGTCCATGGAATGGGACGAGTTCAAGAACTTATTTTTCAATAAGTACTTCCCTTGTATTCTTCAAAAAAAGATAGAGAAGGAGTTTCTTGAACTGAAGGAAAAGCATGATGAATCTGTTGGTACCAACGAATCAAATTTTACATGACATGCAAGGTATGCTTCCAGAATTATTATCCAACCTGAGAGTAAAATCGATTGATTCTTTAGTGGATTAAAACCAAGTCTTCGAAGGGAATTATCCATAAGGGAATTCAATAGCTACGATGAAATTTTTCGATGTGCTCTCAAGGTTGAGATAGAGATTGGAGTAACCAATCAATCATATGGTTTTGATAAGAAGAGGAAAATGGAATTCAAGGGAAAATCTAAAGACCACACTGAAAAGAAGATGAGTTTTCCCTTATTCTCAAAGTGTGGAAAGAAACATGGAGGGAATTGTGTTAAAGGGACAATTAAATGTTTTAAGTGTGGAAAAGAAGGTCATCGGGTAGTTGAATGTCGAAATAATGGGAAAAAGATGTCTAATGATGCGAACAAAGAAAGGGATACACAGAATGCACCTCCTACAATTCAATGTTTCAAGAGCAAGGAAATGGAGCATTATGCCAATCAATGCCCTAATCCAAGGGTTGTTGATGATGATCGACGTCAACAAACTCTTAAGTCCAAATACAAAGGAAAGTCACATGAAATTTTTATCGGCGATGTGGAGTATGATAATGAAGTGATGAAAGGTACACTTACCATCCACTCTAAAGTACCAAATGTTTGATTTGATTTTGGATCCACACAATCTTTTTTTTTAAAGAATTTTCTTAAGGGTATCACCATATTACCTCAGTAGTTAGATATTGAGTTAGCTGTGACAACCCCTAATGGCATAATAGTTGCATCAAAAGTTTATAATTCTTCTCCGATTGAAGTTTGTGGGAAAGTGATTCCTGCAAATCTTGTGATCCTTCCTATAGTGGAATTTGATGTGATTCTTGGCATGGATTGGCTTTCTTTATACGGAGCTCATATCAATTTCCAAAGAAGGGAAATCACATTTAATATTCCCAATCAATCTACTATAATCTATTGATGAAAGGATGAATATAACCTTCCAGTGGAAATTTCTTACATCTTATGGGTCTTGATTCCAATAAATGAATGTTACTTATCTCAAATGATTGGAGAGAAACTCATGATTAAGAATATTCCCATTGTACGGGAGTTTGATGATGTCTTTTCGGAGTAATTTCCAGGTCTTCCACCAAATCGTGAAGTTGAGTTTTCAATAGAACTCATACTGGGTGATATGCCTATTTCAAAGACACCATACAGAATGGCCCCAATTAAGTTGCAGTAATTGAAGAATTAAATCCAAGATAATCTTGATAAAGGATTCATACACCCTAGTGTGCCACCTTGGGGAGCACATGTTCTATTTGTTAAGAAGAAAGATGGATCAATGAGACTCTGTATTGATTATTGAGAACTTAACAAGATCACTATCAATAATAAATATCCTCTCCCATGCATTGATGACTTATTTGACCAACTACACGGAGAAAAATACTTTTCCAAGATTGATCTTCATTCAGGGTATCATCAATTAAGGTTCAAAAAGGAGGATATACCAAAGACAACTTTCCGTACAAGTTATGGACACTATGAATTTATAGTGATGCCATTTGGTCTTACTAATGCCCCAGCTATCTTCATGGATCTAATGAATAGAGACTTTAGAAAATATCTTGATCAGTTTGTGGTAGTCTTTATAGAATATATTCTTGTATATTTAAAGAGCAAGGAAGAACATAAAGATCACTTGATAATTGTATTAAAGACCTTAAAAAGGATAAGCTTTATGCCAAATTTACCAAGTGTGAATTTTGGATTAAAAAAGTTTCATTTTTGGGTCACATAATCTCAAAAGAGGGGATATCTGTGGATCCAGGAAAAACAGAGGTTATCGAAAGATGGTCAAGACCAACAATAGTAACTGAGATCTGAAGTTTTCCTGGTCTGTTTGGATATTATTGAAGTAGAAAATACATGAGAAAAATTACTTAACTCATGATTTGGAGTTATCCATGGTAATCTTTGCATTAAAAATATGGAGGCATTATCTTTATGGTGAAAGGTGTGATATTTATACTGATCATAAAAGTTTAAAATATATTTTCACACAAAAGGAGCTGAATATGCACCAAAGAAGATGGTTGGAGTTGATTAAGGACTACGACTGCTCAATTCATTATCACCCTGGGAAAGCAAACAAGGTGGCAGATGCATTAAGCCGACAAGACCATGCTAGATTATCCATGATGAGGATCACAAAAGATCCAATATTTATGGATTTAAAAAGGATGGATCTTGGAATTATAATGGAAGGGGAAAAATCTTATCTTTCTCAAATGAATGTTCAACCATATATACATGTGAAGATTAAAGAGGCACAAAAAACTATGTAGAGTTACAAAATAAGGTGATAAATGTTCCTGAATTCAATTTTGATTGTGATGAGATAATAAGGTTCAGGAATCGGGTTTGTGTTCCTCCCATCCCAGAATTAAAGAAGGAGCTATTGTATGAGGCTTATAGTTCTTAATTCTCTATTCATCCTGGAAGCACGAAGATGTATAGGGACCTGAAAGAGTACTTCTGGTGGGATGGCATGAAAAGAGATGTTGCTGAATATGTCTCTCGATGCTTGGTTTTTCCGCAAGTTAAAGCTGAGAGATAGAAGTCTAAGGGGATGTTACAACCATTACCCATACCCGAATGAAAATGGGAAAATATCACTATGGACTTTGTCACCAGACTACCTAAAACATCCAAAGACAATAATGATATTCGGGTCATAGTTGATCGTCTTACGAAGTCGGCACACTTCATTGCTATTAGAGAAGATTTATCTATCATATTGCCAGCATATATGCAAAGGAAGTGGTAAGATTGCATGGAGTACCACTTTCCATTATATCTGATCGGGATTTCAGATTTTCCTCGAAGTTCTGGCGAATTCTTCAGCATACTCTAGATATAGAGTTGAGTTTCAGCACTGCTTATCATCCTCAGATAGATGGTCAGTCTGAGAGGACAATTCAAACTCTCGAAGATATGTTAAGATCTATCTCTATGGATTTCAAATGTGGTTGGGATCAACACCTAAATTTGGTGTAATTTTCTTATAATAATAGATTTCACTCCAGTATTCAGATGGATTCTTATGAATCTCTCTATGGAAATAAATGCAGGACTCCAACTTACTAGGATGGAGTTCGGGAAAGAAAGTTATTAGGACCTGATCTTGTTGATGAGATGGCAGAAAAGGTCAGATCTATTCAACAACACATAAGAGCATCTCAGAGTCGACAAAAAAGTTATGACGGCAACTGAAGAAAAAACATAGAGATTGAAGTGGGTGATAAAGTGTTCTTACAAATATCTCCTTTGAAGAGAGTATTGAGATTTGGAAAGATAGGAAAGCTGAACCCTAGGTATATCGGTCCTTTCGAAATACTGGATCGTGTTGGGAAGGTAGCTTACTGATTGGAGCTTCCACCAAATCTCTCTTAAGTTTACGATGTGTTCCATGTATCTCTCCTGAGAAAGTACATACCTGATCCTTCACATGTACTAAGCTCAGAAGTTGTACCGCGGGAGCACGATCTTTCTTATGAAGAACAACCGATAGAGATTCTGGATCGTAGTGAAAAAGTTCTACAGAACAAGACCACTCTCTTGGTGAAATTTTTATGGAGGAACCACCAATTAGAAGAAGCTACGTGGAATCTTGAGGATATGATGAGGGAGAGGTATCCTCATCTGTTTGTTATGAAGTGACGAATTTTGAGGGCGAAATTCATTTTAAGGGGGGTAGAATGTAACTCCCTGATATTTTATGAGAAGTATATTTTTTATGTCTTATGTTATATGCAACATCAAAAGAATCTTTCATTACACACAATAATAGCTTGGCTTGTGTTATACGCAAAAGTAACCTTCCACGATAGCGTGTGTTGTACGCAATACCGAGTTTCACTAAACAACGATAGGCTATTAAAATATTATATAAACTAGATGTTATGAATAGTAATACCCACTTTTTGAAATTTTATAAATTTCATATTTCAAAATGGACTTAATTTTTTGATTCAGAATATCGAAATTATCCTAGGGTGAAATTTTGGTATTTTTCCGAAAACTTTCAACTTTTGATGAATATTGAAAACACTGGGTTACTATTTAAAAACCAATTTTTTATTTAAATAATTATTTATTTTATTTTAATTTATTTTAGGTCAAAAATGATACATAATACCTATATAAGTTTAATGTAATTCATTGGATTCATTTTATAATAATTTTAGATATATAAAAATTTTATTGAACTTTTCACCGTCTTTTACCCACCTCTTAGGAGAATTTTCAAATGTACATAAAATGTAATTTTACCGCTTCTATGAGTGGAATTTCAAAAATTCGAGAGACACAGTTAATATCAAGGAGTAAAATGTGGTTCAATAAGATAAAAATATTTTTTGTTGAATAGTGACTTTTTACTTTTATTTACCACAGTTAAAAGTAAATAGGGTAATTAAGGGTAAAAATGATATTATTATTACCCTAGAACAAGTCCTAATTCTATTATATGTGTGTAATTCGACCGAAAACAACCTTAGGAATAAAATATTACCCTTTAGGTCAACTTGGATTAGATTAGGACACTTATTATTATTTTATTTAAAGAAGAGTTAAAAGAGTTAAAATAAAAGTTTAATAACTAAAACATTTTTAATATAGGGTTATACATAAGATAAATTCGACTATAAATATTCATTAGAAAGATAAAAAATATTTCCTACATAATCGTATTTTATATTTAATTTTTAAACATTAAATAATTTAATTTATTTATGACACAATGATGATGCAGTAATTACCTTATTAATGAAATATTAATATAATTGATGTTATAAATATCCAAATAAATGAAATTTGAGAATTTTTATGAATTCCACTAATTTTCTAGATTAATATGACATATTATTATTGATTTAATTAACTTTTTTTAACAAATCATGCTGTTATGATTTTCACAAAAATCAATTACCAAATAGTTTTAAAATTGACATAGAATAGTTTTTAAAACAAATATTATATTATTAATTGTTATTCTATTCCTAAAAATCTATGGTTCATCCAAATGACTTATATAAGGTTATATATATTAATAATTAACCACTTGGGGTTCGTTTGTCTTGTTATAGTATGTTTATTAACCATATTGTGTAAGAAAACAAGAAGACACGGTAAAAGATAAAATATTTAACTTAGAGTTAAATCTAAATGATAAGGTTACAATAGTAACATAAACTTGTCTAAAACCTATTGGTTGAGAGAATTTCGAACCATACCCACTTAATCTTCGAAATAAATCAATTTGGAGCTATTTTAAAACGAATATGACTTTATTATAAAATAATATTTTATGTTTTTCCTAAGGTGCCCCTCTCCTCCCTTATAAAAGGGCACCACCTCCCTCTCCTCCTCACACCATTTTGTGCCTTAATGCTCGTCCAACCCCTACCCATTTCACTTATCAACTTCCCTAGAAATATACTCGAGGTTATGGTCTTCTTCAAAGACCAATTTTAGTGCCCTAAAAGGAGGTTTCAAAGAGGCGTGTCGAAGAAGAGGTAATATCCGTTACCGATTATTTCAAATTTATTTCTTCTTCTACTTCCTCTTATTTAGTTATTTAATTATGAAGTAATAACATCAGTATCACTAATATACTGATATGTTATTATAAATATGAAATAACCCTATTTCACCTTCTATTCATCCTATGGAAAAATAATTCACCGCGCGTGCGTAAGTACGGAATACCGTCTCCGCGCCGCGGTGTAATCTATTTTCCACCACCAGCTTACTTGGATGGGTATAATGGTGTAAAGAATAACTATATATGATTATTTTAAAGTTATATTGATTCTTAAATAGTATACATAAACTTCAATACAATTCCACGATCATGGGAACGATATCATCACTCATGTGTATGTACGGCCTACCGTCTCCACGATGTGATGCGACTCATTCTACATGATCCTCATTGAATATTGATTATATAAATTAATTGAATGAATAAATATGATATATATTATACAAATACCATTCTGGAAATGAGGTATCTATAACCCAAAAAGAAGAATAAGAATTTATTCGACAAAACATGGATAAGAACATAAAGTAATGAACACCTGAATAACAAGTAGCAATGAAATATTACTAATAAGAAGATAAGAATATGACCATATATGAAATCATAAAAATGAATATGATTCTATAATAAGTCATTGACATTATTTAAATCATTATACAGGAGGTTCAGATACGTACAAAGCAAATCGGACCTAAGGTAAGGGAAAATCTCGCAATCTCATTTTTATCTGAGATTGTTTATACTTCTAAATTTACTAGGGAATATTTATCATCCAAATCCATGTTTCCTCAATATTTAATATTATTTATATCCTCCTACAATATTTTAAATCCAATTTTACCCTTTGGTGAGTTTTTAATAAACGATATGAAAGGAATTTTTTGTCGTTTTTAGTACGAGTTACTTTTTGACTTTTCTGACCAAAGTACGAGAAGAATGTTTTTTTAACTTATACGGCATGAATGGATTTTTATGATTTCTTAGAAAATCATTTCCATGAAACTTCCTTTACAAGTTTTCAAGTTTATTTTTATTCAACTTCTTTTAGTTTAAAATTGTATGACATGTTAAGAAAGGAAATTTTTTTTGAAGTAGATAGGATATTTTCCTCAAGAATGGAGTTCAGATGTTTTATCAAAATTATTTTCCATATAAGATAATATAGGGTTATATTTATATCCCTATTTTTAAATTTATTTGATTACATTATGATGGAATTAATTTTATGATATCCTTTTATCTTATATGGATTATGTTATGATGGCATGATGTTTAAGAAACCCATTTTTATTACATGGGTTATGCTATGATTTATGATTTTGCGGCACACATAAGAATGGTTTCATTATGAGATGGGTGGAACCTATATCTCCCTTCAATGAATTGGGTAAATATTTATATCTCATTAGATAAACATGGCTGGAATGGAAAGTTAATCTGGTTCAGTGATACAGGACTGGAATGAGGAGTGAACTCAATTCAGTAATGGACTTTGTCCGCTATGATGATCTTGGAAATGAGCCTTGGCTAATATGAAATTATTTTATATGATTATTTGTGTATTCTATAAAGTTTCATGTTTTAGGTTATGATTATTGGGATTACATTTCACTACTATGATTTATCCCATGTTATGATATTATGATCTCTTTTTTAGGTTAATATTTTAAAAATGTTATGTTCTTATGAATATGATATGATTGATATTTCTTTTGTTTACCCTTACTGAGCATTTGAGCTCACCCTTTTGTATGCTTTCTTTTCCCCAGGTCAGGAAGAAGGTTATTTAGTAGGATATTCCAAAAGGGACTCTAGATATGTTGAAATAAACGAGAGACAATGTAGATGATTTATGAACCAGTTGTTTATGTTTCCCAGTTTCTAAAGACACTATGCCTATATGGTCCTATCATGGATTTGTGATATGTTGTAATAAGTATGCTTAAATTCTGAAGTAATAACCAAGTATGTAAAGTATGGGTCATTATAGTATGTATATACTTTTCTGTCATCATGAGTGTGGAATCCCTATAGCATGGAACTACTATACCTTTTTATGAATATGAAAATGTTCCTCACTTATATGTATTTTAAATGAATATATGTCATTTTTGTAAACTTTTTTTCATGAAATATGATTTATATAAACTATTTTATATAAAATTGTTTATTTAATAAATTTGTGAAAATAACCATTATTTTATAGGTATTTAATCAATTGTATTGTGAATCTTTTGTTTAAAAAATATTATTCCATCATTTGAAATGTAAATCATGAATTTTTTTAGGATCTTTAAAATTCTAAAAATTTTGTTTTAAATTGAATTTTCAATTAGGTAAATTTAATAATTTCATATATTATGGAATCCTTCATGAGACCCTATTAGGCTTTTATCTCACACCCTACATGTGCCTTCAAATATTTTTAGATTATCTTCTTCTAGCTTTGATCAATGGGAAGTGGATCACCTGAAGGTGGTTCTAGTTATTGATCTATAGACTTAGTGAGTTGTGTCCTTTAAAACATGGACATTTTTTAATGTTTTCTAGTACATGGTTGAATTATTTTATGTTATTTTTCATATTTAACATGTAGTATATTTCCATAAATTGTGTTTTCTTTTAATTCATTACTACCATGTCTCTTTTACATCGGTATTTTTAGTGTAAAAATCATTCCAATATTAATTTAGAATGATGTCAGGTGCTAATCTTCGAACCCTGTGGATCAGGAACATCCTTCAAACTATGTCATGATAATCTTAGTTATCATGTTATTTGGGTACTAGGTATGGTTTGTGACAAGTGGTATCATATATAGGTTTATCGTTTTATCTTGATGTCTGTATTCATTGTGCAATCAGGTTGGTTCATAAGAGGTAGTTATGATTGATTATATGAGTAACACTCATCTCAATGAACCTTAAGTATCCATGGTTGATTATGTAAATACATTCCAATGAATAATTCTAGTCTTTTCCCTATTTATATTTTTTATAGTGAAATCCTAATAATTATTTCTCAATCTGTTAGAATTAATTTCCCATATTTCTCTATTTGAGTGTTAATACGATGTCTTCTTTGTGAACTATTGATGTGTTGTAGAATCATGCGTATGAGAAGTTGTGTGAATTGGATTGTAGAGGTAGATCATACTAATACTATATGAGAAAATATTCTTTTGGATCTAAATATAGTTGAGGTGATTGTGTGCACTTTCCAAGCTCAGGAATTGGAATCACCTCTATTTCATGTTTAGGCCCTTGTTGTGAAACCATAGAGGAACATTAAAAAAATTCACAAGTGTTCCATCACCAGAATCCACTAACTTTAAAGTGATTGAATTAACCTCATGATGGTGAGGAAAGGTTGATAAGGATCCCAAATATTTTTGGGTTCTTGGACACACCTGATGAATTCAAATTGATGTGTTCCACCTTTATGTTGGAAGGATCGATTAGGGTATTCTGGGATATAATGGTGATAAAAATGAAACATGTGGTATTAGAGTGGGGAGAATTAAAAGTTATTTTCACTGAAAGGTTCTATCCAGATTCTATGTTTTTTCTAAGGGTATGGATTTTTACAAACATGAGGAGGCTGAATGGATTGTCAGTGAGTATGAAAACCATTTTTCTGAGCTCATGCATTTTGTTCCTAAGATAATATCAAATATGAAAATTAATGATCAAAGGTTTGAGATGTTACTTCATTGGGATATTAATTCCCAGGTCCTCTTTCTTAAGATACCTTATTATGATGATGTACTTCATAGAATGTTGATGTTTGAGATGGACATGGCTAAAAAATTAGAGTTATTGGGAGTTTCCTTCACTCCCAGTAGCACAATAAATTACCCTAATGGAAATATGAGTCATGATGATTATCATAGTGGCTCTTAGTAGCAATTATTTTCAAATCCTCATTCAGTTCCTAGAATAGGACTTTTGGTATCTTACCAGTGTGCCAGGAAAGGAAATTTGAATAGGGTTTTAATTGAGTCACCCAATAATTTGGGATCCTATGAATGATTGGGTCACATTTATATATTCTTACATGTTTATTTTAATCCTTGAAATGTCCCAGCATCATCATCACATTCTAAAACTATGGTGAAATCAGATGTTTCATGTGAAAAATGGTTATAGCCATAGGCATCCAGAAAAAAATATTCTTCACACATTGGTGAATTATTCATAGGATTCTGATTGTAATGACCCAAACAATCATTAATAAAAATTCCGCTTAATCTAATTAAATGTTTTATTATGGATATATAAAACAAATCCATTTGAATTACACAATGGAAGTGGAATCCTAATATAGTATAATAGATCTATACAAAGCCCATTTTCGGATCTCATAAAGGCAATGACATCATTGGTATTCTCTCTTGACCAAGCCCTAGTTGAGCTTCAACATGTTATGCTCGAACGGAATCGCCTACAAGAGAAGTGGAAGTTGATAGAGTTTACAACTTAAGCGATGTTATCCGAGCCACCTCAAGAGTTTGTCACCATCCCACACCTTACCCTACGGTATTATATGGGTGTTATAAGGTGTTATGTAATAGGAACCTATAACTATGATTATATACATTATTTTTGAATAGAGGATATACATTCATTTTATTATTGTAACTTGGTAAATTGTTTTTATAGAAAAAGTAGTATTTTTAGTCAATATTAAATTAAGAAAACTATTTTGATGAATAATTGGATTTTTTAATTAAATAATTTTTAAATAAATATTATTACCAAATTACTTTTTATTAAATATAAATGATCATATAATTTTTATGAATTCAATTGTAATTTTTATAAAGGTTTGAAAGCTATTTTTGTCAAAACCCATGATTTTTCTTTAAATTTCAGTTATTATTTTAAAATAAAAATTCACATATTTATAAAATTATTTTGATAAAATGAATATTATTTTTATTATCAGGATGTCCAAATTATCCAACGGTGAATTTTTCGTAATTTTCTAAGACAGTCAAATATTTTGGCAAAAAATAAATACTTTTAATTATATAATATGTACTATGACATCATAATAACCCAATAGTGATGTAATAAAATAATTTAAATTATTTTTTCGGCCAATATATGTTTTACCATTACAATAATGTGATTTTTGGGTTGTTTGGTTCATTTTAAAAAGCATTAGTGGACCCTCCAAAACTTATAAAACATTTTGTCTTTTTAAAATGATTTCCTTGAGAGTGTGACTCAACTCCACATAAGAAATATTAATAATTTAAGATGTTAGTCCATTGGGATTATAAAATAATGTCTTTATCTCCCCTTTGAATAAACCATTGGAAAATATGATGGGTTGGTTTGTATTTTTTAATAATTTTATGTGTGGTGGCCAAAACCAAAATAATAAAGAGTTCCCTAACTTTTCATATATAAACCCATCCAAGCTACCACTTCCTCTTCACTCAATGCCTTTAAATAATGACCAAACTATGACCACCTCTCTATATAATCCTCTCAAGGCTCCCCAATCTCTCAAGAATCTACTCTGAAGCATCTCTCAAGCCTTTGGTATCACACTTCCATGTAAGGGATTCCTTCATTTCTTATTTTTATCCAAGTTTATTTATATTTTAATACCCTTTTACTTTTAATTGAAAATGTTTAGGTATGATTTAAAACATCCCTTATATTCCCCTACTTATGTTTGAATTATGAGATACCACATTCTCTCTCATTAATTCCTCCCATGTACACCCACTACCTTGCCGAAATTTCGTAATGGTTTTTCTTCCATTCTCATTTTTTTCCAAATTTCATTATGTTGTTATACCATTTAGTTTTCAACTAAAAATGTTGGGGTGTGATTTATCACCTCCCCCATACTTCCCTCCATATGATTTAAATTATTAAATACGTCGTTATCTCTTCTTAATTACTTGTATATACACCTATTACCGTGCCAGAATTCCATAAGGAATTTCTCTCTTAACATTCACATTAAAGAAATTGTATTTTATTGTTAATGAAATTTCAATTATGTTTTTTGGTAAATGCATCTATATGACCCACTTTCTGTCCATTTCAAGTACATATTATTTGACACACATTTCACTCTCATCAACCATTTTTATTAATTTTTATGTCACGTTTTTATAGTGCTAAAATTGCACCACGATTTTTCTTATGCCAAAGTCATTATGTAGTGAATACCATGCCCATTTCACTATCAAGGGTATTTTCCTATTAGCACATTTAATTATTGATTATATAGTTTAATGTTTGAATTATATATTACTTTATCATGGAATAAATGATGTTTTTTAATTAAACCATGTTGTATGATCCAAGTGGCTCACTTATGCATGAAATGAAATGATTAAGAAAGGTGCACCATAATAGTGCACCAATGAATTGGGTAATGATTAGTATCATGATACATCAAGTTTAATTACAATTTACTCATTCTAATTCAGGTTCAATGATGGTTTACTCATGCTCTATGTGAAATGATCCTTAGATCATGCTAATACCATGTTAAGTGTTGTTGCAACATTTCAATGTTATGATAATCATGCAATATCATGCCTTTATGTTCAGGTTTCTCTTAGGCTTCATTGATATTTTTATTTCCTAACATGTAATGTATTCTTCATGTTATTCCTTGTATACTCCCTTACTGGGCTTTATAGTTCACCATTTTCTTATGCATGTCCTCATGTTAATCCATGCAATGATAAGTATGAGGGAATGTAGTGGTAATGGAAAAGAATTTTTCAGTAAATATATTTTGTTTTATGTTTTATGTTGTTATGTAATGTTCCTAATCTCCCAATACAAAATATCTATTGATTTTTCATGTTGTATAAAGTGAATATTTTATGTAATAAATCATGTTTATGTGAGTAATAAAGATAAGGGTTGTTCTAGTTGGTGTAAAAGGATAGGTTTTGTTATTTTTGGGATTCGGATTAGGAATCCTTAGTGAAGCCATAGATATATAAATAGGTATAATAAAAACATACCTAAATTTTGGTGAGTATTTATTAAGTTGATTATCATTAAAATACATACCTGTATAGATACGAGCAGGTAGAGGCGGCTCAGGCAAATATATACCTAGGAGTGAAAACTCTGACAAGGATTTTTTGGCTTGACCTGAGGTATCCTGGTACACGACAGTAAGCCTTAATGCACTATTTTTTATGACACACCCAGGGGAAATGCTTTGGTAAATTCACAATCTATGTATGAACCATTGTTAAGGTAACAAAACAAATTCCCCTAAAATAAATTTTGGGAAGTAGATCATGGATAACATATATTGAAGCTTATAAATTCATAACATGTGAAAATAAAAGTAATTTATAAGTGATCCCATTTTTTCTTTGGATTTACCTTTATTTTTCTGATATATTTAAAATATTATCTTCCCTATGTCTTTTTGGATGAAGTTAATGAGTAGAACCTAAATAAAAAAGTTAAAGGTAGGGTTATCGTCTATATATCTACGCATTATTTTGTATCTCAAATATTTAGTAGAAAAATCCCAACACCACCACAAGTCATAGAAGTAATGATGTCAATGTGTACAGAAAATTGGGAAATCATTTCCTCCCATGAATATAAATCCTCTCCTATTATAATTTTCGATGCCAAAATCATGGAAAAGCAAGAAAAAAAAGTGAGCATAAGGGGATGCCTTATGAAGACCGGTCTTGGAGACCCGTAGCCCAGCAGCCGGCGCAGAGCTCTCCCTTCGTGAACCTGCTGTAGAGAAAGGAGGCGGGATGCTCTGCGAACTGATTTGACGTTCGTGAACCCGCTACGGAGCAAAGAGGATTGATGCTCCGCGAACCGATTTGACGTTCACGAACCCACCGCAGAGCAAGGAGGTGGGATGCTCCACAGACCACTTTGAATTTAGAGAACCCACCACAAAGCAAGGAGGTGGGATGCTCCATGAAACCCTTTGACATTTTGCGTACATGCCACGGAGCAAGATGGTGGGATTCTCCACAAACCCCTTTGACATTCGCGAACCCGCCGCGGAGCAAGCTATTTCGTTGTGTCGAGTGAGATCTACTTCGTGGGTCCTCTGGCCTATAAATTACAGGATCCCCTCGAGCCCAAATGTTGGATCCTCTGACCAGTCATCTTCTAAGCTCCCACATCGTGAAGAAATTCCTACACTGTGAACAATGAGCTTTTCAAGGTACTTTTGCATCGTGATTTTCCTTCCCCTTTGCATGGATTCTGCCCCTATTCAAAGTGGGTTTCCCTTCATAGAGCCCACAGGCCTCCTCAAAGGAAGGATATCCTAAGGGGACTCGGGTCGTCGCAGAGCGTTTAGGCTTTGTGAAACACCCTTCCAACACATGTGATCCGTATGCTGAGGCATGATCACTGTACTTCACCAAGAACATTGCTTCAAAATGTTATGCTTCGAAAGGAAACTTTGCATCACAAGGCATTACTCCATGAATGCCTTTACATTTTTCAAAGAACCATCCATATGCACCTATTCACTATCCCTAGTCTAGGCGACTTCACTTCATAAAGAACATCTCTTCATGAAGACTTTCAACTCCATGGAGCACCAGAGTTTCACAAGGCATCTACCTATGAACCCCTTTCCTCTACAACTCCTTTTTCCCATGCGGACCTTTAGGTTTTCATAATGAAATTTCAATGTCCCTTGGTAGGTGCTACCCGTTGAATTGATTTGCCTCATGCTTCATCACATTGGCATGATAACAGCTATTGTTTTTTCACATATCCATGCTAATGTGGACCCCCAATGGATCAATCCATTACAACACCCCCATCTATGGAATTGTTGATTCCTTCCATCACTCAAGGGTGGGTGGGTATCGGTTATTTATGTCCTAGGGGTGCGGAGCTCACCCACCTCATTCTAGCTACAAGACGTTAAACTGTCAAGCACCTTCGTCCTCAGTACATGATGTTAAACTATGACCTCACCATGTGCCTTGCACATGGGGTGCCCCACCTTGGACATTCTTCACACCCATTGGACTCTACGGGAGTGAAATAAATATTCAAATGGAATGATATCCTCTTTATCAGAGCAGCAAATGTCTGTAGGGAAAGGGAAACCACCCTTGTGTAAGCCCCTATCTTTTCTTGTAAGAGGTATCATCCCTGCTCCTCCTCTCATCCTAGGTGCCAAATACCTCTCCCTCTGGGCTTTGTCACCACTTGGGCCTCCATCCTGAAGTAAGTTCCAATCTCCATCACCCTCTGGCTGATGACCATGTGTAAGCCCCTGTTTCCACTTTGGGCTACTATCCACATGTAACCCCCAATCCACTTCCCATGGATGCACCTTTTGTGATGTGATCGTCAGGACTTTTATGCCTCTTGTTTCTCTCTCAAGCATTACTGACATGGGCTTAGAGTAAGAATCGACCATGACATCCAATCTGGGAATCCTAGAGTGTAAGCCCCACACACCCTTCTGAACTATGTGAACTTTTATCCTTGCCAAGGCAAGGTATGTGGTAAGCCTCCCTGAGGTTCATGCCCAACACTCATCGGTCCAGACCATCTTCATGTCAATTCCCACTCCTTCCAAACTATGTGGAATTTGATTATTGGCAAGGAAAGGTACTTAGGAATCCTCCCTAAGGTTTATGCTCAACAACCATTGGTTACACCCCCTCTTCATGTTGCACCACCTTTGTCCCACATGACATTAAACTGCATGCCCCCTTTTCATCCTTCTTTACAATAGAATGCATCCACCACCCCAAACTACGTGGTCTTTGATCCTTGTCTCCTGGATAAGGTATGTAGGAAGCCTCCCTGAGGTTCAACCCCATCCAACAGTTAGCCATTGGGACCCCATTCAGCGATAAGCCATTGGAACCCCATCCAGCGGTAAGCCGTTGTGACCCCATACAGTGGTAAGCTGTTGTGACCCCATCTAGCAGTAAGCCATTGTAACCTCATCCATTGGTAATACCTTGCGGCTTCACCCATTAGTAATCCGTTGTGACCCCATCCAGTGGTAATCCATTGTGACCCCATCCAGCGGTTAGCCGTTGTGACCCCATTCAGCGCTAAGCCATTGTGACCCTCCTTAAACGGTAAGCCGTTGTCAACCCCATTTGGTTGTAAGCTGTAAAAGTCCCCAATCGATGGTAAGCTGTTTTCAGGTGAACTATGAGGACTTTGATTACCAACCCAGGGATACATAGGAGGTCTCTTCGAGACTCAAGCCCCACATCATCGTCGTCCTCGAGTCGACTCCATCTTATTATCCACCTACCTCACTTGACCATCCATCATTCATTTTGGTTCTTACCTGGGCCACCACATCCTGGTGGGATCATGCCACCTCATTCTCAATTCCCTTTAATAACAATCGAGTAGATAACCATGCATCATCCACAACATCGGTGTTCCCTCTAGGGGTTTCACTCACCATGTCCAGTCTAGTTAGTGTTATGATCAGTCTGATCTGTCTCCTCTAGATGTTAAACATGCGACATGCCCTGTGTTAAACATAAGAAGCTGAGGAAAACCTCAGATACATGCATATGGAATATAATTCTCAGAATTTGACATGGGATGTCTTGGGCTTCCATGCCCTCGAGAATCACTATAATAAGGGGAAGAAACCCAGATGTTCTAGTATCCTAGCATCCAGACATTCTAGTGATGTCCAACGTGACTAATCCCCTGACCGAAGGTTTCTACCCTGACCGGACCCCTTGGAATGTCCTGATAGAAGAAGTGTAATTAACTGGTGTCCGTGATGATATGGCACTAGAATGATTTTCACAAAAAAAAACATCTTATGTCTTTGATGGGGACTCAGACTAGGTGACATGTTCCGAGGAGGAATCCACGGAAGGAAGAACTGACATCCCATCATCTCATTTCGATCTAGGAGAAAATTCATGTAAACAAGGAATGGATACCGCCTTCCTTTGGAAAGTGGGAATGTGGGGGAAAAATAGATTAGTTGTCCTTGAACAGATGGACTTGCGTGCCCCAGTGAAAGTGTCGGAAATAGAAATGATGAACCCAATGTGAATATGTGTTCTCCTCAATATAAAGAGTAGTAGTTTTCGAGACATCAATAGACTAGCATGTCACTTGATCCAGCTATCTGGCACCGGGTCTCGCCAAGAAAATTGCGGGCCTATCATGAAACTCACTATAAGTTGGGGCAGTCAAAAAGTTGTACATCCCAGTTTGAGACGTTGTCAGCATGGATCCATCTTACCATCCATGGAAGACAGAATGGCATTGGGTTGGGGAACTAGTCGTCGATTCCTTTTCTTTCAGCACTAATGGGTTAATCTCCCTACTTTTTAAGAACTAAGCAGTTGTAGGAATTTGATCAACGCCATACCACTAACGCATGGGTAGGGGAAATACCAACATGAAATTCCCATGCGACTCCACCTATTTGGAGATAATCCCCACACCTACAAATGATGGGCACCCACACCCCATCATCCCATATAAACTTGTTCAACAGAGAGTGATCAATGACCTCATACACCATTACGAGGAGGAGGGGGTTATCCCAACTTGAAAAATGGACAGCTAGGATCTGGAGGCATCTGGGCCTTGTCACCACTGCCACCCCCAAGGGCCGTGCAAGGATCCCCTACTCCCCACTCCAAATTTCAATCATTTCGGGAGCCTCTCCCCGAAATGCCTCAATGACTCTCTCCCATATTCCAATGAGGTAGGGGATGTTTGGGCTAGCCCAGATGGGATATCATTTCAGGGGCCCCAAGGAGGGACCCACTAGGTTGTTCCAACACCGCCACCCAGTCCCACAAGTTGAGGAGAAGGTAAGCCATGCGTCGGCACTGTTGGCCCAAGTCCATTTGTCCCGATGCTAGCATCGGGCACAGGCCGAGGAGGATGACCACCAAGGGGTGTCAATGTCAGCAACTACTGGGGCATGGTGCACCGCCTAAGTATATCATCAACCCCTTTCATATGATGAGTAGGGGAACTTGTAAACCTGGCCCAAATTGAGGCCCCAACTTGTTGGAGTTGGTGGTCTAGAACCAACTACTTTGTACTTTATTCATTAAATAAAAGCCTTATCACATCTTGATTTTTCTTCTGCGTGACATTTCATGTGATAATGTCCTAAGGACAGCTGTTGCATTAAAGGTTCGTAGCGGATTCCTGCTATGATGAGAACCTGGAAGTGCCATAACACTGTTCTTGAATGTATGTTCTATGGCCGGATGATATTATTTTAGGGACACAAATAATACAGGTCATTATGGGTGAGGACTCATAAAACTTTGAGGCAACTTCTCATGGTGTGCGCCCTTGGTAATATCCAGGAGGATATTATGAGAACGAGACCTGCCAGTAGGAAATCCACATTTCATAGTGTCATTGGATGTTCCTATCTAAGGACGTGTGTATTGATCCTTAGACTTTAAGATTATTATTAATGGGTATTACAACTCACGCACTTAGATGTATTGACGAAAACTGTGACGACACACTGTTCACAGCGAGGTAGGATACGTTGGGTGCATCACGAGTAATACCGCATTAATAGATAATGTGAGAAAGGATTTGTCCCTTCCGTTCCATAACGGAAGTAGATATCTCAGGCCCTTTGATGGAATTGATATAGACTAAATAAATCCATGGCCATGGTAAGGTATGGGCAAGTTCAATTCCGGGAAGTCAAAGAAAGAATAATCAATAACATGGGTTGATGGAACTAGCATGCAACCCGCTTGATTGGAGATATCGTGACAAAGAGATTATATTACACGGTAAGCGTTCGTAGGAGGTAACACGTCATTGCGGCGTTAACTTCTTTCTCTATGGGTGCCTTGGCGTGTTGCTAGATGCTAACCTTGGACTTTAGGCAGGCTCAGCCTAATTCCCCTGAGAAAGAGGCCTAGAGGGTCACACACTAAGTGTGTCCATGTATCTCAGTTAAATATTAATTTAACAAGTTAAATAAATATTATTCCCGAATATGGTTTAATAATTATTTAAGGATGTCTGATCGCATTTATTTTGACACTAGTTATTCGAGAGAATATATTGTGGACAAAATAATATATTTATTAGCGAGTAATGCAGTTAAATTTATTTAAGAAATAAATAGTCATTACTCATGGTCTAATAAATGTGGTGGAGAAAAATGGAAAATAAAAGTACAGGTCGTGTATTAATTAATACATGCCGTGTAGTTTTTCCAGTTGGGATTTTGAGGATTTAATATTATTTTATTAAATGATATTTATTATAATCAACGTGGGCGCATGTCAAGGAATTAATAATTTGACATGGGGGGGTTCAATAAGAGTTAATGAAATAAATAAAACGCGTAACGCATTTATTTATTATCATAACTATATTAACCTCAAACATGATTATAAATATCCTCACAACCCCAACATTTTGGAGAGCCATTGGTTGTGCACAACAGATTTGGAAATACTCTCAAGCCAAGAGAGAATTCCCTTTCCACCAAGAACGCCCTCAAGTTACGAGAGCAAGATCCTCCACCGGATCAAGGCGGTCAAAGGAGGATATCGCAAGCGAAGGTTCTTCCGTGCTAGCACTCGGAGATCCCTTTGGCGACGTCCAGAGATACGTGAAACACGTGTGGATCACCGCTAGAGGAATCCTACACTTGGATTCTACAACGCAACGACGGATCACCAAATAGTTACCGAACACATCAACGAAGAAAGAATTCCAACAAGGTAATTCTTATGAATTAATTAAATTAATTATAATCAACATATGATGATCCTCCTCAAGGGTTCTGGGACTCTTCCTTTTTCTTTTCGTTCTTAGTTCTATTCCGAAGATTCGGCGTTTTATATCGTGATGGATCTCGGATTGAACATTGTTTAACGAAAAATTAAGTTGGGAAAACCCACCAACGTGCTTCCGCTGCACCCGGAACCCTCAAGTGGTATCAGAGCGGTTATATCGTTGGTTATAATTATTTAGTTTTTTCATTGGTGATTTACGCATTTAATAATTTAGTTATTTCAATTCATGTTTAATCGTTCTGGAAATCTGAATCTCGAGATCTGTTCCTCCTACCTCGTTTCTCGTTCACCTCACAGAAACAAATTTTTCTTTTAATTTTGATTAAAATAAAATAGAGGAACTCATCCGGAGGAGCCAAACATTTCTGGTTGTATAACACCAGAATACACGACGTGTATTCGGAAGTACACGCCATGTAGTCGAGGTTCAATGCATTTACTGATCCGCCAAATTAGGTCGTGTATTGGATTCTTTCTAAGAATTTAAGACACCCTTTGTTGACCAGAAACAGGTGGCACACGGTTTTTGGAATACACGATGTGTGGTCCAATGAACACGGCGTGTACTCCCTTCGGGTTATGGTTGGGTCGTGTACTCCGTACACGGCCTGCCCGGCTGGAAACCGTGTAACGCGGAAACTACACGGTGTGTGTCCCACTGTACACGCCGTGTACTCCGAAAATTTCCAAAGTACATTAACACGCCTTATCCCCGAGCGTGTACTTCGGATGGACAGTGAAGAAAAGTACACGCCGTGTAGTCGGAACTACACGCCGTGTACTCACCCAAATTATGCAGATTTATTAAAATTTATTATTATATTATACAGACCCTTGATACGTGTACCATGGTGCAGGCGTAAAGCTGAGGCACAACACGTGATAGATGTTTTATATATATGTGTTTAATTTAACATCTACGTAATAAATGTGAATTCACCGGGTTGCCTCCAAGGTACAAGTTACGTACAAGGATAATTTTAAATGAATTTATTTATTTAAAATTATGATGGATGAGAATCTCAAGGAAATTCCGAAAAGGGATTTAAGATAAAAGGATTGATTAATTAAAGATAATTAATTGATTCGAGTGTGATTTATCTTAAACAAGAACGATTAAAGAATTGAATGCTAGTTTTATTTATGCGTAAATATCGTTGCATGTATGGATGATCATGAGCTAGACCAATACCTTTGTATGTGAATTGTTTCTTTTATTTTATTTATTTAAATTAAATTTGTTGGCCTGCGAGCCATCTCCTCATTAATATGTAGGGCCTGCGCGCCCAAGGATTCTTTTATGTAAAAACACCTTTTACCCATCACCTGCGTGTGAGATAAATGCATATGTAATGGATGGAGCTCCCAAGCTAGTGGAGGCGGCTCAAGTCAGGAGCCAAGGTGAAACCAATCCAAGGAGATACAAAGTTGGACAGGTGGAAACCTGTAAACACAAACCCGAAAGGTTCAAGGTGTTTCTCCCTTAGGTCTTGGGTTATTTTATCAACCACTAGATAAACTAACCAATAGAAAAGCTCATGATCATACCATTTATTTTATTTCTGTCAGTTTCATGGTTTATTTATTGTAGGTGTGTTGTCATGATCACACAATTAATGAATTAAACGAGCATGCAAGATGGAACTAAAATAAAACTGGCTTATACGTAAATATTATCTTAGACATGGTTAATCACTTAAGTATATCCCACTTAATATTAAAAAGCATGTAATCAAAGATAATAAAATGGCAATTTACGTATAAGGATAAAATCCCTCAAAACAAATATTAAGTCGGCATAGCCTTCCATAATCTTGGTTAGAATCGAACCATAGTTCAAAGTGCTTGACCAACCCTAGTTGGGGTGCTTTCAATTATCGGGGAATTCTAATTC
Source organism: Viscum album (assembly GCA_963277665.1). Lineage (NCBI taxonomy): Eukaryota > Viridiplantae > Streptophyta > Magnoliopsida > Santalales > Viscaceae > Viscum > Viscum album. Next base: position 854,107,468 of record OY728155.1, on the reverse strand, counting down.
AGGGTTTTGGGTTGACTTGACTTGGTTCGCATCAAGGGATGACTGTCACAGCAGGACTTGGTGTGACCAAGAGGAAAAGGTTGAGAAAATCTAAAAGGATTTCAGGATTGGGGAGTCCACTCAGCGGATCAAGGAGCTGCGAGTTAATGCAGTTGGCATTTGGAATGCCTACCTAAAACCCTTCAAGTTGCTTGACCAACCCTAGTTGGGGTAATGTGAAGGACAATATGGATCCTTGTCACTAGAATATTCATGCAACAGAATATTCCGAAGTCAATAGTGAGGGCTATTGGATTTAGATAAAATAGTGGGAGACTAATAATTATTAATTTATTTATTTGTCTCAAATTTTGTAATAAAGTACTAAATCTTTTCTCATCTTAATTTGTAGAAACTGAAAGAAAATGACTTCAAACATATCATTGCGCACCATACTCGAAAAATAAAACCTTCTCACTAGCACCAATTTCCAAGAGTGGCAAAGGCGTTTACGCGTCGTCCTTCACCGCGAAAGGAAATTATATGTGCTGGAAGAGACTATTCCAGTTGCGCCTAGGAAAGAGGCTAGTGATGGGGAATTATCTCTCTACATGAAACACATGGATGATTCCATAGATGTCCATTGTTTCATGCTATCGGCCATGTCTAATGAGCTCTTGAACCAACATGAAAACATGGACGTGTATAGCATTATGTCTCACCTTAAAGATCTCTACCAAGAGAAGGTGAGACAGGAGAGGTATGAGATCTCCAATGCTTTGTTTACCGCGAATCTTGGAGAGTCTGCGCCAGCTGGGCCTCATGTAGTTAAGCTTATTGGCTACATTGAACGCCTGGACATCTTAGGGATTAAATTCCCGGATGAGTTGCGTATAGATCTCATCCTATCATCACTGCCCAAGACCTTCTCTAGCTTCATTGTCAACTATAACATGAGCGGCAATGAGAAGAGTCTATCGGAGCTTCTGACCTTGATTCTCCAGGTAGATAAGGACATGGGGCGTGACAAACCCGCGGTCCTTATGGTGAACAATAAAAGGAAGGACAAGGAAAAGGGGCCAAAGACTTATAAACAGTCTGAAGCCCACGAGCACCATCCCTCCAAGAAGGGGAAGATCCAGAGGCAGGGCAAGGAACGGGAGGCAGTGTGTTTTGCATGTGGAAAGCAGGGCCACTGGAAGAGGAACTGCACCCAGAAGCGTGGGGACGCTAAAGGTGCGTTTGTTATCGAGTGCAATCTTTCTATTTCTACACATTGGGTATTAGATACAGCTTGTGGGGCTCACATCTGTATTCAAATGTAGGAACCAAGTAGACTTAGAAAGATTTCCAGAGGAGAGGTGGATCTTCGAGCTTCCAATGGCACAAGGCTGGATGCGTTGGCTATTGGCGACTACCACCTCTCATTTCCGACTGGGATGATTTTGATTTTACATAACTGTTATTATGTGCCTAGTGTTACCAAGAACATAATTTATGTATCTTGTTTGGATATGGATGGATTTGTTTTCAAATTTGGAAATAAGGGTTGTCTCTTTTATAAGAACAACGTATGTTATGGTATGGCACATTTAAATAATGGTTTGTATGTATTGAATTACGAAAACCAAGTGTTGACAATCGATAACGAAACAAACTCACATGACTCATACATCACCCAGTTATGGCATCACCGCCTTGGTCATGTGAACGAGAAGCGTTTGACAAAACTCTGCCAAGATGGCTATTTAGACTCTACTGAGCTAAAACCACTTGATAGATGTCATGCTTGTTTACAAGGAAAAATGACCAAGCCGCCTTTTGGTGGACAAGGTGAAAGGGCCATAGAGCTTCTAGGATTGGTACACGCAGATGTGTGTGGATCACTTCCAGTAGAAGCTAGAGGTGGATATTCTTACTTTATTACTTTTACTGATGATTTGAGTAGATATGGCTATGTCTACTTAATGAGGTATAAGTCAGAGTCCTTAGAGAAATTTAAGGAATTCAAGAATGAAGTAGAGAATCAGCTTGGTAAGAAGATAAAGAAGCTTCGATCGGATCGAGATGGAGAATATCTGAACCAAGAGTTCATCGATCTTCTATGGGAGTCTGGGATTCTTCTCAGCTCACTCCTCCTTATACACCACAGTGGAATGGTGTTAGTGAAAGGAGGAACCGCACCTTGTTGGACATGGTGAGGTCGATGATGAGTCATGCGGATCTTCCATTATCCTTTTGGGGATATGCATTACAAACTGCAGCATACACATTAAACCGAGTACCAACTAAGGCGGCAAATGGAATTCCATCTGAGTTATGGAATGGAAGGAAACCCACTTTGTCGTACACACGTGTATGGGGATGCGAGACATTTGTTAAGGCCTTCTCAGGCAACAAACTAGCACCCCGGAGCACGAAGTGTATCTTTATAGGATATCCCAAGGAAACGAAAGGATATTACCTATATAACCCCCAAGACAAGAAAGTAACTGTCGCCAGACAAGCCATCTTTCTTGAGAGGGAGCACATCCTCAAGAAGGATAGTGGGAGCAAGATTGACTTCGATGAAGTTGATGCTCAAGATACACAGGAGTTGGAACAGGAACAAGTTCCACAGGTCCCCATGGAAGAGGTTCCAGAAACACAAGTACTACGTAGGAGCTGAAAAGAGGTAAGGGAACCAGAGAGATTTGGTTTCCTAGTCACCGAGGATGGTGAATCATTATTGTTGGACAATGATGAACCTCTCTCCTACAAGGAAGCAGTAGAAAGATCAGAAGCTGCAAGATGGCTAGAAGCTATGAATTCTGAGATGGATTCCATGTATCAGAACCAAGTTTGGGTTCTGGTCGATGAGCCAGTTGATGTAAAGCCTGTTGGATGCAAATGGGTATTCAAAAGAAAGCTGGACATGGAAGGTCAAGTTAGAACCTATAAAGCAAGGCTAGTGGCTAAAGGATTCAGACAGCGTCAAGGAATTGACTATGATGAAACCTTCTCGCCAGTTGCCATGTTTAAATCCATAAGAATCATACTTGCCATAGCAGCTTACCGTGACTATGAGATTTGGCAGATGGATGTCAAAGCAGCATTCCTTAACGGGAACCTTCAGGAAGATGTCTATATAACACAACCATAAGGGTTTGTGGCACCAGGTGAAGCCAAACAGGTTTTCAAGTTGCAGAAATCCATTTATGGATTGAAGCAAGCATCTAGGTCATGGAACATTCGATTTGATGAATCCATAAAGGAATTTGGTTTCATTAAGAACGAATGTGAGCCATGTGTTTATAAACGGTTTAATGGGAATGTGGTCGTCATCCTAGTGGTATATGTTGATGACATATTTCTTATTGGAAACGACGTACCATCCTTACAGTCAGTTAAGGACTGGTTGAACAAGTGTTTCTCCATGAAGGACTTAGGAGAAGCAACCTACATTCTAGGGATCAAGATCATTCGTGACAGATCCAAGAGGCTGCTTGGACTAAGTCAGGGTACATACATTGACCAGATACTAAAGAGATTTAGTATGGAAAAATCCAATAGGGGATTGGTTCCAGTGTCACATGGCTTACATATTTCTAAGAAAATGTGTACCCAGACACAACAGGAGAAAGATAGGATGAGCAAGATCCCATACGCTTTGGATATAGGATCCATCATGTATGCCATGTTATGTACCAGGCTTGATGTTGCCTATGCACTGAGCATGGTAGGCAGATATCAAGAAGATCCAGGAGAACAGCATTATACTGCTGTTAAGACTATCCTTAAGTATCTGAGAAGAACTAAGGATATGTTCTTGGTGTATGGAGGAGACGAGGAGCTTGTCATCAGAGGGTATGCTGATGATGGTTTTCAAACAGATCAGAATGATCTGAAGTCGCAATCTGGATATGTTTTATGTCTCAATGGAGGAGCTGTGAGATGGAAGAGTTCAAAGCAGCCAGTTGTCGCCGATTCTACAGCGGAGTCCGAGTATATAGCGGATTCTGATGCAGCTAAAGAAGCCGTTTGGATTCGAAACTTTGTCCAGGATCTTGATGTGGTGCCTAGCAGTAAAGATCTCATTACATTGTATTGTGATAATACTACAGCGGTGGCTCTTGCAAAAGAACCAAGGTCACATCAACGGACAAAGCACATACTCCGAAAGTATCACCTCTTTAGGGATTTCTATCAAAGGGGTGAAGTTGCAGTGAGCAGAGTGTCCACAGAAGAGAACGTGGAGGACCCCATGACTAAAGGCCTATCTCAGCAGAAGCATGAATATCATGTGAGAGCTAGCGGGCTAAAGGTTGTTAGCAGTTGGATCTAGTCCAAGTGGGAGTCAAGTACACGGCGTGTACAGTGGGACACACGCCGTGTAGTTTTTCCAGTTGGGATTTTGAGGATTTAATATTGTTTTATTAAATGATATTTATTATAAATAGCGTGGGTGCATGTCAAAGAATTAATAATTCAACATGGGGGGGGTTTCAATAAGAGTTAATGAAATAAATAAAACGCGTAACGCGTTTATTTATTGTCATAACTCTATTAACCTCAAACATGATTATAAATATCCTCACAACCCCAACATTTTGGAGAGCCATTGGTTGTGCACAATGGATTTGGAAATACTCCCAAGCCAAGAGAGAATTCCCTTTCCACCAAGAGCGCCCTCAAGTTACGAGAGCAAGATCCTCCACCGGATCAAGGCGGTCAAAGGCGGATATCGCAAGCGAAGGTTCTTCCGTGCTAGCACTCGGAGATCCCTTCGGTGACATCCAGAGATACGTGACACACGTGTGGATCACCGCTAGAGGAATACTACACTTGGATTCTACAACACAATGACGAATCACCAAATCGTGACCGAACACATCAACGAAGAAAGTATTACAACGAGGTAATTCTTATGCATTAATTAAATTAATTATAATCAACATATGATGATCCTCCTCAAGGGTTCCGGGACACTTCCTTTTTCTTTTCGTTCTTCGTTCTATTCCGAAGATTCGGCATTTTATAACGTGACGGATCTCGAATTGAACATTGTTTAACGAAAAATTAAGTTGGGAAAACCCACCAACGCGCTTCCGCTGCGCCCGGAACCTTCACAACTACCCCACGGGTAGGATGAGTCGATTCTCTCAGCCGCCGATGCAGGTAGTGGCTGTCGCTGGTACGGAGGCCCTACCCATACCACCACCATAGAGAATGAGGGTCTTCCCCACTTCCAATCTCGTCATGGAAGTCCACCTCATTCTACACTCAGTCCAAATGAGGGACCTCCCCAGGATGATGACACTCAGCACAAAAGCCTCTCCCATACTCATTAAATCAGGTATAGAGTCATCCCTCCTGCCACAGACCGCCAGTGTGGGGATGTTGCACATCCGGTCAATCTCTTGCATGGGGGTCCTCCCCATGTCCTCACCACAGCTGGTGAAGTTCCTCCTCACCGCAGGAATCTAAAGGGTGAGGGATAGCTTCTCATTACCAGCACCCAGCACGGAGGTCCTACCTGTGTTTGGCTCAACCAGTACGAGGACCTTCCTCGTACTAAGGTCACTAGGTGAAACAAGCATGAAGGTCCTTATTGTGCTCTTATGGGCTCAAGTGGAGGTCCTACCTGCTCCAGCACTTCCCATGGAGGTCCTCCAAATATCACCTTTGATATCTGTCATGGTGCTCCTCGCACCCCGGCTTACTCAGGTGGAAGTCCCCTCCTCCCCAGCACTAGTACTACTGAAGGTCATACTCATTCCAGAAATATTCCATGTCCTAAAGAACCATCCTGGAGTAGGAGGGTGGGTCATCACTACCAAAAAAGGAACACAGAAAAGATTAGGACTGAGTCCAGACCAGTTTTCTTCTTGAATTCTGAATCTGAATACGACTCTGTGATGGAACCCTCACTTAGATCCCTCATGTCAAGGGCTAGGGTAGGAACTAGGTGCTTCAACCTAGTACTCCCAAAATGTGAGGTCCATCAAATTGTCATCTCTTTCTGCAGGTATATCCAGGAGGAAGAATATTTGGAAACTACACAGGTTACGGTCGTGAGATCGCCCCCATCATTTCCAGAATCACTCTCTACTTCGACTAGAGATCACGAAGAGATATTCTAAGGACCAATAGTAGACAAGAAGCAGCGTGGTCCACCACTAGCAGATGTGTTCTTGGCACCAAAAACTGCAGAAATCAGCCCGTCTTACCATGAAATCATGGATAAGTCACTTCACTCTTCAGAGGATAGCTCGAGATGTGGAGGTTTGTCGGCTCACTCACCGTACTCTCCACTGGCCAGCCTACCGTCCTAGTGGTCCGCTTTGGTACTACTACCCATTCCCCAGCAGCCTTTGGTTGACGAGTGGGGCAATGAAGGGCTCGACACTAAATTTGATCCTAGGAGATTATGGGATATCCTCACAGCAGACCACTTCCCTGAGATTTTTTGGCCGGTTTTAGCACTGAATTATTGTGTGCCGGAATCCCTCCCCCAAGCGGATGTCGAGTGTTTCCACCAGACCCTCTGGGTGAATCATTTCCCTCTTCGTCATCAGCGAGTGTCATACCCTAATATCCAAGCGCATATCCAAGAAATTCACGAACAAAGTCATCTGGTTGATTTGGACACACTCTCTATGGCCCAACGCCCCGAGTCACCAGGTCATTATAGGCCCCCCAGCAACGGTTCGCTCAGAGCTTCAGGGTACTTCATAGGATTATCAAAGTGGATTCTCCCCATGTGCAGATCCATGACTAGAGGCATTACACTTCTATCCTCTTCATTCCTATCCGGCGATAGCCTGATTCTCCAGGTGACAAAGAGGATATGCCTCCATGTAGATTCGTAGTTAACATGGTGGACCTGCATGAGGGAGAGAACGAGCTAGAGATTCATGGAGAGGACCTTCCCCCCAAGGGATCTTCACACTTCATAGATCTATCAGGAAGGATTACTCGTCATTAGAGGAATCTGTTGGGGCTTCATTGCCCATTGAGGCACTACTCCTCAATTGGAAATCCAACAAGGTAAAGGAACTACTTGGAGCTTTCAAACCCTCCATCTCATCTGGCTCAGTGAAAAATGTGAAGGATGACCCCGAGAAAGCTGTGTTGCATCATAAACTCACTGAACAGAAGAAGTTGGTTGATGAAATACTTGATTAATTCACTATAGAGTGATGGCCATACTATAGTGATCCTGGGTCGGGGCAGTAGAGGTAGGAATAGATTCCCCTTGGTGAATTTCCTCCGGTTGACCTTGACCTTATTTCCCACACAGAAAGGGTTGAGGCTGGAACCTACAGCAAGAGGGCGCAGTATCTCTCACCCAATCCTTTTGAATGGTGTGACAATCCTCGGGACCCAGCTCTGATTCTCCCAGATGCCCCGAGGGTTATTCCACTAGCCACTCCATGAGACGCTGGGCCACCTTATAATGTTGAAGAACCCGCCAATGCACTTGTAGTCCGAGATCCCCGTCAAGACAAGAACCCCCACCCAGATGATCCAATAGCAGCACTCATTTCCCATCTCGAGGCATTAGAGATGTGACAGGTGGCACTCCCGCCTGATGGAAAACCTTATCCAGTGCGGGTGGATGATATACCAGCACCCCCGAGTTTTGGGAATCCCACATTTCCCCCATAAACGTGATAGTGGACCTGTCATAGCACCTATCCCACTTTACCTCAAGATGTGGCCCCATGTTGGGAACTCCTACACAGCAGGAGGCCGCCATGCTACAATGTTTTGTGAAAACATTGGAAGGGACTACTTTTGTCTGGTGCAATGAGCTCCCCATCAGATTAGTAGCTGGCTAAGAGGTCCTTCATAGGAAATTCCTCTACCAGTTTAGTTCCACTATGAGGAAGACGAGTATCGCGGACCTCTTCAAGTGCAATCGGAGGCCTGATGAGTGCACCGCCAACTTTGTCGCCCGATGGAAAGGACTCATGTATTCCCTTAACATGTCACTAACTCAGGATAAATTTCTAATGATGTGCATAGGAAATATCAAGATGAATATGGTCCCCTCTATGATCAGCCAGAACTATTTTGGGGGATTTCAAGACTTCTTTGATAAGGGCCAGCGCCTAGAGGAAATATTACAACAGGCACGTTTGCTGCCTCGTACGATCCCCGCGAGAAGGGCCTCTAGGGCCGAGCCTGCTACAGTGGGCCAAATAGAGGCCCCCATGTGACTAGATTTATTGCTAGTGGAGCCTCCTCTACAGCCTTGTAGAGGCCCTCTACATCTGGCACAACCACCGGCCCAACAGCACCCACCTCAAAATCGGCAGGTGCCCCCACACAATGCGCCCCCACCACCAAAACGAGATAACCAAGATCCACATCCTCGGTAGGCTCCTCCATCCCCACGTCAGGGTCAAGCTCCATGGCCCCCCTTTCTAGATAGGAGAAACCGGGCCAACTCATTAAATGAGTCAAACATCCCCGATTACTTCCACAGTGCCTTGGAGTATGGGATTTTAGGTTTTCTAGAGTGTAGAAGGCCAGAAGAGGCAAACTTCACTGTTCACCCAAATTACTGCCCCTACCAATGGATCCTATGGAACACTCTCATGAAGTGATATGTGTTCAAAGACTGGCTTCAAGAGATGGTACATAACTACATAGTATGTTTAGGCCTATCTCCGGCACAGGTGTAATGCGTCTTTGTGAGGCCATACAGCCACAATGACTACGAGGGGGAGTGGAATGTGGTTTCTAGTCGCGGATCCTAGAAGTATGATGATTGGATAGATCGATAAATAGTCACCCGAGCCCATGGTTTCATCCAGGTGTGCCAAAATCACCCAAAGCCTTTAAAAGATGCAACCACCACTTTTGCATCGTCGTCTCAGGCGACCTCTTCCCAGAAGAGCAAACACCTGCAGCATAAGGGTAAACAAAGTCCCCCGTAGATGCCATCATCCCCCCATACACTCAGTGACTTCATGCCCTCGTAGATAGAAATACCTCTCATAATCCATCCAATAGTGGATGACTCTTTGAGTGATGGTCAAGGGTACACCTCGGTTAACACCGTAGAGATGGTAAATTCCTACATCATTCTTGAAGATGAGGAGTTCTAGTCAGATCCTCCCAACTTCCCATATTGTTGCTAGTATTAACAAAGCCATGGATATATGGACTGTCAGAGTGCCTCAGTCATTACTTCCATCCAAGGTGTGCATGCTATTGAAACCAGGCAACAGGCTCAGTGCAGAGCTCAGCATGCACCACCTTCTCATCTGGTGGCATCAGGCCTCCCTTTTCCAACATTAGAGTTGCTGGATTAGGTAGAGCCACTCCAACCGTGCCGAGACCATCCAAGCCTTACTAATGGATGGTTTCAGTCATCTGTCCCTCATCCAATATTCACTCCGCAGGCTTTGATTAGTGAGCAGCAGGATGTTCCCCAAACCAGTCAGCTGCCGGTCTAGTCGGTAGGGTCCACCTTTCTTCCTGTCATAGAGAGACCTTTTGCAAGTATAATTTCATACTTGGTGCGAAAGTATGAAGTTCTTAAGCATCTTCCTAGTATTCCAGCAAGGTTCTCTATCCTTGAGACCCTTATCTTGTCGTTAGATATGTGTGAGGCCCTCACTGATGCTTTAAGAAGCCCCCTTTAGTTTGAGACGGAAGTGGCAGTCACATAAGCCTTTCATGTTGAAGCTATCGAGAATGATGAATGTTGGGCCATTATCTCATTCTCTGGAGAAGATGAGGGATCTCCAAAATAGGGGAACATTTTCCCACTATACATCACTGGATAATACAATGGTGTGGAGGTTTATACCTGTCTTGTCAACATGGGATCTAGAATTAACCTAATCCCGACTCAAACACTGAGAATCTTGGGATTGTCTAAAGACAATCTGAGTCCCTCTAACCGATGAATCCTAGATTATGATAGGATGGACCAGACACCAGTCTGTAAGATCCACTTGAAGACCTAGTTTGGTGGCCTAGTTTCCAACACTGAAATTATGGTAGTCTCCCAGGACACCGCCTAGAATGCATTGATGGGAAATCCATGGATCCACCTACATGTGGTGGTTCCCTCATCATATCACCAGTTCCTAAAGTACTCACTTAATGGTTTAGGGGGTATGCTTCCATGTGATGCATCTCCCTTTGCCTCTTGTGAATCCTGGTACCTAGATTCCAACTACTACAAAAGCAAGGAATAGTATATTCAGACTAATGAGGTCAAGCATGTCGCGGCTGCGACTGACCCATAGATAGATCTAGATGATGCCTATATCTTTCTAATCCACTAATGGGAGCCTATGACCTTGGACATGGGACAATGCTTCGTTGTTTCTAGGATGAGGGGGGAACAAATTCACAGGCCTAAGTGATGCCAAAAGATCACCTCGTACTCCTATACAAATCAAGCTCAGGTGATCCCAGATCCTCCTACCCACATAAGGTATCATGATTTCCACCCCATGGCAATGACAATACATCATATGTGCTTATACCATCGGGATGGAATTAACCATCTCAAGCCGACGCACCACTATTGTTTAGATATCATCAATCGTGGCCCCTTGGGCTGAAGGCTAGATGGGATCAGATCAATAGCCTTTATCTTTATGGTTGTGGCATCACAAGAGTACTCTGATGTAGTGACCACTGTAGCTCATGCTTGTACAAGCCTCCCGTCAGGATCCACTGACTTAGATGAAATTCCTCTCATCAAGGATCCCTCTTTTATAAGAGGAGAAGAGGATTTATATGATGCTCCTCCCACTTTTGAAGAGGGCATCTCTTCCACATACGAAGAGTTGGTATAGGTGATCCTCAGTAGCGAGGAAGACCTGAAACCCACATTTATCTATGCTTCCATGCCCCTTGAGGAGCAACAACAGTACATAGATATCCTAAAACAACATAATGATGTATTCACTTAGAGTTATAAATGGATTCTAGAACTAGATCCTCAGTTAGCAGTCCACTGCCTCAGTCTCCCGGCAAATCATCACAAGTTCAAGCAGTCTCCCAGAAAGGTGCACCCTTCACATGGTTCCATAGTAGAGGTGGATGTTTTCAATCTCATTAGGGCCAATTTTGTTAAGGAGTTCCATTACCCCAAATTTCTAGACAATATTATGCCAGTAAAGAATAAGAATGGACAGATCAAGGTCTCTATCAACTTACAGGATCTCAACTGTCACTGTTTGAATCATGATTTTCCCTTCCTATGATGGAGTTGTTGATTTATGCTACAACTGGATTGCAAGCCCTATCCTTCATGTATGGGTACTTCAGGTACAAGCAGATCTAAATCGCCCCTGAGGATGAGGATTTCACAGCCTTCTGGGCATCAAAAGGTACTTCATGTTACCGTGTAATTCCCTTCAGTTTAAAGAATGCAGGTTCCACCTACCCGTGGGCTAGGCATCGCATATTTAAGCTGATCCTTGGAACTTTGGTGGAATTATATGTGGAAAATATGGTGATCAAATCTCACCAGTGTCAGGACCATCTCAAAGACATTGAGAAAGTGTTCGACTTCCCCCATTCCCATCACCTAAAGATTAATCCGTTGAAGTGTGGCTTTGTGGTCACCTATGGAATGTTTCTCAGCTTCGTTGTCAGGTATAGGGGCATTGAGATCGACCTAGAGAAGATCAAGTCTATTATCCAGAAGTCTCCTTCGAGCAACATTTGGGAGCTTTGAGGCTTCCAAGGCTACTTTAACTACATACTCCGATTCATCACGAATCCGACCGGCATGTGTAAGTCCTTTTCTCAGATAATGAAGAAAGGCACACTCTATGAATGGGATGAATAATATCAGATGGTGTTTGAGGAAATCAAGCAATATATGCTCCAGCCTCTGTTCTTAATTCCACCTATCTCTAAAAAGCCACTGGTCCTTTATGTGACCCCCCTGGAATGATCTCTCAGTGCCCTAATTGCCCAGAATAACAACAATGGGACAGAGAATAGCCTTTACTAACTCAGCAGCATGCTCCTCGAAACAGAGACCAGATACTCCCCCATCGAAAATATCTTCCTTGTGCTGGTATGCACAGTACAAAAGTTGCGATATTACTTGTAGCACCATGAGGTACAACTGGTGTCCTGAGTAGACCCATCGATGTACATCTTGAACCGCCCCATGTTGACAGTTCGTCTAGCTCGGTGGGTAATGATTCTCCAGCAGTTCGATATCAGGTTTGTCCCTCAGAAAGCTATTTAGGGGCAAGCATTAGAAGACTTCCTTACTGCCCATCTGTCTCTTGCTGACCAGTCCTTGGATCTCCATTTCCCCGATGAGGCTATCCTCTTGGTATACCAAGCAATGTAGTGCTATCAGATGCACTTCGATTGTGCTTCCCGGAGCCCCATTGGCCGAAGGAATAATGATCCCAGGCTCAATAGTGGAGGCTTGGGTATCACCTTCATTACCCCAGCACAATCCATCCTTCCATAATTATTCCTGTTGTAAGAAGGATTCAACAACAATGAGGCAGAGTATCAGGCTCTCATCAATGGCCTTGAGCTGGCTCTCGAGATTGATGTGCCCCATTTTCATGTGAATGGGGACTCTGAACTAGTCATGAAATAGATCAATGGTTACTACGTCATTAGAATTCTATAGATCATACCATTTTGGGAACGCACCCTCCAACTAATGGACTAGTTCCCATCTCGACCAGAAGTTACTCATGTTCCTCGATCTCAAAATGGTCGAGTTGACACCATGGCCGGCCTGGCTGCATCACTTGCAGAGCCTGATAAGGATGATCTGATTATCCACGTGGCACATCAGATAGTCATTTCTCTTTTCAACCCCAATGACGATGATGACCTATGGGTAAGCCACCTTACCGCCTGAGCCTCCACGTCAGGACCCTCAAGTCCCCTGGATGCAGTGATCAAAGTGACTCTTGACTAGAGAAACCCCTTTGTTGAGTACCTTCAAAATGGTTACCTCCCAGCTGATCAGGCCAAGCACAAATGAATCTAATGCCACATGTTGCAGTTCACCCACCAGGACGGCCCTGGCCAAGTGAAAATCCTCTACAAGTGTGGGTTTGATGGGGTTCTCCTCTGTTGCATTCAGGGAGTTGAGATTTCTCAGGTCATGCAAGAGGTTCATGCCCATTCCAACAAGGCTCATTAGACTAGGCAGAAACTATCCCACTAGATCTAGAGACTGGGGTATTTTTGTCCCTCTTTGATCCATGATTGCATCGAGTTCTCCAAGAGATACCATGCATTCCAAATTCATGCTAACTATGCATCACCCTCCAAAGTCTCTCCACTCCACCAAGTACTGTTGCCCAATTGTGGTATGGGGAATCGATGTCATGGGACTATATCCACAGGCTACAGCTCACCCGTGCAGGTTCATCCTGACTACCACAAATTTCTTCTCCATGTGGTTAGAGTAAATTCCACTCAAAGTGGTCAAGGCCAGTTCCATCATTGACTTTGTGAGATCCAACAACATCTACCGATTTGGATTCCCTCATGCCGTACACACCGATAAAAGAATGAACTTCCAAGCAGATGAGCTGAAGAAATTGTACGCTAAGTACATCATCCATTCTAACCACAATTCTAACTATCATGCGCAAGAAAATGGACAGATCGAGGCATTCAATAAAACCCACTCTAACATTCTGTAAAAAATGGTTGGTCATAATAAGAAGAGTTGGTCAGAATAACTCTCCAATACCCTCTAGGATTATCAGACGATGACTCATAATTCCACCCAGGTGGCCCCATATTCCCTGGTATATAGAACAGAGGATATCCTTCCCATCGATATTCAATTTACCTCACTATTCATAGCTTTATATGGTCAGAAAGCACCAGATAAAGTAGCTAAAATCCGTCTAGACGAGTTGGAAGCGCTTGATGAGAACATGCTTCGTGCCCTACACAATCTGTAAAGGCATAAAAAATATAGATAGAGCATTCAACAAGAAAGTTCATCTCTACTCTTTTCAAGGAGACTTGGTATTGGGCCTAATGGAACCAATGATACCTGGAAGGAAACCACCCAAGTTGGAACCCAGATGGGAAGGACCTTACATCATTCACAAGGTTTACTCCAATGGCACGTACTCACTGGTTACAATGTATGGTGAGCGTATAACTCCTCCCACCAATGCCAAGTTCCTCAAGAAATACTTTTTTGAGCTATAGGGTACCACATGACAATAAACTGTAGGGTCCCAGATGACCATAAACAGTATGGTCCCACAAGACCATAAACTGTTTGGTCCTACACGACCCCAAACTACGTGACGGTCATGCATTAACTTAAACTATATGGTCCTATAATACCTTAAACTATGAATCATCCTGCATGATGTTAAACTGTATCTTAAGAACTACCTATGTCTAGATTCCCATCCTCATGAGATACATAGGAACACTCAGACGCCTCATCATGAGTTTATCCCTAGTTTACTCTTTGATTATCCCCTCATGGGCATAGTTCTTTTGGGGTATCTCACATGGCATCGTGTAATCTTCTTTGGCCCCACCCATGTCAGGGTTATGATGATTGCACCATGTTCCCTCTTTCATTTATCTAATCCCCCCACGCCCTTACCGCATGATGCTAAACTGCATGGCCTTATCATAACTATGTATGGATAGATTCACATCCTCATGGGATACGTAGGAATGCCCGAACATTTCATCCATAGACCCAGCCCCAAAAAAAAGAGACCTCCCATTGAGATGAAACACATGGTGTGGTGCAGGATTCTTCCCTCATTCTAGTCAAGCTCATCATAACCATAAGATATATCCCTCTCTCCTAAAGATCCCTATTTCTTCTATTGTTTAACATTATTTGAGATTTCACATGTGCATTCATCCTCCACACACCCCATCATTTATGTTACCATTATCTTTCATGTCTGGAGGGGCCCTCAAATGATTGGGATACATAGCCTAAGGGCTCTTCACTCATTTTGGGCCAATGCCCTCAAGGGTTTTAGACAACAAATATATTTTAGTCTCCCTTTTTGAATAATTTCAGTGGTTCATGCTCATTTTTTATTCCCATTTCGGGTCACAAGATATAGATGTTGTGTATCGAATCTTGTCAACAGCTACCTCTTGTCATTGTCACCACCCCCATATATCCCAAACATGGAATGTAGTGGTTCATTCTACCCCGCTGTCTCTCCAAATCTCAGTCTGCTCCGAACAGGAGGGTGATTCCAACTGTTGGACCCTTATGTGATGGGGAGAGCCTAATCCTACTCTTTGTTTCCCACATAGAGCATTACTCATATGGGTTTAGGAGTAATGAAGGCAATGACCACATGAGAGGTCATATGGCTGCAATTGGCTGGGACGCTTAGCCTCAAGTCCTTTAACCCCATTGGGCCCCTAGCCCATGTTCTCATTTTGGATTGTGTGGTGTGGTATGGACTCATGTTCAAATTCATGTCGGGTTATTTCACCATGCCATACATAACCCTATGAGACAACCCTCCCATCATTTATCATCCTTCCTGAGAGAACATACCCAAACATGCTTCATGTGTCCCCATCATTTCGGATTCCATCACCTTCTATATTTAAAAGGGACCCTAAATGGAATGGATGATCAGCCCAATGGTCTCTCTTATCATTACGAGATAACACCCTTGGGGATTTTGAGAAACAAATTGATACAAGTCCCATTTGATGAATATGGTCAATGGTGGATGCTAAATTGCATGCCCCAAATACTAGTCATATAAGTGTGGATACTGTGCTATGAACCTGGTCAATAGTTTTACTCTATCATTGTTTCCACTTTGCGGTCTTCCATAAGCATGATGATTCGCCCTCTCTGTCCCATGCATATAACATTAAACTAGGCATATACGGTCTAAGATCTATGAACCTAAACTAAGATCAACTTCATCCTCACTACAAGATGTTAAATTGATTGCTTTCCATGACATTCTATCCATGGCCCAGCCTTTGTCCCCTCGGCATTTTCGGGCCCCAGGCCCATGTTCCCACTTAGGATTGTATGGTGTGGTGCGGGATCATGCCCACATTCACGTCGGGTTACCCACCGTGCCGTACACATCCCCGTATGAGATACCATACCCATCCCTTCATCCCCACTTCAAGATGTTAAACAGCATGATTTCCATGACATTCTTTCAATGGCCCAGCCTCATCCCCCTTGGCCTTTTCTGGCCCTTGGCCAAAGTTCACACATAGGGTTTTACAGTGTGGTGTGGGATTGTGTCCTCATTCACGTCGGGTTACTCGCCATGTCGTACACACCACTCATTAGGGTATCTGGACCTTATTTTCGTCATACCTTTCCCAAAACTATGTGTGGCTTGATTCCCACCCTCATGGGATACATGGGACTGCCCGAACATCTGGTCTTCAGGTCCAGCCACATCTTTTAGAAACTTTCCTATCATTTTGTCTCCTTGGACCACGTTCTTCCTATAGAGGGTTATACAGTGTGGTATGGTTCCAAGTCCCCATTCACGTTAGGTATATAATAACCATACTGCATCCTCTCTCTCTTAAGCAGCCTTCACTCCCTTTCCTAGCTTCCATCTCTTTGAGTTGGCATCCCTTAAGTCGGGTACGTCTGCCCTCTTCGATGATTCACCAATTGGCCCATGAGTACTTTGGTCATGAACCTGGAGTGTCAGATTCTATGTGGACACACTTTCTACCACTTTTTAGGCATCGTGTTCCTCTTCATTGGGGGTTCCATTATGTTTCACACCCGAAGGGACACAAAAACGGCATGGATGATAGGCTTAAGGGCTCTCCAACCATTACTGTCCAACGTCCTCAGGGGTTTCAAACAAAAAATCATTACAAGTACCATGTTATGAATATGGTCAGTAGTTTTTTCTCATTTGATTGTCCCCATTTCAAGCTAATGTGATATGGATGATGTATTTTGAACATGGTAACAGTTATCCTCCATCGCCAATCCAGCCCCTTCAATCCTTGAATTTTGGTTACACGATTCACATTATTTTACACCCCATCAGGTCAAAATGGAATTTTGACATTCCCAACACTATCCCTTAGTGCACATTTGCATGTTAGTGGGGAAAAAGCTGTGGTAAAGGCATCATTCGGGGAACTGCACCGACTTCCCTTTGGTGTGCGTTCTGGGTATTTCAAAAACCTCTTCCTCCCTTGTTTCCCACATCGAGTTTGACTCATGTGGACTTAGGGATAGATTTTAGCTCCACACATACTTGGACATATTCTGATTCTCCTTGGTCTGAGCTCTAAGACCATAGACTAACAACTCTTTTAGAACTACGTACGACTTGATTCCCATTCTCATGGGATATGTAGTAATGCTCAAACATTTTGTCTATGGGTCCAGCTCAACTGATAGATATTATCTCTTACCCCATATTCTCCAACCTTTTTTAGCCCCCTGGGCTCGAGGTTTCTTTCTTGGAATTTTGCGTAGTGTGATATGGGCTTATCTCCTCATTCATGTTGGGTATGCTTTATCACGTCGTGAACATTTTCTGTTGAACCTCATCTTTCATATATATGTCTGAGCCATATGACTTTAAACAATACTGCCTAGTTCCACATTGCTTTAAACAGTTGCGTCTATACTGCACAGCATTAAAATGCATGTTTGGTCCCATCACATGACCCTAAACTGTAACATTATCATCCTGACCGCATGACAAAAAATGGAACTGCATCGTGGTGTCATCATTCTAGGGGACATCATGTTTGGTATCAGACACACACCATACCATTTGTAAATGCCTTCACATGGCTTTATTCTTGTGGCGAGGCTGATAATTTATATCCTAGTTCCATCGCTTCATTAAAAAAATCACACATTCATCCTAAAGGAAAAACAAGATCAATCAAATATTGCTTCTTTCGGTGGAAGGGATACACCAGCACAACCTTATTATCTCTGACACCAGTATCCTATAGTGTCTTGTTTAGAATTATGTGTGGCATGATTCCCATTCTCCTGGGATACATAGGAACACCAGTTCAATTTTCCTTAGGCCCATCCTAACATTCATTTTCGGTCCCTCGACCTAAAACCTCCCCAAGGAACACATGGTGATATGGAATTCAAGTCCTTATTCACGTCGGGTTTTATAATTACCACACCATGTGTCTACTGTGTTCCCTATAATATAAGGTTTGAGATCTATGAACCTAAACTAATATCACTTCTAGAACTACGTATGGCCTGATTTACATCCTTATGGGATACATAGGAATGCACAAACACTTTGTCTCTGGGTCCAGCCCCAAGAATCCAAAACCTTATCCCCTCTCTTTCAGCAACTCGGCCTGAAATATTTTGGTAATGTGTGGTGTGGATAGTACCTCATGGTTCCTCATTCAAATCGGGTTTTGAAAAGTCCACTCCATGTGCCTCCTGTGTCTTTTCCACAACAGTTCCGAGTTCTATGACACTAAATGATGATCTCCCTATAGAAATTGTGCATCATGTTTGTCCAATTCACCACCCTATGAACAGTCCATTAAATCAATCCCCCTTAATGTCCCATCAAACTACCATTAAGTTGGAAGCATGCAACCTCAGAACCATTTTCCTTGGAGGGGGACTCAACTCCGTCTATATGATACATCTTAAATTCATACTCAGATGTGTTGTGGTAGTGTCTGATGTGTGAAATTTTTACAGAGACATTCCCTCATTCCATACCCATTCTTTGTGAGCCCTGTAATTTGTATCCTCATTCTCTTACATGTCTGAAGGGACCCCCTTTACAACCTGGTCTCATGCCACACTCTCTTACCTAGCATCTTGGGCCAACATCCTTGAGGACCTCAGATGAAATTTGTAATAGGTCTCATGTTTCAAACATGGTTAGCAATCAACCCTCATTGGTATGTCCCTATTCTAGGCTAATGCAAAATAGATATTGTGTTTCTACCATGGTCAACAGTTATCCCCTATTATCATGCCACCATCATTTTAGTATAGATCTCGATCATCATGATTCATATATTTCCACTTTATTATGTTCAAGTGGAATTACAACATATTCAACTTTACCCCTTGGAACATGTAGGTGCATTATATAAGATGTTCAACATCATTGGGATGTAATTAACCTATAATCTAATCACTCCTAACAAGTGCCTTCCTATGCTATGAATGTCCCATCACTACTCCTTATTTCCCACATCGAGCACGAATCACGTGGGATTAGAAGTTCTAGTAGGATGTGTACCGGCACAGTCATGCCACCCATGCCTTTCATCATTCTGCATGACGTTAAACCGTTCTTTATAACTATGTATGGCTTGATTCCTATCCTAATAGATTATGTAGGATCATTCAGGCACGTTGCTTTGGGCCCATCCTAACTTTCACTTTTGCTCCCTTGACCTAAATAACTTTCTCCAGGGATATCTGTGTGGGGTAATGTCACTATTGACGTTGGGTTTACAGATACTACACCACATAATCCCTTCATGGGATATTCCATTTCACCTTTCATCCTATCGTATGACGTTAAACTGCACGAGCCTACATGTACTTGATACATGACACTAAACTACGATTCTACCCTGAACTAGTTAAGGATGCCCCGTGTTTATCATGGGATGCACCAGATCCCTTGCCAGGGAGGTCTTGTTCAAGAGTAGTTATGATCCCTAGTCAGACCGATGGATCCACCTAATGTTTCTTCACCATAGTGGCATAATTTCAAGAGTGTAGAACTCCATTCGAACAACCCATCATGCCAAAATCCATGATTTGTGTGCCCCTTATTCGGACCCTCATTATCTTTCATGTCTAAAAGAACCCCCTAATAGTTTGGATGCTCAGACATTGGCTCGCCTACTGTCCTTGGCTAACGTTCTAGAATGCTAATGGATGACATTTCGAGTTAGGCCCCATGTTTCGAACATGGTCTGCATTTGGCCCTCATTTGTTATTCCCATTCTGGGATAATTCAATAAGGATACTATGTTTCGAACATGGTCAACATTAATCCTTTCTCGTCACACCACCCTTACAATGTTCTTGAACATTGGGTATCAGGATTCAAACTTTCCATTTTCCTATGTTCGGATTAAGTTGGACGCCCCTGGAATTAACCTACTCATATAGTAGAGCACATTTGAAATGAAAACATGTCAATTGTCCTGAGATTCTCATCCTCCAATCGGGCCTCTCCTATTTCTTCCCAGAAATTCAGATTGGTTGATTAAACCCTGGATTCCCGAAGCTTGGTTGGAACACTTATGTTCAGACGAAATAGCTTGGAGATCATCCCTTGTTTCTCACATTGGGTTCGACCCATGTGAGCTTAGAAATTGATCACTAGGCATTTCACGAATATAATAAATGCCTGTAAAACCAATACAAATAAAAAAACTCATGCATGGATCTGGAATAAAACAATCAAAGCATGAAAGTAAATTCGAGGGTTTGTAATCCTTACAACACCTAAGGGTCGATCCCTCCCATAGAGGAATTAACCCTATATAATGAAATTTGCAGCTCTGCTACCTTCTGGCTTGTGGCATCTAGGATTTTCTATTACCTGTTCAACTCCCTCTCCTCCTCTGCAGCAATGGGGTGTAATTCATCAGTCACAATCTGGTCCCACCCTGCATATGTCCAGATGGTGGTCATCTATTCAGAGGCTTTGTTCATGCATTTTTCAACCTCTTCCAGCTGGGCCTTCAATCTCAATATTAGCTCTGATTACACATTGAGGTAGACTAATTGCTCATCTACCCAGACCTGTAGCCACTGAATCTAGTCTTCAGCCTCTTGGAGCCTCTTGATGTTCACAACTTTCCTCCACTACCAGCCCACACCGAGGCAACAATCATACTCCTAAATATTCTCTGCCATAAGATCTTGAATGAGCATGTGGGGACGCCAGGCATCCACTCCCCCAGCACACAGCTCACGCAGCCATGAGTGAAGTCCATCCATATCATCCAGCTATCGCATTTGGGGGGTGTCATCGATGAATCACTTGATCAGCTTCCATGATCGGCGATAGACTATTTTTTATCTCTTCATCAGAGGTCGTCTCATCCCATTCAGCCTAGTTGGAAGACTCATATGCAGGGAACACCCCCAAGAACTAGTCTGCAGTGTCCACATATGGTGTTTGATTGGGTATGGTGGGACCCGGTCTGTCTGATCGATCCTCATCATCGAACCCGACCTCAATAATCTCTGGAACAGCCCCTCTAACGGTCCCACCAGTGATTGGGAGTGCCGCAGTTTGGTTGGTCTCGATATCCACCTCCATAATCACCGACATTCCCCTGGGAAAGGCTCTACCAGAATCCTCGACCATCCTCACCAAGGCAGCCCAAGCCAATTGAAGAATTGTGCACACCATGAAGGGGAATGGACATCAGTTGACATTTTCAATGGGTGACAGTCATGAATTTGGTATAGAAGACTTAAAGATATCAAATTCTTGGTCTTGTTCTTGGGTTGATTCCTTTGGGACCACGAGGCATGGCCCCCCGTATATTGTCAGAAGGTCTGAATGCTTGAGAGGAGCCACCTTTGGTGTCCTGGCCCCACTAGACATGGTAATCAATGCAGTCGCAAGTGTAGATCCTAAAGGTCCCGCATCTGCATCTGTTGAGGGGCGAGAATGGGTTCTGTGTATGAGACCCTCTTATATAGTTCATGTATTATTAAGGAGTCCAGAATGACTTCGAAGAAGACCCTGAGGAAGGGTCATGGCATTTTACCTCAAGGGACTTTGAAAAATCTTCATGGACTGAGTCTTGATCACCAACTTCTCCCTCCTCCAATTGGATCCCTCTATCAGGATCCTCCCCCTAGGAGGACTCATCCAATTCCTCCGGCAAAGGAAAGCACTCCCTCAATTCGGTAGCTGACCACTACGGGGGGGGGGGGGGGGCTGTCTGATTAAACAACACCTTCACCTAGTCTGTCATTGGACGCGGGGCACCTTAGGAGTGCAAAAATTATTCCAAATCTATTAGTTATTTCTATTACTCCTCCTAGGATACTTCAAGGCTAGCCCTGATAGGGCCAATTCCCGGAAGGTCCATCTCGTGGCAGTTCAAGTTTTTCTACATCACGGACGGGCCGAGGAATTTCTTGTTGACATCCTAGATGTACCAGGCCTCCAAGAAGGCGGAATTATTCGGAATGTATATATAACACAAATGCTTCCTCGAAGACTGGGTGGATATTTGACAGAATCCTCTCAGTGGCCTCCCCTCTGGATAACTCAGTTCTTCTGGGACCACCGAGTCTGCTGCCATTGCTGGATCTGATGCCGCTGCCTCTCCCTTAGCTGGTACGGGCCTCACTATCATGGAAGCCCCACCACCACAGGATTTCTTTGTCATATAATGGACCCGACCTCGAGGTTGGGGAGTCACACCATCACCAAACCGAACGGTGGGCTGCTTCAGCATCTCCCCTAGGTAGGCCGCCTCCTAGCTTTTGGCATACACTTTCACCAACCCGAAGATAGCCGTGAGCGGAGGAAATTCATTCCACATATTTCAATCATACTATGTGAACATGATCCACATATTCCTCATCACAGATGGATGTTCCTCATAGTGCACACTTAAATAGACCTGTGGGGTTAGCTGCTGCATACACTGAAACTAACTAGAAAATTAGTGTGGGGTGTTCGGATCACAAAGAGGATCATGGTCAATTATTTCCACCATAAATCCACCTTGAAAGGAATATAGATAGGACCAGTGATCTTCCATCCTATGGAAATCATCATTAAAAGCACTCGTTGGCAGTGGGAACAAATGAAAGTTGAATTCCTCTATCTTCCAGACGTGGTTCAGTACAGCTTTCTTAGTCAGTTTGGCCGGAAATCTCCCCAAAAAATTCAGAATGGACAGAAGGATGTTTTATCCTTGAGGGGATTAGGGGTTCAGATATTCATATACTCCCCTAATGGGTGTTGTTATCCACCCGTACAAGAGGTAGAACGACCCGCATATCCTCTGGGGCCTCTTCCCCTCGCCGATATGCCATATAATATTGTACAGCTTAGCGACCATCGAGATTCCAGGGTTCACCCACCCTCCATTCACCAAAATAGACACCATGATAAATGTTCTTGGTCTCATTCCAAAGTTCATATCCCTCACCAAAATGATCCAACCGCAGATGAGAGCAATGATGAATGCCACAAGCCCGACTACCGGCTGCTGGTCAGTGCTGACACTGAACCCCCATGATTCCCATTGGATGTTCTCTAGGACCCGTTAGTACGAGTACTCATTGCCCTGTTGCTACCCCTTCAGGCATGTATGAGGCCTCACTAGAAACTGTCTATTTTCCTGGAAGTTCATAAACTGTTTGAACCACCACCTGAAGTGGACGTCTGTCATTGCTTCCTTGTCCCCTCCCGACACCAGCTCCATCAGTGCCATCACCATGATAGACATTTTCTCTAGATCCTCCCATGCACCCATAACCAGGAGTAACTCATCATACATCGCCCCCAGTATCAGGACCCTCGAGATCTGGTGCACTTCCTATAAACTAATGTTGACCTCCCCATGGTGCAAGTGGAAGGTATTCATCTTCGATGACCACCTTCTCAACAACTCTGTCATTAGATTCTTTGGCTGGTAGATGTGAAATTCGGATGCCCAAGACACCTCATATAGGACCACTCTCCTCATATCAACCCCAAACTCTTCACATGAGGCACATACCCAGTAGGCCCAGGCCTAATCATATGTGAAGTTTCCACCCTTGTGCAGGTTCCACTCATCAGACCTCCTCTTCTCCAGGTTCCTTAGGGCTACCTTTAAGATTGTCTAACACAGATGGGGGGATGTCTCTAACTTCAATCCCTTCCCGTCAACATTGTTTAGATGATTTTACAAACTATCAACAATGATGGGTGTGAAGTCCTCCCAGGCATGGTCGTCAGCCTCCCTAACCACTGGTGTTAACATGGTGTGCTTCAGAACCAGTAATCTGGATCGTCCCTACTAGTTTTAGGGATGAAGGCATCATCCATCAGTCTAAATCCATATAGAGGCATCCTCTTGCATAGATGATAGTTCCTTTGGCTTGCCGAAAGCAGCTCCACCAACAACCCATGGTCGTAGTGGCCCCGTATCTACTCCCTTAAGCCCAATCTATTCATTATCTCCTCCCTTTGGGTAGTGTCTGCAAGGACCCCCTAACAGCCTCTGGGTGATTCATTTTGTCTTGATATTTAGGAATTCTTTGGATTTGGATCATGAATATCTTTCGTAAAGCAGGTTCACAGAGATCGGTTGTGAAGTCTATTCGCAGAGGCCTTCCCCAACCTTCAGAAGCAAGTTCGCGGAGCACACCGACGTGAAGTTAAAGACTCAATGTGCACCACGAAGCAGAAGGCCCGATTCTTGGATAGTATTCACGGAGTACATGGATCATCATGAATCTATAGTGCTACAATCCAAAAAAGTGGAGAAGAGAAAGGAAAAAGGAGAGGTCAGATCCTCTATTTTTAGGCGAGGACCCTAGGAGCTTCGTGGCGTGTCCGATCCGTAGCGAGCTTCGTGGCATTCTCAGCCCCACGCTGTTGATCCTCTTTGTGAGCCTTCTTTACGAGGCCGTTTTGCGAGGTTTGAGGTGTTTTTTTGATTGACCCTCAAACTTTGACCCTTTTTTCTCCTCGTCTCAAAGTCTAAGGGGGGCATATGTTGACATGAAAATCATGGAAAATAAAAAAAGAGAGCATAAGGGGATGCCTTGCGAAGACCGATCACGAAGCTTCATAGCCCAACAGTCGGCGCAGAGCTCTCCCTATGAAAACTCACTACAGAGCAAGGAGGCAGTGTGCTCCATGAACTGATTTGAAGTTCTCAAACATGCCACTGAGCAAGGAGGCAGGATGCTCCGCAAACCGATTTGATGTTCGTGAACCTGCTGCGGAGCACAGATGCGGGATGCCCTGTGGACCCCATTGATGTTCCCAAACCCATGGCAGAGCAAGGAGACGGGATGCTCCGTGAACCCCTTTAACATTCGCAAACTCACCGTAGTGCATGGAGGCATGATGCATCATGAACCCTTTTGACATTCGTGAACCCGACGCAGAGCATGATCCATCTTCATGCCGAGCGACCTATACTTTATAGCGCCTCTATCCATTAAATACCTAGATCCCCTCGAGCCCAAATGATGGATCCTCCAACCTTTCACCTTCTGATCACCGATATCATGAGGAAATTCCTGCTCTGATAACCCTGACCTTTTCAAGGTACGTTTTCATCATGAAGTGCCTTCCCCTTTTCATGGATTCCACCCCTATTCAAAGTGGGATGCCCTTTTCGGAGACCACTGGCCTACACAATGGAAGGAGATCCCCATGGGGACTTGGGTCATTGTAGAGCATTTATGCTTCGTGAAACACCCTTCATACACATGGAATCTGCATGCTGCAGCATGATCAATGTGATTCATGAAGCACATTGCTTCACAATGTTATACTTCACAAGGCACACTTGATTTGTGAGGAATTGCTCCGCGAATTCCTTTACACATTGTGAAGCACCTTCCATATGAACCTATGCACTATCTCTCTTCCACGAAACTTCACTTCCCGAAGCACATCCCTTCACGAAGCCTTTCTACTCCACGGAGCACCAGAGCTTCACAAGGCTTATACCTATGAACCCCTTTGCTCTGAAACTCCTTTTCCCGTGCGGCCCTTCCAGTTTTCACAAAGAAATTTCAAGGTCCCTTGGGCAGTTCTACCCATTGTGTTTCTTCACCTCATGCTTCTTCACATAGGCATGATAACAACTATTGCACTTTCACATAGCCACGCTAAGGTGGACCCTCAATGGATCGCTCCATAACACCCACTTTCCACAGCATTGCTGATTCCTTCCGTCCCTCAAGGGTGGGATGGTATCAGTAATGTAAGTCCTAGGGGTGCATAGAGCACCCACCACGTCTGAGCAGAAGGACGTTAAACTGCCTGGCACATTCTTCCTTAGCACATGACATTAAACTGTGACGTTTCCCCATGACCTGCACGTGGGGTGCCCCACCTTGGACATTCGGCATGCCCACCATTCTCTAAGGGATTGAAATCATTCCTCACATGGAATGAGATTATCTTTGTCAGAGCGGTGTCTGTCCGCAGGGAAAGGGAAACCACCCTGGTGTAATCCCCTATCTTTTCTTATCGGAGGTAGCATCTTTTCTTCTTCTCCCTTCTTGGGTGCCAAATCCCTCTCCTGCTGGTCTTTTTCACCACTCGGGCCTCAATCCTAAAGTATGTCCCAATCTCCAACACCCTGGGGATACTGACCATGTGTAATCCCCTGTTTCCTCTTTGGGATACTAACCACGTGTTAGCCCCGCTCCACTTCCGACGAATGCACCTTCCGTGATGTGATCTTCAGGCATTTGTTGTCTCTTGTTTCCAATATCGTGTATTACTCATGTGGTATTATAGTAAGCATCGACCATGACATCCTATCTTGGTATCCAAGAGTGTAAGACCCACATACCCATCCGAACTATGTGGACTTTGATCCTTTCTAAGGCAAGGTACTTAAGAAGCCTCCCTGAGGTTCTAGACCAACACCCATCAGTCTTGACCATCTTCATATTAGTTCCCACTCCTTCTGAACTACATGTACTTTGATCCTTTTCATGGAAAGGTATGTAGGAATCCTCCCTGAGGTTCAAGCCCAACAACCATTGGTTCTTCCCCACTTCACATTGGACCACCTTCATCTTGCATGACGTTAAACTGCATGCCCCCTTTTCATCCTGCATGACATTAGACTACATCCACCACCCTGAACTACATGGGTTTGATCTTTGTCTCTTGGATAAATTACGTTGGAAGCCTCCACAAGGATCAACCCCATCCAGTGGTAAGCTGTTGTGACCCCATCCAGTGGTATGCCATTATGACCCCATCCAATGGTAAGTCGTTGTGACCCCATCCAGTGGTAAGCCATTCTGACCACCATCCAACGGTAAGTTATTGTGACCCTATCCTGTGGTAATCCATTGTAACCCCATCTAGTGGTAAGTCGTTATGACCACATATAGCGATAAGTTGTTGTGACCCCCGTTCAATGGAAAGCCGTTGTCAACCCCATTCGGTGATAAGTCGTTGAAGTCCCCAATAGATGGTAATCCATTGTCAGGTGAACTATTAAGACTTTGATTCCCTGCCATAGGGATACATAAGAGGTCTTTTCGAGACTCAATCACAACATCACCATCGTCCTCGAGTCGACTCCATCTCATTGTCCACCTACATCACTTAACCACCTATCATCCATTTTGGTACTTACCCAGGCCACCACATCCCGGTGGGATCATGCCACCTCATTCCCTATTCTCTTTAACAACAATTGGGTAGCTAACCACGTGTTAGCCCCAACATTAGTGTTCCCTCTAGGGATTGCACTCACCTTGTCTGCTCTAGTCCGTCTTTCGATTAGTCTGATCTGTCTCCGCTAGATGTTAAACCTGATACATACCCTATGTTAAACATAGGAAGCTAAGAAAAACCTTAGATACATGCCTATGGAATATAATTCCCCGCGTTTGACGCGGGATGCCTCAGGCTTCCGTGCTCTTGAGAAGCCCTATAATAAGGGGAAGAAACCCAGAAACGTCAGTATCCCAGTGTCCAGACACACCAGTGATGTCCAATGTGACTACTCCCTCGTCTGAATGTTGTTGACCTGAACAGACCCCTTGGAATGTCCCAACAGAAGCAGTGTAATTAACTGGTGTCCATGAAGATATGGCACTGGGAATAGTTTCACGAACACCATCTTATGTATTTGAGGGAGACTCAGACTTGATGACGAGTTCCAAGGAGGAATACACTGAAGGAAGAACCGACATCCCATCATTCTGTTTTAATCAAGGAGAAAACATCCATGAACAAGGAATGGATGTCGCCCACCTTTGAAAAGTGGGATTGTAGGGCAGCAAACATCATCTCCATCATCAAACAGACAGACTTGTGCGCCCCGATGAAATTGTTGGAAACAATAATCTATAGATTTAACTTCTCGAAGAACCTTGTCATACTCCCTTTGGTGGAATTTGATGCAATTATCAGCATGGATTGTCTTTCATTATATAGATCCAACATAAATTGAAATTATAGGGAAATCACTCTCAATATGGAGAATAAAACCCCGATTATGTACAAGTGCAAGGATGAAGATGAATCTTCTTTATCACCATCATTTCACGTGTGGATATTACTGCCATGTGAGAATGTGTATCTGGCTCAGATGACTGAGTCTAAGGATGAAACCATCATTGAAGACATGCCTATTGTGAGGGAATTCACTGAAGTGTTTCTTGATTAATTTTCTTGTCTTCCTCTTAGAAGAGAAGTTTAATTCTTAATTGACCTTATACCTAGGGAATTTCTAATATCAAATACTCCATATAGATTGGCTTTTGTGGAGCTTGAGGAGATTAAGAAACAAATACATGAGAATCTGGATAAAGGGTTTATATGCCCAAGTGCTTCACTATGGGGTGCATAAGTCCTCTTCGTCAAGAAGAAGGATGGGTCAATGCACCTTTACATTGATTATATTGAGATCAACAAAATCACGATAAAGAACAAGTATCCTCTTCCCCGAATTGATGACGAGTTTAATTAGTTACCTAACATACAATACTAATCTAATGTTTATTTGCGGTCAGGATATTAGAAATTAAGGGTGAAGAAGAGGTACATCCCCAAGAATACTTTTTGTACAAGGTACGGGCACTATAAATTCATAGGAATGCTTTTTGGACTCACCAATTCTCCAGCAATCTTCATCGACTAGGTGAATAGAGACTTTATATTTTACCTTGAATAATTTGTGGTAGTCTTTATAGACAATTTTCTAATATACTCCAAAATCAAGGAGGTGCATGAGGAGCACCTAATCATTGTACTAGAGACCTTGGGAAAGGAGAAGCTCTATGAGAAGTACAAAAAGTGTGAGTTTGGGTTGATGGATGTCTTTTTCTTGGGTCATATCATCACAAGAAATGGGATATATGTGGATCACTCCAAGATAGCTCCAATTGAGGCATGGCCAAGGCCAACATTGGTAATAAATATACGTAGCTTAATGGGGTTTGCTGGAAATTATCACCGATTTTTGATAAATTTCTCACGATTGTCCAACCCAGTTACCAAGATTACTCAGAAGGGAGTAAAGTTTGCATGGAGTGATGAATTCGAAGTGATCTTCAATGATTTCAAAAGGAGTATTATCACTGTGCTTGTGCTCACACTAACCCTAAGTGGTGAACATTTTGTTGTATTTAGTGATTCTTCAAATAAGGTCTTGTGTTGTGTGTTGAAGAAAAAAGACAAAGTCATTGAATATGCTTCAAGGTGATTGAATGTTTGTGAAAAAACTATCCAACATATGATATGGAGATGGATATAGTGATATTAACTTCAGAAATTTGGCAGCATTACCTCAATGGGGAGAAGTTTGAAATATATACGGACAACAAAATTTCAAGTATATATTCACACAGAAAGTGTTGAACATGCGCTAACAAAGATAGTTGGATTTGATCAAAGACTATGACTGATCAATCCATTACCACCATGGGAAATAGAACATGGTGGCAGATTGTCTAAGTAGAAAGGACCCAAAAATTCAATCATTTATGAGAATCAAAAAGAATCCAATCTTTTTAAATTTGATGAAGATGTACTTGGGAATCCTAATGAAGGGAACATCATCAATACTTTCACAAATGATTACTCAAACCTCTCTTTTGGAATGGTTAATGGATGCTCAAATGAATGGTGTTGGAATTTAGAAGAAGGTAGAAACTATCAGAAAAAGGAATTCCTCAGATTTCAATGTCAATGAAGTATGAATTGTGATATTTGAGTCAAGAAAATGTGTTCCATCAAATCTGGAGGTAAAAAATAACTTTGGATGATGAAAATCATCTAAATTTATCCATTCACCCAATAAACACAAATATGTATTGTGATCTATGAGAGCATTATTGGTGGGATAACATTAAGAAGTAGATCGTGGAGTATACATCAATGTGCATGGTATGTCAGAAAATGAAGGCTAGGAGGTAGAAATCTAAGGGGATGATGAAACCATTAATCATACTGGTATAGATATAAGATAACAACACCGTGAACTTTGTCACTGGAAATCCAATGAAATCCAAAGGAAGTAATTCTATCTGGCTTATTTTGGGTTTTCATACAAAGATGGCACACTTCATTGTAATCTGTGAGGATTTCTCTCTCGATAAACTGGAACAGATATACATCAGAGATGTTGTAAGGCTACATGGAGTACCACTTTCTATTGTATCCAATCGAGATCCATGATTATCCTCTATGTTTTGGAAGAGTCTTCCAAATTCTCTAAATACTGAGCTGATCTTCAGTACCAATTATCTTCCACAAACCGATGTCTAATCTGAGTGAACTATCCAAACACTTGAGGACATGTGGAGAGAATTCTCAATGGAGTTCAAAGGAGGATGAGATCAATATCTTCCTCTATTTGAGTTATCTTACAATAATAGTTTCCACTCAAGTATCCATATGGCTCTGTATGAAGCCCTATATGGGAAGAGGTTCATAACACTGACATGTTGGGATGAACATGAGGAGAGAAAACTCCTAGTTCCAGAAATGGTTGATGAAATTGTGGAGAAGTTTAATACCATCCAACGTCACATTAAAGATACTCATAGTCGACAAAAGATCTCACCTGATAATCATCTACAAGACCTATAGTTTGCTATCGAAGACATGGTATTCCTATGCTTATCACTATAGAAGAGGGATATGAGATTTGGGTAGAGGGAAAAGATTATTCAAAGTTACATCGAACTTTTTGAGATCCTTGATCACATTGGAGTATTGGCCTATCTACTAGAACTCCCACATTAACAAATCTCAAGTAAATGATGTATTCCATGTATCACTTTTCAGGAAGTACATACATGACCCATCGCATGTACATAATCTGGTTGTGGTACCATTGGAGAATGATCGCGCATATGAAGAGAAGCAAGTGAAGATCATATATCATAGGTAAAAGTTATACAAAATAAGACAATGCCCCTCTTCAAGGTGTTTTGGAGAAACCAAAAGTTCAAAGAAGCAATCTGGGAATCGGAGGAAGATATGAAGCAGAGCTACCCGCATCTGTTTTAGTGTTGGAAAAGGAAATTTCGAGGGTGAAATTTCTTAATGGGGGTAGGAATATTGTAATGACCCAAACATTAATTCATGAAAATTCCTCCTAGTCTAATTAAAAGTATTGTTACAGATATATTAAACATACTCACATCCTTGGTTTTATGTTTTTGGATTTTAAATTACCATTAATAATTGTGACCTTTTCTAATATGGCCTTTGAACAAGGATCAAAAGATTAGAATGATGTGTATACGTTACTCATATGACATTTTATATCATCAATATCTCTACATTCATGAAATTTAATTTTTCATTATTTGTTATTATTTAGTGTGGATTTAGACTCTATTTTTCCATAGTGGAAAGTATTTTTTGTTATAATATTATCATTTATCAGGATAACTCATGATGATGCATCTAATGACGAAATATTATGATCTATATCTCATGAAATTTATTTATTATCTTATAAAATAGTTATTTCTACAGAATAAATTATTTCTCTAAATTTTCATAATTTTAGTAACTCAGTAATTCAATATAATAGTCTCAAGAAAAATTTTCTTTATTTACATCTTTAGTTAAAACCCTATTTTCTTTCAAAACAATGTTTTATAATAATTTTATTAGACTTTTAAAAAAAATCCAAAAAATATTTATTATAGTTATTTTTAACATTGTAGGTTTTTTTAAAATAATTTTGAAAGCAATATTATTTTTTATTTCAAAACAAGGAATATTTGGATTTTATGGAAAATTTGAAATGAATCATTATTTTAGCATGTACCACATTAATGGGAATTTCTCAACATCATGACCATTATTTTCATTAAAGAATCCTTTATAAAATTTCGTATTTATTTTACATTATACATATTTCCATGATATCTTATTAATTTTTAATATACAAAATATTATTTTCAATCAAATGATATCATCGTCAATAAAAATTATAAATGATATTATTCATCAAAATAATGTTCCTTCTTAGATGTAATCCTCATATGATACCTATTTTATACTTGGGATATGATCCAATAATAAAATTCATATTATTTCTCCAAAGGTATTATGATTATCATGATAATATATTTATAAAACAGATGTCTCATCCATGGGTTATACTATGATAAATTTCTTCTGAGACCCACTACCCTTTCCATGGGTTTTTATTTGATGAAATGATGAAATGGTTTTGAAACATGTTTCTTTTTTATAGGGTATATTATAATGAAATTTTTATAAACTCCGTTTAATTTCTTTTATTCTAATATAATGACTGTTTTATTATCATGTGGAATACATATGTATGATTTTGTTAATGTGATGTGCTTGACCTATATATCACTCTAATTCATTGGGTAATGATTGATTTATCATTAGATAAAAAGGACTTGAATGAGTAGTGAAACCTAATCAGTAAGAGACTCCGTCCACTATGGTAGTCTTAGGTGTAAACATTAACCACTATATTGGTTTTAGGAGTTAACACAATCCAATATGATTGTATGGGAAAAAATACATGAATGAATAGTGAATGGATTTTCTATGCTTATGTACAAGCCAAAAATCTATGTCTTATTCAAATTTTATGCTCTTATGGGTCATGTTATTTGATTAAAATAGTATTAATTTTCATGACTCATCCTATGGGGCTCGGACGTGACGACCCCAAACCTACCTTCCATAGGCAAGGGGTTGATGACTAGAACCTGAAGGATTTTCTCAAACAGGGAATGCATTACCTTTGAAATATGTAAAAACTCAAAAAGGGAAACTGAAGTAAACAACCAACCAATATAATGTATAACCACAAGAGTAAAGTATAACCACAAGTAAAAATGTAAATAGAAAATAGTGGGCCAGAATACAATCCCTATAAACTAAAAAGAAAGTAAAAAAGATTTCACATCTTCCTTAGAGCTCTACCAAGAGGGTAGTGGCTGTAAGTTTGAAGTCAAAAAATAGGTTCTCAACTATGCCCATTTCACAAAGCTCAACCAAGTCCCGAACCTCCAAAGTCTGCGTCAATGCGCCAGCTGTCTGCACCAGACACACATGCAGGCAGAGCCCATGTAGGGGTGAGTATAACAACTCAATAGGGGACCCCATGACCCCCAAAGGTCTCTCAGTAATCCAAAAATGAAAAAATCACAAGAAATAACAAAATGGTAATATCAAAAGAATGATCTAAATCATAATGAACAAAGAAATAGAGATATTTCACTCTATCTATGTAACTTCAAGGTTACAGGGATAGGGATTACTAGTCATAAAGGTAGATAATCTTATCCATAGTAACTCTACTATTGAATGATATAGGTTACTGTATACTGACTGTATTGGTCTCTATATGGTGACCCATATTGGTTGTTGGTTTTGACCCGTATTGGTCATTGGTGGTGACACGTATTGGTCACTGGGGATGACTTGTATTGGTCGTTGGTGCTGACCCATATTGGTCACTGGTGTTGACCCATATTGGTCACTAGTACAAATGTAGGGATGATTAGTCTTTCAACTAGATCAACCCACTCTAGATTTTATGATGTTAACCTGTATTGTTCTCTCTTCTTCTTCATGTCACAACCAGCCACTGGATTCCCACATGAAGCATGCCTGATCTCTATTAGATTCTTCTCCTCAAGCCATTAGTCATATTTCAACTGGTATGAAGTTCCACTCAGAAGAAGCCCAATGATCTGTCACATCATAAGGGTTCCAATGAAACAGATGGAACGTCAACAAGACACCCTGTCAGTAAGTTATAGTAATTTTAGTGTCAATAGCTTGATTGAATTCAGATTCGATCCAACCTGATCATATTTGAAAATTCTCCAAAAATCTCTTGGAGTATCTTTAAAGGACCTTCTCGCTCCTAGGATCCTAAATATGAAGAAGGTTAGTCAACTGAATGTCTGGTTAACAAGAAACAACCATTTATGAATTTATGGGCCCAAGGGGGGTCCTGGTCTAGTCCGACCTAGCCTAGACAGGCTTGGGAAGAGCCACAACGAGCTCGGCCCACCGGGCGGTCCGTCACGCTGGCTAGAACGACCAGCACAGGTAGCGCGGTTTGCTGCACCCGAACGACTCATAAGATCTGTTTAGATCCTTCAATTGGTGATGCCACATGGTGCCACCATGTCACCCAAAATACTCACAAGAACAAGTCCCAACCTTCCTCACTATCACATCATCAAATCTATGGCCCATCAATGTGGTGTAGGATGGCGTTCCACCTCCGCCTCTACGGGCGGCCACCAACCTCGTCTGCCGGTGTCTTCATGCCGTTGTTGGGCCGCCACTTCTTTTGTAGGCCACCAGGTGAGTTCTGGTTGTCTGTTCTATCTTCTAGACGCGTCAACGGTCCACTCGGTATGTTTCCATCATTTTGTGGCCCTGAAATATTCCTTTCTTCCGCGTTAGTTGTCCCACCATGAATAATGCACCAAGGACAAGTTTAGAGGAGGGTCCAAGCCTTGTTGGTTTCGGCCCGCAACCTCCGTGTTACCATTTTAAACATGAGGAAGATTAAAAATAATCAAAAGGATGAATAATCCATGAATTTAAGACCCCAAAACAACCACCTGTATGATTAAACGAGGCAAAAATAAACTCATTATCGGCTAGTACACATTCGTTATATTTTTCAAGAATGAGAAAAGAGGGAACATCAAAGCACATAAACCCCATACCATGAGATCCATTGGAGAAGTTGTGGTTGAGGCAGGAGGAGCATCCACGTTTGATGGAGTCATCAGCATTTGTCTATCCCAGATCATTGTCACCTGATATTCTGTCCTCCTTCAGTGGATGTTACTGTAGGACTTCGCCAAAGATTCCACTCTTGAAGAATCCGTGCCAAAACTCCACCTCGATCTCCATCTAAATAGGAGGGGGAAAGGTAAGAAATACCTTGAGTAATTAATGAGGTTGATTAAACTAATTAATGAATGTATTTTAATTCACAGTGGTAGAGTTACGCAGTTAATGATTCAAGCCATTAAATGTATTGAAAAGTCATTTTTCCCACCACCGCTGCTCATCCTTTAGAGAAAAATAAAATAAAATAACAATTATATGTTATTTTAATTTTCATTAAAAGGTCCAAAAACTATCTTTTTCTCTCAATATACTATTGTAAAAGTGATGATTCCCTTATGTGAATCTTAGAAATGCAGATTCATCAGTTCCATCATATTTTTAATCCGAGAACCTGTTAAAATGATAGAAAATTCCACCCATGCGATTACTAAACATACCTTAAAAAAAGTTCAAAAATTAATTTCGGGCACACCAGGCCTCGGAATCATGCAACATCAGTTTTTTGAAGCTCATAATAATACCAAATAATTTTAAAAAATAAATTTTCATTGAATTTTCGGGTCATTACATTCTTCCCACCTTAGGGATTTACATCCCCAAAAGACAAACAAGG
Organism: Viscum album; assembly: GCA_963277665.1. Taxonomy (NCBI): domain Eukaryota; kingdom Viridiplantae; phylum Streptophyta; class Magnoliopsida; order Santalales; family Viscaceae; genus Viscum; species Viscum album. The sequence goes on along the minus strand of OY728155.1, from coordinate 854,071,864 downwards.
CTTCATAAACAAACATGGGTACTGGTCCCACATATGATCTTCTCGCTCCCATGTTCTCTCCTATAGATTAATGTGCTACCAAAAAACATAAACCAGAGGTATCGACCACCCTTTAAGGATCCTCTCATGACAATCCTCTCTCTCCATCAGGTACTCCACAAATGCCTCCCCGTCGTCAATCTCAAACACGCCATTGTCGATGACGTGAGATGGGTCATGCATGTATCTCTTCAACTGGGATACGTGGAAGACAAAATGAACCCTCTACAACTACGGTGGTAGTGCCACACAATACACCACCTTTACAATCCTTTGAAGTATATGGAATGGTCTGAAAAACCATGGTGAGAGTTTTCCACCTTGACCAAATCTTCGTAGTCCCTTTCGAGGGGTGATTTGCAAGAATATGTTTTCCCCCTCCTGGAACTCTAGTGGTCTCTGTCAGCTGTCAGCATAGGAAATCTGTTGGATCTATTCAGTCTTCATCCTCTCTTGGATTTCCTACACCTTCTCTGTGGTAGAATGTACCATCTCTATTCCCAAGAGTTCTGGCACTCCTAGATCCATCCAGCACAAGGGTGATCTGTATGGTCATTTATACAATGCCTCAAATGGGTCCATACTAATGATGGTGTTATTACAATTGTTTTATGAGAACTCCACCAAGGTTAGGGGGTCCTCCCAACTGTTATCAAAATCTTGGACACATTCATAAATCATGTCCTCCATTTTCTGGATGGTCCACCCAGACTGACCATCTGTCGGTGGGTGAAAAGTTGTGTTCATGCGAAGATATGTCCTGAAAGACACTTAAAATCCTTTCCACTACCGGGAAGTGAAGTGTGTGTCATAGACTGAGACTATCATCAAAGGAACCCTGTGAAGATGCACGATCTCTTGAAAGTAGAGACGTCCCAAGCTCTTTACAGAACACTTCAATTGAAGAGAAAGAAAGTGGGATGACATGGTGAGTCGGTCAATGATAACCAAGATGGTATTGTTCCCTATGGACGTATGTGGTAACCCTATCATGAAGTCCATAGATGTCATGTCCCACTTCCATTCTGGTATCTTGAGGGGTTGGTTCAAGCCTACTAGAACCCGGTGCTCATCTTTCACTTACTGGCATGTGAGGAATCTTGAAACAATCCTTACCACAACTTTCTTCATCCCTGTCCACCAGTACTGAAGCCATAAGTCTTGATACATCTTTTTCACCCCTTAATGTACTTCCAAGGGGGATGTTTGGAACTCCCTCTTAACCTCCACTCGTAGTGACACTGGTACAACTGTACGTCCTTTAAAAAGGTTAATGTGCTCCCCACCTTCAGAATTTCTGTTAGGTGCATGGTCTGAGGATATATGAGCACATATAGTATTGCAGCTACTGTCTCCAATTTTTGCCTCCCTGACTCTCTGAATGAGTGGAGGGGAAACTACCATCGACTGGAGGTATACTATCTTATCTCTATCCATGTTGGATATCTAAAGCGAGGCCAACTGCTCCGAATCCTCATTTCGCAGCTGCGAACTCGATCTCCGACTAAGTACATCTTCCACTACGTTCCCCTTCCTAGGAGTATAGACTATATCAAAGTCATAGTCTTAGAGGAACTCTAGCCAATGTAGTTGTCTCATATTCAGATCTTTCTATGAGAAGATATATATGAAACTCTTGTCGTCTGAGTAAACAATTAACTACTCACCCATCAAGTAGTGTTGCCACATCTTTAGTGCAAAGACTACTGCTTCCAACTCCAAGTTGTGAGTCACACAATTCTTCTCATGAGGCCTCAGCTATCGTGAGCCAAAATCAATCATCACATCATCATGAATCAGGGCACAACTGAGACCGGTCCCTAATGCATCATAGTAAACCATGTAGTCAGTGCCCTTCTTCGTCAACCATAGGATGGGTGCACTGGTCAAGCTATGCCTCAGGTGTTGAAAGCTCTGCTGGCTGTCTCTAACCATAGGAAGGGTTTTCCTATCTCCTTAAAGGACGTCATAGGTGTTTCTAGTCTATAGTAATTGGGAACTAACCTCCGATAGTATCCTACCAATCCAAGGAAGCTCCACACCTTAGTGACACTAATGGGTGGCTCCAAAGAACGTAATGCCTCATTCTTCACTATATCCACTATATATCCAGCCTCAAAGATGACGTGTCCTATGATGTGGACCTTCTGTATCTATAAATCACACTTTGAGAGTTTCCAATATAACTGGTGCTCCTGGAGTGTGTCAAGAACTATCCTCAAGTGTACAATGTGCTCTTCCTCAAATGATATGTACACCAAGAGGTTATCAATGAAGAACACCACAAATCGATCGAGGTATGGAGGAAAGATCCTATTCATGAGCCCCATGAACACTGCTAGAGAGTTGGTCATGCTGAAATGCATCACCAAGAACTTGTAATGTCCATACCAACATATGAATGCTTTCATCAGTACATCCTCATCCCGTACCCTAAGCTGATGATAGCCAGATCTAAGTCCTATCTTCGAGAACCATTTTGCTCCTTTTAACAGATCTAACATATCTTCAATCCTCAGTAGAAAATATTTGTTCTTCACAATCCCCTATTTTAGGTGTCAGAAGTCCATGCATAGCCTCATACTTCTGTCTTCCTTCTTGGAATACAACATTGGTGATGACCATGGAGAAACACTAGGCCTTACAAATCCATTCCTCTATATGTCCTCCAAATGTACCCTCATCTCACAGATTTCCGCATGGGCTATACAATATGTTGGTGTAGATATCGGTGGTGTTCTTGGGTACAAATCAACGCTGAAGTCTACCTCTCATTGAGGAGGTAGTCCTCAATCATCTTCTTGAAAGACATCATCATTCACGTCCACCACCGCTAAAAACGATGGACTCGCCTCATCCACCATGTCGAAGGTCATGCAATCCAGCTAATATGTAATCTGCTTCACCCTCTTAAGCACAATTTTATCTCATTCTTCTATGTTTTCCATATCACCAAATAAGGAAAATTGGCCTCCATATCTACACGTACATCGAACTGTAGGTCTCAAGTAGTCATTATGATCTTGAACTACTAATAGCTAGTCTCGGCCTATAATGGCGTCGTATGGGATTCAACACCACTACTAGAAGATCCCACTAAATTTTCTCTCTTCTAAGAGTATGATAACACTATTGGCACCAGTTTGTGACCACTAAATCTCATCCCGTAAAATATCCAAATGCAATGGTCGATCTAAAAGCTCAATCGAAATCTCAGAGTCCTGAACTAAATCTGTGAAAATGAAAGAATGGAAAGAGAATGTGTTGATAATCACTACTTCTAAAGTATAGAAGATACATATCATACCTTGTAACATCTCAGGGAAATTAGGATCGTGAGCCTCTACTTCCAGTAGCTGGGACTATCCCCGTCCACCCGCTCCTTGAGGTTGTGGTGGACCGCCTGTTGGTTGTGGTGGTAGTGCCAGGTGACCCCGTCCACCTCCTGATGCACATCCTTCTCCCAAGAATTGTCCACTGTCTGGATGAATCTCATGCTCCTTCCATTTCCACTGCCTCGATGGCCCCACCACCATCATCCGATCATCCGCACAGGGATACAGACAGTCATGAGCACTATGTCCATGTTCCCTATAGGAATAACAGCTCATAACTCTATGATTCCTCCCCTGGACTCTCGAGCCTTGAACCTCTGACCTTACATCCCTGGGTTTCCCTTTAGAAGGTCTATCCCACTAGGGATACTGAGTCATCTATCTACTTCCAGCTGTAGATGACTCTGCTACCTGTCTTCTAGTAGGGTCTCTCAATGTCGGTGCCTTCCCAGAAAGGAAGTTCTCCATCAGAAAATATCACTCTAGCACCCCATCCTATGTCGAGATGCTGAGAGAAACATTGACAGCTCTAATATCTCATCGGAGATCCTATTAAATGGTTTGGGAATTGAAGTAAGGGTCTTATACAATGTCAGTGGAGTATCAGTAGAGGTCAATAAATCTCTCCAAGTACTGAGCCAATGTCTGGCATCCCTACTGCTGATGCAACAGCTCCTGAATACACATAGAGCGTAGTGTTTCTGAAATGAACTCCACCCTAAAAAGTCTCTCAAAGTATGGATAGGTGAGGTTTATCTCCTCATTCACCTGGATCATCGAGCTCCACCATCATCATGCCTTGCCCTGAAGAAGGGTAGTGTCCATGATCCCTATTTTCTCAGCGGGTGTCTCTACTAAGAAAAAGACCAGGGCAACTGCCTCAAACTTTTCCTCTACTAACTGGAGGTTTTGTACCGCCTCAAAACTTCGAAGGCCTATATGTATGGAACTCATGCAACAAACTCATCTAGAATGTATGATGCACTGGTAGCATCTTCTGCTCAACAGGTGGTGGTGCTACAGTACACCACTAGAATGTTCCATCACCATGAGTGGTCCTTGTACCGACACCTTATTACTAGGTGGGCCACTATCACAATCTCTAATTGAAATCATGGATAGATTTCTTAGTGGATGAATACAGTAAAAAAATATGGTACATATTTAATAAGTTATAATTGTTAAGATGACTCAATAATTATCCAAAAAACTTTTCAAAACACTAGCAATTGGTGTTTTCATGTACTAAGTCAGAAAAAAGAATTCAGGGTCCTGGTGTATGGATATGTTGGCCACCACACCAACACTGGACTCCATGTACTGAAAACCAAACTCAAGACACATTACACTATTGCCTCATTAAAATTAGACTCTTAGATCTTCTTGTAGAACCGACCACCCATTTATGCCACTTTGTTATGACCTGTCCCACATGGCCCGGATGTGACTACCCCAAGCCCACCTTCCATTGTCCAGGGGTTGGTGACGAGCACCAGAAGAATTTTCAAGAGTAGAGAATGCATTTCCTTAGTGATCTATATACACTTAGAAAAAAATAAACTAAAGTAATCATCCAACCAATGTATGGTTTAACCACGAGTGTAAACTAAAACCACAAGTAAAATTGTAAACTGGAAATATTGTTCTAGAATACAAGCCCTATAAACTAAAAAGAAGGTAAAAAGAAGTTGCATATGCCCTGTAGCTCTACCTAGAGGGTTTTAGCTATATGTATGATGTAGAATAATAGGGTATCTACTTCTACCATTTCACAAAGCTCCACTAACTCCTAAACCTCCAATGTCTACCTCAGAGCATTATTAGTCTACACCAGACACAGACATGTGGGTGGAGCCTATGCAGGGGTGAGTATAGCAACTCAGTTGGAGAGCCTGGGACCCCCAAAGGAATCTCAGTAATCCAAAAAGGAAAACATCAAAAGAAATACCACAAAGGTTATATCACAATCATGATCTAAATCATGAATCACCAAGCAAAAGAGACAGCACACTCTAACTGTATTAATTCAATGTTACAGGGATAGGGATGACTAGTCTTAAAGGAAGATAATTTTATTCATAGTAAATCTACTATTACACTGTATAAATCATTATATTCTGACTCGTATTGGTAACTAGATGTTGACCCGTATAGGTCACTGGTGCAGACCTATATTGGTCGCTAGTGTTGACCCGTATTAGTCACTGGTGTGGACCTATATTAGTCGCTGGTGCTGACCCCTATTTTTCATTGGTGTTGTCCCCTATTAGTCACTAGTACAGAGTTAGGGATGATTAGTCATACATCTAGATCATCACACTGTAGAGTTTCTAATTCTGACCCATATTGGTCGCTCTTCTTCTTCATGTCACAGCCAGCCATTGGATTCTCTCACAAAGCACACCCGATCTACCGATGATTCAGCTCCCAAATCCAATAGTAATATTTCAACCGGTAGGAAGTTCCACAAAGAAGTAACCTAATGATCCATCAAATAATAAGGGTTCCAATGCAACAGACGGAGCATCAACTAGATGATCGATCTATAAGTTATAGGGATTTTAGTGCTGAGGGCTTGGTGGGATTTGGAGTCGATCAAACCCAGACATATTCCAACATTGTCCGAAAATCTTGTGGAGTATATCAAAAGGACCATCTCACACCAAGGATACCAACACTACAGTCAGTTTATCATACGGATGTCATGTGCACCAGAAACAGTTCATTAAGAATTTCTAGGCCCAGGTGGGGTTTGGGACCGGTCCGTCCTGGTCCGAACCGGCATGGGCTGACTCGACCTGGTCCGGGTCTAACCCGGCCCACCGGCTGGGTGCATCTCGCCTAGCGGTCCGACCCACTGACCATCGTGAACCAAGAGGGTCCCGTGGTATGCTGCACCCAAAATGATTAATGGAGTCATTCGACTTCTTTCATTGGCATCACCACATGGCGCCGCCTCATCACCCGCAGGACCAACATGAGCACATCCCGACCATCGCTACTGTTGAAGCTTCAAATCTGCAGCCCTTCAAAGCGATGCACCGTAACTGCCTCTATGTCTGGCCTCTTCCTGCCTCCTGTCCGACCACCGTGGCGCCGCTCTTTCACCATGGTAGGCAGTTGTCGGCCGCCACCCTCATCTACCGGCGCCGGTAGACACTACTGTTGTGCCTGTGTCGCATCAGTGTTTCATCTGTGGGCCACAAAGTGAGCTCTATGGGTCTGTTTTTTCTTCCAGATACTCCTACGGTCCTCTCAGGTTGCCACCATCATTTTACGACCCTCAAATACTCCTTTTCTCCATGTTCCTTGTTCCGCAATGAAGAACTCACAATGCACAATTTATGCGGAGGGTCCGAGCCTTGTTGGTTTTGGCCCGTGCCCTCTGCGTTATCATTTTAAACATGAGGAAGATTTACATTAATCAAAAGGTAGAATAATCCCTGAATTTAAGACTCCAAACAACCACCTTCATGATTTGAAGAGATGCGGATCAACCCATTATATGTTGGTCCATGTTCATTATATATTTCTAGAATGGGAATAACAATAACATTAATGCACATAAACCCCATAACTCAAGATCTGTTTAAGGTGTCGCAGTTGCAGTGAGAAAAGCGTCCATGTTGGATGGAGTCATCGGTGTTCTTTGATCCCCGATCGTTGCCGCTCTAGCTTCCATCCTCTGTCGGTGTATGTTACCGCATGACTTCACCAGTGTTTCCTCACTTGAAGAAGTCGTGCCAAGACCCCACCCTGAGCACTATTTAAATAGGAGGGGGAAATGTGAGCAACACATTAAGAAATTAATGAGGTTCATTAAATGAAATAATGATTCCCTTTTAATTCACAACGGCAAAGTTACCTAGTTGATGAGTCATGCCACTAAATGGCTTGATAAGTCATCATTCCTTCCACCGCTACTCATCTGTTGGAGAAAAAGAAAATAAAATTGCAATTACATGTTATTTAATTTTTCATTAAAATGACAAATAAATATCTTTTTTTCGATCTACTGCGCTCGTAGTGAATCTTACCTTAAGAAAATCCTGGTGTTGTGGATTCAATGACACCCTCTGATTTTTAATCCGAGAACCGGTTCAAATGATAGAAAATGTTTCCTGCGCATTTACAGAATGTGCCTTAAAAATTTTTAGAAATACATCCGGGGCACATCTGGCCTCAGAATCACGCACCGTCAATTTTCTCAGACTCGTAATAATCCCAAATAATTTAAAAAAATAACCTGGAATTTTCAGGTCTTTACATTAATGATTTATGAAATTACATGATGTATTCCTTGAGTCAATTTATGATCTATATTACATAGGTTATTTTTTCATATGTCATTCTCATGTTCTTTTATAATTATGCTCAAAATATGTTAATATCTCCCTTTATTACCCTTAATCAGAATATGATATCTCCCTTTATTTTGTTTCATTTTCTAGGACATGATTTAAGGTTTTATGTATGATATGTATGAGAAATATGATATTTTTTAAGAACATAGGTGGAGATGACACATCTCACTAATAGACCTGTTACTTATGTGTCCATGTTTCCAAAGGCACTATACCTTTATGATTCTCAGATGTGTGTTCATGTAATGTAATGAACATTCAACTGAAAGGTGTAATATCAATTAAGGATGTGTTTTTTTATTGAAAATTATTATAATTTATATAAAAATTAGTATATCATATTTATCATAAATATTTATTCAATATCATATATATAATAAATATTCATTGAATATTTCCATATTACAATCCATGTAAAATGGAAATGAAAAACAAATCACATCACCTCATGGAGGTTTATGTGCACATGTATGAATGAGTGGTGTTATTTTTTCCAAAAAAATATAAGTATATAAGGTAGATGTGATATTATAATTACAGAATTTTATATCAATAAAAAATATCACATAAAACATCGTTAACCTTAATAACATCAATCCATGAAAGAGAGTGATGGAAAATAATTATACAATTACATGATGATGGTATGCCTTACATACACACTCGTATCAATTTCACATCCAATTTGATGGAAAATAGGGACAATAATGGTGGTTTAATAATAATAATAAAATTTATTACTATTTAGGAGACAAAATTTATTATTTTCTATTAAATAATATATATTTAGAGAAGGTAAAACAAGAAGTTAAAAAAATAGTCATAGGTTAATATGATTACATCTTCATTATGAGAACCACTCTAGATCGCCTCTTAAGGACCCATGTGTTCATAATTTGGAAGGAAAATTACCACAATAACTTGTCTAGGGATGTTTAGAAGATAAATTTATATATAATGGTTGATCTAAAAGGGATAATGTGGGGAAAAAAAGATAAATGTGGGGTGTCCTTTTATATGGTGGTAGAGGAAACACATGGAATTACATTCAACATTAATATATAATAATGACATACAATAAAAAATTGCTTCAAATGGTCAATGAATTATGTAATAAAGAAAAAATCATTCATAGAACATCCAAAAGTTATATATATATGGGTTTTGGTGTAATTTTTAACCTTATAATTTTTACTAACTCATTCATTAGCAATTTTTTTACCTTTATAGTCTTAAAATATATTTCAATTATAAATAGTTATGACTGTTACCATAAATATTAAAATGACACATAAATAGACTATGGTTTATATATTAAAAAATATTCCATTGGAAAATATAAATATATAATTTTTATAAAATTTAAATCCTTGAAAAAAATATTATTTTTTATGAATTATCATTAATGTCAATTTTTGAACTATTCGTTCAACTTGAATTTAAAGACAAAAAGTAAAACATGGAATTCAAATATAATATTTTCAGACATAATTTTTATGTAAAATTTATCTTCAAAATTTTTGAAACACAATAATTCAATAAAATATAATTAATTCTGATATTTTAAACATTATTCTTTTTATTTTTCTATTAATTGAATAATTACTATGTCAGTGTTGCATAATATTTTAAGGTAATTACTAAATAACTAATATTTAGACGTAAATTAATTTGATAAAAAAATATATTTTTTTCCTAATAATGGTTTATAACTGAAAATACCCAGTTATTATCATTACCCAACATTTTAAAACTTATTAAAATATAGGGAGTGACAATTTGTGTTTATTTTTTTCTTAAATTTACATAAATGTTATATTCAAACAATACCGACACCATGAGGACATATTTTCAAGAATAGGATTGAAATTTCTGAAAAAACACATATAAACTAGTAGAGTAATGTGTTAGATAAATTTTCACGCCTTATCAGAAATCAATATCTCTACTTTAACCGTTTTACACTTGTCTATATGACAAAAATATACTTTTGATAATATTAATATTGACCAAAAATAAGTCAAACTATTTATCAAATATGATACCCTTTATTCCAAATATGGAATCCATTTATGAGGAGTCATTTTATATAATTTTTTGAAATTAATTTTAATATATGATCAAAGAAATAGATGAAACCTGTTATATAATAAAAATACATTATGAGCTTGAAAAAAGATATAGAATATAATTATTAGATGTTTATAAAACATATTATATCAATTTTAAAATAGTTTATTAATTAGATAATATATAAATTTCATTAAACTATTTTATAAATATCCTAAAAATTGATTTATTTAAATAAACATAGATTAAGCACATAATAACCATTTTTTATAAAATCAACTATTTTACTGACAAATTATTTTTTATGTTCATGTTTAATCAATTGATAAAAAATTAATTTTTTCAATTCTTGTGTAATCCATAAATTTTTAATAATTCATATAGACATAATCATACACATCCATTCAGTTTCCATGTGATAATTCTATATTTTATTACACTTTATTTAGACTCCTGGTTGTGTGTATCATGAGCTATTGATGAAATTAAATTTATTTCCAAAGAAATATATTACAATATCTCAGGTTGTTTCAAAAAGCATACACAAAATAATATATCATTATAAAAATTTAATAATTATATTTATTATCTTCATGATTTAATTTGATTTACTTATTACTGAATGGTGTTCATATTAGTAAAATTAGGCTATAAACTAGTGAAAAAAAATTAAATCATAAATCATTATTGAAAAAAATTTCAAATAAACCCCATATTAAAATAATTTATATATCTTCATAATATTCATTTATAATTAGACATATAAAACTCCTTATTATTTTAATTTAATTTCACATAATTTATGTGGTAAATTTTATACAGTTTTAAAAATATATAAGTACTGTTAATTTTAATATATTTATGGTTATTTTTTAAAATTATAAAATCATTTATTCATTTTTATATGGTTATTTGTCTAAGGATTTTTTTTGGGGGGTGGAAGGTTAAATACATAGTGGTCAAAGACCCTATATGATTTTTGGAAGTCCATTACAATCATCTTGAGGTGTCAAAAAATATTTTTTGGTTACCTAATATATTTTGTGGTAAAAATGATGAAACGATTTATTAAATCTATTATGAAACATTTTTTCTTCTAAATCTATATAATATTATTTAGTTTTAATTTTTTATGTTAATATTCTATCTCTCACTCTCCCTCTTGTATGAATAACCCCAAAGTTGTATCTATATTTCCTGGAATCAGTTCATTGGTTCATTGGGTCATTCATTTTGAGGATTAATGGTATGTTAATCATTTACACAAATCCCTTTCATATTCATAGAATTATCTCATTTAAGGGGATCCTATTCTACGAATTTCATATGTGTTTTTCACTGGACCCTTTTGAAACCACTAATTTTTTTTGTTGTTTTTTAGTTGAGTTTATAATAATATTATTAGCTATATTTTCATATTGAATAATCATCGATCTTTATCATTACACCATGTTTAGAGTTTTTTTCTCAATATACATATTTTAGTACATTTTTAGATATATGATTTACATTAATTAGATATTGTTATTTAAGGGAAATAAATTGAGGATTAAGTGATTGTATATGGGTATATAAAAAATCATTAATGCAATAAAAAAGTAAATGGATCCGTAATATTCATATTCGATGAGGTGGATATTACAGGATTTGTTTGGATTTTTATAATAAATTTAATGAAAAGAAAAATCAATTGTTACTACTGTGTTTAGATATTTATAATTTCTCTAGAGAATATGATAAATAAGTTCTTTTATAAATATTTGAAAAATGATATAATTTTTTTAATTTATAATAATTTTGAATTTATTAATATATTTTATAATATAATTTTTTTATATATGTTAGGTAAATTTAGAAATTACTTTTCTATTTTTATAAAATGTTTTTTATTTTCATAAAACAAGACTTTTTGGTTGGTAATTTAATTGATATATGATATCGATGTTAATGATTTTTGTAATATTTTAATGGAATTGGTTATTTAGAGTTTTTTTGGTATATTTTATTTAAATATAACGTATTTATGAAATATCAATTAAATATACGGTATCCATTATGGGACTATGCTAGAATGGCCATTGTGTATGTTTTTCTCTTAGAAAGTGCTCGAAATTAAGTGTTTGCGAGCGATGAATAAATTTGTGTTGTGTCTACTGTATTCTTGCAAGGTAACTAATTTACTTTGTATCCATATTAATTATCAGAATAATATATTTTCAATAATTCATTCTTTTACATTATTTATCAATCAATTGTCTTGATTTGGAGGATTATCAGTTTATATTAGAAAATGTTTGATTTGTAGTTATGATATTTGAAAAGAATTGATAATTCAAATATGTGCGTAATTATATATTATTATAATTGAAAAAATATGTTGGATGGAGTTATTTGGATATTATAAAAATGTTCCAATATCAAATATTTTTTCAAAATTAAATGTATATTTAAACATTTTTATGATCTACTACATGTGTCATGACCCCCTGCCCACAATGTGTACCCCTCCTAGGATGACAATGTGAGAAGGGAGATTTTGACCCCCAAGTCCCACCTCCAGCAGGCCACGGGTTGGCGACCAGCAATGAGGGTATATTAAACACACAAATTGGAGGCATTACGCTCTATGAGAACACATGAAAAAGAGAGAGATAAGACATACATCAACCAAATCCAACTCAATTTGTAATATAAAATAAATCCCAAGTACAAATAGGTAATGTATTGCAAAAGAACTACAAATGAAAAGGAATACTGCAAGTACTAAAAGAATGTAAAAATACTAGAAACCATGAAGCCTGAACGGATCTTGCAACCCTAAGCTAGTAGTAACCATCCTGATCTCCAAGCTTCTCTATGTGACTTGAAAAACTGTTTACATATACATAGGGTGAGTATAACAATATACTCAGTTGGATCCTCCCTAGAACCTCTCATGAAAATGTAATGAAAGAATGCTAAATAATAGTGAACAAGTTAAACTAACTCATTACCTAACTAGGAATACTAAGTTCCCAGCCTCACCATGGCTACTCTCACCGAGTATCTCATACAAGAGTCTAATATAATAATGAATATCAAGGGTACCCCGCTACCACATCACCACTAGTTTGCCTCTTTGGGCCAATGTTGCACATCCTATGCATCCCTCTCTAAAAAGGAATTCCTGCAAACAGCTATGTGAAAAACCACAACATGCACCTAGTACAGTACAACCACCACGTCCAAGAAACCAAAGTAACTAGGTAGTTTTTGAGATCCACCACAACTCACATAACGTTTATCATACATCATAAATTAATCCTCAAGCCATTATTTCCCATACACCAAGTAAGGATCCTCAATCCATCACAACCTATATACGTTAAACCTATAGTGTTCCATATAAAAATATACCCAAAATATATTTTTGTGAATAACTACAAGCCATTACACCCCTTTATATACATATATGGGGAAAACTAACCTTTGTGCATACCAACACAAGTAACTACCTTGAGAATAGATCATGGCCAAAGGGGGTATTCATCCATCCATCCTCCCACCAGAATGTAGTGAAAACACACTCTCAGAGAACATAACCCAGGGGGTTTTAGTTTCCCTAACTAACAAGTTGGAGTAGCATATAAAAACAAAAAAAGTGCATGATATACTATAACTAACAAACAGACTATAAGAATAAACTAGTCTTAGACTCAGATGTATCTAATGTCTCTTAAACTCCCAGTTTCCACCTCTAAGACTAGGTATCCAATAACCACACAACCATTTAATGATCTTTATTACATTACTTCATTCAACTTTTATCAGTTTTAGTTTATGTTAATTACTTCTTTAAACATTAATTAGCCATTAAAAATTCAAAATTATATTTCATTAGAATCACACCCAAAAGTCCATTGTTCTATTAAATCACATCCTCAGCATTGTGTCCCACAAAGCTCCAACCCCATGGGTTAACATCATTTATTCAATCATTTATAAACATCATAATTACATTCCCATATTCCCAGGAACTCTCGAAAAACATTATAAACAACCAAAAACATGCGGATCAACATGCCGAGTAGGTGAACTAACCATTGAGTTTTTAAAACCTATAGTAAGAGAGTAGACCCATCCTCTATCGAGAATCTAAACATAGAAAGCACATGCCAAACCTTGCACTTTGTCACCCATTTTGGAAGGATGGTAAGAAAAACCAGCTACCTTATGTAGTGGGGAATGTAATGTAGATAAACAACTAATGAGATTCAGAAAGCATCCAAACATTCATATCCTACATGTTTCATCATATCGAGTGTCCTCCCCAACACACACATGTATAAACCAACGAATCTCTCCACTCTAGGTGTCAACTACTACAACACCCAATGGGAAAATCCACCCCCAAATATCACAACAGCCATCAAGGCTCAAATCATAGCACTAGAATCAGGTAACAAACATAATATAAACTAGCCTCTTGTCCCTTAAATAAGGCATTATTCTATCACACAAAATGAGATTTCACAACTCCAACCATAAGGCTCTTGGCATTTTCAAGCAAAAGGGTATCTCAGAACCTTATGGGGATTTATCTTCTGTCAAACAACCAGATCTTTAATCTAGGTTGAATTAACTAGTTCATTAATAGTAATTTCCAACTATGGGCAACATAAATAGAAATATATCATAGCTATCACAAATTTATATATGCTTACTACACTAATTTTATTAACATCAAATTTAAAAACCACATCCAAATTCATTTACATGCCTTTTAATCATTGAAAAATAATTAAAATTAATCCCAGTTTACATACTTTACCAATTTACGTTAGTAACGACATGCTAAACAATGAAATCATTGATATCACACTATCTAGAAAAACAAAAGAAAATAACATACGATTGATAACAATTGATTAATCCGGTTCAACAATTTATTTTGTCAATTCCAATGGGAACCAATGGCTAAATCATGTTAAGTCTACAATTTCACATAAAAGAATAGAGAATAAACGAATCCACTACCTCAAAAGGTTATTGACGTTATTTATATGATAATGATTCACACAATGGATTACGATAACCTCCACCATGACAACTATATCCACCCGAGGATACGGTGGAAGGACCGCACCAACCAACACCCAAGAAAACTCTTTTAGAAGAATGTAGTTCACATTAAATAACATGGAAAGGAGAAAAGGGGGAAATGAATTTAATAAAACACAAGAACAGATGTGTATCATAACTTCTATCAATGACGGATCGATAGTTGCTGCTTGCACCAAAATAGGGGGGTCACATGCAGCGGGAAGAAACAACAATGGGAAACCATCCAAGGATTAAGGTTTGATCACACCGATCCTATGAGAATAAGGAAAGGTTCAAAAATATTTCCCCAAAAAACAAGAAGTTAGAATAAGGGAGGAAGATATCTCATCCCTTTAGAAGATTTATAGAGCTACAGTTTAAGATAATCTGAATTTTTCATTAAAATTGAATCTCATTAAATAACATAGGTTAACCTCGTAAATGAATCCCCAACATTAGAAAAAAATAATACAGGAGTTGTGGACTTTGAATATACCTTAAATCCCTTAAAACAGGGCCTTGAATGCATTTTATGTCAAAGAAAACATCAAAGGGACGAAATTGTAGGTAGTTAGAAACACTGTACACCTAACAATACTGGAAACTCTGTTCACAAAACTGGAAACACTGCTCACAGAACTATAAATTTAGAGAAGTGTTGGGGATAAGTCACCTAGACCACCCAGAACTCCTCAGACCCCAGATTTTAGGAAAGGAAAGGACTAGAGAGGTTTGATCCATTACATTAGATATTTCTAAAAACATCCATATCCTTGAGAATTAAAAACCAACCACAAAAGAAACAGAAAAGGGGTCTGAACAGCCACCCATTGAGATACCTCTCAAAAGAGGGAAACCCACAAGAAGCAACAAAATAAAGCCATCTCATAAACACGAATGGTATTCAACCATAAATCCAAAAACGTTAAATGAGTAGAGTTAAACATCAAACAACTTAGGGTATTGAGCACATATCTACGACTCATGTTCCCTGGTACTCTCCTTCAGACCACAATGTCACCACAAGACACAAACCATGGTGGTCGATGCTCACACATCACCTTCTATTTGCGGTCTTGGATCTCCACAGGCCACTCCTCGAAGGTCGCGTCATCGTCAACATCGATAAATCCCCAATTGATGAATTGAGAGTCATCATGAACATAAATATGGAGCTATTACAAGTGAAAAATATTGTGTATCTGTATCATCCGTGGGGGAAGTGATACTCGATATGCCACTTCTCCAACACAAGACGACACCTCGAAAGGCCCCATAAAATAGGGAGACAACTTACTACCATGACCAAACCTTCGCTGCCCATAATGGGGAGTAACCTTCAGAACCACATGATCCAAAAAATCACACTCGAAAGGTCTCTTTCTTTGATTAATATATTATTTATGATGATCATGTGCTACCTTCATACTCTCATGAATCACCTGAACCATCTCTATCGTATTCTGCACGAGTTTTGGTCTAAGAATTGTGGACTCTCTGACCCCAGTCCAGCACAACGGTGAAAGGAATGGTCTACCATACAAGGATTAAAATGGAACCATACCTATGGTGGAGTTAATTTTATTGTTGTAAGAGAGCTCTATCAAGGTTAAGTGCATCATCCACGAACCTCCAAAATCCAGGACACAAGAGTGAAAAATTTCATCAAAATTATAGATGGTTTGCTCTGTCTGACCATCCGTCTATGGATAAAAAGCACTACTAAGGCATATATGGGAACCAAAAGAATTCTGGAGACCTCTCCACACCCTAGAGGTAAAACTGGGATCTTAATCGGAAATGATCGTCCTTGGGAGTACCTAGAGTCTCACCACCTCCTCCAGATACTACCTCAAGAAAAAATCCAGTGAGGTCGACTCCTTGACCACTATTAAGTGGGATTTTTTCATTAAACAATCCACTACCATCCAAATAGTGTCATGTCCTCTTTGAGCTCGAGGTAAACCAGTAAAAAAGTCTATTGAGAATTCCTCCCACACCCAGTGAGGAACATCTAATGGTAGAAGAAAACCACTAAGGACATGGTACTCGACCTTGACCTTCTAACAGACCAAACTTCGAGACACAAAATAGTAACTGTATGCATCTTCCCAAGCCACCAAAAATTACACCTCAAAGCTCGGTTCATATTTGTCACTATAGGATGTACCTCGAAAGGAGAACTATGGAAATCTCTGAGAACCGTCTCATGCATCACCTAAGGAACAAAAATCATTCCTTAATACAACACTATATGTTGTCCATCCTCATCCCAACCATTAGGGGCCTTGCTATAAAGAACTCAGTTTCTCCAAACCTCCACCTCTAGATCCCCCAACTAGGACTCTTCCTCCTGCTACACCAGAGATGACTGCCTGGTAATCTAAAAAAGAAAACCTCTTCCCCTAACTACTCCCATATCAAGATGTAATTATAATAGTTCTTCCATCACTCTCTAGGAATCACCAGATTCATGCACTACATCACTATGGGACTTTCTACTTAGTAAACTAGCTATAACATTCCCGTTTCAAGGTGTATACGAGACATCAAAGTTGTATTCCAGAAAGAACTCCATCCAACAATGATGTCTCAAGTTCATGTCACACTGGGAGAAAACATACCTCAGGCTCTATTGATCGATGAAAACCATAAAGTGCTTTTCAATGTGGTAATGTCTCCAAAAATTTAAACAATTGCCATTGATGCCAACAAAAGATCATGGGTGTATTAGTTACATTCGTGGGTACACAACTACTGAGACCCATAAAGAAACAAATGATCTCTGATGCATCAAAACATAGCCTAACCTCAGATGTGAATAATCACAAAAAAATCTAACTGAACTCCCTTCGCTAGAATACCCAGAACATGGGAACCTACCAAATTCTTCTTTAGATACTCAAAAGCTTCCTAACACTGATTAGTCTACATAAACAACTGCTCTTTCTTAGCCAATTTAGTCAGAGGAGTCGCAACCCGAGAGAAATTGACTACAAACCTCCTGTAGTAGCATGTGATACTATGGAAACCTCTCAACTCTACCACTATCTTGGAGAATTATAAAGACAAAAACTCTTCTATATTTGACATATCCACAAATAATACATGTTGAGACACAACATGTTCCAAGAAACAAACTTCTCAAGACCGGAATATACACTTCATCAACTTCCCAAACAGCTGTTGTTGATGAATAACTCCCAAAATAGCATGTAGATGCTCTGCATAATCCTCCTCAGACACAGAGTACACAATGATGTCATTGATAAAAACCACCATGAACTTATACAGGAACTAATAGAATACAACATTCATCAATCCCTTGAACACAGCTGGAGCATTCATCACATCGAACAACATTACAGTGAACTAGTAATGCCCATGAAGAAAACAGAAAGCAGTATTCAAGATATACTCATCCTTCACAAGAATATGATGATATCCTAACCACCATTCTATATTTGAGGACCAACATGAAAACTTAATCTGATGGAATAAATCATCAATATATGGAAGAGGATAGCGATTCTTTACCGTCATTTTATTTATGCGATGATAACAAATAAACAACCACAAACGGCCATCATCCTTCTTCACTAACAAAACTGGTGTGCCCCACAGTGACACACTTGGGAGAATAAAAGTATATTGTAACAGACCATCAAATTTTATAGGTATCTCTCATAAATCAGAAGGGGCTATCCTATATAGAGACATAGAGATACAAGATGATCCGAGTTGTAGCTCGATCCCAAACATGATCTCTCATTGAGGGGGGAATTCTACAAACTCTTCTAAAAAGACATCAGGTTATTCATATATGTCCCTAGTATACTCCAACTATTGTACCACTGAAGAAGTCAGCATTAGCTCAGCCATTAAGGATGAGAAGGATTGAACACACCTCTGACCCATCTGATGGCCTTGCTCGCCAACAAACACTCTTGAATCTCCATAAGCATTGAAGAACACCACCTACCTCTTGATGCAATCCATGATAGCCTACAAAAAAACAATCCATGTTAATGATGAAATCATATGGATATATCTGTAAACATAGGAAATATACCCATGAACGGTACTACCCTGCAGTAGATCGTAGTCACTACGTACTTCAAACAAGTCATCTTGACCTCCAACTGGCGTAGTCAATGCCCAGAGCATTGGAATACTCTCTACCAGAAGACCCAAATCATGGAAAAGGTTATGTGATATATAGTATTACATCACTCTTGAATCATAAAATGAATACAGACAAGTAGAAATCATTTAAAGGGTCCCTACAATGACGTCTTGCTCGCCTGGTGGTGGAAATGCTAAAACATGATGCTAACCATGACCACCTCCATGGCCTCTTTGACCATGATGAAGACCACCACCATGGTCATGCTCTACTCAATGAAGGAAAAAAGAATCACAATGTAGTCCTCTAGCTACCCAATATTTTATCTACTGATCTAATGTTTGTGCAACCTGCTGCTGCTGCATTAGCTGGATCTACCTCAACAGTGGAACTTGGAGCGGAACACCTGGTGAACAATGAATGCTAGGAAATATCGGTCTATTTCTATGTTGATTACCTCAACCTAAAATAGAAAAAAAATTACATGATACCTTGGCATCGGTATGAGAGCTGCTACCACTAGATAAACAAGATACAGAGGGCTGGGACCTACCCCCGACCGAATGTAATCTCTTCCTCCCTTAAAATCAAGATCCTAGGACCACAACAATGCTTTGTGAGGAATAAAAATGACTCCCCTCTCATAATGATCTAGTTCTATAAAATATCCTCTTGATGACCTCTTCCCTTGCCATCACATCAAGATATATCTTCAACATAAATAGGGTGACATGAAACTAGATATCTGGAGGCAAAGCCTACTCGAAATGCCTCGCCCTAGCCTCCTCATCTGGAAACAGGTACGAATAATATTTTAAAAGGTTTATGAAACATCTTACTAACTCTCGTACAATTTATATCCCCTTTAAAAGGTGATGAAGCTCCTGGCGACTGGAAGCCTTCACAGTCAATGAAGTTATATCTACTCTAAACTTGTCTTTGAACTCATCCCTGTGGATTGTCTGTAACATCCCGGGTAAATAAAGAATAGGACATTCTCATATTTATTTATATTTGTGAATAAAATATTAATATTACTTTAAAGTGAATTCTATTCTCGATGGCGTACCCAATACACAGCAATGAGTTTCTTTGAAATCTTACGTTGGACACTAATAATATAATAATATTATTTTAAATAATAGTTAACGCCTAGCCATTGTAATGGCAGGAATGAACAGAACTAACTAAAAAATGATTACATATGTTTGTTAAATATTTTTACATTTATCCAAAAAATGTTAGAGGCTTAAAATGCAAATGAATCCAATTTTAAGAATAAATACTCTAATATTTTTAAAAGATTGTTTTACCGCCTTTTGATGGCGAAACTTTTTTAAATACAACTTTTGAAAATTTTATAAGCTCTATTTTTTAAAATAAACTTTTTATTTAGAATTGGGACATTGAAATTTACTTTATATAAATTTTTGGTATTTTTCTGACAATGTACATTTTTTATGAATAGTGAAAAATACTGCATTTTACTTCAAAATTACTTTTTCATCTAATTTAATTATATTTTTAGATTATATTTTTAATTACTTTAATCTTTAATTAGAATATATTTTTACCATTTAATATAATTTTGGTCATTATAATTAATTTCACTTTGAAAATGGACATAAACAAGTGTCAATCTTTTGATAGATATTGTTTCTTAAAAACACGCTATTTGTTTTGACAGCGGGAATTAACTATATAATTTATTAATGAAACATCTATGTTTTGAATTTGTTAAAATGGAAATCATTTTTGAATTTGGAATATCAAATATATCTTTGGATAAATTTTTGGTATTTTTCTAATAATGTTCATTTTTAATGAATAGTGAAAAATACAACATTTTAATTCAAAACTGCCTTTTCATCCGATTTATTTATATAGTTATATTGTCATATTAATTTTTTTTAAAGTATAATTTAATTATTTTTTTATCACTTAATACAATGTTGTTCATTGTAAGTAATTTCACTTTTCAATTGGATGTAAAAACAAGTCAATCTTTTGATAAATTTTACTTCTTAAAAACCCATCTTTTATTTTGACAATGGGATTTACTTTTAAATTATTTACTAAACTTTTTGTGTTTTTAATTTGGTAAAATGGGTTCAACATATGGAATCATAAGTTCTAAATTATTTAATTAAGAATCTTTTGTTTTTGGACATTATGAATAGTAACGACGGTAATTATATTTAATTATCGTGTTTAATTAGTAATCGGGTAGTTAAGGGTAATAAAATAATATCATAAAAATATAAAATGACCCCAAAATGTGTCTTAATTCTTTTTTTAGTTTCATGGATGAACATGGGATACCTTGTGACAAAATTGGGGCCCCATGGAATCACTTTAGTGTGATAGTGACTTTTTATCATATTTTTTTAAAGAAAGGAAATATAACAAAGGTTTGTATATCCTAAGTAAAACAATTTTAATTTCGTTTACATAAATGATATATTTGACTATAAATATTAATTATAAAGCTAAAAATATTTCCTACATGATGGTAATTTTTTTATAATTTTTAGACATTAAATAAATAAATTTATTTATGACACCGTGATGATGCAGTGATTACCTCATTAAATGAACGATTTAAATAAAATGAAAAGATAAGGTAAATTATAAGACCTACACTTGTAAAAAAACCTATTTTATGGGTGTATGTAGAACCCTTATCACCTTATCCTTAAATATATAATTTTGGGACCTTTAAAATCCTAAAATCATATTATAAAAAAGTAACATTTCATGACTTTCCAAGAGTGCCCCACCTCCCTCTTATAAAAGGCCCCCACCTCTACCCCCTTACCCACACCTCTCAAGCCCTTGGATCGTCCAAAATCTGATCATATTGTCTCTCCACATCCCTATATTACTCATATAAGCCTCACTTCAGAAGAAGTCTTTCCAAGTATGCCTTTGGGATCAAATCAAAAAGATTTACCCGATTTGAAGGTAATGTTTTCTCTTATGTTCTTTTGTTTTATTTTGCTTCTCCAACCCCCTAAACTATTTTTATTCCTTTATTTTGTAACAAAAATAGTATCTTCAATATACTAGGATGTTTTTATTATAAGGATTCGAGCTACCCTCATACACACCTCCATCTAATGGTTAAAGAACATACTGTTTCTGTGGGTGGAAAATAACTGCCTCACGAAACGATGATTGTTCAATCTTCATTTAACAGCTCTCATGGTGGCCATTAAGATGTAACTGTATTTATATATGATATATATATTATGTTTATGTTTTACTTATACTTCTTTATTTTTCATTTATTTCATACCTTTATGGTTTCCAAAATGGGTAAACGCGGTAATTTCATTTTAGGAAGTGCGGACTACCGCCCCCTCAAAGTGATTTGAATCGTTAATGCCATATGTGGGATGTATAAAGGATGGATTTAATGATATTATATATGATATTATAATTTAATTATAATATACCTATTTATCATTATGTTTTTATTCCATTAAATTATGAAATAGAAATGGAAGTAGCGTTCATGCGTACGTACGGCTTACCGTCTCCATGAACGGTACATTTCATTTCGTATCTCCAAATGTTATGTACTATTATAAGTACATATATATAATGAATATATATGATATATATTACATATAAATGATGAATATAATTCTGTAATTATAACATATATATCTCTCATTTAGTTTTAATTCCATTAATATGACAAAGAAATGAAAGTAGCGTTCATGCGTACGTACGGCCTACCGTCTCCATGAACGGTGCATTTCATTTTTTATCTCCAAATGTAATTGAATAGTATAAAATGAATATATAATGGATATATATGATATTTAAATCATTAATACTATTCTGGAGATGGTTTACTTATAACTACATGGACAATTATTTTCAAACAAGTTCATTTTTTACTCATGTACCGAACATCGACAAAAACGTCTGATATGAAATCACATAATTAACTAATTATTATAACATTATAATAAGTGATTTTAATTGAATAATAAACTTTAAATTAGTTCCTTAAAAAATTATAAATTGACCAAATTTTATTATTCAGGAATATAAATAAACGAACAAGACATGTCGGACTTGAGGTAAGGGATCCTGCCTCTCTCTTTCATTTCATGTATTCTCCTTTATGTCATTTATTTTAAGCTCCATGTTATTATGTTAAGGATTTTATTTTATATTAATACTAATGTCATTTTTATGTTAATATTATGAGATACCCCCTCTTGCTCTCATCAATTCATTTTAAGAATTTTTAAGTGGCGCTGTTAGGCTGCCGAATTTTTGTAAGGGATCCTACCTCACTCTTTCTTTTCAAGTACTCTCTTTTATGTAATTTATTTTATGCTCCATGTTATGATGTTGGAGTATATTATTTTATATTTTTATTACTATAATTTTTATGTTCATATGATTAGAGACCCTATTTTATCTCATCAATCCATTTTTTAGAAGTTTTTAGTGGCGTTGTTAGGCTGCCGAATTTTCGTAAGGGATTATTCATCTCACATTTATTTCCATGAGATTCATGCTACATTTTCCACTATTTATTTTTTGTGTGGTGTGTTTACTGCCCATGATTGTATTATTTGTGAAATATACTTTAATTTATGGGTATTTACATCTTCATTTTATGATCCTTCTTTCATGGGGTGTACGTTTCGAAAGTTACCCAAATCGGTAAGGGAACCTTTCACCCTCCTCTTTTCAAAAGACTTATTTTTGTTAGGTCTTTTAATTCACATAAATTTATGTTGGGATATGTTATT
The DNA here is from genome assembly GCA_963277665.1 of Viscum album. Lineage (NCBI taxonomy): Eukaryota > Viridiplantae > Streptophyta > Magnoliopsida > Santalales > Viscaceae > Viscum > Viscum album. The sequence continues at coordinate 854,048,070 of OY728155.1, read as the reverse complement.
ATATATCCTTATTTCTATAAATGATATGTCCAAGTGATTAGAAACCCTTTTTATCTCTCATCATCTCATTTTCTGAATTTTAAAGTGATGCTGTTAGGCTGTCAAATTTATGTAGGGAAACTTCTTAACCCAATTTCAATTCTTTGGGTTAAACCTCCACTTCTTGATTATGTCGTACTATTAATATGTGTGGATGACCTATGATTTTTTTACATTTAATATCAACTTATATTGGGTGTATTTATATTTTTCACAAATATTTATATAATTGATTTATCCTTAATCTAAGGATATCGTCTTTGTAAGGGACTTCGTCTCAATCTACTTTCATTGAGTCATATTTTGTTTTATACACAAATTTAATTTATATGGTGTATAAACCCCTTTTAATTTTACTTTTATTCAAAATTAATCTTTTTATATGAAGCGTTTTACTAAACGACAAAATGGAATGTTTTTGTCTTATGTATGCGGCGACAATGACTTCTCCTCCGCCGTGACTATTATTTGAGTTTCGGCTTCCTCTAAAAGCCATAACTTATTTTTAAAATGAAAAATAAATACCATGTTTTAATTTTCTTCTATTTTGGTATTGAAAATGGTTTTGATAATGTTTTGATTATATCAATGTGTTTTTGATATCTTGTTATTGAAATGTGGAAATGTTATGTTTTCTTTATGCATGTTTTATGTGATAAAATTATGTTATGGATCTTGGATATTATTTATGAAGACAGGTGGTTCCGTGATAAACTAAGGGTGGGTGAACCCATGATAGCTCTCCAATTCATTGGCTAACGCGAAGGAGTCAAACACTAAGGTTTCTATGAAGAGATTTAGGGAATATACTGTGATGGGTATTCCAAACGTAACCATGAGGGACACTCCCTACGTAAAAATGTTATGAATGACTCAAGTTACCTTTATGTCTTATGATTTCTATGAGTTATACATAAATATTATAATTTCATAAGGTATGTTATAATTTAAAGTTATAGTTTCATTGATTTGTATTTATTGTCGGGTTAATGTTTCCTTTCATTATGTTATAACCCTTACTGATCTTTTTATGCTCATCCCAAGTTTTTGAAATGTTTTCCACGGAACTTAATGATGAATAGGGTCAAGGATGGGATCAAGGAAAGACATGTTATCTAAAACATGGAAGTAGACATGTTTCTTTTTAAGAGTTTTTATTTTAAGGAAACTTAGTAGAAGTGTCTACATTGTAATCTTTTGAGATGTAATAGTTATGTCCTAATTATCTAAAAATCTAAACCTGAAAAGATCCTCAATGTGAATTATTCATTTAATTCAAGATTAAGTAATGTTTTAAGGCTTGGTCCTTATATCGTTGACTCCTCACGATCCCCAGGGAACAAGAACCACCATTGCATCACTACCCCGCACTATGTCATCACAACCAAAGAAACCCAGTGATTTTTGTGAGCACAGATCTAACTAAAGGCTATCTCATCCTCCTCCAACCAGTATTTTGTGTCTATATATAAAACGGATCCCTCCTACTTCTGTAGACTCTGTCCCCGAAACTCTCGTAGTTTCCTCCTCCAAGTATCGTCATCGTCAACCTCTACCCTATGGCAATCTACTGGCGCAGCCTGCTGGACATCTTATGCATGAACCTAATGAGGACATCGACCTAGATCCATACCTACAAATTATTAGATATTTAGAGCTTCTAAACCCAGAATATAGAATACTCAAAATTAATTAATTAATAATTTTCATTTATTCATTTTAGGTTAATCTATCCCATGGTCTATCCACTCAAATACATGCACAAAAAATATTGATACATGATCATTTCCTAGCCCTCTACCCACTAACCAGTATCACCTCATTTATTATCCACTGTAATCGTAATGGTTTGTGCATTTTTTCATTAGGGGCCTTAAAATCCTATGTCTCAACTAATCTCTTTTGTTTACATCTCTTTCTAAACTTGATTGACATCGTTTCCCTCCCGAGTACCGCCTACAATAGGCCCCAGGTTGACGACTAGCACTGATGGTATATTAAAAACACAAAAGGGAGGAATTACCCTCTAAGAGTAGAAATGAAAAAGAGAGAGATAAGATATAAACCTAACAAATTCAAATCAGACTGAAATATAAAATAAATCCAAGTACATAAATGTAAATTCATGAAAAACTACTACAACTAAAAAGGAAAATTGAAAGAACCATAAGAGTGTAAAAACAGCAGCAACCACAACACCCAAACACCTCCTTCCACCACATGCTTGTAGTAACCAGCATCATCTCCAACCATCTCTATGTAACCTGAAAAAATGTTTAAATATATATAGGGTAAGTATAATAGTATACTCAGTAGGATCCTTCTAAGAGCCTCTCATGAAAATGTAAATAAAGCATGCTAAATCACATTGAAAAATAGGTAAAACTAACATGCTATCTAAATAGTTATACTGGGTTCTTGGACTTTCCATGGCTACTCTCACCAAGTATCACATACAAGAATATAATATAATAAAGAATATCAAGGGTACCCCGCTACCACATCCCCATTGGTGTTTTTCTTTTCTACAAAGTTTCATTTCATATACATTCTCTCCAAAAAGGGTTTCCTACAAACACCTAGGTGAAGCACCACAACATGATCCATGTGCAGCAAAACCACCACATCCAAGTAACTAAAGTTACCAGGTATTTTTTGAGAGCCAATAAAACTTGCACAATGTGTTTTATACATTGGGCGTTACACCTCCTTCCATTATATCCCACACATGGAGTAAATATCCCCAAGCAATCACAACCAATACACATTACTCCTATAGTAGTCCATAGGAAATTATATCTAGAATATATGTGTGTGAATAACCAAAATACATTATATTCCTCTACAAACTTATATGAGGAAAACTAACCATCGTTCCTAACATCACAAGTAACTACCAGATAATAGAGATGGGCCAAAGGGGGTAGTCATCCATCCATCCTCCCACCCAAATGTTGGGGAAAACAACCCAAGGGCTCAGAATCCCTAGGGTTTCAGGTTCCACATCTAATGGGGTGGAGTAGTGTATAGAAACATAAAATGTACAAAAAATAATATATCTCTCAACCACACTATGGGAATAACCTTATCATAGAATCAAATGTAGTTAATGTCTCTTGAACTCCCGACTACCACTTTAAAGAAAAGGTATCTTATAAGAACACAACCATTTAATGAGATTTATTACATTACTTTTTTCCATTTTTATCAGTTTAATTTTACATTAATTAATTATTTAAAAATTAATTAACTATTATAAATTCCACATTATATTTCATTACCATCACACCCAATGTACATTATTCCATTAAATTGAAACCTCAACATTGATTCCCGCAATGACCCAACCCCATGGGTTAACATCATTTATTCAATCATTTATTAACATCATTATTACATTCCTATATTCCAAGGTATTCTAGAAAAACATTCTAGGCTACCAAACACAAGGGGATCAACATGGTGAGTAGGTGAACTACCCATCGAGTATTTTCCACTTATAGCAAGTGTGTAGACCCATACCCCCTCGATAAACTAAACACAAAATGCATGTGGCATAACATATGCTTCTTCGACCATTTTGGAAGGACAATAAGAAAAACTAGAAACCTTGAGCAGTGGGGAACCTAATGTTGATAAAAACCCAACAAGATTCAGAAAGAATCCAAACATTAATATACAACACATTTCTTCATCTCTAGTGTCCTCCCCAACACCCACAAACATAAACTGATGCATCACGCCACTCTAGGCCTCAACTACTACCACAAAAAATGGGTCTCCCTAACCCAACACATCAAAACAGCCATCCAGACCCACATCATAGCACAAGAAATAGGAAAAAATAATCATATCAACAGGGTTCTTGTCCCTTAAATAAGGCATTCATCCTTCACACGCAATGAGCTCTCACAGCTCCGAGAATAAAGACCTTGGCCTTTAAAAACAAGAGGGTTACTCAGAACCATATGTGGAATTATATTTTTTCAACCAATCGGTTCTATAACCCATGTTGAAATAACTAGTTCATTAAATGTAGTTTCTATCTATGGGAAACCTAATACAAAATGTTATCATAACTATCACAAATTTATACATGCTTACTACACCAATTAGATTAAAATCAAATTAAAACAAAAATAGTTGGATTAATTTACATGCCAATTTATCATGGAAAAATAATTATAATTAATCCCATATTATGTTGTTTACCAATATGGATCAAGAACTACATTATAAAGAAAGTGAACATAGATATCACACTATCTAGAAAAACAATAGTAAATAATATACAATCGATACAAATTAATTTATCCGGTTAAAATATTTATTATGTCAATTCCATTGTGATTGAGTGGGTAAGTTATGATAACACTATGATTTCATGTAAAGTAATTGAGAAGAAATGAATCCCCTACCTCAAACGGTTCATGACGTTCTTTATATGAGAACGATTCACACAACGGATTATGATAGCCTCCCCCATGACAATTGCATCCACCCAAGGATGATGCAACACGACCACACTAACTGAAACCCAAGAAAACACCATTAGAAACATAGAGATCACATGACATAACATGTAAAATAGAAAAAGGGGTAAAATGATCGATGAAAAAATAATAACAGAGGTAGTTCATACCTTTTATCAAAGTCATTTTGACACTTGCTACTTGCTCCAAAATAGGGTGTGTGCTTGAAGCAAGGAGAAATGTCAAGGGGAAAAAATACAAGGATTATGGTTAAATCACACCAATCCTATAGGAAGAAGGAAAGGTTCAACCATATCGCACCAGGGAAAAAGAAGGTAGAAAAAGGGATTGTGATATCTCATACCTTTAAAAGATTTATAGAGCAACAATTTAAGATAATTTGGATTTTCCATTAAAAGAAGATCACATTAAACCGTGTGGTTTAACCATGTAAAGGCATCCCAAGCCTTAGAAAAAAATAATATAGGAGTTATGGTATTTGAATCTGCCTTAAATCCATTAAAACAAGTCCTTGAATACATTTTACATCAATGAAAATGTCAAAGGGATGAAACTGTTTGAAGTTGGAAACACTACAAACTTACCAATGATGTAAACACTATTCAAAGAATAAGAAACACTATTCACAGAACTGGGAATTCAGAAATGTGTTGAGGATAAGTCACATTGACCTCCTATAACACCTAAAACGCTAGTGTTTAGTAATGGAATGGATCGAGGAGGTATGGGTCCCTTACAATAAGCACCATGCATTACATATTTTTATATATCAATACTGTTAAATCCTATAAAATATGGTGATTACTCAAATAGTTCATATGTATGATAGGTAAAAGGTAATTGTTTGGTATTTTACATTCAATAGGGATGTGTGGGAGACTCAAATTCTCTCATGGATTTTGGAGAGGTCAAATGTAATTAGTCTTCCTTAGAGTTAATTATGGTCATTCATAAAATTTCATTTTTTATTCTTTTTTGTTTTATTTCTTTTTGTATTTTATCGAATCATTTAGTATTGAATATTAAAATATTGGATAATTTTTTTATATATTTTACTTGTATTTAAAAAAAATTATTTCTTAAAATTAAAAATATGGAGATAAATTTATCCATCTCATCAGAGATATATGATAAAAGAGGATCTATAGAGAGTGTTTGGAATGATACTACAAAAGTATATCATGAAAGAATCAGAATAAAAGTTACCAAAAGAAGATATTATTCTTTATCCACATATTAGCTGCCTCATACAATTTGGGTGAATACACCATCTTATAGTAGATATTTAAAAAGGGTTCAAAGTGATCTGAGATTATAAAATTGAAATGTCATTAAAGAAATATAATAAAATATTTGGTAGTAGAAATTGATACTTGGTCAATGAAATTAAAAAATTAATTTTAATAATTTATCTATATCCATTAAAAAACAGAATTCCCACAGGATTTTATTCTTAGGGAAATGTTAGTTGGATTATGAGGGGTCCCTATTTTTCATTAATTTTAATCATAATTTTTAGTCTACTGACAAATGACGGTGGAAAAATTACCTTATGTACCTTGAATAATTTATTTATATTTAGTTATTTCTAGGAATAAATTTTATTGATTATGGCCTCAAGGTATTTAATGCATTATATTTGGAATTTAGGAAAAATAAATCCACTGATACATAAACCATTTTAAAGGAAAATAGGCTTTCAGTTTTAGAAACTTATTAATATTCCATTATTAGGTAAGATAATAGGACTCTATAAGTATTTATCGTCCATATAATAATTAAATTTTCATTGAAAACCCAAATGAGTAAGGATAAATTGTTAATTATAATTACAATCTCACTGAATTTGAGCTATCTGTCTATATTATGGGTAGTGTTCTTACACTAATATATTGATTTTATAAAACATTATTCCATTTGTGATACATTATTTATATTTTTATGTATATTCTTATAGATATTTATCTATGTATTTCATGGATTTGAATCATTTTTAAAATATTTATAAATGATATTAGGGGTGATTAATTATATATGAATGTTATTTTTTAATTAATTAAATGTTGTAATTCCATTGAATGGTTAGTTTTGGAATACGTAGTGGTTGTGATATTTAAATTTTATTTTATTATAGTTTTTATAAAAAAAATTAATTTTATAATGTCATATAAGGATTATGATATTAAAATTATGTTTAATGTTTCCATGATACATGGATTTTCCATATATGTATCATATTACTGATTTTATGTTTTGAGCACACTACTAAATATATATTTTTTATTTATATGTTATCTATTAAAAAAGAATATTTCCTATTTAGAGTATAAATTGAAATAGTTATATGTATTTTAATTTTTTATCTATGTTGAATGTGTTTTAAAATCACAATCATATGATATGATTAATTATTTGTTAAGACAATATAAATAAGCACTAATAACCATATTTTAGAAATAAATATATTTAATATGTTTCTTTTTTAATAATATTTTGTAATATTTATTTGTGTCAATAGTTTTTAATTGGATTTTTATAAAATATATTTTTTAAAAAAATAATAATATTAAATATTTATTTTAATGTTTTAACATTTTTGAATATATGTTATAAAATTTACTATATAATAAATTAAATGTATTGGGTGTATTTTATAAAAATATAGGGTATAATTTTAAAAATATGATTTTTAAGAATGTGATGTTGGATTCCATAATGAAATGTTTCATTAAAATAATATTTTTTTTGTATTTAAAAATGATAATTCCCTTTAAGGATGTCTTTTTAAGAATATAAATTTGTTCCTAAAATTTTATGGAATACATTTATTCATGGTAAAATTTACATTTTTTAATGAAAAAATACTAACATGTAAATATATATGTTGTTTATGTGAATTCATTTCATTTTATAAATATAAAATTTCAATTCATTTTCTTGGGCAATTTATGGATTATTCAAATGGTTAAAATTATTTATTGTTCTACCCATTTTATTATTTATGAAAGTAATTATGTTGGATTTCAATTTAAAAAATAGTTGATGACTCACTATGGTTTTGTTTTTAAATACTATAATTTTTAAATAATATTTATTGAAATACCATGAAAAAAATTTAAATAAATTGATAACTAAAATGAAATAATTATTCATTAAGTTTTCATTAGTACATGTTTAGTTTAAAGGATATTTTAGATGAGTTTTAAAACCATTTTATTTAAATAATTATTAATTTTTTAGTTGAGTAACCTTATCATTAATGACTTGTGTAATTTATTTTGTTAATATCATGTTTGGCATAACATCATTTGACATTATTTTTATACGACTATTTTCCTGGCTGAATAAATTATCAATTTCTTTGTAGGTTTTAATGGGTTTATGGATTTAATTTTTTTTTAATAATTTTATTTTTGGCCTCAACTGAAGTGAAGTTTTGAGATTTTTCTTTTCGAGGCTTATAGATTTGATTATCTTCTAGATTGAATGTGTAGAGTTATATATGAGGTTGTTATATATAGTTATTGATAATGAATTATTTCATTTTATTTTTTAAAATGATATATTGATTTAAATGGGTTTTTTAGGATTTGGCCTCTTTTGTAATTAGGTTTATGTTGGGAGGGAAAAATTTAGTTTACTATCATAATGATTTAGTATATAAGGTTTTATTTATTATAAAAAATAAAATAATTGGTCATTTATTATATTTATGGAGATTATATTTAATTATTGGATTGATTTACATTTATGGTGAACTATAAAAAAGTTAGTATGAGTTATTTATTTCAGTTTAACATAAAGAATAATTTTTTAGAGTAGTGGATAATTCATTATATATCCATTTTAATTTTATATGATTAAAACTAATTATAGATTATATTATTTTGATATTAGAAACAAAAAATTTATATTTGAGGTATATATATGGAAATTTAGAATAAATGATTCATCTATTAATTATATAACTATACATGGGTATTGTGTAGTTGTTTTAAAACAATTCAAAAAACTGTAATGAGTGGAAAAAATCCTTGTTCTAGTAATATGATTTATGGAACTAATTTAAAATAATTCAAAATATTGTGTTGGTTAGAAAAGCACTGGAATCTATGAAAAACAGATCATAACTCATGTCACAAAATTTTTATTAAATAAATTATATTATACACATGTTTATAACCATTATTAGTTCCTTTAGTCTATTCATGAAATTAATTCCGGTTCCCAGATGAGAAAGTTTTCATTATAAGTGGTGTCAAAGTATACATGTATTCATATGGACATTTTCAAGTTCCTGATATTATTTGAATGTATTGTGACTTAACTATGTCACTATATAAAACAGTCCCATCACCCCATATACTAGGTGACTTCAACCAATGATAACCTCTGGTGATGTAAACCATCAAAATAAAACATCAACAGCATCTAGATGTAGTCAACATAACCATGTAGTTTCATAATAAAAAGACATGACAAATCAAATTCTCAAAACAGTAACACAAACCCACATGCTATATCAAAATAAGCTTTTGTACAATTTATATGAGTAATATTGAATAAACATTATCTTCAATCCTAGATCATATAAAATATGGTCAAAATAAAACAAAAGTAAATTATGCGTACAAATATATATTCTTGACATCTTGTTCAGTCATATATACCATTAATAAATCTACTTCCCATGTTAATAAACTAATGAAACTTGTCCCTTATAATTTATTGGGTAACAATAAATTTCATCACATTGGTTCTCAAGAATGTTCTGATTAAAATAAAAAAAAGTTACAAAAAATGATGTTCATTAACTGCCTAGAGAAAACAATGAATGCTAGATATATAAATCAAATAATTTTAAAAAATATCCAATAAATATCTTAGTTCTATTTCCAAACCATGTGTTATCATAGCTTCATTATCCATTGTTAGAAGAAAAATATATAACCATAATAATAATAAAAAAATTATAATGAATGATGTACCACCCATTATATAAACATCATAGTGAATGAGGTATCACTATAAAGTACCAGTTGGACAATAGTTCATCACCATAATAACACATCCATGTGAACAATCTGACATTGACCCAATATTGATAGTGAATAAGACTAACCATGGAAAAGGATTAATCCCCCAGACCCTGTTATGGTGAACATTCGGTCACTTATCCAACATCAACAAATACCACAAAATTTCATAACAAAGAAGTTTTCAAAACACTAAATGGAAGATATAACACCACACCCCATTCATATTTAGACCATACACCACAAACAAAACACTCCTATAGTGTACGATCCACAATTAATATTCATTACATCGATAGTTGATATAACAAACTATCCATATCTAGGTCTAAAATAAACATCAAATGTTGATATCTAGATAAATGGTGTTACACTGGTAATACTCTCTATATATACGATATAAAACTAATAAAAGTCTCTATATGGGTGATTCCCCACTGAGAAAGGTAAAATTCATGCATGATATACAATAAATTGATGTCCCTAAGTAAATAATAAATTGGAAATACATCACTAATAGGTGGGCGATGCACCAACAATATGGTTAATATAGAGGAGGTTATACCATTAATATATCAATGATGAATGATGGACCACCACCAATTTGGCATAAGTTTAATAGGTAGGACCAACATAAAAAACATTCATATAACAAAATGATTAATAATTCAAAAGATTCAAATGAAATTCATTAAAATTTAACATAGAAAGGGTTATAATGACTAGCCACTAAACTCCATATAGGATCATACATTTTCCATCCCACCATATTATGGTCACATTATCATGCACCTACATTATATATAAATTCATAGGACACCACAAAAAGGATCCTAAGATTATGTCTCAATTATAGGTCACCCATTTTCAATCAGATTTTATTGGTTTATAACGCAACAAAAAGATAAATGGTCTTTAGGAACCATATAATTGGTACTCTCCACTCAAATAATCACTCATGAGAAAATTATTTTATATTTTTACCATACGTAGTGGTTTAAATCAATTTAGATAAATTTTTATGGAATATGGTTAAAGGTACTCTGCTTGTAATTTATAATTCAAAATAATTTTAGTTAATACCAATGGGGTTGTAAGGGATCTCCTAACTAGACCTAAACATGAATATATTATTAGATTCTATAAGTTGATTAATCTATAATTAGAACAAATAATGAAAATTAAAAAGACCCCAAAACTAGGTAATCATCATAGATACCTAAAAAGTAATAAAAATCTTGATTTTGTTGATAGGGCTTTAATAAATTCCCAAGGAACTCCCATGTGAGGAAAACATATAAATTTAGAAATAAACAATATAGACTTAATGGTATAGGAGAAAATAATCATGAGGAATTTCATCAGAAACACATCCAAGGAAAACACGGTGAAGTCCCATTTATTAATTTTTTTTACTTTTTCTATATAAACATTTATATTTAAAAATAGAAAAAATCATTCATTCTGGAATAAAGACAACATTTATTGTGCATTTACCCTACCGGGTTCATGTTTCGATGTGGGTATCAAGTTCATTTATCAATTAAATAACCTAAAGATGAATCCAATAACCTAAACACACATCCAAGAGTTATTAAAATTCTAGAAATGGTATAATACCATAATCTTCAATTGGAATAGAACATTATAGTTAGGGTACTAATGTATATCTACTAACATTGTAGTGAAATTACCTCTAATAGAGTGGCCCCAAAAAAACAATCATATCCCAGTATGGTGTGATAAATGGATCCACAGTGTAGACTCTAACATAGTCATATGATATTTCCCCCTTGAGAAGGAAAGCACACATTAACCATAGGAACTACAGTGAGACGTCACCTACCTAAAATATCTTATGTAGTGAAACACATCTGATGCATCATGATATCCTTCTAGTATAAAAATTTATGCTCAAAACTAACCAAAAAACCCCATAAAAATCATTGTCCCTCTCCAACATATAAATATCCCAAAACACCAATACATAGATGGTGTGATAAAATTTAACATTATATTTTACCAGAAATGTATGATTGTCGTTAGGAAATTCTCACCATATATTAAATATCCTTAGATATCAATTTCCATGAATCATTGAGCTATTTCAATGTAAATCAATGAAAACTACTCCAACATATCAAATTACCACATATATGTTTCCTAAAAGATACTATTATGATACAACTACAGATGTGAAATATGTGTAGTCATCTTGTATAGTTTCTTCTCACTATGATCAAAAATAAATATTGGTTACTCATAGTACAAAAAAATGTTGATATAAATCGTCCCCATCAATAAGGATCATATGAAAATGGTTATCATAGTATCTGTAAATCAAATAAATAACTATTACATCATGTATATCACAATACCATTGTGGAATCAATAATTTATATGACCAAAATATGATCTTATGAATAATATCAAATGGTTACACAAACACATGAAACAAATTCATCTACCTCTATATATTCTTATGTTCCAACTGATGAAACACCTTAATGGATTCCATGTTTTATTTATGACACTCCAGAGGAAAGAAACTACAACGACCATAAAATATATACATACCATGATAGGACTCTAAACACTTACATATCCAAATATTATTCCCTAATGTATAATATACAAGGAATTCCCAAATAACATATGGATCCATTAATTACAAATAATTATAAGAAAATTAGTATTGTTCTATATAAAAGGCATTGAATGGTTATAACTAAATATTATATTGAAAATTATCATCATAGGAAAACATTACGTGAATTATTTTGATTCCCTTAAACTAATAAAATAAAGGTCACTTTCTGAATACATTGCCAAAAATACCCATATTTTTCTCTTAGACTACATGTATTTATTAAGATGGTAGGCATTCAATACCATTCTATAGAAAATACCAAATGCCTAATGAAAAAAATAATCTCGATCAGAAATGTTGCTCCTTTGAAATTAAGGATGATTCACTAATAATAAGACATAAAACCAATGAAACTCATTAGTATAATAAGTATAACATATTAGTTAGAAATGAGAAAATATAAATATCCAGCCTATTATAACATATAAATAATCATATCAACTAGTCATGCATAGAAATATCATCAAAACATAAATCACAAAATTATATAACTATCACTTAGGAATGGTTTATTATTATATAATTCACTTGGTACATTGGTTATCAACGTCCACCTATCAACATGTGATGCATTGTCAAATAAAACCAACTTTGGTTATCTTTATCATCATAATATTGTTGTGTAAAAATATTCTATAATACATATTTTCAATCCATAGTAAAAAACTAATCTTAATTTTTATATATCCAACATTACATCTATGTCCATACTAATAATGACCATAACCCAACATAAAAAATATAGAACCTCTTCCTAAAAAATGGACTAATAATGTCATATAACCATGAAATTTAAATTTTTTCCTCTACACTAGAGAATATGAGTTTGATAACTAACTCTAAATCACTATAACATTGAGTGATGATTTAATACTTAGATATTTTAGTGTTTAAATACCCAGATACACTTGAAATTCAATGTTCATCTGAGTGAATATCCTAAAAAAAGCACTCACTGCACTCTAGATACATTTGTTTCAGATGAGTCATATTAATTATTACATTAGGCTCAACGTTATCTTTTAACGGGATTAAGACAATAGTAAATTAGAGGACACTTTTTACTGAACCTGCTACTTCCGATGATGGTTCATGCCAGATTGATAAAATATCTAAATTAATCTATTATGTTTAGTATGAAATAATGTAATCTAACATAGAACATATAAATTCTAACATATTTTTATGTACACATCAAACTTTTTTCTATCTCATTCATCAAGATATTTATATCGAGAATCCCCACGTTCTTAGACCCATTAAATCCCACACTCCCTCCATGATTTTCATTTTTATCAAGCCTATATTCTAAATCATTATAAAAAAGGTATAATTATATCTGTTATAATATATATATATAATTTATTTACTTAAAATTATTTTAACCCTCTTAAATAATCTCTCAAAAGAGATCAACCACTCAAAGATGACCCCCTTCTTTGTCAGAATAGTCATCAACACAGTCAAATGGGAGATGTCTTGAATAAATATCTATTAGTCACCATTCATTATTTTGAAACTATAAATCTAAAAGGTATTCTATTTCTCTATCCAACTAAACAAAAAAATCATCCATTTATGGGTATAATGATATAATATATTTTGATATCATGTTTGGTAAGTAGTGAAACTCATTGGTATTTATCATACACATCAAGGGACTATAATGTAATATATTCTCAACATATTCACTAAAACTGATATTATGAAAGAGTTTATTTTTGTTTTAGAATAATCTATTTTCATCATTAAAGAAAACCAAATATGAATAGAGATATTTCAGAATGAACATATTCATCAGGGACATAAACACTCTAAATGTTTAATTCATATTGAAGTGCATCATGATAGAATCACAGAGTATATAATGAAACCTCAAATTAGTTTATTTAATATAATATGGATACACTCAAAACTAGAGATAACCTAAACTTAGTTGGATCTATGAAAACCATATAACACCATTCAACTAATCAAATATGTCATTTCTATGTGGAATATGATACTAATTCATTGATTTCATGAAGTTTATAATTTTGTAATCCATATAAAATAAAAGAAATCAATATTCATTATTAAAAAAACAAAAAATCACCCAAAAGGGGATGTGTTTGGGATAACAAACACTCTCAACACCAAATCCTATCATTGATATTTTAATAAAAATAACTATTTAGGATCCCTCAAATACAAAGTAGTTGATATGGCCATACCAAGAACAAGGTCGATTATATACTCAATGTGATTATTGGGTATAAATAAATTGAAATGCATAGGTATCCTATTAGGTAATTGGTCAAAACCATGATGAAAATACCCTTATCATATCACCTCATCTGATATAGAAATAGTAGTTATAATGGTTGTGAACACCCCCATCTTCTAATTCTTTGGTCCCAAACAACATTTCATTAAATCATATTCAATGAACCATGTATATAATTCACCCTTTAGATACATGAATGATTCATGTATTTCTGAAAAATAAATTTTCACTAATTATGGGATTATACATTACAAATCATAGATCACATCCAAACTTTACTTACCCGTGAGGTTGAAATAAAAATGGTTGAAACATTAATTGAACCCTATAATTCACCACAGTCATCTCGAGATACACTCTATACATATTCTTAAAATTTTATCAATAGAAATAACCTTTTATTGAATAAATATAATAAAATGTAGATCAATAGCTAATTTATTTGATAGGACTGAGTTTGATACACTTATATCAATATGAGATAATGAAGCCTTCGATACCAAAAAATAGATCCTAGTATAATTGGTGGATCCCCACCAATCATTCTATCTATCTTATTGAAGGATTAAATTTAATTTAATAACTAACCCTAATCTCTTATAAATTAACTCACTTATGGGACATCACTCAGCTAGTGATGCTTCTACTACCCATGGGTTATACAACCACTTCTATGTCTCAAATGGTTTCATGATTCAATAATTGTAGAACACTATATTCCTTTAGTTTGGGATCCTCGCCTACTAATAAAACTATATATATATCCTCAATAAAGATATGGTGATATTCCAAAATACATTTATCTTTTCCCCATGTCCCCATATAAGTTATATTCCATTGAATATCTATATGTCCCAAGACAAATATTCCCCTTTTTAATAGATCTATAAAACTTTATAGTAGATATACTTCTTAGGAAATACATTGAACCCCCAATCAAGGAACTACGACTATTGTTTCCATGTTGAGACTCCTAAATCCTCCACTTACAATATATCGAGAACTCGCTCTAAACATCAGCAGATGTATTCCACCCAATATATATAATCTATATCAATTTCAACCGCATAATTTAATCGTGATTAAAAAAATTGTGATGGGTTCCAATCAATTCATGTTCACTTATAAATATAAGTAATTCCTTTCTTTTTCCTAACAATTCATAAAAATAGTAATCATATTACAATTTATATAATTTGTAACAAATAATATACGTGCAAAGTTATAGACCTGATCCATCCCTAAAATTTTCCCAATATAAATTTATAAACTCCATATCCTTAATATATATTTGAGTATTTAGAAATAATTTTAAAAAAAAAGATTTAAATTCCTTCCATGAAACCCCCCAATGATGGTATTATGAGACAAGAATGTACCACTTGTTCATTTATTCTCCTCAAATCATGTCTAGGGGATGTATCATCTGACTATCATGAGGAGAATCAGTATTTTCAAAAATTACCTAAAGAGTCACGATGTAGATTTTAGAAGAAAATGATCAACCCTCGCTAAAATTGAGTTTTCAATTTTATATTTGTGACATTGAAGTCGTGATTTTCATGGTCATCCCAATCCAAAAATACACTTATCTAATAGATTGTAATATAAAAGTGATGTATCTCTCTATTACTAATCACTCATTTGAAAATGTGAGATAGGTATATCCAAATCCATAATTAATGGTATATTCTTCTATCAACCCTCATGGATCTTAATAGAAAGTTGTGATATTATAATTTTAATATAATACAAGTGAAATAACTTATATCAAACTTCTTCGTAGATCCAAATATCATAATTTAGGGTAATTAGTTAGAGACACGCACTACTTTACAAAAAACATGAACCATACAATTGTTTGATCTCTCATGTATACATTAGTCTAACAAACACTAAAAACACATTTCATATGTCAATATATAATCAATTATCATATAATTATTATTTTATATCAATAATAGTAGTCATTAATTATGGTTTTTGGATGTAAGTTCCCATTAAAAAGTTTTTTTGGAAGAACTATATAAGTTATTTTTGAAACATTAAAGGACCCAACCTTGTATCTCATCTCAAATTTTAGCCTCGAATATCAATAATAATAATTAATTAAAATTTCATGTGACCCCCACATACACATAATATTAAATGAATATGTGTCCTCTTATCACCCTAGGAAAAGAGTAAAACCACATAATCCATAAATAATTACTCACATTTTAGAAATGATAAATCCATAT
The DNA here is from genome assembly GCA_963277665.1 of Viscum album. Lineage (NCBI taxonomy): Eukaryota > Viridiplantae > Streptophyta > Magnoliopsida > Santalales > Viscaceae > Viscum > Viscum album. The sequence goes on along the minus strand of OY728155.1, from coordinate 854,031,346 downwards.
TACTTATAAAGAATGTAAATTCATTCATTCTTATAATTCGTATTTCACTCATACATGGGTATACTATTATATGGTATACGATCCATACAATGATATAAAAAACCTTGTTTAATCTATATAATATTCTTAATTGTATGATAGAAAATAAATCTATGAAGGAATATTGTGACCCAAATAATCTTTTTCACCTCCATGGTATCTGAAGATGACCAATATTCTTCTCAAGAATACTACATCGTCTTCCAAATATGGATAACAAATAGATATTTTGATTCAATATTAGTGAGTTAACACCACAGAAATTTACAAAAATAATATTCAAAACACATTTCATGAAATATCACGATGTAATAACCATAATTTAAAAGTCGAATGAACTGTATATATCATATCTATATATAATAAAAAAGTATCATGATCCACCAAGAAATAAAAAAAGGTAATCGACATGTCATATGAGTCACATTGAGAAATTAAGATTTTACTAGGGATGTCATATTCAAGACTATTCAAAAGTAAATAAATTGTAAATAAATATCCAAAAAAATTATCTTTATTTATGGACTAGTCCCATATTACATCACCAACTCAACCTCATAGCTCAACAATATGAAGAATATAGGACATTTCTACAACATAGACCATGAAATATAATTACTACTTAGATACCATGTTTCTTCAACATGATATAAATAAAACATAACATTCCAACAGTAATTGTTTCCCTAACAATCATGTAAACACTAATTTATTCCTATTATGGAATTATAATAGAGAAAAATATAAATAATATTTCTTATCATAGATTACTCATTCCGAACAATGAGTGTCCATACAAAAATTGACCCATTATAAAACTGTATGAAATATGAATAGTTTAGAAACCCATCAAGGATGACTGATGTATCACATTGTATCTCATAATCTTGGTGATCGATCTATCACCATTATATGCATATATGTGAATAGTGCATGATCATAAAAATAATAAATGTGGATGTACTATCACTAACACAATATTGATAGTGAATGATACATTCTCTGGTGAATGATGCTTAACCACATCAAATTATTCAGATGAATTATACATCACAAATAAAAAAACAATGGTAAATGATGAATCATCTATTCAATAATGTATCACTACTATAGTTCATTCATGTACCTCTTCTACCCACACAGTTGAAAATGATAGTAATTAGGTTGTAAAGGTCATTAAAAAGTAATCAATAGAGTGGAAATGGATAGTTAATCAAATATTTAGGATAATTATGAATTAATACATGAAACAATGCTACTCTAATTTGAAGAAAATTCCCTCCATAACATACACTGATGTTATAGATACTCTATCTTTATTCCACAAGGTTGATGAAAATAAAAAATGATGAAACCAATAGAAATCCATCAATTATGTAGTTTATATATTTCATAAATGAATCAACTATTTCAACGGTTGTATCCTCATACCTAAAATGACGTGTTAATATCTCTGATGGAAAATAATGGAGGAAGATAGATATATATGTACAAGAAAATATGAAAATACTTGAAAATATCACACGATCATCTTCTCATGGTCATATATTGTTTATATATCATTTTTGGTTAATCTTTAACTGTATATGAATTTAATAATGTATTATATTTTATGAGTATATAAGAACTTTTCTAGCCTAAAATTTGACACATGGATGCATATTCCATGTGATTTGTAATATAAAATACTATTATTTAATAGTACCCACTAGAAGTTAATATGATTTTCAATATTTTTTAATTGAGTAGGAAATCAATTGATATCTCATTAAACTTAATAAAGTATCCCATTACAATGGTTTATGGAATGATATTGTACATTATGTATCTATCAAACTACATAGTCCTATTATCCACTAGGATAATGGAATTTGAGTATTTCTCCATAAATCTCACATTTAATCTAAATATTTATACACATTGTGTGGTTTAACATGATATTATATCCTATTTGAAGTTCTGAAGTGTTGATGTATATGGTGAACAACTTGATGGTGGGCGGTGTGATTGACAGCTATGGTTCTCATGAATCGAGGGCTCTTCGAGTCCTGTGGCGGTTTTGATTTTTGAATTTTCATTTTGATCCTTCGAATTCGGATCCCGTGTTTGGTGTAAGGATTTTTGGGGGTTTTATGTTGTTGTGGTTACCACTCACCCATAAAGCAGGTATTTAGAAAATCAAAAAAGAGAATTTTCTGTCATTTATATCATATTCAATAATATATGAAATCATATCAGATAAATAATCCAAATAACATCCAAAAAGACTTTTTACATTTATCAACAATATCAAACTGTGTCAAATAAAATGTAATACCCCATCCAAAAAAACATTTGGATAAACTCAAGAAACAAAATAAAACAACTCCCTTTGAAAAAATCAATCCCCATTAAGTAAATTAAAATTATTTACCCCAAGTGATAATTTTATTATAAAAAAATAAATCATTAAATCCAAAATGTAGTCAATTAGGGGCCCAAATAAAATAATCAATGTGAATCATACTATAATTTTAATTATATTTATCTCTATAAAAAAAGTGAATATACAATAATCACAACCAAATACAACATAGGAAAACATGAAATTATATATAATCTATTTTTTGAGAAAATGAGTGGCAATGGGACATGGAGAATTTAAATATGACAAACAATACACATATCTTTTATAGTATTTGTGTAAAGAAAAATGATTTTGATGAATATAAAATAAGTCACTCATTATTGTGGATAATAAAGTTACCTGAAGCTTAATAGACTCATTAAACTATCATAAGTATATCTTTTTATTTTCATACATCCATCATATATCTCAAGTGAGGTACTATATTTCATAATAAATAAATGAGTGGAAAAATCACATCATGGATAATCTCTAACATAATACCTGAGAAGTAACATATTCATCAACCTTGTAATTAAATAAGCTTCTGGGATTCAAGAAAAATGTTAGTAAAGAATAATGCTCATATGAAATGAATCTCCCCAACCATAGGCATTTGGGATTCAAAATATGAACAATTAACCCAAAACATCTGAAATATATAGTGTGTGATAGTCCATGTGGTAAAAATTGTGGGTCATCCATCACAAATTATACATTTTGTGCCACATGAGAATATTATGTGTTTTCATATAAGATTTTTTCCAACAGTAACCATAAAATTTCATTACATTATATTAAAATCCATTTTGGAAAAAAATTTGGGATAAAATAATTTCAAAAATTTATAGATTAATTAAAACTATTCATAATCATATATATACACAGATTAATATGTATAGTGTGAAATAATGATAAATTGAATATTATCTATTTTACATTATGATTAATTTTATATTGTTAAACATATTTAATAATACCTAAAATAATACTACATAATCAGTTGTCTGAGATATCATATATGATATATTCCAAGATATACAAAATGTTTTTCACATATTTTGGGGATTAATTATACTCATTATATCTTAATGTAATTTATACAACATCTCTATCTAACCAAATAAAAAAAATACTCCAACGAATATCATTAATGTGTATTCTACATAATGAAATCTTTTTTTAATAATGGTGAGACAATGGAATCTTATATTTTATAAGGAACACCTTGAGCATATCACAAGTCCATTACCCTATAGCAGGAAATGATCAATTTTCAATAAAAATTGTAGCTACATTGAAATATTTTTATGTTCAACATAATCATTCGAAAAAATTCCATGAAATAGCTATTTATGAAATAATATTATGACTAATTTAACTATTTATATTATTACATTATTAATACATCCTAAACATTATTAGGATAATAATGCATTTACTTCATTTTTACACTAAAATAATATTCATTTTTTTAATATTGAGTTTCACAAAGCATATTAAAACTCCCACTATCCTTATAGATATTATATTTTATTAAATATACTATCATAACAGTTAAAAAAATTATGCTTATGAAATAACAATCAATTCAGTTATGGGATTGAGGGTCGGTGGATCAAGGTTTTGGTCCCGCTTGCCAGGACGGCTTCTGGTCCACGGCGTCCGGCCTCTGAGCGGCGTCTCCCCTCTTCCCTCCCGAGCGCCTAGGGTTTCCATCGTGTATTTCTCCTTCCCTCCGGTCCGTTGTTTCGTCCTAGCATCGGAGATCTGGAACCCGGCTCGGCGGAGGTGTGTTGCTTCTGGTCCACGGCGTGGTTTGGATCTCGACTCGGCGGGCTCCGGCGGTCTGGATCTTGGCTTCGGCTTCCGGCGACTGGATCTTGGCTTGGCGTCAGCACGGTGGCTGGCCTGGTTTCGGCGCGCGTCGTTGTGGCTGGCGACGGCTTCTGGTCTCCAGATCTGGTTTCGGCTGGCCTTCGACTTCGGGTGAGTTCCAATGTGACTCGGTGCCGGCTACGCGTGAATCGGAGGGGGGAGGTTTGGCTTCTTCTGATATGTTCTGTTTGAGGTGTGCGGTTGTTTCTCTTGTGGAGGGCCCTGATTCACTGCGGGTTCATTTGGCCTCCTGCGGCTTGTTTGTTTCGGAAGCCAGCATGGGTTCTACAACGGTGGTTTCAATGTTTTGGACTGTTGTTTTTGTTTGTTTGAATGGTTTGGATTTGAAGGTGGAATGTTTGTGATTCAGACTCAACTTCACTCGCGTCTGCCGGAAGGTTGTTCCTTTGCTCTTACTCCAAGTCTCCTCCACTCTCTCTGAGGCGGATTTGAATGGTGGTTTTCATGGGGATTTGGGATGTGAGGATGATCCACTGCAGGCGTTGGTGTATGGTGTATTGGGTTTTTTTTTTTTTTTTTTTGGGATGGTTGTGGTGGTTGCCTCTCAGTTGAAGCCGTGTTCGAATCTTTGCTGCTCTGGTTTCATGCTCCCTTCGCTGCTCTCCCAGTCCGTCAGATGCGTTGGTTGCTACCAACCTCTGGGAAGTGCATTCCCATTTATTCGGCCATGGTGTCCCAGAAGGCATCCCCACCTCTTGTTGGGTGGAGTGGGGTATTTCAATTGAGGTGTTGTTCTATTTCGATGGTGTTTAATATGTTTAGGTGAATCTGCTATGCTGGACAATTTGGTTGGCATTGTTTGGCTTTTGTGTTGCTTTGTCTGATGACTTCATGTTGGAGGAGGAATCCGGTTGCCTGGTGTGAAGGTTCTACAGTATGGTGGATGTTGTTTGTTTGTATGGTTTGATTCTGAAGGTGGCTCTAGTTTTTGGAATTAAAGGCAGTGGAGGGAGGAAGATAGTGCATTTGGGCCAGATCACATGGAACTGCCCAAAGGAGGTTCTAGAGCTGGTGGTTCATCTTTGCAGTCTTTTCGGATTTGGTTGTTTGAGAGGGTATGACGTCAGTCATCGAATCGAGCCTGTGCTTTGACAAAGGACACTTGCTTGTCGAACAGCCTTGCAATGGTGGAGAGTTTCATCTGATCAAATGCTGGGGAGGGGTAGCTCTATGTTTTCTGTTTGGTTTTACTCTCTTTGACTTTGAGCCGTGATTTGTCTTAATGTCATGAAGTCTGTTTGGGTTCCCCTTTCTTCCCTTAAAAGGGGGCTTTATTATAATAAAAATTGAAGCGCTTTGGGTCATTGGAAATAATAATTCAGTTATGGGATTTATTTGAAAACTGAAATATTGTATCCTTGTCATATATGGTATTCAATTTTTTTCGAGTATTTTCTCATAATGAAAAAAATAACTATAATATTACAATCTAGCAAGTGGTATCTCAATTCCTCATATTTTATCAAATATCATAAAATAGATTTAATCTGGAATACATTTTTTACCCATCTTCTTATCTCAAATATGTTACAGAATTTGATGAATTATAAACCACTTGAAAAAATAAAATGGTTCAAAAAATTCCTTTTCACCATATAAATTTCCTTATAATATATTATAATGGATACAACTAATGAGAAATGTTTCAAAAATAAACAGTTAATATATATTTTTTCCTCAATATTCCTTTTAACTTATAGATAATCATACAATATAGAAAACTAAAGGTTTAGTGTCTTGGGATGTTACAAAGAAAAATATATTATTTTACAATACTAAAGAATATTTCACTAAAAACATAAAAATTAAATATATAATTGAAACATCTCTCATGATATACTCATCTTTAATACCGTTGTAATTAAAAATAGATAAGCAAAGGGCGATCTCAAATTTATAGTTAGGTAACCATGGGTGATAACTTTCAATGAATATAAGATACCATAAAATGATAAGTAGGAGTATAGGAATATAATTAGAATTAATGACAAATGATTAGTAATTCATACAATTAAAATAGTAATTTTTAAAATATTCATGAAAAAAACATATGCATAACATGAATAATGAATAAAAATGGAGTTGAAACGTAAACAATAAATCATGGGTCTTTTGAAAACATAATAATTTTATTTGGAATATCATATAAATATATCATTCAAATTTCATATATCATATAAACCAATAATACTTTTCATTTTTTAAAAAACAATGATAACTAAAAAACATAACCTCCATGAGCCACACACTTACACCATTTCTTATAATAATCTAAATTGTTCTTATGTATACATGTATTATGAGATATAATATTTTATAAAATTCATTGGATAGAGATATAAGACCGTGCACAAAATTAATCCATACATATATAAGACTCTAAATAATCAATCATTTTTCACATAACATTTAACCAATAAAAGTAAATAGGTTTTCATAAAACATTCTAAAGAAATTCATTCTAATTACTTATCACAGTGAAACCTTCCATAGAAAATGATATTCATAACATTTCCAAGTGGTTTAAAAACATCTTGAATTTAATTAATTAACATTATCAACATGATGAACTATAATGGATCACATCATTATATAAATATAAAGGGTGAAAATGTAACATAACTCAATTGGATAGAGTGATAATACTAGAAACCAAATCAAAAAATGAGCTTTCTTGAAAATAATTTCAAAAACCTCAATATTGAATTCATTGTCTTCTATCACATTTATATATATTTTTTTATATTTAAATTATGGATTCATAAAAAATTTAGTTTAAATTAGATCCCAATAATGTAATTCTTATATTAAATTTGTTATTAAAATTAAAATTAAGTGGAATATATAATAGTTATTTACGATACTAATTTATGTCTTAATATCATCAAAATATTTTTCTAAAAACCACATCTTTAACAGTATTATAAAATTTTTAATTTAAGATTTGTAAGATAAATATACATAATAAAATAGAAAACACATATTAATATTTTTAAAAAATAAGTTTAATATTTTCGTAAATTTAGATTTTTTACAGGGATGGAAAATAACCCTAAAAATATTGAAATCATTATTAGAAAAATTACAATTTTATGAAACAATGCTTTATCATGGGAAGTAAATTGATATAAAACATGAATTACCTAAGGTAAAATTCTGTAATATAAATGAGAATCACAATTGGGTAGATTATATGTTTCTTTAATGATCATAGATAAATAGAAAAAATAAAAAGCGATGGAAAATATTTTAGTTAAGAAAATACCTTACTTTCATTCTACATACCTAAAAACACTCTATCATCCTATATAAAATATATTACTATATTAATCACTAATAATGGGAAATTATTTACATATAATACCTTTTATAATTATCATTTATAATTATTTTTTTACTAAAACAATAGTTTGTTATACAATTTTCTCTTTAACATATGTTATTAGTTTTGATTGTTTTTTTGTTCTACCATTTTAATGGGGGTGTTGTTTCAAATATATAGATTAAAAGTCCACCATTTAAATAAAAATATAGTTATTAGAATATTTTTTTGTATTTATTTTTAATTTTTTAATTTCATTTCATATGAATTATTGTTATGATTCATGATGATTGGACCAGTAATGATCTTGTTTTGGTAATTTTAGAGAACCTAGCTATGAAATCTCATTATAAGTTAGATAATAAAATTATGATTCATGAAAAAATATTAAATATTTCATTATTATTTTCTAATATTTTGTTTAATTATTTTCCCATAGTTATACATAACATATATAGTTGTTGAAAAATGAAAAAAATTACTTTTATGGTGGTAGAAGTCCATGTATATGCTTTTGATGACATGATCATTTCCATGAAATGTAAATGAGTTAAAAAGTGGGTAATATATTCATAAGTATAAGAATTTTTAATGAATATTAATTATTTATAAAATACCCCCTTTGACCAATTCATGATATAATTTTTTTGATGATGGTAAAAAACTGATATTCAATTAGAATAATAAAATCTTATAATGTTATTAATACATATATAATCATATTTTCATCTCTATATTATTATTTTTAAGTGTAATAGGTGGGAAATAATTAATATATCTCATAGTAGGGCATTACAAGCCCCTTTGGATGTTCTCCCTTAAATAACACCATAATGTTCCATAGCAAGGTATTTTCGAAGGAAAATTGATTTTGTGATGTGAGAATTAACATTATGTGTGACTTCATCTTGTTTTATTTAGATATAATGCTTCAGAAATGGTTTTATAATGCTTTATATGTGATCTTCATTTATATTTGAAGAAAATGACACTTTTGTAAATATTAATTACTTTTTCGAAGAAGAAGTGACATTATTCAAGGGTCAATTACACAAATAATAAGTAATATTGGATTATGTGAAGATATAATGTTGATAAATCCCTCCATAATAATTTTCACCATTTTTTTAAACATTATTGAATTATTTTACAACTTGTTTTTTTCATTTACGATTTTGATTTTATAACACATTAACTAGTTTTTATCTTATTAATTAATTTTTTTTAAAAATAAGGTCATCCCAAATAATGATTTTAGATTATATGAAAATAAACTAATTATTCCTATAATTGTTTTCAATTTATGAACTAAATAACTCATAAATTAAAATATTTAATGAATCTGAAAATTTCTAATAGGGAAATATTTTTTTTGGAAAATTGGGGTTGTTAATATTATATTTCATTGAATACATTTTTAAATATTAATAATATTATTTTTATATAGGTTTGAAAATATTATTAGATCTAAAACTGAGGAGATATTACTCTATTCGATTATATACAAATTGCATAATGTTAATAAAACACTTATCCATAAATAACATTTATAACATTATCGTGATAATTAACTTAAATCCAACTAATATAATTTTTATATTAAAAAACTATTGGGGAATTTATTTCTAATTGTGTATTTTGATTCTGAATATAAAATCAATTCTAAAAAAAATTTAAGGGTGAAAAGAAAATAATTTATTATTAGCGAGCATAATGCATATGATTTTTTTAGAAAAGTGTATTTTGTACAACAAATTGATCTTTTTTTATTAGTCATTATGAAACTGTTTTCTTAAAGTTGATATATCAATTTATTTTTTCAAATATAAAAGATAAATTTTATCATTCATTTTTAATATTTTTTTAGACATTTTATACTTTTTAGTTTTGGGTTTCATGTTAAAAAAACTAAAAATTAATAATTATAGAGAAGTATTTAATTAAATAATAGGTCATTATATTATACAATGAAAAAAATAATTTATTCCATGAAATTATATTTTAATGATGAAATAAGTTAGTAAAAATATTCCTCAATACATCCATGGGACCCCATATAGCTTTTTATGAATTATGATTCCTCCACGGTACATTGACGACATGAGTGGTCCTATTCTAAATTTGCTTATCTCATTGATATAGGATCTCCCCTAATTGTTTCTAATATAAGGGATATTTTTCCAATTTCATGACTCATTTTTATTATATGTGATATTTTTTACATATATCTCGAAAAGAGATACATGGTTCATGTCACGACCCGTCCTCGGGGCCCGCACCAAGGCGTAAATCCCGATAAACAGGGAAGGCATTGCCTTTGTAATGTAATCAACCACCACAGAGTAAGCAAGCGGAAAGAGTAAACACTAAGTAAAAACTGTAACAAGCTGTGCTGAAAGAAAAAGGGGCCGGAAATACAAGCCCAACTGTAAAGTACAACCGAAAGGGGAAAACAGCAACTGAAAAGAAAAGCCGCAGCGTCGAGTCATCCTCTGGAAGTCCCACCTGAAGGGTGAGCACAGATAGCCTCCACAGCTCCTCGGTCCAGCCGTCCGCTCCGAGTACGTCCCGCCCAGTGGTCCACCTCCAGGTACCGTCCTGATCCGCAAGCTTCCACCACGATCAGTGCTGTCCATCGTCTGCAACCAACACAACGATGTGCGGGCAAAACCCGTGCAGGGGTGAGTATAAGCTACTCAATAGGGACCCCGAGACCCCCGAAGGTCTCCCGAAATCCACAAAGGATAAACCACAAAGGAAAGATGAAATCACGAAGTAACAACCGACACTGCTTAGGTATATGCCCATACATATACCTAAGTCATCAATTCCCGTTCGGCTCCAACACCCGAGCCCAAGCACAACCCAGTCCACACAAGAAAGCAAAACGTAAACCCACACTGGATAGCACAACACAATCTACGAAGGAGAGCAAAAGTAATCCACATGGGATAGCTCAACACAATCCACCAAGGAGAGTAAACAGTAAATCCACACAGGATAGTTCAACACAAGTTTCAGCTCATACAGGTATACTTCTTCGAATAACGATAGGGATGATCACTGATCCATCTAAGTCGTCGGACCCACAAAGGATCGATAGGTACTAACCCCCGCAATGACCTACACAGGATCGATCATGAAGTTGAACCCAAAGCTATTGGGAAACTCCGTCTCCATCAAGTACAGTGGTTATGCCACTACAACCAAGCGCTTCCCTCTTACCATGGATTGCTGTAGTTCTCCACCTATCGGGTACTGTGGGCCTGCTGCTATAACCAAGCGCTCCTCCGTCGTGGGTCTGCCGCTACAACCAAGCGCTCCCCTGTGCCGCTACAACCAAGCGCACCTCTGTCGTGGGTCTGTCGCTACAACCAAGCGCTCCCCTCTACCGCTACAACCAAGCGCACCTCTGTCGTGGGTCTGCCGCTACAACCAAGCACTCCCATGTGCCGCTACAACCAAGCGCACCTCTGTCGTGGGTCTGCCGCTACAACCAAGCGCTCCCCTGTGCCGCTACAACCAAGCGCACCTCTGTCGTGGGTCTGCCGCTACAACCAAGCGATCCCCTGTGCTATCCGTAACACACCAAGTCGTTCGATCAGCAGTCGTCAAGTCTCAACCGGCTCTAGGGTTTCTGCACACAGCATGCTCGTTCCGGGAGGGTCCACTCCACAAGTTAAGAGGTCGATGCATCAACTGACATGTAGTCCGGAGTTGATGTATCCTAAGATGTACCGTAGTAGTTACTGCCGAAAACACAGAGGATTCCCGTACTGTTTTTCATCATCATCGCAGTCGAATCCACTGAGGATCTCTGTACAGTCGTCATCGTCACAGCAGTAGTTGCAGCCAGCTCTAGGGTTCCCGCACACAGCAAGCTCGTTCGGGAGGGTCCGCTCCACGAGCCGAGAGGCTGATACATCAACTGACACATAGTCTAGATTTGATGTAATCAAAAGTTTCGTATCGCCAACAGGAACTCAACGTCGCAGACGACGCGTCAATCGGACGCCCGGTCTGAGAGTTATTGGCTTTTTCGTCCCAAGGGCCCGGTTGGTTTCTAAGGCAAAACCAACCCGACCGTACTCCACCTACGTCCAAACCTCGGGTAGAGTAATCCAAAAGATCCGTCTCATTTAGAGGAATTCAACAAAGTCGATGGCACGTCAATCGGACGTCCGAAGCTCAAGATATGAGCGTTTCCGCTCCGAGGGCCCGGTTGGTTTCGTGTACGAACCAACCCGGACGAACCCAAAGTTTTCCAAAACCTTGAGTGCGATATACCGAAACGACCGTCTCGATCCAAGGATCGTATCTTCGCTGACGGCGCGTCGTTCGGAGGCCCGTAGCTCAAGTTATGGGCAAAAGACCGAAAATGATCCGAAGACGGGGGGTCTGGGCCCGGACCGACCCAGCCCAACCCCCCTGGGTTGGCCCGAACCAGGTCGACCCGACCCGGGTCCAGGTCAGACCCGGTTCGGCGCGGCCCGCTCCGGCCAGGGCGCAACCCGGCCGGTCGGGCCGGCCCGACTCGGCTCGGCCAAGCGGCCGACTGAGGGAGCCGCGGGGCGCTGCCCCCCCACGGGATGAAGAAGCCGCAGCCCACGTGGGGCCGCGCTGGAGTCAACGGACGCGACTTTGCCGCGTCCTATGCGTGTGAGCCGGACCCGCGCGGCCGCGGGTCCGCTGGCCGCCGCCTCCGGCCGCCGGCGCCACCAGAGGCTTCCGCGGGCCCCTGGAGTTGCTCTGGTGGTCCGTTTTCCTTCCCGTCTGCGCCGCTGCTCCTCCCGGGTCCCGTTCTTCACTGCGGAAACATCAAATCACCCTTGCGTCACATTTTGTCGTCACCCGCCAAATCCGCACAACAACGAAGAACTGCGGAGGGTTGTCGGGCCGTGTTCGTTTTGCCCGCACCCTCCGCGTTAGGTGATAACAATCGGGAAGAATAATCAACATAACAAACAACGATTTTTAATAAATTAAAATTGTTCTTATGAAATCGGGTTCTTTATTTTAAAAGAAATGATCACGGGAAAATAAATTATTTCACAACAAACCCCTACCTCGTCAAGTCGTCACACGCGCGTTCTTCGCGGAAGGAGGGGATCGTCGCGTCGTCGCGGTATCCGGCGTTTTGTCGACGAACTCCGAGGACCAAGAAACAACAGATTTAATTAATAATAATTAAATCTATATTGTTGTTTTAATCCACAAAGTAAATTTAAAAAAAGAGCGCAACCCCCTACCTTGTCACTGCCGATCGAAGGTTGTCGCGGGGTTGGATTGTCGCGGAAGAACGTCGTGGAAGAAGAATCACCGGCGTCGCGGAACTTGGCGTCGCGTTGTCGATTTCCGAGGGCTCGACGTTCTTCGCGTTCTTCGTGTTCTTCGCGTTTTTCGCGAAGTAGGATGAAGAACTCTTGGTTTCTGTCAAATCCTCTCAACGAACATTTTTCCAGAATTCGTGCGTTGGTTTTATTTTATTATTAGGCCAACGGATTGAAAAACAGGTTAAGAAACGATTAAATTAATTCATAGAATTAATTCAACGAATAAAACCGCCCAATTAATTGGTGCGTTAAGAAATTAAGAAAACGCGTCAGTTGACTTTCATAATGACGAGTTTTTGCGGGTGCGTTACTTAGCGGAAAAGAAACGGTGGTGCTCGTGCGGGCCCCACCTCACAAATATCCTACCAAGGGGGTAGGATATTTTTGGATAGCACCCTATCCGCAAAAACTCAGCTTAATCAGCTTTAAGTGGCTTTCAAGTGGCTTTAAGTGAAATAAAATAAAGTTTGTCGTACAAATTATTTTATTTCTTAACTTTAAGCCCAAAAATTAAAAACCACACCCGAGAAAACGCAACTCCGGAAGAGGCGTTTCTAAGCAAATACCGGCGCTGCGATTCCATCGGTGCCCTCAAAATTAGATTCCGAGCACCGGTTCAAAAGTTAGAAAAACCCGCTTGTCCGTTCACTGAACGTACCCGAGACAAATTTCGGAAAATGATTCCGGGCACACCGGGCCTCAGAATCAGGTGCCGTCAGAAACTGCGTTCTTGTAAAATTCCAAAGAAAATTAAGAAAAAAAATTCCCTTGAAATTTACGGGTCTTTACATTACTCCCACCACAGGGATTTACGTCCCCGTAAAGCTTCACCACAAACTTAGGGATACAAAGACGGTACTGATCATGCATCTAAGCCTCCCGCTCCCAAGTGCTCTCCTGGAGGTTCCTGAGCTTCCATCTGAAGTGCACTAGAGGAATCGATCATCCACGTAGGACCCACTCCTGTCGATCCTCGATCTCCACTGGAACCTCTGCAAAAGTCGCCCCATCATCAAAGACCAGCTCTCCATGGTCAAAGATTTGCGTCGGGTCGTGCACGTACCTCCTCTGCCGAGATACGTGGGAAAATGTCGTGCACCCGGTGCAACTGAGGTGGTAGAGCCAGGCGATAATCCACCTCACCAAATTTTCATAAACCCCGTCGAGGTGAGACCCGCAAGAAGACGTGGTCGTCATCCTCGAACTCTAGTGGCCTCCGCCTCCTGTTAGTAAAAGACTTATGTCGACTCTGAGCTGTCCTCATCCGCTCCTGGATGACCTGGACCTTCTCTGTCGTGGCCTGGTCCATCTTTGGTCCCACAAGAGCTGCTAAGATTTCTTCTTTTCCGATAAGAGAAATCTGGTCTCATCCCCTGGATGAACCACTTCCTTTGCCTAATACAGTCAATCCTGACATGGATGGTACTAATCCATACCAATGATGACGTCGTAAGGCCTCGACGATACTACCAAGAGGTCCAACTGTTACTCTCGCCTCCAAGGGTTGAGTCACACTGTCGGCATCAGTGGGTGGTAACTGGGTCTCCTCTAGTAGACGTCTCACAAGTGAGGGTCAAGTCAACAGTCTAAACCAGAACCTATTAGTAACAACACAAAAGAGGACAGGAATAAAAACATCACAAAGGTATACGTCTTTTATTATTGCAACTCATAACACAAAGACACTACACCATATCAACAAGGAACTAGAAGTACAAAAGACACATCCACTAGTTCCGTTCCTGTCCATCTGCTCCTGGAGCTTCATGATCGTAGGCCTCAGCTGTCTGAAGCTGAGCTCTCCCATGTCCTCCTGTCCCCTGCGGTCGGGGTGGACCTCCTGGTGGTGGTGGTGGCAACACCCCGAAGCGTCGTCCACCTCTAACTGCACGGCCAGCTCCCCTGCCATGGCCGCCTGCTCCTTGCGGCCCGCCCTGATCGAACCTATGCCTCTACTTGGGGGGTCCTTCGTTCATATGCTGGTCATCCATATAGCGGGTCAGACAGTCACGAGCCATGTGACTAATCCCACCATAGGAGTAACACTGCCCTCTCATGGAAAGTCGTTGTCCACCCCGAGTGCCTTGCACAAACGATCCAGAGTCATGCTGTCGACCACCTATAGGTCTAGTCCTCTTGGACCCCTGCGTCATCCGTCTACTGTCCACTGCAGAAGACTCTGCCGCATGCCGGCTAGTGGTGGGTCCTGCTGCTGGAGACTGCTCAGCAAGGAAACTCTCCACTAAGAGGGCTCGCTCCAACACCCCTGTCTGTGTCGGAATGTTGAGGGAGATCATCGAAGCCCTGATCTCGTGCCTCAGTCCCTGCTCGAAGGTCCGGGCCCGGAAGAATGGGTCCCGTACCATATCTGTGGAGTAGCGCGAGAGATCAGTAAATATTGCCACGTACTGGGAGACCGTCAAGCTGCCCTGCCGCAGCTGAAGAAGCTCCTGGATGCGCACCGCACGGAGGGTGGCCGGGACGAACTCTGAGCGGAAGAGGCTCTCGAAGTCCGTCCAGATAAGAGATGCCTCGTCGTGCACCTGGAGAATCAAGATCCACCATCGGCCCGCTGCTGCGTGCAGTAGGCTCGCCGCAAGGATCACCATGAGGTCTGCTGGTGTCCTCACTAGCCTGAAAACTCGTACGACCGCCTCCAGCCAGTCATCGGCTATCTGGGGGTCCGTCTCCCAACGAAACCGGGGTGGTCGTTGGCGCTGGAACTCGTGCAGAGCTCCGAGGCGATGTGCATCATCAGAGGTCATGGTGGGGAGCATCAGTGGCTCGACGGGTAAAGGTACCGCCGGTGCCTATGCTGACAAGGAGCCCTGCACCGAGGCCTCGTCGTTCGGTGGGCTGTCATCACGCTCCACTCTCGGAACCCTAGCTGGCTGCCGTCGTGGGGCCATCCTGAAAAGGAACAGGTGCGCCACGGTCAAAACAGTATACCTGGTGAGCTAACACAAGTAATCACAAAGAAAACTTGAACACACATTCAATCAATGTTTTCGTGCATTAAGTCGGAAATCAGAAGTCAGGGTCCTAGTGTATGGATACGTCGGCCGCCGCACCAACACTGGGCTCCCTGTACTGATAACCACACTCAATACGCTTAACACTATTGCTTCACATAGAAGAAAGATCAGAGTCTGCGGTAGAACCGACCACCTTTGATACCAATTTGTCACGACCCGTCCTCGGGGCCCGTGCCGTGACCGCCCCAAGCCCGTCTTCCATAGGCCAGGGGTTGGCGACTAGCACCAAGGCGTAAATCCCGATAAAAAGGGAAGGCATTGCCTTTTTAAAGTAATCAACCACCACAGAGTAAGCAAGCGGAAAGAGTAAACACTAAGTAAAAACTGTAACAACCTGTGCTGAAAGAAAAAGGGGCCGGAAATACAAGCCCAACAGTAAAGTACAACTGAAAGGGGAAAACAACAACTGAAAAGAAAAGCCGCAGCATCGAGCCGTCCTCTGGAGGGTGAGAACGGATAGCCTCCACAGCTCCTCAGTCCAGCCGTCCGCTCCGAGTACGTCCCGCCCAGTGGTCCACCTCCAGGTACCATCCTGCTCCGCAAGCTTCCACCACGATCAGTGCTGTCCGTCGTCTGCAACCAACACAACGATGTGCGGGCAAAACCCGTGCAGGGGTGAGTATAAGCTACTCATTAGGGACCCCGAGACCCCCGAAGGTCTCCCAAAATCCACAAAGGATAAACCACAAAGGAAAGACGAAATCACGAAGTAACAATCGACACTGCTTAGGTATATGCCCATACATATACCTAAGTCATCAATTCCTGTTCGGCTCCAACACCCGAGCCCAAGCACAACCCAGTCCACACAGGAAAGCAAAACATAAACCCACACTGGATAGCACAACACAATCCACGAAGGAGAGAAAAATTAATCCACATGGGATAGCTCAACACAATCCACAAAGGAGAGTAAACAGTAAATCCACACAGGATAGTTCAACACAAGTTTCAGCTCATACAGGTATACTTCTTTGAATGACGATAGGGATGATCACTGATCCATCTAAGTCGTCGGACCCACAAAGGATCGATAGGTACTAACCCCCGCAATGACCCACACAGGATCGATCATGAAGTTGAACCCAAAGCTATTGGGAAACTCCTTCTCCATCAAGTACAGTGGTTATGCCGCTACAACCAAGCGCTTCCCTCTTACCATGGACTGCTGTAGTTCTTCACCTATCGGGTACTGTGGGCCTGCTGCTACAACCAAGCACTCCTCTGTCTTGGGTCTGCCGCTACAACCAAGCGCTCCCCTGTGCCGCTACAACCAAGCGCACCTCTGTCATGGGTCTGTCGCTACAACCAAGCGCTCTCCTGTGCCACTACAACCAAGCGCACCTCTATCGTGGGTCTTCCGCTACAACCAAGCGCTCCCATGTGCCGCTACAACCAAGCGCATCTGCCGCTACAACCAAGCGCTCCCCTCTGCCGCTACAACCAAGCGCACCTCTGTCGTGGATCTGCCGCTACAACCAAGCACTCCCCTGTGCTATCCGTAACACACCGAGTTGTTCAATCAGCAGTCTTCAAGTCTCAACTGGCTCTAGGGTTTCCTCACACAGCATGCTCGTTTCGGGAGGGTCCACTCCACGAGTTAAGAGGTCGATGCATCAACTGACATGTAGTCCGGAGTTGATGTATCCCAAGATGTACCGTAGTAGTTACTGATAAAAAACAAAGGATTCCCGTACTGTTTTTCATCATCGTCGCAGTCGAATCCACTGAGGATCTCTATACAGTCGTCGTCGTCACAGCAGCAGTTGCATCCAGCTCTAGGGTTCCCGCACACAACAAGCTCATTCGGGAGGGTCCGCTCCATGAGCCGAGAGGCTGATACATCAACTGACACATAGTCTAGAGTTGATGTATCAAAAAGTTCCATATCGCCAACAGGAACTCAATGTCGCAAATGGCGCGTCAATTGGACGCCCGGTCTGAGAGTTATTGGCTTTTTTGTCCCAAGGGCCCGGTTGGTTTCTAAGGAAAAACCAACCTGAACGTTCTCCACCTACGTCCAAACCTCGGGCGGAGTAAGCCAAAAGATCCGTCTCACTTAGAGGAATTCAACAAAGTCGACGACACGTCAATCAGACGTCTGAAGCTCAACATATGAGCGTTTCCGTTCCGAGGGCCCGGTTGGTTTCGTGTACGAACCAACTCGGCCGAATCCAAAGTTTTCTGAAACCTTGAGTACAATATACCGAAACGACCATCTCGATCCAAGGATTGCATCGCCGCTGACGGCGTGTCGTTCGGAGGCCCGTAGCTCAAGTTACGGGCAAAAGACCAAAAATGGTCCGAAGACGGGGGGTCTGGGCCCGGATCGACCTGGCCCAACCCCCCTTGGGTCGGCCCGAACCGGGTCGACCCGACCCGGGTCCGGGTCGGACCCGGTTCGGCGCGGCCCGGTCCGGCCAGGGCGCAACCCGGCCGGTCGGGCCGGCCCGGCTCGGCTCGGCCAAGCGGCCGACCGAGGGAGCCGCGGGCCGCTGCCCCCCCGCGGGATGAAGAAGCCGCGACCCACGTGGGGCCGCGCTGGAGTCAACAGACGCGGCTATGCCGTGTCCTGTGCGTGTGAGCCGGACCCGCACGGCCGCGGGTCCGCTGGCCGCCACCTCCAGCCGCCGGCGCCGCCGTGCCGGCGACCCTCGCCGCCGGAGGCTTCCGCGGGCCATCGGAGTTGCTCCGGTGGTCCGTTTTCCTTCCCGTCTGCGCCACTGCTCCTCCCGGGTCCCGTTCTTCACTACGGAAACATCAAATCGCCCTTGCATCACGTTTTTTTGTTGCGCTCCAAATCCGCACAACAACGAAGAACTGCGGAGGGTTGTCGGGCCGTGTTCGTTTGGCCCGCACCCTCCGCGTTAGGTGATAACAATCGGGAAGAATAATCAACATAACAAACAACAATTTTTAATAAATTAAAATTGTTCTTATGAAATCAGGTTCTTTATTTTAAAAGAAATGATCATGGGAAAATAAATTATTTCACAGCAAACCCCTACCTCATCAAGTCGTCACACGCGCGTTCTTTGCGGAAGGAGGGGATCGTCGCATCGTCGCGGTATCCGGCGTTGCGTCGACGAACTCCGAGGACCAAGAAACAACAGATTTAATTAATAATAATTAAATCCATATTTTTGTTTTAATCCACAAAGTAAATTTAAAAAAAGAGCGCAACCCCCTACCTTGTCGCTGCCGATCGAAGGTTGTCGCGGGGTTGGATTGTCGCGGAAGAACGTCGTGGAAGAAGAATCGCCGGCGTCGCGGAACTTGGCGTCGCGTTGTCAATTTCTGAGGGCTCGGCGTTCTTCGCGTTCTTCGCGTTCTTCGCGAAGGAGGATGAAGAACTCTTGGTTTCTGTCAAATCCTCTCAACGAACATTTTTCCAGAAGTCGTGCGTTGGTCTTATTTTATTATTACGCCAACAGATTGAAAAACAGGTTAAGAAATGATTAAATTAATTCATATAATTAATTCAATGAATAAAACCGCTCAATTAATTGGTGCGTTAAGAAATTAAGAAAATGCGTCAGTTGACTTTCATAATGACGGGTTTTCGCGGGTGCGTTACTTAGCGGAAAAGAAACGGTGGGGCTCGTGCGGGCCCCATCTCACAAATATCCTACCAAGGGGGTAGGATATTTTTGGATAGCACCCTATCCGTAATAACTCAGCTTAAGCAGCTTTAAGTGGCTTTCAAGTGGCTTTAAGTGAAATAAAATAAAGTTTGTCGTACAAATTATTTTATTTCTTAACTTTAAGCCCAAAAATTAAAAACCACACTCGAGCAAACGCAACTCCGGAGGAGGCGTTTCTAAGAAAATACCGGCGCTGCGATTCCATCGGTGCCCTCAGAATTCGATTCCGGGCACCAGTTCAAAAGTTAGAAAAACCCGCTCGTCCGTTCACTGAACGTACCCGAGCCAAACTTCAGAAAATGATTCCGGGCACACCGGGCCTCATAATCAGGTGCTGTCAGAAACTTAATTCTTGTAAAATTCCAAAGAAAATTAAGAAAAAAATTCCCTTGAAATTTGCGGGTCTTTAAAGTTCACATTTATACATTTTATATTTTTGGAAGCAATTATAGTAGATAAAAAAACACCCATAACATGATCAACATTATCAATGTGACCAATTTCTTTATGGATCACAATTAACATTTTCTCAAATTATAAAACCAGCTATGATTGTTATATCTAGAGGAACACTTTGTATCCAACATCTAATTCGAGATCTCATCGACTTTTGTCTTCTTAAATCATCCATCATCATTTTCCACTTTCACATTTCACAAAAAAATTTAAACCATCTATAACATTTATAATTTAATGTTACGATGCATAAAATTCCACATTATAACTTCATATCAGTATGTTGGGGTCCTATAAATCTTCCCACATATATACTTATATGGTACCTTATAAATGCTTCTATGGAAACAATATTTATTTTCAAAATATACTTAAAGGAGGTGATAATCCAAACATCAATTGAATTAAATGAAATAATATCTTAGTATATATTATGTAGCTTCAATGGTCCTCTCAAAAAACCAAATCAATTTTTGGAGGGTATTTAGTACTGAAGCTCATCATCATATATAATTTTAATTTATCTTTTCTATAAAATGTTTAGTTAATCTATAGATCTTGATCACATACTATATAGAGAGTCATAACATATAATTTTACAACATCTCCTATGTATATATCTGAGAGATATCTAAAATTGAAATTTTAATTAAAAGAAATAAAATATTTTTATTTTATAAGTTAATCAACTATAACCCAAATAGAATTATACCCATCATGTTTTTGGGGATTTCCCTTCAAAAAAATAAATATAAATTGTTTCCCCTTTCCATGTTTTAAGGATAATATTCGAAACCCACCCCTATAATTTTATGATGTAGCATTTAAATACTTGAATAGAATGAATCTTGATATGTACTCTCCAATCCATATCTATATATATCCAACTAGTTGTTTTCCATTATATGAATATATATCTTCTTGATTCTAGGACGAATAATAAAGGATTCACTATGAGCATCCTTTAAGAGATCCCTCTTGTGTTCCAGTTTTTTTAGGAAATATTTTCTATTTAGAGACTGTAAAACTCCATCTTCATCAATGTGATCAATATAATATGTTCAACCTTATTTTTTTCATCCCTCATCCGTATGTTCTTGTTTGATCTTCCAATGTGAATATGGTTGGGAAATAATTTTGGTAATAAAGGGATTCTCATCTTCCCATATGAATTAATAATTCCTTGGATAAAAATCCATGATTATTGGGTA
Organism: Viscum album; assembly: GCA_963277665.1. Lineage (NCBI taxonomy): Eukaryota > Viridiplantae > Streptophyta > Magnoliopsida > Santalales > Viscaceae > Viscum > Viscum album. Next base: position 854,010,021 of record OY728155.1, on the reverse strand, counting down.
TTTTTCAATCCTTATCATGGATATGGTATCTTGATTTTTGTCCAAACTATCAATAAACACTTTTCCCATTCCCATGTGGTTTAGTATTGATATATCATAACAAATTTTAAATTCTAACCAAATATTTTGGTACATATCAAACTCCATCAGTTTAAATATATATTATAACATCTTTTTATTAGTTTATATATCTCTAACATCCCCATGTATAAAATTCAAAAAAAAAATTATTGTAAAGTTCATGTCCACTAGCATGAAATCATTCATTGGGTATTTTTTGTGACGATTCTTTCATTTTCATGAGGAATAATCAGTTTTCTCATTATTATTCTTAGGGATGCTTCTTAAGAAGTTATTAAAGAATCATTCTAAATTAAATTTACATAACCACTATAGAGTAATTCTAGTAAAGGTAGAATGAAAAAACACTTACTTTTTTACATGAAATATTCTCCTTATTCATCTTTAAAAAACAACTTCATTCATTCTCGGGTTAACACTGTTATTGTTTTTTATAGACATAATAAATTTCATAGAAAGGGCCTACAATATGGTACTGACATATAGAAAATATGGATCTTAGTTAACATGGTAAATATTTTTTATTTCTAGTTAACATCAATATTTTAAGGATCTAGAAATAAACACTATATTATGATTAAATAAATAATAGAGTATTTGTTTTCTATACTTAATTCATACTTTCTAAATGTGGAATATAATTTATCATTGTTATAGACTTTAAAAAAATCAACAAATGACTTTTTTATTCTTCCTTTATCCTTGAATATATAGGAATGTCTTCTTTAGAAACAACTTGTAACTAGTCAAGGTAGTTTCTAAGGATATAATTCATCATATCCATGATTTTTTACATGAGAATTACTAATTAAAAATTGAATCAGTATAAATTAATTGTGTCCATACATTATATATCGGACTATATTATTAAAAATCACGATATGGAACATTTATCAATGGTTTCTAGGTAGATGATAAATATTTGAGAACTATTGAGCTCCTTTGAGATGATTTATTAGATCACTGATATGGGGTATATAGTTTTGTTCTTGACCATGATTTTATTGAGATCCCTATAATCAATGAAAAAATACATTGATTTGTCCTTATGAATTGCAATGTGGATTAGTGCACCACATGGCTATGCAATTTGGATTATAAAACCCTTGTCTAGAATCTATTTTGACCACTTATTTAATTATTTAAATTAAATAATATACATTCTATAAACACTTTTTATATAGGTATTGATGAATCAAATAGTTGGATTAAAAAATACACTTTCTTAACTGGTGTAATAACATGCTTTTCATTAAGAAATACATAATCATGTTAACATATATTTTAATTTTATTATTGTTTACATATTATATGTTAATTTGAGTTACAAATTCATTGTTTCATTATATATGGTCCCATAAAATAACATGTTATCCTAAATAGATCTTATCGACATCATTGAATTGATATTTGATCAATGGATGATTTTATTAATCAAATGAGATATCCTTATCCTGGAAATTAATATGTTCTCTATGTAAGGAAAAAATACATACTAATGATTTTATTCCATTTATCCAAGGGTATTTGGACTATATTTAATGAAACTAACATTTAATAAAACTTGATCAGTGAAGAGATATATTTCTTAAATGTAAAAATTGTTCTACTAAGGGTTTTCATAGACTATTCAATACCAAAGGATTGAGTTGGAAACAAATTATTAGAAAACATAGGTGATATGAAATAACATATTGAACGAGAATGAAATTATTTATTTTCATTTTTGGAGTAGGAAATGAGTTTACTTTTTCACAAATTCATTCTACATTTGATAAAAAATGCGTAAAAATTTAACAAATAATCAACATAAAAATTAAAATTTTAAAAATAGTATATGTTATATTACAATTTTACCCACATAACATATAAAACAACATGATAATAATACATATAGAGAAATATGGTGTATGGAATCATTAAATTACATCCCTAAAAAATAATAACAATCATAAAAGGTTTTTAAAATTGATGAAAAATCCATAAAAGAGTATTTGATCCTTTTGTTGAAAACATGATTAAAATATCCTTTTCATTCGATAAAATTTAAAAAATTTATAGAATATATTGAAGATAAATTTATTTTAAAATAACCAATAAGACATGTAACTGTATATTAAATTAATATAATTATTTTCATTATAGGAAAATTAATTCATTCTTAAAATTTTAAAAAAGATTCTCCCTTCACAATTTTGGTAAATCATTAGATGTGCATCTTCTAGAAAATGATTGGATGGTAAATTGTCACCTAATATATAGATTGTAAAATAATTAAAAAATGACTATAAAAATAACTAAAATAAAATAACATTCATTAAAACAACATAGATAACATGGATTTGAAAGAGAATGATTGTCGACCAAATGGAGTAATAAGGTTTTTTTTCTATAAATAAATATTATTAATAATCATAGAGAAAAAATGAATGGTAAAAATTTAAAATCCATAAATAACAAGTGAATAATAATTTTTCAGATTTTAAAATAAATGGAGATTAGAATTACCTTTAACGGAATTTTATTCTTAAACAATTGTGAGTAAAAAATTTACTAATCAATAATTTCTTAAATGAAGTCTGACGCTAGACGTACATACTTCAATCAAAATGTAATATAAATACATTAATTATAAACATGATTTACTATATATGATTTTGTTTATTACCTATTCTTAAATACTTTTATTTGATTTATTATTAAATCATATATTTCTAGTAAAATAGTTATGTCCACTGAGAAAATTTTGGGGTCCTTCTTTTTATAACTTCAATATAATATTGGTTTGTTGAATACAGTTAGAGTGGTCACTGTTCCATTATCTAAAAAATAGTAATTTTAAATTAATTTTTATATTTATATAATAATTTTTTTTAAACTCTTCTATTAATTGATTCCATGAAAAATGAGTCATATTTTATTATAGACGAGGTAGTCCCCATGTACACTCAAGTAACATTATCATTTTTAATGTGTGGGAGTGTTAAAAGATAAAAGTAATCATATATTTAAATATTCACTAATATTTCATAAAATTCATATATGTATGCTATTTATATATTTGTATCCATTCAAAAATGTGGTAATGATATATGAATTACATCATTACGTAGGAATAATAGGTCATACATACACATAACCAATGTTTTTATTTTCCATAGAATAAAAAAAAGATACGAAAACTTTTTAACCACTAACTTAATATAATTTAATTATATTTATAACACCCATAAAAATACAATAACTTGATTATAAAATATTTGAAGGATTATTATGAAGAAATTAACATGAAAATACTCAATTATGAGTAATACATAGTCTTTAGAAAATATTCATTATCGTACTACAAAAACCTTATAGGATTGGTTTTTGGATAGGACATCACCTTTTTTAGGTGGGAAATAATATTTTGGAGTCTTTTAGGGTAGATATTGTGGGATTTAAATGTCAATATTTCTGTGAAAATGAATTAATATTATACTTACTTTTATATGTGATATGAGTGAAAAAATTGAAATTATTTTTACAATTTAATATTATATTTGTATTACCTAGGGATATCTAGAACTTAATTAATTAAAATTAAAATTTATAGTAATAATGTTAAAAACAATGTTATTAAATAATGTGTAAGAATTTATTTTTTGGCCTTATCAAATGATTCGAATATAAACTAACATATTTTAACCATTTATATTTAAACTAGGTACGTTACTAAAAGGCAGAAAAATTGCCTCTTATAAAAGAATTTATTTTTTACGCTAAAAATTTAATTTATTTTTTATGCTAAAAATTTAATTTATTTTTATTTTGATCCTATCGAACATTATGGATTAATTTTATAAAATTTTATAGAATATATACTATATAAATTTTATTATTATATTTCAATAATAGTGATTATTTTAATATATTAATATTAAATTCAATTATAGTAATAAAAAAATATTTAAAAAAACACATCTTTTCTGTTCAAATGGTCTTTATAATCATTTATAATTAATTGGTTACTAATTATTTCTTTTATTAAATAAGTATAACGAATATTTTATTAGTTTATTTTATATCAGTCATTCACTCTATTTTGGTGTCTAGGAGACAACTTTCACAATAATAATATTTAACTATATGTTAAATAGCAATGTTCTGGGTTACCTAAACTCTTGATGATATAAATTTAAGAAGAGAAAACCCATAAAACAATGGATTGTTATATTTTACCCTCCATCAATAAATTATTCACTGCAATTTGATATTGAATTTTGAAAAAGGTTGATTCATGAAAAAACAATTGTGGGAAACCCACATTACAATTAGTGTTAATATATTATCTCATTAATATATGGGTAAATGTAATATGATAGTGACTAAAAAATTAGGCTTTTGAATATGATAAAATTATGGGAAAGTGATAATGGATACATTTAATATAAATAAAACTATTAACTTATGATGTATAGGTATAAAGATCATAGTCCATGGAATGTCTACCATCATAAAACTATAAATATTTGATTGGTTAAAGTGGTCATTGGTTACTCAGTAAGAAAATTAAACAATATCATTTTCATTCATTGTCCCTTTCCTATAGTTGATGGATTATTCTACCATCAAAGAAATAACTTGAAAAAAGAAACATACACCACTATAATCCATGTAATAATCAAAATCTTATGCTTTGGTTGTGCGTCGATCTATTTTCAGTTTATCTTTTACACCAGGAAATGGATATTCATGTTTATATTTTCATACTTGAAGCACATAAATTAATCTTAAGATCCAAAAGTAATTCCTTTAGCCTTTAAATATATATTGACTCCAAAATGGTTAGCACATGATTCCAAAAAAACAATAATATCCAAAGTTCAACATAATCCATTCCATATATTGTAAATCTTAACACCAATCTAAAAAATGTCTATCAGAATTCAAATACAAAAAATACAGATAGAAGATCACTAAATTTTTAAAATAAACATAACATTATATTTTCCAAAAATCATAACCTAAATCTCCGTGTAACATACAAAATATTTGAGTAACTATATTGGCTTTAGAACTTATTGAATAAAATCATGCTTCCAAAAATAATATATCAGGTTGTTGAATATATTCATTATATATAATCAAGTAGTAAATATATCAATGATAACTGAAACCCTCATTTTACTATCTACTTTCATATTCACCAATATTTTCCTATAATTATCTCTTTATCATTATCATCTCAATGATTGACCACATATTAATGGTTAACATCCCTCAATAGTGTTTTTCACAAAAAGATAAAATTTTAATAGAATCACTTCACTTTGTTACTTGTACTATTCCTCAGATGTTTTTATATCATTAATAATGTCCTTCAATACAATCCCTATATATCTCATTGTTCATATAAACAGGTAATAATTTATAAAATAATTATTAAATCCAAATACACAAGAACATTAATCATCCTACATCATTCATAAAACATTATCTACACTTTATCATCTTATTCCATAAAACATTTTTCCGTTCATTTTATATTTTTTCCTCTTTATCATCTGAAGTATAACTGTTACATGTATAGATTTGATGATTATCTTTATAATTTTTCCCCGTGTACATTTATTTTCATAGTTCCCTTATTTTCCGCATTTAAAACATTCAATGATCAGTAATACCTTAGGTAGACCATATTCAAAAAATTTATTCTTACCTTGTAAATTACTTTCTTTATATCCTTTTTTTCTATACCCAAATGTCCCCCTATTCCAATAAGTAATTCAATTTTTGTTTCTTCTTGAAATCTCAACTTATATGAAATGAAATAATCTTTTCCTATATGGTTAAAACCACCCGAGTTCTTAATGAACTTTATCATTATCTTCTTTCTTGAGACCGAGATATAATTAAGTTGCATATTGTTGGTTATATATTATAATCACTATATTATTCATTCTATAAATTATTCCATTTGATTTCTCATAAAAAACATTCTATACCATTCATCATTTTCCCAGTTCCTTTCTGATCCACCCATTGAATAAATCAACGTCATAGTGTGAGAAATCCTAATTACAGTGATATAGTCCTAAATATTCCTTTATAAGATGTATAAATCATGAAATGATCACAATATATTAATCCTTAAGTTTAATATAGTTTATCCATTTTCATTAACAAATATATTGTATGATAACCCATTATTATAATTATACTCAAAATCATTCATTAGGTTATATCACACAATTACTGATTTCTTAAATGTAGTTCCCAATGTTTCTAATAAACATCCTTTGATACCAATTATAATGACCCTAACCCTAGAAGTCTTGTTTTGGATCCATACATTATTATATTAACATGAATTAGAGGGATCACATCACTAAGGATCAATCAGTTTTGTATTCTTGGGAAACTAGATACATATATGATACCCATTTTACATTGGGAATAGAAAATAAAGCATAATACATATCGAAATCTACTAACCATCATCCTAAAAACTCATTCAATGGTCTCCTATTAATAACCTCTGTAAAGGAAACATGATATGGGTGATATCAAATTATTATTAATGGTAAAATATAGTGGATTTAAATAATTAATCAATGATCATAATCAATATGGTGAGGCAAATAAAACACATTCCATTTAATCAATAAAAAAATAATAAAATGCATCCATAGATTTTTGTATAGTGAAAATACATTGGATAATATGGTTTGTGTTTTTAATATTATAAATTATAAATTTTTATATGTAATTTATCTAGAATATGAACCACTATCATCAATACCTTTCAAAATATGGTTGAATCTATAGGTTAAAACTAGTTTAATAATAACTTAACAGATTCACCCCATGAGACTACTAATGTAGAAATGGGAAATCTATAATAAGGCCCTAATAATGTATTATAGTACAAACAAATTCTCATATATAGAATTATAAATTTAATTAATAAATGGTCTTCTTTATTATAAAATATCTACATCGACTAAAACATACAGAAATATCAATATTTCCAAAGTTAATCAAATAACATTTAAAGAAAAAAATATATGTAAAAATTGAATACAGATTTGAATATAATCATATAAATCATATAATTATAAAAATATTTATGTTAAATTTAATGTCCAATGAAAAATTATTACATAAAATTATTTGTTTCAAGAGGTTGTTAACAGTCACAAAAAGAGAGTAATATTGTACAATATCTTTTATCACTTCGTAATTTTCAATTAAAATCCCCTTGGATGGAATAATTCCAATTGATATATGAAATACCATATGGAATGATTAAATCATGATATTAAATTTCAAATGGACAGTATATACATCCTATATAAGTGTTGGTTTGCATAATAACAAATAAGTCTTAGGACGTTTATGATACCTTGAAAAAATCCTCTAATGTTGGACCCAAAGTTGGAGGGACTATATGTCACACAAAAGGAATACTATAAGAGATATTATTAATTGATCTCGACTAATAGACAAATTACCATGACTCAATCCAATGAATGGTTCATGAAGAATTATTTCTTGTAATCCCACATCCCATCATCCAGACAAGAGGAAATTAAACTACATGGTAAATCATTTCAGCTACACAATGTAAAACTGCATTTTCAGTCTTTGTCCCATAACCTTAAAAACCATTAAATCATTATCCACGTCATAATACAACAAAAACCATGAATCTATAATCCTCAACATATAACATTAATATAAAAAAGAACCATGTATTCCACACTAGATAAGACATCACTCCCAACACCAGTCCTCTATCATACAATATAAATGAACTACATGAGGCATTAATCCTAGTGTCATATGATACATAGTAATTCCTATACCTATTTTAATAGGACAATCCAAAAATCCCCTTCATTCATATGATTATTATAACAATCCAATTTAATTAATTCATCCTTTTACATCAAGATTTTGTTTCTTTCTAGTCAAAAAAATTATCTTTCTAATAACTATAAACACCATCATATTGATCGCATGATGTTAAAATCCATGATAAATTTTGTGTGCTACTTTTTTTTAAATTGCATAGCATCAAAGTACATGTCACATGATGATAAACTACCTTGAAAAACGTCCTTAATGCATGTTGTTAATCTTCATGGGAATCTTCATCTCACAGATAGTTCAACACAAATGAGCTAAATCCGTGAAAAATGATGAAGAAATGCCACTACCCACATGTGAGAGTCAGATCCAGATAGTGAGAAATTTCACTCGTGGAATAAATTTGGATTGATCCAATCAATCACATAATGATTATTGATTCATAGACCAATAATATTTTATCTATCCATGATACTATTTTCATTCCACATCATTTGACCCTCATCCTTAAAACATGATGCTAAACCACATGGAGAATTTTCTTTTTGAATTAAATTAAACTACACAGTTCCTTATGAATTACCTGTGGATTGATTCTTATTATGATGTTATTTATTGTGATTTGAAATCAATATGCTCTTAAACCATCAATGATATCTATGAAAATCTCCCTCCCAGGCATAAAAATAAAACATATTTATGGGATCCAATCATGAATCATTCCAATTAAAGTTCTGGTTTATGTTAAATTCACTTACTCAAAAATGTGTCTGATCTATGAAAATAAATAAGTTTTCAGGAAATACATATGGATTTATTCATACCATAATAAAAAAATAATGACACATAAATATTCTATTTTATGTCCAGAAATAACAAATATAAATTTCCCTTCTTTGTGTGTGGGTTACACATGTACAAGGAGCCTATTCAATACTATGTATGGATTCATTACTATAATAATAGGGGACATACTAACACATAGATATCAAATATCTTGTTCAACCATGATAATCCAAAAGGAAAATTCTCTCATTACATATGGACCAGACATGTGGCTTGATTCCTTCTGTAACAAGATATATAGTGACACTCAGATCTCCAATTCAGGGTTCATCCGCAACCAATTAAAAATCCATCCTCCATGTGTATGAACCAGACCCGTATAAGGAATTGCTCTAGAACTTCATGTGTCTTGATTCTCATTTGGAAGTGATACAAAGTGACTCCAGACCTCATTTCATAGTCCTATCCATGGGGTAAACAAACCAATAATGTCCCCATTTATTATAAAAACAATGACCTATACAGGAAATCTAAAATTCCAGTTCCCTCATTGAGGGATTTATCATGGAAATACAAATTCCCACCTCTACATATGATTCATATCTATTTAAGGGATTTCAAACTCTACGGTAAATCATGTTCAGAATTCTTCTTACATATAGAAATACATTAATTCAATTTATATATAAATACATTAATTCAATTTACTATAATTTTTCACCTATGAAAATATTAATATCTACAATCATTAATTGGAAAATAGATATGGAGGGTCTATTCCATGAGGAAACTGATGTTTGACTTTGATCAATCTACCCGAGTTGGCTCTACACAATCTGACAACAAAAACTCCTTTCAATAAAAGGAATAATCATCCCCAATAGATATAAATTCATTCTCCATAATACCTAAAATAATTTCAATGTTATTTTCTTTCACCTAATCTGATCGCATCTAGAATCATGGTCTATATTTTAATTCCCCTTCATATATCATGAATTTTATAACATTATGGACTTTTGATCCATTTAATACAAATTGTTTCCATGAAAAATTATGATAGATGCATGACCTAAAACTACAAGACTCTAAGTCATCCTTTCTATATGACATTAAATTACACGGATAATGTCCTCATTATATGACTATAAACTGCATAGTCTTGAATGAACTATGATTTAATTGATTCATATTTACAAAAGATATGTAGTGGAACCCAAATATTCAAATCTTGGTATATCAGTAATAGTAAATTTAATCTCCTTTTTCTATATATGGGTCAAAACAACATAAGAATATTTCATATAAGAACTATGTATTTCTTGATTCTCACTCTGACTTGATAAGTAGGGACACCAAAATCCTATATCCCATTTATTAAAAAACAAAAAATCCCCAAAGCCTCTTATACATGAGTCGTATCTTTATATGAGGGTTTGATAAATGTCTCTTACCTCTCTTGAGCCCATAATTAAAGAGAAATTCCCCTTCCCCTCCACAAGTGTTCAATTGAAATGTGGAGAACCATCTAGATATCCATGTATAGAAACATTATTATTTTAATGAGATACGTAGTGACCCAAGAATTTACATTTTGGACCATCCATAATGATGAAAAATAATTCCTTCCTACCTATTCTTTAGATATGAATTAGGAAAAAAATTCTACCCACTCTAGGAAAATTTTTCATAAAATTATCCAGTTATATTTAGGAAAATTATTTCCACTAAACAATCACATTGTCTAGGGATGACTGAATCGCTATAAACCAATGTGGAAATCATAAATGGAGGTCCAGTTTCATAAGGACACATTTTTATAACTAGGGATAATATACAACATTCATATCTTCATAAGTCACCCACAAAAAGACATGTCAATTAAAGGAAAATTCTTCTTCAATAGAGTCCTCTTCTACCATTACACGTCTTAGTGACGTTTTACATTTCATATCAGTCCTATGATTCTAAAAACAAAACATTATAATGTACAACCATTACCTTTTATAACTAATGTTGATTGAATAGTATTGTAATGATTAATATAAAAGGGAAAATCACTTATCTCTTAGTCAAAGATGAGTGTCATAATACTATAGTCTGTGAAATTCCAATCCATAAGATGTTAAAATTCACAATAAATATCTTATTTTTATAGAATTAATCTTCAAAATGATCCAAACATACTTTAAATAATCCATATTCATATATAATGAGTTTCTCATTCATGAAAAGTACCAATACATATTCCATATTCATTTTATACATAATTCTCTTAACAAGCCACCATTTTTGGTATTATGAAATATGAATTTTAAAAAAAATTGATAGCCTTAGAAAAGGGAGGTTTATTGTCTAGAATAATTTTTTTACTATTTATAATATTCCATGGTTGGTTATACATTTGTTTCCCACATAAAAGGCAGGTCAATCAAGGAGAAAATCACCTTCAAGATACCACTCTCATGTCTTTGTACACACCGATAACAACACGATTGAAATTTGTTTTATTATTAATCATCAATTACTAATCAAATATCATAAATAAGATAAATAATAACATGTAATCAACCAAAAACACCTCATTCTTATCTAAACAATATATAGACATTATCGTTCAATAATCTATTTTGGGGTCACCACCCCATATTTCATAGTTAAAGTTGTTATAAATTAAAAAACAGTTTAATTATTATAGCATGAAAGATATTAAAAGGCCCAAAAAAATATATAAAATACCCACTATATTTAAATACTTCAAAGGGAACCCTAGATAATTGTAGAATCCTATAACTCAAAATCGACACCTTGAAGGGTTGGGGTAAAATTTGAGAAATGAAAAGTAAAAAAGGTACAAAACATGTTTTGAAAAAACACACAAATAGAGGCCTATAAAATTGATAAGTTTCTCCCAGCAATCCCACACCACAGTGGAATTAGGATATCATTAGGTGGTAATGGAAAGGAAACAATGATTGTAGTTTTTTCTATGTAATACTATCAATTTTAAAAACTATGATCCATGAGTCCATCAACCTAGAATAAAATCAGAGCATTACATGATTATGTAAAATTGAATATTTGAGGTGGTGATCAAAATTGATATCCAAGGACTAAACCATTAAAGTCCTATGACATGTTGTCTTTAAAAACACATTACACATTTAATTTTTATTATAATTACATGATAATCAAATGAATATGATCTATATGGAGAATGAGTTTTAATTATTTATTGAATGGTAGTGATAGAAGAACATCATCATCCTGGGGTCTCTTTTGGAAATTTTAAAAAATAAGGATTCAATGGATATAGTGAAACACATGTTTCCTTATTAATAAAATTAGCAACCATCTGATGAGAGTTTTCAAGGGCCAATTCACGATTGTCTCTTTTCCTTACTTCAGATTCATCTAGTGGACCAATATATCTAATGAAAGCAGTTAGATCTCCCCCATGAGGTTCAATGGAATTGATTCATATAGTATTGGATGACATCAATGTCTTTACCTAAGAAACACAAGCCTCACATTCTCATAGCTTCACTGTCTATGAAACCATATGATCATTATGTTGTTGTTCTTAAGAAACTATTTGATGTAGCTTCGTAGAAGTATCATTTAGAGATTCTACCACATGATTGGAGGAATAAAATTGGAAAATTTCACACTCATGAGTAGACAACTATTCTTTAGAGATGATAATTTAATGAATAATGATATGTAGGTTCTGGTAATCGAACCCCCTATTCCCAATCTGAGGAATATTTAATTAATATTATCTTCCAATTCATCAATATTTTTCAATTTAGCCTCTATAATAATAATAAAAATATAGTGAAATTCCTATTTTCAAATTGCATGATAATCAAAAGTAGCACTGGGATCATAAACCTTTTCCACAACTACAATGGGTATATAAATTTTAATTACTTTTGTGGAAGGATGGATCTTTATAAAATGCAACTCCCATGTGGGAAAATCATCCATTTCCACCGACAGATCAATCTTGGGAACAATAATGGGAAGTGTGGAACCCCTTAGCTTAGTTTCCAAAGTTTTCCACTAGGAAAAACATTAGTAGGGATACTAATAGTACTAGGTGAAATAGTCATATATGCACCACTTCCAAAAAAGAGATATCATGAGGATGAAGCTCCCATGAAACACATGTAAAGGTAGGATGCACAACTCTCTCCCAATGAAAATGGTGATTGAATTATGTCAGTAAAATAACAATGAATGGATAATGGATTATGAACCTATCAAAATAGATTCCCAATCACTATATCAGGATAGTACTTCACCTGCATTTGTGAACACCCCCATGATTATATATTACTATATCTCATAAGAGGAAAATAGATTTTCTTTCTATAATCCAGGTTCAATATCATTAACCATAATTAATTAATATTGATGAGATGTGATTCCATTATTAATTTTGGTGTGGGGTATTGATATAAAATATTGTAGGCATAAAAATTTATGTGGAAACTTGTATAGAATATATGGTTTTCAAATGGTTACCCCACCCACCCGAATAGTTAGAATTTAATCTTACAATGAGATAATATAAGATTACTCTCCAAAATATTTTCCAAGATTATCTAGAAATTCTCTATGGTGTGTCAGGTAAAGAGTAAAATAATAACATGAAAGGTTAATTATTAACTCAACATCGCTATCACTACCCATGGATATTGGGTGAATGAGAGTATTGTTGATATGTATAGGGTAGAAGGTGGAATGGGGTATTGTTACATTGTACTAATACTTTTACCACTGATAGTGTTCCACCACCATACTATATAAGAATTGAAACATCCCACATTGGTGATGTGGGGATCTTTCCTTTTTTATCTAACCCAAAAAATAATAAATATGAGAATGGATAGTTACAAACAAGTAGATATGTTTTCCCTTCAAGATTGTGGTCACCATAATCTTGGTAGAGGCTCAAAAATGGTATTAGCGTCATCAGATTTGAAGATCCATTCACTCATGAACATGGTGAAAAATAAAACTATCCCATGTTATGGAGATATGTCCATCCAAATTAGGTAACCCCATGACTTATGTTTTTATTCCCTAATAGTGTCCTAAAATGAACCCTAAATACCTTGTGATTATTAATCTGTATAAGTATTGGTACACCATACCATCAGAATCAAAATATTATCAAGAAAAAAATTGTTTTACCCAATCATTGATATAAATAAGTGAATATATATTAAGAGGTTGAGCCATCATTTATTATCCCTCATTCATTAAATCTCAGGATAATAGAGAGAGATTATAAGAAACATCCCAAACATTTTCTACAAGAAGCAATTTTTCATACATATTAATGGGAATGGGGATTCCGCCTAATTGGTAGATATCCCATAATATGACCATGAATTCACCATGTGATAAGTGGAATTTGTTAGTGATCCCACAAAAATGGAAAATCAATTCATGAATCATCTCGATTAGATATTAAACAAAAAATTGATATACCCATATGTCATGGTAAATGTCGATGATCAGAAATTATTTATAAAATCACATGATATTTTGGTGCATGAATAATTTTCGAGACCATTCATATGAGAAACTCCCTCCAGAGTACATGTCCCAATTAGAGTTCCACTATACATTGGGATTACCTCGTGAGAGGTTGAAAATGGATAGAAAGCCATAAATGGGAGATTAAAATAATATTTAATGTCTACATTGGTATCCTCGATTCCATAAAGAAACATTTAGAGTTGAGTATTTTTCTTGACATAAACTAGAAACTATCATTATTACAGTGGGTATTTTTACATGGGCATGATCACAAGACCCCTCAAACCAAGATGATGGAAGTTATAGTATAAAGATGGAAGGGGATAGTCATCTTAAATTCAATAGTTGGACAATGGTAATCTAATGTAAAAAGGGTATGTTAGAATCTTTATAGAAAGGAGGTTCTTCAAGATACCCTCTTGAGCGATGATGTGATATTGATGATCATGTTCATTATTCTAATAAATTTATCATCATCTAATAGTCATTCCAATTGAAGTGAAAGACAAATCCATTTTATCCCTATGAAAACATAAATAAACATATATTAGACTAATTTGAAAGATTTCATAGAAATTTTTGAAATAGTTTTTCCTTTGTAAATATTTTAATCCCATGATGTTCTCAGTCAGTAAGTCCTTTGGTATAAACTTCCATCATTATTAGGTAAAAAAATGATTGGACCATGGAGCAACAATGTGAATGACTGATCACTAAACATGAGATTTAATGTTTATTTTATGGGTGATAAAATTTTATTTCACGGAATGTTTGTACGCAACGAAGAAATTCTATGTGGGAGAATGTCAATGACATTGATTTTATGGGAGCACTGGTTCCCACATGGGACTCATTAAATAAAAAATGAGGTGGTTCCACCAACATTATTTTATAGGCATGGTCACCTATTGAGGGCCAACCTTTGTACAACAAACTGTTTCAAAAAGGGACTAACTTCTTCATCAGAACTATATCCTCATAAACCCAATCAGATCCTATTCCAATGGTGGAATTTTAAGGTTCTCAAATAATCTACAAAAATAGGAAAATTATTCAATGAATTTTTTAATGTGTAAATAATAAACCCATTGATTATTTTGCTGAAAATTATGAATATAAGGGGAATCCACAATGGATGGGGATAATCCTCATAGAAAACTTGCTACATGGACCGCCGCTCAGAAAATAATTCTTATGTATAGTGTGTTGTCACATGTAATGAATTCATTTGCATAAGGATGTAACGTCCCATTTCCGGGAGCTTCCCAAAGGTGCCCCATACCCGGTTAGTCACATGGTCTCAATCATATTTCCTGGAACGATAGAGGCTGCCGACTAGCAGTGCGGGACTTGGGTGTGATGGTGGGGAAACGATGACCACATTTGTAGTGTTACACAGTAGAAGTAAACCGATAGTAATAGAAGAATCATTATAATACCATTCAAAAGAAAACAGTGGATGACTGTGTTAATAAAAAACTCAAGAACATATGTATAATGATGCATGATAAAAATGTATAGAAAAGCTACCAAAAAATTCACAATGCTAGAATAAAAAAATATGCAATGTACAAAAAAAAAACAGACAAACTCCAACAGCATCACAAGCCTCCGCTTGGTCCCATGCTCAGCAGCTCCTCAGTAATCAAGTGCCTAATATAAAAGGGGGCATTCCCTTGTCTATACCTACAACAATATAATCTGTTTAGGCCCAAAAGCATGTCGCAAATAGGTTGTGAGACTAATCCCTATAAGAAAATTCCCAAAGAACCGTGCCTAACTATCAATGAATATATAAGGCTGAAAATAAGATTAGAGAAGCAGTAAACAAGGAAGTACTCAAATGTAAACAATCCTATAATTTCAAATGCATTCAAATAATAGATATCAAGTATGAAGCCAATCATAAGCAGGGAACCCTCTGAAAAGTACTCATAATGTAACCCCTCTGGTCTAAACGAAACCAACACAAGAAACACTCTGGGAAGTACATACAGTCTAACCCCTCTGGTTCAGCTTATCATAGACTCTCTGAGGAAGTACTCACCGTCAATTCCCCATATAGTCTCGTATCGGTAACTAAAAGGCTCTCTAGGGAATCACTCAATGTCTAATTCCCCCTGTAGCCTGCATCTAGGAACTACATAGACTCTGAGGAAGCACTTATGTCCATCTCCCCTATGGTCTTACATCGTAACAGTAAAACAAACACTCTAGAGAATCCCTCAACGTCCATTCTCCCTATGGCCTACTACACCATGTTCTCATGGCCCTATGTAAGTCAATCGAGCACAGATATTTATAACATCCAAAGTATACCTCAAGAACTACATGGCTAAATAATCTAGATCACAAAAACATCTCAAATAAATAATATTACTACATCATATTAGCACTAGGAATGGAAATAAAGTAGCCTAACAGGCTAAGCAAGACCAAACCGTCATAACCAAAACATTCATGGGAAAACACTTCCAAATCATATAAATTTACCCTATTGAAATTAAATTAACCTCTACTCAAGAATACAAGCATTGCAAGAAATTGACAGGGATAAAACCGTAAACACACAATACCCCGATCACGGCTATTGGACACTTTAGCATATATAACTCATAAACCATCTACAGAAAGGCACAAACCATCTACCTCAGCATTGTATGATCAATTTACTCCGAATTTGGCCCTTGTATCGATCTAGAATGTGTTAGATCTACAAAAAATTCTAAAATTTTCAACCGATGATAACTTGAGAAAGAAGAAAAAACAAAAAATGGAGCTCTGAAATAAGGATGAGCTTATTGTGGCGATCCCAATGCAATCTACGGTGGTCAAATCGTAGAATTGATTCTCGATTGGGGGTTTGGTGAAGGATCAATGTGGTACGGACACTATCGGTCAAAGATGGAGAAGAATAAGATACTTCTTCCAATTAGAAATGACCCCGGTCTGTTTAATGAAAAAATAATGTAAAAGGCGTGTACTTGCCTTACTAGGCCCCACTTTAGGTGGCCTCCAGGTCCCCATACATGGCTGTTTCTGTGACCGTTACACGACCAGCACAAGACTACATGTGGCAATTTAGTACATAGTGTGTACATATAAATACACGACCTATACTTAAATTTTTTTATAGAAACTCCTCTTTTTCTCAAAAACACAAGAAAAGAGAAAAACATACCTAAAAAGAAGATCTGGGTTCTTACAAACTTCCTCCATTAATGAAATTTTTCCCTGAATTTTCCTATCATGGTAGTGTAGAAGAATTATTATTTAATAGTTCTAGCCATTGTGATCATACATCGACCTCCCTCTCCCAAGTCTTGCCATGTACTCACTCGTGCTTCCATATCACTCGTACCAGAGGAACATACCATCCACGAAGAACCTTTGTACTTCAATCAAAAATCTAGATAGGATGCTCCTGGAATAAGGAATCCACCTCTAACGCAACCTCTTCATGTTGAAAACCATGAGACAAGTCTGAGATGTAATGTCAATGCTGAGAAATGTGTAAGACATTATGCATAGCTTGGTACCTCAGAGGTAACTGCAACCGATAGGAAATCGACCTGACTCTCTCCAACACCTAAAACTATCTGACGTACCTTGGGGAAAGCTTACACAACCTTATAATCATCAAACATCCCAACCTTAGTGTGAAATGCAAGAAAAAATGATCTCTAACCTCAAACTCTAGAGGTTGTCTCCGTTGATTACCATAAGACTTCTATCATGACTATGTAGTGGCCATCCTATTCCAAATCAACTATATTTGCTATGTGTTATCATAGACAAATCGAGGTCCCAGCATAGCTACCTCTCCTACCTCGAGCTAGTATAAGTATGTTCAGCATAGCCTACTGTACAACGCCTCATAAGGTGCCATCTGAATAGTTTCTTGAAAACTATTATTGTTGTAAAACTCAACAAGAGGTATGTACTTCTCCCAAGAACCTCCAAAATCTAGGATTCATGGTCAAAGCATGTCCTCAAGTACATCAATCGTACACTCAGACTATCCATCTTTCTGGGTATGGTAAGATGTAATCAAAAGAACCTATGCACCCGAAGCCTTTTGTAATCCTTTCCAGACATGAGAAGTAAAACATGCGTCTCTATCTGAAACAATGGAGTGTGGAACTCCATGTAAACACAAAAATTCCTGGATGTACAACCTCCCAAGATCATCAACACTGAATGTCTCCTTGATCGGTAATAAATGAGAAACCTTCATGAGTCTGTCAATGACAACTCATACTACATCATTCCCTCAAGAAGAACTTGGTAAAACCGTCATGAATTCCCTCACGATATCGTTCCATTTCCACTCGAGAATGTGTAACAATTGCAAAAGCCCTACTGGTCGTTGATGCACTGACTTCACCTACTGACAGGTGGAACCTCTCATGAAAAACCCAACAACATCTCTCTTCATACCTGGCCACCAAAACTGATAGTGTAGATCATGATATATCTTCGTAAAACCAGGATGAACTGCTCAAACTGAGGAATGAAAGTCCCACATAATCTCATTGAGTATGTCTGTTGGCACCCATACGCACCCATAAAAACAAAAGTTCTCATCCTCACCTACTATCTATCCAAGAATAAGGTCCTCTCTTGAAACACTATCCCGTAGGACTAGGCCTTCAGATTCTAATAGAAGCTTTGTTCTCACTCGATCAAGTAGAGCAGAGGTAACAACTACAGATGATAGAAACGTCTACCCCTGTCTATCATGAACCTCCAAATTCATCTCAAATAAAATATCCATAAGCTTCCACTAACTTCTCACATCCAGAACTACCTGTTTCTGAGTCCTCCTGCTCAGTGGATCAGCCATTGCGTTGCCTTTTCTAGGAATATAGGCAATCTCAATGTCAAAGGACTGAAGGTACACAACCCATCTTCTCTATCTCAAATTCACATTATGCTTAGTGATGATATAAATGAGACTCTTATGGTCGATGAAAATTACAAAATGCTCTCCCAATAGGTAGTGTCTCTAACAACGTAATGCATGAACAACTACAACTTGCCTGAGATCGTGTGTCAGGTAGTTCTCTCATGTCGCCTCAACTGCCGAGACTCATACACAACAACTCTTTCCCCTACATAAGAACTTCTCCTAGCCCGATACCTAATGCATCATAGTAAATAGTGTATATTTTTCCTGGATCTAGCAATACTAGTATCGGTGATGAGGTCAACCTCCCTTTCAGCTCATGAAAGGTTGACTCATAAGAATCTATCCCCAAGTACTTTGCACCCTTCTTAGTCAGGCCCGTCAGTGGTGCTGCTAAGCATTAAAAGTCCTATATAAAATGTGTGTAGTAATCAGCCAGCCCTAGAAAGCTTCATACCTCAAAGGCATTTCTCGTCTTCTCCCAGGAAACTATTTCCCTCACTTTCTCTGGGTCTACCGATAATCCTTCCTCTAAGATAAAATGACCCAAGAAGTGAATCTGGTCCATCCAAAAGTTGCATTCTGGGAGATTATCATATAAATGAAATTCTCTTAGTGTAATCAAAATGATATCAAAATGTGTGGCATGGTTGTGTCGAGTGTGAGAGTACACCAAGATATCATCCATGAAGACCACCACAAAAGAATCCAAGCATGGATGGAACACTCAATTCACCAATGACATGAAAACTACAGGTGCGTTAATGAGACCGAAAGGCATAAAAACATACTTGTATAGACCATACCTGCTCCGAAAGGGTGTAGGAGGTGCATCTGATGGTCAAACACACAACTGATGATAATCTGATCTGATGTCAATCTTCGAGAACACTCAGGGTTCTCGAAGCTAATCAAAGAGATCATCAATCCTCAATAAGGGATATCGATTCTTGACTGTAAACTGGTTCAACTTCTGATAATACACACAATGTATGGGGGTACCATCTTCCTTCTTTGCAAACAAGACAGGCGAACTCAATGGAGATGTACTGGGTCAGATGAAACACTTTCCCTACAACTCCTTCTACTACTTCTTTTGCTCTTGAAACTTTGGTGTAGCAAACCTATAAGGAGGAATAGACACCGTTTCCGCTCCTGGCACAAGCTCAATCGAAAAGTCCACCTCTCTCTCTAGAGGAAAACATGAAAATTCATTTGGAAAGATGTCCCTAAAATGATCCACCATTGGATGAAATTCCATCTGTGAAGACCCATGATCATCCAGATGTAGACTAGAAATCAGGGTTACAACTCCTCCCAACCCATGATGCTCGGGTCCTGCTCTGCATGCATGGACTTCCCATTCACCCTTATGATGAAACGATCTACCCTCCGGTGATGTGAAACTCACCCTATGGATATAGAGATAAACAAAATCTTGGAAGGGAACTAACCATTTCATTCAGATAATGACATCATATCATGTCATCTCTTGGACATAGAGGTCCCATATGAAGTGACACCCACCAACCTCTAGAGGTAACTCCTTGAACTAATGTCTACGAGCCGTTATAGACCCTAATGAAGTGTCTAGCATTAAGATATTATGAGAAGAGAAGATACAGATCCCAAATCTCTCCACAACAGCAACAGATATAATGATATGGGAATCCCCCATATCGAAAAGAGCATAAGCTAAAACTGAGGCAACTAGGATCGTACCTCAAACTATAGAGGGTTCGAGATCTTTCTCTAGCTACGTTTACTCCAAAACAAAAGTTTGACCTGCATCATGGACCTGAGACCCTGCCTAACCACTATGAGTTGATCCCAACTGTTGTCACTGAATGACTAGCGAATAGCTACCACGACCATGACCTCCACCTCGGCCTGAATAGCTGCAAGAACAACAGTTCCCAAACTGGTGAGAAACTGGTGGTGGTGATCCCAAATGAGGAGTCATAGAAGAACCCATATCGCCAGCTATTGGTGAGAAAAACTCATAGAAATTTTGAAGACGGCCCATCATTCCCCCTGATCAGCACTCCATTGGGTCTATCGGGCAATAGGGCCTCATATTCCCTCTCTTCCTGCACTGGTATCACACCACCTGGCTACCAAAATAAGATTCCTGCCTCCTCAGATCCCCGTGCGTAGACTCTCGGCGACACTTCCTCCTATCCGTAGGAGGGATACTAACTTCAGATTCCGAGCCACCCTATATCACAGATTCATAATCCCTCAGATTACACTCCATGATCAGCGCCTGGTTGACTATAGAAGTGATGGAAGTCAACATAAAGATTTTCACCTCAGATCAGATGTTGTCCCTGAGACCATCCTTAAACATCCTTGCCAGGAATAACTCATCACCTCTTTGGATAGGCATGAAGCAAAAAAACTCAGTGAAACGAAAAGATTACTCCATGACTAATAGAGTAACCTATTCTAGACTCATGAACTCTCAGGTTCGATCGGCCCTTGAAGCCTCTGGGTAGAAGTAGTCATAAAAGGCATACTGGAACTCATCCCATGAAATAACATTCATGCATCACGCATGTGAGATCATATCCCACCATCTCTTGGATAAATCCTGTAGCATATATGTAGAGAGCTTCACCCAACTCTCTGGAGGCGTCTCCAGATGCTCGAATATAGAAAAAATGGCCTCTAACCATGAATCTACAACCTGAGGTCCCCATTCCCCTATGAAAGTGGGAGGATGCTGTTACTGAAAGAACCACGTCAGTTCTTCCATAGAGGGGGCAGGATGTGGTACTCCTTAGAAAGACTTCATAAACCACATAAAGCCCTCTAAGAACTATGCATCATCACCTGTGTCCAGAATGACAGTTGGTGCCCAGACTGACACAACTAGAGGATCTACTGGTGGCCCCTGATCAGCAATATCCGGTGTCAGATCACTGCCATGTAACTGGTGGACAACTGAAGGACGTCTCGATGGCATGAATCTGTATGATTAAGTGCACAACGTAGATCAAGATTATCAAGGACTGAAAACTAGAATTTTTAGAAGAGAACATGAGAAAGAAAGTATTTAACCTTTTCAAAACATGGATACACAGTGTGTATAAGGACTACAAAAAGTGTTCCCTTAATCCTTCACATGGGCATGCACTTTTTCTAACCTAGGTCATGTAACACCCCATACACACAACGTGTACTTGAATCCACTTTCCCTTCCCAAGTTCTTCTACATGGCTAAGCCACATAGTTCTCCTAGAACATGACTACACAACATGTTAGTTCCAGACACAGTGTGTACTAGACACACCTCACCGACCCGTGTTTTTAGTTACACGACTGGACACATGGTCTATGCAACATGACATGTTCATCTATCACACGGCATGTCCCACCAAATATTTCTAAACCCTGTGTCTCTTCCCACATAGTCAGTAAAATAGTTAGAGACTACACGACATGTTCATATAGTACACGGAATGTAATCAAGAAAAACAGTTTCTTCCTGAACAGAAGGACACAAGGCATGTATTCATTAATACACGATGTTTATTTTTGGTTTTTATAGACAGTAAGCCTTAGAAACTACTCTAGAAGCCCATACAATCCCTGAAACCAACATTAAAGTTCCAAATTCGGATCTGTGAGGGCCTATACTCCCTGCGAATCAAATCTTGGCATCTTATACATATCACATATAAACATAAATGAAAAATGATCCACCAAATTCCAGTCTATGAGGGATCATAACACCTCAAGAACTAATGTTTGGTGTTCATATAGATGAAACCTTACAAAATTAAACACCATATCAAAAGCAGGTATTCTATCAAGGAATCTATCACAACATCATGAATATCTAGCACAACATATATCAGAACAACATGAAATCTCTAATAAAACCTAGATAGCAAGGAATTAATGTATGACATATGATCTCTAGGAAATTCCCATATGATCCATGATATGGAATACTCTCATCTCATCAGGTTGAAACATAAATAGAACATCAATAACATCAATAATAACAACACAAAATATTTGAATCACCCAATGGTGAAATCAAATCAACTATAAAATTGAAAAACCAAAAAATAGATAACAATAAACCAGGTAGATCGGCTTTTCCCAGTACATGGGATAGCTACTCCAAGTCACGGCTTATTACCAAGTACCTATTCTATCATATCCCTAGCTATAGGGTCCAAATAGTATGTTAAGAAGAAGGAAACCCCTCTGATACCACTTTGTATAATCATGGTTTCAGGTGCCACCCAGAGGTTCCCCATACCCAGTTGGTCACATGGCCTCAAGCGCATTTTCCCGAACGCCAGAGGCTGTTGACTAGAAGCGAGGGCCTTGGGTGTGATGGTGGTTAAACTATTCCATCATTGGTAGGGTAACACAATGGAAGTAAACATATAGCAATAGCAGAAGTAGTATAATACCATACATTAGTAAACAACAGAAGACTGTGGGTATAAATAACTAGAGCACATATATATAATGATGCCTAATACAGATGTCTAGGAAAGAATCCAAACAAGTCACAATGCTAGAATATAGAAATATTAAAATTACAAAAGAAAATAGATAAACTCCAACAACATCGCAACCCTGAGATTGGTCCCATGCTCTTCAGCTACTCAATAATCAAGTAAATGAAGTAGAAGGGTGATTTCCCTTATCTATACCTGCAGCAATATAATCAGTATGGGTCCAAAATCATGAATCAAATTGGGTGTGAGACTAATCCCAGTAAGAAACCACCAAAAGATCTGTGCCTAATAGTAAGTGAATATATATGGCAGTCAATAAGGAAAGCGAAGTAGTAAACAAGTAAGTACTCAAAATTAAACAATCCTACAGTTTCAAATGCATTCAAATAACAAATATCAAGTAAGAAACTAATTATAATTAGGGAACCCTATGGGAAGTACTCATTACCTAACCCCTATGGTCCAACCAATACAAACACAAGAAACCCTGTAGAAAGTACACACAGTTTAAACCCTCTAGTTCATCATAGCACATACTCTCTGAGGAAGCACTCACCATCAATTCCCTCTACAGTCTCGTATCTGTAACTAAAATGCACTCTAGGGAAGCACTCAATGTCCTATTCCCCTGGTGTCCTGCATTTAGGAACAAAAAAAAAACTCAGAGGAATCACTTACAGCTATTCCCCCTATGGTATCACATCGTAACTATAAAACAAACACTCTTGATAATCCCTCAACGTCCATTCTCCCTATGGTCTACTACACCAGGTTCTCACAGACTTGTGTATGTAAATCAAGCATAGCGATATATAACGACCAAATTATACCTCAAGAACTACATGGATAAATATTCTACAACATAATGACATGTCAAATAAATAATATTACTTCATCTTATTGGCACTAGGAATGGAAAGCAAGTAGCCTAACAGGCTAAACAAGACCAAACAAACATAAAAAACATGAATGGAAAAAAACTTCCAAAGCATAAAAATTGACACTATTCACATTAAATTAACCTCTACTCAAGCATACAGGAATAACAGGAAACTAATAGGGCTATAACTGTAAATAGATAATACCCTGATCAAGGGTATTGGGAAATTTTTCACATATAACTCAAACACCATATACAAAAAGGAACAAACCACCTACCACATAATTGTATGATCAATACACTCCAACGTCGGCCCTTGGACTGACCTAGAACATGGTAGATCTATAAAAACATCTAAAACATTCAATTGAGGATAACATGAGAAAGCAGATAAAACAAGAGATGAAGCTCTAGAAGAAGGAAGAACTTACCGTGTCGATCCCAACACAATTGACGACGGTCGAATCGAAGAACTGATTCTCGATCAGGGGCTCGGGGAATGATCAGTGTCATACAAATGCTCTCAGTCGAGGAAGGTGAAGAAGAAGATACTTATACCAATTAGATGTTACCTTGGTCTATTTAATGAATAAAAAGTAAGTACACGATGTGTACTTGCCCTTATTGGGCCCCACTTTAGGCAACCTCCAGGTCACCACACACGACTGTGTGCTCTGCCGTTACATGGCAGTGTGCTCTTCCGTTACATTTCCAGCACATGACTATGTTTGGAAACTGAGTACACAACGTGTACATTTAAGTACACTGTGTGTACTTCAAAAATTTCAAGAAACTCCACTTTTTTTCAAAAACACCAGAAAAGATAAAAACATACCTGAAAAGAAGATCCGGGTTCTTATAGAGATATGGTACCACATATTCCCACAACCTAAATTATATCATTTGTTAGGCCAGGTAATAATTCTCCCCAACAAATGACTAAACCTTGTGAACAAAAAGACATTTTAGGGTGAGAAATTTGATTTTTTTCCCCTATGAAAGAAAAAATTTGGGGTCTTGGTGTCCTTTATATCCAAAAATGATGCCTATAGCCCACAATGGATGATCTTCCATCTGAGTATCTTGTTCTTCCATTCATAAATAATGTTCCCTTGAGGGGAATTGAGACATGAAAAATTAAAATATGGAAACTAGGACACCATAGAAAAAATATGAATAAATTTTAGAGATCCATTTTTTCTCGGCAATTAATCCCACAACATAACATTATGGAATGAAATAAATTCATTCGACTATCCACAAAACCACAAACCCTTCATGAAAACACTCCATGGAGCATGAGTGGATGGTACCATTGTGGTCCATGACCCCACATAGTAAAAAATATACTTGGAGGGATCCATGCACAACATAAATATAATCTAGATGGAAAAAAACTATATCCCATGTAGAAAAAATCTATAAGAGAAGAACCTATCCCAATGTAGAATAATGTTTTTCAGGTAGAAACCTAATCCACATAGAACAACACTACATAGATAACACCATCACCCCCATTGAAACATTCTGCAAAGAGAGAACCCTATCCCGTAAAGGAACATGCTATAAAAATGGGTTATCCATGTTTTTTCATTTATCCATCTCTCATCGCTTACCTCTGTCATACAATCATTCCCCAATTTGGCACCTCTGTAATGAATTTTAATAGAATCATTCCAATTCCTTTTTTAAATCCACATGATATGTATGATCATATCATTTGAAACTTTAGCATATCCCATCAAATCTACATAACCATGGTAAGAGGAGTCCTATTGGTAACCTATGTGATAAATTTGACCCTCATATTGTATTCAAGTATTCATTCCAATGGTAATGAGGGTCCTGAAATTGGAGGGGTTCTGGTGGACCTTCATGATCTTAGTGAAGCGTAGGAAGATAAAAAATTCTTTTTTCTTTGTGGTGTAGTGTCTTATCCTTCATTATTACCCAAGAAAAAAAGTGAATCCCTCCTAGATAATTCCCCTAGTATTTTTTTGGAGGTGATCCTTTTTCTCATC
Organism: Viscum album; assembly: GCA_963277665.1. Classification (NCBI taxonomy): domain Eukaryota; kingdom Viridiplantae; phylum Streptophyta; class Magnoliopsida; order Santalales; family Viscaceae; genus Viscum; species Viscum album. The sequence continues at coordinate 853,983,453 of OY728155.1, read as the reverse complement.
TTCACCTTCCCATGTCATTTCCTGATAGATAATAATATGTGACTATCCAGGGTACCAAAACCAAATAGGAGAAATTAACATTATAAGCCCTTTATATGTTACTTTGTTCCCAGGACTAGTGAAAAATAAGAAAAAGTGAGCCATGTGATCTTTAGATCTACTCCATTATCATGTTTCTCACATCTATCACGACTCATGTGGTATTATAGGTTATTGTAAATCCTAACATCTACATTATCCTAGACTTATAACGAGCCTCCTTAATATGTGTACGAACCATTAATATCCAATCTTGTGGGTACCCTATATGGTTTAATCCCCAACAAATTTTGAATTATATTGGATTTAGTCCCAATTAACTGGGATACATATGTTGATTCTCTATGTTCCAAAATCGACACCTAAATTCACCATATATTTATCTTGGATACACTCCTTGTAGGGTCATATCTAACTCAGAGGGCCATATACCATTTTATAACCCTTTAATAACTATAATTATTGGGTCATATACCTAGTAATACCATGCCCCTACCTGGGAGAACACATCTCTTATAGGTCCCATGGTTCACTTCATCGTAATTCACACACCAAATATTTTCTCGAAACAATCTCCCCAGACATCCCTGTCACATTAAATGAAACTACATGGGTTTTCACTCTTCAACCAAACACAAAAGGTGATGTGTCATATCATGTTCAAATGATCTAGGTGGGTTACAATTCATTTTACTAGGATATTATGGAAGCCAATCTTATGGGTTCGATCATGGAATCAAAACAAAATCTATCTCCATGGATGATAATAAACTTTAGAGCACTCAACTAGGTGGATTAAAACCTTCATCATATTGAAAAATAATATATAAATCTATGATACCATTTTTATAAGGTACCATTGAAAGAGAATCTTGAATAACTACAAGTCCCTCCATAGATGGATAGCCATAGATAGATACTGATTATTCCAAAAACTTCATTTTATTAAATAGTAATTAATTTAGGGTTATCTACATCATACTTGGTAATGAACAATGGATCCATTAAAATGACTTAAATCAATAATAGAGTCATGGAATAGGAAATAGACCACCAAAAGGGTGTGATTATCTCGATCTTCCATTATCTCAACCAATGTGAGTCCCTAGGCATTGTTGGATCTATTTCTCTAAAACATCCTTTGTTTGGAATGAAGGTATATGAAATATCTTGAATGAGAGAACTGTTGGATGTTTCTGACTCCCTAAATAACCAATTGGAAGTACTTATATAATAGTGGACCCAACTTGATCGATTGTTCAATGTTCAAACCCCATATAATCATTTATACAAGGGAAACAACAATTTTGATTAGAAACAAAAATATCTACTTGACATGAAATCATTTAATGGTGACATGTCATCGACATGTTAAACCATATAAAATACATGATTCCAATTGGAAAAAATTGTACCCATAAAGAGAATACTTATCCTTTATCTATGGAAACATACTCCCCAATAAAATAATTTCTTATGTTTTAATACTAATGGTATTGACTTCCTCAATTAGTAAATATCTACATTGTTCAGTAGTATTGACACTCCTTATAAATTTAGAGTACCTTTTTTAAAATATGGAATAGGTTAGATTAAATAATTTCTTTATCAAATATAATATATAATCCAAAAAAAAATTTGAATGCATTATATATATTAAAAATTTAATGAAAATATAATCTAAAAATCATAATAATGGTTTATTTTGTGATGTTGTAGTCTTTAAATCCTTCATAATTTTTTGTAAAGGAAATTTGAATTTATATTAAGAATCTCCCGTGAGAGTGTCAGACCATGTGTGTAGTAAGACCTATCATCAGGGACTAGGTGATGATTGGGACCATCCCAAAATGACCTTTTCATAGTTTTTATCCATAGATTCCCTTATTACAGAACAACACCCATATGTAGTATGCATTTAGGGATATATTTCTAAGAGTACCAATACTATATTTCACCTAAAAAATGTTAATATGTTTGTTATTCATAATATAGCTCCAAAATTTTTCACTATTTTTCCCTGATAACAACCGTAGAGGCCTCATCCCCTATACCCCAATGCCAGTTCCTAAATTATCACAGTGACATAAGATATAAGGAATCACATCCCAATGAATTGAATAGTTTATTAGTATTAGAGAACCAGATAAAAACATGATTCCCATTATTCAATGATAATTTAAAATACACATAATATATAAAAAAGAAAAATAAAAACATCTTTCAAAAACCATTCTACTATTTCTTCTTCATATCCAAGAGAATTAAAACATAATAAGTGTGAGTTATAATGATCAACAAGTGTTATGTATAGTAGAATCTATCATGAATTAATATTCATAATAAATACGAGAAGGTAAATAAATTTACCCAAATTCCATTTTTATAACATTAAAATCATGTTAATATAAGGATGAATCAATATTGAATGTTAAATAACTAAAAACACATTTAATTTAATAAATAATATGATAATAAAATGAATCCATAGATAATATCACAACAAAATTATCATATATAAAGTAATATCAGAATTCAAAAAGTAGTAAATTCATAATTATTTGTGGTCATGTTTCCTAGGAACATGATACCTCTACCATCTAGATCTACCCTCAATACTGTTTTAAACTACAGAGTAAGAACACATCTCATCTGGATAACTAATTAATCTCAAGAGATTGTCGATTATTATAGGGGATATCAATAGGAAGGCCCCAACCTTTTCATGAATATATGATGAATTCCTCAAATATCGAATTATCGATTTAATATTTATGAAATGTTCATAATCACTATGTATATGTATTGAGTAAATGATACATCTATATCAATATATCCCTAGTTAATAAAATAACATTAAATATATAAAACATATATAAAAACCATATACTTCATTGAAAATAATAATATCCATCATACAAGAATATATATAATTATTAGAAACATAATTTCAATGGAAAAATGATTATAAGAATGTCATTGGTTGAAGAGAAATTAAACAATGAAACAACCAAGTGAGATTTTATAAATAACTTTCAATACATTTTATCTTTCTTGTCAAATAGACATGGATTGAATGAATTAATGTGAAACATAATATACCATTAATTATAAATGAATAATGATTTTACATTAAAAATGGAAAATATAAACACAAAAAAAGTGAATTAGTTCACAATAAAAATTACGTCTCAATGGAATTTAAATAGAGATGAAATCCAATACCCCATGCTCATATTTAGTTAAAAAAGGTTTAATCTTATGTATATTGGTTTTATGTATTTCATTAACTTACAATAGACCAATATAATTATTTATTATATTATATATTACACTTTTTTATAATTCCATTTCCTTAATTATTGCATAATATTAAGATTAGGTCAAGAATATTAATTTAACTCACATGGATGATATTTTAAATTTTATATTTTAGTGAATTATTTCATAAATTGTAAATAATACAACCATAAAATACAAAGTTGACACTTCTGATCACAATACATTTTTCTATAATATAAATACTTTAAAATAAACAATGAATTATTTTCATAAAAATCTCTACTAATTTCAAATTTATTTCATTATTTCCATTAACAATCATTAAATCCTGAAAAAATCAATTAAAAATATAGGAACAACATAGAATCTCAATTTGGTATACAAAAATAAATTAAAAAATTAGTAAAAATATGACATGAAAACTCATATAATGGTTACCTTATTATTTGAATAATAAAATTTCACATATAAACATACAAAATAATTTCCCAAAGAAATTCATTAAAACCCATATCAATCAATTAGATATATTTTTAAGTGGTTTTAGTATAACAGTCATCAAACCCTATCAAAATAATGTTAAATGGAATAAACATATGGCCAACGATAGGCATTATCATTACACAATTCATTGGAGATTTATAATGGGTATCACACTTCATATAAGCTATATCAGGAACACATGTGAGTAAAAATGGGGTTAAACCATTAATATAATCTATATTGTGATCACATGTTTATTATAAATATAATTGGATCAACTATTCATATAAGATATATCCAACTCAACCATTAGCTATAATGGGGGTATAACCCTTCATATACGCTTATTGGGAAAACTCATTTCATATAAGGATCATGTACTATATCATTAGTAATGAACCATTATCATTAAAACCTTTGAGCATCTCTTTTAAAAACATGTGAAAAAAACTTTCCAATATAAATATTACTTCTATTTAAAACCCAATTTCCAATACCAAGAAACCATTTTTGTTGAAAATCCACTTTCAATAGCATAATACCAATGAAATTATTTAATAAAACATGTATTAATTAAGTGAAGTCTAGAAATAAAATAATGGATATGGTAGTGGAAAAGTTTTTGTGAGTGTGTATATTAGGAATAAAACATTCATTTTTCATTTTTCAAAAACCATCTATATAAAACACGTAAAAATATTTCATACGAAAATCATTAAAATAATGTTAAAAGGAGAATAAAGCGTACTATAAAATATTTTATGTCGATATAAAAAAATTATTTACATCATTTTAAAAACATTTACTTGTAAGATAATGATTTGTAAGGAAAACATGAAATTATGATTCTTTTTGCAAGAGTAGTCCCATATCAATTGGAAAACAATTGAATCGTACAAATCAATAGAGAATAAAATAAAAAAATTTAAATATCTTTATAATAAATAAATTATGGACAAAACATGTCAATGTATATTTATATAAACCTTATAAAATAATTAAGTTGTGTCACATCAAAAAAAGTCTCAATTAAGAGAAATTGATATGAAGTCACTTACATTGGGACTAATTCATCACATGTATCTATATTTTAATCAATGATAAAGTTATGTTAATGATTTATGTTATTTAGAACATATTGAAGTGTTAATATTACATTTAATTAACATATTAGTATGTAATATACAATTACTTAATAAATTATCTTTATTTAAAATCATTTGACCATATTCGGTTTATGAATCAAAACTGAATTTGGTATACAGACTATGGTCAATGAACTCATTATTTAAAAATATAAATAATAATAATAATGAAATAATAATCATATTAATTAATGAAATATTCTTTTGAAAACAATAATTTAATATGGTTAATAAAATGAACCATCATTTCAATCATGAGACAATAGGCCGTATGCACGCATGAGTAATGATTCTATTTTTCAATTATCATTATAGAAATAAGGTAAGAAAAAATTTTCATTATAGAATGATAATTATATAATAAATACCCTATTATTTAGTTATATATACATATATAAATATATATAGTTATTTAGATGTGGTGATGAAAAAATATGAATCACATCGCTATGCGAAGGCGGTTGTCCAAACATCCACGAAGGACGTTATCACTTTTTCAGTGTGGAAAATGGTGAATATAAATTGATATATTATATTTACTAAAATATAATTGGTCATTAACATAATATATATTTAATTAATATCACATATTATTATCAAACCCATTCTTGATAAATTCCATGTAAATAATGAATAAATAACATTGCTTCGACGAGAAAATACTCAACACATCTAGAAATGATGTTGTCATATTCCCAAAAAGGGAAATAATGATATAATTTTTTAATAAAACATAAAAAAGTATAAATAACTCATAAATATTTTATATATCATATTTCCATAATAGTTTCATCATTATTACTAGCTATGATAGGTGGTAATTATAGAATATATAACATAGGTTCGCGAAGTGGTAGTCTGCCCCTATACACGAACAATGATTGCATATTTGATTTGATGGAAACATGGGAAGTTATAGGATGTGACCATAACATACCAATATATAATTATATTTAATATAAAGATGTTATTATATAACTATTATCTAAAAAATCTAAGCTGTGGAGAATGAAATAAGAAAAATGATTCCATTGAAGAACGTTACCTCTTCTTCAGGTAACAACTTTGGTTTTGCACAAAATGATTTCTCTAGTTTTATTTATACCAATTGTAATTATTATATTATGTGAAGAGGGATTTTGGGAGTTATTAGGAATGTTTTGGATTATACCAAATGAATTTTATGCATCATGATATGGGGAGAGTGAATTCCCTTTTATACTAGAGGAGGAGTGGTAATCCAGTAATTATGATAAGGTAGTCACTATTGGGAGGTATCCCATAAAATTTGTTGCTCCAATAATGACCTATATTATATAAAATTGGGTATATTGTATATATATTTCAATAAATTGGTTTCTAATGGGTTTATATGTCATTAATTACTTCAGATTAATTTTTAAAAACTATGTAAACTCATTTTACATTATTCACTATAATGAATGTTAACTTCTTTCACTAATAATTTTGGGGAAAAATATGTTTAACTTAATATAATTTATATAGTCACATGATTCCAAATATGTATAAATTTTTTTAAAACTCATAAACTATATGAAAAACAATTTTAATTAAAATGAATCCCACAAACGGGATGAAACAACTATTATTTAATATAAAAGTGTTCAAAAGTCTAAAAAGATTATATATACAATTTCATTATAAAATTTATTACCAAAAAATTAAATCAATAAATTTACATATAATTTAACTATTATAACATTAAATAAAACTCAAATTATATTATAACGTTAGAAATTATTTTTATAAAATGTCATTTCTCAATTTTAATTCAGTATTTTTCACTATTAATTAAAAATGAATCCTCTTCATAAAATAATAAAATTTATCCCAAAGTTAATTTTAGAATTAATATTTAATAAATAAGTTTATTCTATAGAATAATATTTACAAAAGTTTTAAAATGTTCATTTAAAACAATTTATCCACTAAAAGGCCGCAAAATTTCTTTTTATGAAATTTAATCTTTTTATACTTTAAATTTGATTTATTCTTATCTTATGCCTATTAAATATATTATATCAATGTCAACTAATTGTTAATATATAATATATATATTTCACTGATATAATTTAATTAAATAAATTAATTTAAATTATCATGATAAAATTCCATTAGGAGGATAAAAATATTTTTCCTATAATAAATACATCATTTTTATTGAATTAGGTTTTATATTAATTTTTAATTAATTGGAAACCAATGAATTATTTTTAAAAAAATATATAAACAATATTTTAAAAATAAATTTATTCTTATTCCATTCATTTCATTTTAATGGCTAGGTTAAAACTATCATGTTAATTAATAATTTTAATAGTATATTGTTTTTTGGTAAAACATAGTCTTGAATACAACTCAGGTTATCAAAGGACCCTAATGCTTCATGTTATGAATGGAAAACATTGTGTTTCATGTATCTAAATCTAAAATATGTATTTCATGTAACATAATCTATAAATTAATTTAAATTAGATTTTATGAATTTATTCCATAAAATCTTGGGATGTAACATCCTAACCCTATTTAAAATGAATTGCAACCATGATATTCTCCTTGGTTATAAAAGTTTTAGCATCTCTAAAATTCTATTATTGAAACCCACATCATAAAAATTAGATAGTGGTTAAATCTATTAACAATTTATATTAATAAACATAAACCATACATAATGTTACAAATTACTAGGATTCCATATAGAAATGTATTTTTGGAAAGTGAAGATATGCTATTAGAAGAAAAATATAATCCCAAATAATAATATCGAGTTACTGATATCATCGATAGCTTATAATGTGAAATACCAAGATAAATTTGGCATTAAAGTCCATAAAATAAAGAGACATTCAAAAGGTCATTTATATAATTAGATATGGTGGTTATATGATCACATTTTGGATTTTGATCGATTTACTAGAGTTAAGGAATTATATAAACATATATTCTATGAAAATTTAAAAAATAAACCTACATTATGATTTGAGATTTATGATTTAATAAATCTCAACCCATATCTCTCCTTTTACCCCTAAGATATTTTTATTTCAGATGATCATCTTTTATACCTGATGCACTAAAATTTACTTTTAATAAAAATAAGATACATAAATGAGTGAAAAATAATTCTATTTATTACTAAACATTTTACAATATCAAAGTGATTATCACAAGTTATCATATATAAACTATTATTCTATTTACCTCAGATGTAACACCACTTGTTCTACCTTAATATTTAATTTTCATAAATATATTAAAATTTTGAAGTTAGTTCTCATATTAAACCTAAAGGTTATCAATAAAATTAATCTCATTCACATAAAATTTAAATTAATTTTCTCTAAAATATATTTCACCTAATAAAATATGCGTCATATATCAATGAAAACTTAATAAATGTCCAGAAAATTATTTATATTACATATTAAATTAAAATAGGGGTAGAAAATACTTTGAGCCTGTAATCAAACATCAAAAGAAAAAAAAGCACATGAGAGATATCAGAAAATCAACAAATGTACCAACAACAACTATAGAAGTATAAAATGATATATTACCCCTTTTTCTTCAACTCATGGTGATTTATTCTTAGATTTATTTTATTTAGGAAATGATATGATAATTTCCCAAAAATTTACCAATAAAACATATCACTATCGATTGCCCTTATGTAATCTCATTATTGGATTTTTTAGGAATTTTTACTTTGCATTCACAATACTTGTGGAAAAGATACCACACCTTTAACACTATCCAGATCCTCAAATATATTCTTGAAAATGTATTTTACTACACTAGGAACATGTTTTGGTCTTACCACTAGAATTCATGGTCGTTTTTTCTACATTTCCTACCACCTTGACCATTTCTTACTCTTCTCTTCTCATGGAATATACGAAGCCACATCACCCATTAAATGTTTATCAATATAATGAAAAAAAAATCTTATAACATATAAATTCTCTAGATTTGGAATGATATTTATAGACTTGGATTCAATCTTGAGTAAAATATAATAATTTTTCTATCAATAGCTCAAATAAAATACCGAAAATAAATTGATATTCCTCTCAAATATTATTAATAATAGGTAATGTAATATTAACCATTTTTCTTTATTTCCATGAATTATTTCTCTACCCTAATCCAAAACATATTTGGAAAATATTTCCCAAGGAAATTATCATTAAATTTTCCCCATTTTATGGCACCAAGATCATCTTTCTCTCTAGTATTACAAAAAAAATAACACTACCCAACAAAAAATGTGAAACAAGAGTGACCTTTTGACATAATAAACTTATCTTTATTTAAAATATCATCTCTCAATAATTTATTAATCATTTATTTACCACCACGTTAAATTATCCTTTGAATTTTAGAGGATATTTCCTCATGAAATGATCCACTATAGACATGTTCCATCATGTTATATCTGGTTCCTTAATATCATTGATTCAACAAGAACATATAGCTTATGTCAACTGATCAATAACTTGAAAAATGTATTCTTTTCTAATTTTAACTATCTCTGGATTCTAATTTGGAAATATATTTTTCTTCTCAGTGCCTTACCACTACACCTTTATGTTTTCCTCTATGGAAAACTATTCTGAACAAACATTGTTTAGTTGAAGCAGCATGGAAGTATTAAATTTCTTTATAATTTCAAATTTTTTATAATGTAAAATATTTATAAGGGCATGTTATAAAAACTATCTAAACATATTATGTTATCTAAACTATCCTTTGATACCAATTATAAGTACCTAACCATAATCATTGACTAATATTTAGTTTATGTCATGAATTTTCCTTTCTTTCAGATAGTGGATCCTTTAATTTTTCGTGTTTATATTAAATTGTCCATAACCCATATATAAAAAACCATAAAATAAAATGTGTAAACATCATATAAAAGTCTATTTTTATTATAGTAAATATATTTCAAAATAAATAATGATTACTTTTCATTGAAAATATCCATGACATTCAACATTACTTCATCTATTACCATACCCATCCTTTTGTCTTGATAAAATATATTAAAAAAATTAGATTAACATTAATGATCAGCATGGGGTACAAAAAATAAAAAATTCCATTAGTCCAATAAACAAATGAAAATTCACATAACATTTTCCATTATCATCATAAATAAAAATTTCACTTGAAAAAAACACACATTTTTTCTCAAAGGAAATCATTTGAAGCATAATTTATAATTGAAACATCATTTTAGTGGCATAGAACATCACATTCATAAAACCCATTTAGAACCAATGATTTACAAAAATATCATTACCCAATTCATTTGAGACATATAATTCGGATCACCATTCATATAAGATATATCAGGAAAAAACTTGAACTATAATGGTGCATAACCATTTGTATAATGTATATCGGGCTTACCAATGAGTTATAATGGGGCTTATCACTTTGCATAATCTATATCAGGATCACTAGGTTTATATAATTCATATATACCATTTCTTAAATAAAACAGATTCATTACGAAAACCTTTTAAAAACTCTTTTAAACTCATGTGAAATAAACATCAGATTAAAATACTCTCTCATTTTTTAAAACCCCATTTTCAATACCAACACACCCTTTTCATTGAATACAATTTTCAAAACCACAATATTAAATAACAGGGAAAATGTTTATCATTTATGAAAAAATTTAATATTTGAAATAAATATAGAAATAAAATAAACACCTTCGTTGAAGGATATTCATTTTTTCAGTGTAATTTAAGAATAAAACATTTGTTTTTCATGGGTTATTTTTTTTATATAAACCGAATAAAATGTTTCATTTAGAAAAAATAAAAATAAAATTTTAATAAAATATACATTATATTTCATTTATTTATATATGAAAAGAAATTAAAAAATCATTTGAAAACATGGACATGGAATATATAATGCTGGAAATAAAATATTAAGCATTGATTATTTTTAAAGAAATTTCATATATCACTTTAAAAAAACATAAATCATAATAATAATTAAAATAAATTTTTAAATAAAACATTAAATAAAATTTTAATAAAAAATTCATTATATTACATGTAAATGGGTCTATATTAACCTATTGTAAAATAATAATAGTGTATAACATCAACATATTCCTCAATGAAAGGAAATTGAGAGGATGTCCCTTACCTTGGGCTGGATTCCTCACTCGTGTCATTATTTCCATAAATAAAAAACTTATTTTAATTATATACATTCATGAGAAGATTTTTCATGTTTATTATTACCATTATTTAACTTATTATCAAGTTATATGTAATTACATAATCAATTAAATTAATGTCAGTTGTTCCGACTATATTCGGATTTTGTGTCAAAGCAATCATTAGTCGGTGAACTGAGTTCAATGAGGTCAGTATTTAAACATATATGTAATAATTAAAAATATATAATCATAACATTTATAAATTAATTATTATTTAAAACCCATGAATGAAATATAGTTTTGAAAAATTAATCATCATTATGATCACGAAGACGATAGGTCGTCTGTAAGCCTGACTAATGTTCTCATTTTTAAATAATCAATATAAAAATAATATAAGTTACTCATATATTTAAATTATTATTATTATATATATAATATATATATAATATTATTTAAATTTATATATTAATTTATATCATTCTTGTGATGTGCTGATGAATGAATAAAAATCACATCACTTTGAGATGGTGGTTGTCCATACGTCCACGAATGAAGTAATCATATTTATAGTGTGTGAAATAGAAAGAATAAAATTATATATTATACTTATATAATGGTAATTATTTCATGAATATTATAATTATTTTATAAATATAATTTATTTTATTAAAACCATCTTTAGTACATTCAATTTAAAGCGTGAACGAATCACATCGATTTGAGGTGGCGGTAGTCGACATGTCTTCAAATAATGTTATCATATTCTCAAAAAATGGAAAGCATGAAATTATGTGGTATATAAATATTATATAAGAACCAAAACATCATAAATATAATATATATCATAAAAAAACAGCATTTACATCATTATTGTAATCCACGATATGTGGTAATGGAAGATCAAACGACACCAGGTTGTGAGGCGGTTGTTTATCGTACACTTGAACAATGATTTAGTTTCCCATGTGATGTAAGTGTGTTGTATTGTAAGACATAACCATAATATAAAAATATATAAGTATATATTAAATAAATAGGTTATTATATAATAATTATACTAAAAAAATTATGTTATAGAGAATGAAATAAAACAAAAGTGTTTGTGGATGAATGTTACCTCTTCTTCGAGTAACTCCATTTGGTTTGTACCAAACAAATAGTTGGTATCATTTTAGTCCAAAATGAGGAATATTGGTTAGGAGGAGGGATTTTTGGATTTGGACTAGGTATGTTTTGTATGATAAAAAATGCATTAGAGGTGTGAATAGAGGGGGATATTGAATACCCTTTCATAGTGGAGGAGTAGTTCCATTCTTATAAATACAAAAGGTAAACAATATGAGGAGTTATATATTACATATCATTCAACCAATAATGAACCATTTCCCACAAAATATTTAATATGATACAAATATTACCATAAATTATCCTTGTACAATTTTATAGTTCATTCGACCCCTTGAGAATACAATTTAACTACTATATAAACTTATTTTTACTTTAATCGTTGTAATTAATTTTAATTTCATTCCACAATATTTTTGGTAATGAACTATAATTATCAAAATATAAAATTTTAATTATTATAATTCCAAATATTTAATCTATTTTTTCAAAAAAAAAAAATTATATAAGTGGATTAATTAAATTTAAAATTAATCCCATATATTGGATGAAACAACATGTTTTTTAAGTAAAAATTTTCCAAAGATTAAATGTTATTATATCCAATTTCAATTTTAAATTGATTAAAATTATCAAAAATGGATGTATTGATGTATAATTTGGATATTTTATACTTTAATACTATACCAAACTATAATTTAATATTTAAAATTATTTCGAAAAAATGTCAATTATAAATTAAAATTCAATATTACTCTATATTCATAAAAAATGATACCTCTAAGTGAAATACCAAAAATTCACCCTAAGATAATTTTTACATTAAAATTTCAAATAAGAAGTTTACTTTTTAAAATATAAGATACAAAGTTTTCGATTTTTTTAAAAATTATTCTATAAAAAGGTGTCAAAACCGCCTTTTAGAAAAATACATCTTTTATGATTAAAATTGGATTTATTCTTATCTTATACCAATAAATTCTATTGGAATAATGTCAAAATATTTAAATGAATATATAATATATAAATAATTAAAATCATTTAATAATATTATTTTATTTTATATTTTAGGATTAAATTCTATTGGTCACATAATAATTATTATTCCTAAAAACACATCCATTGTATTCAAATGGTTTTCATCTTCATCTATAATTAATTGCTAATCAATGAATTAATTATATAAACATGTGTAATTTTTTTTCCTAATTTATTTAGTATTGTTCATTAATTATATTATATTATATAGGTAACAACTATCATGTTAAATAATATTTTTAATGCTATAATGTTGTTCGATAAAACAAAGTTTCCTGTAACAAAAGTTTTCAAGGAAACTTGAGGTTTCATGGAATGAAATCTAAACAAGGTGTTGCGTGTGATGAAAGATAAAATATGAATTCCATGAAAAAAATATACTAAATGGTTTACACTTGTTTTTATGAAATTATTTCATAAATTCCTTGGATGTTACACATATAACATCTTATTAGCTTTTATTTAATAATGTTTAATTATTTTCAATGTTTCGGTTATTAATTTCCATGTTTTCACATTTGTTCGTCGTCATGAGAGTTATATATCATCATAATTTTATATAGTTTTTTCATATTATAAATAATAATCTTAACATAATTATCATAATTATAGATCAATTATTCTTTTTAATACTAATCCTAAATAATGGTATTGATATATGAAGTACATTATGTTAATAGAGACAGTAGGCCATATGTATGCACATCAAACATTTTCACATTGAAATGTTTTTTAATTGAAAATAGTTATTTAATAATTTAACACTCCATAATGACCATAATATTAAATAAAATTAGTAATTATTCAGATACATATCCTCCATGGGGTGTGGTGATGAAAATAGAGTCACATCGCTTCATGAAGGTTGTTGTCTACACATCCACAATTGATGTTATCATCATTAATTAAGTGAAAATGTAATAATATAAATTTATATATTATTTTTAAATAATGAAAAATATTTAATTTACATAATAATAATGTTTTATATATCACATGTAATTATTAAATATATCAGTATCACCTTCAATTTATTGTATTATTGAAAGATGAATCACATCGCTATGCGAGGGTGTAGTTTTCCATACACATGAGAGAAATCATCATATATCCATAATAATAGAAACAAAACATGGTATATATTATATAATTACTCAATAGGTATAATTATTTTAGAAAAATTATATATATACTTTATATCAATCATCATACCCAACCATTAGAGGTGGTTAGGGGAAATCGAATAACATTAATTAGTTAACTATAATTTGTCGTAAACATGAATTATAATATCATTACACATTTGATGGAGGTAGAGATGGGTTTAGGTCATTCATTTATTATAACAACATGTAAATATATTTAATATTCTTATGTAATTAAATCATCATTGATTAATAATATTATATGTAGGTGGATTAAGAAATAAAATAAAAACAATCATTCAAGAATGTTACCTCTTCTTCTGATATCATCATTAGGTTTTCACAAAATCATTAGATGGAAATATTTATTCCCAAATTAAGGATTCTAGAATGAGGGGGTGTTGGGAATTGAATATTATATTTATTTGATGAAAAGATGGAGTGTTGGTGTGGAAGAATGTGAAGAGGGGTGTCCATTTATAATTGAGCTGATTTACACAATTATAATTTTATGAAAAATTTAATCAAACCAAAAATTTTATCATTAAAAAAGACTAAATATGGTAAATTTTTAAACCTATCTGATATGAGCACCAAATATTTCATGAAAATGGGCTTTATAAATGTTGGTATGTCTTTTTGAACCCTTATCTTCTTAGTTTTACACCCCATTAAATCTATTTTTTACTTTAACAGTGTTAAAACAATTTCTTTTTACACTATTAATAATGGTTAAAAAAATATGATTACATGATAAGATAATATAAATTATTATTATTCCAAATAATTAATCTATTATATTAAATTAATTCAAAAATGAGTAAAATTTTAATTTAAAATTAATATCTCAGACATGATAGGAAAACAAGTTTTGAAAGATAAAATGCTCATATTTTTATAATATTTGTATATCAAAATTAAATATTAAATGATAAAAATTAAATTAATTGAATTAAATGATATAAAAATAATCAAATTATACATTAAAAATATCTCAAATTTACTATTTTAAATTTTAAATAATTTGAATGAAAATGAAATTTTCAATTAACATTCATTATTTTTTATGTTTCATCTAAAAATTATTATTTTCATAAAAATAATAAAAAAGAAATCAAAAATAATTTTTATATGATGATTTAAAAAATTATATTAATCTTTTAAAATAATTTGTAAAAATGTGTAAAAAATTGAGTTTAAATTATGCGCCCAATGAAAGACTAAATAGTCTTTTAGAAATTAATTTTTTTTTAAAAAATATTTTATTTTAAATGATTGTTTTAATATTAGTTTTTAAATAGTAGTATTTTAATATAGTATCAGGTTTATTTTAGGAAAAGTGTTTCTTGCATCACATGATATTGAAGGGATTTGTATTCTTTAATTAATTTAATTATAAGGTATAAGGGTTAATATATCCTCTCTGATGCTTGGTGTTGTTTTCCATACAAACTATCTGAAATTATCTTTATATTCTAAAATACTATGGTCTTATAATAACAATAATATTTATTTAATATTATTATAATTATATGAAAAATTATTTTAGGTAATGCTTTGGTCAACTCATATAAAATGGTCAATTTTTTTCTTAGTGATGATGTTTCTGTATGTTTTTTATATATAAAGATCTTATATCTCATTCAAAATAAATTGTGCACCAAAATTAAATGTTATACAATAAGTGAACCAAATTAGAAAAATTTAATTTGACGAACATATCATATTTTTAATTCTGTATAAAATTATATCAAATAAAAAAAAGGTAATCTGGATAATTATACAAAATAATTAAAGAAATGTCTCATTTGAATAGACCAATGATGATTTATATAATGGTGATGTTTATTATTATTCAAAACACTCCATTAACTTGTAAAAAAATTATTTTGGAAAAATGATTCCTCTAATTAATCCAATAAAGTAAATGAATATTTTGAATAGGAAGTGACAAGCTATGAATGCATGAAATAGGATTACATCGCCCATGAATTCCCAATCTACAAAAATAATGTTAATTAAAGGAAACAATGCAATAAATATCAAAATGTTACAAACTTTAACACATTTAATGACCCAACTAACTCTACATTCTCATCTTATTTAGGTGACTAAACTCTTAGTTCCTAATAGACCAAGTTGTTGAATAAATTGGGGAAATGTGATATATGAGAATACCCCAAGAGGCACTATGTAATCTAGATAGTGTCTAATCAATAAAGTGATGTATAAACATTTAAAATTAAAATAAAATCAATAATCATGGTTGTATCCACATAACATCCAATTATACCACATTGGGTTATTTAATCGATAAGTGTGTAATTAGTTGTTTAACTCAACTCTAAATAAAAAAATCATTGTTAATGGCCAGAAACAGAATTTTTTAAGCATTATCTAGTTTTGTGATTAAAGATTTAAGGGGTTCATATGAATATGGTATTTTAGTTTTTTTAATCTATAACATGAAATATATTATTCAATTCTTATCAAGTTACATATTATTATTAAAATAATATTAAATCAATATCTAGCCAAAACAATAAATACTTGAGTTCAGAAGATAATGATCCATGGTTTTTATATTGACACCATAGTCAATGTAGAACACAATCACTGTTATGAATACATTTTTATCAAGGAGTTTGATATTTACAAAAATTGCATTTGAATGATGACATGGTTTTGGAATGTTTTTATTATACTATTTAATATAAATATTCATTTTGATCTAAAAAAAGTAATTTAATCTTCCAAATGAATCAAATTAATTAATATTGATTTAATAATATATTTGAAAATTGATTTTTTATAAAGAAAATTATATATAATGGTTATTATTGACTAAATTACAAGGTTCACATGGAATAACTTTTTATCACATAAATTTTATGATTTGAAAGACTATTAAAGTTATCTAAAAATAAGAAAATAATGTTGAATTTTCTAATTAAAAATTATAATGGGGAATAATTTGATAGTATTGATTATGATGAGTTTTTACTTCAAAACAATATAATATTTATTTTTATTCTCTATAAATCCTCATCAAAATTGATAAGTTTATAACATAAATCAAAATATTGACGAAATAACTTGAAATATTTTAAATGAATATATTAATGAATATATTTTTCCTGTTTTTTGAATGATTATTTAAAACTACTTGTTTTATGCTTATGTTTTCTCAAATAATACCATATGGAAAAAACTTATGAACATTTAAAATTTTCAAAAACCTAATTTTGTATTGTTTAATTTTTTTGGTAGAGAATTTTTTATTTTCGAATCTAATGAAATTAAATAAAAATTTAAATCATAATATGACGAAACTATCTTTTATGTGCAGTGAGTATCAAGTCTGGAATATCGAGTCATTTATAAAATGAATAAAATAGTAGATGAATAAATTACTGTTATTATGGATGAAAATGTTCCAAATGAAATACCCCCAAAAAATATTTTGGGGAAATGATGTTAAAATATCAAATGAACTATTTCTATATTATTAAGTTCTTATTGAACTAAAATCACCATAAAACCCATTACCTAATGGTTTTAGAAATTAAAAAGGTCATCTCCATGAAAATTTAATTGTATATTTGTATATTGAAACATTTTATAGATATTATATCCTAAATGAGATTGAACATCTTCCATTTTACTCTCACTAAGAATGAGAAAATTTTACTGATTCCCTTAATTATGGAAATTGAATTATTTCAATGAAAGGGGAATTTCATTAATTTAATATAAATAATGCATGGAAACTCATGGAAAGACACAATGTTACCACAACATAAGATCAAAATGGGTTTTTTGGTAACAAGTTAGAATAAATTGGTAATATAATAAGATATAAATCACTTCTAGTAGGTATATATTATTACAAGGAAATATAAATAAACAATAGTCAAACCATTTACCCCATAATATAGTTACAATCCATTTTAATAATTTTGGAATTTACATCTTACAATAATTTGAAACTTCTTTATATATATCTAAAATGAATCTTTTAAATATTTATATTAGTGTGAATGTTTTAGCAAAAAACCCCCTCATATTTAAGATTCTTATTTTTCAAATAATCATTTCATGTTAACTAAAGATCATAATGGATTAAAATATTCCAATAAAGATTGGTATGACTTTTTATCTAATTTTCTTTTATCATATGGGTTTGAAATTAAAAAAATATACATATATATTTTTCAAAACAAATCTCAATTGATTTCTTACTTTTTTAGATTTACATTGATGAGGTGTTTTGATATTAACCATTATATCTATTTTTATTTTTATCTTTTATGAATAAATGATGATTTAATATTAAATAATAATTTTTGTTGAAGTGAAATTCTTATTTTATTTTCAAATTTCTAAAAATATTGAGATTTTTTATTAACTATATGAAATTAACTAATTTAATAAAAAAATAATTAATCTATGTTCAAGATATGGAAATTAGTACACCCATGACTACAACATGTAACATAATGTTTTATAAATATGTAAAAAAAGCGAAAAAAGTTATTATGAAGAATGAATAGTTTTTTTATTCACCTTCGTGAGACCAAAACTACCATCCTATTAAGAATATCATCTTAATTATATTTAAATAATATTTATTTTTTAAAATGGAAACAAAATTGTTATTTTTTATCCCAAATTAACCTATTTTAAATTATGACGTTTTATTTATTGTGCTTCTTATGGATTCTAACTAGGAAAAAAATTAAATTGAAGAAATTATATATATAGGGAAAATACTTAATCTCATTGAGTGTTAAGGAGTAAAAAATAATTCTCACTTTATAGATAAGGCTAAATATATATCTTTTAAGAGCCGTTTCACAAGAATAATTTGGATGAAACACACCTTATTAGCCTTTGTGCATACATATGACCACATACCTATTAAATTAATTAATACAAGTAAAATTTTGAAATCCAAATTTCTAGTCTAGAACTCTAACTCTAAACAAATTAAACATAGGTACAATTTCATAATTGATCTCATCCAAAAGGGTGAAATATTATTAGAATTTTTTAAAAGGAATTTCAACTTAAAAATATTTTCACTAAATATCTAGTTGAAAACTATTTATTTATTCTATGTTAAGTGAAAATATAGTGATTATGAAATTTTAAATTTTACAATTAACTAGTTGAAAATTATTTAAATGTTAGTATTAAATTCCTTGTTTATCTTTATATACATTATTTATTCTTATTTATCATTATCATGATCTCTATATGCCTCTTGTTATTTCATTCTAAGGGAACCATTATCTTTATTATTTCTAATATATTATTTAAGAGAATAAATTTCATTCGAATTAATATATAAAATATAATTTTTTTATTATTCTTAAAAATGAATGTTAAAATTTGAAAAACAAAAAATATTTAAAATATTAATACTATATTTTAAACATGTTTTCCAAAACATTTATGAGAAATTATTTATAATCTATATTATTTTTAATTGTTTTTATTTTTCTATGTTAAAGTATGACTTAGGATGATAAAAAAAATAATACTTTTCTACCTAATATTATTTTTTAGTTTTATTTCCAAATGAAAATAAATATATTGTTTTCCTATATTATATCAGTTAAACTGGAACATTTTCAATTATATTTCCTTGATGGAATCATTAAATTTTAATAAAACTACTAAATGAGGGAATGGGTTTCATCGAAAAGGTATGAAAAAAAATTCATTTCCATTTATTTTTTCCTTCTCTTTTATTCTATTTTCTATATATTTTCTAATATTATCATTTAAACTCTATTTTTTAATGAATTATATCTTAGAATTCATAATTATTATTTTTAATTATTTACAAATTTTATTTCATTTTTCATTCTCATTCCTTTTTATATTATTTTATATATTAAACCATAATTTATCGATTCTTATCATTATCTAATACTCATATTAATGGGAGATTGTATTTTAAGATATGTTTTGAAAACATGTTATCATTTTTCATCACTATTAGAAAAATATTTCTCTCTTGAAGACTATTATTTATATCTATTTTATGGATTTTATATAATGTTTAAAATATAACTTTTTTTTTTCTGAAAAAATATTATTTTTAAATTTTTCTTCCCACTTATTATTTTATTTTTAGAAATATTAAATTGGGTGAGAGTAATATTGAATCTCTTATACATTAATGGGATAAATGTTCATTTTTATTTAAACCTAAAATTGGGATAAAATTCTCTTATTCATCATCATTATCATTATTTATTATTTTTTTACATATGGTCGAGTTATTGAAATTAAAAGGTTTGAAAAACAATTATTATTTCCTGACAATGATGAAAACCATGATAGAGTGACCCATAAAAATAATAATTGTTTTTCAAACATTTTAAATTGATATATTTTAAATTTATATAATTTGATTTATATCCATTTAATTAATATACCAAAGGGTGATATTAACTTTAATTTGATGGAATAAAGGTTATATTTTATATTGTGTAAAAGAATCTATTTTCATGCCTTCAATACATTTACTGTAAATTGGATGGTCTATAAAATACCTGAGAAGGAGGTTTCTGTGTCCATGATTGGAGAATTAATATAATATGTTTATTCAACCAACTAGTCAAGTGCAGTGTCATGTTAGAGCAGTGTGGATAGAACCCCTCTTTTAGAATAAGACCATCGACAAAACTATTATAGTTTCAATATAATTGATTTCTTCTATAAGGCTACCATCCTACCACACGTTATGAACATATTGGCAATGGATTATTTATAGTTTCATTATGTTTGAGATGACCCACTATCCAGAAGACAATGTGTACCTAGTAGCTAACGATGTTGATACAAAATATCATTGGAAACATTAAAATATTTAAATTTCAGTCTTTATAATCATCAAAAAACATGACAAATTAGATAATCCTACAATCATTTTTATAGAATTAAAGGAATGATTATGAATCCATAATGAATCCCGATGTATTTTGCTAATGTTTTTTATCAAAATGAATGATATCCATAACCGAAATGAGTAGTGTTTGAAAGGATCTCTCAATGATCCAAATCTAATTCTCCATAAATATCTCTCATTCACTCATTGAACATTTCTCACTCACTAATCTCAAATTATAGAAATAATTTCAAGATATTGGGGAGTAGTTTTTAAAGGAATTTTACTATGAATAATATTCTATTATTATTTCATTCTATAAAGGGGTTTACTATTGAAAATCTGAGGTAATGGTTCTTTTTCATGCAAACAATATCAATATGATTACATAAATATGATATAGAGGGATGATTTTCTTGATCTCTACCATGATCAATATATTATTTATAACAACCTGATATTTTGAAAGATAATAATCATATTTGATAGCATTTATGACAAATAAAATAAAATATTATAATAGAATTTAACACCTTAATACATTATGATATATTTATTTTTATAAAAATTAAATCAAATTTTTATATTTCAATGCACTAAACATGAGTTTTGAATAAAACGTGATCCTTGATTAAAATTTTATTATTTAAACATTAATAACATGACCAATAATTTTTTGTTGTTATGTACGAATAATACTATTTATATATTAGAACATATATTGTATGCATATGTATAAAATATATTAATGGTTATTTATTTCCACAATAACATTTCAAAATTAATATTATACATAATTAGACGTGTTTTGGATGATTTTAACAAATAATACCATAGATTTCAATGATTTATAAAAATAATTGAATTTATTATTGAAATAATGTAAAATGATTTAAATGAATAAAAATAAATTTTATTTTATTTATAAAGTATTTATTCTGATTTAGTGGTTTGATTTTTCCATCATATATTTTAGGTGTTATTAAAAAATGGCTATCCTTGACTATCCCTTGACAACATACTACAAGAAATATAACCAAATATTTAGGGATGGCTAGAAATTTATGATGAGGGAGATCCTATATAAGGAAAAAGAGAATTTTAGAATTAGTCAGATATAGTGTCCTATGGGGAGTGAAGCATATAGGGAGTAGGGTTGGTCCCACTCCCCAATTGGGCTACATAGTTCATGAAACCCATGTTCTTGAGTACAACTATTTTTGGGAGCCCACCACTACAAAATTTTATATGCTTAGAACTAGAGGCATTTTCATTAAAACATACATTTCACGCATCTTCCTATATGAGGTGGGACCTTTTTCTTGGTTTTTGTTTTATTTTAACAAACCATTGTTTATTTGTCTCACTAACATCACTACACCACATTGGTACCCCAAAAAACTCAACACAGCCAAACCTCAACCCTCTTCTCTAATTGGATGCTGCTAAAAATCACCAAGAAATTTCGTGGAAGCCCCAGAAGAATCATAGATTGATCTCTTATCCCACTACTGAAACATGAGGGGTCTATTTATTATGTACAAAGCCTCATGTGACCACCTTTATTCCATTTCCATCATCATCCAACCACTTTTAATGCCAGATGAAGGAGGAGCTCAATGTATTATATTTTTTCACCTTCCATATCCACCAAAATCCATTTTTATGTCCACCACCCCATGTACCCCGTGAAAGTATAATTTCCATTGTAATTGGGGTCCACACTCAAAATATCAAACCCCAAAAATATTTTTCTTCTTCAATGTTCAAAATCAATATATACTATGGGATATTTATAGTTTATAAAAATATATTATGAATGATTTATCAACAAATGAGGAGCATACTGAGGAAGTCCTTGCAACCAATATAAGGAGGATCTATCATATATTCCTTGGGAGTTTAACACCTATGTAGGGAGTCCATATACTAGAGGAGAGGCCACTGCATGATTCTCTTTATTGTTTTTTTATTTTTAATAAATTATGTTTTATTTTTAATATAATTTCAATTTATAATTATGTAATTATATTCATTCGTGTTTATTTTCTTCACGCATTCCACCCATTTATTCTTATTCTACTTATTTTTATCTAAATTTCTTCTTCCTCTTTTCCTTCTTCATCTAAGATTATTATTTTGTTCATTTTAATTTCATATTATATCCCATTTAATATTTTATTTTATTCTCTTCTCTTCTCCCACTCTTCTTCCCTCTCTTCCTTCTTCAATTATAATTTTTCTATTTCAAGTGTTTTATTTATTATCATTCTCTCACCCTTGTTATTTTTATTTTATTCTCCCCTATTTATTTTATTCTAATTCTTATTCTATTTCAATTCCTTATTTTCACCATGTAATTTATTACCCTAGAGAAAGAGGGTTTGACCCATGTCTTGGCCAATGGGGGTAGTCATGAATTATTTCTTAAGGTTTTTTATTCTAGTTATATAAATAATTAATATGCACAAATGTTGATATTTACCACTGCGACATGCAAATGAAATCTAATTATATCATTTTATTAACTTTTTCATGTACTTACTGTTGTATAAAATCCCATCATACAGTGGAGTCGATCCATTCAGTGGATTAAATGGAATATGATGGAGTTTGTTCATATAATATGTCAAACCCTTGACTGAGGTGTTCTATCAATCCTGATTATAGGGGGATACATAATTTATATTATGAAAAGGATTTTAATGTTTAAAAATAGAAAATAAAAGTATAAAAATTTCTGATTTATATTTTTTATGGCATTATAAAACTAAATCTAACAAAATATAAGAGAATAATGATAGACTAAAAAAAACATAAAAATATGTTCACTCTATCTAATCACATTATATTTAAACTTGAAATTTAGTTTATTTTAAATAAACATTCTTTATAAGTCATGACCTGTCCTTGGGGCCCGTTCCATGACTACCCCAAGCCCGCCTTCCAAAGCCAGGGGCTGGCGACTAGCTCCAAAGGCGTAAATCCCTAAGCTGGGAAGGCATTGACTTTATAAAAGTAAACAAACACAACAGAGTACGCAACATGAAGTAAACACTAAGTATAACTGAATACAAACAACAAGTACAAGTAAAAGGGACAAACAGCTGTAAGTAAAGAACAGCTCTTGGATCGTCCTTCAGGGATTCCTACCTGAAGTGTAGGTACAGATGGCCACCCCATCACTCACGTCCGTTAGTCTCTTCCATGTGCCGACGCGTTGCAAGGTCCACCTCCAGGTACCATCCAGTCGTGGCGCTCTCGGCCTTTGTCAGCACTGTCCATCGTCTGCATCCAATACAACGAGGTGCGAGCATAGCCCGTGCAAGGGTGAGTATAACGATACTTAGTTGGGACCCCGAGACCCGCAAGGTCTCACAATATCCACTAAGGATAAACAAAATAGGAAAGATACAATCATGAAGTATCAACTAATCCTACATAGGTATATGAACATACATATACCTAAGTTACCAATCACAGTCCGGCTCCAACTCTCGATCCCAAGCACAATCCAATTCCAAAAAGGAAGTAAAGTCAATAACCACGATGATAATGGTTAAAATAAATGACTCAACTCACACAGGTATGCCACAATAGTAGAGAGAGATATAGATGATCAGATGTATCCACTGTATCATCTAAGCTGTCGGACCCACACATGATACAGGACCAGCTAAGATGTCGGACCCACACAGGATACAATCCAGCTATCTCGTCTAAGCTGTCGGACCCACAAATTATACAGTCCAAGAAAGAAATCAGACACACACATGATATAGTCCAACTATATCGTCTAAGCTATCGAACCCACACTGGATACATGCCAACTATTCTAGAGTAATAAAGATGATCAGATATAGTTACTGATTAATCTAAGTTGTCGGACCCACACAGGATACAGGACCAGCTACTCTATCATAAATGTTGAACCCACACAGCATTCTGGTACAGTTGTCATCGTTGTCAAACCCACGAAGGATTCCAGTATGGTAGTCATCGCCGCAGTCGCAGCCAGCTCTAGGGTTCCCGCACACAACATGCTCGATTATGGGAGGGTTTACTCCTCGGGAAAATGGGGTCGATACATAAACTATCACGAAGTTCTGATTTGATGTATCCAGAAGTTACGTCTCATCAAAATAAACCCAACGCGATAGAAAACGCGTCAATCGTATGCCCGGTCTGAGAGTTATAGGTGTTTCCGCTCCGAGGGCCCGGTTGGTTTCATATTTGATCGACCTGGATATACCTAAAATTCTCAAAAACCTTGAGTGTGCTATACTTAAACGACCGTCTTGATCCAAGGAATCCTACTCAACTGACGGTGCATCGATCGGAGGTCTGTAGCTTAAGTTATTGGCGAAAAACCAAAAGTAGCCTGAAGAAGGGGGGTCTGGGTCCGGTCCGACCCAGCCCGACCTGCCCTGGAGAGGCCCAAACCGGGTTGACTCGACATGGATCCAGGTCTGGCCCAGTAGGGCGCAGCCCAGCCCATGCGTCAAGCGGCCCGGCCCGTGCGGCAGGTGGCCCGGCCGGGGCGGCGGGCGACCCATCACTGTGGCCGGCTGGTAGGGCGTGGATTGGGGGGCGCGACCCCCCCAATTTTCATAATAGTGGCACCAGCTTGCACCTCCCGTTTATTCCGGAACCCGTGAGGTGGGATCCGCTCCACCATCGCGGTGGATGCCACGACGGCCTTCCGTCGGTGGCGCGTGAGGGGCGCTTTTGCCCCCAGGTGGCCGGCCGCCGCCTCCGCTATGCCGGCGACCCGCACTGGCGACCCGCGATGTCACACTTCATCGCAGGCCACTAGAGTCATTCTGGTGGTCCATTTTTCCTCCCGCTTGTTCCTACGGCCTCCTTGGGTCCTTCTATTCACTATGACGACCTCAAATCATGTTTTCCCTTCCATTCATCCATCGCCCAAAAAACCGTGCATTAAGAACGAAATGACGGAGGGTCTGGACTTGTTCGTTATCCCATGCCCTCCTCATTAGAGGCTCATACAATTATCCAACATAAAATCACCCAAGTACGAGGGTATAAATCACATGTTTAAAAACAAATGATCCATAAACCTCCCTACCTCGTATTTGACGTTGCACGTTGATGATCCGCGGAAGACGGTGTCATGGAAGACGAACATTGTTCCATCAATTTCAGGAAAATTCATTATCAAAGGCGGTGTCCTATGTGGGCAGCTTCTTCTCCCATGATGTGGAGGAAGAGGAAGGAAGACGATGTTCCTCATGGGCATCGCCTCACATTCTTTCCCCGATTGAAGAAGTGGAGAGAATGATCTTCATCGAGAGGAAGATGTTCTTCGTAGAGAGGAACACTTTCCTTCAAATTCTCCATAGCCTCCCCAACAGAATATTTTCCAACACAAATAAAATAATAGGCTCCCCAATATAATAATGCAATTCATTTCAAATAAAATCAAATTAATCAATTAATTGAGGGAGATTAATTAATTAACTTGATGGTGTTGGCACATTAATGAGAGAAGGTGGGAGGTGGAGAGTTTAACCCTCATCAATGGGGGTTCCAAGGGTTTCAAGGGGAAGTTGAAGAGTTGGTGTTCGTGTGGTCCCCACCACACATTATCCTCCCATGGGAGGTTATGTGGGAAGATGACCCCACTTCCAACTTCCCTTTTTTGGATTTAACCACCACCAACATAAAAATATCTTAATCATATTTTTATTTATTTTAATAACAAACCACCAAAATTAACTCTTCCTCCTGATAAAATGCCACTACGGTAAATGTCCCCTTAAAAAATACCGATGTTGTGAGTTATCAGTGTTCTTAGATTTCAATTCTGAGCACCGGTTCAAAATATAGAAAAACCCACACATATGTTTACTAAACGTACCCTAACAAATCTTCAGAAATTGATTCCAGGAACACCGGGCCTCGGAAACATGCACAGTCAGAAACTGCAGACTCATAAAATTCAAAGGCATCTAATAAAAAATTTTCCTTGAATTTTCCGTGTCTTTAAATTAACCCCACCTCAGGGATTTACGTCCCCGTAAAGCTACAACACAAACTAGGGAAACAAATGAGGGTACTGGGCACACATCTGAGCATCCCACTCCCATGTGCTCTCTTAGAGGTTCCCGTGCTGCTAGTGAATGCGCACCAGAGGAATTGACTGTCCATGCAGGACGCACTCCTGTTGATCCTAAATCTCCACTGGAACCTCTATGATAGTCGCCCCATCATTGATGTCCAGCTCCCCGTGGTCAATGATGTGGGACGGGTTGTGCATATATCTACTCAGCTGAGATACGTGGAAGATGTCGTTCACCCAATGCAACTAAGGTGGAAGGGCTAGGCAGTAATCCACCTCGCCTACTCTACTGAGAACTTGGAATGGTCCGATGAATCGCGAAGATAACTTGCCACCTCGGCCAAATCTCCTTAGACCCTGTCGAGGTGAGACCCGTAGGAAGACGTGGTCTCTATCCTTGAAATACAGTGGTCTCCGTCTCTTATCAGCATAGGAATTCTGTCTGCTCTATAAAGTCTTCATCTGCTCCTAGATGACCTGCACCTTCTCTATCGTAGCTTGAACGATCTTTGGTCCTACAAGTGCTGACTTCCCTGTGTCAGTCCAACACAGAGGTGATCTGCATGTTCGGTCGTTCAGTGCCTCGTAAGGGGCCATCCCAATGGTGGGGTGGTAGCTGTTGTTGTATGCAAAATCAACCAAGGGTAATTGATCCTCCCATCTGTGACCAAAGTCAAGGAAACATGCATGGATCATGTCCTCGAGAGTTTGAATGGTCCTCTCATTATGTTCAACCGTCTGAGTATGGAAGGTGGTGCTCAAGTGAAGCTGCATCCCAAAAGCCTCCTGTAACCCCTTCTATAGCCAGGAAGTGAAATTAGCATCTCGATCAGAGATGATAGTAGATGGAACACCATGAATCCATATGATATTTTGAACATAGAGGAATCCCATGCTCTCTACTGAGCCCTACTCTCTGATTGGTAGGAAGTGGGCTGACATGGTGATTCGGTCTAAGATCACCCAGACAGAGTCGTGTCCTCTGGATGTACATGGAAGTCCCATCACAAAATCCCTGGATATCCTATCCCACTTCCACTCTGGAACCTCTAAGGGCTGAACAAAGACTGCTGGAACCTGGTGCTCCACCTTCACTTACTGAAAAGTGAGTCATCGAGAGACAATCTCTACTACTGCTTTCTTCTTACCTGGCCACTAGTGCTATCGTCTGAGGTCCTGAAAAATCTTCTCCACTCCTGGATGTACCGCTAGAGGGGAAGTGTGTAACTCTCTCAACACCTACCCCTGTAGGGAAAATGGTACTGTGAAACATCCTCTGAAGAGGATGACGTGCTCCCCACATTCAGAAAAATCATAAGGTGCCTGCCTTGAGGATATTTGAGCACATCGCGCATCACAGTCAACATCCCCACGCTACGCCTCTCTGACTCACTGAAGAAGTAGAGGAGTGACTGTGAGAGACTGAAGAAAGGATGCTCCATATCTATCCATAAAGGATATATGCAACGCGACCAGCTGCTCTATCGTCACTTCTAGTAGCTGAATGCCTAATCTCTTGCTGAGAGAATCTGCTAGAATGTTCCCCTTCCCAGGTGTATAGACTATCTCAAAGTCATAGCCATGGAGGAACTCAAGCCATCGTCGTTGTCTCAGGTTCATGTCCTTATATGAGAAGATATACCTGATACTCTTGTGGTCAGAGTATACTGTAAAACGGTCACCCATCAGATAGTGCCACCACATCTTCAAGGTGGAGACCACTGCTGCTAACTCCAGGTCATGGGTAGCGTAGTTCTGCTCGTGCTGTCTCAACTGCTGTGAACCATACATGATCACTGCTCGCTCCTACATTAGGACACACCCAATTCTGGTACCTAATGCATCGCAGTAAACTACATACCCAATGCACTCCTCTGGTAGCCTCAAGATGGGCGCACTGGTCAACCTCTGCCTCAGCTCATGAAAGATCTGCTGGAATCTCCTTGACCACACGAAGGGTTGCCTCTTCTTCGTCAAAGCTGAAAGCAGTGCTGCAATTCTGGAGAAGTCTGGCACAAATCTTTGATAGTACCCAGCCAGTCCCAGGAAACTTTGCACCTCCATCACACTCCTAGGTGTCTCCCAATCAATTACTACCTCGATCTTTAATGGATACACTGCAACTCCATCCTCTGAGATGACGTGTACCAAGAAGTGAACCTCTCGAATCCATAATTGGCACTTTGAGAGTTTACCCTAATGCTGGTGCTCTTGAAGTGTGTATAGTAGCACCTGCAAATGGTAGGTGTGCTCCTCCTCAGTAGTCGAGTAAATCAGTATGTCTTCGATGAAGAATACGACAAAACGATCGAGGTAAGGCTGGAAGATCCTGTTCATGAGGATCATGAACACTGCTGGTGCGTTAGTTACACTGAAGGGAATAACCAAGAACTCATAGTGGATATAATGACACCTGAAGGTCGTCTTCTTCACATACACATCTCAAACTCTGAGCTGGTGATAGCCTGACCTAAGGTCTATCTTTGAGAACCATCATGCTTCCTTGAGCTGATCAAAGAGGTCGTCAATCATCGGGAGTGGGTACTTGTTCTTCACGTTCACCTGATTCAGGCGACGGTAGTCGACACACAGTCACAAGCTCCCATCCACCTTCTTGGAAAACAAAATCGGTGATGCCCATGGTGAAACACTCGGTCAGATAAATCCCTTCCCCTGCAAATCCTCCTGATGTACCCGCAGCTCAGGAAGCTCGGCGAGAGCCATCCGATATGCTAGAGTAGATATCGGTGCTGTTTCGAGGTACATGTCAATGTAGAAGTCTACCTCTCTACGAGGAGGTAGTCCTGGAACATCATCGGGGAAAACATCCACGTACTGATCCACCACAACAAGAAAACTCGGACTCCACACATCATCCACTCCAAGGATGAGACTATCCAACTAATGTGTGATCGACTGCCCCCTCCTCTGCATAAGTTCATCCTGCACTGCAAAGGCTCCCTTCTCACCGGTGAAGGTGAACCGGGTCCCATCCATCCAGACACACCGCACTTTGCGCCTAATACAGTCGATCTGAGCATGGACTATAGATAACCAGTCCATTCCCAAGATGACGTCGTAAGGCCCAAATGTCGCTATAAGAAAATCCCAGCCCAAGCTCTCACCTCCTAGAGTAATCTCACACTGGCGGAACCAGTGCGTAATCGTCGAGTCTGCTCCTGTCAGAGTCTCTAGATATAAGAATCGATCCAACAGCTCCGTCGGAATCTCTGAGCTCCGAAAAAGGGTAGCGGCAATAAAAGAATGACTCGCACCTGTGTCTATGAGTTCTACAACATGGGTGGATTAGACACAGATAGTACCTAGAATCATCTCAGGTGCGCCATGGTCGTAGGCCTTGACTTCCTGGAGCATAGCCCGCCTCTCTCCGCCAGCTCCTTGTGGTCAGGTTGGACCTCCTGGTGGTGGTGGTGGTAGAGTCTCGAAACGTCGTCCACCACCCACTGCTCGGCCATCTCCTCCGCCACGTCTTCTTGCTCCATGTAGACCACCACGGTCAAACCTCTGCCTCTACCTGGGAGGTCCCTCTACTTTCTGCTGCTCATCTTCATGGCGGGTGGGGTAGTCACGAGCCATGTGGCCCTGCACACCGCAATCATAGCACTGCCTGCTCCTCGTATAGTTGACTATGATCCGTGTGCCCCGCACAACCGAACCTGTATCCTGGGATCACCCACCTGATGGCCTGGTCCGCTTGGACCTCTGCGACATCTGTCTACTACCAGCTATAGAAGACTCCGCTACATGTCGCCCTGTGGTGGGTCTCTCTACATGTGACTGCTTAGCGAGAATGCTCTCCACTAGAAGGGCTCGCTCCAGTACCCCCACCTACATAAGAATGATGAGGGGAATTGTCGAAGCCCTGATCTCATGCCTGAGTCCCTGATCGAAGGTCCGAGCCCTGAAGAATGGGTCTCGTAGCATATAAGTGGATTGGCGTGAGAAGTCGGTGAACCTTGCTGAGTACTGAGCTACTGTCATACTGAGATGCTGCAGATATAGTAACTCCTGAATCCGTACCTCACGAAGGGTAGCAGTAACAAACTCTTCCCGGAACAGGCTCTCGAGGTCTGCCTATAGTAGTGATGCCTCATCATGCACTTGGAGCATCAGGCTCTGCCATCTTCCTGCTGCTTCATGCCGGAGACTCACGATAAGGATCACCATAAGGTCAGCTGGTGTCCCTACCAATCTGAAAACTCTCACGACAGCCTCCAGCCAATCCTCAGCTACCTGTGGGTCAGTCTCTTCCTGGATCCTGGGTGGCCTCTGGCGTTGGAACTCATGAAACGCACTCAGGTAGAGTGCACTATCTGCTGCTGGAGCTGGTGGTATCAGTGGCCAAGCGTGTAGTGGCACCTCTAGTACCTCCACTGTGATGGGGCCCTGCACTGAGGCATCGTCGATCAGTGGGCTACCATCTCGTATGTAACTCAAAACCCTAGCTGGCTGCCTTCATGGGGCCATGAAGAAAAGAAACAGGTGCACCACGATCTAAAAAGTATACCTGGTGAGCTGACCCAAACTAATCACAAAGAAAACTTTTTCAAAGGAAACACACACACAATTAGTGTTTTCGTGCACTGAGTCGGAGATCAAAAGTCAGAGTCCTAGTGTATAGATATGTCAGCCACCGCACCAACACCGGTTTCCCTAAATTGATAACCACACCCGAAACACGTAACACTATTGTCGTTAAAAGATTAAGAGTCTATGTTTTGCGGTATAACCGACCACCTCTGATACCAATTTGTCACGGCCCGTCCTCAGGGCCCGTGCCACGATTACCCCAAGCCCACCTTCCATAGGCCAGGGGCTGGGGATTACCACCAAAGGCATAAATCACTAAGTCGGGAAGGCATTGCCTTTATAAAATTAAACAAACACAATAGATTACGCAACATTAAGTAAACAATAAGTATAAATAAATACAAAACAGTGTGCTGGAAAGTAAATGGGCTAGTATACAAACCCATCTGAACAACAAGTACAAGTAAAAGTGGCAAACAGTTGAAAGTAAAGAGAATCTCCTGGATCGTCCTTTGAGTATTCCTACATGAAGGGTAGGTACAGACGACCACCTCAGCACTCACGTCCTTCAGTATCCTCCGTGTGCCGACTCATTGCAAGGTCCACCTCCAGGTACCATCCAGTCGGGGCGCTCTCAGCCTCCGTCAGTGCTGTTTGTCGTCTGCATCCAACACAATGAGGTGCAGGCATAGCCTGTGTAGGGGTGAGTATAACGATACTCAGTAGGGACCCCGAGACCTACAAGGTCTCACAATATCCAATAAGGATAAACAAAAGAGGAAAGATACAAATACGAAGTATCAACCAACCCTACTTAGGTATATGACCAAACATATACCCAAGATACAAATCACAGTCTGACTCTAACTCTCGAGCCCAAGCAGAAACCAATTCCACAAAGGATGTATAGTCAATCACCATGATCATAATGGTTGAAAGACATGACTCAACTCACATAGGTATGCCACAATTGTAGAGATAGATATAGATTATCAGATGTAGCTACTAGATCATCTATGCTGTCGGACCCACACCAGATACAGGACCAGCTAATCTGTCGGACCTACACAGGATACAGTCCAGCTATCTCGTCTAAGATATCAGACCCACAAAGGATACAGTTCATCTAAGATGTCAGAACCACACATGATACATTCAAACTATCTCGTCTAAGCTGTCAGACCCACATAGGATATAGGCCAGCTATTCTAGAGTAATAGAGACGATCCGGTGTAGTTACTGATTCATCTAATCGGACCCACATAGGATACATCAATATCTACTCTATCAGAACTGTCAAACCCACACCAGATTCCGATACAGTTGTCTTCATTGTCGAACCCGTGGAGGATTCCAGTATGGTAGTCATCGTCGTAGTTGCAGCCAGCTCTAGGGTTTCCGCACATAGCATGCTCGATTCTAGGAGGGTCCGCTCCTAGAGAAAAGGGGGTCAATACATAAACTACCATGAAGTCTTTAGTTGATGTATCATGAAGTTCCATCTCACCAAAAGAAATCCAAAGCAACAGACGAAGTGTCAATCAGACACTCGGTCTGAGAGTTATAAGTGTTTCTGCTCC
This sequence comes from Viscum album, assembly GCA_963277665.1. Classification (NCBI taxonomy): domain Eukaryota; kingdom Viridiplantae; phylum Streptophyta; class Magnoliopsida; order Santalales; family Viscaceae; genus Viscum; species Viscum album. The sequence continues at coordinate 853,949,868 of OY728155.1, read as the reverse complement.
GAGGGCCCGGTTGGTTTCAGATTCGAACCAATCCAGCCGTACCCAAACTTAGGTAAAACCTTGCATGTGATATATAAAAATGACCATCTCAATCCATGGAATCATACACAACTGATGGTGCATCCATCAGAGGTCCGTAGCTCATGTTATGGGTGAAAAACCAAAAGTAGTCCGAAGAGGGGGGTCTGGGTCCGGTCCGACCTGGCCCAACCCGCCTTGGGTCAGCCCGAAATGGGTTGACTCGACTGGGATCCGGGTCCGGACCTTTAGGGTGCGGCCCGACCCGGTGGCTGTGACCTCGCCCGCGTGTGGCGGCCCGACCCGCGCAGTAGGCGGCCAGGCCCACACGGCAGGCAGCCCAGCCTGTGAGGCGGGCGACCGAGACCGGTGGCCGGGCTCGGTTCGGCTAGCTGGCTGAGCATGGAACGGGGGGCATGCCCCCCTAGTTTTCATAATGGAAGCACCATCTGAGGCCGACCGTTTCTCCCAGAACCCGCGAGGCGGGTTCCGCTCCACCGCTGTGGCAGATGCCGCTACGACCTTCCGCCGGTGGTGCATGAGGGGCAGTGCTGCCCCCAGGTGGCCGAACAGTGCCGGCCGCCACACTTCTCTGCGGGCCACCAAAGTCGTTCTGGTGGTCCTTTTTTCTTCCTTCTTGTGCCTACGTCCTCCTTAGGTCCTGCTCTTCACTATGACGACATCAATTCATGGTTTCCCTTCTATTCATCCGTCTCCCAACAAACCGCGCATCAAGAATGAAATTTCGGAGGGTCCGAACTTGTTCGTTAGCCCGTGCCCTCCAAGTTAGGGGCTCAAAAAATTATCCAACATACAATCGCCCAAGTATGAGGGTATAAATCACATGTTTAAAAACAAATAATCCATAAACCTTCCAAACTCATATTTGACAATGCATGTTGACGAGCCGTGGAAGTCTGTGTCATGGAAGACGGATGTTGTTCCCTCAATGTTGGGAAAAGTCATTGTCGTAGGAAGCATCCTATGTGGGTGACTTCTTCTCCCTTGACGCAGAGGAATAGGAGGGAAGATGGTGTTCCTCGTGGGAGTCGCCTCACATTCTTTCCCCGGTTGAAGAAGTGGAGAGAATGTTTTCTTCGAGAGGAAGATGTCGTTCTTCATTGAAGATGTTCTTCGGGGGGAGGAACAATTTCCTTCTAATTCTCCAAGGCCTACCCAAAAGAATATTTAGCAACGAAAATAAAATAATAGGCTCCCCAATTTAATAATTTCAAGCATTTCCAATCAAATAAAATTACTCAATTAATTGAGGGAGCTTAATTAATTAATTTCATGGTGTTGGCACATTAATGAGAGAAGGTGGGAGGTGGAGAGTTTAACCCTCATCAATGGGGGTTCTAAGGGTTTCAAGGGGATGTTGAAGTGTTGGTGTTCTTGTGGAACCCACAACACATTATCCTCCCATGGGAGGTTATGTGGGAAGGTGGCCCCACTTATAACATCCCTTTGGAGGATTTAACCACCACCAACATAAAAATATCTTAATCATATTTTTATTTATTTTAATAACAAACCCAAAAAAATTAACTTCTCCTCTCGATAAAACGCAGCTGCGGTAAATGTCCCCTTAAGTGAATACCGATGCTACGAGTTCATCGGTGTCCTTGGATTTCAATTCCAAGCACCGGTTCAAAAGATAGAAAAACCCAAACGTATGTTTACTGAACATAACCAAACAAAATATCAGAAATTGATTCTGGTCACACTGGGCCTCGGAATCAGGCACCGTTAGAAACTGCAGACTTGTAAAATTCCAAAGAATTTAAGAAAAAATATTCCTTGAATTTTTCTGTTCTTTACATTATATCACTTCATTATCATATAAAATAAAAAATGTAATCATTTTTCCAGATTTTCATAAAATAAAAAAATACCCACATGAAATAGAATTTGGGGAGTAAGACTATGTATATAAATGAACTATGATGCTCTTTATTTGTTATAACCCTATTCACCCACTGTGATTAATTTATAAAATAATTTTATTCCATGCCTCATAATATAAGTTCATCAATGTTTGCATTGTTTTAAGGGATATAATCCTTAGTTTTATTATTAATTCATTTTCACACACAATATATAGATTATTATTTATTCAAAAAACAATAGAAATTTATTTTTCCACAATGATTTCAAATTCAGATTTCAATGAATTTTTAGACTCCAAATAGGTGTAGGAGAAATGATAATCACAGAATCGTGATGATGCATCTCAGGTATAAGAACATAGAGGAAAAATAGAACAATTTATGAGAAAAGTATAAATAATATTTAAATATGTTACAATATTCATGGATCAACAAGAACCTGAGAAAAATATTGAGGACTCAATATAGTATGTTCCATTGGTAATTCATAGTTTTTCTGATCATATTCAATAGGTTTTGGAGAATATCGAAGACCATAGATTTACTAACCATGTGAGGATACATATGGATGTTTTCTATGATTTTCTAGAGTGGAATCATGTTGAGGAAGAATTCTCTACTGATAAACATGTGGTAGATCAACAAGTCCTATAAAATTTATTGAATGGGTATGAGAAAGAACATGATTTTCACATTCATTATAATGTATAAGATTAAAAAACACTATACTTATCTCTATACCTAGAATAAGAGTAAACTAATCAATTGGAATAATTTTAAGAGAAGATGGAGGAGCCCAAACACATGCCTTAACTTTTTACCATCCATATACTAGAGGTAATATCTATTAATGAAGAGATTGAAGATGAACCTTATAAGTTAAATGATATTTTCTCAAACTCTATTTAATTTTATTTTATTACATATGAATGGTGTATTAATTACCAATTATACGAATATTTAGGCTTAGAAAACCATTCATTATCCATAGAGGATGATGTTAAAACCATTTATAAACATATTGAAGAATGAATGTAGGTTACAAATTTTAATGAACATATATTATAGAAATACCATGAAGAAGTCGAATTGGATTAGAATTAGGAAAACCAAAAATTGTCTACTCACATTTGAAGGGATAATTTTAATTAAAATTTAAATTTTTTCATGAAAAAATACCTACTTACATTGCATTTGATTTTTTAATTCATTTATCCCATGATAAGATAGCAATGTAAAAGAAGTAGAAGGTTGTAAATTTATCAACCATGAAGGATAATGATTCATACATAATACTAAACCCACCATGAAAGGTATACCTAACTATGTAGTGGGGATATGGTACACTATATCAATTGATAATTCCTCAACATGACCTAAAAACATTTAATACGGTAATGTCCACATGTTCAGGTTCTAATTCTCGAAAATCCAACCACCATAAGATTATGGATAAAAGCTTATACGTCCCTCAATAGTTAGTATAAATATAGGGCATACATGGGGGTTATTAAATGTATTATCTATATTTTCTTTCTAGGATTTTAATTTCATTATTAGGATTAGTCAAACATGCACCCCACTCCCTCTAATCATTTTTGTTTCTAAATGAGATGATCTTTGTGCTTAATTAGTTAATTATATTTTGTACTACCATGGTGGAGTATGGAATCCAAAAAAAATATAGGAGGATGACTAATGATTCATGAGAAAATAGAGTTCATTCTTTCATTCATTATGTCCTAAATCCATTTAGTTTTTCCTAAAACATGTTTTTATCTTTATAACAGAAGATTGTATGCCCACATTTGAATATATTATTTACATTAATTAATTATTAAAAATGAATTTTTTTTGAGTCCGATGATTCTATTTTTTATATTTCTATAATAACAATATTGAATATGTTCAATGTAGAATTTAATGTATAAACAAAATTATGGATATTAAAATGAGGACTCAGGATTGGAGGGAAATAAAGGGTCTATGTGAATGGTGTTTTCCTATCATCTTTATAGATATGAATTAATGAAATTCATCTAAATTTATTATTATTATTATTAAATCCACTATTGATTGTATAAAATCATATTTCTCAATCCAGAGTGGATTTCTAGATGATGTTCATTAAATTTTATATTGAGCATATTTTTTAACTTTTATTGGGACATTCCACCTTCCAAAAAATTCATTTAAACTTTTCATTGATAATGAATAAGAAATAAAAAATTTATAGTGATTGAAGAATTTCTGGAAAATATTTTATTCTTGAGATGACCTTTAAATCAATCCATGTATTACCCATAAAGACCAAGAATGACCCGGTTAGGAATGCACCATGTTTTGCGACATTTTTATCCATTTTATAACCTCCTATTAGTGATTTTATGATATGACATAGTTTAAGTGTGGGGGAGGTAATTCAAGATTTTAGCTATCAAATACATTGAATGGTAAATGATTAGGGGTTTCATCTTGGGTATTTGGATGATTTTTGATTCATTCATTATACTTTTTTCCCCTCTTGATAAAAAAATGATAAATAAATATGGTTTGGGACGTTGATTAATAAAAAATTATAATTGGTGGATGAATAATTTTTATAATATGTGGTTAGGTGTTGGATTTGTGGTTTATTTTTGAGAAAAAATGTCAAAAAATTTAAAAAATGAATATGTACTTTGAAAAAAATATAAATGTGGAAACATTCGATATGGTTGAAATCACTCATTATGATGTTTTTGATTAGGACCTAAACATTGAGTTTTAAAAAAGTAGGAGTTGTAAAAATTTGAATGAGAGAATTTCATTTTAATTCCATTTCTGATATCATGATTTATACTTTAGGAGTGAAACCACCTTTTGAGCCTTATTCTTTCATGTCGATTCTTACATACTATTAGACTCATATTCATTTAATTTTTTGGATGTTCTCTGTATTTTTTGTTTCTCATGACTTTAAAAAATAGAAATATTAGTACCCTCATAGTCCTGAAGATAAGTATAATTTTCTCATGAAATAAGAATAAATCTAAAAGAATTTTATCATGAGTTATGACTGAAAAGATTCATGAGTGGTGGATCACTGTTTGTAAATTTTATTAACAAATAATTAAGCTTCCATAATAAATTTGCAGAGAATTACTATAATAATAAAATTGGAAAAAGTAAAAGGATTCATATGAATATTTCATAAAAAAATAGAATTTATATTTATAATCCATTTCTAAGTTTGATTTTGTTTACATAACCTAGATAATTGTCTGATTTTATTAATTTGAAATTTGAATAATGGTAACAATAATGACCATTAATATTCGATGTTGAGAATTTATAACAGAGGACATGTATAGTTTAATTGTTGGGGAAATTGAAACCCTCGCATTTGATGTGTAATTTAAAACATAATCAAATAATTTTCAAATGATTTTATCGATTAATACCATGTATTTCAATGATTTATCAGATGTTTGGGATTTATAATTAATTGAATAAAAATTATTAAAATGAATTAAATGATGTTTAATTTTATATATAAAATATTGATTGGAATTTTGATTATTTGATTTGAATTTTGAATCTTAATTTTTAGGTTTATATTAAAAATTGAAAATTCAAGGATATCCTTCAACAAACACACATATGCCACATATTCAGCCCATTAGGTTAAGCTAAGCAAGTAAGTCGAGGGACATCCCACACATGGTTTAAAAGTACGTGGAACTAGAACCAGGTGAGGGAATAGTGGGAGTTAATCCTGTAAGAAGTAGGGTTATGCTAAGGGTATGACCGGTCGACATCGTGTGTGTGGACCATGAATGTGAGTTCAACTATTTCTTAGAGACAACCACAATATCAGATTATGAGCTGAGTACCAGATGAGTTTTCATTAAAATGTCTATTCCTTCTAGACTACAGTCTGACGTGGGACTAGTTATTCCTATTATAGTTCAATTTTACCTTAATCTATACATTCCTACTCACTATGAATTATGGTTTTCTTGTAAATATCTCACCAATTGACTCTACTAACCTCTCCCACGATACCCCCATAAGCCATTGGGGATTCTCAATAGGAAACTCCGTTAAAGATCCATAAAGAGTTCGATTAGAGCTCTTGTCTCACTTATAAAGCCTATGGGAGCCGTGTATAATCTCTAAATCCTTGTAAAACCACTAAGAAACCATTTTTATCCTTATATGTCCATTTTGAGGGCCAAATAATGGAGGGGAACTTTGAAGTCATCCACTTCACTTTCCATATCCACCATGTTCCACCACCACGTCTACCACCCGATGAATCCCATACAAGCATATTTTTCAAGAATATTTTAGTCCATAATATAAAACAGAAACACCTAAATTATTTGGGGTTTTCCTAATTTTAAAACAATGTAAACATTAAGATATTTAGTGTTTTAAAATGAAATAAGTTTGGAAAAAAATTTCTGTGATAGAGGAGTCATTTGAGGGTGTCCTTGGTGCCTATAAAATGGGGAGTTAACCAATATTCCAATGGCATTTGATATCCATAGAAGTAATATACATAATATAAGAGATTCCAATATATTATTCTATTTATATTTGTATTACTTGTTTTTTTATTCAAATATTTTAATGTAATTTCAATTTATTTTTCATTAATAAAATTCATGTGTGTTTACTTTTTTCATATGTACCACCCAATTCTTATTCTTATTCATATACTCCTTATATTTTTTATATTATTATTATTTTGTGTTCAATATTATTAAATTATAAATTTCTAATCTATCCCCTAAATTTTATTTTATTTTCTAACATATATATATATCTTCCTTGTTCATTTTTTATTTTTGTTATTTCATATGTTTTTTTACTTCCTCCCTCATCCTGAGTTTTTGATTTAATTATCATAAAATAATTTTATTTTATTAATATTATTCATATGTTTACCTATTGTCATTACACCATGTAATATCTTACACTCACCAATGACGAGATGACGCGAGTGCTGGCCCTAGGCATATTAGGTGATCTGGAATTTATGCTTATTCATTATATTATCTTTCTGGTTGATGTGGATATCATGCATGAGTGAAGTGATTTTCGGCCAAAAAATTTAACTCATATCTATTTGTATTCGTTTATTTAACATTTTTCTCAATTCTGATAGATAAACGATATTCATTTGATAGAGTTATGACATTCAATGTATGAAATGTGATACGATGGAGCCACTCCCTGTAAGGTTTCACACTCTCGATTGAGGTGTGACATAAAACTTTATTATAGGTATAGGTGGAATTTACAATTATAAGTTCATTAAATAATTTAATTTAGGAAGTAAAACACTATTAATTCATGCATTATATTTAACAAATAAATTATCCAAATAAATTTTAAAAAATAATGGAGAATAAGGAAAGAATGGAAAACTGGACTCAACACCACATTTATTCATTCTAATAATTTTTTTTATAATTTTTTTGTAGCATACTTAATATTTTAATTTTGTATGTCTCATCATAATTTTATAAAATAAACAAACCCTACAATTTTCTGCTGTTTTCAAAAGATAATAAAAACAAAAAAAATTAAATAGTATTTGGGGAATTTGATTTTCTTAGTAAACCAAATTTTAAGCTCCTCAAGTAAGATGACCATACAATACTCACACATCATCAATAAATTATAAATAAAATATCATCTATAAGAAGGAAAAAATAAATGTTTTTAGGGAAACTATATTTTCTCAAGGAGGTGGTACAGTTGGGTTTTGTTTATAAAATTTAAAATTAATATTACCAAATTTTGAAAATTTATTTGATAAGATGAAACTAATTTTTTAAATATATATGTAAAAATTATTTTTTGTATTCTTTTTGAATTTTTTAAAAATATATATTTTTTAGTGAATATTAAAATATACCATTTTTATTAAATAACTATGTTTTCATTCAAAGAATTCAAATAAAACATTTTATTTGAAAATTATTTTAATAGTAAAATTATTTAAATCATATTAATATTAATCCAATTTATTTGTTTTGAATGATATTATTATGGAATTCAAATGATTACTGTTTTGAAACCTTTTAATCTTATATCATTATAAAATATCATTTTTATTGCATCTGTGGGATTAATTTAAATTAATTTTATCCAATTATTTTAATTAATTTTTTAAAAAATATATTACATATTTTGGATTAGAATTATTTATATTATATAATATGGTATCTATTATTTTGACCATAAATAATAGTTAAAATTAATATTTTCAGTTATGTTAAAAATAGATTTAATGAGGGTTAAACTAAAAAGACACGGGGTATAATGCCCAAGAAACATTACCAAAACCATTTTTATGGACATATATAGAATTTATCAATTCTATGGTTTGATAACAGGCCATTTATATGACTTTTTTCAAGATAAAACTATGATCACAAATTTTACTTTTGAAAATACAAGTGTTCAACTCACTTTACTGATAAAAACCATCATCGATCATCTCATATTCACGTATCCACAAAAATGGATTATGAAAACCTATTTATTGGTTTATTTAATTAACTTTACAAATCCTAATGTTCTTTTAGCAATCATAATTTTAATATATGAAGGATTTAGGTTAATCCTAAATTGGTTATCAGAAGAAGATGTAATTTTACAAACTATGTTTTTTTATTTTTTATAACTACTTCAAATAATTTTAAATTATAATAAATTTATATAAAAATTATATCTTATATACATATATTTTATTAAATTAATATAATATCCTATATCCATGTCTACTTCCATCAAACTGAATATGAAATCATCATTTGTATGTACGGAGGACTACCACCTCACGTGCTGATGTTATTATTTTTCCATAACCACCTCTTAAAGATGGATATAATGTAATATTTAATTTTTATTTGATACATTTTTTATATTATTATACGAGATTAATTAAAATACTAAATTTACATTATAACCACCCAAACTATTAGAAAAAAATAACATCAGTTTTGTATATGGTAGACAACCGCCTCATGAACTAATGTGGTATTTTTTCTATATATATTTCACATAGATGTTAATAGGGTTGAATTTAATGAATTTATATTATATCTATATCATAAAAGTTAGTATATTGTTTTTATATCACATATAAAATATTAATTTTCATATTGTGGGATATATGATAATGTCTTCCATTTATAAAGCAGACTACTGCCTCAGAAAGAGACATGATTTGTTTTTCACTAATACATTATATGGAAGGTAATTAGGGTATCTTTAATGTATATATGTAATATATATTACATAATAATTATTCTTTTAATATAATATATTATTTAACTATTTATCATATCATCCATTGAGAAAATGGAAGCATCGTCCATGCTTAGAAATGGCATATTGTCTCTATCAATGGTGTAATCCATTTTCTATCTTCGACTTTAATATATTACTATAAATAAATATATAATTATTTTATATTATACTTATATAATTATTTTATATTATACTATTATAATTATGAATATTATTTCTATTATTTAACTATGATAAAGATAAAATAACTGAAACTACTGATATAAAACAAACATAAAAAATAAAGCAATTATTACTTGAGAAATTGATTTTGAATATAATTATTTATAAAAGGGTGATAAAAGAATATAATTAAATCATTTATATTATAAAATATTTTAAAATGGTTCTATAATAAACTTATAATAAAATTATATTTAATATAATTATTTTTGTCACATATGAAATAATTCAGACCTGAGTTATGTGTTTCTCAGCTCACATTTTCATCAATGAGGTAGACACCATTTTCAAAACTTCTTCCTTTTTGGTGTATATATTTCCCCTTCTGATTTTTTATATACAATATATATTCACACAGTGTTACTTAATTTTTTATTTTATGTTATTTCATTCATTGGTATTATGATAAAAAATTTACCAATGTGGTAAGGGATTATTTCACAATCTCATCATTATTCAGGATCATTTTTATGTAACTCTATAATAGTTTAATTATTTGATATTTATTTCTTAAACTCAATATATATTATTATCATTTTTTTAATCATGATATTTATCACCTAATATTACTAATTTATATGTCTTTTTAGTAATAATTATTGAGAAAATGATTTTTTAATCATTTTCTTAATTATCTCTTTAGTTGAAAATCCAATTTCATCATAATGAATGTTTTTTAAAATATTTTCAAAAATATTTTGAATTATTTATAATGATTTAATAAATAAAATTTAAACAATATTGTATTTATTTATTTATTTTATGTAATATTTATGTCTCTTTCAAGGTGGGACACATTTTTATTTTACTAAAAATGTTAAAGGAATCTATTTTTTAACGTGTACAAAATGAATGTAATTTTGCGCCTTCAAGACCACTCAATGTTTTAATTATTAATTTAAATATTTTATTATGTTATTTTGAAAAAAAAATTATTATCAATATTTTTTGAATATATTTATTTTAATATTTTATTATCATTTTAGAACATATATTTTATTCAATATGGTTTGAAAATAATTTTTTATTTAATTTTATATTCATCAATGATATAAAAAAATTATTGTACAAATTATCCAAAGAGGATATGTTATATATATATGGTAAATATTGTCTCATTGGATGTTTTATTATCATATATAATGAGAATGTACAATTTTATTAATATTAACCATATTATTCTTGGTGGATTATGAATACATTTATTTAATAGGGTTTTGTATTAACATTTTTTGTGCTTGTTTTTTTAAATAATTATTCAGATTATGTTTCATGCCTTTAATAAAATTAATGAATAATAATTATAATGTTATATGTGGGGCCTAATTATAGATATCCCTCAATGCATCATCAGGTCTCATGAGACAAATCAGTGGGCCCAATTATGTAGATTCTACACTGAGATTTGAACAATCATGAGGAAGGTCTTGATGGTTTTTTATTTCTGAAATAATTAAATCCTTCATTATAAGATAATTTATTTCCCTGTGATCTTTTAGTTAGTAATAATATCCCATGACAAGATTCAATAATATATGATTATTTATATGTATTCATTGATCATCATTTATGTATTGCATATTTTTCCTTGTTTATTAATTAAATGTCATTAGTTTTAGTTGTTTACACAGACATATTGATTATTATAATTTATTCAAGACAAATTCTACTCTATTATTACCCTTATTGAACATCTAATCTCAAAATTTTCATCTGATTTATTTTCACATATACACGATTGAGTGTTTTACGAAGGTTATACTATCACTTGAAGGATTTATTTTAACATAGAATTATTAATAAAATGGCGATAAAAGTGTGTAAGTAAATAATATATGGATTGAAATATATAATTATATTGAATTAGTATATTTTTAATGAACCAATATTTATTATATATGAGTTTCATACACATATAAATATGTTTATCCTGAGGTAATGACTTCTTTATTAACTTTTACATCCGTGAGACATACACCACAATCACCACTTATTCCTTAATGTGGTGTATATAATAAAAATTTGGATATTTTATATCATTTATACATTTCAATTCATGGTATTTAATGTTTTATTTAATGTTATTTCTTTCAAGGGGATTATGATTCAATATTTAACAAATTGTTAAGGGTCTATTTCATTATCTCATCATTGTTCTAGATTTTATTATTTAATCATACCTTGGGTATATTATTATATATTTATATCATAATCATAATGTATTTTAGTTTCCTATGGTCACTCATTTTAATTTTCAGATAATAGAAATATTTTCCCAATTATTGATACTTAAAATGATTTCTAAATGTTTCTTAAGAAAATATATCATTATTTCTCTCTTCGTTCAAAAATCATTTTTCATCAAAATTATTTTAATCTAAAAATTCATTAAAAATTATGTTTTAAAATTTCTAAAATATTTATTAAATAAATCTTTACCCATTTTAATATTCAAACTAAATTAAATAAATCATAATTTTATTCTACTTTTATTAAGAATGTGAAAGGAATATTTATTTTAACCTATACGACATGAATGCAATTTTCCAATCCCATGACCACTCTATGATTTAAATAAAATTTAATAAATTTTAAACAGTTTTGTTGAAATTTTTTATAACTATTTTTTGAAAATTTATTTCAAAATATTATTTTCAAAGATCAAATTTTATTTCCCTTAAGAATATTTTAAATGACATTTATGTAATATTTCTATTCAACGATGACTTCAACACTTAAGTGCACTTATAATTCTCTAGTGGTATGTTTTGGTGATATGATACTTATTATTTATTTGGATGGTTTATTATTTGTTTCACTAAGGAAGTGATATTTTATTTTAAATGACTATATTATTATGGATTATTTAAAAATATGTTTAATTTATTATGGTATTTATTAAAATTTCATATATTAGTTTTTCAATATGAATGTCTATATTGATTATGATTCACCCCCTTAATATAATGACTTAATTGGATATATTATGTTATGTGTTAGAACCAGTTATAGATTTCACATCGATGCATTGACCAGTCTCATGAGAGAAATCAATTTTCTAGAATAGATGGATCTCTATGCCCCAAAATTTAACTATCTTAAGGAAGGACTTAAAATTTTCATATGTTTTTTATTATGAAATAACTCATTATTAGATGAGATAATTTAATTTGATCATATGATTAGTTAGAATTTCTAGGGAAAATTTTCGTGATTCTGTGATTATTTATATGGATTTATTTAGACCACCATTTATTTATACCATTTTATTCTCTTTTTTATTTATTAAATGACATGTGTCTTAGTTATATACCTTTATAAATTATTAAGCATATTTATTCATAATATATTATACCACATGATTACCCTTATTGAGAATCTAAGAACACCCCTTACACATGTTTCATTTTCACCATGATACTAAGAAGTGTTTTTTGAATGATATGAAGGGGTACATTGGTAGGAATAATGGCGTTACTAATGAAAAAACATTGCGTATTTAATGTTTTAAAATGTATATGAAATTGATGTATTTTTTATGTTTACCATGACTACAAATTTATATGGTCCTTTCATATGTGAACAATTAATTCTAATTCTAATCTAATGAAGTATACATCATCTCTGAGTTAATAAAGTTGATGACATTACAATAATAAAATAATCCTATCAAACCCTAAGTGTTGGATGTGGGGGAACACTCTGAGATGTTTCTAAACTACTAAATCAAAATATGTTTTTGCCCACTATTATTTCATGTTATGAATCATTTATTCCATGTTCAAATGAATTTGAAAATTTTATATTACTATTACATCTATTCATAATAAGTCAATTATTATTGAAATTATCTTTATTACCCAGTGTCGGTGCATTATTACATTACATTGGCATGATCACAAGAAAGATCAAATCTTGAAATACCGATTGGTTTAGTAGCCTTGGAAACACTAGATATATTCATAAAGTTTTACATTACATCACAAAGTGAAAAACTACTACAACAACATAGTCTCCATATTCCACACTCATATCCCCACATACTATCCTTGCAGGTCATTCATAACTTACTTCTTCACATCCTGGGAAAAATAAAACATAGAAAAGGGGTGAGCTCAAATGCCCAGTAAGGGTAACAATATAGCAGAAACTTTCAAAAATAAGCATAAACATTTAAGGCAATGTATAACTAAAACAAAAGCCTTTTAAACTTGAACTTCAACATAGTATGGCAAAAGTAAAATGAAATAATGCCATTTACTTATTCACATGGATATTCTACTAATTGAATAATCACATGCAATATCAATAACCACTTTCATAATGATGGAATGCATAATGCCAGACTATCATAACCACATAGCCAAGGCCTCGTGCCAAGACTACAAATAAGATTTTGTCAAGGCCTTGTGCCAAGACCCTAGTTTGTCTCATGAGACCTACCGATGCATCGAGGAGCTATAGCGGGCTCCACCCGTCACATATTAAGTCCAATGCATTCCCATATGAAAAGGTTTAAACATAACATAAACATTCGTATTAAAACTAGCATACGAAATGTCAATACTTTCATCATAAACTATGAATGGTATAAAAATAGAACATCCACAGTCAAACATATCACAAAACCTTCAATAAAATATAGAAGTTTTGTATCATAATAAATAAACTACAAATAAGCATAAAATCCATCAAAGGATGTTGACATAGATGAAATCAAAACTCTTTTTAGAGAAATATCTTTTTCTATTTTTGAAATCATTTAAGAGTCATATATTTATAAAATAAAACATTTTCTTTGAAAATATTATTATAATCTTGTAAGGGAAGCTTCAACGATTTTATAACGGTGGAAAATAACCGCACCCGCCCTATAAGTTAAAAAAACATTCTTACCTTAATTTTGTCGAAAAGTTTAAAAAGCACCTTGTTTGGAAAAAGACGGAAAGATTCCTTTATAAAAATCTTATAAAAAGTCAAACAAGGGTATAAATGACTTTAACCCATATTCTAGTAAATAGTAAAAATGTTTTGAAATTCATTTTTAAGAAACATGGATGTGGATGATAAAGAGATCCCAGTAGATTATTACGTATAAACAACCTCGGATAATGAAGAGATTGTGAAATAAACCCTTACCTTGTACTTTTACTTGGTTGGGGTAGGTTAAAATCTTGTATAATAGTGAAATAATTTTTATTAAGTTATACAAGAATCATATGCATTCATATGTTATCATATATGATCTTTTAACATTGCTTTGTTAATAATATCTTAGTATTATCGTTGTTTCGGGTGTTAACTTACTCGTTTTCTTTTATATGTTTTGTTACGTAAGCCATGTTTGTAATGGATAGGTTGTATATTATTCATATCCAGAATGATATCAAGTCCTTAAACATCATTTTTAAATCAGAAAATGATAATTATACTTGAATGGATACGATGGAGAATGAATCTCATCGCGTTCGTGGAGATGGTAGTCCGTACGTACACACGAGCGACAATATCATTCTTTTGATATTAAAATAATATATAAGTTGATAGTATATCATATATACAGAATCATTATCATGTTATATTTATTATTTACATGAGTTACACATAATTATTATACCCATCCAAATAATAATATATTGAATAACAATTACACCACGACGTGGAGACGGTAAGCCGTACGTACGCACGTATGGTGACATGTTATTCAAAGGGTGGATAGAATACTGAATATGGTTGCACCATATTTATAATAACATTACAGTATATATAAGATACTGGAGTTATTATTTTAGAATGGTAATAACAAAGAAAGAAGAAGTGGAAGAAGAAAAGAACTTGGAAAAGGGTGGTGAAATCATTACCTCTTCTTCGGGTTCTTCCTTTTGATTTGATCAAAAGGGATCCTTAGGTTGGATTTCTGATCAAACTAAGGCCTCTAGGTTGTAGTGATGGAAGTTGGGAGAGTATTTGGGAAGATTTTGGCCAAACCAAAAAGGATTTTAAGGTGTGAAGAAAATAGAAGGAGGAGTTCCCTTTTATAAGAGGGGTGAGGGGCACCTTTGGAAAAGCTCAAAATATTAGTTTATAATAAATTCATATTCGGTTTCTAATGGCTCAAATGTTGATTATTAAAAGGTTAAGGTGAGGATAGGTCGAAAACCATTCAACCAATAGAATTTAGACAGGTTTGGGTACTTATATTAACCTTATCTTTAAGTATTAACTCTAAGTTAATTAGTTTCACTTTTACAATGTCTCTTTGTATTTTTATATTATATGGTTAATAAACTTACCATATACATCCAAGAGACCCCCAAGTAGTCCATTAATGAGACAAATATAATGATATAAGTCTCTTGGCCGAACCTTAGATTTTTAATAATTTAATACCAATTAATAATATAATATTTGTTTTAAAAACACTTTTATGTCAATTTTGACACTATTCAATAGTTGATTTTTTTGAAACTCATAACAGATTGATTACTTCGAAAAAATTCAATTAAATCAATCCTAATATATCATATTATCGTAGAAAATTAGTTTAATTCATTAAAAGCTTCATATTATATTTATTTGGGTATTTATAATATCAATTATTTTAATTTTTTACTATTATAGTAATTACTACATCATCATTGTGTCATAAATAAATTAAATTATTTAATGTCTAAAAATTATAAATAAAATATCATTATGTAGGAAATATTTTTATATTTTTAATGAATATTTATAATCTAAAATACAACATATATAACCCTATGTAAAAAATTGTTTTGCTAAAAGATATATGCTTGTGTCATTTTTGTATTCATTTTAACTTAATTAAAATAAAGTGTCCGTATCACCTACAAGTGGCTCCATGAGGTCCCAAAATTGACCCAAAGATGCCCATGGTCGGACATTATCCACCAATAAGGTTGGGACACGTTTTAGGGTAATTTAGTATTATTATAATATTATTATTTAACCCTTATTTACCGAATTTACCCTTAACCATGGTAAATAAAATATTTACCGCAGTAATTATTTAAAATGTGTAAAAATAAAAGTTACCTATTTACACAATTTGAAAATTCTGATTCCAAATATGGAACCAATTTTCCCAAATTCAAAACACATAAGTGGAAGAAATTAATTTAAAATTAATTCCCGTTGTTAAAACAAAAAGCATGTTTTTAAGAGATAATAACTATCAAAAGATTGACACTTGTTTATGTCCGGTTTAATTGAAAATTATGTCGAATGACAAACATTGAATTAAATGGTAAAAATATATTCTAAATATACTTTAAAACCACTCAAATTCATAATTTATCAATATTAATTATTTTGATTAAAAAAGTTATTTTTAATTAAAAATTTAGTAATTTTCACTATTCATCAAAATATGAAAGTTATCCGAAAAGTACCAAAATTTCACCCTA
This sequence comes from Viscum album, assembly GCA_963277665.1. Classification (NCBI taxonomy): domain Eukaryota; kingdom Viridiplantae; phylum Streptophyta; class Magnoliopsida; order Santalales; family Viscaceae; genus Viscum; species Viscum album. The sequence goes on along the minus strand of OY728155.1, from coordinate 853,933,001 downwards.
GGATAATTTCGATATTCTGAATCAAAAAATTAATTCCATTTTGAAATATAAAATATATATAATTTCAAAAAGTAGGTATTACTATTCATAACGGCTAGTTTGATTGGTTGTGGTGTGTTAGAATTCGATGTCTCATACAACACACGCTATCACATCATTCAAAGAGCAGCATACCATAGAAGCTTGGGGTGTTACATTATATTTAAATTTATATAGTTTTTTCATTATCATATAAATATTGTCTATTTACCTTTTGAATTAAATTTAATATTTAAAAGAAAATTCACCCCTCCCCCACATTCTATACACGTAGTCCAGGTGGTAAAAAATATTATATTTAAATTTTCTTGATTTTTTAATAAATATTTTTCTATATTTATAATTTCCCCCATTAAAACCATATATATAATGTGTTAATGAAAAATTACTTACACCTCTATGTGAATACATTATTCCATATGTATTCATGAGTGACTTTTTCATTTTCTATATGATGTAAAGGAGATAGAAAAATGGTTGTTATGCCAATAAAATAAATTTTAGTATATTTAATTTTATCATACAAACACAATTATAAAATATTTAATGAATATCGATAAAGAAAGAAACCAAAATACATTTGGTTGATAGTTATACCACTTTTTGGGAGAACTTCTTTTAGGTTACACCTAATGCCTTTGAGTACTGTACATTTGTTGAAACTAGGACACCTATGACATGTTGAGGGTTGTTTAGAAGGTATATATAATTATAATAGTTGGTATAAATAGATTTTGTGGTGAGAATAATAGAAAGGAAGAGGTTCCTTATTATAACTAAGGTGAGTGCACTAGTAATTATTCTTAATAATTAAATATTATCACTGTTTGAGTCCTTAAAAAGAGGCACATAAAAAATTATATTTAGAAAATAAGGTGTTTTTGGTTTAAATTATTTCATATAAGACATATAACATGAGAATATATAAAAACATTTAACCTTATGTAACATAATTTGGACCTTTTATCATGGTGAGAACATTTTTTCCATTATTACTATTCATGATGGCTAAAAATGGAATAGGAAATTTCAATAAATTTTCAAATCATGTTTAGAAATAATTAATACATTTTCTAATATTATTTTTTGTAAGATGTAGAAATTATTTTTAATATATGTTTCAAAAATGAGTTGAAATGATGATTATATAATTTTTTTTATTAATGAATATTTGGTTATACCAAAATAATACCAAATATTGATGTCTATTGAATAAACTAGATTATTTTTAATTAAATGGATCTTATCTTACTTTAAATACAAATAAAATACATCATGTGAATTTTAATTATCAACTTAATGAAAATAAACCATATTTTATTAAAAATAAATATTTTCACTATTCAACAAAAAAATAAACTATTTATGAAATATCATATTAACTAACTCGATGATAAATTCAGAATTATGAACTCAAAAAGGATATAAACTTAATAAATTTAAAATTTGAAAATTAATAAATTTAAAATTTCTATATATGCATAAAATATTTTAATTATAATTATAAAGTAATATGATGTGATATTGATAATAATGTTCAGATGAAATTTTAAACAAATAAAGTAAAATATTGAGTATTATACATTACATGTGAGTATATCATCGAATTTCCTTATATGATAGAAATAAAAAATACTAAAAATTTGAGGATAATATGTAAGTATAGGGAAAAAGTGCCACCATGAATCAAATACATTCACCTAATCATACACATAAATAAACAATTCATGTGTATGCATGTATCATAATCTTTAAATAGTTTACAAATAAAATTGAGGGAAATATAGTTTCACGCATATCATTCATTCATAGATAAATGTTCCACATAAAATTCATTCACTTCTCATAGCATAACGAACCCATTGAAAAGCTTTTATTCAAAAAATGACTAGATAAAAATAATTACCTTTTCACATAATAAAATTCTTAGGGAATGGTGATAAGGTTCAAAACATTTCAATTATATAAAATATCATCATGAATTTAATAGGTTGACATTGAAAAGATGCTGAGCAAAATAGATCAATTAATAAGATAAAAATAGAGTTTGAAACATGAAACACATATCCATTGGTAATAGATAGAAAATTGAAAATGATATCATAAAATCGATTTTCATGTAATAAATTCTATAATCTTCAATATAAAAGGGATATTTATTTGCCTTTTTTTACAAGAAACCATTTATAAGGATAAGAAAGTACTTCATAAAACCGTACATCCAAAATATATCCCATGAATGAGAACCAAATATAATATAATATTATTCAAAAAACATATTATGGGTGATAAAATAATATATTATGATAATATTTGATTTTTTCATATTTTTTAACTACATTTCATTAAACCCACAAAATTGAAAAATATAATAATAATTATCCATCTAAAATATTTAAGTTAATAATTAATATCTAAATATAAAAATTTATTACTTTTCAGATTAATAATGTAAAATTTCAGTTGAAATTAAAAACATAAAATTGAATAAAACAAAATGAACCAAGATAATAATGGAAATAATTATTAGTGAATGGAAAATTTTATGATATAAAGGTTTTATTAAGGGAAATACATTTTTGTGAAACCTGAATTACCCATATGAAATATCAAGAAAACATCATAGACTAGTGATAGGGTAGAATATATCAGTCTTAAATATCTTAGTGAAAGAGGAATGATTATGCATGAATTAAATTAGTTGACTAAAGAAAACCTGCTAACTTTCATCATTCTAATTCAAATTCACAAAATAATCTTATACAACTAAAAAATTATAAATAAATTATTCCCAAACCATATTAAAATTTATAAAGTTTTAAAAAATTAATTTATAAAAAATTATTTAAATCATATTGGTTAGTTAAGCAGTATATTCATCGTCATATGTTTTATGTTTTGATAGTTTTTTAATCGTATTTTTAATAATAGAGTTGATTAATATTTATAGACTAAAATTTCATCAATAGTTGGCCTTTAAAAACTATAAAATATATTTTTTATAATCTTTATAAATATATAATTTCATTAAATTTTTATTGTATTTATGATTCATGATGATGAAGTTAGTGAAGTACAATTTTTATAACTTTTATAGAATGAGAGTGTCGTATCTTAATTATGGGTTGGATTTTAAAAATTATATATTATTACTAAAAGATAAATATTTATTTATAAACTTATAAAATAATGAGTACTAATATTTATATATTTCTCCATTATATATAAAACTAGGTAAATTTAAATTTATTAACTTTCATGAGTGTGGTATTCCGCACATCCACATGTCTGACACATTCATTAACATATACAACAAATAATAATTAAATTATATTTTTCTAAAATATTCAAACTTTTCTGTAATATTTATTAATTAAATAACCCCTTTAAACTATAATTTTTTAGAGTATATAAAAATAGACCTCACTACATACAAGGACGTAGTTCCCATAAAACCAGTATAAATTTTCCTTTTTAGAATTTCAGCGAAGTGGGTAGAAAATATATATGACATCATTATGACAAAATTAATTTTTTTAATAATCGTGTCACCATAAATTCATGGACATAGTAGGTTTGAGGTGGTAGGAGAAAAAAGTAAAAATATATATTGAATTAGAACATAACCTCTGTATTTGTATATTTTTATGTCAGTAACACTTCAAGGATCCATAGCATGGAATTTCCGAATGAACAAGGATTCTAAAACACTATAATTTAATTGAAAAAATAATTGTTATATAATTTTTTAGATATAATTATTTTTTAGGGTTATGTAATGTGGTGGAATAGATCCCCTTAAGCATGAAAATAAAATACATAATTTTAAATTATCTATTATTATTTCAAGGGTGGAGTGAAACAAAATAAAGGGTAAATGGACCAAAATGTTGTAAATAATTACATTTTGAGTAAGATAATGTGGATCAATCACATACCATTTATTTTAACTACTATTTTATACATTATTAATGTCTTTTAATTGTAGTTTTTTTTTTCATATTACAATTTATTATTTACCTTGGTATCTAGTTTTTACTAGTGTAATTTAAATTTTATAAAGAAAGTACAATATAACCCCTATTATGAACATTTTATTTTATGAATTTTAATTTAGGGAAAAGTTTTTGTATTAAATTTATTAATAAAAAATTATATTTAAATTTCAAACATGTAATATAATGAAAAATAATTTTTTGAATTTTTTTATTCATTATTTTATTTTCTAAATAATAAGTAGTATTAGTTAAAAATTTAATATGTTTGAATGTATTTATTCGAGGCTCAAAAATTTATTTTAGGATACTTTTTTTGAGGATATTAATTAATTTTATTTGTTAAAAATTATTGTTGATAAGATAAAAATTCTCTAAAAATTATAATTTATTAATTATCATGGTAAAGAACATTTATCCATGTAATATTATTTTTATGAAAAAATGGTTCTTTTACAATAAGTGTTCTAACTAATATCACATAAATAAGAAATTTTACAAAAAAATACATACATGTTTTAGAAAAAAATAATATTCATATTGGAAATCTTAATGCATAAATTTTATTTATTTTAATGATTAAAATATCATTTGTTTTATATTACATTTTTAATATATTTCAAAAAAAAAATATTTATATCAGAATATTTAATGGCTACAGTATATCAATCATATTTAATAATTTTATTTTTTAAAATTATCTCATATTTTCTTTTAGTTTTATGTTCTAGGTAGGTAAATCTACTCAAAACGATAAAAAGAAATTATTCTACTAAAAGCATGATTTTTACTATATTTATAAAAAACATTAAAATATATATTTTATTAATATTTAATTCATTACATTCAAATCATTATTTTAGTAACACTTTGTTTCATTAAAATAATAAATAAATATCCCTATATATTTTTCCTCGATTATGAAACCATTTACACTTTCAATAATTATAATTTATTCATTTAATATCCATTTTTGAGGACCTTCATAATTTTAAACATTTTCTATCAATTGTAGAGTTTCTTCCCAATGGAAGAGTGATGCTGGGATATACTAGATACAATCTCAAATGAGAATTTATTATGAGAATTGGAGTCTATTTCCATCTTAGCAGTTTTGGGAGTAATTTCATCCAACCTCGATAAACTATTAGATATTTTATATATTTTAATGAATGCTTAATAAATTCCATTGTAGTGATGGTTACGTCTATTAATTTTGTAGATCGAAAAAATAAATCAATTTAAACATCCATATATATATTTGGATCTCTATTTCTCTATTAATTTATGTTTATAATATTATTTAAATACAAAATAAAGTGGAATATAGAAGATATTTATATTCAGTAAGGGGAGAGGTGTAGCCCACAAAGATTTCACTATATGTTTCTCTAAATAAAACACTTGGAAAATAGATTATTTCATATAGAATCTGGGAATGAAGCCTTCTATAACATATTATATTAATATTATTCAGAAAATCAAAAAACATAAATCCTATATTAAAAAAAATTTCAATCAACTAAAATTTATTATATTCAGAGGATAAATAATTAATATGTTAGAATATAATGAAGGATTTTTTATTTTGAAATTAAAATATTTAATTTTTTCTATACATTATCATAATAAATTTAATTTATAATGTTTTAATTTTTAATATATTTGATAAAAATTTACTTTCATTATAATTGATATGAAATAATTTTAATAAAACAAAAAAATGTCATTTTATAGTATATTATTTTCTAATTATATATAAAATACCCATTAAATTTTTTTTTATAAAATTTTAAAATTTAATATTATAAAATGTGATAGATTATTGAATTTTTCCATTAAATAAATTATCTTGGTGAATATTTGATATTGTATGAAAATGTTGAATTTTGTGTAAAAAGTAAAAATTAACAAATTTGAATTTGGGGTCACATTTAAGAAATATTTAAAATTAAATAATTATTTTATAATATATAAAACAAATTATATATTAAAAATTTGTTTTTATAATTTAAAATAAATACTTTATAAATATTATGTTAAATATGTAAAATAAATTCTTCACATTTCAGAATCATAAATAATATTTACTTTAATAAAATCTATTTTTGTTTATTATATTACCATGTATCCTCAAGGTGGAAAATGGTTTTGTGGTTCATTAAAGATTCATAAATATATATTTTTATTTTAGAAAACCAAAAACATTAATATAATTATATAACACTAATAACATCTTCTAAAGTATATATTTTTTTACAAAAATACTCTTTCTCTTAATATGTTTTATACATGTTATGTTATCTTATTTGAAGGATTATTTTTATTACCATTGTATAATTTGTTTGAAAAAAATTGATTCCATATTTTTAATCATTACTTCTAGGTTATATAAAAATAACTTTTTTATTTTGTTGATTTAAAATTTAATGTTTATCATAAAAAATATTTTACACGTTAAAATAATAAAATGATAAATTTGAAAAATAATTGATTAAAATAACTAATGAAATATTTAAAAAAAAGATCATTATTTATTTTCTGTTCATACCAAATCCACTAATCCAATATCCCCAATTATTGGATCTATTTCACTATTGAATATTAGCTTTCCACCTTTTATTATTTGAAAAATGATGCACTCCACACTTCTAAAAGAGTCTTTCCACCATCCAAAAAATTCAACAAAAATTTCAAATTAATCATTGAACTGTATAATTTTTCATCCCCAACATCTAAATCCCAATTATTTTAGACCTGTGATCTATGTAAAATAACTATGTTTTTGATTTCTAATATGTATTTCATGAAAAATATCAAATTCTAAATGTAATTATTAATAGAATTTCTACACAATATTTGTCCCCCAAATCTAAATTAACAATTAAATTTTTTTGAAATCATTATTAATTATTTGATATACTATTGATGTCGTTGGTTATAAGAATGTTTTCTATTAAAAAATAACTTTTTTATGACAATGTTTTCGTAATTTAGGTGAATGATTTGTTTCTATAATTTCATAACATGTTCATTGTGAATTTTCTAAAAATTTAGATAGAGTTTTTTGAAAAGATTTTTGTTTTAGGAAAACATTTGAACAATAATTTAAATGAGTCTTGTAACATCATAATATTTTTTTTAAAGGAAACACTATATTCAATACCATACGAGATACGACACATCGATCCAAAACATATGAAAAAAATATTATTATTTAAATATGATAGTTATCACCTAGCCATTGGATAATAGGAATGAGTGAGTTTAATTAAATTTTGAAAGTATAGTTTATGTATTATTAATATATTATATCATTGAAAACAAATTAATTAGAAATTAAAATGAAATCCCATTACATATAAAGGATGTATTTTTATTAAAAAACTATTTTTATTTACACAATAAAATATATTCTTAATAAATTAAATTAATTACAATTATTGGAAGATAGTATTTAAATTTATAATATATATATTTAATTAAATTATTATTATATATGTAAAATAGTTTTGATGGGATTAAGATAAGAATAAATCATTTTTCAAGAATAAAAATGAAATATTTTTAAAAAAAGAAGTTTTGAATCCTTTTAACGGTGGATATATTTTAAAACTAAAATTTTAGAAATTTATATTTTTTTTAAAAAATTAACAGAACTTTTGATTATTTAATATCAATATTTTCATAAGTTTAATTCTTGGTACTTTTATGAAAAAATTCAATTTTCAATGAATAGTAAAAATCATTAAATTTTAATTGAAATCTATATTTTAATAAAATTTATTATTATATATATATATTATATTTAAAATTTGATTTCAAGTATAATTATATTAGTTATACATAAAAAAATCCAATTTATGTAATTTTAATTTATTTCAAATTAATATTTCATATAAAAACATTACATACAATTTATGTTTTCCATTTTATAACGGACACTCTCATTACATCTAAGACATTAATTTTTAATATAATTTTTTTTTCAAATATTTGAATGTAAATTAGTAAAATATATTCCATATATTGAATCAAGAAGTTTGTATTATCTAATATGGTCATTTTAATTTTTAGGTATAAAATCGTTACTGTGGAAAAAGAATGAGTTATAACAGTATAGGTGAAATAATGGAATGTCTTAAAGATAAATGTTAAAGACTTAAAATATATATATATATAAACTTTTAATATTTTTTTTAGGTATTTATCAAACTTAACCATAATTTAAAACATTAAAAATCAAAACAAAATTTAATTATGTTTACATAATTTTGGTTGGATTTATGCATAAAATATACATTTTTTAATCACATAAAAAATCCCTCTTCAATGATAAATATCACACCTCACTACCCTATTTACCCTAAAAATACATGATTCTCATAAAATATTGGAAAACCCCATTCAATACACCATTTACAAGTCCAATGTGATGATGGTATCACCAAAATCCAAATTCAATGGCCATTAAGGGTTCCACCAAGGAAGTGTTATTATAGAGGTAATTTTCTTAAACCACATCTCCTGTTTTTCTTCTTCTTCTACTTTCTCCTTACCTCTTTCATTATTAATGGCCTGATAACTCTAGAATCATTTATATTATAAACTTTTATTTTTTATAATTGAATATAATATATATATATATTTCCATTTTATTACCTTCTAATATTAATAGAAAGAAATCCATTTTACAATTTATGATGGTTAATTGCCTCTATAAATAATGATTTAGTTCATTTTCCATTACTTCCTTCATGGATGGTAATAATAAAATTATTCTTGATAAATAATCTTTTAATAAGTCAATTAAGGATGATTTTTAGTTCTTCAACTAATATAAATATATACAAGATATTAAATAAAATGAAACTTGTTCCTGATGTTCATAAAAACCACAAAAGATAATATAAACAATTATCATTAACATTATATCAAATTAATAATCCTCATTTATAAAATAAAAATGATAAATGGGTCCATTTAAACATATGGAATAGAATGAAAAAAATTAATTTCACTTCAGGATTTTGTTCAATTTTATTAGAAAAATGCATAATTATACACAGATAAACCGTCCATGAATCAATAAAAATATTGCATCCAAAACAATGAATAAAATGAAATATTATTAATGAATGGGTTAAAAATATCACAAAATGATGCTAAAAATTATTATAAATATTAATATAGTTATTGAATTAATTAATAAAATTATTTAAATCATTATACTTGATTTTAATGAAATATACACTAAAGGGAAGTGTGAGGTAATAGTTTCACTTTTACCTTTAACTTTTATGAGATATATTACTTATGCCCCACTCATTTATTATTACAGATTTTTGTATAAGTCACATTGATATATTATACCACGAATCATATTGACATTATTTTATTGAATCATTTTTATTAATAATTAATTTTATGGGGATTATTATTTGAATGATTACAAGTAGTAAGGGATATCATAACTCAATTTTTATTGGTTGGGTTTTACTTATACTTTATTGAATTTTCCATGTTGTGGTTATTTTTGAAATTAATTTTTATTACCCTATGTTGAATTTCCACTTGTTTTATTTCTGTTTATAACCTATTCACTTAATATATGTATATGATTTTCTAATTGTTTTCAAAAAAGAATATATTATTATCCTATGATTGTATAATGTCATTTTCTCACATATATTACTTTTATAAAAATAGTTTTTTGTTTTTATCATTTTATAAAAATATTTAATTGATCCTATTTCAAAAATATATATGAGAATAATATATTTTTTTAAACATTTAATAAATGATTATATTTCCCATCATCATTATGCCATAATGTTTTGAATATTCTATTATAAATTTTAGTTTTTATCTTGGAAGGAAAATAATTCCTTTTTAATTGTGTATAATTTAAAAAATAAGTTATTTTCAAAGAAAAAAATGTTTTTTCATCATTAATTTTTAATTAATCTCATTTATTGTATTTTTATCAATGTCAACATTCATTGATTAATCTTTTGTATTTGTTTAAATTCATCTATTATGATACAATATTCCATATTTTATTAAATTTTATTTGATTATTTTCTAATATTTTGATACCATACAGAATATTACTTTGGAATGATAGTGATTATGTCTACTAAATGGGGAAAGTTATTTACATTTTCTTTTATAGTATCAATACAAATGTATATGTTGTTTATGTTTTAGACCTTTCAAATAAGGTATGTATTGGACTTAGTAAGTGATGGGTTGGGCCCGATATAGCCACTAAATGTGTCATTAGGTCTCATGAGAAGATCTTGATTGGGTTTTTGAAGTGGCCTTACCTGTTTATTAGATTTTTGGCACAAATCCTTACAGATGTGAGATTATTGGAACAAAGATTTTATAACATTATATTGTTTGAATGAATCCCAGAAGGTATGTTTGAGATGTCCTAAATTATGAATTACATAATTATGAGATTAGTTGTTGATTTCCATATGATTAATTGTGTTTTAGAATGTTTATAGTTATGTTACTTAATCATGTGATTATTTATAAAGAGTATTTTTATCATTTATTATTCATTAAATATTATGCCAAGGTTATTTATTAAATTGAAGGTTATATAGTTATTTACCATTACATAAATGTTATTTCTTATTTACGATATCTTCTTTTGTATACAGTCCCTTACTTAGAATTCAAGATCACCCCTTCGTTATGATTTTTTTTCATTTCGTTAAAATATGATAATTCTGATTGATATGTTGGGTTACAATAAGAGGAATATTGACATTTTAAAAGAATATAATTTTTTATTTATTGTATAAAATTTATTATGAATTTCAAAAAATATATAGTTAACCAATACTAATAAACATTTTGATTCATTAGGTGTCTTTTTTATCTTATGTGAATTAAATAATATAAATAATTACCATGAAATAATAGGTTTAGGATCATTATACATGGTATCAAAGAACATTTAATAGTATCCTTGAGAACTAGATTTAGAAAATAAATGATTAGAAATCATAACTCCATGACATAAATTTATGATTAATATATATAAAGAGAGTCATCCTATAGATTTGATAATGAAAATAAATTACCTAAGATAAACCAAGGTAATCATATATTGAGAAAATTTCATGATTTATACATCCTATAAATAATATTACATTACTTATATCAGTATTATTAGTGTTACTCACATTGTTCTTCTGATTTAGTAAAAAGATGCACCACAAGGAACTCAGTTAATGATGAATTTGATTGAAAATGTTCTTATGAGAAACAGAAGGAGAAGATAAAATGGCTGACGGATATTGTGATCATGATAAATGATTAACAACTTACTCCGCAACCAACTCTATGAATTATCAAATAAGATAAGGATATAGTTCATTGAGAGATCTAGTGGTGAATATCATTGAGAAAAGTAGAATCAATTTCTTAAATGGTGAGAATTTGAGAAGAAAAACCAATGATAATATATTATTAGAATAGATATATAAGGACTGTATTATAGCACAACTTCATTATGGATTTGGTAACATATGAGGAATTTATATAATAACCATGTTAATTGATTATATTACCAGTTTATATTTTGAAAATGCATGATTTGGGGATAATAATTCTAAATATGTGGCTGATATTGAGATATTAATGAAAATGTTATTTTTTATGGGATATTATTAGTGTCCTAGAAATTGTATATTGATTTCGTGGTTTATGATAACATTGAAAGGTTTACTATATGATTATATTTAAGTAATATATTCAATAATATGATATTTTTTGGAATGATTCATATTTTCATTAACCATTTATATTGATCATGGTATTAATATATATTATATTTTTCCCAAAGAGTTGCATTATTTTTTTGGGTAAAATAATTTCACATTGATTTTGGAGATTTAATGATCATATTTTTCTACGAATATAATCAGATGTATTTTATATGACTCTTATGATTAACATCTTTTTGAAGGTATTAAGTTAAACTTTGGATACTATTTCTTGAAGTTAAGGTATGGTTTATCATACTAGATAAAATGTGATAACTAATTTTTTTGGAAAAAAATTAAATAATAAAGGTTTATCTTTTGGTTCAATTGGTAAAATTTCTTTAGGTATAAAAATTCATCCTGGATATCTATATATTGGGTTATGAAATAAAGTTGAGATATATCTAATCATAACCAAGTAATTAGATTATGATTTTTACCTCGAATGAAATCTAGTATATTTTCTATCTCATGTGATTTTCTAGATAGTAAAATAAAACTAAACTCTAGAAAAAGGATATTGGAACATAAAAATCACCCCTTTAACTTTCTTACTATTAAATAAATTGTCGTTTTACCCATCAATTTTTTTGTTTTGTAATGGTCGTATTTGTAATGACCATGTTTTCTATCACTCTCCATTAGAAAATGTTAGCTGGATTTACCTTATGTGTCATGTTTTTTACTTCCCACTAATTTTATCCAATTTGAATTCTTAATTTTGTGTTGACCTTCACATTTACATTTCCCTCTTTTTAAGGGGATGTTTTATTAACCATATTTTTATGTTGTTTTTCGCAAAGTAATTTTCAAATATCAATCATTAATTTTCACAGTGAAATTTCTAATTTGGAGGATGAAATTTATTTAAGGATGGGAGAATGGAACATCATAATATTTTTAAAATGAAATGATATGTTCATTATTATAAAAGATATTCCATATTGAGAATACAAAAATGCCTAAATATTATTATTTAAATGTGATAGTTATCACATAGCTAATGAAATAAATGGAATAAATGAGTTTAACTGAATTATGAAATTATGAATTTCACATGATTTTCATGTGACTTCATTGGTCACTAATTAATTTGACATGAATATAAAAACGAATTAACAAAAAATATGTGTTTTTATTCAAAAAATATTTTAATGCCCGTAATAGAATTTTATCTTGAAAATTTTAATTAATATATATTATTGAATGATATTAATGATATTTATATTTTATATATTTGGTAAAATGATTTTAAATTCTACCTATATGTTTTATTGGATTAGGAATACAAAAAATCGAATTTTAAGCACAAAAAGCTATATTTATTGAAATGAAAAATATTTTCCTTTTAATGGATCACATATTGTAAAATGAAAATTTGAAACTATAATATATTTTATTTAAAAAATTTAATTTTTTAGGGGATATCATAATTATCTTATGATGAATTCTTGGCATTTTTCTGAGATGATTCATATTTTCATGAATAGTGAATAATACTAAATTTAAATTGAAACTGATTTTTTTATTATTTTTTATGCAGTTCAATTATTTTTTAATTATATTTTTAATTTGTATTTAGTTATTTTAAACACAAATAAATCATATTTGATTAATTTTATTAAATTATACAATGAAATTGGATATAAAAACTTTGTAAACATTTGAACTCATTAGTTACAAAACCAACATATTTATTTCCACTATGGAATTAATTTTCAATATAATTTTAATAGTACTGTGAATTTAATTTTGTAAAATGATTTATATATTTATATTAATATGTTCCAAATTATGTAGTATTTTTATTTTTATTTTTATTAAAAAAATTACATTAAAAAAAGTGATTTATTGGTGGTATTGGTAAAATAATGAAATAGTTTAAAGTGAAAAGGTAATGACTTAAGACACCTTAAAACTAAAAAAATAAATCAATGGTTGATTTATTTGATGAAATTAAATATAACATAAAACATTAATCATAAACATAATTTTTTGAATTATTTCTACCCCAATTTTGATGGATTTAATCAAATAATAGTAATTATTCAATCATTTAAAAATACCCCTCCTCAAGTATATATAACACACCTCCCCAATCAGTTTATATTTAAAATAATTGACTCAAATTATATATATAAAAACACATATCCTTTACATGTTCAACAAGTTAAATTTCTATTGGTCTCATAGAAAGGAAAATTATGAGGACTTTAAGGGATCCTTCAAGGTAGTTATATTGAAGATGTATTTTTTTTTCAAACCATCTATCTTAATTTCTTTTATTCATATAAAATCATATTAAATAATTCATCCAAATATACATGATAGATCTAAAATAATTTTTATAATTTAATTTTATGTTTATAATGTAATTTATATTTTATATATATTTTATTTTCTCTACTTATTAAATGCAACAAAACTATTGTCAAAATTATGATGGTTAATCAACAAAATGAAAAATGATTTTTTATTATCCATTATATCCTATATGGATTTTCATAAAACTATTATTATGTATAAATAATATTTTAATAAGTATATTATAACTTATATAAATTTTTATAATTATTTTGTATACATAAATATTAATATAACTAAACTAGTTCATGATGTTTCGAAACAACACCAAAAAAACTAAACATTTATCATTATCATTTTTTCAAATAAATAATCCCCAAATATGAAATTTAATTGGTAAATGAGACCATTTAAACATATGGATGTTCATAAAAACCATTTAATTTCACTTTCAGATTTTTTTACCATTTGATAAGAAAATCAATAATTATACGTCGATGGGACAGCTCAGATACCATGAAATGAATGCACCCGAAAAAGTGAAAATATTGATATAGTATTAATAAATAGGTAGTAAGATAATATAAAAGTATAATATATGGTATTATAAATTTTATTATAGTTTTATAAATAATTAATAATATTATTTAAACCATTATATCGGTGGTTTAAAAATATTCTACTAAAGGGATGTGTGAGGTAAGGGGTTTTTCATCTCACTTTTACTTATAGTAGATATATGCCTTATTCAACACTGAGTTCTTCTGTGTGGTGTATGATTAATTTTCGTTGATATATAATATCTCACATATCATTATATTCATTATATTAAACGATTCATTTTAAAAATTGTTAATTTTATGGGGCTTACAATTTGACTAATTACAAGTAGTAAGGGATTTCTTAACCTAGTTTCCTTTCATTGGGTTAAAATTATATATCATTGATTATTTTAATTATTATATTATGTTTGAAATTATTTTTTAGGACCTTATGTTAGTAAAACTTTTTTATATGTATTTATATTGGATACACCTAATCAATTACTCTCGTTAATACTGACTTCAATGTCATGGTATTTTTAAGAGACTTTATTTTAAAAACAATTCTGATTTTAAACTTTTACTTAAACATATTATTTAATCCATGCCCTTATTTTATATATTTATTTACAATAAATGATTTAATAATTACCTAATTATTATTTAAATTCATTTTCACTCCTATTTTTATTTTTACAAAATAGTTTTTCTTGTTTATTTTGATGTTTTTTTTAAACAAGGTTCTTTAATACCATTTTGACAAATATAAGTGAAGAACTAATTTTTACATATACAACATGAGTGGATTTTGAAATAATAATTATGCCTTAAGGTTTTTAATACTATTTTAAAATTTTAAAAAATTATATTAAAAGAAAATTATATATATTATAATTGCACCGAGTTTTAAAAATAATTGATTTTGAAAGGGAAAAATGGTATTTTCATCAATTTTTTTCAATGATATCATTTAATGTATTATAATTTTTTTCAAAAAATATTGTTTATTCTGTTTATTCATTGTCGTTAAAATATAATGATACTATCATCAAGTTTATATTAAATTGTTTTAGACTATTTTGTACTATTTTAATATTGTTCACAATATTACTCTGTATGGGTCCTGATTATTTTTACTTAATGGTGAAGGTTATTTAGATTTTATATGATATTTTCAAAAACAATATGTTAATTATGTTTAACTCCTTTCATATAGGGAATGCATTGAATGTAGTATGTGATGGGCATGGCCAGCTATAGCTGCTCGATGCATCGATAAGTCTCCTGTGACAGAATATATTAGGCTTTGGCCAAGGCCTTAACCAATTATTAGATTCATAGAATAAATACTCAATGATGTTAAATTACTAGCATGATGCTTTGACAGTATAATATTATTTCCATTGATCCTCAACAATATGTTTAAGAAGACCATCATTATTCATTCCATTATTATGGGATCTGTTACTGATTTCCATGTGATTTTTTGATTAATAGAATAGATATAATTAGGATCATAGATAATGTGATTATTTATATGGAATTGTTAAACCATATTCTGTCCTAGACATATTATAATGAAGTTATTGATTAAATTTAATGATTTTTAGTTATCTAAGTTTCCATAAATGTTATTACTTATTTACGATAGCTTACACTATATTAATACCCCTATGGGAAATTTGAGCTCAAATATTTCTTATGTTTTATTTTATCCCTATATTAATAAGATGATTATTAGGATTAATATGAAGTTATACTCTAAGGGAATAGTGGGGTTCTAATAGAAAATATATTTTTCTATATATTTTCTACAATTTAATTTTAATTTAAAATATTTATCTAAAAAAATACTAAAAAAAATTTCAACACATTGGGATGTTATTTCATGTATCATATGTAAATATAATAATGCACAAAATGACTAAGGTAAAATAGGTTCGGGGTCTTGAAAAATATTTTATTAGAAAGTTAAAAGCTGGTTAGATAAAGAAAGTTAGGAAGCCATAGAACATTCCAAAAACAATCATATGATACATTATTAATCTCAAGGTTCTAAAAAAATGGAAAATCATGTGATATAATATTTTAAAGAAAGAAATATGTTGAAGCTCACTGGAAATAGTTTTCTTGATGAAATCTATCATTTGAAGCTCCATATTAAGTTCACCAGAAAGAGCCTCAAATAAATTTCATATATACAATATTGAAATTTTTAGATATCAAATTTTGTGCACAATTATCTAGAATGAGAATTTGAAAGAGAGTGTGAAAATTAAAGTTTATAAAGTTTGAAAATGTTCAACATTGATGAATGGAAACATTTTACTGAAAGATGTTTTGTAAGATGTTTTCTTTATAAAAATGAGTCTTTAAACGTAGTTGAGTTCATGATAATTAATTAAAGGCATTGATTGTAGTGTTTAATTAGACCGATAAGGAAGTAATTTTTATAAATATTGAAACATTTCAACATGTCTTATATCAATTAAGTGGTCAGGATTTTACAAGGACTGGAATACCAAATAATAGTTATTAGAAGAATCTAAGAAAAATATAGTACAAAATTCACCATAATATGATTTTTAAAAAATATGTGAAGTTTTTATATTATATTTTACATTGTTTAAAAATAATAAAGAAATGTAATCCCACTTGAACTTAGATATTAATTCATAATAAAAATTAGGAAGATAATTTTTGAAATTAAACATAGTTATCTTGAAAAACATGATCAGATGTTGATCTACCAAGTTACTAAAAATTGTTGAGAAGACAAAGATTCTCGATAGAAAAACTTTTACAGTGTTTATGTAGTAATCAGTTTGATTTTATAATCAATTGATGTATTTGGAAGTTTAAAAAATGTGGTTAATCATGTTTAGCTGTATAGAGGAACACAAATAGGAATGAAATGAGTTTTCATATAGATAATTTTTATGATGTTTGATGATATGTTTTTTATAACATTATAAATATGTAATTAATTCTTGGGGTGTTTTTTAATTTTTTATAAATAAAAAATACTAATTTAAATGGAATTTATATATTTCACTGTGCTAGAAGCATCACATTGATGAATAAATTTTTGGATAGATTTTTGGATTAAAATATTCTATATAATTATTTTCCATAAATAAATTTTTTAGTATTATTATTCAAGTAAAATTATGAACTATAATGTTCTAAATAAATTTATAAGATTCAATAATTATTTAAAAAGTTGATGAATATTGATAAGTGGTAAAATAAATTTCTAATTAATGAAAAATTCATTTAGGTGAAATTTGAGTGAGCAAGAAAATTAATTGGTTTCCATCACATTTCCCTACTTAAGAACCTATTAATAGATGTGAATAGTAAATTGTACACTGTTAATATTTACATAGAGACAAAAAGATAAAGTGTTGGATCATGTGGGTCATAATAAGTTTTTGAATAGAGGATTTTATCAGAAGATTGTTTTTGTAAAATTTTCGCTTACCGGGTCGATGGTACGAGACTTTGTTTTTATGCGAGTAGATGTTTTAGAAGCGTGGTTATTGGTAATTAGGAATATAAAAATAATTTATAACATATCAGGTAATCATATAATAATAAATTTTCAAATTTTACTAATATTTATGAATTAGATAGTGATTTTAACTTTTCACGGTTTGTTTGGTACGATAGCATACCCGACACATAATAATGGGCTTCTCTGAAATCGTACATTGCACACAAGACTATGTTGTCCCAAAAAAATAATATATTATCAATATTTTCATTCTAATATTTAGTTATAACATAGCTATTATAATGAATGGAATGAATAATATTAATGAACTTATCAAAATAGTGTTTACAAATGTATATATAATGATTCATTGGTTAAAAAATTAATTATAAATGTAAATATATCTGAATTAAATATAAAGGATGTGTTTTTATGAAATTTTTTTTGTGGGTATAATTATGTTTATAAAATAATAAAATAACTCGTTTTAGATTATATTAATTAAATATTAACTTTATATAATATTTAAAATTCACCATACATGTTTTCTAGACATTATATAAGAACAAATACAATTTTATGGATAACATGAGTATTTTTCTAAAAATATTGTTTTACCTCCATTCGGTGGAGAACACATTTTAAATCTAGATTATGAAATTTTTATAGGTTTTATTTTACCAAATAAACTTCTTATTTTTAATAAAGATATCAAAATAAAATTTGGTTAATTTTTTTAAATTTGTACGATAAAATTCATTTTTTAATGAATAGTAGAAAAATACTACATATTAATTCAACACTGAACCATCACCTAATTTAATTATATTATTATATTATCCTCTTAAAAGTTTTTAAGATATAATTATATTACATTTTAATAATTTAATCAAATTTTTTAATTTGAAGTAATTTCACATTGAAATTAGATATAAACATATGACAATATTTTGATGGGTTTTACTAAAAAATGTTTTCTCATTTTGAAAACAAGGATTAATTTTATATTAATTACTGCACCTTTTTTGTTTTTAATTTAGAAAAATGGATTCTATATTTTTAATCCTATAGTCTATATTATTTGATTATGTTTTTTTATTTTTTGGACATTAAGAATAGTAACATTAGTAATTATTTTAATTACCACATTTATGGGTTAATTGGGTAATTAAAGGTAAAAATAATATTATAATAACATATAACTACCCTAACACTAGTCATAATTTAATTATATGAGTTTATACCAACCATGAGAATTCTTTTTTCAATTTTAGGACCTTATGGATCCACTTTGAAGACTTTAATGCATTTATAATATTATATTCATTGAGTAGTCATTTTTGTCAAACATTTATTTTTAAAAAAGTAATGTTTTATATATGGATTTATTCTTGGTATAACTTCAATAATAAATAGTATTTAGTAATATAAAACTATTAACTATATAATGGTAATTTATTTATACTTTTTATTAATTAAACTATTTAATTAAATGGTGATAGAAAGATGATGTAGTAATTTCTTAATAAATAAGGGAATCAAATAAATGATATTATAAATATTAAAATAAATATTATGTAAAATATGTTATGCCATACCATTTTTTATATATTATATATTTTGGTAATGATTTATATTGTTTGGTTCAATGTTTTCTTCATATTATGACCTTTTTAAAATTCCACTAATTAATAGTGTCAAATTTGACACTAGTGGTATTTTGAAATATAAAATAATTTATTAAATGTTATAAATATCCTAAAAACAATGGTTTGGAAAAATTGTTTTGAAATGTCAAAATATTTCATAAATGTAACTTTTGTGGGTCTTTTTACATGTTATGGTAATTACATTAACCCCCAAAGTGTAAAAAATATAATATCACAGTAAGACTAAAAAGTTTAAAATAATTGTTAAATAAAAAATATATGAATTTTAAAATATTTAACAACTGTATAATTTTATGTTTGTGATTTTTATTCGACCCAAAGTCATATTATCTTATATATAAACGAATTTTGGAACATTTGGATCATAAATTAAATTTATATTAATTTATTCTTTTATGAGTTTCCAATGGCTCCCCTCTCCTCTTATAAAACCGTACACACTCGTCTCTATTACTCACAATTGAAGAACCATTTGTTTCAGAAAGTATATTCCCAAAAATATTCTTATAATCCATCCCCAATTTCTTTAGGACTTATTTTAGGTAGAACTCCCTTCTTAGAGGTGTTGAGGTGTTTTTCAAAGTTGATCAACCGATGAAAAGGTATCATTTTTAAGTGTTTCAATTTTATTTATTCTTCTACTTACATTAAATATTATTATTCTAAAATGAAAAAATAACTCAAATATCTTAAATATATTTATATTTTATTATTTTAATATCATCACTTAAATGAATCTTTAATTTCATTAAATAGGAAATGATCATTTCATTCATGTGTACAACAGACTACCTCATCACGAAAAAATATAGTTTGTTTTTCATTAACCTATATCAAAAAAAGTTATACTGATGGAATAAGTATTTATTTAAGATAATAATGACATATTTATCATTTTAAAATAATAATATTTCAATTATGTTCTTACCTTCCATGCACATAAAAATGACAACGTTGTTCGTCCGTACGTGTGAATTACCACCTCCATGAAATGATGTGAATCATGTTTATTCACCAAATCACTTTTATTATATATATAAGTATTATTAAATTATTATTATGATATAAATAATATTATTATCTTGTTGGGTATATAAAACAATAATTACATAATCTCCCTAATGGTAAATGAAAAATGGAAAATGTTACTCATGCATATGTACAACCGACAATCCCAATGATTATAACATTGTCCATTTTTCATACCATAAATTAATGGTTTGATTTTAAAAATATAATTTATATATAAAAGTGATTTTTATTTCATGAATTTTATTCTATATTTGATGGCCTTATGACCTTAGGGACTACAAAAATCATGAAAATTTCATTTTTGACTGAAGTACCAAATATCGACTTAACATCTGATATGGTATTAAGAAATTATGAAAATTTTATAACATGGTAATAAGTTATATAAAAGGAATAATAATATTAAAAAGGGTCTAAATCACGTTGAAATTAACTTGAGTTTATTATTCAAAAATATACAAATAGTACGTGACGATTCAAACTCAAAGTAAGGGAATTTGTCTCAATCTCTTTACATTGAGGAGTATTTTTATGTTATACACCACATTCTTTTATATGGTATATAATAAACCACATTTAATTTTAATTTCATTAAAAGGTTTTCAAAATCAATTTTTTTATAAATAATGTTTCGAAATTATAAAAGGAATATTGGTTAATCAAATGTGGAGACAAAAACCTTACTCCCATCGTGACCATTATTTTGTATTTGTATTCCTCAACAAGATGTGAAGTTTTTAAAAAGAAAATTAAATAACATATTTTATTTTTAGGTATTTTGTTTTGTAAAATTTTATCAAAAATAAATTGATTATATTAATATCTTGAAATGATATCTTATTGTTTCAATATGGAAATTTTATTTTTCATTTATACTTGGTACTATTTTATGATTATGTTATGGTTCTTGGGTATTGTTTATGTATACAAATGGTTCTATGATAAACCTAGGGAGGGTGAGATCTTGATAGCTCTCTAATGAACTGAATAATGAGATGAGTTAAAAGATAAGGTTTCTCTTATATGATTTATGGAATATACTGTGATGGCTATTACAAATGTAACCACGAAGGATACTCCCTATATAGTTGTGAAACATACAATGTAAGTATGACATGGTAGGCATAACATACCGTTATGATTTATAATTTCAATGATATTTTTAAGGGTTCATATGATTTCATGAGTTTAAAAATATTAATGGAATAACATTTTATTTCCTTATTTTATAGTTGTTACTATTTTTTGTATTCTTATCATGATTTAAAAAAATCATATTTTATAAGGATTGGTAAGAGAAAGGAAGACGTCAAGAAGATTTTTATCAAGAAAAAAAAATCTCTTTTTTCTTTTTAAATGTTTTATATTATGGAATATATGTATTTTATATTAGTTTAGTCCACTAATATTGTAATATTTCTGACTTAATTCTTTAAAACTCTAAACCAAAAAAGACCCTCAATGTGAATTATTGACATAAATCACAATAATGAAATTATTAAGTATGCGGTCATGTAGATGGGGATTCATAGACAACATTAGACATTAAGTGTTTTGTGTAAACATATCATAACAATATATGTCTATTATTTTTGTTAAATCATTGTTATATAACATTTTTAGATCATGGAAATTTTTTTACAAATGGAAGGAGGAGGATCTAAAAAAACATTCATATATACTCCCGATGACATGCTTGCAATAATTATTGATAATTCATTCACTAATGATTGTGAAACATTTTTAATCATACAACTCAATTGAATTTTTTTTTTGAGATTTCAAAAACCTCCCATATACCTCAATACCATGGTGGATCATGGGTTATTTTTCATCCAATATTATTTTCTCTATATTCTTATATTTTCTAAAATGGTAAATATTATCAATTTTTTTTGATATTTTACTTTATCAAAATATTAATAAGCATATTATGATTTTAAAAAAGGATTTAATGAAGTATAACCTTATGCAACCAATTTATATTTTTTTTTCAAAATTTAGTATTTCATCACATACACATGGTATTTTAAAATGACCATGGTTCGAATGTTCAAACTCAAACTCAGTCTGAATGGTTTATAAAAATATATTTTTATCAGATGTTTTGAAATTATAATGTTTACATGATTTTTTTTTGAAACAATTATTCTATCCCATTAGACTAAATTTGTACAAGGTATACTTTGAAAAAGATATCACGGGATTTTTAAGAATCATAAAATCATTGTTGCAATGCACATACCTTATATATACATGAACAAAATGACAATGAAACCAGGTAGACCCCATGATTAAGGTATGTTGTTATTTAATTTGAGAATAATTTTATTAAATCATTTGAAGGTAAAAACATGTCAATGTATATAATACATTATGAATTTAGATGTTTAGGTCATTATGAGTGTGGATGAAAATGATAAGTATAAGACAACCATTAAGGTTAAAACATGTTATGGTTATTTTCAGGCAGTTATCTCATATTGGGAGTATTTTCTAACAATTATATTATTTTATAAAAAGGAAAACCTGATGATGGGTGAAACCCTATCATGTCCGGCAAGGCCGCGGGGATCGAACCCATAACCGAAGGGAGATAGGGGTGCCTCTCTTACCATTGGCCTATGTGATGTCCTTGGTTATTTTTGCTTCATTTTCTTAGTTAAACATTTTAATGGAATAAGATTAAGTTGATTTTGGTAACTTATATTTTATCAAATTGATATCCTTAGTATTGCAAATGATTTGGGGATTCGTTGATAAAAGTTATTTTAGAAGATTATCACTATTTTGGGAACCATATATTCTAAAAGAAAATATTATGCTATGGTATTTTAATTCAAGAGTAATGGTTAAATTTTATTTTAGAAAAATATATTTTTTTATTGTGGAGTTATGGTGATTCTGGTTATCTATAAAAATGATTACCCTACCTTGGATAATATGTGATTAGGGTAATTACATCTTCGTACGAGACTTCTAGAGTACGCGATGTTATTTGGTGATAAATATTCAAACTTCTCATTGAATAATATACAATAAAATCCTTCTAAATTTCTTGTTTCAAACATAGTTTGGATTATTTGTGGAATATTAAGTAATCTTAATTTTTTAAAGTTCTATGATGGACTTTGGGTATTACATTCATAATAATGAATTTTTTCAAGAAAAAACCTCCTTTTACATTCAGGTTATTTTCATGTTTAATGATTTCAAGAATTGGGACATAATATATTCATAACACTACTCATTTTTACAGAGTGGATAACATAAAAATAGTTTCCATTTTTTTCAAAATTTAAAACATTAAATCATAAAAAATGAATCCTTGAAAATTATTCCACCTTTGACATGGCATAATTCTTGGTCCTACACATCCCTTAACTAGAAAAAATCATTTAAAACATGGGGTGAGTAGAAAAACTCAATATGGGATATAAAAATAAGGGAAGAACACATTAGTCCACAAATACTTGTAACGTATAAAATCATTTTAAAAAGACTGACTTATCACTTATATATATATATATACACTTAATCTATCAAAAATGAGATTTATACAATACATAATAACTTAATAAGAACCATAAAGGTATGTGGAGGCATTACTTACATAGTCTTGTAACCCTCTCAACTACTTTATAATTTTTAACCCTCACAGCTACCTTACTATTTTTGTAACCATCATAGTTTCACTTGGAGTAACCATACAACTGACCTCCAACATACACATACCCAATGCATTGGATTGAAATATAGGTCCCACCCTTCATCATAAACAATTCCCAAGATCCAGAATATAATCATACAACATGAATATTATCATAAAACATTTCTTTTGAATTTTGAAAAATAGAATTCTAAAATAGGATTTTAAAAGAAAAGTCCCTTATAAATATCATATAATTAAAGTGAGACTTAATATAGTGGATGGAATATCTATATAATCTGTAAATATACCAAATTAAACATATTATAATCATAATTCATCAAACAAATAATTTAAATACCACATAAAATATGAAGAATACGGCTATCCTAAAAGATGGAAACCAGGTTAAGAATTTCCATACCTAAGGCTTGTCTTATATAAAACATGTTTAAATATCTTGTATAATGGTTAAAAGTGTGTTATTATTATTTTATAGAAGAATTTTCATTTTTATAGCATCTTATTTGATCATTTATTAACCTCATTTCACCCCTTAATTGTTAGTATTTTGTTTATTGCACTGTTTTGGGTGAGTTCAACACATGATTTCCATGATTGCTTCATGATGAATGTTCATGTAGATTTTCAGTGAAACTCCATAATTTGAATGGAAAGGTATTTAAATATTTATAGTACCATAATTTATTCCATTTATCATTTTTTTGTTTTATATGAGGATGATTCATAAGTTAAAACATTAAATATATTCATTTAGATCATTTTAGTAGTTCTTCGATAATAACAACATCATTTTGTCTTATAAATTAAAACCAAGAGTAAAAAAGTATTCCAGAACCATGGATGATACATAAAACATATATTAGATCCTGGTTCCTCCATATAAATGGTTTAATTACCCGACGCGAAATAATTAATCGAAATTTAAATCACATCGTCCATGATGTTGGTAACTCGACACATCACGAAGAATGTTTTTTATTCCTTGAATAAGTGGGATTGGAGAAGAATAATGAAGATAAATTTTCCATCAATATGAGAAGATCCATAATATAAATTATTTCAGTATATTTCTTCCTTCTTTAGTAAGAATATATGAAGAAAGAATAATAAAAGAAAGGAAATAAAAGAATAATTGACAAATCCCTTACAAAAATTCGACAGTCTAACAGCTATGTAACGTGGTTTTAGAAAATATTAAAAATAGAGGGAAAAAGGGTCAACCATCCCAAAATGAATCATAATAAATAATATATCATGAATAATATGGAAATAAGAACATGGTATGAAAACATGAATTTTATACCACATAAAAGAGAACTTGAATGGAAAGTGAATGAAAATGAGAATTTTCTTACCTTGTAGAGTAACTCCTATAGCATGAACTTTGGGACCTTGGGGGATTGATGAAACCATGGGAGGGATACTAGAGAGGTTTGGATTCTAGATCATCATTGATTAAGAATTTGGAATGAAGTTAATGATGGAATGTGTTGGTATTTATAGAAAAGGTGAGGGATTATTTTAATAATTTCCAAGGGGCACCTCAATAGTGGTATTTGAAAAACCATGGGATTTCACATTGTATTTTCCAATGGTATAAGAAACTTGTGACACCTCATAACTTATATTACTTTACACATGTTGACTAGATTTATTAAATCCTTATAACATCATTAATGATGTCATCAACAAACCGAAATTCAAAACTGTATTTTTTACTATTAACTGAAAAATCAACTATATCAAAAAACCCCCAAGATTCACCCCAATAATTTATAAATTTATATAATTAAAAAATGAATTACTTTTTTTGGAAATAATTTTCTAAATATTTTTAATTTAATTTTTAATTAAAATCAAAATTAATTAAAAAATTAATAATTTAACAACTATAACTGTTTTTATATAACATTTAAAAATTAATAAATATGTCATTATCTTAAACCCATAAGAAAATAAAATAATAATACAATTTACTATTCATTTGTTTCATATAACTGTGCATGATATTATTCATAAGGATTTTTTACTATTCACCAAAAAAACAAGTTGGTTCCAATAGACTCAAAATAACATACTGAACACAATTGTAGATGACCATTTTTTGAAATTAAAAACATAGAAGTGGTAATATTTTGTTTAAAGGCTACTTATAAATATCTATATTAAAAAAATATCAAGAATTTTAATTTATTTTTAGAAAACCTTCTGGTGTTAAAATAATAATTTTGAGTGAACATGGATCTATTTTTTGAAGCAAAGAAAGTATTTTTGGTTAAAGATATGAATGGTTAGAGGGTGTGGATTTTGATGAAACCTTTTCCATAATTGAAAAATAGAATCTATTAGAA
Organism: Viscum album; assembly: GCA_963277665.1. Lineage (NCBI taxonomy): Eukaryota > Viridiplantae > Streptophyta > Magnoliopsida > Santalales > Viscaceae > Viscum > Viscum album. The sequence continues at coordinate 853,906,115 of OY728155.1, read as the reverse complement.
TTATTCCAGTAGTCACAACATATTGAAGTTTCAATTTTTAACTTACGGATAAAATGTGAGTATTTTTTAATAGTAAAATTAATGGATATGTTTTCCTAGACAAACCATATGATATTATACTTTATATTGATGGATGTTGGGTTTGTAAAATAGATAAATTCTTTTATGAAATGAAACAATCACCTAGTGATTGGTATTTCATATATTGTTTTTTAGAATATTTATTTTATTATTGGAATGGTTGATAGACACTTATACGTAAAAGATGTTGACACCAACACATTAATTATAATTATTTATGTGGATTATATAATGTTTTCCTATATGGATGAAAATTAATGTCAATAATTTTGTTTAGAAATGAATAAGAATTATTAAAAATAAATGTTCATAAATTTAACATTCTTCCAAGATTTACAATTTTATAAAATTAAAAATATATTTTTCTTTAACAAGAAATTTATGCTATGATATTTTTACAAAATATTAGTATCATATTATATAAAAAAAATTTACTCCAATTTCAGTTGGGATGAAGATGAGTATTGATAAAGGTGAGAAAAGTGTGAATAAAAAACATTTTCAAAAGTTGATAAGATGTTTTCTTTATAATATAGCTTCAAGACTTGATATTGTTTATGTTGTAACTTTGTGTTTCGTTTATCATATAAGTATAAAATAATATCATATTTTGGATGAAAATATAATTTTGAGATATGTGAAAGGGAGAAGTTCATATAAGACCACATACAAATGGTATTATGTTATGAATGTTCATGGTTTTTCTCAGTCCAATTGGAAATAGATTTTAATGATTGAAAATAAACTGTAAGAGATAAATTTTCTTGGTAGTATTTTTTGTGAGATGAAATAAAACTAAATTGTTTTCTATAACATTGAGAAAAATATGAATCATTATGAGTTTCTGGAACCCAGGATTGTTCTCAAATGTTATCGACAAAATTTTAGTTGGAGGACCAGAATGTTGATGTTTGAAACCCTATAAATATTCATTGTGATAATAATAGTTTAATTGTTCTTTCTAAAAAACATGTTTGACACTAAATATTAAAACACATTGATATTATGTTTCACTCTATAAAAGTGTGTTGCTGGTGGAGATGTTTTTATAGAATATATTTCATTCATATTTTACATTTTTTATCTTTTCAAAATCAATATTCCAAGGGAATGATTAGATTAATTTAGGGAGAAATTTCTTGTTCATCCTCTATTGTAAAATTCCTAAAAATATAATGTATGTTCACCACATTATGATTTGTATTATGTTTCCAAATTGCGATAAATTGTAAAATATTATATATTAATGGGGAGAGAAGTGATTTTATTACTTAAATGAATCATATGCTATGGATATCATATAATTGAGGAGAGAAGGAAAATATAGGGAATAAAAGTTGAATGTAATTTTATCTTAACGTAGCCCCAAATTCTACCAACGTTGATAGATGAAATTTATTAAAAAAACATTATTTTATCCAATATAGTGGTTTTAGGACACTCCATTTTGAGAAAGGATTTTATTTGGTAAAACATAAAATTTGAGTCCATTTGAAAGTAAATCATTGAAAATTATGATTATTGGAGAAGGTTTATTTGAAAACATTTATAATGATTGTTGTCAACAAATCTATAGGAGGATATTTAAAATCAATTCTGATGTATTTGTTTAAAAAAATTTGTGAAAATGATCATTTTTTAAATTAATGTTTTTTAATCAGATGAAGGATGTGTATCTATATGATCATAACATTTTATTTATGTATCTAAACATCTACATAAATAGCGTGTTTTCAAAATTTATTTAATAGATGCACCATCAGATGATCTATCATATGATTTATTTGATGAAAAAGTAGAAGCTAGTAAAATAGAGAAATGTAGGATATCAATGAGAACTACAAAAAAAATTCTATTTTTATTTTCTAATAAAACTGTTCTAAATATCAAGGAAAACCGTATGATATAATAATTTAAATAATAGAATATATTGAATCATTATAAATATAGTTTTTCTATACCTAAAAAATTGGAAGTAGCTTCTCAAGCAATTCACCCTATAGAGTCGTAACAAATGATTATCAGTAAGCATTTGAAAATTATGGACCCATACAAATAGTAAAATTTTTCAGGATGATAAATTGAAAGGGGGAAAAATAATTCATTTTTTATGTCTGATAATGTCCAAACTTACTGAACGAATACATTTTAAAGACAAAAATTTGGAATGATGTATTTCTTAAAAAGATGATTTTCTAAAATTGATCGATTTGAGGTAAATTGAGAGATGATGATTATGTTGGATTTTAGTCAGGAAGATAATAAATTATTTCTTATAAAACCATAAATAGTGAAACATTAATTATTATGGAGACATGGTCTTACTATTGTACCAGAGCAAAAACTAAACAATGTTAATTAGATGGAGTATAGTGGCAACATATGTCACAATACATTGGACAAAAAATTGGTAAATATCTATTTGAAGTGGTTGTTATAGAGTAACTATTGTTTATCAATTTGATTGAAATGTTTTTCGTAAAATTAGGTTTGACATATCAAGAATTTATAAGATTCAACAGTGTATTAAATTTTTTTTATTTGTTTCGAGGAATGTGTAGAGGTTTCAAATGAGTTTCCATAGTGATAGTTTTATATAGTTTGATTACAATATTTTTTGTGACATGTTGAATAATGCTTGAATTCATGATAATTTTCAAAGACTTATCTATGTAATGAAGAACAAATTAAATTCATTTCTTATATTTAAGTGGTTCAAGTGAACTATATTGATTAATAAATTTTGAGATAATATTTTGGACAAAGATATTCTGAAAAATCAATTTCTACATCTAGATATTGTAATATAGTTATTCAAAAAAAATAGAATTCTAATGTTTAGTAGAAATAAAAAAAATTGGATATGACATCTCAAGTGTTTAGTATGTTCATGTAACAGTTAAATGATGTTCAAATGACTTAAAAATTAAGATATTTCAAATTTTATTTAGCGGGAAAATAGAATGATTTCCTATAATTTTCTGTAACAGAGAACCTATAAATAGATGTTGGCAGTTCATCATACTTTCTTACTATTCATATAAAGAAATAAATTTGATTTAATGAATCTTGTGATTTATAATATGTTTATGAATAGATGATTTTTTTAGAAGATCAGTTTGTAAGTAAAATTCTTACTAGGCCATGAGTACTAGATATACTTTTATTAGTAGAATTTTGAGAATTATAATTATTGCTAAATAAATGAATATGAGTGTTTTTGGTTTTAGAACGGTTTGATTAAAGGTTTATTAGAATGATCCTATAATTTTGAGGATATAAAACAAATAAATATCAAACCTAGGCTGAAATGACATATGTTTATAAAAGAACTATTACATAGCATAAATTTTTTATGATCTTTTTCATTTTTGGATCATATTTTTTTATATTATTTAAAAAAATGAATGGTTTCCATATAGTCAATCCTATTGGGAGATAAAATTAATTCAATAATATTTAACACAAGTTTTATTCAATTTATTATATTAGTTAATTCTCATATACCAAAGGGAGTTACTACGGAACAAATTTTGGTCCTAAAATTGAGGTCAACCCTTGTAAATAGTGTGTTTTCTATTTTCATTTTTATTTATAAATAAACACGAGTTTACTAAAATATAATATGAAAGAAACACTAACATGTTTTTTGGGGTTAAATTTACTAAATTTTAAATTTGTAAAAGGGAAACAACTGATTTAATGCCCCCTTATTAGATGTTCTATAATAAAATGGAAATTCAATTATATAAAAATGTTTTTCTAAAAATATTGTAAATAGATATATAAAACACTTACCCTTATAAAAAGAAAGATATCATTATGCATATGTGGATACTATCACCTCCATGAAGGATATGTTTTGGTTTTCCTCACATACTTATAGGTTTCTTTGAAAAATTCTATTTTTTAAATATTACGACATTTAAAACTTTATTATAATATTTTAAAAAAAGAAATTAACCATCCTCCCATTATATAGAAAATGAATACAGTGATTGTTCATATATGAATACTTCCACCTCCACAAAAAAACATATTTAGTTTCTTAATATAGAATATTATTATTTATTTAAATCCAAAAAATATATTAATAAAATCAATAAAAATAACTAATTAATACCATTATACTTACTTAATTATGATATTATTCCAAAGTAATCACCATATTAATCAAACTAACCCATCTATTATGTTACATTCTTATTTTGGATTCTTTAACCCGATATATAAAAAATTATATAAATTTATATCAAGGATAAAAATAGAAATATATTAACACAGATTGCATTAAATTAATGTTAAAATAATATTTTATATTAGGATATAGTGAGGTTATACTAGTATTAAACTCTTTATTAATATACAAACTATTGTTCATCAAAAATATCAAAAATGAATAAAATTTTACCAATAAATGTTATGAATAAAAATATTATGGGATTTAATGAAAAAAATTAAATCAAAATAAAACATATTATATAGTATAATTATTAATGTAGTAGTTGATAAATTTATATCAGAAAAATAAGGATCACCCTTTTTATTATAAGCCATTCATGAAACTCAGAAGAATAACACATCGTATAATGAATATAAAAAATGTCTAAATAATCAATTTATAAAAAAATTATAAGTAAAATTAAATAGGCTTACAAATATTAATATTTTTTTGAATGATTTTTTTAATAAAATTATTTTTTATACAAGAGGTTAATAACTGTCATAGAAATTATAAATTATGGTATTTATTTTCTTATGTGTTTCCTTCCATTATGATAACTTCTATATTATACTCTAATTTTTATTTTAATGGGTTTTATAATTCCAAATTTTTATATAATTTAATAAATATTATTTCATTATAGGAATTTTTTGGTCAATTCCAATCTCCCTCAATCCTAGGGTTTCTATTAAGACACTTTATAACTAATAAGTTGTTATTCTTGACTGGATTTTTTTTCTTGAGTCACAAATATTATGCATTGGATATGGTTTTAGAACATGGGTTTCATATACTATTGGATGATAATAAAATTAATTTCTCCTTATTTTTTGGGTGGTTACATTGATAGATTTCTTAGTTCATAAAAATGGATAATGGTAATAATAATACACATCCTTTTAAATGGAGGCCTTTCCCTATCATATTCATGTTCACTCACCCCAACATTATTCTCCATTCTTATTTTGAAATTGAATAATATTAGATATTTTTTTATTTATAAATTTATCATTAAATCTTCATGTAGTGAAATATTTATAACTTCTTTTAGGATATGTGTTTCAATAAAGGAATTATAAAAATGTTAAATGGTTTTTTCATTCTCTATTTCACATTTAGTCATTTAGAAAAAATGTCCACTTGATAAACATTATTTATTTTTCATGGATACATTAATGGAATTTTATTTAAATTTTTTGTTTGAATGGTATTCAATTAATTTTATATAAAATGATATTATTAAGTGTGAATCATAACTTTTTCACATTCTGAGATAAGAAATGGATTCTATGGAAACATTTAAATTTATCTATAATTTTCTACTTTAAGGAAATATATCTATATCCAATGGAGTTATATATATTATGAATCACCATATAAATAGTTTTATAAAAAAATCATTTAAGTGGAATTTATATTGTTACCAACTACCCATTTTTTACATAACATTAGTAGATTACATAAAGAAATGATATGTGTCCCATCATTGTTCAATAATTTTTCATGATATAACTTATTATTAATAAATTATGAAATAAATTTTTACAATTATTGATGATAGGTTTCCTATATAGACGCCCAATGAATTGGTGACATTTTTATATATCATTAGGTAATGATGTTTACCATGATCCCAATGTGGTTATCATGTTTCAAATGATTGTGTGTGAATGCGATTATGTTCGCTAAGTTCAAAATATTGAGCGTGAAACTGAGGAATTTATTTCGGTTTATAAGATTAATATTGATCTGAATGTAATTATTTAGTTTCTCATGAATATTCATGAGCAAAATCAAGTATGGTAGTTTCATATGATTATTTGGTGAACATATATGGTTAGCTAGCTTTAAAATGTTGTTGTCACATATGCATATGCATACAAAAAATTTCTATGTTATATACCTATGATTACATCCCATAGAACGAATTTAATATTTCATGATTCTAAGATATTTTTTTGATGGAAAATGTATTTCATTCCCTATAACATTTATTTTCATCCTATCATGTGGATAAATCATATTAATTCGTATTTATTTGAATATAATATTTCATCCATGGTCATGTTCTCTGATATGCATGTGATATAACCCTTTGATGTCGAGTTGATATATTTTTCTTTAGTATGAATTTGATACCAACCCTTTCTTATGATTCCATATATTAATTTATGAATATGAATATAACCTATAATAATTCTATATGGGATTCTAGTCCTGGTCAATTATAAAGTAATGAAAACAAATATTGTAAAATTATTTCCTCATTTTTATAGACCTCTAAGACACAAAATCATCAATTATTGTGATTGTTTATTTATTTGTGAAATTTAATTTTTAACTTATTGAAAATTTATAAAACAATGTATTTCATATATTGGATTATCAAACATTTATTCCATGCTAGTGTTTCAATAATGTTATTTTAGAAGCAGATTAATAGTCCAGTTCCAGGGTTTCAGAGAAGGTATTAAATCATTATATAGTTAATTTTAAGGGTTAGTTAAGATATTTGTTGTATTATATTAGATATTTTTATGATATTATATTTATGGTGATTTTTTGGAGATTAAATTATTGATAACACCATGGATAAATAAATGTATAGGATAACATAATGATGTATTGGAAAAATAGATATATTGTGTTCTCCTATAGGTAAAAGAAATATCTATATATAAATCCGTTAGTATATTCTATGGAATAGATGATATTTGGAGTAATAATCTAAAAAATTTGGGTTGGTGTCAACTAAATCTTCACTAAATTCATTTAAATGAGGCTTTACTTTATACCTGGTGTAACACTCCTAAATGATATTCTATAGAGATTAATGTAGTATTTATTATCAATTAGGTTCTATTTTAATTTTTTTAGATATCCAATTATAAACTAGTCAATTAAAATAATTGAAGGTACATGATAAAAATTTAATGTGATTATGATATTTATGAGATCTCAAATTTTTTAATACTATTAAGTTTCATAATAAGAATTATTATATTTATCTGTTTAATATTTGAGAAAATGATTGATTAAGGGGAAACATAGTTAGTATTGGGTACTATACACAATGTAATTTGTATCCTAATGAATAACAAAATGAAAAAGAATATAGGTGTGACAATACATTTATAATGCTAGCCTATATATCTGATGTTAGGGTTAAAAATTGGTGTCATTTTGATCTTTTGAATACACCAATGAATATATTGATAGAGAATCTTAGATGATCAGTTGATGAAGAAGATAAAGGAATTAATATTCCAATTTCAATAGGTTAAATTTTGTTGATGAAAAACTATAAAGTTTTACTAAATGGAGCAAAAAGTGTTTATATTTATGGTAAATAAAATAATTGAGAAAGAAGTAGAACTAATGTAATATGTGGTAGAAAAATGTAAACTAGTGCACTAATCCTTTAGAAAAATATGATGATCAACACCAACAACCATATATAAAATTAGAACAAGGAAAATGATTTATAATAAATACTAATAATTATAATAGTGAAAAAATATGTTTTGAAAGGTTCACATACTATTCAATCTAGAATTGTGAATTTCTTATGTGGTCTATGTTTTCCCTAGAATTGGATATTAAATTTTAAAAAACATGGGTGTAATCATTATTGAATCAATGGTTTGTGAATATTGTTCAATGTTTATGTGTTATGAATCTTGAATGATGGATTATCCTTTATTTTTGGAAATTTTAAGTGATTTTGAAAATGAATTTTCTCTCTTTGTGTAATATAATAATCGGGGTATACCAAACAGTAAAACTGAACTGACCATTATATATGGAGTTAAAGAATGAAAATAAAACAATGACTAGTATATAAAAAAGACATAGAACTACTGTAATATGTGGTAGAAAAATATAAAACTTAATCCATACATTCCAAGACAACAAATATAAATCTAAATGTATGAATAAATAAAAACCAATAAATATCTATGTGACCAATAGTCACTTGCAGACAAACCCAAACCAAAGGTAAGGACCATAGGAGAAGTGTACAATCTATAAGATTCAATTAACTTTACCTATATCCTATAATTCAAAATCAACAACCACCAAAATATGAAGTGTAGGGTTTGAGAATAACACTGTGTATGTTACCAAAACATAATTGATAAAATGTCTACTTTGAAAAAAAAATATTTTTTTCATCAAACAAATTATTTTACGTTTAATTTTCATAAATTTAATTCATCTATAAATAATTTCCCTTTGGTTTTCATAAATGCATTTCATATTATTAAGAAAAAAAATATGACTATTAGAAGTGATAAAAAATGAAATCATATCAATGAATCAAGAGGTCGACATGTAATAACATATCCATGAAATAAACTATTATGATATGTTATGTGGTATAACCTAATATAAAAACATATAAGAAAAAACCCTTTAGAAAAATCCAGGTTATAAAAAATATAGAATGAAAAATAAATTTATATTGGGCCCTATCATAAAGGGAAATTTTTAGTAGACACTAATTTTTCTCAATATGTAGAACATTAGATCCAACCATTTTTGAGTCATACTACATTCCATCGATATCTGAAAGGATACCTTATAATGGTGATACAGAAACTAATGTAACCCATGTATCTTTTTGGACTCACCGAAGGTCCCCAAGGGGCTAATTTAAAAAATAAATTTTCAAAACCATGATAAAAAATCTATAAATTATTTTAAAATCCATTTAATTCTGCATTAGTTTTTGAAAATCCAAATCCAAGTCAAGGAAATATCTTTTAACAGATTTCTTTTAAAACATTCCTTTCAAATGAAAACCATTTGAACCACATATCACATTTAATTGATGAAAAATAAATTGTATTTTACTTTGTAGAATAAAATTTTCATTTTATAAAATCAACATATTCAAACAACTACCTCAAACCAGTAAAAACCTATTTTTGTTTGACAATGGTGATTTTAATCCATGAGATCGGCCTTTAAAAGACAAGGTTCGACATGAAACTATAAAGGATCCATAAAACCCACCATATGATCAAATTTAGAAAACAATCACTTAAGATATGCAGTCTAACCAAATTCAAGGCAGAACCCTATGTAATGCTTACCTGAAAATTTACAGCACACCCGTGATGGATATCTGTCATTGGATGAAGTCACAAAGATGGAAAAGATGTCTAAAAAATCATCTCATAGTGCTTCTAGGTCAAGATAGATAAAGGATTCAAATGAATGAAAACTTAAACACTTCAACAGAGAACTAAATCACATTGTATGAGAATTACATGAAATTTAATCCCGTTACACATCATGTAATAAAAAAACTCATTTAAGTCAAAAAACTCTTCTCAATTCTATTAAAAACATGATTTTTGATAGTACATGATAGAAACCTCATACATGGTGTGTAAATGATTTACACCATGAAAATATTTCATGTAATCTTCCTATAAAACATTATACAATGTTTAATAACATTACACATTGTGTAATATCCATAAAATCTTTGGACGCTAATGTTTTTATGCATAAAAACAAAAAACACCCACATCGAGATATCTTAGAATATCGGAAAACCCCATTAAGTATTTGAAATGGTTATACCCAAACTTAATTAATCCAAATAAACATAAATCCCTAAATTTTAGGTCATTTTCCCTATTAGTGTCTCTCCATCCCCTCAAATCCTACAGACAAACCTGAATAAGGATGATAAACAATGCATAAACATGGCAGTTCTTAAAAAGTGAAACATGGTATTAAATTTTCCCCACCATGAATGATTTCATCCCAAAAATACGTTAAATTCCCACACTCCCTGAAATATAATCCCACTTCTACCTAATAAATAAGTCCCTCTACCACTTATTTTAGATATCCTTTATACATTTCCACTATAACCAGAATAATTAAATCATATTACCATGAATTACCTTCTCTTTATGATCCAAAATCAGAATTGGTTGGTAAAAAAGGGATTGGTCTTAGTATTACAATCATACTATCAAATCACATGGTATATATTTTTTATATACTTTCTCATCATCTAGAAATGAAACATTTCATGGATATATGTATAACCAGATGATAAGTCCAACTGATAAGACACCATTCCCACTCAAACAATGATCTCCAAGGGGCTCACAAAACATGCTACCAACATACCCAACATTTCTATCAAACGATTCACCATGAAATACGAAGATATATAAAATAAAAGAAAACTATAACACCCCAAGATTCCACGGTATGCTTATCTTTGAATAATAGAGTAGTGTGTGTTGTACGCAACTTCGAGTTCTAACACACCACAACCAATCAAACTAGCCATTATGAATAGTAATACCCACATTTTGAAATTTTATAAATTTTATCTTTAAAAATAGACTTAATTTTTATATTTGGAATACCAAAATTAGTTTAGGGTTATTTTTTGGTACTTTTCTGATAACTTGCATATTTTAATGAATAGTGAAAATTAATTTTTTTTAATTAAAAACAACTTTTTTAATCGAAATAATTAATAGTGATAAATAATGAATTTGAGTGATTTAGAATTATAATTAGATTATATTTTTACCATTTAATCCAATTTTGTTCATTGGACATAATTTCAATTTTAAACTAGACATAAGCAAGTGCCAAACTTTTGATAGTTATTATAACTTAAAAACATGTTTTTTGTTTTGACCACGGGAATTAAGTTTAAATTAATTTCTTCCAGTTCTGTGTTTTTAATTTAGAAAAACGAATTAAATATTTATAATCATGAGTTCCAAATTTTTCAAATTGGTAACTTTTATTTTTAGACATTTTGAATAATTACTTCGGTAAATATTTTATTTACCATGGTTAAAAGGTAAACCCGGTAAATAAGGGCAAAAAAATAATATTTTAATAATATTAAATTACCCTAAAACGTGTCATAACCTTATTGGTTGAAATAGGTTCGACCATGGGCATCTTTGGATCGATTTTTTGGACCCTAAGGAGCCACTTGTAAGTGATAATGACACTTTATATTATTTAAGTAAAAGTTAATACAAAAATGAGATTAGCATATATCTTTTAGAAAAAAAATTTCCATAGGGTTATAAATGTTATATTTTAGACTATAAATAATAATTATAAATATAAAAGGATTTCATAAATAATGGTATTTTATTTATAATTTTTAAACATTGAATAATTAAATTTATTTATGACACAATAATGATGAAGTATTTTCCTTATTAATGAAAGAATCAAATAATTGGTATTATAAATGTTAAAATAAATATAATTTGAATGTTTTGATGACATACAGGAATTTTATTGGTTAATATGACATGTAAGTATTGCGTAAATGAATTTGGTTCGAATTAATAAAGTTTTTATGACTTTAGAAAAAATCAATTATTAAATAGTTTCAAAATTGACATAAATGAGTTTTTAAAACAAATATTATATTATTAATTGATATTCTATTACTAAAAATATAAGGTTCAGAAAAAGTACTTATATAATGATAGGTGTATCATGAATGGACCACTTTGGGGTCTCTCGAAATTATATAGTAATTTTATTAACTATATAATATTAAAATATAAAGAGACATGGTAAATGTCAAACTATTTTTTAAGAGTTAAATCAAAATGATAAAGTTAATATAGTGACCCAAACCTATCTAAAACCTATTGGTTGAGAGGTTTTATACCTATAAATACCTTAACCTTTACTTAATCCAATTTGGAGCTATTAGAAACCAAATACTAATTTATTATAAAATAATATTTCTTTCTTTTCATAAGGTGCCCCTCACCCCTCTTATAAAAGGGAACCCCCCCTACTCACTAATTCATAGCTTCAAAGCCTTTTAGCTCGGCCAAAACCTACCCAAATATACTATCAACTTCCCTCACTTCATCATAGGGGCCATCCTTTGTTCAGAAATCCAACTTAAGAGTCCCTTTTGATCAAATAAAAACAAAGAACCCAAATAAGAGGTAATAACTTCACCACCCTCTTTCAAGTTCTTTTCTTCTTCCACTTCTTCTTTCTTTATTATTTCCATTATAAAATTATAACTCCAGTATCTTCTATATACTATGATGTTATTATAAATATTGTACAACCAAATTCATTATTCTATCTATCCTTTTAATGACATTTCACCATACGTGCATACGTATGGCTTACCATCTCCACGTCGTGGTGTAAATGTTATTCAATACCTCATTATTTGGATGGGTATAATAATGATGTTAAATTTATGTAAATAATAAATATAACATGATAAATATTCTGTATATATTATATAACATCCAATTAAATACTATTTTAATATCAAAAGAGTGATATTGTCAATCGTGCGTACGTACGGATTACCGTCTCCACGAACGCGATGAGATTCATTCCCCATCATATCCATTCAAGACTAAATTTCATTTGATGATTAAAAAGAATTTTTAGAGACATGATATAATTCTGGATATGAATATGATAAATCCCATCGATAACAAATATGGCTCACATAACAAAGAATATAAAGGAAAATGAATCTGTTAACACCCAAAACGATGATAATACTAAGATATTATTAATCAATGTTAAAAGATCACATATGATATCATATTAATGTATATAATTATTTTATAATTCAATAATAATTATTTAACCATTATAAAGGAGGTTAACCTACCCTCTACCAAGGAAAAAGTACAAAGTAAGGGGTTTCTTATCTCACTTTTAATTTTGTGAGATTTCAATTGTTCACCAATTCTTTATTGCATGTGGTGTGTGTACTACCCATGATTGTACTAATTGTGTTATATAATTTAATTTATGGATATTTAAATCATCATTTTATGATACTTCTTTCATGGGTGTATGTTTCGTAAGTTACCAAATCGATAGGGGAATTTGAAATTTCAATTTCCACTCAATCGGCTTTACGCATACTTCATTTATTATTTTACTCCAAGATTATTTGTGGAATGACTTTTCATTTGATTATTTCATAATTTCCACTCCCCTTTATATGGATATAATTTTGATACACATAATAACTTCATTGATAAATTCTCAAGTCATCGATATGAACTTGATAAGAGTAATTTTAACTCAATATCCATTTATTGAGTAAAGCATTCAATTCATTGGTGTTGTTTTTACAAGAATATGTGTGAGTGTACTATGATTTATTTACACATACTATCCAATCATATTGAGTGTATTTATATTTTTCACACATAATTATGTCGTTCATTTATATTTATCCTAAGAATATGGCCTTTATAAGAGATTTCATCTCAATTTACATTCCATTGAGACTTCTTTGTTGTTATATTCCAAATCACTTTTATATGGTGTATATAATGTAATTTGACATAGTATATCATGAATACCTTTATTATCATGATATTATAAAGTTTTTATTACCTCAATTATTGGTATTCTAGTGTCTCTCTTTTGGTTATGAACTCTAACTAAAATATCATTTTAAATATTTTAATGATTTATTATTTTAAATCTTTCTCATTAATCTCCATGTTTTAAAAGTGGGTTTTTAAGATTTATTTAAATGGGCATTAAAGTTTTAAAATTAAAACTCATTTTAAAAGTATCAAAGTGGTATGTGACACTTTGATTAAAAAATCTATTTTTAAATGGCTTCTTGACAAATAGTGTGACTTTTAAATGTTTTCAAGAAAAAGGGGATATTTTTCACAAATAGTTTTGTTGATTATTTTCATCTATGTAAATATCCTTCATTATTTTTGATTGAGGTTAATCTGTTACAATAAAATCTTACATATTGTATTTAATGAGTTATGATTGACTGTGGATGTGTTATTTTTATACCATTCATGGTTTGTGGATAAATTATTGACATTTCGTATGCCAGTTTCAATATGAATGTTTATGCAATGTTCCAAAATTTTCATATGAGGAATACATTGGACTTAGTAATTGATGGGTGGAGCCTACTATAGCTCCTCTATGCATCGATAGGTCTAATGAGACTAACTAGTGTCTAGACACAAGGCCTTGAAAAAAATCTTATTTGTAGTCTTGACACGAGGCCTTGACTATGCGGTTATGATAGTATGGAATTATGCATTCCATCATTATGAAAGTGGTTATTGATATTTCATGTGATCATTCGACTAGTAGAATATCCATGTGAATAAGTAAATGGAATTATTTTATTTTATCTTTGTCATATTATACTGAATTTCATGTTTAAAAGGCTTTTTTTTCTAGTCTTATACACCGCCTTAAATGTTTATGCTTATTTACGAAAGTTTCCGCTATAATGTTATCCTTACTGAGCATATGAACTGACCCCTTTATATTTTTTATTTTTCTAGGATTCAAAGAAGTATATTATGACTGACCTCCAGGGATAGTCTTTGGGATCTTAGTGTTGTCTATGGAGACAATGTTGTTGAGGTTTTCCATTTTATGATGTAATGTAAACCATATGAATGTATATAATAATTCCAAGGCTACAGAATTAATCGGTCTTTCAAGACATGATCTTTTATGATCATTCCAATGATATGAAATAATGCACCAACTCTAGGCTTCTGGGGTCGGGGCATTACAACTTGTATCAGAGGAATTTTAGTTCAAACCTTGGAAACTAGATTTAGATAACATCTAATTAGAGAACATAGACCTAAGATGGACTTTGAGGATTAGTATAGAAAAACTTCCTAAAAGTTTTGTATTGTAGAGATATTGTTAGTTTTCTGAGCAATACATCCCTATCTGGATACGAGCGGGTAGAGGCGGCTCTGGCATAGATGTAACTAGGGGTAAAACCCGAAAACCCCACATTGAGATAGACTCAAAAGGGAACTAGTGCACGACAACGAGCCTTGCTGCACTATTGGTTATGAAACTCCCGGGGGATATTCTTAGGATAATTTACATTTTCTATTCAAACCGATTTGAAATATTTTAATATAAGATGAGAATAAATGACCTTGGTTAATCTTTAGGTGTTTCAAATTAAGAATATGGTGTCATGATATTCTATAAAGGATTTTATAACTACTATTGCACACACAATGCTTTCTGGTTTTAGTCAATAGATGGATTCCAAGGAAGTCATGGTAACTTTGAGAATGATGTATAAGGTGGGAATGGTAGTGGAAATAAGCAACAAAATGGAATTTTGATAGGAATAAAAGATATCATGTTCATGCCAAATCAGTTTTCCAAAAATATGATCAACAAAATATATATTAACCAACTCCCGGACTCAACAAAGAAGAGAAAGGTGATGAATTATAAGAGCTCCAGTAGTGGAGACCATAGAGAAGAGAATCCTCAATTTCCATCATACATGAAATGTGGAAGGAGGCACCCGGGAAAGTGTCTCAATGGAACAAAGAAATGCTTTACGTGCGGGAAAGAAGGACATAAAGTGAAGAATTGCCAAGAAAAAAATGAAGAGTATTATGGAAGAAAATGAAAATGGTCCCAAGAATCCATTTACAGTCATTTTCCGTAAATGTAGGGGACCTAGCCATTACCCGAGTGAATTCCCTATTCTATAGGATATTTTCTTGGTCAAAGAAGAAGCTATGTGGAAATAAATGGTTAGAGAAAATTTTAAAAGTACTAGTACTCCTTGTTGATCAGAATACTTTGGAATAATTTTCTATTATATTTCTAACTCTATAGTTTGTCATGTGAAAATGATATTTGAGGAAGACTTATCTTTTCTCTTATGGATATAGTTACAAATAACCATTTGGTTTTATATGATCATTGGGTTTGAGGCAATTACAAGTTAATATATTTTGGGATGAAAATGAAAGGTATGAGAAAAAATTTGTGGTTAAATTATGTTATGGTTATTGTGAGGAATTTAATTCATTTTGGTAATGTTATTAAATATAGTTTTTGAAAAAGGAAAACAAACAGACTGTGTGACAACCCATCGCGTTGGACAAAGCTGTGTTAATCAAACCCACATCCAAAGTGCGATTGGGATTTATCACCTACCACTGGACTATGTGAAGTCCTTGATTAGTGTGAATAATTATTTTTAGTTAAATTATTTTATTGATAAATAATAAGTTAATTTGGGATCTTATGTCTTATCAAATGAATACCCTTAGTATAGGAAAATGATTCGGTGATTAAGTGATAAATTTTATTTTGGAAGATGTTCGCTTTGTTGGGAACACTATATGCCCAAGGAAAATAGACTACTATGGGATTCCATTTGAGGAGTAATGGTATATTTTTATCTATGTTTTTTTTGTGGATTTATAGTGATTTGGGTTATTTATGGGAATGATTAACTAATAATATAGAATATGTGATTAGGTTAATTACTATTAAGTATGTGACTTTAAGAGTAGTTGATGTCATTTGGAGATACAATTTAATGTGGAAGACTACATAAATAAATTCTTCTAAGTTTTGGGTTTCAATATTAGTTTCGATTATATTGAAGGATTTTAAGGATAATTTTTTATTGAATGGTATATATTTAACTTTGCAGTTTTGTTGGTTTAGTTTTAGAAATTAAGATTATTTTTTCTTTCTCTAATGGAATATCCTTTTGGGGGACCATCAAATCTTATACTAACTGTTTTGGTTTTAATTAATCTCAAAAGACAAGTTAAATATATAGTTTATCCTTCGAGGATCATGTGATTATATAGAAGTTTATTCTATCTCTTCCAGTGTGACCTAGTCTTCTTGAATACTCATCGTCAAAAAAATGAGTTAGTAGTATAAATTTATTAATGAATGAAACTATACATAAAAATTAAGTATATCTCTTTATGTTATTAGTCAGTCCCATAAATTAATTCCTCTTCTTTATGTAATGTAACTTAAAAAAAATGTTTTCCGCTTAATTTTCCTACTGGGAGACTAATGACCATTTATCCCATCACAAGTTTGTGGTTTTATTGTTATTAAATTTATACTGATCATGTTTTATATCCCTCTCCATTATAACATGACACATATTTTATCATCCATATCCATGTTTTCCTACGTCGAATCCAAGTATGGGTTATCTTGGGTGACAGTTGTACTTCTCTTTCTTCCATTTAAAGTGATAGTTTTATTGACACTTTTTTCCGATGTGAGAATTTCCATTAAATTCCCAAGCCCAATTTTAAAAATTTCGAGGACACAATTTATTAATGAAGGGTATAATGTAACACCCAAAGCTTCCACAGTACGCTTCTCTTTTAATAATACAGTACTGTGTGTTGTACACAACTTCGAGTTCTAACACTCCACAACAAATCAAACTAGCCATTATGAATAGTAATACCCACTTTTTGAAATTTTATAAATTTTATCTTTCAAAATGGACTTCATTTTTGGATTCGGAATATCGAAATTATCATAGGGTGAATTTTTGGTACTTTTCTGATAACTTTCATATTTTGATGAATAGTGAAAATTACTAAATTTTAATTAAAAACAACTTGTTTAATCGAAATAATTAATAGTGTTAAATTATAAATTTGAGTAATTTTATAGTATAATTAGATTATATTTTTACCATTTAATTCAATTTTGTTCATTGGACATAATTTCACATTTAAACTGGATATAAGCAAGTGCCAAACTTTTGATAGTTATTATTTCTTAAAAACACGCTTTTTGTTTTGACAACAGGAATTAATTTTAAATTAATTTCTGCCACTTCTGTATTTCGAATTTAGAAAAATGGATTCTATATTTAGAATCAGGAGTTCCAAATTATGTAAATTGATAACTTTTATTTTTAGACATTTTGAATAATTACTTCGGTAAATATTTTATTTACCATGGTTAAAGGGTAAATCTGGTAAATAAGGGTAAAACAATAATATTATAATAATATTAAATTACCCAAAAACGTGTCCTACCTTATTTTTTAATACATGTCTGACCATGTACATCTTTGAGGAGATTTTGGGACCCTATGTAGCCACTTGTAAGTGATAATGACACTTTATATTAATTAAGTTAAAGTAAATACAAAAATTACATAAGCATATATCTTTTAGAAACAAAAAATTTACATAGAGTTATACATTTTATATTTTTGACTATAAATGTTCATTAGAATGCTAATATAATTTCCTACATAATGGTATTTTATTTATAATTTTTTAACATTAAATAATTAAATTTATTTATGACACAATAATGATGAATTATTTTCCTTATTAATGAAAGAATCAAATAATTGGTATTATAAATGTTAAAATAAATTTAATTTGAACTTTTTGATGACATAAACGAATTTTATTGGTTAATATGACATGTTATGATTTCTTAAATGAATTTGGTTTGAATTAATAAAGTTTTTAATACTTTTACAAAAATAAATTATTAAATAGTGTCAAAATTGACATAAATGAGTTTTTAAAACAAATATTATATTATTAATTGATATTATATTCCTAAAAATCCATGTTTCAGCCAAACTACTTATATAATGATAGGTTTATCATTAATGGATAACTTTTGGGGAGCTTGTAAGTATATAGTAATCTTATTAACTATATAATATAAAAATACAAAGAGACATGGTAAATGTCAAACTATTTAACTAAGAGTTAAATCAAAAAGAAAAGTTAATATAGTGACCCGAACCTGTCTAAAACCTATTGGTTGAGTTTTTTCAAACCTATACCCACCTAATACTTTAAATAATCTACTTTGGATCCATTATAAACCTAATATGAATTTATTATAAAATAATATTTCTAGCTTTTCCTAAGGTGCCCCTCACCCCTCTTATGAAAGGGCACTCCCCCTACTCACTAATTCACACCTTCAAAGTTTTTTGGCTTAGAAAAAACCTTCCAAAATATCCTCTAAAATTACCTAACTTTATCCTAGAGGCCCTCATTTGGTCATAAAACCAACTTAAAGAGCCCTTTTGATCAAATCAAAAGGAAGAACCCGAAGAAGAGGTAATAATTTCACCACCCTCTTTCAAGTTATTTTCTTCTTACACTTCTTATTTATTTTTTATTTACATTCTAAAATTACAAATCCAGTATCTTATATATACTGTAATGTTATTATAAATATGGTATAACCAAATTCACAATTCTATCCATCCTTTGAATGACATGTCAGTATACGTGCGTACATATGGCTTACCGTCTCCACGTCGTAGTGTAAATGTTATTCAAT
This sequence comes from Viscum album, assembly GCA_963277665.1. Taxonomy (NCBI): domain Eukaryota; kingdom Viridiplantae; phylum Streptophyta; class Magnoliopsida; order Santalales; family Viscaceae; genus Viscum; species Viscum album. Next base: position 853,886,659 of record OY728155.1, on the reverse strand, counting down.
ACATCATTATTTGGATGAGTATAATAATGATGTTTAATTGATTTAAATAATAAATATAACATGATAATGATTCTGTATATATCATATACCATCCAATTATATATTAGTTTAATATCAAAAAAGTGCAATTGCCGCTCGTGCGTACGTACGGATTATCGTCTCCACAAACGCGATGAGATTCATTCCCCATCATATCCATTCAAGAATAAATTTCATTTGATGATTAAAAATAATGTTTAGAGACAAGATATAATTCTGTATATGAATAAGATACATCCCATCCATAACAAATATAGCTCACATAACAAATAATATAAAGAAAAATGAATCTGTTTACACCCGAAATGACGATAATACTAAGATATTATTAACAAATCAATGTTAAAATATCATATATGATATAATATTAATGTATAAAATACTTTTATAATTCAGTAATAATTACTTAACCATTATACAAGAGGTTAACCTACCCTCTAACAAGGGAAAAGTAAAAATTAATTGGTTTATTATCTCACTTTTAATTTCTTGTGATTTCAATTATTCACCACTTATTTATTGCATGTGGTGCGTGTAATGCCCATGATTGTATTCATTGTGTAATATAATTTAATTTATGGATATTTACGTCATCATTTTATGATCTTTATTTCATGGTTGTATTTTTCGTAAGTTACCAAATCAATTATGGAATTTGAAATTTCAATTTCCACTCGTTCGGCTTTATGCATACTTAATTGATTATTTTACTCCAAGATTATGTGTGGAATCACTATTCATTTGCTTATGTCATAATTTCCACTCCCATTTATGGGGATATACTTTTGATACACATAATCACTTCGTTGATAAATTCTCAAGTCATCGATATGAACTTGATAAGAGTAATTTTAACTCAATCTACATTTGTTGAGTTAAGCATCCAATTCATTGGTGTTGTTTTTAAAAGAATATGTGTGAATGTACTCTGATTGATTTACACTAAATATCAAATATTATTGAGTGTATTTATATTTGTCATAGATAATTATGTCATTTATTTATATTTATCCTAAGGTTACAACCTCTATAAGAGATTTCATCTCAATTTACATTCCATTGAGACTTGTTTGTTGTTATACACCAAATATCTTTTATATGGTATATATAATGTACTTTGACATAGTATATCATGAATCACTTTATTATCATGATATTATAATGTTTTTATTACCTCAATTTTTTGTATTCTAGTGTCTCTCTTTTGATTAGGAACTATAACTAAAATATCATTTTAAATATTTTAATGATTTATTATTCTAAATCTTTCTCATTAATTTCCATGTTTTAAAAGTGGTTTTTAAAGATTTATTTAAATATAAATTATAGTTTTAAAATTAAAACTCCTTTTAAAAGTTTCAAAGTGGTATGGGAAACTTTTATTCAAAAATATATTTTTAAATGGATTCTTGAAAAATAGTGCGACTTTTAAATGTTTTCAAGAAAAAGGGGATATTTTCTCAAATAGTTTTGATGATTATTTTCATCTATGTCAATATCCTTCATTATTATTGATTGAGGTTAATCTTTTACAATAAAATCTTCCATATTGTATTGAATGAGTTATGTTTTACTGTTGATGTGTTATTTTTATACCATTCATGGTTTGTGGATAATGAATTGACATTTTGTATGCTAGTTTCAATACGATTGTTTATGCTATGTTTCAAAATTTTCATATGAGGAATGCATTAGACTTAGTAAGTGACAGGTGAATCCCGCTATAGCTCATCGATGTATCGGCAGGTCTCATGAGACAAACTAGTATCTTAGCACAAGGCCTTGACAAAATCTTATTTGTAGTCTTGGCATGAGGCCATGACTATATGGTTATGATAGACTGGAATTAGGCATTCCATCATTATAAAAGTGGTTATTGATATTTCATGTGATAATTCAAATAGTAGAATATCCATGTGAATAAGTAAATGGAATTATTTGATTTTATCATTTCCATATTATGCTGAAGTTCAAGTTTAAAAGGCTTTTGTTCTAGTCTTATACACTGCCTTAAATGTTTATGATTATTTATGAACGTTTCCGATATAATGTTATCCTTACTGATCATCTGAGCTCTCCCCATTCTATGTTTTATTTTCCCAGGATGCAAAGAAGTATATTATGAATGACCTCTAGGGATAGTCTATGAGATCTCAGTGTTGTCTATGGATACAATGTTGTTGTAGTTTTCCATTTTATGATGTAATGTAAACCTTATGAATGTATCTAGTACTTCCAAGAATACTAAACTAATCGGTATTTCGAGACTTGATATTTTATGATCATTCCAATGACATGTAATAATGCAGCGACTCTGGGATTCTGGGGTCGGGGCGTTACAATAACTATCCACAAACTCTATATACTGATGATAAAGGTCCACATAGGATTTATAACAACTCTTTAATGTGATCAATATGCTCTGGATAACCTAAACCATCTCCACTATCTCCTAAGCATTAATCCTCCCATTAAAGGAATACATTCTGAACTCTACCCACCATAAGGGAGATATACATGGCCACCCATATATACCCTTTAAGGATTTAATCATAATCGATGCATGATAAATATATTTATTGGAATACTAGTAAGAGAAAATTATTTCCCAATTATCATACAAAATCATGCATAGAAGAAAAAAAAGAATATCCTCAATAACATGGATTGTCCTCTATGTCTCCACATCAATTTGTATGTGATAAACTACGCTCAATGTAATCTGGGAACCCATCGCCAACTCCAAACCATTCCGGAACCCTGAAATGGTCCATTAGTACCAGTAAAATATGACCATATAGGGAACATTTTGAAGTATCACAATATCTCAGACATATTACTCTCAAATCTATTTAACCTCATCTTCACCTTGATATAGAGATAATGTGCTGTTTTCTGAGTATATTAATGATCAACCAAATCATATCCCTTTATCTAAGAGTAAGTGGAAAACTAATAAAAAAATAAATGGAAATAACATACCATATTCATTATCTAATAGAGATGGGATGCATCAAACCAATATGTCTCTTGTCTTCCACATAAATTTTATTACAAGTAAGACATTATGATACAAAATCTGAAATTGAATGCCTCATCCCTTTGCACCAATAATTTTTTTTTTCATTTCATGATACATCTTGGTATCCCACGGATTCATTTAATAACTATACAAGTGTCCACTATCTATATACACTTTCATTATGTAAAACAACAACAACCGACAAACCAAATAATCCCAAAGATCCACATGGAGACAGAGGTTACTCACCTGATTATTCCAACCATAATGCACTTTAAGATAGCATTGGAACTATATTTCTATAAACTTATCAAGAGAAAATATATCATCAAAAGGTTAGTAAACATTAATTGAATACAAGAAAACCATTCATCCAAACCCTTTAACTCCCATGATTATCTCTGAAATCCAACTCATCAGAAACAAATGGTCAACTGATTCATTCATGCACTTTGTTAGTAATTCTTATTTCAATCCACCAAAAACCAAATTTCCTTTACAATGAGTATATGTAATTTTAAAATCAACAAAAATAAACCTATCAACCTAGATTTTCAGTCATAAGTTAAAATCCTTATTATTAAAAATATATATCATTCTTTTATGATCTTATTACAAACAAACTACTCCCCAAAGAGATAGTGATTCCATGTATTAATTGCATGAATAACCAAAACTAGATTATGATAATTAGTAGGGTAATTATTATTATTTGGGTGTAACTAGTATGAGTTATAGGCCACCACTTATTCCTCTAGCATCTAAACACAAAAAAACTTGTACTCGAAGAATCATTGAAAAAATTATAACACGAAACCTAGTCCAAAATAATCAAAAATAGTGATGAACTAAATCTATCCTTCATCTCCTCAAAGGATTTTTGACATTTTTTATTCCATTAAGTTTCTAAATCCTTATAGGCTAAAGAATTAATTGGACAAGGAAGCCTCTTAAAATCCCAAACAAACATCTTATATTGACCATCATAATTAAAAATGCTTCAGAACTCAAACATGTTACTCAGATTCTTAAAAAACCTCACACCCTATATATTTTCATGATGCACGAATACACCCATCCTAGAAGTAACATTCCCCATAAATTTCTCAGTTCATATCCAAATTTCAAAATTGGAATGCTTACCAGAAAGAATATGTTCATCGACGGTTCAAAGAATTATGTCCAAATGGTCTCTATGACCCTTATCTAACATTGAGTATGGAAAATTATCATCTACAAACACACAAAAAATTAATACAATAACTGATGAATGACCCATATCATCAAAACCATAAACACCATAGGAATGATTGTTAGACCAAATCACATTAAAATAAAATCAAAAAAACAATCACAACTATTAATGTGTATCCTTTTATCATACACTCAACTAGTGGAAACCTTATTGCATTTCAATATATGGAAACTAACATTACAGTTAAAAATACCCAGAAAGGTCATTGATCCTAGGAAAGAGATATCTATTCTTAACAATCACTCGATTTAACTGAAGATATTCATTAAAAATCATGAGGTACATGTATTCCTTCTTATCAATGAGGATATATGAATATCATGGTTACATACAAGGATATGTTAATCCATTAGCCTATATGTTTTTAAACAAGACCATATGTTCCAAAAAATCATTAGGTTATCTTTGATAATAGTTCATAGAAATGAGAATCATTATAGAATGTAGGTCAATATTAATCTCGACATCACTTTGGGATAGAAAAATAGAAAAATATAATAGAAATACATCAAGTACACAATAACCACTATTGGAATTTGACAACCCAGGAAATGATTAATGAAATAAAAAATCATCAATAACTGCTGACATGATATTATCCCGACATAAAGAACAATGGTCCCCACCCTTCTGAATTTATATTTCTACTCACCTTGAATGACATGAGTAACCCAAATTGTAGTCAAGAACTATACTCATAAGTGAAAATAATATATTTGGGATATAACCATGATAATCCAACCATGCCAATAATCTTGTCTAATATTTCATGATCAAGAATCATAAAGTCCTATTCTACCTCAAAGATGATTGTCACCACCAACATGTAGAAAAATCAAACCCATGTTCATAACTCCTTCACAAATGTATGAAATGATCCAACAAGTACATCATATGGTCCCAATTAAATCCCAAAAAATAAACTAGCATTTATTATGTCAAATAATGAGTAACACTTTTATTAAAAAAATCCTATCACCCTAAAATAAGAATAAAAAATGATGCTTATAAAATTAAATGGCCTTGTTTTTATTCATTAGAATAATACTATTTTATATAAAGCAGTTTGGTCTTAGCCACCTGAACAACCCCCTTGGTTTAGGAATTTTCCCATCACCCATTCATGAATTAGAAGAAACCATAGAACAGTTGGTGGGAGTAGGTAAAACATTACTACCCTAGTACATACATTACAAAAACTCTATAATTGTTTTGATAATTTGATATGAGGAAATATCCTATGATACTCTATATAGTTAGGTATCATATGATCTTACATCCCACATAGATAGAGTACAATCTACTATTATCCAACTAAATTCTCTGAAATATGTCTAGAATCGAGTTGAACACCCTTATACTTTCTTTTATCACAATAAAATACACCCTGGATAACAATTGAACCAACTGAAACTCCAACCAAAACATTCATTGCAGCTACATCTACCTCATCCAATGCACAATTTTTATCTAAATCCATAGTTGTAACATCTGATTACTATTTCAGGTATTCCTAAAAATTCTTATGTAAAATTATTAATTTATTATGTTAAATGGGAAAAATGGTTTATCAGTGAAAAATGTGCATTTTTGTTAAACACATCGCAGAATGGTAACACACCCAATTATTAATTTGGATTATTCAATTCAATTTTTTCTAAGTTAAACACTGAGTTAGTATGAATTTTTGAGGTTTGAAATGTTTCGGGAAGGACGAAATGATAATTTTAAATATATTATTTTTAACATGGGAAAATATTCAAAAAAATTGAATTACTCCAAAATGGTCCATCGTATGAGAAATTAGGGACCACAATTATGTCCGAAATATAGTGTTTACATTAGGATAAGTATAATATTTTAAGGGGCTGGACTTTGGGATGCCTCGCTCGTGACATTAAGTTTTAAAATAATATTTAATAATTTATTTGTTAAAGAAAATTAAATATCTCTCAAACGGTTTGACATATGGGAAATATGAGACCACCAATGGGTCCAAAATGGGAGGTTTACCCAAGATGATGTATAACATTTGTTTGGATCGGGCATTTGGATGACTCACTCACAAAAACAACAAAATTTAATCTAAGTATTTATTTATTCTGAGTTTTCATTAAAAATCATTAATATCTCTCAAACCGCTCATCATTTGAGAAATCTGATATGACCGTTGGGTCTGGAACAGGTTGTTTACCCTAGAAATGGTATTACTTTCATTCGAAATGGATCATTGGGATCATTTAATGTTTGCATTAAATAATTAATTTTATTAAATTCATTTAATTATTAATTTAATTCATAAAAATCGGATTACACTATTCATCATCAATTTCAACACCTAAGACCCCTTTTTGAACGGTAAGAGGTTTTCAAACCCCTGATTTACCACCATTTAAACCACAATTAATTTAGAAACGCCATAATAAATGAAAATCAATGACTCCATGATAGATTTTGGGTTGAATCGGTGTTTAAATGGACTGTTTGAATGTTTACACCTAAACTATACACATCAAGGTTTCCATACCTGATCATTTCAGTTTTTGGATCAATCCTATCAAAACCATCCGTCTCCAAGACTATTTGTAGTGGGGAAATATCCTTTTCCTTGGGTTAGGAAGCTTGGTGCGTGGCTATTCTTCGAGTGGGGCGATGACTCATCACATTTCCTTACGCACAACACAAATTGGGTTTTCCGTGTTATTTTTCATTTAATTATTTGTTTTAGACATTTTTATTATTTTTTAAATACATAAAAATATGGATTTTAAATTAAAAATATTGAAACCTAAATTTTCAAGGATAATTCTTAAAGGAATTATAAAATGATAATCAGGAAAATTATCCAAACACAATGACATATAATTATCAAATAATAATTTATTAACTATTATAAGATAATTGTCATAATCCTTTTCCACGTAGTTATGAAATAAAATTATTTTCAGTTACAAAATGGTAATTTCATCGGGTTATCCAATGTTTTTTTATCACTTTAAATTATCATTTTTTGTAGTTACAACAAATTATCAGAGGTTAATTTACAACATTAACAAATGATAGGTTTTTAGATTATGAAGGATCAATTTATAAATGATTTGTCAAATGATGATTATTCTAAGTTATAATCATGAAGACGTGGCATAATCGCATGAAAACATAATTTATGAATTATAAATGGTTAATTTGTGAAAGATTATCATATAATAATTTTAAAGGAAGAATTTGTAAAAGAAATCTTTAGATAATAATTGTATAATTGTCAAGGGTTAAATATGCAAGAATTAATTATGATATTTTAACTAGAAAATAATTTATCAAAATTATCATAGTATAATTTCTTGGATTAACAAATAATAATTATTAATATAATCAAATGATAATTTCTTGAGTTAATTAATGGATGGGTATTGAAAATTTTATCACTAGATAAATACAAAGTTTTAATAAACGATAATTACTTTATAAAGAAATATTTTGATATATATATAAATTTTGAAAAAGATAATAATAAATATTCTGAATACCAAATCTATTCTAAAATTAATTTAGAAATATAAATTATCAAACGACGTTTATAATTATTCTTATCGATCTTTCTTGCGATCCCATGTGACAGTCAAAATTATAATTTGAGAATTATCTAGGAGAGAGAAATTATTGTTTCATGTAATTTTTTTAATCTATAATTAGAAATTATCCATGTGTGATAAAATAATATTATCACATGTATTATTTTAATCCATAATTTGAAAACTATTTAGGATAGAGAATTTATTATCACATGTGAAATTTTATTTCTTTTTTAAAATAAAATAATTGACATTGGTTCTAGTACCCCTTGAAGAACATCAAACATTGGGGTGTCAACGCTAATGATAATAGGGTCATGAGGAGGTGTATTGAACCACACTGGGAGGATTTTTGTTGTAGTTGACATCGACGACCTTGAGGTAGGTGGCTCTGTTCTGTTTAGCCTAATTGATTATCCTTGTATTTCTTGATTTATTTCAACTGATGATTTAAATTCAATAGCTCAAATTTGTTTTCAATTATGTTGATGAAACCTGATTCCAGTGAATTGAGGTATTTGAAATGGTTTGTAATTGAAATTTGGAAAACCCTAATTCCATTGAATTGGGTGTGTTTATGGAAATTGTCTAGTTTAAATTGTGGATTTGATGGAAATGATTTTAATTATATTGTTGAATTTAATTGTGGAAATAAATTGTTTAATGATGGAATTGGTTTTGAATGTATTTTGAACGGGTGAAAATGGTTTAAAATGATTTTATAGAAACCCATTGGTTATATCTTGTGAAAAGGCATGTTTGGAATAAAACTTATTTTGGTTTTAAATGGAAAGAAATTGGAACTTTTGAAATGGAAGAATGGGATTGATCATATTATAAGCAGTCTTAAAATAGTTCGAACATCATATAAGAGTGCATGCAAGCCTTAGGTAGTTAGTGAGTTATTTGGAAACACTCTACGCTAGGACAAAATTATAAAACATACATGCAGCGGGTCACATCCCTAACGGGTTGGTGACGAGTCTCCTTTGGCCAGTGTCATAGGGATGTGTGTATACACATTTTTCGGAGTTCACATTGAGAGTGTGGTATCAAATAACTGGTTAACACTATCGTACCTTTGGTAGATGACCATGTTTCTCACTTGTTTATTTATTTTTGAGATATAAAAATATTCCAATGCTTTGGAACTACTTTACATGACTACTGATTTTTTATAAAATGTTTTATATTAATGTTTTATTTAATCCATTGTTTTAAAAATATTCTATATTTTTGTAAAGTATTTTCTTAAAGTAAATTTACATTATTTGAATTGTATAACATGATTTTTTTAATTATGATTTAAAATTCCAAACATGATTATCTTTAATATTGAAAGCATTATATGGTTAATAAATTATTTGCAACTATTCTAGAATCTATGGTGAGACCCAACTATGCTTTTTATCTCACTCCCTACTTTTTCCTTTGGGTGTTTTGTAGACTTTGATCTTCCAAGTTTGAGTGAAGGGAATAGATATCTTGGAGGAGGATCCAAATATTGATAATTTATCTTGGTGATTTCTGTCCTTAGGGACCTTGGGGTTGTTTTTACCATTTTATTACTTGGGTTTTTGTACTTTGGGATTTTATGCCATGTTTTATTCTGGTACATCATTCACAATGAAGATTCTTTTGTAATGCATATTGTATTGTTTTATTTTGCTTCCGCATTCTTATGAAAAAAATCATTCCCACTTGTATGTTGTATGATGCTAGGTGCTATTCGCCAACCCATGGGGATTGAGAAAGCCCTTTGGGATACGTCAAGGCCGGCTTTGTTATCGGGTTACCTGGGTAACCAGGATGGTTTGTGACTATAGTGATCAGATGACACATCATAATCAACAAGGACTTAATATCATTACATAATTTTATCTCAAACCTTTAAGCCTTTATGAACTCATTAGTTATATTATTTGGTTCTAGGTGAACCAACTCAACAAAATAAGTAGAATTCCCGTGAATTGTCTGATCCCCTTGATCAAAGGCCAGAAACTCCTAACACTTTGTTTCACCTAACATATCATGATAAAAAACAATAATTAATGATTTTAATTAATTAAATATATGAAAGGGACTCATAAAATATAACATTAAAAATAGTTTCCCACCACATCCATTCTAATCCCGTGGAACCATTTTTTAAAAATCCCACCATCAAGTCTTTAAGATCCCTCAAGAAATTAAATATCCTCTTGATATTTTCATTCTAATAATCAAATTCCAATTTTCATTTTTTATCACAAAATATTGGTGGGTGATTCCTAGTAAACACATATCCATGATCCACTAAACTTCTTATGTTACATATACCAACCTTACCTAGATTCTGAATGGTTAATACAACATCTTCTAACAATGAGCTTCCACTAGAGGGTTCACCCATATATCCCATCATGCGACTTCATCTACTAGATGTTGAAGAGATCTTCTCAAGGTATTTTTGGAATAAAAATACATAATAACCTTATACATCAATAGTACACACAAAAAAATTTATAACCACATTCATAATTCAAATAAATAATTCAAAATATAAAGAAATTAATGAAATTAAGAATTTATTAAATGAAGTAAATTTTCAAAACAAATAGTTAATTTAATTATAAATTCCCAAAAATTGATTGAAATGATAAAAAAACATGTATCAAACCTAGTAAAAGACCCTCAACACCCATGGTAAATCTGGCTAAGTCATGAGTGTTTGATGTGATAGCATCTTTTAAACACTTACTATAGGAATTATGACGGTCCAATATATTATCAACTGAAGTCATAAAACAAATATAAAAAATTATTAACATAATTAAAGCTGAGCCTTCACTCTAATATCAAATTATAATAAACCAACCCATGTCAAAACATCTATACACTTGATCTAGTTGTCATATAGTGAGGTAAAGAATGAAAACATAACAAATTCATGTGTATACTGAAACATGACAGACAACCAAATTACTAAAGGGATGAAAAATATGCATCCAGATCCACAACATGAAATACAATCCATGTAAACACAATAGTATCATTATATCATGAGTAAAAATTCTCCATTAGAGTAAGAGTCACATCCAAACCAATCCCAAACCAATGCATCAACCAAATGATTAGCTGACATACTACAATAAGTCATTCCCTATACCTGTATCTTTTAGTAAAAAAACGTTAAACACCCAAAGGGAAAATGTTATGTGTGAGAAAAAGTTCTAGTAGGACAAGACAAAAAACTATTTATATGGTTTAATTTCATTAATACAACTATTGTATCTTATTTAAAAAGATTATAAGTTATTTTCATAAATATAGTTCATTTTTAAATCAGTTTCCATTAGTTTTTCATAAAATCCATTTATATTCTCAAAACCAGAAAAAATGGAAATAAGAAATGATATATACAGGAAGGAATATACATGAATCTAGATGTATAAAAGTAATCAGATATTTATTAAATGACCTATCATGTGACAATGTGTGATGTAAAATCATATAATAACCTATGGGAAACTATCCATGAGAAAAACAACCACAAAACACATAACAATAAATAAAAATTCACATCATATAATTGAATAGTGTATGGGAAAATGTGTTCTAGAAACCTCAACAGCATGAATATCCATAACATTAGATCTAACTAATATCGTGTTTCTCCACAGTCTATAGATATCCAAAATGTAACCTCCTTATTATACCACACACATTAAAGATACGTGTGTCTATTTAACATCATGCCCAAGGTTCCCTAATATTCTATTTGACTAAATACATTTTCAAAAAATGCATTAAAGTTTATAAAATGTTTTAAATTCCAAAAAAAATTATAATGTTTTAAAATCCCTCTCCAAATCATGAAAATCCATTTTAAGATAAATAGATTTCTTGGAAAACCATTGCCTTTCCCTAAAATTTTTTTATAACTACATATCTCTTAAATTTAATTAATAATCAAATGGGATTTAATTAGAACTCCATGTAATTTATTTCCTTAATCAATTATATAAAAACACCATACTCTATATAATAAAAACATAGTTTCCTTCAACAATGGTGATTGGAAACCATGAGATTATCTTTTTAATGACATGGTATAATAGTAAACTACAATAAATCAATTGAAAATAGTTTCTGATAAGAAATATAAACAAAACTGAAAACAAAACCAAAGATGAAACCAAATACAAAGAAAAACTAGAAGGAAATATTACCCGTATGATATAAAACCCGAAATTAACGTATATTAATCGATGATCGAAGTGTTTTATATTGAGAAGAGGTCTCAAAAATTATCCTTGATAACATCTAAGAAGATATGGAGAAGGAATTAAAAGTAAAGAAAAATTGGCCAACAATATAGTTCCCTAAAATCCAAACTCTTTAAAATTATATGGTGTGTAGTAAAATTACACATTGTGTAATCAATGAAGCACATGTATGCCAAAAATACCACTGACTTTTAATTTAATCCTGATATTTGACAGCATACTCTGTTAACCTATTTCCCTACAGGTACAACCTTTATTCCCCAAATATAAAAAATAATCCTAAAAGTATATATATATTAAATCATTTTTTGCAGAATAGTTGAGACATTACAAAAAGAGATGCCCAAACACTGTGAAAATTTAGTGCCACTATAAATATGGAAATGTAAAATCTGGTACATTAGTGAGATATATTATCTTATAATAGGTTCTATAAGACAAACACCCCTCTTATAAATATCATACCTCAAATATAGCTTCTTGACATGCATATGGAAGCATAAAGTGGGTTGATCTCAGATGCCCAGAATGGGTAAAAAACGAAGATATATAAGAATAAACAAGATAATAATAGTATGATAACATGATTATAATATTATAATATCATACCATGCATCTCATAAACATGAATCATGGTATAATGGTTAGAAGTTCTTATGGAACTATTCATAACAAAATCAATGAATAATCCATGAAATTATAACATATGACTAAGGAATGGAATATTGGAATACATGTAAATATGTAATATCATTTCTAATAAGATAATATGAATTTATAGATGATATTGTGGCACTTCATTGGGACATCATACAAAGGGAGGGACACACCAACATCCACAGTCATAGTCCCTTTCTCATAAGAGATCATGTACACTATTTTCCAAGAGTGGAATGGGTTTACCCATATTTCTATAGTAGATAGGTGTTACATATCTTCCATATTCATTGAGACTACACCAATGTGTTTGGGAACACCACCACACATTATTGTAGTCTTTCCTTAAAAGTGGTCAGATTTCTCCATTATCATATAGTGTATAAAGCTCATCGAATTGATTCCCATCATTATTTATTGAGATATAAATATTTACCCAATCCAATGGAGGGAGATATATGTTACAACCATCACATAATAAATTCATTCATACATTTGACAAAAGATAATAAAACATTCAACATATCATGACCCATAAAAAATATGGGTTTCATATACAACATATCCAAACTCAATAAAAGAAATCGGTATTATAAACATATCATTTCATCAAAACCTATATAAAATATATAGGTTTCATAATAATTTCATCAAATTGTATCATGTTAAAAGACTATGGATTGAAAATGATATAACTTGTGCAAGAGTAATGGGTTTCATAAACATCATGCTATATAATATATTTTTACTAAAACAATTTTTAATACAATTCAGTTTGTGTGTGGATGAATAACATCAATTTGATGAGGATGTAGTTCACACATCACCAAATGAAATTATAATATGTAACAAAAATGAAAAGCAAGAGTGTACGTGTAATATAATATTTGCATAACAATAAATAATCATTTATATCATTTATATAATATAATAATATTGTTTCAATAATAATTCCCAATAAAGGGTTTTGGTAAAGGAAACAAAACAATACCGTTTCGTGAGGAGGTAGTTCACCATACACAAGAACGGTAAGTTCATTACCCATTAGATATAAGTGTCTGTATGTGTAGGTATAACCATTATAGTTAATAAATCTCATTATATTGATGACTCTGAGTCTATTTTTTATTTATGGAATAAGAAAAATTATTGTATTGGATATAAAAAATGAAGTAAATGAGCTTGAGGAAGGATGTTACATGTTCTTTGGGAAAATCAATTTGGTTTTCATCAACAGATTTCTTTGGATGGATTTATGTCCAATGAGAGTATTTAAGGAAGAGTAGAGTGATTTTGGGATGTGAATTGGGATTATCTAGTCAAAACAAAATTATATTGAAAGGTGTAAAGAAGGAAGAGTGGAAGTGGACTTTTATAGGGGAGGGATGCGATACACTTAGAATTTTGGAAACAAAGTTAGATGTACGCATGTTTTTACCAAACTCAATACATAAAAAACAAAAAAATCAAAGAATAATATAAGTTTTATGGATGAAATATAGATACAATATGGGTTATGGAGAGGTTTCTCGGTCATTTGGTCCCTTTAGTTTAATGTTTAGTCACTTGTTAAGCTAAATTTGATTTTAATCACACCAGTCAATTTTAATGACTTTCATTAATATTTTTTTGTCAAAAATTCTGCTGATAAGATTTTAATATATATATATATATATTAAAATTATTATAATTATGTTTGACCATTTTTTGAAATCCAATTCATATAAGTTTCAAAATTTAGTTTAAAATAATATCACTGACATGGCGATGAAGCGAGTTTTTAACGTGAGAATGTTCAAAAGATCATTGAGATTTTATATTGGAATTTAACAAAAAATGATTAAAATGACATAAATTGGATTAATAAATGTATAATTTATCTATTGTGACTTAAAAACAATTAAAATATAATTTAATTATATATGTAAATTATAAGAAAAAGATATTTTGAATTAAAATTCAATAGTTTTCTCTATTCACAAAAAATTGATGTTTCCCTGAAAAATACCATGAATTCACCATAAGATAATTTAAACACCATTTAATCAAAAATTATGTTTATTTTATCAAATTCAATTTCACTAATTTTCTAAAATTATTTTTATTATTTTTCATAAAAGGACATAAAAATCAACTCTTTTGAGAAAATAGGATTTCCAAATATATTATGTCATTATTAAAATATATATGTTTTATCATTATTATGGAATAATAATATAAAACAATAATAAATAACATTAATTTTTTTATTAATATTAATATTATTATTTTTAGCAGCATTGTTATTACATTATCATTTAAATATAATAACAGAAATTTTGTTTCGTAGAATCTCACAATAGCATATAACACAACCCATGTTGGTGTTGTGCAAGCCAAGTTGGTGTTGTGTAGAATAAATGTTCCTTGGGGTACCATATAATGAAAAACTATCCTGTTTTATCCTATAATGAAATAATAGATGGTTTATTAATATAACACAATTAATATTCATTTTTTCCTAAAATTTAAAAAATAAAAAAGAATAAATTAATTTGAAAACAAATAACTCACAAAAAACTCATGGTGTTATATTCAATAACCCATAAAAGGAATTTCAATATTGAAAGTAGTTTTTTTATCAATTTTTTAATAATTTTATGTTCATTTAATATAAAACAACATCATAAAAATGATCACTAAAGCTTCCTTTAACAAGGGAATGCTGTTTCTATAACAGTTAATCAAAGTAACTCACAGTTGGGTTTTAACATAGGATAACATAGGTAGAAAGTGAAAGAATAGACATGGAAGGTAAATCTAACTATCATGTTATTTATGTGATTGATAGATAATTTGATGAATATAAATTTAATAATCCCAAAACTATAAATCAATAATTATCTGAGGGACCATTTGATTCATTGGAAAAGAATCCACTTGTATATCCTTTTAGTTTTCATGATCATTTCCCTATAGTTTAATAATTTTCATGAGAATTTATACTTACATGATTTAATTCTCTTTCCTAAGAATAATCTCACCATTTTTTCTATGTCGACCATTTTCAACTTCACCTCTTTCACTAAAAATCAGGGTGAATTTTTCATTCTTGATGAAAAAATCATAATATCCATGTTAAGTAATCTAATCTATATTCTGTTACCATAAAAAAAACATTGTTAAAGATGGTTATAAAATATTAATAAATCATAATGTGGTGATATAATAAAATAATATCACAAAATACATCCAAAGTTTAACTAAAAAATTTCCTAATGGTTAACCTTATAACCCTTCTACACTATAAAAATCCAAAACATTAGAAATAAGTTCATAAAATCAATTTAAAATTAAGCATATATATATATATATCCAATAGTATCTCTAGTTTTTTACATTCAAAAAATGTGAATACTCACTTATTATATTATCTTGGAACATATTAATAACCCTAATTACAATAAATCCTCTTCAAAAACATTAATGATTACTTATACCAAAGATTACTGGATATATTCCTTAAATCCAAAAATGTTGTAAACATAATAAATGATAGCATAAAACACCTATCCGAAAGTCTTTAATTAGTTCCAAGTATATAATTACTATCATTTTTAATTATTCATATCCTAAATATCTTTATCCAAAAAATATTATCTTTACATTAGGAACATATTTATTGTTATATTCCCTTAGTAAAAATATCACATTGTTATTAAATCACTTCACAATCCCATCATAAGCATTCAACATAATCTTGTAAATCCTTAGAGAAAAATATAAATTGGACATTTCGTGTATATTTCTCCATACATATAACATAATTATTTAATATAAATACATAAAAACATAATGTATTCCACTTCATCCATAATCTATAAGAAAGATACCTCATCCTACAAGTTATTTTCTTTTTCTTGATATATTTCATATATCATCCCATCATCATGAGAACTATAAAAATTACTCATACCATTTTTTTCATTCTCTTTAGGTTATTTCCACATAGGACATATATTTTTATAATGACCATTCATTCCACACATAAAACATTTATCCTATGATGATTTCATAGGGATGCCAATATTCCCATCCATCTCATTTACTGAACCCTTCATCTTTCCATTAGAGTTACTTTCTTTGTTTCCTTATTTTCCACAGTCAAACCATATTCTTGATCCTCTAAGACATTCAATTGGGTGGTTCTTTTTATATTCTTGATACAAATGAAACTGAATATTCTTTCTTCCATGGACTCTATTACCCTAAATCTTCATGTACTAATTCATTATCTTATATAGTGAGTATAATATTTTTTAATTTTATTTTATTAATCATAATCTGTAAAAACTCACTAGTAATGATCACAAAATCCTTCACTCCAGTGACCATTCTATTTGAATTCTCATCAGAAAATTATCTATCACATTCAACGTTAACCCACTTCCTCATACTTTCAACCATCGACTGAAACCAAATATAATTGAGTAAGAAACAATAATCATAGCGAGGAACCACGTAGTCATGAAAAACCATTTATAGGAAGTCTCAATTATGATACCTTAATAAATTTGGAACCTTAGATGTATCTTAGGTTATTCATTTCTAACTTATTTTTAAATTCTTCATAATGTCACAAGATGAGATTGTGAATTCCCAAAGCATATCCCCTTGTATGGTAAAACAAGGTGTCTATTAACGCTCATTGTTATGTACCTGGTTAATCTAAATTTAGGCTCGATGCACCATGTCAATGTTATTAGTTCTAGTTACAATTATTCTAGAAAAATTTCCCCTTATAGTATCTAGAAAAATATCTATTACTTAGAAAACAACTCATACTGTCATTTAAATTAATTCCAATACATTTTCTTAAACTTCAATTAATCATCATGCCTATATTTGGATACATCTGTAGATATATAATTAGAAATATACCTAGAGATATAACTAATTTTATCTCATCATTTTTTTAAAAGTTTCACTAAATGATCACTCTGATAAAAACTATATCATACCAGTCTTAACATACATATACAATACATAATTTTTGAGAAATACATGACACATTACAAAAAAAGACTCCCAATGAACATGATTGTTTTGTGACACTAGAAACATAAAAATAGAAATACTAATACTTGAGTGAGATATATTATCTCTTTCTAGGTTCCACAAGACTATAACCCATATTAGACATATCATACCTAAAATATATCTTTATAACCTGGTAATGGAAAAATAAAAATGGTTGAGCTCTGATTGTCAGTAATTGTAATCAAAGAAGATATGTATGAATAAACACTAAAATTTGGGTTTTATATTGGGTTCATAACATTAGAATATCATACCCTATATATCAACAACATGAATCATGGAATAATTTTTATTAGTTCATAATGAATGAATCATAATTAAATAAAAACAATATTCCATGACATGATAATATAAGAGTAATACATGGAATTGTGTCATACAAAAAAATATTTAATATCATTCCATATATGTCATGTTGCATTTATATATCTTATCACCGAGAATTATGGGGAATACACCTTCTGGGAAGGACACACCACCACCTCCATTTGTAGTTCTTTAACTATAAGGGAATGAGATTTCCCATCATTACATAGTGCATCATGTTTCTTTATCTTCACACAGTGGATCTGATTTCCTAATTATCCCTCTTCATGGGTACTACACTGAATGGGTATGACACCATTATCCCTAGTTGTATTCATTTACTTTTAATGTATTTTGTTTCCCCATATTTCCATAGTGTATCAATCCCATCAACCTGATTCCTTTAATTATATTAGGAGATATAAATAATTATCCATTTAATTAGAAGAATACACTAGTCCCACCCATCACATAATAAAATAATTCAATCATTTTACAAAAGATAATAAATAATCCACCATATCATGACACAAAAAAATATGGGTTTCACAAAAATCATATGATAACCCATGATATAAAATGGGTATCATTAACATTTCATCACAACATAACATATGGAAAATAGATATGATTCATAATCATTTCATAAAAAAATGAAACATGAATGTAAGTGGGTTCAAAAGGAATATAACCCATGTATGATTAATAGGTTTCATAAAAAGTGTTCTATTAAAACATAAACCATTCATGAAATAATATGAATGGTATTGTTGTATTACATCCCTAATAAAACTTAATTTTTATAAAAGTAGGGCATATTATGTGGAGAAGGATTTTGAATGATCTTATAAAAAATTTCTTAAGGAAAATACACCTTCATTGAAAATATATTTAATAAACCATTTTAATCATTCTTATCTTATAATTAAATCATAAATTCTTCATTTAAAACATTTATTGATGAAAATAAATTTTCCTTTTTGCAACTTTATTTTTAATACACAAAGTATTTATAAAAAATATTTCATTTAATATAGATTTTAAAACATATAAAAGAAGATTAAGATTATTTATGAAATACTTATTTTGATGAAAAACCATTAAATACTCATAATGAAATCTTGAAACCATTTTAAAAACCTTTTTATTTTAACATACTTTGAAAACATAATAATAATAATTCTTGGAATCATTATGAAAATATTGTTACTTAAAAATATAAAAGAAGCATGAAAACACTTGGAAAACCATTTTCCTTAAAAGCATATAAAATATCCATGAAATAATTGTAAACACTTTCTAATAATTTTTAAATCCTTTTATAAAAAAATATTTTCGAAAGAACACAAATTTCACACAAAAATAAAAAATAAAGTCAGATTTTCATAAAACCATTTTATTAATTATTTTGAGTACCAAAGAGTACGATAGTGGTAATAATATCTTATGATATCACGAATATAAATATTGGAATATAATTCATGAGTTATCATGAGATATGGATAACAAGGTTTCATTAATCGAACCGTATTCATAAACAATCTCGATAAAAGATGAGATTATTTCAATAAACACTCACAACTTGGTGATATTTATTTATATTTCCAAAGTAAGAAAATGAAATTACATGAAGCTAAAAATATAATTAAAATAAGTATTATCATGATGTAATATTCCATATTCAAGTTTATATACCTTCAAAAATAATATAGGTCCATAACATGACATGTTTTTCAATAAATTGGAATTGAGAAAAATTGACTTTACTGATTTGGTAAAATTTGAAATATAAACCACATAAAAATTATGATTATAAAATTGATATTTAAATAAAAATAATTTTAATTATAATATTAATATATAAAATCTAATTCCAAAAACACACCACATATAAAAAAATAGGTTCTGAATATGGATTCTGTCTCAAAGAAAAATAAACATGATGCGAGAAAACCCTTACCACCACAGTTACATTAGAATCATGATCCACATGAAATAATTTAAAAAATTAAATCATTTAATACAATTAAATAAATTAAATTAATTATATAAAAATTTATTAAAATGTATATACAGCACACAATATAAGTGAGTGGTGAATATGGAATTTCTCTCACAGAAATAAAAAATGAGATGAATTTATCTTACCTTATGTCTAGACTCTCATTGTACTCATAAGAACCCCATATAAAAAATAAAATTTTATTATAAAAATTTAATAGGACTATATTATTAAATCTAACACCATATATGGTTTTACTATTACTTTATATTACCCACTTGTTAATAATTACAACTTAAGGTTTCACTTTAAAATACATCCAATCCATTTTTCACATGTGTCTTAATTTGTTATATTTATAGTGCTCATAAATATTTAATGATTTATATACTATAACCATCATATTAAAATCAGGTATATTTATTATATATTTATTTATAATAATCATTATAATATATAAATTTAAAATGGAAGACACCATTCATGGAGCTGGTTGCTCATGCGTACACATAAGCGTTGTATCCATTTTTCTTTATCAGGATGAAAGAAATAATGTAAATGACATATATTTATATATAATATAATTAAATTAGAATTATTATTTCTAATATATAATATATTTTTAGTAAACCCATCCTTAATACATTCTATGTAGTGTGTGAATGAATCACAATGCTTTGAGGTGATGATAGTCCATACTTCCCTAAAAAAATTATTATATTTATAGAACATGAAAAACATGAAGGTATGTGTTATATAATAATTATATAGAACAAAATACATAATATATATAATATATATCATATAATAAAATATTTTGGATCATAATACCCGACCATAATATGTGGTAATGAAAAAAATGAACAACGTCATGTTGGGAGGATATACTTTTCCCTACAAAAGAACGATAAGTTCATTACCCATTAGATTAAAGTTTGTGTAATTATAGGTATGAAACATATAAAAAAATAATATTAAGGATATTTGGGATAATATTTATTCATGGAATAAGATTAATTTTTGTATTTGATAATGAAAATAAAGGAATGGTGCTTGAGGAAGGATGTTATATCTTATTTTCGTAAATTATTTTTATTTGCACCAAAGCGTAGCCTTGGATGGTTTTCTTCCAAAATAGAGGCATCAAGGAATAATGAGGGGATTTTGGGAATTTAATTTAGATGATATTTTATGAAAATAATTTATGTTAGAGGTTTCTTGATTGGGGGGAGGATATGGCCTTTTGTAGGGAAAGGAGGGGACACACTCGACATTTTTGAATACAAGTTTGGCCTACCCATGTTATTACAAAAACTAAGTGGCCGAAAAAACTAATGAATAGAAGTGTTAAATGAGAAATATGGCTAGAAAATGTGATTTTGACTAGTTGGTAGGTCATTTGGTCCCTTATGTTTATGATTTAGTCCATAGTCAAGAATAATTTTACTTTATTCAGTTTAATTAATTTTAATAACTTCCCCTATTTTCACAAAATGAAGATGATATTATTAGACTATAAATTTTATGCTAATTCAATTTATATATGCTTGTTTTTTGAAATTTTTTTCATATAAGTGGAAAAATTGGGTTTAATATTAATCGTGTAGAACTCAAGAGAAAAGTGGATTTTAATGTAAAAATGTTCAAAAGTTCAAGAAGCTTTTATTTCTAAATTAAACAGAAAATGATTTAAAACCCCTAAATTGTATTACTATATAAAAAATTTATCTTTTGGGAAATTAAAAGGAACTGAAAAAATAATTTAACTACATAAATATATTACATGAAAACAACAATTTTTGAATGAAAATTAATTCTTTCAACATTCACCCATAAAAGATGGTTCTCATAAAAATCTGAAAAATCCACCCTATAATAATTCTGAAATTCAGAATTCAAAATTGATGTTTATTTTATCAAAATAAATATGTAAAAGTTTCTATAATTAATTTTAATGTTGTTGTATAATATATCAATGTATATTTTACTAAAAAAATTCAGTGTAGTAAATATAATACTAATATATCTTTTCAGACACGTCATCGAACTAAAATGGACCACAACATATTAGTTGAATATCGTTATGTAAATTATAATAATTATTATACATCTTGTAAATAAAAATATTGCAATTAAATTAATTTTCATACATCTAGAGGATAAAAATTAAATTTTACTTTTTAAAAATAGACAACTTATCTCAGAAAATATTTCTTCATGTATTTCATATTTTATCCTAATGAATTGAAATTTTAAATTTTAAAATTTTATCTTATATAAATGTATATTACCTTTCATAAAAAATCAGAATGATATAATACCAATAACACTTATAAAAATTATTTTTTAAATAAGTGGTTTATTATTTTACATTTTATCGTAATTGAAAATATAATTTTTTTCAAAATTATATTTTGATGATTTATTGATTTTTTTTTTAAAATTCTAAAATTTGCTTGAATTGTAAAAGATAAAGATATTTTAAATTTTCTCACATTAATGAAATGATCATAATAATGAAATCATTTCAAAACATTTTAAAAAATTTCTATAAATAAATATTTATTAATATAATTTTTTTATTAAAATACAAAGTTGAAATTATAAAACACTTATTTTACATTTTGGAAGCATAAGTACAATCTTACATTAATTAAAAATATTTTTGGTCTACTTCTTTTAATATGTTTCCATAAGTTGGAATTTAATTTTATGTCATTATAAAAGACACATAACACTTATTTTATTAAAAATAAGAAAATTAGTTTAATATAAATCAGAAAATATGATCATGTTTTGATAATGGAAAATATTATGCATACTAATACACACTTTCTAAAAAATTTTTTTACATACTTTTTTCACTAATAATGAAAATAATTTGAATCTCACATAGAAAAAGTATTTGTTAAAATAGATTTTAAATTTTCAATAATTAGTTCAAAATTATTTAATAAGGGACATTTTATCATTAATTTTTTATTTACTAGCTAAAAATAAAATACCATGTTAAGAAACAAAAATGGTAAAAATGATAAATCTAGTAATAAAATAAATTAAAAATTGTTAAAAACCGCTATAAGAAAATTTATTTAGTGGATTTATTAGCCATTTCCCAACCCACACTATCATTTTCCATTATTAACCATTTTACCCATTATATGTAACTTTCCTAATATATTTGTTAAAAACATTCACCATACACCCAAGGGAATGTGGTCTACTAAATGCCTTCAATTCCACTATAATATTTATTTCCACATTAAAATATTCACATTTTTTTCTTGTAGAGTCATTTCTAATGTTTCTAATATTCTTGATCCTTGGTAAATACCCCATCCCTCCATTTCCATGATGTGATCCAAAAAAATGTAAAAATTCTCCACGTAGTATTCAATTTTAAATAATTTCCATTCCATATTATTATCCTCAAAATCTATCATAGCCATTATATCATGAGGTAATTTGTAAAAAATATATTATGATTTCATTTATGTTTATGGAATTAACATAATCAACCCATCCACTTGTAGAAATATAATTTTCCTCATGTGTATTTGAAATCTACTTCCTCTATGAATGAAATACATTATTTTTCATTATATCCCTAAATAGTGCATCAAACCGAGGTATTCCCTAATCTAATATGATAATTATAAAATTACAATGATCTGTAAATGTTGAAAAATATCATAATTTTATCCCAATGAATGTAAAATTAATACATTTATCATGCGTACATAAAAAATCGGATTCCTTGAGGAAACACATTATTATGAATTCTGAATTTTATTCATGATCCAGCTATCATGAAATATGATCCAACATAATAAAAAGTTGAAATAATATATTTTTAAATTCATAATAATTATTTTTTTATAAAGGAATCATATTATTTTCGACACACACCTATCGATAATAAAACATTATCATTTCTGTTGGTTTAATAACTTACCTGATGAAAAAATATATTTATATCATGGAAGAATATAGGAGGATTAATATAAGTTTTACTAGAAATTTATTTGAAAATAATGTATATGATTTTTATTTCCAAATATTGTCTTACTATTTTACTCATTATTAATATGTTCAATTGAAATCACTAAATACTACTAATCTAATATAATTATATTAACATTACCCATCATTACTAGAACTCTCATGATATTAATATAAATTAATAAAAATAATCATAAAATATTAATTAAATTATCTTCAATATTTTACTTTCTGATAAAAGTATTTCAAATTAATAATTTCCAATATTGACATTGCATTCCATATGTGAAACAAATTACAAAATACAATATTAAAATTATGTGAAAACTAAATAATGAATGAAGAATAACGATTAAAGAAAAAAAATTTGAAATTGTTATTTATCTGAATAAGGTTTAAAAATAGGTTTTTAAGATGTTATTATTTTTTATAATGGTTTATATTGTGCTTTTGGTGTTGATTTGAATTGTGGTAATAGTGTTTAATCTCAATTGTTTCTCATTGAACAATGTTTTGTGTTATTTACTTAATTACATTTAAATGGTCTATAAATTTCCATGTGGATATATAATATCATGATTTTTTATTCATGAAAATCTAGGTTAAATATAATAAAATATATTTAATGGTGTTTCTATTAAATTATTTCCAATTATATATGGGGTTATCCATCGAACAAAAATTCTTATTAAGTTATAATTCTTCTACTATAAATATTTATTTAAATTGTTAAAGTTTTATATTTAATAAATATATTATAATTCGATTCCATATTTTTCATAGGTAATTATATTTATCTATTTCATACATAATAAATATTAGTGATGTTATGAAAAATATGTATCCTCACCAAATGAGTTGTTTCTCATCTATATATAATTTCACTATTCACTATAATGTTCTAATTTTTTAAATTCAAAATATGTAATATGTTTTATGATATACAAAATTGACTTTTACTATATTGAAATTGATCATTTATCTATATTTCTATGATGTCTGTGTAAATAAATTTATGTTTAAAATAATTATATAATTTTTATTACAATATTTTTCTTTTTTATCTTCAACTCTAAATTTCATTGGATAGAAATTATTTATTTTTCTTGATCTATTATTTAGATTTATTTTAGAATATTATTTTTTAAAGTCATCATTAAATTTTCTCCAAATGAAATTTTGGAAAGAGACTTCGAGAATCTTCCCTTTTTGATGTTTATAAATGTTTAATAATATCACTATTACATTTCACATCCATTTTCCTCATTGTCTCCGAAATATCAATCTAATAAAAAGTTATATCTTATGAAACACACTCTGAATTATCTAATAAAATAATCATTTTTTTATTGATTTTCTATCAACCAGTCTACTTTTTAAATCTTGTTACGCATTACCAATTGGAAATGATTTATATCCCATTATCTTTCACTGGTTGGTCATGATATTATGAATAATTGACATATTATTAAATAGATATGTATGGGTTTCACCAGTGGGGTCCTATATACTAATATTATTCATTGTTAAGGGTTTTAAATATCAAAAAATAATTATTTTTAGTGTGAAGTCAAAGTAGTTATAATGGTTCATAAGAATGATTGTAAACCCATTTTGGTTAGCTAAGTTCACATGATTGAGTGTGAACTCTATGTAGTTATTTATTTTTACTAGATTGAAAAAGAACCAGATATAGCTATCTAGGTTCACAACATTGAGTATGAAACCAATAAAATAAGTTACGTTCATAAGATTTAGTGTTCACTAGATATGGTGGTCTAGGTTCAAAATGTTATTGTGACCAATTATTATTATTATTCCATATATCATATCATATGCGAATGATTTTTATCCACGTCAAAAAATTAATATCTCATGATTATACAACCACTGAATGTAGAAGTAAAAGATATTGGTAAAATTAGCTAGAATACAAAACCAATAAAATAAAAGTGATAAAAAAACACTGTACAAGGTATCTGATAGTCCATTCGCAGAAACCACTGCCTAAAGGGTAGGTGTAGAGTAGATTCTAGAATTCGTAGGAGTACTCCATGCTATTCTGATCTAATAGGGTACTTCCTGGTCATGGACCACCAAGGTCTCTGTCAAAGAGTCAGATGTCTGCCCAAGACACGACACATGCGGTTGAAGCCTGTGCAGGGTTGAGTATCACAATACATAGTTGAGACCCCAAACCACAAAAAAAAGATCACAAAAGAAAAGTAAAAAATATAATTTTGAGCTAAAAAAGGTATAACCTAATTTATATAATTCAAGTTAATTAGTTGTAAAGAGGAGCATCTTAAACGGCTGAGGGACTCATCTATGATAATTCACTAAGGTCTGTCAGGCATCTAAGGTATACTATTCTATTGGGCCACTTAGGTCTGCTCAGCTATGAGGCCACTAAGTTCTACTTGTCTACTAGGCCACTGATATCTTCTCAGTTACGTATCCATTGAGGTCCTCTCATCTTTCGGCTCACCAAGGTCTGATCGTCTACTGGGCCATTAGGGTCCGCTCATCTGTCGTGCCATTGAGTACCAATCAGCTACCAAGCCACTGAGGTTTTCCCATCTACCGAGCCACTGAGGTATGCTTGACCATTAGACCACTAAGGTCCTATCTTCACATCCTTCTCGTCACAGCTAGCCGCAGGATTTCCACTCATAGCGTTCTTGATTCCAGGGGAATATACTCCTCAAAAAATTAGTAAAAACATAACCTCCATGAAAACTAATTTAGAGTATGTCAAAATTACTTCCTCATCATGAGGGTCCTAACGACGAAAAAGTCTCTTCAATTAGACATACAGTTTATTGGTTTTGTCTATTTTATTTAAAAGGGGAACGTGGGGTTTGGGTCCGATCTGACCTTGTCAAAGTGACCTGACCCTACCCAGGGGCCACCAACCCAACCTGTTTCTGACTCAGTACGCTGGGTATGACCTATCCCACCAGGTCAACCCAACCTAGGGCTAGCCTGAATGATCCATCCCAGCCCGCTCAGACGATGGTCGATTCAAATGCCCAGATGATGTGGTCTACCACATCCACACCACACCACGCTACTATCTCAACTGACCACAGATCCCACCCACAACCTGACATGTAGTTCTAGACTAATCATTCACGGCATGAAGTTATGACCTCCTCCACATGGGCTGCAACTTGAACATGGATGCAGTCGCCGTCACGGTGCACGGCCTCCGGTGTCTGGCACACGAATGCTATCAGCAGGCCCTTACGCTAGCCACAAAACACTCTTTGGTGGTATGTTATTCAATCTAGATAATGTTCTTAAGTCCTAGGGTCACTCTATTCATCAATATGTATTCAAAACCATTCCATAATCCCTTTCTAGTGAGAATATTATTTCTATCTATATCTCTCGCACTACCTTGATTGGATCATCATCATCACCATCGCACCTCCATTATGATGTGTCTATCTTGGATTTTTTATGTCATATCGTTGCACCATGAAATGGTTAATAAATTATTGATTGTTCTTCATCCCATGAAGAACTCGAAGAGTGTGAGGGAGAGAATCACAAAAAGAAAACTTAGGATCGAACCTTGGTTGTTTGTTCATTCATATATCTATTTGATCCATTATAAGGATCAAGATGACAGAATCAAAATAGAAAATTCATTTCCCCCAAAATCATACCATAGTCAAAACCTCAAACAAGAATGATTATAATATGGTTCAAGTTTTTCTTAGGTTGATCCGATTTCATCATTTAGAAAACAAGAATGGGGAATAAAATTCAAAATAATAACCGCTAACTAGAAAAATTGATCTGTCGACAATGGGGTTCAATCATCGTTGTAAATATGTTTAGAGTCATCATGATTCGTCATCTCGTCAATCATAAATTCGTGATCCATCTTCATTGGTTACTCATCATTTTGTTTTCATTCATTACTCACCAACATAATTCCTTTAGAGCCTTAGAGGAATCTCACACATCATTCCTATATCTCGTATCTCAGTGAATCAAAAAAAATGGATGAAATGCATATTAGAATGTCATTTATACTAAGTTACCATGTCGTTATTCCGTTTCATTTATGAATTGAAACAGTCTCCTCATCGATGCATTACAGTAACCCATTTTTGAATAAAATAATTTTTTTGAGGTTATTTTATTTTTCCTTAAAATGTCCAAAAATTAACTTTTACCCTCAACCAACACTACTTGAGGCTAGGATCACCTAAGGAAAGAACACCCTCATGATCTCAATGGTAATCTCTTATTTCTAATATGAGTTTCTGTTTATGGGTTATCAGAAAAAATAATAATTGTTTAATTATTTTATTAATGGTAACATCCCAAAAACTATTTTCCATAGTTGGCTCGCATCGACCAATGTTAGGCTCAGCCTATGGAAATCACCCACTTACGAGCTCACTGGTGGTTTCAGATTTTCAATCAGATTCACCGTTCATGAGTTATAATTATTTGAAAAAATAAAATAATTTTATTTAATAATTTTATTTATGTTTATGCTATTTTTGGGTTTTCTCACAAGAGGCTCGTGAGGAATAAATTTATGTCATGAATAGGGCAAAACTGCCATTATTAATGCAAATGTGTCCTCGGATTTCTTATCTAAGAACCCATTTAAGAGTTATTATGATGTATTAGGAAAAATTATCTCTTAAGATATTTAAATACATAACATTTTTAGACAGACCTTTCAAGGCACACCGGGCCTTAGAATCAAAATTCGTCTCAGCAGTTAGCATTCAAATTCAATAAAATCTAAAAATAAAACCGGGAAAATTTGAGTCATTATGTCTTCCACACCTTAAGAATTTATTTCCCCAAAATCCTGAAAAATTGATTCCCAAACGGATTCACGTATGAGGAAAAAACAAATCTTCATACTCCCATGTGGTCCCCTAGAGATTCATGTGCTTCCAATAAACATGCACCAGAGGAATCAACTACCCACGAAGGGACCTCTCCAATCGAACCTCTATAATAAACATCTAGATCACCCCATCTAGATCACCCCATTTAGAGTAGATGATAAACCATTCACAAATAAGGAAGTGTCTTCACATCTTTAATGTGAAGACTATAACTACCAACTCAAGATCGTGGGTTGTGTAGTTCTACTCATGTGGTTTCAAATCACCTAAATAGTATGAAACTTCTTCTTACCTTTGCATTAGGACACAACCAAGTCTGGTCCTTGATGCATCACAGAATACTACGTACATGGATCCCTCCTATGGTAACCTCAAGATCTAGTTTCTCGTTAAACTCATTCTTAACTACTACAAAGCCAAATGAGAACCTTTCCATCCTCGTAAAATCCTTATCCTTTCAACTGATCAATATGTTCTTCGAACCATTTGTAGTGGATACTCATACTATGCGACCACATGGTTAATGTTATGGTAATCCACTCATAACCTCAAACACTGGGTCTTACCAAGGCCTTCCTCTGAAAGTCCTCCACCTATAACTGCCACTCATGAAGATCTAAAAAATCCATCTGATATACTGATGTTCATATTGGTTCCATATCCGAGTGTAGAATGATACAGAAGTATATCCTTCTACGGGGAGGTAAACTTGGAAAAAATCATATTGGAGATACATTCTTTTACTCCACCACTACTACATGGAACTGAAAACTCAAAACATACATTGCCATGAGGGTAAATCTGGACGACTTAGGAGTGATTGGTTGAACCTCCTATGAATGACTTTATCTCATACTTCATGGTTTTCCTTTTTCTACTGACCAAGGAAAACCCCAATCCAACAGTACAAACATAACACATCTATTTTCCTAAAACAATAAATCTCATTATGAACTGTGGTTGACCAGTCCATACCCAAACTAATGACATAAGAACTCAATGCTCTGACTAAGAGGTTTTAAATTAAACTATGGCCTCAAGGGTCCAATCATTCCATTAAGATAAGTGCGATTATATAGTCTCATCCCATAGGTATCTACCAACGTAATGGTCAATTCAATTGTTTAATCAGAAACACTATGTGTTGAACAAGATTAATGACAAGAAAAAATGATTATCACCAGTGTATATTAATATGATAGCTAAAAGTATTCATAGAAGGTACCTAGAATCATTCCTAGATCCCTTGGGTCACATTACTTTGCTACATGAATCTACCCCATTCCCATTTTCTCCTACTCCATGAGCCTGGTTTGAACCATATTTAGGTGGTGGTTGTATTATGTCGAAATGTATACCACCTCTTATAGATCCTCGAACTCCATTACCTCATCTTCATCCATTTAGGTCCTTTTGTTCCTGTCACTGTCTCTTCCTTGGTGGCCCATTCAACATTTTACAATTAGCACGACAGGCTGGATAATATATTTTGATATTTCTCCTAGAATCTTCTGAAAATAATTACATCTTTCTATGCTGACTAAAATCATCCTATGAGAACTGAGTTATATTTCCCATGTCATGGGACCATTTCTCAGAATGTATCACGCTTCCAAGACTCTGAGACTAATGTCAAATTTCTTCTTACCCACTGTTGACATCCATTGGAATCATATTTTCCTCTAATGTAAATTAAGTGGAAAAGGTTCCCTTTATAACCCTAACATAAGTAGTATTGACCATAAGAATTCTTCTGGTTCAGATGTCCTAAAATCACCTCACTTGTAGGTCTGAGCCCATGAGAACTGGTCATATCGTATTCATCATATACCTGGAATGGTCAGTACACCTCAATGAATACTTAGCTACCAACAAGTCATCATGACAAATATGTAAAAGCTATTGGGAGCACATATCCCTTAACTTATATGGCGAGATCCCATTCTCCGAGAAAGGTTCTCAAGCTCTAACCATAGAATAGTAACCTCAGCGTATGATCTGTTAATCTAAACCCCTCAATTTCCCTACTAATCCACCTATATGGATCACTACAAGGACCACCATCAGATCTAATGGTGTCCCAAATAGACAGAAAACATGGTCACCACCTCAATCTAGTCCCTAGCTGCCCATGAGTTAGGCTCACCTCAGAACCTAAGGGGTCTCTATCATGAAACTCCAAAAGTGTTCTTAGCCCACACATCTCATATGTTAGTACTATGAGTACCTTATACTACTCCACATGTGGTGGCATAGATCGTACACCACATGATGGTGTTGTCTATAGTACTAACCCATGTACCCATCTTATCACCTAGGTGATCATCCACGTGATCATGCATTGGAATCATTACTGGCTATCTATGTGGATGCATATTGAAAAAAAGAAATATGTACAACGATAAATAGAGGATACCCAGTGAGATGACTCAATAAGGAAATGGGAAACTAATATCATTCCTATATGATAAATGTACCATTATTTTCCCTTGAAACTAGTGTTTTTATATACCTAGTCGAAAAGAAGAATTCTGGGTCCTGGTTTATGGATACATCATCCACTGTACCAAAACTGGATTCCCTTGCCTGAAATATAAACTTGAAACACTTAATATTTTTTCCCAAAACAAAAATTAAAGACACTAGGTTTTTAAGGAAGAACCAACCTACCTCTAATAAAAAACATTCATGACACATCCCCCTAGTCTGGTCCGAGAAATACCCCAAGCTCGGCTCAAAAAGGCCAGGGGCTTGTGACTAGCATCGAAGGATTTATCCTAAAAGTTGGTGGAATTTCCAAGTACATGTAAACATACACACACACAAACCCACCCCAAATCAATGAAAATAAAAACAAGCATGCACCTAAGACAACTGCTGAATGTATAAGTACAAGATGTATGTAAAATTGGTCGGAATACAAACCCCAAAAAATAAAAGCTATAAAAAAAGTACAATGTCTATGATAATCCATTTATAGAAAATCCATCATAAAGGGTATATGTAGAGTAGCTTCTTGAAGAAATATGAGTACGCCACGCTTGTTCGATCTCACTATACACTACCTGGTCCAGGATAACCAAAGTCTATGTCAAAGCATTAGTCATCTACACAACACATGACACGTGCAAATGAAGCCCGTATAGGGGTGAGAAACAGAATACTCAGTAAGGACCCCAAATAACAAAAAAAATGATACAAATGAAAAGTACACATTCATATTTTTCAGCTCACACATGTATAAACTAATGTATATAAATCAAGATTATCGGTTGTAAAGCTGCACATCTTGTACTGCTGAGGGACTCATACCTGATGGTTCACTGAGGTCTGTTTGGCCACTGAGGTCCCTTCATCTATTGGGACACTGATTAATGTTCAGCTACCAGCCCACTGAGGTCCACTCGTTTTTCGGGGCACAGGGCCCTGCTTGGTATCTGGGCCATGGGAGCCCGCTCGTCTGATGGGCCACCGAGGTCTGCTCAGCTATTGGGCCCCCAAGGATTTATCATCTGTTGGGCCACAGAGGTCTGATCGGCTACCAGGAAACTTATTTAGTCTCTTTTCAGGGTCTACTAATGCCATCTCGGTTACCAGGCCACTAAGGTCCTCTTGTAACTTCCTTATTTCCATATCCAACAATAGGATTCTTGCTTGTAGCATGCTTGATTCTGGGAAAATATAATTCTAAATCTATCTTTCATAACTCAACCTATATGGAAACTCATGTGGATTATATCAAAAGTACCTCATCGTCATAAGGGTTCCAATGACACAAATGGATCATCAATTGGACATACGGTTGGGATGTTATGTCTATTTTACTGAAAATACAGTAGTGGGGTCTAGGTTCGGTCCAACCCAGTCGTATAGACCCGATCTGACCTGGACCATGGTCCACCGGCTGGTCACAGCTAGGGGTCCATTGACCCAACCCTACAGGTGGACCTGTCCTTTTTTGATGGCTTGGTCCGCTGTACGGGGCCCGGTCCAGGGCCCGCTCGCCTGATCCTGCCTGGCCCGCTCAGACGCGGGTGGGTTCAACCGCCCCAATGCGATGGTCCGCCGCATCCACTCCATGCCACACATCCAAATCAGGTGACATCAGATCCCACCCATGGAATGACCCTTGGTTCTAGAAAACCCTATGGTGGCCTCCTCCACACAGGTTTCCATATGGATATGGTTGATGCCGCCTCCACATCACACTACCTCACTCTTCATGCATGCGGCCGCCACCACTACCACACTGACATGATGTTTCATGGGCCACCAGATGCCCTTCAATGGTCTGTTCATCAATACATAACATTTTATGGATGCCTCTAGTTTCATTCTTCATCACTAAGTATTCAAAATCATGCCACAATCCTTTTTTGTGTATATCCCTTCACGTGCGATATTTGCTGCACCACCTCCATCCGATCATCATTGTCATCATCGCATCTATGTTACATCATTTCAATCTTGAATCCATGATTTTGAATTATTGTTCCATGAAAGGATTAAAAGACAATCAAATGTTCATCTTCCCATGAATAATGAGAAGAATGTGAGGGAGAGAAGTAAAAAAGAAACCCGAGGATCAAACCATAGTTGTTTCTTCATTTCATCCTCGATCTGATCTGTTAGGAGGATCAAGCTGATAAAAACAAAATAAGAAACTAATTTTGCGCAATATCACCCCAATATCAAAACCTCCCCCAATAACGACAGTTCCACACATCAATATGTTCATGGGATGATTTGTGTTCGTCATATAGAAATCAAGAATGGGGGAAAACCAAATTTGACATTACAACCCCTACCTGAAAAAAAGGATCAGTCGACATCAGGATTCAATCGCAATTAGAAATATTTTAGGAGACATGATGATTCATCATCTTGTTGACCATCAATCTCTGCTCCGTCATCATTGTTTATTCATCTTTTCAATTTCGTTTATTTCTCTCCAATGGAATTACTTCAGAGACTCAGAGAAATATATTGGGTTGTCCCCTAAACCCATATCTCTGTGAATCAACTAAATATAGGGATTGTATTTTAACATTTCTATTATGTTGATGCATCGTTATGAAATTTCATTTATGAAATGAAATAGTTTCCTTGTCGTTGAATTGTAGTGAAACATTTTCTAATAAAATAATATTTTTTAATTTTTTATTATTTTTCCATAAAATGCCTGAAAATATACTTTTAACCTCAACCCACACCGGTTGAGGATAGAACCTACCTATGTAAAGAAAAACCTCATGAGATCAACGGTACTCTTAGATATCCAATCCGTGTTACTGTTTATGTGTTATCAAAAATAAAATAATAATTATTTAATAATTTTTTTACGGTCACATCTCAAAAACTACATTCCACAGTTGGCCCATGCCATCCAATTATAGGTTTTTCCTAAGGAATGTACACCCTTAAGAGCTCAATGGTAGTCTCAGATTTTGTATCTGAGTCACCGTTTGTGAGTTATAAAGACTTTAAAAAATAAATAAAATTATCATTATTTTATTGACAGTTATGGAATTATGGGGTTTTTTTCCTAGATATCAGTGATGAATAAACTGAAGTCATGGCTAAGGAAAACCCACCATTATAAATGAAATATTGTCCTCATATTTCTGATATAGGGACCTGTTTAATAGTTATTCAACTTTTTTAGGAAATCTTATCATGTGTTCTATTTAAAAATATAACATTTTTCAAAGAACCATTTCAGGAACACTAGGCCTCAGAATCGCATGCTGTCTCATCACCTGGCATTTAAAAATTCCCAGAAATATTCTAAAAAAATCTTGGAGAATCCAAGTCATTTAATTTTGGATTATACTATCTCACTATATATAAAATCTAATTATCAATTAATGGTCTTTTAGAAATATATCTAGAAGTTCTGGAAAAGGTTTGAATAATAATATCATTGGACATGGTATCAAGACAATGAGAGGGTCTATCTACATATCACTATAAGGAAAATCATGACCATTGTAGTTCAATTCCACACATCTGGTAACAAATTAATTTTTAAGGTTATTTTAATGGCGGGAAAGTGGATCATTTTAAAGATGTGCAACCGTGAGAATGAGATGTTCATTTTAGATTTGTGATACTAGGACTAGAAAATTTCCTTTCACGTTCAAAAATCATGATCAGAGTGATATATTATGATTGAACATCAGATAGGAGTCCAACAAATATATATTTGCATGAATTTAAGTATACATAGTTTTTTCTACATCTTTTATTATCATCTGAAAGGCTTGGTCCATGTAGTTTACCATTATGTGGTAAGGATTAAATCTATGAAATTTAATTTCATATATAGGGATTCGATGATGGAGTTAAATCAAAATGTTTTGTATGTGAATTACATTTTAATATACCTTTTGGTTCATATTATAGGGAATATAGAAATTTGATAAAGAATATCATGGAATTAAAAATTCCCTTTTACAATATAAAGGATCATAGATAATATGGTCCTTTGATTTTGATGTTTTATAGATAATAAGGCATGTCCAGAATGTGATGGACATCATGTGGGATATGAACTAATGCAGTTGAAGGATCATGGGTAATATAAACCATTGGTTGTGATGACTCACTAAGAATTTTTCCTTTGAGGGTGAGATGGACATCATGGAGGATATGGTTGAGTAATGATGGATTATAAAGGAATATGGCTCTTTTATGTGTTGGATCACATGGAACATATCCCTATAAGAATTATGGATCATAGAGAATTTATTACCCTGATAATATGATGACATTAATTGGGAATATGACCCTATGAGGATTAGTTGGGGATTATGAATAAGAAATGTTTGTGGAATCATTAAGGGATATGAAAGATGAGATCATCAATATATGTATGATTGGGTACTTGATTTTTTAGGATTATTGTATATATATCAATTTCATTCGGATAAATAGTTGGAAAAGAAATCATGACTGGTTGTATGTGGGGAATGGCCTCATGTGATATATAAAAGGTCTTATTAAAGGTATTTCAATCCTATTGTAAGGTTAAATTAGAAAGGATGATTCCCAAAGATTACTAACCTGAATTGTAACTATGTTAATGCATTTTTTAATAGACTATATCTAATAGTTGACATTAAATACTTGTTTATGAACTATTATGTAGACAAAAGTATTGAGATAAATAATTGGATTCTGGTTAGTGCTCTGACCTAAGTATGAGTCACATGTTAACATGGGTAATTGAGAGGACCATGAAGACCAGCATGACCATTAGGAGGTCAGGATGAGTTATATGTGAAGGTCTTGAGGATTGGTGGAAGTAATTGTTCCCATGACTAATATTAAATTTATTAGGTTTCCATGAAATAAATACCCATTTTTTGATAACACAAACCATAGAGATTTCTTATAGAGGATCTGTTTGAATATATTTTATAATTTATTTCACTAAATATAAATTCCCTTTGATTATATTTTTTTCATTATTGAATAGAATGAAATTTCATATCATTCCATCATTACGATAAAGCTTTTGACGGCATAATACCTATATCATTATACATAGAGGATCCATGAACAATGGAATATCAGTGTTTTATCTCCCAGTGCTATCATAGGAGAATAAAATACTGTTTTTGTTAACTAATTATCATAATTAAAACCCCCTTCAATTATTGGAGGAATATATAATTTTTTGTGAACATGACAGGGACAATGGGTGTCGATTGTCTCTTTTATTGAGAATTTTTTTGAATAATTTATATTTAGACTTGAGATAATTCTCTATAAAGAAATGTTATGTTCTATAATGACTAAAACATGAAATTATATATTTTTGGATATATAAACCATACATAGATTTAATTATTTCACAAAGTCCCTTAATAAATATATTAATTTTATGGAATCCCATGTTCACTAATAAGAAAAATATTAATGGAATTATTATTATTTCCATGATGTGATCATAAGTAATAGATCAATATTTATTTTAAATAAAATAAATATCTATATAATTACATCTAGAATCATGACTCAACATCTCTATTGTCCCTGAAATTTACCAATCATTGAGTGAATATAATTTTTTTAAATTAGTAAATAACACATAATTATCCATTCAATAAATATTTATACAATCAAAGTCACCTAATTAATTATAATTACTCAACATTTTATAATAATAATTATTCTAATATAAAATTATAATTTAATTTAATTGAGGGTATAAACAAACTTTCGGTCTAACCCTTCAGGACTCATTCTTATTATCATTTCATAAACTAACATAAATTCAATTTTTGATATCTAGAAACATTTAAATATTCCAATTAATAAATACCTCACTGCCACAATGGAAACAACTTCATATTGATTTTCACTATATAATATAATCTATTTTTTTAATATGTATTCAAGGAGGTTGTATACTAGATTTATTAACAAAAATTTTTAACTTATCATTATTTTAATTTCTTAAAATAACACATTGATAAAACCTTCATGGGTTTGTAAATAATCATAGAGTTATATTCCAATAACTGGTTTTGAGATATTGTAATGATTAACTAAAACAGATAAATCCATTCATCAGTCACTATTTAATTTTATATCAATTATGACACACCCAATATAGAATACCACAAAATGATCATATATCATCATTGATGTCATTTATACATAAAAGTACATGACACATTTTACACAATAAAAACAATAAAATTATAAGGACATGTACATAAATAAAATGGCAATAATTTCTTATGAAACATCTGACAAGGGTAATTTCTACTAGCAGGTATCTTAATATATCCTCCCCTCATAGAGAATATATATTGATAAAATCATAATACGTTATCTCAATATCTTTGGAGCCTCCAAAACCTGAAATCCAAATACATTATTTACCTTGTAAAATAGATTTGATCAATTGTTTGACTATTTATCTATTAATATATGAATTGAAATTCTATGATCACGTTATTGAAAGGAACTATAATGACTTTTGATGTGATAAATTCTCTACATACCGTATCATAATAATTTTATGTATAAGAGAACTCATCATGTGATAATACAATTAATAAAAATATTCTATTTGAATATAAATGTAAATGAATGTGTAATGTAATTTGTCCATGGGATCCAACTCAAACTAGCTTTCATAAAGATAAGGCCCAGCTACTAATTACTATTATTACACTAGTCATCATGAGAAACATATGATTATTTTGAGATAAATCTATAATTAATTTTTCTATCATGCTGTTATATGGGAATACTTTATATTATATTGCCTCACCCATTTGATAAATATATCTAAATATATTATAATTCCTATAAGTATGTTTCTTTTAATGATGTGACCATATATCATTGGTGAGTGATCTATTATATTATTATAATAATTAAAAATGATTTCATCTTTATTATTATGTATCACATCTTGATTATTGAATAAAAAAATTATTCACAAATTGATTCTTTGGCTAAATTATAATTTGTAATATACTCACACATTGGTAGAATCATTGTACATGCTATACATCATTATCTTCTTCCATAAAACTCATTAGTTAGGGGAAAATATGTATCCAAACTATTATTTATGATCATTACGATCTACATAAAAAATGTAATATTATTATAAATTGAAAAATAAATCCAAATATACTCTACAAACCGTGAAAATATCTTAGGTATTCTTTAGATACTTTACAGTTGTCTATGTTATAGTCCAAAACTAGTATCATATTTATTCATGATATATACATGATATGTTCAAAATCTAGGAAACATCAATATTGTAATGGAGTGTTTCATTCATGAAATAACATATTGTTTATGTGTATTTAATTATTTTATTTTCTAACATTCTTATTTAAACCGGAGTACACATTTTCAAAGAGATATTTATACTATATTACATTTAAAATAATCCCCTTCTAGACTATTACATACTAAATATATTCAATATCTTATCATAATACTTATCCAAAAAAACTAAAAACAATCTCTTGAATCTATAAAGAGTAATATTGACCAGTAGATATTAGAAAACATCAACTAATTTCATCACGGGGAAGAAATATTTTTAAATTTTCATTAATTACTACAAGATAGATCCCTCATTTACACCTAGTAAAATATCATCAAAAAATAATTCTATGAAAATGATTTTACTGCACCTAGACCATTAGCAGACCTAGGGATAAAATTCATTTATAATAAAACAATATTTAATATTAGATTCATCAATGAAAATTATTCACAATCCTGATTCCTACATAATCCCATATGTGTATATCTATGACTTTTATTCCATAATTTCATCCATTCAATTCAAAACCCCTTCCATGCATGAAATATAGAATTATTAAAAAAAGATAATGTTAAAGAAAATTTATTATTACATACATTCTATAAATCTCACAATATAGGAAATATACTATAGATGGATGAATTAGAAAGATTTTAGATGTATAAAATCATTAAAGGGTTTCATAATAGTAAATGCATTATATATTCTTAAACTTGTTCAAATAATTTGATTCCTTATTTATCAAAACATTACCACGCACATCCAACTTTATCTAGAGTAATTGTTTTCACATAAAAAGTGTTACATCTAATATTAGTTTTCCAAAACCCAATTATAATTCTTGAATAGGGATTATATCATCAGAATTCATATGTTCTTTTAATCTTTTAACTTAATTGTTAATTAGTGTATACATATATGTTATTAGATCTTCTTTTTCATCTAAAAATGAGTCATAGTTCTTGATAGATATAATATAATATATTTATTGTTATTTATCCCCTCTAGTGCTCCGATAGAATTCTTCTATCAATTATACATCATATTTTAATGGTTCTAATGTAATTAATCCATATTCCCACTAGTCTATATATTTATAAATTAAGTCTCCAAATATGAAATTTATCCTAAAATATGGTTTAGAAATCATCTTTGTATAACAGAATATGGTCTATCATATTAATATTAGATTAATTTTATGGGATCAAATATATAATATCCCCATACTTAGTTAATATACCCTATAAAGATACACTAAATGATTTAATTTTATAGTTTTTGTCCAAAGATAATCTTGTTTATCTTTTTACATTTCCATGAATGCATTGAAAAAAAGTCTTCATATTCATTAAATCATATTGAATTATATTTAAATTTTTATATAGTGATCAATGTAATATTTTTAGTATAATATATAATAAAAATCCCCAATATGATAATTAACAATATATCAGACCCAAAATTGACCTCATTATCTCTAAAAATGAGTAATTTATAAATTTTCAAATATCATTTTAGTGCATCGTATAATGTTGTTTGAATGTTGATAGAAAATGAAAACAATACATATTTAGTGAACTCTATATATTATGATAATATCTAATTATATCCTATTAATGGTTCATTATATTCCTACAAATATGATTCTAAACATCATCTTGAACTCCTAAATTTTTCAAGTGAATTAGGATTATACCTCATTACGTTGACACATCCATGTCATCTAAATTCAATTATAAATGTTACAAACCACTAATATTTGCATCCATATTCAAATAAAATAGTTCCCTAGAGAAATATAGAAACTAATTAAAAAACACGTTGTACTTTTTTCCTTTTGACCAAATATATTTTTTGTTATTATTTTTTGAAAATAACTTAGAGGCATACAAATAGATTTCATTTAAAAAGAACACATATAGCCATCATGATATGTAATTTTCATGAACTCAACATGTATTGAGATTATTTAATTATTCCATAGAAGTGTGTTATATAAGGCATGTGTAATTGATTCATTATTAGTATCCAATAGATTTTTATGGTATTATAGTACATAAATACCAGTATTATACTTTTTAATAACATATTACCTGAGTTCATTATGATTTTTTTGTTGTTTATATAAAACATGAAAACACTACCATCCATGAATAAACATGAAACATATGTGTTGTTATTTGTTACACCCTGAAAAGAATAAAAATTAATTAATAACATATTCAATCATTTCATAATGTAGCCTGTTTGATTTCTATATCATGTGATGAAATATTTCCTTTTTGGAAACTGATGATCCACCTCACATGTTGAAACAATAAGGAATCTTCATTTTTTTATTTCGACATAAATGTGGTTAAGAATGATTTTTCTAATACCAGAATAGTATATATGTATAGGTAACATTAAATATAAAAAATTGAATCTTCATTCTGTTTCATCATTGAGTTTTATTTATTCTTCTTATGTAACATTTTTCCCCAAGAAAAAAATGATGTACCATGTTTCATATCATTCCTTTGGATCATTCATTTCTTCATTATGAATTGATAGTTTTCCATATAATAATAATTTATATTGAAACCATATAAATATCCCTTACTACTGGTCACCATTGGTAATTTATGTTTTTAATATAGTGACATTATACCTTTACATGTATGATTACATGATTTTAATCATAATAAAGAATCATATTACAAGCCAAGGATTATAAATTCTAGTTTTTTGAAAGACTAGGTACATAAATCATGAAACATGGTAATAAATAAAACGTTTATTTATTTATTATTCAAAAAGAGCTATAAACATCCATTAAGTTTATACATATTCATAGGATAACCATGGGATAACATGAATAATGGGATGATTTAAAAACCCATTAAGGGAATAAACATATTAATAATGCACCGGAAAATGGGTTAAAAGGCATGACATAATGATATAAAAAATAATGGAACATTTGGAATGATAACATATAAAAATTGTATCATATACAAATTGAGTCATAATAATGTGGAAGAAACATAAAACATGACTTTTTTCATGAGTCATTTCTTCTTCCACATAGATTATTAGAAGGTAATGTAAACCACAAAGACAATTTCACTTGGTAGCACTATTCAAGGATAAATGCCAAGACAATTCCACATAACGTATCATGAAACAAATATTTAGATAATGCATTGGAGTAGTATTTGGTCACACCCATCATAACATGTTCATGAATATTCTTTCCACATATAGAATAAAACATAATCAATCATACATCAACATAAGGGTTACCCATAATATGAATTGGATGTCATAATCATGTAATAAATCATAACAAATTATAGTATCATAAAGAATGTCCATGAAGGGAAGGAATTCATTATCCATGTAAAATTATCGCTTATAATAGGAATACTTAATGAAATGTTATTTCAAATGAAGCAATGACATGTAAAAAGGGTACATATAAATGTTAGAATTAAAACATTTTCATGCGGTTAAAAGAAAATATCAAAGGCCATTTAAAACATAAAAGTGATTAATGTTTTATATAAAACCATAATTTAACCAAGAAGGGTTTCATAATAAAAATATTGTTTTTATATAAATATAGTGTCTTAAAAAGAGATTATATAGTGATCTTGAAAATGACTAAAAATTGGGAATCTTTTCTTAAATCAGACATGCTCATCAGGAATAATTGAGGATGGGATCATTTAAAAACATGTTTATCTCAAAAGGAGAATGATGAATGGATATTGATGCATGATTTTTATGCATATACATATCATTTATATGATTTATATGAAATAACAAATAACATCATTTGGGAAAAATGAAAGATAAAGTATCCAAAAGAAATAATGGACGTTTGGGTAGACTCCCATACCATGAGTATAATGGCGTCTTTAACATGATCATAATGTCCTGGATAACCAATTAAATTTAATTAATTATTATTTCAAGAACCTATCCATTGTGTAAATGATTTTTTAAAGACAAATTATGTGCATTCATTACCTTTTTGATGGGTTAAGTGGGTCAATTTCAATGTTTGTTTCATTGGGATTAATGATTCATTTACTTATATACATGTAAGGGTAATCATGTAATATGTAAATGGGTTTTAATAATTTTAGTTATATGTTAGTAGTCATAATACAATAGACTAGTTGGTTATAAAATTCATTTGGATTTTTGGAGTGAAGATGAATCATTATATAAAATGTTAATGATAACTCTTTTGGTTAATTGGCCGTTTTCTATCACAACAAACACATTTTTCTTTATAAATTAATATCATTACTAAAAAGATTCTATAACTTTAAATTAGATATAATACATATATTATAGTTTGGTTCAACCATAAAAATGGTTTCATGGCCAAAATTGAAGATGGTAATAGAAATTGAAAATTCATCATCCACGAATGCGGAAAAATAACAAATATTAGATGGTGTTTTCATTTATAGTATAAAAGGAGGGGAAATGATAAATGTTGATGAATTATTACATTATCATAACAACATTAAAATAAATGAAATTTATTGGAGTTATCATTACATTTTTATTAAAGGATGTGTTTAAAGAAAAAAACTTGAACTAGAAGGAAAATAAATGAAATGAAAAGAGGAAGTTAACTCTTGAATATATATCCCTTGAGAACGTAATTATGGGAGATGTTTTTTTATTTTTAAGAGACAAATGAATTATGGACATGGTATAGGGGGTTATGGAGATATTTTATAATAATTTGGACTATCAGTAGTGCAGAAA
This sequence comes from Viscum album, assembly GCA_963277665.1. Classification (NCBI taxonomy): domain Eukaryota; kingdom Viridiplantae; phylum Streptophyta; class Magnoliopsida; order Santalales; family Viscaceae; genus Viscum; species Viscum album. The sequence continues at coordinate 853,842,993 of OY728155.1, read as the reverse complement.
ATGTTTTTTACTGTGGTTATTTTTTATTTTTTATGTCGGATATTGGCCAACATTATTAAATGAGATATTTTAAATTGGGTTTTTTATGATGGTTATTTTAAAAACAGACATAAAAAACAATAATCTGATGGGTTTTTTTCACGTCGGTTCATCAAAAACCGACGTGTAAAACGCTTAAGAGTCGTGATTTATTACAGTGGTTTTTAAATAACTAATGTGGTATCTACTTTTTCATGTCTGTTATAGAATAACTGACATAATAAACTGCACCTTTGAAGAGTTTATCACATTGGTTATGTTCATAATCGATGTGATAAACCAGTCTAACCAGGGTTTTTCACGTCGGTTAAATGATAAATAGTGAGAAAACATATATATTACGTTGGTTAATAAATAATCAACGTAAAAACATATTTTATTCCATTTTTGATGTCAGTTATCAAGTAACCGACTTAAATTTTTTTTTTGTTCCATTTATTATGTCGGTTATGAAATTATTGAAATAAAAACCCATTACCAAGCATTTGTTACGTCTGTATTCAAATAACCGATGTTAAAACCCATAAACATGAATTTTTTTACGTCGGTTATAAAATAAACGACATAAAAACCAATTTTTTTTAATAAAATCGTTCATCCACAACTACGTCCTGCATAAGAAAACGTGAAAAAGACTAAAAATATAACAAAAATGAACCCAAACCAGACCAAAACCAGCCCACACCACTGGATTAACCTCCCTCACACCTGAAAACTCCCCCTCCCCACACCACTAGACTCCCATGGACAACCCCCACCCTTTTAGATAGTCCCCCACCCCACTAGAAAACCCTCCCACACCACTGGACCCCCACAAACCACTGGACACCCCCACACCCCTGGAACCCCCTGGACAGCCCCCCTCCTAGACAGCCCCCACTCCCTTGGACAACCTTCCCACCCTCCTGGACACCCTCCCACCCCCCATAGACACCCTAGACACCCCTACTCCACTAGAAATCCCTCCCATACTCCTTGGAAACCCCACCCCACTAGAAAACCCCTACACCCATAGACACCCCTTGGACACACCACCCTCTTGGACAACCCCCACCCTCCTAGACACCCTACCACCCCCATGGACACCCCAGACAGCCCCAACCCCACTGGACAACCCTCGGACAGCCCTGGAAACCCCCCACCCCCACTGAACACCCCCCACACCCATGGATACCCCCCTGGACAGCCCCCCCCCCCTCATGGAAATCCCCCACTCTCCTGGATATCCCTCTTAACCTTTGGGACACCCTCCCACCCTCATGGACACCCTGGACACCCCTCCCACACCATTGGACCCCCACTCTACGAGACACCTCCCCGCACCCAAGAACACCCAATGACATCCCCCAACCTCCTGGATAGCCCCCACCCTCCTGGATACCCATCCACCCCATGGACACCCTCCCACCCCCATGGACATTATAGACACCCCCACCCCACTTGACAGACCTCCCACACCCCTAGAAACACCCCACCCCACTAGAAACCCCCCACCCCTAGACACCACCTAGATACCCCCCACCCTCCTAGACAACCCCCACCCTCCGGGATACCCTCCCGCCCCCATGGACACCCCAGACACCCCACACTACTGGACACCACTCCCACACCCTTGGAAACCTCCCACCCCACTGGACACCCCGCACACCGCTGGATACCCCCTAGACAGCCCCCAATCCCTTGGAATTCCCTCCCACCCTCCCGGAAACCATCCCACCCCCATGGAAACCCTGGACACCCCCACCCCACTGGACAAACATCCCACACCCCTACCCCCCAATAAACACCCCCTACTTTACAGCCCTCCCACTACCCTTGAACCCCCCACCCCACTGGACACCCCCACCCCTGGACACCCCCTGGACATCGCCCACCATCCTGGACCGCCCACCACCACCATGGACACCCCGGACACCCCCAAACCACTAGACAACCCTCCCAATCCCCTAGAAACCCCCACCCCACCGGACACCCCACACACCCCAGGATACCTCTGAACAACCCCCCTCTTGGACAGCCCCCGACTCCCCTGGACAAACCTCTTGGACACCCTCCCACCCCAATGGACAACATGGACACCCCCACCATACTAGAAATCCCCCCACACCCCTGGAATCCCCCCCACTAGATACCCCCACCCTTGGACATCCCCCACCCTCATGGACAACCCCTCACCCTCTTGGACACCCTCCCACCCCCTTGGACACCCGGACACCCACACCCCACTGAAAAACACTCCCACACCCATGGAAACCCCAAAAACCACTAGAAACCTCCCCAAACCTCTAGAAACCCCATGGACACCCCACGAATATCCCCCACCCCTAGACACTCTCCCATGGACACCCTCCCACACCCATGGACACCCTGGACAATGCCACCCCACTGGACTTCCCTACCACACCCCTGGAAACCCCCACCCCACTGGACACCCCCACCCTTGGACACCCCCTGGACAGCCTCTACCCTTCTAGACAGCCCCCACCCCTGGAAACCCTCCCACCCCCATGGAAACCCCCACCTCACTGGACACCCCTACCACACCCCTGGAAACCCCCACACCCCACTAGACACCTGCACACCCCTAGATACCCCATGGATAGCCACCCCTCCTGGACCGCCCCACTCCCCCGGATGACCCTCCCACCATCCTGGACACCCTCCCACCCCATGGACACCCTAGACACCCCCACCCCACTAGACTACCCCCACACCCCTAGACCCCCCCCACTAGACACCCCCACCCTTGGACACCCCCGGGACAACCCCCACCCTCCTGGACACCCTCCTCGCCCCCTAGACACCCCGGTCACCCCAACCGCACTGAAAAAACATCCCCCTAGAACCCCCACCCCACTATACACCCCAAACACCCATGGATACCCCCACCCTCCTAGACACCCTCCCACCCCCATGGACACCCTGGAATTCAACCCACCCCACTGGATAGCCCTCACAAAAACCTGAACCCCCCCCCCCCCACATCCCACTGGACACCCCTAGACCCCCCCAAGACTAGAATCTATATCAGAAAAACTATCAGAACTAGAAAAAAACAAGAATTATAGAAAAATTAAACATTCACATATACAACAATCAAAACATACAATGTCTACTAAAAAACCCTAAATCCAACCAATATGACTTACAAATACACAATTATAATGAAAATATTCAAAATTAAATTTTACACTACAAAAAAACAAAAATCTAATAAAACCTATAAAATAATTTGACCATTCCACTTTTAAGTGTTTGAAATATTGAGAACTATAGGGTAAAAGGTCATTAAATATCTTCACTGTTAAAGGATAGTATTTTACATGTATAATGAATTAATCAAATGAAATATTATGGAATTGGTTAAGTGGAAATCATACCTGGACAAAGTGAACATGTGTTCTAGTTATAATTATTTCATACATTAATCTTAACATATAATATCCACACTCTATGATGACTTGATGTTCATGAAAATTAAGTTTAAATGAGTGTAAATTCATAATATTATTTTAATGTAAAACATCAAAAAGTACAAATTATAAATGGATATTTACCTATACTTTTACATATTTGATATTGGCACTCCTTTTCTTTGGGTTATTACGAAATTAGACCTATACCCTATTATAAAATAATATGAATGGGATAAATTTATAATGAATTATAATATATACAACTATTAAGGAATTGAAACTTACTTTTCCAACATATTCTTAAAACTGTCTCACATATCACCATTGATAGAGAATATCCAATAAAGTGTTTTCTCCCTTGGGGAAAAACACCTAACATCCAATGATCACTGATAATAGAAAATTTAACGTTATTGGATATTTATGATAATAGATAATGAACTCTTTGTGAGAGATATGTTTGATACCTCTGACAAAAAGGAATCATCCAACACCGTGTGATTATATTCTGTTCAAATAATTCAGCAATATAAAGCATTCGTTGTTCCTCATCCAATGCATGTGCTTCAAGGGAAATGAAATGTGGGTCCATGAATCCATATACATTTTCCCACTCATTATTCTCACACATGTTATAAAGATACCTAATACAAAATAGAAATAAGCATATATTTTAAATAAAAATAACATAGGGAACATGTGTTAAGACTTACATGGAAAAAAATTTCACCACGTTGATTCCCATCTTATCTCTAGTAAAAATCTCTATAATATCATTTTTCAGAATCCCCACATTTGTTTCACCCCCACAAACATGAGCTTTCATTGGAAACTCATAATGATCTGCTGAAAAATTCAAATATCTTGACAATCTGTCAAGACTACTAGAATATGTATCTCATGTCAGAGCCATTTATCTTTGTTTTTGTTTATATAGTATTTCTTTACCAATGAAGTATTTCTGTAAAAATAAATAGAAAAATATATTAGTTTTCCAATTTTAAAACAAATTTAATAAAAAAATAAAATAAACGATATAACATAAATACTTCTATGGTAATGAGTTGCAGAAGTCTGGATGAACAAATTAAAAATTGTCCAATACTATGTCCAACTATCGTCACATCATTTATAGGTAATGGTACATGAGCTAATCTATCAATAATATCTGGTAGAGTGACCTTATAATGCTCTAACTTTATTTTTTTGATGATTAATTGTATCTACTATACAATATACCAGCCCATATTCAACTATATGATGTTGAGGATCATCAATATACAACTCTAAATAAGTAGGAAGCTGCGGAAGATAAGTAAGATAAAAAATGGGGTCTGCAGGCTGAGGTGGGGGAGTGGGAGCTACTGGTGGAGCTAGAGGATAAATAATTTGGTCTGTAGGGGGAGGTGGAGGAGTGGGATATGCAGTCTGAAATTGTCTTTACATGTCTGCAAACATAGACTATACCGATGATCTAATATTTTCCTCCATCATTGCATTAATATTATGAACGTAATTCTCCAAGGAATCTATATTTTTTATAAACACCCCCAACGGAAGAAGTTGAAGAACGTGGCGACACTTTTCTTACCGATACACCCATCAGATATCATCGTACGCGACCAGAATTTTCAGGATTTCCCAATGCTGTAGATAAAATATATAGCCTCCTAGAAGCTTTAAATGCCCATTGTGAGCTCTGGTCCTCACGAAAACCGTCTATTAATTAATTGAACATTTTTGTAATGATTCAAATTATATAAAGAATATAGTTAACTTAAATAAATAAATCAAATATCTTATAATCCTCTCAGCTATGATTCTTGAATCATTCGAATGATATTACCCCTTTTTTCCCACCCAATCTCTCTTCCATTTTTCATGTCTAGATGGAGGGGATTTAGGGGAAACCACTCCAGACCTTGAAGACTCAGCTCTTAGTTTTTGTAATTTTTCTACCATCATTTGTTCTTACAATACTGTAATATCTCCCCGCGATAAACTATGAGGGTATACATTTTTTGATTGGATCTAATGTTGAGATATCCTTGTTTTCTATAAATTAAGAAGAAGAAATCATTAAAAAAACATTAATAAGATCATTTATATAAGAAATCTTATAAAATATTACATTTCCCTTACAAAATAGGAATATTTTCTTCTACTTTCAAAAAACTGTGTTCATGTCTTTTCATATATGAAAGGATATATATGACGTGGATTTTCATGACTCCAATGACCAAAAATGAAATCATATGTGAGGGTTGATTTGAAATCCCTCCATATCCTAGCATCTATTGATAATAATTTCTTCCTAACTCCTCCAGTGTCAAGAATATCAAATTTTATCAGATAAAGAAGAGGTAAAACATATTATACTAGAAATATTTAAAGAATAGGAAAACAATAGAAAAAGATCTTACCAAAATTGCCTCCCACAACAGAGATATTATCTCTTTTCCCACACTTCTGTAATCATCAAATAAACTGATTACTTTGATCTTACCCTGAGTTGATACAAAAATCATAAAATATTTTGCATTTGGTCCTCTAGTAATATCATTATCATCAAACTCAATTAGTATCCTCTGGTCCTGTGTTTGGGAAAGTGATAATTTTGGTAAAAGTGTGCACCCACATTTACCAACTCTTAAAATATTCTTTGTCATTATGGGAGCACATTGAGGAAGACTGTGGAACATCAAGAGGAGCATGTGAATGTTCTTCCCCAAAGGTATGATCATTATGCTCATCCCTAGAATCATGTGGTTGATCAACTTATTTATGTATCATTATCCTTCAAAAAAAAAACAAACATTATTTCACAAATATACAAATTCAAATACTAGAATACTAATGTAAACAGAAAATGGAAAATTGAAATAAGTTATATGATAGTAAACATGGTTAATATGGTATTCATGTTAAACAAGGGTAAACATGGTAAACTATGGTAAACATGGTAGTGTAATTGTCATTAAAAAAAAATCAATTAGTATATATGTTACGTAAATGTAAAATATGGTAAACTATGGTAAACATGGTAAACATGGTAAACATGGTAAACATGGTAAACATGGTAAACATGGTAAACATGGTAGACATGGTAGACATGGTAAACATGGTAAACATAGTAAACCTGGAAAACATGGTAAACATGGTAAAGTAATTGTCATTCAACAAAAATAATAGATATATAATTTACATAATGGTAAAAATGATAAACTAAACTAAACAAAAATAAAATGAACAAAAACTTATAATTATTTGTTTTAATATAAATTTTAATAAAGAAAAAATTAAAATATCTAACATTTTATGAAAATAATAAATGAAAACAAGAAATAAACATATGTTACCTATAATATTAGGAATGTACAAATGGATTTTTTTCCAAAATTCCATATTCATGATCATTTCTTATGTCACAAACCATTTCTTCAACATAATCATCATTACGTTATACTAATCTTTCCATGCATGTAGGAATCTCAAATAAATCAGCATCTTCATCAAGATGATCCTCACCAACATATTGTTTTTCCTTGTAAAAAAATATACCACTGCATATTTTATTGATCAAATATATAGAAAATCTATTTTTCATGTGTATCCATTATAAAAGAATCTGTTGTGTCTTCAATCTATTCTGATTTACATCTGTCATTCCAAATTCATCGTGTCTAACACTTTTGTTACCGATAAACCATTTTAAGTAAAAAATAGTAACTTTAATTTTAAAGTAATCAACCTCCCATATTTCTTCAATGACTCCATAATATGAATTTGATGCAGAAATTGGGTTTTTTGTTTTTAGAACTTGAAAAATGCATTGCTTATACCAACACCAATACACCACTATTCTTAACTGAAATTCTATTGTTTTGATCTTTCGTATGAAATTTATAGCCATTAATGTCATAACTGGACTATGGTATCACATTTAAACATTGAACACCCACTAACCATATTAATGTCTATAATACTTCTGATCTACCAAGCAAGGTCATTTTAAACCTTGAAAAAAATGTTTTGTTGGGCTCATTAAAAATACACATTTCTTTCTTCTTAGAATGACTTTGTTTCAATACATTAATATGAAATGTGATATATAGTTGTGCATCATCTATTTTATTCAAGATGTATAATTCTAACTGCTTCATCTGTTCAGATGATAACGATTTGACTTTGAATCCACAAATACCCTTTCCCTCATTTTTAAATCGATCATGGCGAGATAGAGGCAAACCTATGTGCTCCACCACAACCAAGTAGCTCATATAAATCTTTGCAACCTCCTCAGAAATATACTTTTAAATAATGGAGGCTTGAGGTCGATATGGATTCTTAACATAACCCTTAAATAATTTCATATACCTTTCAAAAGGATATATCCAACAAAGATATACAGGTCCACAATGCTTTATTTCTCAAACTAGATGAATCATTTAATGCACCATTATATCAAAAAAAGATGTAGAGAAATACATTTCTAATAGACAAATTATTGAAATTTCATCCTTTTCAAAAATGTTCAAAGCATTCAAATCAATCACCTTATTACAAATTGAATTGAAAAAATAACACAACTTCATTATAGTCATTCTGACACGTATGAGAAATATTCCACGCAATGAAACTGGTAGAATTTGTTGCATCATGATGTGACAATCATGATATTTCATACATATCAACTTCAAATCCTTCAAAGAGAAAATATTTTTTACATTTGTAGAATAACCTTGAGGCACTTTGATATAATGAAGACACTGAAAAATGCTAATTTTATCCCTCTTGGATAATGTATGACCAAGTGGGGGAAGAAATGTTCATCTTCCATTAGGAGTGGGAGCTAACTCGAAACATATTACCATTGATAGTATGTCTAATCTTGCATTCAACCAATCTTTTTTCATTCATTTAATATCTAGTAACATTCTAATAAAACTATCACAGATATTCTTCTCCACATGCATGACATCAACATTATGTTTCACTTCATGATATCTCTAATTATGTAGCTCAAAAAATATTTACCTTTTCTTCCAAATATGTCTATCATTACAAGATTTCTGTGTCTTTCCCAATGTCACATCGAGGGTTTCCACCCTCTCAAAATATTGATTAAGGGATAAAGATATGGGAGTAATATCAAATTCTTGTGATCCATTGAATGTCTTTTTTATTCTTCTAGAAGAGTGATCCATAGGAAAACACATTCGACGAACCATGTACACTATTTTACTCCCATTATAAAACTGACAATATGAATTGTTTTGTTCACAAATTGGACATGATTTATGCCCCTTAACAATGTATCCAGAAAAATTTCAATATACTGGTTAGTCATTTATAATGAACATAAGCACTGCATGTAGTTCAAAATATTCAATTTTATATGAATCATACTCCCTAATACCATCCTCCCATAAAGTTTCAAATAATCAATTAATAGTGACAAGAAAACATCAATATCATTTCTAGGTTGCTTCGGACCAGAGTTCATTACAATCGACATGAAAAGTTTGGGCTTCCTACAAACTTCAGGAGAGAGGTGGTAAATTACACATAAAACAGGCCATGAACTATGTGTGCTACTGAGGGTTCGGTATGGGTTCATTTCATCTATGCAAAACTCTTGTATGAGATTTCTAATTTCATTTCCAAATGAAGGATACTACTCATCAACTTTCTTCCAATGTGGACAATCAGCTGCATGGCGTATTCTTCCATCACATATCGCTCATCAGCATGCTAAGCTTAACCTTTATTCATCATGGGGATTAAAAAATAAACATTTTAAATGATGAATTATATGAAGATACCAAAATACCATTGAAGGGGTCTTTGTAATCTCTACATCAGCTTGTGATTTTTCTTTCAACTTATACCATGATTTCCCACATTTACGACACTATGAAAGAAATTCACATTCCTTTATATTTATCATACAGTCATTTAGATAGGCATGTATTTTCTAGTATCCCAATCCCATAGGGAATAATATTTTCTTGGACTTATAAAGTGAATCTGGAAGATCATTGTCTTTTAGAAGAATGTATTTCAACAATTGTAGCAGCTCTGTAAGACTTCTGTCACTCCATCCCTATTTCACCATCAGGTTAATCATTCTTAACACCACTAAAAACCCGTAAAATCCATACAAGTAGGATACAATGATTTTTCAGCATCACCATAAAGACACGTAATAGTCGGTTCTATCTCAATTTGTTCTACTACAATATCACAGATCATTTCTTCAATTCCATCAGAGTAACCATCATTCCAATCATCATCATCTGTAGATCTGACATTTTTTCATGTTTCACCTTGCCAAATCCAAGGGATGTAACTCAGATTAAAACCATTACAAATCATATGATCTTTGATCTCTATACTTTTCAACTTCTTCAACTTCTTCATATTCAAACATTTCACGAATGGACAAAAGAAAATGTCACTTCTTGGAACATTTCATTCATTAAATTCCAAAAAGGCTTCAACACCTTCCTCATATTCATTACTCATTCGATGTGTCATAACCAAACATTGAATCATTATTAACTATAAGAAATATCAAAATTATAAATCTTTTTAAGATAAGAAAAATATATATTTATATGAAAATATCATAATTTGAATGTAAAAATATTTTTAAATATAAAACAAATATATGTGTATTTGAAAAAATATGCATGAAAATGATTTTAAAAAGAAAATATAGTTAGATATAACAGTTTTAATTTCATCTTGGATACTTTCTTCTTAAGTTACACAAAGAATACAACCTGATGAAACTGGATACCAAATTCACCCTTTCGTAAAAAATAAATTTGAAGTGAAAATATTAAAATATGTATACATTCACTACTGAAAATTACACATATACCAATGATTTTAAACCATTGGGATAGCCCCTAAAACCATTGGGATAGAATACCCCCAATGGTTTCACACACTGTTGGCATGATGGTCGTTTCAATATCTCTATACGAATAATTCTATAGGCACTGTTGGTATTGAATTCATGAAGTTAAAATATTCCAATGGTTTCAATGAAACTGTTGGGATATATATATACCAAGGGGGTGTCCAAGGGGGTAGGAGGGAAGTCCAAGGGGGTGATGGGAGCTGTCCAAGGGGGTAAGGACTGTCTATACGGAGGTAGGGGCTGTCCATGGGGTCCTAGGGGTGTAGGGGGTGTCCAGGGGGGTAGGGGTTGTCCCGGTGCGTTTCATTTAAATATAAGATTCATTTTCTAAATGATTGAAATATAGGAAAATAAATATTGTTTTTCAATAAATAATCCCGATGAAAACATTTAAAACCATTAACTCAATTTTACAAAACAGACAGACCACAATTAGGAATCATAATCAATAATGACATAATGAGGGAAATGGGTAAGAAGTATTCAAGTAACCATACAAGATGAGGCCCAAGATTATCCTCCACGAATAAACAAGTGTAAAATAACATGGTAATACCTAGGAGATTAGGGGAAATTCTAGAACATATTGTAACCTAATCCATCCTTTGGGCATTCTTGATGCAATCAAAGAGCCCCAACCCACTAGGGGAACCATCCCCAAAGTAGAGCATGTTTATACTAAGGGTGAATTAGCCAGAGCATAATCATAAACTAGTGTAGAAGGCATTCTAAAATAATCCACTACCAATTCAAGGTTACCATGTTATGTCTAAAATGGGGGTGATCCGAGGAGTATCAAACAATCAACCCTATATAAAGAATAAGAAAAAGACACACATAAGCCACACACCCACAAGAATCACCCCATAAAACCACTCCTAGGAAGTCCCCTTTCTTTAGAGCCATCAACACACAATGGAAGTCCCATACCAAGGACATTCCCATTACTTTTAGTAATTATATGGCAAGAGACACATTCTAAGGGGAGTTCTCCAAAGAAAACCCCACTTTCTGAAAGTGCCAACTAGGTCACACCCATTATTTTAAAAGAAAAATATTTTAAAAATTATCCAAACACACCATTTAGGAATCCATGAAATATTTGAAACACATTTGAAAATGAACAACATAATTTGGATATCATAAACTGCTAATAAGGGGCCAACCAGTATTTTAATCAAACACTTGTTGTGCAGGGCTATGTAATATAATTCCAAAAAATTTAATTCAATGTCAATGCAACTTGATTTAATTCAAGTAATGTTTCAAAAAATTATATATTTTTAAAAAGCATCAAATCAAGGTATAAACATCAAGAAATCAATTATTCTTAAATTTAAAGGCCAACACCTTGGGAAACCAACCTCAATACAAGACACCTTCAATGATGACCACTCAAAATGGATTCAAGATGGTAAAAATGAGAAATGAATACCATGAAGAACCGTAACATGAAAAAACCCAAAATTTAGAAACAAATAAACAAGAACCCTAGACCAAAGGAACCAATGAAGAAGAAAAAGGAAGAGGATAAAGAGGGAGAAAGATGATATTATATGGGAAAATCACCCCCAAACTTGTAGAAACCACTTGGAATCACCATTGGAAGGGAGGTGAGTGGCATGGAAAAGAGGAGGATGATAATATTTGGGTTTCATGTTCCAAATGGAAGAGAAAGAGGCGTTTTGGTGTTAAAATTTGATAGGGGAAATGGTAAAAAATACATTTTTAAAGAACTCGGGGCACTGTGCATAGTTAGGCTACACACGCTGGACACCCCCACCCCCTAAATAGCACCTCGACCCACTCTAGACACCCCAAAGACCTAGACCCACTGCACCCCTTAGATACCCCTTACCCCCTTAGACAACCCACTAACCCCCCTAAAACACCACCCACACCCCCTGGACACCCCCACTTCCCCTAGACACCACCCCCCACCGCCTACCCACATGGGACACCCCCGTGGACACTCCCACCACCCTGAACATCCCCTCACCTCCCTCGACACCACCCCACCCCCTGGACACCCCTACCCCATTGGACACATCCCTGGACACCCCCTGAACACCCCACCCCTCTAGACATCCCCATCACCCTTGGACACCACCCCTACCCCATGGACACCCCAACCCCCTTGGAAAGAACCCCTCACCTCCCATGACAACATCCCCAACCCCTTGGAAACCCCCTGGACACCACCACCCCCCTTGGATAGACCCCCACCACTTAGACTGTCCCCAACCCCTCTGTACATCCCCAACCCCCCTGGACACCACCACCCCCTCGACACCCCATACACCTTGGACAGCCCAGTCACCCCCCTGGACACCACCGCCACCCCCCAGGACACCCCCACCCCCTGGACGCCACCCCCACCACCTACCCCCTTGGACACCCCAAGACACCCCCACCCCCTGGACAACCCCCTCTCCCCCATCGAAACTACCCCCACCATCTAGACACCCCTACCCCATTAGAAATCCCCCTCACCCCTAGACACCCCCACCCCCTTGGACCCCTTGGACACCACCACCCCCTTGGACAGACCCCACACCACAGGAGAGCCCCCCACCCCCCGAACATCCCCCCAACCCTCTAGATAGTCCCCACCCCCGGGACAGCCCCCCATCCCTCTGGACAGCCCCCCCCCCCCCCAATGGACACCACCACTCCCTGGATACCCCTACCCCCTTGGAAAGCCCACTCACCCCCGTGGACACCATCCCCCACATCCCTGGACACCCCTACCCCCTTGTAAAACCCCCTCACCCCCTGAAAAACACCACCTAACCCCTTGGAAACCCCCTGGACACCACCACCCCCCTTGGATAGATACCCCACCCCTCTGGACAACCCCCACACCCAGGACAACAACCCAACCCTCGGGACAACCCCTACCCCTGGACATCCCCCCATCTCTCTGGATATCCCCCCATGGACACCCCACGCCTCTAGACACCCCTACCCACTTGGAGAACTAACTCACCCCCCTGGACACCACTCCCCCACACCCATGGACACCACTACCCCCTTGGATTTCCCCTCACCCCCTGGATACCACCCCCACCCCTTAGACACCCCCAAACACCTTGAACAGTCCCCATACCCCCCTTGGACACTACCCCACCCCCTTTGACTCCCCCTACACACCCCCACCCCATAGACAACCCCCCTACCCCTATAAACCCCCACCCACTTGCACAGACCCCCTAGAAACACCATGTACGTGAACACACACATGATAGAACACACAAAAATCGTAAACATGCATGATATCTCTTCTGTAGGTTTATTTTACTAGAAAAAAATTTATCATGGTATAAATGAACACTATGAAACATACCATGACAACAAGAAAAAATAAAAATAACACCTAAGAAAAATAGATTAGGGAATCGTGGAAAATAAAAACTGAAACTGAGCCGAGTGAGGCTTACTTGAGTGTTGTGATTAAACCTGATAGATCTGATGATAATAAATATAAATAATGATGTTGGAAAAACTAGATGGAGGGAACGGATATGAAGAATCGTTTCTTGGTTTTTCGCATGAGAGAGACTACTCGTAGGTCTCCTGATAGAAGAAAACAGAATGACTGAATACAGGGTGTGATAGATCCTTTAAAAGCATTATCACATCGTTTATTTAATAACCGACATCGTAAAATAATTTTTTAATGATTATAATGTTAGTTATTTAATAACCAATGTAGAAAACAATTAATCACGTTGGTTATTTTATAACCGATGTGATAAATGTCGCTTTATCACGTTGGTACTTTTGATAACTGACGTGATAAATTGTCGATATTAGCTTTATCACATCAGTTATTTTACAACCAATGTGATAAAGCGCCAAGATTTGATATAACATGTCGGTTATAAAATAACCCACGTAATAAAGCTAATATTAGTTTTTATTACATTAGTTATTTTATAACCGACGTCAATAATTGATTCTCATGGATTTATCATGTCAGTTATAAAATAACCAACGTGATAAATCGATTTTGACAGCTTTACACATTGGTTATATAGAAACGACTTAAAAAATAATTATGTGTTAAATGCTTTTTCCACTAGTGCATGTACAAGGATTTAGATGAGTGATGAGAAGAGGGGGTGATATGTGTTTTCATATTAGAGAAGAGGGGGGTTTTCTAAATATTTTATTAATTATTTTTCTGAAGGAAATAAATAGTATTGATCAATGTGAAAAAAGTATAAATATGTTCATGTGAGTTCTAACCCATGGTGCTTACCTCAACCATGACTCAATACATAGTGTATTCAATATATAATGTTTATATACAGAATATTAAAGTATTTTATTATTTACCAAAAATTCAAGTATTCATAAAAAACCAAAAAATTCACCCCAACCAATTTTCGATGGGTAGAGTTGAAAAATGATCTCCATGTTATGAAAATAATTTTCTATATATTTGATATTAAAATTTCAAGAAAAATAATAATTAGGATGAAAAATAAATATTTTAAAATTATATTTTTTTCTGTACCATATTAAAAAATTAATTAAGGTATAATAAATTTATCTTATAATTATAAGACATCATAAAATTATTTTATTGATAATTTTTTTGAATTTAAATTTTAATTTTAATTATTAAATTAATCATGAAATTTTAATAAAATATACAAGACTCACAAAATACAAACACTATGATATAATTATATCATATTGAAATTTATAAGATGGATAAATTTTTTATACTTTCATTGGTACAGTTAAATATTCTCATGGATGATTTACAATTCCTAAGGGTCGAATTACTATCCATAATGGTAACATTACAATTCCTAAGGGCTGGTAACTATTAAACACAATTTAATTTTTTTTCTTATCAGACTCCAAATATCTTATGGATCACATGTCATGACCCGTCCTCAAGGCCCATGCTGTGACTACCCCAAGCCCGCCTTCCATAGGCCAGGGGTTGGCGACTAGCACCAAAGGCGTAAATCCTGGAAAAAGGGCAAGACATTGCCTTTATAAAAGTAAACGAACACAACATAGTATGCAAGTGAAGTAAGCACTAAGTAAAAATGAGTACAAAGTTAGTGCTGGAAAGTAAATGGGCCAGTATACAAACCCAACTGTAAGTACAGTACAACTAAAAGGAAAGTACAACAACAGTAAAGTAAAGAAGCAACACCAAGTCATCCTCCAAGAATCCCGCCTGAAGGGTGGGTACAGATGGTCTCCTCGACACCTCGGGTCCGTCCATCCACTCCGTTCACGCCTCACTAGGTGGCCCACCTCCGGTTACCATCTAACTCTTCAAGACTCCTCCACAATTAGTGTTGTCCATCATCTGTATCCAAAACAACGTAGTGCGGGCATAGCCTGTGCAGGGGTGAGTATACGATACTCAGTAGGTACCCCGAGACACCCGAAGGTCTCCTAGAATCCACAAAGGATAAACCAAAAAGTAAAGATAAAATCATGAAGTATCAAAAACTCTAGTTAGGTATATGACCAAACATATACCTAAGTTATCAATCATAGTTCGGCTCCAACTCCTGAGCACAAGTACAACCCAGTCCACATAGGAAATAAGTCAATCACATCGATGATAATGATTGAAATTCAAGACTCATCTCACACAGGTATACAGATTTCGTATAGTGATAGGTATGGTCAGATGTAGTCACTGATTCATCTAAGCTATCAGACCCACACATGATACAAGTCAAGCAAAGCGGTCAGACCCACACAGGATACAAGACCAGCTACTCTGCCAGACTCATACCGGATACAAGTACATAGGTCAATACTACCGGACCCACACAGGATACAAGAACAGTAGCCATCAATGTCGAACCCACAAAGGATCCCAGTACGGTAGTCATCACTATCAAAACAACGGAGGATTCCAGTATACATGTCATTGCCTTCGAACCCACAGAGGATCGTAGTACGGTAGACGTCGTCGTCGTACCCACAGAGGATCCCAGTACGGTAGTCGATGCAGTCGCAGCCATCTCTAGGGTTCCCGCACACAGCACGATCAATTATGGGAGGGTCCGCTCCTCAAGCCAAGAGGCCGACACATCAACTGTCACAAAGTCTAGAGTTGACGTATCCCAGAGTTCCGTCTTGACAAAAGAGACCTAACGCGACAGACAGTGCGTCAATCAGACGCCCGATCTGAGAGTTATTGGCATTTCCGCTCTAGGGGCCCAGTTGATTTTTAAGTTAAAACCAAACCCACCATACTCCAACTACGTCCAAACCTCAAGTGGAGTAATCCAAAAGAACCATCCCATCAAAAGGGATTTGACATAGTTGACGGTATGTCAATCGGACGTCTGGTCCTTAAGTTATAAGCGTTTCCGCTCTAAGGGCCCGGTTGGTTTCGGGTTCGAACCAACCTGGCCATAACCAAACTTCACCAAAACCTCAATTTTAATAAATAAAAACGACCTTCTCGATCCAAGGGTTCCTACACAACTGAAGGTGCGTCAATCGGAGGTCGGTAGCTCAAGTTATGGGCAAAAGACCGAAAGACGGTCCGAAGTGGGGGGGGGGGGGGGTCTGGGCTCGGTCCGACCCGACTCAACCCACCCTGGGTCGGCCCGAACCGGGTCAACCCGACCCGGGTTGGGGTCTGGAATAGGAGGGTGCGGCCCAGCCCCATGTGGCGTAGCCTGGCCCTGCAGGGCGTGGCCCGACCCGCGTGACCCGCCCCAGCTCGGCCAGGGGGGGGGGGGGGTGCGGGCTCGGCCTGCTGGCCGAGCGGGGGCACGACCCCCCTGTTCCGTGAACACGGTGCCAGGCTGGCCCTGCTGTCTCCCCCGGATCCCGCGCGGCCGCTGGATCCTCCCCTCTCCTCCACGGACGATGCTGTGACGTCTTCTACCGGCGGCGAGCTGGGGCGCCGCCAGAGTCTTCCGCGGGCCATCGGAGTAATTCCGGTGGTCCATTTTTTATTCCGACTACGCCTGCGGTCGTCTCAGGATCTGTACTTCACTTCGAAGGCCCCAAATCTCCGTTGTGGTCCTGTTTTTTCATCGCCAAATATCCTACGCATCAAGAGCAAAAATAGCTATGTGTCTGGACTTGTTCGTTAGTCCGTACCCACCGCTTTAGTGGTTCAAACACCACCCAACAATTTAAACACCATGTTCGAGAGTAATAAACATGTATATAAAAAAATACACAAAATTCCCCCTAAATCGAAATTGTTGTCATACTTCGTTGATCCATGGAAGACAAGCTTCGTGGTAGATGGGCATCACGGAAGAACGTCCATCATTCCGTCGATGATGGAGGAAGGGTCACTGTCGTAGGCGACGTAGGCTCCTTGACATCGAGGTGCGTCCAAGGAAGAAGTTATTCGCACTCTTCCCCGGGGGTGTTCTTCATTGATGAATGGTTCACCTCCATTTTTAATTCTCCAGATCCTTTTTTAAAAAGTGTTTTGCCAACACCAAAATGAATAAGGTGGCTCAATAATCAATAGAATTGTCAGGCAATTCTTATTAATTTCAACATGGTGCCAAATAAATTAACATTGACATTAATTAATTGGTTGGCACGTTTAATGGGAAGAGGGAGGTGGGAAGGCTCCCCCATAATAAATGTGTGGAGTTTTCAAAGCAAACTGTAGGGAATTAAGGGGGAGTTAAAAGGTTGGGGCTCGTGTGGGCCCCACCTCACAAAATAATTTTTTTGTACCACCAAATTTTATATAATTTTTAGGAATAAACACCAAAAATTATCTTTCAACCCACAAAAAACACAAATGCAGTAATGGTCCCCTTAAGAAAATACCGGCGTTGCGAGTTCATCGGTGCCCTTAGATTTCAAATCCAAGCACTGCTTCAAAAGATTGAAAAAACCCGCACATTATGTACCTGATCTAAACTTTAGAAAAATTATTCCGGGCACAATCGGCCTTGGAATCAGGTGTCGTTAGAAACTGCGTACTCGTAAAATTTCAATGAATTTAAGAAAAAAAATTTTCTTGAAATTTATGGGTCTTTACATTATTTCCACCTCAAAGATTTACATCCCTATAAAGCTACAACATAAACAGGGAAACAAATGAGGGTACTATGCATGCATCTGAGCCTCCTTCTCCCATGTGCTCTCCTTTAGGTTCCCGTGCTTCCAGTGAACGCTCACTAGGGGAATTGACCACCCATGAAGGACCTGCTCCTGTCGATCCTCGATATCCACCAGAACCTCCGAGAATGTCACCCCGTCATCGATGTCCAGATCCCCATGATCAATGATGTGGGTCAGGTCGTGCACATATATCCTCAGCTGAGATACGTGGAAGACGTCATGCACCCGGTGCAACTGAGGTGGAAGGGCCAGGCGGTATGCCACCTAGCCTACTCTGCTGAGGACCTGGAAATGTCTGATGAAGCGCAAAGATTACTTGCCACCCCAACCAAATCTCCATAGACCTCGTTGAGGTGAGACCCATAGGAAAATGTGGTCGCCATCCTCGAACTCCAGTGGTCTCCATCTCTTATCAACATAGGACTTCTGTCTGCTATGTACAGTCTTCATCCGCTCCTGGATGATCTGCACCTTCTCCGTCTTAGCTTGCACCATCTCTGGTCCAACAAGTGCTGACTCCCTTGGGTCAGTCTAGTATAGAGGTGATCTGCATGGTTGGCCGTACATTTCCTCGTATGGTGCCATCCCAATGGTGACCTGGGAGCTATTGTTGTACAAAAACTCAACCAAGGTAAAATGATCCTCCCAGCTGCGACCAAAGTCGAGGACACAGGCAAGGAGCATGTCTTCGAGTGTCTGGATGGTTCTCTCTGTCTGGCCATCCGTCTGAGGATGAAAGGCGACGCTCAGACGTAGCTGTATCCCAAACGTCTCCTACAACCCCTTCCAAAGACGGGAAGTAAAGCGTGCATCCCAATCAGAAATGATCATCAATGGCACACCATGAAGTCATACGATCTCCTAGACATAGAGGCATCCCAAGCTCTCTACTGATCCCTACTCCTTGATCGGTAGGATGTGGTCCGACTTGGTGAGTCGGTCGGAAATCACCCAGATAGAGTCGTGCCCTCTGGAAGTACATGGAAGCGCCATCACAAAATCCATGGATATTCCATCCCACTTCCACTCCAGGACCTCTATGCGCTGTAGAAAGACTGAAGGTACCTGGTGCTCCGCCTTTACTTGATGAAAAGTGAGGCATCATGAAACGAACTCTAATACAACCTTCTTCATACCCGACCACCAGTGCTGTTGTCTGAGGTCCTGATACATCTTCTCCAATCCTGGATGTACCGCTAGAGGGGAAGTGTGGAACTCCCTCAACACCTCCTCGTTCAGTGCAACTGGTACCATGGTATGTCCCCTGAAGAGGATTACATACTCCCCGCCTTCAGAAAATCCATCGGGTTCCAGCCCTGAGGATATCTAAGCACGTCGCGCCTCACAGTCAACGTCCCCATGCTGTGCCTCTCTGACCCACTGAAGTAGTGGTGGAGTGACTGTGAGGGACTGTAGAATGGCTGCCCTATCTCTATCTACGAAGGATATCTTCAAAGCGACTAACTGCTGCGTTGCCTCTCCAAGTAGCTGAATGCCCGATCTTCTGCTGAGAGAATCAGCCACAACGTTCCCCTTAGAAGGAGTATAAAATATCTCAAAGATGTAGTCCTGGAGGAATTAGATCCATCTTCGATATCTCAAGTTTAGGTCCTTCTGCAAGAAAATGTACCTAAGACTCTGGTGGTCAGAGTAGACTGTAAATCGCTCGACCATCAGAAAGTGTTGCCACATCTTTAGGGAAAAGACCACTGTTTCTAACTACAGGTCATGGGTAGCATATTTCTTCTCGTGCTACCTCAAATTCCATGAACCGTAAGCAATCACTGCTCTCCCTTCATAAGGAAATGCCCGAGTCAGGACCCTGATGCGTCGCAGAAAACTACATACCCTACTCCCTCCTCCGGTAGCCTCATGATGGGCGCACTGGTCAATCTCCACCTCAGCTCTTGAAAGCACTATTGACACCTATCTGACCACATGAAGGGTTTCCCCTTATTCTTCAAAGCTGTAAGCGATGATGTAACTCTGGAGAAGTCTGGCAGAAATCTCTAATAGCACCTAGCCAGACCTATAAAACTTCGTACCTCTATCACGCTCCTGGGTGGCTCCCAAGCAAGTACTGCCTCGATCTTCGCAGGATCCACTACAACTCCCATGTCCGAGATGACATGCCCAAAGAAGTGAACCTCTCGAATCCAGAACTGGCATTTCGAGAGATTACCATAAAGCTGGTGCTCTCAGAGTGTATCCAGTACAACCCACAAGTGGTAGGCGTGCTCCTCCTCAGTAGTCGTGTAAATTAGTATGTCGTCAATGAAGACTATGAAAAAACAATCTAGGTAGGGATGGAAAATCCTGTTCATGAGACTCATGAACACTGTTGGAGCATTGGTCGCGCAGAAGGGCATAACCAAGAACTCGTAGTGGACATACCGACACCTGAAGGCCGTCTTTTGTACATCCTCATCTAGAACTTTGAGCTGGTGATAGCCTGACCTGAGATCTATCTTCGAGAACCATCATGCTCCCTTGAGCTGATCGAAGAGGTCATCAATCATCGGAAGTGGGTACTTGTTCCTTATGGTCACCTGATTTAGGAGACGGTAGTCGACACACAGTCGCAAGCTCCCATCCGCCTTCTTGGTGAACATAATCAGAGAATCCCATGGTGAAACACTGGTTCAGATGAATCATTTTACCTGCATGCCCTCCAACTGTACCCACAGCTCACGAAGCTCAACGGGAGCCATCCGATATGCTGGAGTAGATATCGGTGTTGTCCTGGGGTACAGGTCTATATAGAAATCTACCTCTCTTCAAGGAGGTAGCCCTGGAACGTCGTCAGGGAAAACGTCTGCATACTAATCGACCACAATAGGAAAACTCGGACTCTGCACGTCAACTAATCTGAGGATGAGACTAGCCAACTGATGTGTGATTGGCCTCCCTCTTATCTTCTTAAGTCCATCTTGTGCTGCAAAGGTTCCCTTTTCACCGGTGAAGGTGAACCTGGTCCCATCCGTGCGGACACACCGTACTTTGCGCCTAATACAGTCGATCTGGGCATGGACTGTAGATAACCAGTCCATACCCAACATGACGTCATAAGGCCCCGACGCCGCTACAAGAAGATCCCAGCCGAAGCTCTCGTCTCCTAGAGTTAGCTCACACAACCAGCCTCAGTGCATAATCATCGAGTCTACTCCCGTAGAAGTACTTAGCCGTAAGGATTGAGCCAATAGCTCTGTCAGAATCTCCGAGCTCCAAACAAGGGAAGCAGAAATAAAATAATGACTCGAACCTGTGTCTATAAGAACTGCAACAATGGGTGAGTAGACACAGATAGTACCTCAAATCATCTCAGGTGCGTCATGGTCATAAGCCTCCGCTTCCTAGAGCTGATCTTGCCTCTGTCCGCCAGCTCCCTGTGGTCGGGGTGGACCTCCTGGGGGTGGTGGTGGTGGAACCTCAAAACGTATTCCACCACTCGATGCTCGGCCATCTCCTCTTCCTCGTCCGCCTACTCCCTGCGGACCACCACGGTTGAACCTCTGCCTCTGCCTGGGGGGTCCATCTACTCTCTGCTGCTCATCTGCATGGCAGGTCGGGTAGTCATGAGCCTTGTGGCCCTACCCGCCGCATGCATAGCACTATCTGCTCCTCATAAGGATGGCTATGTGTCTTGTGACCCGCACAACCGAACCTATATCCTAAGGTCACCCACCAAATATTTTGGTCCGCTTGGACCCCTGCAACATCTGTCGGCTTCCGACTGCAGAAGACTCTGCTCCGTGCCATCCTTCGGTGGGTCTCACTGCTAGTGGCTGCTCAGCGAGAAAGATCTCCACTAAAAGGGCTCACTCCATTACCCCGGTATGCATCGTGATACTAAGGGGAATCGTCGAAGCTCTGATCTCATTCCTCAGTCCCTGCTCGAAGGTCTGGTCCCTGAAGAATGGGTCCCGTACCATATCCATTGAGTAGCATGAGAGGTCAGTAAACCTCGTCAAGTACTGAGCTACAATCATGCTGCCCTACTGCAGATGAAGTAACTCTGGAATACGCACCGCACAGAGGGTGGCTGGGACAATCAATGAGAAGAAGATACTCTCAAAGTCTATCCAAAGCAGAGATACCTCTTCGTGCACCTGGAGAATCAGGTTCCACCATCTACCTGCTACTGCATGCAGTAGACTCACGACAAGGATCACCATAAGGTCAGCTGGTGTCCCTACCAATCAGAAGACTCTGACGATAGCCTCTAGCCAATCCTCAGCTACCTGAGGGTCCATCTCTCCGCAGAACCTGGGAGGCCTCTATCTCTGAAACTCGTGCAAAACGCTCCAGTGGCATGCACTCTCCGCTGCTGGGGCTGATAGCATCGGTGGCTCAGCAGGTAGTGGTACCGCTAGAGCCTCCGTGGTGATGGTGCCCTGTACCGAGGCCTCATACCTCATTGGGAAGCCCTCTCGCACGTAACTAGGAACCATGGATGGCTCACTTCGTGGTGCCATTCTGAAAAGAAATAGGTGTGCCATGGTCAAACAGTATACCGGGTGAGCTGACACAAAGTAACCACAAAGAAAACTTTTGAATGGAAACACACATGCAATAAGTGTTTTCGTGCACTGAGTCGGAAATCAGAGGTCATGGTCCTGGTGTGTGGATACGTCGGCTACCACACCAACACTGGACTCCCTGGTTTGAAAACCACACTCAATACTCATAACATAATTTCCTCACAGAAGGGAAATATCATAGTCCTGAGTTCTGCGGTAGAACCGAATCCTCTGATACCAATTTTTCATGACCCGTCCTCAGGGCCCATGCCATGACTACCCCAAGCCCTCCATCCATTCGCCAGGGGTTGGCGACTAGCACCAAAGGTGTAAATCCTGGAAAAAGGGGAAGTAATTTCCTTTATAAAAGTAAACAAACACAACAGAGTACGCGAGTGAAGTAAGTACTAAGTAAAACTGAGTACTATGTAAGTGCTGGAAAGTAAATGGTCCAGTATACAAACCCAACTGAAAGTACAGTACAACTAAAATTAAAGTAAAACAACAGTAAAGTAAAGTAGAAACACCGAGTCGTCCTCCGAGAATCCCACCTGAAGGGTGGGTACAAATGGTCTCCTCGGCACCTCGGGTCCGTCCATCCGCTCTGTGCATTCTACACTAGGTGGTCCACCTCTGGGTACCGTCCAGCTCAACAAGACTCCTCTGCGATAAGTTCTGTCTATCGTATGCATCCAACACAATGTAGTCCGGGCATATCCCATGCAGGGGTGAGTATAAAATACTCAGTAGGAACCCATAGACCGCTGAAGGTCTCCCAAAATCCAAAAAAGGATAAACCACCAAATAAAGATACAATCACGAAGTATCAACCAAGTATACTTATGTATATGCTCATACATATACCTAAGTTATCAATCACAGTTCGGCTCCAGCTTCCGAGCCCAAGTACAACCCAGTCCACACAGAAAATAAGTCAGTCACATCGATGATAATTATTGAAATTCAAGACTCAGCTCACACAGGTATACACCTTTCATATAGCGATAGAGATGGTCAGATGTAGTCACTAATTCATCTAAGCTATCAGACCCACACAGGATACAAGTCCAGCTAAGCTGTCAGACCCACACAGGATATAAGACCAGCTACTCTACCAGACCCACACTGGATACAAGTACAGAGGTCAATACTACCAGACCCACACAGGATACAACAACAGTAGCCATAGCCGTCGAACCCACATAAGATCCTAGTACGGTAGTCGTCACTGTCAAACACATAGAAGATTCCAGTATAGATGTCATCACCATCGAACCCATGGAGGATCCTAGTAAGTTATTCGTCGTCGTTGAACCCACGAAGGATCCCAGTACGGTAGTCGATGCTGTCGCAGCCAGCTCTAGGGTTCCCGCAAACAACACACTCGATTCCGGGAGGGTTCGCTCCTTGAGCTAAGGGGTCGATACATCAACTGTCATGAAGTTCAGAGTTCATCTATCCCGAAGTTTAGTCTCAACAAAAGAGACTCAACGTGATAGATGGTGCGTCAATCGGACGCCCGGTCTGAGAGTTTTTGGCTTTTTCCCTCCAGGGGCCTGGTTCGTTTTTAAGCTAAAACCAACCCGACCGTACTCCAGCTACGTCCAAACCTTAAGTGGACTAATCTAAAAGAACCATCCCATCAAAAGGGATTTTACGTAGTTGATGGTACGTCAATCATGTGTCTGGTCCTTAAGTTATTAGTGTTTCCGCTCCAAGGGCCCGGTTGGTTTCGGGTTCAAACCAACCCATCCATACCCAAACTTCTCCAAAAACTCGAGTGTAATATACCGAAACTACCTTATCAATCCAAGGGTTCCTACACAACTGACGGTGCATCAATATAAGGTTCGTAGACCATGTTATGGGTAAAATACCAAAAGACGGTCCGAAGTGGGGGGTTTGGGCCCGGTCCGACCCAACTCAACCCACCTTGGGTCGACCCTGTGGGGTGTGGCCTGGCCCGGATGGGCGTGGCCCGGTACGCGTGACCTGCCCCGGCCCGGCCAAGGGGGGGGGGGTGTGCGGGCCCAACCAGCTGGCCGAGTGGGGGCACGACCTCCCAGTTCTGCGAACGCGAGGCCAGGATCGCGCCGCTTTCTCCCCCGGATCCCGCGTGGCCGCTGGATCCTCCCCTTGCGGGCGAGGCCGATGCCACAATGGCTTCTGCCGGTGGAATGCCGAGGCGGCGCTTCCTCCCGGCGGCCAACCAGTGTCGGACGCTGCCTTCGGCTACCGGTGATGCCGCGCCTGTGACCTGCGCTGTTGGGGTCTTCTGTGGGCCACCCGACTCATTCCAGTGGCCCATTTTTTATTTTGACTGCACCTACAGTCATCTCGGGATCCATACTTTACTACTAAGTCCCCAAATAACAGTTGAGGTCCCGTTTTTTCATTGCCAAATATCTCGCGCATCAAGAACAAAAATAGTGATGTGTCCGGACTTGTTCGTTAGTCCGTACCCACCACGTTAGTGGTTCAAACATCACCCAACAATTTAAACACCATGTTCGAGAGTAATAAACACATATATAAAAAACATACAAAATCCCCCCTACATTGAAATTGTTGTCGTAGGTCGTCAATCCGTGGAAGACGAGCATTGCGGTAGAAGGGAATCACAGAAGAACGAGCGTTGTTCCGTCGACGATGGAGGAAGGGTCGCTATCGTAGGCGACGTAGGCTCCTTGACGTTGAGGTGCATCCGAGGAAGAAGTTTTTCGCGTTCTTCGCCTGGGGTGTTCTTCGTTGAAGAATGGTTCACCTCCCTTTTTAATTCTCTATAGCCTTTTCTCAAAAGTGTTTTTCCAATGCCAAAATGAATAAGGTGGCTCAAAAATTAATAGAATTGTCATGAAATTCTTATTAATTCCAACATGGTGCCAAATAAATTAACGCTAATATTAATTAATTAGTTGGCACGTTTAATGGGAAGAGGGAGGTGGGAAGGCTCCACCATAATAAATATGTGGATTTTCAAAGTAAACAGCAGGAAATTAATGGGGAGTTAAAAGGTTAGGGCTCGTGTTGGTGCCTCCTCACAAAATAAAATTTATGTACCACCGAATTTTATTTAATTTTTAGGAATAAACCCCAAAAATTAACATTCAACATGCAAAAAATGCAACTGTTGTAAAGGTCCCCTTAAGAAAATACTAGCACTGTGAGTTCATCGGTGCCCTCAGATTTCAAATCCGAGCACTGCTTCAAAAGATAGAAAAAACCCGCTCATTCATTCACTGAACGTACCCAATCTAAACTTCAGAAAAATTATTCCGAGAACACTGGGCCTCGGAATCAAGTGCCGTCAGAAACTACGTACTCATAAAATTCAAAAGAATTTAAGAAAAAAAACATTTCCTTGAAATTTATGGGTCATTACATCACAACTGTGTATGTCATATTTTTAAAATTCAAATCACATATGTAATAATATTATGTTAAAAGGTCCCATTGTACATAGTATTTCATTTTGTTGTGATTTCATGTCATTACACCAAATAACATAATTATAAGAAGAGAATTTCCATTTATTAAACAAAGGATCATTACCTTATTCCCCCTTATGAAATTTCTCCCTCTAAATTTAATTTTAAATTATATGTTGAAAATAGGTTTGAGTACTTTTCTTTCATTTCCTCCCCTTGTTCCCATATTTCCTTTTCATACTTTTGGTTACACTATAGTACTTTGAAAAGGTGAGTAGTACTATTGCATAAACCATTATATCTATGATCCATGATCTTCACTGGATGATCCTCATAAGACATATCATTCTATAATAGTACCATCTCTGATGAAGGTACATGTCAAGGATCTGGTTTGTACTTCCTTAATAGAGATAAATTGAAGGCATCATGTATATTAGACAATGTATTTGGAATTTCAAGTCAATAGTGCAAAACTCCAACATAATAAAGGATCTCGATATGGTCGATGTACCCGGGACACAGATTTTCATTATTACCAAATATCTCGTAATTCTTCAGTGGAGATATGTAGAGGAATACCATGTCTCCAACATGGAAACGAAGGTCCCATCAATGATTGTCTGCATAACTCTTCTTTAGCCTTAGGGCTACCTTGATTTAGGCTGAATGGTTTTCACATTCTCCACTATTTCTTCGACCATTTTAGGTCTTATAAGTTAATAATCACCAACATCATCCAATCATGTTTGTGTTCTGCACCTTTTTCGATAATGGGTTTTATATAGTGTTGTTCGGTTGCCCGAGTGGACCATATTTTTGTACGAAAATTTATCTAGTAGAAGATTTTGGTCCCACCCTCCTTTGAAGTCCCTAGAACAAGATCTAAACACGTATTCATATGTCTGGATAACTTTCTCATATTGGACATCATTTTGAATATTATAGGTCGTACTAAAGTTCATTTAAGCGCTTAGAGTATGTTGGAGAATTTTCCAAAACATCAAGGTGAATCTCAGATCTATATTAGATACAATAGATAGTGTTATTACATAAATCCTTAACTCCTTTTTATTATATATTTGTGAAACTTGATCTAATGATAAATCCTATCAAATTGTGATAAAATGATCTTTCTTTTCATGATTATCCACAAAAACCCATACAAAAAAGTTTATTCACAATATCAATAGAATTTCCATGAAAAATTTGATAGTAATGTTCTTCGAATTTGATGTTGGTATGGTTAGTGGTTGCATCATCCCATTAGACTTCTGTCATTCAGCCTTTACGTGTTGATATTCCAGACACTTTTATTTATCTTCAACAATCTCCTTCTTTCTATTGTCCCTCCAAAAGTGTTCTTGGAGATCTTGATACATCATTACGCTCCATGGGTGAATAGAGAAGGTTGAGATTTTTGAATCATTGTAAAGTTCTTCTTTTCAATTGGATCATATGGTACATATTATCATGAACCAAATCTAACAACTCCTTCCCCATAAATGATTAAGTCATAGGATTTCCCATTTCTAACAGATTCCACCCTTTTCATAATTTCTATATATTTTCATCAAGTATCCATTATTTTCTCCATGAGGGATGATTGAGTAATAATTTGAGAAAGTATTGAAGATGTTACTCCCTTAATGATTCTCATTCCCATCTTCTGATAATATAATAATAATATATCATTTAAAGTTCTCATATTTGATAACTAATTTGGATCCTTTCTACATTGAGCATCCTCCACCTTATTTGTCTAACCATCATGGTAGTGTATTAAGCATTCATAATCCTTAATGAGATCTAACCATATTCACAGGAGAATATTGGGTTCCCTCTATTTGAATATATATTTGAGACTCGTGGGATCACTATATATCTCACACCTGTCCCCATAGGGATAATTCCGCCAGATTATCTACACAATGATCATAGTCGCCAACACCAAATCTTGCATTTAATAGTTTTTCTCATGGGTTTTTTAGCTTTATTGAGATATAGGATATAAATTTATCATTATTTATCAAACACATCCTATACGCATCTTTGAATAATCACTGTACACCAACATGAATTCTCCGCTTGTTGGGAGTTTGAGTATTGGCACATTGATAAGCCTCTTTTTGAGATCCTTAATGCTATCTTCACATTATTGATTCCATAAAAACTTCACATAATTCCATGTAAGCTTGGTAATTGTGTTTTAAAATCATGATAAGTGCTTCAAAAAGAATTGATCACACCTAGATAGTCCTAGAAAGCTGCGGATCTCTATTACAGATGTTGTTCTGGGAAACACTTCAATTTACTTTACTGTGAAAGGGTTCACACAAATGCCTTTTATAGTGATAACATTCCCAAGAATGATAAATAATCTATCCATAAATCACATATAATATACTATACATAATTTATCCCCCTTTTCAATGTCATCAGCATAGTATTCAAATACTCATCATGTTCCTCCTTGATCTTGGAGTACATAATAATATCATCGATAAAGAATACAATTTTTTTTGAGGTAATATCTAATGACACTGTACACTGAATCCATGAATATTGTTTCATAATTAGTGTTTTTAATGGAATCACTATGAACTAATAGTGTCCATACCTCATTCAAAAGTCTTCCTTGGTAATATCATCCTTACTCGCCTTTAATTGGCGATATCTTGACCAAACGCCCACCTTAGAGAAAGAACTAGCCCCACATAGCATTTCGATCAAGTCATATATATATATAATATTGGGGAAACATTTAATTTATATTGATTTTATTTAGATCATAATAATCAATATGTAGGCTCAATGAACGATACATCATCTTGATGAAGTGGACTAGCGCACCCAATGGTGAAGCACTATGGCTTATAAAACCCTTCTCTATATTCTCCTATAACAACTTCTTCTACTCTCTTAGAAATATGGTGTTCATTATATATGGTGTCTTTGAAATTGGGATATATCTAGGAACGTGTTCAATTCAGAACTCAACTTCTCAATATAGAGTAAGACTATACAATTTATTAGGGAGTACATTAGTGTAATCTATCACGAGGGGAATATATTTGAGAAGTATCATCTCTTTTGTCTCTATCATTTGAGGCATACATGATTTATCATAAGGTAGTAATATCCACACATAATAAAATGATTATAAAGTAGGCTCATCTTCCTATTTACACTTGTAAGGAATTGAAGGATGCTTTGGGATGTGAAGAGGGATATCCCTTTCCCACCTATTAATGTTGTCTTTGTACAAAGATCTGGAGTCCATGAAAAATGTAATATCAAACTCTAATAAAGAACGTTTGAAAAGATTTTATTGAATGTTTAGTCGATAATCCTTAACCGGGGAGGAGGAATTTACTCTAGATGTAGTAATTGGCCCAATTTTCTCTCACATATAATTCAACATCTAAATTCTGAGGTTCTATTTGAATAATTTTACTAAACTAGAATTATATGAATGATTATGTAGTACCAGAATCAAATAGTATGATCTATTTTCTCTAATGAATAACTAGCATACCTTTCACCATATCGTTGTTAGGATCCACCTCAGTAGTAGTGATATAAAAATCTCTTCTTTTTTTCCTTGGAGGTTACTGCTGATTTCATTTGACAACCCTTGGCATAGAGAAATTGCTCCCATAATACCCATGCTCCATGCAGTTATAAGAATTCACTATAGGCTGAGCATTGATATGAACCATCATCTCTTCTTCCACATTTGTGAGATTATTCATATCCATCTGGTAGTTCATATAAGTATGTCTCATTCTTCTACAATTGAAACAATTCCTTGTTCCCTTTAAATAGTTCGGAGGATGCTTCTTCCCAAAATTTTGACATGTGGAATGTTCAATCTTTTTTCCAACATGAGATTTATTTTCTAAACCACCCATATGAGAATCAATTTTCCAGTTTTTTAATTGATCCCACAAGAAATTCGAGTGCCTCCAAATATCATTTCATCCCTGAGAGTATAATTTAAAATATCCTCATAACTATCGAAGTAATGAATCACCAATACTTTTCGTAGACCTGGTATTAGTCCGCTAATGAAGTAATTCACCTTGATTTTAGTGTTCATGACTAATTGTGAAGAATATCTTTCAATACTTTGGATGTTTTATACATACGCTTTAGTGTAATCATCTTAATTTTATGTAAGTCTGCAGAACTCTATTTATTTCTTTAGAAGGTTGGTTAAGGGAACATATTTACTGATTTTATTTTTCTTGAATTCATCCCAATCAACAGAATAAAGTTTCTCCTTGGACATCGTATTTTGGAATAGTTTCCACCAATGATCAACTTCCCAACCAAAATGACAGACCTCCAGCATAAATTTCTCTTCTTCTGATTTCTTGAGAATAAAGAATATTTTTTCTAATGAGTTAATGCACAATTCCACTAGGAGGGGTTCAGAATATCCAATAAACATGGGATACCTTTTCCACATAAAATATTCAACATAAAAATTCTATTTCCTTAGAGGAGGATGGAATTCTATGTGATTCAAGTTATTATTTATATCTTGCACCAACTGAGAAAGTATATTCATGTTGTTTGGATCACCCATAACTATCATATTTGGCATATCATTAGGGAAATCATCGCATTCCCTATAACATATATTGTTGGCACATGTTCTTCTATTTACCACCTTTTATTGAGGAATATAATGTACAATTAGAGGGCTTGAATACTTAGCTAGTAAGCATTATGGAATTAATGAACATGCATGGATAATATTCTTAAAGGATATGTATATCCTAACTTGTGATTCCCTACATTTAAATATTTGTTATCCTTGATCTGTTTCATGACATATATTCTTATGGGATCTATTTTTATTCCATTAATAATTTTTTATAGTAAGATTATGAATTTACCAATGTTTATCCCCCAGTATATTCCAACTAGGAGTGAGGCAAGGCCCATTGTTGAGCACTAGACCCCATTCACGTATTGCTCAAAGTGTTATTTCTAGGTCTTACCCCAATATAAATATGTTCTAGATCCACAAGCATGTATTCGCATCAAGACAATGATGCATATTCTTGATAAATCATTTACTCTACACATACCAAAATTTAAGAAACTTTTCTTATACTTAGTCTCATCCCTAAGGTTGTTACTAAAGTGATTTTTTCTTGATCTATAAAAATAACTAAACCATCCACTATTTCCAACTATTGAGACCGTGTCCTTTAACACATAACATTTATTAATTTTAAGATTAATAAGGAATCATATATCCAACCATTGATTGTAATGTCTAGTGGCTTGGAAGACTAGGTACATAAAATCTATGACATGATGCAAAATAAAACATTTTTTATTTAGTCTCCATAAAGTGCTCTTAATTTTCACTATGATCATACCTGTTCATATGATAAGTAGGGGATAACATGAACAAATGGAGGATCTCAAAGCCATGTATGAGAATAAACATAAAAATAAATATTTAGAAAATGGGTTATAAGTTATGTCATGATGATATAACAAAACATAGGGATTATGGAGTCATATCATATAAAGCTTAGATCATACAAACATGGAGTCATAATAATCTGGTAGAAACAAATAAATATGACTTCAGCATGAGTCATGGAACGTTGAACATAAATTAGAACAAGTCATGGTTTAACACCAAGACTGTTGCACATTGTATAATGAGTCAAAGAAAACTTCCAAGACCATTGCAAATCACATCTCATGAGAATCAACATTACTTATTGCAATGGAGCGCTATCTGGGTGCACCCATCATAACATGTTCATGAATATGTTTGCCACATATTGAATCACACATAATCAATTATAAATATATAAAAATATTACCCATAGTTAGAATAGTGTATCATAATCATGTCATAAAGAATAAAAAATGGGAATATCATAAAAAATTTATATTATAACATTCGTAGTTTTAAGAAAGAATCCATATAATCATTATCATATATGATACGCTATATCGAGCATAAAAAAAAACTAAATATTATTATTTAAAGGATACCATTATAACCTAGCCATTGGAATGAAGGAAACGAATAGTACCATCTGAATTATGAAATTAAGGTTTATACATGTTTAAATAATGATTCATTGGAAACAAAATTTATTATAAATGGAAATAAAAACCAATTGAATACAGAGGATGTGTTTTTATGAATACATATTTAAAAAGATAATAATTGTGGTTAAAAAATCATATCACTCATTATATATTTTTATTTAATGAAAAATATATGTTATATATACAATTTATGGTTCTAGATTCATCATATATGTTTTCTAGGTATGATATAAAAAAAATTCAATTGATCAGATAAAAGATGTATTTTAAAAAAAATGC
Source organism: Viscum album (assembly GCA_963277665.1). Taxonomy (NCBI): domain Eukaryota; kingdom Viridiplantae; phylum Streptophyta; class Magnoliopsida; order Santalales; family Viscaceae; genus Viscum; species Viscum album. Next base: position 853,810,190 of record OY728155.1, on the reverse strand, counting down.
AGTTTAACCACCTTTTGATGGTGATTCCTTTTTTAAATGTAGTTTGAAACTTTTATATGTTATAAATGAAAAAAATAAACTTCTTATTTAGAAGTAGGACATAAAAATTAACTTTGGTTGAATTTTGGTATTTTTCTGATAAAATTCATTTTTTAATAAATAGTGAAAATATTGCATTTTAATTCCAAACTGCCTTTCGTCTAATTTATTCTTAAAGTTAGAATAACTTTTTAATTGATTTTTAATTTTAATAGGATTTTTTTTATTTAATCCATTTTTTTATTGGATGTTATTTTACCTTTAAATTGGACATAAACATATTTCAAACTCTCAATAGTTTTTTACTTCGTAAAAACCCACTTTCTGGTTTTGACAGTAGGAATTAATTCGAATTTAATTTTGGATAAATCTGTGTTTTGAATTTTAAAAATTAGTTTCCATATTTTGAATCATATTTTCCAAATTTTTTAACTATGTACCTTTTATTTTATGGAAATTTTGAATAGTAACATCAGTAATTAATTTTTTTTCACCATGGTTAAAGGGTAAATCTGTTAAATATGAGTAAAAAGTACTATTATAATAATATAAAACTAAAATAACAAGTGTCATAATATTATTTTATGAGTTATATCTAGTAATGAGAATATTAGAGTATATTATAGGACCCCATGGATCTAGTTGGGTGTGATAATGACCTTTTATATTTTTTAATTTAATGATAAAGGAAATATAATACAAACATGAATCTCCTAACAAAGACAGTTTTAGTTTAGTTCATATAAATGATATCTTCATCTATAAATATTAATTATATAGATATAATCCTTTAATATATCATGTTATTTAATTTTTAATTTTTATAAATTAAATAAATAAATTTACTAATGAAACAATAATGATGCAGTGATAACCTTATTGATGAAATATTCAAATAAATGATATAATAAATATTAAGATAAATGTAATTTGAATATTTGTATTTCATAAAATAATATTTGGGATTAAATTTAAATGTTATTGATGAGTTAATTCATTTTTTATAAGTAATAATGTTGTAATTACTTTAACAAAAATAAATTTCTAAATTGTGTCAAAATTGACATAAATGAGGTACAAAAACATTCTATTTTATTAAATGATATAATAGTCCTAAAAATATAAGATTCATCCTAATGAAAAATATAATTTTTAAAATGTATTTAAATATCCACTTTTGGTTTGATATTCTTTTTATATTAATTATAATAACTATATATTATGAAAATACAAGAAGACATGGTAAGAGTTAATGTTTTCAACTAATGGTTAAAGATAAAAGATAAAGATAATTTTTTGACATAAAATTTTATAAATCATATTTTTTGAGAATATTCATACCCATATTTATCCTATCCTTAAAATTTATAACTTTTTAACTCTTTGAATTTGAAAATAAATATAAATTAAAATATTATTTCAAGACGTTAATAAACCGCCCATCTTCCCTCTTATAAAAGGACACCAACTATACCCACTTACTCACAACTATCAAGCCACTTATATTGTCTATAATATTCTCTAATTATCATCCAACATCCCTCCCTTACTTTAATAAGTCCTACCATGGGAACGAGGCTATTCAAGAATGCCTTTTGGCTCAAATCAAAAGGAGTTACCCAATTTAGAGGAAACATCTTCTCTCAAGTTTCATTCAATTATTTTCCTTATTATTTCTAAATAATATTATTATTATATTATTAAATAAAAAAAATATTTTAAATATTATATGTTTTTTTATGATAATTATTATAACCACACATACACACACCTCAATCTAATGGATACGAACATACTGTTTCAATGTACTGTGAAGTACTGTCTCATGGAATGATGATTGTTCAATTTTATTCTACCAACTCTTATGGTGGACATTTTAATGGATATATATTTATATATGATATATATTTTATTTATCTTGTATCTATTCTTATGTAATTTTTATTTACAACATAATTTTATTCTTTCCATAATGTGTAAATACAATAATTTTATTTCGGAATTGTTGACTATCGTCCCCTAAAAGTGTTATGACTCATTCATTCCATACATAGAATGAATAAAGGATGAAGTTAATGATAATATGTAACATATATAACCCATATATTATTTTTTAATTACAATAATACTATTTATCATTTATTTTTCAATCTTTTTATATGACATAGAAATGAAAGTAGTGTTCATGCGTACATAGGACATATCGTATCCATGAATGGTGCATTTCATTTAATATCTCCCAATACTATGGAATATTATAAATACATATATACTAGATATATATGATATTTAAATAATTAATATCATTCTGGAGATGATGTAATTATGTACACATGGACAATTTTAGTCAATACAAGTTCATTTTTTATTCAAGTACTAAACATCAACAAAACGTCCAATATGAACTCAATTAATTAACTATTTTTTATAACATTTTATTAATTTATATAAAATGAATAATAATACTTGAAATGGTTTTTAAGAAATTATAAATTTTCCTTATTTTATTATTTTGGAATATAAAGAACAAACGAGAAAATCCAGAGAAGAGGTAAGGGAACTTCTTAACCTAATTTCCATTATTTCGGTTAATATTCTACTTCTTGATTATGTCATTCTATGATTATGTGAGAAATGAATATTGACATCCTATCTTGTTTTTATACTTGTTTTATGTTTATTTATAGTGAATACACATATTTGATCTATTTTATTGACCAAATTATCTTTGTAAGGAAATATCTATACTCAATTTACACTCATTGGGTTTTACGCATACTACGTTAATTATATTATGAAAACATTATGTGTGGAATAAATATTTATTTATCTATAAAATAATTCCATCTTCACATTTTTATGATAAAATATTACTAAAAATAATCACCCCATTTATAAATTTTACTTTTAGATATATGAACTTTGTTTGGGAAATCTTATCTCATTCTCCATTAATGGAGTAAAATATCCATGTCATTGGATTTTTTTATCCAAGAATATGTGTGAACGACCTCCAATATTTTTACACAGAATATCCACATATATTGGGAGCATTTTTATCTTCATAAATAATAATTTCATTTATATATCCATAATATAATGATATGATCATTGTAAGGGATTTCGTCTCAATTTACATTCCCTTGAGAATTATTTGTTATTATGGAGCAATTCACTTTTATATCATGTATACACTACACTTTGAAATATTATATGATGAATCACCTTATTTTTATGATATTATATCCTTTCTTTAATGGCAGTCATAAAATATTTTTATTCATGTATTATCTCAGTAGGTAAGTGATTATTTAACTGAAACATATTTTTAAATGTTTTAATGATTTATTCATCTAAATAATTTTCATTAATATCCATGTTTTAAAAATGGTTTTATGGTTTTTTTATATGGATATTAAATTTTTAATTTTTTAATTCATTTAAATAATGAAAAGTGGTATGGAATACTTTGATTCAAAAAATTTGTTATAAAATGTTTTAAATTTGTTTTTATTAAAATGAATTGATTATATCAATATCTTGAAACTACATTGTTTGATTTGATGTGGAAATATTATTTTACGATAATGATTGTTTATGTGTTATTTTTATGTTATTGTTCTTGGGCATTTATTATATATACATGTGGTTCTATGATAAACTGAGGGTGGGTGAGCCCGTGAAAGCTCTCTGATGCATTGGGTAATGCGATAGAGGTAATCATTAAGGTTTCTCATAAGAGATTTTGGGAATATACTGTGATGGGAATTATAAACATAACTATAAAGGTTACTATTTATGAATATGTGAAATCTAAAATGTAACAATTATATAGATTCCACATGTTACCATTATGTTTTATTATTTATATGATGTTTTCTATGATTTTAATTATTACATGATATTAGCTAATTAGTTTATGTTTTATGTGTCAAATGTATGATTTTTTAAAATGTTATATGGGGTTTAAATACTAATGGAATGAAGGGTTTAATCCTTACTTTATATTCCTTGCTAAGATTTAAATGCTCATTCCATGTTCTGAAATGTTTTTCACAGGACTTAAAGGAGAATACAGTCAAGGCTATGATCAAGGAAAAGTTATACTATGAAACAAAATAATTTTTCTTTTTTATGTTTCTATTTTATAAAAATATGGATAGTGAGTTTATGTGTCTACCTGTAATATTTATGTTTTAATATATTAGTTAAAGGATAATTCACTAAATCTCTAAACTTGAGAAGATCCTCAATTTGAAATAAAGTAAAATCACTGGCTGAACTCAAGATTAAGTAATGTTTAAGGTTGGGGCCTTATAGTTGGTATCATAGGATGGTTTCAGAAGCTTTGGAGATTAGGATGTTTTATTAAGGTCTTGGGATATCAATATGGGTTTATAATCTTCTGGTTGATCATAAGCTCAGTATCTTAAAAATCCTTTTATGGGGATTATGTTATAAAAGTTAATGGTAATTAAAGGTATTTTTTGGATACATATATTTTTGAGGTAATTATAGGTTAGAAAATTTAAGGATGAAATATTAAAGGTATAGAGTAACTTTTGAGGCTAAACCATGTTATGGTTATTCTTGAGGATTTTATATAATTTTTTAATGTTATAATAATTTTATAGTTTTTTTAAAACCAAAAAAATTAGAGCATGTGGTAACCTGTTACGTCAGAAAACATGGCGAGGATCTGACCCACAACCAAAGTGGTACTAGGATTTATCACCTACCACCAGCATATTTTATGTTCCTAGTTATTATGACATATTATTTTTAGTAAAATTATTTTATGGATCAAGAATAAGTTGAAATTAATATATAATATTTTATAAAATTGATATATGAAATATAGAAAAATGATTTGGAAATTTAGTGACAAATGTTATTTTGGAAGACATTTTTTCTTTTAGGGACACTATATGACTAAGGAAAATAGAACACTATGGGATTTCATTTCATCAGTAATAGTTGAAATTTATTTTGGAAGAATCTATTTTTTTTGTTGACGTATAGAGATTTGGGTAATTTATGGAAATGATTAACCTATCATAGAGAATATGTGATTAGGTTGATTAATTTTAAGTATGAGAGTTTAACAGTAGTCGATGTTATTTGGAGATAAATTTTAAGATTTATCATGGGAAACTATGTGATCAATCCATTTTGAATTTTGTGGTTCAATATTAGTTTGTATTATTTTTAGAATATTTAAGGTCATTTTTTTGTTGAATGATCTATGTAAAACATGGGTATTACTGTTGAATTTTAGAGATTAAAAGTAGACCTTATCCTTATGAAGGATTAATCATTTTGGGGGATTATATGGTCTTGTACTAACCATTTTTGTTTTGGTTAATGTTTTAAGATAGTATGAATAGATAGTGAAACGTTTTTGGATTTTTTGATTCCCCAAGAGTTGATTCTAGTGATTTAGGTTTGACCAAGTCATATTGAATACTCATTGTTTGAAGAAAACACGAGTATGTGGTAGAAATTTATTAATGGTGGAAACTCTACCTGGCATGCAAGTATATTTCATTATATTTATAGTCACTATAGTAAATAAATTACACTACTTTATGAAAAGGATATTAGATAGAAAATGATTTCTCTTTACATTTTCCATTTACTAAATCAAAGTCCATTTAACTCATTAGAAGTTTATGGTTTTTTGGTTGATAACATTCTCTTGATCTTGTTTTCTATAAATCTTCATTAGAACATTAAAAATAATGGGATTTTTTATGAAAACCTATTTAATAAGAGAATAAGTGTGTTTTTAAAATCATATCAATATTTATGGATTTTTATAAAGAAAAATATAAATTATATATTTAAAATATTATTTTAAATTCATTTTATATTCTTTCTAGATATGATATAAGAAAAAATTTGTTTTTTTGGATAAAAGAAGTATTTTTCAAAAAATTTATTTTTACAGCCTTGTGAAGGTCAACCCTCATTAAATGTAGTTTTTTAGTAATTTACATGTTTCATTTGAAAAAAATAAACTTATTATATATAATATAGAAATAAAAAATTACTTTGGTATAATTTTGGTATCTTTTTGATACAATTAATTTTTTAATGAACAGTGAAAAATGTTGCATTTTAATTTAAAACTGCCTTTTTGTTTAATTTATTTATATAAATAGGTTTTATTTTTAATTGGTTATAATTTTTAATTGGAATATTTTTTTATTATATATTTCAATGTTTTTTATCAGAAGTAATTTTAGATTTAAAATGGACATAAACACATGTCAATATTTTGATAGTTTTTACTTCTTAAAATCTTGTTTTCTAGTTTTGACAACCGAAATTAATTTTAAATTAATTTCACCCAATTATGTGTTTTGAATTTTGAAACGCAGATTCCAACTATATAATCATAATTTAAAAATTGTGTAAATTGGATCCTTTTTTCATTATAAATAGTAACTTCGGTAATTATTTTTTAATTTACCAAGGTTAAAGGGTAAATCCAGTAAATAATGGTAAAAACTAATATTATAACAATCGAAAACTACCTTAACAAATGTCTTAATCAAATTTGATGGGATGTTTCATTACATTATAATCCTTGAGTCTATTTTTGTACACCATGGAGCCACTTGGGTGTGTTAATGACCTTTTATAATTTTTAATTTAAAGGAACAAGAAATATAACAGAAACATGAATCTCATAACTAAAACAATATTAATTTTGTTAATATAAATGATCACTATGACTAAAAAGAATAACTACAAACCTAAAAAATATTTTTTATATCACATTATTTTATTTATAAATTTTTTACATTAAATAAATAAATTTATTTATGACACAATGATGAAGGAGTGATTACATTAAATTAAATATTCAAATAAATGATATTATAAATATTAAAAAAAATGTATTTTTAAAATTTTTATTACAGAAACGAATTTTCTAGATGAAATTGAAATTATATGGATGATTTATTATGTTTTTATTGAAGGAATAAATTTTGTATCACATTAAAAAATATCATTTTCTAAATAGTGTCAAAATTGACATTAATGGGTTTTTAAAAAAAAATTATGAAATGATATAAAAGTCCTAAAAATATAATATTCATTCAAATGACTTATAAAAAACTAAAAATTTAATTAATTATTTTGTTCTATCTTAATTTTTATAGTAACTATAGTAACCATATATTATGAAAATACATGAAGATATTCTAAGAGATAATGTTTCTTACTACGGGTTAATGATAAACGATTTAGGTTAATTTTTTGACTTAAACATATATAAAACCTATTGGTTCAAATTATTTCACCCCATAATAATCCTATCCTATAAATCTATAACTTTTTATCAATATGAATTCTAAAATCAATTTAATATAAAATAATATTTCAAGACTTTCAAAAAGTTCCCACCCCCCTTTTATAAAAGGACACCACCTCTTTGCATTTAATCACAACTCGCTAGCCCTTTGTCTCGTATATATTATGCTCAAATAATAGCCTAAGATACCTCTATTAATCCGAGATGAATAAAAAAGGGTAGAATGAAAATTCAAGAAATCCATTTGGTTCAAAGAAAAAGGAGTTACTCGATTTTGAGGCAGCATCATTTCTCAAGTTCATTTCCATTATTTTACTTCTTCTATCCCTATGGACAACTTATAATATGATTAAATTAAAACACCAGTATCATAAATATAATATTATTTTTTATGATGTGTATTAAAACCATGAATTCAAACACCTCCATCTAAAGGATATGAATATAATTTTTTTTGTGTACGGCGAACTACTATTTTACGAAACAATGATTATTAAATTTTATCTTACCACCTCTCATATTGAAAATTATGATAGAAATGTATTTATATATGATATATATTATATTTATATTTTCACTATTGTCAATAAATTTTAATTTAAAACATAATTCTATTTTTCATAATGTTTAAATATGATAATTCAATTTGAGGAAGTGTGAACTACCGCCCCCTCAAAGTGACATGGCTCGTTCATTCCAACCCTAGAACATATAAAGGGTGGTGTTAATGAACATATATAACATATATAACATATATAACATATATATTATAGTATTATTAAAATATTCCTATTTATCATTTAGTTTTCATTCTTGTAATTTGACAAAAAATGAAAGTAGTGTTCATTCGAACGTACGAACTACCGTCACAATGAACAATGTATTTTATGTTTTATATCCAAATATTATGGTCTTTTATAAATAAATATATACTATATATATATGATATTTAAATATTTAATATCATTTTGAATATGATGGACTTATGACCACATAGTCAATTTTAATCAATACATGTTCATTTTGGACTCTAGTTCCAAACATCGACAAAATGTCCTATATAAACTCACATAAATTACTAATTGTTATAACATGGTAATAAGTGAAATAAAATGAATAATAATAATAAAAAAATGGTTCTGAAGAAATTATAATTTGACTTATGTTTATCATTCAGGAATATAATGAACTAATGAGACAAGTTGTACTCGTGGAAAGGGAACTTCTTACCCAAATTTCCATTCATCTGGTTTATCTTCAAATTATTGATTCTGTCATCCTATGATTATATGAGAAATTAATTTTCATATACAATCATTTATTTAGAAATTATTTATGTTTATTTTTTATTAACACAAATAATATATCTATTTTATTAACAAAATGATATTGTTAAGTAATTTTCTAAACTCAATTTACCCTAATTGGGTTTTACATATACATCATTGATTATATTATGAAAAGATTATATGTTGAATCACTATTTATTTATTTATGCTATAATTCCCCATTAACTTTTTGTGGATATAAGTTTTCTTCACATAATCACCCCATTTATAAATTGTTACGTCATGTATATGAACATTGTATAAAAAATATTAACTCAATCTATATATATTTGAGTTAAGTATCTATGTCATTGGTTTTGTTTTCCAAACAATACGAGTGAATGAAAAATAATTGTTTTACACTATATTTCCACTTATATTGGGTTTTAATTACTTACAAACATAATAATGTCATTGATTTATTTTTAATCTAGTGATATGATCTTTTGAAAGGATTTAATCTCAATTTATATTCCATACAGAATTATTTGTTTTTATGCACCAATTCACTTTTATATAGTGTTTATACTACCATTTTACATGTTATATCATGAATCCAAATATTCTCATGATAATATATGTATTGTTTAATGTTATTCTTTAATTATTTTTATTCAGGTAATTTCTCAAGTTGTATGCGATTGTTTAACCGAAACATCATTTTAAATGTTTTAATGATTTATTATTCTAAATATTTCTCATTAATGTCTATTTCTTAAAAATAATTTTATTGATTTATTTATATGTACATTAATTTTTTAAAATGTTAATTAATTTAAAATTTTCAAAGTGATATAAATCATTGCGATTAAAAAATGGTCCTTTTAAATGTTTTAAATGTTTTTTTAAGTGGAATGATTATATCTATATCTTGAAATGATGTCTTATGATTGAAATTTGTAAAGAGTATTTTACATTATGCTTGTTTCATGTGTTATGATTATGTTATGGTTCTTGGGAATTTTTTATATATACGAGTTGTTGTGTGACAACTCGAAGGAGGGTGAGCCAACGATAAATCTCTCTTACAATGGGTAACATGACAAAGGTAAATGTTAATGTTTCTCCTATGAGATTTCGGGAATATAATGTGTTGTGTATTCAAAATGTAACCATGAAGGTTACTATATATGTAATTGTGAAAGATAAAATGTATATATGATATATATTCCATAAGATACAATTATTTTTTATGATTTCGATGAATTTTTGATTAAATTTTATGATTACATGATGTGAGATAAGTAATTTAAGTTTTTTTGGTGAAATGTATTATTTTTTATAAAAACAAATTCATGGATTTTAAATATTCAGGTAGTAATGTATTTATTACATATTTTATATTCTTTACTGATCTTTTTAATTCTCATTCCATGTTTTGAAATGTTTTTCATGGGACATAAAGGATATTAGAGTCAAGGCTAGAAACAAGGGATTTTTTTGTTATGAAACCTAACCATATTTCCTTTTTAGGTTTATGTTTTCTAAAAAAATGAATAGTGAGTAGAAGTGTCTACATATAATATTTAATTTTTTATTTATGTGTTAAGGGATAATTATCTATCACTCTAAAAATTGAAACATCCTAAATGTGAAATAAAGTAAAATTATTGATTAACTCAATATTGAGAAATGCTTAAGGTTGGGACCTTATATCAATGAAGTGAATGAATTGATTATAAATGGTCAAAAATAGGATAGAGTAGGAATATATCATGAAAATTGATGTCACTAAAAGTAATAACATATCAAACGAGTACTTTAGAAACATTGGAATTAAAACATTTTAGTACAGTTAAAGGAAAATATCCACAATCATTAAAAACATAAAATGGAATAATAATTTATATAAAACCAGAAGTGAACAAAAATTATTTCTCATAATAAATAATTCTTGTTTTCTAAAAATAATACTCTCTTAAAAATAGATATTATAGTTCACATGAAATTGGGTAATAACCTGGAAAGTTCCCTTACAACATTCTTTCTTATTGGGAATAATTGAGTATGAAATCATTTGAAAACATGTATCACCATGAAAGAAAATTATGAATGGATCTTGAATTTTTTTTAATCATGTACATAGTATTTAAAATATGTTCATAAAATAACATATAACATCAGTTGGAAAAATAAAAATATAGAGAAACTCGAAGGAGTAATCGATGTTTGGGTAGAATTCCTTACCTTATTTCTGATCGCATAATTCTTATGATGTTAATATCCTGGATAACTAATATAAACTCATTAGTTAATATTTCTAGAACCACTCAATTATTTAATTTATTTATTATAACATTAAAAAGTTCATTCATGACCATTTTGACGGGTTATGAGGTTCAATTCCAATATTAATTTTATTGGTTTTAATGATTGGTTTACTTATATATATGTAATGATAAACATGTAATATTAGAATGGTTGTCCATAATTTTAGTTAAATGATATTAGAGATCATCCTTCAGACTTATTGGTTAAACTATTCATTGGGTTATTTTGAGTGAATATAAATTATTATATAAAACATTAACGACAACTATTTTTCTAATTGGGGGGTTTTATAATCACATCGAACACATTTTTATTTACAAATTAATATCATATGATCAAAAGATTCCAGAATATTAAATTTGACATAATAAATATATGATAGTCTAGTTTCATCATAAAAATGGTTTCTTTACCAGAATTGAAGATGCCAACAGAAAATGAAAAATCATCATCCTAGAATATATAAAAATAACACATAACGGATGGTGTTTTCATTTCTACTCAAAAAAAGGGGAAGTGAGAGATGATGATGAATTATTACACTATGATAACAAAATTCCAGAACATGAATGGTACTAGAGTTATCATAACATTTGTATGAATGCATGTGAGGAATGATAATGAAAATAATGGAACTTGAAGAAAAATAAAAGAAAAGAAATGAGGTATTTACCTCTTGAATATTCCATCTTTTGAAACCTATTTAATTGAGAGTATTTGGTCTTATAAAGTGACCATTATATTTTTGATGTGGAATTTTCGATTAGGGATTTATTTTAGCTGGATTTAGACTAAGAACAATGATTGAGAGAAGTGAAGAGATTAGGGGGTGAGGGAGGTTTTTATAATTTAGGAGAGAAGTGTTTTCTCAATATTTTCTATATTATTTTATTATTTTTCTCCAGAAAAGAAATAATATTTGATTGTTATGAAAAAAATAGTAAAATTTGAATATGAGTTCTAACCCAAGTTTCTTACATCATCCACGAATCAATAAATAGTTTATTTAACATATAATGTATATATACCGCAAATTACAGTATTTTACCATTCACCAAATATTCATGTACTTCAGAAAAATCCAAAAAATTCACCCCAAACATTTTTCGATGTATAGAATTCAAAAAAGAATTACATTTTATGAAAATAATTTTATAAATAAGTGAAATTAAATTTTTAATTAAAATCACTATTTAGTTGAAATAAAATATTTCAAAATAAAAAAGTGATTTTCTAATACTTACAAAAATAAATAAAGGTCACATTAAATTATCTTATAATCATATGACATCAAAATATTATATTATGAGTACATTTTATGATATAAATTTTCATTTAAATTATTAAATTAATCATTAAAATGTAATTAAATATACATGACTCACCAAAATACCAACATTATGATATAATCATATTATATTATCCCTTATAAGATGGATAAATATTATTTATACATTCATTTATAAGGTTAATTATTCTATAAGATGATCTTCTATTCATAAGGGTCATATTGAATTTCATAGGGGTAGAATTACTATTCATAAGGGTCAGTTACTATTCACCAAAAATTATGTTTATCTTATCAAACTCCTAAAATCTTACTGATCACAATTGTGTATGAAAGAATTTATAAATTAAAATCACCTAAGTGATAATATTCTGATTAAAGGTCACATAGTACATAGTAGTTCATTATTGTCTGATTTCATGTGATTATATTATATTAAAAAATTATAAGAAGGGAATTTCTATTGATTAAAATCTGAGAAATTACATTTAATATCACATGTTCTTATTATGATGTAGAGTCATAATAAGAAGTTATAGGAGTTAATTTAAATATGGTTATTATAATAGGATATTAAACTTGATATGAAATGAGTAGAAAAGATTTCATGTTGTTGGTTGACAACTCTTCATTTAGCATGATACCCTGTATTACCAAATCCATAACTTAACCAATCATCTTGACTACATTACATGTGGTTGGAACACCTTCTCTATACATGAATGTAAAATATACTATTGAGTTCTCATAAATATCCTATTTATATTTCTCTAGATGAAGATCATAAATATGGTGTAACAACCTGCCCCAACTTGTTATGAATTGTAATGAAACTAAACCACCATATATACATAGCCACACATGCATATATGATAGTGGATTCTTACTAGTAGCGGTAGTCTATAGTGGTATATTGGTGATACTGTACCCCCAATATCAGAGCATACAATACTAAATGAAATAATTAACTACCTTAGAAGACATGAAATCAAAATAATGATGGAATGATATAAAAAATGAATCATAGAAACAAAATTGTATTATCATCCTCATATAAAAGTAAATGTGACATGGCTTCACAAATAAAACCTTCTATTCTCTTGATCATGTAATCCATCCTATTCAATAAAGAAATACCAGTATTTGGTCCAACCTATACCAACAATCAATCATGGAATACATGGTTACCCCATTGAAATGGAATCCTAGAAATGTGTGAGTATATTATATAATAAGGTTCCACCAATGCAGTATCATTCTATAATAAAATTAAATGATATTTGAATTTATAATTATAAAAACAATAAATTATAATGATTAAAAAAATAGTTAAAAGTATACATTAACTTTTCTTTATACACTTTCAAATTATATTTTTTCATGTTATGGGTACCATTACAACCACATCATCACATCCTCCACTAGGGTGTATTTATAAAACATAGGCTAATCTCAATACCCATAGTTTATCCATGGGTCATTCATGCTGTTTGACTATACATATTTCAGTAATTATTGATGAGTCCATCAGCTTGAAAATAACCTCATGGGAACCTCTATCCACATGCATGGGCTCATATAATCATTCCTTCATAATGATGAGTAATAGATGAGGAATAAACAATTGGAGTTCCTAATCCTTAATCATAGTGGTTGAATCCCAAGGGAATACATGTGCCTCTATTAATTATTTGAAAATTTATGATTCATATAAGCTGGAAGGCCCCATGAAATCTTATGTAACTAGTCATTAACAATTCATAAGTGACAAAGTAAATCAAATGGAATACCATCATGGATATTTTCGTCACTCATTTTGGTGTCCAAATCTCACCACTGCATGGTTAAACCATCACAAGTGAGTCCAACCCACCCTAGAGGTTATCATAGGCATTTATTTTAGAGATCAAATTGTATCATGTACTGTTAAAAAAAATATTTTTACTTATTTACTCCCAAGCATCACTTAATACCTTGATTTCGATCTCAGTAAATTGTGGTAATCAAACTGGTCTAATGGTATCACTATTCAAATATCATGTAACCTTGACGTTCACAATATTATTAAAATATTAATGCAATTCCTATGATATTTGTTATTCTAGAATGAATTCAATCATATCATTTGGTGATGGATTCTATGAACCAACATAAGGAGTCCACTAATGAAGAACATAGAAGCAACTAGGACAATATATTTTTTTTGATAAACTTTATAGCCTTATTTTTACTTCCTCAACATGAAAGAATTTTAATGGTAGGAAATATATAAAAATATTTCACATTATAAGTGGGATAGAAAACGAGTCACAAATAATATATTTAAATGAGGAATATATAGAGCTATTTTTTTGTTTGAATATTTATAAATAAGGATCTTTCTATGGAAGAGAGTCAACAAAAAATAGGTCTATTTCTTGGCATCAAAGATACAAAATTGTCTAATTCATCAACAAAAATCATCATACCAAATATTTTTTATGTTTCAATGGGTGTTGGGTATCTAGGGATATATATTACAGAACATAAATATCCATTTTGATATAGTCAAAATGTAGGGGGCCATCAACTCCTGGTTTCAATGTACTGGTGTGCATGGAGAAGACGTGAGAGCCTATGTAACTGCTTTCTTAGTATTGTTTTGGACACTATATTTGTCATTGAATAATGAAATTGAAGATAATATTTTTTCCATATTTTATATCTGGTATAGGTGGTGATTTTCATGGAAGATTCTATTTCCCATTCTTATAGTGGGTTTTCATCTCCACCATTGATATGGTTTCTTCCAATATTCTACTGTAATTTGAAAAAAAGAATAGGAAATCAGGGTAGATGTATCTAATGGAAAGATACTATCATAGGTTTTAAGCTAAATGTGGATGTATATCGTCACATAATGAAGATGAAAGGTGGAGGTGTGTTGAAAGAAAATATGGTTTTAGTTTTCATGGGTTTTATTTACTTGAATGGGACATGGAATTACATTCAAGTATTGGAAAATGATTTGTTAACTTGTATTCTATTATGTATGTTTTATAATTTTTAGATCACAATAGTCTAAATTGAATCAGTTATTGTGACTATGGTTCCATAAAGAAAGGATAGGTACCATTGGAATCTGGAATACATTTTTTGGAATTGATGAATGTTTTTCATTAAAGGAATCCATTTAAGTCGCACATAGAGAGAAGGGAACTTCATAGCCAGTGTGGTAGATATAAAAGGGATCCTAGTTTATAATATTATTTTATATATTGTGGTAGGATAAGTAACTAATGATTTTAAGCTCATTACTAATGGAGATGTTCTTGGACGTCATCATTTTCAGCACCCGTGAGTGTTGGGATGTTTCTATGTACATTTAGAATAACAAAAAGATAACATTCATTAATAATGTATTACATTGAAAATAGGAAACCACCCCTAAAACACCAATAGAATGGATCAATACAATGGATAACATCCAAGGGCCTTATCCATTTCAATAGGTGATTTACAGGAAATCCATAAATCATAGTAATTCTAGGCCCAACGCCCGACTCTAAGATATCCTAAGAAATCACATACCATATTTTCAAAAATAATAAATCATAAAAAGGTATTCTCAACATTCTACACCCAAACATATCACCAAATCCCCACAAGGAATAGTAATCAATTCTGTTTCAATAGTGATAGACACAATCATCCCCACCAATATCCATACAAACCAACCTAGGGTTGTCCTATCAATGGGGAACCCCCTAGGTAACCTAGGATACAATAAGAAAGAGAAAAACTTATAATTGCCTTTAGTATTAGTTAACTATTTTCTAAACAAATGAAACACTACATATTCCACATCCCATGATATCGTCAATAGGTAAGCATAGCCTCAATTGATATATGGGTTTCCCTGCAATGGATATAGTTAAAAATAGGGAAAAAACATTAAAAATGTCAAGGGCTCATTAGCTTAGTACACTACCCTAACCTAAGTCTTCTTATTCAGTGGAAAGTTCACCTAACCTAATAAGGTATTAAGTGTCCTCATGAGACCTAATAGGGTTTTTATTATATGAAATTCCTCAACATTACCTGGAGGTGGTAAGAGGTTTCAACCCAAAGGCCACTAATTCCTACTGAGCCCATTCATAACCTTAATGTGCCCTAAAAATCATAGAGAACACAGTTAAATAATTTATTTCATCATCCATTTGTGTTGGAAGAATGAACCAAAAATATCAATTACAATATTTATTTATATTATTCAACTTAGAAAATCACTTCCCATGCTCATTGTAGACCATCCCATAGAAAAAATTATTCTCCTACAATTTGAGTAACCTATATCACTAAATGACAACATTATTAAATAATACCAATATTTTAATTTCTAATAAACCTTAAGTTTGAAAATTTATTTAATGTTGAAAATATAATGAACAAAATATTTGGATTGAATATTGAAGATATAGAATGACAAAAATCCCTTTTACACCACCAATACCAGGCAAGGTATGTGACCAACCCTATAATGACAAATATATTATTAAATATTTTTTTATTAAATATTTAAAAAATCCATATAATGAATAACTTATTTTAATCAATGAATGATTATGGGTTCATGTTATCTCCAAATTACCTCTATACAAGTATAAATATAGGACTAATAAAAACTGGTTATAAGTGGGGGAAGCGGTTGGATGGTCCTATGCACACAATGATTATGAATAAGAATCATACATACTAGACCCTATTAAAAATTAAAATAACATGTTGGTGAATTTCCTAACATGACGATAGGGTTAATACAATGTAAATCCAATAAAATCTCTTCCATCCCTATTTCACACCATAGACCAGCCTCATACACCACATGAAATATATTTAGTGAATTAATAAATAATTTATGATGTGGGTGGCCAAAACATTAACTTTTCAATTTCCATGACCCCCAAAAACTCTCCTAGAACTGACACAAACCCCAAATACATCCCTTGACCCTAAAAAATTTTGAATAACATCTTTTAATTTTATTAAACACCTTTAAACTTATTATGTGTTCATGTTCCCAAAACAACCAATCAAAAAATGTAAAATTCCATCTAAAATTAATATAACAATGAAAACAATATATATTAAAAATTTCTCTTCCTTATAACTTCTCATACATGAGAATTATGATTGGATATTTAACAGATAAATCAAACTTACTCAGGTTGGGAAAAAATACTGAATTTTGATATGTCTAAGCTACCTATAGAGTTTTTTTGGGTCGCTGTAGGTGAAGAGTTCTGTCACAAGAAGTTTTTGGTCTTTGAATCTTAATATGAATTCTATCCCAGGAAAAGAAAATGGGTTATCAGATGGAGGATTGTAGGCATGGGAATATGATGCGGAAAAAATTTGGTTTGAACGCTAAGTAGACAAGCTTGGTCCTAGGTGAGACTACCACTGTTAGCAGTAATTCCTTGGTGGTAAGTGGGTCATCTGGTCGTGAAGCCCATAATAGACTTCTCAAACAGGAAGTTGAGTTAGGGGAAGCAGTCCGGGGGGTGTCAAATCCTGAGGACATGCTTCTGGAACCAAAGATTTCAGAAATATTTGGTAGACTGAAGAGTGACTTGGGTGTGGGGAATTTTTCAAATTCTTTGATGTTTAAGGGTGTTGTAGTGGCTTCAGGTGTGAGAGTGAAAGGAGAATCTGTTTGAATTGCAAGTGCGGAGCATTTGGACTATCTGAATCAATGCGGAGATTCCTGAACTAGAAACATGGATTTATCTATTGGGGAATTCCATGTGGAGGATGCAGTATTCCTCCGGAATCATTTGGTTGTTTCTTTCATTGAGGCAGTCCGTTCAAGAAAAGGTATCTCTGATGAAGGCCAGGAAGTGGTCTGTTCTGACTCAATCTGGTTAATCCCTATAATGAAGGTGGTTTATATCAAACTGGTAAACCATTTTGAAGGTTTTTCTAATAATGATCCAGTGCAGGAGTTAGAAACTTTCTCTACAAGGTCCGAAGAGTAGAAGGCCCATGAAAATGACTCTAGTGATGATAATTCTCGCCTATTATCTAGTGATTCAGATGAAGATGGAAAGGGAAGTAGAATTACAAGCCCAAAAAGAAGAAAGAGCCGCAGGGGTGTCTGTAAAGAGAGGAAGGAGTACTCATATTTTACACTACCTATAGAGACTAGATCCGCTGAGAAGTCAAAAGCTAAGCTGGTGGGAGATGAACCCAAGGATGTCTGAAAAAAGGTGGAACCTATCACAGTACATGAGCAATCTTTAAAATTTCTAATGGAATTGGTAGAGAAGATGGTGGATTCCATTCTGACAATTAATGCTACTGATGAAGATGTTAACAGAATGATGATCAGGTTATTAAAGGTATCACCTAATGAGGCATAGTGTTCTTGGATCGAAAAGCAGGATCTTATAATGATAAGAGGGTTCAATGATGGGAAGATCAATGTTGAGGAGTAAATTCAGTCCCAGGACAAGTTGGCATTAATGTTTGAAGAAATTTTAAAGGATGGACTAGATACACAGGTAAACACTATATCCTGGAAATTATTTAGGGAGTTAAAATATTGTAGTCATTTGTCGTTCTTTAATGAATCTGCTATTTCTATTGTGATTGAACTATGGGTTTCTCACTTTCTCCTCAAAAGTGTTTGATAATAAAAAAAATCTAATTTTCAGTCCAAACCAATGGAATATAATTAAGAAACAATTATCCTCTTATAATTTCCAAATGTAAAACCTTTAGATAGAGCTCCATTTTTCCCATGTATCCCATGAAACACCTATTTCATTGACAAAATCATCATTTAGCTAATGGTTTCCCCACAATATTTTGTATCTAGTAATGACCAATTCATATCCATGCTGCTACCCACCATCAGAACATCCTACTGAAAATCATCTACCAATTTTCCTATGACCTGCAAACCGTATCCCACATGATTATCCCAATGCAGTCTCCTCTTGTTCTGTCTGGCCACATTTAGAGGACCATTCAAAAAACTTTTTTTGAATATTATCTAATTACATGGTCATGCATACCAACATTCCCATAATGGAATATCCTTCCTAAAAACTATTTTACCCACAAATAATTTTCACCTCTTGGGTAAATCTCATTTTCTGATCTATAAAAAATCAACTATTCTTCACAAGAATTTCGTTTATAAAATTTATGATAATTAGCATTCATTTTTTGAATCACCCATGGAATTATATGATGAATCAAGGTTTCCCTTGAATAATTTCAGGAAATTGGTTCAACACATAAATCATTCGATGAAACATGGTTTCAACTTTTGAAAAATAATACTAATGAGGTTTAACTCGTTAAAACACTTCATAAATCACGCCTCACACCATAAAAGACTTTTGAGTCACATCATGATCATAATGATATTAACAATAACGAAAAAATAAATCCCATGAAGAATCTGAATATGTAAACTGGTGTTTTCATCAAGCCCTGTTAAATTTTGATTCACCTTCTTATATAAACTATTTAATGAATAGCCTTTTCATTCCCATGACCCTTCCCAAGTAAGGTTTGGAACCTACTAATACAATCTTCCTCCCTCAAATACGTGAATCAATGGCATCATGGAACTGGATCAAATTTTCAGCATCCCTTACCCTATTCAATCTATTACTAAATAAAATGGACACATAAGGTTTTCTATCTAATGCTATAGTGATATCCTAAAACACTAGTTTTATTACCATTCCGTGCTCATGGGGAATCCATTATTTAAAATCCACCAAAAACCATCAATAATGATGATATCACCCATAAACCCACCAGAGTATCTAGCACTATTCAATTTCCCTTATACTACACTTCCATCACAAAATAAACAAGTTAAATCGAAAAAAACAAAGAAAACACTTCCAAGGTAATTATCATTAAATACTAGTACATCTGTACCAAAACCAACTTAATAAACCCCATTCATTCTTATCTAAAACATTTTTATCATCAGTTTTAAATTAATCCAGCCATTGTCCTTAATATTCTCATTCTTTCTCAATTTCATTTATGAATAATAGGTTTAAAAATCAAAACAATAAAATTTTATGACCCTTCCAACAATATTTTTTTTCATCCCAAAACATGGTTGGTTACCCTCTACACCAAGTTAATTATGAAATTAAAAAACATATCATATTCACCAACACAAACTTCCGACATCACAACCATAACAGGGAAAAATGGTCACTTACACACCCACTATAATTATTCCATGTCACACCCTTACACCTGATCTCTTCTAAAAAATAAAGTGTATTAATAAAAGTTAGTTCATGAACCCAAAAAATCATGTACAAGAAAGTAGTGTAAATACCTTGGTACTGTAAGTGATTCCTATCCCAATGGATAACCATTACTTTCCCATAAAAGTTATTTCTCCTCCTACTCATAAATCACAAAATATAGATTCAACAATGTCTTTTCATCTATATTTCAATATGAATCAGAGGATATACCATCTCACATATTTCCCTAGATCATATATGCTAGAGGATAAAAAAAGTCAAAAAAGGTATGTAGGTCTACCAAAAATTCAAAAAATCATGTCTCTCATAATTTATAAATTCTAGGGATTCAACCATGCTCTATATCAATTTTATCATTAAATCCTACACAATCAATATATTCCACATGGGACTCATACAAAAAAAGTATCAGTCACTTCATTCCAATTTAATAGCATTTTGGGGAAACTATTATCACTAAGCATCCACATACCACGTTGATTACTCATGAATTCCAACACACTGTCCACCACTATCATATCCAATGACATCAAACTCACTAATCCATAGTAATATCCATAAACAAGTTTATTAGATAGATATAATTCAATTCTTTTCAATATGAGAATAAACCATAGATTTTTTTACCTGAAAATTAAATTACTAAAGCTATAAATGAAAAGTCCAAAATAGGTTATACGGATAAGGAATCATGAGAATTTACTGACTCAATCATAGAGATACTACCATATATGATCTCCTAAAAATTGTTTTACACTTAGGAGGATCTAGTGAAATCACATATTCAAACACAAAAAACTAATATCACCCTAAGACAAACAATATCATTTGAACTACCCTCACATAGTTTATTTATAAATCATTTTGTTCTAATAAATATTGGAAAAAAACTTATATATTGTTAATGGGTAATTAAATTTAACCTACAAAACATGAAACACAAGGTGTTCATCTTTGTGGAATCAAATTTATATAATAACACCTGATTTCTAATAAAATTCTCATATAAATTCCAACATATATTAGACAGAATTTGAAAAATATTAAGAATAAATAGGAAAGAATATTTTGATTCCACTTTTAATGTCCAACCTATTTTACTAGGAAATGTAACTAGATCAGACCACCACATGAACTTGGGAGTGCCTCCCCATAATATAGAGGTCTCAAACTATCATTGTGGGTATATAATAGTACCTTCAAGAGCCTGTACCCCCTATATCAGAATGAAAATTCATAAAAGAAATTACTATATAACAAACTATATTAAAATGAATATAATATTTTACTATATAGAAATTAAATGATGCACACAAACGATAACACTCATGATCATATAAAATTAATGGTGTTGAGTGTCCCAAGAGGCCTCGTTCGAGACTCCAAATGATCCAAAACATTCCACTTGGTGAAAAAATACCAATAAATTTCCTAACAAATATAGAATCTCATGGGAAACAAAAAAAATTGTATAATATTTTCATGGTTTAAATAATAAAATTGAAAATAGGTACGTAATCTGATGACCAAATGGTTTAGTGTCTTGAATATTAGTTATATAAACATATTATTTTATACAATATAAAGAAATAGTTCTATTATTGTGATCTGTTAAAAACATTACTATTCATATCATATGATTTAATAAAATTTATAACATAGGAAATAGAATCATAATAATGGTATGAAGTCAAATACTCATATTATAAATAGAGATTTTACACATTTTTAATTTATAACTATGAGTAGGAATAAAAGTCAAACAAAAATATCCCAATCAGTTAATATACGACTATAAATGGTAATTATAAATCACGATGAAGCATAAAAAGATCTTAAAATGATAATTAAAGAAGCATAACTGTTTCTACATGGATTATAAATTATATAAACAATAAAATGTGTTACCATTATTTTAAGATTTTATATACTATCAAAATAAGGCATGCTCCTGAAAGCATAACATTCAATAAAAAATAAATGCACACTACTAAATTTCCATAACATGATAAAAAATCAGAATGTGTTATTAAATGATAGCACAAAATGTGGCTAAATCCTATGCATATGAAAACTAGAGTGTGAAAATTTATTATTCCCATTATTATTGGGTAAACCTAATTATTTGAACACCTTCAAATGTATGTGAAACCCATCATGTACTTTTATTTGTGCACAAACTCATTAGGTTCATGCCTAAATATACTATGATAAAAAGTCTTATAGTAGTGAATTGGATGGTGATATAGTTTCTTATCCATCATCATCCATACATACATGTGTCACATAAAATCAATCATCATCATAACATAAATTCACCTTTGGAAAATGGTTTCTTGAACATATCACATATCATGGATATATAAAATCATACAAAATCAAAATATCTATATAAAAACATTGACATACTAAAATAATATATGAATAATATTCTCATCAGAGATATATCATTAGAAAATAATGAAAACCAAATCATGAAAGGAGTGTTTTGAAAACATTTTGAATAAATTATTGTATGTGGAATAGTTAGAGGTCTATTTTTTTAAATAAAAAAATAAAATTTGTTTATGAAAAATTAAATGAATAACTTTCATGATTTATTTAAAAGAACAGTTTTCCCCAAAATTATGTGGTGAACATAAAATAAAATGGAATTTCTTGTGAAAATTGTGTTCAATTAGAATTTATATAACTAAAAGAAATGAATTTGAGTTACTAAGTCCTTTGTAATTACCCTTTATTTCCACAGAATGTTTTGATCTAATATATAATTAAGATAAAACTCATACTTCATATCTTTATTCTTATATACTTCATATTTTACTTATGAATAACAATAATTGCCTTGTATATTATAATATTATAATCTTTTTTTAGGATCTGGTGTTAATTTTCTAACGATTTTGAACTAGGTCGGTAAAAGTAATGTTTGAGTTCATTTTTATCCAAAAAATTAATAATTGACAAACCATTAAATTTTTTTGAAATATAAATTTATCTTATCATTTTTATATTAATTCAATTATAATTGTGTTTATGTAAAATTTTCCAATAACCTACATAATAAATAACTAGTTTTGGGATTATTACTAATGTCGATGTGTTACCCTATAAAGAACATATTGCTTTATTTAAAATCGATGACATTAATTATATACATATATATTACTAGTAAAAATAATATATACATATAAAATATAAACATAATCCCTCTATGTTTAGACATGGATGAAAAATAAATCACGATTATACATGGAGGAGGTAGTCCGCTCAATATAAGATAGCATTCTAATTTATCAAAATTGAATAGTTATGGGAGATTAATTATTATACCATTATTAAAATAATATAAAATTATAATAATTTTACTTATGTTATAATTTTCATGTGGTTATATAATATTTTTAAAAGACGAAATGTGTACATGGATGTAGAAAATGAAACTAAGTTTTAAGAACATATACCTTACTTCATGGATTATCACCATGGATAATGGGATTAATCCACTGAGTGGTTTTAATCAGGGAATATTATATGATTAATTTATGGGTTTTGGAGTGAGGAAATTTGAGTAGCGGATTTCCTCTTTTATACACGAAAATAAAGTTATATTTTTGTAAATACTAATAACTATTCAATAATAAAAATTCACTCCCAATGTGAGTGGGTCGAAATTTAATAAATAATCATGTGGATAGAATATATAGTCTAGAAATATCCTTACCTTTTAAAAAAACTTCTGATACAAATTACCTCTAATGTTAAGCACTGAAAAGTTTTTATTTTTCATAAAGAAAACTAGTTTTCACAAAGTTAATTTATCCATTTTGGATGAAAATAAAATTTGAATTATTATAAAATTTGGACTAAATGATTCTATATAGAAAATAAAATTTATCATAAAAAAATTCTATCTTTAATAAAAATTATATTTCACATAAAATCATTGAAAACACTTTTTTTAAAAAAACAATTATCTTTAAGAAAAAATATAGATTATTATTATAGAATTTTTAGTACCATTAATTTCAATTAATTTAAAATATTTATTATTATTAGATTATTTTTTCTATATGAATAAAATAAATCCATGTATCTATTAAAAAATGTTATAAATAATATAACAAAATAATTTGAAAATTGTTTCTATTAAAACTTAATATAAATTTTCAAAATGTTCAGTACGAGATTTTAAATATATAATAGTTTCTTAAAATTAAATAATAAATAACTTTTAAGTTAACAAGAAAAAACTATCAATAAAGACAATTTTTTTTACAATTAAACAATTAAATAAAATAAATTCATTAATAATATTTGTATATACCATATTATTTAGAAAATAATTATTTGTAAAAATATCTACAATTAATCTTAATACAATTTGAATATGATAAATACATTTTTTTTAAATTAACATCCAAAAATTTATAATCCTAATGAAGAAAAAAATCATAAAAAATCATAAAAAAGTTTTTTTAACATGTTTATTTTTTAATTAGATATTAATTTAAAATTATTCGTCATCAAAAATATTTCACGCATAGAAAATATCCATTTTATAAAATAAATTATAATCACACTGAAATATTTTTTTAGTTTCATACCTATTTTATTTGTTTCGATATTTAATATCAATTACTCTTTATATTCTTATTTTTTAAATATATATATATATATGGTAATTCTGTTACTAAAGTTTGTACCATCTAATTTTATTTCCATATTAAAATGTTCAATAATTTTTTTTGTTTGGATATTTTGTGTTGAAAATGTCATCAAGAACAATATTTATTTATTGTACAAGAACTTAATCAATTACCTTTTATATCTATTAAAATAATTTCATCCCAAAAATTTCATTACATGGAAGAAATATAGAGAGAGTAATTTTATCGCATCCAATAAAAAGTATACCATGTAACAACCTCAAACATATCATTTTTCTATTGAGATATTATAATGGTTATGGTCCTATTATGTATCATAATATCGCTTCAGTAAATAATATCCTTTAATTTTTTCTCATATGAGTCGTAATGTTCTAGTTGTAGAAATTTTGATCATACCATATGATAATGAATAGATATGTAATTTCTCAAAAGTGATATGTAGAAAAAATCCTCCACTCAAGATAGTTGGGGAAGATGTGATAGTTGTAGGAGATAACCCCAACATGATCAAGGATCTTAAAGGCCCCATTGAATAAGGTTTTAACATCAATTTCATTCAAAATCTCACAACTCTCTTCTATAGAGATATTTGAATGAACTCCATATCACAAACTTCAAACATGAGATGTCATCATTTATTAACATCATTAATTTTATGTTGGATTTCCCAATGTTCAAAAAATACATAATGGTCTGAAAATTATACATAATTTCATAGAAAAGGTCATGAAATATTATCTTCATCTCTATTACTTCATCCAGGCATGTTGTAATCATACATCTCTTCATATAAAATCCTTATATTGTCTCACATGAATGTAAAAATGGGAACAGTTGTTATAAAATAGGTCTGTCATGAGTATGAGTTTATTCCTATATCCATGTAAATTATTCAAACAATATCTCAATATATTATAATGAGTCTTAATTCTCCCCCAATAATGTCCTTCTATATGGGGATATGTAATCTTAATGCTCAAATATTTCTCTAATGAAATTTCAAGACATTTGTAGAACCACATATAATACTTCATATCCTAATAATTATAATGTATAATAGTACTCCATATAACCTATTCTATTCCTTTTTGTATTTAATGATGATTTTGGCATCGTAGAAATATTATTTGATAGAAAAAATGAACTAACCATGTAAGGTGATCAATTATATCCCAAGTTTCATTATGGATCATAGACCTCATGTGGAGTCCTATAATATATTCTATAGGTATATATATTATTTGAATATGGGTATAAATATGGTTTCTATATAACAATATATAATTTTCATTTGAAATTAATCTTCTTATATATCAAGTATCAGGATACTTAATATATAATATCTCTCTTCATACCATCCCACTAGAATTATTGTTTTCAATCACAATAAACAATCACACCTCCATGATGTACGGATATGTATGAAAAATTTTCATAATGAAAATCATAATTTAACAATTATGTATTTGAGGTGACTCATATCCATGTTCCAAAACATTTAGCTCTATCTTAGTTGTAGGAGAACTCCATAATTTTCGTAAGCTTTTTCTATATCTCCAAATCATCATTATGATTATTTTGATATTTACATTAATGAATGGTTGATACTTTTGTTGTGAAAGATAATATTTTTCTCCCACTATATGGAAATTAAAAATCATCCTTTATAAATCGATGATTATAGGTTTGTTTTCATTCCAAAACATGTATAAGGTATCATGATCCTTCCAAACAACAACAACCTTATTTTCAATCACATGGTGGTAATGTATTGAGTAGTAAAAAAGTTTTAAAAACTCCAATCATATTCATTTTAACATATTAAATTGACACTAAGAGAATTGGAATTTCAATCCCTTTTCTCATTTTAGGTATCATCATTTTATCTTTATAGGTAATGTTTCAAAATCATCAGCAAAAATATCATGGTCGCCAGCTCAAAATCATGTATTGAGTAATGTTTCTCATGATTAAGTAATTAAAGTGAGACATGTGTAGTTACATTATTATTATTCAGGATTATGAATCCCAAAAACGTTTTTTGAAGAATATATATATATAAATATATATTAATAACCCATCTGAAATGTATGATAATCTAACAACATGAATAGAGTCTGACCTCTTCTCCAGTTCTTTAATTATTCTGTTGCATTCCTCAATCCAGTTGAACATTTATATCTTGCATTATATCTTTCATATTTTATTTTATACATGTGTGTATTTTTTTAAAAATCATTAATAGCATTTTACTATCTTAATGAACAACATATATCTATAAAAGTTGTTGGTCTGAGCCATTTCTTGATGAAATCCTTCATTGATAGATAAATATATATTCCAATTCATATGATTACCATTCACTTAAGTGGCACTTTTTTTGCCATAATTATCTTTTTTTTTAATTTAGAATATGAATTCAAATTATCAAGGTAGATAGTAATATATTTTAATGATTTTATTGATCTTTCTTTCAATTTGATTATCTAATTCTATAATCTATAATGATAGCCAAAATTTTATCATGGTAGTCTCTAAGGAAATTATTCATTTGATCCATGATTACAAGATTTTTTTTTATGAAATTATTTTATCAATAAATACAAAAAATTTTCGTACCATGTATGAAATTTATACATAGTCATATCTTCCCCTTAAGTAATGGAATTGAGATCAATGGTAAATCATTGAGAAGTATGGTTGTCCTTTGATTTGATCAAATATATATCTACTATGGGGTATAAGATACATATTTTTTAATAACGACTCTAATAATTTCATGATAATTAATGTAATTATGAATAAATATATTCTTATTTTGGAAAAAGTGGACCGCTGCACCACATGACAAAGCTCTAGGGTATTTGAAACCCTCAACCAAATATTTTTAATATTTATTCTTCACCACCAACAATTTAATGGTGACTAATATATATATATATATATATATATATAGAATCTATTATATACGTAATGATCCATGTATGATCTCAATTAAAATCTCAACCTAATTCTCTAGGGTAATACCATGAATCTAATCCAAAATGTAATTATAATATTCCCTTAAAATAGAAATTTTATGATTTTTTACTTCCTCATAGATTATTTCATCCAAGATTTCATCATTTAATGGTTATCAAAACTCACAATATTGGATTTTTATCCAAATTGAGTACATTTAAATCATGTTATTAACACATGAATATTGGATGTTATGATATATAAAATAATAAATCCTTATCCAAACATTTGATATTTAAATTTTTATGGGAAATTTATTCTGTACTCAGTAATAAGTAAAATTAAAATAACAGAATAAAAAATGTATTCATGGGAAGTATCATCCCACCAATATTATTTAGAGAAAAATTCTAAATCATAGATGGTATAATTGTGAAAAAATTGATTTTTATTAATAATTAAATATCAAATTAATGAGGTGATGAATCCAAATTTTTAGAAAACGTGTGTGACATAAAATAGTGCAATAAAAAAAGAAGAAAATAACGTATTTGGACATCTATAAGATAGATTGAGTTCATATCGCATTATATTATTATAATGATTTATTATAGACATACATATCAGGAATAATATTCATTATTTCCTTGGTATGGGTGGTTTTGGGAGAATTTATTCTTATATGGACAATGTTTTGGGGCATTGATTAAAATAATATCCAAATTCAATTTGGGAGAATCATTGTAGTAGAGTAAGATCATTAGTTGGGACCTTAAAAAATCAGATGTTGATTATATGACTCTTATCCTTCATTCAACACTTGTGGGCCCAATGTCTATCTTTACAACAAATAAAAATCATCCTTGATCTTTTAATAAAATTTCCAAGATTTATCCTCTGTTGTTTATTTAAATGGGGAAATTGGGATTTCATCTAACCATGTTTCTTATCATCGATAATTCCATGGTACTCCACATTCATTTCAATTTTATTAGAACAATTAGTGGTTTTAATTACCATCTCAACATTAAGATAATGTTGATAAATATCAACATATATTTTTGGGATATCTTGTGGATAACTTCCATTGAAGACTACACCTTAGGATAATAAAAATGGGATATATTTTCCCCTTCATATCATAGATATAATTGGAGTCACAACTAATAATCATCTAAAATTTTCTTCCCATAACCCTATAGACTCAACCCATTTTACATCCATTCTAAAAATTACTTCTCGATTATTTTTATTAATTGTCTGGGGAATTTACTTTGTGAAAATGCCTTCTTGAAATATTCCCAGTTATTATTGTACATATACTATCTTACTCAAGTGTTCTTATCAAGGGTCTAGTGGTGGTTGGTATCTCATTATAAATTATCAAAAACCAAAACAACCTCCTCATGGTATGAAAATTGTAGAATAGAACATATCATAAATATTGTACTGACCCACTACCCAGAAACTAGTGTACTATAAGATCCACGAATAAAGGGAATAAATTACCTCCATGATATTTCAAATGGAAGATTTTTCTGAGTATATATAATATTCAACACTGATCCTAAAATGTTTCATGATATATTATATTTTTAGTTGTGACCACAATATACAAGCCACTAAATTAATAGGATTTAGTAATAATAAACATATTATGAAACATATGTCTAATGGTTTCATATAATTAATACATCTTGAATCAAATAGAATAAATAATAATTCAATTTTCATGGAAGTAATATTATACTTTAATATTATCTTTTATTCAAAT
This sequence comes from Viscum album, assembly GCA_963277665.1. Lineage (NCBI taxonomy): Eukaryota > Viridiplantae > Streptophyta > Magnoliopsida > Santalales > Viscaceae > Viscum > Viscum album. Next base: position 853,780,241 of record OY728155.1, on the reverse strand, counting down.
AATTTTTTATCGATTTTTTTGTGATGAGGATATAATAAATTTCCTCGAGTTTTAGAAATGAAATTTTATAAAAATTCCTAATTTTTAAAAAAAGTTATATTAATAATATATTAGTGGAAATTTCGGTAATTTTATAAAAAATATTTTTTTTTATTAATAGTGAAAACTTTTAAATTTGGTAAAAATAATTGTTATTTTAATTATAAATTCCCACTATGATTTGAAATTAATACCAAATTAACAATTTTTTTAATTAATTTTATATAATATAAATAATTTAATTTTAATTACCAAAATTCATGGTTTTCATATGACTTATTTTTTGGGATAACAATATTACTTTTACAAAAAAAGTTTCATGTTGTGTTTCAAAAATTTATATCAAAAATGAATTCTGTTAATTCTAAAAATTAAATCATAAAATATTAATTATATATTTCTTTGTCATTTTTATTAAATTTTATAATTTAGGTTTTTTTGGTGTTATAAAAAGTAACCAAGGTAAAATGTATCACTTCAGTAATGGTATAAGGTGAAAACCATGTTAAAACTTGTAACACCCCAAGATTTCATAGTGTGTTATTTCCTCAAAATAATTTAATAACTGGCACTACACGCAGCACCGGGTTCAAGCGCACCATGACTTACCAAACAAGCCATTAAAAAGAGGCTATGAATAGTATTAACTAAATTTTAAACTTTATATAATCCTTATAATTTTATAATCCATATTATGAGTTTCTTAGACATAATGAAAGAACAAATTCATTTTCAGTATTGCACTTTTAACAACTTTTAAAAGTGAACCCTTTTTAAATACAATATTTTAAACTTTTTGACTAAATGGGGACATCAAAAATTTAAAATGAAACACCCCAAGATTCTACGGTACGCTTCTCTTTGAATAATGTGATAGCGTGTGTTGTACGCAACACCGAGTTCTAACACACCATAACCAATCAAAATAGCCGTTATGAATAGTAATAACTAATTTTTAAAATTATATATTTTTTATATTTCAAAATGGACTTCATTTTTGGATTCGGAATATCGAATTTAGCCTAAGGTGAAATTTTGGTACTTTTCGGATAACTTTAATATTTTGATGAATAGTGAAAATTACTAAATTTTAATTAAAAACAACTTTTTAAATCAAAATAATTAATAGTGATAAATTTTTAATTTTAGTGGTTTTAAAGTATATTTATAATATATTTTTATCATTTAATATAATGTTGGTCATTGGACATAATTTTACAATTAAACTGGACATAAACAAGTGCCAATCTTTTGATAGTTATTATCTCTTAAAAACACGCTTTTTGTTTTAACAATGGGAATTAATTTTAAATTAATTTCTTCCACTTATGTGTTTTGAATTTGGAAAAATGGATTCCATATTTGGAATCAGGATGTTCAAATTGTGTAAATAGGTAACTTTTATTTTTATACATTTTGAATAATTACTGCGGTAAATATTTTATTTACCATGGTTAAGGGTAAATCCGGTAAATAAGTGTTACAAAAATAATATAATAATAATACAAAATTACCCTAAAACGTGCCCTAACCTTATTGGTGGATACATATCCGACCATGGGCATCTTTGGGTCAATTTTGGGACCTCATGGAGCCACTTGTAGGTGATAGGGACACTTTATTTTAATTAAGTTAAAATGAATACAAAAATGACACAAGCATATATCTTTTAGCACAACAATTTTTACATAGGGTTATATATGATTGATTTTATACTATAAATATTAATTATAATTCTAAGAATATTTCCTACATAATTATATTTTATTTATAATTTTTAGACATTAAATAATTTAATTTATTTATGACACAATGATGATGCAGTAATTACCATAATAGTGAACAATTAAAATAATTGATATTATAAATACCCAAATAAATATAATTTTAAACTTTTAATGAATTAAACTAATTTTATAGGATAATATGATATATTAGGATTGATTTAATTGACTTTTTGGGAAGTAATAAATCTGTTATGAGTTTTAAAAAAATCAACTATTGAATAGTGTCAAAATTGACAAAAAAGAGTTTTTAAAACAAATATTATATTATTAATTGTTATTAAATTCCTAAAAATATATATTTCATCCAAGAGACTTATATAATGATATGTGTCTCATTAATGGACCACTTGGGGGTCTCTTGGATGTATATGGTATGTTTATTAACCATATAATATAAAAACACAAAGAGACATTGTAAAAGTGAAACTAATTAACTAAGAGTTAATACTAAAAGATAAGGTTAATATAAGTACCCAAACCTGTATAAATTCTATTGGTTGAATGGTTTTAGACTTATCCCCACCTTAAACTTTTAATAATATACTTTGGAGCCATTAAAAACCGAATATGAATTTATTATAAATTAATATTTCTAGCTTTTCCAAAGGTGCCCCTCACCCCTCTTATAAAAGGGCACTCCTCCTTCTATTTTCTTCACACCTTAAAAGCCTTTTGGTTCGGCCAAACTCTACCCAAATACTCTCCCAACTTCCCTCACTACAACCTAGAGGCCTTAGTTTGATCATAAAGACATCCTAAGGAGCCCTTTTGATCAAATCAAAAGGAAGAACCCGAAGAAGAGGTAATGATTTCACCACCCTTTTCCACGTTCCTTTCTTCTTCCACTTCTTCATTATTTGTTATTACCATTATAAAATAATAAATACAGTATCTTATATATACTGTGATGTTATTATAAATATGGTACAACAATATTCATTATTCTATCCACCCTTTGAATAACATGTCACCATACGTGCGTACGTACGGCTTACCGTCTCCACGTCATGGTGTAATTGTTATTCAATATATTATTATTTGGATGGGTATAATAATGATGTGTAACTCATGTAAATAATAAATATAACATGTTAATTATTATGTATATATGATATACCACCCATTTATATATTATTTTAATATCAAAATAATGATATCGCCGCTCGTGCGTACGTACGGACTACCGTCTCCACGAACGCGATGAGATTCATTCTACATTTTATCCATTCAAGTATAATTATCATTTGATGATTTAAAAATTATGTTTAGGGACATGATATAATTCTGGATATGAATAATATACAACCTATACTTTACAAACACGGCTTACGTAACAAAACATATAAAAGAAAACGAGTAAGTTAACACCCAAAACAACAACAATACTAAGATATTATTATCAAATCAATGTTAAAAGATCATATATGATATCATATTAATTTATATGATTCTTGTATAATTTAATAACAATTATTTCATCATTATACAGGAGTTTAACCTACCCCAACCAAGGAAAAGTACAAGGTAAGGGTTATTTCACAATCTCTTCATTATCCAAGGTTGTTTATATGTAATTATCTACTGAGATCTCTTTATTATCCACATCCATGTTTCTTAAAAATGAATTTCAATTTTTTTCTACTATTTACTAGAATATGGGTTAAAGTCATTTATACCCTTGTTTGACTTTTTATAAGAGGTTTATAAAGGAATCTTTCTGTCGTTTTCCAAACAAGGTTCTTTTTAACCTTTTCGACAAAATTAAGGTAAGAATGTTTTATTTAACTTATACAGTGGGTGCGGTTATTTACTGCCGTTATAAAATTGTCAAACCTTCCCTTACAAGCTTACAAGGATATTTTCAAAGTAAATGTTTTATTTTATAATTATGTGACTTTTAAATGATTTCAAAATGAACATTTTAAGAATTTCGGAAAGGTACTCTTTATCAAAATCATAATTTTAAATTTTTTAAAGATTTATCTTCCTAAATATTTTTAATTAATGTCCATGTCTTAAAAATGGTTTTTAAGGATTTATTTATATGTACATGAATGTTTTTAAAATGTTAATTCCTTTCAAAAGTTTCAAAGTGGTATGGGACACTTTGATTCAAAAATCTCTTTTTAATTACTTCCTTTATAAATGTGTGACTTTTAAATGATTTCAAAAAAAGGAGATATTTGTCTCAAATAGTTTTGATTTCATCTATGTCAACATCCTTTGATGGATGTTATGATTATATGAAGTTGATTTATTATGATACAAAACATCCATAATGTATTGAAAGTCTTGTGATATGTTTGACTGTGGATGTGTTATTTTTATACCATTCATGGTTTATGGAGAAAGTATTGACATTTTGTATGTTAGTTTTAATACGAATGTTTATGTTATGTTTAAACCTTTTCATATGGGAATACATTGGACTTAGTAAGTGATGGGTGGAGCCCGCTATAGCTCCTCGATGCATCGGTAGGTCTCATGAGACAAACTAGTGTCTTGGCATAAGGCCTTGACAAAATCTTATTTGTAGTCTTGGCACGAGGCCTTGGCTATGTGGTTATGATAGTCTTGCATTATGCATTCCATCATTATGAAAGTGGTTATTGATATTGCATGTGATTATTCGATTAGTAGAATATCCATGTGAATAAGTAAATGGAATTATTTCATTTTACTTTTTCCATACTATATTGAAGTTCAAGTTTAAAAGGCTTTTGTTTTAGTTATACATTGCCTTAAAAGTTTATGCTTATTTTTGAAAGTTTCCGCTATGTTGTTATCCTTACTGGGAATTTGAGCTCACCCCTTTTCTATGTTTTATTTTTCCCATGATTTGAAGAAGTAAGTTATGAATGACCTGTTGGGATTTTATGTGGGGATATGAGTGTGGAATATAGAGACTATGTTGTTGTAGTAGTTTTTCACTTTATGATGTAATGTAAGACTTTATGAATATATCTAGTGTTTCCAAGTCTACTAAACCAATCTGTCTTTCAAGATTTGATCTTTCTTGTGATCATGCCAATGTTATGTAATAATGCACTGACTCTGGGTAACTGGGGTCGGGGCGTTACAGTTGGTATCATAGGGAGGTTTAGTACAAACCTTGGAAGCTAGATTTAGATAAACTTTTATTAGAGCACGTAGACCTAAGATGAACTTTTAGGATTAGTATAGAATAACTTCATAGAATTTTGGTATTGTAGAGATTTTTTGAGTTTTCCGAGAAATACATCTCTGTCTGGATACGAGCAGGTAGAGGCGACTCTGGCACAGATGTACCTAGGGGTAAAACCCAAAAACACCGCTTTGAGCTAGACTCAAATGGGAACTGGTGCACGACAACGGGCCTTGCCGCACTCTTGGTTACGACACTCTCGGGGGATATACTTAGGATAACTCTCATTTTATTTACAAATCATTATGAAGGGTTTATGAGTATATACTTCCACAAAGAAAACATTCTTATGATTATGGATTATATCCATAAATAGTCCAATTTATGTTAAGTGTTTTATAAGTATGGGATTATGTATTTTGATTCATAAACTGATCAAGTTTATGCCATTGTTTAGAAATGGTGCCCAGTAGAAGGAATGAGAACTCCAGAAATGCACATGATACAAAGAGAAAGAAGGATCGTATACTTCATGGTCTTAACCCAGAATTTATAAGAGAAATAGTCTCGCATGTATTATCATCATATGAAGAAATAATATCATGTGTTGATAAGATAAGTAAAGAGTTTACTGAGTCCTATGGCTTTGAAGGGAAGCAAGAGAAGAAAAGGATGGAAGAGAGAAAGATGGATAAAGGGAAGAGGGGAAAGAAGAATTTTCCCATATGTGATAACTGTGGAAAGAAACACCCTGGAACTTGCCTGAAAGGAATGAGAGTTTGTTATAAGTGTGGAGAAAAAGGGCACGAAGTACGTGACTGCAAGGGTAAGAAAATGGTTTCAAATGTAAAATTATTCATTTGTAAGGATTTTGGACACTACGCGAACCTATGTCTCAGTCATTAGACTATGCTGCAAATGATGCTATTGGATAATAATCAAGTTATGATACTACCACAGATGAAGAGGAATGATTAGAGATCTTATGTTGATTATGTCATTTGAGTGTTGTATCAACAATGTACTTGTTATAATTATTATGGAGTATATAAGGATTGTACTGCAGTACTATTTCATTAAGGACTTGAGATTGTGTGGAACAAAGAAAAGTGACTCAATAGCAGGTTAAATTTTTGGAAAATATATGGTTGAGAGAAAGATAAACCATAATATGGTTCTGATACCGAGGTAGTGATTTTAGAATAATAAATGATTTATTTGGATAAATTATATTGGATATTCTTGACTACCTTGAAGCTGATTAATGATTTTTATATTCCATTATTTTTGGGGTTTAAAACATTTTTGGATTGATGAAGTATATCCAGCATTCTATATGGAATAAGGGAGCATGAATGTAATCAATAAGGATTATGGTAATTCAGTATGTTTCAGTGTTTTAAAAGAATACATGATGAAGGTATTAATATGCTATTACGAGGTAAAAAGGATCTACATTATGTTTAACTTACTTATAAATGTTGGACTGTGAGTTTGGACAGAAGTATTTTGGATAAATTCTAGTTTGAGATTAAATTTTGATTGCCATAAAAGGACAACCCGGAGGTCAGGCGGCAACCCATCGCGACCGGCAAGGCCGTGAGACTTGAACCCGCAACCGAAGGGCGACAAGGGTGTATCACCTACCACTGGCCCACGAGATGTCCTGGATTAAATAATGTAGGTTTTTTTAAGATCTAGTAGATAAATTATAAATTCATTTATTTTGGTACCCTATAAGAATAGTATAAATAGAATTTTTTTACGTTCTATTATCTTTTAGAGTGAAATATGAGTTTGTGGTAGAAATTTATTAATGGATAAAACTATAATTATAAATTAAGTATATATCCTTATGATCTTAGCCAATCTCATAAATAAATTCCTCAACATTAAGAAAAGGAACTTTGAACAAAAATTTTGTCCTATATGGCACCTTAAATCATCACTAATTTATGGCTTTGGGATTGTTGGCCTTTTCATAGGCATGTTCTCTACCACTCTCTATCAGATAATTGATGGTTATATTTCTCTTATATATCCATATTTTCCTACATGGAACCCTAGTATGTGTTATTTTTGGTAATCTTCATACTTTACACTCTTTATTTTAAATAGTGGCCTCATTAATTCGTTTTTCGATGTGGGATTTCAACTAAGATATTTTGAAATGTCAAAAATGTGTTATCCTAAAACCCTATGTTTTGTTGAACCAATGGTATTTCAAATCATCATAGATTGATGAATTTAAGGACCTCAATTTTACACTTGTTTGTGATTGATGACCTCAATCACTACCTATATGTATATTTACGTTTTCCCTCCAATTATATGTCTCTAATTGCCACCAATGTTCTCCTAATCGAGATCATAATTTGGTGGTGACCCTTTCATTTCTCTTTTCCTTATATTAAGACTAAATTTTAGTAACTCAATTTCCGATGTGGGTTTTCCCACAAATATATTTTCTGTTTTCAACCTTTTATTTTCGAAGAACAATTTCAAATTGCGAGGACGCAATTTATTGAAGGAGAGGAGAATGTAACACCCCAAGATTTCATAGTGTGTTATTTCTTCAAAATAATTTAATATCTGGCACTACATGCAACACCGGGTTCAAGCGCACCATGACTTACCAAACAAGCCGTTCAAAAGAGGTTATGAATAGTATTAACTAAATTTTAAACTTTATATAATCCTTATAATTTTATAATCCATATTATGAGTTTCTTAGACATAATGAAAGAACAAATTCATTTTCAGTATTGCACTTTTACCAACTTTTAATAGTGAAACCTTTTTATATAAAATATTTTAAACTTTTTGACTAAATGGGGACATCAAAAATTTAAAATGAAACACCCCAAGCTTCTACGGTACGCTTCTCTTTGAATAATGTGATAGCGTGTGTTGTACGCAACACCGAGTTCTAACACACCATAACCAATCAAACTAGCCGTTATGAATAGTAATACCTACTTTTTGAAATTATATATATTTTATATTTCAAAATGGACTTCATTTTTGGATTCGGAATATCGAATTTAGCCTAAGGTGAAATTTTGGTACTTTTCGGATAAATTTAATATTTTGATGAATAGTGAAAATTACTAAATTTTAATTAAAAACAACTTTTTTAATCAAAATAATTAATAGTGATAAATTATGAATTTTAGTGGGTTTAAAGTATCTTTAGAATATATTTTTACCATTTTAATATAATTTTGGTCATTGGACATAATTTTACAATTAAACCGGACATAAACAAGTGCCAATCTTTTGATAGTTATTATCTCTTAAAACACGCTTTTTGTTTTAACAACGGGAATTAATTTTAAATTAATTTCCTTAGGTTCTGTGTTTTGAATTTGGAAAAATGGATTCCATATTTGGAATCAGGATGTTCAAATTGTGTAAATAGGTAACTTTTATTTTTAGACATTTTGAATAATTACTGCGGTAAATATTTTATTTACCATGGTTAAGGGTAAATCCGGTAAATAAGGGTTAAAAAAATAATATTATAATAATAACAAATTACCCTAAAAAGTGTCCTAACCTTATTGGTGGATACATTTCCGACCATGGGCATATTTGGGTCAATTTTGGGACCTCATGGAGCCACTTGTAGGTGATAGGGACACTTTATTTTAATTAAGTTAAAATGAATACAAAAATGACACAAGCATATATCTTTTAGAAAAAAACTTTTTACATAGGGTTATATATGTTGGATATTCGACTATAATTATTAATTAGAAAGACAAAAGGATTTCCTACATAATTATTTTTTATTTATAATTTTTAGACATTAAATAATATAATTTATTTATGACACAATGATGATGCAGTAATTACCATAATAGTGAAAAATTAAAATAATTGATATTATAAATACCCAAATAAATATAATTTTAAACTTTTAATAAATTAAACTAATTTTCTAGGATAATATGATATATTAGGATTGATTTAGTTGACTTTTTTGAAGTAATCAATCTGTTATGAGTTCACAAAAATCAACTATTGAATAGTGTCAAAATTGACATAAAAGAGTTTTTAAAACAAATATTATATTATTAATTGGTATTAAATTCCTAAAAATATAAAGTTCGGTCAAGAGACTTATATAATGATAGTTTTCTAATTAATGGACCACTTGGGGGTCGCTTGGATGTATATGGTAAGTTTATTAACCATATAATATAAAAACACAAAGAGACATTGTAAAAGTGAAACTAATTAACTAAGAGTTAATACTTAAAGATAAGGTTAATATAAGTACCCAAACCTGTCTAAATTCTATTGGTTGAATGGTTTTCGACCTATACCCACCTTAACCTTTTAATAATCAACTTTGGAGACATTATAAACTGAATATGAATTTATTATAAATTAATATTTCTAGCTTTTCCAAAGGTGCCCGTCACCCCTCTTATAAAAGGGCACTCCTCCTTCTCTATTATTCACACCTTCAAAGCCTTTTGTTTCAGAAAAACTCTACCAAAATACTCTCCCAACTTTCCTAAACACAACCTAGAGGCATTAGTTTGATCATAAAGCCAACCTAAGGAGCCATTTTGATCAAATCAAAAGGAAGAACCCGAATAAGAGGTAATGATTTCACCACCCTTTTCCAAGTTCCTTTCTTCTTCCACTTCTTCTTTATTTGTTATTACCATTATAAAATAATAACTCCAGTATCTTATATATACTGTGATGTTATTATAATTATGGTACAACCATATTCAGTATTGTAATCACCCTTTGAATAACATGTCACCATACGTGCGTACGTACGGCTTACCGTCTCCACGTCGTGGTGTAATTGTTATTCAATATATTATTATTTGGATGGGTATAATAATGATGTGTAACTCATGTAAATAATAAATATAACATGTTAATGATTCTGTATATATGATATACCACCAATTTATATATTATTTTAATATCAAAAGAATGATATCGCCGCTCGTGCGTACGTACGGACTACCGTCTCCACGAACGCGATGAGATTCATTCTCCATCGTATCCATTCAAGTATAATTATCATCTGATGATTTAAAAATGATGTTTAAGGACTTGATATGATTCTGGATATGAATAATATACAACCTATCCTTTACAAACATGACTTACTTAACAAAACATATAAAATAAAACAATTATGTTAACACCCAAAACAAAGATAATACTAACATATTATTATCAAATCAATGTTAAAAGATCATATATGATATCATATTCATGTATATGATACTTGTATAATTTAATAAAAAATATTTCACCATTATACAGGAGGTTAACCTACCCCAACCAAAGAAAAGTACATAGTAAGGGTTATTTCACAATCTCTTCATTATCCAAGGTTGTTTATACGTAATTATCTACTGGGATCTCTTTATCATCCACATCCATGTTTCTTAAAAATGAATTTCAATTTTTTTTACTATTTACTAGAATATGGTTTAAAGTAATTTATACCCTTGTTTGACTTTTTATAAGAGGTTTATAAAGGAATCTTTCTATCATTTTCCAAACAAGGTGATTTTTAACCTTTTCGACAAAATTAAGGTAAGAATGTTTTATTTAACGTATACAGCGGGTGCAGTTATTTACCACCGTTATAAAATTGTCAAAGCTTCCCTTACAATCTTACAAGGATATTTTCAAAGTAAATGTTTTATTTTATAATTATGTGACTTTTAAATGATTTCAAAATGAATATTTTATGAATTTCGGAAAGGTACTCTTTATCAAAATCAGAATTTTAAATGTTTTAAAGATTTATCTTTCTAAATCTTTTTAATTAATTTCCATGTCTTAAAAATGGTTTTTAAGGATTTATTTATATGTAAATGAATGTTTTTAAAATTTTAATTCCTTTCAAAAGTTTCAAAGTGGTATGGGACACTTTGATTCAAAAATCTCTTTTTAATTACTTCCTTTATAAATGTGTGACTTTTAAATGATTTCAAAAAAAGGAGATATTTCTCTCAAATAGTTTTGATTTCATCTATGTCAACATCCTTTTATGGATGTTATGATTATATGAAGTTGATTTATTATGATACAAAACATCCATAATGTATTGAAAGTTTTGTGATATGTTTGACTGTGGATATGTTATTTTTATACCATTCATGGTTTATGGAGAAAGTATTGACATTTTGTATGATAGTTTTAATACGAATGTTTATGTTATGTTTAAACCTTTTCATATGGGAATGCATTGGACTTAGTAAGTGATGGGTGGAGCCCGCTATAGCTCCTTGATGCATCGGTAGGTCTCATGAGACAAACTAGTGTCTTGGCACAAGGCCTTGACAAAATCTTATTTGTAGTCTTGGCACGAGGCCTTGGCTATGTGGTTATGATAGTCTGGCATTATGCATTCCATCATTATGAAAGTGGTTATTGATATTGCATGTGATTATTCTATTAGTAGAATATCCATGTGAATAGGTAAATAACATTATTTCATTTTACTTTTTCCATACTATGTTGAAGTTCAAGTTTAAATGGCTTTTGTTTTAGTTATAAATTGCCTTAAAAGTTTATGATTATTTTTGAAAGTTTCCGCTATGTTGTTATCCTTACTGGGAATTTGAGCTCACCCCTTTTCTATGTTTTATTTTTCCCACGATATGAAGAAGTAAGTTATGAATGACCTACAGGGATTTTATGTGGGGATATGAGTGTGAAATAAGGAGACTATATTGTTGTAGTAGTTTTTCACTTTATGATGTAATGTAAAACTTTATGAATATATCTAGTGTTTCCAAGGATACTAAACCAATCGGTCTTTCGAGATTTGATCTTTCTTGTGATCATGCCAATGTTATGTAATAATGCACCGACTCTGGGTAACTGGGGTTGGGGCGTTACAAAACTAGTATGTAAGATATTTTAGTCACCAAAACATTTTCAATAATCATTTTGGATGGATGGATTTCATCCAAACTAATCTATGCCTCGAAAATATTGACACGTTTTTAAATTTTTCATTCGTAATGATATATATATATATAATTTATGTAAAGTATAAAGAAATTCCACTATTATTGTTTTATTAAATAGAAATATGTTTTAATAAGGATTGAAAAAATAGTTATTTATAAATAATGTATACCTTTAGTATGATAATTTTATCTTTATATTGGAAATTTATTTTTAAGAATGACATAATTATGTACAAAGCTTACACGTATCTAATGAATCACTTATAGAAGATGGTAAAACAAATTAAATGGAATTAAGAATATTTATTTTTATTTTTTAATAAATTTATGGTATTAAATGACTTAAAAACCTAAAAAATTTATATAATTTAATAAAAACATAATATTCTAATTCCATTGTTTTCTTAGTGATTATAATGTTAATATTATTATTAATCGATATTAATACTATTTTTTTGATATTCATTATATTTAATGACATTATAATAAGATCAAAATGGTATATATATTTATAACACATATTGAATCACTCTTGTATGATAATATAAACTAAATATCCAGGAAACGGTACAAAATATATAAAATATAATTTATTTCATGATAAATATAAAAATCACATTTAGTGATGACATTGTTCTTGAAAAACAATAGAAAATAAAAAATTTGGTTTCATAAAGAAAATAATTATGGTGGAAAATAATAATTTAGAAATCATTATTATTCAATATTTTTTTTAAAATATGATGCTTTTTGATATATTTGATCCTTGGAGTTATAATGAATGTATATTTTCTCAATGATTGTTTAATATATACCCATGGTGAGAAAAGTAAAAAAAACCATATTAAACTTGTTGTAATTATTATAATGAGAATATATATTCTCAATGGATGAATATAAATTTTAAAAATTATGTATAATTAATTTTTATGTTACTGACCTATTTTCCATTTTAGAAATTATTGTAATTATCTAAAAAACTGGCACCACAACAGTGTGAAATATATAAAAATAATAAAATAATTAATTATATAACATTTAGAATATTAAGACTGTTAATATATAAGGAAATTTTTTTGAAATGAATTTTATATAGATTTAATAAGGATACATGATGGTATAAGATATTATTTTCATAATTGGTAGGCGCCAAGATATTTTTAGGATAATGTGTTCGGAATAGTTAATATAAAGAACAAAGAAATATTTACTTTTAGAAGATTATTATTAAATTAATTGAAAATTAAAAAAAAATATTAGGTATCATATATTTAGGATATTTTATATAATATAATTCATTTTCCTTATGTATTATACTTTATATTTTACCAATGAACACTATAACACTTAAATATTGAAAAATTGAAAAATCACCATTTAGTATTTCCTATATAATATTGACTCACTTTAACATTTTTCAAAAAATATAAATTCTATTTCCATATCATAACTCTATCGAAATCAATTTATAAATGTCAAATATCACATCCACCAGTAATTATGGTGATCAAAAACCTCTATTAAAATGGATTTATGATAATTCAAATGAATGGGATACAAAAAGAAATATAAGGGTTTTATAAATCAATATTGTTTCATTAGGCTATATCACAACTTAATTGATTTTATTTTTCTATTATTATATATATACCTTTTTTTGTTAAAAATTGTATTTACACTTTTTTTGTGGATTAAAATATGTTACTCATAATATCTAAAATGATTTATTAACAAGACAACTATATGATCATTATAATTGTAATTTGTCTCAAATTTTACTTATTATAAATATATTTATATATTATGAACCTATATTAATTAATTTTATTCATATACTATACATGTTTTATTTTTTATAATAAATCTATTTATTTTAATTTTTTTTCATGTATTGTAATTGTTTCATTTGGACTATAATTCCAACATTAAGAAAGTGGTAAGGGGTTACTAATTCATTCCCATTTTAATTAGGTTTGCTTATTCTTAAATTTTTATCTTGAAAAAAATATAATATGTATTGGAAAAAACCAACTAATTTTTCCTCAACAATTTATATTTCAATAAATCTAGTATATAGTTCCATCGTTATCTATTTGGTTAGATAAACAACAAAAAATTTATAAAATAATTCAACCTTATTTCCCATGTTCCGATCAAAAAACATTTTCCTTCGTATCTATGTTTAAAAAATGAACAAATGTTTTAAAAAATGTTTTTACAGTTATTAAATGATTATTTGATGACATTTAATAAAATTTACTTCTTCAAAAAATTAAAAACAATTATCCTATTTTGTTTAAATAATGTACTTTTTATTGTAGGAGTGATCATAATATATATTTTAGTGGTAATGGTATGAATTGAAAGTACCATCAACATTACTACTCAATTAACTGAATCTCCCATTATATATTAACTTTTTTTTTTCAATGTAAAATTTTCCCTAAATTTTATAATTACCTTTTAAAATTTATCTACAAAATGGTCAGGGTATTTTCATCTAGAATGTTTTTAATAATATTTTTCTATATTTATATTCACAAAAAACATCAACTTTGATGTTATATATTGTAGAATATGGATATTTGTTAATAAAACCATCCTTATGTATTATCTATATGAACTAATTATTTTTCAAATATATTTTCATGGAACTAGTTTATTTTCCATGTGTAAATCAACCTTTGAATGATTTGTTTTTTGATATATTGAATTTTGTAAACATCTAATTATTGTTTTTATTATATGGTACACATAAATATTTATGGATTATTTATGGGTGTGTTGTTTTAAAAATATCATTTGTTGTTGCATTATAAACCTTGGATGGATGGTCACACTTTAAACTAAATATGGGTGGGCCTGTTATATCACTCCAATGCATTGCGTAATGAGACATATTTATTTTGAATTATGTTAGTCTCAGGGGAAGATGGATATGTCTTACTACTTTTTGTTAATTGAATATTAGAATTATATATTATTCCTTGGAGATGTGGTAATTATCTACTTAGGTAATTTCATAATTCTTGTTTAATGTACAATGACACGAATACAAATTTTTAATTAATTATATAAGTTCGTATTGATGCGTAATTCAAGGATTATTTTGTAATGAATAGTGATTATAGTTTTTTATGACTGTTATATTATTATAAATTTTTTCCATGTATCATAATTTATTATCAGTGATTTATTTGCGTAATTTATTTTAATTTATAATACTGGAAAATGATTTTTTCATCACACTCTTATTCTTATATTATTCTAATTGATGACATTAAAATGCTAATTTTAATGCTTATGTTTTACCATTATATAAATTTGTGCTCAGATTTATTATTTTTTATATTTAACTAGGTTGTGATTATTTTTATTTATTATATTTTAGATATTATTGTTATAATAAGTGAATAATTTCGTGCGAGATGATTTATACTTTTACCCACCATTGGTTAATGTAACCAAGTTTTAATGTAAAATTTTTTCAATATTAAATAAAAAATAAAGAATAAATATACTTTATAAATTAAGTAAACCAAAATTTTAGTTGATTTTTATATGTTTTAGAGGGTTGTATTTATATCATGTTAATCAATGTCAAAGAAAAAAATATAAATAATATATTATAGCTTAAAATTTTATATTATAGTTTTAGGAATAATATATTAACCCTATATTTCATAAATATTAACATATTAATTTATTATTTTTGAACCATATTTTTATATAATTCTATTTATATAATTTATTAATAAAAATAAATCTATTTTATTATAGTTTTGTAATATATTTCCCTATAAAAACTGTTACTATTCATAACCCTTTGAAATTAGACTATAAAATTGATAATGATCATCCCTCTTCTCCAATATATAATAATTTTAAAATATTTAAATGTTTTATAATCCCATTATCTAGGAAATTGAGTAATGTTTCATGAAAATGAATATTCTTAATAATTAGTTTCTTGTTATTTACTAATATATATGGATTATATTAAAAAAACCATTACCCTTTTTATTATTAAAAATAGACCCTATAAATTATATATATATAAATTATAAAAACGTATATACTTATAAAGGATTAGATATATTGATCAATGAATATAATTTATGGAAAAAAAGAAACACGTTTATTTGTGGAGGAAGTAGTCATCAGAACACATGATTCACATTTTCATTTTAATTAATGGATATGGGGAAGGTTATTAATGCCTCAATTATAATTATATTTACAGAATAATATAATAATAAAAAAATTTATAATTTTAAAAACATAAAATGAATGTTTATTAACAAAAAATATTATAATGAAATATAATATGAAATATTGGTTTAATAACTCTTAGAATTTTTTTTTGATTTTTCTTTTTACAAAAGAGATTTATCTGTTGAGGGTTGGAATTTTCTGAACACCAATATTTTTTTATCATGTATATGTGTTTATATAAGTTGGTTTATTAGTGATTGGGTTGAAAATTTCGTTTTTTTTGGAGGACGGGTAGTTATGATAGGATTTCCCCATTTATAAGTTAAATGATGTAATCCATTTATATCTGAAAAAGAGTTCCATTACTATAATTTCACCAGACTACTCAATAATGGTAAGTCATTATCAAGGCATGTGACTCAAAAATAAAAAAATAGAACTGTGGAGGTAATATAAGATTAAGAAACACCTCCACCATTAAAAAGGATAATTTAAAATAATAGTCCCTTTAAATATAAGGTTAATGAATTTTTCAATTTTAGTTTTCATAATTGCAACTAGTTTTTACCTAATAGATATATTCCTTAGGGACAAAAGTAATATGAGAATTATTAGGTAATTATATCTAAATGTATCTGAATTTTAAATCCAATTGATCAAATAAATTTTCAATTTTTATGTAAAAATAAATTTTAACACAAATAATAATGTTTTCATTAATTAAATCGAGTAGTTGAAAATGGTTATATCATTAAAATGAAACATAAATTTTTATAATGTTGAGCATGGATGTATAAATTATAAATAATTTTCTAGAAATATTTAAATTACATTGTATTATATAATATAATAAGAAAATTATTGAAATATTTAAATGTAACCATATTATAAAATAATTTCAATAAAGTTAAAGAATCAATAAAATCTATACTATTACTATTCACCTAAAAATTACTTATCTTAAAATAATTAAAAATGTAATTTTAGGATAATATTTTTATAATATTAGTATAAAAAATAAAATTTGTTTTTTCAATTAATACCCTAAAATTTATAAACATGAAGATATAATTGATTCATAAATTATCATAAAAAACTATTCATAACAAATCATTTTTTCATGTTAATTATTCCCATAATATCAGTGATAATAAAAAACAATATCAAAAATTAAGAGTATACATTTTATTAAATATATTTTAAGAATTGTAAAATAATTTATTATTTTCATAGAGGAACTAATTGTGTCGATATTTAAATTAAATATTATTTTATTTTGTTTTGGTTTGTTTTTATAAATATATAAATATATATATATATATATCATAATTCTATAAAAATTATTTATACATTTTAATATTATTTCATTCTTAAAATGTTTTATATCTATTATGGTTTTGGTTTTGGTTTTGTTTGTTGATATATTATGTGAACACAATATATAATTAAATAACAATAACTAAAATCATTACAACCTGATTCAGCAACCAAGTGATGTATTCTTGGGTACACTAGTTAAATAGCGGCTTGAGCAGGGTTTGATTATATAAATTATTAGGGACCCACAAATGTGGTCCAATTCTATACTGAAATTGTTGTGCGTCTATAAGACATGATAAGGATAAATTATTAAATCATTAATCATAAAAAATAAAACCACCCCTCATACCCACATTAGATAGTGTTATAATGTCTCAAATCATGTCATGGGGACCTGTTTATCCACAACATCAAATCCTATCAAATGTTATGTACATAAAATCGGATCAAATCCTAATACCTATCATTGATCCTTTGGTTCATGAAGTTGACTTAAAATTCAATCATTATCCTTTCACTATGTGTCTCGAACCATGGGCATGTACTTAATATAACTCTAGCCACTAGTTATGAATCCAATGTTGCTTCCACCACTACATTGAGTAGTAGAACCTATGAAATCACAAAAAATACCTTATCCTCAATAAATCGGGAAAAAATCAACTATAGTACCCGGATGGTCTTTATAATCCATCCAAAATCAATTCCATGTGAGGGGGAAGGTTCCCGTAAGTTTTATAAATATTGATGACAATGATTCATAATTAAATAAGATAACTAAATAGAATACCCTCTAGGGCCTCATGGAAACTGGCCCAAGAAACTATTTCTCATGGATCCATAGCCCATCAATCACCAGTTCATATACTTAATAATATATCATATCATAGGCATTAATTGAATGGATTCATCAATTTATCTTATAATTTCCAATATCCAGTCTCAAGTATATATTCCCGTTAATCTTCTCCTCCTATAATTCAAATCATAGGACCCCAACCATTAAAAATTTTCTAATGGTATCACCATTAGGATCCCATAAACCATTGGAGTTTTTAATGTTATCAATTTTTCAAAGGAATGTATTACATCTTTGGAATTCATGCTTGCACACTATCATATAATCTGATACTAGATCCAAGGAATCACTATTAAACAATTTGGAATCTATCAAGAATAATAGATATTAGTAAAACTAGTCATTGTCCATAAAAATATTGTGATACCCAATCCAATATATGTCAAGAATATCAGGGTCTCCTCTATCTCAATATTTTATTCTCAGGCTTCTTAGGTAATTAAATTCATCCCATAAAAAATAATTGATTCTATTCTACTAGGGAAATCAAATATCATATTAATATATAATTTAAATAAATCATAAAACGGTCTTTATAAATACCCACTTACAAAAATATCATCAAATTCCTACATGGATAAACATTTTTTAAAAGTTCTATGGTGACACTTATAACCCTATGTACTATAACCCCCATGATTTAATTATAATATGTATTTTTTTCTTTTTAAAATTTCATTAATATAATGCACAAAATTTTATTCAATAATATGATTAAATCATTAATTTAATAAAATTATATATATAATTTCATAAAAATGAGATAATTTTTTGAAATTAATATTTCAAAAGTATCTTATGATGAAATTTTGATATTTTATGAATTTTTAAATTATTTAGTTAAAAATAAATAATAACAATTTCCTAAAACAAAATGTTTTCCATTAGTGTATTTATGAAGACAAATTTTATTTCAAAATAATTATTAAATTTCATTACCTCATTTTGAATAAATAAAATTTATTAATTTTAGTGTTTTTATATTTTTCATAACTAATGTATATAAATATTTTTGGGATTTAAAAATTATTTTCTGTATAAAATCATTGATAATCTTATTTTGTGAAATTAAATAAAAATAAACTTATACCACTTCCTTTAGATAAATCATGTAAAATGGATTTTATATTTTGATTAAAAAAATTTACAATAAGTAATATGGTGAACATAATTTTTTCATAATTGATAGTAATTGTGTTACATATTTATCAACTTGGTTAAATGTAAAATGCGGTAAAATGGTTATAAATATATGTATAAGAAATCATGATAATACAATTACTTTATATAACATAATTTTAATTTTTTCAGTTCATAATATTCTTTTCATAATCAATGATATGTCCTTTCACATCCATATTTTTTAGAGTATCCCATTAATATATTTTAATATTTTAATTAATTTAGTTTATTTCCTCTCCATCTATTCTAAAAGGGAATTACCAATCATCTATTATACACAAATAAAACAATCCTACTTAAGAATATACCCACCTAAATACATATAATAATAGAACCATATATCCTTGAGGACTTGTTATGATTATAAAACAATCATATGGAGAATATACTTGTAAACGAAAAGAGTTTTTTATGTAGAGGTAGAGTGATTATCCAATTGTTTTCATTTTATTTAATCTTAATCCACCGTGAAATGATTTTCAAATTTGGTCATTTAATAAAACATTATCCTATATATACTTAATTAATACTATACTGATGGTGTTAATAATGTTTATCCCATATCCATCACACAAAAAATAAAAACAACACTTGTTTATAAGAATGACGTACTGTATCCACATAATGGTGAAATTGATTTATCATTTCCACATTAAGAATTTGGTTATAAATATGGAATAAATGAATATATTTTATACTAATGAAAAATGGATATTTTTTTGAAATATATGGTATCAATTATGATCTTACCATTTATCTTTTAAAAAAAAATGATAATATCATGCTTCGATACCTTCTAACCACCACCTTTATGAAGGGATTTGATTTGTTTCATGTATTACATTCAATAATGATTATAAATTTATATATATAATTAATATTATTGATATATATATATATATAGTAATAAAATTTCTATTAATTAAATAACCATGAGAATGTTACATGGAATGAAACTACTAAACTTTAACATACATAAAAATGAGATACTTTACAATATAAAAAAATGAATTTGTTAAGGAATTTTTAATAAAATATTCTAGGAAATGTTATTCATGTATCATAGATGAAATTATAATTTTTTTTATGTTTCAGGTATATAATTCAAATTAATTTTAATGTACTATATATGAGGTTAAAACAACATGGGAAACATTTCAAATCTAACATAAGGGTTTATTTCATAATCACATCATTATTCAAGAATGTTTATGTATACGTTTATAGTTGATTAATTATCAAATATTTATATCTTTAACACAATCTATTTCTTTACCCCCTTGTTATTTTAGAGTTATTTAAGTATAAGATCAATTTTTATGACCATTTTTATTCAAAAGAAAGATTTTATTGTTTAAAAAAATGATATTGTATTTCTATTTTTTGTAAATTATTTTTTTCCTATATATATTATTCTTCATCCCAAAGATAATATTTATTATCATTTTTAACCATATTTTAATTTTTATAACAAGGTTTAAAAGGAATCTTCTTTTTTTAAAGAGGTGTATTTTTCAAATGGTGAAAACAAAATAATTGTTTTTAGGTTTTCCACATGAAAAAATATTTCTTCTATAATGAATATTATGTTCCTTGAAGCATCCTTTACGTGGTTCTAGGGTTTTTTTCAAAGAAAATTATTTTCCAAATATTCATTATATATTATTATCTAAAAATGTATGGATTCAAAATCAAAAGGGTTAGTTCCTTTGGAATTAATTAATTTTAATTTTTGTTGAATTTTTATTTATGACAACATATTTTCCCGAGTTTTATAATTTATTGGGAATAAAATATATTGATTCCATCATCTATATTACTCTGGATTTTTTATGATCACGTTGTTCAATTTATTGACTGGGGAACATATTAACTTATAGTATGATAATTTTTTATAAGAATTCTCGTGTTGGTTAATTATTTATTTTCAATTTATTTAATTCTTATTTAGAATTTATTATTCCGAGTATGTATTGAGTTAGTCCCATTATATGCAATCTATTCCTTACTAAGTCTCATGTGAAAAAAGAGGGTAATTTTTCATACATCTTACCTCTTTAACATTGATATGTAGGAAGAAATGCTTGATTGTATGATGATGATTTCTAACTTTATGAACACTATCATTATTAAAAAAATTATTGTGACCTATGTGTTTATTTAGTTCTCCTTTTTAACCATGTATTAAGACTTATTTTTAAGATATTGATTATTTAACATATTTGGTTCATATTTATTTTTTAAAATACGAATAATTAATTAATATTTTTTTATAATTTTTATTTTTATTTTTTTTGTTTACTAAGAATCCATGATAACTAATTATTTTTTTTCACAATCTTAAGGATGCCAAGATAGGATATATGAATGAAACTAAAGAATTTACAATAATAAATAAATGTTATCTCAAAATATATATATATATTTGTTTTATTTCATGATTTCATGTTTTTTTGTGATAATCATTTAAGTATCTAGTCTCACAATTCTAATAAACAATTCAATAAATTGGGATACGAATCCTTGTATTTTTTCCTTTAAATTAAAATAACAACGTTCTCTATGGTTCAAGAGTAAGGGTTTCATAGTTTGAATGAATGTATGTCTAAAATAACCCTTAATATCACAATTTTGGAATACATATATTATATTACATATCCCAATGAACGATTCTAATGATATTTATAAGTATATAATAATAGTATAATATTTGTTGTAACATATAGATAATTTTATATTCCTTGAAAATACGTCATTTTATAGACACCGGTATGTCGTTATGGACATGACATAGATTCACTTAGGCACACTACATTTTATATGGGTGGGTTTCATATCAACTCAATATTGAAATGTGCATGAAAAATAAGCCAAATATTGTACACCTGTATAGACACTCTATGGGGATCTTCTTTTTTATTTGAAAGATCCAAAAAAATAATAATAATATTTTCTAAAATATTTTTACCATAAGAAGTTGTTTCCAATAATAGATTGTTTTCATTTCCTGGACTTTAGATGATACAATTATTTATTTTAACATATATTTGATGTCTAGAATCCTATAATTTGATTAAAAAATAATTATGTCATGAGTAAATATAAGTAGTTTTTTATAAATGGAACCAAGTGGGAGGAATGAAAATTTAACTAATGAGAATAAAATTTGTGTAGATGTTTCTCCATGTAAAGAAAACTATGCTTGATATGGACATGAATAAAATTTTGGAACCAAGAATTATCACTACTATAAATGGAGGGCACTTTTTGTTTTTGGTCCTTTCATACTATGTTGATCTGGGAGTTTGTAGGGAATTTGATCTTACAAGGAATGAATATTCAACATTGACATTGGACTCATTTAATATGAATGAATCTACAATTTTATTATAGAAGAATGGGTTTTGAAATGATTTTATTTTCATGAGGGAATGTAGATTTAAGAAAGAATCCATTTTCATAATGGTTTGAAGAATCAGAAACATGTAGTAAAAATATAGTGTTCACGCAAATTTGAAAAGAATCATGTAATCATGATGGGTTGACAGTGTCTATGTGACTATGAGAAGCTTCAAAAATGTTTTTAGTTTCACTGGATCTTCACAATTACTAGTATCATCGTGAAAATTAATGTGGAAGTTTGTGAAATTTTATAAGGGAGCTTAGGATAATAATGAAGTAAAATGTTTCTAAATAATAAGCTATTAAAAATAATTTGAGATGAATATAATTTTATAATATGATAGATCACTCTGAATTCCTGTATGATGGGAAATTCACAAATCAAGAATTCATTATGATCATGAGCATTGTGAATATACTTATTATAACTTAACTAAAGCTAAGGATTTTTAGAAATGGGATATTTCCAATGACATGGATTTCGGTGAGAGATAATATTCCATAAAGGATATGATATTCATGAAGGATGTAGGATTAATGAATGTTGGTGGGATTAAAACTACTAAAATTTAATTGAAACATAAAGAGGGTGTCAAGTAGGCCTGGAGCTTCGAGAGCATTAGTGTTAGACATCTAGAGTCTCTTGATAATTAGGTGAAAATATATAAATTTCTGATAAATTTATGTTATCTTAATATCATTAAACTAATTAAGACATCACCCATGGTAGTGAGATAGGGTTGTAAGAACCTGAATATTCATTTTTAGGGATGTCTTTATTTTCTAGTTGTTTTTTACAAAAAGATGAGTTTTTGAAAATTTCAAGAGTACACTTCGTGTAAGTATAAATACATGTTGTGTACCTGGTTTCTATAGGTAGTCGTGTAACAGATGAGCACATGGCTGTGTGGGATGACTTGGAGGCCTCCTAAACTGGAGGCTAGTTAAGTCAAGTACACTCAATGTACTTTTAAATAATGCCCCATGTATTTTATTTTTATTTCATTAAATGGATTGAGGTCGTGTCTAATCAACATAACACCCTTATTCTCGACCAGTCCCATCCATGAGCGTCTACATCTAACAATTATTCTCTGAGACCCCGACTTGACATCCGTTCTCAGAATCGACTGACGTCGATTGGGTTGGAATCGCCACAGTATGCTCTTCCTTCTTCTAGAGCCATGTTCCTTGATTTCTCCTCTTTCATGAGATATTCTTGGATAAACTTTGTTATATGTTTTGTAGATATATGAAGATCTAGGGAAATTCAAGGCTTGAGGTTCACGTATATCATTTGTACAATGCCAAGGTAGGTGATTTGTTCCTTTCCGTAGTTTGTCTTTGTGTAATATGTGAAAAAGTTCCAAATACCCCTGTTCGGGGTATTTCGTGTTTATGTTTTTTATCCCGGTTATTCCCAACTATGCCTTGTGTTCTTGAGTAGATCATTTATGACTGAAAATAGGGTTTTCTATCATGCTATGGATGTGTTTGACAATAAATTATTGATTTTGATCGTTTGTTCTAGCTTTGCCTATTAGGCGGTTTTGTTTTCCATGCCTATTATTGTTCATATGTAGTATTTTTATCTAACATATAGTGATATGTGGTTGACTATTTAGCCAAGTAGTTCTTGAGTATTAATTTGGCTATCACATATCATTGTGCATAATTGACATATACAGGTCTGTGAGATCATGGTGTAGTAGACCATAGGGAGAATAGATGTTGAGGGATTCTCTAGAGTGTCTGTTTACTTTACCTTGAAAGACCATAGGGGGATGGACTTTTTGTTCCCTTATAGTGAATGTAGTTTCCTCGTTATGAGGCCACAATGGGAATTGAAGGTTGATTGCTTCCCCAGAGTGTCTATAGTTACCGATATGTGACCACATGGAGAATTGACAATGACTGCTTCCTCAGAGAGTCTTTTCTAAATTCGCACTATAGGGGTTATACTATGAGTAATTCCTAGAGGGTTTCTTGTGATTTTTTTGGTTGAACTAGAGGGGTTAGTCTATGAGTACTTCCTAGTGGGTTACATATTTTTGATTATCTGTTTACATGATATGTGAAATTGAATGCAATTGAACGGTAGGATTGTTAATTTTGGGAACTTCCTGTTTTACTTTTTTTTTATTGACTGACATATATATTCACTGGATCTTAGGCATAGATCATTGGGAGGTTTCCTATAGGATTTGTCTCTCACCCAGTTTCTGTCATGCTTTTGGGCCAAAACATATTATATTGTTTTAGTTATAGATACAGGAAAGCTCCCTTCTACTTCATGTACTTGATTGATGTGGAGATGGGGAGCATGAGACCAAGGTGAGGCTTGTGATGCTGTTGGAGTTTATCTGTTTTCTTTGTACTTTAGTTTAATTCTTTATTCCAGTATTGTGACTTTTTTGGCAGAATTTCTAGACATATGTATCATATATCATTTATATATGTGATCCAATTATTTATTTCTTTCATTCTTCTGTTTTCTACTGTTGTATGGTATTATTATTCCTTCCTCTATTGTTATCATTTTATTTCTATTACATTACTTTTCCAATGAGGACATAGTTTCCCCACTATCCAATCCACGACCCTTGCCTCTAGTAAGAATCCGCTTTAGATTGGGGAAATGCGCTTGAGGCCATGTGACCAACTAGGTACGGGGCACCTCTGGGCGGCTTCCAGAACTAGGACATTACAAAGTGGTATGAAAGGGTAGTTATTTTCTTCTTGACCTATTATTTGGATCCTATATCTAGGGATATGAAGAAATAGGTAATTCGTTACAATATTTTCCTGGAGGTAGCTAACCCGTGTACGTGGAAAAGCCAATTTCCCTCGTTATTGCAATTTTCCATGTTTTTCAATTATTACAGTTTATTTGATTTTACCATTGGGTTATTCGCATGTTTTTCATTATTATCATTGATATTACTGAGGTTCTAAGTTTTTTTCCACCTGATGAGATGAGGGTATTCCATCTCATGCATCATATAGACACTTGCAAGAGAACACATGTCATGCATTCTTGCCAGGCCATTTAGGGTGCATTACCGATTGCATGTTGTTGTGATAGATGTTTTAGTAGATATGCATGTTGTTGTGAAAGATGTCTTGATAGAATTTAAGCTATTTTATAGGTTATTGGATGTTGTAATGTTTAGTTTGAATTAATTTAAACTTTGGTTCTTGAGGTGTTATGGGCCTTAATGGATTGGAATTTAGTGGAACATTTCCCTATTATTCATTGTATATAATATGTATAGATTCCAAGATTTGATTTGCTGGGAGTATGGGCCCTCACGGATCGGAATTTTTCACTTTAATGATTGTTTCAGTATTTTCTGGGTTTCGGAGTAGATTCTGAGTCTTACTGTCTGGAAAAAAGCAGAAGCCATGATTCATTCTATTCGAGAAGGAACTGTTTTTCTTAAGTACACGTCATGTACTGTATGTACATCTTATGAAGTCTCTAAATATGTCAGTGACTGTTTGGGTAGAGAAAAGGGGTTGGGAAATCTGCAGTGGAACATTCCGTGTACCAGATGTACATGTCATTTGTTTAGACCATGTGTCCAGTCATGTGACTAATGACGCAGGTGGATTTCGGGTAGTGATTACACACCGTGTCTGGCACAAACACACAGTGTAGAGTTAGCTTTGGGACTGACCGTGTGACAAAAAATATGGGTTGGTGATTTTTATTCTTGTACACTCTGTGTCTGGAGAAAACACGTTGTGTGGTTTTGTTCTAGGGGAACCATGTGGGTTAGTCATGTAGAATAACCCAGGCAGGGGATCACGATTCAAGTACGCACCATGTTTACCTGAAAACTTCATGTGTATGGGGTGTTACATGACATGTTTTTGAATAAGTACATGCCAATGTGAAGTCTCAATGGAACACTCTATGTGAGGGTTATACGCACCATGTATCCATGTTTTAAAAAACTTGAATTCTTTCCTTTTCCTGTTTTTTCTCACTTCTATGTTTCAGTCCTTTATAAATCATAATCCTAAGGTGTGCGCTAGACCTTGGAGAGTCATCCCACCAAGTCTTCCTCCAGTTTTATGTGAGATAAAAGGTAGTGATCATACACCAGACATGGATGATCAGCCACTACCTGCGGATCCTCTTATAGTGCCTGTATTGGCACCAACAGTAATTTTGGACATAGTTGCAAACGCACTATTCTAAGAAGGATTTAAGAGATTCATGTAGACCTTCTAGGGAGAAATACATCATGCACTATAAATGGAAGAATTGATGTAGGTTTTCAAGTATCACCATTCTCCAATCTTCATAGGGGAAGGAGGACCTTATGCTGTATGGTCATGGCTAAAAGCCATGCTTTCTATCTTTGATCATCTAGAGATGCCTCCATGGAGGAGGGTGAAGATCTATTCTTATATGCTTTGGGACTCTGCCAAGGGATGTTGGAATGTGATTTCACATACTGGATGCCTAAAAATTATGGTGTGGAATGAGTTCTTGCATGCCTAGTTTGATTACTTCTACCAAGAGACTTTGAGGGCTGATCGAGCCCAAGAGTTCATGAGTCTGGAGAAGGGTACTATCTCAGTCATGGATTACTCTTCTCATTTCACAGAGCTGTAGTGCTTCAAACCCATCATAGGAGGTGATGAGTTATTTTTGGAGAGAAATTTTGTGGATGGTCTTAGGCATGACATCAGATCATAGGTGAATATCTTCCTGTTAACATACATCATTTCTATAGTCAACTATGGGATGATCATTAAACGCAATATAAGGGATTCTGGTGCAGTGATTCAGGGCAGCTCGACATCCAGAGTTGATACCACTCTTCTTGATTGTAGGATGCGCCTTAGGGAGAATATTCCTAGGGATCTTAGTAAGCAAGATACTTTTTACAGTTTCCAGGTGGTGTGCTACTAGTGTGGGATAATCACACATACAATGCCACATTTCCTGAGAGACCCACTGGAGTACCAATCTTGTGGAAACATGGGTCATATTTAATGTGTCTGTCTGTTTTTCTCACCAGTAACTGGTGTAGGAGATTATTATATGAGTCTGCATCATGAGAAGCACCACCAGTTTCTCCTCAGTCTGGAAACTCAAGTTCTTCTGGTCGTTTAGACTGAGGTGGAGGTCACAGTCGTGGTGGTATGTTGCCAGGCATTCAATGAAAATTAGGTGGATCAGCTTAGAGAAGTCAAGAATGGTCACATGGACACTTTATAGGAAAGAATTTTGTAGTGGAGAAGACCTAGAAGGAGAAGGATCCCTGACCCTCTATAGTTGAGGTACAATCCTAGTTTACATAGTTTTAACTTCTGTACTTTTCGATACTGGGGCTTCCATTAGTTTCATATTTGTTGCTGTTGTAGAGAGATTTGGTCTCTTTCTCATTACCTCTGTTTATATGTTGACACTAGACACTGCGTTGAGGACTAGAATAGCTAGTGCACATTAGTGAAAGGAGTTCCCTCTTGAGTTTGTTGTGTGTCACTTTTTATGGGACCTGTATGTCCTAGAGATGAAAGACAATGATGTCATTCTTGGAATGGACTGGTTAGTTCCCTTTCAGGTTTTTGTTGATTTATATCATCATATAGGAAGTTTCACTACCCCAGAGGGCAGATCATTTAGTCATAAGGGTGAATATGATGTCTAAGAAAGTATAGCAGGACCCGAGCATCATGGGTTGGGAGGAGATACAACCCATATTTCAAGTCTATATCTGGATTACTAGGGGATATCAATGATATAATCTCCTCTAGGGGTGGATCATTTCAGAGATATCATTCTAGAAGACTTTTTAGGTTATTCTACGGAGCGAGGTGTGGAATTTTCTATTGAACTTGTTCCATGAGTGACACCAATGTCTATTCCTCCTTATAAGATGGCTACACTAGAGTTACATGATCTCAAGAAGTAGTTAGAGGAGTTACAAGCTAATGGTTTCATCTAATTCAGTACTTCTCCTAGGGGTTCACCTATCCTGTTTGGGAAGAAGGCAAATGGTACCCTCCTACTTTGTGTGGATTATCAGATGTTGAACCAGTTGACTGTCAAGAACCGATATCCCTTGCCAAGGATTGATGATCTCTTTAATAATATTCAAGGGGCTCGTGTGTTCTTGATGATTAACATGAGATTTGGTTACCATGAATTTCACGTTATACTATTTGATATACCTCTTAAATACTTTTAGAGTAGGTATAGAATATATGATCATTGTAAGGGATTTCCTCTCAATTTACATTCCCTTGAGACTTATTTGTTATTATGCACCAATTCACCTTTATATCATTTATACACTATCCTTTAACATATTATATGATGAATCACCTTATTTTTATGATATTATATCTTTTCTTTAATGGAATTCATAAATTCTTTTTATTCATGTATTATCTTAGGAGGTAAGTGATTATTTAACTGAAACATATTTTTAAATGTTTTAATGATTTATTCATCTAAATAATTTTCATTAATGTCCATTTTTTTGAAATGGTTTTAAGGTGTTTTTTATATGGATATTAATGTTATAATTTTTTAATTCATTTAAAGTATGAAAAGTGGTATGGAACAATTTGATTCAAAAAATTTCTTTCAAAATGTTTTAAATCCGTTTTTTAAAATGAATTGATTATATAAATATCTTGAAACGACATCATTTGATTTGAATAGGGAAATATTATTTTATGACAATGATTGTATATGTTTTATTTTTATGTTATTTTTATTAGGAATTTATTATGTATACAGGTGGTTCCATGATAAACTGAGGGTGGGTGAGCCTGTGAAAGATCTCTGATGCATTGGGTAACGTGATAGAGGTAAACATTAA
This sequence comes from Viscum album, assembly GCA_963277665.1. Classification (NCBI taxonomy): domain Eukaryota; kingdom Viridiplantae; phylum Streptophyta; class Magnoliopsida; order Santalales; family Viscaceae; genus Viscum; species Viscum album. Next base: position 853,750,500 of record OY728155.1, on the reverse strand, counting down.
GGTTTCTCATAAGAGATTTAGGGAATATACTATGATGTGAATTCTAAACATAACCATAAAGGTTAATCTTTATGTATATGTGAAATAAAAATGTAACAATTATATATATTCCACATGTCACTATTATGTTTTATTATTTATATGATGTTTTCTATGATTTTAATGTTTACATGATATTAGATAATTAGGTTATCTTTTATGGTTCAAATATATGATTTTTAAAATGTTTTATGGGGTTTAAATACTAATGTAATGAAGGGTTTAATCCTTACTTTATATTCCTTGCTAAGATTTAAATGCTCATTCCATGTTCTGAAATGCTTTTCATAGGACTTAAAGGAGAATAAAGTCAAGGCTATGATCAAGGAAATGTTATACTATGAAACAAAATCACATTTCTTTTTTATGTTTCAATTTTATGAAAATATGGATAGTGAGTATATGTGTCTACCTATAATATTTATGTTTTAATATATTATTGAAGAGATAATTCACTAAATCTCTAAACCTTAGAAAATCCTCAATTTTAAATAAAGTAAAATTACTGGCTGAACTCAAGATTAAGTAATGTAAAAGGTTGGGTCCTTATAGTTGGTATCATATGATGTTTTAGGAAACTTTGGAGATTAGGATGTTTTATTAAGGACTTGGTATATCAAAATGGGTTTATAATCTTCAGGTTGATCATAAGATCAGTATCTTCTAAATCCTTTTTTGGGGATTATGTTATAAAATTTAATGGTAATTAAAGGTATTTTTTAGATACTTATATTTTTGAGGTAACTAGTACTTTGCCCGTGAAAATGCATGGGACTATTCAATTTTCATTTAAATCATCTGGTTTTGTGTCATTAAAATAAATTGTATTGTCTTTGTATTTCATATAATGTTTAGAATAAAACGATGATAATGAAGTTATTAGGTTACCCGTGATTTAAGGAAATGAAGTAAAGACTAATTGTGATGGAGATAAGACAAGATGGAATGGAAGAGGTAGATATAAGAGACATGGATGAAACTGAAGGTGGAGGTGAGGGTGGAGGTGGAGGCAAGAGGTGAGATTGCGATAAATTATGGAAGGAAATGTAGAGAGTTTTAAGGTATCTAGATTTTGACTGGATTGGATGGGATTGTGAAGATGTTGGGATGAGGATTAGTAGGAAACTTGGTTGCATTCAGTGTGGTGTCTTTAAAAGATAATGTAATTGATAGTTCATCTTTTTAACCTAATCATCATAAATAAATTTCACTTTATGATACAAAATATTATCACACTCCATTGATTTAATTTCATAGGATATTTTAATATTAGTAATATATATATATACATATATATATGTTGTTATGTCTAGTAGAATACCAAAATATTCCAATTATAAGATTATTAGTTGGTACTGGAATCATGGTATCATCCATGAAAACAAATCTATACAGTAGAATAAATAAATAATATGAATAACTCATGAGTTCTTCTCCATGAATATTTATGAGCCTTTGGTGTATTTTGAACCTATGATGGTGGAAATTATAGATTATTTTGATCAATTCTATCTATCCTAGAATTATCTAAAATATATATGTAATAAGAAATAAAATTGATGAATGGTTCATACATATGAAATATTTCTCCTTAAAGTAGCACTCATAAATAAATGTAATTGACAGTTTATCTTTTTAACCTAATCATCATAAATAAATTTTACTTTATGATACAAAATATTATCACACTCCCTTGATTTAATTTCATAGGATATTTTAACATTATTAATATATATATATATATATGTTGTTATGTCTAGAAGAATACCAAAATATTCCAATTATAAGATTATTAGTTGGTATTGGAATCATGGTATCATCCATGAAAACAAATCTATACAGTAGAATAAATAAATAATATGAATAACTCATGAGTTCTTCTCCATGAATATTTATGAGCCTTTGGTGTATTTTGAACCTATGATGGTGGAAATTATAGATTATTTTGATCAATTCTATCTATGCTAGAATCATTTAAAATATATATGTAATAATAAATAAAATTAATGAATGGTTCATACATATGGAATATTTCGCCTGAAAGTAGCACTCATACAATGGCTTTCATGGTCGCAAACATTCACTCGAATTCCCCCATGAACATGCTAAATCCAACAAACAACAAAAAAAATAAATTCTTCTAATTTGGAAACCATTGTGAGAAATAAATTATTCCATAGCAAGAGATTCCAAACAAAGTTACGTTTGGACAACTGTAACAATTCTAACTAAAAAGAGAATACATATAAATGTTAGTTCTCTCATAGGGTTGAGATAATAGAGAAGGGAATGAAACTCATCATAAGAGAAATAAATTGTAGCGATACCTCCCTGTCGATACTTCATAGGATTGATGTGTAAAGGCATGGACTCTCCATGAGTATGCCACTGATTATTTCTCCCGACAACAATGTCTACACTTTATGAGAATGGTATTGTCAATAAAAATTAATGTACCTCCATGAATTCATGAACAAATTTCCACAAAATCAGCTTCAATGATAAGTAATGTTTTAACGGACTATTTCACTTCAATATAATAGTAACTAATTGTGGTTCAATCAAATATAAGTAAATTTTAGGTTAAAGAGTTCAATTATAGAGAGATAGAAGAGGGTACCTTGTGGAATTATTTGGAATAATTGGAAACCAACAATTTGTTTGATTCAACATCCATTTTATAAAGTATTACAACTTCAAGACCAACATTAAGAATGGTGGGGGCTTGAATAATCATTCCACAAAATGTTTTAGGTCCACCATCCATGGATGAAAGTTGTGGAACTGAAAGCTCAATCTTAAAGATCTGAATTTTGCTTCAAAAAATGATTCGGTGAATAGTATAATCAAGGCCACCAACTAATTCATCGACAGTTGAAAAATAAAAGGTCACAAAACACGACCCCAACAACATGTTCAACCATAATCGATTCCACCAGGCTATAGAGTACCCTGAAACAAAACTTAAATAGTTGATGCTTTATGTCATAATTTTTTGTTACAAGTATTGCAAATATGTGATCATCCAATTAAAAAATACAGATTTAAACTTTATATGGATTACATGAACTGTAGTCTTCAATAAACTATGATATAAAAATTGTTCAAAAAATGTATAGATTACATGATACACGTGATTGTAAAAAATTAAAATATTAAGCAGATGATGCTATAAGTCTGTTTGTCAGAAAATGATAAAATATTAAGAATCTACAGCTCATAGATTGCAGAAATCGTAAACATGTTTTTCAATAGAAAGCATTTTGGGATTTCCAAGATGCAACTTTTTTTGAACCATCACTTTATCGTTCCTAAAAATGTTATTTGATTCGAACCCATATCCTCAAATAAACTAAATCCAAACAAAGGAATCCCGACGAATGATCAAATCCCATTAAGTTGACATATGAGAACAAATGAATAAAAATAATCCATTATGCAAGATATTTAGTTGGTAAGGGTGATATAAGATATTGGTTCTACAACTGGTAAAGGATTTATATCAGATTCCCCTATAGTAACACCCATAGATTCTATTTTAGGGATTCTTACACCTATCCAACACTTATTCAGAAAACTCTAGATGAGAATCAGAGGAGCATATTTGAAAATACTGTTCTGAATAATGATATAGATTGTTCTATTTTCACTGGTTCTGCTTCAGGTATTTTCAATAGCAGGGAAGTTCATATTATATAGGTTGTGACTAATTATCATGACCTATGGGGAGAGTTCTTATGGTGAAAAAAGTTTCTAGTAATTTTTTTTCTTTTGTGTATTCAGTATAATACCCTGTCTACAGATGATAACGTCCAGGAGAAATTAGAGGTTTGATTTACACATGCTGCAACTCAGCCCATCTGTCTTCATCATCTACCAAAAATTTCAACATTTTCAAAATCCAATAGTGGGTTCTGATGCTCCAACAGGTAACACATTATTTAAGAAAATAATAAAAGATCTATCCAGATCCAATGCTATTTATTCAAAACACTATGCTGAAAAAAATGGCACAAATCTCCAGCACCATTACTTATCACTGAGCTCTAATAATAGAAACTCAAACCATGTAGATATCAACATTCATAATTATTAAAAAAATTCAATCTATAAGAGAACAATCCATCACTATTCAAGAAATATATCATGAGATAACAAGGCAATGATATATCTAATTTATGGAGTATAACTCAACTTTATTGAACTATTGAACCTATTTTATAAAATATCTATACAATGATGCATGACATCATATATGCCTCAAAATATGAAAAAATTTCCTATCATTACTAAAACATGTCCAGCATAATTATCAAAAATTCTGAGGAGTTGAAACAATACTATTCTCAAAGTAAGATAGTATATTTCAGGAGATGAACTATCACAATATTTTTATAATTCTTTAAATTAGATGACAAATGCACCTGAAGAAGTTGTTCCACTGTTTTGAGTATCTTCAGTTAGAATCTGGACTGTAGCATCAACACCATCTTGCCCCATAAGAAATACTAAATTATCACCAATGATTTCCTAAATAACCATGTGGGAAATAGAAATTAACATATTTAGTTAATGCTCTAATAAATGACCAGCTGCTCAATAAAAAATCATGATTCACTACTCAAATTCAATATATGTTTTAAAGGTTTAAAAAACTATTCACTGATCAAATTAAATACATACAATGCTCAATGAGAGTATATGTAGTCTAAAAAATGGATCACATATCATATTTAATACAATTAAAAGGATCTATTAACTGAAAAAAATAAAATGACCCAAATTCTTGAAAATGTACCCTTGATCCAGTGTTCCATGACTTTGTTCTTCTCCAAAATCGAGTTTAAGTACACCATGTCACCTTGTAATAAGGATCGAAACCCCGCATGAATATTGAATATACTGAATATATTTAAAACATAAATTTGTGGTACAGACTATTGCAAAAAAATGTTAAAAAAATTACAAATTAATTTAATCACTCTGTATAATTATATATGTGCAGACCTGTATAAGGTGAGAGAGAAATGTCGGGTTATGATAAGTCACTATGAAGACCCACCGGTTTAATGTTCATGTATATTAATGAATGAAACTGTAATGTTTTGTTACTTTTTTCTTACAATGAAAATCAGTAATAAATAGATAGTTACATAAGTGTGTTCTAAGCTATCAATAAAGATACTGATTTAATTGTCATTATCAATGACAAAAACCACTTTATAGCTGTTATGTTCAGTTGAACGATGACAGTTTGAAACATTGAAATTTGTTACATCAAATAGACACACATTAAGATGAATACATAAATAACTATATGGGAAATCAATATGGTACTCAAGCATTAATATAATCTTTCCCCATAACAGTTGTCAAACATCTTTTCAGATTAATGAAACATACATTCAAGAAAATATCGTGGATGATCCAAATTGTGGTTGAATGATCCAACCGAAATAAATAAATAAATGAATTTTGAAAATACATGGATCAAGTAAACATAACCCCTGAAAATAGAAACCAAATTTTTTTTTCCATTATCATATTGGTCCCATGACATTTGAAGTAGTGAGACATACCTTTAGGGAGACAAACATCCTTAGAATCCCATAATTGTAACCCTACATCGTTCAGTGATGACAATAAAACACATTCAAAGCTCGAATTATAAATAAGCATAAAACAGTTCAACGAACATAGAGTTACATAGGTAAAAAATCACCAATAGAAAGAAGAAATAATGACTACATAAAAAGTATCAACTCCAATACTTTTTGGTATATCTTCAAAATTTTCTCCTGAAATTGAATCTATATCTCCATAGTAGCTACAATACTTTTTTTTATTCCCTTTCATGCAACAAAAAGTAATATAAAATTCAACACACAACATGTCAGAAGTAAAAACTAAGTAGGAAATGAAAAAAATGAACCGATACATGTGGATATGTGAAGTTCTTCTGGATAGATACAAAACTGAATCAACAACCATGACTTCTCACTCCATGGAATCAATTTTAAACAAATGAGAAATAAACAGCTGAGGAAACCTGAGGAATTACACTAACCAATCAATACTCATCTAGTGTAATGTTAGCTTCAATGAATTCTCTAAACATATAACTACATAGATAATACATGAAAAACTGCATAAAGGGAGCAGTAGTATCATGAGAAGAGTTTATTTAGAAAATGAGAACTATTTCAAACTTAATTGTTTATATGTTTGTAAGACAAAATGGTTCAATGATTGTTTTTATGAAGACATTACTATATTTCAATGTTAATAACAAACATGAAGAGTTGTTCTTATAATAAGTATGAGATGTGTAGAATATTAATTATAATACACATAGAGAACTAATTTTTCAACAAAAAGAGATGGTGTTATGTTTACATATGAAGAAAGATATTGTAAGTGAAAAAAGTCAGTTTGATAAAGTAACTTGTAAGGCCAGTAATTTGGAAACAATTTAGTCTATTAATACCTTTTATGATGGCCTATCAAACAAAAATACTGAAATATAATATATTGAAATGATCCATTTGTAAAAGAATAGGACTTCGCTTCAATGAAATTTCAAGAATGGGGAAAACACACAACATTAATTAGTAAACACCTTTCAAATCTACAAAATGAATAAAGAAAAACATGTATAGTTATCAATTTATAAAGAAATAAAATTTCATGAAACTGATTAAAAAATGGAAAACTTGGGCTTCCCAAACATGTTTAGCATGTTTTATTTATCATTGAATATGTTAATTGGAAAGTATATTTAGAAAACAAAAAAATTCTTTTAAATATTCAAAATTTTAGAGGCAGTAAAAATACTTGCTACTAATTCTACTTCAACATAAACATATATACCCACATGCATGGATGTGACAACCCCCCTCCATCTTTCCAATATCGATATCATATCTGCAACTCTTGTACCATCATAAAAAGTATTGATATTAAACATTATATGGTAAAAATAAAAGAATATCATAAAAAACATTTACCTGTAGACAGCCCAGGAACATTGGAAGACCGCATAAATATTTGCATCAGATACATGAATAATGCACAATGTGTATATGAACATCCTACCCCTTTACCAGCCACCCCCGCCTTTTCAAACAACAGGATTATAAAATCAGTAGTAACATAAGAAATATTAATTTCATAAATAAATTGCAGACCCTTATAACCACTTTTTATACAATGGTTCAACCCACCATGCAACTTTTGGAAAAATACTGCTTCAAATAGACAACAGAATGTGCATACAAAGAGCTCAAGGTTCATACAACTCATGTAAAAATATCAAAACATGTCCCTTTAAATAAAATTCTTATCATTCTAGAAACATGATATCATCAAATACAACAAAACGCCCAAGATCATCATTCTGCATAAAACATTCAACACTTCCAGCATAAACAGTCATCATCAGAAACCTATAGCGTAATAAAAAATGTGAGGCATTCTCCTCCTCCAGTATGAACGACGTCCAGTATAAAGAAAATTGTGCAGCATGAAAACATGGATTTATCAAAAATGAAACATTTGAAAACAACATATTCAAAAAGAAGCATATTCAAATAAATAGAATATAGTATGGGAACACATCTGAAAAATGGTTTGAATGAATAACTTGGATGGATATTGAGGAAAATTTATGCAGTGAAGATGGATGGAATTGCAACTAAGTAATCTCTAAACCTGAATAAGCATTGTACTGTGATTGGAATGAACCACAGTTATACCAACATCAAAGAAACATATGTACATTACACACAAAAAATAAAATGAAATCTCATTATTGAATGTCACATAATGCAGTATGAGGTACCCATTGATATGAACTATCCTGTAATTTTACTAAATGACACTTATACCTACATTAACGAATTTATATAGTATACATAAATTAATCATTTGAAAATAGAATATTAAAGTAAAAATAATTCTATATGGGAACACATCTACAAATCTATTTGAATGAATACCTACAAAGTCTGTTGACGAATATATATATAGTGAAGTCAGATGGAATTGTAACTAAATATTATATAAAACTGAATAACAACTGTATTTTGATTGCAATTAACCACACTTATACCAACATCAAAGAAATATATAAAGATTGCACAGAAAATAGAAAATCAAATCTACAAATTGAATTTCAAATTATCCACTAAAAGGTACCCTTAAAAAAGTAGTGGAAAGTTAATTACATTAAAAATAATGAACCAAAGACACAAATATCCAAAACAGTTACAATGAATACCTCAGATGGTTATCAAGGAATATTAATACAGTGAAGACGGAAGTAATAATGGGAGTAAACATTATGTAAACCTCACGAAGAACTATCCTGTTATTGCAATGAACCACAATCATAGCACCATCAAAGAAACATTTATAAATTAGACTGAAAATATACAAGAAAATATGCAATCTGGATATAATGTAATGTAGTAAAAGGTACCCATACATGGGTTGAATTTTCATACTGATGTGCGAAATGAGACCAATATACACGTAAAAATAACTACTGGAAGATTTCATTCTGACATCGTATTGTAGAATGGAGTAATCTGGACATCTATTCAATGATAGGAGCTCGCATATAGAGAATCTATACCTGGATGAAGCAATACGGAAGGCGTAGCGAAGAGGCTGAGTTTTGTTTCGTTGACCTTCATCGAAGCCAGCCGGTAGGTTTAAACCTTGATATGTAGATAGGATTACACAACGCACCCCTCACTGAATGGAATTAGGAAAGGTGCTTTAGAAAAGAGGCAGTGTGTCAAAGTTATTTGTCGAAGCAGGCTTCTACCTCGAAACAAAAAATCAGATCGGAAGAGGGAACATCGTCCGGGCAGGAAGACTGGTATCCGTCGATTGAATACATCATAGTACAACATGGGAGCAGGAGGTGATGTGGTCAAAGCCTAAAGTAGCACGAGGTGGAGGAGCTGGTGGCAGAGCGGGCTCAGCAGGCGAAGAAGGCAGGGAGGATTTAAGCGAAGCAGACAATGACGATCGGAAACACGAGCGGGGTGTGGGGAGATCATCAGGTATGTGGGAGCTAATGGGAGAGGTATCGCCGAAAGCTGGTGGGAATCAGAGGGAAGGAGGTAGGGGAAGGTGGGAGAAACCCTAGCTCTAGAGGGAATAGAATTTGCGGGACAGAGGCATGGGGAAAAGATCGGGCCTGTGAGGGTGTGTGAAAGAGGGAAATAAGGTTTTGGGTGGTGTGGCTGATGGAGAGAGCGATACGTGTTGGTAAAAAACCTTACTTTAGTATGTATATAGATTATGGGTAAGAAAATTTAAAGATGAAATATGAAAGGTATAGAGTAAACTTTGAGGATAAAACAAGTTATGGTTATTCTTGAGGATTTTATCTCATTTTTTAATGTTATAATAATTTTATAGTTTTTTTAAAACAAAAAAATAGACCATGTGGCAACCTGTTACATCAGACAACATGGCAAGGATATGACCCACAACCAAAGTGATACTAGGATTTATCACCTACCACTAGAATACATTATGTCACTAGTTAGTATGACATATTATTTTTAGTAAAATTATTTTATGGATCAAGAATAAGTTGAAATTAATAAATAATATTTTATAAAATTGATATATGCAGTATAGAAAAATGATTTGGAAATTTAGTGACAAATGTTATTTTGGAAGACATTCATTCTTATAGGGACACTATATGACTAATGAAAATAGAACACCATGGAATTTCATTTCATAAAAAATATTTGAATTTTATTTTAGAAGAATTTACTTTTTTGTTGACGTATGGAGATTTGGGTAATTTATTGAAATTATTAACCTATCATGGAGAATATGTGATTAGGTTGATTAATTTTAAGTATGAGAGTTTAACAGTAGTCGATGTTATTTGGAGATAAATTTTATGATTTATCATGGGAAACTATGTGATCAAACCATTTTGAATTTTGGGGTTCAATCTTTGTTTTTATTATTTTGAGAAATTTTAAGGACATTTTTTTTGTTGAATGGTCTATGTAAAACATGGGTATTACTCTAGGATTTTAGTGATTAAAAGTAGACCTTATCCTTACGAAGGATTAATCATTTTGGGGGATTATCTGGTCTTGTACTAACAATTTTTGTTTTGGTTAATCTTTTAAGATAGTATGAGTATATAGTGAAACGTTTTTGGATTATTTGATTCCCCAAGAGTTGATTCTAGTGATTTAGGTTTGACCAAGTCATATTGAATACTCATTGTTTGGAGAAAACATGAGTTTGTGGTAGAAATTTATTAATGGTGGAAACTCTATATGGCATATAAGTAAATTTCATTATATTCCTAGTCACTCTAGTAAATAAATTAAACTACTTTATGAAAAGGATATTAGATAGAAAATGTTTTCCATTTACATTTTCCGACTACTAAATCAAAGACCGTTTAACCCATTATAAGTTTATGGTCTTTTGGTTATTAACTTTCTATTGATCGTGTTTTCTATAAATCTTCATTAGAACATGAAAAATAATATTTCTTCTATATCCATGTTTTCCTACATTGATTCTTAGTATGTGTTATCTCAGGTGACCTTTTTAGTTCTCTATCTTTCTTTTAAAGTGATAGTTTTATTGACTCTTTTTTTGATGGATTTTCAATGATGATTCTAAACCCAATTTTAAATGTGTGAGGATTAAATTTTCAAAAGGACGAAGTATGTATCATCCCAAGCTTTAAGAAATAAACAATATTTTCAATAACATACATTATAAGTTACATCAATCTTAAACGAAAAACTATATATTATTACTCCAATGTTTTCATTATAAAATAACTATTCGAAAGGTGGAAGGAATAGTGTCTACTTAATTATGAAAATATGGTTTAAACATGATTATATAATGATTTATTTTTTACCCAATTATTGATTAAATGGAAATAAAAACCAATTGAAAATAATGGGTTTTTATGATAACCTATTTAATAAGAGAATAAGTGGGTTTTTAAAATCATATCAATCTTTATGGATTTTTTTAAAGAAAAATATATATTATATATTTAAAATATTTTTTTAAATTTATTTTATATGTTTTCTAGATATGATATAAGAGAAAATTCGTTTTTTTGATAAAAGAAGTATTTTTCAAAAAATTTATTTTTACAGCCTTGTGAAGGTCAACCCTCATTAAATGTAGTTTTTTTAAAAATTTAAATGTTTTATTAGAAAAAAATAAACTTATTATATATAATATAGAAATAAAAAATTACTTTGGTATAATTTTGGCATCTTTTTGATACAATTCATTTTTTTAATAAATAGTGAAAATATTGAATTTTAATTTAAAACTGCCTTTTCATCTAATTTCTTTATAAAAATAGGTTGTATTTTTAATTGGTTATAATGTCTAATTGGAATAATTTTTTTATTATATATTTCATTTTTTTTTCATTGGAAGTAATTTCACATTTAAAATGGACATAAACACATGTCAATCTTTTGATAGTTTTTACTTCTTAAAATCTTGTTTTCTAGTTTTGACAACAAAAATTAATTTTAAATTAATTTCACCCAATTATGTGTTTTGAATTTTGAAAAGTATATTCAAAATATATAATAATAATTTAAAAATTGTGTAAATGGGATCCTTTTTTCATTACAAATAGTAACTGCGGTAATTATGTTTTAATTTACCATGGTTAAAGGGTAAATCGAGTAAATAACGGTAAAAAATAATATTATAACTATATAAAACTACCTTAACAAATGACTGAATCAAATTTTATGGGATGTTTCAGTATATTATACTCCTTTGGTCAATTTTTAGACACCATGGAGCCACATGGGTGTGTTAATGACCTTTTATAATTTTTAATTTAAAGAAACAAGAAATATAACAGAAACATGAATCTCATAACTGAAACAATATTAATTTTGTTAATATAAATGATCAATATGACTAAAAATAATCACTAAAAATATAAATAATATTTTTAATATCACATTACTTTACTTATAATTTTTTTTACATTAAATAAATAAATTTATTTATGACACAATGATGAAGCAGTGGTTAAATTAAATTAAATATTCAAATAAATGATATTATAAATATTAAAATAAATGTATTTTTAAAATTTTTATGAAATAAACGAATTTTCTAGATTAAATTTACATTTTATGGATGATTTATTACCTTTGGATTGAAGGAATAATTTTTTTATCACATTAAAAAAATCATTTTCTAAATAGTGTCAAAATTGAAATAAATGAGTTTTAAAATATATGATTTTATGAAATGATTTAAAAGTCGTAAAAATATAATATTCATCCAAATGACTTATGAAACATTAAAAATGTAATTAATTATCCACTTGTTGTTATCTTAATTTTTATAGTAACTATAGTAACCATATATTATGAAAATACATGAAGATATTCTAAGAGATAATGTTTTTAACTACAGGTTAAAGTTAAACTATTTGGGTTCATTTTGTGACTTAAACATATATAAAACCTATTGGTTTAAATTATTTCACCCCATATTTATCTTATACTATAAATCTATAACTTTATTACTATATTAATTCTAAAATCAATTTACTATAAAATAATATTTCAAGACTTTCAGAAAGTGCCCACAACCGTCTTATAAAAGGACACCACCTCTTCGCATTTAATACCAACTCGCTAGCCCTTTGTCTCTATATATTATGATAAAATAATCACCCAAGATACCTCTATTAATCCTAGATGACTAAAAAAGGGTAGAATAAAAATTCATGAAATCCATTTGGCTCAAAGAAAAATGAGTTACTCGATTTAGAGTCAAGATCATTTCTCAAGTTCATTTCCATTATTTTAATTCTTCTATCCATATGGACAACTTATTCTATTATTAAATGAAAACACTAGTATCATAAATATAATATTATTTTTTTATGATATGTATTCAAACCATGAATTCAGAAACCTCTATCTAAAGGATATGAATACAATTTTTTTGTGTGCGGTGAACTACTAGCTTACAAAACAATGATTATTAAAATTTATCTTACCACCTCTCATGGTGAAAATTATGATAGAAATGTATTTATATATGATATATATTATATTTATATTTTCTCTATTATCATTAAATTTTAATTTAAAACATAATTCTATTCTTTCCATAATGTTTAAATATGATAATTCAATTTGCGGAAGTCTGAACTACTACCCCTTCAAAGTGACATGACTCGTTCATTCCATAACTAGAACATATAAAGGGAGGTGTTAATGAACTTATATAACATATATAAAATATATATTAAATTATGATTAAAATATTCCTATATATCATTTAGTTTTCATTCTTGTAATTTGACAAAAAAATGAAAGTAGCGTTCATTCGAAGATACGACCTACCGTCACAATGAACAACACATTTTATGTTTTATATCCAAATATTATGGAATATTATAAATAAATATATACTAGATATATATTATATTTAAATATTTAATATCATTTTGGATATTATGGACTTATGACCACATAGAAAATTTTAATCAATACATGTTCATTTTGGACTCTAGTACCAAACATCGATAAAACGCCCTATATGAACTCACATAAATTACTAATTGTTATAACATGGTAATAAGTGAAATAAAATGAATAATAAAAATAAAAAATGGTTTTTAAGAAATTATAAATTGTCCTAGGTTTATTATTTAGTAATATATTGAATGAACAAGAAAATTTGTACACGTGGAAAGGGAACTTCTTAACCAAATTTCCATTCATTGGGTTTATCTTCAAATTCATGATTCTGTCGTCCTATGATTATGTGTGAAATGAATTTTGATATACAATCATTTATTTAGACATTATTTATGAGTATTTATTTTTAACACACATAATATATCTATTTTATTAACAAAATGATATTGTTAAGTAATTTTCTAATCTCAATTTACTCTCATTGGGTTTTACAAATACATCATTGATTATATTATGAAAATATTATATGTTGAATCACTTTTTATTTATTTATGATATAATTTCCCCTTAACTTTTTGTGTATATAATTTTTCTTCACATAATCACCCCATTGATAAATTGTTACGTCATGTATATGAACATTGTATGAGAAATCTTAACTCAATCTCTATATATTTGAGTTATGTATCTTTGTCACTGGTTTTGTTTTCCAAAGAATATGAGTGAATGAAAAATAATTGTTTTACACTAAATATACACTTATATTGGTTTTTATTTATTTATACACATAATAATGTCATTGATTATTTTTAATCTAATGTTATGATCTTTTGAAAGGATTTCATCTCGATGTATATTCCATTCAGACTTATTTGTTTTAATGAACCAATTCACTTTTATATGGTGTATATACTACCCTTTTACATGTTATATCATGAATCCAAATATTCTCATGATAATATAAGTTTCGTTTAATGTTATTATTTAATTATTTTTATTCAGGTAATTTCTCAAGTTGTATGCGATTGTTTAACCAAAACATCATTTTAATTGTTTTAATGATTTATTATTCTAAATATTTCTCATTAATGTCTATTTTTTAAAAATAATTTTATTGATTTATTTATATGTACATTAATTTTTTAAAATGTAAATTACTTTAAAATTTTCAAAGTGATATAAATCATTGTGATTAAAAAATGGTCCTTTTAAATGTTTTAAATGTTTTTTAAGTGGAATGATTATATCTATATCTTGAAATTATGTCTTATGATTGAAATGTGGAAAGAGTATTTTACATTATGCTTGTTTCATGTTTTATGATTATGTTATGGTTATTCGGAATTTATTATGTATACCGGCTGTTGTGTGAAAACTCGAGGGAGGGTGAGCCAATGATAAATCTCTCTTGCAATGGGTAACATGACAAAGGTAAATCTTAATGTTTCTCCTATGAGATTTCAGGAATATAATGTGGTGGGTATTCCAACTGTGACCATGAAGGTTACTCTCTATGTAGTTGTGAAAACTAAAATGTATATATGATATGTATTCCATAAGATACAATTATTTTTTATGATTTCTATGAATTTTTGATTAAATGTTATGATTACATTATGTGAGATAAGTAATTTAATTTTTATTGGTGAAAAGTATTATTTTTTATAAAAAAAATTCATGGATTTTAAATATTCATGTAGTAATGAATTTATTCCATATTTTATATTATTTACTGATCTTTTTATTCTCATTCCATGTTTTGAAATGTTTTTCACATGACAGAAAGGATATTAGAGTCAAGGCTAGAAACAAGTGAATGTTTTGTTATGAAACCTAACCATATTTCCTTTTTTAGGTTTATGTTTTATGAAAAAATGAATAGTGAGTAGAAGTGTCTACATATAATGTTTAATTTTTTATGTATGATTTAAGGGATAATTATCTATTACTCTAAACTTGAAAACATCCTCAATGTGAAATAAGGTCAAATTATTTATTAACTCAATATTGAGTAATGCTTAAGGTTGGGACCTTATATCAATGAAGTAAATAAATTGATTATACATGGTCAACAATAGGGTAGAGTAGGAATATATCATGAAAAGTGATGTCACTAATAGTAATAACATATCAAACGAGTACTTTAGAAACATTGGAATTAAAACCTTTTAGTGCAGTTAAAGGAAAATATCAAAAATTATTTAAAATATAAAATGGAATAATAATTTATATAAAACCAGAAGTGAACCAATAATTATTTTTCATAATAAAAAATTCTTGTTTTATAAAATTAATTATCTCTTAAAAATAGAAAATATAGTGCACGTTAAATTGGGTAAAAACATGAAAAGTTCCCTTAAAACATACTTTCTTATCGGGAATAAATGAGTACGAAATAATTTGAAAACATGTATCACCCTGGAAGATAATTATGAATGGATCTTGAAAAATTAGTTTCGAGCATGAATGTATCATTTAAAATATGTTCATAAAATAACATATAATATCAGTTGGGAAAAATAAAAATATAGAGAAACCCGAAAGAGTAATCGATGTCTGGGTAGAATTCCTTACCTTAATTCTGATCACATAATTCACATGATGTTAATATCCTGGATAACTAAAATAAACTCATTTGTTAATATTTATAGAACCAATCAATTATGTAATTGATTTATTATAACCTTATTAAGTTCATTCATGACTATTTTGATGGGTTAAGAGGTTCAATTCCAATGTTCGTTTTATTGGTTTTGCTATACATATGTAATGATAAACATGTAATATTAGAATGGTTTTCCATAATTTTAGTTAAATTATATTAGAGAACATCCTTCAGACTTATTGGTTAAAATATTAATTGGGTTATTTTGAGTGAATATAAATTATTATATAAAACATCAATGACAACTGTTTTTCTAATTTGGGGGTTTTATGTTCACATCAAACACATTTTTATTTATAAATTAATATCATATGATCGAAAGATTCTAAAACAATAAATTTGACATAATAAATATATTATAGTCTAGTTTCATCATAAAAATGGTTTCCTGACTAGAATTAAAGATGACAACCGAAATTGAAAAATCATCATCCTGGAATGTAAGAAAATAACACATAATGGATGGTGTTTTCATTTCTACTCAAAAAGATGGGAAATGAGAGATGATGAAGAATTATTACACTATCACAACTAAATTCCAGTACATTTATGGTACTAGAGTTATCATAACATTTGTATGAATGGATGTGAGGAATGATAAAGAAAATAATGGAACTTGAAGAAAAATAAAAGAAATGAAAAGAGGTATTTACCTCCTGAATATTTCATCTTTTGAAACCTATTTAATTGAGAGTATTTGGTCTTATGAAGTTAAAATTGTATTTTTGATGTGGAACTTGGAATTAGGGATATATTTTAGCTGGATTTAGACTAGGAACAATGATTGAGAGAAGTGAAGTGATTAGGGGGTGAGGGAGGTTTTTATAATTGAGGAGCGAAGCGTTTTTTTAATATTTTCTACATTATTTTATTATTTTTCTCCAGAAAAATAATAATATTTGATTATTATGAAAAAATAGTAAAATTTGAATATGAGTTCTAACCCAAGTTTATTACATCATCCATGACTCAATAAATAGTTTATTTAACATATAATGTATATATACAACAAATTACAGTATTTTACTATTCGCCAAATATTCAAGTACTTCAGAAAAATCCTAAAAATTCACCCCCAAACATTTTTCGATGTTTAGAATTCAAAAAAGAACTCCATTTTATGAAAATAATTTTATAAATAAGTTAAATTAAAATTTTAATTAAAATCATTATTTAGTTGAAAGAAAATATTTCAAAATAAAAAGTGATTTTCTAACACTTAGAAAAATAAATAAAGGTCCCATTAAATTATCTTATAATCTTATGACATTAAAATATTAAATTATGAGTACATTTTATGATAGAAATTTTCATTTAAATTATTAAATTAATCATTAAAATGTAATTAAATATACATGACTCACAAAAATACCAACAATTTGATATAATTATATCATATTAACCCTTATAAGATGGATAAATATTATTTATACATTAATTTATAAGGTTACTTATTCACTAGGATGATTTTCTATTCATAAGGGTCATATTAAATTTCATAGGGGTAGAATTACTATTCATAAGGGTTAGTTACTATTCACCAAAAATTATGTTTGTCTTATCGGACTCTTAAAATCTTACTAATCGCAATTGTTTATGAAAAATTTTTGAAATTAAAATCACTTAAGTGATAATATTCAGATTAAAGGTCACATAGTACATAGTAGTTCATTGTGGTCTGATTTCATGTGATTATATAATATTAAAAAATTATAAGAAGGGAATTTCTATTGATTAAAATATGAGACATTGAATTTAATATCACATGTTCTTGTTATGGTAGAGAGTCATAATAAGAAGTTACGAGAGTGAATTTCAATATTGTTATTATAATAGGATATTAAACTTGATATGAAATGAGTAGAAAAGATTTCCTGTTGTTGGTTGACAAATATTCATTTAGAATGATACCCTGTATTACCAAATACTTAACTTAAGCAATCATCTTGACTACATTACATGTGGTTGGAACACCTTCCCCATATATGAATGTAAAATATACTATTGAGTTCCCATAAATCTCCTATTTATATATCTCTAGATGAAGTTCCTAAATATGGTGTAGCAACCTGCCCCAACTCATTATGAATTTTAATGAAACTGCACCACCATATATACATACCCACACATGCATATATGATAGTGGATTATTACTAGTAGCGGTAGTCTATAGAGGTACATTGGTGAGACTGTACCCCCAATATCAGAGCATACAATACTAAATGATATAATTAACTACCACATAAGACATGAAATTGAAATATTGAATGGAATGATATAAAAAATGAATCATAGAAACAAAATTGTATTGTCATCCTCATATAAAATTAAATGAAACATAGCTTCACAAATACAACCTTCTATTATATGGATCATGTAATCCATCCTATTCAATATTGAAATACCTATATTTGGACCAACCTATACCAACAATCAATCATGGAATACATGGTTACCCCATTGAAATGGAATCCTAGAAATGTGTGAGTACATAACATAATAAGGTTCCACCAATGCGGTATCATTCTATAATAAAATTAAATAATATTTGAATGTATAATTCTAAAAATAAAAAATTATAATGATTAACAATATAGTTAAAAGTATACATGAAACTTTATTTATACACTTTGAAAATGTATTTTTTCATGTTATAGGTACCATTACAACTACATTAGCACATCCTCCACTAGGATGTATTCATAAAACATAGGCTAATCTCAATACCCATCTTTTATCCATGGGTTATTGATGCGGTTTGACTATACATATTTCAGTAATTGTCGATGAGTCCATCAGCTTGAAAATAACTTCATGGGAACCTCTATCAATGTACATGGGCTCATATAATTATTCCTTCATAATAATGAGTAATAGACCAAGAATAAACAATTAGAGTTCCTCATCCATAATCATAGTGGTTTAATCCCAAGGGAATACATGGGCCTTTATTACTTATTTGAAAAAATTTTATTCATATAAGCTGGAATGCCCCATGAAATCTTATGCAACTAGTCATGAACAATTCTTAGGTGATAAATTAAATCAATAAGAATACCGTCATGGATATTTCCGTCACTCATTTGGGTGTCCAAATCTCACCACTGTCTGGTTAAACCATCACAGGTGAGTCTATCCAATCCTAAAGGTTATCATAGGCATTTATTTTAGAGATACAATTGTATTATGTACTATTTCAAAAAAATATTTTTACTTATATACTCCCATGCATCACTTAATACCTCCATTTTGATCTTGGTAGACTATGGCAATCAAACTGGTCTAATGGTATCACTATTCAAATATCATGTAACCTTGACGTTCAAAATATTATCAAAATATTAATGCTATTCCAATGATATTTTTTATTCTAGAACGACTTCAATCATATCATCTGGTGATGGATTCTATGAACCAACATAAGGAGTCCACTAATGAAGAACATTGAAACAACTAGGACAATATATTTTTTTATAACTTTTATAGCCTTATTTTTACTGGTTCAATATGAGGGAATTTGAATGGTAGGGAATATATAAAAATAGTTCACAGTATAAGTGGGATATAAAATGAGTCACAAAAAATATATTTAAATTAGGAATATATATAGCTAATTAATTTGTTTCAATATTTATAAATAAGTCTCTTCATATGGAAGAGAGTGCACAAAAAATTGGTTTATTTTTTGGTTTCAAAGATACAAAATTGTCTAATTAATCAACAAAAATCATCATACCAAATATTTTTTATGATTCAATGGGTGATGGGTATCTAAAGATATATATTACAGAACCGAAATATCCATTTTGATAGAGTCAAAATGTAGAGGGCCATCAACTCCTGGTTTCAATGTACTGGTGTGCATGGAGAAGATATGAGAGCCTATGTAACTGCTTTCTCAGGGTTGTTTTGGACACTCTAGGTGTCATTGAATAATGAAATTGAAGATAATATGTTTTTCCATATTTTATATCTGGTATAGGTTGTGATTTTCATGGAAGATTATATTTCCCATTCTTATAGTGGGTTTTCATCTCCTCCATTGAGATGGTTTCTTCCAATACTCTACTGTAATTTTGACAAAAGAATAGTAAATCAGGGTAGATGTATCTAATGGAAAAATACTATCATAGGTTTTAAGATAAATCTGGATGTATCTAGTCACATAATGAAGATGATAGGTAGAGGTGTGTTGAGAGAAAATATGGTTTTAGTTTTCATGGGTTTTATTTAATTTAATGGGACACGGAATTACGTTAAAGTATTGGAAATGGATTTGTTAAATAGTATTATATTATGTATGTTTTACCATTTTTAGATCACAATAGTCTAAATTGAATCAGTTATTGTGACTATGGTTCCATAAAGAAAGGATAGTTACCATTGGAATCTGGCTTACATTTTTTTGGAATTGATAAATGTTTTTCATTAAAGGAATCCATGTAAGTCACACATAGAGAGGAGGGAATTTCATTTCCAGTGTGGTCGATATAAAAGGGATCCTATTTTATTATATTATTTTATATATTGTGGTAGGATAAGTAACTAATTATTTTAAGCTCATTACTAATGGAGATGTTCTCGGCTGTCATCATTTTCAGCACCCATGAGTGTTGGGGTGTTTCTATTTACATTTAAAATAACAAAAAGATAACATTAATTAATAATGTATTACATTAAAAATAGGAAACCACACCTAAAACACCAATAGAATGGATAAATACAATAGATAGAATCCAATGGCCTTATCCATTTCAATAGGTTATTTACAGGAAATCCATGAATGACGGTAATTCTAGGCCCAATTCTCGACTCTAAGACATCCTAGGAAATCACATACTGTATTTTTAAAAATAATAAACCATAACAAGGTCTTCTCAACATTCTACACCCAAACATATCCCCACATCCCCATAAGGAATTGTAATCAATTCTGTTTCAATAGTGATAGCCACTATCATCCCCACCAATATCCATACAAACCAACCTAGGGTTGTCCTATCAATGGGGAACCCCCTGGGGAACCTAGGATACAATAAAAAAGAGAAACACTTATAATTGTATTTAGTATTAGTTAACTATTTTCTAAAAAAATGAAACACTACATATTCCACATCCCATGATATCGTCAATAGGTAGGCATAGCCTCAATTGATATATGGGATTACCTGCAATGGCTATAGTTACAAATAATGAAAAAAATCATTAAAAATGTCAAGGGATCATTATCTTAGTACACTAAACTAACCTAAGTCTTCTTATTCAGCAGACATTTCACCTAACCAAATAAGGTATTAAGTGTCCTCATGTGTCCTAATAGGGGTTTTATGACATGAAATTCCTCAACATTACCTGGAGGTGGCAAGAGGTTTCATCCAAAAGTCCACTAATTCCCACCGAGCCCATTCATAACCTTCATGTGGCCTAAAAATCATAGAGAAAATAGTTAAATAATTTATTTCATCATCCATTTGTGTTGGGGGAATGACCCAAAATATCAATTACAACATTTATTTATATTATTCAACTTAGAAAATCACTTCCCATGCTCATTGTAGACTATCCCACATAAACAATTCTTCTCTTGCACTTTGAGTAACCTATATCACTAAATGAAAACATTATTAATTAATACCAATATAGAAATTTCTAATAAACCTTATATTTGAAAATTTAATTAATTTTGAATATATAATGAACATAAGATGTTTATTAAATATTAAAGATATGGAATGCCAAAAATCCCTTGTACACTACCAATACTAGGAAAGGTATGTGACCAACACTATAATGAAATATATATTATTAAATATATTTTTTATTTAATATATTAAAAATCCATATAATGAATAACTTATTTTAATCAATGAATGATTATGGGTTTATATTATCTCCAAATTACCTCTATACAAGTATAAATATAGGCCTAATAGAAATGGGTTATAAGTGGGGGAAGCGGTTGGATGGTTTTATTCACACAATGTTTATGAATAAGAATCATACATACGAGTCCATATTAAAAATTAAAATAACATATTGGTGAATTTCCCAACATGATGATAGGGTTAATACAATGTAAATCCAATAAAATCTCTTCCACCCCTATTTCACACCAAATATCAGCCTCATACACCACATGAAATATATTTAGTGAATTAATTAATGATTTATCATTTGTGTGGACAAAAAATTAACTTTTAAATATCCATGACCCCCAAAAACTATCATAGAACTTACCCAAACCCTTAATACATCCCTTGAACCTAAACCATTTTGAATAACATTTTTTAATTTGTTTAAAAACATTTACACTTCTTATGTGTTCATGTTCCCAAAACAAAGGATCAAAAAATGTAAAATTCCAACTAAAATTAACATAACCATGAAAAAACTGTATGTTAAAATTTCTCTTCCATATAACTTCTCATACATGAGAATTATGATTGGATATTTAACAGATAAATCAAACATACTCAGGTTGGGAAAAAATACTGAATTTTGATATGTCTAGGCTGCCTATAGAGTTTTTTTGGGTCGCTGTAGGTGAAGAGTTTTGTCACAAGAAGTTTGTGGTCTTTGAATCCTGTTATGAATTCTATCCCCAGGGCAAGAAAATGGGTCATCAAATGGAGGATTGTAGGTGCGAGAATATGATACAGAACTAATTTGGTTTGAACGCTAAGAAAAAATGCTTGGTCCTAGGTGAGACTACTAATATTAGCAGTAATTCCTTGGTGGTAAGTGGGTCATCTAGTCGTGAAGCCCATGATTGACCTCTAAAATAGGAAGCTGACTTAGGGGAAGTAGTCCTGGGGGTGTCAAAGCCCAAGCACATGATTCTGGAAACAATGGTTTCAGAAATTTTTGGTAGACTGAAGAGTGACTTGGGTGTGGGGAATTTTTCAAATTCTTTGATGTTTAAGGGTGATGTAGTGGCTTCATGTGAGAGAGTGATAGGAGAATCTTTTTCAATTTCAAGTACAGAGCATTTGGACTCTCCGAATAAAGGTGGAGATTCCCAAAATAGTAAAATGGATTTATCTATTGGGGAATTCTATGTGGAGTATGCGGTAATCCTCTGGAATCCTTTAGTTGTTTCTTTCGTTGAGGCAGTCCGGTCAAGAAAAGGTATCTCTGATGAAGGCCAGGAAGTGGTCCATTCTGACTCAATCAGGTTAAGCCCTATAATGAAGGTGGTTGATATCAAACTGGTTAACCATTTTGAACGTTTGGCTAATGATGATCTAGTTCAAGAGTTAGAGACATTCTCGACAAGGTCATAAGATTAGAAGGCCCATGTAAATGAGTCTAGTGATGATCATTCTAGCCAGTTATCTGGTGACTCAAATGAAGATGGAAAGGGAAACAGACTTCCAAGCCCAAGAAGAAGTAAGAGCCACTAGGGTGTCTGCAAAGAGAGTAAGGAATACTCATATTTTCCACTACCTTTGGAGACTAGATCTCCTAAGAAGTCGAAAGCTAAGATGGTGGGAGATAAACCCAAGGATGTATGTAAAAAGGTGGAACCTATCATAGTGCAGGAGAAATCTTTATAATTGCTAATGGAATCGGTAGAGGAGATGGTGTATTACATTCTAACAATTAAAGCTACTGATAAAGATGTCCACAAAATGATGATCAGGTTATTAATGGTATCACTTAATTAGGAGTAGTGTTCTTGGATCGACAAGCAGGATCATATAATGATAAGAGGGTTCAATGATGGGAAGATCAATGTAGAGGAGTACATCCAGTCCTGGGACAAGCTGGCATTAATTTTTGAAGAACTTTTAAAGGATGGACCAGATACATAGGTAAACACTATATCCTAGAAGTTATTTATGGAGTTAAAATCTGGTAGTCATATGTTGGGCTTTAATGATTCTGTTATTTTTTTTTGTGATTGAACTATGGGTTCTCACTTTCTTCTCAAAAGTGTTTAATAATAAAAAAAATCTAATTTTTAGTACAAACCAATGGAATATAATTAAGAAACAATTATCGTCTTATCATTTCTAACTGTAAAACCGTTAGATATAGCTCCATTTATCCCATCTATCCCATGAAAAACATATGTCATTGACAAAATCATCATTTAGCTAATGGTTTTCCCCACCATATTTTGTATCTAGTAATGACCAATTCATATCCATGGTGCTACCCACCATCAGATCATCCTACTGAAAATCAACCTCCAATATTCCTATGACCTGCAAACTATATCCCACATGATTCTCCCAATGTGGTCTCCTCTTTTTATGTCTGGCCACATTTTGAAGAACATTCACACAATTTTTTTTGAATATTCTCTAATCAAATGGTCATGTATACGAATATTCCCATAATGGAATATCCTTCCTAACAACTAGTGTACCCAGAAATAATTGTCACCTCTTTGGTAAATCTCATTATCTGAGCTATAAAAAATCATTTATTCTTCACAAGAATTTTGTTTGTAAAATTTATTATAATTATCATTAATTTGTTGAATCACCCATGGAATGATATGATGAATCAATGTTTCTCTTGAATAATTTCATGGAATTGGTTTAACACAAAAATAATTCGACGAAACATGGTTTCAACTTTTGAAAAATAAAACTAATGAGGTTTAACCCCTTAAAACACTTCATAAATCACGCCTCACACCATAAAAACCTTGCGAATCACATCATGATCATAATGATATTAACATTAACAAAAAAATAAATCCCATGAAGAATCTGAATATGTAATCTAGTGTTTTCATCAAGACTTGTTAAATTTTGATTCACCTTCTAATATAAACTATTAAATGACTAGTCTTTTCATTCCCATGACCCTTCCCAAGTGAGGTTTGGATCCTTCTAATACCATCTTCCTCCCTCAAATATGTGTATCAATGGAATCATTGCACTGGATAAAATTTTCAACATCCCTTACCTTATCCCATCTATTACTAAATAAAATGGACACATATGGTTATCTTTCTTATGCTCTAGTGATATCCTAAAACACTAGTTTTATAACCATTCCGTGCTCATGGGGATTCCAAAATTTAGAATCCACCAAAAAACATCAATAATGATGATATCACCCATAAACCAACCAGAGTATCTAGCACTATTAAATTTACCTTATACTACTCCTCCATCAAAAAATAAACAAGTTAAATAATAAAAAACATAGACAATACTTCCAAGGTAATTCTTATTAAATAACTAGTACATCTGTACCAAAAACAACTTAATAAACCCCATTAATTCTTATCTAAAACATTTTTATCATCAGTTTTCAATTAATTCTGCCACCGACCTTAATTTTTTCATTATTTCTCAATTACATTTATGAATAGTAGGTTTAAAAATCTAAAGAATAAAGATTTTATAACCCTTCCAACAATATTTTTTTACATCCCAAAACATGGTTGGTAACCCTCTACACCAAGTTAATTATGAAAGTAACAAAACGTATCATATTATCCAACACAAACTTCCAACATCACAAACATAACAGGAAAAAATGGCCACTTACACACCCACTATCATTATTCCATGTCACACCCTTACACCTGCTCTCTTTCTAAAAAATAAAGTGTATCAATAAAATTTAGTTCATGAACCCAAACAATCATGTACAAGAAGGCAGTGCAAATACCGTGACACTACAAGTGATTCCAATCCCAATGGATAACCATTACTTTCCCATAAAAATTATTTCTCCTCCTACTCATAAATCACAAAATATAGATTCTACCATGTATTTTCATCTATATTTCCATAAGAATCAGAGGATAGACCATCTCACATTTTTCCCTAGATCAAACATGCTAGAGGATAAAAATAAAAATGTCAAAAAAGGTATGTAGGTCTCCCACAAATTTAAAAAACCATGTCTCTCATAATTCATAAATTCCAGGGATTCAACCATGTATTATATCAATTTTATCATTAAATCCTACACAATCAAGAAATTCCACATGGGACCCATACAAAAAAAAGTAGCAGTCACTTCATTCCAAGTGAATAGCATTTTGGGGAAACTATTATCACTGAGAATCCACATACCATGTTGATTCCTCATGAATCCCAACACACTATCCACCACTATCATTTCTAATGACATAAAACTCAGTAATCCATAGTAATATCCATAAACAAGATTATTACCTAGATAGAATTAAATTCCTTTTAATATGATAATAAACCATAAATATTTTTACCTGAAAATTAAATTACTGAAGCTATAAATGAAAAAGCCAAAATGGGTGATATGGATAAGGAATCATGAGCATTTACCTACTCAATCGTAGGGATCCTATCATATATGAGCTCCTAAAAATTGTATTAAACTTAGGAGGATCTACTGAAACACATATGCAAACAGAAAAAACTAACATCACCCTAAGACAAACAATATCATATGAACTACCCTCACATAGTTCGTTTCTAAATAGTTGTATTCTAATAAATATTGTAAAAAAACTTATATGTTGTTAGTAGGTAATTAAATTGAACCTAAATAACATGCAACACAAGGTGTTCATATTTGTGGAATTAAATTTATATAATAACACCTGATTTCCAATAAAATTCTCATATAGATTTAAATATATATTAGACGGATTTCCAAAATATTTAGAATAAATAGAAAAGAATATTTTGATTCCACTTTTAATGTACAACCTATTTTACAAGGAAATGTAACTAGATCAGACCACCACATGAACTTGGGAGTGCCTCCCCGTAATATAGAGGTCTCAAACTATCATTGTGGGTCTATATTAGTACCTTTGAGATCCTGTACCCCCTATATTAGAATGAAAATTCATAAAAGACATTACTATATAGCAAACTATATTGTAAGAAAGATAATATTGTACTATATAGAAATTAAATGATGCACACAAACGATAACGCTCATGATCAAATAAAACTAATGGTGTTGAGTCTCCCTAGAGGCCTCGTTTGAGACTTCAAATGATCCAAAACATTACCCTTGGTCATAAAATACCTATAAATTTCCCAAAATATATAGAATCCCATGGAAAACAATAAAAATTGTATAATATTTTCATAGTTTAAATAATAATATTGAAAATAGGTATGTAATCCGATGACCAAATGGTTTAGTGTCTTGAGTATTAGTTATATAAACATATTATTTTATACAATATAAAGAAATAGTTCTTTTATTGTGCTTAGTTAAAAATATTCCTATACATATCATATGATTTAATAAAATTTAGAACATAGGAAATAGAATCATAATAATGGTATGAAGTCAAATACTCATATTGTAAATAGATATTTTACACATTATTAATTTATAACTATGAGTGGGAATAAAAGTAAAAAAAAAATATATCTCAATACGTTAACATACAAAAATGAATGGTAATTATAAAACACGATGAAGCATAAAAAGATCTTAAAATGATAATTAAGGAAGCATAAATGTTTCTACATGGATTATAAATTATATCAACAATAAAATGTGTTACCATTATTTCAATATTTTATATATTATCAAAATAAGGCACTCTCATGAAATCATAACATTCAATAAAAAATAAATTCATACTACTAAATTTCCATAACATGATAAAAAATCAGAATGTGTCATTAAATAATAGCACAAAATGTGGATAAATCCTATTCATAGGAAAACTAGAGTGTGAAAATTTATTATTCCCATTATTATTGGGTAAACCTAATTATATTAACACCTTAAAATGTATGTGAAACCCATCATGTACAATTATTTATGCACAAAATCATTAGGTTCATGCCTAAATATACCATGAGAAAAAGAATTATAGCAGTGAATTGGATGGGGATATAGTTCCTTATCAATCATAATCCACACATACATGTGCCACATAAAATCAATCATCATCATAACATAAATTCACCTTTGAAAAAATGGTTTCTTGAACATATCACATATCATGGATATATAAAATCATACGAAATCAAAATATCTATATAAAAACATGGACATACTAAAATAATATATGAATAATATTCTCATGAGAGATATATCATTTGAAAATAATGTAAACCAAATCATGAAAGGATTTTTTTGAAAACATTTTGAATAAATTATTATATGTGGCGTAGTTAGAGGTCTATTTTTTAAACAAAAAAATCACATTTTTTATGCAAAATTAAATGAATAACTTTCATGATTATTTTAAAAGAACACTTTTCCCAAAAGTTATGTGGTGATCATCAAATAAAATGGAATTTCTTGTGAAAATTGTGTTCAATTAGAATTTATATAACTGAAAGAAATGAATTTGAGTCACTAAGTCATTTGTATTTACCCTTTATTTCCACAGAATGTTTTGGTCTAATATATAATTAAGATAAAAATCATACTTCAAATCGTTATTCTTATATACATCATGTTTTAATTATCAATAACAATAATTTCGTTGTGTAAAAGTAATGTTTCAATTCATTTTTAACCAAAATTTAATAATTTACAAACCATTGATTTTTTATGAAATATAAATTAATTGTATCATTTTTTATATTAATTCAATTATAATTGTGTTTATGTAAAATTTTCAAATAACCTACATAGTAATTAACTAGTTTCAGGATTATGACTAACATCGATGTGTTACCCTATAAAGAACATATTGATTTCTTCAAAATTGACCACATTAATTATATACATTTATATTACTAGTAAAAATAATATATACATATAAAATATAAACATAATCCCTCTATGTTTAGACATGAATAAAAAATGAATCACAATTATACATGGAGGAGGTAGTCCGCTCAATATAAGATAGAATTTTGATTTTTCAAAATTGAATGGTTATGGGAGATTAATTATTATACCATTATTACAATAATATAAAATTATAATAATTTTACTTATGTTATAATTTGTATGTTGTTATATAATATTTTTAAAAGAAGAAATGTGTACATGGATGTAGAAAATGAAACCGAGTTTTAAGAACATATACCTTACTTCATGGATTATCGCCATGGGTAATGGGATTAATCCATTGATTGGTTTTATTCATGGAATATTATAGGATGAATTTATGGGTTTTGGAGTGAAGAAATTTTAGTAGAGGATTTCCCCTTTTATACACGAAAATTAAGTTATATTTTTGTAAATACTAAAAACTATTCAACAATGAAAATTAATTCCCAATGTGAGTGGCTAGAAATTTAATAAATAATCGTGTGGATAGAATTTATATTCTAGATATATCCTTACAATTAATAAAAACTACTTATACACATTTTTTCTATTGTTAAGCACTGAAATGTTTTTATTTTTCATATAGAAAACTAGTTTTTACAAAGTTAATTTATCCATTTTGGATGAAAATAAAATTTGAATTATTATAAAATTTGGACTAAATGATTCTATATATAAAATAAAATTTATCTTAAAAAAATTATATCTTTAATAAAAATTATATTTAACATAAAATCATTGAAAACACTTTTTTTGAAAAAATTATCTTTAAGAAAAAATATTTATTATTATTATAGAATTTTTAGTACCATTAATTTCAATTAATTTAAAATATTTATTATTAATAAATTATTTTTTCTCTATGAATAAAATAAATCCAATTATCTATTAAAAAATATTATAATTAATATAACAAAACAATTTGAATATTTGTTCTATTAAAACTTAATATTAATTTTCAAAATGTTCAGTACAGGATTTTAAATATATAATAGTTTCATAAAATTAAATAATAAATAATTTTTAAGTTAACAAGAAAAAACTATCAATAAAGACAAATGTTTTATTATAATAAAATAATTACATAAAATAAATTCGTTAATAATATTTTTATATACCATATTATTTAAAAAATATTTTTTTGTAAAAATATCTACAATTAATCTTAATACAATTTGAATTTGATAAATATATTTTTTTAAATTAACATCCAAAAATTTATAATCCTAACTAGGAAACAAAATCTTAAAATATCATAAAAAAGTTTTTTTATCATGTTTATTTTATAATTAGATATTCTTTTAAAATTATTCCTCATCATAAATATTTCACGCATAGAAAATATCCATTTTATAAAATAAATTATAATCACACTGAAATATTTTTTTAGTTTCATACCTATTCTAATTGTTTCGATATTTAATATCAATTACTCTTTATATTATTATTTTTAATATATATATATATATATGGTAACTCTGTTACTATAGTTTGTAACATCTAATTTTATTTCCATATTAAAATCTTCTATAATTTTTTTGTTTGGATATTTTGTGTTGAAAATTTCATCAAGCACAATATTTATTTATTGTTCAAGAAGGTAATCAATTACCTTTTACATCCATTAAAATAATTTCATCAAAAAATTTCAATACATGGAAGAAATATAGAGAGAGTAATTTTATCACATAAAATCAAAAGTATACCATGTAACAAAAGTGATACGTGGAAAAAACCATCCACTCAAGATAGTTGGGGAGGATGTGATAGTTGATAGGATATAACCCCAACATGATCAAGGACATTAAAAGCCCCATTGAATAAGGTTTTAACATCACTTTCATTCAAAATCTCATAACTCTCTTCTATGGAGATATTTCAATGAACTCCATATCACAAACTTCAAACATGAGATGTCATAGATTATTAACATCATTAATTTTATGTTGGATTTCTCAATTTTCAAAAAATACATAATGGTCTGAAAATTATACATCATTTCTTAGACAAGGTCATGAACTATTATCTTCATCTCTATTACTTCATCCAGGCATGTTGGAATCATACATATCTTCATATAAAATCCTTATATTGTCTCACATTAATGTAAAAATGGGAGAAATTGTTATAAAATAGGTCTATCATGAGTATGAGTTTATTCCAACATCCATGTAAATTATTCAAGCAATTTCTCAATATATTATAATTAGTCTTAATTCTCCCCCAATAATGGCCTTCTATATAGGGATATGTAATCATAATGCTCAACTATGTCTCTAAAGAAATATCAAGACATTTGTAGAACCACATATAATACTTTATATCCTAATAATTATAATGCATAATAGTAATCCATATAACCTCTTCTATTTATTTTTGTATTTAATGGTTATTTTGGCATTTTAGAAATATTATTTGATAGAAAAAAATGAACTAACCATGTAAGGCGATCAATTATATCCGAAATTTCATTATGGCTCGTAGACCTTATGTGGAGTCCTATAATATATTATATAGGGATAAAGATAATCTGAATATGGGTATGGATATGGTTTCAACATAACAATATATAATTTTCTTTTGAAATTAATCTTCTTATATATCAAGAATCAAGATAATTAATCTATAATATATCTCTTCATACCATCCCACTAGAATTATTGTTTTCAATCACAACAAACAATCATTCCTCCATGATGTACGGATATGTATGACAAATTTTCATAATGAAAATCATAATTTAACAATTATGGATTTGAGGCGACTCATATCCACGTTCCAAAACATTTAGCTCTATCTTAGTTAGAGGAGAACTCAATAATTTTCGTAACCTTTTTCTGTATCTCCAAATCCTCATTATGATTATTTTGATATTTATATTAATGAATGGTTGATATGTTAGTTGGGAAAAATAATATTTTTCTACCACTATATAGAAATTAAAATTCATCCGTTATAAATTGAAGATTATAGGTTCATTTTAATTCCAAAACATGTATAAGTTATCATGATCCTTCCAAACAACAACAACCTTATTTTCAATCACATGGTGGTAATGTATTGAGTTGTAAAAATGTTTTATAAACTCCAATATTATAAATTTTAACAAATTAAATTGACACTAAGAGAATTGGTATTTCAATCCCTTTTCTAATTTTATGTATCATCATTTTCTCTTTATAGGTAATGTTTCAAAATCTTCAATGAAAATATCATGGTCGCCATCTCAAAATCATGTATTGGGTAATTTTTCTCATGAATAATTAATTAAATTTAGGTATGTGTAGTTACATTATTGTTATTAATTGTAATGACCCGAGTCCGGAGCCCCTCCACTGGTGCCCCGTACCCGGTTCGCCACATGACCTCAAGCTCATTTCCTTGAATGACAGAGGCTTCCGACTAGAAGCAAGGGCCTTGGTTAGTCGATGGGGAAACTATAACCTCAGTCGGTAAGGTATACAAGGTAAGAAAACAACAATAAACTGCAGAAGCATTAAAAAACATTCATAAAAACAGAAACCAAATAACGGAAGCAATGTAGATATATAACTATGATGACAATGATGCAGCAGGTACAAGTATCTAAGGAAAAAAACAAACACAACAACGTGATTAAATACAACTGAAACCAAGTGCAAAAGAAAAAAAAGTAAGCTCCTCAGCATCGCGAGCCACAGGTCGGTCCCATGCTCCCCAGCTCCAGTGCAATTAAGATCATGAAGTATAAGGGTGCTTGCCATTATCTATACCGACAACAACATAGTATTCTTGGGCCCAAAAGCATGGACCAAATAGAGTGTGAGATACAATCCCAGTAGGCAATCACCCAAAGATTTGTGCCTAATAGTCAATGAATACATGGAAGTAAATAAAAAAGAAGCAGTAAACAGAAAAGTACAAACAGCTACAATCCACAGTTCCCGCAAACAAAGTACACAAGTAAACAACCAGCAACAAAAGAAGAAACAGGTAACCCTCTGGGTAGCTCTCACAGTCTAAACCCTATGGTTCAACCTATAAGTACTAGCAACCCTCTAGGAGACAGACACAATCTCACCCCTCTAGTTTAGCTATGTAATTAAGAAGACTCTTTGGGGAATCACTCACCGTCAATTCCCCCTATAGTCTCATATCGTTCTAAAGGCTCTCTGGGGAAGCACTCAATGTCAATTCCCCATGTGGCCCGAATCGTGGATCTACAGACGCTCTGGGGAATCACTCAATGTCAATTCCCCCTGTGGTCTCACATCGTAATTAAAAGAAACTCTGGAGAAGCCCTTTTGTCAATTTTCCCTTTGGTCTACTACTCTAGGTTCTCACAGTCCTGAGTATAACTAAACATGCTCAATTCACATGCATCATCCAAGTAAACCTCAAGAACTACTTGGCTAACAACTAAGCCTCAACAACAAAAATAAATCAACAATTCCACTATCCTACAACTAGGCATGGAAACTGGAAAAACACCAAATAGGCAGAAGAAGCATGTCAAAGAAATCTGAGCACAAAAAAATTACTCTAATCACTAGCAATAACCTCTACTAAAGAAATCAAGCAAAGAAGGAAAGTAACAAGGGAAAAACATGAAACACACAATACCCCGTTCAAGGGTATTGGTGGAAATTGCACAAAATATTCATCAACTTTCTACGGAAAGGCACAAACCACCTACCTCGATCATAGGAGATCGATATACGTGAACCTCGATGAAAGATTCCCCTTAGAACGACGTAGATCCGAGAAAATGCACAAAACGTTCATCCCATGATAACTTGAAAACAAGGAGGAATCAAGAAACATGGATCATGCATAAGGAAGGACTCACCACTACGTCTCCAACGCAATCGACCGTTCTCGAATCGGAGAACGAACAACGAGGCGGGAGACCATCAAAGATCCGACCGTACGGTCACTCTCGGACGGACGAAAACTGAAGAAGAAGACAAAACTGGGGGTTAGGTGTGACCCCGGTCCGTTTAATGAAAAAAAATAAAGTACACGGCGTGTACTTTTAGAGTACACAACGTGTACTAGGTCCCTTCCGTACTCCTCAAAAATAGGCCTCTACGTCACCCCTACACACGGTGTGTGCGGCCTAGGCACGACCAGCACACGGCTTCGAGCTGCATCAGAGTACACGACGTGTACTCAAAAAGTACACGGTGTGTACTTTGAAAATTTCGAGAAACTTCATTTTTCACAAAAAATCCAGAAAAAGGAAAAACATACCTGAACGAAGATCCGGGTTCTTACAAACTTCCCCCCCTAAAGAAATTCGTCCCTGAATTTCCATAACGAGGAGGAGAAGAAGAAACCCTGAACAGCTCCAGCCACTATGATCGTACATCGGCCTCCCTCTCCCAGGTCTCGTCCTGTACTTGCCCGTGCTACCATAGCACCCATACCAGAGGAACAGACCGCCCTCGGAGAACCTTCGTACTACGATCGACAATCTGGATAGGGTGCTCCTCAAACGATCCATCTGCTTCAAGCTCGAATTCCTCGGGCTGAAAGATGTGAGATGGGTTTGAAAAGAAACATCAGAGCTGAGAGATGTGGAAGACGTCGTGCATGGCCCGATACCTCTGAGGTAGATGCAACCGATAGGCGACCGGACCCACTCTCTCCAAGACCTAAAACGGACCGACGTACCCCGGTGAAAGCTTACCCTGTCTCCGAATCCTTTTGTGTCCCAAACTCGGTTCGACACATAGGAAAACCTGATCATCGACCTCGAACTCCAGAGGTCATCTCTGATGATCAGCATAAGACTTCTGTCGAGACTGCGCAATATCCATCCTCTTCTGAATCAGCTATATCTGCTCTGAAGTCTCCTGAACAAGACAAGGTCCCAGAAAAGCTACCTCTCCTGCCTCCAACTAGCATAAGGGTGATCGACATGGCCTACCGTACAAAGCCTCGTATGGTGCCATCTGAATGGTCGCCTGAAAACTGTTGTTGTAGGCGAACTCCATAAGAGGAATATGCTTCTCACAAGAACCCCCAAGGTCTAGAATGCAAGCTTGGAGCATATCCTCAAGCACCTGGATCGTGCGCTCGGACTGGCCATCAGTCTGGGGATGGTAAGCTGTACTCAAAAGTACCTATGTACCCAAGGATTTCTGAAATCCCTGCCAGAACCGAGAGGTAAAGCACACATCTCTGTCTGAAACAATAGAGCGCAGAACTCCATGCAGACGAATGATCTCTCTGATGTAAAGTCGTCCCTGATCATCGACACTAAAGGTCTCCTTGATCGGCAAGAAGTGAGAAACCTTTGTAAGTATGTCGACGACAACCCAAACAACATCGTTCCCTCGAGGTGATCTCGGCAACCTGGTCATGAAGTCCATCGCAACATCGTTCCACTTCCACTCCGGAATGGGTAACTACTGTAAAAGTCCTGTTGGTCGCTGATGCTCTTATTTCACCTGCTGACAATTAGAACATTTCATGACAAAACCAGCAACATCCTTCTTTATACCTGGACACCAGTACTGGCGATGAAGATCCCGATACATCTTGGTGACACCAGGATGAACTTCCCAAACTGAGGAATGAAAATCCCGCATCAGCTTCTCGTGTATGTCTACTGAAACCCATACGCGCCCTTGGAAACGCAAGATCTTATCCTAGCCCACTATCCATCCAGGAATAGGGTCCCCTCCTGACACACTCTCTTGCAGGACTAAGCCTTCCGAGTCTGATAGCTGCCTCATCCGTACCCGATCAAGTAGCATGGAGGTAACAGCTACGGAGGATAGAAAAGTCTATCCCCGTCTGTTGTGCACCTCCAAATGCATCTTAGAGAATAGAGCCATTATCTTCCACTCACTACTGGCCTCCTGAACCGCCTAAATCTGAGTTCTCCTGCTCAACGCGTCTGCCACGACGTTTCCCTTTCCTGGCGTATAGGCAAGCTCGAAATCAAAAGACTAAAGATACTCGACCCACCTGCGCTGCCTCAGATTCAGATAATGCTAAGTAAAGATATACACGAGACTCTTGTGGTCAGTGAAGACCACAAAGTGCTCTCCTAGAAGATCAGGTCCCCAATAGCACAAGGCATGAACAACAGCTACCAACTCCAGATCAGGCGTAGGGTAGTTCTTCTCATGTGGCCTCAACTGCCGAGACCCGTACACAACGACTCCATCTCCATGCAGAAGCACAGCTCCTAGACCGACACCTAAAGCATCATAATAAACAGTGTAGCTCTTTCCTGGCTCTGGCACGACTTGTATTGGTGCTGACGTAAACCACCCTTTCAGCTCTTGAAAGGCTGACTCACAAGAATCTGACCATAAGAACTTCTCCCCCTTCTTCATCAGACCTATCAAAGGTGTTGCTAGACGAGAAAAGTACTGAATGAAGCGTTTTTAGTATCCATCCATCCCTAGGAAGCTCTGTAGCTCAAAAACCTTCTTCGACTGCTCCCAGGAAACTACAGCTCTCACTTTCTCTAGGTCCACAGATACTCTTTCCTCTGAGATGACGTGACCTAAGAAGTGAATCTGATCCATCCAGAAATGGCACTTCGAGAGTTTAGCATAAAGACAATTGTTTCTCAGTGTACTTAGAATGATCTCAAGATGGGTGGAATGGTCGTGTCGAGTGTGAGAGTACACCAAGATATCTTCCACGAAGATCACGACGAAGGAATCGAAGTAAGGATGGAACAGTTGGTTCATCAGTGCCATGAAAACTGCAGGTACGTTCGTGAGTCCGAAGGGCATGAATGTATACTCCTAAAGACCGTACCTACTCCTGAAGGTTGTCAGAGGTATATATGATGGTCTAATATGCAACTGATGATAACTGGACCTCAATTAGATCTTCGAGAACACCCAGGATCCTCAAAGCTGATCGAAAAGGTCATAAATCCACGACAATGGATATTGGTTCTTGACCGTCAATTGGTTCAGCTTCCGATAATCCACACAAATCCGAAGGGTAACGTCTGCCTTCTTTGCAAACAGGACAGGCGAACCCCAATGAGAAGTACTGGGTCGGATGAAACCCTTAGCCCGTAGCTCCTCCAACTACTTCTTGAGCTCCTGAAACTCAGGTGTGGCCATCCTATAGGGAGGAATAGACACCAGTGCCGCTCCTGGAACAAGCTCAATAGATAAGTCTACCTCATGCTCTAGAGTAAAACCTGCAAAGTCTTCTGGAAAGATGTCCCTGAAGCGATCCACCACTGGAGAAAAATCCATCTTTGGAGTCCCCTGATCATCCAGATAAAGACGAGAAATCTGGGCTGTCACCCCTCCTAGCCCAAGATGCTTGAGTCCCACCCGACTCACCCGAACGTCCCATTCGCCTCTATGAAGTAATGATTCACCCTCTGGTGAAATGAAACCGACTCTGCGGTGATAACAGTCAACGACTGCCTAGAAGGGAATCAACCAGTCCATGCCAAGGATGACATAATAGCATGTCATCTCTAAGACATAGAGATACCATAAGAAGTGATAACCTTCCATCTCGAGAGGGAACTCTCTACATTGGCGTACACTGGATGCCCTCGTTCCCAAAGGTGTGTCTAGTGTCAATGATTCGGTAGAAGAAAAGATGTAGAGTCCAAATCTCTCCACAACGGCAACAGAGATAAAACTATGCGTAGCACCACTATCGAAAAGGGATGAAGATAAAACTGAGGCTACTAAAATCATACCTCGAATAGTAGAAGGGATGGGATATTGCTCATGATAAGTCTGATCCACGGCAAAAGACTGGCCTGCACCGCGGCCCTGTGCCCCTGACTGACCACTTTGAGCTGAACCTCCCTGCTGGTGCTAAGGGACTGGTGGCTGACCACCATGGCCTTGACCACCACCTCGGCCCGAATAGCCGGAAGAACTCCAGTTCCCTGGCTGGTGAGAGACTGGTGGGGCTTCTCCTGAATGAGGAGTCATGGAAGAACCCCGGTCACCTACTGCTGGTGAGAAAACCTGACAGAAACGCTGATGGTGACCTATCTTGCCGCAAGATCGGCACTCCACGGGGTCTCTATGGCACTGCGGCCTCGTGTTCCTTGTCCGGCCACACTGGCATCATGTCACCTGGCTGCCTGATGATGCGTCATGCTTCCTCAAATCACCGCGTGTGGGCTTCCTACGACGCTTCTTGCTGTCATCTAGAGGAAAGCTAACTCTGGAAGCAGAACTACCCTGAATCTCAGCTCCAGAGTCTCTCAGATTGCGCCCTGCAAATAGTGCCTGATTGATGATGGAAGTAATGGAAGTTAGCTGGAAGATGTTCACCTACGAGCGGATCTCCCTCCTGATTCCATCCTCAAACATCCTCACCAAGAACACCCCACTCCCATCCCGAAGGGGTTTAAAACGCTACAGCTCAGTGAAACGAGAGGAATACTCCATGACAGATAGAGTACCCTGATCTAAGATCATGAACTCCCGGGCTCGATCGACCCTCAGGTTCTCCGGGTAGAAGTAATCGTAGAACACACGCTGGAACTCCTCCCAAACCATAGCTTTCTGCTAACCCGCCTGTGAGATCACGTCCCACCACCTCTTGGAGGAGTCTCGGAGCATATAGGTGGCGAGCTTGACCCGCCTCTCTGGAGGCATCTCCAGATGCTCGAATATAGTCATCATGGATTCCAGCCATGACTCTTCAGCCTGAGGTCCTCCATCCCCCGAGAACGTGGGAGGATGCTACTGCTGAAATACCCACGTAAAGTCTTCCATAGACGAGGCAGGAGGTGGTGCTCCCTGGAAGTCCTGCATCAACCTCATGAAACCTTCCCTGAACTGTGCATCAGCGCCCGCAACTGGTACAACAACCGGTGCCAAGGCTAGCTCGGTTGGGGGATCGACAGGAAGTCCCTGATCAGCCCTGTCTGGAGTCTGATCACTACTTGACGACTGACGTACGACCGGAGTACGTCTTGGAGGCATAGCTCTGAAAGATAAAAAGAACACCTTAGATCAAGAAAACAAGGACAGAGAACACAAGAGTACAAAACAGGAACAGGGGAAGAAAAACACACAAGATTGCAAAACCTGACTACAAGGCATGTATAAAAACTACACGGCGTGTCTACTTAAGCCATTGACATGGGCATGTAACCCTGCCCTACAAGTCGTGTAAACTTCAAACTACACGGCATTTTGACCCCCACACACGGCGTTTACATGAAAAATATTCCCCTATCCGAGTCTCCTTACACGGCTAACCCACATGGTCCAACTCAAACCAAGGCTACACGGCATCTTCGAAACAAACATGACATGTACTAGACAAGGCTTCAGCGACCCGTGTTGTTAAGCACACAACCGTCTACATGGATGAACCTTACACGACATGCTCTGAACAAACACGGTGTGTATAGGAGAAGGTGACATCATCCCGTATTGTTCATGATACGGCCGGGTGCCTGGGAAAGACTACATAGCGTGTTCCGAACAAACACGACGTGCAGAAAAGAAGGTCACGCCGGCCCATGTTGTTCGTGACATGGCCGAGTACCTAGAAAAGACTACACGGCGTGTTCCGAACAAACACGGCGTGCGGAAAAGAAGGTCACACCGGCCCGTGTTGTTCGTGACACGGCCGGGTACCTGGGCAGGACTACAAGGCGTGTTCCCTATGGACACGACGTGTTTTACCCGAGCTTCCCCGACCCGTGTTATTAGTGACATGGCCGGGTACACGGCTCCGAACTCACATGGCGTGTACCAATGGTACACGACGTGTTCCCGAAGTTACTCCCATGACACAGTGTTCTGATCACACGGTCAATGAAATGGCTTGAAAACTACACGGTGTGTATCTAAAAAGTACACTCCATGTATTCTGGGTTTTTCTGGGAAGTAGCTCAGAAACTGCGTAGAATTCATGAAACACTAAAAACAAGGGAAAAGATGCCAAATTTCGATCCATGAGGGCCCATAACACCTCCAGAACCAAAATTTGGCATTCATTTTGAGCAAGGAAGAAAAAAACAATTTTCTAACACAAAAGCAGAGAATCTATCAATAATCTATCAGAACAACATGCATAATTTACATAGAGCCTATCACAACATCATGAAATCGCTAATGCACCCTAGATGGTATGGCAAGAATGCATGGAATGTGATTTTTACAAGTGCCTATATGATGCATGAGATGGCATACCCTCATCTCATTGGGTTGCGATAGAAATAGAACCGAAATATCAAAACACTAATCGCACAAGTCATACAAATCACTCTAGGTGAAAACATACCAACCATAAAATCTCAAAACCAGAAAACTGCAATTAACGAGGTAGTATGGATTTTCCCTGTACATGGGTTAGCTACTCCCGGAAACAAGTTAATACTAAATACCAAGTCCATCCTATCCCTGGATAAGGTCTCCATACAGTAAAGCAAGAGAAAAGAAATCCTCTGATACCACTTTGTAACGACCCGAGTTCGGAGCCACTCTACTGGTTCCCTGTACCCAGTTCGACACATGACCTCAAGCATGTTTCCCCGAATTCTAGAGGCTTCTGACTAGCAGCAAGGGCCTTGGTGAGTCGGTGAGGAAACTATGCCCTCATTTGGTAAGGTATACAAGGTAAGAAAACAACAATAAACAGTGGAAGCAGTAAACAACATGAATAACAACAGAAACCAAACATCGAAAGCTATGTAGATATATAACTATGATGAAAATGATGCAGCAGATACAAGTATCTAAGGAAAACAGCAAACACAACAACGTGCAGAAATACAACTAAAACCAAGTGAAAAAGAAAACAAAGTAAGCTCCTCAGCATCACGAGCCACGGATCAGTCCCATGCTCCCCAGCTCCAGTGCAATCAAGATCCTAAAGTAGAAGGGCGCTTGCTCTTATCTATACCTGTAGCCACATAGTCTGCTTGGGCCTAAAATCATGGCCCAAACAGGGTGTTAGATACAATCCCAGAAGGAAATCAACCAAATATTTGTGCCTAACAGTCAATGAATACATGGCAGTAAATAAACAAGAAGCAGTAAATAGAAAATCACAAACAACAACAATCCACAGTTCCGACAAACAAAGTACACAAGTAAACATCTAGCAAAAAAAAAGAAACAGGTAACCCTCTAGGTAGCTCTCACATTCTAACCCCTATGATTCAACATATAAGTACTAGCAACCCTCTGGGAGGCACAGACAGTCTCACCCCTCTGGTTCAGCTACATAATTAAGCAGACTCTCTGGGGAAGCACTCACCGTCAATTCCCCCTATAGTCTCGTATCATGCTAAAGGCTCTCTAGGGAAGTACTCATTATCAATTCCCCCTATGGCCCGCGTCGTGGATCTACAAACTCTATGGGGAAGAACTCAACGTCAATTCCCCCTGTGGTCTCGCATCGTAATTAAAAGACACTCTAGAGAAGCCCTTACGCCAATTCTCCCTTTGGTCTACTACTATAGGTTCTCACAGACCTGAGTATAACTAAACATGCTCAGCACGTATGCATCATCCAAGTAAACCTCAAGAACTACTTGGATAAAAAATAAGGCTCAACAACAAAAATAAATCAACAATTCCACTATCCTACAACTAGGCATGACAACTGGAAAAATGCCAAACAGGCAGAAGAAGCATGGAAAAGAAATCTGAGCACAAACAAATTACTCTAATCACAAGCAATATCCTCTACAAAAGAAATCAAGTAAAGCAGGCAAGTAACAAGGGAAAAACAAGAAACACACAATACCCTGTTCAAGGGTATTGTTGGAAATTGCACAAAATATTCATCAACTTTCTACGGAAAGGCACAAAACACCTACCTCGATCCTAGGAGATTGATATACGTGAACCTCGACGATAGATTCCACTTAAAATGATGTAGATCTGAGAAAACGCACAAAACTTTCATCACATGATAACTTGAAAACAAGGAGGATTCAAGAAACAAGGCTCAAGCATAAGGAAGAACTCACCGCTGCGATTCCAACACAATCGACCGTGCTCGAATCGGAGAACGGACGGTGAGGCTGGAGCCCGTCGATGATCTGGCTGTACGGTCACTCTCGGACGGACGAAAACTGAAGAAGAAGATGAAACTGGTGGTTAGGCGCGACCCTGGTCCGTTTAATGA
This sequence comes from Viscum album, assembly GCA_963277665.1. NCBI lineage: Eukaryota > Viridiplantae > Streptophyta > Magnoliopsida > Santalales > Viscaceae > Viscum > Viscum album. The sequence goes on along the minus strand of OY728155.1, from coordinate 853,708,500 downwards.
AAAAAAAGAAAGTACACAGTGTGTAATTTTAGAGTACATAGGGTGTATTGGGTCCCTTCTGTACTCCACCGAAATCGGCCTCCACATCACCCCTACAGACCGTGTGTGTGGCCCGGGTACAACCATCACACGACTTCCAGCCGGATCAGAGTACACGGCGTTTACTCAGAAAGTACATGGCATGTACTTTGAAAATTTCCAGAAACTTCATTTTTCTCAAAAAATCCAGAAAAAGGAAAAACATACCTGAACAAAGATCCGGGTTCTTATATTAATTATTATGAATCCCAAAATTTTTTTTGAAGCATATACATATATATATTAATAGCCCATCTGCAATGTAGGATAATGTAACAACATGAATAGAGTATGACCTCTTCTCCAGTCCCTTAATTATTATGTTGCATTCCTCAATCCAATTGAACATTTATATCTTGCATTATATCTTTCATATTTTATTTTATACATGTGTGTATTTTTTCAAACATCATTAATAGTATTTTACTATCTTAATGAACAACATATATCAATAATAGTTGTTTGTCTAAGCCATTTCTTTATTATATACTTCATTGATAGATAAATATATATTCTAATTCATATGATTACCGTTCCCTTAAGTGACACTTTTTGTGGCCATAATTCCCCTTTTTTAATTTAGAATATGAATTCAAATTATCAAGTTTCATAGAAATATATTTAAATTATTTTATTGATCTTGCTTTCAATTTGATTATATAATTATATAATATATAATGATAACCAAAATTTGATCATGGTAGTCTCTAATGAAATTATTCATTAGATTCATGATTACTTTAAAGAAATATTTATGTATTAATGTTATCAATAAATACAATAAAAATTCAAACAATGTATGGAATTTATACATAGTCATATCTTCCATTTTGACCCTTAACTAATGGAATTGAGATCAATGGTAAATCATTGAGAAGTATGGTTGTCCTTTGATTTGATCAAATATATATCTACTATGGGGTATAAGATACATATTTTTTTTTATAGAGACTCTATTAATTTCATGATAATCAATGTAATGATGAATAAATCTATTATTTTTTTTGGAAAAAGTGGACCACTTCACCACACGACGAAGCTCTAGGGTATTTGAAACCCTCAACCAAATATTTTTAATATTTATTCTTCACCTCCTACAATTTAATGGTGACAAATATATATATATATAGACACTATTATATAGGTAATGATCCATGTATGAGCTTGATTAAAATCTCAACCAAATTCTCTAAGGGAATACCATGAATCTAATCCAAAATGTAATTATAATATTCCTTGAAAATAGAAATTTTATGAATTTTTTACTTCCTCATAGATTATTTCATCCATGATTTCATCATTTAATAGTTAACATAACTAAAAATATAGGATTTTTATCCAAATTGAGTACATTTAAATCATGTCATTAGCACATGAATATTGGACGGTATGATATATGAAATAATAAATCCTTATCCAAACATTCGATATTTAAATTTTTAAGAGAAATTCATTCTATACTCAATAATAAGTAAAATTAAAATAACAGAATAAAAAATGTATTCTTTGGAATTATCATCCCACTAATATTATTTAGAGAAAAATTCTAAATCATAGATGGTAGAATTGTACGATAATCGATTTTTATTAATAATTAAATATCGAATTAATGAGGTGATGAATCCAAATTTTTGAAAACATGTGTGACATAAAATAGTGCAATAAAAAAGAATAAAATAATTTATTTGGACATCTATATGATAGATTGAGTTCATCTCGCATTATATTATTATCAAGATTTATTATAGACGTTCATATCATGAATAATCTTCATTATTCCATTGGTATGGGTGGTTTTGGGGGAATTTATTATTATATGAACAATGTTTTGGGGCATTGATTAAAATAATATCCAAATTCCACTTGGGTGAATCATTGTAGTAGAGTAAGATAATTAGTTGGTACCTTAAAAATTCAATGTTTATTATAGGACTCTTATCCTTCATTCAACACTTGTGGGCCCAATGTCTATATTTACAACAAATAAAATTCATCCATGATCTTTTAATACAATTTCCAAGATTTATCCTCAGTGGTTTATTTCAATTAGGAAATTGGGATTTCATCTAACCATGTTTCTTATCATCGATAATTCCATGGTACTCCACATTTATTTTGATTTTATTAGAACAATTTGTGGTTTTAATTACCATCTCAACATTAAGATAACATTGATAAATATCAGCATATATTTTTGGGATATCTTATGGATAACTTCCATTTAAGACTACAATTTAAGATAATAAAAATGGGATATAATTTTCCATTCATATCATAGATATAATTGGATTCACAACCCATAATCATTTAAAATTTACTTCCCATAACCCTATAGACTCAACCCATTTTACATCCATTCTAAAAATTACTTCTTAGTTTTTTTATTAGTTATCTGGGGAATTTATTTTATGAAAATGACTTCATGAAATATTCCCAGTTATTATTGTACAGATATTATCTTACTCTAGTGTTCTTATCAAGGGTCTAGTGGTGGTTGGTATCTCATTATAAATTATAGAAAACCAAAAAAAACCTCCTCATAATATGTAAATTGTAGAACAGAACATATTATAAATATTGTACTGACCCACTACCCAGAAACCAGTGTACTATAAGATCCACGAATAAAGGGAATAAATTACCTCATAGATGACTTGATAGTGGTTTTCCCACTCATTTGTGAATTTTTGAGATCAAAATAATTTTTCTTGATTCCAACATATTGAGATAGTTAAGTAAAAATTTTCATAATTTTCTTCATTCCAAACCTTATTTTATTAGGTTTCATAATTGGAATATATATACATTTTCATTTATATAGATTAATAAATCTCTATTTTGGGGTTCTCACAATTAAATTATTTAAATTAATATAGGTGATGTGTATACATAAATTAATGACTATATGTAAATTGAACCAATAAAATTATAGAATCCAATATTAAATGCATGAATTAGACTTTCATTCTCAGTGATTCAATTTAATAAATCCATTTCTTTTTTTAAAAATTCTATAGTGATATATATATTATTTATTCAAAACCTTTATAATTTTTTATAATGTTAATTTGATTTAAATAATTAATATCTATCATGAGTGTCAAACTAGGTCCATAGTACGTGCCTATTAATTTTGGATATGAATCATAGCTATGATATACTCAACCAAATTTTGGCAAGGTTATTAACTCTAAATGAATCTTATTCCAAACCATGTCAACTTATAATATCATTACATGTATGTATTTCTGAGAAATACATTTAATTCCTACTGTACCAAAACATCTAGAAGTTATATTTAAATTATCCATAAATTGTATTGTAACTTTTTTATAAACAAATCCATTAAAAATAACTAAATTAATATAAAAAATAACAAACATTTCATCATATACCTATGCTACAAATTCATGATTAACAAAACATAAATAGTAAAATAATCTCATTATATAAATAATAAATCTAAAAAAGTATCCTAATTTGATCATTGAAGGGATTATTGTCTTGGAAATTAGGAACATAAAGAAAATATTATATAAAAAATGTAATAATATATCAAATAGTTTTCTCTTTTAGATTATTTAATAAACATATCAAATTATGTAATCATATTCATGACCAAGGGAATGAAAAAAATGAAGGGGTGAGATGAAATTATGATTAAAGGAAAATACATATCATGATTTGTTAGTTTGTAAAAATAAATTAGTATTTGAGAAAAACATAAATATGTTGATAAGATATCATACGACCATGTTTAATAATTGAAAACCCGATGAATAAATATATGACCATAACAGATTTCTAATGGAAGAAGAAAATATAGGATTTGTCCTAAAATAAATAAAAAAATACATCATATGATAATGATATAATATTAAATAATACATTAAAAATAAGAAATGATCATAAAATAGACATTTTTGGTAAATGAAATAAATTTTGTTAAATTGGTATAGCCTGGTAAAAATTGATTTTTTAATAAGAAGATAAACATGAATATTTTTAATAACCTGATGAATATGAAAACCTGGGTGTGAAAACTCATTTATCCCATGATATTGTAAAAATACTATTTTTGTCTACACATGGAATTTTAAGAAAACCCATTATTCCCATGTCAAAGTGAATAAACCCATTATATTCACACTTTACACTCTGATAATATTTAATCTCATCCTAATAAACATGATGTCAATATAGGAAGCCACATATCATCATCCATTAATATGTGTGCGGATAAAAATCAATCATCATCATCACTTAAATAACCCATGTAATAAAATGATGGGATTCATAACCATGCTATATAACAGGAACATAATAAATCATATTATATAAATATCTATTTATCTAAAAGGAGTGGTAATATAATAACATATAAAAAGTAACTTCATGAAATATTGATAACATAAATTTAACGAAAACCAAATCATGGAAATATATTTTTAACATAATTTTGCATTCATCTTGGAAATATTATTAATTGTGAGATGTTTTTTTAAAACATATCTTATGTTTTTTTAAAAAAGGAAATTAATTATTTTTCTGAAAATAAATATTTTACAAAAACTCTTTCCACCATTAATATAGATATAACTTCAATCGAAATGGAATGTTATGAAAAAATAGTGTTCTTTATAAAATTATATAGTTATATGGAAGGATTTTGAGTTACAAAGTACCTTTTATTTATAAATTATTTTAATGTTATTCTTTAACAATAAAATTTCATATATTAAAAAACTTTATTCATCATTAGTGAATACAATACAGACCACTGATCATAAACGAATTGTGAAATATTATTAATTAGAAGTGATTATAACTTCCTATCCATTAAATTTTCGACTAAAAATTATAATAATACTAAAATGAGAAATATATCCATAGGTTTTACATAATAAAAATTTGTTGACTAATCCATAATATATAAGTACTCAATTTTCAGTAAATCTATTTTATACTTCATTAATAATTTCTCTTCAAACAAAAAAAATTCTTCATCATTTTCATTGAAAATATAAAAAATTAATTTTAATTTAAAAATGTTTTATTTAAATAAATTATATCATTTTATAAATCATTGTATCAATATTATATAATGATGAAATTTTTCAGATTTTTCATAAAAATATGTCTTTCAGTCAATAGTGAAAAATACCAATTTCAATAAGATTTTCTTTTATGTTTATTATATTGTTTAATTAATCATTGAATTTTATCTCCAACTAACATATAACATATTCAATTATAGATTATAAAATTTATTATATCTGAATCAAAATAATAACACAATTTGGTTTATGTTCATTATTTTCCATAAAATGCATATTAGAAAAAATTAATTTTTTACGCATTTATATTAAAATTTATGTCTTCCACATATAAATATTTAATCCTAATAATTGACTCAATATAATGAATCTGATTTATGAAATTTTTTAAATAAGTCATTTTTTTCCGTTATAAATAGTACATTTGGTGAAAATTATCACCTCAATCATGGTAAAAAAAGGGAAAATTTGAGCTAAATCTATGATGAATGACATTGAAATCACCAAAACACATCAATAATAATTTTCTATTAGTTTTGTTTATTCATCCTCATCTAGGTATTGAAAATATGGAATTTTTTGGCTCTTTTTTTGATAATGACATAAAAATTATTTAACAAATGTTAATATGAAAAATGTAATTATAATTGTTTTAATAAAATTAAATATTTTATCAAAAGAATTAAAATAAGTTACTAGTGATAATCATTAACTGCCTTACATGAATTCAAGGATAATTGGAGGTTATTCAATTAATTTTTTAAAATTGAATCCCATGATTAATTTTAATGTTGAATACCCTATTTCACCCTTTTAGTTAAGTTTCATAGGATAATCATTGTACTTCCCCAAGAATATATCCCTCTTTAGTATTTATAATCACATTTAAAACCAAATTGGATTTGATTTTGACACACAAAATATGAAAAATCCATCCATTACACATGTATATGATGGCCTTGACCTTAATCAACCCATTCATTTAGTTATCTCGATCTAGAATGAAAACCCTCATTTTTTCCAAGAAGGGTACGATGACTGTTTACCAAGTTAGAGCTCTATGTTTTTGTATAATGGAAACTCTTTTGAAAAATATGTATCTAGGAAAGAACCCTTGAGAAAAAAATCATTGGAAACTCCAACCCCACATCCACATAATGAAAAATATATCTAGGTTGAGAAAGATAAATATATTTTTAAAGAAAAACCTTACAGTTCTAATGACCTAGGGAATTGTTCATCCACCGCATAACATAGCCTAGCTCATCCTTAGTATACCCAAATTGATTATTTATTCTAGGTATGTGTATGTAGTTAATAATTATTATCCCATTATGGTAACCTTGGGAGTGGTTCCTATAGCTCATGAAGCGGCATAAGAGAATCACTATTTTTAGTTGAATCTAATTAAAATGATCATGATCATTTACACGAAATTGAGAGTGGATATCTACAATGAATATCCAAATATGATTGATGACTATAATAGATTCAAATGGTCTTATGATACCCATCATAGGATTACTTAGAAATGCAGTGATTAATCAATGTTAGAGAGAACCATTGTTACTCTATCATTACAAATTCTATTAGAGAAATAAAATATCTCTCCATATCAATAATTTAATGAATATAAATCCTCATCATCTAATATAGAGGGTTATTCGTATCATTTTAGGAATAGGATTATTCATCATCTTTAGATAATGAGAATAGTGATGATAAAATTAAGCATAAAAATTACAATCAATTTATTATAGAGAGATAAAAGTCTGAATTATACCCTTGAATTTATGAATAACTGTACTGGACTTTTAGAGATATCATGATGAGGAAACATTTGATGATTATTTTATATGTATTATAGAGGGCCTATTTGATAGATAAAAATTTTAACTTCATCAAAATCACAAATTTGATTATCACCAACACTGTTTGGAATAACTATTTTGTAGGAGATGTTGTGGTTTCTAACATATTGATCACAAGTAATGCTATTTTTCTCAGTTTATATTTGAAAAGTGGATTCCTGGAATGATTTAAATGGAATGAATTTTTTGTTTAATCCCTCACCATATTAATGATAAGTGTATGGATCTCTATAATTACTCTATTACACTTTTTCACTATAAGTTGTGTGGTGTTGATAAATTACTAATGGATTAATCAAGTAGTTCCCATTTATGAAAATAGTCATTGAGAGTGATTATACCACTCAATAGTAATGTTGTCTTCCATTATTTGACTTTTGGAAAATGAGACATTATTGGAGGGTAATATTTATATATATTGAAATTGTTTTTTCTGATATTGGATATAATTCTAGATTCATCATCTAATTATTACTAATATATTCATTAAAGAAGATTTATATTGGTTTAGTTGATTATTTTCACCAGTTTACTATGAATTTATAGGTTTTATATCATGTACATACATAGTTCAAAATGCGTTCTGTCAGTTTTTTAATGTGATGCCACTAGTCTTCATGTTCATGTTGAAATGATTATTCATGAATCCTAATTAAAATTATGGTTGTCATTTTTTGTAATAGAATTGAACCCATCTCAAACAGTAGCCTTTACAAAACGATAATAGTGGAATAATGAGGACTACTAAATTATTAATATAGGACCAACGGTAAATGTTATAATTATTAATGAACTAAAATCTCATGAATCTACCAATACTAATGGATGATGGGTTAGATTCATGATATTCTTCTTATTATCAATGGATTTGAATGAAATATAAATTTTTATGTAATATGATGTGATGGTTTACAATGATGTTTTTCTTGGACCTATTGACTATTGGTTTTTATATAGTCCATTTTACCAAAGAACGAAATGATTCGAGGAATCTAACTGATAAGTCTCATATCACACTAATTATTCATTGTTTCTTTCCTTATTTTTGTCATATTTTTACGCCCATTATTCAAAATTCAAAGTCTGGATGTCGGTCTAGTATTTATGAATGGTATTTACTATTCCAATTGTCTCTAGATGAATACATGAAAACTCATTCATTTTTTTTCAGTATAGAATTGGTTGATTTAATTTTTAGGCATTTCAATTCGGTCAATTTATAAAATGGTTCTAAATATTTGAACTTCATGTTTTGACATTGTAATTTACTTTTTATATACTAATTTTTTTAGTTGTGGGTTTGGTCACCAAATCAAACTTGAGTTGTCTTAGTATCAAGTTATTATAATTATATAAATATGACCTAAATATTTATGATTCTTATCAAATCACTCCAGTATGGTAATATAATACAAATATCATAATAAAATTATTTCAAGTATAAAAATTTGAATTTATTTCATTAAAATTATGAAAATAATTTTCACTGCTCGTTCTGTGCATGTGCAGCAATGGGATAATAACCTTTTTATCCATATTATAATAATTTGGAATGATTGAATTATTTAAAAGACAATTTTATTAAATAGTAGATTATTATTATAAATGATAGTTCGTATATTTGGATTTTTATAAAAAAAATAATGTTAAAAAAATACTTGTTAAATTCTATCCAAAGGGTAAATTTTAAAAAATAAAATATTAAATAAATTGTCTTCATTTGAATGATAATATATATCTAATGTGAATTAATCTAAAGCATATAAATTTCATATAATAAATTTTACTCATATTATTTGTTTTTTTTAATTTTTTTATATTGCTGAAACACTAACGCCGTGATGAATATAAATATATATAAGTACAAGAATAAAAAACTAAAATTAAAAATATAAAAAAAATAGTACAAGTTATATTAATATTATTATTATTATCCCACAAATTTTTTAGATATTTTTAATAGAAATGTTATGATAAAATATAATATATTCAAAATTGGTATCTTCAAAGATGTTTTTAAATTCAAGTATTCTAAATACTGATAAAAATGACCCTAGATAGTATTTAATGATTCAATGTTATTTTTAAATCATTATATAGTTATTCAAGTTCAATCATGATCCCTATATATAAAGAACTCATTTTCTATAATGGCATCCCATTTCATTTTTAGAATTAAATTTATGACTGTTAATGATTGAAAAATTGTGAAAAACCCTATCAACATGGATTATAAAAAAGGTAGTCACTTCATCATTAATCAAATGAATCAATCTGTAGTTTTTTCTTCACAATACACCCAAATACCTCTTTATACATCTTTTATAATTTTCCCCAACCATTGGGGTGACACCAAAACTCTCATATAATGTCTATAAGAGAAATCAAATTGAGGGGACATAAAGAGAAATGGAATTATTTGTAAAAAAAATATTCATAAATTGTTTTTTATCAGATCTATCATGATTAGAAAATTCCCATATTATGTTTGAAACTAATTATTTTAATTGATGTAATTATCAAATTTTATTTTCTATATAAATTTATTTTAGATAATCTGTCAACAAAATAATTCTCAATTCAATGATATGATCCTTGTAAGGGTTATTTGTCATAAATTTAATTTAAATAGTACATATGCATATGTTATTAACCTATAATATTTTATTTGGGTAATAATACATAAATTTTACATGTTATATAATGAACCAATTTATTTTAATGGTATTTCATTTTTATGTGACTTTTATTCTTTTATGGGGCTTATGATACAGAAGATAACAAAGTTGTAAGGGGGTTATGTTTTAGACAATGTTTAATCAATATTTTCTATTCCATATTTTATATTGAGGGAATTATGTGATAATTATTTGTTAAAAGAATTGTTTTATTCTATTATCTCAATGTATTTCAGAAATTTTTATGTTTTAGTATAATAATTCAATTTATTATACTCATAATGGTTCATAAAAGGTTTTTATAAAATTCCAACATTATTTATCATATTTTTTAAGAAAACATTTTCTTCCATATAAATGTAGTCAAAAGTATTTCAAATTTCATAAATACTCTTCCATAATTTTTTAAATTAACATTTACCCATTTTCACATTAAAATAAATCATTTATAAATAATATTATTTTTTTAGGGAAAAAATTATTTTTAATGAATGTGTAAACATAATATCTATTTTAATAATTATGAAATGGACATAAAATACCCACACTATTACCCATAAATTATTTAATGTATACATTAAATGATTAAATTATTCATTTCAATGAAGCTTATTTCGAAAATATTTATAAAATTTTTAGTTTATAAAAGTACATTCATAATAGAAATTGGTATATGTCTCCTCATTTTTTTGACATTTATATGGTATTTAAATTCACCAACGAAATACACCATTGATTTTACATATTCCCTAATAGTGATATGTTATAATGATATAATATTTATTCATTATATAGGTAGATAAGGGTTGTTTAAAAGATATTATCCAAGAACCCATTTATCCATCTGAAAATCAAGCTTTGAAAGAAAAATGGTTATTAAAATGTTGAAATGTGAAATAAGACACTTTTTATCTTATTCAAAGGTACATAGACAAATTAATATATTATTGATTTGTTTTTCAATCATAATCCAATACTATTTTGTTATGTTATAAACTAGTTATGGGAGGCCGCATTATAAACCATGTGAATGTGGGTTTATCATTATAATCCAATGTATTGGGTAATAAGACAACATTAACTCGTTTGAAGATACATCTAAGAGTCAATGGGGATATGTTACTACTAAAAATACATATGGGAATTAAATATTTATGTAAGTTAGTGATGAATTTCTGATATTACACGAATCCTACATAGTTTTCATTGTGTATTTTATATTCTAATAGTTCCTTTTTTCCGGGGTTATCTTCCCATAGCTCTTGATTTTTGACTTATAGAACTCCTGGAATAGGATAAACATTTATTATATTTTACATGATTTATGATTCCCATTAATGGTTCATAAATATTTTATGTAATTCTCATGTACATTGATTATTTCAACATAACCATACCCTCATCTTAATCTCATTGACGAAAATAAACATATAATGATTATATTTACCATTTATAATATTTTAATCTCATCCTAAACATGTTTCCATTTATATTTGTTTTGATGAAAGTTATTTGTTATGTTATACCAGGGAATTTTACCAGTTGTGTAGAATATAGTGGGAGTTGATGTTTATTCTTATAAACTAGTTGTTTATGTATTGATTTTTTTATGTAATATTTTTTATTAATTTTCTAAAATTCATAAAATAAAATTTCACTAGTTATATATGTGATCTAATAATTTATTTTTGTGTTATATATTTAGAAGGGGTAATCATAGGGCATGATTATCAATGTCTAATCCATACATTCATTGATTATACTTTAGCACCAAATATGGGAGTGCGGGTTTGAGTCTTTTATAGTTGATATTTGAGAAAATGTATATATGACTTCTTATTATAGGGTATTTCCATGTGATTATAACATATGAGTTATGGGTAACATTATGTATTAAATACCACAAGGTTAATAATGTATTTAAAGTGACAAATACAACATATGAGGTTTAATGAGATAGGATTTTTATGTGATTAATCACATTTTGGTTGACATTTATGGTAATACAACCCTTGGATTTAGTATGCATTTTAGAGAAATATTTATATGAGTAGTAATGATTTATATAAATAATAATAATGTTATTGATAACCATTATGTTTAAGATAATATTTGAGGTTGATAAGAACCTATTAAACTTTTATAATAATGTTATTACATGTTGAAACATATTAGTTATCATATTGGTAACCATGTGATTTATAATCAATTAAGTCAGTATTTGGCTATTTTCATTTTTAAATATGTTATCTTTTTTGGGTCTGTATTTGGTTAAGGTGAATAAAAAATCGCAAATATGGTTTTTATTTGAGGAATATATGTTGATTTATCTTTTAGATTTATATATTATATTATTATGACATTATTTTTGGGAAATTGATGGAATATTTTATAGAATATATGACAATGAAATATATATATTTTTATGGAATTTTATGAGTGACTGATATTTTTATAGATAAATTTCAAAATAATCATCGATGAATATATGATAAAGTAGTTCTAATCAATGGGTTTCAATATTATTTCATAATATCATGTATAAATTTTTTGATAGTTATTTATTTATTGATATTTGTTTATCACTAGGAATTATAGTTATGGTTTTTGAGATTTTTTTTCAACAATGATACTAGAAATAGTGTTGTCTATAGACAAATGAATTTTTATTCATATTATCTTAACATGTGACAATAATTTTGGTTTTGGTTAACCAATAATGAATATAATAATAACTTATTATTATTGTGCGGATATTATGGTCTATTAGAAGTATATTTTTATGTATCAAGTATGAAAAATATTTGATTAATACTCATCATTAGATATAGAAAATGATATTGTGGTGGAAATATAATAAATGTGGGAAATATATTTTCATGTAATTATTTTTCCTTTTCTTCTTTCTCAACTACATGAAAAGTGTCTTGAAACAAAAAATTTATTCAATTACCTTCATTTTGGAAGTATCGATGGTCGTTTTTACTCCTCATTGATTTATGGTTGTATTGTTATTGAATTCCCATATATCAATCATTTTCTGGTGATCAATTGTCTCTATCACCCTACCTCATTATTTGGAAAATAAATTAACCTCCATGTACATATTTTTAATTTCCTCTATTGTTCTTAATTTCGGTATCTTATTTATGTTTTATTCAATATGACCTTTCTATATCACATTCCCTCTTTTCAAGAGGATTTTTTACTAAATCGTTTTATAGTGTGGGATTTAAAAATGAATATTTTAAAAGGTAAAACCTTTCATTATAGATATCATGTTCAAATTATAATGATTTAATTTATTTATGGGTTTTGAAGAGAATGTAACACCATTATATTTCAAATGGAAGACTTTTTCGAAGATTATATATAATATTCAACAATGACCCTAAAATGTATCATGATATATTATATTTTTTGTTTTGACCACAATATACAAGCCACTAAATTAATAGGATTTAGTAATAATAACTATATAATGAAATATATGTCTAAGGGTTTTATATAATTCATATATCTTGAATCAAACGGAATAAATAATAATTCAATTTTCATGGATGTAATATTATACTTTAACATTATATTTTATTGAAATAAGTTTTTATCAAAATTTTTTTGACGAGGATATAATAAATTTCTTCCACTTTTAGAAATGGAATTTTATAAAAATTATTAATTTTTTAGAAAATTATATTAATAATATATTAGGGGAAATTTTTTTAATTTTATGAAAAAGTTTATTTTTTAATTAAAAGTGAAAACTTTTAATTTTGCTAAAATTAATTGTTATTTTAATTAAAAATTCCTACTATGATTTGAAATCAATACCAAATTAAAAAATTTTGTAATTAATTTTATATAATATAAATAATTTAATTTTAATTATCAAAATTTCTGGTTTTTTGACTTATTTTATTGGGATAACAATATTACTTTTACAAAAAAAATTTCATGTTGTGTTTCAAAAATTTTTATCAAAAAATAATACTTGTGAATTCTAAAAATCAAATCATAAAATATTTATTATATATTTTTGTCTCATTTTTATTAAAATTTTTAATTTAGATTTTTTTGATATTATAAAAAGTAACCAAGGTAAAATTTATCACCTCATTAAGGGTATAAAGTGAAAACCATGTTAAAACTAGTATGTAAGATATTTTAATCAGCAAAAAATTTTCAATAATTATTATGGATGGATGGATTTCATCCAAACTAATCTATGCCTCGAAAATATTTGACACGTTTTTAAATTTTTCATTCTTAATGATATATATATACATATATAATTTATGTACATTATAATGAAATTCCATTATTATTGTTTTATTAAATAGAAATATATTTTAATAAGGATTGATAAAAATAATTATTTATAAATAATTTATACCTTTAGTATGATAATTTTATCTTTATGAAGGAAATTTATTTTTAATAACGACATAATTACGTACAAAGCTCACACGTATCTGATGAATCTCTTATACAAGGTGGTAAAAATAATTAAATGGAATTAAGAATATTAATTTGTATTTTTTTAAGAAATTTATGGTATTAAATGACTTAAAAAACTAAAAAAGTTATATAATTTAATAAAATCATAATATTCTTAATTCCATTGTTTTCTTAGTGATTATAATGTTAATATTTTTATTAATCGATATTAATACTGTTTTTTTGATATTCATTACATTTTAGGACTGTATAATAAGATCAAAATGGTATATATATTTATAAAACATATTGAATAACTCTTATATGATAATATAAAGTAAATATCTTAAAAATGGTAAAAAATATATAAAATATAATTTATTTTAGGATAAATATGAAAATCACTTTTAGTGATGACATTGTGCTTGAAAAACAATAGAAAATGAAAATTTGGTTTCATAATGAAAATAAATATGGTGGAAAAAAATAATTTACAAATCATTATTATTCAATATTTTTTTAAATATGATGTTTTTTGATATATTTGATCCTTAGAGTTATAATGAATGTATATTTTCCCATTGATTGTGTAATCTATGCCCATGGTGAGAAAAGTCACTAAAAAACATATTAAACTTTTTGTAATGATTATAATGAGAATATATATTCCAAATGGATGAATATAAATTTTAAAAATTATATATAATTAAGTTTAATGTTAATAACCTATTTTCCATTTTAAAAATTATTTTAATTATCTAAAACACATGCACCACAACAGTGTGACATATAGAAAAATAATAAAATAATTACTTATATAACATTTAAAATATTAAGACTGTAAATATATAAGGAATAATTTTTATGAAATAAATTTTATATAGATTTAATAAGGATACATGATGGTATAAGATATTATTTTCATAATTGGTAGGCGTCATGATATTTTTAGGATCATGTGTTCAGAACAGTTAATATAAAGAACAATAAAAATACATACTTTTAGAAGATTATTATTAAACTAACTGAAAATTAGAAAAAAATATAAGGTATCATATATATAGGATCTTTTATATAATATAATTCATTTTACTTATGTATTATAATTTATATTTTACCAATGACCACTATAACACTTAAATATTGAAAAATTTCAAAAGCACTATTTAGTTTTTCGTATATAATATTGATTAACTGTAACATTTTTCACAAAATATAAATTCTATTTCCATATCATAAGTCTATAAAAATAAATCTATAAACGTCAAATATCACATCCCCCAGCAATTATAGTGATAAAAAACCTCTACTAAAATGGATTTATGATCAATCAAATGAAGGGGATGGAAAAAATAAATATAAGGGTTTCATAAATCAATATTCTTTTACTAGTCTATATCTCAAGTTAATTGATTTTATTTTTCTATTATTATATATATAACTTTTTTGATAAAAATTGTATTTACACTTTTTTTTGTGGATTAAAATATGTTACTCATAATATCTGAAATGATTAATTCCCAAGACAATGATATGATAATTATAATTGTAATTAGTCTCAAATTTTACTTATTTAAAATATATTTATATATTATGAACCTATATTAATTAATTTTATTCATATACTATACATGTTTTATTTTTTATAATAAATCTATTTATTTCAATTATATATTTTTTCATGTATTGTAATTGTTTCATTTAGACTATAATTCCAACGTTAAGAAAGTGGTAAGGGGTTACTGATTCATTCCCATTTTAATTAGGTTTTCTTATTCATAAATATTTATTTTGAAAAAAATATAATATGTATTGGAAAAGGCCAACTAATTTTTCATCAACAATTTATATTTCAATAAATCTTATATATAGTTCCATCATTATCTATTTAGTTATATAAACAACTAAAAATTTATAAAAAAATTAATCCTTATTTCCCATGTTCTGATGAGAAAACATTTTCCTTCACATCCATGTTTTAAAAAAATGAACAAATGTTTTAAATTTTTTTTTACAGTTATTAAATGATTATTTAATGACATTTAAAAAAATTTACTTCTTCAAAAAATTAAAAACAATTATCTTGTTTTCTCTAAATAATGTACTTTTTATTGTAGGATTGATCATAATATATATTTTAGTGGTAATGGAATGAATTGAAATTACCATCAACATTACTACTCAATTAATTGAATCTCCCATTATATATTAACTTTTTCTTTAATGTAAATTTTTCACTACATTTTATAATTACCTTTTAAAATTTATCTTCAAAATGGTCAGGGTATTTTCATCTAGAATGTTTTTAATGATATTTTATATATTTCTATTCGCCAAAAACATCAACTTTGATGTTATATATTGTAGAATATAGATATTTGTTAATGAAACCATCCTTATGTATTATCTATATGCACGAATTATTTTTCAAATATATTTTCATGGAACTAGTTTCTTTTCCATGTGTAAATCAACCTTTGAATGATTTTTTTTTGATATATTGAAATGTGTAAACATAATATTATTGTTTTTATTATATGGTACATATAAATAAGTATGGATTATTTTTGGGTGTGTTGTTTTAAAAATATAAATTGTTGTTCCATTATAAACCTTGGATGGCTGGTCACACTTTAAACTAAATATGGGTGGGCCTGTTATATCACTCCAATGCATTGCGTAATGAGACAGATTTATTTGGAATTATGTTAGTCTTAGGGGAAGATGTATATGTCTTACTACTAATAGTTAATTGAATATTAGAATTATATATTATTCCTTGGAGATGTGGTAATTATCTAGGTTGGTAATTTCGTAATTCTTGTCTAATTTAAAATGACAAGAATACAAAATTTTAATTAATTATATAAGTTATGATTGAGGCATAATTCAAGGATTATTTTGTAATGAATAGTGATTATAGTTTTTTATTACTGTTATATTATTATAATTTATTTCCATGTATCATAATTTATTATCAGTCATTTATTTGTGTAATTTTTTTTATTTTATGATACTGGAAAATGATTTTTTCATCACACTATTATTCGTATATTATTCTAAACGAGGACATTAAAATGCTAATTTTAATGCTTATTTTTTACCATTATATAAATTTGTGCTCAGATTTATTATTTTTTATATTTCAGTAGGTTGTGATTATTGTTATTTAGTATATTTTAGCGATTATTGTTATAATATGTGAATAATTTTGTGTGATATGACTTATATTTTTACCCACCATTGGTTAATGTATCAATGTTTTTATGTAAATTTTTTTCAAGATTAAATAAAAAATAAAGAATAAAGATCCTTTATAAATTAAGTAAACCAAAATTTTAGTTCTTTTTTATATGTTTTAGAGGGTTATATTTATATCATGTTCATCAATGTCAAAGAAATAAAAATCAATAATATATTATAGCTTTAGATTTTAGATTACGGTTTTAGGCATAATATATTAACCCTATATTTCATAATGATTAACATATTAATTTATTATTTTTGAACCCTATTTTTATATAATTCTTTTTATAGAATTTATTAATAAAAACAACTTTCTTGTATTATTGTTTTGTAATATATTTCCCTATAAAAACTGTTACTATTCATAGCCCTTGTAAAATTAGACTATAAAATTGATAACGATCATCCATATTCTCCAATATATAATAATTTTAAAAGATTTCAATGTTTTATAATCCCATTATTTGTGAAATTGAGTAATGTTTCATGAAATTTTATATTCTTAATAAGTAATTTCTAGTTATTTACTAATATATATGGATTATATTAAAAAAACCATTACACTTTCTATGATTAAAAATAGACCCTATGAATTATATATATATTAATTATAAAAATGTATATACATATAAAGGATTACATATATCGATCAATGAATATAAGTTTTGGAAAAAAAAGAAACACATTTATTCATCGAGGAGGTAGTCATCAAAACACATGATTCACATTTTCATTTTAATTAATGGATATGGGGAAGGTTATTAAGGCCTCAATTATAATTTTATTTACAGACGAGTATAATAATTAAAAAAATTTATAATTTTAATATCATGAAATTAAAGTTTATTAACAAATAATATTATAATGAAATATAATATGAAATAGTGTTTTAATAACTCTTAGAACTCTTTTTCGATTTTTCTTTTTACAAAGGAGATTTATCTATTGAGGGTTCAAATTTTCTTAACAATAATATTTTTTTATCATGTATATGTGTTTATATAAGTTGGGTTTTTAGTGATTGGGACGAAAATTTCATTTTGTTGGAGTGAGTGGTAGTTATTATAGGATTTCCACATTTATAATTTAAATGATGTACCCCATTTATATGTGAAAAATAGTTCCATTACTACAATTTCACCAAACTACTCAATAATGGGAAGTCATTATCAAGGCATGTGACTAAAAAATAAAACTAATGTAACTATAGAGGTAATATAAGCTTAAGAAACACCTCCACCATTAAAAAGGACAATTTAAAATAATAGTACCTTTTAATATAATGTTATTGAATTTTTCAATTTTAGTTTTCGTAATGGTAACTAGTTTTTACCTAGTAGATATATTACTTAGGGACAGAAGTAATTTGAGAATTATTAGATAATTATATCTAAATGTATCTGAATTTTAAATCCAATTGATCAAATAAATTTTCAATTATTATGTAAAAATAAATTTTAACACAAATAAAAATGTTTTCATTAATTAAATCGAGTAGTTAAAAATGTTTATTTCATTAAAATGCAACAAAAATTTTTATAATGTTGAGCATGGATGTATAAATTATAAATAACTTTCTAAAAATATTTAAATTACATTTTATTATATAATATATTAATAAAATTATTGAAATATTTAAATGTAACCATATTATAAAATAATTTCAATAAAGTGAAGGAATAAATAAATTCTATACTTTTACTATTCACCTAAAAATTAATTATCTCAAAATAATTAAAAATATAATTTTAGGATAAGATTATTATAATATTATTGTAAAAAAATACAAATAATATTTTTTTAAATTAATACCCTAAGATTTATAAACATGAAGATATAATTGATTCATAAATTATCATAAAAAAACTACTTATAACAAATCATTTTTTCATGTTAATTATTCCCATAATATTAGTGATAATAAAAAACTATATCAAACATTAACAGTATACATTTTATTAAATATATTTTAAGAATCATAAAATAATTTATTATTTTCATAGAGGAACTAATTGGGTTAAAATTTAAATTAAATATTATTTTGTTTTTTTGGATTGTTTATATATATATATATATATATATCATAATTCCGTAACAATTATTTATACATTTTAATATTATTTCTTTCTTAAAATGTTTTATATCTATTTTGGTTTTGGTTTTGGTTTTGTGTGTGGATATATTATGTGAAAACAATATATAATTAAATAACAATAACTAAAATCATTACAACCTGATTCAGCAACCAAGTGATGTATTCTTGGGTACACTAGTTAAATGGCGTCTTGAGCAAGGTTTGATTAAATAAATTACTTGGGACCCACAAATGTGGTCCAATTATATACTAAAATTGTTGTGTGTCTATAGGACATGATAAGGATAAATTATTAAATCATTAATCATAAAAAATAAAACCACCCTTGATACCCACATTATATAGTGTTATAATGTCTCAAATCATGTCATAGGGACCTGTCTATCCACAACATCAAATCCTATCAAATATCATATACATAAAATTTGATAAAATCCTAATACCTAGCATTGATCTTTTGGTTCATGACTCTGACTTAAAATTTCATCCTTATCCATTCACTATGTGTCTCAAACCATGGGCATGTCCTTAATGCACCTCTAGACACTAGTTATGAATCCAATGTTTTTTCCACCACTACATTGAGTAGCAGAACCTATAGAATCGCCAAAAATACCTTATCCTCAATAAATCGGGTCAAAATAAACTATAGTACCTGGATGGTCTTTATAAGCCATCCAAAATCAATTACATGTGAGGGGGAAGGTTCCCGTAAGTTTTATAAATATTGAGGTCAATGATTCATAGTTAAATAAGATAACTCAATAGAATACCCTCCAAGGTCTCATGGAAACTGGCCCATGAAACTATTTCTCATGGATCCATAGCCCATCAATCACTAGTGCATATACTTAATAATATATCATATCATAGTCATTAATTTAATGGATTCATCAATTTATATTATGATTTCTAATATCCAGTCTCAAGTATATATTCCCATTAATCTTCTCCTACTACAATTCAAATCATAGGACCCCAAACATTCAAAAATTTCTAATGGTATCACCATTAGGATCCCATGAACCATGTGAATTTTCAATGTAGTCACTTTTTCAAAGGAATGTATCACATCTTTGTAATTCATGCATGCATTCTATCATATCATGTGATACTTGATCCAAGGAATCACTACTAAAAAATTTGGAATCTATCCTAAATAGTAGATATTAGTAAAACTAGTCATTGTCCAAAAAAATATTGTGAGACCCAATCCAAAATATATTAATAATATTAGGGTCTCCTCTATCTCAATAGTTGATTCTTAGGCTTCTTAGGTAATTAAATTAATCCCATGAAAAATAATCGATTCTATTCTCCTAGGGAAATCAACTATCGTATTAATATATAATTTAAATAAATCATAAAATGGTCTTTATAAATACCCACTTACAAAAATATCATCAAATCCCTACTTGGATAAATAGTTTTTAAATGTTCTATGGTGACACATATAACCCTATGTACTATAACCCCCATGATTTAATTATAATATGTCTTTTTTTCTTTTTAAAATTTCATTAATATAATGCACAAAATTTTATTCAATAATAAGATTAAATCATTAATTTAAAAAAATTATATATATAATTTCATTAAAATGGGATAATTTTTTGAAATTAATATTTCAAAATTATCTTATGATGAAATTTTTATATTTTATGAAAAGTTAAATTATTTAGTTAAAAATAAATAATAGTGATTTCCTAAAACACAATGTTTTCTATTAATGTATTTATGAAGACAAATTTTATTTCAAAGTAATTATTAAATTTCATTACCTCATTTTCAATAAATAGAATTTATTAATTTTAGTGTTTTTATATTTTTCATCACTAATGTATATAAATATTTTTGGGTTTTAAAAATCATTTTATGTATAAAATCATTTATCATCTTGTTTTGTGAAATTAAATAAAAATAAATTTATACCACTTCCTTTAGATAAACCCTATAAAATGGATTTTATATTTTGATTAAAAAAATTTATAATAAGTAATATGGTGAACATATTTTTTTCATAATTTATAGTAACTGTGTTACATATTTATCACCATGGTTAAACGTAAAATGCGGTTAAGTGGTTGTAAATATATGTATAGGAAATAATGATAACACAAATTACTTTATATAAAATCATTTTAATTTTTTCATTTCATAATATTCTTTTCATAATCAATGATATGTCCTTTTACATCCATATTTTTTGGAGTAGACCATCAATATATTTTAGTATTTTAAATAATTCAATTTATTTCCTGTTCATCTATTCTAAAAGGAAATTACTGATCATCTATTTTACACACATAAAACAATCCTAATTAAGAATATACCCACCTAAATACATCTAATAATAGCACCATTTATCCTTGATGAATTATTATGATTATAAAACAATCATATGGAGAATATATTTGTAAACTAAAAGAGTTTTTTTAAGTAGAGGTAGAGTGATTATCCAATTGTTTTCATTTTATTATATCTTAAACCACCGTGTAATTATTTTAAAATTTGGTCATGTAATAAAACATTTTCTTATATATACTTAGTTATTATTATATTGATGGTGTGAATAATGTTAATCCCATATCCATCACACAAAAAATAAAAACAACACTCATTTATAAGAATGACATACTATATCCACATAGTGGTAAAATTGATTTATCATTTCCAAATTAATAATTTGGTTATAAATATGGAACGAATGAATATATTTTATACTAATGAAAAATGGATATTTTTTTGAAATATATGGTATCAATTATGATCTTACCATTTATCTTTTTTTTAAAATGATAATATCGTGCTTCCATACCTTCTAACCACCACCTTTATGAAGGGATTTGATTTGTTTCATGTATTCCATTCAATAATGATTATAAATTTTTATATATAATTAATATTATTGATATATATATATATATAGTAATAAAATTTCTATGAATTAAATAACCATGATAATGTTGTAAGGACTGAAACTACTAAACTTTAACATACATAAAAATGAGATACTTTACAATAGAAAAAATGTATTTGTTAAGGAATTTTTCATAAAATATTCTAAGACATGTTATTCGTGTATCATATATGACATTATGAATTATTTTATGTTTCAGTTATATAATTCAAATGAATTTTAATGTACTATATATGACGTTAAAAGAACACGGGAAACATTTCAAATATGACGTAAGGGTTTATTTCAGAATCACATCATTATTAAAGAATGTTTATGTATATGCTTACATTTGAGTAATTATTAAATATTTATATCATAAACCCAATCTATTTCTTTACACCTTGTTATTTTAGAGGTATTTAAGTGTAAGTTCAATTTTTATGATCATTTTCATTCAAAATAAAGATTTTATTATTTAAAAAAAATAATATTGTATTTCTATTTTCTGTAATTTTTTTTTCATGTCTATATTTTTATCCATCCCAAAGATACTAATTATTATCATTTTTACCCATGTTTTAATTTTTATAACAAGGTTTAAAAGGAATATTCTTTGTTTTTTTATAGAGGTGTATTTTTCAAATGGTGAAAAAAAAATAATTGTTTTAAGGTTTACCACATGAACAAATATTTCTTCTCTAATGAATATTATGTTCCTTGAAGCATCCTTTACATGGTTCTATGGTTATTTTCAAAGAAAATTATTTTCTGAATATTCATTATATTTTATCATCTAAAAATGTACAGATTCAAAATCAAAAGGGTTCATTCATTTGGAATTAATTAAGTTCCCTTTTTGACAAATTTTCATTAATGACGACATATTTTCCTGAGTTTTATAATTTATTGGGAATATACTATGTTGATTCCATCATCTATATTACTTTGGATTTATTATTATCACATTTTTCAATTTATTGACTGGGGAAAATATTAACTTATAGTATGATAATTTTTTATAAGAATTCTCGTGTTGGTTAATTATTTATTTTCAATTTATTTAATTCTTATTGGGAATTTATTATTCTTAGTATATATTGAGTTAGTCCCATTATATGAAATCTATTCATTAACGAGTCTCATGAGAAAAAAGAGGGTAATTTTTCATACATCTTACCTCTTTAACATTGATGTGTAAGAAGAAATAATTGATTGTATAATGATGATTTTTACCTTTATGAACACTTTCATTATTAAAAAATTATTGTGACCTATGTGTTTATTTATTTAGCTTTTTTAACCATGTATTAAGACTCATTTTTATGATATTTATTATTAAACATATTTGGTTACTATTTATTTTTCAAATATTAATAATTAATTTTTTTTATATAATCTGTTTTATTTATTTTGTTTAATAAGAATCCATGATCACTAATTATTTTTTTCCACAATATTAAGGATGCCAATATAGGATATATGAATGAAACTAATGTATTTTCTATAATAAATAAATGATTTCTCAATATATATATATTTTGTTTTATTTAATGCTTTCATGTTTTTTATGATAATCATTTAGGTATCTCGTCTCACAATTCGAATACACAATTCAATAAATTGGGATACGAATCCTTGTATTTTTTCCATTGAATTAAAATAACAACATTCTCTATGGTTCTAGAGTAAGGGTTTCATAGTTTGAATGAATGTTTGTCTAAACTAACAGTTAATATAACAATTTTTGAATACATATATTATATTACATAACTCAATGAATGTTTCTAATTATATTTATAAGTATATAATAATAGTATAATATTTGTTGTGACATATAGATTATTTTCTATTCCTTGAGGATACGTCATTTTATAGATACTGGTCTTTCAGCATGGACATCACATAGATTCACTTAGGCACATTATATTTTATATGGGTGGGTTTCATATCAAATTGATATTGAAATGTGCACGACAAATAAGATGAATATTGTACACTTGTATAGACACTCTATGGGGATCTTCTTTTTTTATTTAAAAGATCTTAAAAAATAATAATAAAATATTTTGAAATATTTTTACAATATGAAGTTATTTCCAATAATAGTTTGTTTTCTTTTCTGGGATTGCAGATGATAGAAATATTTATTTTAACATATATTTGATTCTAGAATCCAATAATTTTATTAAAAAATAATAATGTTATGAGTTAATTATATATAAGTAGTTTTTTATAAATGGAACCAGGTGGGAGGAATGAAACTTTCACTAATGAAAATAACATTTGTGGAGATTTTTCTCCATGTAAAGAAAACTATGCTTGATATGGACATGAATAAAATTTTGGAACCATGAATTATCACTACTATAAATGGAGGACACTTTTTTTTGGGTAATTTCATTCTATGTTGATCTGGGAGTTTGTAGGAAATGTGATCTTATAAGGAATGAATATTCATCATTGACGTTAGACTCATTTAATATGAATGAGACTACAATTTTATTATAGAAGAATGGGTTTTGAAATGATTTTATTTTTACGATGGAATATAGCTTTAAGAAAGAATCCATTTTCATAATGGTTTGAAGCATCAGATACATGTCGTGGACATATGGTGTTCACACAACTTTGATAAGAATCATGTAATCATGATGGGTTGAAAGTATCTATGTGACTATGAGAAGCTTCAAAAATGTTTTTAGTTTCACTAGAGCTTCACAATTACTAGTATAATCGTGAAAATTAATGTGGAAGTTTGTGAAATTTTATATGGGAGCTCCGGATAATAATGAAGTCTAATGTTTCTAAATATTATTCTATTAAAAATAATTTGAGATGAATATTATTTTAGAATAGGATAGATCACTCTGAATTCCTGAATGATGGGATATTCACAAATCAAGAATTCATTATAATCATGAGCATTGTGAAAATACTTATTATAACTTAACTAAAGCTAGGGATTTTTAGAAATGGGATATTTCCAGAGACATGGAGTTTGGTGGGACATAGTATTCCATAAAGGATATTATATTCATGAAGGATGTAGGATTAATGAATGTTGGTGGGATTACGACTACTAAAATATAATTGAAACATAAAGAGGGTGTCAAGTAGGTGTGGAGCTTCGAGAGCATTAGTGTTAGACATCTAGAGTCTCTTGATAATCAGGTGAAAATATATAAATTTCTGATAAATTTATGTTACCTTAATATCATTAAAATAATTAAGACATCACCCATGGTAGTGAGATGGGGTTGTAAGAACCTGAATCTTTATTTTTAGGTATGTCTTTCTTTTCTAGTTGTTTTTGACAAAAAGATGAGTTTCTGGAAAATTCAAGAGTACACGTCGTGTAAGTATAAATACACGTTGTGCACCCAGTTTCTGTAGGTAGCCATGTAACAACAGAGAACGAGGCTATGTGGGATGACATGGAGGCCTCCTAAAGTGATGTCTGGTTAAGTCAAGTACACTCCATGTACTTTTAAAGAACTCCCCTTGTATCTTCTTTTTATTTCATTAAATGGATCGGGGTTGTGTCTAATCAAAATAAAACCCTTATTTTCGACCAGTCCCATCCATGAGCATCTATAGCCAACAATTCTTCTCTCAAACCTCAACTTGACATCCGTTCTCTGAATTGACCGACATTGATTGTGTTGGAATCTCCACAGTATTCTCTTCCTTCTTCTAGAGCCACATTCCTTGATTTCTCTTATTTCATGAGATATTCTCGGCTAAACTTTGATATCATTTTGGTAGATCTAAGATGTTCTAGGGAAATTCATGTCATGAGGTTCACGTATATCATTCGTATAATACCAAGGTAGGTAGTTTGTGCCTTTCTGTAGTTTGTCTTTGAGTCATATGTGAAAAATTGCCAAATACCCCTGTTCGAGATATTTCATGATTATGGTTTTTATCCTGATTATTCCATACTATGCCTTGTGCGCTTGAGTAGAAGATTTATGACTGTAAAAAGGGTTTTCTACCATGATATAGATGTGTTTGACAACGAATTATTGATTTTGATCGTTTGTTCTAGCTTTTCCTGTTAGACGGTTTTGTTTTCCATGCCTAGTATTGTTCGGATGGAGTATTTTTATCTAACATACTATGATATGTGGTCGAATATTTAGCCAAGTGGTTCATGAGGATTAATTTGGTTATCACATATCGTTGTGCATGATTGATATACACAGGTCCGTGAGATCATGGTGTAGTAGACCATAGGGAGAATAGATGTTGAGGGATTCTCTAGAGTGTCTATTTACTTTACCTTGCAAGACCATATAGGGATGGACTTTGTGTTCCCTTAATAGTTAATGTAGTTTCCTTTTTATGAGACCACAAGGGGAATTAGAGGCTGATTTCTTCCCCAGAGTGTCTATAGTTACCGATATGTGACCACATGAAGAATTGACAATGGGTACTTCCTCAGAGAGTCTTTGATAAAGCTTAACTCTAGGGGTTAGAATATGAGTACTTCCTAGAGGGTTTCTTGTGATTGTTTTGGTTGAACTAGAGGGGTTAGTCTATGAGTACTTCCCAGTGGGTTACATGTTTGTGATTTGATGCTTACATGATATGTGAAATTGAATGAAATTGAACAGTAAGATTTTTACTTTTGGGAACTTCTTTATTTACTTATTTTTTTATTGTCTGACGTATATATTCACTGAATCCTAGGAACAAATCATTGGAAAGTTTCCTATTGGGATTTGTCTCTCACCCAGGTTCGGTCATGCTTTTGGGCCAAAATAGATTATATTGTTTTAGGAATAGATAAGTGCAAACTCCCTTCTAATTCATATACTTGATTGATGTGGATATGGGGAGCATGAGAACAAGGTGAGGCTTGTGATGCTGTTGGATCTTATATGTTTTTTATACATTAGTTTAGTTCTTTATTCCAGCATTGTGACTTTTCTGGATGATTTTCTAGACATATGTATCATGCATCATTTATATATGTGATCCAATTATTTATTTCTTTCATTCTTCCATTTTCTACTGTTGTATGGTATTATTATTCCTTCCTCTATTGTTATCAGTTTATTTCTGTTGTGTTACTTTTCAAATGAGGACATAGTTTCCCCAATATCCAATCCATGGACCTTGCCTCTTGTAAGCAACCTCTTTAGTTTGGGGAAATGCGCTTGAGGCCATGTGACCAACTGGGTACGGGGCACGTCTGGGCAGCTTGAAAAACCAGGACATTACAAAGTGGTATGAAAGGGTAGTTTTTTTCTTCAGTACATACTATTTGGAGCCTATATCTAGGGATATGAAGAAATAAGTAATTAGTTACAAGATGTGCCTAGAGATAGCTAACTCGTGTACGAGGAAAATCCAATTTACCTTTTTATTTTAATTTTCCATGTTTTTCAATTATTACAGTTGATTTGATTTTATAGTTGGGTTATTCCCATGTTTTGTACTGTTATCATTGATATTATTGAGGTTTTAATTCTATTTCCACCCGATGAGATGAGGGTATTCCATCTTATGCATCATATAGGAACTTGCAAGAGAACACCTGTCATGCATTCTTTCCAGGCCATTTAGGGTGCATTTCCAATTGCATGTTGTTGTGATAGATGTTTTACTAGATATGCATGTTGTTGTGATAGATTCCTTGATAGAATTTAAGCTATTTTATAGGGTATTGGATGTTGTTATTTTTAGTTTGAATGAATGAAAACTTTGGTCCTTGAGGTGTTATGGGCCCTAATGGATTGGAATTTGGTGGAACATTTCCCTCTTATTCATTGTATATAACATGTATAGATTCCAAGCTTTAATTTTCTAGGAGTAAGGGCCCTCACGGATCAGAATTTGGAACTTTAATGATTGCTTCAATCTTTTATGGGTTTCATAGTAGATTCTAAGGCTTAATGTCTGAAAAAAACTAGAATACACAACATCTAATGATAAATACATTCCATGATTCATTCTATTCGGGAAGGAACTGTTTTTCTTAGGTACACGTCGTGTACTGCATGTACATGTTATGCAGTCACTAACTATGTCAATGAAAGTTTGGGCAGAGACATGGGGTTGGGAAATCTGTAGTGGAACATGATGTGTACTATATGTACATGTCATTTTTTAGACCATGTGTCCAGTCGTGTTAGTAATGACACAGGTGGATTTTGGGTAGTTAGTACACGTTGTGTCTGGCACAAACACATGGTGTAGAGTTAGCTGTGGGACTGACTGTGTGACAAACAACATGGGTTGGTGAATTTTATTCTTTTACACATTGTGTCTAGCACAAACACACTGTGTGGTCTTGTTCTAGGGGAACCATGTGGGTTAGTCATGTAGAAGAACCCAGGCAGGGGATCACGATTCAAGTACGCACCATGTTTACATGAAAACTCCGTGTGTATAGGGTGTTACATGACATGTTTTGGAATTAGTAAATTCCAATGTGAAGTATCAATGGAACACACTACGTAAGGGTTATATTCACCATGTATACATGTTTTAAAAATCATGAATTCTTTCCTTTTCCGATTTTTTCTCACTTCTATGTTTTAGTCCTTTTTAAATCTTGATCCTAAGTTGTGCAGTGGACCTTGGAGAGTCATCCCACCAAGATATCCTCCAGTTGTAGGTGAGATAAAAGGTAATGATCATACACCAAGCATGGATGATCAAGAAATACATTTGGATCCTCTTGTGGTGCCTATATTGGCACCAACTATCATTTCAGACATAGTTGCAGACACACTATTTTGAGAGGGATTCATGGGATTCGTGTAGACCTTCTAGGGAGCACTACATCATGCCCTGTCAATGGAAGAATTGACGCAGGTTTTCAAGCATTAGCATTCTCCAACCTTCATAGAGGAAGGAGGACCTCAGGCTGTGTGGTCATGGTTAGAAGCCATTCTTTCTATCTCTGATCATCTAGAGATGCCTCCATGGAAGAGGGTGAAGCTCTATACTTATATGCTTTGGGACTCTACCAAGGGATGTATGAATGTGATATCACATGCAGGATTCCTATAGGTTATGGAATGGGATGAGTTATTGTGTGCCAAGTATGACTACTTCTACCAAGAGACTTTGAGGGCAGATCGAGCCCAAGAGTTCATGAGTCTGGAGAAGGGTACTGTCTCTGTCATGGAGTACGCTTCTCATTTCATAGAGTTGTAGTGCTGCACACCCATCCCAGGAGGTGATGAGTCATTTATGGAGAGAAAGTTTGGGGATGGTCTCAGGAATGACATCTAATCTTAGGTGAATATCTTCCTGTTAACATACATCAATTCAATAGTCAACTAAGTGATGATCACAAAGAACAATTTAAGGGATTCTGGTGCTGTGATTCAGGGCGGCTCGACATCCAGAGTTGGTACCACTCTTCCTGGTTGAAGGATTCATCGTAGGGACACTATTTTTGGGGATATGAGGAAGAAATAATATTTTAATGGTGGCTAGGCGATGTGCTACCAGTGTGGGATAATCAGACATACGAAGCCGCATTGCCTGAGAGACCCACTTGAGTACCGATCTTGGGGAAAGATGGGTCATCTTTAGTGTGTCTATCTGTTTTTCTAACCATAAGCTGGTGTAATAGATTCTTATATGACTCTACATCATGTGCATAACCACCAATTTCTACTCAGTATGGAAACTCAAGTTCTTCTGGTCGTTTAGACTAAGGTGGAGGTCATGGTCTTAGGGGTATGTTGCCAGGCATTCAATGACAATTGGGTGGATCAGCTCAGAGAAGTCAGGAATGGTCACAAGGCCACCTTACATGCAAGACTTTTTCAGTGGAGAAGACCTAGCAGAAGAAGGATCCCAGACCCTCTATAGATGAGGTAAAATCCTAGTTTAAAAAGTTTTATCTTCTGCTCTTTTCGATACTAGGGATTGCATTATTTTCATATTTGTTGCTGTTGTGGAGAGACTTGGTCTCTTACTTGTTACCTCTATTTATATGTTGATTCTAGACACTGCGTTTTGGACTAGAACAACTAGTGTAAATCAGTGCAAGGAGTTCCTTCTTGAGGTTGCTGGGTGTCACTTTTTATGGGACCTCTATGTACTATAGGTGACAGGAAATGATGTCATTCTCGGAATGTACTGGTTAGTTACCTTTCAAGTTGTGGTTGATTTATATCATTGTAGAGGGAGTTTCACTACCCCAGAGGGTAGATCATTTAGTCATAGGGATGAATAAGATGTCTAAGAAAGCATAACAGGACCCGGACATCATGGGTTGGGAGGAGATACAACCCATATTGCAACTCTATATCTGGATTACCAGGGGGCATCAATGATAGAATTTCCTCTAGGGGTGGATCATTTCATAGATATCATTCTAGATGACTTTTTAGGTTATCCTCCAGATCGAGGGGTGGAATTTTCTATTGAACTTGTTCCATGAGCAACACCAATGTCTATTCCTCCATAAAGGATTGCTACACCAGAGTTACATGATCTCAAGAAGTAGTTAGAGGAGTTACAAGCTAAGGGTTTCATATAACCCAGTACTTCTCCTAGGGGTTCACCTATCCAGTTTGGGAAGAAGGAAAATGGTACCCTTCTACTTTGTGTGGATTATCGGATGTTGAACCAGTTGACGGTCAAGAACCGATATCCCTTGCCGAGGATTGATGATCTCTTTGATCAGATTCGAGGGGCTCATGTGTTCTTGATGATTAACTTGAGATCTAGTTACCATGAGTTTCACGTTATACCATTTGATATACCTCCTAATGACTTTTGGAGTAGGTATTGTCTATTCGAGTATGTGGTTATTCTGTTTGGTCTCACAAATGCGCCATAAATTTTCATGGCACCGGTGAACCGAATTTTGCATCCATACTTGGATTCCTTTATTGTAGTTGTCATGGATAATATCTTGGTTTACTTTCACACATGGAAAAAAATTCCACACATATTGAAATCATTTTTAGTACACTTATAGAGCATCAGTTAAATGCAATGCTCTCAACATGCCACTTTTGGATGGAAAACATTCACTTCATGGGTCATCTTATCTCAGAGATAGTAGTATCAATAGACCCAGATAAAGAAAGGGTAGTAGTTTCCTAGGAACAACTAAATAACATATTTGAGGTACAATGTTTTATTGGGATGGATGGATACTAAAGATGCATCATACTAGACTTTTCATGCTTATCAGTGCTACTGACGGGCCTGACTAAGAAGGGTGTGATGTACTTGTTATCAGATTATTGCGAGTTAGCCTTTTATAAGCTGAAAGGGAGGTTGACTTTATCACTGATACTACTATTTCCTTATCTGGGAAAGATCTATATAGTCTACTATGTTGTTTGAAGTATCAGGCTGGGACCATTTCTTATACAGGGGAAAGGAGTCGTTGTGTACCGGTCTCAGCAGTTGAGACCACATGAGAGGAATTACATGATGCACGATCTCAATTTGGATGCAGTTGTTCATGCATTATTATGTTGGAGACACTAACTTTTGGGAGAGAATTTTGTGTTTTTCACAGACTACAAGAGTCTCAAGTATATATTCACTCAGCGTGATCAGAATCCGAGACAACGAAGGTGGGTCGAGTACCTTATATCATTTGACATTGAGTTTTCCTACTAGCCTGGGAAAGGAAACACAGTGGTTGATGAGTTGAGCATAATGACATAGATACATGTAGTTTTAGAGTCCAGTAGTGAGTGGAATATTATAGTTCTCATCTCTGAGATGAATTTGAAGGTGCAAGACAGACAAATGCAGTCATTTCTTTCTTATGTGGCTGTTATGTCTACTATACATGATTGAGTGCAAATGTGGCAGCTATTAGATTCCGAATGCCTCGACCTGCAGAACAATGTATTATTATAGGACCCAATTTCTAGATGGATAGTAGGCAAGGATGATATCTTGAATTTTCATGGGAACGTGTGGGTTCCATCAGACATTTTCATGGAGATGATGTGGGTCTTTCATTCCAAAGTTTGGATAGTTCATATTGGTGTCACCAAGATGTATAATTATCTACACTATCAGTATTGGTGTACAGGAGTGAAGACATATGTTTCTAGGTTTTTCATGATGTGTTCCACCTATCAGTAGATGAAGGTGGATCATTATAAACCAGTAAGGATTTAACAGTAGTTACTCAATCATGAGTATAAGTGTAATGATGTCGCGATGGAATTTGTGACAGGGCTACTGAGGTTTCCTCGAGGGAGTGATGTTGTTTGGGTCATCATTGGCAGACTCACAATGTTTTCTCTTTTCTTACCGATCAAGAAGACCATTAGTGTTGATGATTTGGGAAGGATGTACATCACAAAGATTGTACTTCTACATGGGGTTCCAAAATTTATTGTTTTTGACAGGGACACATGTTTTACTTCTCAGGTCTGTAAGGGACTACAGAGGTATTTGGGTACCCCGGTACTTCTGAGTAAAGCTTACCATCCTCAGATAGATGGCCAGTCCGATTGTATTAATTAGGTGCTGGAGGAAATGCTTTGAGTGTGTGTTCTATATTGTGGATGTTTTGGGAGAATAACATGACTCTTGTGGAGTTTTCTTATAGTAATAGTTTCAAGAAACTATTCAGATGGAACCTTATGAGGCTTTGTACGGTAGGCCATTCCGATCACACCTATGTTGGATGGAAGTAGAAGAGGCAGCTACGATGGGACCTCACCTGGTCCATAAGACCATAGAGAAGATAAAGTTGATTTAGAAGAGGATGGATACTAAACAACCATGACCAAAGTCTTATGCCATTCTATGGAGACGACCTTAAGAGTTTGAGGTCATGGATCAAGTTTTATAGCATGTTACACTGGGGTTGGTAAACATGATGATTAGGAGACAGGGAAAGATTTTTACAAGATAAGTAGTGCTGTTTGAGGGTTTAGAAATGGTAGAACCGGTTGACTATTGGTTTATCTTACCTCAGAGTTACCAGGCTATGCATGACATATTCCATGTTTCGCACCTACATAATTACTTCTCAGACCTGTCTAATGTTTTTCAACCTAAATAGGATGAGCCAAATGCAGAAGCATCCTTCAAAGAGCATCCTATCCAAATTTTTGATCACTGTGTGAATGTTATCCATGGATGGTCTATTCCTTGGTTACTAGTTCTATTACAGCATGGGCGAGAATAAGATGAGACCTAGGAGGGGGAGGTCGATGTACAATCACAGTGGCAGAGGTGTTTGAGGATTCTTCCTCTATGTCTCTTTTCTAGGGAAATTCGGGGACAAATTTCATTAAGGTGCATAGTTTGTAAGAACCTGGATATTCATATCAGGTATGTCATTCTTTTCTCATTGTTTTTGGAAAAAATAGGTGTTTTGGGAAATTTCAGGAGTACACACTATCTACTTATAATCACACGCCATGTATAGGTTCTCATGGGTAGCTGTGTGCTGACAGTGTGACGATAGAGCACATGGATGTGTGGGGTGACCTGAATGCTACCTGAAGTGGAGGTCACTTAAGGAAAGTACAGGCTATGTACTTTTAAATAACACTCAAATATAATTTCTTTTTATTTCATTAAAGGGATTAGGGTTTCGTCTAATTTCCATAACACCCTACTTCTTGACCTATCCTATCCAGGAGTGTCTCTAGTCAGTGATTCTTCTATGTGACCCTGACTCGCCATCTGTTCTCTGAATCGACCACCGTCTATTGAGTTGGAATCACCATGGTACACTCTGCCTTCTTCTAGATCCTTGTTCCCGAATTTCTCCTCCTTTACGATATATTCTCTATTTACCATTCATAGTGTTTTTGTAGATCTAAGGGTTTTTGGGTGATTCGAGGCTTGAGGTTCATGTATATCATTCGTTCAATGCTGATGTAGGTGGTTTGTGCCTTTTCTTAGTTAGTATTTGAGTTATATGTGCAAAAGTTCCCAATACCCTTATTCGAGGTATTGCATGTTTAAAGTTTTTAGCCATGTTATTGCCTAATATGCCTTGTGTGATTGAGTTGAGAATCTATGATTGTAAATATGGATATTTTCCATTCTAAGGATATGTTTTCACATGCTCGATTGATTTTGACCGTTTGGTCTAGCATTGCATGTTAGGCTACTTCGTTTTCCATGCCTAGTATTGTTAGGAAGGATTGGTTTTATCTAACATGTTGTGATATGTTTTAGACTATTTATCCAAGTAGTTCTTGAGTATTACATTGGATTCTATATATCACTGTGCGCGTTTGACGTACACAAGGCTATGAGAACTTTCTGCAGTAGACCATACAGAGAATGTACGTTGAGGGATTCCCCAGAGTGTCTGTTTACTTTATGTTGTGAGACCATATAGGGTATAAACTTTGTTCTCCCTCAGAGTGTATGTAGTTTCCTCATTACGAGTCAACAAGGGGAATTGGACGTTTAGAGCATACCTAGAGTTTTTATTGTGACTGATACGTGACCATGGGGGAATTGACGGTGAGTTCTTCCTTATAGAGTCTTTGGTTAAGCTGAACAAGAGGTGTTAGACTGTGAGTAAATCCCATAGGTCTTCTTTTGTTTTTTTGGGTTGAACTAGAGGGTTTAGGTTGTGAGTACTTTTCTAAGGGTAACCGGTTTGGTATTATATTCATACTAGATTTCTGAAATTGAATGCAATTGAACTGTAGGATTGTTTGATTTTGAGTACTTCCTTGTTTAAAACTTCTTTTTTCTTATTGCCTTCCATATATATTCATTGACTATTTGGCATAGATCTTAGGGTGGTTTTTTCTAGGATTATTCTCACACACTGTTTGGGTCATGATTTTGGGCCCAAACAGATTATATTATTTCATGTATGGATAAGGGTAAGAACACTTCTAATTGAGGTACTGGATTTCTGTGGGTGTAGGGAGCATGGAAGAAAGCTGAGGCTTATGATTATATTGTAGTTTATTTGTTTTATTTGTACTTTAGTTTAGTAAATTATTCCATCATTGTTACTTGTTTGGCTGTATTCCTATATATAGGTATGAAGGATCATTTCTATACATTCTCTGGTTATTTATTTCTTTCATTCTTCCACTGTTTAGTGTTTTACGATACTATTATTGCATATTCTATTTTTATCTATTTATTTCTTGTTTCATTAATTTTCATATAAGGGCATAGTTTCCCCAATATCACACCCAAGGCCCTCACTGCTAGTTGTCGGTTTCTAGCATTTTGGTAAGTGCCCTTTAGACCATGTGACCAATCGGGCATGGGGAACCTCTGGGCGGCTTCTAGAACCAGGATGATATAAGGGTGACTCAATGGAAGTATTCTTATGAAGGTAGTGTGTTGTCCCTAAAAATACTATAGAGTTAGTGTGCTTGACCCAAATTGATTGTGTCTGATGTTTTTTTAATTAACAATAACAATTAATGCTTTGTGGATTTATGTATGACCGACAAAGTTTTGACATATTTTCATTGGGCTATCCTTTATTGGTGAACCACTTAGTACTGTTGTGTTATCTCTTATCATTTGAGTGTTTAATAAATGCCTAATTCCATAAAAAATTTCTTAAAATTTCCTATAAATTTTGGAATAATATTCATCACATTAAAATAAAAATGATTACTCCCTGATTCAACTCTCCCCTCTTAGGGTGTTCTAGTTTCCTACAAGTGGTACTTAGTAAATATGTTTTTTTGATAAATATATCCTTGATTTATTTATTGATAAATTATTTAATATTATAGAAGTTTCGTTTTTATGGAATAAACATCTACATTTTTATGGATAGAATAAAATATCAAATGTGATCCCTTATTATGAAAATTATATTTTCCACAACTCAAGGGGTCATCGTAAGTGATCCAAAAAGTCTTTATATGACTAAAATATACATGTAAATTCTTAATGTAGATTTTAATGAAAAAAATTATTTTACTGTAGATCTATATGATCAAATCCTTTTGGAGTTGATGAGGTTTACATCATCTACTTTCATGTGTGTTAAAATAGACTATAAATTTGAATGTGATAAAAATAGGAGTGGGGTAAATAAATAAATTTAGAATATTTTCAATGATTTGAAAATGCATCAAAGTTAAAAAACATAAATCTTTTTTAATTGAATTAATAATTTTGTTAGAGAAATTTGAAGAATGAGGGAAGAAATTAATGTTATTGAAATTGTGAAGAAAATCATGAGATGTATTCTACCTATCTAAAATCCAAAAATAGTTATCCTTTGGAGAAATAAATCTACCAAAACATTCGTTTGATGTTATTCTTTGTAGTATGGTGTAATATTAAATGAGCGTCAAACTACAAGAAATAGAAATTTGAGAAAGCAATGAAATATAATTCAATTACCTGGAAAATTTTAACATTAAAAAAATAAATGATGATTTGTATGATTTTGATGATGGATTAGTTTCTTTTGTTGCAATAAAATTTATGAGAGGAAACATGATATTTTAAGGCAATCTTCCCTTAGATTATTTTCAGGTTGTTAATGTTGGGTACATTTCCTCTTGATACCCATGCGTGTTTTATGATATAGTAGGTGGAAATGAAGTCATAAAGAAGTATCAAAAGAGGATCCCCAATAAGGGATACTTGATATCCATATTTAGAATCCACTCAATCATGTTTCTCGTGGATGGATAATTAAAAGATATAGAAGAAAAATAATTCATAAATATCTCTATAATCTATAAAAAAAGTAGTACATGGGTTCTTGGTAGAGTATTCTCATCCAAAAAGATTTGAAATGAATATTTATTAGTAATATTATGAAAAGGGTTGATGTAACTGTAATATTTTTCAGTCATGGTTCTTTAATGATAAAAGGAGGTCGAAATACAAAACTATAATTAAATAGATAATGAAAATTGATGTGATATTTTAAGATAGAATTAATCAAATTATTTTATGTGTGAGTCAACTCTGTGACTCAATACTGATAGGAAACCTTAATCATAATGGGTGCACTATAAAATGAATAATGTGTCATTATCTCATGAATTGTTTCAAAATAGTTGGGATTTATACCATTTTAACTTAAAATAGAACACATGTTTCTTTACAATTGAATAATAAAACAACCTATGGAATTATATAATGGGTCACATTAGTCATGAAATCAATTAATACATTTTTTAGGTTAAGATAGTTATCAAAATTTTCATCTTAAATCATGATCGAGAAAATACACATGATGCATGCAAGTGAATAAAGATGACGGGGGTTCATATCAGTTAAAGAACAAAATGAAATTTAATCTTCTTGATATCATCCACATAGATGTACGTGGTTTAATGAATGTGACTTTAATATATACAGATTAGTACTTTATTATTTTTATATATGTTTATAGTAAAATTTCATGTATAACCTTTAGGTATAAAAACACAATGTGCTTGATTTTATGAAGATTTTTCATCAATGGGATGAGAATGAAACAAGATTCACAATAAATATTCATTGATCAAACAATGGATGGGAATGCACATCCCCTAATCTTTAAAATTTCATATAAAAACAAGGGATAAAAAATTTGGTTTTTCTGATGAGAACCCCTTAACATAATGGGGTCATAGAAGGAAGAAATTGATATGTGAATAATATGGTGAGAAATATGTTGATTAAGATCTGTGATTCTAGTCGTTACTGGAAATAATTTTTTCACATAGTGGTGCACCCACAAAATAGAATAGGAATTTTAATAGTAGAAAACATCAAAATGTATGAGACGTGGAATGGAAGGAATCCCTATCTAAAGTATTTTTCATGTTTCTAGATGTAAATTTTACATACAAAATAATTAAGGAAATAAAACATAATATTTGTGATGCTGCAAATGATGGAATATTCTTTTGATATTAAATTAATAAAAAAATACAAATGTTACAATAATCATCACATAATAATTTTGGAAAAAACGTTGTCAATATCATTGAGGATAAATCTAAAAATACATTTAGAATATCTTAAGTTGATATGATTAAAGATAAAGAAGAATGTGGAAAAGGGATAGAATCAAAATAATAAATTTTGAAAATATTGAAACATATTATAAGATAAATAAATGATCATGATTCAAAATAATAAACAAAAGAGGAAAACATTACAGTAGAAACATTATCATGTTCTCCTAGATAAAATAGAATATTATAAATTGATCAATACAACATAACAGGGGATTAGGCCACACATTTATAGAAAAGGATAATGAGTAATTACGAACATTATGAATTCATAATAGTTATTGAATGAACCTAATTTAAAGAGATGAAATGGATGAATCATTCGATAATTGTATGAAGAAATATCTAAATCATATTGATAAGAAAAAAACTGTGCGTCATATCAAGAGGCCATAAAATAAAAATGTTATTTGAATATAGTGGATCATTCAAAAAAATTCACCGATCATGGAAAGGTGATTAGAAACAAGGAATAAATTGTTTATAGTATAAATTCACAGATTGAAGGAATTCATCATGAAGAAAAAAATCTCTAGTAACTATACTAGATTTAATTAGACTTTTCTATTATATCATCATTAAAATATTGTAAAAAATGTATCCAATGGATTGAAAAATAAAATTCATAAATTATGTTTTTTATAAAGATGTATACACTGAACTACTAGGGGGATTTAATACTAGAAATGATGAAACTAGGAATTGTAGATTAGATAAACTTCTCTTTGGTCAATTGTAGAAACCATGACTGCAGTACTCTTGATTGGATTCTTATGTGATGAATCTTTAAATTAATTGAGGAAGTGTATACAAGAATTTCAATATAAATAATTCTCATAATGTTATATTTATGGTACATTTTATAGGTTGGTGATATTATTTTTGGTTAATGCAAGTACAAATCAATGGAAAAATTCTCAAATCACATGAAATCATAATTTTAATTGTCTATTAATGGTGAACTAGAATAATTTTTGTGGTTGTAGGTGGTTTAAAAGAATTATTATACCATAATACCTACAGGAATAATATTTACTAGTGGTGTTGAAGAAATTCAATATCCTGACTCCAAACTAATGTTTTCTCTGATTTTGGTTAGAAAAAACCAAGGAAACCATCATTATAATAAATGTTTGGATCCTACATTTTTTATTAAGATCATTGGAATATTATTATACATGACTATTTCCTGACCATATATCATATTAAAAACATTCTAAGTGTATTACTTCCAATGTTATGTGATAGAAAATCATTTTGAAGTAGTTAAAAAAACCATGAGGTATATTCAAGGTACATTTAATTTTTTGATAAAAATTTCACAAATAAGGGATATTAACATATCATAATTTTTTGATACTTATTCGGTTGGATATTTTGTGGTTCAAAATTACACAAGTCGTTGTGAATTCTTCATAGACATAAAGTGTGTGGGCCGATTGAGCAAGAAGCAGGAAAACAATTTAAATGATATGGATGAAGTAGAATATATATATATATGATGAAGGATTTAACTAAACTATTATGATTGAATTAACAACATATTGATATTATTAATGAAGCGAAAGAGCCAATTCTGATAAAATATTTCAACAAGAGATTGATCGGTTTAATGAAGTATCACATTTAGTAAACTCATACCAAAGATAATGAGATTAGATATAACTAAATAATAAACTATTGAAAAAATGGGTGACTAATATGTAGCATAATAGATCAGATAACCTAGTGGATGACATCCTGACTAAATCATTTGAAGCACATATTTCTGACAAACATTTATTAAGAATATATCTTCATCCACCTCTCATAGTATGAAGAGGACACAACATTTTCTATCTCCCCATTTGTGTTAAATAATTTAATATTTTTTTGGAAGTGATATAGGTTTTGGGGGTTGATATAATCCATGTGGGGTTTTTACCACTAAAATTTAAAGTAAAGTTTAATTTGGATTATTTCCAAAGGGGGATACAAATAGAAGACAATGATTTTCATAATATCAGGATTGGATGTAGTTCATTAATGGATTTTTCTGTGGTCTATCAATGCCTAAAATTATTTTTTTCAAATAGTTTTTCTACATCAATCTTTAATTATGCAGAAAAAGATTGATAGATGGGATATTTCACTCCTATCAGGTTTTTGAGTGAGGCTGGTGCATTATTAAATCTATATAATTTTTAATAATACCAAAGGGGTTTATTTTTAAGACCAAATATTTTTACAACTTTAAGTAGAGCGTATTTTTTTTCTTGTTTTTAATACATAATCGGATAATCAGTGAGATATCATGGAAATTTTTATTATAGTGAAGGCTGTATCAGGATGCGATCTTTAATTTCATGGAAAGGTCATGGTTTTCATGAAGATTAGTGTTTCATGGAGGAATAAATATTCATGAAGACACCATGAATTATGAAGGGGTGGATAATTGTGAATGTGTAAAGAAAATATGGTGTTGTCATGACAATGAGAATCATCATGAATGCATAATGGGATGATGGTATCTAAGAAACTAAAATAATATTCACACAAAGGATAAATTTAATTTGTTTTTCATTAAGAATAAGACCTTCATAAATTTGAATTTTTCGGTTTGTGAAATGGTATTATAGATCCTGGGAAATTTTCAATGGGAAAAATCATTAAACAGGTTGATCACACAATTCATTTGACATAAATATAATTTGGGAAAAATTTGAATCATTCTGAATTCAGATAGACAAGGATATTTAAAAATCCATATTTCATTGTGAGATTTAACATCATGGAATGACATATTTTATCTTAATTTAGTTTAAGTATTTTCAAATAATGGAGTTTCATGAATAATATGAGTTTCATTAAGACATAGTGTTTCGTGAAGGCTGTGATATTCGTGATGGATGGTATTTTCATAAATGTGTTTTTATTATTGAATGATGGAAATACTTTGAATTAGAAAGAGGGTTTCATAGTGTTTAGGAACGTCATGAATTTAAGCATGGAAAATCTAGTTTATGTGAATAGTGATTTCAATTCCATCATCACAAAACTCAAGTTCAATCTTTGTCTTGTAAAAATTTGAGACGAAGAAATAAATACCCAATATACTGTTGAGTCAATAAGGTTTTCCTTATGACTTCATCCAGTCCTTCATTCAAGGGGAGATTGTTAAGTCATTATGGCTTTCCTTATAACTTTATCATTCCTCTTGTTTTCAAAATCACAAACACCTTATTTTAATGCATATGTTATTTTACCCCTGTTTTACTTATATAATGAAAATTTCCTTAGCAATTGAAATTTACCCCTACCTTGTTTTCATTATTCATATAAATATTTTTCTTATGTATAAAAATCAGATTCATTTCTAAAACCTCAAAATCATATAATACTTAGACATGAATCATTCTGTTTTTTGGATCCGAATTCCTGTTACAAACTTTTATTAATTTCTACTATGAATTCCCTGTTACGAACTTTTATGAAGTTAAACTCTGAATTTTGATTACAAAATTTTATAATGTTCTAACTAAGAATTCTGATGATGAATTCTGATTACAAATTCTCATTACGAATTCTGATGGTGAATTCTGATTACGAATTCTCATTATGAATTCTGACGTTGAATTATGATTACAAATTCGGATAATAAATTCTGATTACAAATTCTCATTATGAATTATGATGATGAATTCTGATTACAAATTCTCATTGCAAATTCTGATGAAGAATTCTGATTACGAATTCTCATTATGAATTCTAATGATGAATTCCAATTAAGAATTCTCATTACGAATTCTGATGATGAATTCTGATGATGAATTCTGATTACGAATTCTCATTTCGAATTCTGATGAAGAATTCTGATTAGGAATTCTCATTAAGAATTCTTAAAAAAACAGAATCTGAATATCTTAGTACTACCGAATCCGAATTCAATTTTACCTACATTCTGAACATTAACCTTTTCCATTCTGAATGTTCATTTTCTCCATTCCGAATATCA
This sequence comes from Viscum album, assembly GCA_963277665.1. Taxonomy (NCBI): domain Eukaryota; kingdom Viridiplantae; phylum Streptophyta; class Magnoliopsida; order Santalales; family Viscaceae; genus Viscum; species Viscum album. The sequence continues at coordinate 853,666,216 of OY728155.1, read as the reverse complement.
GTGTAGTTTTTCTTACACTTGTTTTATTACAAAACGATGTCACACTTTCAGTTATTAACTAACCGTTGTTTGAGTGACACGTGTATAGGTCCCTCCAAAATTCATGTAAGAATATGACTATTGGAGGAGGGAGCCTACCTTTAGATCTTCCCCTATAAATAGGATCTCATTTTAACGTGCTCATAACTTTTTGAAACTTTTGGAATTTTGATGCTCAGAACTTCCTAAAGTGATTTCTAGAGAGAGAGAGGCTCTTTTCAACTCTCAAGCTTCATGCAGAAAGTTTGAATGACTTGTTCATACATTCCCTTGTGTAGATTTTCTTCGTATGACTCCAATTGATGCTATGTACAATCGAGGGCTTCCGGGGAAAGGAAGATAGAGGTTCCCACACCTTGAAGTTCATGGCTTCTTTTCTGAGGAAGACAAAGGTGCCGACTACCCGATAGTTGAAGCTTGCAGGGATAGCAAGACAGACTCCGATCTTCATATCGAGGGCTTACCCTAGTGTGGGTAAGGCATAATTTCCTGAAAGTATAAATCAAGGGACCTCTTATCCAGGGTTGTTGGATACCCTTCTCTTTGGGTCAAAAAAGTTATTGTTTGTTACTTGTAGTTTTACTATTTTGTTTTCCATTGTGCATTTTTTGTATTGTTAAGGAAAGTATAACTTTCTTATACTTTCATACTTGTACTCTAATATAGTTAGATTATATACTCTTTAAGGTAGAATCATCATCTTTGTAAACTTTAGTTAAGTTTCATTTTTGGAATCACTTTTCTGGAATCTAGCAAGTCTTTATAACTTATAGAAGTTTGGTGAATTATCTTGTTTAACCTTGTTAAACATAACCATCCTTAGAATTTCCTAAGGGAATTTTGAAAAGGTACAATTCACCCCCCTCTTGTATTTGAGAATCTGATTCTTATTTTAGATCCTACATTTGGTATTATAGAGTATATCATACTCAGTCACATACCATCCTAACAATTGGTATCAGAGGATTGGTTCAACCTGAATCAATCTCACAATTAGATTCAGAAGGGAATTCTCGGAATTAAATTTTCTGGATTCATATTTTTCGGAATCTATTTTTCGGATTCATATATATTTTTTGGATTCAAAAATTAAGACTCATAATTCAGATTCTCTTTTTCATAGAGATACTTTTTCTCTATATTTTTTTACTTATGATATTTTATCTTATTTACAAACATTTTCTACTGAAAAGTATTTGTGGAAACAATTTTATTAATAATGGAAGGAATAAATTTTGGTTCCATAGAAAATCTTAATCCAACCAGACCACCAATCATTGATGGCAATGATTATGAATATTAGAGAGATCATATGAAGACTTTCATTATCAACATTGGGGTTAAAAATTTTTCCATGCTTACTGGTGGATACAAAATTCCGGATAAATAAGTTAGTGCCTTTAAAAATCAAGAAAAGTATGATTATCAACTTAATTGTAATGTACACAATACTTTACTTTGTTCAATGACTAGAAATATATATAGCCAAATTTCATCTTGTGAAGCAGCAAATTTTATATGGAAGAAACTTGATGTTACTCACTTTGGAACTTCCAAAGTACTTGACACTAGAAGAGCTATGCTTAGAGATGAATAACATGGTTTTAGTTTTCCATATGGTGAACCCATATGCAAAGTGAAACAGATATTCATGACTATTGTGAATAGTTTACAATCAATGGGTGAAAAAGGATTGGATGATGAAGCCCTTGTTGACAAGATCATCGACATCATTCCAAATGAGTGGGAATATAAAAGGATTGCAATTGATGAGAATAGAAAGGTTACTGAGATTACCCTTGATGAGCTGTTTGGAACTCTTCTTCAGCATGAGACTAGAATGAAGAGAGATGATGATATTGTGAAAAAGAAGAATGGAAATGTCAGTGTATCTTTTACTACTACTTCCAATATTATGAAATCCAAGAATCATGAGAGAGTTACTAGATCTATATCTAAGAAAGTTGTTATCCATTCCGAATCTATTGGAAGTGAATCATCAGAAAATGAATTATAAAATCTTGCTTGAAGGATGAACAAGATAGCTGGACAGAGGAACATTCAATCCAGATATAAAAAGAAGGAAATGAAAGACAAGAAAGATTCAGAAGTTACATTCTATGAATGTAAGCGTGCTGGACACATAAGACCTGATTTCCATATGCTAAATAGAAAATAAATAAATTAAAGGAATTCTGAAAAAATAGAAAGAAGTATCACAAGTCCAAAGCTAAGAAAGTGTTGAAAGCTAATGACACATGGAGTGGCTGTGGTGGAGACTCTTCAGATGAATCTTTGGATTATGAATCTTCTGGACAGAAGAATCTTGGTCTTTTATCCAGGCTACCTATTGATAATCATTGCTTGAATGATAAGGTACACAATGCTGAATCAATGACCATTTTTTCTTTGAATTCTAATAATAGTAAATATTATAACTCTTCGGATAAAGAATATTTTTCTGATGAAGATATTAATTTACCTACCTATGAAGAAGTTTCTAGGTTTTCCAAACTTCTTGAAAATGAGAATTCAAAACTAATGAAAAAACTTGATAATGAAAATTCTAGAAATATTATTCTTACTAAGGAAATATCAGATCTTTCTAAAGATCTTGATAAGAAAAATGCTGATTTTGAATGTTTTTCAAAAAATCTTAAGGAAGTAAGTTCTGAAAATAATAAACTTTCTAAAGATATAGAAAAAATAATTTCTATGAAAAATATTTTCGAGCCTAACTCTAGTTCAAAGTCAAATGTTTTTTAAGACAAAAACTTAGTTATAAAACCGAAATCCAAAATATTTTCTTTGAGGAAGTGTTTTTCAAACTTTAACCTAGGTAAATAAAATTTCGATAAAATGTATTCACAAATACAACCTCAAAGAAATACTTTTGGTTTTAGTTACACAAGTTCCAAACTGATTTTTAGTACCAACTAATTTGTTCTTCAAAGTGCCCCATTCTTCTCTAAGTGTCAGTGTGGTAGTCACTAGGAAAATAATTTTTCTCTAAAAAAAACCCAACATTTAGGATTTAATAAGGCTTAATTTTCTATGAATATGTGGGTACCAAAAATTTTTCTTTCTAAAATTTCTGGATCCAAGAAAATCTGGATTCTGAAAACCTAACTTTTTCTAATTTTCAGGAAAATAGGGAAAGTACCAACAATAATACATGGTACATGGATGTTCGAAAAACCTTTCTAGATGATCATGCAAAGGTGGAGAGCTAATATCAGGATGTAGATGCTGGGGAGGGGTAGTTCCTTGTAGATAGTCTGGTTGAATTCCCATAGACCTTCGGGTCATGTAATCTCCTAAGCATTTGGGCCATGTAATCTCTGAGCCTACGGGACTTGTAAGGGTTCCCCCTCATCCCTTGAAAGGGGGGTTATCAAAAATCAATAAAAAAATGAAGGCCTTCGGGCCATTCAGGAAAAGGAGGAAAAATAACTTTCAGAGATAATGCTCAGTGAGAAATTATTTGTATAGTAACATCGTTCTTCTTGGAAAAACATTGATTTCAAATGTTTTATTTGTTAAGGGTCTTAAGCACAACCTCATCAGCATAAGTCCATTATGTGATGAAGGCTACCTTGTGAATTTTAGGAATTATAAGTGCTTAGTACACAATTCCATGGAAGATTTTATTCTTTCTGCCCAAAGGCAAGATAATATTTTCATACTAAGCATAGAAGACATTAGGCTCTCTACTGCAGAAGCTGAATATATAGCAGCTGGAAGTTGTTGTGGTCAGGTGTTGTGGATGCAACACACACTCACAGACTATGGCATGAGTTTTAATAAGACTCAAATTTTATGTGATAACACAAGTTCCGTTTCCCTTAGTAAAAATCCTGCACATCACTCTCATGAAAAAAACATAGATATTAGGCATCACTTTCTTAGGGATCACACACTAAAACGAGATATCATTCTTCAATTTATCTGAAATCAAGATCAACTTGCTGATATTTTCACAAAATCTTTACCTTCTTATAGATTTGAATACATCAAATAGAAGTTATGAATGATAACCGGGAGGTAATCTTTCTTCATTATCTTCTTGTTAAATCATTATACTTACAATAATAAACTCGTTTTCATAGGGGGAGTACATATGTTATTTAATATTTTCATATTTTTTTCATAATGATGTTTTCATATTTTTCATAATGATGTTTTTAAATTTTTCTTAATGATGTTTTCTCATTTTTGATAATGATGAATTCACATTTTTAATAATGATGTTTTCATATTTTTTGTAATGAGCTTTTCATATTTCTCATAATAAAGCTTTTAAATTTTTTTCGTAATGATGTTTTTCATATTTTTCGTAACTGGTTTTTGAAAATTTTGTAATGGAAATTTTTGTAATACAAAATTTCGTAATGGGATTCTTCAAACCTTGAATTTTCGTAATGAACATTTTCAGAACTAAAATTTCCGTAATGAAAATTTTTCGTACTGAAATTTTCATAATGAAATTTTTCATATTCAAAATTTTGTAGTGAAATTTTCGTAATAAGTTTGTTTTTCATAGTCAAATTTTCTTTAAGAAGAATATCACCTATTACGAATAAAGTTTCTAGCCAATCTGAAAGGTATGACTTCCTTACTTAAGTTTTCGTAGTTATTTTTACTTGCTGGTATTTTCTTTTAAAATTTCTCGGATTCGTTTTTCCATAAATTCGAATGTTTTTATTAAAACCTCACCAGATCGGATTCAAGATTTCCTTGTGGGCATACTTTTAACCGTCAGATCAGATCAGAGAGTTTTTCAACCTTCATATTAGAATTTGAAGTTGAAATGTCACTTCCATGGCCTATATAAAGGGGAGACCTGAAGGATTTCCCACATAGGTTTTCCAAGCTCTCACGTCTCGAAGCCCTACCTCAATTGATAAGACTGTTCCAAATCCCACAAATCTCCTCAGTCCGAATTTCTACAGAAGCCCCTTCTCAAGATATGTCTTTAGTCAAGACAATCTCAAAGTGTCATATTTATAGGGAGAGGTTGGTACACCCAAATTTCTTCAATAAGTATGACTCCATTATTTTCAAGAATATCAGGCTAAATGGTTGGAAAAGTATAGCTATTTATAAGACAGCAGCCCAAGATGTAGTCTATCTAGATCTTCTCATTGAATTATATGAATCAGTTTGCTTCTTCGAGGAAGTGGGTAGAGAAAAATTTTCATTTAAGAGTTATGGGAAGACTTAAAAAACTTTCTTACACCAAGGCTGCAAGATTTGTGGGGCTAGCATACAAAGAAGAAGCTAATTTTTTCTCACACAAACTCCCAGAGGTTCATGATAGTTTTGTTAAGGAAAATCCTATGGAGTGCCTTGTTCTTTCGGATATCAATACTACAAAGAATATTTACCATCTTTCAACAAATAATCGTATTCTACAATTATGGGTACATAGCTTTATTGTTCCGAGGAAGGGTGACAAGGGCACCCTGAAGAAGAGTGATATGTATATCCAAGATTTATTGGTAAATCTATGGAAGGTGAATATAATGGGACATATCCTCATTACGATTCAGAACATCAAGAATGGGAACCTTAAATCTCAGATCATCATGTGTCTGGGTTTTCTTTCAAAGTTGATTCTTCGGAATCTTGAATCTTTCAAGATTCCATGTAGCTCCAAGCCGAACAAATGTAAGGTTTTGTTGATTAGTGATGATACTTTGAAGAGGATGATAGTTGGTTTCTCAAAACAGTAAGGTTAGTTAGATGATCTGCCAGAGGGAGAGGCATAAGCCATTCCGGAAAAGATTTAAAAAGCTGAGCCATCAAAGAAGGTTCGCAAGAAATGGAAACTAAAAGAAGTGGAAGTTGAAGATAAAACCCCTCAAGCTAAGGAAGCCCAATCCGCACCTCCCAAACCAAAGAAACAAAAAGATTATCTGGATGAAGTGGTTGCAAAATAGAGGGAAGTTAAGGAAAATAGGAAAGAAGGGGAGCTATAGTTCGTCTTGGACCCTACTGAGGCTAAGGCCTTAAGAGAAACAACTACTAAAGAGCTTGAGAGGCAAGAAAAGGAGAAGAAGATGAAGAACAAAATTTCTAATGCTGAAGTTGTAAAATCTTTTTTGAAAGCCACACAAGTAGCTTCCAAGAATATTCCAGTACTGGAAACTTTCCTAGTCGAGCCATTACCTAAGACTCCGGGGAAAAATTTCATCACTTTGAAAAAATCTAAATAGAAAGAAGCTGTTGAAGAAGTAGAAGAAGAAGATGAAGTAGTAGAAGAAGAATAATAATAAGAAGAAAGTGGTGATTTAGATGATTTGATTAAACAAGTTGAAGAATATCAAGAAAAGGGAAATCCATCAGAAAAAGTACCACTCTATACATCTGAGGCTGAGTCCTCAAAACTTGTCACTCCTAGAAAGGAAGAAGAGAAATACGAAATGAAAGATAAAGAAAAGGAAGAATAGAAAGTAAATAAATTATCTGTGGAAGAATGTTACGAAAATAACTTTATTGAGGAAGGATAAGAGAAGGATAAACCTAATGAAGACAAGATTGTACAGCTATCCGAGAGTGAACAGGCATACCCTGATGAGGAAGCCATACCGAAAGTTGATAAGGGTAAGCAAGTGCTTATTGACACCCAAACGAAAGATATCATAAGGAAGAAGGATGTTGGAGGCTCTTCTAAAAGGAATCTAGTAGAAATAGAAGAAGAACAATCTCCTAGAACGTTATCTGATTCGGATTCATCTGCATTGGGACACAATTTTGTTGTTGAGTTCCTGAAATAGTTAGTGGATAAAATTATGATCTTTTCTACAATAGATTCCAGATGCTAGATGCTTCAACACTACATCAATCAGAAGTCAGAATCCATATCCATGGTGATGGATAAATGTGTGAAGATTGAGGTAGAACATATAAATTTTCTTATCAACTATGAGGTCTACAGAAAATCATGTAGCAAAATGACTCTAAGGTCAAAGAAAATCGATGAATATTTGGCAGAGTTTGATCAATTTCAGAATGATGTAAAAGAAGATTTTTATACTAAGGATGAAAATATGAATAATCATCAGGAAAAGCTGACCCTTGATAAAAATACTCGGAATCAACAAGTGAAGGATCTGAATGGGAAGCTTAACTCTATTGCTCAAAGCTGGAAAAGTGATAGAGATCTCTAGATTGAGATCGAATAGAAGCTTGTAAAGCAGGATGAAGTTCTTAAGGCTCAATCTGAGGCTCTTAAGGCTCAAGATGATAGGATTAAAGCCTTAGAAAATCAATATGAGGAGGTCCATAAAGAGTTAAAGAAGCTGAAAATATTTCTGAAGAAGCTAATCCCTAAGAAAAAATAAGACAAATAGACCAATCTGATATTTTGTTGTAATGTATTTCCTTGTAAATCTCTTTCAATCTTAATGAAAAATCTGGTTGCTTGTGTTATTTGTATGTATTTACTAATGTTTTAGGTACTTTATTGTTTTTTTCCATTACATAAAATTATTTTTGAAAATCAAAAAGGGGGAGAAGGAAAAAGAATTCTAAAATGGAGAAGAAAAATTTCTAAGTAAAGAAGAACAATCCTTAAGTAAGGGGGAGTTCTCATTACGAAGATTTCTACATTGAAATGAAATTTCTCATTATAGAAATTTAGAATATGATCCATATAGTTCCAAAGCCTATGAGGAGTTAGTCGTATTCACCATTGTCTGTAAACAAAGGGAGATAAGATTTAATTCTAAAAATCTAAAAATGTATTATAATTAATTACATTCTTTTTCGTAAAGATGTTTGTTCTTTCCAAAAAGGGGGAGATGGTTGAGTCAATAAGGTTTTCCTTATGACTTCTTCCATTCCTTCATTAAAGGGGGAGATTGTTAATTCATTAAGGCTTTCCTTATGACTTTATCATTCCTCTTGTTTTGAAAATCACAAACACCTTATTTTAAGGCATATAATATTTTACCCCTGTTTTACTTATATTAGTAAAATTTCCTAGGCAAAGGAAATTTACCCCTACCTTGTTTTCATTGTTCATATCAATATTTTTCTTATGTATAAAAATAATATTCATATCTAAAACCTTGGAATCATATAATACTTAGATATGAAGCATTCTGTTTTAGGATCTGAATTCATATTGCGAAATTTTATGATGTTCTACTCCGAATTCCCTGTTATGAACTTTTATGAAGTTAAACTATGAATGCGGATTATGAACTTTTATAATGTTCTAACTTCAAATTATGATGAAGAATTCTAATTATGAATTATCATTACAAATTATGATGATGAATTCTTGATTACGACTTCTCATTAGAAATTCTGATGATGAATTCTGATTACGAATTCTGATTACGAATTCTGATGATGAATTCTGATTATGAATTCTCATTACAAATTCTGATGACGAATTATGATTATGAGTTACCATTATGAAGTCTGATGAAGAATTCTGATTACGAATTCTCATTACAAATTCTGTTGATGAATTCTGATTATGAATTCTCATTATGAATTCTGATGATGAATTCTGATTACGAATTCTGATTACGAATTCCGATGAAGAATTCCGATTACGAATTCTCATTACGAATTCCTAAAAAAATAGAATCTGAATATCTTAGTACTACAAACTCTGAATTCACTTTTACCTACATTCCGAACCATAACCATTTCCATTCTGAATGTTCATTTTCTCCCTTCCGAATATCAGCATAGTTATGCTTACACTTGTTTTATTAAAAAACAATGTTGTGCGTTCAAACCATTGTTTGTGTGACACGTGTACAGGTCCCTCTGAAATTCAAGGAATAATATGACCGTTGGAGGAGGGAGCTGACCATTGTATCTTTACCTATAAATAAAATCTCCTTTGAACTACTCATAAATTCTTGGAACTTTTGAAATTTTGATGTTCAGAACTTCCTAAAGTGATTTCTAGAGAGAGAGGCTCTTATCAACTCTCAAGATTCGTGCAGAAAGTTTGAAAAACTTGGTCAAACTTTTCCTTGTACGGATTTTCTTTTTGAGACTCTGATTGTTGTTGTGTATAATCGAGGGCTTCTGAGGATAGGAAGACAGAGTTTCCAATACCTTGAAGTGGAGGGCTTCCTTTTTGAGGAAGACAGAGGTACCGACTACCTGATAGTTGAGGGATTGTGGGGATAGCAAGACAGACTCAGATATTTATATCAAGGGATTAACCTGGTGTGGGTAAGACAGGCTGTTTTGAATGTATAAATCAAGGGACCTCTTATCCAGGGTTGTTGGATAACATTCTCTTTGGGTCAAAAGAGTTACTGTTTGTTACTTGTAGTTTTACTAATTTGTTTTCCACTGTGCATTTTTTGTATTATTAAGGAAAGTATAACTTTATTATACTTCCTTAATTGTACTCTGATATAGTTAGATTCTATACGCTTTAAGGTAGAATCTTCATCTTTGTATAATTTAGTTATGTTTCATTTTCAGAATCACTTTTCCATAATCTAGAAAGTCTTTAGAACTTATAAAGGTCTTGTGAATTATCTTGTTTAACCTTTTTAAACATAAACATCATCAAAATTTCCTAAAGGAATTTTTAAAAGGTACAATTCACCCCCTCTCATGTATCTAAGGATCTCATTATTATTTTCGATAATACTTTTGGTATTATAGAGTATATCATACTTAGTTACATAACATCCTAACATCTACTAATGTGACATTCATGTCATTATAGTGTAAGACTGAGTACAAGGAATATTTATTGGTTTCTTTAATGGTAATATTCAGAAGGAGGTAGCATTCAACCCTTAAAAATGATGTAAAGGCATTTTTCAAAACACATAATGATCGTATATGACCTTTTATACTCTGTAATATCTATTGAATCATAATATATTTTGGTATGAACTACATGTTTTCAGAATATGTTCATTTTAGAAGGCCTTACTGGTTAACTAAGTACAACTACGATGTTTTTCCTCTGTATATGAGTGTTTAATAACATGATTATTCCATCGAACATGTTTTACATGTTCTTAACAACATTAGAATAAGATAATCCTCTTTATAAGAAAAATTTTACACCCTGATTAAGGCATCTTCTCTTCTGGTGTTGTAGGATCCAATATAAATTTTAATAATATTATGGTAGAAAACATAGGTTATTCACAATATCCATTCTCGAAAGGAGATGATTTATTATCACTAAGTTGTTGTGGAAATATTGGTCAAATTCCATAATAAAAAATATACATTTTTCAATGGAAATACTAATATATTTGTAGATGAGAAATAGTTTAAGTAACTACCAATGATAATTCATTATTTGTGATGTATAAAAGTAATAAAGTTATCATGGTAGTTCATCATCCTAATGCGATATTGATCAATAGTGGCCATTCAAACAGAACACTACAGAGTCAAAGAAAATAAACAATATGGTGTGACATAATTTAAAGTAGATATTCATGAAAAAATTCATTCCCCATGAGTATTATGATTATAGGGTATGTTTTTCCATAATCTAAGGAAAGGGGAATGAAAATTGTTTTCATTGAATAAAGCTAGTAATATATTATTAAAAACTCATGTTGTGTATTATGAATGAAATCCATGAAGAAAGATTTATTTTTTTCATGAAGTGTTATATTATAAATATTGTTGTGTATTATTTTCTAATTTTATTTCTATATAGGAGGCTACAGAATCATGTTCCATCAAAATATTGATTTAATTATCCATGTCTAATTTTTTCCAATGAAAAAATGAAAATAGTGGGAGCTTAAGAATTCGAAAAATGAAAATATAAACAATTAGATGAATGTCATGGTGGAATTTAATACTTATATTAATTTTTGAAGGAAACACCATTGACATTTATTAATTTTCTTGGATGTTTTCTTCATGTGTGATCAGAAATGATTTTATGATTGGGATTAAATGTGATAAAAATATGATAATAATATTATAAGCTTCAACTATAAGTATATGTGGCACTATAAAAAATAATTCCCATTCTATGAAAGTCACATTTACAAATAAGAGTCCATGTGATCATGTAGAACCATAGGATATCACTATGACTGAATTTTCAATTAAAAAAGATATTTTAAATGATATGTTTAATGTAGAATCAAATTTAGAGAGATATTTTTTTGATTATGGATCAAAAAAATGCATTATATATTTCATGTTTTCAAATAAAACATTATATTTTGCTACAACATAAAGATGAAATTTTCTTTTTTAAGTATCATAGTTTAAAATATACTTTAACAAGTATACGATGGTCCATTCCATCAAATTATACAACAATTTATCTAATTTCAAAAAAAGATCATTATATGTGTGGTCGAAATTGATATCATATATAGTATGAATTGAAATTCAAATTATAATGTGAATATTAATTACCAATGGAGGGATATTACAAATTTTGATAATGATATTTAATGCCTCAGATTATTGGGGGGGATATTACATCATATGAATCATGTTTGAATCCACCTATAGTAGATACATTTTATATAATTATTATATTGGATGATAAGATAAAACATACAAAAATAATTTTTTTCCTTAGAATAGATTGTGTTCCTACTGAACTAGATGACACTGACGTGTTTCCAAAATAACTACCTAGGAACCAACCATAACATGAATTATATTTTTAAATTAATTTCATCATCGAGGTAAAACTTGTATCCAAAATTCATATAGGATGACCATGATGAAATTATTTGTACTGATGAAATATCTTCATGTGTTGTGTGATAAAATTTTTATACATACAATATTTTCAGTAGGGGTTCATCATTTTCTAATAGAAATATAGGTATATTTTGATATATATTTATTACTGTTAAGTAACGAAATTAATAAAAATAATTCTCTAACATACATTAATGAATTAAATGATCAAAACTATGAACCCTAATACTATAAAAATATTAATCTTAATTTTTTTTCATCATTATCATCAGGTAGATTTTTATTAACAATAGGAATTACAAAAGGACACATCATGCCACAGCTTGTAGGACTCCGAGGATTGACCAAAAAAATATAATATAGAATGTAATTCATGAAACAATGTGTATCTGTAAAGAAATACATTGTTATTATAAACTAGAGATTAATCATAATTTTTTCACCTCTGTGTTTTGAATTTTGATAAACTGACATAAAAAGTTGCAATCAGTAAGATTTTTAGAGTCGGATATGATCATCTAACATTTTTGGGGACTATTAACTTACCATAATGACTACTAACATAACCTTATGAATAGTAATGTACCCTTATGAATATGAAACTCACCCATGTAAGTATATATAAAATTTATTCTCCATATAAAGGATAGTGAATATTTTAAAATTTAATAACTAAGTGTTAATATTTTTGTGAGTAATGAATATTTAATTACAATATTAAATTAATAAATTGATTAAAAACCAAAAGTTTTTTCATCAAATTTATTCATAAATAATTATTTTTGTCCTATGATTTTATGATATGTTTATGTGATCTTATTTAATTTTTGAATGTATTATAAAATCTGTTTTGAATTAAAATAAGTATTATTCAAGTAAGTGATTATTTTAATTAAAATTTAAATATATATTAATTAGAAAATTATTTTATTAAAATGGAGTTCATTTTTTAAATTATACACATTAAAATATTATTTGGGTGAATTTTTTGGATTTTTCAGAAGTACATGAATTTTTGAATTGTGAAATTCAATAAGTTATGAAATATGGCGTAAAAATGAATTTCTGCATCATAAATAACTTATGGATAATATAAATGGAAGTTTGTTCAAAATAACATGAACATATTTTTATTTTACAGTGACAAAAATCAGGACTCTTCATAGTCTTGAGCCAAAATAAGAAAATAATGATTAAAATAATAGCAAACATACCATCTCATATACTATAAAATCGACCCCTCACAACCACTTCTCATCAATCCTATAATCCATGAAACTTCTCAAATTTCTACACAAATAAAATTCCATAGTCTCCCCCCCACATTCAGGACCCCATAGTCATTCCAAAAGGTGAAAAAACCATTCCATTAAGGAGGTTCTCAATACGATTATTTCAAAAGGTAAATCTTATTCCATTTTCATTTAATTTCATTTCAACTTATATGAAACTATTACTCCCTCTTATCATACTCTTCCAATTTATATGGTTAAATATAGTATCATCTATATACGAGAATTATATTATGTAAATTTAATAACAATTATCTATCTCTTTACTCTCCTTGTTTTATTTTTTAAACAAAATTATCATTTAGGAGGTGCCATTTCACTACCTTTGTGGACGATGATGTTTTTTTCCTAAAATTATTCATAAAAACTATTTCTGAAACCATTTTAATGATTTAATCAGATTGTAAAATTAATTTTGAAAACTTTTTTATGTTTTTTATGTATCATATTTAAATAATACCAAGTGATAATAAAAACTGTGTTCATTTGGATCAATAACTACTGTACTAATCTAAATGATCCTCACTAAATGTATTTTCTAATGATTCATACTCATAATATATAACCAAATGATATATAAAACCATTAAAACATGTTAATAATAATTAAAAACCTGAAATTAAAAATTTATAGAATTATACAAATTTTAAATGAGCTCCATTACTTATAGTGTAGCGAACTGATAAATAAATCATGGATATGAACACTATGGAATGGCGGAATTCAATCTTATAAAATATCAATAAGTTTCCAAATAAATGTAATAAAACTATAATTAATCCAATAAATATATTTAAGGTTCTTAATTAATTAATTAATTAATTTGTTGTATTTGATTATCTAGGAAGTTAAGGTCAAGTGTAGAACAAATTTGATATAAGGTAAGGATTTTCTACCCAAACCTCCATTTTCATTTAGGTAACTCATTTTATCTATTAATACCATTTAAATTTAAATTATTCTTATATACTACTAACATATTATTTTTGTTTTTTCTATATATGTGTACCAATCAAAATATTTATTTACTTTATGTAGATTTAAATGTTTTATAATGATCTTTCTTAATTCATCCCTATAAACAAGCTCGATTGAAGGGAAATTCTCAAATTACTACCTATTTTGGAGTTCACCATATAAACCATTTCAAGCCCATATTATTTTTTTAATCCACTGATTTCATCTAGAAAAAAATCACATTAGTAAATTTCAGGTTTTATATAAATAATTTTCCAAAATAATATTTATTTTCAATATAATAGTATATTTCTCTCCAAAATATCTCAATGATTTTCTTAGAGTATTTTTGTCAATTTAAACACCTCTGTTGATGTTTATGTCTTACTGATGATAATATCTTATGTTTATCATCTAACATATTTTATTTAATGGTTTATGATCAGTTTGACATTGTATGATCTATCTTGATACCATTCACCATACTACTCAGAATGGTTAGTGTTTATGTGTATAGATTGGGGAATGTTATTTCATATGTTCATGGTGTTTATGTATTGCCCATTTCATATGGGAAATTCATTTTAATTATAATGTGATGGGTCTGACCCTGTATAGCCCAGTGATGCATTTGTAGGTCTCATGAGACAAAACAAAATTGGGTTTTGGCTAATGCATTGAAAAAGTATTTTCAGACATCTTGAATGAGGCCACGAAAATATGTTTCAGATGTCTGGCATTATACATTACCCAATTATGGTATTATAAAATGATAAACCATGGTATTATTCAGATTGTATAATATCAATGGTTATATTTCATTATCTAATTATCATTTATATGGAATTATTCAAACATCATTAAATATTTTATATTATAATCGTGTATATTTTAAAAATAATTTGTTTTTAGTTGTCCATAATGAATAGTTTTAATTTTTATAATAACATCCTCTGTATGACTTACCCTTACAAGGAATATAAGAACACCTATTTCTAAATTTTATTTTTCCCAGGGTTTTGAATATGTATATTATGAAGGAATTGTAGGGATAATCTATGATTCATAGATGCTTTCAAAAGAATTTCTATTATATATTTGATTTCATGTTATATTGTTGAAATTATGTTGGTATCATGTTTTCCGAAACTACTAAATTATTCATTCCTTCTGGATACGTAATTCTTGTAATCATTATAATGAATTAATATAAGGAACAAGATTTATGAAACTGGGGTTTGGATTCTTACAGTTGGTATCAATTGATGTTTACTAGAAACCTTTGAAACTAGATATAGAAAACATTGATTAGGGAAAAAATCCCCAAGGTACACAATGAGGAAAAGCATATAAGAACATCTTATAATTTTGGAAAGTAGGATATTGTAATGATATTCCAATAAAATACATCCATTTATAAATAATATAAGTGGATGTGGTTTTGGAACAGAAGTACCAAGGAGTAATAACTTTGACCAAGTGTTCCAGTATTGACTTTAGGAATCCTGGTACAAAAAATGGGCCTTACTGTGCACCGTGTTTGACACTATTGGGAGACAATAATATGATTATTCAAATATAATTTACAAGATATTATGAATGATTCAAATTTAAATACATCTTAAATGATGACTTTCTTATGATAATGAAATTAAACATGCATAAAAGTTCAATTTATGTTATTTTTTTTCTAGTTTGACATTATACATTATGATTTATAACCTAATTTAGTGTATTCCATTATTTAGAAATGGTGACACACAGATGGAATGGAAGATGTATGAATACACACATCCCATGATAGGATTTACCTCCTAAGAAATTTAATGATGTTGGTTATGAGGATGTGACTTGTGATGAGAAACCTATTACAATACTTGGCCACTAAATATGGTTATGAATAATATATTTACCCATATAGATAATTATATTCCATAATGTATAGGAACAATATTAGACCAATTTATCTGACAACATCCTCCATCATTCATTGGGACTACAAACCCATTCACATAAAAGCAGGAGATATGTTCCTTAGATAAGATATTTCTCTCTTTGGGATGTAATGAAAGGGAGAAGGTTATCATGGATATTTTTTACATATCAGGAGATGTAGATTAGTGGTGTTCATTAATTAAAAACCATAAGGAGGAGGATGAAATAGAAAAAATTTAATGGTGGTACTTTAAGGAAATATTCATAGAAAAATATTTCCCAAAAGAACATCAGGTAATGGATAGGTAATTATTGTGTTTGAAATAAAAAGTTGATTAAAACATTTTTAAGTATGATTAAATATTTACAAGGCTAAGATGGAATTATACAGACTATATACGTAATTTTAGGAGCACGGTTGATTGATTATTTGATGGTTTAAACACATTCTACTGAATAGAACTGGTTTGACAAACTTTTTCATCATATGAAGATATAGTTTCAGGTTCAATCAATAAAGAGAAATATTTCAGAAATTGTCATGGATTTAAAAGAAAAAAAAATATAATAAGAGGGTGGAAAAGGAAATAATAGATAAAGGGAATAGTAAAAAGGTTAGTTTTTCAACCTGTGATAATTTTTGTAAGAAACACCCTAATGATTTCATAAAAAGAAAGAAGTATGTTACAAATGTGGAGAAAAAGTCCACCAATATCATGATTTGAAGGAAAATAAAGAATCCACTATTATTCATTGATATAATTGTAATGGGATGAGACATTATTCCAATTATTTCGATAAACATCATGGAAATATTCCCAATAGAAATCCATGGTATCATGTGCAAGCTTATGCGATCAAAACTACTAAAGTTAAACTTCCAAATGATGTGGTGGCATGTAATCTAATAATTTCCTTAATCTTAACCATTTTTTATCTGATTTTGTATCATCTCATTATTTTATAACTTCCCAGTTTTCCAAGGAAATTAAACATATCCAATTTGATATAAAAAGGAGTTTCCAGTCAAAACTCTTAAGGGAAGTATCAATGCAACCCTAATGTGGTGATCAATCCCCCTTATGGAACATAAACATGATTTATTTGTTGAACATAACATAATATAGATGATTATCCCTGGTATAATTCTTTTTATTAGTTGGATTTCATGTTATGATGTGAAAATCCATTGCATGAAGAAGCATGTTAGAATTTTTGAGAATAATGTACTTATTATGGAATAATATGTAGATGTATTCCCTAAGGATTTACCTGGACATCCTCTGGAGTAGGAAGTCGAATGTTATATTAATGTAATTCCTATTTCAAGGTCTATATCCAATAACCCTTATTTAATGACCATATTGGTATTAGTATATCTAAAGGATATAC
Organism: Viscum album; assembly: GCA_963277665.1. Lineage (NCBI taxonomy): Eukaryota > Viridiplantae > Streptophyta > Magnoliopsida > Santalales > Viscaceae > Viscum > Viscum album. Next base: position 853,648,910 of record OY728155.1, on the reverse strand, counting down.
TATAAGAATTATGGTATGGGCATTACAATTTTTCAATAATGCCTTTTGGACTAACTAGTGCACCCTCTATTTTCACGGATCTAATGAATAATGTTTTTAAGGAATATCTTCATGGATTTTTGTGGTATTTATTAATGATATCTTGGTATAGTCCTAAATCTAATAAGATCATGAGAATAAATTGTGTATTATTCTGAAGTCACTTTAAAGAAAAGAGTAATTTGGGAGGTTTTTCCAGTGTGAATTCTGGCTTCAAATAATATATTTTATTGGACATATTATATTTATGGATGGAATCCTGGTGAATATTTTAAAGAAAAAGGTAGTTCATGAATGACCTACTTCAATTAACACAACCAAGGTACATAGTTTTATTGGTATAGTAAGTTATTATCAGTGTTTCTTTCTGAACATCACCCATTTAGCCAACTCATTGACCCAACATACTCATAAAGGGGTTATGTTCATGTAGAAAAATTAACATGAAGAATGATTTGATGATTTGGAGAGGATATTAGTGAGTGTTCCGATCCAGAATCTACTATCAGGAAAGAGTTTATTTGTGATTTATAGTGATGAATTTAAGAATTGACTTGGATGTGAACATATACAAAATGATATAGTTATATACTACACATTAAAATAGTTATAAGTTCATGAATAGAACTATCCAACTCACGATCTAGAGTTTTCAGCTATAAAATATTCTCTAAAGATATGGAGAAAATATCTCTATAGAGAAATGTCAAGAGACATATAGATCACAGATGTTTGAAATATATATTCTCATAGAAAAAAATCAACATGTGGAAAAGGTGATGGATCGAGCTACTGAAGGATTACAATTTTTCAATACACTAACACCCCAAAAATTAAAATATGGTGGTTGATTCATTGAGTAGGAAGGAACTTGGAGTTCTAATCAAAATGGGAATTGAGAAGGTTCCTATGTTCATGGATCATTTAAATATGGATTGGGGAATTATCAAGGAAGGTGAAACATCATTACTTTTTCAAATGGTTTCCAAACCAACATTATTAGAAAGGATACAAACATCCATTTATGATGATCGTAATATTAAAAAGAAAATTAATGGTTTGAATGATGAGAGGATGGATAACATTGTGAGTGTGGATTAAATTCTGAAATTTTGGAACATGCTATGTTTTCCTACTATACCCTAGCATAAAATTGAGTTATTGGATGATCCCTATTTCTCAAATTTTGTTATACACCATAGTATCATTAAAATTTATAGAGATTTGATGGAACGTTTCTTGTAGAAAAACAAGAAGCTATATAAAAAAGTGTTTTCCAAACGACAAAATCTAAGATGAGTCATGAAATACATACTTATTCCTACATAGAAAGAGGATTACATCACTAATTATTTTTTCACTTTATTAATAATGTAAGAACCCAGTTTTTTTTGTGAAATACTTTGGAATATTCTTCATGATATTCCAGAGCAGCGCATTCAGACAGCGTGCGATTCCAAGACCTAGAGTGACCGGAATTAAATTTTCAGTGCGTTCACACTAGAAACGAAAAATAAATGAGATAAATCCTAAACGGAGTTCCGGATCAGAGATCCGAGTGTACGGATGGGTCCGGAATGGGGCGTTTACCCTAGGAACGACATAAAACATGTCGACGTGGGATGTTTGGACCCCTCGTTCGCTTTCGGAAGGTTAAACGGATAAATTAATAAATTAATTTATTCGTTTAATGGAGAAATTCTAGTATCTCTCAAACAGTGGCTCAGATTGGAAAACTGAGGGCATTGTTGAGTTTGGAGCATGCCGTTTACCCTAGGAGGGGTATAAGTTTCACGGGCGCGGGCTGTTTGTGAAAAATGGCTCCAAGGGCATTTTCATAATTTAGCATCTTCAGACGTTAAATTTTTATAACTTTTGAATAGGGTCTCGGATTAAAATTCTGAGACCACCGTTGTGCTCGGGAGGTGGTGTTTACCCTAGGGGAGGCTTAACCTCGACCCTGTTGAGGGTTTGGGTTCGGGCCGATGGGTGGGTGGTTAAGCATTTTCTATTTAAACGCTTAACACACCCCTCCCTATTCTTCTTCCCCACCTGGTCAATAGCAAGGAGGAACTCCTCCATCTCCTCCTCCAGCTCCGGCGAGGCGACTCCAGCGAGGTGCGGTGATGCCGGCGGATCGACGCGAAGCTCCGTGCGAAGCCCATCGAGGTAAGAGGTTTTGAGCGTTTTAATTCCCAAACCATATCTCAACCTCAATTATATGCATCTATTGTTATTCGATTTTCGTATCAAATCCCATGAGAACGTATTAGTTTTGATGATCTATCTGACGCATGTTTTGGATTCGGTTTTGGAGTTCGGAGGAACCCACAATCATTTTCCAAAGATTGCGGGTTTGCGGAGGAGATCTGGGGTGTTCCGGCGGGTAGGCGCGGCGGTCGGCCATGCCAGGCGGTGGCGCGGTGAGCTGGGCGGCGGCTTGAGGCGGCTCGGTCTGGAGAGCGGCCAGCGGGGGCGGCGGGGCGTGCGAGGGCGACGACGCGGCCGACTGCGGATGGCGGTGAGGCGGGGTCTTGGCGGCTTCGGCGTAGCGCGAAGAGGGAGGGGCCGCGAGGCGCGCGACCCCGTGCGGCGCGACCGCGACCCGCATGTCGTGGGTCCCTGTGGGGAAAGGGACCCACCATGATGGTCGGTCGGTGGCGATAGGCCGTGGCCAGCTGGCCGCGGTGGACCGAACCGGGCCCGTGGGCCGGCTGTGGGCGGACCGGCCGGACCGGGCCGGTCCGGCCCAAGGGGGGGGGGGTTTCCCCTTTGAAATTTCCGACGCCCATAGTTTTCGCTACGGGCATCTGTTTTGCGTGACGTCAGCGGAAACACGGACCTTGCGTCAAGGGGAACGTTTTGAGATGGCTTCGGGAATTTTTAATTCCCGAAATGATGGGTCTCGGAGGCGCAATGCGTCTTTAAGTGAAATGTCATTTTCTCTGGGAATCTTGTTTTAAGTGGTGCAGACGCATCCAATGTACGTTTTGAGTTTCGTCAGCGGCGTTGGAACCCTGGAGTCTAGGCGGAGGTTTCAAGGGTGGTTCCTGGCGTTGATGCCGGGGTTGAGGCGTGGGCCCCACGGCCCGTCTTTTGGGCTGCGTGCAGCTTTTAGAGACTTTCTCACCGGGCGCCCGTTCGGGGCGTGCGAGAAGTCGATTCTAGATTCTTTTCTGAGGGGATTGCAATGGTGCAATCCGCCTGCTCAAATTCGGCATGATGGTGCGGGGCCCACGAGGGCCGTTTTGGCGTCGACGGTGATTTTCCATCTTTATCACCGGGCGACCATTTTGTACAAGTGAATAGTCCATCTTGTGTGCTCTTTTGAGAGGATCACAATGGTGCAATCCGTTCATTGTGTTTCAGGACCGAGATGCGGGTCCCACGTGGCACTGCTCGTGTGCGGTGCGCCGGAATGCATCTTTTTCTCCAGATATCCGTTGCACTCAAGTGAGTAGTGATTTTGATGTGTTTTCCTAAGGGGATCGCAATGGTGCGATGCGCCCGACTGTTTTCGGGGCCGAGGCTCGGGATCACGGGACGCAGTTCGGGCGTGAGGTGGTGTTGGTGACTTTTCTGTCAGATATCCATTGTAGGGGAGTAAGTAGTCGATCTCGCGTGTTTTTCCACGAGGATTACAACGGTGTGATCCGTTTGGTTGTGCAGAGCCTCTTGCTCGATCTTGTGAAAGGTGGAAATGTGAAGGTGCCCCGGAGGAGGTTCTTATTCTATGGTTGTAGTGGACCCTTGGTGTGTGATCACGCGCACTCCCGTGTGAGTGAAGTAATGCTGGAATAGATGTGGTTGTCCGTTCCCCAGTCATTGAGGCGACAAGTTGGAAATGTTACGTCACACCTTCGCGTTGACGTTGGGTACCGTGTGCACGATAGCCCTTGGGATGGAGACGTGGTATACTCTGGGATTATACAAGAGTGCTTGTAGGTATGTGTGGTTTGTACCTGAGGCATTTGTGCGCTTGGATGGGGTTGACATGGGGCCACACGTCGTGTGGGTCCCATGTGTGTGCCGGGTTCTTCTTTGCATACCTTGACCTCTCATGACGTAGAGGGTCCCTCTGTGCTTGTTGTTTGACCAGTAGGGTGGAGTTTTCCCCTGGCTCTATAATCGTTTGTTTGACCAGCATGGTTGAGTGGTCTTCCCCTGGTTTCGTTCTCGATGGATCGGTCAGTAGCGGTGCTAGTGGCACACTGTGATGGAATAGGCGCTGAACCTCTTCTGGGAGAGTTTCTCTAGAGTTGGGTGGTTGCGCAATACCCACTCCGTGTTCAGTTGGCCAGTGTTGTACCCTCCTGTAGAGATGGCCAGAGCAGTTTTGAGTTTTACCCTTCAGCGGGGCTGGGTAGTGGGTTACTCATCGACTTCTAGGGTTTACCCTCCAACAGAGACTGGGCAGTGGGTCACCCGACACACTTAGGGTCTACCCTCTAGTAGAGACTGGGCAGTGGGTCACCCGACACACTTAGGGTCTGCCCTCCAGCAGAGACTGGGCAGTGGGTCACCCGATGCACTTAGGGTATACCCTCCAGCGGAGACTGGGCAGTGGGTCACCCGACGACCTCTTAGGGTCTACCCTTCAGCGGAGACTGGGCAGTGGGTCACCCGACCTCTTAGGGTCTACCCTCCAGCGGAGACTGGGAAGTGGGTCACTCGACGACCTCTTAGGGTCTACCCTCCAGCAGGGCTGGGCAGTGGGTCGCCCGTCGTTTAGTTCCAGGTCTACCCTCCAGCAAGGCTGGGCAGTGGGTCGCCTGTCGACTTATTCTAGGTCTACCCTCCAGCGGGGCTGGGCAGTGGGTTGCCTGATGATGTATTATGGTCTACCCTCCGGTGGGGCTGGGCAGTGGGTCGCCGGATGATGTATTATGGTTCACCCTCTATCAAGGCTGGGCAGTGGGTCACCTAGTATCTTATTATGGTTTAACCTCCAGCGGGGATGGGAAGTGGGTTGCCTAATGATGTATTATGGTTTACCCTCCAGCAGGGTTGGGTAGTGGGTCACCCGATATCTGGTTATGAATTACCCTCCAGTAGGGCTGGGCAGTGGGACACCTGTTGGTATTCTAGGATTAGTCCTTTCTACTAGGATAGCCTATGGCTTTCCTCCGTGATTACCAGAGCGGGACCCTTGGTTGTACGGGTCAGTGATGGGATGGCTTTGACTTTGAGGAGACCTCTCGACTGCAAGGCAGTGACGAGGTGTGGTTTGACTTTCCCTAGAACTCTCAAGTATGAGGGAAACTTTCTCCACCGACACATGTTCTTGCGACGTGATCTAAAACCATGCGGGCGAGTCAGTGCCGCCCAAAGTAGATAGTGTCAAGGTGTGGTGATTGATCCCCTTAGCTTGCGGTTCAGGGAAGACGTGCGTGATGCTGGGCATCGATGATGGTTTACTTCTGGGACTATAGGAGACTCACTTTTCTTGGGCTGAGCTACGGGACGGAGATCCCCTTACGGTCTTGTTCGGGCTTCTTGGCAGAGCATATATATGTATATACCTCGTACGAGTACCCACTCCTTGGGTTTTGGCTACTCTCCTTCCAGGAGAGGCGAAGACGCGCGGGGTATACCATATGCTTTCTGTGTCTAGCTTCTCTTGGTTGTATGAGTCTACTCTCCTGCTATAGGTAGCGAAGACTTGACAAGAAGTTCATTTTCTCACCGTTTCCAGCTTCTTGTGTCTGGACGAGTCTACCTTTTTTCCTCTTGTTGGGTTGAGCTGGACTCTCTGCTGTTACTCTTTACTGCACCGTCGGTTGGACTCCTTTACTTTCCATGTCCTCTTTAATGCTCACCCTTTGGTACCTATTTTGTTTCTCCCTCAAGCCTTCGGGGTATCCTACTGAGTATTTTTATAATAACCCCTGCTTGGGCTTTGCCCGCACTTGGTGTGCCCTTGCAGATGACAGACAGGTGGAGCGTGGCTTCAGTGGAGCGTAGGAGCTTGGGAGTTAGACAGCGTGCGGTGTTCATGGCCGGGTTCCAGGTGGGAGACCCATCAGCAGTTTCTTTTTGTTTACATGTTGCCGGGTTGTGGCACTTATTGGTTGGGAATGTGTTTTTCCCCTTTTCTTTTCAACTTGTACTTTGTACTGTTTAGAGGTTGATGCACATATGTGGTTTATACATATAGCAGTTGTCCTTTTTACACTGCTTGTTCTTCCTTTTACTCTGCACTTTTGCATTGAGTGTGCTGTGTGTGTGTGTACAGGTACTTAGGAAAAGGCCTCCCCGAGTTATTGTGCCTTCGGCGCTGGTCGCCAGCCCCTGGCCTATGGAGGCGGGCTTGGGGTAGTTGCGGCTTGAGCCCGGGTAGGGTCGGGTCGTGACAAAGTGGTGTCAGAGGTGGTTCATTCCTTGGGAAGTTGTGTGAATGTCCCTAAAAGAGGAATTGGTTGGGATATAGGGCAACAATGTTAATGTGTCTCGAGAGTGGCTCTCAGGCTAGGGAGTCCAGTAATGGTGCGACGGACGACGTATCCATTCACCAAAACCTTGATAACCCGTTTTTCGACTCGGTATGCTGAGAAACTTATTGCAGGGAAATTTTTTTGTGCATCACATAGGATTGAGTCTTGACTGTCCTTCTTGAGTCAGCTCCCCATTGTTGTTGTTGTTGGTATATACATATATGCGCGTCTGACCGCAAAACTCCTTGATAATATTCAGGATGTCTCCGCGAAGACAGCCAGCCAGGATACCAACTTTGGGTGCGTGACGACGACCTTGTGAGCTACGAGGCCACAGTCCAGGGCCCATCATGCGATCCCCTTTCTCCAGGTGGGCCGTTAGCAGCACCCCCACCTTTTGAGCAGCAGGCAGTTTCAGCAGAGCAGGCTAAGCTTGAGCACAGGTTGAGCGCACTCTGTGAGTTCCAGCGGCAGAGACTATTGAGGTTCAGTGGTGAGCCAGACCCTCAGGCAGCAGATTTTTTGCTCGAGGTAGTGTTTAGCCTTTTTAGGATTGTGCATACGCCGTCAGACCAGAGAGTGGCTTTGGCAGCCACCCTTTTTCGTGGAGCATCTCGACGTTTGTGGAGTCTGGTGACTCAGCTTCTCGACAAGTCGTTGCTTTCGTGGGGCGACTTTCAGTTGTTGTTTCGATAGAATTTTTCCCCTCCTTCTTGCGCTCCATTCAGATTTAGAAGCTCCTACAGTTTTAGCAGGGAGGGATGACGGTGGTCGAGTACGCGACTAGTTTTGCAGATCGTGCATGCTTCTACCCAGACTTGGTCCATGACGACAACCTCCGAGCGCGGAAGTGTGAGAAGGGTCTCCGCCGAGAGATTTGTGTTATCATAGTACCCTTGGGAATTTTCACATATGTCGGGGGTGCTAGAGCAGGCGCTGGTGATAGAGGGCTTCCTGTCACGTTCTAGTGTTGGTGGTGGCAGCAGGCACGTTAGAGCCCAGGCGTCTGTCGTAGCTAGCAGGCACCGGAGGACAGGACATCGATGCAGGTGGCTTACTGACAACCGGACTCAGGGGCGTGGTCGTACACCACAGTGGCGCTGGAGGGCACCAGTGCATCCCAGAGAGGGTCAATGCTATTCTTGTGACGGGTGAGGTCACTTGGCACGAGACTGCCCGACCCGAGTTGTTAAGAGCATCGGGCAGGCAGCAGGCGCACCACCACGGTAGAGACAGCTTCGTGATCGCGGTGGTACCCAGAGAGGTGGTTCTAGCAGAGGAGCGGGAGGAGCTGGTAGTGTGGGATGGATTTACAAGATCTCCCCATCACAACTAGGCGGCCCATGTCAGGCTCCGGGAGCTGACGGTTGGGACCATGGACAGCTGCGAGCTTTGGATGTCTACGATACTGCAGAGCATGGGATGGTGAGAGGCACCCCTTGCGACTCTTCTAATTTTTTCAGTAGAATTGTTAGGCTCTGCGTGTGAAAGGATTTTATCCCTGCTCCTTGTTTGAGGTGTTACCAGGGTGACACAAGGCGTCGGGTGTAACCCTGTGTTGGTAAGGAAAAGGGCGTGAGACCTTTTCCTTTAGTCGATGGTGTTGACTCCTTAGACTATTGAGTGTGTAAGAGAGAATCAACCGTGGAAACCTGCATGACTAGATATCCTTGGGTGTTTCACCATATGGATATTTTGAAGGAGGAAATCACCGATCCTTTTTTCAGGTTTGGGCGGTGATTCCAGTCGTGGCGTGTGACGTAGAGTTTCGTTCAGGGAGGTGAGCTACCCCCGAGATCCTTCGGGCCGTTTGAGACCATGAAAAGGGATGGTGAGGTTCCCTACCGCCTTGACCTAACCCCAAAGTTTGGAGTGGGTGCACGACATCGGCAAGGGCCGACCTCGCGTGAACAGATCAATCCTTTGGTCTGTGTGCGGAGGCACAGAGCTGTGCGTGGGTTCTTCTGGGTATGGGAAAGCCAGGTGTGGTCTTAGTACCCTCTGTTGCTCCTTAGTTTTGATTTTCAGGAATTAAAATCTTGAATTAGGTAATGATGTAAGAACCTAGTTTTTGCTGTGAAAGACTTCCGAATATTCTTGATGATATTCCAGAGCAGTGCCTTCAGACGGCGTGAGATTCCGAGCCCCGGAGTGGCCGAAATTAAATTTTTAGTGCGTTCACACTGGTAACTCCAAATAAATGAGATAACTCCTAAACGGAGTTCTGGATCAGAGATCCGAGTGTACAGATGGGTCCGGAATGGGGATTTTACCCTAGTAACGACATAAAACATGTTGGCGCAGGATGTTTGGACCCCTCGCTCGCATTCAGAAGGTTAAACGGATAAATTAATAAATTAATTTATTCATTTAATGGTGAAATGATAGTATCTCTTAAACGGTTTCTCGGATTGGAAAACTGAGGGCACCATCGAGTTCGGAGCGTGCCGTTTACCCTAGGAGGGGTATAAGTTTCGCGGGCGCGGGCCGTTTGTGAAAAATGGATCCAGGGGCGTTTTCGTAATTTAGCGGCTTCAGACGTTAAATTTTTATAACTTTTGAATGGGGTATCAGATTAAAATTCTGAGACCTCCGTTGTGCTCAGGAGGTGGGGTTTACTCTAGGGGAGGCTTAACCTCGACACTGCTGAGGGTTCGGATTCGGGCCGACGGGCGGGTGGTTAAGCGTTTTCAATTTAAACGCTTAACTCACCCCCTCCCTCTTCTTCTTCCCCACCTGGTCAGCAGCAAGGAGGAACTACTCCCTCTCCTCCTCCATCTTCGGTGAGGCGACTTCGGCGAGGTGCGGTGATGTCGGTGGATCGACGCGAAGCTCCGGGTGAAGCCCATCGAGGTAGGAGTTTTTGAGCGTTTTAATTCTCGAACCTTATTTGAACCTCAATTATTTGTGTCTATGGTTTTTCTATTGTCAAATAAAATCCCGTGATCACGTATTAGGTTTTATGAGCTATCTGATGCATCTTTCGGATTCAGTTTTGGAGTTCGGAGGAACCCGTAATCATTCGCCGAAGATTGAGGGTTTGCGGAGGAGATCTGGGGTGTTCCGGCGGGTAGGCGCGACGGCCGGCCATGCCAGGCGGCGACGCGGTGATCTGGGCGGCAGCTTAGTCGGGAGAGCGGCTAGTGGGGGTGGCTGGGCATGCGAGGGCGACGATGCGACCGACTGCGGACGGTGGCGAGGCGGGGTCTTAGCGGCTTCGGCGTAGCACGAAGAGGGAGGGTTCGTGAGGCGCGCGACCCCGTGCAGCGCAACTGCGACCTGCATGTCGTGGGTCGCTGCGGGGAAAGGGACTGGCCATGATGGCCAGTCGGTGGCGACAGGCCACGGCGGACCGAACCGGGCCCGCGGCTGGGCCGCGGGCCGGCTGTGGGCGGACCGGCCGGACCGGGCTGGTCCGGCCCAAGGGGGCGGGGGGGGGGGGGGGGGGGGTTCCCTTTGAAATTTTCAATGCCAGTAGTTTTCGCTACGGGCGTCTGTTTTGCGTGCCGTCAGCGGAAGAACGGACCTTGTGTCGAGGGGAACGTTTTGAGGTGGTTTTGGGAATTTTTAATTCCCGAAACGATGGACCTCAGAGGCGCGGCGTGTCTTTATGTGAAATTTCGTTTTCTCCGGGATCCTGTTTTAAGTGGCGCGCACGCATCTGACATCCATTTTGAGTGATGTCAGCAGCGTTGGAACCATGGCGTCGAGGCGGAGGATTCCAGGGTGGTTCTGGGCGTTGAAGCCGGGGCTGAGGCGTGGGCCCACGACTCGTCTTTGGAGCTGCATGTAGCTTTTAGCGACTTTCTCATCGGGCGTCCGTTCGGGGCGTGCGAGTAGTCGATTCTAGATGCTTTTCCGAGGGGATTGCAATGGTGCAATCCACCCACTCAAATTTGGCATGATGGTGCGGGGCCCATGAGGGTCGTTTGGGCGTCGATGGTGATTTTCCATCTTTATCACCGGGTGACCATTTTGGACAAGTGAATAGTCCATCTTCTATGCTTTTTCAAGAGGATCGCAACAGTGCTATCCGTTCGTTGAGTTTCAGGACCGGGATGCGGGTCCCACGTGGCACCACTCCTGTACAGTGCGCCGGAATGCATCTTTTTCTCCAGATATCTGTTGCACTCAAGTGAGTAGTGATTTTAATGTGTTTTCCCGAGGGGATCGCAATGGTGCGATGCGCCCGACTGTTTTCGGGGCCGAGGCTCAGGATCACGGGACGCCGTTCGGCCGTGAGGCGGTGTTGGTGACTTTTCCGTCGGATATCCGTTGGAGGCGAGTAAGTAGTCGATCTCGCGTGTTTTTCTGCGAGGATTACAACGGTGTGATCCATTTAGTTATGTGGAGCCTCTTGCGTGATCTTGTGAAAGGTGGAAATGTGAATGTTCCCTGGGGGAGATTATTCTTATGTGGTTGTAGCGGACCCTTGGCGTGTGATCACGCGCACTCCCGTGTGAGTGAAGTAATGCTGGAATAGATGTGGTTGTCCATTCCCCAGTCGTTGAGGTGGCAAGTTGGAAATGTTACGTCATGCCTTAGCGTTGACGTTGGGTGCCATGTGCACGATAGCCCTTGGGCTGGAGACGTGGTATACTCTGGGAGTATACGAGAGTGCTTAGAGGTATGTGTGGTTTGTACCATAGGAGTTCGTGCTCTTGGATGGGGTTGACTTGGGGCCACAGGTCGTGTGGGTCCCATGTGTGTGCCGTGTTCTGATTCGTGTACCTTGACCTCTTGCGACATAAAGGGTCTCTCTGTGCTCGTTGTTTGACCAGCAAGGTGGATTTTTTCCCTTGGCTCTGTGCTCATTTGTTTGACCAGTAGGGTTGAGTGGTCTCTCCCTAGTTTCGTTCTCGATGGATCGGTCAATAGCGGTGCTAGTGGCACCCAGTGATGGAACAAGCGCTGAACCTCTTTTGGGAGAGTTTCTCTAGAGTTGGGTGGTTGCGCGATACCCACTCCATGTTCGGTTGGCCAGTGTTGTACCCTCCTGTAGAGATGGCCATAGTAGTTCTGAATTTTACCCTCCAGCGGGGTTGGGCAGTGGGTTACTCATCGACTTCTAGGGTTTACCCACCAGTAGAGACTGGGCAGTGGGTCACCCGACGCACTTAGGGTCTACCCTCCAGAAGATACTGGGAATTGGGTCACTCGACGCACTTTGGGTCTACCCTCAAGCAGAGACTGAGCAGTGGGTCACCCGATGCACTTAGGGTCTACCCTCCAGCGGAGACTGGGCAGTGGGTCACCCGACGACCTCTTAGGGTCTACCCTCCAGCGAAGACTGGGCAGTGGGTCACCCGACCTCTTAGGGTCTACCCTCCAGCAGAGACTGGGTCGTGGGTCACCCGACGACCTGTTAGGGCCTACCCTCCAGCACGACTGGGCAGTGGGTCGCCCGTCGTTTAGTTCTAGGTCTACTCTCCCACAAGGCTGGGCAGTGGGTCCCCTATCGACTTATTCCAGGTCTACCCTCCAGCAGGGCTGGGCAGTGGGTCACCTGATGATGTATTAAGGTCTACCCTCCGGTGGGGCTGGGCAGTGGGTCGCCAGATGATGTATTATGGTTTACCCTCCAACAGGGCTGGGCAGTGGGTCACCCAGTATCTTATTATGGTGTACCCTCCAGCGGGGCTGGGTAGTGGGTCACCTGATGATGTATTATGGTTTACCCTCCAGCAGGGCTGGGCAGTGGGTCACCCGATATCTGGTTATGAATTACCCTCCAGCAGGGCTAGGCAGTGGGACACATATTGGCATTCCAGGATAAGTACTTTCTACTAGGCTATCCTGTGGCTTTCCTCCGTGATTACCGGAGCGGGACCCTTGGTTGTACGGGTCGGTGATGGGATGGCTTTGACTTTGAGGAGACCTCTTGACTACAGGGAAGTGACGAAGTGTGGTTTGACTTTCCCTAGAACTCTCATGTACGAGGGGCACTTTCCCCACCGAGACGCGTTCTTGCTACGTGATCCAAAACCGTGCGGGCGAGTCAGTGCCGCCCAAAGTGGATAGTGTCAAGGTGTGGTGATTGAGCCCCTTGTCTTGCGGTTTAGGGAAGACGTTCAGGATGCTGGGCATCGATGATTGTTTACTTCTGGGACTGTAGGCGACTCACTTTTCTTGGGCTGAGCTACGGGACGGAGATCCCCTTACGGTCTTGTTCGGGCTTCTTGGCAGAGCATATATATTTAATACCGCGTACGAGTACCCACTCCTTGGGTTTTGGCTACTCTCCTTCCAGGAGAGGCGAAGACACGTGGGGTATGCCACGTGCTTTCCGTGTCTAGCTTCTCGTGGTTAGATGAGTCTACTCTCCTGCTATAGGTAGAGAAGACTTGACAAGAAGTTCATCTTCTCACCATTTCCAGCTTCTTGTGTCTATACGAGTCTACCTTCTTTCCTCTTGTTGGGTTGAGATGGACTCTATGTTGTTACTCTTTACTGCACCCATGGTTTGACTCCTTTACTTTCCCTGTTCGCTCTACTGCTCACCCTTCGGTACCTCCTTTGTTGCTCCCTCGAGCCTTCGGGGTATCCTACGGAGTATTTTTTATACTTACCCCTGCTTGGGCTTTGCCCGCACTTGGTGTGCCCTTGCATACGACGGATAGGTGGAGCGTGGGTTCAGTGGAGCATAAGAGCTTGGGAGCTTGGACCGCGTGGGGTGGTCGTGGCCGAGTTCTTGGTGGGAGACCCATCAGCTGTTTCTTTTTGTTTACCTGTTGTCGGGTTGTGGCACTTTTTGGTTGGGCGCGTGTTTTTCCCCTTTTATTTTCATCTTGTACTTTGTATTGTTTAGAGGTCTATGCACATATGTGGTTTATACATATAGAAGTTGTCCTTTTTTACTCTTCTTGTTCTTCCTTTTACTCTGCACTTTTGCATTGAGTGTGTTCCGTGTGTGTGCATAGGTACTTCGGCAATGGCCTCCCCAAGTTATTGTGGCTTCGGCGCTGGTTTCCAGCCCCTGGCCTATGGAGGCGGGCTTGGGGTAGTTGCGGCTCGAGCCCAGGTAGGGTCGGGTCATGAAAACCAATAACACCAAAAACGAATGATTCAATATGGGTAATTTTTTTCGACTTACAAAATATGTACATGTTCTCATTATAAGGGAGGATTTTCCATTGGAGAGATTTACAAAATTCTATATAAATGATGTTGTCAGACATCATGGAGGACATCTCTCAATTGTTTCTAATAATGATCTATGAATCACATTTAAATTTGGGAAAAGAATTAAAAAATAGTTGTTTCTAAACATCATTTAAGTACTTTTTATTAGCCTCAAATTGGTGGGAAATTAGAAAGGCTGATTGAAGCGTTAGAAGACACATTGAGATAATGATACCATGAATTTCAATGTATGTGGGATCAATATTAACCTTTGGTGTTTTTTAATAAAATAATAGTTTCCATTAAAGTATTCAAATGGAACTATATGAGGAATTGTATGGAAATATATGTCATACACTAACAAGTTGGGATGAAGTTGGTGGAAGAATATTTGTAGGCCAAGAGCTTGTGGAGGAAACAAAAACAAATGTGAAGACTATTAAAAATTATATAAAAGTATCTCAATGTAGTAAAAATCTATATACAGACATTTAAGGGAAGTATTTGGAATTTCAAGAGGGATATCTATCAATCATGAATGTATATCCATGGAAGGGTGTTATAAGATTTGAGAGGAAAGGAAAATTGAGCCCTAGGTACATTGGACCATTTGAAATTCTAGAGAGAATTTGAGTTGTGTCTTATTGATTGGAGATGTCTCCTATCCTTTATAATGTACACAATGTTTTCTATGTCTCATTTTCAGGAATGTACAATCTAGACCCAACACATGTACTCACTTCTGAATGGATAGAAATGAAACCTGAATTATCATACTGTGAAGAGCCTATCCAAAGTCTAGACACTAATGTGATGGTTTTAAGGAACTAGAACACTTTATTGGTAATGATTATTTGAAAAAATAATATAATTGATGAGGTGACGTATAATATTGATGAAATTATGATGATGAACTACCAAAATCTTTTTTTAAAGGTAAAATTTTAGAAATATCCAGGATAGAAATTCTTGTGAATGGGGCAGAACATAACACCCAATGGTTTTACAAATAAATTTAATATAGAATATAATACAAGAAATAATGAGTCTTTATGAAAAAAAAAACGTTTTTATTATAACCAAGAAATTAATTTTTTTTAATCCTTAATGTTTTGAATTTTGAAAAACTAATATACACAGTTGTGATCTGTAATATATATAATGACGTATAAGATCAACTAATATTTTTTTTGAATAATAACTTTCCCTTAGGAGTAGTAACATACCATAATGAATAGTAATATAAAATTTTAATAGAAATATCACCAATGAATGAATAAATTAAATTTTTACACCATATAAATGAGGGTGAATATTTTTTAAATTAATAACTAAGTGTTGGTATTTCTGTGAGAAATAATTATTTAACAAAATTTTAAATTAATTAATTTAATTAAAATGAAATTAATTTTCATATTATTTATTTAAAAATAAATATTTTATTGTATTACTGTATTAGAATAAATTTATGATATCTTAGTTAATTTTTAATGTTTTATAAAGTCAGTTTTTATTTTAAAATTTGAATTTTCTGAGTAAATGATGATTTTTATTAATAAATAAATTCTCAATTTTGGAAAACTAGTTTACTAAGATATAGTTCATTTATAGAAAGTACATGTTAAAAAATAGTTAGGATTAATTTTTTTTTGTTTTTTCTGAAACACTAGAAATTTTTGTGAATTGTGAAATTCGATAATTTACGAAATATGCTAAATAAATGAATTTCAGCATCATTATTGAGTAATGGATGATTTAAAAGGACATTAGTTTGAACTCAAATGCATTTATTACAATTTTTAGTCTCAATAATAATTACTATTCCTAGTCTTGATCCAAAATAATGAAATGCTTGTTAAAACAATGGAAAAGATCCTCCTCTCTTCCACTATAAGAAACCATCCCTCACTCCCTATTCGATTCAATCCACTACAACTTGAAGATTATCAATGTTCTATATTAATACACTTCCTTAGTCCCTCCCCACGTCCAAGAGCCTTTGGTATTTCCAAAATACCAAAACCCATCCCTTTAAGAAGATTCTCAAATGGTTATTTCAAGAGGTAAATCCTCTTCCTTTTCGATATAATTTTATTTCAATTTTTTTTCCATTTCTTATTCTATCATAAAATAATCTTTCCTATTTACAATGATAAATATAGTATCATATATATACTAGAACTATATAATTTTAATTTAATAACCATTATCAATCTCTTTAATCTTCCTTTTTATTTTATAAACAAAATCATCGTCTGGGAGGTGACAATTTACAACCTTCTTGGACAACGAAGTTTTGTTCTCAATATTATTATTTATATATATACATGAAACAATTTTAATTGTTAAAATAAATTTTAAAATTTAATTTATAACCTTTTTTATACTATAGATATAACATATTTACAAAATACCAACCGATAATACTAAATGAGTTTGTTATGATAAATAATTGTTGTAATAATCTAAACGATTATCACTAAATGTATTATATAATGATTCATCCCCGTAATATATTACCAAATGATATATATAACCATTTAAACTTATATATTCTCATTCATAACATTTAATTCCCATTCTGGATAATTATACCAATTTTAAATGAATTATGTTACTTATAATAATGGGAAACAATCGTTAAATCAAAGAAAGGAAAACTCTGAAATGATGGAATTCAATCATATAAGATTTCAATAAGTCCATAAATGAACATAACAATACTATAATAGATCAATTATATTTAAATAATATTCCTAATTAATTAATTAATGGGTATAATTATATTATCTAGTATGTTAAGGTTCAGTGCAGAACATGTGCGGACAGAAGCTAAGGGTTTTCTACCCGAACCTCCATTTTCATCCGGGTTACTCTTTTTCTCTCTTAATCATAATTACATTGTTAATTATTTTTATGTAATAATAATAAATTCTCTATTAATTTTTAATTAATGTGTTCCAATTATAATCCTTTTTTCTTTTTCAGAGAGTTAATTTTTTTATAATGATCTTTCTAAATTCATCCAAATAAATAAACCCGATTCAAGGGAACATCTAATATTTCTAATGATTTTCAACTGCACTCTATAATACGTTTTTCACCACAATTATTTTTCTAAAACAACTAATATAATTTTGTAAAAACTAGGTCAGTTAATTTATCATTCTATGAAATTTGATTTCCAAAATAACACTTCCTTTCAAATAAAAAGTGTAATTCTCTCAAAAATTCCTTGAGGAATTTATTAGAATTTTTGTTATATTACAACACCTAAATTGAATTTTATATCTTATTGAGGTTAATATTTTATGTTTATCATCTAACATATTGTATTAAATTATTTATGATCATTTTTACTATGTATGTGTGATCTTGATACAATTCACCATACTACTCAGAATGGTTAGTGTTTATGTATACCGATTGGGGAATGTTATATCATAGGATCATGTAGTTTATTATTTTCATCTTTCTTATGAGGAATTAATTGGGAATTTGAGGTGATGAGTGGGGCCCAAAATATCCCTTCAATGCATTGGATGGTATTATGAGACAAACAAGATTTGGGTTGGGGTGGAGGCCCCACCCTAGTATTTTTAGAAATCTTGGTCAAGGCCTTGAAAATATGTTTCAGATATCTGGAATTATGAATTCCCTCATCATGGTAATAGAAATTGATAAATCATGTGATTCTTTTCCTATTAGAATATCAATTATTATGTTTCAATTTTTATGATCATTTATATGGACTTATTTAATCATCTTTTATTCCTTCCATATTATGGTCATGCATATTTTTAAAGGTATGTGTCTTTAGTTGTTCAACATGCCTAGTGTTAATTTTTATAACAACATTCACTATATTAATTAACCTTATTGAGCATATGATCCCACTAAATTCTTATGTTTTATTTTTCTTATTTTGTGAAGATGAATATTATGAATGACCTTCCAGGATAATCATGGATTGATAGATGTTTCAAATTGAATTTCTATTAGGTTTTCCTTTTCATATTATAATGTTGAACATGCATTTGTATCACATTTTCAAACTACTAAACAATTAATTCCATTAAGATATAAAATTATTTTAATCATTCCAATTTATTAACATAAAGAACTGGCTCCATGAAATTATTTTCTTGATTCCTATACAGATATCCCATAGAAAGGGCCTACGAAGGCCTAAAATTGTGAATGCTGATGGAATCCCCTCGAACCAGATTGAACCCTTTGGATTTCATGGTGTTCACATTGTGAAGGAATATGGGGTCTGAACCAAGGAAATAATGGGAACAAAGGTATTCTTGTGCATTTTTCCTCTCACTATATGTGTAATCCAATTTGGTGTTGTTATTGAGAATTCACCTGCATATTCTGATGATGTATCAAATCAACCAAGGAGTGGTGAAAATGGAAATCAAGTAATTGTGATGAAACATAGAGTCAATTTAACTATAATAATTAAATTCCATTCTATTGAATCATAATTAAACTAGATAAAAAGGATTTATCCTCTACTAGAAGAGAGGAACCACGAACCGGGAGGGAGGAAACACCAAAATGACTGAACTAGAGGAGTCGCAGACAACCCCTCCTCCGAATAAGATCCCTTTAATGAAAGACCTATCATTATTGTGTTTGATACCACTAAAGGGAGAATTACAACATACCCATGGGTTTCTCATGCTATTTTTATCCAGCTGGGAAACATGTGAACTCACTTGATGGTTTTCAAGGGAGGGAGCCTCCTTCTATTTTCTAATGAGTCTGTCCATATCAAGAAGAATGTTATCTGTACTTATAATGATAGATCTAACTGAGGATTGAACCCCATAATACCATTCCTTATTCCTGGCCTACTAAATTTAACATTACCTATAATACAGGATCATGGTGTGGGCCACCATCTCTAGGTCCTTGTGTACTGATTTGTGGTACCGCATATCCATGAATGAGTGAACTACCATGTTATGGTTAGGGAGGGAAATGAAATCACCAAATTATCTCTACATTGAACGTGCCCAATTTCCCTTGAAGAAATGGTGGTCTGCACTTATATCATTATTTTTTGTAGCCTGGGAATTGAGACACCATCGGGATTCCATAGCATTTGATGTTCTCTTCCACGCGGACAACCCCATTCATTATCATCCAGGAGTAGAAGTTTTATTTTTTGGGGGGTGAATTTGGTTCAAAGGGTTCTATTCCAACTATTTGTGTGATCCTGAATATCTATGGTGTGGGGGAAGTACCATGTCTTGATGGCCCTTGAGGAAGAAGTAGTGAAGAAAAATTTATCATACTCCGAGTCCAGATCAATGAGGTTGAAAGTATCATGTTGATCCTCGTCCATAATAGCCTTGATGAAGGATGAATATGAGAAGGATTCCTTAAATGAAAAGGTTTGGGTAGAGAAACATGTGAAATTTGTAACCTCTTCATCCCAATTGTGATGCTATAAAGTGATCTCTCCCCTCCTAATTATCCATTGAGGGTGTGGATGGAGATTAGAAATATGAGGGATGATGATGGACCAAAACATAGAATCATGGCCCTCTACCAAGGTTATATTTCCATCGTAAGAGTTGTTCATGGTTGTATACCACAACATGTTCCGTCTAGGACTTCCCAAGACATATTTTCATGTATACATAGGAGAGTGTCTTTGGGGCTATAGATGATGATTCCACCATCCATAACATGCCTTTCCACCCTCCACTATGATTCTTAGTGTATTTTCCCTTCTAATAAAGAGTCCAAGAGGAAGTTGGAAAATATCTTGTTGATATTTCTGCTGACACCCTTCATTACTTCGATAGAAGAAAACACAATGATTGGGATACCTAGGAGGATGCTGTTAAGGAGGAATATTCAGCCACCAAAATAGAGGAATCTATTCGTCATGTTTCAGATCATTTTAATGATCTTACTGATAAGGAAATAGAGATCATTAATGCATATCATTCCTATAGAGATAGGGGCTCTGATGTATTCCCTTGGTATGTACCCACATTTCATGTCGAGGTTGTGATGGATCATGGAGATTCAGATTGACATGAATCTATTGGATATGAAGAAGTTACACATAGCATTTTTATCACCTATCCACTCTAGTGGTAGTACTCCTCCAACATGTTATTAAGGCCTCTGAACGATCTTCTACCAACATTAATGAAAATGAGAGTATCATCAGTGTACTTCATGTGAGTTATGGTATGAGATCTCAGAATCTTACAGCAAGGAAGAATAAACCCACTATTAATGCCCCCAAGAATGAGGTGGATGAGGATGTCTTAGGAGAGGATAAAAATCCTTGGAGAAATTTGATCACCTTTCCTTAGGCCACAAGTGGACATGTATAATCCATATGACCTCCCTATAAACATAACTACTAGCCATGATGATATGGAACATCTAAAGATGAGATCAATGTTCAAAATGAAAGATCAATACCATACAACACCTTGTTGATGAATACCATCTCTACATAGTCATATACTTTGTTCATGTCCAACATAATGGCCATGTTAGAGAATTGGGTCTAAATGATAAATTCTCTGATAAACTATTTAGAAAGTACAATGGCAGAATGGATCAATTCTCCTTTTATAAACCCTTGATGCATTATAGAGACCCACTATAGTAGACCAATAGGCATTCTGGAGTTGATGATGGTGTCCATAATTTTTTTATGAGAAGTTGCACATACACATCGGTCTATAAACATGATGAATAAGGGGTCCTTGGATTTATGAATACGTACAATGGTAGTGTCACAAGACGCTCATGGAAGGACCCCTCTATGGAAGCAGTCTGGCATCGCCAAAACAATATCATCCTTCACCACATCCCACAATTCCTTGAATAATGAACCTTGGAAGGAATCATATCCTAAGTCTAGATTAAGACTCAATATAGCATCATGAACCTCTTTTTCATCAGGTATAGAGCTCATCCCCCCATTTTCCTTTTTAGATATCAGGTTATGTATAACCTCAATGAGCCACATGTCCCTCCCCAGATAACCATTAGAAATTTTAGGGGTTGGAATAGTGAGAAGTTCATTAATGAAGGTGTTGGACAAGCCTCCCACAAAATCCATGTCATCCTTTTATGTACCGTCTTCCATGTTGATATTAATTTAACTAATTGCTTCTTCTCTTTTATGCATGCATGAGAAAACACATAATTTATGTATCCCTCCTTAATCCATTGGATTATTGATTTTTTTCCTTGACAAGAATTATAATTTCAGAATCTTTTACTCCGATGAGTATATCATGCTAGAGATCAACTCAAAAGTCTGGTCATCCCAATAATCATGTACCTTATTATAGATCCATTTATCTTTTTATATGGTGGTATCAATTTCACATTCGATGTGGGGTATCTATTTCAACCACATATAGAGATGGGACTTGAGGCCTCTCAGTTAGTTTTGTATGTCAACTGATGTGTTCCCCTAAGAGGGTTTATTCTAGAGATTGCCGACAAGAACATGATATCTCATTGTGTTGGCCCATTGATTATAGAAATGAAATCACTCATAGTGGTCCTATGCTAAAGGAAAGTATAGTTCTTTATTGAAGTTTCAGGATGAGAGTTCCTTTACATTAATAGATCTTGAACACATGCATACCCCCACAGTTTTGTATAGTAGCATAGATGTGATTATAGAAGGATCATGAGAGAAAGATTAAGGATGGATCCAATCATTAAAGGGGGTTTTGAGGACTTATCTAGATCCTATAATCACTGGATTGGAGATACCTATCTTGATTTCATGTGAGGGAAAGGGGTAGTTGAAGTAGAACACCTGTTAGGCGGGTCATATGTGGGTAAGAGGACCTATTCACTAATGAAGCCTGAAACTTTTAGAGAACTACAATGTTGGACCGTATAAGGAGGAGGCAAGGTAAATATGTCAAATAGACTGGGCAGGTAGATTCTCATGAACTCTTTTAAGTGAAATCCCCATGTTATTATGGAGATGAGTAGGAGAGGAAAGAAAAACCAGACTAGTTAGATGGAAATCACCCTACAATGAAGGGAACTAAGGTCAAGATATCCGAAAAATCTCCCATGAATGGGGGGACAGAGTGCAGCTTATTTTTCAGATATGGGATGAATGAAGGAACTTTTACTGGGTCTCCATAAGATAATTGGACCACCAATTGATGATCATCATATGGAAAACATTGGGTAAGGATAACGAACTGTCCCTAGGACCATAGTCCTTTGGGGGCGCCGATCACCTTATTGACCCATTCTATAGACCTTAATAGAATTTACCTATAGAAATAAGTGGTAGAAAAACCTAGGGAATATAGGGTAAGATATATCTTGTCACCTGTATAAGGAATCTTGTACCATAAGACACATATTTTCTAGATAGGGTATATATAGGTCCTACACCACATAAATGTGAGCCACAGACACATCCTCAGAGCAGTTGGTCCGGACATCATTGCACAAAACCCATCTAGGGGAGTCATTGATCTACATAAGGAATCCACCATTCTGAACCGAGAGCGAAATACCTAAATGTTTGAGCCAGAGAATGGAATGAAAGATCTCATTTCCCATATAGATGTTCATGTACCATCATGAAAACATGAATTTTGAGTGGTTGAAGGAATAGGGGCCCTACCCTATTAATGGTGGATGTCTTATTCCGAGGACAGGATGATGCAAAAAAATTCCTATGATCCTCTTATATTGGCACCAGAAGCTGGTGACCCAAGAGAGAACATATATATATCATATTGATAGAGGAGTTTTGCGGACCTAAAGCATGCTACTAGATTCTACATTAGGAAATCCTTCACTTCTGCAAAGGCCGAATCATGAATATCGACAGAGAGGTATGTGTTATATCTTGAAGCATTAGAGAGTGACACACAGACATTCTTGAAGGGGGGACAAGGAGGGGTATTAAGCAAGCCATAAAGGAAACCATTAATTCCATTCTAGGGATCCATAGAGGAGGAGTAGGGAGCGACCAGAGTAACTGTTTGTACACCTAGAATGAGGGCCAACCTAGAGACTGGGGGATGAGGACTAGGGGAGACCAATGAGGACAAAGCACCATAATGTTAAAAGAAGGATCAATAATGGTCTGTCTGGGCCATTGGGCCATAGATGTCATTAATGAAACATGGATCAAAGGATGTTCGGGCAGGGGGAGTACCCAGTGACTGGGTGGGAGAGAGTGCAATAAGTAGAAAATTTGAAATCTATTATAGCACATGAGGTATTCTCATAGAAAGAGAGTAGATATGTCTAATATCATAATTTTAATTATCATTAACATCATTTAAAAAAATCATATTCCAAAATTTTGAATTTTATAAGCAGTCAAGACATTTTGAATTTATAGTAATGCCCTTGGGATTGACTATTCTCTTTATGATTTTATTGATCTAATGAAAAAATTACTAAAGAATTTTATTTATAATCTCAATATTATAAATATTATTAATATCAAGTTATCATATAAATGAAATGATGAGCATAATTATCATTTTCAAACCATTCGTAAAACTCATATAGAAGAGATGGTACATTGAAATTTTCAAAAAATCTAATTATGGAATTATGATGTTTCTTGTCTTTAATGTATTGATTTAATGAATGAATATCAATTTTTTCTTCAAAGATTAAGATAAATATGGAATAGACTATGAAAACATATTTATTTAATATATGTAGTATCATTACATTATAATCTTACTTTTGATTATTTATTTCAATTTTTTCGTGATTGGAATACCCAATAATGAGGTTGATATATAACGGATCTAAATTTATATTGTTTTATGATTGTATATGACGAAATGATGATATAATAATGAAATTGGTTATTCTGATGGTATTGAATTTATCATGATGAAGTGATTGATTTGTAATATATATTGATTCCTCATTGAATGGAAATATTTATTTTCTTTTATTTTATAATAGATTTATTTTATATAAATCATTTAGGACAATGACTATATTATCCTAGAGCTAGTGTTTATCATACAATATTGGCATATGAATAAGGGATCACATACTAAAGGAAGAAAATGTTTAATATCCTTGGGATATTATATTAAAAATTAATTCTGACTTTATATAAAAAAGTAATATAATTTAATAATTTTAGTAAGATTAATATTATTTGTTCTCCTAATTATTTAATTTCAATCATAGACCCATTCTCCAAATATTGGGGAATGAAAAACATAACAATGGCTTAGTATATATTTTTAGTAATGGAAATCCTTGAATAGAATCTATCAGTATGTAAAACATGAATAATATAGGTGAGAAAGAAACAATGTATTATTCTATATAACCAATACCATAAAATAGAAATAAATCCAAGAATTTCATTGAAAAATTAATAATAATGTGCTCATTAATAACACTTTTCTTAGTTTTTAATGCATAATAATGAACATCATAATCGTATCATCATAGTTTTCTTATATGAGAAAATTAACAAATAGTTGAAATATATGAAAATACCCAAACATATTGGCATCATGAGAATAGTCGTTGCTCAAGGGAATGTATCAAGACTAGTCTGTCACTTTCTATGTCTAATGTATTGATCATATGAAATAAGTGAAACATAATAACTATATATATTGGTATAAGAGGATAAGAATATGAAATGTTAATTATTCTATTTTCAAAAAACAAAATCATATCCCATCTCGAGAAATATGGTGAATGTTATGAGGTGAGGAAATGAATATTAATGCATAAAAATAAACAAATAATGATAGTATAGATGAATATACTTTGAAAAGGTCACTATTTTATTTTTTCAGTGAAATAAAATTTAATTTTGAAATAAAATGTTAAAAAAATAAAAATTCCTAAAATATTATGGAAAATATCTCATTTGAACGGAATATTGAAAAACATTATGTAATAATCAATGTAATAAGTAGTGATAATAGTAGGAAACTTCATTCATTATATATATGTTAAAAAATAATCCTTTAACACTTTCGTAAAAAGTCCATAAAACACATTCATAAAAGGACATATAATTCATTTTAAACAATTTTGTGAAAATTAGAAAATTATTATTATTTTATATAAATCACTAGATTATATTCAAATAATTTTTATATAATTTAACATAAATCTGTTCGTAGATGAAAAATTTTCTCTATTGCTTAGAAAATCAAAGTCTATTCTCTTTAAACACATTATTTATGAATCTTGATTACATAAAGAGAATAAAATGAATTTAAAAACATATATTTTATATAAGTAAATGGGTAATAATATTTTTTTTAAGATTGGATGGTTAAATTATATCCTGATTGGTGATTTAAATACAAAAAGTATTGTATTATGATGAGATTCTGAAATATACCCTTACATGTGGTCTGAATTATGTTGTATTTTAATAGAATTGTTTATAATAATAATGAAAACATATAAACCAAAACCATATAAATACTTATTATATCATAAAATTTCATATTATAACATTTCAATACCAATTGTAAATAATTAATAGTTAAATTATTCAGTTTGAGTGTTAAAAGATTCATTTTTCTGTTATGTTTTGGTTCAATAAATTTATTCCTTATACATTGATTATAGTTAAATAAAATAAATTATGATAAATATTATTGAAATATATTATATATTAATTATTTATATATAAATAGTTATGAATAAATGGTATAGGTATATTAAATAATAACATCATTGATGTATTTTTTAGGTCATACATACACATGAACATTATTTTCACTTTTAAATAGACGAAATGAAAGAATTATAAATAGTAATTCACTATTACATAGTCATTATATATAATATATATCATATATATACATATATACATATATATTAAATATTTCCATAA
This sequence comes from Viscum album, assembly GCA_963277665.1. Lineage (NCBI taxonomy): Eukaryota > Viridiplantae > Streptophyta > Magnoliopsida > Santalales > Viscaceae > Viscum > Viscum album. The sequence goes on along the minus strand of OY728155.1, from coordinate 853,623,428 downwards.
TAAAATCCATTATATAATAAGACAAAAAACGAATCACATCACTTCATGGATGTGTTATTTTACATGTTGGCATGAAAAACATTATATTTTACCAATAAATTGAATAGAAAGTAGGATGAATTCATATTATAAATAAATTATAATAAACATGTTAAAAATATGATATATATATATATATATTAAATAAATAATTTTATATATGAATGTGTGGCGATGATAGAGAACCAATTACATTAATTCATGTGGTGGTGGTATGTTATATCCATGATTGATTATATTATTTCCCATTTGATGGAATAGGGGATGGAAAGGTGTTATTAATTTTATATATAACATCTTATGATATGGTAGATATTTTTTTTGTGTATTTACTAATTATTAATACATAATTAAAAGTTTTTAAAGAATATGTAAAAAAATAAATAGCTTGTTGGGGTTGATTAACATCGCATTAAAAAACATTGTATTTCTTATTGAGGACCATATGGTTGGTATTTTTTAAAGAATAACCATTTTAAAATAAATATAAGAATTTTGGGGATGTATTTTAGTAGGGGATTTTCAAGTTACTTTAATGATGAGGTTTCATTTAGTGAGGGGAGGAGGTTCCCATTTATAATTTTGGTGGGTAAGAATTTGTATTTTTTAAAATGTTTTAAAATAATTTAAAGTCACATTCTTGGACATATGGGTCAAAAAATGATAATATTTGATGATATTGGTAGGGTGGAAGCATGAAAAACCAATTAAATTTAAAAAAAAAACTGTTCATTTTATACTTTATATTTTTTTGTATAACCACTATTAAACCGATTTTATCATTAATCATGGTAATTAGTTTTTAGTATTTTTATAATAACTCAGTAATAAAATAATATTGAAAATATTAAAAAGATCAATTATACCGATTCGAAATATGGAAGTCATTTTAGAAACATAAATTCATATATAATGCATAATTTAATTTAAACATAATTCCTCAAATCATGTTAGGACACCATGATCCTTTTGCACATATTATTACAAGAATCATAAAAATAAATATCCATTAACAAAAAACAAGGATCATAATGGCCTAGAGTATTTGGAATAATATGATTATAACATATAAATCACATAATACTTATTTTATATTCCATAATGAGCTCCTAAAATCTATTCTAACTCTGAAATTTTCATGGGATAACCTGGGGAATAAAAAAATAAACGGGTGATCTAAAATACATATAATGAAATTAATTTGATATGGAGGTATAATAATGAGTCAATGGTATAAAATTTTAAAAAGAATTATAATTCCCCTAAGTAATCATATAGAAACCTAGCTTAAATTAAATGGTTTCATAAGAGCATTAAATAATAGGATATATTACACCATCATATAACATGACATAACCATGAGTCAAGGATAACTACATAGGAAATATCACATTTTGAACAAAGGACTGTAATTTATTATGTTTACTCCCTCATACACTTAATGAATTATTACGGAAATACACCTTTACCCAATAAATTTGATCTCTATCTAGGCACACACCTAATAACATGTTCAGGATCTATGTGTTCCACTTATAAGAAACTAATCATCAGAAATAGCATAATAATTTACAATGGAAATGAAATTTTTCTCATAATATTACTACCTACCACATTTATTCGAAATTTTAAATTGATGGAATTTGATATATGATGATAAGGAATGTATTTAACCATTAAAGGAAGGTATAATAAAATTGGTATATATGTGAGATATATATATATCTAATTTAGATGAAATCCATAACATCATTGGATATTTTCATTGATTAAAATAGATTTAGAATTATTATAATCATTCTTTAAGAAAATATCCTTGTAACATTGATTAACGTCCACTAATGTTATACTATATGGAAAATCAGTTTCATGACCACTTTGAATATTTCAAGATTTTAATATTCATCTAATTAAAAAAAATTAAAATATAGAATATTATGAAACATTAAAGAATTTTTTTTATGAAAATAACCATTTAAACAAAAAAATATTTCATTATAACATTTAGTGGTCATGATACAAAACATTTTCTATTCATGTTTAATATGTATAAAAAACATAGATTTGTTCAAAATTCTTATATAAATAGTAAAAATTATATATTTCAAAAAAATTACAAGAATATTCCCTTTAAAAAGTATTTTAAAAATAAAATTAGGGGAAAAATGACTTCAGAATATCAATGTAAATAGTTTGTTAATTAATTTTTAGAAACCATGAATTTCAAAGAGAATGATTTTAGATAAAAGAGGGAAATAATTTCAGATAATCTTAAAACAATTTCTCCATTATATTCAATACAAAAGAGATGATAATATTAGGATTCCATGGAAAAATAAAAAATCCCTAAGGGATAAGAAAATAAAAGGTTACTACTAAAAATTATAAAATAATTTACTCCACCAGGAATTCATGAAAGGAAAATAAGGATTAAGATGAGATTGATAGATAAAATCTTACCTCTTTTGTATATTTTTAATCATAGATAACCATTAGTGTATTATATTAATTGTATCATTAAATATCATGATGTAGGAATTAATTGTGATATAATATGTAAAGGGGTTATTTTATAATACATTGAAATGAAATTAGGTTCATGAAGAAAAACTGCCTCAATGAATAAAGGTTGATACAAAACCCTTAACAATTTCATATCATTGATATGAAAATATAACACTATAAATAAATAAAAACTTTTATAACAAATAAAACTTTTAGAACAATTTCATATCATTTATGTGTAAAAATATAAATAAACACAAATAAAACTTTTATAACAATATAAATAAATAAAAATTCATTACTTGCATAATCACAGAATTATATAATCAATTTTGTAGATGAATACCCATTGAATTTAATTTTATTAATGAAACCACATACATAACACTTCGATTTAGAAGATTACTCATTAACCCCATTTATACTAGTTTTAGAAATGTTATTCAATTATACCATAATCATGTTATTATTTATAAAATCATATTTGGTCTATTTATAACATCTGTATAGATGATAGTTAATTATTACTATTTTACAGGTGAAAATTTATAGGATTTATACTACACACATTATATGAATATTACATAATATATGAATATGTTTTGGTTTCATAATATCCATAATTATATTTATTTTACAAATATTTTTTTGGGTAGATCATTAGAAAAAATATGAAATTTTAAACATTGAGAATTAAAATTTAGAAGGTATATATGATATAATAATTACATAAGTATAATAATATAATATATGTTATATATAAAGAATATATACATCCTTATATTAAACCTTGAGTACTAATTATGGGAAAAATATTATGTGAGTTCGTTAGGAAGTTGTCATCTGTACACATGATTAATTGTTTCATGTCCCATTTGAGGGTGGTTGAGGCTGTTTTTTGTCATGACTACGTAAAAGTGTATGTATTATTTTATGGTATTTATCATCATGATCAAATAATATTTTAACTGGGTGGGGGATGAATTATAACAAAATGAACTATTAAGGTTTTTACATCTTCTTCGGAAAAATTATTTTGATTTTCACCAAAAGCATTACAATGTTAGATTTATGGCCAATAAAAGTACTATTGTATAAGCGTATGGAGTTAAGGATGATGATTTATAAGGAAATTTCTTAAAAAATCAGGTTTTAAAGTATATAATGTTTAGTACAGGGTGCACTTTTATACGTTGGGGAAAGGACACACATATAATTTTTTAATGGAAATAATTCAAACTATCATTTTCTCCTGAATAATTTCCCAAAAATGGAAAATTTTCTGAAATTAAAAGTTATAAATATGAAATATGTAACATAAAATAATATTTATAAATTTTTCATTCCATTTTTATCCCATATATTTTTAGATTCGCCACTAGTAAACCCATTTTTACATTAACAACTGTTAGTAATTTTAACTGTTTTCTATATTCATTATTGCAAAAAACTGGGATAAACATATTATATAATAAAAATTATGATAATTAGAAATATGGTATACATTTGTAAAAATTAAACTCATATATATTCAAAACATTTATTTAAAATTAAACCTGTAGTCATAGATAAAAAGAGATTTAAAAAAAGTGTATTTTTCATGGAAATATTAATTTCATATAAACTCTATTCCTTCTTATAAAAAATTTATTAATTTAAGTTATTTTTAATTGATATATATTATAAAAAACATAATTAAAATCCTTTATAATTGTATATAATTTTTATTAATTAATATTGAGAAATATTGAGGAGTTTAAAATGGTGTTTAATGAAATCTCATCTTTAAACCCAAAAATAAATTTATACTAAAATATATTTCAAAAAATAATTAAGTTTAATTAATTCTATTTAATATAACTAAATATATATATATATATATATATTAATTTTAAATTAAAATAATATTACAACAAAACATCATTTATATAAAATAAATAACAATTATATAAAATTTAGTATTTTCACTATTTACATAAAAATAATATTTTGTGATAAAGAACCAAGGATCACCAAAAGTTAATATTGATATTATAAATTCATAGAAAATTTTAATTTGTTTAAATAAATTAAAAAAAATAAAATAAACTATTCATCCAAATTGAAACTAGAATACTTTACGGAAAAATAAACTTTTTTGAAGAACATTTCTTTTATTTGTATTGGTTCTTATAATGTTTATAAATAATATATAACAATTGAATTTATTATATATATTTATTAACTATATAAATATTATAATTATAATGTCAAATTCATACCCACCATCATTATAGACTAGTTTATAATGAAAATGATTAGATAATAATATTTCTAAAGAGTATTGTGTTTTTCTTTGATCTAGTGTTTATAGCATCACAAATTATTGATGAGATGTAAATTTTTGAAAAGAAAAAAATATCTTAATGTCTTAGGGTTTTACATTATCTTTTTTACATTGGGTTTTTATATCATATATGATACTAAATTTGTGTTCTTGTTTTAAAATCTCTTGGGGTTACATGTATTAGAAAACATTTTTTCAAAAAAAGTAGTTTTTTCAAGGAAATTATGATATTACATTAACAATCTAATTTAAAATGATCATTTTCTTGATTTATATTTATATATATTGATATATTACCCTTAAATTTCATTTATATAATCCATCATTATTTTTTATTTTAAATAATTATAATAAAACATTATTATTTTAAAAAAATGTCCTTAAAAAATATAATTTTTACATACAAATGATCTTATGTTTATTTATATTGATTAGATATTAAATATATTTTTAAATAAACCTAGCATAATAAATTTTTATTAATAGATAGACAAATATTTATATGAAACATTTTCTATTATTCATAAAACTTTTTTCTATAGAAAATTTTGAAATTTTCATTTCAGGATTATATTGACATAGTATTTTCAAAATCGATATTATTCATGTCCTATTTGAATTTTTGTAGAATGAAGTAATAAATTTTAAATGTTATTATATTTTTTCAAAATTTGTTGTTTACATAATATAATTTATTTTTTGGCCTTACACATCAAGGAAGTTAAATATTAATAAATAGATTTATCTAACAAATGTTCTTGTGTTGGTAGCAAGGATATTTTCATTGATAATATTATTTTATTCATTTTGTAGAAAAATAATGTAATATATATATAGATAAAAATTGATATGCATTTTCTCCTAGAAAGGGATCAAAAATAAGAAATTGAAATCATTAGAACTACTCAAATATTAAGAATTCTCTATGAAAAACCCCCATAGACAATAACATATTGTACTTCATACACTACCCCAGTTTTATCTCTTAGGATATTTACAATGATGATGATATAACAATAAAGTTGATGATTCCTTATGTTGGAATGACCATGGTGTGATGACTAAAATTAGAATATAATATTATCATATAATCATATATAAAGAACTATTTTATATGTGAATCATTATAAAATGGGGAATTTCCCATCTATTTAAAACTACTTTAAAACCATCCACTATAGAGGAAATAAAAAGTTTTTATCTTAATTATGATGATATTTAATAGAAAATAAAATAAATTAATGATAGGAATTGTTTAAACACTTTTAATGAATATGGTATTTTAAAATTGTGAAAGATGTTTTCTATGCGATCTATGGATGAGATGAAAAATTAATTATTAAATGAAGATTATTGAATTAATTTCTATACATACCATTGTAGACTGGATAAAATAACTATGTACTTTGTCACAAGATTTTCAATCAAACCTAGATCAAGTTATTATGTATGTGTAATTTTGACCAAATTAACATGTAATTATATTTAATTTCACTATGGGATGATATATATGTTGATAGCCTCTCATGGCTCACTATTTTTGATGTAGTGGGACATAATGTTTGACCTATTTTTTGTATCCCGTAATATTCAACGATTTAAATTGAAATTATTAAAGAGTCATCAATAATATCTTGACACAAATCTACATTTGAGACTAACTATCTTCCCCAAACTGATGTGTTTTCTGAATGGGATAATCAGACAATATAAGACATATTGAGGTCATTCTCTATTGAGATTCATGGTGTATGGGAAGAATATTTACGTTTTTTGTATTTCTTTTATAAAAATATCTTCCAATAATGATTAACAGTGGATCCATATTAGTCATTGAAGATGAAGTGGCATTTCAATCCATCTTTTTTTAATGGTATTTTTAAGGAAGAATTTAGCCACATTTTCCACGAAGGACATCTTATAAAAACTAGATACTATTCAAAATCATTTTATGGATACCCAAAGTTGTCAAAATATTTATTATAATATATCTATGTGAAAGTATATATGTTAATACAGATGATTATGTTTTCTTGAAAGTATCAATGTGGAAAGGTGTTAAAAGGTTTTATAAAAAAGTGAAACTAAGTCCAATGTACATCAAGAATTTTGAAATTATGTACAGAATTGAATATATGAATTATTTATTATACATTGAACATATGATCTCTACTATTCATAAAATTTTCTATATATAATTATAAATTTTATATATTCTAAAACAAACACCAAAACTCACATATAATAAAATATATTTCTAACATGATTTATCTTACTATGAGGCACCTCTGGACATTCTTAATTGAGGATAACAAGTGTTATGGAATAAGATAACATTCCTGGTAATAGTATTTTGGAGAAATTATAATAAAAATTAGTTTAAATGGAAACATGAAGATGTCATAAATAATAAATAGTGAAATTTGGCTAACATGATACATTATAAAATTAATGAGGAATAACTTTTTAATGGAATGATGTCAACAACCACTTCAATTTAATTGCAAAAATAAGATTTTATTTCTACAAACCATATTTTATTATAGAGAGACATCTTCAAAAACAAGATTAAAACAATTTATAATTTTATAATTTTGATTCAACAAAAAATATACCATTTACGATATTATGATATAAAAAATTTCATAGTATGAATTTTGGGGATTTTTGTGAAATGATTAATTTTATAGTGAATAGTAAATAGTTTTGAATTTTTAAAAAAATGCAATTTCCATTAATTAATTTAAAAATAATTTTTTTTATTAAATTGTTATTTTTATTAATTTATTTGGTCAAAAAAATTTAATTTAATGTCAACATAGTCGATATTATCCTCAATATTATAATATATAAATTTTTAAACATAAATATTATTTTTCCTTGAAAGTATTTTTATAGCATTTTGTGATCATATATTAAAATCCATTTATAAAAATTCAAGGATTTAAATCAAATAAAAATAATTAAATATTTGTATAATAATAATAATAATTTTTATTATTTTATAGTGTTAATAATTATTTTTTGTCAAAATGGATAGGAAACTTGGTAAATATGTATCACCTCATTAAGTGTAGGATTGGTAAAAATGATTTTAAATAAAGTGAAAAGGTGTCATGATAAGAAAAAAAATATTAGCCATAATTTTATTTATTTCATCCTTACATTTAACATATTATATGATCTGTCATTTATGGCCATTTTTTCATGAGATGTATATATATATATTAATTGTTTGAAAAAAATCTGTGTGTTTACTCACCCAAAATTATAAAAGGAAACCTCCATTACTTTTTTCATAATCCTTTATCCACCTATTAGTTCATCCATTACCTACCCATATAATTTTATAATATATATCCTCATATCCTATAATTCCTTCTATGATCCTAATATTACCCACTTGATGTTGTTCGAAAAATATGCACACTTTTAACCCAATTATTTGATTTTATTTTATTTTATGAAACTTTTAAATATTCTATAAACATGAACATAATATGACATTATTATCATAAATATTCATTTTTTTTTGATTTTTTAACAATAATTATTATTATTCTTTACATCATATTGATAATAAAACATTTTTTGGTCATAAATATGAATTACCATCTCCACAGACCAAATTATTTTTGTATCACCACAGTACATACATTTTTTTGATGATTGAGGTAAGGATTATATTTTATATTTATTAAATAATTGTATATCTAGATATATAATGTGTCATTAATATTTTTCACTTTCAGACAATTAATAAAATATAATCTCACTTGTGTGGACATGTGGACTACCACAATGAAATGACGTTATTCTGTTTTAATGTAAGACTACATAAAATAACTGTAAATATGTTTATAATTAATATTTTTATATTTTTATAATTATTTATATAATATATTTGATAGAACAATGATAAGTATTTAAGATACAATACTACCTAACCAAAACATATATTGTATTAAAAATATTTATCACTTAAAAATGATGATTTTTTGTAAAAAATATTAAAAAATAGATATTTCAATTTTAATAGTGGATTATATATGAAATTATAATCATTATATATTACATTTAATGAGTTATAAGAAAATTTAAATTTGACATTTAGTATGTTATAATCCCATACAAAACAAGTAAAAACACAATAATGTTTTTTATAGCCTCATTCATACTCTAGAATAATTTATGTTTGTGTTTCCATTACAATAATTTAACGATAGTAATGTACTGTACCAAATATATTTAATTATCTGCATTTTTTTAAAGGGATTAAATAATTATATATATATTTAACTTTTTACACTAAAATTATCAAAAAACAAATTATGAAATATTAGTAATATTTTATATTTAACCATGAATTATTTTTTGCGACATCAATATTATCATTAAAATTATTATGAGAATGATTTTAAATTTCCCTAATAATTTATTGAAGTCATTTATTCTCTTTTATAAATATCATAAAATTATATAAATGGAATCTTATTGTCATTTTTGAATGATATACTCTTTACCAATTGTTCGAATAAAAACATTATTTTATAATTTACTACATGAATAAAATTTCTAATATTCATTACAATTACATTTTTTAAAGACTTCATTAATTGTTTCCATGTTAATTTTTAATGAATCTTCGTTTCTTAATATTATAAAAATTTATATATTTTAATTTAATTAAATTCAAAATGAAAAAGTAAATTTTCTAAAAACTTAGCCTTGTAATCATTTTAATGTATTTTAATCAATGTTATCATAATTTCAACAGTTTTATGATTTTCTGGGGATATACTCTATTGATACCATATTCTATATTTCTAAGGATAGAATATGAATATTGAATTCTATTTGTTGACTAGGGAAAATAATAACCTTTCATATGTTAGTTTCTCATTATGAATGATTTTGTTCATTATGTGTTAAAAATTTATTTATTTTATTTGTATGATGAATATATAGGACTTAGTATATAATGGGAGGGACCCATTATGGGCCCTTGAAGCATCAGTAGGTCCCATTAGAAAAACTAGTTCTGGTATTTAGCATACACCTTACACATTTATGAATGATATTTTAGAATAAAAAGATTATGAATCCAATCATTATGCAATCAACCATTATTAAAAAAATATATTACTATATAAAATATGTTAGATGGTTCTATTTTATTTGTGGATTTAGGACCCACTTTATTAAATTAGTTAGATGTAATATTTAATTATTTTTTATATTTTAAGTATTAATAATTATTTATTTATATTAGGATAGCTACAATTATAAATGTTCCCTTACTGAACATCTGAGCTCCCCCTTATTATGTTTTCCATTCTTTAAGATAGAACGAAGTTTTCTATGAATTAATTTAGGGATTTGAATTGATAAAATAATAATGTTCTAATATGAATTTTATATTATATAAAATCCATTCCCATATATTTTGAAAATCATATATGTATCTATTTTCTATGAATCTTAAATGATTTGATCTATAAAGATAAGAACCCTTAAATATTGTGCCAATGTAGTAAATTATATATTTACTCTTGGTTATTTTAGCCAGGGAGATACATCTAGAGATGTCCAAATTTTCTTATTTTGGGTTTGTCCATCAACTGTAACACTTTTGGGTCAGCTAGGTTACAATAAAACAAAGGCACCCACACATGGTCCCTCAACCTAAGCTAAGTTTCAGGTTAATGTGAAACCTCTAAGGATGTCACATATCATGACATAATCTACAGTGTAGCAGAACCTCAATGACTATAAGGGTTTTTCAAATATGAAATAGTAAAAATTATGTTTCCAACCCCATCTCAATTTTCTAGGTCTCAAGTTTTTGGTCTATTCCACCACACCAATACCACTCTACATTATATTGATTCTCCTATGCTATGTTCATGTCCTCTTACCTCAAAAAGCATAAATTGGTTTTCCATCAAATGTCATGCCACCCCTTTATAGGTAGGTGTCATATGTTCCTACCCAAGGGGAACTATGACATACAAAGCCCCATCACACAACTAATTATTACAAAATAGCATATAATATCATTATAAAATCATTTATTCCTCCAAGTATCAGTGGATGAGAAAACCAAATTATCCGTTTTCTCACACTGACCTTCGACATCTTAAGTATTCAGTAAAATAAATCATTTAAATAAGATATTATTTTATATAAACTTCATAACCATTAATGGGGGGACCAGAATGAAAATTTCACATAACTCATGCATAATCTACGAGGATACGTTTTCAAGAATAGCCAATACAGTTGAACATTTACTATTAAATCATCTCCTTAAAAATCTTGTAGAAGATCATCCATTTCCATCCCACCACCAAAGGTCACCACCCACACTTTAGGGAACGCATATTATTCCAATGTTTTATAATTAATTAATAACAACATTTTGTAATTATATAATCTAATTATAAGAAAAATGAATAAATTATGAAAACCCACCAAAAATATAATTATCTATAAATCCTTACTAAAAACATTTCCATCCATCCATATCACTCCCATGAGACTATAAAATGTAAATTACATAACTTAAAGTGAAAATTAATTCATTAAATAAATTTAATTGTAATGGATAACTCATAAAAAAATGATGTATAGTGTACCATTAATTTAATGATGAAAATAGATAGCTAGACATCATCTCAAGATTCTCTCTACACATAAATCATGAAACCCCCTTTAAAATAGGTTATTTATTCATTATGTATTGAAATGAAAATTTAACACATAAAAAATTATTAAATACGTGAAATATAAGGAAAAATAATTTTGTGGGAGATTATTTAATCTATCTCATTTATACAAAATAAAATAGACTCATTTATGACCATTACTGTCGGTTAAATATTGGAAGGAGGAATGGAATCAGAGAGTTCCATGAAAACCACTCTTACTATGATACATAGTGGCCCAAGACCCTTTAAAATGTTTAAAAATACACGTTTTACTCTTTCAAAATTTTATTGTAGGTGACACCACATTACCATCAATTCAATGCACATGATTCCCTACTTCATGGATTTATTTATACTAGAACACCCCATGGAAAATATTCATGTCATGAATTACTTATTCAAGTATTTAATGACATACATCGACATTTTTTCTGTATCTTAATGGCCAGACACTAATATTAAACACACTCAAACTCTTCGAATATCCCCAGACATTGAACTATATCCAAAAACACCTTTTAGGATTATTAGGTCCCTCAATAATAATTTTAATTCACGATTATGAAAAATATTCATTAATTAAAAAAACATAAAATTAGTACATAATTTATCACAAATGTCAAAAATTGAATTTTATAGATTGCAAAACATCTTAAATAAATTCCTGTTTCCATAAAGATAATAGATCCCATTAATCATTTCTGAAAACCCGAGGTATTAGGCCTCAAATAAATCAATTGCGTGTTTTAATGACATTCAGTGTTCCTCAACACTAGACTCCTTCGAGGGATCATTATCTATAATATGGTACTCAAGTATGTATAACACTGTTCCAAGTACAATTTGATAAAAAAAACCTAAAAAATACAAATATTACATTATGATATGAATGTTTTCAATTTTACAAATGAATCATTTGGATAATGTTGAGGTCATATGAGTTTCCATTTTCAATAAAAATATTAAATCTCATTTTATTACATTATCCTCATTACCAAGATGTTATGTATTAAATTTTATTTCATTAATTTGAAAATATTTTATCAAATCACAATATCCACAACTATTCTATTTTGAATATCCCATAACATAGATCTTACTGAGGAAATGATCAATATTTTACTTCTCAAATCAACACATTATTCAATGTTATTTTAGTTATTTTTCTTTTGAAAATAATTAATACACATTTCGATGATCCATTAGGTGCACTCCCCAATCATGTAATCTCATATTATAATTTCATTAACACATGCCTATATGTTGTTACAAAAATTATAGTGTAAATAAACATGTTTTTAAAATATTTATTTGGTTGTATTTTTTTCAATTAGTAAATATTTGATCATTATAAATGATGAGTTTTATTCAAAGGATGGAATTATACAAACATGTCTTCTCTAGGATGATATTATAATGTTGAATTTAATTTTTTTTTATATTTTAATTGATTGATTGAAATATGTTGTTACATAGATGAAGATATTTTCACATTCTATTTGGAAATAATTTTTGTTAATAGACTTTCATAATGAGGTTACTGGAATAATAGAAATAGAATTATTTTAATAGGAACAATTTTCTTGAATGATTTTTCTATAGAGATAGATATTTTAAAGATCATTAGACTGATAATTATTAAGTATTCCATACCGAGTCAAGTGGGTATATATGACCGTATTGAAGGAAATAGGATAAAGGATCCCCAAAAACTTAATAAGTTTTTAAAAATATTGTATAATTTCGGGTGTCCTTCTAGAGGAGGAATCATATGCAGAGCACTATATGGAGATATCCTATAAGGGTTACAGGATAAACCTTATTGAATTCATCATAATAAGAATTATGTATGTATAAACCAACAATTATGTTTAGGGTAACCATAAGAAGAAATGTTATATGTACCTAAATAATTAATTATGTTCCATCAGAGAGATAATATTAGACAAACTTTTTTACACCATGTTCTGTATTAAACAACATTACAATAACATTATTATTTAATTAATGGTGAAAATGTTTTACATTATTTTGAATCCTCATAAGACAATAAATTATTTTTATAATTATTGATTTATATCATTTATTTCATGATTTATGTATGTTCTTATAATGAATTTTCACTTGAAACATTACATGGACTTGAAGGTGGTCTAAAAAAATTATTTGGGAAGGAATTTAAAATTTGAATCCAATATTCTGTCAATTTTTTTTAAATGATGATATTATATAAGATGTAGGGTTTATTGAGTGGTGTGTTCAATCACGATTCAATTTATATTTAGATAAATTAATGAATATTTTATGATAGTATACTATGCATTTCCAAAAACAATTCACATGATTGATGAAGAGGGGAATCATATGGAAGATATCTCGAGTGATGTCTAACAGATATAAAATTAGGAGATTGTTGAAGTGTGGATAAAGAAGGATCATCCAACGGATATACATATGTTAATTGAGAATCGAGCTAAGTTTTATCAAAATAAGGTTCATTGGATAAAGTCTCATTGTACTAGAGGATTTCCATATAGATTTCTATCATATTGAGAACATGAAATAGGGGAAAATATTACACAATATACTAGATAAAGTATTATTGGACGAACATATCATAGTGAGTTCATAGTTTATATGGGTTATTTAAGATTAGGGGGATGTTTCAATACAAAAAAACATTTTAGTGATCTATAAAGGGTATTGAATTTCATTTACACACAAAAACATGATCCAAAATGATTTCAGAGTAATACAATAAGATGAAGAATTTATTTTTACATTCGGTTAAAAATAAGAATAATGTTCTTATAGATTTTAGGTATAAGAAGTTGTAGAAGAATTTCATGGAGAAGGATTTTTTCTTAATAAGAAGGAAGTGTAAGAAGTTTTTATTTTTTGTGGGTATAACTAAAAATTGTAGAAATTTCGGTTTTTTCTAACTTATTTTTATTTTAAATTCTATTTACATTAGTAGAGAATACATATACGTGGGTATAAGAAACATGTTATGGAAAAGGTTCTCGCATTGTGGATAAACCCTATAAGTACCATTTCATGTTGTCTCTTTACGTTTTCAATATACGATGTGAGTTTTTAGGACATCTTTGAGGGGACCAAGAATAATAAAAAGTATTATAGATTATATTTTATGAAAAAATTGCAATATAATAGATCTCCAATTTTCATTGTAATGACCCAAAGCTTCATTAATGGAAAATACATCTTGATCTAATTAAATGTCTCTTTATGTTTATATAAAGTGTCAACTTCATTGGTTTTATGTTAAGAATTTTGACCGTTGCTAATATAGCCGTTGAACAGTGATCACATGATTAGTATAAATATAGGACTTTAACAAATCAAATTTACTCAGAAGGAAGTGATGGCCTCATCCAGTAGAATTGCACCATATGAAGCCAATTTTTCTGAGCTTAGAAAAGAGGTGGAGTCTTTGGGGTTTTCCCTTGTCCAAGCCCAAGCTGAGCTTCATCATGTCAAGCTCGAACATGACCATCTATGTGAAAAGTGGAAGTTGATTGAAATGACCACTCGAGCGATATTATCCGAGCCACCCCAAGAGTCTGTCACCATCACACACCTTACCCTTAGGTATTATGGGGCTGTTTTAAGGGGTAATGTAAAAAATAAGTAGTACTATGTTCATGTACATTATTTTTGTAATGAATATAATTTCTAGTCATTTTTGATACAATGTAAATAGTTTTTAAAGTACAAATGGGGTTTTTAGTTATTATTTAATTAAGAAATCTATTTTATTAAATTAAGGGATTTTTTAATTAAATAATATTTTAATAAAATAATAATATTATTATGAAATTAAATTTTATTAAATATAAATGATATTATAATTTTATGAATGTAATTAAATTTTTTTATTAATGTTTGAAATCCATTTCTGTCAAAACCCATGAATTTTCAATAAATGTCAGTTTTTATTTTGAAAGTGAAAATTAACATATTTAGAAAATTATTTAGATAAAATTAATGTCATTTTTGGAATCATGACGTCAAAATTATCCAACGGTTAATTTTTCATAAATTTATTGAGATAATCCAATTTTTGGGTAAAAATTAAATACCGTTTAAATATATATTGTGTTTTATTCCATAATAATGACCCAATAGTGATGTAAAAAAATAAAATAATCTTTAAGTTCAGCCAATATATGTTTTACCATTAAAATAACGTGACTTTGGGATTTTTTGACTTACTTTTTAACGAATTAATAGACCCCTCACGACATATTCAACACTTTTCCTTTTTAAATTAATTTCCATGGGAGTGTGACTAACCTCCATATAAGAAACCTTATTATTTTAATAAGTTCGGACTTGGGACTTATAAAAAATTGTTTTCCTCTTCCCTTTTCCAAAAACCATGGGCAAAAACCATGGGATGGTTTGTGGTTTGGATTAATTTAATGTAAGGGGACCCAAACCAAAATAATAAAGAATTCCCTCACCTTTCCTATATAAACCCACCCAAGATCCCACTTCCTCCTCACTAAAATCCCTTGGATTTTGTCCAACCTCTGCCCTACTCTCTCTATAATCCTCTCAAGGTTCCCCAAGCTCCCAAGAAGCCTCTCACAAGCCTCTCTCTAGCCTTTGGAAGCACACTTCCAAGTAAGGGTTATTTCTTCCTTTCTATTTTTTGTCAATTTTCTTTAAGTTGTATTACCCTTTTAATTTCAATTATGAATGTTGGGGTATGGTTTCACACCTCCCCCATACTTCCCTCTTATTGTTTTAATGATGGTATACCCCTTTCTCTCTCATAAAATTCCTCCCATGTACACCTGTTACTATGGCGAAATTCAGAAAGGAACTTCTCTCTTCTCTTTTACATTCAAGCAATAATTTTGTATCATGAATCTAAATTCCATCACAATTATTGGGACATGTATATATATGAACTCATACTGTCCATTACATGTAAATATGATGATGAACCCCTTTATCTCTCATCAACCATTTTTTATGAATTCTTATGTCACGCCGTTACGCTGCCGAAATCGCACCAGTTTTCTAAAGCCAATGCCACAGTGTAGTGGATACCATGCCCATTTCTCCATCAAGGGTATCCACCTTTATGCACCTTTACATATTTATTACAAAGTTTCATGTATGAATTCCACATTCCTTTATAGTGGAATAAATGTTTATGTTTTTTGAATCCATGTTTTATGATCCATGTGGCACACTTATGCATGAAATGAAATGTTTAAGAAGGGTGTGCCCTTATAGCGGTCCAATGCATTAGGTAAAGTGTAGTATCATGATACGTCATGTGGAATGAGTATTGACTCATGCTAATTCAAGTGAAATTAGGGGTTACTCGTGCTTTATGTGCAATGAGGATTTACTCATGCTTCATGTGCAATGGGCCTTGGCTCATGCTAATTCCATGTTAAGTGTTGTTGCCACATTTCCATGTTATGATTATCATGCTTTATCATGCCTTTATGTTCATGTTTTTGTTATGCTCTATTGATATGACTATTGTCTAACATGTATTTTACTCCTCATGTTATTCCATGTGTACTCCCTTAATGGGCTTTATAGCTCACCCTTTTCTTATGCATGTCCTCAGGTTATACCATGCAATGCTAAGTACGAAGGAATGTAGTGGTCATGAAAAGGAAGTTTTCAATAAAGATGTTGTATTTCATGTTTAAAGTTTTTATGTAATGATACTAAGACCCAAATACATTAAACCTCTCAATCTTCTTTGTTGTATCAAGTGATGTTTTATGTAATAAATCATGTTTAAGTTGTAATAAAAAGTAGGGTTGTCATAGTTGGTATCAGAGGGAGGTTTAGTTATTTTTGGGATTAGGAAACCCTAGTAAAACCTTAGATACAAGACCAGGTATAATAAAAAAATCCCTAAGTTTTGGTAAGTACTGAGTAAGTGGTTTATCAAACAAAAACATCCCTGTCTGGATACGAGCAGGTAGAGGCGGCTCTGGCACCGATGTATCCTTAGGGTAAAACCCGAAAACACCGCTTTGAGCTAGAGTCAAACGAGAACTGGTGAACGACAACGGGCCTTGCTGCACTCTTGGTTACGACACTCCCAGGGGATATGTTTTGATAAATTAAAAAGCTTAGTATGTACCCTTATTAAGGGAATTTAAAAAAATGCCCTTAAGAATATATGTTAGAAAGTAGATCATGAAAAGCCTAGATTGAAGCCTATAGACTCATGAGTTAAGGAAATGAATGTTTATTTTTATGTCATCAAATTTTGTCTTTGGATTAACCTTTATGTGTTACCCCTAACTTTCCTTTTATTCCAGCAAATGGCTGGTAATAGGAGGTCTCAGGCTAACAACCGTTGTGAAGATCAGTGTGATGACTGTACTAATGAGATGCCAAATCCAATGGGAGCGGGAATCGTGAACTTTGTCATGCTTCTCTCTCAGCTAACTCAAGTTTTGAATAGAAACGCAGGTCAAGATGAATGTTCAACCCCCCCTAAGAAAGAACAAGTCGCTATCGAGAGCTTCATGAGACAAAGGCCTCCTACTTTTAGTGGATCATCCGATCCCACGATCGTTGAAAAATGGATCAACTGCATTGAAAAGATCTTCTCCATCCTTCAATGTTATGAACAAGAAAAGTTTCTCCTGCCTGCTTATCGTATGGAGGGTGAAGCTGATCAATGGTTGACGTTGATCAAAAATACGATGCCTGAGGAGGAGAACGAGGCATTGGAATGGAAGGATTTCCGGAAGATGTTTTTCGATAAATATTTTCTGCGCACCCTCCGGCTTAAGATGGAATGTGACTTCCTTTCCCTCAATGAAAAAGATGAAGAATATATTGGAGCGTACCAGGAAAAATTCACAAGTATTGCACGATATGATTCCAGCTTTTTCGTTACCCCCAAATGCAAAGTTGACCTCTTTTTTGGTGGGTTGAGGCCTAGCTTGCGGAAAGCATTAGTGATCCGTGACATCGATAGCTATGAGGAAATTTTCTGATGTGCCCTCAAGGTCAAAATGGAGATCGGGGAATCACAGGGGTATCATGGGGACATGAAGCGTAAGGTTGAATTCAATGCTGGTGGTCTGATGGATAAATCCAACGATGCTAAGAAGATCCAGCACCCCAGTTTCCAAAATTGCAGAAAGAAGCACCCTGTAAATTGACTTAAGGGGATGAGAAAATGCTTCATGTGTGGAAGAGAAGGGCACCAAGCTGTTAACTGTCGGCAAGAAAGACCCACGACTGCGACAGAGGAGAGGAATGCTCTATTCGAACATCAATGCGTTGTTCAATGCTACAAATTCAAAGAAGTGGGTCATTTTTCAAATTAGTGCCCTAATCCAAGGGTTTTCGGAGAAAACCAACAACCTCCAAGGAAGCAAGGAAGATCTTTTTCCATCACTTCTGCCGAAGTGAACCCCGACAAAGAAGTGGTGAAAAGTACGCTAGTTATTCATTCAGGAATAGTGAATGAAATTTTTGATTCAGGTTCTACGCATTATTTTATATCTCAAAAGTTTAATAGAACAATCCCAGCACCACCACAAATCATGGAAGTGAAGATTTCGGTGAGTATGGAAAATGGGGAAATCATTTCATCCCATGAGTATAAGTCCTCCCATATTATTATCTGTGGATTGAATTTCCCGGTGAACCTTGTCATACTCCCTCTGGTAGAATTTGATATAATTCTTATCATGGATTGGGTTTCCTTATATAAAGCCAACAAAAATTGTCGGGAGAGGGAAATCACACTCCATATGGAGAATCGACCCCCGATTCTTTACAAGTGTCAGGAGGAAGATGAATCTCCATTAGCTCCATCATCTCAAGCATGTATATTACTGCCTTATGAGCACGCGTATCTGGCTCAAATGATTGAGTCCAAGGAAGAAACCATCCTTGAAGAAATGCCTATTGTGAGGGAATTCACTGAATTGTTTCCCGAGGAACTGCCTGGTCTTCCTCCAAGAAGAGATTTTGAGTTCTCAATTGAACATATACCTAGGGAGCTATCAATATCCAAGACTTCATATAGAATGGATGTTGTAGAGATTGAAGATCTGAATAAACAACTAAAGGAGAATCTGTATAAAGGGTTTATATGCCCAAGTGCTTCACCATGGGGTGCACGAGTCCTCTTCGTCAAGAAGAAGTATGGGTCAATGCGGCTTTGAATCGATTATCATGAACATAACAAAATCACGATAAAGAAAAACTATCCTCTCCCAAGAATAGATGACTTATTTGATCAGCTTTGTGGAGCACAATACTTCTCCAAGGTGGATTTGCGGTCGGGATATTATCAAGTAAGGGTGAAGAAGGAAGATGTCCCCAAGACTGCTTTTCGTACAAGATATGGGCACTATGAATTAATAGTAATGCCTTTCGGACTCACCAATGCTCCATTAATATTAATGGACTTGATGAATAGAGTCTTTAGAGATTACCTTGACAAATTTGTGGTATTCTTTATAGATGATATTCTAATATACTCCAAAACCAAGGAGGATCATGAGGAGCATTTAAAAATTGTACTAGAGACTTTTCGCAAGGATAAGCTCTATGAAAAGTACAACAAGTGTGAGTTCTGGTTGAAGGAGGTCTCATTATTGGGCCATATCATCACAAGCAATGGGATATCTTTGGACCTCACTAAAACAGATGCAATTGAGGGTTGGTCGAGGCCAACATCAGTAACGAATATCCGTAGCTTCTTGGGGTTAGCTGGATATTATCCATGATTTGTGAGGAATTTCTCATGATTGTAAAACCCTCTTACCAAGCTAACTCAAAAGGCAGTAATGTTTTCTTGGAGTGATGAATGCGAATAAAGCTTTAAGGAGTTGAAAGGAGGCTTATCACTGCGCCCGTGCTCACTTTACCCACAAGTGGGGAACATTTTGTGGTATTCAGTGATGCTTCGAAGAAGGGCTTAGGTTGTGTGCTGATGCAGAATGATAAAGTGATATCCTATGCGTCAAGGAAGTTGAAAATCCATGAGAAAAACTATCCAACGCATTATCTGGAGTTGGCGTCTGTGATCTTTGCCTTGAAAATCTAGCGGCATTATCTCTATGGAGGGAAATGTGAGATATATACTGACCACAAGAGTCTTAAATATATATTCATATAGAAAGAGTTTAATATGTGCCAGAGAAGATGGATAGATCTCATCAAGGATTATGACTGTTCAATCCATTACCACCCTGGGAAAACGAACAAGGTGGCAGATTCCCTAAGTAGAAAGGATCCAACGATTCTATCAATGATGAGAATTGAGAAGGATCCAATCTTCTTGGACTTGATGAAGATGGACATGGGAATCATAGAGAAGGGAACATCATCAATCCTTTCACAAATGATTTCTCAACCGTCTCTTTTGGAAAAGTTAAAGGATGCTCAAAAGGATGATGTTGGAATTCAAGAAAAAGTGGAAGCTATCAAAAAGGGGAAATCCTCAGAGTTTAATGTTAATGAAGAAGGAATTGTGCGTTTTGGGAAAAGACTATGTGTTCTATCAAGTTCAGAGCTGAAGAAAGAACTTTTGGATGATGCACATAGTTCAAATTTCTCTATTCACCCAGGAATCACAAAGATGTATCAAGATCTCTGAGAAAACATTTGGTGGGATAATATAAAGAAGGAGATCACTGAATATACATCAAAGTGCATGGTGTGTCAACAAGTGAAGGCAGAGAGGAAAAAGTCTAAGGGGATGATTCATCCATTTCCCATACCAGAATGGAAATAGGGGAACATCACCATGGACTTTGTCACTGGACTTGCAAGGACATCCGAAGGCAACAATGCAATCTGGGTTGTTGTGGATCGTCTTACAAAGACTGCACACTTCATTGCTATTCGGGAGGATTTCAAATTGGATCAACTGGCACAAATATATTTCTGGGAAGTGGTAAGGTTGCATGAAGTACCACTATCTATTGTGTGTGACTGAGATCCAAGATTCACCTCTAATTTTTGGAAGAGTCTTTAACATGCTATGAATACTGAACTGAACTTCAGTACGACCTATCATCCTCGAACCGACGGCCAATCCGAGCGGACTATCCAAACACTTGATGATATGTTGAGAGTGTTCTCAATGGACTTTAAAGGAGGATGGGATCAACATATTCCTCTGGTTGAGTTCTCTTATAACAATAGTTTCAACTCGAGCATCCAAATGGCACCATATGAAGCCCTATATGGGAAAAGGTGCAGAACACCGGCATGTTGGGATGAGGTCGGTGAACGTAGGCTGCTTGGACCAGAAATGGTCGAGGAAATCGTGGAGAAGGTGAAAACCATTCAACATTATATCAAGGCAGTCGAGAGTCGACAAAAGAGTTATGCAGATAATCGTCGATGAGACCTTAGTTTAAAGTTGAAGACATCATGTTTCTACGCATATCTAGTGGAAGAAATTCAAGAGGTTTGGAAAGAAAGGGAAGATAAGTCCAAGGCACATCGGCCCCTTAGAGATTCTTGATCGTGTCGGGGCTGTGGCCTATCGACTAGCACTTCCATCTACTATGCCCAAAGTACATGATGTATTTCATGTATCCCTCTTAAGGAAGTACATACCAGACCCTTCACATGTACTCTCTTCTGAGGTGGTACAATTGGAAGATGATCTTTCCTATGAGGATCAACCAGTGAAGATCTTATATCGTAGAGAAAAAGTTCTACGAAATAAGACAATTCCCCTCTTCAAGGTCTTGCGGAGAAACCACAAGTTTGAAGAAGCGACATGGGAGTCGGAGGATATAATGAAGCTGAGTTACCCACATTTGTTTTAGTGTGGGAAAAGGAAAATTTAGAGGGAAAAATTTCTTAAGGGGGGAATATTTTAACGACCGAAAGCTTCATTAATGGAAAATCCATCTTGATCTCATTAAATGTCTCTTTATGTTTATATAAAGTGTCAACTTCATTGGTTTTATGTTAATAATTTTGACCATTTCTAATATAGCCATTGAATAGTGATCACATTATTAGTATAAATATAGGACTTTAACAAATCCAACTTACACAGAAGGAAGCGATGGCCTCATCCAGTAGAATTTCACTATATGAATCCCATTTGTCGGATCTCAGAAAAGAGGTGGTGTCTTTGGGATTTTCCCTTGACCAAGCCCAAGATGATCTTCATCATGTCAAGCTCGAACGTGACCATCTACGGGAAAAGTGAAAGGTGATTGAAATTACCACTCAAGCGATGTTATCCGAGCCACACCAAGAGTCTGTCAGCATCACACACCTTACCCTTAGGTCTTATGTGGCTGTTTTAAGGGGTTATGTAAAAAATAAGTAGTACTATGTTCATGTACATTATTTTTGTAATGAATATAATTTCTAGTCATTTCTGATACATTGTAAACAGTTTTTAAAGTACAATTGGTGTTTTTAGTTCTTATTTAATTAAGAAATATATTTTATTAATTTAAGGGATTTTTGAATTATATAATTTTTTAATAAAATAATAATATTATTATGAACTTAATTTTTATTAAATATAAATGATATTATAATTTTATGAATGAAATTAAATTTTTTTATTAAGGTTTGAAATCCATTTCTTTCAAAACCCGTGAATTTTCGATAAATGTAGGTTTTAATTTTAAAAGTGAAAATTAACATATTTAGAAAATTATTTAGATAAAATAAATTTCATTTTTGGAATCATGACGTCAAAATTATCCAACGGTGAATTTTTCATAATTTTCTGAGACAGTCAGATGTTTGGGTAAAAATTAAATACCATTTATATATATAATGTGTTTTATGACATCATAATGAACCAATAGTGATGTAATAAAATATTATAATCTTTATGTTCAGCCAATATATGTTTTAACATTAAAATAATGTGATTTTAGGTTTTTTTGACTTACTTTTCAAAGCATTAATGGACCCCTCAAGACATATTCAACACTTTTCCTTTTTAAATTAATTTCCATGGGAGTGTGACTCACCTCCACATAAGAAACCATATTATTTTATGACTTTAGGACTTGGGCCTTATAAAATATTTTTTTCCTCTTCCCTTTTCCAAAATCCATTGTCAAAAACCATGGGATGGTTTGTGTTTTGGATTAATTTAATGTAAGGGGACCCGAACCTAAATAATAATGAATTCCGTCACCTTTCTTATATAAACCCACCCAAGATCCCACTTACTACTAACTAAAATCCCATTGAGTTCTTCCAACCTCTTCCCTACTCTCTCAAGAATCCTCCCAAGGTGCCCCAAGCTCCCAAGAAGCCTCTCTCAAGCCTCTCTCTAGCCTTTGGAAGCACACTTCCAAGTAAGGGTTTTTTCTTCCTTTCTCTTTTTTGTCAATTTTCTTTAAATTGTATTACCCTTTTAATTTCAATTATGAATGTTGGGGTATGGTTTTTCACCTCCCCCATACTGCCCTCTTATTGTTTTAATGATGGGATACCCCTTTCTCTCTCATTAAATTCCTCCCATGTACACCCGTTACTATGCCAAAATTCTGAAAGGAACTTCTCTCTCATCTTTTACATTCAAGAAATACTTTTATATCATGAATCTCAATTCCATTACAATTGTTGGGACATGTATCTATATGAACTCATACTTTCCATTACATGTAAATATTATGATGAACCCCTTTCTCTCTCATCAACCATTTTTTATGAATTCTTATGTCACGCCGTTACACTACCGAAATCGCACTGATTTTCTAAAGCCAATGCCATTGTGTAGTGGATACCATGCCCATTTCTCCATCAAGGGTATACACATTTATACACCTTTACATATTTATTAAAAAGCTTCATGTATTAATTCCACATTCCTTTATTTTGGAATAAATTTTTATATTTTATTAATCCATGTTTTATGATCCATGTGGCACACTTATGCATGAAATGAAATGTTTAAGAAGGGTGCACCATTATAGCGCTCCAATGCATTGGGTAAAGTGTAGTATCATGATACGTCATGTGCAATGAGTGTTGACTCATGATAATTCAAGTGCAATGAGGGTTTACTCATGCTTTATGTTCAATTAGGATTTACTCATGCTCCATGTGCAATGGGCCTTGGCTCAAGCTAATTCCATGTTAAGTGTTGTTGCCACATTTACATGTTATGATTTTCATGATTTATCATGCCTTTATGTTCATATTTTTATTATGATCTATTGATATGACTATTTTATAACATGTATTGTACTCCTCATGTTATTCCATGTGTACTCCCTTACTGGGCTTTATAGCTCACCCTTTTTTTATGCATGTCCTCAGGTTATACCATGCAAAGATAAGTACGAAGGAATGTAGTGGTCATGAAAAGGAAGTTTTCAATAAAGATGTTGTATTTAATGTTTAATGTTTTTATTTAATGATCCTAAGCACCAAAGACACTAAACCTCTCGATCTTCTTTGTTGTATCAAGTGAAGTTTTATGTAATAAATCATTTTTAAGTTGTAATAAAAAGCAGGGTTTTCATAGTTGGTATCAGAGGGAGGTTTAGTTATTTTTGGGATTAGGAAACCCTAGTAAAGCCTTAGATACAAGACCATGTATAATAAAAATATCCCTAAGTTTTGGTAAGTACTGAGTAAGTGGTTTATCAAACAAAAACATCCCTGTCTAGATACGAGCAGGTAGAGGCGGCTCTGGCACAAATGTATCCAAGGGGTAAAACTCGAAAACACCGCTTTGAGCTAGACTCGAAGGGGAACTGGTGCACGACAATGGTCCATGCTGCACTCTTGGTTACAACACTCCTGGGTGATATGTTTTGATATATTCACAAGCTTAGTATGAACCCTTATTAAGGGAATTAAAAAAATGCCCCTAAGAATATATGTTAGAAAGTAGATCATGAAAAGACTAGATTGAAGCCTATAGACTCATGAGTTAAGGAAATGAAAGTTTATTTATAAGTCATCAACTTTTGTCTTTGGATTACCCTTTATGTGTTACCCCTAACTTTCTTTTTATTACAGCCAATGGCTGGTAATTGGAGGAATCAGGCTAATAACTATTGTGAAGATCAGTGTGATGACTGTACTAATGAGATGCCAAATCCAATGGGAGCGGTAATCACGAACATTGTCACGCTTCTCTCTTAGATAAATCAAGTTTTCCATAGAAAAACAGGTCAAGAGGAACATTAAACCCCCCCTAAGAAATAACAAGTAGCTATCGAGAGCTTCATGAGACAAAGGCCTCCTACTTTTAGTGGATCATCTGATCCCATGATCGCTGAACAATGGATCAACTCCATTGAAAAGATCTTCTCCATCCTTCAATGTTCTGAACAAGAGAAGGTTCTCCTGGCTGATTATCGTATGGAAGGTGAAGCTGATCAATGGTGGAAGTTGATCAAAAATATGAAGCCTGAGGAGGAGATCGAGGCGTTGGAATGGAAGGATTTCCGGAAGATGTTTTTTGATAAATATTTATCGCGCACCCTCCGGATTAAGATAGAAAGGGACTTCCTTTCCCTCAATAAAAAAGATGAAGAATCTATTGGAGCGTACGAGGCAAAATTCACAAGGCTTGCACGATACGCTTTTGGCTTTGTCGTTACCCCCGAATGCAAATTTTACCGCTTCTTTGGTGGGCTAATGCCTAGCTTGCTGAAATCATTAGCGATCCATGACTTCGATAGCTATGAAGAAATTGTATGATGTGCCCTCAAGGTCGAAATAGAGATCTGGGAATCACAGGGGTGTCATGGGGACAAGAAGCGTAAGGTAGACTTCAATGCTGATGGTCCAATGGATAAATCCAATGGTGCTAAGAAGATCCATCACCCCACTTGCCAAAAGTGTGGAAAGAAGCACCATATAAATTGCCTTAAGGGGACAAGAAAATGCTTCAAGTGGGGAAGAGAAGGGCACCTAGCTGTTAACTGTCGGCAAGAAAGACCCACTACTGCGACAGAGGAGAGGAACGCTCTGTTCGAACCTCAAAGAATTTTTCAATGCTACAAATTCAAAGAACCGGGTCATTTTTCAAATCAGTTCCCCAATCCAATGGTTTTCAGAGACAACCAACAACCTCCAAGGCTGCAAGGAAGCGCTTTTGCCATCACTTCTGCCGAAGTGAACCTTGACAACGAAGTGGTGACAGGTACGCTAGTTATTCATTCAAGAATAGTGAATGTACTTTTTGATTTAGGATATACGCATCCTTTTATATCTCGAATGTTTAGTAGAACAATCCCAGCACCACCACAAATCATGGAAGTGAATATGTCAGTGAGTACAGAAAATGGGGCAATCATTCCATCCCATGAGTATAAGTCCCCCCCTGTTATTATCTGTGGATTGAATTTACCGGCAAACCTCGTCATACACCCTCCGGTGGAATTGGATGCAATTCTTAGCATGGATTGTGATTCCTTATATATAGCCAACATAAATTGTTGGGAGTGGGAAATCACACTCCATATGGAGAATTGACCCCTGATTCTTTACAAGTGTTAGGAGGAAAATGAATCTCCTTTAGCTCCATCATCTCAAGAATGAATATTACTACCTTATGAGAACATGTATCTGGCTCAGATGAATGAGTCCAAGGAAAAAACCATCCTTGAAGAAATGCCTATTATGAGAGAATTCGCTGAAGTGTTTCCCGAGGAACTGCCTGGTCTTCCTCCAAGAAGAGATGTTGAGTTCTCAATTGAACTTATACCTGGGACACTACCAATATCCAAGACTCCATATAGAATGGTTGTTGTAGAGCTTGAAGTGTTGAAGAAACAACTAAAGGATAATCTGGATAAAGGGTTTATACACCCAAGTGCTTCACCATGGGGTGAACCAGTCCTCTTCGTCAAGAAGAAGGATGGGTCAATGCGGCTTTGCATCGATTATCGTGAACTTACCAAACTCACGATAAAGAACAAGTATCCTCTACCAAGAATCGATGACTTGTTTGATCAGCTGTGTGGAGAACAATACTTCTCCAAGGTGGATTTGCGGTTGGGATATTATCATGTAAGGGTGAAGAAGGAAGATGTCCCCAAGACTGCTTTTCGTACAAGATATGGGCACTATGAATTCATAGTAATGCCTTTCAAACTCACCAATGCTCCAGAAATATTCATGGCTTTGATGAATAGAGTCTTTAGATATTACCTTGACAAATTTGTGGTAGTCTTTATAGATGATATTCTAATATACTCCAAAACCAAGGAGGATAATGAGGAGTATTTAAAAACTGTACTAGAGACTTTGCGCAGGGATAAGCTCTATGAAAAGTATAGCAAGAGTGAGTTCTGGTTTAAGGAGGTCTCATTCTTCAGCCATATCATCACAAGCAATGGGATATCTATGGACCCCTCTAAAACAGATGCAATTGAGGGATGGACGATGCCAACATCGGTAATGGATATCTGTAGCTTCTTGGGGTTAGCTGGATATTATCGACGTTTTGTGAGGAATTTATCATGATTGTCCAACCCTCTTACCAAGCTAACTAGAGAGGGAGTAAAGTTTTCTTGGAGTGATGAATGTGAAGAAAGCATCATGGAGTTGAAATGGAAGCTTATCATTATGCCCGTGCTCACTTTACCCACAAGTGGGGAACGTTTTGTGGTATTCAGGGATGCTTCGAAGAAAGGGATTAGGATGTGTGCTGATGCAGAATGATAAAGTGATATCCTATTCCTCAAGGCAGTTGAAAATCCATGAGCGAAACTATCCAACGCATGATCTGGAGTTGGCAGCTGTGATCTTTGCCTTGAAAATCTGGTGGTATTATCTCTATGGAGAGAAATGTGAGATATATACTGACCACAAGAGTCTTAAATATATATTCACACAGAAAGAGCTTAATATGTTTCAGAGAAGATGAATAGAGCTCAACAAGGATTATGACTGTTCAATCCATTACCACCCTGGGAAAGCGAACAAGGTGCCAAATGCCCTAAGTAGAAAGGATCCAGCGATACTATCAATGATGAGAATTGAGAAGGATCCAGTCTTCTTAGACTTGATGAAGATGGACATGGGAATCATAGAGAAGGGAACATCATAAATCCTTTCAAAAATTATTACTCAACTGTCTCTTTTGGAAAAGATAAAGGATTCTCAAAAGGATGACGTGGGAATTCAAGATAAAGTAAAAGCTATCAAAAAGGGGAAATCCTCAGAGTTTAATGTTAATGAAGAAGGAATTGTGCGTTTTGGGAAAAGACTATGTGTTCCATCATGTCCGGAGCTGAAGAAGGAACTTTTGTATGATGAACATAGTTCAAATTTCTATATTCACCCAGGAAACACAAAGATGTATCGAGATCTCTGAGAAAACTTTTGGTGGGATAATATGAAGAAGGAGATCGCTGAATATACATCAAAGTGCCTGGTGTGTCATCAAGTGAAGGCAGAGAGGCAGAAGTCTAAGGGTATGATGTAACCATTGCCCATACCAGAATGGAAATGGGAGAACATCACCATGGACTTTGTCACTGGACTTCCAAAAACATCCAAAGGAAACAATGCAATCTGGGTTGTTGTGGATCATTTTACAAAGACTTCACACTTTAGTTCTATTCAAGATGATTTATCATTAGATCAACTGGCACAGATATATATCCGGGAAGTGGTAAGGTTTCATGGAGTGCCACTATCTATTGTGTCTGACCGAGATCCAAGATTCACCTCTATGTTTTGGAAGAGTCTTCAACATGCTTTGAATACTGAACTGAACTTTAGTACAACCTATCATCCTCAAACCGATGGACTATCCGATCGGACTATCCAAACACTTGAGGATATGTTGAGAGTGTTCTCAATGATCTTTAAAGGAGGATGGGATCAACATCATCCTCTGGTTGAGTTCTCTTATAACAATAGTTTCCACTCGATCATCCAAATGGCACCAAATGAAGCCCTATATGGGAAAAGGTGCAGAACTCTGGCATGTTGGGATGAGGTTGGTAAACATAGGCTGCTTGGACCAGAAATGGTTGTGGAAATGGTGGAGAAGGTGAAAACCATTCAGCAGCATATCAATGCAGCCCAGAGTCGACAGAAGAGTTATGCAGATAATCGTCGACGAGACCTTGAGTTTAAAGTTGGAGAAATGGTGTTTCTACGCATATCTCCATGGAATAAGGTCATGAAGTTTGGAAAGAAAGGGAAGTTAAGTCCAAGGTACATCTCCCCCTTCGAGATTATTGATCGTGTCGGGGCTGTGGCTTATCTACTAGCACTTCCACCTACTATGGCCAAAGAACATGATATCTTTCATGTATCCCTCTTAAGGAAGTACATACCGGAACCTTCACATGTACTCTCTTCTGAGGTGGTACAACTGTAAGATGATCTTTCTTATGAGGATCAACCAGTGACGATCTTAGATCGTAGAGAAAAATTTCTACGAAATAAGACAATACCCCTCGTCAAGGTTTTCTGGAGGAACCACAAGTTTGAAGAAGCGACTTGGGAGTTGGAGGATATGATGAAGCTGAGTTACCCACATTTGTTTTAGTGTGGGAAAAGGAAAATTTCGAGGGAGAAATTTCTTAAGGGGGGAATATTGTAATGACCCAAAGCTTCATTAATGGAAAATTCATCTTGATATAATTAAATGTCTCTTTATTTTTATATAAAGTTTCAACTTCATTGGTTTTATGTTAAGAATTTTGACCGTTGCTAATATAGTCATTGAACAGTGATCACATGATTAGTATAAATATAGGACTTTACCAAATACAATTTACTCAGAAGGAAGCGATGGCCTCATCTAGTGGAATTGCACCATACGAAGCCCATTTTTCGGAGCTTAGAAAAGAGGTGGCATCTTTGGGCTTCGCTCTTGAGCAAGCCTAAGCTGAGCTTCATCATGTCAAGCTCGAACGTGACCATCTACGGGAAAAGTGGAAGTTGATTGAAATTACCACTCGAGCGATGTTATCCGAGCCACCCCAAGAGTCTGTCACCATCGCACACCTTACCCTTAGGTCTTATGCGGTTATTTAAGTGGTTATGTAACAAATAAGTAGTACTATGTTCATGTACATTATTTTTGTAATGAATATAATTTCTAGTCATTTTTGATACATTGTAAATAGTTTCTAAACTACAAATGGTGTTTTCAATTATTATTCAATTAAGAAATTTATTTTATTAAATTAAGGGAATTTTGAATTAAATAATATTTTAATAAAATAATAATATTATTATGAAATTAATTTTTATTAAATATAAATTATCTTATAATTTTATGAATGCAATTAATTTTTTTAATTAAGGTTTGAAAGTCATTTCTGTCAAAACCCGTGAATTTTCGATAAATGTCAGTTTTGATTTTAAAAGTGAAAATTAACATATTTAAAAAATTATTTTGATAAAATAAATGCCATTTTTGGAATCAGGATGTTGAAATTATCCAACGGTGAATTTTTCATAATTTTCGGAGACAGTAAAATTTTTGGGTAAAAAATAAATACTGTTTAAATATATAATGTGTTTTATGACATCATAATGACCGAATAGTGATGTACTAAAATACTATAATCTTTAAATTTGGAAAATATATATTTTACCATTAAAATAATTTATTTTTTTATTTTTTTGACTTACTTTTCAAAGCATTAATGGACCCCTCAAGACATATTCAACACTTTGCCTTTTTAAATTAATTTCCATGGGAGTGTGACTCACCTCCACATAAGAAACCTTATTATATTAAGAAGTTCGGACTTGGGCCATATAACATATTTTTTTCCTCTTCCCATTTCCAAAAACCATGGGCAAAAACCATGGGATGGTTTGTGGTTTGGATTAATTTATTGTAAGGGGACCCAAACCTAAATAATAAAGAATTCCCTCATCTTTCCTATATAAATTCACACAAGATCCCACTTCATCCTCACTAAAATCCCTTTTAGTTCATCACAAATCTTCCATACTCTCTTCAGAATCCTCCCAAGGTTCCCCAAGCTCCCAAGAAGCCTCTCACAAGCCTCTCTCTAGCCTTTGGAAGCACACTTCCAAGTAATAGTTTTTTCTTGCTTTCTCTTTTTTGTGAATTTTCATTAAGTTATATTTCCCTTTTAATTTCAATTATGAATGTTGAGGTATGGTTTTGTACCTCCCCCACACTACCCTCTTATTGTTTGAATGATGGGATACCCCTTTCTCTCTCATTAAATTCCTCCCATGTACACCCGTTACTATGCCAAAATTCTGAAAGGAACTTCTCTCTCCTCTTTTACATTCAAGCAATACTTTTGTATCAGGAATCTAAATTCCATTACAATTGTTGGGACATGTATCTATATAAACTCCTACTGTCCATTACATGTAAATATGATGATGAACCCATTTCTCTCTCATCAGACATTTTTTATGAATTCTTATGTCACACCGTTACGCTGCGGAAATCGCATCGATTTTCTAAAGCCAATGCCATTGTGTAGTGGATACCATGCCCATTTCTCCATCAAGGGTATCCACCTTTATGCACCTTTAAATATTTATTACAAAGATTCATGTATTAAATCCACATTCCTTTATCATGGAATAAATTTTTATGTTTTATGAATCCAAGTTTTATGATCCTTGTGGCACACTTATGCATGAAATGAAATGTTTAATAAGGGAGCGCCCTTATAGCGCTCCAATTCATTGGGTAAAGTGTAGTATCATGATACGTCATGTGCAATGAGTGTTTAATAATTCTAATCCAAGTGCAATGAGGGTTTACCCGTGATTTATGTGCAATTAGGATTTACTCATGCTCCATGTGCAATGGGCCTTGGCTCATGGTAATTCCATGTTAAGTGTTGTTGCCACATTTCCACGTTATGATTATCATGCATTATCATGCCTTTATGTTCATGTTTTTCTTATGATCTATTGATATTCCTATTGTCTAACATGTATTGTACTCATCAGGTTATTCTATGTGTACTCCCTTACTGGGCTTTATAGCTCATCTTTTTCTTACGCATGTCCTCAGGTTATCCCACGCAATGCTAAGTACGAAGGAATGTAGTGGTCATAAGAAGGAAGTTTTCAATAAAGATGTTTTATTTCATGTTTAAAGTTTTTATGTAATGATCATAATCCCCAAATACACTAAACCTCTCGATCTTCTTTGTTGTATCAAGTGAAGTTTAATGTAATAAATCATGTTTATGTTTTAATAAAAAGCAGGGTTGTCATACTCACCCTCTCCCTCACTTTTATCCCAAACTAATATGTGGTTTGGTATCTATTTTATATATTCATTGAAATATAAAAATATCTACATAGTGAATAGGATGATAATTCAGTGAATTACAGGGCATATCCAATATTCAATGGTAATAACTATTATAGTTTGTAGAATATGATGTCGCCCAACCTTATTTCTAACGGATAGGATGATAAATATGAAAATAGAGTAATAAAGGCCCACATTATTATAATTTTTTTGAAAATACATTATAATGTAATTTTTTTAGTTGATTTAAATGTTAAACGTTCCATTCTTATCATCTATAAGAATGCTTAAATGAAAATTATGGTGTTTCTTACTTCTAAAAATAAGTATAAATGTTTAGAAGTATATGTAAATTATAAATGAATGTCATGTATGTTATGTTATAAATATGGATGAGAATATTTAGTGATATATATATTGTTGATGATGAAAATATTGAGGACTACATTAAAATACTATGTGATATTATCACAAAATTTGGAGGTTTTACTAAAAATATTGAAGACCATACTATAATAAATAAACTATTAAGAAATAATATATATTTTATTGATGTCAATGTTTTATATTCGAAAGATTGAGGGGATCAATTTATATATTATCTTCTAAACACACTCTTATCAGATTATGTGATAAAACAAAAAA
Organism: Viscum album; assembly: GCA_963277665.1. NCBI lineage: Eukaryota > Viridiplantae > Streptophyta > Magnoliopsida > Santalales > Viscaceae > Viscum > Viscum album. Next base: position 853,589,980 of record OY728155.1, on the reverse strand, counting down.
ATCTTAAAAAAGAACAACGTGGATGAAATAAATTTTAATGAAATGTAAAAAATTTAATATTTAGAGATAAATATATTAAAGAAGAATGAGGTGATTATAATACTAAGGATAATGAGTAGGACAAGAAAAATTAATTCTATTATTTATAATTTATTAGTAAATGTAAATTATAAATTAAATATAATACCTCATCCCATAAAATCAGATCTAGATAGTAATTTTATTATAATGGAATGATTACAAGGAACCAAATCCTGAAGGACCCATTAGTTAATAAGTCTTGAAAAGTAAAACTTCATACATGATACAAATTATATGCTAGGAAATAGAGAATAACAACATGATACATATTAAAATCAATTACACTACATCCTTGAATGAAAATTCAAATATTTATTCTTTTAACATGGGGAAAGAAATCATAATAAGGGTAAACATAAATTATCAGCAAGGGTACATAATGTGGAATAAATAATGAAAAAATATTAATAAATAATCATAGAAATGTAGATAACTGATAGCACATTCCATTAAAATGACTATATAAGGGAATATCAATATAGAATGTTTAGAATCATAAATCACCTTCTATTTAATCAATGAACTGAAAATAAAATTCATCCATTGAAATGTTGATGAAAAATCTCATGGGTAAATAAAAATTATAAAAATTATAAATGAATGAAATTATTAATTATCATATATCATGTTTCCTAGGATCATGATAACTTTATCATCAATATGTTTTTTAAAAATTTATAGTTTTTCTAATTAATTATTCCTACAAGAAAACTGATGCATCAAGGGAATTTTTAGGATGATCCCTCACTCTCTAGGAGCTCTCTTGGATCCCATTTCAGCTTAGATTCCTCCCCCTTTTAGGGTTACTCCTCGGTGGCATTACGATCTCTCTAGTTCCTCTGTTCTTTCATTTTCTATGTTTCATGGTTTCCTTTCTACGCTATAGTTCTATTATCTCGACTTGCCTTACCGTGCCCTGTCCTCAAATCCCCCAGCTTCTAATCAGGTCAGATCTGGAGTGGAGGGTATACCAAGGTTTTGGGATTGTGGTTTTGTGTTTTTTGGTTTCTATAGGCATCTCTGGTCTACTTATTTTAGGGTTTCAGTCCCCTGTTCCCTCTAGGGGTTTATCCCCTCGTATATCCTTTACTTTTATGGTTTTTTCTCTATTTCCTCTAAGGGTTCCAATCCCTCAATTGTTTTTCTATTGTCGGTGATTTTGGCTGTTTTTGTGTATGGGGTTTTGTATTTCTATTGTTGGTTCAACGTTGGAGTGTTTTCGGTGTGGTGTTGGAATTGGGAGGTTTTGTGGCATGAACTAGATGGAATCCAAATTTATTTGTCCCTAAGTGATGGTCTTGCCACTATTTTGTCCTACAATGCCCATTTTTCTACTCTAGATTCAGGATTCCACCGTTTTCTCTGAGGTGGAGCTCGCGGTGGACTCCAAGGTTCTTTGAGAAGTGAGGTTGAGTGGGATGCTTCGGGAGGAAGATGGTGACGAAGGTCGATCGGCAACGGCGTGGTATGGTACCATTCCAGTCATGATGATGATGGGTTCGATGATGAGGTTTGCTGACAAGGCACTATGGTTTACGGCGGCTCAATGCGACAAGGGTTTTTTGATAACGGCGCGGGTGTGTAGTAGTGGGTGGTACTCTGATGGTTTGTTCTCGTCAGCGAGGAGGAGAATCAGGAGATGATCGATCGATGATGGGTAGGGATGAAAATGGAGTGATGATGACTACTAGTTGTTGTGATTGCGATGTTAGTGTATTATTCGATGGTCCGTGATTTGCGGGATTTGATTTTCATGGCGGCGGCCTTCATTTTGAATTTTTATTTTGGACCATTTTGAATTTAGAATCTGTATGGTGTAATAAGACTAGTGTGGTTCCCACTTCTCTCTTAAAGTGGACTTTTTTTAAATAATAAAAAAAATATATTTTGAAGGGGATTTCATTAACTGGTCCCCAAAACATAGTGATTTCATTAAATGATCCTAAACCATGTATGAGATGTCAAAAGAAGTCCTCATATATTGAATAAAAATGTACATTATCAAATATCCATAATGAGTAAAGAATATGTATTTATAAATAATACCTCATTGGAGGATATGTAACAACCAGGGTTATTGACATTAAAACATTCTAAAGGATAAATAATTCTTAAACATTACTAAGTGTAAAATTCCACATTTAAACATTTAAATGAAAATTACCCATTAATTAAAGGATTCCTAGAATAATATGAGAATAATAAGATTCAGGGTACTAAATGTCATAGGATGTATATACACTATATAATAGTGAGTTGGTGCATAACTATAAACTAGTCCCAATGAAATTTAAATTGAGACAAAATACCTTACATTAAACGTCCTCTGGTTTTACTATCTTCATACTCCTATATAATGGTTTTAGATATGTTAGTAACATATACCATATCTATAATCATGATTATTATATTATATATTAACTTCTTATAATATTTCTTTATCTGTTTTTAACACACTTTCTTTATTTTAACTATTTCTAGTGTTAATTGCCTAGTTTTTGTCATGTATATTTCGACTTCCTTTATTGTTCCTATTAAATAGATCATGATTTAATCATATAAATAACTAATTCCATTATATAATTATCATATATATTATGTAAATATGCATTTAGGAATATCTATAATGTTTGGATATAAGAAATTAAGTGCATCGTTCATACAGATGGTAGGTCATACATACATAAGAATGATACAATCATTTAATTGTTATATTAAATGAATTAAAATTAAATGATATATGTATATTATAATCAAAGTATAAATTATATGATTTATATGTTACAACGGTTTATTAATAACATTCTTCATACTTTCCATGTATGGAATGAATGAGTCACATTGCTTTGAGGGGTAGTAGTCCATTCGTCCTCAAACAAAATTATCAAATTTATTAAATATCAGAAGCATTATGTTATGTTCTAAATAAAAATTACAGAAGAATAAATACAATATATATATTATATATATCATATATAAATAAATTTTACATCTTTATGGCCACCATGATAGGCATTAAAGTAAGAATGAATGATAATCATTTCGTGTGGTGATAGTTTTCCATACACAGAAAAGGAATGTTCGTTAACCATTATATGAAAGTGTGTGTAAGTGTATGTAGAAATAACAAAATAAAAATTCCTAGTATATTGAGGATACTTTTATTAATGTAATTGGAAAAATATTATAGGTGTGGTTAATTAAATGAATGAAAAGAGATCATTGGAAAATGATACATTAAAATCGATTCACTCATTTTGTTTTATACCAAATGGATTCCTTGGAATGATTTTCTCCAAAATTAAGGATTTATGGATTAGGGTAGGGATTTTGGGAACCTGTTTTGGTATATATTGGTAAAACCAATGTGATTTTAGAGGTTTGAGGATGTGTGAGAAGTTTTTTCTTTTTATATTAGAGGAGGAGTGACACTCTTGTAATATTTTACCAAAGAAATTATTCCCATGTTTTTAATGTTGCAAGTGGAACAACTAATGGAAATAATTATATCCGATAGAGGATAGGTTAGAAATATTTCCATTAAATATATATTGGACAAGTGAATAGGTCTTTTTTGGGTCTTAAGTTTATGGTTTAGTCCCTTATTAAGCATAATTTTACCATAACCATTGAAATTAATTTTAGTCACATTCACTAATATTTATATAAAAAAACTATTTAGACATTATTATACATTATAAATTATACATATTAAAAATATGGAATCCATTTTTCCAAATTTCAGTCATAGAATTGGAAAAAAATAATTTGAAATCTATCCCATAAGAGGGACGACAATGCAGGGTTTTAAAGAAAAAATGTCAAAAGATTGATATATTTTTACAATCAATATCAAAGTAAAATTGATTATAATGAAATAATTTTTATCAACTTGTAAAAATATTATCTATATAATCATTAAAAAAAATAAATACATTACTTAACATTATAAATAAATTATATGAAAAATATGTTTTGAACTAAAATTCTGAATTTTTAATTATTCATTAAAAAATAAAATGTTTCAGAAAAATATAACAAATTCACCCAATCCAAATAGTTATGTTCAATTTCAAATATGAAATTCATTTAGACACATTATATCAAATAAAGTTTCCAAATTAATATTCAAATTGTGTTCTCCAATAAAATATAGTAATATTTTCTCAATAAAAATATAGGTTCTTATGTGGAAAATAGAGTTGTTTGTATCTTATTCATATAAAACCCAATGGATGATTTTAAAAAATATTCTAATGAATATGTAACATATATATTTCATTAAAATCATTAAATAATTGTAAGTAACTATTTTTCAAGATAAAAATCCTTTATTAGAAAAAAATAATTATATTTCTTTATATATCTAATTGTTTCTTATTTTCTTTTATCATTAATTTGTAACCCATAAATTCAATTTATATTTACATAAACCATATATTTTCATAAGTTTGTTAATACTATTTATAGGGGCTAGTTTATATCTTATTATATTAAATTATAATATATTAATAATATATTATTGTTATGTAAAACAAAATCTTGTGTGTAACATAATCCATTAATGAAATTTGTTGTTATGTGTAACATAAAATAACTCTGTGTTTCTTATATTTGAAGCTATAAAATATATTTAATTTATAAAAATATTAAATATATTATAAATTATCTAGATATTATATTCCCTTATGATCTTGTTGTTGTTTTTCATGTAGACTATCTAATAAAACATTCTTAATCTTTAATTTCAAGGTGTTTTATTCGACCCAACGTAATTAAATTGCATCCTCATAATTTAAACAAGATATTAGTAATCAAGGGATTACTATTTTATAATAAACTATTATTCAAAACATGACATTGTGGATAGGGTTATTAACACAACTTCTTAATAAGAATGAAAGCAATGTAAAATTGTTACGTAACTGGGGTCATGGGGAGGAGAACATTGGTGGAAAATGAAAAAAAAGGATACAGAAGAAAAATATATCAATCATGTTTTGATGGGGAGTTATATAGGACAAGGTTAAGATAATGTCTGTAAAAATAAATTTATAATCCATGATGATTGAAGGGCCATTTGATTCCTCATAAAAGTAGGTACTAGGAAAACATTAATGGAATCAAGTTCATTTTTCCTAAATCTGAGTAATAATTTCAATTTATAATAATATAATTAAATATAATTAATTGGTACATTTCTAGATGAACAATCTTATCTTTTATTATTTCCTTAAACCATTTCTACATCGTCTCTTAGAACAAGATTCATCACATAGTGGTGTAATGTATCTAACTCTAAAACCAATTCCAAAGTAAAACATAAACCATTTTATAATAGGTTAACCATTATAAAAGAGAATAATTCAACACCTTGATTTTCCAAACTCAACATACAAATCATCATTTAATCAATATAATGAAGATCATAAATTTCAAATTCCAAACATCTAAATTACTTCATCATGTGTCCTCTTAGAATATTGTAATATCTTGAATCACCATATAAACTTAATGGAAACATGAATTCATTATTATTCCTTCAGTATGAAAGATGTTATTGCATATATTACATAAATGAAAAGGAATAGTAAAAACCATCAATGATATCATAAACCACAAGTTGACAAGTCATTAATCTGTTCCAAGGTAGCCTGAAATTATCTAAATGAATAATTTCTTCATAATTATCTCTACATCCGAATCATAATAAGGGATTTCATTACATAAATCATATAATTTTTTAATTTTTTAACTCTATACATAATATATTTCCTATGTACCATTGGGAATATGATTCTAAAATCCATAATGAAAATTTACTATAGTGCAATCCATATATATTTCAGAAATTTTATGATGATAACATCAAATACAAAATATATTCAAAAAATATTTTTTATATTAAAATAAATTTGTACACTAATGAATACACTTCAGTTATGTTAATAACATATGATTTTCATTGATCCCTCAGCTTCTTTAGTGGAATATTATCTTTATTTTTGGGGAATTTGTTTGTATAATGACCATTTCTGTATAGTATTAACACTAAATGTCATCTTTTCTCTTTCATTCTTATGAATTTTATAGCATGGTGAAAATTTTATATGCACTTATAAAAAATCACAATACATTTAGGCATTTACTAGGGCAATTCATTCCATATTTATCACATGTTGTAAAATCATTCATTCCCTTCATCTTATTTGACTCATTCCCTTTTTCATGGTGTTTTAATGACCTCTTATTTTCTTGGTTTCCCTTGAATATATTGGATCTTCAGAATTAATTCCCTATTTTGATGGCACAAAAACTTTCTATTCATATGATGAGAAATTATTAGAAAATTACACTGTTCAATTTTTTTTAATACCATCAAAGTTGTGGTAGATATTTTACTCTGTGTTGTGTAAATAATCTTTATCATACCATGATAACCTTGTAAATGTATCTTCATTATCCAAAACACATTATTCTTATGTCTACTTTAAGATAAGGTACATCATCTCCATTTTAATTTTTTGATCATGGGGGTTGTATTTATCAGATAAGGCCATAAATATCTTTTCTAGAGACTTAATCAATTTCTTATCAAAAATTAGATTCTTAGTCCCACAAAATTACGAGGGATTCTACTGCACAATGTTATCCATCAAAGAAGATTCAATATATGGAATAGGTCGATCCATTTGAGAATTTTTTTTCATTTCCTGACTAAGATACCTTAATATATCCATTACATTATCAGTTTTAATACATGATTCAGTGACATTTTTATCAGGTAAATCTCAACACTGGCTATGTGTAATGATACCATTCTTCCTTCCAATCACAGTTTCAAAAAAATAACATATAATGGGTTAGCACTTAAAATTATCTACATTATATAACTATAAATATGGTATATCATATAAAATAAATTTAGGCATTGTGAATACTTGAATAATTAACATTGGAAAAAATGGTGAAATCCTAACTTTTAAATAGTTCATTGTGGTATGTAAATAAAATGTGTACTATCCTAAGTGTATCCAATGGGGTGTCAGACTTGGTCTATAGTAAGGCCCTTTTTCATGTTCTAAGTTACCCCGGGTAAGGCCTAGAATGCCATGCTAGAGTTGTTACCCCTAGGTACGTCTGTGTAGAAACCACGTCCACGTATAGTATCCTCCAATGTTGTATTGGAAATTAAATCCACATAATCACTACCTTAAAAAATTATGGGATTTTCAAGTATACATATCCTAAATGTCTATGTTAGGGTTGTGCTTCCTAATCAAGGTTTTTTAAATATAGTATCCAAGGTTTATACTAAACTTTTTTTGATAACAATTGTATCTCCCAGTCACATAATCACATAGATGATAAATTATTTTATTAAATTGGCATGATTATAATGAATCAAATTATAAAGGAACAATTAGTTTTAAAGGATTTAAAAGTTATATTAAATAAATTATACCCATAGTACATTGGAAAATATAGAATAAAAACATGATACAAAATAAAATGAAAAAACAACATCATTGAACTCTTTTCAAATATTTCTTCTTCATAACCTGGGTAAATGGGACATAATAATGGTTATCTCATATTCTTAGTAAGTGTAAGTAAATTGGATGACATAATGATACAATATGGATAAATTAACTAGTAAAGGTGGATAAATAATAAAAAATTCCATTAAAATAATTAGAGAAGGTAGTATCAATATAGATTTGTTAGAGGTTGAAAACGCAGTCAATTTCATTAATGAACTCAAAATAAAATGCATCAATAAATAAATTGATGAAAAAAATCATTGATAAATAAAAATAATCAAATTATAAATAAAATAAATTATTATTTTTAAGATTTCATGTTTCACATTCACATGATTCCATTACTATCAAGAGAAAATTTAATATTTAATAAATTTTTCAACTAATTCTTCCCATGAGACAACTGATTCATTGATGGGATTTCATTAACTAGTCCCCAACCCATAGGTATTCCCTTAAATTCTCTCCAACCCATATATTACATGTCTAACTAATTATTCATATATTTAATAAACAATTTTTATTATAAAAAATCCATATTTAATAATGAATATATAATTATCAATAATAACTCAAAAGAGGATACATAGCAACAAGGGTTATTGAAATTAAAACATTCTTCAGGAAAAAATAATCATTAAACATTTCAATGTGTCCCATACCACTTTGAAACACTAAAATAATTATTATAAATAAATTATATGAATCATATAATAATATGAGAATAATAATATTCATTGTATAACATGTCAATAGATGTATATTCACAATATAAGGGTGATTTGGTACAAAACCATACACAATTCTCAATGAGATGCAAATAGATATGAAATCTCTTTCCATATGCTTCATTTTTTTCTGAATTTATTGTCTTATATATTGGTTTAAAATATGTTACTAACATGTACCATAACAATACTTATATTTATAATATCATATGTTGACTTCTTAAAACTTTTTATTAACCATTTTTTAACACACTTTTTGTATTTTATTTATTTTGGGTTCTAATTGCCTGTTTTAACAATTATATTTGAAATTTCATTTATAATTTCAAGTATAGAGATCACGATTTCATCATCTCTATAATTTAAAACATTATTTAATTATCATATATATTTAGTACACAATCATTTATTATTATCTATAATAATTTTGAGATAAGAATTGAAATTAAAAATCTATGGATGTAGTACCCCCAGATTCTGGTATATAAAACATACATGATGTAGTTCATGCTTATAATGTTATCAGTGATGAATAGGAGAGTAGGGATAACTTTTAATGAAGTTTTTCGGAAATGGGGAAGTCGCACGGGCAGCGCGCAGTATGTCTAATCGTGCATCCAAAATGTATGTAGATTGTCCTTTTGAGGCAGTGGCTCCCACACCATTGGAGCAAGGTTAGAGTGATTGTGAAATAATCCATGTGAGGTTCTGCCTAGATAGTGGCTAATTCATGGTGAGAGCATAGTTTTTTTAACTGTGGGAACTAACCTTTTGGGCACTTAAGTGAGATCCTAAATAAGGGTATCTCACACATTTTTACGTATTAGTGGGTAATTTTTTCTCCTAAGCGTCCATAACATGGAATTTTTGTTCTCTTAAGGCCAGAGAAGTATCGTCCCTCATTTTGAAGGTGGTCCAAAGGCTTCCCTTGGTGATTCAAAGCTGGATTCTTGAGGTATGTGATCATTCTTCTTCATTCATGATCTATTTCGTAGATCTATTTAGATTTACTTCTCCTCTTCCATTTATTTCTTTGATCTATGACCATTATGGGGATATCTAGGTGTGTGGATGCCAAATATGATTGGTTTTAGGCTTGATCTTGCTAGGAGAATAGATCTATGGTGGATTCTTGGAGAATTGACCTAGTTTTCTTGAGCATTGTTTGTTTTTTGTGGTTTTTGTAAAATCCTTTGTTGTAGGAGGCTTCTGTGTTGAATAATCTTTCTAGAAATGATTGACTTAGTTTAAAATTTGTTTCATTTAATGGGATTTATTGGTAAAATCATGGAATAAATCTTCTTCAGGGATGATTTATGGTTTTTGTGAAATTGTGAAATCTTGGTGAATTGTGGGGGAAAATGATTTAGCCTCTTGAATTAAAAATAATTATTTTAAATTATTGAATAGTTTTATTTTTTAAATGGTTTTATAAAAATTTGGTTTTCAATAATATGGGAGTTTAATTGAAATGGTTAGGTATGGGAATGACTTTGATGGAATTGGTTTTCAATAAAAGGGGTATTTTTAGGGAAAAAGTGTTTTGGAATGATCCTTGGGTATATTGGTGTGTGAGATCATATTTCCTTTCTCAGAAATGGTTCAAATATGACCTTGTGCTCAGTGCCAAAGTTTAAATGGGACACATGATATAAAATTTCATATTGTATATACGGGGCTAGGTGGAAATATGACCTTGTTCTCAGTGCTAAAGGGTTAATGGCACATGGGAAACAATTACCTTGTGATGACTTGGTAGATCAATGAGAAACTACTCATGATTATGGAACTGTCATAATGTAACATGCATGGTAGGTTGAATGGGGTTGTGGAATGGTGGGGTATTCCAAAAAGAGATGTTGTGAAAGGTTTTTAAAGCATATTTATTTATTTTCTGGAAAATATATTTCTGGGAAAATTAGTTTCAGTTGCACTTTTATGATTTTGGTAATGAATGGTTTTGTAATCTTGTTTAAATTTAGTTATAGACTATTTTTGAGAAAAAAACAAGTTATAGAAATTTTTTTATATAATTGTTTCTAAATCTTATATCCTAGTGGCATAATTAGGGAAGTCATTGGGGGAAACATTCAGAGTTTTATACTCTCTAATTCTTTGGAACTTTGGTTCTTTTCCTGATGATATCATCCATGGAAGGGGAAAAGGTATTTTTCCACACGTTTATAGCACTACCTCATGATATATGGGTAATTCAGAGATTCTTGATCTTGGATCATGTGAATCATGGAGTCTTGAAGTCTTGGGGTCTTTTGGGAATCCTGTTTCATTTATCCACTCTGTACTTTTATAGTTGGTTATTCTTTCACTATTTCATACTTTGATGTGGTTTTGAGAGACATGAAGTTGTTGAGTTTTCTTTAATTAGTTCATGCATCATATAGTAAATATTTCGTTTTGTTTGGTTTGTTTATTGTGTTATTTCATAAATGATAAATCTTTCCCCACTTGTATATGAAACCCTTTGACATTTATTTGTAGCCTTTGGCATCTTTGGGTTGTCTCTTAAGGCCAAGTATTGACTCATAGTGCTATTAAGCCAATGAGCATGAGTGGTTCATTGAAAATGGTGTTAGTCTGGTCCTTCCATTGGGGTAAAAATGGTACAAATGGTCTTCACTATTTATGGTCTTCAAGTTGAAATTCCTTCTTTTCTATCCATTGGGTAAAAATATTATACAGGAGTAGGATTTTTAGAACTTGAAACATATAGCATAAAAGGACATCACTAATACTTTTATGATGAACATTATCTTACATGGGAGTTGGGTTCATAATTGTTTGGATACACATATAATATATGGGAATCTCATTTTCATGGATTTATCCAATGATATGATCATGACATGAAATGTAGAGTAATGGCTTCCCACTATGATTTCATATTTCATTTAAAGAACTGATTTATTATTTTGTGCAATAGTGTAAATTTTTCAAATAAGAATAATTTATCTTTAAATGAAAGACTTTTAAAAAAACATGGTTGATATATTTTGAAAATGGATTGATTTTCAAAAAAATATTAATTTTTTTCCAAAAATGGTCGAACATGGAAAAATGATGTTATTGAAAAATAATTATGTGATAATTTATGTGATAGAATTTGAAATTGTAAGCCATCAGTTTCTAGAGAATGAGATTGATGATGTTTTTTGTTGGTTTTGAAAATGGCACCTAGTAGGTTCCATCGAAACCAACTAGAAGAAGCTGTGGAGAAATTGGTTGCACCTGATCCACCAGTGAACCAAGAACTAGGTCAGAGTATTTTCCATGCTTTTCATTATGTGAATACTGGGAACCAGAGGAATGATCCAAATAATGTTGATTATACATTCCAGTTCATGAATTAGAATACACCTAACTTTTGGGGTGATTATAAACCAAAGAAGGCGGAGGTGTGGCTTAGTAGGATGAATCGTATCCTCGATTTCATTAGTACACCAGTGGAACTGATGGTAAAGCTGGTGATGTATATTCTTGAGGATATTGCACACCAGTAGTGGGATTTTTAAATTCATGCTAAATTGGATGCATGTCTTACATAGGAGTATTTTGAAGAATTTTTCAACAAACAATTCAATCCTCACACGTTCAAGATCAATAAAACAACCGATTTCTTCAACCTAAAGAAAGATTTTCTCCCTGTCATAATGTATGTTCCACGATTCATGAATTAAGAATGTTTTTCAATTGATGATGATGAATTTTCATCTATTAAAGAATATATCATGTAATAGGGGCTACGGTAGGAGATAATATAGAAGATTGTGGTGCTCTGTATTACGAATTATACAGAGATATTGAACAGAGCAGCTGTGGATGAATTTGATATCTCAGGATCGATAGAAGGAGGAATGATGATACCTATAGGGAATGTTGGTAAATCAAATGCTAGAATAAAGAGGAAAAGGGACCCCAATAACCAAGTAGGAAGTAGAAATCAGAATCGGATAGCTGGATCAGTGAACCTTCCTTCACAATCCCTAAGAAAAGTAGGTTTCTTTCAATGTGGTTTTATTGACCACATAAATCTAGAGTGTAAAGAACAACCTATACAATGTCATAATTGTGAAAATATGGGGCATCTTCAGCACTATTGTTGTAGGGATCCATGTTCAGTTGCTCAAGAAACATCTCAGGTGTCTCAAGCATCGTCTGCTTCCACCGGACGGGGACATTAGAATCAATATCATCAATAGAATAGATCTATCCATGGTGATTCTATAAAAACCATGATTCATCAACCAGGGAAATCTCAGCAAGGGAAAAAGGAGAACAATTCAGTGATGAAGAAATTGTATGGAGCTGAGCAGATGATTTTCGATGATCATGTCGGACCATCTATAGTGAGAGGTATGATTCTATTGAATTCTACCCTTGATCAATTTCTGTTCGATACCATTGCATCTCATTTATTCATTTATTCTCGTGCGGTTGATTTTCTATGTTTAATGTTTGAAATGATGCCTTCTGTTTTAAAATTACAAAAACCTCTCCGTGAAAGAGAATGTCAAGCCATTATGTGTGGTGCATGTAATATAACTATTGATAGATTGGAGATGAAGTGGTACTTTATAATGTTGGACATGGATGACTATGATGTAATCCTGGGTATGGATTCATTGAAAATGTTCTAGGATCACATTGAATATTATAAGAGAATAATTACATTTTTTATATCGGATGGTATCGATCATCTATTTAGAGGTGAGAGGATGGTAATGAAAGGCGAAAATAGCTTGGTGTCACCAATTGAGGGAAAGATCTCTTACAAGTTGGAGGCATGGAATTTAGTATCAGTAGAATAGATTGAAGAAATAGTTTTCTAGTAGTTGTGTATCAATTTATATATGTTTTTCCCAAAAACTTCTTAGGGTTACCACCTCTATTGGAATTATAGTTTACAACTGCTCTCCTTCTAAGGATGAGTCATATTTCCCTTCCGTCATATTGGATGACACCAATAGAGTTTTGGGAATTTATAGTGCAGTTGGAGGAGCTAGAATAAAAGGGTTTCATTCAGCCATGTACATCTCCATGGGCCTGACCAGTCTTGATTGTAAAGGAAGCAGATGTGACACTTTATCTGTGTATTGATTGTCATAAGATTTACCAAGTTACAATAAAGGGCAGATATCCACATCCATGAGTTAACAATTTGTTCTATCAATTATGGAGATCTCAATGGTTCTCCAAAATCAACTTTCCATTACGGTATCACCAATTGCAAGTTCGAAAGGAAGATATTCCAAATACTGCTTTTAGATGTAGATGTGGCCACTAGGAATATATATTCCTGCCATTCAGTCAAATAGATGCACCAGTGTTCATCATGGCTTTGATGAATTAGATATTTCATAAATATATGGATTCTTTTGTTGTGGTGTTTGTGGATGATATACTGGTGTATTCAAATACAAGAGATGACCATGAGGAGAACCTATAAATAGTGTTACAAATCTTAACAGATCACTGTTTGTATTCTAAATTATCAAAGTGTGATTTCTAGATATAGGAAGTAAGTTTCCTTGGATATGTAATTTCTGAGAAATGCATTTCTATTGATCCTCCAAGATAGAATCCATTATCTCATGGAAACCACTGAAGAATGTTTTCAAGATGCGATCTTTTCATGGTCTAGCTGGTTACGACCTTATCTTTGTGTGTGACTTCTCATGACTAGATGCACCAATGAAAGTTTTGATAAAGTTGAATACTCTATTTCAATGAATAGAGGAATATCGGAAGGCATTCTAGTAATTAAATGTATGGCTTTCATCGACACCTATCTTGATCATTCTAGAATCAGGACAGGGCTATTTAGTGTACTGTGATGCTTCGGGTTCAGGTTTTGGTTTTCTTCTCATTCAAGTATATAATTTAGTTGCTAATTTTTCAAGGATGTTTAGTTTTCATGGTAATAATTACTCACCATATGATTTGGAGTTAGCTGTACTCGTACATGCCTTGAAAACATGAAGACACTATGTATTTGGAGATAAATTAACTATGTTTATAGACCACAAAATCATTAAAAACATTTTCTCATAGTAAGATTTGAATCTAAGTAAAAGGAGATGGATGGGGTACCTCTAGATGTTTGACATTGACTTGAAATATACACTTGGGAAAGGAAACACTATGGTAGATGCATTGAGTAGAAACTCATATGCTCAGTTGAAAAAAGTATCTTCAGACAAAGGGTAATTGATGTCAGTCATAACCGACATTCATATGGAATGTGAAGACCGAGGTGATGTTGCATTTTTCATTTAAACAAAACTTGTTCCTGATTTGGTAAATATGGTTATAGCGGCACAAGAATTTGATGCATAATGTCAGGTTGTGAGTTCAAAACTCAATGGTAGGGAGACCATTGAAAGATGAGAATTTAATGGGGGATCAGTATTGGGTTTTAGAGATCAGATGATTGTACCAATGGATTTTCAGAAACAACTCCTTCATGATTACCACTATCCAAGATGAGATGTACATCTTGGTACATAGAAGATGTATACAGATTTAAATGTACAGTTTTGGTGGAGCGACTTGAAAATGAAGGTGGCAGAGTTAATCTCACGATGCTTAACATCCCAACATGTTAAAGCAGAGAATTGAAGACCAGGAGGAATGTTGCAGTCTTTAACTATCCTAGTTTTTAAATGGGAACAGATAGAAATGGATTTTGTTATATCTTCCAATAATGGATCAAAAACATGATTCCATATGGGTGATAGTGGATCATCTTACCAACTCATTCCATTTCATCCCTATTTGTGAATATCGTATGGTGGAGGATATGTCGAAAATATATATATTAGAAGAGGTAAAGAGGCATGGAATACTGGTTTCAATAGTCTTAGATAGAGATATGAGGTTCGTGTCTCTTTTCTAGAAATCCTTATAGCAGGCTATTGAGAATTAATTGACTATGAGCACGTTGTATCATCCTCAGACGGATGAGAAATCTGTTCCAATTATATACACATTAGAAGACATGTTGCAGGTTTGTGTAATAGATTTTGGTGGCTATTGGGAGGACTATATACCCTTGGTGGAGTTCTCATACAATAACAAATTTTAGGCCTCGATACACATGGCACTATTTGAAGCATTGTATGGATTTCCTTGACGTTCTCTAATATGATAGGTGGAAACAGTTGAAACATCACTAGTAGGGATGATCCATGCCCAAGAAACAACAATGAAGATACAGTTAACTAGAAAGAGGATGGAAACATCTTAGACTCAACAGAAATCTTATGCAGATCACTGTAGAAGACCATTGAAATTTGATGTTAGTGATCATGTATTCTTGAGGATATTTGAAATCCTTGGACATAAACATTTCATGAAGTTGGGAAAACTATATCCTAGGTACATAGGAACTTTTGAGATACTAGAACAGGTTGGAGAGGTGGCATATCGGTTGGCAGTACCACCATGGTTTAGTTCATTGCATAAAATTATCCATGTAACTTAGATGAAAAAGTATCAGCATGATCATGACCATGTGATCAGATAAGATCACGTAGACCTACTACCGGATGATTCATTGATACATATCCCAGTATGAATTATGGATAGTCAATAGAAATTATTCTGTGTAAAAATCCTCGGTCTAGTGCGAGTTTTATGACAACATGGTCAGATTCCAGAAGAGACATGGGAAAGTGAAAACGAAGTGAAGGAGCGGTGGCCGAAACTCTTTTGGTTAGGTGAGGGTATTCTAATTTCCGAGGATGGAAGGACCAATGATGGGGAGAATGTAGTACCCCCAGTTTCAGGTATGTAACACTTACATGATTATTTTAATGGTTATAATGTTAATGGTTATAAATGGGAGAGATGGTAGAACATTGAATGTAGTTTTGAGGAAAAGGGGAAGTCACATAGGCGGAGCATGGTATGTCTAACAGTGCGGTCAAACCATGCATTGTTGGTCCTATTGAGGTAGTGGCTCCCACATGGTTTCAAAATGATTAGAGATACCATGTGTGATTTTGTGTGAGTGTTTTCCTAGACAGTGGATATTGAATGGTTAGCACATGGTTTGTCTCATCGTGTGAACTAAATTTTCATGTAATTATGTGAGATCCTAAAAAAGTGGATCTCACACATTTTTTCCCATTCACTTGGTCTTTTTTCTCTTTAGCAGCCATAACTCAGGAGTTTTATTCTCCAAAGACCAGATAAGTTTCTCCCATCGTTCTGAAGGTGATCTGATGGCTTCTATTGGTGAATCGAAGCAGGATTCATTAGGTATATGATTGTTCTCCTTTTTTCTTGATCAGTTTCTTATATCTAGTTAGATCTACTTCTTCTCTTCCATATATTTCATATATTTACGCCCATTATGGGTAGATATAGGTTTTTGGATGCCAAATATAATGATGTTTGGTTTTGATCTTTCTAGGAGAAAATATCTAATGTGGGTTCTTGGAGAATCGACCCAGATTTGTTGAGTGTTTTTCATTTGTTGTGGTTTTCGTCAAAACCATTGAGGTATGAGGCTTTTCTCTTGAATCCTCTTTCTATAATTGATTGTATTAGTTTAAAATTGGTTTATTTGAATAGTATTGATTGTGATAAGCATGGAATAAATCTTATTGAGTGATGATTTATGGTTTTATAGAAAGTGTGAAATCATGGTAAATTGTTCTGAAAAGTTATTTTGCCTCTTGAATTTTAAACGATAATTATAAATTATTGATTTTCCAGAATTTATAAACGGTTTGATGAAAAATTGATTTCCAATAAAATGCATGTATTATTGAAATGGGTTAGTATATGAATGAATTTGATGGAAATTTTTTTCAATAAAAATGGGTGTTTTATTGAAAAGGTGTTTTTTCATGATCCTTGGGTATATTTGTGTGTTAGTTCAAATTGAATTTTTGACGATTGGTTGAAATATGACCTTTTTCTAAATTCCAAAGGTTAAATGGCACATGGGATGAAAAAGTAAATATTGAATACTTGAGGATTGGATGAAATATGACCTTGTACTCAGTTCCAAAGGGTTAATGGAACATTGGAAAAAATACCTTATGATGACATGGTAGATTGACGAGAAATTGCTCATGAGTATTAAACTATCATAACGTAGTATGCATGCTTGGTTGAATAGATTTGTGGAATGGTGGGGAATTACAAAAGGGGAAGTTGTGAAATGGTTGTAAATATTGTTTAGTTATATTTCTTGAAAAAATGTCATGGTGCGAAAATTGGTTCCAATTGAACATGTATGTTTTGGTAATTACTGTTTTTGGAATATTGTTTATATTTAGTTATAAAATATTTTGAGAAATTTTTTTATATAAAATGTTTTATATAATATTATCTAACTCTTATATCCTAGTGGCATGAGTAGGGAAGTCATTGGGGAAAACCTATGGGGTTTTATACTCCCCCCTTCATTGTATATTTGGTTATTTTTAGATGATATCTTCCGAGACATGGGAAAAGGTAACGTTTCCAACGATTTTTACACTACCTCATTATGTTTAGGCTGTTTGGAGATTGTAAATCATAGAGATTCTGGAGAATAGAGTCTTGTGGTATTTTTAGAGTCCTGTGTCATTTATCTACCTTTTTACTTAGATACTTGGTTATTTTTCTTTTGCTGAATACGTTGATGTGGTTTTGAGATACCTGATGTTTTTGAGTTGCCTTTCATTTTTTGATGCATCATATAGTGAATATTCGGTTATAGTTTCTCGGTTTATTAGGTTATTTAGTAAAGGTTAAATCATCCCCCACTTGTATTTTAATCCCTTAGACATTTGATTCCATCCTTTGAAAACATGGGGATGTCACTTAAGTCCATGTAATGACTTGTTGTGCTCTCAATCCAATGAGAATGAATGGGTCATTACACTGGAGACTGTAGGCTGTACATATGAATGGACGCTACTATTATTCCATTGATGTATTAACAGAACTAAAATTAAATGATATGTGTATAATATAATTCTAGTATAATATCTATGGAATATATATTACAGTTATTTATTAATAACATTTTTTATTCAATCCATCTTTGGAATGAATGAGACACTTCATTTTGAGGTGGTCGCAGTCCACAATTCCTCAAATGAAATTATCCTATTTAACCAAGATGGAAAAAATAAAGGAATATTCTAAATATAAATTAAATAATAATAAATAAATTATATCTATTATATCTATCATATATAAATATAGTGTCCATCATAGTGGCCACCATGATAGGTGTTAAAGGAAAAAATGAGCAACCATTGTTTTGTAAGGCAGCAGTTTCTCATACAAAGAATCAGTATATTCGTAACCCATTAGATGGAGTTGTGTGCACGTATGAGTTTAGATAATAACATAAAAAATACAATTATATTGAGGATTCTAGTGTGTTTATTTAATCATTTAATAATAATAGTATATCGATTGGAAAATAAAATGAGTTAAAAGAGATCATTGGAAACTGTTACCATAAAATCAGGTAAATCCATTTGGTTTATACCAAAAGTCTTCCTTGGTAGGACTTCATCCCAAATGGAGGACTCAAGGTGTAGTATAGGTGTATTGGGAATATTATTTTTCAATTATTTCCAAACCTAAGTACTTTGAGTTGTGTGATAACATGGGAGATGTGGTTTCCTTTTATAGTGGATGAGTAGTGGCTCTTTTATAATATTTTTACAACAGAATTATTCTAACACATTTCATAATGAAAGTGGATAGAATAATATACCCAATTAAATAAAATATGGTACGGTGTTAAAATATTTCCATAGAATAGTTTTTGTACTAGTTTATAGGCTGTTATTTTCCTTAAGGTTGAGGTTTGGTATCTTATTAAGCTTAATTTAACCTTAATCGTTGTAAATAATTTTTGTCACAATCACTAATAATTTTTTTTAAATTTTTTTTACCTTATTAGAAATTATAAATTATACTTATTCAAAATATTTAATATATTTTTTCCAATTTCTATCACATAAGTGTCAGAAATGATTTAAAAATTTATCTTGCAGGCGGGATGAAATTTCACATTTTCAATGAAAAAACATCTAAAAGTTTATAAGTTTTTATTATATAATTTAAATTTCAAATTATTAAAATGAAATAATTTAAATTAATTTTTATAAATATTATATAATTAAACTTTATAAAAATTTGAAATATAGTTTATCATTATAAATAAATTGTATGACTAAGAAGTTCTGAACAAAAAATTAGTATTTTTAACTATTCATTTAAAAGAAAATTCTTGCGATAAATATCAAAAATCACCCCAAAAAAATTATGTTATTATTTAAAATATGATGTTTATTTTGATATATTAAATTCATTAAAGTTTCAAAATTAACATTTAAAATGGGTTGTCCCTTAAAAGGTGGTAAAATTTCCTTTACAAAAAATTGGATTATATGTGTAAAATTGAGTTGGATCATTTCTTATGCCTATAAAACATAATTGAAGAATATAAAAAATATTTTATGGAATATGTATCATATATTTTTAAATAATATAATCAACTAATTATAATTAATAATGTTTACAATGATAAAAACTACTTTTGAAGCATAAAAATAAAAATATTTATTTTTTATATCTAATTGGTTCTTCTTTTAATTTCTCATTAATTTGAAACCCTTATATTAATTTGATATTAAAATAAACTATAAATATTAATAAATATGTTTAAACTATTTATAATGTCTAGTTTGTATCTTATTTCATAAAATAAGAATATTTTAATAATATATTATGGTTATCTAAAACTCGGTCTTGCATGTAACACATGCCATTGATGAAACTCATTGTTGGTTGTAAGATACATCAACTTATTGTTTTTAATATTGAATGATATAAACTCAATTGAATTTATTCAAATTTTAAATATATTATAAATACTCAGGACATTGTAATTCTATATTCTCATCGTGTTGCATATCGTACATGCTATCAAATACTACATTCTTACTCAATAATTATACGGTGTAATAGTAAAAGGTTAACAATCCCTAAAGTTGTATAACTGAAATGATTGTTTCAATTTTATATGAAGTTATGATAAGAAGAATATTGATGATTTTGAGTTATAATAAAAAGATATGTCATCTCAAAAATATGTGTTAATTAAACATTTGAATGTATTTTCCTGTATAAAAATAATTTTTTTGATCATAATAGAGATGGATGAATTATAATCTAGAAATGAATCTAATGGTGAAGTTAAATAAGATACAATGATAAATGGAAATGTGATTTGTAAAATTATGATGATAGAGAAAAGATCATATAATACGAATAAATTTTACATATTATTTGGATGTAAACCATGAGAAATTCACATTATTCACTATAGATATGGAGAAGTTAATGAAAGAATACATGGAGATGACCTTTTAGAATAGTGAGAATACAAAAAATTCAAGGACCTATTGTGGTGATATCATAGAATATAAAATGAATTAAGGTGAATGGGAAATGAAGCTAAATTATAGTAATGAAACACAATCAATATATATTTATCTTTATAAGGAAGAAACCAAATCCTCTGAGGAATGTTAGAATAATATAATTATTTTAAATGGATTTGTGAGTATTGTAAAAACCTATTATGAATGAATGGATCTGAAATACAAATATTTGGTTGAGAGGCAATCAATGTGTATTTTACCACAATGTGAGTTTAATAAGATAACATATGAAATAAACAAAGAGAACAAGGATAAATCCGAATCATCTCATTATAGTAAAAATAAGGTTCTATAGAGGAAATTGGATTGTATATGTAAAAAAACACAATGTACATATGGCGTTAATAATCATAT
This sequence comes from Viscum album, assembly GCA_963277665.1. Classification (NCBI taxonomy): domain Eukaryota; kingdom Viridiplantae; phylum Streptophyta; class Magnoliopsida; order Santalales; family Viscaceae; genus Viscum; species Viscum album. Next base: position 853,568,791 of record OY728155.1, on the reverse strand, counting down.
AATTTTAAAGGATAAGATTTAAACAATTTGGTCAAAGTTGATTTGGGAGAAATTATACATTACCACGAAATAGTGGAATAATTGTTGAATATTTACCCTTGAACATATACACTGATAATTTTTTAAGATTCAACAAAAAACATTTAAATCTGAAGCACTTTTAGTAAGAATGATCAAGATTCATAGAACACTGCTGCTATTGTGGCCTATTTAGGAACAATTACTTCCTATGTCTGTATAATTTGACATTACCATTAAAGATGTATGAATCATGGGGGAGATATGATAAAAAGATAAAACCTAACGTTTTATGAAATATTATTAATATTTAGGTAATATACATAACTTTTGGAATTGAAAAGCTTCAAATGAGTATTTTCAGTATCCTAAGAAATATTATAATCTAATTAAAGTATCCATAGTATTTTGGATAAATCAAATTAACTATTATAAAAAATGGTGTATGAAAAAAATTATTTTGATGATAAAGGGGAGGCACATGTCTTCGGATGTGAGAATAATATTTAATAACACCTATATATAAATGATATTTTGATGTGAGGGAAGAAAAAATGTGGTGTGAGCAAGATGGGAATGGTTCTAAAAACATTATAACTATTTAACATTCCCAAAAATATCATTTTTTATTGTCAATGGAATGAACATATATTAGAATCTAAATAAAATATGATATCTTCATTTGAAGATTCAATATATGAGAACAAATTCATTACAAAATCAATGAATATTGATAATAAGGATAAAAAAGCATATTGTGTTACATCTAAGTAAAAGAATATGATTTCTAGACTAAGGTAATATTAGAAGAATAACCATTTATTATAAATATCATTGAGGTATATATTTATTATAATTATAATTTTCTTATTGGAAATAAGATATAGGTAATTTATGAAGATGATGTGAAGGATCTGACAATGTGATGTACTGTATTTAGAGTGTGAAGAAATACCCATCACAAAAAATAATGACCCTAAAATGAATGATGAGGTGAAAGAATTATGTGGGATAAAATATGAAGATAAAGTATGAATATGACACATCCATTTTTTGTATCAAACTGACAATCAAAAATGACTTATGATTAAATAGAAAGATAATTTATCAGGGGATATTGTTTTCAACACCAAAATCTTTTTGATACGTTTTTAAGATAAGTGCACTATTTATTGTAACAAATTTACTGAGATAACACCTCATATGATGGTAACTGAAAAATATTCAAGAATATATTATATGAAAGCGTTATTATGGTTATAATTTCCCTTATTATAAATTGTTATTTTCTACATTTTTTCCCTTATGGACCTTGAGTTTTCTAATTAAAATCCTTTTTTTTGGAAAATCATGTCCCACTATTCATCTCCCTAATAATATATTTTTTATAATATTTGATGGGGGATGATGATTTGAGAATAACCACAAATTTCCATTTCATTTAAATTAAAAATGTTATGTAGGACAAAAATGGAAACACGTGTGGTGAAAAATTAATTGATCAAACATATTGACATAGAGTATATTATTGTGTGTATCAGGATACATAAAATAAAAAAATGTGGTTACTGTAATGCACAATATGACTTGGTTATATTTTTGGTCAATTATTCAATATCAACTTGTATGAAAAGTTCATCAATAAATTAGAGCGAAGAGTTGTTTATTCATTTATATAAATATTATTATCCCCAAAATTTCATGGATAATACTCAAAGTAAAAGAATCATGAACATATTAATTATTTTGGATGAGTTTCATCAATGGTTAAAATTATACAGACATGAGTTTTCCTAAATTATTTTATGGAGTGGATTTGATGTTATATGATGTATTACCCAAAAATAGAAAAAAAATGTTTAATAAAACATAGATATTTTCATTCATCATCAAAAAAATATTTTCAAAATCGGTTTACTATATAGTGGGAAACCAAAAATTATTACCTAATGAAATATTCTATAATTATTTTTTCAACCATATAAAATCATTAAAGACAAATGAATTGATAATTATTAATTATAGTAGAATGAGTATAATGAAAATAATAATTATATTAGAGAATTTTTTAGGATTTGTACATGATAGAGTGATGATTCTTGGATCATCATGATAGATAGTTTTGATTCCATTAAATGGAGGAATCCTGAATATATCCTTCGATGGATTAATCCTATGAAGGTTACAATATTCTCATTTTTTCGTAAATTAGATAGAAAAATATAGATGGTTAAACCTATTGATAATTAACATTTCATAAGATGATGAAATTGTGTGTGTACCAGATAGATCATCTAAGAAAATTTGGAAAGATAATATCAGACATATATGTTTGTTCTCAAGATGTAGGCTTGATAAACCTTAAACAAATATTTTAATGTTGTAATTTTTATAATTGTGAGTTGATCCTTTATAATTCCTAAATGTAGAACATATTTTATGTTTTTTTAAGTATATAATTGATTTTGATATATGAGTATGTTTATATAAATGTTTTTTACTAGGAAAATGAATATTGGATGGATATAAAATGAATAATGTCTCTAATAGGATGTTCAAATTTGGATCTCAGGTATTTTCCAAACCTCATGGAAGGTGAAAACCGTATAAAAGGTTGATATCTTATTCAATGATATGGTTATTTTTATTATTATTATGACTCTGAATAAATGATGATTTTTATTGAGATAACAACATGAGTTTCCAACCACAATTCTACTCATTTGAATAAGAGGAGATTTTGAAGGAAGATGTTGTGATAGTGATCCACTTAGAAGATAATTAATTGATTGTTGAGGTATTGGATAAAAAATTATAATTAGACAATGTTAATTTAGTCATAGAAGTAGTGGACTACATTTCATTATATAATTGAGCTTCAGATATAGTTGTATAAGAAATGAGTACTAGATAGATGTTCCTTTGAAATAGCACACCATATTGAGGAGAATAAAAAAAACAAAAATGATGGATTATTATTGGATGGAATATATATATTTAAGTTTGTTTTTACGAAAATCTTTTATGATTAAGAGGATATTTCAATACATGTGTAATTTACATTGATCTATTAAGGATATTGAAAAATATTTATATAGGGAATGAAATTCAACTTGTTTCTTGGGGAATACTATATTAATAAAATAAATTTATCCATAATTAGATCAAAATAGATGAAGGGTGTTTTTGTAGCTGGAGGTATAACAAGTTATTGAATCGGTTCATGGAAGGTGGGTATAACTTGATGAGAAGGGATATTTGATGATCAAGAGTAATGGGAGAATAACCTACTATGTTAGAACAATTAGTTATTGGGGGGAGCTCTGGAAAATTTTGGAACATTTAGTCGGGTGTGAAACTATATTCATCACATGCCTTTTTAATCCTAGTTGTATTAGTGGTGAATCCATGTTGGGGGATAACCCATATATAATGTATAATTTATTAAAATTTCGGATGACCCTTGTAATTACCTCCAACTGAACACACTTTATATTACCTGTAGATTAGGTGATTTTGTGAGATAACATTTAGTGGATCCAAAAATCAAACAACATTCACAAATTTTGTGAATATAAGTATAAATGTACATGATCACTAATTCACACCTCCCATTATATGTGATATCAATCTAATATTGGATATACACAACTCAAAATAAAAACATGGTTGAGTTGAAAGAAAATATTATTTCAAAACACATTATTAATTAGAATCACCGTGATGAAAACTAAAACAATATATTGAAATGTAATTTAATTTTAACTCATTTAATGTATGTATTATTTTACATAATATATCATGAAGGGAATTTTATATTATACATAAATATTATTTATTATATCCTTTTACATGCATGTTAATATTCATTGGATTTAATATAATTAGTGAATCTTTTCTTGAAAAATAATTTATGAAAAATAAATTACTTTGTAAAGAAAGATTCTTAATTTTTTTATTTAATTAATAGTATTTAACAATTAAATAATCATAAATAAATAACCATGCACTAGAATACAATAAATAATTTTGTTTCATGATCATGTGAATTAATAACGGTTTGATTATCATGTGAACAATAAACCTACCCTTGATACCATGGGAATACCTCCTTGAACTATTGAATGTTTGAGTAACAGTATCCCACCATTAATATATTTGTATATTTGGATGGGTTTAACGTGAATACATTATAATCCATCTATGCATTCATAGGAATTATCTTTATTATATCTGTATACTCACACAACGATAATGGGAACTTAGTAATTTGGTAATATTAAAAACAACATACATACCTGTCTAAAAATAATTAGGAGTATGGGATAATGAAAATATAATTATTTACTCTTTATAGTATTTATCAAAAAACTCATGAAATGATAATTTAATTTCATGAATCCAAAATCATTCATGGGTCTATAAAAATAATGATTATTGGTGCACAAAAAATAAATACTTAATACTATCTAGTGTCGATATACATCTATTATATATTATTAAAATATTTATAAATTATTATATTCAATATTATATAAATTAATTAATCATTGAATTTTTTTTACATACATACAATCATAAATGTAATTATTAATTATAATTATAAATTAATTATAAGATAATGTACATAAAATATTAAATGTATAATGTGTGTATTTGTGAAGGCAAGATGTGTACCCAAATTCTTTTCCAAAAACCCATTACTATAGTTTTACTAAAAATGAAATCTATTATCACGTGACATGGAATGAAACTGATGATATGTACTAACATTTTTTTATAACGTATACAACCATGTAATATTTTCTGACACATCATTATATGATATATGGAATATTTATTTTTATTACTTATGTTTCATATAATGTGTTACACTAATGATAACATATAATTCCTTGAATATATGTATGATGTTTAATTAAAAATAACCATGATTTAAAAATCATATATAGTTAACATAAGCCTCATGTATATTTAAAATTATTGGAATAATGTAGCTCTTTATGAATTTATTTTTACATGGTGAAAAAAATAGATAGTGTATATTAAATGATGAAAAAACAATCACATAGGGAGTACATCAAGTTACAGGTCACATAGTAAAGTTTAACTTTAATTTATTTCATCTCGTGTTTACCACACTATACACTTAGAGAGTGTGATTTTTTTTTCTTGTGGTTTGTAACACATCCCATGATGTGACCAACCCACTATATTCCTTATACATCATGTATTCAAATGCCTCTAAATAGTTGTATTTACATATCGTTTCTCAATTAAATTATTCTTATTGAAACTACACTAATTCCATGATTCCCATATTGAAAACCATGTGTGAATACATGGTATGTAAATGAGATACACACCATATACTACTATCAAACTATACACCAGTTTAAGAATAATTTGCAGTGTGTATCGTCAATATGGCAACACCCAATGATTTTACAATATATCCTTCCTTAATTATATATATTATTTTCAATCACATTCATCATATTGAAAAATAAATAAAAATATTATTTACATGTCATATGAATATATTTTTGAATAAAAAAATAATATTTTAGTGAATATAATTCTTTTTAATAATTTGAAATTCATATGATTTATTATTATGAATAATTAATTTTTTAAAAGGGAGTATTTCAATAAAAAATATATAATTATATTTTTAAATTTAAAATTGAATTTCTCTAATTTTATAATTAAATTTGATAAAATGATATCCATTTTTAGATTAATCATTTCAGAATTAGAATACAGTGAGTCTCTAGAGTTGTCTATAATAATTATTTTTTATATGAATAATAAAAAATACTTTTTTAAATGAACATCATTCATTATAACATTATTTTGAAGTAAGTATTAATTAATAAATTAAAAACATTTTTCGTAGAATTAAAATATATTGAATGACTAAAACGATTCATATAAAAATATATTGTTAATTTTATTGACCAAATGTTTAATGGTATCTTAACATATGAAATATTTAATTCAAAAACCTATTTTTATTAACTTATTTTAAATCATAGTTTGATTTATTTATAGAAAATAAATCATACATAATGGAATTTTAATTTTTATTAACATGTTCAAAATATTTAATAAATTAAATATATATTTTTAATAATATTTTGACTACTATGAATAATTTTTTTTTGTCATGATAATGGTGGAAGGGTAATTTTAAAAGAATAGTTTTCTTAAAGTTTCTTTATTTTTATAAAATTAATCAAATTGATATATTTTATATAATATAGTTTTTATAATTCTTACACATGTATAAATAATTGTTATCATATTTTTAATTGAGAATTAATGACATATAATATTTACAAATCATCATTGTGGTAAAAATAATTTTTCTAGAGAAAATATTTTCTATACATTAAACGATTTAAATGAAAATTAAATTATATATTAAAATTAAATTGAGTAAAGGATATATGAAATTTAATTTTTTTATTTTTAATAACATTATTTAGATAGATTACTTAAATTATATTTTAATAAATTTTAATCTACAAGGGTATAAACAAGTTACCCAATTAAAAAACCAAATTTGTAAACTGTATAAATCTAGTGGTAAATGAAATAAACATATTTAAACCATTTTAAAAACTTAATGATAGGGGTTATTCAAATTGATATTACCCAAATAAAATTTATGTTCATAAATTGGATCCATTGATGAATGAAGAATGTCATGCCATTATTGAAAATGTAATAGCTATAAATAAAAAATACATTCTCACCAATAATAAAACTAGACCACTTCCACTACATTTATCAATCCATTCCTTATCCATAGATTGAATGAAAAACTAAAATGTAATCTTCTAAACACACTCCACTTTTCTAAAATTCTTTGATCACTCTAATATACACTACTATGGATAAATAAGGTGTCACCCAATGGAGAACATCCAGAGGGAGACATAAAGATCTCAATTGAACTCCTTTAATCATATTATTCTTAAACCACTTCAAAAATAATTAAAATTTATTTTATGATATCATGTGGAATTATAATATATATATATTATATTATAATAATTTAATATATGTTTTATATTTTCATCCAAAATCGTTCAAAAAAATTATGACATCATTGCTCATATGTGCAGAGTAATTTCTCCAAAGAAAATGTTATCTATTTATCATCACCACCTTTAATGCTTTATTATATAATAAAATTTAAAAGATTGATATTATATATCAATAATTATTATAATTCTATAATTATAATCCATTACTTATCTGTCACAAGATTGGTTAAAACTAACTTTTTGCTAGTCCGTAAAAGCTGACTACCACCTCTATTTATATGGAATATTTATTTCTTCACTCAAAAATTTAAATATATATCAAAATAATATTATAACATACATATAAAGATTAAAATTTTTAAATAATATGCTCATACTTCATTAATAGTCCTATTATTCGTTGAAAATAACATTTTCAGGAATACTCACAAAAATTTATTAACTTTATTTTATTTGGGATAGTTTAACAGCGATCATTTATAATGAAATTAATTTATATCATGGATTCTAATAAATTAAAATAGACCAATTTAAATTTATTTTAATTATAAAATAATATTTTTTGTAATACATTATTATTATGAAATAGTTTATTTAATTGTTTTATTAGATTTATTTGAGAAAAGGGTTTTTAAATCTCATATTTTTTTCATTAGGATATGATTTATACTCAACATTTTATTATTTTTTGATTATGAAATTACCCATTAACTAATATATTAATAATATATATTCAATTTTAATAATTTATAAATATTTTTCACATTCAATCATTCATTGGTTTTTTATTCAAAAGATACAAAAGTTTTAAATCACTTTTCTAACTCATATCCCTTTATTGAGTTGTAATGCTTCTTCATAATCTTATTTCAACCAATAATGGTTTCATCCCCCATAAAATATTATTCCATTGTACATTATCTTACACTCAAAGAATAAATATTTATAATTTAATCTTTTTTGAAAAATTCATTTCTTCTATAAAAAGTATGATTCTATTGAGAATAATTCCCAACATCTAAAACAATTATTTCCCAATGTTGTTTAAATTTTTTATTTATTACAATGTTTTATATTATATTTTAAAATATAATAATTGATTAATCCCTATTAAAACCATAATAACCATTTTATAATTTCAAAATTTAATTTTTTATACCATTTTAAATTATGGGTTTCCTATAAAAGATATTCTGAAATATTCACAAATTTTTTTTCAGTCATGATTATCTCCAAATACATGTTCTATTTAAAAAAACATGATTAATGTTTCATTTATAAATTATATGAATTTTTTAAACAGTAATTTTTTAAAAAAATCTTTTTAAAAATTTGTTTCTAATATTACACAAAATATCAAATTTTGGGAAATTCATAAAAAGAATTCTAAAAACTATTTTATGTGGTCCTTATATGTTATGATAAATGTTATTCACTAATACACCATTGTATGTTTTAAATTTATGTAAAAATATATTAACTCATGATAATATAGAAAATAAAATGAAATATTATAAAAATATATGAATGTAATGGACAAAATAATAAAAGTAATCTTGATTATAAAAGTGATTTTATTGGATTATGTTTTTATGAATGATTTCCCCAGTTTTTTATGTCATATCAATGTATGTTTCTAATGATATATTTCCATTATAAATTTTGAATTCTAAAACCCCATTTTTACTACAAAGGGATTTTTTTATGAAAATTATTATTATAAATGTATTACATTTTAAAGAGAATATATTCAATGTGTTTTGAATCCTTTTAGAAACATGAATTTCCTCTTATTTCATGTTTTTATCTAATTATTATAAAAATTTATTTTTAATCAAGGAAAATTACTTATAGATTCTATTTACATGATTGATATTTTTTTCAAAACAATTTCCCATATAACTATTTATATAGGTTATTGAGTGTGGTAGGAATTTTTTTCATGAAACTCATAACTTTTCCTTGTGTTAGATATATAATGTCTGACATTAAAATGATTTGACATGGTAAAAATTAATTTTTTGTTATCAAAATCCCTTTTAAGGGGTGAGGGTGAACCCATTATGACATCAAAGATATAAAGACATAATTTCTACCCTAACAGCCAAAGAGACATCAATAACTAGATCAAGAAAACAATGAATATCTCCTCCCCAGTAAAAAATCTTAGGTCTATCTTCTACATTACAATAAGTACATGGCACGATGTCAGATGCATATCTATACGGGTATGGTATAAATGAAAAAATTCATACCCTCTCAAATGTCCAAACCTATACAGTAAAGGTCTAGTTAAAACTCAAGCTCTGAAAATCATCTAGAGAAGCCCCTTGAAAAAGGTCTAGATGAAAAGACTGATAAATGTTGGCTTGAGGTAAAAACATTATAGATCATTCAAACACCATGAGAATCATTCATGATGAAAAAAAAATTACGCATTCAGAAAAACATCAACAACATAGTCTGCAGTCCAGACACCTGAACAGCCACTAGATGACAACCTTGCTGCGATGAACCCACAAGGCTCTCATTGATACCACATCTGCAACCGAACAACCTAAAAAGACCAAACACACCACCAAATACCAGGTTTGGAAGTCCCAACATCCACACCAAGGGAGAATAACCTAATAAGTGAACCCTACCGATCTGGAACAGAAGTGAATATATGGTTATGAATCCAATCATATCATTGTTGTGGAGGAACCTAAATTGGAGTTCAAAACGAGTATACATGCAGAAAACAAGAGGATCCCATGTGGCATTGTAATGGAGCCACCTCTATGACTTAAACGACTCAAATATCTACAAATCCCATTATCGCCATCAGATCCAATGTGAATGACCACAACAATACCCCTAAATCCATACCTAGATGGATCATGATGTAGAAGAACATGATCTTGATCCTACGGTCATGGAAGACCAGATCATGAACCCATCACGGAATAATAGGACCAAAACCCCTCACCAGAAGACCAGATCATTCCCCATTATCATGTTTATTATACCACACTTTCAATTTGAAAATATATATCCTTCATTCATGGATTTTGTATAATATCATTATTCCATATTCATTATAATATGATATTTATCTCAATCTCTCGGTTTCTCATAATTTATGATCAAACAGATCATGACATATTGATAACTTTTATATCACTAATCATTTGGGATTTCCAATTTCATATGTTTTCCTTCCTATTACTATGAAGATCAGTATTGATTATGAGAATCCTATAAGAGAGTCCGGAATTGACCATTTATAGAAAAGTGTTCAAAAGTATCATAAAATTAAATTCATGTATTACTGATCATAAAAATAAACTAAACCATCAATTTTTGGTAACTCTATTATTTTTGATCTGTAATAATTTTTATTAATTTCATATATAATATAGATAAATTCCACTCACATTGCATAAATGACAATGTTTTAAAGAAAAATATAACTAATAGACCATGTAGTTTGATTTTGGGGTGCCTCAATCATTATGAGATAGGGGAATTTTTTTGATAATATTATAAATTTCATGAATTTGGATAATAAAATAATAGTTAAATCGTCAAGGATATTTTTAAATATAGGATATAATTTTGATGGGGTAAAATAGAGATTTTGTTCTTTAATTAGAAATTACATTATTATAAGTAAAATGTAATGTGGATGTTGTTTATGAATTGATTCATGTATTTTTAATCACCTTGAACCAGATAGTTGATTAACCAATACAAACATTAATAGTGAAATAAGAGATGGCCTATGATTTCAGACAACAATAGGCACTCTTGATGGATATTCTTTTATTGGTCACATTTATGTTATGAATTGTTATAAACTATATGATCACATCATTTTGGTATATTAGAGTCCCCAATATGAATATGAATATATAAATCCTAGTTTCAATTAATTTATTTATTTATTGATAAAGTTATTTCATATATGAATTTAGTGAATCATATTATTTAACAACCATTTCATTAGAAAATATATCTTACTATAGATTTTCATATTCATATAATAAATTAATATTATTCAATAGGATATTATCATAATTTAATTTATATTTGATTATAAATAGAATGTTGAATATGATTTTATAAATGGATTATCCTTAGAAACTCTTATAACAATTTATAAAATAATATTTGGTACAAATTGATAAGATAAAAGAAAATTTATATACATCCCAATTATTTGGGTAATGGATAGTCTTCTAGTATCTATGATTTTTAGGTTGATATCTCCATAAAAAATATATAATGTTTTTAATAGTGAATGATTATTGTAATTAGATATTGAATTATAATTAAAAATATGAGGACACAATTTATATAAGCAGTAGAAAATTTTTCAATCCAATATTTTATGATATATTAAGTAATAATAATGTATCAAATAGATATATTCAATGGAAACACAAAGAAAACGAGTTGTGACAAATTATATGAATGTTCCTATGAATATTTATAAATAATAACCCCTATAATATACAATTTTATAAATTCAGTTGAAATAGTTCAAAGTGAACATAATATTTAAAAGGGTTATTTTTCATTTAAAGATTTCTAAACATTTTTATTGTCATTTCGAAATAATGATCAACAATTTTAGAATAATATTTTGATAAACTAAGGTCTAGTTTTTGAGATAACATTTTAAAACAAAATTATGGTGAACTTATCAGATATTTATAAAAAATGATTTTTTTTGAGAATCTTTAAAAGAAATAATTTTTCTTATAATATTTTTATGTCTAAAATTTTTTATGAATTATCTGATAACTAAAAACATATATAAGTTTTTAATATACAATAAATATATTATAGTTTTAAAATTATTCATGAGAAGGTAAGGTGTTGAATTTATAAAACATATAATTATATATTATGAAACTTATGTAATATTTTACACTAAAAAGTCTTATTGTTAGCTAATATTAAAAAATTTTCTTCACCAATAAAGAGTTTCATTCTAAAATAATGTATTTAATATTTTTAATTAATAAATTATTATTATGTAATAAGATCAATATCTTTTTTACATAAAAATAAGATTAATAGTATTCAATTAAAATGTCTATAATAATTGAGAAAGAGTTTGATAAAAAATTGATTTATTAAAATTGTGTAATTTTAATTAAATAAATTAATATTTTAAATTTTCATATATAATTTTATATCATGTTTAAAATATTGTAAAAAAATAAATCTTTTAGTTGTTAAATTATTTTTTATAAGTTTATGAACACTTAATGGTGAAAGTGAAAAAATTTCAATGAAACATGTTATATATATATATATATAATTTAATTGAAAATTTAGTATCATATTATTTATAATTTTCATTATATTATATTGAAAATAAATTTAGATTCACAAAATAAATTTTTTGTAATATTGGAAAACTTATTTTTTAATAATTAATGAATTACTTGGGTAAAAACTAATGACCCAGGCAAACATTTATATGGATAAATGTAAAAATATAATGGTAAAAGACATAAATATTTATGATAAATTGTATGAAAATTAATTAAAGACGACATATGCACCTTATATCACCTCAATGCTCATTATTTCACACTTTTGTAGCTACTGACCATTATATTGTGTTATTCTATCCTGGAAAATTTAATCTTATTTAAAACAATTCCTTTTATTCAATTATAATATAGGATCACTTCCACCACATTTCCCCATCCATAACAATGGATGAGATAAAAAAATCATCCCAAGATTATACCAAACTATCTCCACACTTTATTCTATTCATCTCCTTTCAATAGAACCATGATAAATATCTATAATGTGATACCCATGGGAAAACATTTAAAGGGAGAGGTAATGTTTTCAACTGAGTTCTCTAAATTGATTTCATTTTATATGACCTAAAACCTACTATACCCATGAATTTATAATATAATTTATATTAATTTTTTAAAATACTATTATTCAAATATAATATCAATTTGCTACCTTATTTTAAAAGTATTTTAGAAATGATGAAATTATCATATTAATGTGCAGACAACCACCTCCATGAACTATATAATTGATTTTACATCCTTAACTAAAATGGATTAATAAATAATGTAACACCTGAAGCTTCCATGGTACGCTTCTCTTTGAATAATACAGTATCGTGTGTTGTACGCAACCTCGAGTTCTAACACACTGCGACCAATCAAAGTAGCTGTTATGCATAGTAATACCCACTTTTTGAATTATATAAATTTTATATTTCAATATGGACTTCATTTTTTGATTCTTAATATCGAAATTAGCCTAAGTTGAATTTTTGGTATTTTTCTGAGAACATCCAATTTTCGATGAATAGTGAAAAATACATAAAAACAACTTTTTTAATCAAAAATAATTTATAGGGATAAATTATATTATTTAGTGGTCATAAATTTTAATTAGAATATAATTTTACCATTTTATCAAATGGTGGTCATTATAATTAATTTCACTTTGAAATTGGACATAAACAATTGTCAATGTTTTGATTGATATTGTTTCTTAAAAACACGCTATTTGTTTTGACAACGAGAATTAATTATAAAATTAATTAATGAAACTTATATGTTTCTAATTTCATAAAATAGACATCATTTTATAATCCAGAATATCAATTATATCTTAGGGATAATTTTTGGTATTGTTCTGAAAAACATCAATTTTTGATGAATAGTGAAACAACTAAGTGGTAGTTAAAAAAACTAATTTTTTGTTTAAATGAAACTTTAACGCTTATATAAATTGAATTTAAAAAATTATAGATGCATGGTTGTCATTATAGAGTAAAATTTGGTTCTATGGGATGAAAATAATCTTGGTTGAACAGTAACTTTTGAGTTTTATTAACCGCGATTAGAGGTAATTAGGGTAATTTAAGGTAAAAATGATATTATAAAAATATAAAACATATCTTGAAACATGTCCTACTCTTATTTTATGAGTCATGGAGGACTACGAAAAACCATGTGATGATTTTTGGGACCCCATGGATCCACTTGGGTAAGATAATGACATTAATACCTTTTATTTAAAGTAAAAAATAAAAATGTCACAAACATGTATTGTTTTAAAAAAAAAAATTTTACATGGGGTTATACAAGTTATCGTTTCGACTATAAATATTAATTGGAAAGATAAAAATATTTCCTACATCATGGTAATTTGTTTTATAATTTTTAGATATTATATAAATAAATTTATTTATGACACCATGATAATGCAGTGATTACTTCATTAATGAACAATTTAAATAAAATTAAAAGATAAGGTAAAATATAAGACTTACACTTGTGAAAAACCTATTGGATGGGTGGATTTAAATCCCATATCACTTTAGCTTCTAAATATATCAATGTGGGACCTTTATAATCCTAAAACCATTTTATAATAAAATAATATTTTCAATCTTTCGAAAAGATCCCCTCCTCTCCTCTTATAAAAGGCCCCCACCTATACCACCTTATTCACACCTTCAAAGCCATTTTTCTCGGCCAACCTATGCCTAAATACCCTCTCAACATTCCTCCATTCATCCTAGAAGCCTTACCTTAGGCCGAAGGAACTTGAAGAGTCTTTTTGGTACAAACCAAAGGGAGTTACCCAAACTAAAGGTAACAATTTCTCTTAACTTCTTTTATTTCATTTACTTCTAAAACCCCTAAACTCATTTTATTATTTTGTTTTGTCACAAAAATAGTATCCTCAATATAATTGGATGTTTTTATGAGAAATATTCCAACTAAACTTATACACACCTCCATCCAAGGGTTAAAAAATATACTATTTCTATGGGTGGCGAATTACTGCCTCATGAAATGATGATTCTTCAATATTTTTTTAACACCTCTCATGATGGCCATTAATATGTAATTATATTTATATATGATATATATTATGTTTATATTTTCCTTATTCTTCTGTATTTTTCATTTATGGCACAATTTTATGATTTCCATTATGGGTAAACGTGATAATTTCATTTTAGGAAGTGCGGACTACCGCCCCCTCAAAGTGATTTGAATTATTAATACCATATGTGGGACATATAAAGGATGGAGTTAATGATATTATATATTATATAATACTATAATTATAATATACCTTTATATTATTATGATTTTATTCCATTAAATAAGAAATAGAAATTAAAGTAGCGTTCTTGTGTACGTACGGATTACCGTCTCCATGAACGATGCATTTCATTTCTTACCTATAAATGATAAGTAATAAATGCATGTATATACTGGATATATATGATATATATGATATCTACATCATGAATATAATTATGGAGATAATGGATATTTTACCACTTAAACAACTTGTAATTATAAGAAGTTTATTTTTGACTCAAGTACCAAGGATCGACAAAATGACCGTTATTAAATTAAATGATTACATAATGTTCATAACATTGTAATAAGTGATGTAAAAGGAATAATGAAATTGAAAAATGTTCTTAAGAAAATAGAAATTAACTATAGTTTATTATTCAGGAGATTAAAGAGCGATCAAGTCAAGTCAGACACGAGGTAAGGGACTTCGTCTCAATCTCCTTTCATTGAGGCTTATTTTGTTTTACACACAATTTTCTTTTATACAGTGTATAAAACAATTTTAATTTTAATTTTATTCAAAAGGAATCTTTTTATATGAAGTGTTTTTACTAAACTACAAAAAGAATTTTTTTTCGTACGTTGGCGTTGGCAACGACTTCTTCGCCGCCGTGACCATTATTTGAGTTTCGACTTCCTCTAAAAGCCATAACTTTGTTAAATTAAAAATAAATACCATGTTTTAATTTTAATTTATTTTGGTATTGAAAATGGTTTTGATAATGTTTTGATTATATCAATGTGTTGTGTTGATATCATGTGATTAAAATGTAGAAATGTTTTGTTTCCTTTACGCATGTTTTATGTGATACGATTATGTTATGGTTCTTGGGAATTGTTTATGATATGATTAAACATTTTCATATAAGGAATGTATTGGACGTAGTAAGTGACAGGTGGAGCCCTTTATAGCTCATCGATGCATCAGTATGTCTCATGAGACAAACTAGTGTCTTGGAATAAGTCCTTGATGAAATCTTATTTGTAGTCTTGGAACAAGGCCTTGACTGTGTGGTTATGATAGTCTGGCATTATGCATTCCATAATTATGAAAGTAGTTATTGATATTGCATGTGAATATTATACTAGTATAATATCTATGTGAATAAGTAAATGGCATTATTTCACTTCATTTTTTCTATGTTACTCTAAAGTTCAAATTTAAAAGGATTTTTATTTAGTTATACAATTTCCTTAAATGTTTATGCTTGTTTATTAAAGTTTCTGATATATTGTTATCCTTACTGAGCATCTGAGATCACCCATTTATATGTTTTATTTTTCCCAAGATCTGAAGAAGTGTATTATGATTGACATGCAGGGGTAGTCTAAGGGATAAGTGTGTTCAAAGGGGACAAGATGTTGTTGTTGTTTTTATTTAATGATGTAATGTAAAACTCATGAATGTATCTAGTGTTTCAAGGCTACTAAACTAATCGGTCTTTCCAGACTTGATCTTTTGTGATCATGCCAATGTTATGTAACAATGCACCAAATCTTGGTAACTAGGATCAGGGGTTACGGTGGGTATCAGAGGCAGTTTAGTAGTAACCTTTATAGCTATATTTAGATAAACTCTGATTAGAGCACATAACCCTATGATAGTCTTTGAGGATTAGTATAGAAGAACATCCTATAATTTTGGTAAAGTATAGATTTTGTGTATTTTCTGAGAAATGAATCCCTGTCTAGATACAAGTAGGTAGAGGCATATATGGAACAAATGTACCTAGGGGTAATACCCGAATACACCACTTTGAGCTAGACTCAAATTGGAATTGGTGCACGACAACGGGCCTTGCTACACTTTTGGTTATGACACTCCTGTGGGATATGCTTAGGATAATTCTAATTTTCTTTAAAAACCATTATTAAGGGTTTATGAGTATATACTTCTTCAAAGAAAACATTTTTTTATGATTATGGATTTTATCCATAAATAGTTCAATTTATGTTAAGTGTTTTACAAGTATGGAATTATTTATTTTTATTCATGAACTGATCTAGTTTATGACATTATATAGAAATGGAACCTAGTGGAAGGAATGGAAACCGTATCAAGGCATTCAATCCATGTATGGATTTCCCTCTTGCTCAAGATAATTATAGTGGAGCTGGTGATACAACTGGTGCTGATCAGCTTATCACCATACTAGGACAACAAACGTAGGTTATGAATAATAGCCTTACTCGTATGGAGCACCCTAATCCGCAACGTGGAGGATCAATGTTAGAAGGATTTATGAGGAAACAACCACCAACATTTAATGGGGGTACAAATCCATTATTAGATGAGAAATGGATAAAATCTTTAGAGAACATATTCCACGCCTTGGGGAGTAGCGAAAGGGAGATAGTTGTCATGGCAGTTTACCACCTCACTGGAGATGCCGATCAATGGTGGTCACTGATTCAAAACACAAAGGTAGATGACGAAGTATCAAATATGGAATTGGGGGAGTTTAAAAAAAATTTCTTAGAAAATTACATTCCTCATGACCATCGAGCAGATATGGGAATAAACTTTCTCTGTCTGAGGTAAAAGGAGGATAAGAATGATGCGAAGTACGAGTCTATCTTTGCAAGGTTAGCAAGGCATACTTTAGATTATATACGTAACCCAAGAAGTAAGATTGATAATTTCTTTGATGGGTTAGAACCATTTCTCTGTCGAGATTTTGTATCACAATCCTTCTCATCGTACGAAGATATTCTATCATGTGCTATCAAGACAGAGAAGGAATTCTCTAAGTCTTATGAATTTAATGCAAAGAAAGAGAAGAAGAGATCTGATGATCAATCTGGAAATGGAAATAAGGGGAAGAAGGGAAAAGCTGAATATCCATCCTGTAGTAAATGTGGTAAGAAACACCCGGGTACTTGCTTGAAGGGAATGGGAGTCTGTTACAAGTGTGGTGAAAAGGGCCACCAAGATCGTGATTGCAAGGGGAAGAAAGAAGCTACCGATGTTCAATGCTACAATTGTAGGGAGATGGGACACTATGAAAATGAATGTCCTAAGCATCAGGAAAAATTACCTCAGAAAATTCCAAGAGATCAAGGACAAGATTATGTGATCACTACTGCTGAGGTTGAAGCTCCAAAAGATTTGGTAGTATGTAATTTAATGGTTTCGTCAAATTTAGAAAATGATTTATTTGATTCTGGATCATCACATTATTTCATATCTTCCCAATTTTCTATTAAAATTAGATATTTTCAATTTGATTTTACATGGTATTTGTCAATCAAAACTTTTAAGGGAAATATCATTGCAACAATGTTTTGTGAATCCGTCTGCATTAGAGTACATAAATGTTCTTAATCTGTTGATCTCATCATCATACCCATGATTGAATTTGATAAAATCCTCGATATGGATTGGATTTTGGACCACGATGTGAAGATTTATTGTAAGAAGAAAGAGGTTACGATTTTTGATGATAATGATAAGAAACACCTTATCTTTAGAGCAGAATCATCACCACCTAATTGTTATCTAGATCCACCCCGAATAGCTCAACTAAATTCACTTATTGGGGAGGAAGAGAATGAATTAACTGTGGGTGAGGAAGGGAAATATCAAATAGAGGATGTACCTATTGTGAGAGAACAAGTTTATGTGATTCCATAAGATTTACCTAGGAATCCTCCAGAATGATAATTTGAGTTTTATATTGACCTAATGCCTGGTTCGAGGCCCATATCAAAGACCCCATATAGAATGTCCACTGTGGAATTAGTGGAACTAAAGAAACAACTAGAGGAATTGAGTTATAAGGGATTATTCGCCTTACCGTTTCTCCATGGGGATCTTCTATTCTTTTTGTTAAGAAGAAAGATGGATCTATGAGGTTGTGCATTGACTACAGTGAGATCAATGTTATAATAATAAAGAACCAGTATCTCCTACCTCGCATTGATGATCTATTCGACCAACTACATCAAGCTTAATAATTTTCAAAGATTGACCTTTAATATTAATATCATCAGTTTTGTGTGAAGAATGAATACATTCCGAAGATGGCATTTCGAACCAGGTATGGGCATTACGAGTTTACAGTAATTCCTTTGGGATTGACCAATGCATCCTCTATCATAATAGATCTAATGAATAGAGTTTTAAATGAATATCGTGATGAATTAAGAGTGGTATTTATTTATTATATCATGGTATACTCTAAAATCTATGAAGATCGTGAAAATCGCTTGCGCATTATTCTAAAGACTCTTAGAAGACACAAATTATATGGGATGTTTTGCAAGTGTGAATTCTGGATTCATGAGATTTCTTTTCGTGGCCATACTATCTCTAAGGATGGAATATCCGTTGATCCTTCTATGAAAAGAGCGATCCAAGAATGTCCATCACCGATGTGTATAACTGAGATACATAGTTTTATTGGTTTAGTAGGTTATATCGATGTTTTGTCCAGAATTTTTCCCAATTGGCTAACCCATTAATGAAGTTGACACGTAAAATGGTTAATTTTTTTGGACAAAAGAACATGAATAATGTTTCGAAGAACTGAAAATAAGATTAATCAATGCTCTTATATTTACTCTACCATCAGGGAATGATGGGTTTGTTATTTATAGTGATGCTTCAAAGAAAGGACTTGGTTGTGTCCTTATGCAGAATGATAGGGTTATTGCCTATGCATCATGACAACTAAAAAATCATGAGCAAAAATATCCTACTCATGATATTGAGTTAGCAGATGTAATATTTTCATTGAAGATATGGAGACATTATCTCTATGGTGAAAAATGTGAGATATATACCGATCATAAGAGTTTGAATTATATTTTCTCACATAAAGAACTCAACATGAGGTAGAGGAGATGGCATGAACTACTCAAGGATTATGATTGCACTATACACTACCACCCGGGGAAGGAAAATAAGGTGGATGATGCCTTGAGAAGAAAGGATCATGGAGTTTTGAACAGGATGAGAGTTGAAAGGGATCCTATTCTCATGTATCTAGTAAAGATGGATATGGGAATAACCATGGAAGGTGGATCATCAATAATTTTTCAAATGGTTGTCAAACCATATTTATTTTAAAGGATAAAAAGTTCTCAAGCTGATGATGAGGGGTTTCAAAAGAAGAATAAAGCTATGAATGATGGGAGATTGAGTGACTTTGTGTATGAAGATGGAATTTTGAAATTTGGGAAGAGACTTTGTGTTCCCGATATAGCTAGTCTAAAAAGGGAATTATTGGATGATACTCATAGTTCCAATTTCTCAATACACCCTGGTAGCACTAATATGTATAGAGATTTGAAGGAAATGTTTTGGTGGGACAACATGAAGAGGAAGATTGCTGATTTTGTGTCAAGATGCATGGTTTGTCAACAAGTGAAAACTGGGAGGCTACTTCCTGGAAGAGTTATGAAACCTCTTCCTATACTTGAGTGGAAATGGGATAATATTATGATGGAATTTTTCATGGGACTACCAAATTCTCTTAGAAGGAATGATTCAATATGGGTCATTGTTGATCGTCTTACCAAGTCACCACATTTTCTTGCTTTAAGAGAATATTTACCACTTGAACTTTTAGCAAGACTGTATATTAATGAAGTTTTAAGACTCCATGGTATACTAATATCGATTGTTTTTTATCATGATCCCCATTTCACATCAAGATTCTGAAAAAGTCTTCAGAATGCTCTGGATACTGAACTTCATTTGAGCGCTGCCTACCACCCTAAAACTGATGGACAATCAGAATGGACTATTCAAACCTTAGAAGACATGTTGAGGTCCTGCTCACATGACTTTCAAGGTATGTGGGATCAATATTTACCTCTGGTAGAATTTTCTTATAACAATATCTTCTATTAAATTATTCATATGGCACCATATGAATCGTTATATGAAAAGAGATGTCGCACACCAACCTGTTTGGATGATGTTGGTGAAGGAAAACTCGTAGGCCTAGAACTTGTTGAAGAAATGATGGAAATGGTGAAGGTAATCCAAAGCCACATCAAAGCATATCAAAGTAGGTAGAAGAGCTATGTCGATAATCGAAGGAAGTATTTTGAATTTCAGGTAGGAGATCATGTTTTCTTGAAGGTATCTTCACGGAAAGTAGTTATACGATTTGGTAATAAGGGAATATTATGTCTCAGGTACATCGGACCATTAAATATTCTAGAATTAATTGGGGTTGTAGCTTACCATTTGACAATGCCTCCAAGTCTCTCTAAAGTTCACGATGTGTTCCACATATCATTGTTGAGAAAATACATGCCTGACCAAACACATGTACTCACCTATGAGGAATTAGAGCTAGAACACAATCTATCTTATTGTGAAAAGACTATCAAGGTTCTTGCCACAAGAGAGGAAGTGTTGAAAAACTGGAAGACTCATCTGGTAAAAGTTCTATGGAGAAACTATAAGATGGAAGAGGCAATGTGGGAACCCAGGGAACTTATGATGAAGAACCACCCGAGTCTTTTTATGCATTAATATTTTAGATATTATGAGGACAAAATTATTTGATGGAGGGGAGAATGTAACACCCCAAGCTTCCATGGTATTCTTCTCTTTGAATAATAAAGTAGCGTGTGTTATACGCAACCTCAAGTTCTAACAAACCACGACCAATAAAAGTAGCCATTATGAATAGTAATACCCACTTTTGGAATTATATTAATTTTATATTTCAAAATGGACTTCATTTTTGGATTCAGAATATCGAAATTAGATTAAGTTGATTTTTTGGTATTTTTTGAGAACATCCAATTTTCGAGGAATAGGTTGACTTGAGCACTAGCTTGATCTATAATGTTGTTTTGTCAGCATTGGATGATGATATTCCATTAAAAGTGGAATGTGAATGACTTCCTGAATTTTGTTCGGAGTGCCAAATGATAGGTCATGTCAAGGATAATTTCCACAAGTATGTGGTTTGCTCGTTTTTCTCCTCCATAGAGCATCCTGAAACTTCTTATAGAATGAAATTGAGGATGCTGTCAACACAGAATAAGGTGGATTCGGTTACAAAACCCACTCTTGACAAAGGTAATGTATAGATTATAGATGGGGTGACTAAGAAGTTGACACAAGAGACTCATACGTTAGGGGGGATGGCCCTAGAGATCCAAATGGATAAGGGTAGAATTGTGTCTTCGGAGTAAAAATCTGATCATGAAATTGAAGGGAAGCAAAATCTGGGTTTTGGGAACATTTCAAGGATTCGAGAGGAAATCAATAAATTAAGGGAAACTGAGGGGATCCATGGAAGGTGGGATGATATCAAGGATGATTCCCCAAAAAAGCATCATATATTCAGGTATTATCGAAAGGGAAAGATGCTGTTGTGGATGATTTCCACCCTGTTCCTTCTTGTAAAGCGACACAGAGGAAGGACTATTCCTATCTCAAGCCGACTATGGTCCCCAGGTCTCATGGTCCCTTAGTTGACTCCGACTGGTATGATGATTATGATGATTCCTATCAGTTTGATTATGACTTATGATGTTATCTAGTTTATTGTAATGGTGGCATGATGCTTGTATGTCCCCTTCCAACTCCTTGTTGTACTGTTTTTTCTTTTTCAATAAGAGGGCTCTGCCCGAATCTTTCGACTCCAATTTTCGATTGATAGTGAAAAATACTTAAAAAAAACTTTTTTAATCAAAATAATTTATAGTGATAAATTATACAATTGAGTGATTTTAAATTATATTTAGAATAAAATTTTACCATTTTATCCAATGGTGGTTATTATAATTACTTTCACTTTGAAATTGGACATAAACAATTGTCAATCTTTTGATTGATATTGTTTCTTAAAAACACGCTATTTGTTTTGAAAATGGAAATTAATTATAAAACTAAATAATGAAAATTATATGTTTTTAATTTTTTAAAAAATATATAATTTTTTAATTCAGAATATCAATTATAGCTTAGGGTGAATTTTTTGTATTGTTCTGAAAAACTTCAATTTTTGATGAATAGTGAAACCACTAAGTGGTAGTTAAAAAAGATGATTTTTTGTTTAAATGAAACTTTACCACTTTTATGAATTGAATTTCAAAAATCTGGCATACATTGTTGTCATTAGTAAGTATAATTTGGTTCAATGGGATGAAAATATTTTTTGGTGAATAGTAACTTTTGAGTTTTATTAACCGTGATTAGAGGTAATTAGGGCAATTTAAGGTAAAAATGATATTATAAAAATATAAAAAATATCTTGACACATGTCCTACTCTTATTGGATGAGTCACGACTGACCGAGAAAAACCAGGGGATGTTTTTTGGGACCTCATGGAGCCATTTGGTTAAGATAATGACATTAATACCTTTTATTTAAAGTAAAAATAAAAATGTCACAAACATGTATTGTTTTACTAAAACAATTTTTACAAGGGGTTATACAAGGTATCTTTTCGACTATAAATATTAATTGGAAATATAAAAATATTTCCTACATCATGGTCATTTTTTTATAATTTTTATATATTAAATAAATAAATTTATTTATGACACCATTATGATGCAACGATTACCTCATTAATGAACGATTTAAATAAAATGAAAATATTAGGTAAAATATAAGATTTAAACTTATCAAAAACCTACTTTATGGGTGGATTTATAACCCTTATAACCTTATCTTTGAAATATATCATTGTGGGACATTCATAATCTGAAAAACATTTTATAATAAAACAATATTTTCAATATTTACAAAAGAGCCCCTCATCTCGTCTTATAAAGGCCCCCGCATCTACCACCTTATTCACACCTTCAAAGCTATTTGGCTCTGCCAACCTCTGCCCAAATACCCTCTCAACTTTCCTCCCTTTATCCTAGAAGCCTTACCTTGTCATAAGGCACTTTAATAGTTCTTTTGGTTCAAATTAAAGAGAGTTACCCAAACTAAAGGTAACGATTTCTCTTAACTTATTTTCTTTTATTTTACTTCTATAACCCCTAAACTCTTTTTAGTATTTTATTTTGTAACAAAACCAGTATCCTCAATATACTTGTATTTTTTTATGAGAAGTATTCAAACTACACTTACACACACCTCCATCTAATGGTTAAAGAACATACTATTTCTGTGGGTAGCAAATTACTGCCTCATGAAACGATGATTGTTCAATATTTGTTTAACACCTCTCAAGGTGAACATTAAGATGTCACTATATTTATATATAATATATATTATGTTTATGTTTTCCTTATGCTTATGTATTTTTCATTTATGTTATACCTTTATGATTTCCATTATGGGTAAACGCGATAATTTTATTTTAGGAAGTGCGGACTACCGGCCCCGCAAAGTGATTTGAATCGTTAATGCCATATGTGGGACGTATAAAGGATGGAGTTAATGATATTATATATGTTATTATAATGGAATTATAATATAACTTTATATCATTATGATTTCATTTCATTAAATATGAAATAGAAATGAAAGTAGCATTCATGTGTATGTACAGATTACCGGCTCCATGAACGGTGCATTTCATTTCTTACCTATAAATGTTATGTAATAAATGTATGTATATACTGGATATATATGATATATATGATATCTAAATCATTCATATAATTTTGGAGATAATGTATATTTTACCACATAAACAACTTGTAATTATAAGAAGTTTATTTTTGACTCAAGTACCAAGGATCGACAAAATGAATGTCATTAAATTAAATGATTACATAATTTTCATCACATGAAAATAAGTGATGTAAAAGGAATAATGAACTTGAAAAAAGGTTCTTAAGAAAATTTAAATTAACTATAGTTTATTATTCAGGAGATTAAATAATGATCGAGTCAAGTTAGACACGAGGTAAAGGACTTTGTCTCAATATCCTTTAATTGATGCATATTTTGTTTTATACACAACTTTATATTATATAGTGTATAAACCCCTTTGAATTTTACTTTTATTTAAAAGGAATATTTTTATACAAAGTGTTTTTACTAAATGAAAAAAGGAATGATTTTTGTGTGTATGCGGCGACAATGAATTCTCCTCCGCCGTGACCATTATTTGGGTTTCAGCTTCCTCTACCAGCCATAACATTTTTTAAAGGAAAAATAAATACCATGTTTTACTTTTAATTTATTTTGGTATTGAAAATGATTTTGATAAAGTTTTCATCAGATCAGTGTGTTGTATTGATATCTTGTGATTGAAATGTGGAAATGTTATGTTTCTTTTATGCATGTTTTATGTGATACGATTACGTTATGGTTCTTGGGCATTGTTTATGATATGTTTAAACCTTTTCATATAAGGAATTAATTGGTCTTATTAAGTGATGGGAGGAGCCTACAATAGCTCCTCGATGCATCGGTAGGTCTCATGATAAAAACTAGTGTCTTGGCATAAGGCCTTGACAAAATCTTATTTTTAGTCTTGGCACAAGGCCTTGACTATGTGGTTATGATAGTCTGGAATTATGTGTTCCATCATTTTGAAAGTGGTTATTGATATTGCATGTGAATATTCTACTAGTATAATATCATTGTGAGTAATTAAATGGCATTATTTCATTTTATTTTTTCCATGTTATTCTGAAGTTCATGTTTAAAAGGATTTTTTTTAGTTATACAATTGCCTTAAATGTTTATGCTTGTTTATGAAAGTTTCCACTATATTGTTATCCTTACTGAGCATCTGAGCTCACCCCTTTCTATGTTTTATTTTTCCAAGGATGTGAAGAAGTGTATTATGATAGATCTGCAGGGATAGTCTATGGGATATGTGTGCTCAAAGGGGACAAGATGTTGTTGTTGTTTTTATTTTATGATGTAATGTAAAACTTATGAATGTATCTAGTGTTTCAAGGCTGCTAAACTGATCGGTCTTTCGAGACTTGATCTTTTGTGATCATGCCAATGTTATGTAATAATGCACCGACTCTGGGTAACTAGGGCTGGGGTGTTACAAAGAAAATATCTAGATTATTACAGTGATATTTATAAATCATTTAAAATTTTAAATTATAAACCACTCCCTCTCTTCACCCAGATCTATTGAAAAATATAGCACTACTCGTGTGTATGGGAAGACTACCAACACCAGAAAATGGATTTATTTCATTTTTCACTCTAGAATTATCTTTTTTATCACGCTTTATTTTATCCTAAAAACCTATATTTTAAAAAAAATTATCATCCTGAAGATTCTATACAAATGATATTATTAATACATATTCACTTTCACAAATATATTAAACCATAGAGTATAACGTGTTCTTATTTGGGTCAACTTAATAACACATAGGAAAAACTCTATAAATTTATATCATGGATAATTATAGAAAACAAAATAATGGTTTCATTATATTATAATGATAAATTAATGTTTCTTTTATCTTTTTATATTGTTTATAATGATATTTAACATACTATTATTTTAATAAAATTGTTTAATAATAATTATATAAAAAAGTTCATCATTGACATTATCATCATGAATCAACACAAAATATAGTATAAAATTAAATTAAATAAAATTAAATCATAATAAAACAACAAATATAGTTCCCATAATGATCTCATAATGATGAAATTTGAGTATATAATTACGAATCGATATTTCCATTACAAAAATAGTAATTAAAGGTAATGATATTTGATGAAGAAAATAAAGTATAACTACATAATATATTTGAAATTAATAAATATAAACAAAGGTTATATAAGGTTATATGTATGAATAAAATTTTAAAATAGGTGATTAAGCTAGTTAATTTTGTTATCAATGTTATTTATTTTCTTTAACATAATGTGATTCAATGTGAATAGTATTTCATCTATAATTTTAATTCATTGATACATGGTTAATATACTGTGAAATCCGTTTCCTATTTTAAGGTATTCATAAACACCTCTTTTTATCATGAATTGGTTGTGTCTCATTTAATGGTGGATCAAATAATATTTAGTACACGGTAGGCGCATGGTTTTCCCAATATATGTGTCGTCTCAAGGAAAACTGTGAAAACCTAGGAAGTTGGGGTTTTAACGGTTGTAACGTGGTTTGAAAAAGAACTCTCCCACATAAGAGAAACTATAAAACCCATTTAAAATTGGCACATTTTCAGGGTGCACATTTTGGATTAACTATGGCGCCCTCTACCAAAAATTGTGCGTACATGGGTTTTATAAAACTAAACATATGTTTTAATGACCCCAACCACACCCTTAAAGTCATTAATGGACCTTTCCAATCCCAAATCGATATCTAATTCTAATATAGCACCCAAGATAAGTTTTTGGATCCACATCACCGCTACATATGGGATTCTAAGCTATGATAATGACATTCGATCTTGTCCATGATGTCAATGGGTTTCCACCCCCTTCATCCCTTAAAAGGGGGTCTATCATATAATAAAAAAATTTGAAGGCCTTCGGGCCGTTGGATGAATGAAATTCGATCTTGTCATAGTTAGATTCCAACTCTCATTTTATATATCCTTATCTCTCCTCTTCCCTTTATAGAGTTTATTAGATATACTTATTGATTGGGGATCTAATACACTCTATATTGAGAGCTTAAAACACAGATTATTTCCCTATTTCTATTTTAATCATTCTCCATTGGTCGATCCTAGTTACAACTTGGGTTTTGAGTTCTATTGTTTCCATGGTAGGCGGTTTTTTCCGGATGTCCATTTTTTGTTAACCATATATTTCTAGATTTAAATTCAAATGATTATTTAATTTAAAATATAATCATAAATGAAATTAAATTCAATTGATTGAGTGAAACCCCAAATCCATTTAAATGGGGTTTTAAGAAATTTAATTTTGGAAGGAAATTGAGAAAACCTCTAATTACATTGACATGGGGTGTGAGTATGAAATTGATGGGAACTTTTAGTGATTAAAGTTTTGAAATTGATGGATGATATTTAATTTAATTATCATAATTTAATTGTGAAGTCGAATTGTGAGTTGATTTCCATTTATTTTTTAGGAAAAATTTATTATAATGGTTTTTAAAGAATCATATTAGTTTTATATTAAAAAAAATTGTTTTCATTTAAAACCTTTCTTGGTTTTCAAATGGAAAAAAATAGAATTTTTGAATTTTGAGAATGGGATTTAATTATATTTTAATTTTTCTTAAAATAAATATCCCATTAATGATTTTTACTAGAGAACATGAAGTCTTAGCTAGTTAGTGATATATTGTAGACTAACATGCCTGGATGAGAATGCCTTAACACTCGGATACTGATTTCAACCTCCAACATAAAATATTTGGAAAATTTTATTTGTTTAGTATAATTTTAATGATTCATTGTGGGATATTTTTGGTGCATGTTTGTACAAATTCCAATTATCGTTTTACAACTGTGTGAGGATCCCAAAAACCCAATGCATTGTACCTCTTAGAAGAAGACCATGTTTCTCGCTGCTTTATATATGAGATATACATGTATTAAAATGTTGTTGAACTATTTTACACATAATATGTAATTATATAATTGGTTTTATATAAATTTTTTGATGAATAAATTTATTCAAAATCATGTTAATCATTTGAAATGTAATGCATGATTTGGTTAAATATGCTTTCAAAATGACAAACCAATTTATTTAAAAGTAAAATATATTTATTTGGGTAATTAAATATTGAAATATATTATATAATCTTTATTTAAATCCTACTATGATTTTATATAACACCTTAAATGTTCTTGTACGTGTTCATAGATTACCTATGTTTAGGTTTGAGATGGGAATAACACCACTTTGAAGTGGTTCTACCAGTTTTTATGGGATAAGGAGTGTTACATTCGAGTTGGGACATGGGGTATCTCTCTTATTTTCATGTAATTTTCTATAGTACTATTGGTTTATTATTGTTTCCGATGCTTTCGCCGGGGCGCGCGCATCCGTCTGTGGAGGACGTGCAGCTTGTTGCCCCGCATTCCCGCTTTCCAAAGGCGGGCGACATTCGCTCCTTGTTCAGGGACGTCTGCTCCTTGATCGAAACAGGATGATGGGATGTCGGTTCTTCCTTCCGTGGATTCCTCCTAGGAACTCGTCACCTAGTCCGGGTCTCCCTCATAGATTTAATACGTTGTTCGTGAATCTCATTCCCGGTGCCATATCGTCATGGATGCCGGTTAATTACACTACTTCCATCAAGACTTGCCATAGGGTCTTGACATGGTATCGACCTTTGGTCAGAGTAGACGGCAACATCAAGAATTTCGGGGCATCTCTGGGTGCATGGACATTGGGGAACCTGTATTCTTCCTCATGAGAGGACATCTCAAGGGTGCATAACCCGAGGCATGTATCTGAGGTTTTCCCCAGCTTCCCATGTTTAACACAGGGTATGCAGCATGTTTAACGTCTCGCGAAGACGGTTACGCCAAAGGCGTGTCATCCAAGGTTTTCCTCAGGCATCTCATGTTTATCACAAGGTAGGCCGTGAGTTTAACGTCTTACGGAGACGGAATGAGGGTGATCATAACATCCCATAGAGACGGATCAGATTGGTATATCGCATAGAGACGGCTATGGTCCCATAGAGACGGATCAGAACGCCCAATGAGGACGGATCCGAGGTGGTGCACTCCCTATAGGGGAAAAGGGTGATGAATCGGGGTGTACACAGAGGACAGCGACCCGGAGATATGATGGGGCTTACACATGGAAAGCGGCCCATGCGCCGCTAGGAGCAGCAAGGAGGTGGATGGCATGATCCCACCGGGATGTGGCGGCCCGGGTGAGAATCAGGATGGTTGGTGGATGGATGAATGAAGTGGAGGGGGAGTGAAATGGGACCATCGCAAGGGCGACGGTGAAGTTGGGCTTGAGCCTTGAAGAGGCTTCCTACGTATCCCCGTGGCAGGGAATCAAAGTCCGCGTAGTTCGGGATGGTGCCGGTAAACCGACGTGAAGCTGGACCTTGGCCCGAAGAATGTCGTCAGTGAACCAACGTGAAGGTGGACCTTGATCCGATGGGCATCGTCAGCGTACGGACGTGAAGGTTGACCCGTGGGTCCACTAATGGTGGGCTTGAACCTCATAGAGGCCTCCTACGTACCATGCCTTGACACGGATCAAAGACCTCGTAGTTCAAATGGGACGTGTCGGTGAACCGACGTGAAAGTAGACCCGTGGGTCCACTATTGGTGGTCTTGAACCTCATAGAGGCTTCCTACGTACCATGCCTTGACATGGATCAAAGACCTTGTAGTTCAGGAGATGGGCTGGGTCGCAATAGCTTACCACTGGACCGGAGTGTAGTTTAACGTCGTGCTGGACGGGGGTGAAACCCGACGTGAAAGACGGGTGGGCTTGAACCTCATGGAGGCTTCCTACGTACCATGCCTTGGCATGGATCAAAGTCCTCGTAGTTCAAATCGGAAGACCTGACGTGAATGACGGGTGGGCTTGAACCTCAGGGAGGCTTCCTACGTACCATGCCTTGGCATGGATCAAATACCTCGTAGTTCGCTATGGATTCACCGGTGAACCGACGTGAAAGTAGACCTTGGTCCACTATTGGTGGGCTTGAACCTCGTAGAGGCTTCCTACGTACCATGCCTTGACATGGATCAAAGACCTCGTAGTTCAGGTGGTGGGTTTGTCGGTAAATCGATGTGAAAGTAGACCTTGGTCCACTATTGGTGGGCTTGAACCTCGTGGAGGCTTCCTACATACCATGCCTTGACATGGATCAAAGTCCTCATAGTTCAGGTGGTGGGTCGCAATGGCTTACCACTGGACCAGAATGGGACCCGACGTGAATGAGCGACGGGTGGGCTTGAACCTCGTGGAGGCTTCCTACGTACCATGCCTTGACATGGATCAAAAACCTCGTAGTTCAGGTGGGGTTTTTCGGTGAATCGACGTGAAACTAGACCTTGGTCCACTATAGGTGGGCTTGAACCTCGTGGAGGCTTCCTACGTACCATACCTTGACATGGATCAAAGTCCTCGTAGTTCAAAAGGGAATGTAGTTTAACGTCATGCCGGACGAAGATGGGACCTGATGTGAAAAAAACGACGGGTGGGCTTGAACCTCGTGGAGGATTCCTACGTACCATGCCTTGACATGGATCAAAGTCCTCGTAGTTCGCTATGGATTCGCCGGTGAACCGACGTGAAAGTAGACCTTGGTCCACTATTGGTTGTCTTGAACCTCGTAGAGGCTTCCTACGTACCATGCCTTGACATGGATCAAAGACCTCGTAGTTCAGGTGGTGGGTTTGTCGGTAAACCGACATGAAAGTAGACCTTGGTCCACTATTGGTGGGCTTGAACCTCGTGGAGGCTTCCTACATACCATGCCTTAACACGGATCAAAGTCCCCATAGTTCAAAAGGGAATGTAGTTTAACGTCATGCCGGGCGAAGATGGGACCCGACGTGAAAAAATGACAGGTGGGCTTGAACCTCGTGGAGGCTTCCTACGTACCATGCCTTGACATGGATCAAAGTCCTCGTAGTTCGCTATGGATTCGCCGGTGAACCGACGTGAAAGTAGACCTTGGTCCACTATTGGTGGGCTTGACCCTCGTAGAGGCTTCCTACGTACCATGCCTTGACATGGATCAAAGTCCTCGTAGTTCGCTAGGGATTCGCCGGTGAACCGATGTGAAAGTAGACCTTGGTCCACTATTGGTGGGCTTGAACCTCGTAGAGGCTTCCTACGTACCATGCCTTGACATGGATCAAAGACCTTGTAGTTCAGGTGGTGGGTTTGTTGGTAAACCGACGTGAAAGTAGACCTTGGTCCACTATTGGTGGGCTTGAACCTCGTGGAGGCTTCCTACGTACCATGCCTTAACACGGATCAAAGTCCCCGTAGTTCAAAAGGGAATGTAGTTTAACGTCATGCCGGACGAAGATGGGACCCGATGTGAAAAAACGACGGGTGGGCTTGAAACTCGTGGAGGCTTCCTACGTACCATGCCTTGACATGGATCAAAGTCCTCGTAGTTCGCTAGGATGGAGGGGTCAGGGTCAGTGCTCACTCTAAGCCCACGTGAGTCATGCTCAGTGTGAGAAACAAGAGGTTGCAAGGACCTAACGATCACGTCGCGAAGGGTGCGTCCGTGAGAAGCGAATAGGGGCTTACGCGTTGGGCGGCCCATGGTGTTGGGACTTACTCCAGGATGGAGGCCCATGGTAAAAGGTGATGATGATTTTGGGCTTGAGCCTTGAAGAGGCTTCCTACGTACAATGCCTTGACATGGATCAAAGACCACGTAGTTCTTCTGATGACGGCTTACTGTCGATCGGGGGTTTCAACGGCTTACCGCTGGATTGGGTGTGAACGGCTTACCGTTAAATGGGGTCGCAACGGCTTACCGCTGGATAGGGTTGTCAACGGCTAACCGCTGCATAGGATCACAACGGCTTACCGCTGGATAAGGATGTCAACGGATTACCGCTGAATAGAATCACAACGGCTTACCGCTGGATAGGGTTGTCAACGGCTAACCGCTGCATAGGATCACAACGGCTTACCGCTGGATAAGGATGTCAACGGCTTACCGCTGAATAGAATCACAACGGCTTACCGCTGGAAAGGGATATCAACAGCTTACCCTTGATTGGGATCACAATAGTGGATAGGGCTTACGCGAGGAATCTTCCCGGGTGCCACTCTGGAGCGGCAATGGTGAATGGGGCTTACGCTAGGAAGCTACCCGGGTGCCGCCATGGAGCGGCAATGGCGAATGGGGCTTACGCTAGGAAGCTGCCCGGGTGCCGCTATGGAGCGACACTGGTAAATGGGGCTTACGCAAGGAGCTGCCCGGGTGCCGCTAAGGAGCGGTACTGGTGAATGGGGCCTATGCAAGAAGCTTCCCGTAATGTCTTCCTCATGTCTGGCCATGAGGGCATCCCAACTCACTGGTGAGTTGAGGCCTTCACCTATGCGCTAGTGCACAAGCGGGAGAATGCCAAGGGGCTTTGGAATTATGCCGTTGTAATCATGGCATTAGGCATCTTATACTTGGAGCATAAGGCATCTCTTATTTGGAGTAAGAGGAATCCTATGTTTAGAGCACAGGGTTTACTACAGTTTATAGTCATGTAGAAAGGACAGTTAGCGTCTCATGCTTGGAGCATGAGGAATCTCTCGCTTGGAGCAAGAGGCATCCTATCATTTGTTAGATAGAGAGAATACTACAGTTTAGAGTCATGTAGGTAGGACTATTGGCATCTCATGATAAGAGCATGAGACATCTCTCGATTGGAACAAGAGGCATCCTATGTTTGGAGCACATGGTTTACTACAGTTTATAGTCATGTAGAAAGGACTGTTGGCATCTTATGCTTGGAGCATAAGGCATCTCTTGGTTGGAGAAAGAGGCATCCTATGTTTGGAACATAGGGATTACTACAGTTTAAAGTCATATAGATAGGACTATTAGGAAGAAGGTGCCTATAAATGGTTGGTGTTGGGACTTACGCAAAGCAGCCCTTTCTGGTTCAACCTGGCATAGGATCCAAGTGATTGGGTTTGGAGGAGTTGCCTGAGGAATGGTTCGACTCAAGGTACCCGAGGAATTGATGATGGGAATCTCAACTCACGACATGGAATGAAACGAAGAGGAATATGTCAACTCAAGGTGTTCCATGGTGTGTGGAGGAGTATCTAAAATAATGGTATTCCATAAGTGGTAGGTGGGAGTGCATAAGGGCGCAATGGAAAATACCGGCATCCCGGCCCGAGAAGTTCGCGGTGCGACTCTCCATTTTTCATGGGGGTCTGTGACGGTTGCGAAGGGACCGGCCCGGATGGCTGGGACCGCAGCCCGGCACTGACCCCGAGCAGGGGTGCGGGGCGCAGCCCCCGCGGTATAGACCGGTGGGCGCGAAGGTAGGATCCTCGCGAAGAATAGGTCTTCGCGAAACATCTTCGCGAAGCATGGCCTCGCGGAGCAATAGTCTCTCACGGAGAAAAGGGGTCTCGCGGAGCTTGGTCTCGCGGAGCAGCATCACGGAGCTTGGTCTCGCGGAGCAGCATCGCAGAGCAAGGGCTCGCGGAGCAAAGGGCTCTCACGGAGCTTGGTCTCGCGGAGCAGCATCGCGGAGCATAGGCTCGCGGAGCATGGACTCCTGGAGTCTCGGCTCGCGGAGCAGCATCGCGGAGCAGCATCGCGGAGCAAGGGCTCGCGGAGCAAAGGGCTCTCACGGATCTTGGTCTCGCGGAGCAGCATCGCGGAGCATAGGCTCGCGGAGCATGGACTCTTGGAGTCTCGGCTCGCGGAGAAGCAACGCGAAGGAAGCTGCTCGTGGAGCATGGCTTCGCGGAGCCGCAATGCGGAGCTCCACTCGGCCGCCCAAGGGGCGAAGTGGTCGTGGCCGTCATCCTTTGAGAAGGGGGGTGAGCTGGGTATTTATAGGTAGGGGCGCCGCGAAGAAGAAATTCTGCGCCGCCTCAGGAGCTTCGCGGTGCGCTCGCGAACGTCAAATTTGTTCGCGGAGAGGTACCGCCTCCGGAGCTTCGCGGCGGCTCGCGAACGTCAATTGCGTTCGCGGAGCATCACCGCCTCTAGAGCTTCGCGAGGCCGCGATGGTCGGGGCGCTTCGCGGCGGGGCTTCGCGGGACCGCGCTGCACGGGTGCTTCGCATCGGTGCTTCGCATTAGTGCTTCGCGAGGGGTCTTCGCGGCGCATCACAAATGTCAAATGGGTTCACGGAGCCTCTCGCCTCATTGCTTCGCGGCGGCGCTCCGCGATCACAGAGGGGGCTTCGCGGATGGGCTTCGCGAACCAGATTTCCAACCCAACTTCAAACGTCCATAACTCCTAATCCGTAGCTCCGTTCGGGCCCTGCGACCTACCAAATCTAAGCTTGCGAAATGGACTACGATCTTGGATCATGTATGGAAGCATTTGGAAAATTTTGGGGACGCGTTTTTTGGGGTCTACAATTATTCTTATTATACCTCTAGAACAACTCTCCAAATGAGGTATATTTTATTTTCATAGTGGTATTTTTATCTGATTCCATTCTATTTTTTTGAAAAATTTATTCCCACTTTCATTTTATATGATGTAAGGTTCTAGTCACCAACCCATGGGTATCAGAAATCTCCCTTGAGCCATGTTTGTTATAAATTGGATATCTGGTAACTAGGTTAACATTTCCAGTTTGTTAAAAACTTGTAACAAATTAATAGGTTGAACTTCATTTCAAGAAGGCAGTATAAATCATGCAATATAATTGACACTTAGGAGGTAGTTCTGATTATGTTCATGGACAATAGTCACCACAATTAAACATAAGTCATCATGGGTGGTTTGGGAAAGATTTCATAAATATTTGAAATATTATTTTCCATAATTTTTATTAATATAGGCTTAAATCCAATTATTGAGCCCTTTTCTGTTGGGATTAATCTCCCTTGTTGTTTTTTTGAGTTTTATTATAATGTCTTATTAAATTTTTAGTGATGTTGTGTAGCTTTATGATTATGAAAAGAAATACGAATCAGATCAAGGGGTATATTGATGTTGAACATTTGTGAAAAGATCATCTTGGGGACCCAAATTTGGTTGAGGTCATTGTGTGTATTGTCCATGATTCGGTACATGATCATACCCCAACTCCTATTCATTCTTTATAAGGGGAACCTTGAATAGATGATATTTGGGATCATTCTCAAGAATTCCATCTTAGGAATCTAGAATTTTTCAAATGAACAAATGATCCTCAAGATGTTGAAGATTGGTTGATCAAGATATAGAATTTATTTTTGTTATTAGAGACACCTATCAAAATCAAGGTGATTTGTGCCACCTTTGCACATGGAGGATAGATAATGAGATGGTGGGACATGATTATTATGGAGATGAATTTGGATAGATTATAATGTAAATAAATAAATGTTCATTTCTCTAACCAGTTCTATCTATAGTAAATAATTGTAGAGACCCGAAGCTTGACGTACATGGACATTACATTACTTTTGTGGAATACTTAGTACATAACAAAAACACACACACAAGGATCGTAATAGTTTAGTGTCTTTGGAAACTCGGAATATAATCTTCTAATCATGGTGAAAGATCTTCAAAATCTCCCATAAAGATCTTCCTTTTTTTTACCTAAAACCTTTCTTTATATCCTAGGGAAAAGAAAACATAAAAGGGTGAGCTCAAATGCTCAGTATGGTTAAACAAAAGAAATATCAATCACATCATTTTCATAAGAACATAACATTTTGGAAATCTTAACCTGCAAAAGAGAGCATAATTTCATAACATGGGATAAATGATAGTAGTGAAATGAAATCCCAATAATCATAACTTAAAACATGTAACTTTGTGGCATACACACATAATCATAGAGAATCATATCTTATTAGTCAAGACTCTTTTCCAAGACTATCTTAGTGGACAAAGTACATTTCTGAACCGAGTAACCCTCGTTTCAGTCCTGTTTCACTGAACCGATATAACCTACCATTCTAGCCATGTCTATCTCATGAGATATAAAATATTTACACAATGCATTGGAGGGAGATATAGGTCTCACCCATCTCATAATGAAACCATTCTTATGTGTGCCACAAAAATCATAAATCATACATCATTGCATAACCCATGTAATAAAAATGGAA
This sequence comes from Viscum album, assembly GCA_963277665.1. NCBI lineage: Eukaryota > Viridiplantae > Streptophyta > Magnoliopsida > Santalales > Viscaceae > Viscum > Viscum album. The sequence goes on along the minus strand of OY728155.1, from coordinate 853,531,960 downwards.
TTTTTAAACATCATGACATCATAAAACAATTCATATAAGATAAATGAATTCATAAAAATACTTCCATCACAACATAATCAAATCAATTTAAGGATAGGGATAGAATCAGAACCCTATATTATCTTAGATGGAAAATAATTTTGATAAAACACTTGAACTCCATTCTTGAGGAAAATATCCTTTCTACTTCAAAAATATTTTTCCTTTCTTAACATGTCATACAATTTTAAACTAAAAGAAGTTGATTGAAAATAAACTTGAAAACTTGTAAAGGAAGCTTCTTGGAAATATAGTTTTAAAAATCCATCCATGCCGTATAAGTTAAAAAAAACATTCTTCGTACATTTGTCGGAAAAGTCAAAAAGTACCTCGTACGAAAAACAACAAATGATTCCTTTCATATCCTTTACTAAAAACTCACCGTATGGTAAAATTGGATTCAAAAAAATTGTAGGTGGATGTAAATAATATTACATATTGAGGAAACATGGATTTTGATGATAAAATACACCCCGGTAAATACTAAAGTATAAACAATCTCGGATAAAAATGAGATTGTGATATTTCCCTTACCTTTGGTCCGATATGCTTTGTACGTGTCCGAACCTCCTTTATAATGATTTAAATAATGTTATTGACTTATTAAAGAATCATACTTATTTTTATGATATCATACATGGCCATATTCTTAGCTTATTATTAGTAATATTTCATTACTACTTGTTATTCAGGTGTTTATTACTTTTTGTCCTTATGCGTGTTTTGTCGAATAAATTCTTATTCTTCTCTTTAGTTTATAGATACCTCATTTCCATAATGGTATTAGTGTAATATATATCATATTAATTCATTCAATTCATTTATATAATCATTAATAAATGAAGATCATATAGAACGAGTCGCATCACATCGTGGAGACGGTATTCCGTACGTACCCACGAGTGATGATATCGTTCCTATGATCGTGGAATTGTATTTAAGTGTATGTATAATATTTCAGAATAAATATCACTTTATAATAGTCATATATAGTCATTATTTACACCAATATACCCATCCAAGTAAGGTGGTGGTGGAAAATAGATTACACCACGGTGTGGAGACGGTATTCCGTACGTACGCACGCGCGGTGATTTCTTTTTCTGTAGGATGGATAGATGGTGAAATAGGGTTGTTTAATACTTATAATAACATATCAGTATATAAGTGATACTGATGTTATTACTTCATAATGAAACAACTAAATAAGAAGAAGTGGAAGAAGAAATAAAGATGAAAGAATTGGTAACGGACATCACCTCTTCTTTGAAGTGCTTCTTTGAGACCTCCTTTTAGGGCACTAAAATAGGTATTTGAAGAAGAAAAGAACCTCTAGAATGTTTCTAGAGAAGTGGAGAGAATAAATTGTCAGGATTTGGCCGAGCTTTAAGGCTCAAAGTGGTGTGAGGAAGAGAGGGAGGAGGTGCCCTTTTATAAGGGAGGAGAGGGGGACCTTTGGAATAAATAAAAATATTATTTTATTATAAAGTCAATATCGGTTTTAAATAGCTCCAAATTTGAGTTTTTTCGAAGGTAAGGTGGGGATGGGTCGCAAACCTCTCATCCAATAGAATTTAGACAAGTTTAGGTCATTATATTAACCTTATCGTTTAGTTTTAACTCTTAGTTAATTAGATTGACATTTACCATATCACTTTGTATTTTATATTATATAGTTAATAAACTTACCATATACATCTAAGAGACCCCCAAGTTTTGTTTTATTAATATATATAACCTTATATAAGTCATTTTGCCGAACCTTAGATTTTTAGGAATAAAATAACAATTAATAATATAATATTTGTTTTAAAAACTATTTTATGTCAATTTTGACACTATTCAATAGTTGATTTTTTTGAAACTCATAACAGAATTATTACTTTGACCAAAGTTAATTAAATCAATACTAACATGTCATATTAACCTAGGAAATTAGTTTAGTTCATAAAAAGTCTCAAATTACATTTATTTGGGTATTTATAACATCAATTATGTCAATATTTCATTAATAATATAATTACTATATCATCGTTGTGTCATAAATAAACTAAATTATTTAATGTCTAAAAATTACAAATAAAATACCATTATATAGGAATGCGTTTTAGAGTTCTAATTAATATTTATAGTCAAATTTATCTTATGTATAACCCCATATTAAAAATGATTTACTTATTAAACTTTGATTTTAACTATTTTAACCCTTCTTTAAATAAATTAATAATAAATGTCCTAATCTAATCCAAGTGGGCCAAAATGGTCATATTTTATTCCAAAGGTTGTTTTTGGTCGAATTAAAATTGTCCAATATAATTTGGACATGTGTTAGGGTAATAATAATATCATTTTTACCCTTAATTACCCTATTTACTTTTAACAGTGGTAAAAAAAAGTAAAAAGTTACGATTCACCAAAAAATTATATTCATCTCATTGAACCACATTTTACTTACTGACATTAACCATGTCTCTCGGATTTTCAAAATTCCACTGACAGAAGCAGTAAAATTAAGTTTTATGAAAAATTCAGTTTTTTAACTACCATATAGTGGTTTCACTATTCATCAAAAAATGAAAGTTTCCAGAAAAATACCCAAAATTAGATCTAAGATATATTTGATATTGTGAATTCAAAAATGATGTATATTTTATCAAATTCAAAACATATCAGCTGCATTAATTAATTTAAAAATTAATTCCCGTCGTCAAAACAAATAGCGTGTTCTTAAGAGATAATAACTATCAAAAGATTGACACTTGTTTATGACTGGTTTAAATGTGAAATTACATCCAATGACCAACATTGTATTAAATTGTAAAAATATATTCTAAATATACTTTAAAACCACTCAAATTAATAATTTATCACTATTAATTATTTCGATTAAAAAAGTTGTTTTTAATTATAATTTAGTAATTTTCACTATTCATCAGAATATGAAAGTTATCCGAAAAGTACCAAAATTTCACCTTAGGCAAAATTCGATACTCCGAATCCAAAAATGAAGTCCATTTTGAGAGCTAAAATTTATAAAATTTTAAAAGGTGGTTATTACTATTCATAACGGCTAGTTTTAATAATATTTTAATAGCATATCGTTGTTTAGTGAAACTCGGTATTGCGTACTACACACGCTATCGAGGAAGGTCTCGATTGCATGTAATGCAAGGCAAGTCAAGGATGCGTGTTGAGCAAGCTCCTTTTGGTGTAGCGTACAACACAAGACATTAATGAAATAAAAAATAATATTTTTTATAAAATCTCAGGATGTTACATTCTACCCCCCTTAAAATGAATTTCGCCCTCGAAATTCGTCGGGGTTATAAATGGTTTACTACTCGAATGTTTCTTTAATAGAAACCCACATCGTAAAAAGGAATACCAAAACTTGGCTTTAAAAACTAAAGTATGAAATGTAACGATTACCCAAATAAACTAATCACTGGGTTTCCACATAGGTGAAAATATGGATATGGAAGAGAAGTCTAACCATCATGTTCTGATGGAGAGTGGTAGAGAACATGGCTATGGAAATGCCAGCAATTACAAATCCATAAATTTGTGACGATCTAAGGTACCATCTGATTCATCAGATATAAGATCACTAGGACAACATTTGTTGTTTTCAAGATCATTTCCCTAAAGTTGATGAAATTGGAATTAGAAGAAATACTTTCCTGATTTTGGTATAGTCTCACCATTTTTCGTTCTTTGGACAATTTCAACTTCTTCTCTTAAACAAATGAAGTTGAATTTTTCATTCGTGATGTGTTAGCAGATCATGTGAGAGAATGATGGGTTATTCCATATGTCTCAAACAAAAGGTTTAAAAAGTTATCAAAAAATACATAAGTCCATCTATAGTGAGATTAATCATATATAGTTCCTAAAATAGACTTATACTTCATATATCATACTGCTTAATATAATAAAACTATTTTCTACTAAACAGGGTCTTCCTGTAGGCCAGTGGTAGGCGATAAAGGCCAGTCGCACTTCGGTTGTGGGTTCGATTCCCACAGCCTTGTCCGATGCGATGGGCTGTCTCCCGTCCTGCAGGTTGTCCTTTTTCTAAAACTACATTACTAGAACATCACATAAATAATATCAAAAAAAATTCTATCCATAAACAATACTAACTTATGGTTAACATAATCCATTCCAATCTTTAGTCTTATCTAAAATACTTCGGTCCAAGCTCATAGTATAAAGAAAATGATAACTTGAAATGTCGTCAACCAAGCATGTGAATACCATCATTTATCCCCCATATATCTTTTTGGTCACATTCCAATCATGTGAATACTTTAATGATGTATTCTCTTGAAAAATGAATACCCATTAAACCTTAGTGAAAACATGAATGCTGTCAAAAGTTAACTCTTTCCACATACCAAAATCCAAAAATTCTATATACTCAAACCATGATATAACCTTCTCCTTATATCAGTCCCGAGCTCATGAATACCATCAAACATTTAATTTTCTCCTTATCCCTTCATTATGCGCATATCATCTACATTCCAAAAATATCTGAAGAACCTTTCATGGATACTGGTAACATTAATCATACACTTTCAAAACTCAAGGAAAGACAACAGTGTAACAATCCTTAGATGTCTCTTTATTCCATAGTACCATGAGATTACTTATACAACATTACACATGATAAACATGTAATCATTCCACTACATTCTTAAACCATTGACCGAGCTTCAAAAATTCTTTCATCTCACAAATCATTTGTAGTCTCTTCATCATCATCCACATAAATACTACCCATACGACCATACTGATGATCTTCATGAGACTTTCCCTTAGGGCATTGGTTTTTATAATGCCCGTACATTCTACATTTAAAACATTTAACCATTGTTGATGTCATAGCAATACCATTATCCTCATCCTTGGTGTTAACTGAACCTTTTCCTTTGCACTTACTGGCTTTGTGTCCTTCTTTTCCACACCAAAAGCATCTTCCAGTTCCTTTGAAACATTCTCCTTGATGCCTCTTCCCACATGATTTACATAGGGGAAATTGAACTTTCTTTCCTCTATGATCATCCTGAAACTCCATCTTTCTCTTATTAGCTGAGTCAGGAAACATACCAAATTTTGCTTTATTGATCATATTATGAGATTGCTGATTCGGCATAATAATGATGTTTGGACTTACAAATCCCATTTCATTTGGTTTCTCATGAAGAATATCATTCCATTGTCCATCATATCCTCCATTATCATGCATCATCATGTTTCCAGCCATTTTTTAAAACCCAAAAAGAATAGTGTGAGAGGAAAAAATCATAATAAAGGGGGAGTAACTTCAATATCTAACATCTTTGGTTTAATCCAATATTGTTACCATAGTTCTAGGACTATATCCTATACGTATACTTATCCTTAGGGACATCCCTAGACATACCTTAGAAATATCTCTAGGGATATCACTAACGTTTTCGCTTCCCAGTTTCCAAAGGTTGACTAAACCTTTCCTCTGATACCAACTGTAGAGACCCAAAGCTTGACGTACATGGAAATTAAATTACTTTTGCGGAATACTTAGTACATAACAAAAGCACACACACAAGGATCGGAATAGTTTAGTGTCTTTGGAAACTCGGAATATAATCTTCTAATCGTGGTGAAAGATCTTCAACATCTCCCATAAAGATATTCCTTTTTTTTACCTAAAACCTTTCTTTATATCCTAGGGAAAAGAAAACATAAAAGGGTGAGCTCAAATGCTCAGTAAGGGTAAACAAAAGAAATATAAATCACATCATTTTCATAAGAACATGACATTTTGGAAATCTTAACCTGAAAAAGAGAGCATAATTTCATAACATGGGATAAATCATAGTAGTGAAATGAAATCCCAATAATCATAACATAAAACATTAAACATTGTGTCATACACACATAATCATATAGAATCATATCTTATTAGTCAAGACTCATTGCCAAGACTATCTTAGTGGACAAAGTCCATTTCTGAACTGAGTCACCCTCGTTTCAGTCCTGTTTCACTGAGCCGGTATAACCTACCATTCCAGCCATGTCTATCTCATGATATATAAAATATTTACCCAATGAATTGGAGGGAGATATAGGTCCCACCCATCTCATAATGAAACCATTCTTATGTGTGCCACAAAAATCTTAAATCATACATCATTGCATAACCCATGTAATAAAAATGGAATTCTTAAACATCGTGACATCATAAAACAATTCATATAAGATAAATGAATTCATAAAAATAATTCCATCACAACATAATCAAATCAATGTAATGATAGGGATATAATCAGAACCCTATATTATCTTATATGGAAAATAATTTTGATAAACCACTTGAACTCCATTCTTGAGGAAAGTATCCTTTCTACATCAAATTTTTTTTCCTTTCTTAACATGTCATACAATTTTAAACTAAAAGAAGTTGATTAAAAATAAACTTTAAAACTTTTAAAGGAAGCTTCTTGGAAATATAGTTTTAAAAATCCATCCATTCCGTATAAGTTAAAAAAAATATTCTTCGTACTTTTGTCAGAAAAGTCAAAAAGTACCTCGTACGAAAAACAACAAAATATTCCTTTCATATCCTTTACTAAAAACTCACCAAATGGTAAAATTGGATTTAAAAAATTGTATGTGGGTGGAAATAATATTACATATTGAGGAAACATGGATTTGGATGATAAAATACACCCCAGTAAATATTAAAGTATAAATAATCTCGGATAAAAATGAGATTGTGATATTTCCCTTACCTTTGGTCCGATATGCTTTGTACGTGTCCAAACCTCCGGTATAAGGATTTAAATAATTTTATTGACTTATTACAGAATCATAATTATTTTTATGATATCATATATGGGTATATTCTTATCTTACTATTAGTAATATATCATTACTACTTGTTATTCGGGTGTTTATTACTTTTTGTTCTTATGCGTGTTTTGTCGAATAAATTCTTATTCTTCTCTTTAGGTTATAGATACATCATTTCCATAATTGTATTAGTGTAATATATATCATATTCATTCATTCAATTCATTTATATAATCATTATGAAATGAAGATCATGTATAACGAGTCGCATCACATCGTGGAGACGGTATTCCGTACGTATGCACGAGTGATGATATCGTTCCTATGATCGTGGAATTGTATTGGAGTGTATGTATAATATTCCAGAATCAATATCACTTTATAATAGTCATATATAGTCATTATTTACACCATTATACTCATCCAAGTAAGGTTGTGGTGGAAAATAGATTACACCACGGCGTGGAGACGGTATTCCGTATGTACGCATGCGCGGTGATTTCTTTTTCCGTAGGATGGATAGATGATGAAATAGGGTTGTTTCATAATTATAATAACAGATACGTATATGAGTGATATTGATGTTATTACTTCATAATTAAATAACTAAAGAAGAAGAAGTGGAAGAAGAAATAATGATGAAAGAATTGGTAACAGACATTACCTCTTCTTTGAAGTGATTCTTTGAGACCTCCTTTTAGGGCACTAAAATAGGTCTTTGAAGAAGACCAGAACCTCTAGGATGTTTCTAGGGAAGTGGAGAGAAGAAATTGGCAGGGTTTGGCCGAGCTTGAAGGCTCAAAGTGGTGTGAGGAAGAGAGGGAGGAGGTGCCCTTTTATAAGGGAGGAGAGTGGCACCTTTGGAATAACTAAAAATATTATTTTATTATAAAGTCAAGATCGATTTTAAATAGCTCCAAATTGAGTTATTTCAAAGATAAGGTGGGTATGTGTCTCAATCCTCTCATCCAATAGAATTTAGACAAGTTTAGGTCATTATATTAACCTTACCTTTTAGTTTTAACTCTTAGTTAATTAGATTGACATTTACCATATCACTTTGTATTTTATATTATATAGTTAATAAACTTACCATATACATCCAAGAGACCCCCAAGTTGTGTTTTATTAATATATATAACCTTATATAAGTCATTTTGCGGAACCTTAGATTTTTAAAAATAAAATAACAATTAATAATATAATATTTGTTTTAAAAACTATTTTATGTCAATTTTGACACTATTCAATAGTTGATTTTTTTGAAACTCATAACAGAATTATTACTTCGACCAAAGTTAATTAAATCAATTCTAACATGTCATATTAACCTAAAAAATTAGTTTAGTTCATAAAAAGTTTCAAATTATATTTATTTGGGTATTTATAACATCAATTATATCAATATTTCATTAATAATATAATTACTGCATCATCGTTGTGTCATAAATAAATTAAATTATATAATGTCTAAAAATTACAAATAAAATACCTTTATGTAGGAAATCATTTTATCTTTCTAATGAATATTTATAGTCGAATTTATCTTATGTATAACCCCATATTAAAAATGATTTACTTATTAAACTTTGATTTTAACTATTTTAACCCTTCTTTAAATAAATTAATAATAAATGTCCTAATCTAATCCAAGTGGGCCTAAATGGTTATATTTTATTCCTAAGGTTGTTTTTGGTCTAATTAAACTTTTACAATAGAATTAGGACATGTGTTAGGGTAATAATAATATCATTTTTACCCTTAATTACCCTATTTACTTTTAACCGTGGTAAAAAAAAGTAAAAAGTTACTATTCACCAAAAAATTATTTTCATCTCATTGAACCACATTTTACTTACTGAGATTAACTGTGTCTCTCGGATTTTCGAAATTCCACTCACTAAAGCGGTAAAATTATGTTTTATGAAAAATTCAGTTTTTTAACTACCACTTAGTGGTTTCACTATTCATCAAAAAATGAAAGTTTCCAGAAAAATAAAAAAAATTAGATCTAAGATATATTTGATATTATTAATTCAAAAATGATGTCTATTTTATCAAATTCAAAACAAATCAGTTGCATTAATTAATTTAAAAATTAATTCCCGTCGTCAAAACAAATAGCGTGTTCTTAAGAGATAATAACTATCAAAAGATTGACACTTGTTTATGACTAGTTTAAATGTGAAATTAAATCCAATGACCAACATTGTATTAAATTGTAAAAATATATTCTAAATATACTTTAAATCCACTCAAATTAATAATTTATCACTATTAATTATTTCTATTAAAAAATTTGTTTTAAATTATAATTTTGTAATTTTCACTATTCATCAGAATATGAAAGTTATCTGAAAAGTACCAAAATTTCACCTTCGGCAAAATTCCATACTCCGAATCCAAAAATGAAGTCCATTTTGAGAGCTAAAATTTCTAAAATTTTAAAAGGTGGTTATTACTATTTATAACGGCTAGTTTTAATAATATTTTAATAGCATATCGTTGTTTAGTGAAACTCGGTATTTCATACTACACACGCTATCGAGGAAGGTCGCGATTGCGTGTAATGCAAGGCAAGTCAAGGATGCGTGTTGAGAAAGCTCCTTTTGGTGTAGTGTACAACACAAGACATTAATGAAAATAAAAAAAATATTTTTTTATAAAATCTTGGGATGTTACAATAATGTTGGCCTTAACTATGTTTTTTTTCAAACATGAGAAGAATGATAGTACTATAATAGATTATGAAAACCATTTTGCTGAGAATGGGCAGTTTTTTTGATTTGATAGTTTAAAATGTAAATATAATGGCTCCAAGGATCTAGTTGTAACTTCTATCTGATATTTTCTCTCATATTTTCTTGCTAAAACAACCCTCTTATAGTGATTTAATGGGTAGGGGACTGATAGTTGAAATTGAATTGGCTGGAAAGTTAGGCTTTTCATGATTTTCTTTCTATACTAGTATTGTGGAATGTTTATTCAATATAATGTGGAAGCGTGGTGATTCATGTGCTGGTTCTCAATAGAAGGTTCAATTTTAGGCCTCCTAAACTTTTAGGAAGTTGTCCTTTTATTTTTTACCTGTAAGAAAAAATATTTCATTCAATGAGGTATTTCACTAAGGAATCCTAGATATGTATCTCATGTGGATTTTCGGTTCATATAAAAAGGTTCTACAAATTCAATTACACACCTCAAAGTGGAACGAGATCATCAAATATATCTAAAAAATTTAGTAAAATTAGATGCTTCACATACAAAAGGGTTCCAACCATCAGGATCTACAATAAATATTCTTCACATAGTTGATGAGTCTCTAGAAGAAGACGATATGGGTGGAACGACTATAAAATTTAACATCATTATACATTCATAATTAGTGAACATTTTGTCTAATTCTAGTGCATCTCATTCATTTATTTTAATCCTCATTGTTATTCTTCTAAATCTTTCCATAGAGCTTCTATCTAATCCGATGGATATTATTTCATCCCATAAAATGAAGAAAGATCCGGGTCTTTATAGTCATACTTGTGGTTTATCCCTCTTTGATGCTAAGCTAACCTGGTGTTTTCTGTTCTTTTCCATGAAATATCATAACATTATATTTGGGATTGATTGGATCATTGGCAATAAATCCTATATTGATTATTATCTTCAATTATTCTTATTCAATACCCTTTGTGGTGATTTTCATGTTTTATAATGAGAATGGGTCCTAAGGCTGAGCATGTCCAGATGTTTATCTAGATTTAGGGAAAGTGATAGATGTGTCTGCTTAAGATCTCATGTGGAAATATTTTAGCAGTGATATCCATCCAATTTTCATAAAATTTCTAGACTCGTTTAGTTATGAAATCTTGGGTTTTCCACTGGTATGTGAGGTATATTTTTATCTTGAATTATTCCCTAGTACTCAACAAATATATTTTAACTCATGATAAATGAAACTAATCAAAATTATAAGGCTAAAGACTCAGTTGGATGATATTCTACAGAAAGGAGTTATATGACCATGTGTGTATCCTTTGGTTGTGATGATTCCCATTGATAAGAAGGATGATGTGTCACTTCTATAGCATGTTGATTACCAAAAACTCCATAGAGTCATGTAAAATAAAAAAAAATATTTTTTGTTGGTTTATGATTTTTTTATTAGTAGAAATGTGAAATGTGGCTCTTATTGGTCGAGCATTCATATAGTTACTATCTATTGAGGATAAAGTGATCTAACATTCAAAATATCAACATTCAGAGTAGGTACATCAATTTTGATTGAATTTTCATTCCATTTTTCTGAACCAATTCTATTGTGGATTTTATGGCTTTAATGAATTTTATCTTCCATGAGTTTCTTGAAACATTTGTGGTAGTAATTGAATATGACTTATTAGATTAATCTAATTTTAGGGAGAATCATTTATGTCATTTGAGAGAAATTATATAATTTTTGGGAAATAATCCACTTTATTCCATGACTTCGAAATGTGATTTCTTGATTTATGAAGTGATTTTCTTTGGAAATGTGGTATTGGAACATAGAATATTAGTTGATCATTATAAATTGATGAATGTGTTGACATGAGAGAAACCATGAAATGATTTTGAGATTTAGGTATTCATGGGTCTAGTTAGTTATTTCAACTTGTTCAATAAGGGCTTCTCAATGGTTGATTCGCTGATGATGGGATTGACATAGAAGGGAGTAAAGATTTATTTGAATGAGAATTTTTGAAAATCCTTTGAAGATCAAAAAACCTTTTGACTACTGCACTGGTGTTGACTCATCTGGAGGTATGTTATGGCTTTTTGAACTTATTTTACGGATCATATTATTGTTTGGGACGTCTTCTTATGAAATTTGATCATGACTTTGATTATGGCTCTAATGAGATTACGCCACATGAGGTGAAATATCCAAACCATGACCTTGAACATGTAGTTGTGATGCAAAAACATAATATTAAGCGGTATTTCCATTATATATAATGGTTTAACATGTTTTCATACCACATGATATTGAGTAATATGTTCTCAAAAAAATATTTCAAAAATCCACCAAAGGCGTTGGGTGTATACCAATAGTATTTTGATTTTGAAATCACATATACACTGGGGAATAGGAATGCCATTATAGATTTATTTTCCAAGAAACTATTAACCCTAGAATAAAAAGAAATCAATATAATAGTGGAACTTGGTGGCTAACTTTTCTTAGTTTGATATTGGAATCGAGGAATTTGGGGCTGAGGATTCTTTGTATAGTTTTTAGTTGACCCCCTCTCTTCCTAAGATGATTCTCCAGTAATAGTAAATTGATTATCAGTTCCACATCATTAGAGACTATATTTATAGTGGGGATACTATGCCTAAGTGGCCATTATCCAAAGAAAGACTTATATGGTATCTAGACTTCTTTTTTGAACCTTTAGTGATAAGAAAATTAGTGATGGTGTTTTCCCTCATTCCCAGTGGGTAGTGAAACTGGTAACCACAAATATTTTCAATGACAAGCAGTGTAAATTCTGGTTTCCGGGAAGGGGATGGGGCATTGCTGAATTTGGTTCATGTTGTTATTAAAGCTAATAGTTCAATGCCGACTACAAGAATACTATGGGTTTTTTAATCCACTTCATGTTCTAATGTGTATATGGGATGAGATATATATGGAATTTTGTGTTGGGTTTACACATTCTCTATGAAAGAATAACATGTTATGGGTGGTGATGGATCGACTTCTTAATCATCTCACTTTTTACATAATTTTGATACAACCAATGCCGAGGTGTTTGAAAATATCTATATGAAATATATTATTCATTTACACAAAGAATCATATTTTATAGTCTCTAATAGGGATCCTCAGTTCACTTCTTGTTTATTGAGTTTCCTTCAAGAGGTAGTGGGATCTTAGGTCGGTCTGTGCATGGCATATCATCCGGAGTTGGATGGACAGTCATAAAAACATATTCATATTCTTCTATATATGATTTTTTCTTGTGTTCTAAAAAATGGAGGATATTTAGATGATCATTTGTGACTGTTTGAGTTTTTTATAAAATTATCTACCTTTCTTTGATCCTAATGACTTTTTTTGAGGCCTTGTATAAGCAGTCATGAATATCTATATTATTTTGTTCATAGATTGGTAAAATGTCCTTATTTGAAAAAATCATAGTCCAAGAGATGAAAGAAAATCTTCAGTCGATTCACCAGATAATGTTGATGGCATAGACCTGATATAAGTCTTAGGTTGATTTCAGACAGACATTATTGTAATTCTCAGTAGGTGACCCGGTGTACATGAAATATTTACACCAGTGGGTTCATTGATATATTATGATGGAAGGGAATAACTATCCTCATTACATTGCACCATTTGAGGTTGTTGAGAAGGTTTGAAATGTTTTTTATCATTCATAATATCCTCCATAGCTAACATTGATGCATAACTTTTACCAGGTATCTAATATGTGGGATAATATAAAACATCCATCTCATGTTTTCATCTATGGTGATCCTAAGGCTGAACAAGATTTATCAATGAAGGAATGGCCAGTCATGATAGTTTATTTTAAAAATAAGGTATTTAATTGGAGTCAATACATTTATTTCATATTCTACGGTAGAGTAGTACATATTCTCAGGAGATTATTGAGTGGAAGGAACCGATGAAGAATTTGTGACCACATATTTTTGTCATGGCTGCATCCTAATAGGATTAATGGATAGGGATTGTTTCTATAGAGGAGAGTTTAGAAAAACATGTTACCATTTTTAGGTTTTTTTAAACACCTAATTTTATCATTCTGTAGTTGGCTTTCATTTCAGGGTTAATCATCTAAAATTTTAAAAGTTTTGAAATTTTCTGGGCAAGTGCACGATTGGCGCATGGTTTTCCAAAACCTTGCGCCCACTCAAGGAAACCCATAAAAACTCAAGAAGCATGATTTTTCATCATTTTCACATTTTTTGAGAAATCATGTGCCCACTTCTGATAAATCATGTTTCCCATTTAAAATAGGCAAATGCACAAGGTGCACTGTTTCTCCTAACACAGGGGCCCTTCCCCAGAAACCCTTCATACATGTTTTTTTAATCTGATCGTATGTTTTAAAATCTAAAAACCAATATTTTAGGTCTCTGATATACACGTGTGACCCAAAACAGATTTCTCCTTTTATATGATCTCCCAAGAGTAGTTTTTTATTTAATGGAACCCCTTTAAAAGTGAATCGATGTGAGGAGAAAGATGTTCTATCTTCTCCTAGTTATCTTCCTCCCATGTTCTCTATATCATGCTCTCTCTTAAATCCCACCTAGGTTTAATTAGATCATGTTGTGGATTAGAGGAAATAATACACACTGTTTTGGGATCTTAAACCTAATTTTTTTACAGTATCCATTTTCATCATTCTCTATTAGAAAATCCATATCAGGGTTTGGAATTTCGAGATATAGGGATTCAAAGGTATGTGGTTCCATTATGAGGCCAATATTTTTTACCCTAAATTGATTTATTTAAATGAAATAGTTGAGTTAAATATAATTGATGTTATATATGAAATTTATTTCACTAGATTGATTTAAATACCAATACCGATAAATTTGGGTTTTAGAAATCGAATTTTTCCATGAAATTGGGAAAACCTCTAATTCCCATGATGTGGGGTGTGATTGTGAAATTGATTAAAAAATTAGGTTAAATAAAATTTTGAATTTAATTTGAGATATTGGTGGAAATGGATTCAATTAAATATTGGAATTTTATTGTGGAAATTTATATTTTATATTGAATTGTGAATGTATTTGAAATTCTTATATGTAAAAAATGTATTGAAACGATATTCATAGAGAACATTGGGTTTTATCTCAAAAAATGAATTGTTTGATTATATAAACCATTTTTCTATTTCAGTGGATAAAATGGAATTTTTGAATTTGGATAATAAGATTTAATTATATTTTAAGGTTGCTTAAAATAAATTTTCCATCATTGATTTATAATAGAGAACATGACAGTCTATGTAGTTAGTGAGGTATTAGAGATGTTGGTTGGAGTGAGTATCTCAGGATATGGGTGAATTGAGAAAGTAATAAAATTTCTGTTCAAAATAAATTTAAAAAGTATCCCATAATAAATTTAAAGACTACTCAGTTAATCCAAATATCATATTATTATAATATCCATTTTATATACTATTTCTTAAAAATTTAATAGTTCTTAGATATCTAATAGAAAATATTAATTAGTCATTTGAAATCATTTTACACAATTAACTAGGAAATAATATATTTTTAATGAAAATTAAGATAGTTTTTTAGTTTTAATGAATAAATTCAAATTATAACAAAAAAAATCACACAATGGGTTATTGAATACAAGAGATTATTTCTCGAGATAAGAATTCGTCCCCTCAACATGGTGATCACCTTCCCCCAAGAAGTTTATATAAGATTAAAAGTTTGAACCAAAACATGGATTAGGTATTAGAAATATACTAAATATAGTAATCCTGGAATTTCTAGCTACCAAATTTCCAAACATAGTACTTCCACATCATTTTTTTGGTACGTGTCACCCAAACATCTAACCACGTCACCCCAACCCATGGGATCTCATATTTTCTCTGCCTTTGTCTCTCGCTACTGCTTAGATTTACACGGTCTTGACCTAGAGAACCGTCGTACTCCCCCCTCTATCTTAATTCATCTCCTGATATACCATCCATCGGCTTCGACCTCTTCCTTCTCCTGGTTTCGTCAGTAGTCTCCCTGTAGACTTCCCACGCTGACGCCATTCCCCTTCCCTCGAATATACTGTTCCCGCATACTAGGGCTGTCGTTTTCAAGAATATTCTCCCCTACTCCATGCGATAAAGATAGAGATACCCCTCGTCTCCTCAAATGGATCCCACACCTTTGATTTTCAGTTTTACATCGATTAGGTACTCCTCCTCTAGAACCCACTACCTCTATTTTAGGGTTCCTGCTACGAGATTTTCAACTTCTCCTAGGGTTCCTTCTTTGATTTCACATCCACAAGTGCTCCAACGATTCTTGATAACTATGTTCCCAATACTATTTCACATTGTCCATGATTCCAATAGTTCTACACCAATTTCCCTTCTGGATCCCCTATGGTTCCCCTCAGATTATTCCCACTACCGTTACCCCTCTACGGCTGCTGCTATGGTTCCCGATTGCGTTTCCCCTCCCACCATCAGTACCCACAAAACACAGAATCTTTATTACTCAATAATTTTTTTGTTTTCATCTATTGTTCATCCATCCCTTTAAACCCACCACCTACTTGTGATTTCCATCACCTGTTCTAGGAATCCCAATGCATTTTTAGTGCTCCATCCCCCACGTAGCGCAACCCGTTCATCATTTTCTTCACCATCGAGCTGCTTCGACATATCCGGTCAACCTCTCTTACACCAAAATCGACTTACCACCACTGTGATACTCCCACCTCTTCGGTTTCTAGATTATATTCACCATAAATAGTACCTCTATTGTTTTCTTTGACATTGTATATTTCTTGGATATAGTATGATTGACAACTGGTTTACCATTGGAATGTATTTTGACTGATTTGGGGTTTTTTCAGTGGCCAGATGTTTGTAATAGATCAGATCAAGCATGGGAGTCTATACAGTGGTGGAAAATATGCAGGATATGGTACATGACCATGAAATAGTGGTTAAATTCTCACATGTATTCTTTTATTTAACCATTTGTTGTGTTCTCTAACTCCCATTGTAGATTTGTATCTCATTATTGAAAATATTGTCCTTTATATGTCTTCTTCACCTATCATTTTATTTTATTTATGGTTTTATGATAATTTCTATATTTATGATGAAGATATATGAATCCCAAAATTTTCTATGATGATATTAGTTTTATGGGCATATTTATGGTTATAAACCAATAATTTAAATTGCTTATAGCTGGCCACATCCTATTCATGCCTTCATATCCAAGCAGTTTCCCATTCCACCGTTTGAACAAGGATGAATCACTTTGGTCGACCTCTCTTTTATTTAAGTTATCTGGTATGATTTCTTTAATTCATATCCTCTAAGTCAAATTTTTTTATTTCCATCATCTCTGTTTTGTTTTTATCAATTTCTTATCTCACTGTTTCTCTTATTTTCCTTCATTTTGATTTTTCATTTTGATGTGGATGTCACTTACTTTTAATACATTTTCAGAATCTAATTCTTCTATCTTTTCATTTACCCCTTGAACCAATCCCCTTATATTATAGGTAAAATATATTCCACGAGAACTACTCACCATCGTTGCTTATCTTTCATTCAAATTATGTTTCTCTTCCTAATTTCGTTAGTATGTTTCTTTCATTTTTATATTTCATTAGTTTTTTATGAAATGTTAATTTTGTTTATAAATATAAATGATCTATTTTTAAATATATGCAACATGTAATTTTATATCTGTTTCAAAATTAATGTTTCACATCTCTAAATATATGCCATATGCATTGTATTTGAATGCCTGAAAAATTGATAAGTTCATCATTTTTTGATATCATGATCTTTTGTCTTCATTAAAGGTTCTTAATTTTTTTTAATATCTTAGCTATATGTTTTTTTTGGAATTAGATAAAAAAAGTAATTATTGTTACAAATTGATGAAAATCTCTAATTAATCATTTTTATTGTGTATTATGAAATGAATTATTTTTGTCGATTGAAATTCATTTGATTAATGTTTTGTGTTGATTTTTGTTTTTTATTAAATGAAATGTTTACTATGTATATCTATCTTCACCTTTTAGATACATGATTACTTATTATTACTCATGATTACTCATGAGTACTCATGATTACTCAACAGATTGGGTAGGAGAAATTTTTATCCTTTAACCAAGTGAACGTGTTGATTAGTAAAATCAATGGAAAGGAATTTACAGTTTCACCATATATCGATGTGGCTTCTGTTGGTTCTAATGTAGGAATGTTGGTGTGAAACCCAAAATCAAGGGGGAAATCCATTCTTGGTAATGGGAATTTGTGTAAACTCAACTTCTCTGTTTTTTTTAATAGAGTGACATTAACATATTATATTGTTTCCATTTAATTTTAGAAACATAAAATATAAATTTAATCATTGTTTTATGGTTTCAATTATAATATCATTTTTATGAGTAGAATTCTGTAGTATTCCTAAAATGTTGTACTAAATATCATTATATCACCTTCAATATTCCATTAACCTTTTCCAGTTTGATTCAGCGAGGGAGAGGGTGCTATAGGTGATGAAAATATCGAAGCTCTAATTTCTAATAGTTCAACTTTTCAATACAAAACATTGTTTTCTCAAGTAATTTTTGGTTTATGGTTCTTTCATATAGTATTTTTGTAGGATACATGTGTGTTTTCATTTCTAATAGTTCAACTTTTCAATACAGAACGTTTTTCTCTATTGAAATTCCCATTCACCCTCACTGGGTTGCTTAGAGATCCCAGGTATACCACATGCCCCTAGAGTTTTGGTGATAATAAGGTCCTCTATTGAAATTCTCATGCACCCCGACATAAATTTGTAATCCATTTGGATATCCATCATATTTCCACTAATAGTATATTTGAAGGGAATTCGTTTCCCCAAAATATCAAGTAGTTTCGTTTTTTTCAAATATGATCATTACTGGAAATAATATTATGAACACTAAAGGTTTGTAACTTGATCACTCTTGTCCAAGTTGAGATCATTTTTTAATGCATTCATGTCACCATTCATATGTAGCTTGCAATGAAACATATCTTCAATATGATTTGAGATTGACATGTCATATGTCACCATTTTTATATAGCTTATAATGAAACATAGATTAAATATGATTATAGATCTTTATGATGTTGTTTCATGAAAATAGTAGGTGACAATAGTCCTCCGAATTTTTAAGGCAGAAGGAGTAGGCGGATGCAAGTGGTAAGCCTCCAAGTTACAGCTTGTCGTCCATTGGGAGTCATTAACTGCCCTATATTCATGTGTTCATCATCGTAGAGATTGATATTTTTTCATGTTTATGAACTATCACAGTATTTGAAAATCCTCAGGCTATCATTCCTCAAGAAATCATGGAACATACATACTTTCTAAAGGTATTCAACCTTATAAAAATTGTTTTGTTTACATGTACTGGAATCATTGAATTTTACCAACTGATTTATTATTTTTTTGTTTTCTAGATTGTGTTTTTATCTGGATTCTATCCAAAATTATTATATAATATTTTTTTTGTGCTTAAAAATGTAGTTTTTCTGTTAGTATAAAAAAGTTTTTACGTTTTACCTTATAACTCCTCCTTTTCCATTTTATATGATCCATGAGAAGATTTTGAATACTATGTTTTCTTTACTTCAATGATCCATGTTACTATCTTGGGATATCATAGGATTTTATTATTACTGCCTGTTATGTGTCATGTGTCCTATCTCCTTTCAGTTGCATTTATAACCATGAGGTGAATCCTTAATCCAAATATGACTCTTTGTTTTTGTCCTGTTCTTTTGAGCATGTATCAAATATTATGATTTGTGCATTGAAGTGCAATCATGTATTCTATTTTGATTAATTTGCTTCCAAATAAAATTTCAATTGTAACTATTAAATAGTAGTTAATGTCTGGAATTATGTTAATTACATGGAAACATTATGGTCATGTGTGCATGGATGTGACTGAATCCAATATAGAAATCCAAGACGATCAGTTTTTTCTTTCACATAATTGTTGGAAATGATATGATAGTCATCTACAACTTTTAACATTTTTCATGTGTTCATTTCAAATCAACTGGTTTTTAACAGATTTTTTGACTACTATTTTAGGTTTGTTGAAGGAAAAAAGGGAACATACCTATCTCCAATAGTCTGACGGATCCATGTCAAACCTCTGGCTGACTCTAATTACCTATTTTTTAGGATTTAGTATCAGTGGTATGTATCCCTCTTTTTTAAATTTGGGAATCTATACTTATTTTACTCAGTATATCATGTCTTTTAGGGACATGTATGTTCATAAGAACCATCCAATCTATGTTCTTGTTGTGTTCAACATTGGTTTTTGGGTAGTTTAAACTATTTTTTTCATACCTTGTCTTCGAAATCACTGATGAATTTGAGTAGAGGTAAGTTGGTCTACCTTTACTTTCTATAATCTAGTGATATTAAGGATAATGATCCAGAATTCTCAAAATAGCACATTTTACAGGTATTTATAGTCCCAATCATGATTTTATTCTGTTCTTTATTATGTTTCTATATACTTGAGGCAGTTTTTATGAGCATAAATGAATTTTAATTTTCAGTTACCTATTTTCTATAAATTGGTAGACATATTGATGAATGTGAGCAGAAATTATTTTTCATTTTCATGTATCGGTGGATCATTTTGTTCGTTTTTTTATCTTATTATTTTTTAGAATTAGATAATTCTTTACTTTATTATTTACTTCTACCAATAAAATTTGACACATTTGTATATATCATATCAAGTATGTCCATTATCTGTACCCATTATATAGAATATTTGTTTCATTCCATTCATTTTTTGGGTCTTCTATAAATAACCCTTTACATTATCTTGATATTTGTGATGAATTTTTCTTATGATTTGGATTGTTATTATTATCATCAATAGTTATTTTCTTTCTATTAGTATTTCTTGTGTGTTGCTAACAATGGAATATTATGAGAATCTCTAGAGATTATCCTTTGAATTAACAATCTATAACATATGATGATATTTTCTTTACACACATAATATTCTTTTTTCTATTTCATCAAGGGATCTAATTTTTTTTGATGTGTTGTTTTTTGGATACCTGTCCTGCCATGCATATCATCATTATTTTCATGATGGTTTTGGTTTAACCATTTCTATGGAGTGAAATGTTTTCAACTAATTCTATAAGCCTAATTTTTATGACTTGTGTTTAATTATCGATGTATAAACTCTCATTGATGGTTATTTATGTATGTGTAGGTGGAAAAGAAGAAAAATATGGTTTCCTCTTAATTTATTACAATGTTGACAATAAAATTGGGTATTAATTGATGAAATGAAAGATTATGTTTTCTTAAAATATGATGAATTTCTGTAACTTTATCCCTGTAACTGTAGCTTTTGGTTTTTATTTTTTCCCACTTTTATTTACAACATATTTTATTTGATGATTATTTATGATATAATTTTTAGTATAATAGCCTATAAACTTATTGAGCCTTAAACCATGTTCTCTAGCAAGGACAAAATTCCTCTTTAAATGTGTGAATGCATCTCTGAATGCTTAATTTTAAATTTCAATTATGAATTAGTTGGATCTTTTTTTCAGTGAAACCCATGATCAAGGACCTTCCTTTTTTCATGCAGGTATAGGTGAACAAGGCACTGACATAAGGATGTTATCAGATAAGAACGAGCTGAAGAAAGAACAAGAGTGGCCAAGGTTTCCTTCAGTATTATTTAAAGCACATAAAGGAAAACTTTCCTCTTGAACTGTGAGCATGCATCTATGAATGCTTCATGTTTTCTTTTAATTATGAATTAATTTAATCTTTCTTTATTTAAAACCATGATTAAGGATCTGTCTTTATTTTAACTTCCAATTATGGAAAAAGGATTTAGGAAACAAAAAAAACAATTTGGATAGTTTCAAATTTTGGGTTTAATTAGCTCCAGTTTTATTGACTGATAAATTCTTATTTTATAATCTTCTATCCATATTTAACTAGTGTTTTATATAGTGTTATATAATATGTAATTATATTATCATATAAAATATATAACATTTTGCAATATCTTGAATATGGATGAAATCATATAATTTTTATTGTAATCAAACATGTTTCTTGTGAACAAATCCTGTTCAAAGAGAGTTTATTTTTTCTTTGGTTTGGGGGTTATTATTCATTTGGTATCTTTAACATGTCTCATATCAACCTTGAGACTCTTGATCAGTGGAATTGGATAACCAGGGGATTCCCCCTACCAATTTGACCCAACACAAAGAATTGTTTTTGTTGATTGTACGTGAAGTTTGGTCCATTTCGTGAACAATGAGGTTTGTCTTGGTTATGAACTGGAGTTGGGATATTACATTTTCTTGCTTCTTATTTGTACATTTCAGAATGGGTAATGTGTTCATGGTTATTTTCATTTCTATTTTAAAAATCCAATCATTTTCTCATAATCCATATAATTTCTTCTCTGTGATCAAGGTTCGCCCAGAGGTCCTTTACGGGTGGCTCAATACAATGTTCATTCACTCATTCGTGGTGGATGTACCGGCTTGGAAGACCAAAAATGGGGCGTGATACTTCGTGAAGTCACTTATCAAGTGGAACCTCAAGTCACTAGAAGATGTGTCGGAGGATTCAGCTTCACATAACATCATTGAACCCATTGACGGGATCCATTCTGGCTGCTGTAGTGGATGAATTGTTATTTTTATGGCATCAATTGAAAAGGTTGGATGGCATAATAAGCTTTACAATGAATTTAGGTCATTTTTTTATTTACTTTTGTCGCTGTGGATGAATCCGGTCCACAGTTTGGATATAATTTATTTTCAGTGCAGGGAATTCAAAGTAGTCTGGTATTGTTTAGATTTGACCTTCATGACCTTTGCTTGTAAATCAATATGCATGTCCAGTTGATTCCTTCCAGTTTCTGCTACTATGAAAGCATTCTATGATGATGTGATATATATGGATTTCAAAAATTAATATTAATGGAAACCCATTCATGGATGTGTACAAGATATAATGTTTCTTATGGTTATAATGAATAATTCTGATCAAAACATGGTAATCATTGGTTATAATGTGTCTCAAATATGAAAAATACATGACAAAATTGATACAAATAACAATATAAAATCTGTAATATTTTAATAATTATCTTTTATCATATTTAAAATCTATATCTATAATATGTCTATAATATGAGTTATTTCTAGAATCTGGAATCTCTGCATGTTAATAGTTTGGCCATTAATTTGAAGTATTTTAATGTATTTTTCGTGAAAAATATATTGCATCATCATGATTTAGGTATTTCCTTAAACTTATTTATAACAATGATAACTGCATAATAGATTCTATTTTTTTTAGTTTTAAATTAATGGGTCACACATATCTTCTTGTAATTTTTTATGCCACATAACTTTATTTTTTTTCATTCCACTTACATTCACATCAATTTAGTTACACCGATATCATGTGCTTTCTTTGTTGGGTGAGTTGGAAAATATTGACACAATGATGAAAAAGTACTACAGGTTGAAAATCCATTTTACTTATTTTCACATTCAATACAATGTATATTGAAAATGGTCAGGAAGGAGGAATTATGAAACTACAAAAAAAATATGCAACATAGATATGCACGATGTCAAGAAGACTTGAACATTCCTTCTTTTTCAGTTGTTATGTTTTACTATTTCTTGGTGTGATTTTTCATGAAATTGTTTCTGTCTTGATATTACTCTAAAAAAATTAAACATCTTCTATCATGAATTTTTCTCCGTCATCATTTATTTATTTTATTCAATTTCATATTTCATTTCATCATTTTCTATGATCTATACGTCCCTCATTCCATATTGTTCCATATGCATGATGAATAGTTTCACTTAGTTTTCTTTTTTTCCTGAACAACCCACTCATTCAATTTATTATTATTTCATTTATTTTAAAACTACTCATTTTTATTATTACTACCACTATATTATCATTGATTTACCTTTCAGTTTTTATTTCAGTACCCGCATTACAGTTATTGTGATCGAAACTGAAAATGAATTCAAAAATTTTTCCTCAAAATTTAAATATTCATATACATTTACATTATCCATTTTCATTATTAACTATTCAAATGTTTTCTTCATATTCTATAAAATCTTATACCATGATCATACACCATTACTTTCTAATTAAAATTTATTCTATATTATTGGTTCTTCTCAATGGTTATAAATATTATTCTCTTATTAACAGAAAGACAAGTAATAGAATAAGTCGTGCAATAGCATGGGTGAGTATTAGTGTTTATAAATTACTAATCACAGACCACCTCTTCCACAGTTATAAGTGGGATTAAAAAAGAAACATGTCCTATATAGACCTATAACATAGTTTTCAAGGGAATATAGATAAAAGGGGTTTGATTTGATATCATGTATCTTCCAGTTTATAGAAGGAGAATGTGTGTGCATGATAGAATAGTATATGAACACACACTGCTTGAAATGTAAAAGAATGTAAGTAGAAAAGAAAAAACTAGGGTAAAAGAAATAAAAGTTCTTGGTCTATATAAAGTGAATCATATGACTCATTAAGGGTATTTTTATTTTAGTGTGAGTCGTGTTCACCTAAAAACATCAGAATATCACAACCTCATAGAATCGTTTTCTTGATTGTAGGAAGGCTCATTATGTAATGATATAGTTTGAATTCCTAATCGATTTAATGTTATTCATGTAAATGAAATCAGGTTCAGATCTATGAGTTTGTTCAGTAGGCATGAGATCACTTCTTTATATCTATCTACTTCACATCACTATGTATGAGGGTGTCTTCTTTATTATGTAATAAAATTAGAAAAAATAATATACATGTGAATTAAGATATTCTTATTCCTCATAAAATATGTATGACAAATTATTCCATGAGTTTTTCATGAAATTTAAAAGAAAATCGTTAAAAATATTTTTTTCATTATATTTCATAATATATTGTTTCTAATAATTTATTTGAATATAAGTAAGTGAAAGAGTGGCAGGGTTATAGTATGGTAGTTTCATAGGTTTGGAGGTACGTCTTTATAACGATGTCTCTCTCTAGCGGTGTCTCTTTCTGATAGACTCTCTGTGTATGGTAGTGACTCGATATGTTTGTGCCTCAAAGTCTGGCTGTGTCTCCATGAAATGGTGACCCAAGGCTAGCAGTGTATTTTACGTTTCCAAAATTGCATGTTAGTTCTGACTCCTCTTGTGGAGACTCATCTGATAGTGTCTAGAAACTACTATAATTTCACTCTGGCAGTATGAAATTCTTGACAATGTGACATTTCGGGTAGTTTCACGTGCAATGATGTCTCAATTTCGGACTTTTCTATTTTAGAGTGATAGTGAGATATGTTTGGTGGTGTGTCAGCTCAGTGGTGTTCTAGTCTACATGGAGAATCATCTTTTGTGGTGTCTCAATTTAAATGGTGACTCACACATAGTAAATTTCATTACCTTTCCTAACTTATAAAATACATATAGAAAACATGAAACTCATTAATATCGTTAGAGTTTTGATTTTTTTTCATCATTAAATCAAGGAGTTTACCAAACTCCCCCTTTTGATGATAAAAATCATGGAATTAAATGTAAGATCGAAAATTTATAGAATAATATTAAATGTAGCATATCGTGTGATAGAAAAGGTAAAATCAAAACATATCAAGACATATCATTTAGATGGTATCAAAGAGAAAGAATGAGAGTATGTTCATGCAGATAATGAAAATATGCCATATGAATTCTCCACCGTTTGGGATTATAAAAAATTTAAATATTTTCATATTCCAATAATACATTCAAAAGATATTAAAATATGGATCATAAGAATTAATAATGAATAAAGATAGTTAAGGACTTCAACAAAATTTCAATCAAAAAAGTTATTAGAAAAAAATTATCGCATAGAAACATAATGTTTACCCCCACATTTTCAAGGATTGGGAAAATGGTCCATTTGTGTTTGTCCCTTGTTTTGGCTCTATTTTGATGTAAAATTGTTGGATATGATGGAATTGTTGGTAATTTAAATGAAACACCAATGTGCATTCAAACTATATCTATAGTATGTAAATGTTCTAAAAGAATAATTAGACTAAGATGACTCATATCTTCAGAAATATGATAAGTAAAAGGTTATAATTGGGCCATGAGAGATGTAGATGGATCCCTAATAACTCTTGTTCTTAGAGGGGAATACAGAGTAATAGGAATTTATTCTAGAGAAACAACTACAATGTTATATACATCAGGAAATTTCATCATGAGATTGATGAAGTCCATTATAAATTTTCCTCCTCTTTACATTTAACTAAATAAGTCTCTTTTTTCCTTTATAAATTAAATCATAATATGCGTCGTTTCCTTTAAAAATATATATTTTTAGATATCATTTATAACTAGAGGCATACTCAAATGTTCAGCTCAAATTTTGAAATTTGAATCCATGGAATTCTATTTATAGATCCTTGATTGATAATATTTTTTTACTTCACTTAGTATTCCTATATTAATATTCATATCCTTGGTTTATGATCGGGACAGCATATGTTCATGCTCTATACTCTACTCAAACATCCTCATAATCTCTAATTGTTTGACATGTTATCCACTAGCAGTATAAATTTATATAAAAGTAATATCTCCACTAAAAATATTTAGATTTGGTCAATATCAAATTTATGAAGTTCTATAGAGGTAAAAGTGTTTAAGGAATCATCTTCAAGATCCTTATTAATTACTTCTAAATAAGATATAAGAGTGGACTTTAAATCACTAAGAAAATATTTTATGAAATCCATTTCACCACAAATCATATTATTTTCTAAATCATGATTCTTTAAAACACTATAAATACTACGAATTTTTTTATCAAGGAACACAAGAAACTAATT
Source organism: Viscum album (assembly GCA_963277665.1). Classification (NCBI taxonomy): domain Eukaryota; kingdom Viridiplantae; phylum Streptophyta; class Magnoliopsida; order Santalales; family Viscaceae; genus Viscum; species Viscum album. The sequence continues at coordinate 853,505,355 of OY728155.1, read as the reverse complement.
TGGACTACATCAATAAGAAACAAATACAAAAGGGGTAGGCGAAGTAGGCGCAGTTCTAGGTGGTCTTACAGAATCATACATTTCCAACAATCATTTAATATCAATTTCATCCACCATAGATCCTTCATGATCTATATAATTTTTAAACTCAAGCCCATCATCCTTTAGTGGAGAATTATTGAATATACCCCATTTTTCTATCACAGGATCAACCTAATTTTCTAAAATATCAATAATAATAGATACAGTTGTAGGAGGTATCACAATAAGAGGTACAACAACAAATGTATCAACACATATCTAACCATTTGTACTCTTTCCAGCTATAGTTTTCACAACAACATCAGGGATATAATTTTATTTATGTGTGTCTATTCTCTATACGACTACACTCATTGGCTCATCATCCATCTACGTACTAACTGCAGGTGCTTCAATCTTATAACGACCCTCTTTCTAAACAAGTTCATTGGATTTTCCTTCTCTATTACTCTCCATAGGAGGCTCATTAGTAGCTATATTACAAAATTGGTCATTAAATTTTTTTTCCTCAACATGTTCCCATTTTATATGGTCATCTAAATTCTTCTCAATAACAACATTCACATACATTTGTTCTAATATAAAAGTGTAAAAAATAGTTTAACCATAATCAACAAATATGGATTTAACTCCATCAATATAAGAAATTTTTTGATTGATTTCAATAGATGCTTGTTTCTCCCCCTCATTATGTACATCCCTCTATTTATTATTGCGATCCACTTCATCATGTAGTTTTGGTATCCCTCTAGATAAACAACATGAAGAAATATCTTAAGGCTTCCCCACATCTCTTCTTTTTATTTTTCCAACTGAACCATCGGGTTTAGAATCATCATCATAATTTCAATTACCACTATCTCCTTTTTCTTATTCCTCTTCAGGATCATATTCAACATCACCATTTTCATATTTAGGTTTTGAGCTAATTTTTAATTTCACTTCTCCAGAAACATCAGTTTTGTATTCATCACTCTTCACTAACTTTTATCATTTTTTATGACTCTGTGGAGGTCTAGGAGCTTCATAAATGATATATGGATACTTGGGAGATATATTTGTGTCACTACCCTCATAAATAGGATATTCATCATCTTTTAATTTTGAGTTTGTTGCATCTTCATTATCTTCATTGAAATACTCCACTATTTCATCTAGATCTAGACTGGGCTCAACAACACCACTCAGTCTTTTGGGGTGATACACTAGGTTAAATTCAACATATATCTTATCCATATCAGCTAAAAATTGTTTTCTATAGGGGTTTCAACTGATCATCATTCTTGAGAAATTATATTTTGATATAAAAACCCCAAAACAATCAAAAAAAAAATTCTTGATAATATAAAACCTGACCTTTATCCATTATAATTTCAAAAATACTATTTTGATTGATCAGTGAGTTAGATCACCTATAATTAATTTTCATCACTAGAATATGTACCATAAGTTACCTACACAATTTTATCATATTTCAATATTTTGTAATAAAAATAAGATATACATCTTGATATATTAAGGTTTGAATATAAACTTATCTTGGAAAAAAAATTTAAAAAAAAAACATAAAAATAAATATTACCTCTCCCTCACACATTGATCCAAATGGTCTATTGGTGATTCCATCTCTAGTCAGTTTAGTAAGAGAATCCTAATATAAAAAAGCATCACTATCATCAGGTATCGTTCCATTATAATCATAAAAAATACACACATGTGGAAATCCTAATCATTTTTCCATCTAACATGAATAAAAAAATAACTTTTCTACCATTAATAATTGGTATTAACCAATGTTCATCATATTTGATGTAAAAAAATGAATTTATAGAACCGATGTACATTATTATGATAAAAAGGTCTCTCATTTGAATAGAACTAGTCTAACCATCCTTTGATATGTAGAAATCCAACCATAAAGACTTACTCAACAACAACCACATTAATTCTATATCCTCTCTTTGTAGTATAGAATGATTTACCATATTTTTAAGAACAAGTTAAACTATATTTGAATTAGTCAACATTCCTTTTAGTTTCATATCTAGATGTGACTCATCCGAAGAAGACTAAGAAGCACAATTCATTATTAGCATCAAGATCGGGTTAGATTGTTCAATTAATGGAAAATATAGGTGATGGTTGGGAGAAGAGTGGTCCCACTGGGCTTGAGAATGAATGGAGGGAGAGTATAAGTGTGTTGGAAACTTGAAATGTGTCATCATTATCATTTGAGATTTAGGTATATTGAGAAGTATAAATAAAAATGATACTAAAGATTCAAAATATTATTTAGTATAAAAAAATATGTATAGCTGGTTATGATAATATCATCATCCATAAGAAAATAAGTTAGGTGGTTTAAAATATTAGAAACTGATTAAATTTAAAAAGTTCTAAAAAACCAATGTTGAGAGAGATCAATAGTGATACAACCACGATGGTGTTTCCACCACAATGTTGGGTCAACTACATCAATGTTTCAACTATAATGGTTTTTCAATTACAACAGTGTCTCAACTAAAATGATGTTTCAACTATTATGGTGTATCTACCACAATGGTTTTTCAAATACAATATAGAATCAACTAATAATTAAACATAATCATAATTGGTCATTCCAAATTCATGTTTGATATAATTTATTCAATTAAAATATCACGGAATAGTGAAAATGAAAGCTAATTAATGTTCTGTATTATCAAATTCAATAGTGATATCATATTTTTAAGAATGATCTCTGAAAATGTGATTTATTATACAAATTCTATTTATCCTATAATGTGTATAATGATTTTTAAGAATGTTAATAACACTTTTATTGTCACAATTTATGATGAAATGTATTAATTATTTTCCATACAATAGTAATGTTTGTTTCTTCCACAAATTGTTTTCACAGAAACCACCTGAAGCTATGTATTCAGCTTTATCAGTAGAAAAAGCAACAAATATTGTTTCTAACTATACCATGAAACTAGATGCATTCCTAAGATGTTAAATGTTCTATAGGATATTTTTTAGTCAAAACTAAATCCCCTAAAATCATCATCACCATAATTAAATAAATCATATTCTTGGGATATAAGATAAAAACCCTAAATTTATTCTATACATGAGGTATTAGAAATGTATTTTAATAGAAACCAAGTGTGTTTAATTTGTATTATCTTCAAATTGAGCACACATTAAGACAATTAAAATTATACTAGATCAGTTAGAAATAAGATATAGAAGACTTCCAATTATACCAATGTAACTCCTTTTGTCAACTAGTTTCTCAGCTTCATCGAGATACAATTTACTGGTTGTACTCATAAGAGTATCACTACTCTTAGTGATATCCAATTTTAAATGATTTAAAATTCCATTTATATATTATATGGTTTTAGAATAATTCCTTCCATGTTTTGAACATTTTGAATTCCATGATGAAATTTGAGTTCACCCATTAAACTAATTTCAAACCCATTTTTCATCTTTTCAGAAAAATCATTACATAGTGATTTTCTTTATGATCGAAATATAATAATATTATCATATATTGGTACGAAAAATTAATATTTTAAATTCGTTTCATACAAATTGTATGATCTAATATACATTTAATTAATCCTTTTGAAATAATAAATGTATTTATCTTAGAATACCATGCTTTAGGAGCCTATTTTAAACCGTATAAAGCTTTAGTCTATATGAAAACTTGACTTTGGAAATGATTATTTTGAGAACCAGGGGTTATTCAACAAAAACATCCAAAACTATTAAACCATTCAACAAATCACTCTTGAAATATATTTTGTAAATCTTGAAATCATGATGAGATTCATAGGCATGATGGATTCTTATGGATTCAAGTCTATAAATCGGCGTAATGGATTATTCATATTCTATTCCTTCCTCATGACTATAACATTGTGTAAAAACTCTATCCTTGTTTCTATCTATTGTGCCTGACTCATATACCTTGTTTCTAAACACCCATTTTATTCTAATATTCAATGTTTCCTTGGGCCAATTAACAATTTCTCACACTTTTTTCAATAAAAATAATTAACTCTTCTATCATTTCCATCACCCATAATTCATCATTAATTTAGTTTTTGATGTTTTTAGGTTCCAGTTGTGATAAAAATGCTTGATGTTCAACCTGATTTCCTAGATAGTCTCTTGTATGTGTACCTCTATCTAGGCCCCATATAATAGAAACTATGGGATTAATATTAAGGGTGATAAATCCTCTAGTAAAATTTAGACTCATTACTTTAATATTTTCTATATGTTCAGTTTTTGAAAGTTATGAAAATTCATTGAAGTGGATGATTTTTATTCCTGTTTGACAGAAGAAACACAAGGTTTCAAATTTATGTTTAACGTTGATAAATCATTCTAAATGTTTTCTAGGGATTTATTAGACTCATATTCAACTATTTCACCAAATTCCACAAGAACAAATTCATATATTTTTTTTATTTTTATTTAAAAAACTAAAGGCATTACTTGAAATTGATTATCCTAGAAAAAGTCATTCATTACTTTTGGAGTAAAATTTATCATGATTAGAATTACTATTCAGAAAAAAATCTTTGCAACTAAAAATCTTAAGTAATTAACCATACGTTTTCTATTTTTCCAAAAATAATAAGCTTTTATCATCAAAATTAGTATAATTAAAACTCTATTTATGATGGTGAATATTTTATTCATAGTATCTGCCAAACCTTATCCAGGTAAATAATACTCATTTAACATGGTATGGGATATCTCTTGTAATGTTCTATTTTATCTCTCATCAACTCAATTTTGCTAAGGGTTCCTAGGACCATAACATTTATTATTGCATCTATTATGTGATAAAAAAATTCAAAGTATTGATTTTCAAACTCATGTCCACGGTCACTTAGTAAGTTCTTAATTATACGTCTATTTATATTCCCTATTTATTTAGCGTAATTCATTTAATAAGAACAAGATTCACTTTTGTGAGATATAAATAATACCCATGTATACATTGAAAAATCATCTTTTAAAACATAGACTTATTGCTTCCCATTTAAACCAGAAACTCTAGATGATATAAACAAATCCAATTGAAGAAACTAAATAGGTTTAGAAGATGAAACTTATTCATTAAATTTCAATGAAACTTTTTTCTTCTTACCTTTTTGATAGGGGTTAGAGACTTTATTAGTTTGGAACTCATGTTTAGGTGGATCCCTAGTGAACCCTTTCATAGTAATCTTCCTATGTGAGTAAATTTTTTAATGTAATTGTATCATATTCCAAAGCAAAGATTCTTTGTGAAAGGTACCCAAGAAACAAACATTTTTGGTAATTTTAGAATTTAATTCATCTACATAAAAATTATCATTTCTTAAAGGTGTAAATATTATAGAATTTTTGGAATCATGAAAATTTCATGAATCATTTTAAAAATTAACTTGATATCAATCACCACATAAAAATTTTATTCAAATTAGAGTATTTTTCATACCATTAAAAAACAAAACAATAGATAATAGAAGTATATTTTTTTATCAATTTACAAATGGTTGATGATTTTTCTTTTTTCATTTTCACCAATGGAGACATGAACACCCTCAAACAATATAAGGGTTTTGAAGCAAGAATAATATCTTATCATATGTCTTGAATAACCATTGTTCATGTACTACAGACTCTTACATGAGTTCATTAAACAACATTCTTACAAAAGGAAAATTATGAAAAAAACATACTTTTCTACATAGATCTATTTGGGTTTAGAAATGTACGTAATAAAAGCTTTGGAAAGACACAATTTCAATATGGATTACCTCAAACTAGATTGATGTATTTAAGAAATGAAAAATTTATTGGGTCCCATAGAAAAATAACTACTAAAAGAACATTCTAGTTCAGACTTAGGTAAAGAACATTTCTTTTTTACCCACCTCTGTCTTGGATGATATCCAATTCTTGTTTCATAATTAAGTGAATCTTAATTACAAAAAATTCATAGAAGCCTTTATTTACCAGGAATAAAATTTAATTAGTCTTTCTTTAACTTATGAATTGAATTTTTATGTTCTGTAATTTCAATAATCAATTGAGAAGTTTTTTCAATTTCAATAAATAGATTTTATTTAATTTTTATAGATTAAAAACATTTTTTTCATGTTTTTATATTTATTTTTTAATTCATTGATGGTATCCTATTACATATTAAATTTTTCAAATAATTCCTTATCAGACATGTCAACATCATCATGATCTTTTTGAGAAACATCATAAACATAATCATTATAAACAGTTGAGGCATTATAGATAATAGGTAAAATAGATACTATATGTAACTTTTAAAAATTAGTCATAAAGAACATGTTTTCTCTATTTTATTTCTCCTCATTTGATTCTTCCAAATATTTTAATCTAAATTTTTAAGAACTCCATTTACCTTTCATTTCATTCATATTTATTTGGTCCTTATCATTATATTTTATCTGGTATTTTGAATTTGGAAAACTATATTTGAGATGCCTTTTCCTATTACACTCATAATAGGTCGTCTCTTTTGAATCATAATCTCTCTTCTAGTATTTCTTCCAATTCTCATTAGTCTCATATTTCCATTTAAAAATGGTATTTCTAAAAAAAATATTTTCCCTATAAAACTTCTTTAATCTTTTGTCTTTTTGATACATATTCATGTCACTATCTTAAGAAGATTCAATATCAGTTGAACTTATATCTTTGATATTCTCATTTTATTTTTATTTCTATTTTTCATATATGATGTAATCTTAAATGATTTATATTTACTCTTATGTTCTTCATAATATTATTAGATTAATTATAACTCTTACATATACATCATAATCCCCCTAATCAGCTTCATGACAAGTATCTTTCTTATGTCACATGATTCTATGATTCGCACATATGTTCCCCTCCATTTTATATATAGACAAAGCCAAAAGATTTTGTCCTTGTTTGATACATTATTTCTAAGTAATATCATAATGTTGAATATGTCATTAAAATTGAGATACATGTTGTAAACGATTAAACATGTCTAATTTAAACATTATCATTTTTAATATTATATTTTTTATTTTTCTTTTTCCTAACATTAGAAGATCCCTAATGTGTAATAGATAAGGTATCCCAAATCTCATATGTTGTTTTTTAGGAAGAAATTACATTAACCCCTCTATATCCTAAAATATTGTAAAGTGAATTCATGGAATTATTAAAATTATTATAAGATAACTTTGTATCATCATTTCAAGTGAATGTTTATATTTATCTTCAATTTCATTCCAAATTGCAAATCCCACACTGTCAATTTGTATTTTAATATTAAATTTCCATTGAGAGTAATTATTACAATTGAAAATGGAAGTTCTTTTAGTAGAAAAAACCTTCTTATCTTGAATCCATTTAAGGAACTAAATTTATAAATGACATAATTTTAATATATTTAATGATTATCAAAACTCACAATTTAAAAAATTAAAAAATTATAATTAAAAAGATTATATCCTATAATTTCAAATGTTTGTTAGAGTGAGTATCTCAAGAGTGGGGTGAATTGATTACAAAATTAAATTTCTTTTTAGAATATATTTAAAAATATATTAAAAAATATTCCCAAAATAAATAAAAACATTACCTAGTTAACCAAAATAAAAGATATTTATAAGACCCAATTTTTAAAAGAATATTAAATATTTATTAGTTATTTGATATGTAATATAAAATATTAAATTAAACATCGAATTAAATTTCCCCAATTAGAAACTTATAAAAACACTAATTCAGGTTAACAATCTACGTATATTTTTTTTATATTTTGAAAATTTTCAGTTTTAAATAATAAATACAAAGTAAAAAAAACTAAATCCAACAACATAATGTTCAAAATAAGATGTTCAGTCTCAAGAAAAGACTCTATCCTATCAAATTTATTATCACCTTCCTCAAAGTACAATATATAAAATAAATAGTTTGATCGACAACCTAGATTATATTTTACAATAGATTACAACATTCCAAGTCATAGATGAACAACTACATAGTTATGCATGGTAGTAAAAATGAAATAGTTCACACAAGAACCTCTTCCATCATTTTCATTGGAAAATATATTGAAGGGGTTTGATAAGATATGATGTATCTTCCAATTTTCAGTAAGAGATAGTGTGCAGGTGATTGAATAGTGTCTGTACACATGCAACTAAAAATATAAACAAACATAAATAGAATAGAGATACTAAGAGTGTAAAGGAATAATATTTATCAGTTATATGTAGGGTATCTCATGACTCCTTGAAATTATTTTTAAATGCATATTGAGTCGAGTTATCTTAAAAACACCGATATAACATTGTTTCATAGACTATTTTTATTGAATTTATAAATTTTATTTATGTATGGATGTAGTTTGGGTTCCCAGATAAGTGTATGTACATCATGTTATTTCAATTGGGTCCATCCCTATGAGTTTTTTTGTAACCACAATCCACCAGCATTATATCATTTTACTTTGCATTGCTACTCATGAGGGAACCTGCTAGCATTCTTAATAGTATAATTATGTAGAATATCCACGGGGATCTATATATTCTTCTTACTTTAATAGGATATCTAACAAATTCCTCAATGTATTCTATAAAAAATGTAAGAGACAATCATTTAAATAATTTTCGAATTAAATTTCACGATATATCCATTAGAATAATTTAGTTAAAAATGAGAAATTAAAATAGTGTAAATATATTATTCTATAGGTTTTATTGGTCTGGTGATGTGTATTTTTAATGTGATGTCTTTATATTGGTGTCTCATTCTAGAAGTTTCTTAGATTCTAGTGGAGACTTGATTTGATGGTGTCTCAGAGTCTAGCAGTGTCTCCTTACAACAGTGACATAAGGTAGGCGATGTCTTGTACTTATCGAAAATTCCATGTTAGTTTTGACTCCAAAATTGGTGAGTCATCTACTAGGTGTCTCATAATTTACAAAAAAATTTCTCTTGATGTATGAAATCCTTGACAATGTTACATTCTTGTTGGTTTTATATGTGATGGTGAATCATTTCGGTACTTTTACATTTCACCAAGTTAACGGTGATATATTTCTCATGGTCTGTCATCTGAGTGGTGTGTCGGTAATGATAGTGACTCATCTTTAGAGGTGTCTCAACATCAATGCTCACTCACACTTAAGAAAATTCATCATCCATATCAGATTATAAAATACTTATATAAATCATGTAACATTTTAATATATTTAGAATAATAATTTTTTATCATTAAAAATAGTATGTCAATAAGGTGAAAAACTCCAGGATTAAAATTCCATATAATCAGGTTGATGCTTCACAACTCGTTATAGACTATTTCGAACACTATATTATTATATATGATGTCCATGAGTCCTCTTTGTCCAATGTCAAGGTTTGTGTATACACATTGTTGTTTTTATTCTACAAGTGTGTGAGGATCCCATAACCTGGAACTATCATACCTCTTGGTAGACGTGCTTGTTTCTATCTTGATTTTATATGAGATATAAATGTATATCAATGTCTATGAACTATTTTTCATGTCTTATGAATTTATATAATCAATATTATATTAAATATTTATTTAATCCATATATTTAAAATTACATCCATAATTTGAAATATGAAATATGATTTGTTTATTTATTATTTTGAAATGCCAAAAATATTTATTTAAAATTTAAATCTCAGTATTTGGTTAATTGAATGATATAATATATTATGTAATATATAGTGAGACCCAATAAGGATTTTATCTCACACTATACATGTTCCTTTGGGTGTTTGTAGATTACCACCTTCTTGGTTTGATGAGGGAAAATGAACCACATAAAAGTGTTTACAACTATTGATACGTGGACTGGGAGTGTTTCATTTGAGTAGGGACTTGGATTATCTATCTTGTTTTTTAGTACTTTTCCATTGTACTTTTAGTTGTTTATGTGTATTTGACTTATGGTAATATTATCTCTATGGTGTTTCTTTTGTTGACATACTGACTTATTTTTCTACATCCACAATGATTATTGAAAATTGGTTCCTAAATTCATTTATTATAATGCCGGGTTCTAGTAACCAACTTGTGGTCATCAAGAATGCCCATTAGGACATGCCAGTTTTGTATCAGTCATCAGTTTTCCAGGGTATCATTTATAGTTTGTGACATGTTAACAAAAATTTTCATATTATGGTGTATATATTGTCCATTAATTCCCTATATTCATAGTATAAATTAATATTATTTGATTAATAAATCCATACCACATTCTATATTTCATATCCATTAAATTTATATTTTATCATTTTTTTAGTGGTCTTGGTTAACAAAACCCCATTTAATGAGTTACAATTATTCTTTTTAAACAAATTAATTCCCTGTTTGGCTGCTTCCACCCCATAATTTTATTTCACTATATGGTGTTATAGGATATAAATGAATATGATTACATGAGGGGTGAATTGTTTGTTTAAAAACTGTCATGTTTATCCTTATGTAATAATTGTTTAACAATGTTAAACAAATTAGATTCAATAAACCCACTTTTTAAAGGTTCAATGAAAAACAATTTTGTTTAATAAATATGTTATATTAAATAAGTGCATGAGTATAATTAACATAATTCTACCTTAAAGCATATCAAAACGTAAATTAGAGTTTCCAAAAAAATAATAAAGTATAAGAAACACATTCTTATTATTTCCAATTGCATCCGAAAATAAATGTTGATATAAAATAGAAAAAATCATTAAACCCAATGTGCAGGGTATCCAAAACACCTTCGATAAAGGACTCTGGATTTATAGTTTTATGAAATTTTTCTTAACCACTACAGGGTAATTACATAATATAAAGATGGATACCTATCCTAATATCCCCATATTCCGTTGATTTGTATGGTCATCGACATTACTGTCTTACTTCAGCAAGGAATCCAATGATTATGCAGGTATTCTAAACCTATGTCTTTCTTCATCTTAGAATACCTAAATTTTATACAGGAACAATTAGAATTACCCAATAAAAACCAATGTTGATTGAGGGTTTAAGTATGTGGAACAAGTTTTTTACATCTTAAATGCTTCAATTAATTCTCACAAATAAATTCTGGTAGATCTTCAATAGAGTATATGTTCTCCCAAAAGTTCATAGAATCAAACACATTCAATTGATTTAATATTTCTTGGAGAGATCTACAATGATCATGTTTTCCTCTAAAAATCACATTTTTCCTAAAATATTCAAGGGACCTTTACAACTGCCTCATACAATGGTCATATTATAAAAGATTATATGTGATCATTTAATATAATAAAAAATCATTTGAAATATTAAGTATATATGAATCTAATTATATGACACATTATTATAAGGAAAATATAACAACATTAAGAAGGTTATGATAAATTTATTTTAAATAAATATATATTATCTTTTTGAAAGATATAATATCGGATCCACAAATCTGCATGATTTGGAATTTAAGAAATATAAATCAGATTTTATTTTCCATATTATTCATAATTTAAGGACGTGAATCAGATTCAAAATTTTGTATTTTTTTGGAATTGAGGATTTTAACTGAATTCAAAAAAATTGTGATAATCAGACTAACAAATTTGAGATAATCAGAGTCATAATTCTATGAGAATCTGAATTGATAAAGTGATAAATTTCATGTTTCATTAAGGATTTATCTTTAATATTTTCTATAAAGGAAATCATTATGTTATACTTGGATATAGAAATAAAATCTATATAAATTTCCTCATAGACATAAATATTTATATAAAAATTATTTTTTGATTTAAAAAACATAAATTGATGATAAAAGTCATAAAGACACTTTTCACTCAATAATCTCCCCCTTTTTTTTAAAATCACAAACTATTGATTTAAGAAAAGAATATTAATATCAAAAGATTCCATATTTGAATAAAAAGTAAAAACATACCATACATTTATTTATGACATATGATTAATATGACTAACTCCCCTTAGGTTAAGAATCCCCTCTATGGATCGTATTCTAACATTATATGTTTTTATCCTTTTATAAGAAAATATATACTCATTACATTATGTGTATATTATTTAAGAATTCTCCTCCATAAGTTTTCTCGCTTAGATTAGTATTTTTTTTATCATTCTTTCTCCTCTTTGGTGATTTTAAAAAGTAATGGAAAATGTGTAATAAACATAAAATGTTAAAAAAAACTATTGAACCAAATAAGATAAATATTTCTTATCATTGTTATATTTTTCCATCAAAATATTAGAAATAAAAAAAAATCAATCATTATTTATTGTTAATTCCAGGACCATAGCCTTCAACTTCTTGAACTCCTTATGATAATATTAGAACGTTTCTAGAAGAATTTCTTGATCTTGAGTCTTTTCTCAATGTTCTGAATCTTTTATTGTTGGATCTGATTAATTTTATCCCAATATGTAAGCTTCTCATCCACCTCATGCTCATATACTTTGACTCTTTTCACTTCTTGAGAAAGAGAATTTAGTTTCACAAATAAACCCATATCTTCTTACAACCGAGTGGCTTGTTATTCATTTAACCATTCTAAAAATTTGTTTAAAAGTGTTTTGAATTTGGATACCAATTATTTGGGGGTACCCTTTACTATCTCAAACATATCACCAAAAGATTTAATATCATTTTTGATTTGATTTGGCCAAATCATTTTATCTTTTTAAGGCTTCCTATGGATGACATAATTCTGAACAAATGTTTTAAAATCATTTTAATGTTTTATATTATTCTACATGAAAAGATTATTTGATTCTGATTTTTAATTTATAATTTCTTAAATAAGATGATATCATGAATGGTTGATTATAAAATAAAGAACTGAGTTTTCTATATTCTTTAATGATTTAACTACAAAACCTTCTCCTATAGTGTAGGAAGTCATTTCTAATTCTGAAGCCATTTTTTAAGAGGTTCCAACATCTACTATCTTACTTTATCATTCTTAAATTCCATTTTACTTAACCTCTAAATTTCATTCCTATAATCAGAAACATGAATGATTTTTTAATCGTTATCATCATCAATATATTCATATTCATGATCATCATTTCCACCATAAATATTATCATCTTCATCATCTATATCATTAGAAAGAATTTTTTGAAATTCACTTTAAAAAAAATTTTATTTCTGAGTGGGGGATTTGTTGACTAATTTTACATATGAGGATTTTTCTGATGAAGAGGCTTGATAGTTTCAAAAATATAACCTCTAGAAATGATATTTCCTATGTGATTCTTTGATTTTATGATTTTCATCATCACATTCTTTCTATTTTTCAATCAACTTATTATTTTTATTCTTGAATGTGTTCCTGAAAAACCAAAAATGAGCATGGAACATTTTTCATTCCTTTTTGAGATTGAATATCCTCTATAGAAACATGTTGATATTATTTAGTAAGTTCAATTTCGTGAATAAATGATTGTAAAACATGAACACATTTTGTGGATTTTTTGTATCTTCTAACATATCTTCAACAATATCAACTTCAATTAACTAATTCTTATGCTTCGTCTCCTTTTTTCTATAAGGCCCCAGCCTTAAACCATACTTAATCTTGAGTTATTACAAGATTACACATTGAGGATCTTTTCGGGTTTAGAGTTTTAGAGAATTAGATCATAAAACTTGCATTAGATTCCACATATAAACAAAGTGGTTACATAAAGTTAGTATTCTTCATTCCCATCAATGGAAACATATTTAAAATAAAACATGGATTCTTTCTTGACACTTCCTTGACACTATCATCATATCATGTACCTTTCCCTTGACCTGTGAAAAACATTTCAAAAAACATGGGATGAGCATAAAAAGCTCAGTAAGGGATATAAAAATATGGAAAGGAAACATGGGTATATATATACATAAGAATGAGATTATACTTTACCCATAAAACATAAGCACTTCAACATACCTCATCAAATCATGAATAAATCATAGAAATCATAAGACGTAAAGGTAACTTGAGGCATTCATAACATTCTTACGTAGGGAGTAACCCTCTTGGTTACGTTTGGAATACCCATCACAATATATTCCCTAAATCTCTTAGGAGAAACCTTAAAGTTACACTCCTTCGCGTTACCCAATGCATTGGAGAGCTATATCGGGCTCACCCGCCCTTAGTTTATCACGGAACCACCCGTCTTCATAATAATGCCCAAGAACCTCAACATAATCGTATCACATAAAACATGCATAAAGGGAACATAACATTTCCACCTTTCAATCACAGGATATCAATACAACAAATTGATATAAAAACATTATGAAAACCATTTTCAATACCAAAATAAAAGTAAAGTAAAACATGGTATTTATTTATCTTTTAAAAAGAAGGTATGGCTTGTAAAGGAAGCCGAAACTCAAATAATGGTCACGGCGGCAGAGAAGTCATTGTCGCCGCATACGTACGACAAAAAAATTCCCTTTTTTTGTTCTGTAAAATGCTTCGTATAAAAAATATTTCTTTTGGATAAACGAAAAAGTCAAAGGGGTTTATACACCATATAAAATAAAGTTGTGTATAAAATAAAATATGCCTCAATGAAAGGAGATTGAGACGAAGTCCCATACCTCGGGTCCGACTTGACTCGGTCGTTCTTTAATCTCCTGAATAATAAACTTGAGTTAATTTCTACTTGTTTAAGAACCTTTTTCAAGTTCATTATTCCTTTTATATCACTTATTGGCATGTTATGAACACTATGTAATTATTTAAGTTAATAAAGGTCGTTTTAACGATCATTGGTACTTGAGTCAAAAATAAGCCCTTTATAATTACATGTTGTTCGTGTATCCATCATATCCAGAATGGTATTCATGATGTAGATATTATATATGTCATATATATCCAGTACATGCATGCATTTATAATATTACATAATCATTTAGAGGTAAGAAATGAAATGCACCGTTCATGGAGACGGTAAGCCATACGTACGCATGAACGCTACTTTCATTTCTATTTCATATTTTATAGAATGGAATCATAATGATATAAAGGTATATTATAATTCCAGTATAATATCATATATAATATCATAGTTCCATCCTTTATACGTCCCACATATGGTATTTAATGAATCAAATCACTTTGAGGGGGCGGTAGTCCGCACTTCCTTAAATGAAGATATCGCGTTTACCCATAATGGAAACCATAAAGGTATGCCCAAAATAAAAAATACAGAAGCTTAAGGAAAACATAAAAATATTATATATCATATATAAATATAGTTTCATCTTAATGGCCACCTTTGAAGGTGTTAATGGAATGTTGAACAATCATCGTTTCAGGAGGCATAAATTCACCATCCACGGAAACAGTATGTTCTTTAACCATTAGATGTAGGTGTGAGTAAGTGTAGCTCGAATCCTTCTTATAAAAACATCCTAGTATATTTAATATAATGGATTTGTTACAAAAGAAATAAATAAAAAGAGTTTAGGGGGTTGGAGAAGCAAAATAAAACAAAAGGACTCAAGTGAAGACATTACCTTAAAATCGGGTAACTCCCTTTGGTTTGAGCTCAAAGGTTTCCTTGGGAAGTCTTCTGCCCAAAGTGAGGCTTTAAGGGGTAAGAGAGGGAAGTGGAGAGACAAAATGGGCAGGGGTTGGCTGAGCCAAAGGCTTTGGGAGTGTGGGTAAGGAGGTAGAGGTGGGGGCCTTTTATAAGAGGAGAGGAGGGGCACTCTTGGAAAGTAAAGATAAGTTACTTTATTTTAAAAAGCGTTTCGGATTAAAAAGGTCCCACATTGATATAATACGAGGGTAATGTGATAAGGGTTCAAAATACACCCATCCAATAGGTTTTGGACATGTGTAGGTCATAGATTTTACATTATCTTCTCATTTTATTTAAATCCTTTATTAATGAGGTAATCGCTGCATCATCATGATGTCATAAATAATTTAATTTATTTAAAGTCTAAAAATTATAAAACAAATACTATGATGTAGGAAATCTTTTTAGCTTTCCAATTCATATTTATAGTCAAAACTATGACTTGTATAACCCCATTTACAAATTGTTCTCGTAAAACATATTATGTTTGGGTCATTTTTACTTTTACATTCAATAAAACGTTATTTATGTCATTTCCCAACCAATGTGGCTCCATGAGGTCCCCAAGGTGACCCATGGCTTGTCGTGGTCATACATGATACATCCAATGAGGGTAGGACATGTGTCAAGATCATCTCATACTATTAAAACATTACTTTTACCTTAAACTACACTAATTACCACTAATCGCGATTAAGAACTTAATAAGTTACTATTCACCGAAAATTTATTTTAATACCATTGGACCACATTTTACTTCTTAATGAAAACCATGTATGTTGGATTTTTGAAAATAAAATCACAGAGGTGGTAAAATTTCATTTAAACGAAAAATCAGTTTCTTTAACTACCACTTAGTGGTTTCACTATTCATAAAAAATTGATGTTTTTCAGAAAGATACCAAAACTTCACCCTAAGATATATTTGATATTTTAATTCAAAAACAATTTCTATTTTACAAAATTCAAAACATATAAGTTTCATTAATTAATTTAATAATTAATTCCCACTGTCATGACAAACAATGTGTTTTTATGAAACAATAAGTATCAAAAGATAGACACAAGCATAAGTCAAATTTCAAAGTGAAATTGATTCCAATGACCACCATTGGATTAAATGGTAAAAATATATTCTAATTTTACTTCAAACCCAATTCAATAGATAATCTAATAATATAAATAAATTAGATTAAAAAGCAGTTTTGATGTAAAATGCAGTATTTTTCACTATTCATTAAAAAATGAACATTGTCAGAAAAATACCAAAAATTCACACAAAGTAAATTTTGATATCCCAATAATAAAGAATAAGTTTATTTTGACAAACATAGCTTATAAAATTTTCAAAAGATAGATTTAAAAATGGTTTTTCCATCAAAAGGCAGTAAAACAATCTTTTAAAAACATTAGTGTATTATATGCTTAAGATTGGATTTATTTTTATTTTAAGCCTCTAAAACACTATATAATTCATTAATAGACATAGATAAAAATATCTATTATTCATTACTTACTTGGGATGTTACATCCTTCCCCCCTTTAGAAAATTGTGTCCCCACAATTTATTTACTTATCGAATAAATGGGGGTACTTATCCCTCATTGCATTTTCAGATTCCCATGTTGCCTCTTCAATCATGTGGTTTTTCCACAAAACCTTTACCTGGTGAATCACCTTATTCCGTAACACTTGCTCCCTATGGTCAAGAATCTGGACCGGTTGTTCCTTATAAGATAGGTTCTCTTCCAGCTGAACTACCTCTGGACTCAAAACATGAGATGGATCTAGCATGTACTTCCTTAACATTGAAACATGAAAAACATTGTGTACCTGAGATAAACTCGGAGGTAAAGCCACTCGGTAAGCAACTGATCCAACTCTCTCCAGAATTTCATATGGTCTAATAAACCTTGGACTCAGCTTTCCTTTCTTACCAAATCACATCACACTTTTCCAAGGTGATACTTTGAGAAAAACATGATCACCTACCTCAAAAGAGAGATCTTTCCTCCTGTTGTTCGCATAACTCTTCTTCCTACTCTAAGATGTTCTCATGTGCTTCTGAATCAGCTGAACTTTATCTACCATCTCTTCTACCAATTCTGGTCCCATCAACTTCCTTTCACCCACTTCATCCCAGAAAGCTGCAGTTCGACACCACTTCTCATATAATGCCTCAAATGGTGCCATCTGTATACTGTAATGAAAACTGTTATTATATGAAAATTCAACCAAAGAAAGATGTTGGTCCCAACTTCCCTGATAATCCATTGAACAAGCTCGTAGCGTATCCTCTAAGGTATGAATTTTTTGTTCTGACTGCCCATCTGATTGAGGATGAAAAGTTGTACTAAAATTTAATTCAGTACCCAACAACTTCTAAAGGCCTTTCCAAAAGTTAGAAGTTAACCTGGGATCACGGTCAGATACAATGGGGAGAGGAACTCCATGTAACCTGAATATCTCGTTAAGATACAAACAGGAAAGTTGATCAAGAGAGAAAGTATCTTGTATAGTAAGGAAATGATCAGATTTGGTCAAGCGATCAATAATAACCCAGATTGCATTACTACCCCGAGATGTCCTCGGTAATCCCACAACAAAGTCCATGGTTATGTTTTCCAATTTACACTCTGGCACTGGTAAAGGTTGAAGCATCCCTTTCGGTAACTGCCGCTCTGCCTTAACCTGTTGACATGTCAAACACTTGACAGTAAAATCAGCAATATCCCTTTTCATTCCATCCCACCAGTAATACTCCCGCAGATCTCTATACATCTTAGTACTGCTAGGATGAACTGAAAATGGAGAACTATGAGCTTCACATAACAACTCTCTCTTCAACTGTTAATCACAAGGAACACACAATCTCTTCCCAAATCTCAAAACACAATCATTATAAGTGTTGAATTCAGGCAACATACCTTTCTGAACCAGCTCTACCTTTTTCTGCAACTCACTGTCTTACTTCTGTGCTTGCTTGATTCTATCTGATAGAGATGATCTCACTGATACCTGAAACAAAACAGAATAACTTCCTGCACCAACAACTTCTATTACAAATTTCATCAAATCCTTAACCAAAGGATCACGTTCCAAATGCAACATTGCTAATGAAGCATTACTTTTTCGACTCAAAGCATCAGCCACTTTATTTGATTTTACCGGATGGTAATGAATTGTACAATAATAATCCTTGATTAATTCTAGCCATCTCCTTTGTATCATGTTCAATTCTTTCTGAGTGAATATATACTTTATACTTTTGTGATCGGTATATATTTCACACTTTACTCCATACAAATGATGCCTCCAAATTTTTAAAGCAAAAAAAAAGTA
Organism: Viscum album; assembly: GCA_963277665.1. Classification (NCBI taxonomy): domain Eukaryota; kingdom Viridiplantae; phylum Streptophyta; class Magnoliopsida; order Santalales; family Viscaceae; genus Viscum; species Viscum album. The sequence goes on along the minus strand of OY728155.1, from coordinate 853,486,307 downwards.
GCTAATTCCAAATCATGTGTAGGGTAATCTACCTCATGAGTTTTCAACTGTCGTGAAGCATAAGTAATTACCTGATCATTTTTCATTAGGAAGCAACCAAGTCCTTTCAATGAAGCATCACTGTATATAACAAACTCACCATTCCTAGAAGGTAGTGCCAAAACTATAGCATTCACCAATCTTCTTTTCAATTCCTGAAAACAATCATCACATTCTTTTGTCCAGATAAACTTAACACCCTTCCGAGTTAGCTTAGTCATTGGACTAGATAATCGTGAAAAATTTCTAACAAACCTTAGGTAATAGCCTGCCAAACCAAGGAAGCTAAGAATCTTAGTTAAATTTGTGGGTCTTGGCCAGTCTTACACAACTTTTTTTTTCAGGATCAACAGTTATTCCATCTTTAGAAACAATATGACCAAGGAAAGAAATTTGTTGCAACCAAAACTCACAGTTTCTGAATTTTCCATACAGTTTCTTTTATTTTAAGGTTTGAAAGATAACCCTTAAATGTATTTCATGCTCTTCTTCACTTTTATAAAACACCAAAATATCATCAATGAAAACCACCACAAACTTATCCAAGAACTCATGGAAAATTCTATTCATCAAGTCCATGAATACAGCAGGTGCATTGGTTAGCCCAAAAGGCATTACTACAAATTCATAATGGCCATATCTTGTACGAAACGCGGTCTTCGGAACATCTGCTTCCTTTACCTTCAGCTGATGGTACCCCGATCTCAGGTCAATCTTTGAAAAAAACTGAGCACCCTGGAGCTGATCAAACAAATCATCGATATGAGGTAAAGGATATTTGTTCTTAACAGTGATGTAATTCAAGGCTCTATAATCAATGAAAAGTCTCATAGAACCATCTTTCTTTTTAACAAATAAAACAGGAGCACCCCATGGTGATGTGCTAGGTCGAATGAAAACTTTCTCTAATAAATCTTGCAATTGCTCCTTCAACTCTAAAAGTTCAATTTGAGCCATTCGATAAGGGGGTTTTGAAATTGGATTAACATCAGGAACTAAGTCAACAGTAAACTCAACTTCCCGATCTGGTATTATTCCAGGAAACTCATCAGGAAAAACACCAGGATACTCATTTACCACTAGCACATTATTAATCTGAACAATTCCTTTATTTTCAATGATGTGTGCAAGGTAACATTCTTTTCCATCTTTTACAAGTTTCTTGGCCTCTTGATAAGTTATCAACAGTAAGGGTTCATTCTTGTACACAAACTGAAAGTCTTTCTGAAAAGAAACTTCTTTATCTCTACAGTCAATCTTAGCATGGTAAATAGAGAGCCAATCCATACCCAGGATAACAATAAACTCTACTAGACGTAGAACAATAAGGTTTTCAAGTAGGTTCTTTCCACAGATAGGGAGAGGAAGATTATTATAAATTATTTTTGCCTCAACATTTCCCCCAGGTGTTTTTCCCAGAAGTTCAGGAGTCATTTCGTGAGATAGTATTCCCATTTTACTAGAAAAGGTTTCAGAGATGAAAGAATGTGTAGACCCCGAATCAAACAACACACTGGGTTAATCTGAAAAAAAACAAACAAAGTACCTGATACAACTTTATTTGATGGCCCGACATCTGCTGAAGTAGTTGCAAAGGATTTCACCACCCCTTTCTGCTTGTAGTCTAACTGCTTCCCATCACTCAATCTCTTTGTCGGACACTCGTTTGCATAGTGACCCATCTCATTGCACTTATAACATTTCACTATCTGTAAATCAAATTTGGTCTTACCATCACCCTGATCTTTTTTAGTGCAATCACAAGCCTTATGTCCCATATTACCACATCGGTAGCACTTTCCATAATTCATAAGACATTCCCCAGCATGCCTTTTGCCACATTTATCACAAACTGGAAACTTAGTTTTCTTACCATCAGACTTTTTTGAAGAATTCTTACCTTTCTCCTGCCACCTCGGTCTCTTCTTATGCTGGTTGTTATAGAACACTTGGTCATCGGAAAACTCCATTTCCACCTTCTCATCACATCAAACAAGCTTTTCATAACTTTTAAACTCACGATAAGATAATGCCCTTCAATATTTTGGCTTTAATCCTGAGTAAAAATGATTGATTTTACTATCAAGGTCTCGGATAAAATTTGGAGCATACCTTGCCAATCGAGTGAACCTTTCTTCATAGGCAGCCACTGAGTCTTCCTATGGCCTCAATTCCAAGAATTGTTTTTCCATCCTAAGTCGAACAGCCTTAGGAAAATACTTCTCAAGAAACATACCTTTGAATTCATCCCAGTCGAGAGCATCAATCTCATCAGCGTCCCTGATATTTTTAACCATCGACCACCACTGATCTGCTTCACCCTCCAAACGATAAATAGCAAGACTAACCTTTTGATTGTCTGAACACTCCATGACATCGAAAATCTTCTCCAGTGCTTTACTCCACCCTTCAGCTAACACATGGTCAGATGATCCTATGAATGATGGGGGATGTTGCCTCATGAAATGTTCCACCACTGACATGTTCCTCTGAGGTTGATCTGGCTGATCCCATGCATGGATACCACCACCATTTATCGCTTGAGTCAACTGTGCCATTACTGCAACAAACTGTTCAGTTCCAATTCGGACCATCTCAGGATGCTGATTCGGAAGGTTATTTCTTTCTGCATTCCTTCCTAGCACTGCTTCCCTATTTCCACTACGGAAAACCATTCTGAACAAACATGTCTTAGATAAAGCAACATGGTAATCTTCAAATGCTATATCATTTCAAAATAAAAATATTTTTGGATAATAATTTAATAGAATTATAATGCCTAAAGTTATCTAAATTTACCTTTGATACCAACTATAAGGCCCCAGCCTTAAACCTTACTTAATCTCGAGTTATTACAAGATTACACATTGAGGATCTTTTCGGGTTTAGAGTTTTAGATAATTAGATCATAAAAATTGCATTACATTCCACATATAAACAAAGTGGTTACATAAAGTTAGTATTCTTTATTCCCATCAATGGAAACATATTTAAAATAAAACATGGATTCTTTATTTACACTTCCTTGACACTATCATCATATCATGTACCTTTCCCTTGACCTGTGAAAAACATTTCAAAAAACATGGGATGAGCATAAAAAGCTCAGTAAGGGATATAAAAATATGGAAAGGAAACATGGGTATATATATACATAAGAATGAGATCATACTTTACCCATAAAACATAAGCACTTCAACATACCTCATCAAATCATGAATAAATCATAGAAATCATAAGACGTAAATGTAACTTGAGGCATTCATAACATTCTTACGTAGGGAGTAACCCTCTTGGTTACGTTTGGAATACCCATCACAGTATATTCCCTAAATATCTTCGGAGAAACCTTAACGTTACACTCCTTCGCGTTACCCAATGCATTGGAGAGCTATATCGGGATCACCCGCCCTTAGTTTATCACAGAACCACCCGTCTTCATAATAATTCCCAAGAACCTCAACATAATCGTATCACATAAAACATGCATAAAAGAAAACATAACATTTCCACCTTTCAATCACAAGATATCAATACAACACATTGATATAAAAACATTATGAAAACCATTTTCAATACCAAAATAAAAGAAAAGTAAAACATGGTATTTATTTTTCTTTTAAAAAGAAGGTATGGATTTAGAGGAAGCCGAAACTCAAATAATGGTCACGGCGGTGGAGAAGTCGTTGTCGCCGGATATGTACGACAAAAACATTCCCTTTTGTCATTTTGTAAAATGCTTCATATAAAAAAGATTCCTTTTGGATAAACATAAAAGTCAAAGGTTTTTATACACCGTATAAAATAAAGTTGTGTATAAAATAAAATATGCCTCAATGAAAGGAGATTGAGACGAAGTCCCATACCTTGGGTCTGACTTGACTCGGTTGTTCTTTAATCTCATGAATAATAAACTTGAGTTAATTTCTACTTGTTTATGACCCTTTTTAAAGTTCATTATTCCTTTTATATCACTTATTTCCATGTTATGAACACTATGTAATTATTTAAGTTAATAAAGGTCGTTTTAACGATCATTGGTACTTGAGTCAAAAATAAGCCCTTTATAATTACAAGTTGTTCATGTATCCATCATATCCAGAATGGAATTCATGATGAAGATATTATATATGTCATATATATCCATTACATGCCTGCATTTATAATATTAAATAATCATTTAGAGGTAAGAAATGAAATGCACCATTCATGGAGACGGTAAGCCGTACGTACGCATGAATGCTACTTTCATTTCTATTTCGTATTTTATAGAATGGAATCATAATGATATAAAGGTATATTATAATTCCTGTATAATATCATATATAATATCATAGTTCCATAATTTATACGTCCCACATATGGTATTTAACGAATCAAATCACTTTGAGGGGGCGGTAGTCCGCACTTCCTTAAATGAAGATATCACGTTTACCCATAATGGAAACCATAAAGGTATGACAAAAATGAAAAATACAGAAGCTTAAGGAAAACATAAACATATTATATATCATATATAAATATAGTGTCATCTTAATGGCCACCTTTGAAGGTGTTAAAGGAATGTTGAACAATCATCGTTTCGGGAGGCATAAATTCACCATCCACGGAAACAGTATGTTCTTTAACCATTAGATGTAGGTGTGTGTAAGTGTAGCTCTAATAAATCTTATAAAAACATCCTAGTATATTTAAGATACTGGATTTGTTACAAAATAAACAAATAAAAAGAGTTTAGGGGGTTGGAGAAGCAAAATAAAACAAAAGGACTCAAGTGAAGACATTACCTTAAAATCGGGTAACTCCCTTTGGTTTGAGCTCAAAGGATTCCTTGGGAAGTCTTATGCCCAAAGTGAGGCTTCAAGGAGTAAGATAGGGAAGTGGAGAGACAAAATGGGCAGGTTTTGGCCGAGCCAAAGGCTTTGGGAGTGTGGGTAAGTAGGTAGAGGTGGGGGCCTTTTATAAGAGGAGAGGAGGGGCACTCTTGGAAAGTAAAGATAAGTTACTTTATTTTAAAAAGAGTTTCGGATTAAAAAGGTCCCACATTGATAGAGGGTAAGGTGATAAGGGTTCGAAATCCACCCATCCAATAGGTTTTGGACATGTGTAGGTCATATATTTTACATTATCTTCTCATTTTATTTAAATTCTTTATTAATGAGGTAATCGCTGCATCATCATGATGTCATAAATAATTTAATTTATTTAAAGTCTAAAAATTATAAAAAAAATACTATGATGTAGGAAATAGTTTTATATTTCCAATTAATATTTACAGTCAAAAATATGACTTGTAAAACCCCATTTAAAAATTGTTTTCGTAAAACATATTATGTTTGTGTCATTTTTACTTTTACATTAAATAAAACGTTATTTATGTCATTTCCCAAACAAAGTGGCTCCATGGGGTCCCCAAGTTGACCCATGGATTGTCTTGGTCGGCCATGACACATCCAATGATGGTAGGACATGTGTCAAGCTCATCTCATACTATTAAAACATTACTTTTACCTTAAACTACACTAATTACCACTAATCACGATTAAGAACTTAATAAGTTACTATTCACCAATAATTTATTTTAATCCAATTGGACCACATTTTACTTCTTAATGAGAACCATGTATGTCGGATTTTTTAAAAACAAATCACAGAGGTGGTAAAATTTCATTTAAATGAAAAATCAGTTTCTTTAACTACCACTTCGTGGTTTCACTATTCATCCAAAATTGAAGTTTTTCAGAAAGATACCAAAACTTCACCCTAAGCTATATTTGATATTCTGAATTCAAAAATGATGTCTATTTTACAAAATTCAAAAAATATAAGTTGAATTAATTAATTTAATAATTAATTCCCACTGTCATGACAAACAACGTGTTTTTATGAAACAATAATTATCTAAAGATTGACACAAGTTTAAGTCCAATTTCAAAGTGAAATTGATTCCAATGTACACCATTGGATTAAATTGTAAAAATATATTCTAATTTTACTTCAAACAAAATTCAAAAGATAATCTAATCATATAAATAAATTAGATTAAAAATCAGTTTTGATGTAAAATGTAGTATTTTTCACTATTCATTAAAAAATGAACATTGTTAGAAAAATACCAAAAAGTCACACAAAGTAAATTTTGATATCCCAATCATAAATAATAAGTTTATTTTGACAAAAATAGCTTATAAAATTTTCAAAAGATAGTTTTAAAAATGGTTTTGCCATTAAAAGGTAGTAAAACAACCTTTTAAAAACATTAGTGTATTCAATGCTTAAGATGGGATTTATTTTCATTTTAAGCCTCTAAAACACTATCTAATTCATTAATAGACATAGATAAAAATTTCTATTATTCATTACTTACTTTGGATGTTACATTTTCTTTCTCAATTTCCTAAGCTTATATGATAATCAAAGCTTTATCTTCTTCTATGTCTATCCAAAACACTACATCTCTTTATTTTCATAACACTATGATATTTCTCCACATTGCTAAAACTTCAGCTAGGTAAGATTATTGTTTCTTAATCATTGTTGTTTTCAAATTATGAGCAATTTTTTGGGGTTTGGAGACATGTGCCTTTCTTTTTAAAGGCTCAATTGACTGTTTCATTGTGCCTTATCCAACTTCCTTTGACATGTCTGATAATTCAGCAAAGTTTTTTGTCTTATCACTAAAACAATACATCATTCTTCTATGTCTGTTGTAACTTAAAAGTATAATTTTGAATTTATTTTCCTTTGAAATGAATGTAATAATGTATAAATTCAAAAAACTAATGATAATCATGGAAAATTTACCTGGATATATTTTGATCTATGACTTGATTCACTCCTGCTTAATATTAATGATTATGAGAATGATATACTTTTCCAAGTTAATCATTCATAGATTAATGAGAAAATCCATCTTGAAGTTATTTATTATTTTAATGGTATCCTTGTCTCCTTTTCATGGTATTAAAAGACCTTGCATCTATAAATCCATGATTCAATAGTTTTCTGAGGCGTTGGAATGAATGGGAGTCTTTATTCCTTTACATCCTAAGAAATCAATAGCATTAACTCTATCGTAGGAGTCTTCTGAATCTGAAATCATTTGAGAACAATAGTATGCTTCACCATCATATGGTATCTCCCAAACATTTATACCTTTTTTATTAGATAAATAATTTTTTCCCATAACTCTTAAACTAAAACTTATCCATTCATCTTTCATTTAAATACTCAACTAACAGATAGAATTCAATAGCATCGTCCACATATATAGGATCTCTTTCACCCATATTTTTTACAATTAAAATCTTCTACCATCATTGAAACATTATGATATTCCTTGACAATGAATAATACCTATGAAATATATCCTGATCAACTATCCCTTCTTTGAAGATCGACCAATCATTATGTTCCTTATTTTTAGGCATTAAATTACGAGATGAGATAGAAAAAGAAATTCAGAACATAATAAATAGATCATGAAATTATAATGGAAACTTTAAAGGGTGGTAGTAACTCCAGAAAAAATATTTTTGGAATCCATTATGAGACATGGGGGTCCCCTCCTTTATATAGGCATTGACATAATGGTTCAACCTCTATTATATATTAATCAATTGACATTGATCTTATTTGATCTGATGGTTATGATTGAGCCGAATAATGTTTACAGATTCCAATATTTTGAGGCTTTAAGGAGATAGAACACATTTAAGGAAAGCTGAATCCAATGTAATTTATCTAAAAAAATTTTGAAATACAAACACAAAAATGAAACTAAGAGGTAAAAAATAAGACGTTAAACCTTTTAGAGTTATTAATATATTTTATAGAATTGGATAATATTATTCTCAGATATCTTTGATTCTGAAAAGTCTTATTAGAGTTTCAAAATATTTGATAGGTTCTGAAAACAGTGGTTAGTTTTTCAATAAAATTTATTTATGGTAATAAAAACTTTATTATGTTTCCAAAAAAATTATTAGTTTTAAAAAAAGTTATTAAGGAAATCAAATGTATACCCCCTACAAAAATTGAGTTAATTAATATTAGGAGGTTGTTTTAATGAAAAGTTGATATGAATGATTACCTTAGAGCTATCATTCCTAACATTATTTTAAGGTATTAAAATTTATAGGAATGTTAATGATTTCATAAAAATATGAGTATATTTTTCTTGTATTAAGATGAATTGTAAAATAATATCTCTTTTAAGTGTGTGATACCTAAGAATGTGATGCCTAATATCTATGTGTATTACAAAAGAGTGACATGTAGTGTTTTTTCTTAAGTATATGGCACTTTTTTTATCCCACAATAATTTATTTTTAATAAAACTCATTCCATAATCAGAAAGTGTGTGTTGCATCCATAACACTTGACCGTAGTGGAATGTTATATAGAGTATTGTTTGCTACCTGACAAAGAATCTAATGATTCTCTTAATAAATTAAAAGTTCTGGATGTCTATTTCCTATCCATTCTAAAACCACCAAAGCCCTATAAATTTTTTTAAAATGAATTAACATCCAGAATAATAGGAATGTCTTAAATCCATTGTTACCGTTAAATATAGAAAAAAAAATTTCACTACTTTTAAAAGGGATTATTTTTTATTAGAATTATATAATTCAAATTGGAATAATGAAAACATTAAGTCTAGATAAAAAATTGTTAGTTATAGTAAACATCCTATCAAACATTTAAATAAGTTTGATCTATTGGATTCCTAGCTTCATCTAGATCAAGGGTATTTGTGGTTTTAAATTAAGTAATTATACTTTTATTGTGGTCATATACATACTTTTTAAGAAGATCATTAATGTACTTATTTTGAGATAAATAATTTCCTTCTATTTTCAATGAAATTTGAAAACAAAGGAAAAAATATTATCTCTCCCATCACACTCAATTCAAAATCATATTTCATTAGATTCATGAATGAATCAGATAAGGATTGATGAGTTGAAATGAATATAATGAAATAAACATTAATTTGACCAATTATAACGTTTTTCTTCTATTTTTTTGTAAAATGATTTGGATTATATGTTCCCATGACATAATTTTTTGTAACAAAAATCATGTAAGTCTATCATACGAGGCTCTAGGGGCTGTTTTAAATCCATATAATGGTTTGGTAATTTTAATGTCATGTTCAGGATTTTTTGCGTCTTCAATATAAATAGTTTGTTCAACATAAAAATCCTCTTGAACATATCTGTTAATGAAATAACACTTCATATGCATTTGAAAAAGTTTGATTTTAAATATTCTTATCAAGGATAAGAGAATTATAATAGATTCATTTCTAGATACTTGATCACTGGATTCATTATTGTGTATTCATTTTTTGTTGATTATAGCATTTAAAAACAAATATTTCCATATTTCTTACTATGATTCTATTTACATCACAGTTATTTTTGAATACCAACTATAATTCAAACTTAAAAGTTTCATGAGGTCTTTTGACCATGGTTGGGACATTGTTCCTTTGAAATTAATTTAGTTCATTTTGAATAGATTTAATCCAATAATCATAACCAAAGGAATCATAATTACTTTTGGATTCTAATGGGGAAAGTAATTCTAGATTCTATACTTCATTTCATAAAGATATTCTAGTCCAAAATTGTTGATGTATATAACTAGTGATACTATCTGAAGGATTATTCCTTAGAAACAACTAACTTGGGTTTTATAAAACATTTTCATCGACATAATGTATAAAATAATCTGGGGTGAATGATTTAGAAAAATTTTCTTGATAAATATATTGAATAAAAGAATCTTCCTTTAAATGTTGATAATTAGTTTTCTAAAACACATCTGAAGATTAAGGTTTGGCTTACGTTAAAACATAGAGTTTAGTATCATCAAATATAAAATGTACTATTTCCTAAAATAGTAAAATAATTTAAATTAAATACTCTATAAGCTTTAGATGTAGTGGAATATCCTAATAAAATTTCTTTATCAATTGTGGGTGGGAATTTGTGTAAGTTATCTTTTTTTTCAAAATTAATACATTTTATTCAATTACACTGATGTACAAAACTTTATGTTTTCAACCTTCCCATTACCCATAATTTCTTTTAATAATAAATTATATTATTAAAACTGAATATATATTATAACATGCATTACTTACAGCTTCAACACAAAACATTTTATCCATTGTATACTCACTCAACACAGTTCTTGTTATCTTTGAGTAATTTTATTTAATCACTCAAAATCACAATTTGTTGTGGAGTTTTTGGATTTGATATGTTATGAGTAATTCTCTTTTTACTAAAAAAGTTTCAAAATCTGAATTTTCAAATTCTCTTTCATGATCACTACGAATTGGTCTCAATGGAAGTTTTTTTCTCTTTTTTAACTTTTTTAGAAAAAGATTTGAAATAAGGGAAGGAATTTTATTTCTTTTCTATAAAATAGACCAATGTAAATCTAGTGTAATCATTAAATGAAAGAATATATATTATTTTCCTCCAATATATCCAAATTTTTTAGGGCCAAAATAATTAGATGTTCACTAGTTGTAATGAATTAGAATAGGAGACTTCACTAATCTACATAATTCTTTACTTATGTCACTATCCATATTGACATGGTTTACAAACATTTGAGGAATCAAAAATTTGATCTGGTAGATCCCTAAAAAGTATTTTGTTGTATTATTTAAATAAATTCCTTATGTTACAATGTCCTATAATTCTATGAAATAACCATGATTGGTCTTCTATTTCACTAAGCAAGGGTATGTCATGGCTCATATGGTCTTCTATGATCTGTGTATAAACATTACCATGTCCATGGGTAGAAATAATGAAATAATCCATGGAATTGTGATCTAATCATTTATCATTCATAAAATTCACAAGGAAACAATCAGAACATAATTTACATTTGATTATAAGGTTCTTCTCAAGACCATTAAAAATATAACATTTGAAATTAAGGATTTTCTAAAAATTATAATATTACTTATACCAATAATCTATCCTATAGAATTGTATCTTAATATTAGTCTTCTACCATTCATTTAAATAATCATTTCAATGATTTTTTTCTTCCAGTCATGTGCCCAGAACATCCACTATTCATGTTCCATTATTTTTTTAGTATATCCTTTTTTTTCTGAAAATAGAAAAATTAGGTTTTCAGAATAAAAAATTTCATGGATACAAAAATGATAGAAAGTAAAATATTAGGAATCTACATTTTTATAGAAAATAAAGAGTTATAAATACCTATGGATTAAATTTTATTTAATGGAAAAATATTCTCCCAATGTCCACAATGTTGACACTTAGTAAAAAAGGGGTAGTTTGAGGTACAAATTGTTGTGACTGAAAGCAAATTTTCTGTGAGAATAACCAAATCCAAAACCATTCTTTAAGGGAAGAATTTTTTAATACATTTTATAAAAATTATCTTTAATAGAGTTAATGTTTGAAAAAAAAATTATTTACGGAAAAGATTTCAGATTTAAGTCTATTGACAATATTCATCTATTCGAATTCATTATTCTAAGGATTTGAGTTTATCTCTAAAAAAATTTATTTCAAATATCAATTTCCAAATCCTTATAATGTTTGTCATTTTTAGAATTAACTTCCTCAGATTTTGTTTAAATATAATCATTTTCAAATTATATTTTTTTTCATGATCTATATAAAGATCTAATAGTTATTTTTTTAAAATATTGATTCTCAAATATTCCTTACCAAGTTTCATTTTATCATACTATTTTCATTTTCATGTAACTTTTTAAACATATATACTTCTTAAAATACAGGTAAGATGTCTTCTAATGAGGATGATTCTTCATCTAGGATATAGAATTTTCGTCATTAGGATAATTATAGTTTAATGATATGTTTAATAAAGATTCAACAGTGTGTAACTTGGAGTTGAAACATTAGTTTTCAATGAGAATTATAGAGATAAGACCAATATTCTTTTTTCATAAGATTTTTTATCTAAAGATTCATTTTATGAGTCTCAACCACCTTCTCTCTAAGAATAATTTTCCTTCAAGAATTTTTTATCCTTTGACTTGTAATATATTTTATAATTCCTCTCAAAATGTCATTATTTTATGTCATTTATTTTAATAAAGGATAAACAGGTCTGATATACATAGATTTATTTAATTCAAAACATGTCAATAAAGAATAATTCTTATACATACATTAATTTTTCATATATTAGTATTGAAAGAACTTCTTTCCAATAATCATGTTAATCCTTCCTGAAATATTGGATAACCCATTCCCTAAATGATTTTATTAACTAGATTCTAAATGAATAACAACATTCTTAGACATTGTTGTCTTAGAAACATCCTCATGAGTTTTAAAATTCATCTGATTCGATGTAGTATAAAAAGCAACAATCCAATTTTTCTTTTTTATATTTTTAATATCACTCTTCAATCTATTCTAACATTTTTAGATAGTTATAAAAAATTCATCAAGAGTAATAGTTTTAAAATTCCTTGACACATCAATAATAGTTTTGCTTGATTCCAATTCATTAGGCATGATGCCTATAATCTTATCCAAAATCATCTCATCATCTGGTCCTTTTTCTCCCATTGATTGTAAACTGTTTAAAATAGTCATAAATCTCTGTTGAACTTTTATTATAGGTTCTTCATAGTGAAAAAACTATGATAGTCAGCTCTAAGAATGGATATTATAGTTTTAGTATTTTTTTATGTTCAGAAATCTGTTATATCATGTTGTCACCAAATGTTATTAGCTACATCATAAGTAGATATCTTGCTATATATATTCCTGAACATAAAATAAATCAACGTATTATATACCTTATAGTTAATGAAACATCCTAGGTGATTATATAATATGATTCTTCAATACATATTAATATTTATGAATTTTAAATTAATTTTAGTTTAAATGGTAATCTACATGCGATATCATACTCAACACACAATAATGGGTTTTTCAAAAATCTTATGTTGCACATAAGACAGAGTTATAAAGATATAATACATTATTAATATTATTATTTAAAACTCTAGTTAAAACCTAGATTTTGTATTGGAGGGAATGACCTGAACTAACGATATTATTATTACATTTGTTTTGTAAAATGTTTTTACATTTATAAATCCAATTTTAATTGTAAAATAGTATAATATTATTTAAAGGTAGTTTCCTTTTGATGGGGAACCCTTTATAAATATTTTTTTTGAAAATTTGATAAGTCCTATGTGATGTAAAAAATTCTACTTTAGAATTGGGAAATCAAAATATACATTGTATTATTAATTTTCTATTTTTATGAAAAAATTTATATTTTAATGAATAGTGAAAAATACTGCTTTTTAATTCGAAACATCATTTTTGTCTAATTTATTTATATATTTAAATTATCCTCGTAATTGGTTTAAAGTGATATTTAATTATTTTTTTATCAATTAATAATATTTTGATCATTTTAGTTAATTTCACTTTACAATTGGACATAATCCCATGCTAATGTTTTGATAGTTTTTATATCCAAAAAACACACTTTCTGTTTTTGACAACATGAATTAATTTTAAATTAATTAATGAACCATATGTGAGTTGAATTTAAATAGTATGGATTAAATATTATTAATCATAAGTTCCATATTAAGTTAATTGGTCCCTTTTGTTTTTTGACATTATGAATTGTTACTTCAATAATTATTCTTTTTACAAGGGTAAAAAGGTAAATTAGGTAAATAATGGTAAATATAATATAATTATAACATAAAGATACTAAAAACATGTCCTAATATTATTGGCTGATCCATGGGAGACCAATAAAATCCTTAGTCTTGTGTTTTGGAATTTGGGAGCCACATGGGCGTGACAATGACATGTTATAATAATTAATTACATATAAAGGGAAATTTAACATAAACATTTATCATTTCAGTAAAAAAATTAATTTGGGGTTATATAACTGATCTATTAGACAATAAATATTCATTATAAAGATAAAGTGTTTTCCTACATCATGGTATTTTATTTATAATTGTTATATATCAAATATATAAATTAATTTATGACACAATGATGTTGCAGTGATTACATTATTAATGAAAGAGTGAAATAAATGATATTATAAATATTAAAATAAATTTATTTTGAATTTTTTTTGGAATTAATTAATTTTATTGATGACTATAACATTATAGGGATGATTTAATACCTTTTTGAAAAATCATGTATTTTTATTTCAAAAAAATTATTTACTAAATAATTTCAAAATAGACCCAATTGATTTTTTAAAAACAAATATTATTTTATTAAATTGTATAATAGTACTAAAAATATATGATTTTTCAAACTAACTTATATAATGTTAAAAATTTCATTATTGTTCCACTTGGAATTCTCTTGTACTTTATATTAACTATTTTGACCATATATTATGAAAATACCAAAAGACATTGTAAGAGTTAATGTTTTTCAATAAGGGTTAATGCTAAAAGATAAGGATAATTTTGTGTCATAAACTTATATAAAAAATACTGGATTAGATGATATGAACCCTTCCTCATCTTAAACATAAAAATTATAACTTTTGAACTATTATAAGTTCCAAATAATTTTATAATAAAATAATATTTTATGACCTTCCTAAAGTGTCCCCCCTCTCTCTTATAAAAGGCCACCGACTCTACCCAGTTACTCACACCTCTGAAGCCACTTGGATCATCCAAATTCCCCCTAAATAAGTTCCAAATATCCATCCATTCCCCCTATGATCTATAACATGGGTAGAGAGAAATTCAAGGAAGCCTTTTGGATCAAATAAAAAGGAGTTACCTGGTTTAAATCTAACGTCTTATCTAAAGATTCTTTCATTTATTTTCATTCTCCAGCACCATAAACTCACTTAATTCCATTATTTTATTATAATATAAATATCCTTAATATATGCGGATGTTTGTATTTTATTTTTTATACCTACAATTACACACATCGCCATCTAATGGATATTGAACATACTATTTCTGTGTATGGTGAACTACAACCTCATGAAATGATGACGGTTCAATTCTATCCAACATCCTCTCATGAAGGCCATTTTGATGAAAATATATTTATATATTCTATATATTATATTTATATTTTCTGTTTTATTTTTTAATTTCTATTTATAATATATCATTATTCTATCCATAATGTGTAAATATGATAATTTAATTTGAGGAAGTGTGGATTACCTCCCACTCAATGTGAAATGAACTGTTTTTGCCATAAATTGAATGTATAAATGATAGAGTTAATGAAATTATGTAACATTTATATCATAAATATTATAGTAGAATGATAATATTCCAATATATCATTTACTTTTGTATTCCTTTAAAATGAAAATGAAATGAATGTATCGTTCATGCGTACACACATCCTACAATCACCATGAATGATGAATTTCATTTATTATCTTAAAATGTTATGGAATATTATAAATAAACTTATAAAGGATATATTTGTTATTTAAAGAATTAATTTTATTTTTGATATAATGGACTTATGACCACATGGATAATTTGGGTCAAAATAAGTTCATTTTTGACTCAAAAAAAGAACACAGACAAAGCATCTAATATAAAGTCAACTTACTAAATAATTTCTATAACATGGTAATAAGTGATAATAAATGAAAAATAAACATTAATTTTTTTTAATGCGAGTAGAAATTATCCTATATTTATTATTCATTAAATTAAATAATTAACTAGACAAGTCAGACACAAGGTAAGGTGTTTCGTCTCAATGTCCATTCATTGAGGCATTAATTGATAATATGAACCTTTATTTTGATATAAGGAATAAATAAATCCACTATGACATTTCATATCCATATTATAACTATAATAATGTTATTTTTTTTTGATAATTGTATTAATTATTTTTTATTAAAATTTAAATGTTCAAAGTGGTATGGGACACCATGAACATTTAAGTGTTTAATTATATTTTTTTTATTCATGATATTAATTTACATAGTCAATTATGTGGATATGAAAGGATTATATAGGAAATTTTATTTATATCATTAAATTCATTCAAATTTATTAAAATGGAATTTTTTTATACAAATCATTTTACTTTCATTACAAAATTATAAGAGGATTATTTTTCTAACATATATGGTGATAATGAAGTATCCAAAGTTGTAACTATTATTTGATATTTGTATTCCATTATAAGCTTCAATGTATTTTAAAAGTAAAATAAATCCATTATTTGGGTATCTTTGTATTGAAAATAGGTTCTTAAATTAAAATGGTGTTTTTTATATGAAAATTTATTCCATATGGGATTAAGAAACCATAAGGGGTTTTGTGGTGATTTAGTTTTATTCATGAAATGGTAAATGCGCATTATTTGAAATGGGTGATCCTGATTTAGCTTATATGAAGGGTTGAGCCCCATTATAGCTCATGGGTGAGCCCGTAACAACTTATAAAATGGTTTGAGACCCATTATAGATCACGAGTGAGCCTTATATAGCTTATACGAATGGAGATCCCCATTATACATCTATAATTATGATGTCAACCATATAGGTTTTCCAATTGGAAGATGTTGGAAATGGTTTTATCTATATGATTCTCTTTGTCACCAAAATTAATTTTAATTTCTTACTAATGGTTTTAGTGTTTTTAATTAAGAATCAATTATGAGGGTTATTCCTGTGAAAATGTTTTGTTTCATATGCCCAAATAGCCTTGAACATGTTATCAGTTTTTAACAAGAATAATGTTTTTTCTTTATTTTTATGTCCTTTACTGATATTTTTGTGCTCATATTATTTTTTTAAATGTTCTCATAGGATTTAAATGAGAATATTTTCAAGGATCGAATAAATGGAAAGTTATTATAATTAAACGTGAAATTAATATATGTTTCTTTTTAATAGTTTTAATACTATTGAAGAAATGGATACTTTTGGAAGTTTCCACTTTGTGTTTCTATATTTTTATTATTTAATAGTTATTGACTAATTCCCTAAATCTCTAATCCTAAAAAGATCCTCAATTTGAATTCACAGATTAACTCAATATTATGTAACATTTAAGTTCAGGGCCTTATATTTGATATAAAATGACAATTTAGATAACTTTAGAGGTTTGGATAGAGTTAATTGCTTTCCATTTGTAGATTTTACTTTATTTATAAGTTCAAATGATGTATAATTTTAGAATTACATTGTTTCTTCCTCAAAACTATGTCTTTTCAGAATGGTTTTCCATAGAGGAAGTATGAAAGTTGTAATGGGAAGGCATTGAGAGGAAAAAAACCTTTGAAATAAAGAACATGAGGTGGTGAGAATTGGAACTGAACTGTTTGTTGTAGAGATGTAGTGGTTTAATTAGGCTATATATGGTAGTGGTATCAATGCACGAGATAATCCCGATCAACCACAAAATAATATTTCAGTGATGGAACATTTTATGAGCCAACAATCCCCATCATTCAACGGATCATCTGACCCAATTATAACTGATGGATGGATCAATACACCAGATATGATATTTGATTTTAGGGGATATTCAGATAATCAAAAGGTAAATATTTATATTTATCATTTTGAAGGTGAATCTGATCGATGGTGGTCATTAGTTTGGAATACTATAGAGAAAAATGATTCTGATGCCATGGAATGAGAATAATTTGATGATATTTTCCTTGAGATATAATTCTTTATGGTTGTTCAGAATTGGATGGAGATTGAATTATTGGAATAAAATAAAAAGTATGATGATTTAGCTTCCGCATATGAAGTGAACATCACAAGATTGGTCAGTTATGTTCAAGATTTTATTCAAGACAGTGACAGTAAAATTAATATATTTTACTCAGGATTAAAACCAGGCGATGAAGAGCCTTGACCTCCCAAGAATTTATATGTCATGGAAAATTGGTTTGTTGTGATGAGATATTTTAAATAGAGTTTGCCAACA
The DNA here is from genome assembly GCA_963277665.1 of Viscum album. Classification (NCBI taxonomy): domain Eukaryota; kingdom Viridiplantae; phylum Streptophyta; class Magnoliopsida; order Santalales; family Viscaceae; genus Viscum; species Viscum album. The sequence goes on along the minus strand of OY728155.1, from coordinate 853,468,273 downwards.
ATTATGTTCTAAGAGATGATATGAATATGAAATGTTTAAGGTTTTATGAAATGGATAAGAAATAGACTAATAATTCTAGAGGAAATACCAAAACATGTTCCAAGTGTGATAAAAATATATGTTGGTGAATGTATGTTAGGATATGAAAAGATTTACATGTTTTGTAAGATTATTCAAATGGTTTATGAATGCAAATTAAAGGGCCGTGAACATTACAGTAATGATATAACATATAGCCAGTCTACAGTAAGATGCTTTAGCTACAATTTATTGGGAGATTATGAAAATATGTGTCTAAAGTTAATTACACAGAGAATAAATAAATATAATCGGATACAAATTGTTTTGTGAAAAAAATTTATACTATTATAGTTGATGTTGAGATATTTGGTGAAGTGATAGAAGCTCTTGAGAGCCTGGTATTTTTCGGAGGATAACCATAATTTCGTGGTTTTCTACACACCTACCGGAGTTTTATGTGATGTGGTAATTAGTTAATAGAGGCCTTTTTGAAGATTTTTTATGGGTTTAGGTTTATGTATGGTTATTTTAGGTGGAATTATATCTTCACTTTTGGACCTCAGTTTTAAGATATTTATATTCTTAATGGTTTTTGTGTTCTATTAAACTTAATGTTATTCTTATGGATACACATCATATTCTGAGAATATTATGAGGATGAATTTTTTCATATAAAATAGAAATACATCAAGTAATTATGTTTTCTTATTTTATTATTTGAGAACTTAAATTAATTCATCTAATCAATCAAAATTATATTAAAAAGAATTATTCATTTTCATTTCTCCATGGTATTTTGTCCCATCATGTAATTGTGGGTTTTTTAAAACCATCCAATGACTATGATATATATCACTCTATATTATTCTTTGAGAGTTAGTTTTACCATCCATGTACATGTTTTTCTATAGGGAATCCTAGAATATGAAATCTTAGGTGAAATTTATACATCACTTTATTTATTTTAATGTAGAGGTTTTATTGACTCTTTTTCTGATATGGTATTTTAATAATGTAATTTTACAAAGTAAAACCATAATTACACAGACCAAAATTTTATTGAGAGTATGAAATTTCCAAAATTGGGTAAGGATGTAATCTCCTAGGTAATTATAAAACAATATTTTTTCATAAGTATTCATAATGATGACTTAGATATTAATCTTAGCTTTAATGGTACGCTATGTGTGATAACATACTTGACATGCATCAACATGTTTCTCTGAAATCTTATGTTGAACACAAGACTGAGTTATACTAAAATAATACCTTATTAATATTATTATTTTAAATGGTAGTTAATGCCTAGTTGTTGTGTTAGAGTGAATTAACAGAACTAACTATATTATGATAACACATGTTTTTTAAATGTTTATATATATATAAATCCAATTTTAAGCATAAAATACTCTAATATTTTTTAAATGGTAGTTTTAATGCCTTTCGATAGAGAAACCTTTTTAAATCATGTTTTTGAAAATTCTATAATTTTTATGTGATAGAATAAAATTATTCATTAGAAGTGGGACATCAAAATTTACACTGTTTGAAATTTTGTTATTTTTATGATAGAATTTTTATTTTAATGAATAGTAAAAACTATAGAATTTTAATTCAAAAATTCATTTTCATCTAGTTTATTTATATAGTTATGTTATCATTTAAATTTGTTTTAAAGTGAAATTGGATTATGTTTTTATCATGTAGATAAAATTTGGACATTAGAATATGTTTCAAATGGATTTATATATATGATGATCTAATTCAAATAAAATAGTTTTAATTGATTTCTATTAGTTTTAGTCTATTTCATTGATTAAAAATTATCAGTGTTATTCATGTGAAAGTGTTTTGTTTCATATCCTCAAAGAATATTAAATCGGTTATCATGATTTAAATAGACTAATGTTTTTCTATATTTTTATGTACCTTACTGATATTTTTGTGCTCATCCCATGTTTTTAATTGTTTTCACAATATTTAATGGAGATTAGAGTCATTGATGGAATCTAGAAAATGTTACGGTTATTAAACATGAAAACAAACCATGTTTCTTTTTAAAAGTTTTTATGTTATGGAAGAAATGGATACTATTGGAAGTTTCCAATTTATAATTATATGTCTGTGTTTTGTAATAATTATGTCATAATTCACTAATGCTCTAAACCTAAAAATATCTTCAATGATCGTTTTTGAATTAACTGATGATTTTGAAACATTTAATGTTAGGGCCTTATAGTTGAGCTAATATTCTTTCATTTCATGATTTTTAAAGGTTCTAACTTTCTTTTTAGGAATATAGTAATCTATAATAATTATAAAAATGTTTTTAACATTAGTAAAAATAAAAAATGTTTTTATTTTGTCACTCTAGTATTCATAATCATTTATTTAAAAAAATTGTGGTCATTTTGGGTTCCGATTATATATGGATCTAATAAAAATTCCTACAATCATTCAAAACAAAACTTTTCCACTAAAAACGTCAGTTTAGTAATTATTTATAAACAAAGAGTTTATCATGTGAATACATCTTACTTTTAGGAGAAATCAGTTAATATACACATAGTGTAATCCAATTCTAAGAAAAATTTGTGTCTTAGTATTTTGTAGATTTACTTTGATACTAATTTTATGATCGAAATGTTGATATTTACAAGACGGATGAATTTTAAGTTTAAAAACATTCATTTCTAACCATAAAAAATATATATTTAACATTGTTAAAAAAATAGATTCAACAAACCCTCTTTTCAATGGTTAAGTAAAAACCCCACATGTTTAATAAATATGTGAAATAAAAGAAGTACACATCTATACTTAAACAAAATTATACCCTCAAGAATATAGAATCTTAAGTCAAAGTTATAAAAGAAAAGAAATTATTATAAATGCTTTATTATTGTTACACATTGTAGTAGAAAATAAAATTGCATATAAAAGAGTAGAAATCATTCAAACTAAAGTGTCGGGTATCTGCCTTTCTATCCCCACAAGACCATGATCTGTAAGGTGATCATCACCTCTTTCTTCCATCAACTTGGAAGCCCTTGATTAATTTGGTAATAAAAATATATGTCTTGTTTCGTCTTGTAATCCCTATATAGTATACAATAAAAATCAGAATCACACACAGAAAAACAACGCTTGTTGAATGTTTTAGTATGCGGAACAAGATGATCACAACATAAACACTTCAAGTCTTTAACACCATGAAATTTTTGCAGATCTCTCACAAAGTATAATTTATCTCCAAACATCACAACATCGAACTCATTCAAATGATTGGGTATTTAAAGGCAATATATCAAACTATCGACTTTTCCTCTAACAATAATATTTTTTGAAATTTTGGTGGGACCTATACAGATGGAACTTACAATGTTCATATAATAAAATATTAGATGAAATTGTTTAAAATATCCAACTATAATGAGATACATTAAGTATATTTGAATTTTTTATATAAAAAATTTTATTCTGTAAAAGATAAAAATATTAATAATGGGATTAAAACATTACTGTTATGAAATATAGTAACTTTAAGAAAGATATAATATTGGATCTGAAAATCTGAATGATTCTGAATTTAAGAAACATTACTAGAATTTTATTTTCTAAATTATTTGTAATTTAAAGAAGTGAATCAGAATCAAAATGATAGATAATTCAGAATTGAGGAAGTGAATCAGACTCAAATATTTGAGCGAATCAGAATAAAAAACTAAGAGAACCAGAATCCCAATTATAAGAGAATTGGGAAGTAGAAAGCAAATAATTTCATGTTTCATTACGGATCTGACATTATTCATTTGGATTAAAGAAGAAATAATGTCAGACTTAGCTATAAACATAATATGTATATAATTTTTCTTATATATATAAATACTTATAAGAACATATGTTTGTGATTTAAAAACATAAATGAATTAGAAAATTCATAAAGAAACATTTTAATCAAGAAATGTATTCTTTAATCTAGGAAATTACATTTTAAATAATGGTTTATATGACTAAGAAAATTTTCCTCAAAATCATTGTCAATGTTTACAATAATTTGAAACCTTTTCAATGAATGACTTATCATAATGTGGAAATTTTCTATTGCCAATAAATTATATCCATTATATTTTGAAAAATAATGTTCACTAATATTACGTGACAATAATATTAAAGAATTCCTCTTTTATAAAGTATTTTTGGTAATAAATTTTTATTATGTGGTTTTCTAAAAAAGAATCCAATAGTTTTAAAATGGGTTTCTTATTTTGAATCCCTTTTTTTCTTCCTCTTAGCATTTTATATGAGAACAACCATAATATATTTTCCAATGATCCATTATTATAGAATAAATCTAAAATAAAAAAAAATTCAATTGTATTCAATTAACCTTGTTAAAATTCTATTTTGAATATGATCTATTTCATCATATATTTTGACGATGGTAAAAAAAATTTCATAGAGAACTTTTAATGTTTGATAAACTATTAAATGAATTATTATTTACACATAATCTATTCCATGTTTTAAAAAAATAGATCCAATTTTTATACTAAATTATTTTTAAATGGAAAATAAATCGCCATTTATTATTTGAATGTAATAATTTGTTTTCCTAAATGAATTTTTTATTACAAAATAGATTATAATGGAATATTTGTTTAGGAATTAATTAATAATTTTTTATTTATTCTAAAATAACGTATTTGAAAGAATATTTCCAATATAATATTTTAATTAATATCCCTTTTGGTTTAAAATTTTAATTATTAACATGTTTTACCAAATCTAATGTAAATAAATTTTTATGAAATTATCTTTAAATAGATTTCAAGGCTTTAATATCTACATGTTTTTCACATGATAATTCCAATGATTTTCAAATTGTATTTTTTATTTATATAAATATCATTAATAATTGTTTGGTCACATATGAGATATTTTTGTTCCATTATAAAACATCATTCATTGGTTGAAATATTGAATGTTTTGTAATATTATACATGAAACCCTTATCTATTCCATGGAAAAATAAATTATTTTTTGATGTCTGAAATTTTTATATACTAATGGAAGACATATTTTGGGAGATTGTATTTATTTTTCAATTCTTATATCTCACTATGATATATTGGTTAGTTTTTTCCCTGTGATAAAATGAAATTCTTCATATCTGTAGTATCTGATAATCTATGCTCAATGTTTATAACATGGTTTCTATTACGAATACGATACAATGACAAGATTATGTGAGGATTTAATTATATATAATATATGGTTATGAGATTATGAATGGGTATACATATGCTAATTTTATTCTCATAATATTGTGCACCATTTTAATTTTGACTATCTTATGCTTAGAATTTTATGCATGGTAATAACTGTGTATAAGATAAGTTCAAAGTGATTGTTTTTTCCAATGATAATGTTGGTATCATAGTTTATTTTTATTATATGTTTTAATTACCTAAAATGTTTATATATCACATTAAAATATGTATGTTCCATGGTATATGATTGATATATAATTTTCTTATTCCATTTTACATGAAACACCCCAATATTCTGCGGTACATTTCCCTATGAATAATGCAATAGCTTGCAATGTACGCAAACTTGAGATTCTAACACACCACGACCAATAAAACTAGCCATTATGAATTATAATACCCAATTTTTGAACTTTTATAAATTTAATTTTTAAAAATGGACTTCATTTTTGAATTTGGAATACCGGAATTAGCTTAGGGTGAATTATTGGTATTTTTCTGAAAAATTCAATTTTTGATGAATAGTGAAAAAACTACATTATTGGTTAAAACCAACTGTTTATTTAAGTAATTAGTTATTTTATTTTAATTTATTTTATGTCAAAACATATACATAATACCAATATATATTCAACATAATTCATTGGATTCATTTTATAATATGTTTAGATATATAAAATTTTATTGAACTTTTTACCGCATTTTACCCATCTCTTCGAGCATTTGAAAATTTGCATAAAAATTAATTTTACCACTTCAGTGAGTATAATTTCAAAAATCCAAGAAACAAGGTTAATATTATTAAGTAAAATTTGGTCCAATAAGTTGAAAATAAATTTTCATGAATATTAACATTTGACTTTAATTTACCACTGTTAAAAGTAAATAAGGTAATTATGGGTAAAAATGAAATCATAATTTCATTAACACATGTCTTAATTCTATTGGATATGTATAATTGTACCAAAAACAGTAGGAATAAAATATGATCCTCTTTGGTCAACTTGGATTATATTAGGACATTTTTTACTATTTTATTTAAAGAAGAGTTAAAAGAGTTCAATTCAATGTTTAATAACTAAAACATTTTTTGTATAGGGTTACACACAATATAAATTCGACTATAAATATTAATTAGAAAACTAAAAATATTTCCTACATAATGTTATTTTATTTATTATTTTTCTACATTATATAATTTAATTGATTTATGACGCAATAATGATGGAGTAATTACCTTATTAATGAAATATTAAAATAATTGATATTATAAATATCCAAATAAATGTAAAGTGAGAATTATTGATGAATTAAAATAATTTTAAATGTTAATATGACATGTTATAGTTGATTAAATAAATTTTATTAGAAGTGATAATGTTTTTATGGCATTAAAAAAAATCAAAAACTAAATAGTGTTAAAATTGACAAAATTGAGTTTAAAAACAAATATTATATTATTAATTGATATAATATTCATTAAAATATAAGTATCAGCCAAAGGACTTAGATAAGGTTATATATATTAATAATAAAGCACAGGGGGATATCTTGGCATGTTATAGTAAGTTTATTAACCATATAATATAAAAATACAAAGAGACGTGGTAAATGTCAAACTATTTAACTAAGAGTTAAATATAAAAGATAATTCTCATATTATGACCTAAACCTATATAAAACCTATTTGTTGAGCTTTTTTAGACCCATATCCAACTTAACCTATAAATAATTCATTTTTGAGCCATTAGAAACCGAAAAAATTTTATAATAAAATAATATTTCATGTTATTCCTAAAGTGACCCTCATATTTCTTATAAAAGGGCACTTCCCCTTCTCTTTATTTCACAGCTCCAAAGCCTTTTTTTCTGGGCCAAAACCTACCCAAATATCATCTCAACTTTCTTATATTCATCCTAGAGGCCTTCAATTAGTCATAAAGCCTACCTATGTATCCAATTTGAACAAATCAAAAGGAAGAACCTGAAGAAGAGGTAAATATTTCATCACCTCTTTCAAGTTTTTTTCTTCTTCCAGTTCCTCTTTATTTATTGTTTCCATTATAAAATAATAACTCCAGTATTTTCTATATTCTACTATGTTATTAAGAAAATTTTAAAACCATATTAATTATTCTATCCATCCCATAAATGACAAATTCACCATAGATGTGTAAGTACGGATTACCGTCTCCACGACATGGTGTAGTTAGTTAGTCGAAAACTTCGTTATTTGGATGGGTATAATAATGAGTATAACTGTAACACCCCGAGATTTTATGAAAAATATTCTTTTTAATATAAATAATGTCTTGTGTTGTACGCTACACCAAAAGGAGCTTTCACAACATTTATCCTTGACTTTCCATGCATTACACGCAATCGCGGCCTTCCTTGATAGCGTGTGTAGTACGCAATACCGAGTTTCACTAAACAACGATATGCTATTAAAATATTATTAAAACTAGCCGTTATGAATATTAATGACCAATTTTTAAAATTTTGTAAATTTTATTTTTCAAAATGGACTTCATTTTTCGATTCGGAATATCGAAATTAGATTAGGGTGAAATTTTGGTACTTTTCGGATAACATTCATTTTCTGATGAATAATGAAAATTACTAAATTTTAATTAAAAACAACCTTTTTAATAGAAATAATTAATAGTGATAAATTATTAATTTTAGTGGTTCTAAAGTATATTTAGAATATATTTTTACAATTTAATACAATGTTGGTCAATGGATGTAATTTCACATTTAAACCAGACATAAACAAGTGTTAATCTTTTGGTAGTTATTATCTCTTAAAAACACGTTATTTGTTTTGATGACGGGAATTAATTTTTAAATTAATTAATGCAACTGATATGTTTTTAATTTGGTAAAATAGACATCATTTTTGAGTTCATAATATCAAATATAGCTTAGGCCTAATTTTTGGTATTTTTCTGGAAACTTTCATTTTTTGATGTGAAACCACTAAGTGGTAGTTAAAAAAATGAATTTTTCATAAAACTTAATTTTACCGCTTCTGTGAGTGGAATTTAAAAAATCCAAAAGACACGGTTGATTTCAGTATGTAAAATGTGGTTCAATGAGATGCAAATAATTTTTGGTGAATAGTAACTTTTTACATTTTTTAACCACGGTTAAAAGTAAATAGGGTAATTAAGGGTAAAAATGATATTATTATTACCCTAAAAAATGTCATAATTATATTGGATAAGATTAATTCTACCAAAAACAACCTTAGGAATAAAATATGACCATTTAGGCCCACTTGGATTAGATTAGGACATTTATTATTAATTTATTTAAAAAAGGGTCAAAATAGTTAAAATCAATGTTTAATAACTAAATAATTTTTAATATAGGTTTATACATAAGATAAATTCAACTATAAATATTCATTAGAAATATAAAAAGTTTTCCTACATAATAATATTTTATTTTTAATTTTTAGACATTAAAAAAGTTAATTTATTTATGAAACAACGATGCTGCAGTAATTATCTTATTAATGAAATATTGACATAATTGATGTTATAAATACCCATATAAATGTAATTTAAGACTTTTTATGAAATAAAAAAAATTTCTAGGTTAATATGACATGTTATTACTGATTTAATAAAATATTTGAGAACTAATAATTCTGTTATGAGTTTCACAAAAATCAATTATAAAATATTGTCAAAATTAACCTAAAATAGTTTTTAAAACAGATATTATATTATTAATTGTTATTTTATTCCTAAAAATCTAAGGATCGGCCAAATTACTTAGATAAGGCTATATATATTATGAATAAACAACTTGGGGTTCTTTTGGCTTGTTATAGTAAGTTTATTAACCTTATAGTGTAAGAACACAAAAATACACGGTAAAAGTGAAATGTTCTAACTTAAAGTTAAATATAAATGATAAGGTTAATATAGGAACCTAAACATGTCTAAATTATATTGGATTAGAGGATTTAGACCCATACCCACCTTATATTCTAAATAAATCAATTTTAAGCTATTTAAAACCGAATTTGGCTTTATAATAAAATAATATTTTTAGTATTTCCAAAGGAGCCCCTCTCCTCCCTTATAAAAGGGCACCTCCTCCCTCTCTTCATCACACCACTTTGAGCCTTTAAGCTCGGACAACCCCTGAAAAAATCTCTTCTACACTTTCCTAGAAACATCCTAGAGGTTCTGGTCTTCTTCAAAGAAAAATTTTAGTTCCCTAAGAGGAGGACTCAAAGAGGCGCTTCAAAGAAGAGGTAATGTCCGTTACCAATTCTTTCAACTTTATTTCTTATTCAACTTCTTCTTCTTAGGTTGTTTAATTTTGATGTAATAACATCAGTATCACTCATATACTGATATATTATTATAAGTATGAAACAACCCTATTTCACCATCTATCCATCCTATGGAAAACGAAATCACCGCGCGTGCGTACGTACGGAATACCGTCTCCATGCCGTGGTGTAATCTATTTTCCACCACCACCTTACATGGATGGGTATAATGGTGAAAATAGACAACTATATATGATTATTTTAAATTGGTATTAATTCTGAAATAATATTCATACACTCCAATACAATTCCATGATCATGAGAACGATATCATCGCTCGTGCGTACGTACGGACTACCGTCTCCCTGACTTGATGAGATTCATTCTCCACGTTAACCATTCATGAATGATTATAAAGTATATATAATAAGTAATCATGAAATATATGACATAATAATGATACTGGATTTATGTGTATATATATTTATGTCATCTACTTAATTCCATTCAACTCAATAAGGAAACGAAAACAATGTTCATGCGTACGTACGGCCTACCGTCTCCATGAACGGTGAATTTCTTTCCATTTACTGATCTATATATATATATATGTATATTATGAATATATATTATATAAATAATGTTTTATATTCTGGAATTAATTAATCATGATCTAAGTAATCATATGAATAATTACAAGTCAAAACACGGACAACAAATGAAACAGTTTTACCCAAAACGCTCTTTAACATGAACTTTACAAAAGAACGGGTAAAATAAAGTCATAAGTGAACCATATATGATATCATAACAATGATTATGATTCTGTAATAAGTCAATGACATTATTTAAACCATTATACATGAGGTTCAGACACTTACGAAGCAAATCGAACCTAAGGTAAGGGAAATATCCCAATCTCATTTTTATCCGAGATTGTTTATTCTTTGGTATTTACTGGGGTGTATTTTATCATCCACATCCATGTTTCCTCAATATGTAATATTTATATCCTTATAAAATAGTTTATATCAAATTTTACCCTTCGGTGAGTTTTTATTAAAAGATATGAAAGGAATCTTTTGTCGTTTTTCGTATGAGGTACTTTTTTTTACTTTTCCCGACAAAAGTATGAGAAGAATGTTTTATTAACTAATACGGCACAAACCAATTTTTAAATCTTGATTTTCATGAAGCTTCCTCAAAAATATTTCATGAATATTTTCAGGAAAATCCTTTTCTTTTAAAAATGCATGAAATTTTGTGAAAAGAAAATTATTTTAAAGAAGAAAGGATATTTTCCTCAAGAATTCATTTCAAATGTTTTATCAAAACCATTTTCCATCTAAAATGATATTATTTCATATGTGTATGTTTTAGGTATAATGTCTCTATGATTTACATGGTTTCAATTTTCTTATTATGAAATGATATCCATTTCTTTTATATGGATTATGTTATGATGGGATGATGTTTATGAAACCCATTTTATTCGTTGGGTTATTATGAATGATGTATGTTTATATTGTGGCACACGAAAGAATTATTTCAATATGAGATGGGTGGGACCTATATCTCCCTCATATGAATTGGGTAATGATTTATATCTTATGAGATATACATTTCTGGAATGGAAAGTTAAACCGGTTCAGTAACACAGGACTGGAATGAGGAGTGAACTCGATTCAGAAAGGGACTTTGTCCACTAAGATGGTCTTGGCAGCAATGCCTTGGCTAATATGGAAATCATATCATTTGATTAATGGTTCCCACAATTGCATGTTTTATTCCCATGATATTTTATCATTCTTAATGTTTCCTTATGATCTATGCCTTATGTACTTCCATGTTTTATGTCATTGCTCAAGATTTTGATGTTAAAACATTATGTTCATGTTTTTAAGTTCAAATGTATATAGTATGTATTATTTTATCCATGAATACCCTTACTGAGCATTTGAGATCACCCCTTTTATGTTTTCTTTTCCCCAGGATATAAAGAAAGGTTTTAGGTAAGAAAAAAAGGGGAAGATCATTATGGGAGATGTTGAAGATCTTTCACCACGATTAGAAGATTTTATTCTGAGTTTCCAAAGACACTAAACTATTACGGTCCTTGTGTGTGTGTTTTTGTTATGTACTAAGTATTCCGAAAAAGTAATGTAATGTCCATGTACATTAAGCTTCGGGTCTCTACAGTTGGTATCAGAGGAAAGGTTTAGTCAACCTTTGGAAACTAGGATGCGAAAACGTTAGTGAGATCCCTAGAGATGTTTCTATGCTATGTCTAGGGATGTCGCTAAGGATAAGTATAAGTATAGGATATAGTCCTAGAACTGTGGTAACGATATTAGATTAAACCAAAGATGTTAGATATTGAATTTACTCCCCCTTTATTATGATTTTTTCCACTCACACTATTCTTTTTGGGTTTTAGAAAATGGCTGGAAATAAGATGATTCATGATAATGGAGGATATGATGGACAATGTAATGATATTATTCATGAGCAACCAAATGAAATGGGATTTTGAAGTCCAAAAATCATTATTATACCGAATCTTAAATCTCATAATATGATCAATAAAGTAAAATTTGGTAAGTTTCCTGACTCGGCTAATAAGAGAAAGATGAAGTTTCATTATGATCATAGAGGAAAGAAAGTTCAATTTCCCCTATGTAAATCATGTGGGAAGAGGCATCAAGGAGAATGTTTCAAAGGAACTGGAAGATGCTTTGGGTTTGGAAAAGAAGGACACAAAGCCAGTAAGTGCAAAGGAAAAGGTTCAGATAACACGAGGGATGGGGATAATGGTATTGCTACGACATCAACAATGGTTAAATGTTTTAAATGTGGAATGTACGGGCATTATGCAAACCAATGACCTAAGGGAAAGTCTCATGAAGAGAATCAGTATGGTCGTATGGGTAGTATTTATGTTGATGATGATGAAGAGACTACAAATGATATGTGAGATGAAAGAATTGTTGAAGCTCGGTCAATGGTTTAAGAATGTTGTGGAATGATTACATGTTTATCATGTGTAATGTTGTATAAGTAATCTCATTGTACTATGGAATAAAGAGACATCTAAGGATTGTTACACTGTTTTCTTTCCTTTAGTTTTGAAAGTGTATGATTAATGGTACCAGTATCCATGAAAGGTTATTCAGATATTTTTGGAATGTAGATGATATGCGCATAATGAAGGGATACAGAGAAAATTAAATGTTTGATAGTATTCATGAGCTCATGATTGATATAAGGATAAGGTTATATCATGGTTTTAGTATATAGAATTTTTGTATTTTGGTATGTGGAAAGAGTTAACTTTTGACAGAATTCATGTTTTCACTATGGTTTAATGGGTATTCATTTTTCATAAGAATACATGATTAAGGTGTTCACATGATTGGAATGTGACCAACAAGATATATGGGGGATAAATGATGGTATTCACAAGCTTGGTTGATGACATTTCAAGTAATTGTTTTCTTTATAGTATGAGCTTGGAATAAGGTATTTTAGATAAGCCTGAAGATTGGAATGGATTATGTTGGACATAAGTTAGTATTGTTTAAGGATAGAACTTTTTTATTATTATTTACGGGATGTTATAGTAATGTAGTTTTAGAAAAAGGACAACCTGCAGGATGGGAGAAAACCCATCGCATCGGACAAGGCTGTGGTAATCGAACCCACAACCGAAGTGTGACTGGCCTTTATCACCTACCACTGGCCTACAGGAAGTTCCTGTTTAGTAGAAACTAGTTTTAATATGATATAATAAGTATAAGTCAATTTAGGAACCATATATGATTAATCTCACTATAGATCGACTTATGTATATTTAATAACTTTTGTTAACCTTTTGTTTGAGACAGATGGAATGACCCGTCATTCTATCACATGATCTGCTAACACTTCACGAATAACAAATTCAACTTCATTTATTTAAGATATGAAGTGGAAATTGTTCAAGGCACAAACAATAGTGAGATTGTACCAAAATAAAGTAAGTATTTATTCTAATTCAAATTCTTCAAATTTAGGGAAATGATCTTGAAAACCAAAAATGTGGTCCTAGTGCTCTTATATCTGATGAATCAGATGGTACCTCAGATCATCACAAATTTATGGCTTTGTGATTGCTGGATTTTCCACAGCCATGTTCTCTACCACTCTCCATCAGAACATGATGGTTAGATTTCTCTTCCATATCCATATTTTCACCTATGTGGAAACCCAATGATTAGTTTATTTAGGTAACCGTTACGTTTCATACTTTTGTTTTTAAAGATTGGTTTTGGTATTCCTTTTTATGATATGGGTTTCTATTAAATAAACTTCCGAGTAGTAAACCATTTATAACCCCGACGAATTTCGAGGGCGAAATTCATTTTAAGGGGGGTAGAATGTAACACCCCAAGTTTTTATGAAAAATTTTCTTTTTAATTTCATTAATGTCTTGTGTTGTACGCTACACCAAAAGGAGCTTTCACAACACGCATCCTTGACTTGCCTTGCATTACACGCAATCACGACCTTCCTCGATAGCATGTGTAGTACGCAATACTGAGTTTCACTAAACAACGATATGCTATTAAAGTATTATTAAAACTAGCTATTATGAATAGTAATAACAACTTTTTGAAATGTTGTAAATTTTATTTTTCAAAATGGACTTCATTTTTGGATTCGGAATATCGAAATTAGATTAGGGTGAAATTTTGGAACTTTTCGGATAACTTTCATTTTCTAATGAATAGTGAAAATTACTAAATTTTAATTAAAAACAACCTTTTTACTTGAAATAATTAATAGCGATAAATTATTAATTTGAATGGTTTTAAAGTATATTTAGAATATATTTTTACAATATAATACAATGTTGGTCATTGGATGTAATTTCACATTTAAACCAGACATAAACAAGTGTCAATCTTTTGATAGTTATTATCTCTTAAGAACACGATATTTGTTTTGACGAAGGGAATTAATTTTTAAATTAATTAATGAAACTGATATGTCTTGAATTTGGTAAAATAGACATCATTTTTGAGTTCATAATATCAAATATATATTATGTCAGATTTATGGTATTTTTCTGGAAACGTTCATTTTTTGATGAATAGTGAAACCACTAAGCGGTAGTTAAAAAAATGATTTTTTTCATAAAACTTAATTTTACCGCTTCTGTGAGTGGAATTTCAAAAATCCGAGAGACACGGTTGATTTCAGTATGTAAAATGTGGTTCAATGAGATGAAAATAATTTTTGGTGAATAGTAACTTTTTACTTTTTTTAACCACGGTTAAAAGTAAATAGGGTAATTAAGGGTAAAAATGATATTATTATTACCCTACCACATGTCCTAATTCTATTGGATAAGTTTAATTCGTCCAAAAAAACCTTAGGAATAAAATATGACCATTTAGGCCCACTTGGATTAGATTAGGACATTTATTATTAATTTATTTAAAGAAGGGTTAAAATAGTTAAAATCAAAGTTTAATAACTAAATCATTTTTAATATAGGGTTATACATAAAATAAATTCGACTATAAATATACATGAGAAAGATAAAAATATTTCCTACATAATGATATTTTATTTGTAATTTTTAGACAATAAAAAAGTTAATTTATTTATGACAGAATGATGCCGCAGTATTATCTTATTAATGAAATATTGACATAATTGATAATATAAATACCCAAATAAATGTAATTTAAGACTTTTTATGAAATAAAAAAATTTTCTAGGTTAATATGACATGTTATTATTGATTTAATAAATTTTTTTTCAAACTAATCATTCTGTTATGAGTTTCACAAAAATCAATTACAAAATAGTGTCAAAATTGACATAAAATAGTTTTTAAAACAAATATTATATTATTAATTGTTATTTTATTCCTAAAAATATAAGGTTCGGAAAAATGACTTAGATAAGGATATAAATATTAATAATAAACAACTTCAGGTTCGTTTTTCTTGTTATAGTAAGTTTATTAACCTTATAGTGTAAGAATACAAAAAGACACGGTAAAAGTAATATTATCTAAATCAAAGTTAAATATAAATGATAAGGTTAATATAGGAACCTAAACTTATCTAAATTCTATTTTATGAGAGGATTTAGACCCATCCCCACCTTAGCTTCTAAATAAATCAATTTGGAGCAATTTAAAACCGAATTTGGCTTTATAATAAAATAATATTTTTAGTTTTTCCAAAGGAGCCCCTCTCCTCCCTTATAAAAGGGCACCTCCTCCCTCTCTTCCTCACACCACTTTGAGCCTTCATTCTCGGCAAAACCCTGAAAAATTCTCTTCTACACTTCCCTAGAAGCATCCTAGAGGTTCTGGTCTTCTTCAAAGACCAATTTTAGTGCCCTAAGAGGAGGAATCAAAGAGGCGCTTCAAAGAAGAGGTAATGTCCGTTACCAATTTTTTCAACTTTATTTCTTCTTCCACTTATTCTTATTAGGTTGTTTCATTTTGAAGTAATAACATCAGTATCACTCATATACTGATATGTTATTATAAGTATGAAACAACCCTATTTCACCATCTATCCATCAAACAGAAAACAAAATCACCGCGCGTGTGTACGTACAGAATACCGTCTCCACGCCGTGGTGTAATCTATTTTCCACCACCACCCTACATGGATGGGTATAATGGTGAAAATAAACAACTATATATGATTATTGTAAAGTGGTATTAATTCTGAAATAGTATTCATACACTCCAATACAATTCCACGATCATGAGAACGATATCATCGCTCGTGCGTATGTACGGACTACCGTCTCCACGACGTGATGAGATTCATTATCCACGTTAACCATTCATGAATGATTATAAAGTATATATAATAAGTAATAATAATATATGTGACATAATAATGATACTGGATTTATGTGTATATATATGTATTTCATCTACTTAATTCCATTCAACTCAATAAGGAAACGAAAACTGTGTTCATGCGTATGTACGGTCTACCGTCACCATGAACGGTGTATTTCTTTCCATTTACTTATCTATTATATATATGTATATTCTTAATATATATTATATAAATCATGTTTTATATTCTGAAATTAAGTAATAATGATCTAATTAATCATATGAATAATTACAAGTCAAAACACGGATGACAAATGAAACGATTTTACCCAAAACGCTCTTTAACATGAAATTTACAAAAGAACGGGTAAAATAAAGTCATAAGTAAACCATATATGGTATCATAACAATGAGTATGATTCTGGAATAATTCAATGACATTATTTAAATCATTATACATGAGGTTCAAACATTTATGAAGTAAATCGGACCTATCGTAAGGGAAATATCACAATCTCATTTTTATCCGAGATTGTTTATTCTTTGGTATTTACTGGGGTGTATTTTATCATCCACATCCATGATTTCTAAATATGTAATATTTATATCCTTCTAAAATATTTTATATCAAATTTAGCCTTCGGTGAGTTTTTAGTAAAAGATATGAAAGGAATCTTTTGTCCTTTTTCGTACGAGGTACTTTTTTGACTTTTCCTGACAAATGTACGAGAAGAATGTTTTATTAACTCATACGGAAAGAACCGATTTTTAAAGCTTGATTTTCATGAAGCTTCCTCAAAAATATTTCATGAATATTTTCAATAAAATCCTTTTCTTTTCAAAATTCATGACATTTTATGAAAATAAAATTATTTTAAAGAAGAAACGATATTTTCCTCAAGAATTCATTTAAAATGTTTTATCAAAACCATTTTCCAGCTAAAATGAAATTATTTCCTATTTGTATGTTTTAAGTATAATGTCTCTATGATTTACATGGTTTCACTTTTCTTATTATGAAATGATATCCATTTCTTTTATATGGATTATGTTATGATGGGATGATTTTTATGAAACCCATTTTATTCGTTGGGTTATTATGAATGATGTATGTTTATATTGTGGCACATGAAAGAATGATTTCAATATGAGATGGGTGGGACCTATATCTCCCTCCAATTCCTTAGGTAAAGATTTATATCTCATTAGATAGACATGGCTGGAACGACAAGTTAAACCGTTTCAGTAACACAGGACTGGAACGAGGAGTGAACTCAATTCAGAAAGGGACTTTGTCCACTAAGATGGTCTTGGCAGCAATGCCTTAGATAATATGGAAATCATATCATGTGCTTAATGGTTTCCACAATTACATGTTTTATTCCCATGCTATTTTATCATTATTAATGTTTCTTTATGATCTATGCCTTACGTACTTCCATGTTTTATGTCATTGCTCAAGCTTTTGATGTTTAAACATTATGTTCATGTTTTTAAGTTCAAATGTATATAGTATGTTTTATTTTATCCATGCTTACCCTTACTGAGCATTTGAGCTCACCCCTTTTATGTTTTCTTTTCCCCAGGATATAAAGAACGGTTTTAGGTAAGAAAAAAAGGGTAAGATCTTTATGGGATATGTTGAAGATCTTTCAACACGATTAGAATATTTTATTCCATGTTTCCAAATACACTAAACTATTACGGTTCTTGTGTGTGTGTTTTTGTTATGTACTATGTATTCCAAAAAAGTAATGTAATGTCCATGTACGTTAAGCTTAGGGTATCTACAATAACTGATGTAAATAATAAATATAACATGTTAATGATTATGTATATATGATATATCATCCAATTACAAATGATTTCACCATCAATATAATGATATTGTCGCCCGTGCTTACGTACAGATTATAGTCTCCACGAACCTGATGAGATTCATTCCCCATCATAATAATTCATGAATAATTTAAATTTTATGATAAATAATAATGTTTATGAACATAATATTATTCATTATATAAATAAAATACATTCTATTGAGAACAAACATGGCTTACATAACGAATAAAATAAACGAAAACGAATCAGTTAACACCCAACACAATGATACTACTAAAATATTATTAAAAATTCTATATTATAAGATATTATATGATATAATATTTATGTATATAGTTATTGTATAATTTAATAACAATGTTTTACATATTATACAGGATTTTAACATACCATCTACTAAGGAAAAGAACAAGGTATGGGTAAATTTCAGAATCTCTTTATTTTCGACGGTTGTTTTTACGTAAATATCTACTGGGACATATTTATTATCCTTATACACGATTCATAAAAGAGATTTCAAAGGTATTATTTTAAGGGAAATTTTACTAAAATATCATTTTAAATGTTTTAAAAATTTATTCTTGAAAACCATTCTCTTTAAGGTCCATGTTTTCAAAATGGATTAAAGTATTTATTTATACAGACGTGAATGTTTTAAATTGTTAATTCCTTTCAAAAGTTTCAAAGTTGTATGGGACAATTTGATTCAAAACTATATTTTAAATGACTTCATTTATAAATTATGTGACTTTTAAATGATTTCATGTAATGGGATATTTCTCTCAAATATTTTTACTAATCATTTTCAACTATGTCAACACCTTTTACAAGATATTATTCTTGATAGAGGTTGATTTATTATGATACAAATATTCCATACTGTATTGAAGGTTTTCTGATATGTTTGACTATGGATGTATAATTTTTATACCATTCAGGTTTTATGGTTAAATTATTGACATTTCATATGCTAGTTTTAATAAAAATGTTTATGTTATGTTTAAACATTTTCATATGAGGAATATAATGGACTTAGTAAGTGAAAGGGGGAGCCTGCTATAGCTCCTCGATGCATCAATAGGTCTAATGAGAAAAACTACTATCCTGGCACATGGCCTTCACAAAATCATATTTTAGTCTTGGAACAAGGCCTTGACTATGTGGTTATGAAGTCCGGCGTTATGGATTCCATCATTATGAAAGTTTCTATTGATATTTCCTGTGATTATTCCACTTGTAGAATATCCATTCGAAAAGTAAATTGAGTAATTTTATTTTATCTTTTTCATGTTATGATGTAGTTTATGTTTAAGGGGATTTTGTTTTAGTATAATACATTTCCATAAATGTTTATGCTAATTTACGAATGTTTCCACTATATTATTATCCTTATTGAGCATCTGAGCTCACCCCTTTCTATGTTTTATTTTTCCCAGGATGTGAAAAGTATTTTATGGTTGACCTGACGGGATAGGAAATGGAGATAAGTGTGTTAAAAAGGGAACAAAACATTCTTGATTTTTTTATTTCATGATGTAATTTGAAACTTAATAATGTATCTAGTACATACAAGGCTACTAAAATGACCAGTCTTTCCAGATATTAATCCTTATATCATGCCAATGTCATGTAATAATGAACCGACTCTGAGTAACTAGGGTTGGGGCGTTACAGTACATATTTTTTGATTGGATATTAAATGTCCAACATTCTTGATTTATTAAAATACCTTAGAGATTGAATTGATTATAGTAATATATTTTTACCATTCACATATTTTCCCATATTATAATTATCTAAAACATATTGACATGTTTATATGTTTTCCCTTACCAATCACTTGAGCTCGTCTCATTCTTCAATTGATATTCTAATGTTATGATGTTTAGTGTAAAATATAATTGCTTTTGAATAATTTCTATAGTGTATTATTAATGGATATTTTTTTACATATATATAAAAAACTTATCTTGTTTCTGACCCAAAAATAATGAATACCTTAAATTTGGTGGATTGTTTAATAATTTCTGTAGTTCAATGTTTAGATTATGTAATTGTTTTATAATAAAAATATTTTCATATAACATTTTATCAAAGGGAATTCTTAAGGATGTTGATTTTATTTAAAGATCATCGATTTATAGTCTCAGGATTCTTATCTATTTGTAGAACCCTGATAAAAAATGTCATGATATACATAGATTATTCTAGTGTGGTTGGATATTGGTATGCATCATATAAATTTCTATCCCATGTTGTTTATTTATGTTATGTAGCTAGAATCATTACCAACTCTAGATGGGATCATTTGTGTTCAATTCATATTTACATTTACTTTACATTTTCATATGAATTTGAAGATTTATAACATGTCAATATTCATATAAAAGTGTGTAAAACAAGAAATTGTAATTTAATTATGAAATGTGTAAATTGATCAATGATTAATAAATATAAAAGAATTAATAAGTGTTAACTCTAACACAAACTAATTTTATAATGGAAAAGAAAATGATGATGGGGCCTGCCCAAAAAATTTATTTTATTAGTTTCATTATATATTATTCTCAAAAAAATAATGGAAACAACCTGAGAGTATTTATTTAAGAAATCATGTATCGTATAATTTATTATTACTGATATTAAATAAGAATTAAATTGATTATTTAGTATGTAATAATTGTTTATCTAAATGTAATTTAGTGATATAACAACATAAAGGCAATGGATATTATTTTATAATACCTCTATATGTATCAACATGTGATCCATGAACCATTGAATTTGACCATTAAATATCATAGTACTTGTATAGAGGAACCAAAATATTGTCCTCTTTCATCCTTGATTACTTTTGGAATCACTTCATGTATTGGGGGATTCCATCGAGTTATCTCAATCATCTGTGGTAGAAGGAGAATCAATTCTTTCTATTCATTATAGTGTTATAGGTAAATTTCATATTTAATTTGAGAGAATTTTTAAAGGGATATGTTTTATATAGATATCATTAACCAACAAGAGAATATATTTCAAGTTATATACTTGGGCCATATATTTATTTTATTTTCAAAGTCCCATAATAAGTATCTTAATTATACCCAAAACAAACATCAAATAGTAACAATACTATTATTATTATTTAATTGACATACTCCGAAGAAAATAAATTTTAAATTACAATTTTACAAATAAAGAAATTAATTGTTAATTAAATGATTTGAAATAAATATATCATTTATTAAAAATAGATAATTCATCCCATCAATCATCACCTCTAATTAGATAGAGTTGAATAATAATTTTTTTTGTATAATAAATTTACATCCCATAGTTATTAATTTAATAAATTTTATTTTGATTAATATGACCAGGATATTTATTTTTCAAATTAAAAATATTCCAATTTGTTTCTTCTATTAAATACCAATAGAATATTATAGTCTCAATTGAAACAGTAATTGAGTTTCCCTTTATTCCTCATTCTCTGTGAATTTTTTAAAATGGGATAAAGTTAAATATAGACATTTAATTAAAAATTATGGAACCTATCGACAATATAAAAAATTATATATTTTAAACCGACCTCTAGGGATAGTCGACCTATAACATTATCACATCGACTCAATATTTCATAAAGATGTTCATATTCATTTTACATCAAAATATTGGATTGATATATCATTCATTATGTTTCCTCAAATTAAATCATTGATAAAACCACTATGGTTGTGGTAATAGTTTAAATGTTTAATTCCAATTATGGTTACTAAGATATCTAATTGCTTTAATTCCAAAGGGAAAAAGAAGTTCCTTAAATTATCAATGATTTCATATCATTTCGGACACACCAAATATATCATACCTATTCGAAAAAATATATCTACATAATATTGATTAATATACTAGTTTATATGAATCAAACAATAAATTAATAATAATTATAATTCTATAGAATAATACAAAATTCATCACAAAGAAATATCAAATGAAACATATAACATGAGATATTTTTATGGAACTAATTTTAATATAATCTATTCCCACAGAGATTACCAACAATAAAATTCATAAAAAGTCATAATGCCTAATTAGTCTCTAATAAATGTTATCAAAACATTATATGTGTAATTTTAGGTAGTATTCATATTTATATATAACATATATCATTGAATATTATTATATCACATTAAATTTCCCATCATAGTGGGGAATTTCTATGAAATATTTGTGTGTCAAATACACTAAAAACAATATCACATTAATGAAACATTGATAAATATTCATCATGTGATATTATATTATTAATATTAATTTATGTTAATATAAATGTAATCATATTTATAATGTAGATTGTTCTAGGGAACCAACTACAATAATATGAACTATAGGAGGTTTCACTAGCATCCTCTCAATAAGTAAAATCATTATCATGGGAATAAATTCCTCTAAAGACCCAAAAGGACCTATCAATTAAAGATGATAATGTAAAACATTAAACTATCAATGGAATGAATAATAGATGTGTAAAATAGTATGTGTTATTCAGTCAGTAATTAAATGAACTAATATAGGTTGATTTTATTGGTTTATATTTGGATATGGGACTCCAAAAAATGGTACCCTTGTTAGAGACCTAGGTAATGGCACACCCAAACATGGGGTAAGGGGGTTCATCGACCATGTACATGGACCACGATTGGGGTATTCTCCATTTAATTTTATTGAATAAGGTTTTCCACAGTTTATGTATGAACAGTATGATATAATACTTTTAACTTGTGGATAAGATGTTACATTGGTGAGGATTCTTGGGTAAAAAATCATTATAATATAAGGGTGGGAAAAATTTCAACTTGATGACAATAATAATGAATTATTCTACCTAATAATTAGTAGGGAGAGGTGGTAAATATTAAATTGGGGCATGGAGAAATGTTCTCAAAAGTATAAAGGAAATATTATATGAAATTAATGTGGGGAAACCTAGTGTATCATTTGATATAGGGTTAATCATCATAGTATAAGATAAAAATAGAAGAAATGGTTCCCCATGAAGGCTTTATTATTTTATGCCTTTCAGTAATATAATAACCTTAGTTATTTTTTCATAATTAAGATACCAATATAAGCAAGATACAATGGTGTATGATAGTCTTGTCAACTATATAGTTGAATTCATCCTTAAAATATTTTCTCTCTTATTATCCAATTGAATATAACTTGAATCATCACTCATGGATTCTATTAGTAGATAAATATAAGTACAATGGAATATGAATTTTTGGTTATGTGGTTGTTTTTTGAAATATATAGGGTCATAATTATAGGCATGCAGTACACTAGTTCATGAATTCTAAACGATTGATGTTGGTGTGTGGGTGTACATGAACAATTGGTATAAAGCTCACTTGTATTCTTCCATGAAATGAAATAGGTGTGTAATCTGGGACCTATTATATATAACCTATAATCATTAGAATTATATGACCATTTATGGGTTTTCAAATGATGGTGAGTGCACATGAAATTATTTTCCAACCAGAACATGCTCATTGAGTTATCCATAGTGCAATAACAAAATTGGGTAAAAACAAATAACACAACAAAAGACCATTAAATTTGATATGATTATCTCTTTATGTTTAACATGTAATCAAAATGAATTATAAAAATATAATCCCATTTTTATTTGGTTCCATGATGAATATTTTCTCAAAGGGATAATGCTTTCTAAAATCCATTTAAAAATTATTTTATATTCTCATAAACACTTTTAATCAACAATGGATGAAGGAGAAAATTTAATCATCGTGGAATGTCATTTCCACAATTCCAATAGATAGGATGACATTTCCAGGAGTCTTATCCCTTAGTGTGTATAAAATAATATATTACAAGGAGATCCCATTTTCCTCTTATTTGTGTGAATAGATAATATTCTACATAAAATTAACTTATAATATCTAAATGAGGAACGTATCGTGGCTCCTAGAAGAAAACTTAGGGTGATAATTTTTTGATTCCAATATTTTCATATACATCGTAAAATAATTGAATTTATTTATATAACACTTGTAAATGACATAAAATTTCCTTGGTGTGTCTTAAACCCTATCTTTTATTTCAAAAAATTAAATCCAATGGAAGCACTACTCCTTCATAAAAAATCATTCGTTATTTCAATTATTTTAACTAAGTACATGATGAATCATTCTTATACTCTATAAATTAAATTTCATATTTACTTTAGAAAATTATTCCACTAGAACTATCAATATAGAACTGGATACTATACATCACTTTCCTTGTTTTTCTTACTATATTATTTTACCATATTTTTAAAATTTCCAAAAAAATCAGTCAAAATGTCCAAAAATATTATTTGATAATTTATATTGTATTCCACAACTATAACAAGAAGAAAAATAGATATTTTTATTCAAAACAATTCATTTAACCAAACAATCATATTTAGTATATGTTTGGTAACTAATGTTCTATTTCCAATCTTGAATTTGATACCTCTAAAATCATATATGGATCTATATATATACTGAAAATAATCATGATTCATTTGTTGAAAATATTCGTCTCATTTTTACAAAATAAGGGGTTTCATGTATGTAAGGAATCTTTTATTTATAACTTTTCCTAATTTAACATTTTTGGGATTTTCATATATTATGATTATACATTTTAGTGATTATCCTCAAATATATAATTTTGATGATGATGTTATTCAACTAAAAATATAATACTTTTTAAAATTATTATCATGTTATACTAATATTTAATAAGGGAATATATCATATATGCTCCAACTATAATGATAACCCCACTAAACTCATCATATCCTATAGTGGTATAAGATTTATTTTTCACTAATATATGAAAATTATTTAAATTCATCTCTCTATTTTGTTACATATAATGGGTACCTTCCAAAAAAATTCACATATGTATTTTGGATAGTTGAGTTTAACACACAATTTCCAATCCGTCATAGGGAAAAACTATTTTTTGTAATATTATTTTTCAATATTATTTTTCCCACAACAACAATTTTATAATGTGTAATATTGTTGTTTATTTTAAAAACACTTGAGACTATCCAATTCTATTTTGACTTAACGAAAGAAATTTCTTGTGACCATTAATTTGAAAAACCTTTCGAGTATAATAATTGTGCTCTTTACATGTGATCCCATTTGATGAAATCTAGCACATTGTATATTAAATGGGATTCATTATCTTATTTTTTAATTTCATATATTTTTAATTACACATATTATTAACTCTAGTAACTTTATTTTATTCTTCTCTATAGTTAATATATATTTTGAAAACATTTTTACATGTAACTCTTAACATAACTAATGAAATTTTTTTCTAAAATTAAAATCCATCTAAATTTTATCATATAAAAATTAATCTCATGCATAAAGTGTACTAACCCTTTTTATGTAAATGAATAAAATTATATGAAATAATCCTTCCCCACATCTGACACCATGGATCCATAGATTATAAACTCTCATTTTACGAACAATTAATAATCATATAGAACATTGTAATGTCTGATTAATAATCTTTATGCCCTAGGATAATTTACTTCTAATTGATTTTTTTGAATTATAATTTTAACAGTTCATTTTTAAAAGAAATTGTTAAAATATTAAAACAATTACCTAACTAAAAATTATCATGGTTAATGTTATAATATATCTAAAAAAATTATCATACCATTCTTGTAACTCTTTATATGCGTATATGATAATATAGATGAAAGTTATCATTTTAAATTAATATATATATATATATATCACAATTCATAATATAGAAATTATATATATGAATAAAATACAGAATAATAAAATAAATGAAAAATTCATAAATTTTTGATATGAGACAATATATATTTGATAGATTAATTAAAAAATATGAAAATAAAAACATTATAAACATATAAAATATATAAATTCCATAGATTTAAATATAAACACCATATATTTATTTTCATAATGAAATATTTTATATCATTCAATTTAAAAAATTAACATTAAATATACGATATATCATGAAATATAATTGTTAAATATTTTTATTGTAATATTATTAAATTTAAATAATTAAAATATAACATATTATTTAATATTAATATAATTACCAAATAAACTTCCAAAAACTAATTTTTATATTGTGTAAATAATTTCTCATATATGAGATTAAATATAACTATTTAATTTAATAATTAAAAAATAAATCATTTTTATAAATAACAATTTTCTAATTTTACATAATTTTTTAAATCATAGAAACATTAAATATCACTTTAATAGTTTATAAATAAAGGGTTTTTTAAAATTAAAGGGATTTACTTTTATTAGATGTTGTATTTAAATAATAAAAATTAATAATTATACATTCTAATTTAATAATTTTTTCCTAAAAAATTATTAGATAATAATTTAATTTTAAAATTAATTAATTTATAAAGCCATTTATAAATATTAAATACCAAAAAATTACATATATAAATACTAATAAGTTATTTTAAAATTATTTAAATAATAATAATTGAAAATAATAAATAATAATTTTTCCGATAGACATATAATTTTTAATGATAATATCATATTTAATATCATTATATAGAGGATCCCAATAATGGATTAAATTGTGAAGGGATGTTTTTTTGACAATAGACTAGTTTGTGTCCTTTGAAAGAACAATTTTGACAAATTTCACAGTGCTAGAATATGCAATAGTCCACTCACCATTATCACAACACATAATATATGATTAAATAGATACATAAATTCTTAGATAATATTAAAATAACATAATTTCATAATACTGTTTTTTGAATTTCGCTATAATCCATAAGATTAACTTAGTTGTCACGACCCGTCATCGGGGCCCGTTCCATGACTACCCCAAGCCCGCCTTCCATAGGCCAGGGGCTGGAGACTAGCACCAAAGGCGTAAATCCTGATAACTGGGAAGGCATTTCCTTTATAAAAGCAAACAAACACCACAGAGTACAAGCGGAAGTAAAACACTAAGTACAAAAGAAAGTGCTGAAAAGTAAGTGGGCCAGAATACAAACCCAACATAAAGTACAGCTACAATTGAACAAAAGTACAACAGAAAAAAGACAAGAGTTGGAAGAACGGAAGCGGCTCCTGGGTTGTCCTCCTCAGATCCTACCTGAAGGGTAGGTACAGATGGCGCAGCTCCTGGATCATCCACTACAGATCCTACCTGAAGGGTAGGTACAGATAGCCTCCACAATGCTCTCGCCCGCCAACCTCCTCTGTGTGTCGTCTCGTCGTGAAGTCCACCTCTGGATACTGACTCATCGTGTGGTCCACCTCCGGGTACTGACTCCTCGTGTGGTCCACCTCCGCGTACCATCCAGTCCTTGAACACTCGCCCTCCGTCAGCACTTCCCATCGTCTGCAACAAACACAACGAGGTGCGGGCATCGCCCATGTAGGGGTGAGTATAACGATACTCAGTACGGACCCCGAGACCCTCAAGGTATCACTAAAACCAAGATGGATAACCACAAAGAAGATCTCAACAGATAAACTCTACTTACGTATATTCCCATACATATACCTAAGTCTTCAAGTAGCCCATCTCAATCATGAGGAAACACAAGATTATGAAATCATCGGATAACCACTACCCAGGTATATTCGCATACATATACCTAAGTTATCAAGTAAACCTTCTCAATCATGAGGAAAACACAAAGGTCAAAGATTCAGCTCAAATCAGGATTTTCATTATCGAAACCGTAACTGCTGATGAGTCCATCTCTGGACTGTACAGTGATCCTGTCACAACTCTGATTTACTGCTCACTAACCTAAGACTGCTGAGGTACTCCTCCTGTCGAGTACTGCGGGTGTTCCACCTCACACAGTAGTTCTCCTCCGCCATGGGTCTTCCACCTTACACAGTAGTGCTCCCCCTTATAGACTACAGAGGTACTCCTCCTTTCGAGTACCGCGTGTCTACCACCTCACACAGTAGTGCTCCTCCGCCATCGGTCTGCCACCTTACAAAGTAGTGCTCCCCACTGGGCTATGCTAGTCACTCCGAATCGAATCAGAAAAGCAGTCATCGGTCACAGCCAGCTACATGGTCTCCGTACTCTGTATGCTCATCTCCGGGAGGGTCCTCTCCATGGGCTACAGGTCGATACTCCAAGTATCACAAGTCCCATGAAGAATTATCTCAAAGGACCGCCTCATCACAGGGGTCTCAACACAATAGACGGTGTGTCAATCGGACGCTCGGTCTGTGAGTTACTAGCCTTTTCATCCCCAGGGCCCTGTTGGTTTCGTGTGCGAACCAACCCGGTCGTATCTCAACTGTACCTCGAACTCTCAAAGGGTATTCTCATAGGGATCTCTTCTCAACGTGATCACCAACGCCGCTGACAGTTCGTCAAACGGACGTTCGGTCTGAATGTTATCAGCTTTTCTGTTCCAGGGGCCCGGTTGGATTTCGGGTACAATCCAACCCAACCACAATCCAACTGCATCCAAAAATCAGGCGAAGTATGCCAACAATTCCATCTCATCAAGAGAAATTCAACGAGACATACGGCGCATCAATCGGACGCCCGATCTGTGAGTTATTGGCCTTTTCGTTCGAGGGGTCGGTTGGTTTTGTGAGCGAACCAACCCGACCGCACTCCGACGAAGTCCAAACCTCGAGCGGAGTAAGCCAAAAGTTCCTTCTCATCAAATGAAATTAAATGAAGTCGACGGAACGTCAATCGGACGTCCGGAGCTCAAGATATAAGAGTTTCCGCTCCGATGGCCCGGTTGGTTTCGTATCCGAACCAACCTGGCTGAACCCAAAGTTCTCCAAAACCTTGAGTGTAATATACTGAAACGACCGTCTCGATCCAAGGATCACATCGCAACTGAAGGTGTGTCCAACGGAGGTCTGTAGCTCAAGTTATATGCAACAGACCGAAAAAGGTTCGGTATTAGGGGGTCCGGGCCCGGTCCGACCCGTCCCGATACTCCCTGGGTCAGCCCATACCGGGTCGACCCGACCCTGGTCTGGGTTTGGCCCGCTTAGGCGCGGCGCGGCGCGGCCAGGGCGCAGCCCGGTTTGGCCGCGCAGAGCGCTGGCCAGCAAGGGGCTCGGCAGTTCGGCCGAGCGAAGGGACGCGGGGGGGGGGGGGGGGGGCACTGCCCCCCGCTTGGACCGGATGCGGCGCAAGCCGCTGGGTCTTCCCCAGATCCCACGCGGCCACGAGATCTTGTCGTCCCGCCACCGCCGCGCCGACAACAACTTCCGCGGACCACCGGATGCGCTCTGGTGGTCCGTTTTGCCCGCCGTCTGCGCCGACAGCTCTCTCAAGATCCGAAGTTTACTGCGAAGGTTTAAAAACGTCCTTGAGGCCTTCTTCGTCACCTCCCATCGATCCTCGCACCACGATCAACTAGCGAGGTCTTCGAATCGCCTCTGCGGCCCCGACTCCGGCCACGGTTTCTTTCGGCCTAAACTGCGCGGCCCGACGGCGCCACGTTTCTTCGTCGGGTTCTTTCTCGTGTCCGCACGGTGCTGTTGCATTGTTCCATCTTTGTTCGTGCCACAACGAATCAAAACAACAAAGGGGGAGGAGATTCTGCTCTGTTCGTGCGGTCTGACCTCCTCCCGCTATTACAATAACAGGTGCCCCAATTGAAACCATGAAAGGCGACAGATGGGATCATGATCAACAATAAAAAATAAACCCCCACAACTTCCCGCAACAATTTATTCCCAAACCGCAAGGAAAACATTCGCGGATCAACTAGATAATAATTTGATCCATGTTCTTTTTTTTCTTTAGAATGAAAGAAAACAAGGGAATAAAAATCATTCTCAAAGTAATTCCCTACCTCAACGTTGTTGTCGAACGAGAGTTCATCGCAGAATTAACCGTCATGGAAGAAGAGGATCGTCGCGGAAGAGAAGGCTCATCGTGGAAGAAACATCGCGGAAGGAGCGTCATTGATTTCCGAGGATTTGGCGATCTTCATCGGAAATCGGTGCGTTCTTCGCGTTCTTCGTCGAAGAAGGATGCTTTCCTTCAAATCCTCTCCACGCAACAAGTTCTATCAGAAATAAAATGAGAACCAATTATTTTATTAATGCACAAGTCAACTTTTGAAATTCAAAAAGAAACAATCAATTCAATGAATTAATTGTAACGATTTAACCGCCCAAATTAATGAGGCGTTTCTTAACCAGAATAAACGCACAGTTTGACTTTATTAAAAAGGGGGGTGCGGGTGCGTTACTTAGTGGGAAAGAAACGGTGGGGCTCATGCGGCACCCACCTCACATATATCCTACCAAGTGGGTAGGATATTGTGGGCCTCATATTATCCGCTTAACTTTGGTTATGCCTCTTTATGAAAAATAAAATAAATTGTCGCACCACCTTTATTTTATTTCTTAACTTAACCCAAAAAATTAAAAACCACACCCGAGTAAAGGCAACTCTGGAAAAGGTGTTCCTAAGAAATTACTGGCGCTACGAGTTCATCGGTGCCCTGAGATTTCAATTCCAAGCACTAGTTCAAAAGATAGAAAAACCCACTCGTTCGTTCACTGAACGTACCCGAACTAAACTTCAGATAATGATTCCGGGCACATCGGGCCTCGGAATCAGGCGCCGTCAGAAACTACGTTCTTTTAAAATTCCAATGAAAATTAAGAAAAAATGTTCCTTGAAATTTCCGGGTCTTTACATTTCTCCCACCTCAGGGATTTACGTCCCCGTAAAACTATAACACAAACTAGGGATACAAAAGAGGTATTGAGCACGCATCTGAGCCTTCCGCTCCTATGTGCTTACCTGGAGATTCCTGTACTGCCAAAGAAAGTGCACCCAAGGAATCAAATGTCCTCGTAGGATCCGCTCCTGTCGATCCTCGATCCCCACTAGAACCTTCGTGAAAGTCACCCCATCGCCAAGGTCCATCTCCTCATGGTCGATGATATGCGAAGGGGTCGAGCACGTTTCTCCTCAGTTGAGATACATCGAAGTCGTCGTGCACCTGGTGCAACAGAGGTGGATGGGTCAAGCGGTGAACAACTTCTCCTACCCACCAGAGGACCTAAGAAGGCCCACTGAACCTCGGAGATAACTTGCTGGCTTGGCCACATCTCCGTAAACCTTGTTGAGGTGAAACCCTTATAAGGACGTGATCGTCATCCTCGAACCCTAGAGGTCTCCAATTCCTGTTATAACTAGAACTCAAACGACTTCTGCCACGAGGGTAAGGTTGACCTAGTCAAGAGTGATCGGTCGCACCCTCCTGTGCTGCCTGGGGTTTCCTTTTCACTGACTAAGTAAAACCCATCCCGACGTCATAGTTAAACCACAACCTTTTCCCCTAATACCGTCAATCTATGTATGAACTCTGATTGCCCTGTCCATACTCAAACCAACGTAGTAAGGCCTCAACGCCGCCACCAAGAGATTCCAACCAAAACTCTAGCCTCGATGGTCTGACCACACTGTCGGCGTATGTTTGATTATCGATTCTTCTCCCAAGGTATCTCTAGACGTGAGGGTCAATTCTACAGCTTACCGGAAACTCTTGGTCTGGGACAAGATTCGTGGATGGAAAGAATGATTCATATCAATGTCTGTTACTACGACAGCTAGTAGTGGATGAATTCTATGCCTTGAATCATTTTTTAGGTCCATTAGGTCACACTCCTTGACCGCATGAAACCGCACTCTTCCACCTCCCTCCAGCTCCCTGAGCCTGGTGGGGACAACTAAGGTGGGTGGTTGTAGCATGTTAAAAAAGTACACCACCTAATGGTGCACTCCTAGCTCTGCCTCCACACCTGCTGCTTCTCAGACTCATCTCTCCTTAAATCTTCCTCTTATTAAAACATTTTACACATTCGAGTCTCTAAGACTGGTGCCAGTTTCCTGTTTCTTACTGCACTGTGCAGTCTTCATCCCCTCCTGGATGACCTACACCTTCTTTGCCTACGATCTGAAAGAGCTACTAAAATTTCTCCTTTGCCAAAAAGAGAAACTAGATCTCATCCCCTGTATGAACCACACCCATTGCCTAATACAGTTAATACTTACATGAATGATGTATTCATTCCATGGATGACATTGTAAGGCCTCGACGTGACTACCAAGAGATCCAACTATGACCCTCGCCTCCAATGGTCGAGTCACACTGTCGGCATCAGTGTGAGGTCACTAGGTCTCCTCCAATAGAAATCTTGAAAGTGAGGGTCAAGTCTACAGTTTTAACCGGGACCACTCAGTATCAACCAAACAAAAGTACAGGAAATCCAACATCACAAAGATAAGTGTCTTTTTATTATTGCAGATCATATTACAAAGACACAAATACAACAGAAACATGGAACTAGAAGTACAAGGGATGTATCCACTAGTTCCGCTCCTATCCACCTACTCCTGGAGCTCTACTTCCTTGTCCATTGTCCAGCTGTTGCTCAAGCACCCGCCACTGCTTCTGCCTCGGTGGCTCCTCCAACGCCTGCGGATCGACTGTGCGGGGGGTTGGACAATCATGTGCCATGTGACCCTTCCTGCCGCATGAGAAACACTGTCCGTTTCTGGCACGCCTGGCTCTGACTCCACCCCAGGTGCCCTGCAAAACTGATCCTATAACCTGAGGTCTCCCACCTACTATTATGGTCCTCTTGTACCTAAGCATCATATGTCTACTACCCACAGATGACTCGACTAGTGATCGAAAATCCTACGGCAAGGGCAAGAGCTCCTGAACACGCTTGGGGTGTAGAGCTACTAGCACAAACTCCACCCTGAAGAAGGTCTCGAAGTCTTCCCATGTGAAGGTCATCATGTCGTAAAACTGGAACAAGTGGATCCACCACCTGCCTGCTGCTGCCTGAAGAAGGCTGGCAGCAAATATCACCATGAAGTCTGCTGGCATCCCCACTAGCTTGAAGACTCTCACCACGGCCTCCAGCCAATCCTCAGCCGCCTGCGGGTCCGTCTCTCCCCAGAAACTAGGTGGCCTCTGGCGTTGGAACTCGTGAAGTGTGCTCAAGTGGCGTGCATCGCCTAATGCTGGGGCTAGTGGCATCGGTGGCCCAACATATGGTAGTACCACTGGTGCCACCGCTGGTGCCTCAACTGCAAGAGGGCCCTGTAACGAAGCCTTGTCACTCGGCAGGCTGTCAGTACGCACATCCCTCTAGGCTCTAGCTGGTCATCTGTGAAAAGGCATCCAGAAAGAAACAACATGACACGGTCATACGATTATACCTGGTGAGATGACCTGGTTTGAGCTGACTTTTAAAAACTTCGGGAAACACACACGTAATCAGTGTTTTCGTGCACAAAGTCAGAAATCCGTTGTCAAGGTCCTAGTGTATGGATACGTCAGCCGCCTGCACCAACACTGGACTCCCTGAACTGAAGACCACACTTGGTACCCTTAACACTATTTCATCATAGAAATAAAATATCAGAGTTATATGTTCTGCGGTAGAACTGACTCCTTTGATACCAATTTGTCACGACCCGTCCTCGGGGCCCGTGCCGTGACTACCCCAAGCCCGCCTTCCATAGGCCAGGGGCTGGTGACTAGCACCAAAGGCATAAATCTTGATAACTGGGAAGGTATTTCCTTTATAAAAGCAAACAAACACCACAGAGTACAAGCGGAAGTAAAACACTAAGTACAAAAGAATGTGCTGAAAAGTAAATGGGCTAGAATACAAACCCAACTGAAAGTACAACTACAACTGAACAAAAGTACAACAGAAAAAGACAACAGCCGGAAGAATGGAAGAAGCTCCTGGGTCGTCCTCCTCAGATCCTACCTGAAGGGTAGGTATAGATGGCGCAACTCCTAGATCATCCACCACGGATCCTACCTGAAGGGTAGGTACAGATAGCCTCCACAACGGTTTCGCCCACCAACCTCCTTCGTGTGTTGTCTCGTTAGGAAGTCCACCTCCGGATACTAACTCGTCATGTGTTCCACCTTCAGGTACTGACTCCTCATGTGCTCCACCTCCGGGTACCGTCCAGTCCTCGAACACTCGACCTCCATTAGCACTGCCCATCGTCTGCAACCAACACAACGAGGTGCATGTATAGCCCGTGCAGGGGTGAGTATAATGATACTCAGTAGGGACCCCGAGACCCTCAAGGTCTCACTAAAACCAACATGGATAACCACAAAGAATATCTCAATAGATAACCTCTACTTAGGTATATTCCCATACATATACCTATGTTTTCAAGTAACCAATCTCAATCATGGGGAAACACAAGATTATGAAATCATCCGATAACCACTACCCAGGTATATTCACATACATATACCTATGTTATCAAGTGACCCTTCTCAATCATGAGGTAAACACAAAGGTCAAAGATTCAGATCAAACCAGGATTTTCATTATCGAAACCGTAACTACTGATGAGTCTGTCTCTGGAGTGTAGAGTGATCCTGTCACAACTCCGAGGTACTGCTCACTAACCTAAGACTACTGAGGTACTCCTCCTGTCGAGTACCGCAGGTCTTCCACCTCACATAGTAGTGCTCCTCCGCCATGGGTCTGCCACCTCACACAGTAGTGCTCCCCCTCATAGCCTACAGAGGTACTCCTACTGTTGAGTACTGTGGGTCTGCCACCTCACACAATAGTGCTCCTCCGCCATGGGTATGTCACCTCACAAAGTAGTGCTCCCCACTAGGCTATGATAGTCACTCCGAATCGAATCAGACAAGCAGTCATCGATCACAGCCAGGTACACGGTCTCCGAACTCTTTATGCTAGTCTCCGAGAGGGTCCGCTCCATGAGTTACCGGTCGATACTCCAAGTATCACAAGTCCCATGAAGAAGTATCTCAAAGGACCGCCTCGTCACAGGGGTCTCAACACAATAGACGACGCGTCAATCGGATGCCCGGTCTGTGAGTTACTAGCCTTTTCGTCCTCGGGGCCCAGTTGGTTTCGTGTGCGAACCAACCCGGTGGTATCTCAACTGTACCCCAAACTCTCATACGGTATGCTCATAGGGATCGTTTCTCAACGTGATCACCAATGCCGCTAACGGTTCGTCAAACAGATGTTCGGTCCGAATGTTATCAGCTTTTCCGTTTCAGGGGCCTGGTTGGATTTCAGGTACAATCCAACCCGACCACAATCCAACTGCATCCAAAACTCAGGCGAAGTATGCCAATAGTTCCGTCTCATCAAGAGGAATTCAATGAGACAGACGACGCGTCAATCAGATGCTCGCTCTGTGAATTATTGGCCTTTTTGTTCTAGGGGCCCGGTTGGTTTCGTGAGCGAACCAACCCGACGACACTATGACGGCAACCAAACCTCGAGCGGAGTAATAAAAAAGTTCCGTCTCACCAATAGGAATTCAACGAAGTCGACGACACGTCAATCGGACATCCGGAGCTCAAGATATAAGCGTTTCCGCTCTGAGGGCTCGGTTGGTTTCATATCTGAACCAACCCGGCCAGACCGAAAGTTCTCTGAAAACTTGAGTTTAATAT
Source organism: Viscum album (assembly GCA_963277665.1). Lineage (NCBI taxonomy): Eukaryota > Viridiplantae > Streptophyta > Magnoliopsida > Santalales > Viscaceae > Viscum > Viscum album. Next base: position 853,432,415 of record OY728155.1, on the reverse strand, counting down.
ACCGAAACGGCTGCCTGGATCCAAGGATCGCATATCAACTGAAGGTGCATCAAACGGAGGTCTGTAGCTCATGTTATAGGCAACAGATTGAAAAGGGTTCGGTATTAGGGGGTTCGAGCCCGGTCCGACCAGGCCCAGTACCCCCTAGGTTGGCCCGAACCGGGTCAAACCGACCTAGGTCCGGCCTGCTTGGGCATGGACTGGCCCGGCTGGCCCGGCCCGGCCCGGCCTGGGCGCGACCCGGCTTGGCCGCGCAGAGCGCTGGCGCGCTGGCCAGCCAGGGGCTCGGCCGTTCGGCCGAGTAAAGGGACGCGGGGGGGGGGGGGGGGCACTGCCCCCCGCTTTCACTGGACGCGGTGCGAGCTGCCGCATCTTCCCCAGATCTCGCGCGGCTGCGGGATCCGGTCATCTCGCTGCGGCCATGGCTTCAGCTTCCGGCGCCGGCAGCAACTTCCTCAGACCACTGGACGGGCTCCGGTGGTCCGTTTTTTCCCTCGTCTATGCCGACAGCTCTCCCGGGATCCACAGTTTACTGCGAAGGTTTAAAAATGTCCTTGCAGCCTGCTTCGTCACCGCCCATCGATCCGCGCACCACGATCAACCAGCGGAGTCTTCGAATCACCTCCGCGGCCCCGACTCCAGCCGCGGTTTCGTTCGGCCTCAACGGCACGGCGCGACGGCGCCGCGTTTCTTCGTCGCGTTCTTCCTCGTGTCCGCATGGTGCTGTTGAATCGTGCCACCTTTGTTCATGCCGCAACGAATCAAAACAACAAAGGGGGAGGAGAGTCTGCCGTGTTCGTGTGGTCCGACCTCCTCCCGTTATTACGATAACAGGCGGCCCAATTGAAACCAAGAAAGGCGACAGATGAGATCACGATCAACAATAATAAAATAAACCCCCAAAACTCCCCGCAACAACTTATTCCCAACCCTCAAGGAAAAAATTTGCGGATCAACTAGATAATAAGTTGATCCTTGTTCTTTTTTTCTTTAGAATGAAAGAAAACAAGGGAATAAAAATCAATCTCAAATTAATTCCCTACCTCAACGTTGTCATCGAACAAGAGTTCGTCGTGGAATTAACCGTCGTGGAAGAATAGGATCATCGCGGAAGAGAAGGATCGTCTTGGAAGAAACGTCGCGGAAGGAGCGTCGTTGATTTTTGAGGATTTGGCGATCTTCGTCAGAAATCGGTGTGTTATTCATGTTCTCCACGTTCTTCGTCGACGAAGGACTCTTTCCTCCAAATCCTCTCCACGCAACAAGTTCTAACAGAAATAAAATAAGAACAATCTTATTTTATTAACGCACGAGTAAAACTTTGAAACTCACAAAGAAACAATCAATTCAATGAATTAATTGTAACGATTTAACCACCCAAATTAATGAGCTGTTTCTTAACCAGAATAAACGCACGGTTTGACTTTATTAAAAAGGGGGGTTCAGGTGCGTTACATAGAGGGAAAGAAACGGCGGGGCTCATGCGGGCCCCCCCTCACAAATATCCTACCAGGTGGGTAAGCTATTGTGGGTCCCATCTTATCTTCTTAACTTAGGTTAAGCCGTTTTAAGCAAAATAAAATAAATTTTCGCACCACCTTTATTTTATTTCTTAACTTAACCCCAAAAATTAAAAACCACACCCGAGAAAATGCAACTCCGGAAAAGGTATTCCTAAGAAATTACCAGTGCTGCGAGTTCATTGGTGCCTATAGATTTCAATTCCGAGCACTGGTTCAAAATTTAGAAAAACCCACTCGTTTGTTCACTGAACGTACCCGAGCAAAACTTCGGAAAATGATTCTGGGCACACCGGGCCTCAGAATCAGGCGTCATCAGAAACTGCATTCTTGTAAAACTCCAAAGAAAATTAAGAAAAAACATTCCTTGAAATTTCCAGGTCTTTACATTAGTTTAGTGATTTTCTATATATGTTGTGATAGTGTCTCATGTGTGGGTAATTTGAAAAATCACTGATCTATGTACAATTCACATATAGCTTTTCTTATTTGGATTGGATCATGTAAGATTAATCATGTGACATGGAGGATGATATGATATAAATATTAAGTTGTATATAAATAAACTAATTTCAGCTCATTATTAATCATGAAGATTTTGTACTATTAAATATGCATTTTAAATCCTTGTTTTTTCATTAATAAAGAGTTATTATTACATGTATACTCTACCATTAAATAATTATTTACTCCATGTAATAAATCAATGATTTAAAACATTAAAATATAAATATATTTAACATTTAAAATATAATCACTTAAAATGAATTCATGATTTTTATATTTATTAATGATTAATGGGTTTTCAACACTATATGATTCAATTTTTAGTATAAATGGAATTTAATGGATCATATAGAATTGATGGGTTTAGTAAGGATGAATAATATTAAATCAATATAATAAAAATTAATTACAAAACTAATGACACAGATATCTATGAGGGAATACCCAAAATCATGCCACTATAAAATAATAAAGCAGCCATACATACAATATAACATTATTGAAATTTCTTTATATCAATTCCACATGTAGGTTGAAGACCACTATTAAGATAACATGAATATGAGCACCCTGTTTGGTGTATCGACTGGGTGAGATGAGTAAATTGGACCAGTCTTGGGAAAGATCACAACATCCTAGTCACATACTGATTACCTATTTAAATATATAGTGACAACACTCCCTATGTGATCATGAATTCACACATGCATGATAACATAATAGATAATGATATTTTACTGATTTTTTATTTACCAAATAATTTAATTTCTCATGTTCTTCATAATATTATAATATTATATTTAATTGTTACTAGATTGAAATAAAATGAATACTATCTTGTTTCATTTAGTATGTTATCAATTAATATCGAAAAACATCATAGGAAATAGCCTACTAAAAAAATTATATGTATTTGTTTATTCTAATTTAATAAAATTACTTGTTCATATCATACACTATGATTGGGGAATATATAATGTTTCATTCAGTTAAATGACATATCCAACACTATAGTGTTAGATAAGGCCCCACTAATAGCTTCTACTAAATTAGATTATATACCACCTCTATTAACAAATAGGTGAATGGTATAATGTAAATATCAATCAATAGTTGGATGATGAACAATCGTTATCCCACTCTATGCAGTATATATTCCACAAACATAGGTATCTATATAGAATATAACCCATAAATAGAAGTCCAATTTGTGGAAAATATTCTATTAATATATGACACTATGAAGATGATGAACTATTGAGACACATCTGTAAGTGGATGATTGATAATATCGTAATTTTTTTTTCATTTTTTGGAAATCTCACCATAGTTTTATTAATAAATGGAATATATTAAAATTCATTATAAATTTTGAAATAAGTTTTATTGAAATATAATAATGGTATTTATTTTTCAATTTTTTTAATTTAATTATATACATACATAGTTTTGGGTGGTTGATATTACTGGGGGCCTCTTATTTAGACCCTTGTGTGAGTTTAATGTCCTTTTCAAACTATTATGTAATAATACAATGGGAAATACATAGCATTGGGATATTAATTCCAAATTTATTATTTTTAAATAACTTTATTTCGAAATGGTGATAATGGAATTTCATAAGAGAGGGAATTGGAGATTTTTTTAAACAAAGTAATAATAATCTGGACACTCCATCAATTTCATAAGAGTTAATAACCAAATAGATCATGTCACATAATATTATTTTGTGTGTGGGGGGTATCTTATTAGATTATGTTTTTTCTTCAAATCATATCATTCCTATTTCCTAGAGAAAAACATGTAAGATTAAACATAAGCTAGAATGGTGGTACATAAAATTAAACTAAAGAAACACACAATGTATAAGTCATATTAAAACATTAACTAATGATCAAATAAGAAAAAGGAATTCTTTAACACATTGTAATTATAAATGTTTCAATTGTAAAAAAATATACAACTAAAATAATAACATTTAATGTGATTACATTCATAATATATCTGATTTTAATGTCATACTATATTACTCGTACAATTCAATATCTTTTATTAAATAGGCATTGATTTTATGGAAACACTCATAATTATCAATAAAAAAATCAAGAATATGTATGCATGTTCAAGAATAATTTAACTTTCTATGTGGGGGTAATTTACTTGGAATCAATGCTTTCAATCCCCCTCAATTTTTAAATATCAAAAACCCATTCCTCTTTACAAATGAACATAAAATGTGATTAATTACATTCATATATTCTTGTATAATGTTAGGGAATGTCCTACATGATACCCAACTAATAAATATTATGATAGAAACATACAAAACTAACTTCAAAATATATTCTAGAATGTTATATATTAATTCATAATATTCATTTGGAGTAAATTTATCTCCCTATTTTAAACTATTTAATTGTGTTGGAATATAATTGGGAAGGGATTCCTCCCTTGGGAGGGATAATGAAAAGTAGAAAAAGGTAGAATCTAGATAGTTTTATTCTCTGGGTTCTTTATTAACCATTTAGTACATGGTTTTCTCTTCCTTTATTTTTCTTTCAATATTCACATTTAATGAGTTTTTTTATCTACTATAATTTTTTTCAAATTATTTTAATTGATTAATTTTTTATCCATTATCATTGTGAATATTTTATTAGTACCAACCCCTTGTTTCTGATATCCCCCAGCTCCATCCATTTTATACTAATGAGAAAATATATTCATAGGAAGGTTGTGTTTAATAGTGGTTTTATTTTAATTTAATTTATATCTTTGAATCATACATACAAATTTATCATTGATGTTGTGGACTTCAGTAAAGGGAAAAATTAATACTCTTAGAATTTATTGAATTAAAATCCTCTATATTCACTCATTTCATCCTCTATTTTACGGTACTGGTCAATAGAGTGAATCATATAGTAAGAAGTGTCATTTGGGTTATAGCAATTCCTCATGGAATCTTTATGACTAAATAAGGAATAGATTATTTCACACTAGGATTCATCTTGATGCTAGGTGAAAACTTTTTTAATGGATGGTGTGGGGATGTTTGTGTGAGTAATCACTATATTGAATCAACTTTTATGATAAAAATATTTTTAATAAATTCCCCAAAAAAAATTAGATAGTATTTTTTTAAAATATATTACATTTTCTTATTCCAATAACTTGAATTGAATCATCTATATTAATTAATTTTCATAGTAATATTTCTACCTTTTTCACATATAATATCAATAATTTCTCATATTAGTCTTTCTCAATTTAGATTTTCTTTTAAAAAATATAATGGTAATACTAAGAATGATACTCAAATTCGACCTCAACAGAATGATCTCTAGTGATAGTTGCTGTACTATTTTCTTATTGGTTTATAAATTTCTAATGATCTGTTGTAATGCTTTGACAATGATTTCTAAAATTAGTGATTCACCACTATTATCGATATTTATGTGGATTATATTGAAGAAACATATCAATGGTGGAATATTAACCACCACTAAATATATTTATTTAGATATGGTACAATTAACCTATCAAGATTTAATATCATAGAAAATATTATGTTTAAACAAATATATTAAAAATATAATTAATAAATACAAAATGACGATTACTATCTGGACACTAACCCTCTCATGGTCACACAATTAGTCCATCCCAGACACAACTTGTCAAATAATCATACATACCATTCCAAAATAACATTCATTGGTTATAAAATGAGAACAAAATATAGTTAGGTTCTAGGAATAGGTTACCCATTATAGATCTAAGGTAGATATTCCATAATAACAGAAGAAGGAAAATGGTAATCCATTCATAATGTGATATTACACATCACTCAATTGAAATATAATGGTTCTATAGATTTGAATTTATACGATAGAAAGAAAATTGTGTCAACATAATTCAACTTTTAAGTCACACACAAAAATTATAACATACAACATTTCATATGACACCCATCATGTGATTTATTTATAAGGGGAAAGATAAGGGCATCATATGTGGACCTATAACTATAGTTATTACCAGATACTACAACTAGATATGAACACAATAAAAAGAAATAAAAAACCCATTATGCCCCTAAATCATTGAATAACATGTGATACATGTAAATATTCATAGATATAAATTTTTAATGTCTGTGGACTAATATCATTTTCCGTAGAAATCCCATAAGATAAAATTAACACGAATTAACCAAAAATGATAAAAATATCATTATTAGGATGAGAAAATAAATTTAAATGGGAACAATTATGTTAATATTTTAATTTTATAGATTCCCATTTTATAATTATGAAAAGTTTAATTTTTTATTAAAATATTAAAAATATCAAAAAACATGAAATGTGGTTTTACCATTATAGTATTTAACATCATACCACTTCATTGATTCCAATGCGACGTAGCCATACTAGTCACTACATAACACCTCTCCCCATGGTAGAATCCAAAAACATGGGAACCACTCTATTAATGATAACATTCAGAAAATGGTATAACATGATTCTCTAGGGAAAAAATATTACATAATCTTTAAAATGTTTCTCCCTTATTTCACATAAATTATCTGGGGTTTCAACTAATATTTTTATAGAATAATGGATGATATCTTATTTTTCATATATTTTATAATTGATGATAATCATTTTATATAATTTTTGATGATATTTTAATCTATCCTCAAGATTTAGTGACATTATTTGTATGGATTTGCTACATCAGTTTACCTAGATAATGTAGATACCTGCCCAAAAGTTTTTTCAATTCATTTATGGACGTCAGCTGATGATTAACATGTTTTCTTTCTTCTTTTTCCTTATTGATTGAATTATTTACACCCATTACATGGTGTATAATTATTTTAGACCACATTATGATTCATCTAGATATATGATTTATAAGAAATATATATTTAAAAAATATAGAGTAAAAATGTGTATTTTATGATCAGGGAGTGGAATAGATTAATTCCATGATTTTATATGTGGTTTATGTATCTGAAAACACAACAGTACTAATGTTAAACAATTTTTGGCCGGTATTAATACATTTAGTAAAAGTTATCAATATAATTATTATTCATTAATATTATATTTTTTTTATTTTACGATTCTTCACAACATAGGATATGGAAGTTATTGAATAGTTTCATTGAGTAAGGATTTAATATTTTCCATTTGTCCCTTAAATTTCATTGATTAAAATATATATAAATAATTAATTTAAAAAAACTTCATTGATGGTGTGTTACTAATTAGAACCATGTTTGGATGTTATGATAAGAATATAATTTATATTATTATGTTGGGGAAAACATTTACTCAGGTTGATAAAAATTAAAATATACATTCAATGATGAGTTTTATCATCATGGGATAATAATACTAGTCCCCAATATGTATAATTACTTAATGGATCAACCAAAATAGTAGTGATGTTATCTTATATTAACACTCAAATCAAACGATCCAGGCTTGATTTGTGGAAAAAAATTATGATTTATGAACATGGGATAACAATTTTAGTATGTGTAAAAATCAAACATAGAATATGAATTCCTATAAAGTATTAAAAACTAAAAAAATAATGAATTCTTATTAAGTAACCCATATAACTCGCCTCAAATATCTTACATAAAACATGTAACCAATTTATAAAAAAATGTTTATTTTATATCTTGGAAAACATTAAATAATACCTACATTAATCACCAATTATCAAACTTTAGTGATGTATTCATTAATATATCATTGAGAATAACATTAAAAATCCTCATTTTAAGGCTACAAATACCCAATGTTTATGATGTCAAAAAAATCCTCATGAAATTAAATTAACCAATATAAATTCTTTTTAACTTACCAAATGATACTTAAATTTTATTTACTGATATAAGATTATTATTATATTAATATAAAATTATTCAAATTATGTAAATTAGTTTTCCTTTTAACTAGTTAAAAACCGTAAATATCTATAATAAATTATCACCACAATACATTTTAACGTCACACTAATAAAATTCCACCGATTAATTCTATTATTAACTAGTAAATACATAAAAATATATGAAATTGAATTTTAAATGATATATGTGAAAAAAAATATAAAACAAAAATATATTTGATTATAACCTATGAATGAATAATTTATATAATAGATTTTATTAAGAGGGGATAATAATTTATCAAATGTGGGAAAATGTAAATCAAAAAATTTATATTACATGATTTTTGAATTTATTTATAATGAATAAATCGAACAAATAACATGAACTATTCTGTATAATAAGTTGATATGTCTATCTTATTTCACACAATATTGATAGATATTATAGTGAATAATATAATAAACCAATTCCACAAATAGTTTTTATGGGTTAAGTGAATCTCTCATCACATGATAATTCATTACTTCATGTAAGGATCTTCTTAATAATTTTTAATGGTTTAGAGAAAATAATAGTATAAGTGATTTGGTTTGAGGTGTTTTCATAAATCAATTTTATAAAGGTTTAATTAAACCCTTATATTAGTTAGTGGATTGTTTTGCATGTTTACATATATATACAATAGTTTTTCTCCATGTTTTACTATTCATATTTCAATAATGAAATATTTTATCAAAATTATGAATAATAATGCTCCATTAAAATTATATTTCACTCCTCATTGTGATCACTTAAAATTTTAAAAAATTCATAAAAACATTCTAATTAATTAAATCAGGACCACAGGATGTTCTAAATTTGAATTATAGTTTATTTATGGAAAATTAGGTAATGTAACATGTAATTACATAATGGTTGAGCTTCAATAAAATAATTCATATTTCTATGATCCTCACTACATTTATGTTTACACTATAACAAAAAAATTAGACTAATAAATAAATATATTTTATTTAGTTATGGTTTACAAAAATATTTCACTTAATCATAGTACATAATGACATTGTCCACTATCACATTATATTCAATTGCTTTAAACAACATGTGAATCTATGTCAAAAAATCTTTTTGAGTATCTTCCAAAAATAATTTTGGAAACAATATAAAAAAATTCTACAATAAGTAATTGAATTGGTTATAATATCAAAAACCTGACGACACACCTCATTTAATTATCCTTCGTAATTTGTTTCGGGGTATATATTAATGTTTTTTAAAAATAAAATGTATGAAAACCTAACCATAATTCACAATAGAACCTCTTATGACCTGATAGACTATATTAACATCAATAAGAATATATATTTCCATAATATAGATTTTCATGTGTTGATAGAATTATAGAACATCACCATTAGCACTCAATATATAAAGTTATATTTCAGCATCATTATCAAACTCCAATATTATCAATGTAATGTTAATAGCATCCTAAACCTAACCACATGGTCTACAATGGATAGTGACATGAAATTATAAGAACCTGTTCATATGATAAATATTACTAACTATAAGTGATGGTATAATTCCATCAGTAGTGTGACTAAAACCACAATATTATATCATTTTCTCAATAATAAATCATTAAAAAACAAATATATTATTTGAATGAACTTGTAGAAACAATATAATGGAATACATCTCTCAAAGTAATAGGAATCACCAAAATTAGAGAGCCTTTATTGTGTATAATGTATTTGAAATATAACTAAAACATTATTTGGATCATCTAGAGTCCATCACAATTTTCTTAAAGAACCATGATCCCTAGTTAACTATGCTCAATATAGATCATTCCATTTCTATATATTTAGAAACATTATCTACAAGTGCACCGAAATTACCTTGATGAGTGTGGGTAAAATATGATTTGGTTACTAATACTGTGTCCTTAAAAAAGTGAGATGAAGTATAATGTGTTTATTCCATGAATGAATGAAAATCGTAAAATTTTAAAATCCCAAAACAGTGCAGTCATGCGCTAACTGAGATTCCGAAAACCCCAATCTATAACTGGTTGGGAACCATTCCATAAAGATGATCAAGAGTCATCATAAAGTTATTATATGTTATTATTAAGGATATGACTAAATAACCTGGAGTCTAGAAGGCATAGAGAAGATAAGATACTCTAAATCCATAAGGCATCAGGTTAACAATATACTTAAATCCCACAATCCATCAAGTACCAATTAATTTCTTCATAATCCTTAAGGAATCAAGTTACATCCATCAAAGAACAAAATAATTTTAAACCAAAATCACAATATCACATCAGTACACTCACCATATGTGGGATACCAATACCATAATTGTCACTTTTAATGTGTACCAAGGAGAATACCTTCAAAGGAAATAAGATTAAAAAATTGTATTTCATGAAAAAAATACAACATGAAATCTTGATAAATAATGTTGCATCATATAATGATATGTGAATCGGGGTTTGATTACTCCTCACTCCCCAAGTCTCCTAATTCTCCTTGCACTAAGGCTCATTCCCAGTGTCTCCAATCCCTCCATCTTGTCTTCAAACCTATAGTGAGTGGTTTCTATCTAGTGTGCTCCTCTTTTCTCTAACTTTTCTCCCTTATCACATGTCACGAACCGAATATGGTTGCTATCAAAAGCAGCACCAAACCTAGATTGATACAAGTCCCGAAGGTCATTCTCGATCCCCATGGGCTAGAACATGTTCTTGAGAATCATAAAATAAAAATTGGGAATGATTTACCTAGGTTTATAAACATACAACAACAAACAAATCCAATAAAACTAATCTAATTTTTTCAAACAATACTGTATTTTAAAAAAATTCATAACTGAATTATATGGATAAAAAAATCTCCAATCAATAAAAAATTTATAAAACCAAAACAGATATCCCAATAACATCCTCATGGAAATGGGAACCACCCTCAAGCCATCTCCACAACACTTCCCCAAGAAGGACCACTAGAATCCTGAACCACTGGCACTAAAATCTTTACCCAAACCTATAACAAAAATAACATTGTATTATTACACTTAATGGTGTATATTGGGTTTTAGAAAAAGACCCATAGTATACCACCAATATTATATTTCATGTGAAAAACATTCATTGCCGAAAATCTTTCATTTATTGAGAACAAGAAAGGCCAGTTACAATTTCTATGGGATGAAACATTAAATAAAAACAATTTTGATTTCTGATATTTCAAAGAATCAACAGTTTTAAATAAAATAAAAAAGATAATGAATGTTACATCCAATCATAAAGTATACTGATGGTATGTATAATGTATCAAAGGAGAAAAACCAATGAGAAAATAATCCCTATGCACTAGGCCATTATGGGTCCCAGGGACCTCGTATCTCAGTGAAAGTAACCATCATAATATCCATTCTTGTGCACACGAGATACCAGTAGGGATCATACCCATAATCTAGTGTTAACTCATTACCATCGTCATCATCATAGTTTAGTTAGTGTTGTCAGCGTCAAACTTTCTACGTGAAACCGAGGCCAAACCCAATGGGTTCATAAGTATACTAGTACACGTTCATGCACCTAGATACCTGGGTATCCCTATTGTGCTCTAAAATTTTAAACAATCCAGGAAATATAGTTTTCAGATGAAAATTAAACATCCTCAACACACATTCACCGAACAGCCCACATGTGTATCATAGAAGTCACATAGTCTCTTTTTCCCTTAAAATTAATTTTATAAATATACTCACACTAAAAAGTCCCACAAAACTTTTAACATATCTTTAACACTTTGAAAATTAATTAAACAATTTTATAAAAACTTTTCAAGAAATTACAATTAATATAAAATCCCATACACATATCCGATAATATTTATTTCATAAAAAATCATTTTTCATATCACACTCACACAAAACATCCCACAACGTGTTTGAAACCTTTTTTCCATTAGATAAAAAATTTCAGAAACTTATAAAACATTTAAAAAAAGTTTTGACATATTAAATAACCACTTTACCTATAAAAAACCCATCTTAGTTGAACAGACTCACCAAAATAGTACATGCACATCCTTTTCCAACTTTGATTAACGGAATAAATGATTTAGAATTTTCACAATACAATCACAAGGAGTATAACAATGTTTTCCACACAAATCCATTTCAAGATCCTATTTCAATGAGAAAATCACACCAAGGCACTAAAAATGTAGAATTGGAAGCCCAAAATAGATTTAGTAAACAATTTTTATTTTTTATAAAATAAACCCAAACAATACCACAAGAATTACACATAGAAAACACCCAATTTCATGAAAAAGTGAATCTATAAAATTATCCTCTTAAAAAACTCCATAAAAATGATTTTTTATAATGAAAAACCGATAATTAATATTCAAAATAATTAAATGAAGCGTGATAACTCATCAAGAAATGATTACACATGGAATCACCTACCGAAAGGGTAAAAACACTCACATCGTTGTGTGAAACATTAGTCACACCACTGCCGCACCACAAGGAAGTGAAATCAATATCTAATCCAAAATAATTTAGAAAAAAATACACAAAATAAAACCCGTGTTTTGAACCATAGATTGTAGAAATTTTAAAACCTCAGGAAATGTGGAAGAAACCCAAATCAAATGGGAGGAACATGATAGAAAACTCACTTAACAAAGATATCTTGAATAAAACGCCCCTAATACACCAGTATATGAATTTAAAAACATTAAAAAATGAATGTGTGGTTTGAGAAATGATGAGGAGTTCATGTAGGAACTAGAATGGGGGAATATAGTTAAAAATGAAGGAGTTACGGATGAAACAATTTACCTCTACAAATATGGATGATTTAAGAAATCTTTAGAGGTTTTGCACTAATTCTCAAAGAATATGAGCTCCAAAGAGGGGTAGGAGAGCATGGGGATATCCATAGGATAATGGTATTGGGTGAGATCTTAAATCACTAAAAACCTTAAAACATTAATGTGATATTAAATAATTAAAAAAAACAATTTTAAGTGGGAAATGGGCTTTCGGGCGGGCCCAATAACATAATAAATAATCATAATATATCATGATTATGGATTTCTATGAGGTAAAAATGGATATTTTTCTTTTTATATACTATGGGATACCAATTGGGATGTGTAATGGGTGTCAAATGTTAAAAAGGAAGGAGTTATCAAATAAACAAAATTTATTTTTAAATATGGAAATGGGCTCACGGTTTGGCCCAAATTATGAAAACCCACCGTTTCCACCAAAATGCATGGGAAACCCCAAAACAAAAGAAAGAATGAAAATTATATGAAAAACACATTTAAAATAATTCATGGTTGTGACAATCCTCCCCACCATAAATCATCCTTCCCTCAGAAATCCACAACATTACCAAAATAAAAAAAACAAAAACCAATGGAAAGGCTGAAAATGGACTTCTTCGCCCTATGTCTCCCACCCCTGAATGGCCCAAACACCTAAAGTGATCAATTAAGGAAAGAATAACCTCACAAACAGAAACATAAACCACTTTCCTAAAACAATCAAGCAAATTTAGACTATATCTCAAAAGAAAACTCTTCAAAAAACTGTCTGAAAAAGACTCATGCAATTTAACCAAACGAACAACAACAAAAAACAATAATACACTTAAATTTCTATAACTAAACCATTAGGCACCCTATAACCCTATAATTTACTCTTAGAAGATGTTGGTAGTCAGATAGCTCCATACGAGACTACCTACCCCCAAGTCAAGACTACGTACAAATCGAAGTTACTAGTATGGGGAGACACAAATGTGCACCCCACCATAAGAGACAACTTAAATTTTCCCAATACAAAATCATGACACTAATAGGAGGAGGCCCAAATGTAATCCCTGGTAGAAAGGGTAGACTTCCATTCGAAATTCCTAGTGGAAAATAAATGAAAATAATTACGGGTCTCCCCACCATAAGAACCAACCATCTTAACTGACCAGCATGGGCCAACACAAAAAGTACCCAAATTTAAAGAGTTGTGAAAACGTCATGGTTAGTCCAAATAGTTTGGGAAATTGTGCACTAACCATGGGGATCCTTCTATTTTAATGATATTCTTTGGTATGGTTACTACTAACTACGCACTCAACCTATCTAGCAAAATTTCAATCATTTCTCCAAAAAATCCCAAAGGGGTATGGAATGACATTTGGAGATAACATGGACACGATGTCCTCCCACCACATTCCAAAGAATGGGAAAAAATATATGACAACACCAGAGGTTTAAACTACTCCCATCATTCCCTCTGAGAATAGAACAATGTTCACTAGTACAAGAATGACCTTTAGTGGCCGCAAAAAGCCGTCGCTAAAGGCCTATAGCAGCCGACTAGCATCCGCCAAACGGTGACCGATTTTTCCCCGTCACTGTTACTATCAGCGACCGCCATTTGGAGGATGCTGTAGGCAAGGCAGGATGGGCTTTAGCGGCCGCCAATTGGAGGCCGCTATGAAATTTGAAATTTTTTTTAAAAAAAATTCAATTATACATTATTATACCCAAATAAATCCCGGCTGTCATCTTCCAAGCTCCGCATCCATCATCACATATAACTGCATAACAAAATTTAATAACAAACTTAGTACCAAATAAAACCTAGAAAACAAATATTTAACTTCATACTTACTGCAACAGATCTAAAGTATTTTATTTTCAAAATAATATTCATAATTTTTATTACCATTTTAAAAATTTAAAATCATTAATTATATTGTTATAATTGGATTGTTTTCCTATGATTTCAGGTCAATCTGATGTCGTCCGCTATGAGTTTGACCGTTAGACGCCCGTTTTGGCCGTTTTTGACACCAGAACAGCGTTCCCGGTCACCGTGGGCACATGACACGTCCGATTGATGAGACGTCTACTAGAACACATCAAAAGTCACTCACCCTTTGATGTCGTCCGATTTCAGGCCATTCCGACTTTGTTCGGCCCGTTTGGACCCCCCCACGCACGTTTATCAAGCGCGCACAACACTTAAAGAACACATAATGAGACATAAGGTGCAGACCGCACTTCTGATTGACGTGTCGTTGGTTCATGCACGTCGCAAATAATAATTGGATTGTTTTCATATGATTTCAGGTCAATCCGATGTCGTCCGCTATGAGTTTGACCGTTAGACACCCGTTTTGGCCGTTTTTGACACTAGAACGGCGTTCCCGGTCACCGCGGGCACACGGAACGTCCGATTGACGTTCCGTCTACTCAACCACATCAAAATTCACACACTCTTTGATGTCGTCTGATTTTAGGCCATTCAGACTTTGTTCGGCCCATTTGGACCCCCCTACGCGCGTTTATCAATCGCACACAACACATAAAGAACACATAATGAGCCCTACGGCGCAGACCGCATGTCCGATTGACGTGTCGTCTACGCGTGCACGTCGCGAATAATAATTGGATTGTTTTCTTGTGATTTAAGGTCAATCCAATGTCGTCCGCTATGAGTTTGACCGTTAGACGCCCGTTTTGGCCGTTTATGACACCAGAACGGCGTTCCCGATCACCGCGGGCACACAGAACGTCTGATTGACGTGCCGTCTGCTTGACCATATCACAATTAACTCACCCTTCGATGTTGTCTGATTTCATACAATTCGGACTTTGTTCATCCCATTTGGACCCCCACGCGCGTTTATAGAGCGTGCAACACTTAAAGGACGCATAATAAGCCCTACTGCGCAGACCGCACATCCGATTGATGCGACGTCTTTGCGTGCACGTTGCGAATAATAATTGGATTGTTGTCCTGTGATTTCAGGTCAATCCGATTTCGTCCTCTATGAGTTTTACCATTAGACGCCCGTTTTGGCCGTTTATGACACCAGAACGGCGTTCGTGGTCACCGTGGGCACACGGCACGTCCGATTGACGTGCCGTCTACTCTAACACATCACAATTCACTCACCCTTTGACGTCGTCTGATTTCAGGCCATTCAGACTTCATTCGGCCCATTTGGACCCCCCCACGCGCATTTATCACTCGCGCACAACACTTAAAGAACGCATAATGAGCCCTACGGCGCAGACCGCACGTCCGATTGACATCACGTCTGCACGTGCACGTTTTGAATAATAATTGGATTGTTGTCATATGATTTCAGGTCAATCCAATATCGTCTGCTATGAGTTTGAACGTTAGACACCCGTTTTGGCCGTATGTGACACCAGAACGGCATTCCCAGTCACCGTGGGCACATGACACATCCGATTGACGTGCCATCTACTCGACCACATCTCAATTCACTCAACCTTTGATGTCGTCCGATTTTAGGCCATTCGGACTTCGTTCGACCCGTTTGGACCCCCCCATGCGCGTTTATCAAGTGCGCGCAACACTTAAAGAACGCATAATGAGCCCTATGGTATAGACCGCACGTCCGATTGATATGGAGTCTGCACGTTCACGTCGCGAATAATAATTGGATTGTTTTCCTATGATTTCAGGTCAATCTGATGTCGTCCGCTATGAGTTTGACCGTTAGTCGCCCGTTTTGGCCGTTTATGACACCAGAACGGTGTTCCCGGTCACCGCGGGCACACGGCACGTCCGATTGACGTGTCATCTACTCGACCACATCACAATTCACTCAACCTTTGATGTCGTCCGATTTTATGCCATTTGGACTTCGTTCGGCCAATTTGGACCCCCCACGCGCGTTTATCAAGCGCGCGCAACACTTAAAGAACGCATAATGAGCCCTACGACGCAGACCGCATGTCCGATTGACGTTCCGTCTGCGCGTGCACGTCTCAAATAATAATTGGATTGTTTTCTTGTGATTTAAGGTCAATCCTATGTCGTCTGCTATGAGTTTGACCGTTAGACGCCTGTTTTGGCCGTTTATGACACCAGAACAGCGTTCCCGGTCACCATGGGGACACGGAACCTCCGATTGACGTTTCGTCAGCTCGACCACATCACAATTCACTCACCCTTTGATTTCGTCTGATTTCAGGCTATTAGGACTTCATTTGGCCCATTTGGACCCCCCCTAGCGCGTTTATCAAGCACACACAACACTTAAAGAACGCATAATGAGCTCTACCATGCAGATCGCACATCCGATTGACATGTCGTCTACGCGTGAACGTCGCGAATAATAATTGGATTGTTGTCCTGTGATTTCAGGTCAATCCGATGTCGTCCGCTATGAGTTTGACCGTTAGATGCCCGTTTTGGCCATTTATGACACCAGAACGGCGTTCCCGGTCACCGCGGGCACACGACACGTCCGATTGATGTGCTGTCTGCTTGAACAAATCAAAATTCACTCACCCTTTGATTTCGTCCGATTCCAGGCCATTCGGACATCGTTCGGCCCATTTGGACACCCCTACGTGCATTTATCAAGCGCACACAACACTTAAAGAACGTATAATGAGCCCTACGGGACAGACCGCACATCCGATTGACGTGCCGTCTATGCGTGCATGTCACAAATAATAATTGGATTGTTGTCCTACGATTTAAGGTCAATCCGATGTCGTCCTCTATGAGTTTGACCGTTAGACGCCCGTTTTGGCCGTTTATGACACCAGAACGGCGTTCCCGGTCACCGCGGGCACACGGCACGTCCGATTGACGTGCCGTCTGCCCGAACACATCACAATTCACTCACCCTTTGGCGTCGTCCGATTTCAGGCCATTAGGACATTTTTTGGCCCGTTTGAACCCCCCACGCGCGTTTATCAAGCGCGCGCGACACTTAAAGAACGCATAATGAGCCTTACCGCACAGACCGCACATCCGATTGACGTGCTGTCTGCGCGTACACGTCACGAAAAATAATTTTATTGTTTTCCTGTGATTTAAGGTCAATCTAATGTAGTCCGCTATGAGTTTGACTGTTAGACGCCCGTTTTGGCCGTTTATGACACCGGAACGGCGTTCCCAGTCACCGCGGGCACACGGCACACCCGATTGACCTGTCGTCTGCTCGACCACATCACAATTAACATAACCATTGATTTCGTCTGATTTCAGGCCATTAGAACATCATTCGGCCCATTTGGAACCCCCCACGTGCGTTTATCAAGCAGGCACACACTTAAAGAACGCATAATGAGCCCTACCGCGCATACCGCATGTCTGATTGACGTGCCGTCTCCGCGTGCACATCACGAATAACAATTAGATTGTTTTCCTGTGATTTATGGTCAATCCGATGTCGTCTGCTATGAGTTTGACCGTTAGACACCCGTTTTGGCTATTTATGACACCAGAACGGCGTTCCCGGTCATCGCGGGCACACGGCATGTCCGATTGGCGTGCCGTCTACTCGACCACATCACAATTTACTCACCCTTTTATGTTGTCCGATTTCAGGCCATTCGGACTTCGTTCAGCCATTTTGGACCCCCCACGCACGTTTATCAAGAGCGTGTAACACTTAAAGAACGCATAATGAGCCCTACCTTGCAGACCACAGGTCTGATTGATGTTTCGTCTGTGTGTGAATGTCGGGAATAATAATTGGATTGTTTTCCTATGATTTCCGGTCAATACGATGTCGTTTGCTAGGAGTTTGACCGTTAGACGCCCGTTTTGGCCGTTTATGACACCAGAACGGCGTTCCCGGTCACCGCGGGCACACGGCACGTCCGATTGACGTGCCTTCTACTCGACAACATCACAATTCACTCACCCTTTTATGTCGTCCGATTTCAGGCCATTCGGACTTCGTTTGGCCAGTTTGGACCCCCCCACGCGCGTTTATCAAGTGCACGCAACACTTAATGAACACATAATGAGCCGTCCAGTGCAGAACGCCCGTCCGATTGACATTCAGTCTGCGCATGCGCGTCGAAAATAATAATTGGATTATTTTCCTATAATTTCAGGTCAATCTGATGTCGTCCGCTATGAGTTTGACTGCTTGACACCTGTTTTGGCTGTTTATGACACCAGAACGGAGTTCCCAGTCACCGTGGGCACACGACACGTACGATTGATGTATAGTCTACTCGACCACATCACAATTCACTCGCCCATTGATGTCGTCCGATTTCAAGCCATTCGGACTTCGTTCGGCCCTTTTGGACCCCCCCCCACGCGCGTTTATCAAGCGCGCGCAACACTTAAAAAACGCATGATGAGCCCTACGACGCAGACCGCACGTCCGATTGAAGCGGCGTCTTTGTGTGCACGTCCCAAATAATAATTTTATTGTTTTCCTGTTATTTCAAGTCAATCCGATGTCGTTCGCTATGAGTTTCACCGTTAGACGCCCGTTTTGGCCGTTTATGACACCAGAACGGCGTTCCCGGTCACCGCGGGCACACGGCACGTCCGATTGACGTTCCGTCTACTAGACCACATAAAAATTCACTAACCCTTTGATTTCTTCCTATTTCAGGCCATTTGGACTTCGTTCGGGCCGTTTGGACCCCCCCACGCGCGTTTATCAAGCGCGCGCAACACTTAAAGAACACATAATGAGCCCTCCGCGCAGACCGTACGTCCGATTGATGTGCCGTCTGCGCGTGCACGTCTCGAATAATAATTGGATTTTTGTCCGGTGATTTCAGGTCAATCCGATGTCGTCTACTATGAGTTTGACCATTAGACGCCCGTTTTGGCCGTTTATGACACCAGAATGGCGTTCCCGATCACCGCGGTCACACGGCATGTCCGATTGACGTGTCGTCTGCTCGACCACATCAAATTTCACTCACCCTTTGATGTCGTCTGATTTCAGGCCATTCGGGCTTCGTTCGTCCCGTTTGGAACCCCCACGCGCGTTTATCAGGCGCGCACAACACTTAAAGAACGTATAATGAGCCCTACGGTGCAGACCGCACGTCCGATTGATGTAACGTCTGCGTGTTCATGTCGCGAATAATAATTGTATTGTTTTACTGTGATTTCAGGTCAATACGATGTCTTCCGCTATGAGTTTGACCGTTAGACGCCCGTTTTGGCAGTTTATGACACCAGAACGGTATTCCCGGTCAGTGCGGGAACACAGCACGTCCGATTGACGCGTCGTTTTCTCGACCACATCACAATTCACTCACCCTTTTATGTCGTTCGATTTCAAGCCATTAAGACATCGTTCGGCCCGTTTGGACCCCCACACGCGTTTATCAAGCGCGCGTAACACTTAAAGAATGCATAATGAGCCCTACCGCACAGACCGCACGTCCGATTGATGTGCCGTCTATGCGTGCATGTCGAGAATAATAATTGGATTTTTTTTCCTGTGATTTCAGGTCAATCCGATGTCGTCCGCTATGAGTTTGACCGTTAGATGCCCAATTTGGCTGTTTGTGACACCAGAACGGCTTTCCCGGTAACCGCAGGCACACGGCATGTCCGATGGACATGTCGTCTACTCGACCACATCACAATTCATTCACCCTTTTATGTTGTCCGATTTCAGGCCATTCGTACTTCGTTCGTCCCATTTGGACCCCCCACACGTGTTTATCAAGCACGCGCAACACTTAAAGAACGAATAATGAGCCCTACCACGCAGACAGAACGTCCGATTGACGTGCCGTCTGCGCATGCACATCGCGAATAATAATTGGTTTGTTCTCCTGTGATTTCAGGTCAATATGATGTCGTCCTCTATGAGTTTGACCATTAGATGCCCGTTTTGGCCGTTTATGACACCAGAACGGCATTCCCGGTCACCGTGGGCACACGACACGTCCGACTGACGTGTCGTCTACTTGACCACATCAAAATTAACTCACCCTTTGATTTCATCCGATTTCAGGCCATTTGGACATCGTTCGTCCCATTTGGACCCCCCACACGCGTTTATCAAGCGCCCGCAACACTTAAAGAACGCATAATGAGCCCTACCGCGCAGACCGCACGTCCGACTAACGTGTCGTCTGCGAGTGCATGTCACGAATAATAATTGGATTGTTGTTCTCTGATTTTAGGTCAATACGATGTCTTACTCTATGAGTTTGACCGTTAGACGCATGTTTTGGCCATTTATGACACCAGAACAGCGTTTCCGGTCACCGCGGGCACACGGCACATCCGATTGACGCGTCGTCTACTCGAACACATCACAATTCACTCACCCTTTGATGTCGTCCGATTTCAGGCCATTCAAACTTCGTTCGGCCCATTTGGACCCCCCACGCGCGTTTATCAAGCGCGCACAACACTTAAAGAACGCATAATGAGCCCTACCGCGCAGACCGCACGTCCGATTGACGTGCCGTCTGCGCGTGCATGTCACAATTCAATCACCCTAAAAAGATACAAATATTGAAAGAGTTCTTTAGCTTCTCCCAAGAAACAACTGTCTGGAGTTTCTCTCCATCCACTGACACACCTTCCTCTGAAATTATTTGACCCAATAACTATACGTATATAATCAATACAAAACTGACATATATATAGCATGATGTATAGTCAATTAGTGTAATTTTTATGATGTCAAGATGTTGGGTATGATCATAATCACTCTTGGAGTGCATGAAGATTTCATCCACAAATATTAAAACAAACTAATCTAGGTAAAAAAAACTATATTCATCAAGGATATAAAAAATTCTAAAGAATTCATCAAGACAAATGAAATTACCTCCTACATGGGGTACATTCTCATCTGGATCACTAATATCACTGTGATTTCCACCAGATGTATTCCGAGCCTACAATATATATCAATATTATGTATCTTAAACATATCAATACAATTCAATCTGAGTATGGTTTGTTTTATTGTTTACCTGTGGCGCCACTTGTTGCGTCATCATTTCATCAATACGTGATGACATCTGTGACAACCTCTCCTCATACTCTGCACGTAATTGCTGAAACTATGAATCAAAATTGTGCTGCATATCCTACATGGAAGCATCTATCTCAGCCTATGTGCGCATCCCTGACTCTCTGTATGCACCCATCACATTTTCTCTAACAACTGGACGTCATGGGACACCACCGCCATAAGTCAAAGAATAACCATGACTGTCACGCCCCACGACACGGTGAAATATTTCATCTCTATACACAATACTATGACGTTGCTCCTCTGGAAACTCTACTAACTGAGCATCAAACTGATCATGTAGCAAATAATGAATCAATGAACAAATATGAATAATTTATATAAAATAAAAAAACATTTATTAATTAGTAAATAATTTTCTTACTATAAAACCGACAACATCGGGATCACTCGCCCTACGAGTCCTCATCTATATGGACATCTGATCGATTGGCTCGCCACGTTGGTGTAACTATAATAAAGGGGTTCACTATGTTATAATACAATATTTTTAAAATATGAATGAAATAGTGAATTCTAAACTTACATCATGTCTGAGCTATGACACATGTCGAGTGCCAAGTCTGGAAGGCATGGTCTGCATCTCCCAATTATGTGAATGACGATCATACTCGTTCTACATTCAACGTATTTACTTAATAGACATTTTAAAATTTAGTCATTTATAGATTAAAAGTAATAAATCTTACCATCGCTGCCTCACTCGACCAAAACGCAACAAAATCCTGCCACTGCGTAGGAAGAATGCCCGGAGGGACAAGCTGTAGAATGTCTGGAACACTCGCAAATGGTGTCCAGTGATCTCTCTTCACCCTTGACTTGTAATCCTTCCATAATTTTCGGAATTTGGACATACAAACAGCCCAAAACTCATCTGGATAGGATGTCAAATTATCCTGTTAAAAATATTGTCAGTAAATGGGACAATAATAATAACAATATGTTGAAAAATTAAACATTGAATTTACCTGAACCTCCCTCCATAATATTTCCATCGTATCCTGAGGGAAAGAACTCCAGTCATGAGTCGTCAGAGGGAATCTTTGTGAGTCTCGTATCATATGCCCAAATTGGCGACTCAATGCCGTAGCACCATCTACAACTAGATGAAATGTGTCGTCAAATAACACATCCAATCAGGCTCCAGAGTTCTAGGATCGAACCCCTCTACCAGGACCCCTACGTCTGTTGGAAGAATCAGTATATCCTGATAAACATTAATTCATAATTCAATTAGAATATAAATTAATGATTAGAAACAGTTAGGGAAATATAAACAGAAAATTACAATCAATTAATTTATAAAAATTAAAAAATACATACCAACAACATCAGGTGAACCACTGTGACCACCCTGTGACATACCTAAGTTAAAAGAAATTATTATTAAATCAAGCAATTTTTATACATATATAACTCATAAATATTTTTACAAATAATAACTAGGAATATAATTACAATTTCCACTAATCATGAAAGTCTATCGTATCTCCTTTAACTATCTCTCTGATCCATTGTATATCTTCATCTCATACAGCTACTGATGTTTGGTCAAGTGTTTGATCAAGAAATGCGACAACTTCAGGTTCCTCTTGGTCAATCAGAAAAACCCCTCTTCTAGACATTTTCACCACAACTTTCCAATCAGAATCAATGCCGACAAAGTAAACTTGTTCTGCCAGTGATGTCAGTATGAAGGGATCATTGCTAACCCGTTCATCTTTATATAGCATATTGTTAAAGTTTACTAATGTAAATTGGAAGTTATCAACTTTCGTTCCACGAACTAGATTGACCCAATCACACCTTAACAATATGTGTTTTAAGACACAATCATAAATAACCTCAATAATGTCTCTCAACAATCCATAATAATAACCCACACCAACAAAAGAACCACCAACACCACTATTTTGTGTGGCTCGGTTCATGTCAACATCGCTAATACGAAATAGGAATCTGTTACCATCCAAAGACTTGTAGCAACTAGGTGTAATAAATGGATCATCTGCTAGTTGGTTGAGTTCTTCGCTCACATGCTGGGTTAAATCACGTAACTTTTGAATCTGCAAATTTCACATATATAGTTTAATGGATAAAGGATTGTGAAAATAAAAATTAGTTTCACTATAAAAATATTAAATTAATTATACGTACATGAGTCTTGAACCACTCATGAAATGTGTTGAAATAATGTTTTTGGATTTGATACTCAGTTGCATGGGGCCTTTCACGTTTCAACTCAGTGATATGCATCCTAAATCACAACACAATATAAGGTAAGAAATAAAATAAATATAGAAACAAAATACACACCAACTATGAAACATACTGTATCAATGGAATAACTGATGGAGTGTTGAACAACACATATTGATGAGCTTGAACCCACTCATTGTTCCGCATATCAAATGTTATTCCTTCTCCAATTGGACCCTCATCAGTCTGGGACGATTTATCTATCTTTTTTTCAACCTCATCAATATATGAAGCACAGAAATTAGTACACTCATCCATTAAATATCCCTTGGAAATTGATGCTTCTGGACGAGCTTTGTTGCACACATTGCGTTTCAATGTATTTAAGTATCGCTCTATTGGATACATCCACCATAATTGCACGGGACTGCCAGCAATGACTTCACCAGTTAAATGCACGGTCAAGTGAACCATGACATCAAAAAAAGACTGCGGAAAGAGTTTTTCTAGGTGACATAGTTCAAGTACAATCTTATCCTGTAGCCTTTTCAAATCACTCATGCGATGATTCCTAGAACAGAGTTGTCTGAAAAAATTAGAAACTCCAATAAATGGCTCAACAACCTAGGAAGGTAAGCAATCACAAATTGCTATAGGAATTAACTGTTGAAGCAGAATATGATTATCATGACTTTTCAAACCCTTTAATGTCATGCTCGTCATATTCACGTGTATCAAAATATTAGAGCAATAACCATCTGTCACCTTAACAGTCTTCAAAATTGATATAAATGTTTGTTTCTCTTTTTTACTCATTGTGTACTGTGCATCAAGCATGTATGCCCAATTAACTTCACCCAGCTGTAAATGTAAAGGTTTTCTCAATTCCATTTCATGCAAATCACGTCGAGCATTAAAACTGTCCTTTGATTTCCCCTTGACGCCTAAAATGGTGCACAAAATATTATCACATACATTTTTCAATGTGAATCACATCTAAATTATTCCTTAAAATATTATATTTCCAATAAGGCAATTCAAAAAAAAAATACTTAGTTTCTTCCAATTATGACTTCGCAGTCTATTTGCAGCAGGAGTAGAAGGAAATGCAGGAACCAAGAAATCTTGAAAATCATACATTGTATGGATGTTTTCCTCATCAAGTTGTGCACAAATTTCAACCCCAGACAATATTTTTGGTGATGGGTCAAACTCTCTATTCCCATCAAATGATACACGGTATTTTCTGAACCTGTGCAATGGAGGAAGAAAGCGTCTGTGACCAAGATATGCCCACTTTCTACAGTGCTTAAGCCATATAGATTTCTTACTCTTATTACAACAACGGAAAACAACTTCTCCTATTGTACTCCAACCTGATAAGTTAGCATACGCTGGGAAATCATTAATTGTCTATAACAAAGCGGCCCGAAGTCTAAACATTTCATTTGCTGCCGAGTCAAAAGTCATTACACCATCGGACCAAAATTATTGCAGCTCATCAATCAAAGGTTGCATATAAACATCGATTTTATCACTAGGTCCTCTCGGTCCATCAGTTAGAATTGACAGTAACAAAAAAAGGTTGCTTCATACATACCCATGGGGGAATGTTGTATGGAACCAACACTACTGGCCATGTACTATGTGTCTCACCAACCATGGACCTAATTGGGTTAAAACCATCTGCTGCCAAACCCAGTCGAATATTACGATCATCTCGGGAAAAGTCTGGGTGTCCTTGATCAAAATCTTTCCATGCCAAAGAATCTGCCAGGTGAGTTAATTTATCAACCTCTTTCTTTCTCCTTGAATTCCAAGTCATCAATTTAGAAATTTGAGTTGACATGAAGAATCTCTTCAGTCTCAGTTTCAGTGGGAAATAATGCATCTGTTTAGCGCCAACATATTTCCCTTGATTCAAGACTCTCCCAGGAAGAATCTGACTACCTTGATTAATATCATTGGTCTTCCACCTAGATGTATAGAAAACAGTACAATTATTTAATTGCGCATTCTCTTTTCTGAACAACATACAATTATTACGACATGCATCAATTGTGTCATATGTAAAACCAAGATCATCGATTAACTTGCGAGCTTGATAGAATGACTCTGGAATCTTCGCTCCAGCAGGGAGTACCTTCTTCAATAATACCAACAACATGTCGAATGAGGTGTCTGACCACTTTTTCAAGGACTTCAGGTGTAACAATTAAACGATGGATGACATTTTACTAAATTTAGTGCATCTAGGATATAATTCAGTACGCGCATCATCAAGAATTTCAAATAAATTCAATGCTTCTCCATCTCTAGAAGAACGAAGATTACTCAATCCAACATCGTCATTTATGACATTACTGTCTTCAGATTGAAACTGACGCATCATATCATTCAGTATTATGTTCATTGGATCAACGGTTCTTGAATCAACATTCATATGAATATTTTCTGAGTGATGACATGAAACAAAATCTTCTCCATGACGCGTCCATGTCTTATAGTTTTTCAGAAACCCATTCCAAAACAAATGTTTTCTAACACTATCTCATTTGAAGAGATATCTATTTTCACATTTTCTGCAAGGAAAACTAATCATATCACTTGGAAATTTGATGGTGAAATCCATAAATCGCTTAATCCCCACATAATATTCAGCTGAAAATCTATCTCGCATATCAATCCAACTCCTATCCATATCTGTATTTAATAGAAATAAAATGTGAAATATCTTATTTAAATTCTGAAAAAAACACATATCATTAAAATTTAAAAACCAAATTTGGATAAAAAAACATTACCTGCGGAGGACTCGACCGCGGGTAATAGGGTCTGACTCAATTGAGGATCCATGATGGCGCAGTGACTTGACGACATAGGTTCGACGACTGGACATGAAAGGAGCGGAACCATTGGACAAAGCATGGAGGGTTCTACACGGTGGGGCACAATGGACCAGAAGGGTCCAATGGAGGCAGGAGGACGTTCCGGAGGGATGCAATGGGGCCATGAGGGGATGGCATCGACGGGGCTATCCAAAGGTGCAGCACGGGCAGGGGTGGGGGTTGTCGGGTCACGGGGGTGTTGGGTCACGGGGGTGCAGCGCGGAGGCATGGCGGTGGGGGTCACCGGGGTGCAGCGCGGGCAGTGGGTGTCGGGGTCACTGGGGCGCAGCGTGGAGGCAAGGTAGTGGGGGTTGACGGGGTTGCCGGTGGCTCAACACGGAGGCAAGGGTGTGGGGATCGCTGGGGGTCGGGGTCACCAGGGGTCGGGTCATCGGGGGTCGGGTCTCCAGGGTCGTCGGGAGGTCGGGGGTCGGGGTCGAGGGGGGTCGGGGTCGCCGGTGGGGTCGTGGTCGTTGGGGGTCGGGTAGGGGTCTCCGGGGGTCGGGGAGGGTCTCCGGGGGTCGGGGTCTTAGTCGCGGGGTCAGGGAAGGGGGGGTCGTGGGGTCGGGGAGGGGAGGGAGGGGAGGGAGGGGAAAATAGGGGTTTTTTAGGAAAAATTTCAGCGTCCGCCATTTGGCGGCCGCTGTTGATAGTATTAGCGGACGCCAAATGGCGGCCGCTATAGGTGCCCAACCTGTAAAACCATATTTTCTAGTAGTTTTTTAGTGTTTGAACGACCCTGGGACTTCCCATGACTACACACTATGTTCTCATCGGGACCTTTGGTTGGTGTTCAAATTATTGAAGCATCTTAGGCCACACAATTAGAATTTATAAACCCTCTGAGTAAAACATCTCCTTTTGGCACCTTGAATACTATAGTTTGATCCCAGATGGGTTCACCAAGACATTACACATTCCAAACTCACTTTACTCAAAACATGACATTTCACTAAAATAAGTTCTTAAAAGACGCACCCACATCACCCTTTGTTTCTTCAGATAAGAAACAGAAGTAGAGAAGGATATATAAAAATACATTCTTTTAAACAACGGTTGTCAAGATCTCCCGAAAGGAGACACATTTCTAACAAAACGAATAATCACAAAAGATTTTACAACCACATATTTAATGTCATAAAAGCTAAGGACATCATAGGGTGTCACCAAACATGACCATTGTGACTAATATGAACAATACAATGAAAGGGAACTTATGCTAGGTCCCAAAAATAACATGATTCTAGGAAAAGGCCACATTATACTATCTTGACCATATTTTCCACATGGTTGTCATAATATTAGCTATTTATTTTAAGAGACTAGTGAATGACTACATGGCCCTGTTAGAGATCATCCAACACTGACAACACCCAACTACTGTCACATTTGATGACTCAAGTTACTAAAAAACCAAGGTCTCATTCAACCTTCCACGAGCAACCTCCCACCACTAAAGGATGTGGAAAACCATGAATGAAAGTGGTGTAGACTCAATATCTAAGGATTGAGAAAAATATTCCTTATATTTATCAATAGGAGGATCATCCAACAATGAAAAAATTTGGTCTTCACTTCAGTTGTCCATTAACCCTTAATGGGGGAATACCTTACACAATGAGAGAACACAAGTACCCAGACAAGCTGGTACATTGGGAAATTCATACCACAAACCAGATCCAAACACATCAAGGGTAACACTATAAAGGCATAACAAAACATTTCTCAGAAGATACCACTAACTAGTCCTTCATCCCAACTTACCAAAGAAATGAAAACC
Organism: Viscum album; assembly: GCA_963277665.1. Taxonomy (NCBI): domain Eukaryota; kingdom Viridiplantae; phylum Streptophyta; class Magnoliopsida; order Santalales; family Viscaceae; genus Viscum; species Viscum album. The sequence continues at coordinate 853,403,749 of OY728155.1, read as the reverse complement.
CAAAACACCACACAAACAAGAGGGGTTCTTGGACACAATACATACCAAAATAAAAACATTTATAAAAAACACATTAGAAAAACAATCTAAAACAAGTCATCATGGCATCAAATTTTCCTTTAAATCATCTATTTGATAATAAATGGTTCAGTGGTTAGTGTATGCACCAATGGTACCCCATGGGCCTCGAACTTGCATGTTTTTGTACCACACTAGGAACCAGACTCGTATCCATCATGGAACTCATCAAGTCATGCCATCAACAATCCATCATCCCGTATAACCCCATGCATGTGGTCTGTCATGAAAATATCAATGTTTAAAACAAAAATTATTTCCACTTTTCCTACAAAATAGTCAACCAATAAATCCTTTTTCTCAAGACTGCAAACCACAAAATCAAAATCCTAGTTTAAATATTACGAAACATTTCATAAAGACACAATAATTCAAATGAAAAATCACTTCCAAGCTATTCAGATCTATTTCAAAACATCCCATCCCATTAAAACACGTTTAAATAGTTTAGATAACTCTATTGGAAACAATTTTTTCAAAACTATCTTTAACAAGATTTCATTCTTTCAAAAGACGTGTAAACACACAATTTTCTATTTCAAAACCACTCTAAAATTTCATTTCTACCATTTTTCAAATCAAACCATTTCATATTTATTAGAAAATTATTTTACAAAAACATTACGCTTCTTAAAAACATGTCATTTATGTTTAAACCTAAACTTTTATGATTTCAAAACTGAAGGACACATGACAAAACAAGAGGAAAATAGTTTCGGTGGGTGACATGAACATATGGTTGGCGGTCATACTCCAATCACTTTACCATCACTGATAGTGTTCTAGGGAATTATCCCCAACTCCAAATGGATTTCCAAGACCTTCAAGCTCACTGTGACCATTAACCCAACTTACTTTTCATTTCCCCTAATCATCATCCACCGAAGATAACCAAAGGACTCAGACAAATCCCAACTTCCCCTAGTGAATTGAATCCCATCATGAGGTGTGCCAGCTAGGAACAATACCCATAACTGGAATCTCAATTCCTAAAAATCGAACCTCTATACTATCCCTACTCATCCCCAGATATCATAACCCAAAGTGAGAAAACCTAATTTGATACCATTTTTTCACGAATCGAATCTGGTCTCCAAAAAAACCGGGAAAAAAACCCAATCAATGACAAGTACTGAAGGGTGTTCTCAAACCCCACAGGATGTATCAAGTTCCCAGGTATCAAAAAATAAATATTTGGAATGATTTTTGTGAGTTTATAAACATAAAATGACAAAAAAATCCTATAAAACAAATCTGGAATTTTCCAATAAAAACATATTTTACAAAATTTCAGAATTGAATAGCAATGTTTAAATCAACTTGGAAAGACTATAAGAAATGTATAAAACCAAAAAGGACATACCAAGAACCTCCTCATGTCAAGGGGAACCCCCCTTATGCCAATTCCATGACACTACACCCAGAAGGACCACTAGAAACCCGAACCACTAGCACTAAATGCATTACCAAAACCTGTGACAAAAATAACCAAGTCTAATTACACCCAAAGATGTAATTATTGTGTGAGAAAAATCCAAGTAGGATACCACCACTATGATATTCCATGTGATAAAAATTCAATGACAAAAAAGTTGATTGTTTTGAAAACAAGAAATCGTAGTTACAATATCTAAATTATGCAACTTTAAAATAAAATAGTTTTTAGGTGAGCTATTTCAGATAATAAACACTTTAAAATAAAATACCAAAGCTACTAAATTTTCCAGACAAACATACCATATACCTATGGTAATAATAAAGTTTCTAATGAGCACATGAAGTAGGAAAATAACTCCTAGGCACTAGCTCATTGTGGGTCATAGGTACCTCATACATAGTTTAAAGTAACCATCATAATATCCATTCTCGTACACATGAGACACTAATAGGGATCATACCCATAACATTGTGGTACCTCATAATCATAATCATCATATTTTAGTTAATGTTTTCAGCTTCAAACTTTCTACGTGAAACTAAGGCCAAACCTCATGGAATCGCTTGCATACTAGTACACATCCACCCACCTAGATACTCGGGTATCCCTCTTGTTCTCGAACAAGTTCCACAAGCCAGGAAATATAATATTCACATGAAATTATGACTTCAAAATCACAAATTCACCGAACGGACCACATGTGTATCAAACAAGTTACATAATCCCATTTTTCATTCAAATTCATTTTGAAATCATAATCACACCAAAAAAATCACACAACACTTTGAAACCACAGTAACACTTCAAAAAACCTTCACAAAAATTATAAAACAATTCCAAGATAGTCCATTTCATATAACATCAGAAAAAATATCCCATAATACATATTTCATTAAAAAAATCATTATTCACATCACACTCACACAAAACAGCCCACAAACGTGTCTCACACCTCGTTTTACATTTGATAAAACATTTCAGCAACTTATAAAAAATTCTACCAAGGTTTGACATCATAAATTATGAATTTACCTTCCAAAACCCCATATTACGAGAACACAATGACAAAAAAAGAACAAGAACATTTATTTCCCACTTTTTTAGACACAATAAATCATTTACACATTTCACAAAACAATCCCATGGAGTATAACTATGTTTTGAACACAAAACCCATTTCAAAACCCTATTTCAAGGAAAAAATAACACTGAGACCCTACCAAAGCATATTTGATGCCCAAAAAACATTCAGTAAACTATTTTCATATTTTATAAAAAAAACAGACATTATCACAAGAGTTACACATGGAATACGCAAAATTTGAAGCAGAAGTGGAACTATAAAATTAACCGCTTAACAAACTCTTTCAAAAATGGTTTTCTCACAATGGAAAACATATATGGAAAGCTAAAATTATTTAAATCATGCATTATTACTCATCAAGAAATGCATACACATGGAATCACCTACTGAAAGTGTCGAAACCCTCAAACCATTGTGTGAAACATCAATTACACAACCGCCACACACCAAGGATTTGAAATCAATACATAATACACAATAAATTAGTTAAAAGACACAATATGAAACCCTTGTTATGAACCCTATCTTCTGGAAGTTTTATTAACTCATGAAAAGTTTAAGAATACCTAATCAATTCAAAGGATCATGAAAGGAAACTCACATAATTGAGAGATCTTGAATAAAATTCCCTAAATATACCATAAGCAGAATTTCAAACATATGAAAAATGAAAGTGAGGTTCTAATAAGTCTAGGGAGGTTATGTAGGAATTTGAATGGGGGAAAAAGTAAAAATTTGAGGAGTTATGGATGAAACAATTTACCTCTTCAAATATGGACGATTTGAGAAATACAGAGAAGTTTCTCCCTAATTCACAATGAATATGAGCCCCAAATAGGGGGAGGACTTCCTGGGGGCGCGACTTAGGTAAGTGGGCTCATGGTGAGAGTTGGAATCACCAATAAACCATAAACACTAAGTGATATATTAAATAATTAAAAAATATTTTAAAGCAGGAAATGTGATTTTGGGCAAGCCTAATACCTTAATAAAAAACCCAAATCCATCATTATTATGGACTTCTATGATGTCCAAAGGTATATGATGGTTTTAACATACTAGGGTATCACAATTGTGAATTGGAATGTGTGTAAAATAATGAAAAATGAAGGAGTTATAAAAAAAATTTATTTTTAAATTTGGAGAAGGGCTTAAAGTTTGGCCCAAATTATGAAAACCCACCATTTCCACCTAAATGCATGCGAAACCACCAAAACAAATAAAGAATGAAAATTAAAAGAAAAATAACTTTAAAAGAAGTCATGGATGTGACATCACAGTTCATCTTATTATTTTTTTGCGTTTCCTTGCTACTTCATGGGCCTCGACCACTAATACTCTTCTATTTTTTCTTTAATAATCACAAATAAACTCCATCATAGTATAACTTGATGTAACTCTGATGATATTGTATTATAAGGAGGAATTTGGCAAGGTATTCTGCTGTTTTTTGGTTAGATTTTTTCTATTTCTCTCATCCTTCCCTTTTGGTTGGTATTTTTCAACCAGCCTCTTTATCTTGCCTCCCAGTTTCACATTTTTTTCTAGTTCCATTTAGATAGATCTTGATTCCCCCAGTCAGGTATTTCTGATTATCACTCCTCCTATGATCTTATTACCTTACCTACCATGATATACCCCATTTTTGTTCATGAATGTTTGATTTTTAGCGTGGTTTAGGATAATTATTGTGGTAGGGATGAAGGTAATTCCTCTCTTCTTAACTCTACCACATCATTTTTTCCCTTATTGATTATGTTTCCCCTTTCCCGGTTGGGTTCTTTTTTTGGTTCTTTTCCTTTTTGTGGAATCGATTTAGTCTCATCATGGATTCATGTTTTTTGTTGTGTGGGAAACATTTTGTTTTTTTTTTGTTATGGGGCACTCTTATAGATTTTGGTTTCAAATTGTCTGGTTCCTTGTTATGTCTGGTGTCTCTTTGTGAGTATGGTGAAGATTTTCTACATTAGAGTTTTTCATACTGTTAACATTCCAAGCGGGGGTGTTGGTTTGGTATCTATTTGATTGGTTTTGGTTTTAATATGGTTGTGACAATGGTATATCAGTGGTGATGACTATGGATATTGATGTGTTGTTCTAACTGGTGATCCAAATCTCATAGTGGTGGAGTTCTAAGGTGTTTTCTTTTTTGTGAAGTTTTCTATTTGGTGATGGTGGTTCTAGAATGGTGGTTGATTGGTCATTGTTTATGGTAGATTGTAAGATATGAGCTCAGTTTTAGTTCTGTGAGGGAAGATCAACAATGATGTTGTAGTGTTGCCACCATGGGAAGCTGACAGTCAGCATGAATGGGTCTATGTGGTTTTAATACCAAGGTATTTATTCCTTCCAAAAATAATTTGAACTCAACAATTTCGAAATATTAATTCTTGGTGTATCGTGAAGTGGTTAGCGAGTGCTTTTTTGAATTTTTTATTTGGGGTTTTGATATTTGTGAGGTTCTCGCTTTACCATGATGTTGTTCATTGAAAATGTATAAAAAAATATGGAATTATATTATGTTAATAAACATCATTAATAGTAATATATACTCTATAATTTCAAATATAAACTATATCATAATAGGTATCAAGTATTACACACACAAACATGTGTGAAAATATTAAAGAGGGATATCAATTTAGGCAAAACAAAAATTATAATAATTAAACATATAAAAAAAATCATAATTGAAAAGGAACGTATTGAATTATAATTTTCAATTACATTGTCATGTTTATTCATAGGTATGATCATGAAAACCCTGTTTTCAGACAAAAGCATGACCACCCACCAATGACTCATAAAACCATGTCCTAACAAGAATGACAAGGGTTTTAAAGTTCAGAAATCTGAAAAAGTCCAAGTGTAGAACTATGTCATTCCAAAATGTTCTCAATAATTATTCAAGACTTTTAGGAAAGTCATATGGTAATATTTGGTGGCTCAACTATGCAAGAAACATTCTATGACATGAATATGGCCGGAAAAAACACCAAAGGAAAAAAAGACTAAGAAAGAGAGTCCTAAGGTACACTAAAATAGAGAACCGTTACACAGGAGCGTGTAAAAGTATATTTATGAACTACAAAATTCCCATTTGGAGAATGAATCATAGATATATCACGGGAAAAAATAGAAAAAGGAATCAACAACGAAGGTAGGAGATATCAACATTGAACAACTCTGTAATATAAATCAATGTTTCATATGTATTTAAATGCATCATGTAACTATGATATATATCAATATTATGTAGAATTTTGTGAGGACTATTACACAAATTCTTTTCATCAGTTCATCAGAACATTGGAATAATTGTATTTTAGAAAATTGTCATGGAATTTAGAGGGATCAAAACAACATTTAAGAATATCATTTAATCCTCATCAATTCCCACCCTAATTCAAAAATGATGAATCAATTCAATAAGAATCTAAAATTAGGAATTCAATCCAAAAAACCATTCAAGGATTTGACCCTTGTTGATTGGGATCCAAACCAATAGTCTGTATATGATATGGAAATATTCTCAATAGTATAGTCTTAGATTCCATTTTGTATCCCACTCGGCGAGTATCACCATAATGAAGTCTATGGTTATAACCCATCAACCTATTCCCCCACAGTGTAGAACATTACTCTATAGATTGAACCTAAATACACATCATCATTACTATTTTACCACCACTATTATGGTATGGTTCGCTAACTTTTTGTAACAAAATTAACACAACTCACCAAATAATCATCACATGATTCTCGTAGCCAACTAGAATTTACCCAAACATAGTTCAAGTCATAAAAATTGTGGAAATGAATGGAGTGAAAAAAATTTAGAAATTAAAATATATTTCATGGTTTTAATAATTTTTCACACAAATAACTTGTCATCTTAAAGAAGCATCTATAGGATTTATGTTTGAACAACTCTATCTAATGAGATTAAATTTCATATTTTCACACTGATGTCTCCACCAAGATCCCTTCATATTACCATGTAATCAAGATGGGTGGTATTATATTCCATAGGATGGTTTTCCAACCCCACTCCCTAATTCATATTAGATTCTCCTAATAATAAGCATCTCTTTCCATCTCAATATCCTCAGAATCGATAGAATGTGTTGTACTGAGTGTTTACTTTTAAATCTATGAGACATGGAAAAAAGTATTCATCCCTAAATAATATAGTGGATTTAATATATGATAAAAAACTCTACCAACATGTATGGTTATTGGAAAATATCACAAAAAATAGTGTTATCTTTCATTTATTCCTCACATATATATATACTAACTATAGAGTCGCACTCAACAAAACCAGATCACCCATATTTTTAAAACTAAGGGTCTCCTTCTATTGTCAGGATATGTTCTCTTATTGATATAAGTGGTGATAAATCACATCAATATTAGATACACACTATCCAGGGTCTCCTAAACCAAATTAGGATACACAAATACCACCTCACATAGCACATTCCATAAATATGATGAATGAAATTACCTCCCATAAAGATCATAATGAGGTGACATTATAATTGAAGTATTGTAAATATTTTCGTATGTGAACTCATCCATGGATAGATGATCACCCAAAACTACACCAAATTCAAGAAAACATGATCAAAAAGTATCTTTAATATGTTTATATTTTACAATGAATATAAAGCTTTAAAAATAGGGTAAAAAATTCTTAATCTTGATGGATTCCTTAGGGCCTTCATAAAGACATACTAAAACTACCACACTCTAAATATTTTAAATGAATAATATTTTACTTGATGGTGTGTATAACACTCAACACAAATCCAAAAAATTAATATAACCACTCATGAATTTATATTATACTTACTATTTAAAATAAATTTATTATATTCAATAGCTTTCAATGCATGCAATGTTGAGTTAGCTTGGGTTACACAAAATATTAAATTTCATTGATAGATTATGTTACATGTCCGACCGAGTTTTACCGAACACTATTAGTATTATTATTTAAAATTAAAACTATCTCCTAGATAATAAATTTGAGTTTATAAATTAGATTAAATAACTTATTAATTTATAGGTTGAATTTATTGGATACAAATTAATTAAAAATGAATATAAAAAAAATAATTGTAAATGCATTTTTTTAACGAACTACTTTTATATTCATATAGAAGAACTTTCAGAATAAATTAAATTAAAAAATTTATAGATTATATTAAAAAAATTATGTATTATTTATTCAATAAAATAGTTTTATATAAATCAAATAGATTTAATATCATTCCGATAGAAACAAATCAAATTTTATTTATAAAAAGATACATTTTTCTAAAGAATGTTTTTCTATAATTTAATGGTACAGATGAATTAAAAATAATTTAAAAAAATTATAAAATTTATGTGAAAAAATATTCCTCGTTTTTTGTATCATAATAAAAAAAATTACCTTATGATCATTTCTTTTTATTTTTATGTGAAGTTTCATTTTTTATGTATAGTGAAAATATTGAATTTTAATGGTTAACTAACTATTCATACAAATAATTTATAATGTAAAATTATAAATTTAATTGGGATTAAATTAAAATTGGACCAATTAAATAACTATTAATTCAAATTTTTAATTGGAATCACTTCTATATTGAAATATAATATAAAAACTATGTAAATTTTTGATCAATTCACTAAAATAACTAACTATCTCTTACTTTCTACAAAATTTATTTTAAATTACGTTCTTCCACATCCATTATTTGAATTTTAAGAAATGGATTAAATATTCTAAATCACTATTATTTATAAATATCACCAAAATAGACTTTAGTTTGATAGAAAATATTAGGGAAATCCATTAAAATTAACTACAACGACAAATGTGAAAATAAGTTTACTAAGTGGTTAAATTTTAATTTAAAAAAACCACATGACCAAGAAAAAAAGTAAAAAACTCCATTATCTAGGAATATTTAGACCATAGTCCCTATTTTCATTAAATTAGTACATTATTGGGGGCACAAGATGCAATGGAGAGCCCCCATAGTGTTTTCCTTTTATTATTTATTAGAATGCCACTCCTCCTCTAATATAGAAGAGAACTCACCCCTCACTTATTCACACCACTAAATCAATTTGGGTCAAAAATACCCACATAAATCAGCTCCCAACTTCCATAAAATTGTATTATAAGCCTCAAAGTGTGAATTAATTAATTTATTCATGGAGTTCTGTATAAACCAAAAGTACTTACTCGAAGAATAAGTAGCATTATCCACATAATACATTAGATTTTTTCTTTATCCACAACTTAAATTATAATTATATCATTAATATATAATAATCTATGTGTATTCAATATACTGAGATTTTTTATGATATGATTCTGAAATAAACCTCGACACACTTCCGTGAAATGAGATACACAATAATCATTCTTTTATGGGCAGACTGTCGCCTTGTGAACTGATGCCATTTTTTATTATGTTACCACATTTAAAAGTTCTAAATGATGATGGATTTATGGTTTATATATATGATATGTATGATATTTATAATGTATTTCATCTATTTTAATTAATATATAATATATACCTTCATGATTTAATTTTTTTTTGGAAATATAAAACTATTGTTTTTGGATGTGTGGGCTACTGCCTCCTCAAAGCAATGTGATTTGTTCACAATTTACTGGGAATATATCAACACTTAGTTTAAAAAATATATTATATATATGATAAATGTATTACAAAGGATTTATAGTATAAATAAATATGATTTACATTTCATTCATTAAATTCAACAATAAATTTGAAGCAACATTTATGTGTACATATGGCCTCCCCTCTCCATAAATAGTGTATTTCATTTTCTATATCCAAATTTTATTATTTAAAATAAATATATAAAAACAGTATATATGTGATATTTACATCTTCATTTACTTTTTTTATATTATTAAATAATTATATACTAAATTTGAACAATAAAATCACAAGAAAAAGATACTAAAAACTGTTAACTCTAAAAACATTGAAAATAATGAATGATAATTAAATAATGAGTGATAAGATGTTTTATAGGGTCGAATATTATATTATAATATGTTTATAGTTATATAATAATTTATTAATATTCTAATATCCAATTTACTAGATGTTAAGGAACATCTAACCAAATTGAAGCATAAGCTAAGGGATCTTATCTCAATTTCCTTCCACTGAGGCATATTGTAATGAACCTAACATAATATTTATGGTGTATAAAACCTCCGTTTAAAATGTAATATCATGAATAATGCATTATTAATGGAATTTTAGGGTTTAATTTTAATTATTACATCGAAGGGGATTTTAATTAATAGTTTCTATAAGGAAATGAATTTCCCAACTCATTTTATTTTCATTGAGTTATATTGATTCATCATTATTTTTAATATTCATTTATTATATTTATAATGAATTTTTAATATCTACTATATAGTCTCAAATTATTTTATACGGATTTATAGATTATACACATAATTAAAACATCTATTTATTCTCACTTCAACATTACCGTAATTTCATCAGTATATTTCAAAATATCATATTATTATTTCTTTACACATGAGTCACCATTAGAATAAATTATTTAATAATTCTTTAATAAACCCTTTCATTTAATCATTTTATGGTTATTAATGGATATTTTCAAGTAATATTACCCTTTTTAATCTTTGGTAGATAAATTTAATTTTAAAAAGTTTTATGAAAATATGACTCTATTTCTCTCTTATGTTAGAAATATATTTTCATTTAAAACCACATTTTAAATAAAAAAATAAAAAAAAATAAAAAATATTTCCAAAATTTTAAAATTCATTTATTGAAATATTTGAAAAAATATATTAAAATGATTTTTTTTATTGTTTTCTAAACATGGAATCTTTCAATCCTTCTAATTGTGTGAAGGGAACATCATTTTAACACCGAAATAAATGTATTAATTTTCCTCCATCATTTATTTGAGGACTACTTTTCAAATTCAAAAGGTTATTTTCAAGTTTATATTATAAAATGTGACTTTAAATTAAATTTATTTTCAATATTTGTTTCAAAATCAAAAGCATATTTTCCTTAAGAATATTTTTAAATTATTTTTATAGTATTTCTATTTGTCAATTTAGAAATTATTTATAATTACTTTTAATTTGATATATTTTAATGATAACATCCTTATTCCCTCACTAGATTTTTTATGAGTTATTTATCCTAGTATTTTATATAGATTCACTTTTGTGATTAATTTTTTGTAGTACTCTTGAAATATTATCTTTCTTGTGATCATGGGACATTTAATTTCCCATAATAATCCATATAATTTGTCATTAATATAATTATTACATAAACTAAATGATAATTTATCTTATGGGGTTTACATTGATAGTTACATGATTAACTAGGGAATATTTATACATTTTTATCATTTATTTAATATAAATATTTGATAATAAGGCAGATTATCTATTTTTAAATTGATTATTCTATATATAATGAAATAATTAGACTAGAAATATACTGGTTATCCACCCCTGTAAATATTCCCATCGATGCATCAATAGTCTAGTCTAATGAAATCAATTAGAAATAGAACCTCCTTGTTTGTTTATTAGTAGAATCAGATGGGATTCTACACAAATAATTAAACCATCTTGATAATAGGACTTCATATTATAGTATTTAATGTTCTAGATATATTAAAATATATAATTAAGTAATTACATTATTTCATTTATTATTATCTATGAGATGTTCTATACGAAAAATTCAATTTCTAAATTTCATTCTCAATTTATTGATTAAATGGAAGGCGTTCTTAGAAATTTATAATTTTATATTTTTTATGCACCTCCCCCCCAGTAATTGATTATAAAAAATTTGTTTTTAGTTATTTATCAATCCATATTGATTATTTTAATTGATTCTTTATTGATTATGTTGTACATAATCCTTGATGAAAATTTTGACCGCACAATTTTTTTCTTTTCTTTAGGATTCCATGAAGCTTTTTCTTCCTGATATGTATGTACATGATAGGTGGGATAATGATATTATTAATGAGAAATATCTGATTTAATTTTGATATTCAATAGAAATTAATGATTTTTCTATGAATCTAGTTTACATAGACAATAATACTATTTATTCCATTTTGATATTATTTTATAATATCTTATGAAAATTTAATGGTAGTAGGAGTCATCTCTAGGATTTTTTGGGTTGGGTTCTATATTTGGTATCATATTAAAGTCACTAGAAAATTTGGGAACAATAATTAGGAAATGATAGATTTGGAATAATAACCCTAATATATAATTTAATGATTAGAATAGAAGATAATTTATCATCATTAACTAAATATTTATGGATAACATTACATGATTAATGGATTATAGTGGATCATATTTTCTAATTCTAAAACACGTCTCTTAATATTTGATATGATGAGAATCTACTAGGATTATAGATATTTATGGAGAAATTTTTGGCAACTGAACTCATTCTTTTAGTACACATTTTAGTTGAAATTTCATTTGATAAATATTACATTTAAATTTCATAAACAAAAATTTAAATGTACTGATAGCCATTAGGGTTAATATGATTATTAATGAAATTTCAATAATAGTCAAATAAGATTATTATAATTTTTTATGAAATAGATGTATTGAAAAACCTAGTAAAAATTGTTATTTAATGATTACATTCCTTTCAAGGATGTCCACCCTAATCTCTATAATTTTTTTGGTATTTTTAATATAGTTTAAAAAAATAACAACCTGTATGTTGGGTGATAACCCATCATGTCTGGAAAGGCCATAGGTTAAGAAGCCATAATGGTAGAATTGTGTGGGTTTAACACTAATATAGTGAAATTGCTTTTTCATACATTCCTATTACATCATTAAAAGGTTAATAACATAACAGTATTACAACATTTGTATTCATATGTTTAGTGTCTTGGGAAAACTATAACCAAACATAACATTTACTACATCAATCATGACATTTATTTAATTCATTATTCTCTAGATTCATATTTGTAGAGACCCGAAGCATGACCTACATGGACATTACATTACTTATGCGGAATACTTAGTACATAACAAAAACACACACACAAGGATCGTAATAGTTTAGTGTCTTTGGAAACTCGGAATATAATCTTCTAATCGTGGTGAACGATCTTCAACATCTCCCATAAAGATCTTCCTTTTTTTACCTAAAACCTTTCTTTATATCCTGGGGAAAAGAAAACATAAAAGGGTGAGCTCAAATGCTCAGTAAGGGTAAACAAAAGAAATATCAATCACATCTTTTTCATAAGAACATAACATTTTTTAAATCTTAACCTGCAAAAGAGAGCATAATTTCATAACATGGGATAAATCATAGTAGTGAAATAAAATCCCAATAATCATAACCTAAAACATGAAACTTGGTGGCATACACACATAATCATAGAGAATCATATCTTATTATTCAAGACTTATTGCCAAGACTATCTTAGTGGACAAAGTCCATTTCTGAACCGAGTCACCCTTGTTTCAGTCCTGCTTCACTGAACCAGTATAATCTACCGTTCCAGCCATGTCTATCTCATGAGATATAAAATCTTTACCCAATGAATTGGAGGGAGATATAGGTCCCACCCATATCATAATGATACCATTCTTATGTGTGCCACAAAATCTTAAATCATACATCATTGCATAACCCATGTAATAAAAATGGGATTCTTAAACAACATGACATCATAAGACAATTCATATAAGATAAAGGAATTCATAAAAATATTTCCATCACAACATAATCAAATCAATGTAATAACATGGATAGAAACAGAACCCTATATTATCTTAGATGGAAAATAATTTTGATAAAACACTTGAACTCCATTTTTGAGGAAAATATCCTTTCAAATTCAAAAAAACATTTTCCTTTTTAACATGTCATACAATTTTAATCTAAAAAAGTTGATTAAAAATAAACTTGAAAACTTATAAAGGATGATTCTTGGAAATAATGTTGTAAAAATCCATTCATGCCGTATAAGTTAAAAAAACATTCTTCATACTTTTGTCGGAAAAGTCAAAAAGTACCTCGTACGAAAAATGACAAAAGATTCCTTTCATATCATTTACTAAAAACTCACCGAAGGGTAAAATTGGATTTAAAAAATTGTAGGTGGATGGAAATAATATTACATATTGAGGAAACATGTATGTGGATGATAAAATACACCCCATTAAATTTCAATGTATAAACAATCTCGGATAAAAATGAGATTGTGGTATTTTCCCTTACCGTAGGTCCGATTTTCTTCGTAAGTGTCTGAACCCCCTGTATAATGATTTAAATAATGTCATTTACTTATTCCATAATCATAATAATTGTTATTATATCATATATGGTTCACTTATGACTTTATATTAACCGTTCTTTTGTAAATCCCATGTTAAAGCAACGTTTTGGGTAAAATTATCTTATTTATCGTACATGTTTGGACTTGTTGTTGTTGATGTTATTATTACTTATATCATGATTTAATTACTTCAAAAATTTAAATCATGATTTATATATCATATATATTCATTATATATCTAGCATATACAAGCATTTATAATAGTACATAACATATGGAGGTAAGAAATGAAGCGCACCGTTCATGGAGACGGTAAGCCGTACGTATGCATGAACGCTACTTTCATTTCTATTTCTTATTTTAATGGAATTAAAACATAATGATAAATAGTTATATTATAATTACAGTATAATATCATATATAATATTATTAAACACATCCTTTATACATCCCACATAAGGTATTAACGAATCACATCACTTTGAGGGGGCGGTAGTCCGCACTTCCTCAAATGAGATTATCGTATTTACCGACTATGGAAACCATAAAGGCTTGATATAATTGGGAAGTAAAGAAGCATAATGAAATCATAAACATAATATATATTATATATAAATACAGTGCCATCATAATGGCCACCATGAGAGGTGGTAGGAGAAAATCGAACAATCATCGTTTCGTGAGGCGTTAGTTTGTCATCACAGAAACATTATGTTCTTCATCCATTATATGGAGGTGTGTGTAAGTGTAGTTCTAATAATTCTCATAAAAACATCCTAGTATATTTAGGATATTGGTGTTGTTACAAAATAAAGGATTAAAAAGAGTTTTAGGGTTTGGAGAAGTAGAATAAAAGAAAACAACTTAAGAGAAACTGTTACCTTTAATTTTGGTAACTTTATTTGGTTTGAACCAAAAGGTCTACTTGGAGAGTATTTTGCCTATTGTAAGGCTTAAAGGGGAAGGATAGGGATGTAGGGAGATTTTTTGGTCAGAGTTTGGAAGATCCAAAATACTTGAGAGGTGTGAAGAATTGCATAAAAGTGGTCTAATTTTATAACGGAGAGAAGGATCTCTTTAGGAAAGTGTGGAATCATTATTTTATTATAAACTTATCTTCGGTTTCAAGAGGTCAAAAACACATTAATGTCGAAGATAGGATGACTAATATTCTAAATAAAATCATCCAATAGGAATTTTACAGGTTTTGGATGATAATTTAATCATTTTAATCTTATTTATTTAAATCATTTATTAATGAGGTAAACATAACATCATTATTGTGTCATAAATAATTTAATTCATTTAATGTATAACAATTATGAAAAAAATACCATTATGTAGGTAATCGTTTTATCTTTCCAAATAATATTAATAGTCGAAAATATAACTTATATATCCCCTTATAAAAATAAATTACTAAATGAGTTTTGTTAAAGTCAATTTTGTCTTTACATTAAATTAATTAATCCAAATTGTCATTTTCACTACCAAGTGGCTCATTGGGGTCCCCAAATCGGCCCAAGGATTCCCATGGTCGGCCACTACTCATCCAATAAGTTTAGGACAAGTTTCAAGGTAATTGTGAATTATTATAATATTATTTTAACCTTGAATTACCCTATTTACTTTTAACCGCAGTAAATAAAAATTACCGTAGTTACTATTCATAATGCCAAAAAATAAAAAGTAGCTTATAAACATAATTTGGACCCACTGATTCAAAATATGGAATCCATTTTTCTAAATTCAATACACAAAATTTTCAGAAATTAAATTAAAATTAATCCCGTTGTTAAGCAAACAGGTTTTAAAAGTTAAAACATTTCCAAAGATTGAATTTATTTAACCTACGAATGCAAGGTAGAATCAATGCTAATGACATAAATTACATTAAATGATAAAAATATATTCTATTTATACTTTAAAAACATTAAATATTATAATTTAACCATATAAATTATTGAGATGAAAAAAGTTGTTTTTAATTAAAATATAGCGTGTTTTTACTATTCATTAAAATATGAAAAGTATCAGAATAATATGAAAAACTTATCCAAAGTAAATTATTATATCTTGATTCTGAATAAGAATTTTATTTTGTCAAATTGAACTTATAAACTTGTCAAAAACTAGATTTAATATGGGTGCACTATTAAAAGGCGGTAAAACTGCATTTTTTGAAAAATACTTATTTTACCCGAAAAATTTATTTTGTTCTTTTAACACGTTTTAGAAAATGTATAAGACGAATAATAATGTTATAAAATTCATATTTTAGTTGATACTATTCATAACGGCTAGTTCATAATAATATTATAATAATATATCGTTGTTTACTAAAACCCGGTATTGCGTACAACACACGCTATCGAGGAAGGTCGCGATTGCGTGTAATGCAAGCCAAGTCAGGGTTGCGTGTTGTGAAAGAGTCCTTAGTTGTTTCATATAACAGAATCCAACCATATTTCTTTTATACATTGAATATATATATATATATATATATATATATATATATATATATATAAACACACTCAATGTTGCGTAGAATGACTATTATAAAACAAACTTGAAATTGTGTGTAACACGATCCAAGAATAGCGTTGCATATACTACAAGATAATACGGTGTTGCGTATAGTAAAATATAAACTTGGTGTGGTGTATAATAGAATACATCAATGAAATTTAAAGAATATTTTTCATAAAATCTCGGGGTGTTACATTATACCCCCCTTAAAAATGAATTTCTCCCTCAAAATTCATCGGGGTTATAAATGGTTTACTACTTGAAATTTTCTTTAATAGAAACCCACATCGTAAAAAGGAATACCAAAACATGGCTTTAAAAACTAAAGTATGAAACGTAACGGTTACCCAAATTAACTCATCACTGGGTTTCCACGTAGGAGAAATAGGTGAAAATATGGATATGGAAGAAAAATATAACCATCAAGTTCTGATGGAGAGTGGTAGAGAACATGGATATGAAAAAGCCAACAATCACAAAGCCATAAATTTGTGATGATCTAGGGTACCATCTGGTTCATCAGATATAAGAGCACTAGGACAACATTTTTTGGTTTTTAAGATCATTTCCCTAAAGTTGATGAATTAAAATAAATACTTACATGATTTTGGTACAATCTCACTATTGTTTGTGAATTGAACAATTTCCACTTCATATAATAAATAAATGAAGTTGAATTTGTTATTCGTGAAGCATTAGCAGATCATGTGATAGAATGTTGGGTCATTCCATCTATTTCAAGCAAAAGTTATAAGTCCATCTTATGGTGAGATTAATCGTATATGGTTCCAAAAATGGACTTATAATTTATTTATCATACCTCTTAATAAAATAAAAATACTTTCTACTAACCAGGGACTTCCTGTAGGCCAGTGGTAGGTGATAAAGGCCAATCACACTTCGGTTGTGGGTTTGATTCCCACAGCCTTGTCCGACGCGATGGGCTGTCGCCCGTCCTGCAGGTCGTCCTTTTTCTAAAACTACATTACTATAACATCCCATCAATAATATCAAAAACAAAAGTTCTATCCTTAAACAATACTAACTTATGTACAACATAATTCATTCTAGTCTTTAGGCTTATCTAAAATACTTCGGTCCAAGCTCATAGTATAAGGAAAACGATCACGTGAATGCCATCATTTATCCCCCATATATCATAAGATATATCTTGTTGGTCAAATTACAAACATGTGAATACCTTAATCATGTATTCTCTTGAAGAATGAATATCCATTGAACCTTAGTGAAAACATGAATGCAGTTAAAAGTTAACACTTTACACATACCAAAATCCTCAAAATTCTATATCCTCAAACCATGATATCACTTAGTACTTATATCAATCATGAGCTCATGAATACTATCAAACATATTAGATTCTCTTTATCCCTTCATTATGTGCATATCATCTTCTTTCCAAAAATATTTCAATCACTTTTCAAGGTTACCGATGCCATAAAATTATTGAAAACCACAATAGACCAATACATAAATATTCCAATATTCCACGACACTATATACAACATTATTCGGGAATCCCATTACATAAACACTTAATCATTCCACCACATCATTGTCATATTCAACATCTCCAATGGTGATCGCATGTGACTTCCCTTTTTTCTTTTTCCTTATGTGGTTGCTCATGTCAATCATCACTAACCCTTGGATTAGGGCATTTATTAGCATAATGACCCATTTCCTTGCATTTGAAGCATTGAAGTGTAGTAGGTTCATTCTGTGTATCCCTTCCTTTGTTTGCATCATTAGGCATCTTCTTCCCATCATTATGGAATTCAAATGCCTTATGACCTTCCTTTCCACATTTAAAACATTTACTTGTCCCATTAACACAATCTCCACCATGCTTCTTTCCACACTTTGAGCATAAGGAAACATTCATCTTCTTTTCACCATTATTCTGAGATTTCTCCTTGAACTCCATCTTTCATTTCTTGTCAAAACCACTAGATGGATAAGTAACACCAACTTCCCTTTATACCTTGATAGCACAACGCACAATTTCTTCATAGCTACTGAAGTCTCTTATAACTAATGCCCTTCGAAGATTTGGTTTTAAGCCACTAAAGAATCGATCAACTTTACTTTCAGGTTGGATGATAAAGCCAGATGCATACCTTGCAAGCCTTGTAAAATTCGCTTCGTATACACCAACAGATTCATCATCCTTTTACTTTAGTTCAAGAAACTCCGTCTCCATCTTTGTTCGAAGAGTACGAGGGAAGTACTTATTGAAAAATAAGATCTTGAACTCGTCCCATTCCATGTACTCAATTTCATCTCTTTGCCTCATATTCTTGATAAGATTCCACCATTGATCATCTTCACCTTCCAAACGATATACTGCTAAGATGAAATTATCATGTTCAGAACATTGAAGAACTGAAAATATCTTTTCAGTGGTACTGATCCATTTTTCAGCAACAAGTGGATCAGAAGACCCACTAAAAGAAGGTGGACGTTGCCTCATGAAGGACACAATAGAATGTTGTTCCCTTCTTTGCTCATTTGTAAGTCCATAATGATTCATAGCTTGTGTATGTATAGCAATAAGATTTTTCACTCCATCTCCCATAACATTTGTTTGTTCAGGAGGACAATCATTGCATTGTCCATTACATTGATCAACACGGTTCCTTCGGGTTCCAGCCATTGTCTAAAACCCAAAAAGAATAGTGTGAGAGGAAAAAATCATAATAAAGTGCGAGTAACTTCAATATCTAACATCTCAGGTTAAATTCTAAGATCGTTACCATAGTTCTAGGACTATATCCTATACGTATACTTACCCTTAGGGGCATCCCTAGACATACCTTAGAAATATCTCTAGGGATCTTACTAACATTTTCGCATCCTAGTTTCCAAAGGTTAACTAAACCTTTCCTATGATACCAACTGTAGAGACCCGAAACTTGAAGTACATGGCAATTACATTACTTTTGCGAAATACTTAGTACATAACAAAAACACACACACAAGGATCGTAATAGTTTAGTGTCATTGGAAACTCGGAATATAATATTCTAATCGCGGTGAAAGATCTTCAACATCTCCCATAAAGATCTTCCTTTTTTTACCTAAAACCTTTCTTTATATCCTGGGGAAAAGAAAACATAAAAGGGTGAGCTCAAATGCTCAGTAAGGGTAAATAAAAGAAATATCAATCACATCATTTTCATAAGAACATAACATTTTGGAAATCATAACCTGCAAAAGAGAGCATAATTTCATAACATGGGATAAATCATAGTAGTGAAATGAAATCCCAATAATCATAACTTAAAACATGAAAATTTTTGGCATACACACATAATCATAGAGAATCATATCTTATTAGTCAAGACTCATTTCCAAGACTATCTTAGTGGACAAAGTCCATTTCTGAACTGAGTCACCCTCGTTTCAGTCCTGTTTCACTAAACTGGTATAACCTACCGTTCCAGCCATGTCTATCTCATGAGATATAAAATATTTACCCAATGCATTGGAGGGAGATATAGGTCCCACCCATCTCATAATTATACCATTCTTATGTGTGCCACAAAATCATAAATCATACATCATTGCATAACCCATGTAATAAAAATGGGATTCTTAAACAACATGACATCATAAGACAATTCATATAAGATAAAGGAATTCATAAAAATATTTCCATCACAACATAATCAAATAAATTTAATAATAGTGATTGAAACATAACCCTATATTATCTTAGATGGAAAAGAATTTTGATAAAACACTTGAACTCCATTCTTGAGGAAAATATCCTTTCAAATTCAAAAAAACATTTTCCTTTTTTAACATGTCATACAATTTTAATCTAAAGAAGTTTATTAAAAATAAACTTGAAACTTTTAAAGGAATCTTCTTGGAAATAATGTTTTAAAAATCCATTCATGCCGTATAAGTTTTAAAAAAACATTCTTCGTACTTTTGTCGGAAAAGTTAAAAAGTACCTCGTACGAAAAACGACAAAAGATTCCTTTCATATCTTTTACTAAAAACTCATTGAAGGGTAAAATTGGATTTAAAAAATTGTATGTGGATGGAAATAATATTAAATATTGAGGAAACATGGATGTGGATGATAAAATACACCCCAGTAAATTTCAAAGTATAAACAATCTCGGATAAAAATGAGATTGTGATATTTTCCCTTACCTTAGGTCCGATTTGCTTCGTAAGTGTCCGAACCTCCTGTATAATGATTTAAATAATGTCATTAACATATTCCAGATTCATACTCATTGTTATGATATCATATACGGTTCACTTATGACTTTATATTACCCGTTCTTTTGTAAATCCCATGTTAAAGCAATGTTTTGGGTAAAATTATCTTATTTATCGTACATGTTTGGACTTGTTGTTCTTGATGTTATTATTACTTATATCATGATTTACTTACTCCCAAAATGTAAATCATGATTTAAATATCATAAATATTCATTATATATCCATCATATACAAGCATTTATAATAGTACATAACATATGGAGGTAAGAAATGAAGCGCACAGTTCATGGAGACGGTAAGCCGTACGTACGCATGAACGCTACTTTCATTTCTATTTATTATTTTAATGGAATTAAAACATAATGATAAATAGGTATATTATAATTACAGTATAAAATCACATATAATATTATTAAATTACATCCTTTATACATCCCACATAAGGTATTAACGAATCACATCACTTTGAGGGCGTGGTAGTCCGCACTTCCTCAAATGAGATTATCATATTTACCGCCTATGGAAACCATAAAGTCTTGATATAATTAGGAAGTAAAGAAGCATAAGGAAATCATAAACATAATATATATTATATATAAATACAGTTCCATCATAATGGCCACCATGAGAGGTGGTAGGAGAAAATCGAACAATCATCATTTCGTGAGGCGTTAGTTTGCCATCACAGAAACATTATGTTCTTCATCCATTAGATGGAGGTGTGTGTAAGTGTAGTTCTAATAATTATTATAACAACATCCGAGTATATTTAGGATATTTTTCTTTTTACAAAAGAAAGGATTAAAAAGAGTTTTAGGGTATGGAGAAGTAGAATAAAAGAAAACAACTTAAGAGAAACAGTTACCTTTAATTTTGGTAACTTTCTTTGGTTTGAACCAAAAGGACTACTTAGAGAGTATTCTGCCTAATGTAAGGCTTAAAGGGGAAGGAGAGGGATGTAGGGAGCTTATTTGGGTAGAGTTTGAACGAGCCAAAAGGCTTGAGAGGTGTGAGGAATTGCATAGAAGTGGTCTCCTTTTATAAGGGAGAGGAGGGGCTCTTTAGGAAAGTGTGAAATCATTATTTTATTATAAACTTATCTTCGGTTTCAAGAGGTCCAAAACACATTAATGTCGAATATAAGATGACTCATATTCTAAATAAAATCATCCAATAGTAATTTGACAGGTTTTGGATGATATTTTAATCATTTTAATCTTATTTATTTAAATCATTTATTAATGAGGGAAACATTACATCATTATTGTGTCATACATAATTTATTTCATTTGATGTCTAAAAATTATGAAACAAATACCATGATGTAGGGAATCGTTTTAGCTTTCCAAAAAATATTTATAGTCGAAAATATAACTTATATATCCCCTTATAAAAATTTATTACTAAAAGAGTTTTGTTATAGTCAATTTTGTCTTTACATTAAATTAATTAATCCAAATTGTCATTTTCACTACCACCTGGCTCATAGGGGTACCAAAATCGGCCCAAGGATGCCCATGGTCGGACACTACTCATCCAATAAGGTTAGGACATGTTTCAAGGTAATTTTGAATTATTATAATATTATTTTAACCTTGAATTACCCTATTTACCTTTAACCGCAGTAAATAAAAATTACCGTAGTTACTATTCATAATGCCCAAAAATAAAAAGTAGCTTATTAACATAATTTGGACCCACTGATTCCAAATATGGAATCCATTTTTCCAAATTCAATACACAAAAGTTTCAGAAATTAAATTAAAATTAATCCCATTGTTAAGCAAACAGGTTTTAAAAGTTCAAACATTGCCAAAGATTGAATTTATTTAACCTATGAAATCAAGGTAGAATCAATTCTAATGACATGAATTATATTAAATGGTAAAAATATATTCTATTTATACTTTAAAACCATTCAATATGATAATTTAACAATATAAATTATTGCGATGAAAAAAGTTGTTTTTAATTAAAATATAGCGTGTTTTTACTATTCATTAAAATATGAAAGTTATCAGAAAAATATGAAATACTTATCCAAAGTAAATTTTTATATCTTGATTATAAAGGAGAATTTTATTTTGTCAAATTGAACTTATAAACTTGTCAAAAACTATATTTAATGTGGGTGCGCTATTAAAAGGCGGTAAAACTGCATTTTTTTAAAATACTTATTTTACCCAAAAAATTTATTTTCTTCTCTTAAAACGTTCTAGAAAACTTATAAGATGAATAATAATGTTATGAAATTCAAATTTTAGTGAATAATATTCATAATGGCTAGTTCATAATAATATTATAATAATATATCGTTGTTTAGTAAAACCCGGTATTGCGTACAACACACGCTATCGAGGAAGGTCGCGATTGCGTGTAATGCAAGCCAAGTCAGGGTTGCATGTTGTGAAAGAATCCTTCATTGTTTCGTATAACAGAATCCAACCATATTTCTTTTATACATTGAATATATATATATATATATATATATATAAACACACTCAATGTTGCATAGAATGACTATTATAAAACAAACTTGAGATTGTGTGTAACACGATCCAAGAATAGCGTTGCGTATACTACAAGCTAATACGGTGTTGCGTATAGTAAAAGATAAACTTGGTGTGGTGTATAATAGAAGAAATCAATGAAATTAAAAGAATATTTTTCATAAAATCTCGGGGTGTTACATTATTAGCACTTGACATCTCCTTAGTACATGTATTCACCTAAGGATATACATCAAAATGGGTAAGATAAAATCCCATTAATAAGATAAATAATAAAAATATAGTATGGGGTGAGGACAATCATAACATTTTCAATGTGTGATGTGAGGAAGCATTAATAAAAGACTTAAAATTTGGCAATGCATAAAAATGACATATCATGAATTAATGGTTAACTACCACACATAGTGGTGAACAAAGATATAAACATGTTCACATATAATTTTAGTTTACCTAATAATATTCACCAATTTATCCAATCCATTGGAGTGTTGTATAATTCTTGGCACACCCATAACATCATAACGTTCATTTTGCGTTGTATAATTCTGGGTGCACCCATCACATCATAACATTCTCATTATCATGATTGACACATAGAACATATATTAAAAAGGTACATAAATAACCCATGGAATGTAATTGGGTTCAGCACATAATAAAACATTCATAAACATTGGATTCCCAAAAGAAATAGGGAATAACATACATGATACAAGAACCATCAACCTTTACTGAGAAGTAAAAGGTGTTATTTCAAAAGAAGGGTTATTTTGGAAAATATCTATTTAAAATAAACCCTATTGGAAAAAAATTATATACTATAAAATGTAAGATAGCAATGAACAAATTATTTTTAAGGAGTGACTATAAAAAAAATGGAGTGAAAGAGGGAGAACCCAATGAATGAAAGTTGGGTTCGATAATTTCCACTTACCTTGTATCCGAATGATTTATTCACATTAATGTCATATATAATCACATTAGATTCATTAATTTAAAATTATAGAACCTTTTTTAAATGAAATAGGTTCATTATGGTCTCATTAAGTTATTTTATAGGACTTTGGACGTGTTATAGAGTTTAAATACATTGTTTATGAGTGTTCGTTTTTATGGTTTTCTTGAGTGGTTCACCTGTTTTCATAAATGAATGTTCGTTTAGAACATGTATAAACATAAAACACCAATAATTCATGTTATTAATGATATTCCTGGATTTTATATTATTATATAATGATTTATGTTATATACCATGTGAATGAATCATTAGATAATAATTTAATGATGATAGTTTGGGTTAACTAGAGCGGTTTTTTGACCACAATGAACTTATTTTGTTTAATCATTATGTAATATGTATAGTAGTTAGTTACAAAAAAATAAATAGGTTATAATACCTATAAAAAATATGGTTCATATATAAAAGTGGTTTCATGACCAGATCTGAAGGCGGTAAAGGATAATGGAAAACATGACGTTCTTGAAGGTGATAATTAACACCTCACGAGCAACGTTTTCCTTTCCAAAATTAAAGTAAGAAGAGGAGAGGGATCATGGATGATATATTATCCCATTAGTATCCTAAAATCAAATTATATGTAATATAATGGAGTTGTCATGCCATTTTTATGTGGATTGGTGGGGAGAGATTAAGAAAAGGACATGAAATATAAAGGAAATTAAATGAAAAGAGAGAGAGAAATTACATCTTGATTCCTCCTCTTGAGATCAACCTTAAGAAACATAGTCTTGGTCATTTGATGATAAAATAAGGGATTGGATGTGGGGGAAGGTTGAAATAGTATGTTTGGATAATGTTTAGAAAAGTCTAGAAACTTGATAGATGTGGTATGACAAGGGGAGAGAGTGGGGTTATTTATACTTGAGAGGGGGTGTTTTTAGAATAAAATATAAAATAAAATAATATATCAAATTCTAGACTTGTAATTGTAGATTTTGGAAATCATAAATAATTTTTCAATATAATATAATTCATTTCGTATATTAAATCATTTTTATATTTCTATTTCATTAATTTATTAAAAATAAAGTGAAAGAAATAGAAAAATATACTTTATGGGATTACCTTTTGACATTATGCTTTGGATTGTTATTTTTAGGTTTGGAAATTGAGTTTATTTTATTTTAAAGAACCATTCATCAAATTAAATATATATGGCAGGATATAATGTTCTATAAATATCATGTCATCATTACAATAGGAATGATTCAATTTAAGATACACTGGTTATGTGAAAAACTATATTTTTACTATTCACCCGAAAAATGAAGTATTTAAGAAAAATACCAAATAATCACCGTAACTATTTTTAGAGTTGTAGACCCAAATAGAATTTCTATATTTCAAAAATATTTTTCTAAATATGAGAAATTTAATTTTTAATTAAAAACATAAATTATATTAAAAAATATAGTTTTAAAAATTAAAACTGATTTGGTAATGCTTTCAAAAATTACATAAGGCCTTATAAAATTAAATTTAAACCACCAAAGACATAAATTATTTAATTTATGAAAACATTTTAGAAAAATACGTTTTCTTTTAAATTAATTAATTAATTATAAATAATTATTTATGACCTACCAAAACAAAAATACTTTTACTGTAGTCATATTGTCACTTATAAGATACAAAAACACTATTTAATCATTCACAGGTAAGGTTACTATTATTTTGGATGATTTACAATTAATAAGGGTCATAATATTATTCCTATTATTGTGTTAATATTCATAAGGGTAGGTTACTATTCATCAAAAATTAAGTGTGTCCTATCTGACTCAAAACTTCTTACTGATGGAAACCGTGTATGCTAGATTTTAGAAATTCAAAAAGTAGAAGTTGCAAAATTATGTTTATTCATCACATAAAATTTAGTATCATGATATTTCATTGTTCTTTCTAATACTATAAGGCATACTTACAATAAGGGAACTTCATTAATCAAATGTTGGGTCGTTACATTCTTCCCCCTTATGACATTTTTTCCTTGAAATTTCATTTTACACATACATGTGAGGGTACTTATCCTTCATCACCTCTTTCGGTCCCCATGAAGCTTCTTCAAACATATGATTCCTCTACAACACTTTGACAAAGTGGGTTGTCCTGTTGTGTAGATTCTTATATCTCCGGTCTAGAATCTTTACTGGATGCTCATCATAATATAGAACAACTTCTATCATGACCACCTATGAGTTTAGTACATGTGAGGGATCTGGTATGTACTTCATTCGGAGTGATATGTGAAACACATCATGGAGTGGAGCCATATTCGGGGTAAGTGCATGTCGATAGGCCACAACCCCTATACAGTCAAGGATCTCAAAGGGGCTAATGTACCTTGGGAATAGCTTCCCTTCCTTCCCAAACTGCATGACTCTCTTCTATGGAGATATTAAAAGAATTACTTTATCCTCAATGATGAACTCTAAAAAACTTCAAAATTTGATAGAAAAACACTTTTTATGACTATAAGAAGATTTGATGTGTTTCTGGATAACTTTAACCATCTCTTTCACCTCTTGCACAAGATCAGGACCATGTAAGATTCTTTCTCCAACTTCATCACAAAAGGATGGAGTTCTACATCTATTTACATATAGAGATTCATATGGATCCAATTAAATACTTTAGTGGAAGCTATTGTTGTATTAGATCTCATCCAATGGAATATGTTGATCCCATCCACCTATAAATTACAATGAGAAGGCTCTTAGCATGTTTTCAATAGTTTGAATAGTCTATTCAGATTGAACATCTGTTTGAGGGTATTAGGTTGGGTTGAAACTTAATTTAGTACTCAAAGAATGTTGAAGGCTCCTCTAGAATTTAGATGTGAATCCTGGATCATGATCAGAGACAATCGAGAGTGTAACACCATGTAGTCTCACCAATTCCCTCACATATATTTTTTTAGGTTTTTCAAGCGAGAGATGTTCCTGAATAATGATAAAATGGGCAGCTTGGGTGAGTTGGTAAATCAAAGTATATATCGTGTTATTTCACATGGACATTTTATAAAGACCCCTGATAGAGTCCATAGTGACATTCTACCATTTCTACATGGGTATATAAAATTCAATTATCAACCCTTTGGTCTTTTTTCCCTCTGATTTAATTTTCTCACAGACAAAGTAGAGTTATATATATTTTGCGATATCCTTCTTCATGTTATCCCATCCAAAGTGTTATCAGAGATCTTGGTACATCTTGGTACTACCAGGATGGACAGAGAATGTTGAGCTATGTTCATTGTCCAATAAATACTTATTTATCCCATGTGATGTAGGAATAGAAAGTAATGTTCCAAATTGAATCACACCATCATCCTCGATATGGAAATCATGTAGCTTCATTTCCTTTAATGCATTCACCTGTTTTTGTAACTCCAGGTCATCCCTTTGTGCTTCATTAATTTTCTCTTGGATAGATGGTTGTCAAATAATTTAGGTAAGGTAGTATGTATCCCATCCCTTAAGATTTCCAAATCCATACTTTGCATATCCTAGAATATAGGGTCTTTCTCAATCTATAATATGGATAGAGTATCAGGTTGTTTTAGTCTCAGAGCATCATATACCTTGTTCACCTTTCCAGGATGATAGTGAACAGAGAAACCATAATCATTGATTAGCTCTAACCATATCCTTTGATGCATGTTGAGATCCTTTTGTGTGAATATATACATTAATCTCTTGTGGTTGGTGTATATGTCACACTTCTTTTTGTATAGGTAGTGACACCATATTTTCAGGGCATAAAAAACAGATGCCTGCTCTAGATCATGCATTGGGTTATTCTTCTCATGGATCATCAACTTCCATGAGGCACATGCTATCACATTATCATTTTTCATTACTACACTACGCAATACATTATTGTAATAATCATTACATATCTCAAAACATTATCCACATTTCGGTAGTATGAGTACACGTGTAGTGATCAGCCATCTCTTTATCTCCTTGAAGCTTTCCTCACACTCAACCATCCATACATATTTTACCCATTTCCTTTTTAACATAGTAAGTGGGCTTGAAAATCATGATACATTTATCACAAAAATTCAGTAGTACCCATATAATCCAAGAAAACTGCAGATTTCTGTGACACAAGTGGGCCTGGGCCATTCCTCAATCACCTTTGTTTTTTACGGGTCCCCAAAAATTCCCTCACTTTTGATCACATGTCTTAGGAACGTTACATGATTCATCCAAATGTCACACTTTCTTTACTAGGCGTTCAACTTCTCCTTTCACAATGTCCCTATCTCAAGTCTTAGATGTTATTCATGTTCCTCCTTTCTCTTGGAATATATTAGAATATCATAAATAAACACTTCCACAAATGTTTCGAGGAGTTTTCTAAAAAACATGTTCATCAAATCCATGATTATTTAAGGGGAATTAGTAAGTTTGAATGGCATCCCCAGAAACTCAAATTTCCCATATCTTGTATGGGAGGCGGTCTTCTGAATATCATCATTCTTCATCATTAGCTAATGATATCCAGAATAAATATCCACCTTGGAGAAGTATTGAGATCCTATTTTCTAATTTAATAATTACTTAATCCCTATAAGAGGATACTTTTTACTTATGGTGATCTTTTTGAGTTCCTGATAATCGATACACAGGCTCATTGTTCCATCATTCTTCTTCCCAAAGAGCAATGGTGCACCCCAAGGTGATGCACTATGGCGTATGAACCCTTTGTTCAAATGCTCTGGTAGCTGCTTCTTTAACTCCTCCAGTTCGATTAAAGCCATCCTATATAGACACATTGAGATATGTGTAGCTATGGGAATGGTTATATTGAGAACACTACCACATGATTTTGTGGGCATCCTGGGTAACCCATTGGGATATACATCACTGAATTCCCTCAAGATGGTATTTCCCCAAGGATTTCACATTCCATTGACTCAACCATTTTAACGAGGTATGCCTCTTCACAGGGAATCATGACCCACACCATTGCATAATTTTTTAAAGTATATTTATGATCATCATTTCATTTATATAGGATCATGGTATGGTTTTGAATATGAAATGATCTTTCATTTTCCTAATAGTTGACATGTGCTCAATATATTGAGAGCTAATCCATTCCCATTATTGCATCGAAATCCACCAAGGGAAGTTTTATGAGATTATCTGGAAGAATCTTCCCTAATATGATAATGGGAGAATAATCAAACACTTGGGTTTCAATGATTTCACCACATGTTGTTTTTACATATATCTATACTTCAAGGTTTTGGGGACTCAATTCTATAGTTCTAGAAAAAATGAATGATATAACTGAATGAATAGGACCACAATCAAACAAAACATTTTCCATTCGTGAATGAATAAGAATTGTAACTTGTAAGACTTCATTATCTTTCTCCACTTCCAAATTCATGAAGGCATAATTATTCCATTGTTCCATTGTCTTTTGTGGTAGCTGACACTAATTACCTTTGAGGACATGAGGGTTAGTGCATTAGGTTGCATAGTGCCCTTGCTGCCCACAATTTTATCATTGAAACATGGGTGGGGATCCCATTTCCTCCTCTACATTCTCCTTCATTATCTTGTATTTTTCACATTCATGATCATCGTGGCCTTATTTCCCAAACTTGAAGCATTTCCCCATCCCTTTAAGGCAGTTCCCATGATGGGATATCCCACATTTTTGGAATGTGGGTTGTTGAGTTTTCTTCCCACTTTTATCATTAGATCCTCCAGAATGAAACTCCATCATTCATTTCATATCAACCTAGCCATGGGACCCTTACCCCAAACAAAATCCCCACTTTGAGATCACATCTAAATACTTCTTCATAACACCCAATGTCTCGAATTACAAGAGGCTTTAGAAGAGGCTGTTTTAACCCACTAAAGAATATATCAAATTTTCTATCATTGTTGATAAAATAACACAAAGAGTACCATGAAATCCATGCAATATTTTCATTTTATTTCTTGATAGATTAACCTTTTTTTTGTCATCTCAACGAATTCTCTCTCCTTCTTTGAATGAATAGTTTGTGGGAAATACTTGCTAAAAAATAGGATCGTCCTGTCTTCACGTTCCATCTATTAAATTTCATTTCTTGGCTTGGTGTTCTTAATCAGATCCCACCATTGATCTTCCTCTCCATCTAGAAGATAAATATCTAGATTCACCTTCTCTATCTTAGAATAGTGGAACACAGAAAGTAAAATCTCCATGGATTTGACCCACTATTATGCAACTTGTGGAACGAAAAATCCACTAAATGTTGATGTTCATTGATTTATAAAACACATGATAGATAGAATCTCCCTCTTAGGTGAATGAGGACCTTCACAGTTATTCTGTTTATTGTTCACAACCTGAGATAGTTAAGTAATCATTTCCATGATGTTTTTAACTTCACCTCCCAAAGTATTGTGGATGTCGTTTGCACATTTGTTGTGTTTTACCTATCACGTGTTGTTTTCCAAGTTTCTCTTGAATCCCACCATTTTATAAAATTGAAAATATTAGAAAAAATCATAAGCCAAAAAGTCATGAATAAATTATTCATTTCTATGATTTACACTATATTAATAACTTATGTTATCTCTATGTAATGCTTCTTGTATGCATATTTGTACTCTGTATCATGCTAAGAGATTTTTCTAGGGTTCAGTAATCATAATTCACAAATTAACTAAACATTACCTCTGATACCGACTATAGCTACCCCTCCTTTTATTACATTACAATTAAATCATTATAATGATAAACAACATAATGGTATTACACCACGAGGATACATTGGTTTAGAGTCTTGGGAAAACTATGACCAAACATAACATTTACAACATCAAGCATTACATTTATTTAATTCATTCTTATCTAGATTCTTATTTGAACATGAAATCTCCTTAGTACATGTAGTCAACTGCAAGTAAAAATAAAAAATGGGTGAGATGAAAGCAAAGTAACCAGATAGATACAAATAATAAATAATTGGGTGAGCACAATCATAACATAGGAAATGTATCATGAGAGTGATCATTAATAAAGGATTTGAAAGGTGGAAATGTATAAAAATAAAACAACATTTCTAAGGGATTATTAATTACACATTTTTGTGAAAAATGCTAGAATCATGTTCACACATCATTTCACTTTAACTCATGAGATTAATCAATTTACCCAATGTAGTGGAGTGTGGTATAATTTCTGGTGCACCCATCAGATCATAACATTATCATTATCCTACATGCGACATAAAACATATATAAAGAATGAACATAAATAAACCATGTAAATGATTTGGTTTCATCACATAATAACACATTCATAAACATTGGATTCCCAAAAGAAATAGGGAGTAACATACATGATTCAAGAACCATCAACCGTGAGTAAGAAGTAAAAGGTGTGCTTTTGAAAGAAGAGTTCATTTGGACAATTTTTTAACATAAACAACAGTGGAAAAATTTATATCCCATAAAAGGTAATATAATGGTGAAAGTTTTATTTTAAGTAGTGACCATACCAATCCTACAGTGAAATAAGGTCAAACAATGAAATAAAGTTGGGTTCCATAATTTCCCCTTACCATGTCACTGAACTCTTTCTTCGCTTTATGACCTATATAACAACACTAAATTAATTAGTTAAAAAAATTACATGAATATGGTTCATTATGGTCTCATTATGTTATTTTATTTTCATTTTGATGAGTTATTAATTTCAAATACATTGTTCCAGAATGTTCGTATTTATGGTTTTCTTATGCTGTTCACTGGTATTCATTAATTAAAGTTTGTGTAGAACATTGAAAATCATACAGAACTCATATTTCATGTTATTAGTGATATATTATTATTTTAGAATATCTTATAATTAATTATGTTATATAAAATATCGATTAATCATTAGAAAATAATTTAATGATGATCGTTTTGGTTAACTCGAGTGGTTTTTCGACCACAACAGACCTATTTTCTTTAATCATTTATTAATATGTACATAAAATAGTTCAAGAGAACTCAATAAGATATAAAACCTATATAATAATTTTTTTCATCCATAAAAATGGTTTCATGACCAGATCTGAAGGTGGAAAATGGAAAAAGAAAACATGTCGTTGTTGAAGGTGACAAATTAACACCTCACGAGCAACATTTTCCTTTCTAAAATAAAAGAAAGAAAATGAGATGAAGAATGGATGATATATTATCTCATTAGCATCATAAAATTAAATTATATGTATGATAATGGAGTTACTATACCATTTGGATGATTATATGTTGGGAGATACTAAGAAAAGAACTTGAAATATGATGGAAATTAATAGAAAAGAGAGAGAAATTACCTCTTAATCCTCCTCTTGAGATCCCCCTAAAGGATCCTATTATTGGTCTTTTGATGAGACCAGAATCACTTGGACATGGGGGAGGGGATAATGAAGGCTTCTGGATATATTCGAGACTTTTCTTGATTCTTGAGAGGTGATATTTTTTCTAGGGATGGAGATGGGTTATATATAAACGCGGAGGGGGGGGGGGGTTCTAAATTAATGTATGAAATAAAATAGTATATAAAATGTTAGACTTTTAATAGTAGTTTTTTTACATAAAAAATAATATATTAATATAAAATAATTCTTTTTATATTTTATATATTCTTTATAATTCAAATTCATTAATTTATGAAAAGGAATGTGAATGAAAGAGAAAAGGTTACTTTAAAGAATCTTATTTTGACTTTAGGTTTTGGAAAGTTATTTTTTTGGTTTAGAAATTTAGTTTATTTTATTTTAAGAAACCATTTATAAAACATAATATAATATGGAATAATCTAATATTTTATTATTTTTATGTCATCATTACATCATGAATGATGTATTTTAAGATACACCAAAAATGTAAAAAACTGTATTTTTACTATTCACCTGAAAATAGAAGTATTTCTGAAAAATTCCAAAAATTCACCCTAACCATTGTTCAAAATGTATAATCCAAAAAGGAAGAAATAATAGTAATTTTTTTTTCTAAATATTATTAATTTAATTTTTATTTAAAATTACAATTTACAAGAAAAAATACCATTTTTAAAATTAAAACAAATTTCATAATGTCAAAAAAAATACATATGTTCTTATAAATTTATCATAAAACCAAAAAGACATAAAATTGATAATTTATTATTTTTTTTAAAGACCCGGAATTTACATGTATTTTTTTAATTTAATGGGAATTTTATGAGTTCACACAAATTTACGGCTCATTATTCTGAGGCCCGGAGTGCCCGAAATGAATTTATGAACATTTTTTTGGGTACATTCAGTAAACGTGCAAGCGGATTTTTGTTACATTTGAACCAGTGTTCGGAATTGAAATCCAAGGACACTATTTAACTCACAACACCAATATTCACTTAAGGATACATTCACCTCGATGGCAGTTGGTCGAGGGTGAAAATTAGTTTTTTTGTTTTTCAAGAAGGAATACAATAAAATAAAAATGTTTAACATTTTAATTTGTTTAAACCTCCCATGTGGATGTAATAAAGGTGGGGACCACCTGAACTAAAACCTCCCACACGAGTTATGGTGGTGGGGACCACCAGAGCCTAAACCCCCCAATTTTAATTTTTAATGGTGGGGACCACCCGAACCCTCATAATGGGAGAAACCCTTAAACTCTATCTTAAATGTGGGGAGGTCTCTTGAACTTTCCCCACATTAATTGTGCCACCCACTTTGATTAATTATACCAACTCATCAATTAATTAATTAACCCAATATGAAATTATGCCAACCAATTAAATAGATAACATATTATTTTATGCTGGCTATTTCATTTTTGGTGGGTATTGGGGGAAAATATTTGGAAAAGGAGAAGGGGAGAGCTTTTGGGAGGATTACACTTCTCCAACGAAGAACATCTTCTGCGAAGAACACTTATCCCAAAAAAGAACCACCTTCATCTAAGAGCATTTATCTGATGAAAGAGCTTGGGATCAGAGGTATGTGGCGGGCGCGACGAACATCAACATCTTTTACTTCTCTTTCACAACACAACAAAAAACCTTCAAGGTAGGGGTTTAATTATGTTTGGTCATTTATTCTCATGTTCATCCCTTCCAAACGAAGAACGTGGATCTACTCACTAACTAGTTGATCCAAAGATGATTTTTTTGTGGGATTGGAAATAATAATGGAAAGTGGTTGTAGGGTTGTTGTTTTAAATACCTTCCTTACCCATTCTTGAGGTTCTTCATAATTCAATATTTGTTAACCACTTGATACTGCTCTAATGAAAAGAGTGTGGGCCAAACAAACATGGCCTGAACTCTCCGAAAATCCCTATTTTTTAATGAATCCTTGAGATGGAGGAAGATGGAAACTGACGTCCGATCGCATGAAAAAGGCAATGGCAGAATTGTGCCTCCCAATGGAAGAGAACCGCAGCTTGTGTTTTAGCTGTGAAGGGAGGACAGTATCCAAACCGACAAGGAACCGCACCCTAATCCATGAAAACGCTCTACGAAAACTACTCTAAATCTCCATCCATAACATAAAAAAGCCTTAAAATCATCACCCAAGGCAACAAAAACCCTCTATCTACACATAACTTGTGAAGATCTGGAAAACCAAGGGAGAGGGATATTTAGATCTAGAGGAAACCACGAGAGGAGACTTTCCTATGAAGAACCCTTTCAATCTACCAAGAAACCCCTTTGATTTGCCTCCAAAATGAGCTAAGGAGCTTCCCCAACCTCTAAAAACCAGAACTCCCGCATGATCCACAAGTGGGTGGAAGAATGAGGGCAAAACTGGAAATCCCGAGTGGCCTAAAACATAAAAACCCAAACATTAAGTGGCCTCACGGTTGTAACACCCGAGACTTTTATGAGAAATATTTTGTTTTTATGTTATATAAACCATCAAAGTAATCTTTCACAACACACAACACTATCTTGGCTTGCATTACACACAATCATGACCTTCCTTGATAGCTTGCATCATATGCAATACCGAGTTTCACTAAACAACAATATGCTATTAAAATATTAATAAAACTAGCAATTATGAATAGTAATACCCACTTTTTTGAAATTTTGTAAAATTTATTTTTCAAAATGGACTTCATTTTTGGATTTGGAATATCGAAATTAGCCTCGGGTAAAATTTTGGTATTTTTCGGAAAACTTTAAATTTTTGATGAATAGTGAAAACCCTGGGTTACAATTTAAAAACTGACTTTTTATTTAAATAATTATTTATTTTATTTAAATTTATTTTAGGTAAAAAAACTTACATAATACCTATATAAGTTCAATGAAATTCATTGGATTCATTTTATAATAATTTTAGATATATTAAAATTTTATTGAACTTTTCACCGTCTTTTACCCACCTCCTAGGAGAATTTTCAAATTTACATAAAACTTAATTTTACCGCTTCTGTGAGTATAATTTAGAACATCCAAGAGACACGGTTAATATCATGGACTAAAATGTGATTCAATGAGATGAAAATAATTTTTGGTGAATAGTAACTTTTTACTTTTTTCTACCACGGTTAAAAGTAAATAGGGGAATAAAGGTTAAAAATGTTATTATTATTACCCTAACACATGTCCTAATTCTATTGGATAAGTGTAATTAGACCAAAAACAATATTAGGAATAAAATATGTCCATTTAGGCCCACATGGATTAGATTAGGACATTTATTATTAATTTATTTAAAGAAGGGTTAAAATAGTTAAAATCAAAGTTTAATAACTAAATCATTTTTAATATAGGGTTATACATATGATAAATTCGACTATAAATATTCATTAAATATCTAATAAGATTTACTATATAATGGTATTTTATTTGTAATTTTTATACAATAAATAATTTAATTTATTTATGACACAATGATGATGGAGTAATTATCTTATTAATGAAATATTGACATAATTGATGTTATAAATACCAAAATAAATGAAATTTGAGACTTTTTATGAATTAAAATAATTTTCTAGGTTAATATGACATGTTGGTATTGATTTAATTAACTTTTTTCGAACTAATATTTCTTTTATAATTTTCACAAAAATCAATTTCCAAATAGTGTCAAAATTGACATAAAATAGTTTTTAAAACAAATATTATATTATTAATTGTTATTTTATTCCTAAAAATATATGGTTCGGTAAAATGACTTATATAATGTTATATATATTGATAATAAACAACTTGGGGTTCGTTTGGCTTGTTATCGTAAGTTTATTAACCTTATAGTGTAAGAAAACAAGAAGACATGGTAAAAGTTAAATTATCTAACTTAAAGTTAAAGATAAATGATAAGGCTAAAATAGAAACCTAAACTTGTATAAATCCTATTGGATGAGAGGATTTAGATCCATCCCCACCTTATATTCGAAATAAATCAATTTGGAGCTATTAAAAACCGAATATTACTTTATAATAAAATAATATTTTTAGTTTTTCCTAAGGCGCCCCTCTCCTCCCTTATAAAAGGGCACCTCCTCCCTCTCTTCCTCACGCCACTTTGAGCCTTAAATCTCAGCCAAACCCTGCCAAATTCTCTTCTAGACTTCCCTAAAAACATCCTAGAGGTCTTGTTCTTCTTCAAAGACCAATTTTAGTTCCCTAAGAGGAGGTTTCCAAGAGGCGCTTCAAAGAAGAGGTAATGTCCGTTACCGATTCTTTCAACTTTATTTTTTCTTCCACTTCTTCTTATTTAGTTGTTTCATTATGAAGTAATAACAACAGTATCAATAATATTATGGTATGTTATTATAAGTATGAAACAACCCTATTTAACTATCTATCCATCCTTCGGAAAATGATATCATCGCGTGTGTGTACGTACGGAATACCGTCTCCACATCGTGGTGTAATCTATTTTCCACCACCACCTTACTTGGATGGGTATAATGGTGTAAATAATAACAATATATGATTATTTTAAAGTAATATTGATTATGAAATATTATACATACACTCCAATACAATTCCACGATCATGGGAACGATATCATCGCTCATGTGTACGTACAGAATATCGTCTCCACAATGTGATGCGACTCGTTCTACATGATCTTCATTGCATAATGATTATATAATTGAATTTTATGTATTAATATGATATATATTACACTAATACCATTATGAAAATGAGGTATCTATAACCTAAATAGAAGAATAATAATTTATTTGACAAAACAGGCATAAGAACAAAAAGTAATAAACACCCGAATAACAAGTAGCAATGAAATATTACTAATAAGAAGCTAAGAATATGAACATATATGATATAATAACAATTATTATGATTCTATAATAAGTCAATGACATTATTTAAATCATTATACAAGAGGTTCAGACACTTACGAAGCAAATTAGACCTAAGGTAAGGGAAAATCTCGCAATCTCATTTTTATCCGAGATTGTTTATAATTCAGAATTTACTAGGGAATATTTATCATCCACATCCATGTTTCCTCAATATGTAATATTTATATCCTTATACAATTGTTTATTTCCAATTTTACCCTTTATTGAGTTTTTAGTAAAAGATATGAAAGGAATCTTTTGTCATTTTTCGTACGAGGTACTTTTTGACTTTTCCGACAAAAGTACGAGAAGAATGTTTTTCTAACTTATACGGCATGAATGGATTTTTAAAAAATTATTTCCAAGAAGATTACTTTAAAATTTTTCAAGTTTATTTTTAATCATCTTCTTTTTGTTTAAAATTGTATGACATGTTAAGAAAGGAGAAATGTTTTTGAAGTAGAAAGGATATTTTCCTCAAGAATGGAGTTCAAGTGTTTTATCAAAATTATTTTCCATCTAAGATAATATAGGGTTCTGTTTTTATCCCTATTATTACATTGATTTGATTATGTTGTGATGGAATTATTTTTATGAATTCCTTTATCTTATATGAATTGTTTTATGATGTCATGATGATTAAGAATCCCATTTTTATTACATGGGTTATGCAATGATGTATGATTTATGATTTTGTGGAACACATAAGAATGATATCATTATGAGATGGGTGGGACCTATATCCATATCCAATGCATTGGGTAAAGATTTATATCTCATTAGATAGACATGGATGGAACGACAGGTCAAACTGGTTCAGTGAAACATGACTGAAACGAGGAGTGAACTCGGTTCAGAAATGGACTTTGTCTGCTAAGATAGTCTTGGCAATGAGTCTTGACTACTAAGAAATGATTTTCTATGATTATTTGTGTATGGAAAAATGTTTCATGTTTTAAGTTATTATTATTGGGATTACATTTCACTACTATGATTTATCCCATGTTATGAAATTATGATCTATTTTGCAGGTTAATTTTTCCAAAATGTTATGTTCTTATGAATATGATGTGATTGATATTTCTTTTGTTTACCCTTACTGAGAATTTGAGCTCACCCTTTTGTATGTTTTCTTTCCCCAGGTCAAGAAGAAGGTTATTAAGTAGGATTTGCCAAAAAGTGACTCTAGATATGAGGAAATAAATTGGAGACAATGTAGATGATTTATGAACCATTTGTTTATGTTTCATAGTTTCTAAAGACACTATACCTATATGGTCCTTTCCTGGTTTTGTTATATGTTGTAATAAGTTTTCTTCAATTCTGAAGTAATTGAAATGTATGCAAAGTATGGGTCGTTATAGTTGGTATCAGAGGAAAGGTATAGTAAACCTTTGGAAACTAGGATGTGAAAGCCTTAGTAAGAAACCTAAGGATATGTCTAATAAATGAACAAAATCTTAGTGTTTTAGAAATGGCCATGAACAACCTATGATAAGACCTTAAGTTTGAAATTTTATTCTTGATTATGTATTTTTTCTATTATAATTAGTGTTTCTCACACTCTTCTTCTTGGTTTTAGTCAATGGCTGGAACCCGAAGGAACCGTGTTAATGTGGAATGTGACGGGAAATGCAATGATTGTCCCCCTGAAAAACCAAACGTTATGGGAGCTAGAATGAAAAATCTTGTAGCCATGATCACACAAATTTCTCAAGCTATGAATCGTGCTGGACTTCCAAACGAGCAAAGGAAAGAGCAACATTCTGTTGAATCCTTTATGAGGCAGCTTCCACCTTCATTCAGCGGGTCTTCTGATCCATTAGTGGATGAGCAATGGATCAGTACCACTGAAAAGATATTTTTAGTTCTTCAATGTTCTGAACATGATAAATTCATCTTAGCAGTTTATCGTTTGGAAGGTGAAGCTGATCAATGGTGGAATCATATTAATAATATAGGGAAAAGGAATGAAATTGAGTCCATGGAATGGGACGAGTTCGAGAACTTATTTTTCAATAATTAATTCCCTCGTATTCTCCGAACAAAGATGGAGAAAGAATTTCTTGAACTAAAGGAAAAGGATGATGAATCTGTTGGTACCTACGAAGAGAATTTTACAAGACTTGCAAGGTTTGATTCTGGTATAATTATCCAACCTGAGATTAAGATCGATCGATTCTTTAGTGGCTTAAAACCAAGTATTCGAAGGGCGTTATCCATAAGGGACTTCAATAGCTACGAGGAAATTGTTTGATGTGCTCTCAAGGTTGAGATGGATATTGGAGTAACCCATCAGTCATATGGGTTTGATTAGAAGAGGAAAATGGAATTCAAAGGAAAATCTAGAGAGCACACTGAAAAGAAGATGAGTTTTACCTTATGCTCAAAGTGTGGAAAGAAACATGGAGGAAATTGTCTTAAGGGTACAATAAAATGTTATAAGTGTGGAAAAGAAGGTCATTGGGCAATTGAATGTCAAAATAAAACAAAGAAGATGTCTAACGATGCAAACAAAGGAATGGATACACAGAATGGACCTACTTCACTTCAATGTTTCAAGTGAAAGGAAATGGGGAAATATGCCAATAAATGCCCTAATCCAAGGGTTGTTGATGATGATCGACGTCAACAAATTCTTAAGGAAAAATACAATGGAAAGTCACATGAAATTTCTATCAGTGATGTGGAGTATTATAATGAAGTGGTGAAAGGTACACTTACCGTCCACTCTAAAGTAGAAAATGTTTTATTTGATTCTGGATCCACCCAATCTTTTATTTCTGAAAAAGTTTATAAGGGTATCACCGTATTAACTCAAAAATTACATGTTGAGTTAGCTGTGACAACCCCTAATGGAACAACTGTCACATCGAAAGTTTATAATTCTTCCCCGATTGAAGTTTGTGGGAATGTGCTTCCTGCAAATCTTGTGATCTTTCCTATAGTGAAAT
This sequence comes from Viscum album, assembly GCA_963277665.1. Classification (NCBI taxonomy): domain Eukaryota; kingdom Viridiplantae; phylum Streptophyta; class Magnoliopsida; order Santalales; family Viscaceae; genus Viscum; species Viscum album. The sequence continues at coordinate 853,363,144 of OY728155.1, read as the reverse complement.
TTGATATGATTCTTGGCTTGGATTGGATTTCTCTATATGGAGCTCATATCAATTGCCAAAGAAGGGATGTCACATTTCATATTCCAGATCAATCTATGACCATTTATCGATGCAAGGATGAACATAACCTTCCAGTGGAAATTTCTTCCATATTATGGGTTTTGATTCCACTAAATGAAGGTTATTTATCTCAAATGGTTGGTGATAAACTCATGATTAAGAATATTCCCATTGTACGAGAGTTTGATGATGTCTTTCTGGAGGAATTGCTAGGTCTTCCACCAAATCGTGAAGTTGAGTTTTCAATAGAACTCATACCGGGTGCTTTTCCTATTTCAAAGACACCTTATAGAATGACCCCAATTGAGTTTCAGGAATTGAAGAAGTAACTACAAGAGAGTCTTGATAAGGGATTCATACGCCCTAGTGCGTCACCTTAGGGAGCACCTGTTCTGTTTGTTTAGAAGAAAATGGATCAATGAGACTCTGTATTGATTATCGAGAACTTAACAAGATCACTATCATGAAAAAATATCCTCTCCTGCTCATTGATGACTTATTTGACCAACTACACAGAGCTCAATACTTTTCCAAGATTGATCTTCGTTCAGGGTATCATCAATTAAAGGTAAAAATGGAGGATATACCAAAGACGGATTTCCGTACAAGGTATGGACACTATGAATTTCTAGTGATTCCATTTGTTCTTACTAATTCCCCTGCTATCTTTATGGATATGATGAATAGAGTCTTTAGAGACTATCTTTATCAGTTTGTGGTAGTCTTTATAGATGATATTCTTGTCTATTCAAAGAGCAAGGAAGAACATGAAGATCATTTGAGAATTGTATTGAAGACCCTTAGAAAGGAGAAATTTCATTCCAAATTTACCAAGTGTGAATTTTGGATTCAAAATGTTTCATTTTTGGGTCACATAATCTCAAAAGAGGGGATATCTGTGGATCAAGAAAAAACAGAGGTTATCGATAGATCACCTAGACTGACAATAGTAATCGAGATCCTAATTTTTCTTGGTTTGGATGGACATTATCGACGTTTTGTGAAAGAGTTTTCACGATTATCTAATCCACTCACCAGGTTGACTCGAAAAGGAGTTAAGTTTGTTTGGATAGAGGAATGTGAAGTGAATTTCAAGGAGTTGAAAAGATGGTTATCCAGTGCACCGGTACTCACACTTCCTTGTAGTGGAGAAAGGTTTGTGATCCACAATGATGCATCCAGGAAGGGGCTAGGGTGTGTTATTATGCAAAATGATATGGTGATAGCTTATGCCTCATGACAGTCAAAAATCCATTAGAAAAATTACCCAAATCATGATTTGGAGTTAGCTACAGTAATCTTTGCATTAAATATTTGGAGGCATTATATTTATGGAGAAAGGTGTGATATTTATACTGATCACAAAAGTTTAAAGTATATTTTCACACAAAAAGAGATGAATATGCGCCAAAGAAGATGGTTGGAGCTGATTAAGGATTACGACTGCTCAATTCATTACCACCCTGGGAAAGAAAACAAGGTGGCAGATGCATTATGTCGACAAGACCATGCTAGCTTATCCATGATGAGGATCACAAAAGATCCAATATTTATGGATTTACAAAGGATGGATCTTGGAATTATAATGGAAGGGTAAAAATCATATCTTTTTCAATTGAATGTTCAATCATATATACATGTGAAGATTAAAGATGCACAAAAAGAAGATGTAGAGTTACAAAAGAAGGTGAGAAATATTCCTGAATTAAACCTTGATTGTGATGGGATAATAAAGTTCCAGAATCAGGTTTGTGTTCCTCCCAACCCAGAATTAAAGACGGAGATGCTGGATGAGGCTCATATTTCTTCATTCTTTATTCATCCTGGAAGCATGAAGATGTATAGGGACCTGGTAGAGTACTTCTGGTGATATGGAATGAAATGAAATGTTGCTGAATATGTCTCTTGATGCTTGGTTTATCAACAAATTAAAGCTGAGAGATAGAAGTCTAAGGTGCTGTTACAACCATTACTCATACCCGAATGGAAATGGGAAAACATCACTATGGACTTTGTCACCAGACTTCCTAAAACATCCAAAGGCAATAACGATATCTGGGTCATAGTTGATCTTCTTACAAAGTCTGCACACTTCATTGCTATTAGAGAGGATTTCTCTCTAGATCAGTTTGCCATGATATATGTAAAAGAAGTGGTAAGATTGCATGGAGTACCAATTTCCATTATATCTAATCGGGATCCAAGATTTACCTTGAAGTTCTGGTGAAGTCTTCAGCATAATCTGGATACACAGTTGAGTTTCAACACTGCTTATCATCCTCAGACAGACGGTCAGTCTAAGAGAAAAATTCAAACTCTAGAAGATATGTTGAGAGCTTGCTCTATGGATTTCAATGGTGGTTGGGATCAACACCTACCTTCGGTGAAATTTTCTTATAATAATATCTTTCACTCCAATATTCAGATGGCTCCTTATGAAGCTCTCTATGGAAAGAAATGAAGGACTCCAACTTGTTAGGATAAAGTTGGGGAAAAAAGCTATTACGACCTGATCTTGTTGATGAGATGGCAGAAAAGGTCAGATCTATTCAAAAACACATAAAAGAAGCTACGAGTCGACAGAAAAGTTATGCCGACAACCGAATAAAAGACCTAGAGTTTGAAGTGGGTGATAAAGTGTTCTTATGAATATCTCCCTGGAAGAGGGTCATGAGATTTGGAAAGAAGGGAAAGTTTATCCCTAGAAATATCTGTCCTTTTAAAATTCTGGATCGTGTTGGGAAGGTAGCTTACCGATTGGAGCTTCAACCGAATATCTCCAAAGTGCATGATGTGTTCCATGTATCTCTCCTGAGAAAGTACATACCTGATCCCTCACATGTACTCAGCTTAGAAGTTCTACCGCTGAAGAAAGATATTTTTTATGAAGAACAGCCAATAGAGATTCTGGATCGTAGAAAAAAATTCCTACGGAACAAGACCAATCTCTTGGTGAATGTTTTCTAGAGGAACCACTAATTTGAAGAAGCTACATGGGAGCTTGAGGATATGATGAGGGAGAGGTATCCTCTTCTGTTTGTTACAAAGTGACGAATTTCGAGGGCGAAATTCATTTTAAGGGGGGTAGAATGTAACACCCGATACTTTTATGAGAAATATTTTGGTTTTATGTTACATTACCATAAAAGGAATATTTCACTACACACAAAACTAGCTTGGCTTGCTTTACACGCAATCGTGACCTTCCTCGATAGCTTGCATCGTACGCAATACTGAGTTTCTCTAAACAATGATATGCTATTAAAATATTACCAAAACTATCCGTTATGTATATTAATACCCACTTTTTGAAATTTTGTAAATTTTAGTTTTCAAAATGGACTTCATTTTTGGATTCAGAATATCGAAATTATCCTAGGGTAAAATTTTGGTATTTTTCTGAAAACTTTCAATTTTTGATGAATAGTGAAAACACTGGGTTACTATTTAAAAACCGACTTTTTATTTAAATAATAATTTATTTAAATTAAATTTATTTTAGGTAAAAATTGATACATAATACCTATATAAGTTCAATTCAATTCATTGGAGTCATTTTATAATATTTTTAGATATTTAAACATTTTATTTAACTTTTCACCGTCTTTTACCCACCTCCTTGGAGAATTTGCAAATTTACATAAAACTAAATTTTACCGCTTCTTGTGAGTGTAATTTCAAAAATACAAGAGACATGGCTAATATCAAGGACTAAAATGTTGTTCAATTAGATGAAAATAATTTTTGGTGAATAGTAACTTTTTACTTTTTTTACCACGGTTAAAAGTAAATAGGGAAATTAAGGGTAAAAATGTTATTATTATTACCCTAACACATGTCCTAATTCTATTAGATAAGTTTAATTCGACCAAAAACAACATTAGGAATAAAATTTGACCATTTAGGCCCACTTGGATTAGATTAGGACATTTATTATTAATTTATTTAAAGAAGGGTTAAAATAGTTAAAATGAATGTTTAATAACTAAATAATTTTTAATATAGGGTTATACATAAATAAATTCGGACATAAATATTCATTAGAAATATAAAACGATTTCCTACATTATGGTATTTTATTTGTAATTTTTAGACAATAAATAATTTAATTTATTTATGACACAATGATGATGCAGTAATTATCTTATTAATGAAATATTGACATAATTGATGTTATAAATTCCCAAATAAATATAATTTGAGGATTTTTATGAATTAAAATATTTTTATAGGTTAATATGACATGTTAGAATTGATTTAATTAAATTTTTTAGAACTAATATTTATGTTATGATTTTAACAAAAATCAATTACCAAATAGTGTCAAAATTGACATAAAATAGTTTTTAAAACAAATATTATATTATTAATTGTTATTTTATTCCTTAAAATCTAATGTTGGGCCAAATGACTTAGATAATGTTATATATATTAATAATAAACACCTTGGGGTTCTTTTGGCTTGTTATAGTATGTTTATTAACCTTATAGTGTAAGAAAACAAGATGACACGGTAAAAGTTACATTATCTAACTTAAAGTTAAATCTAAATGATAAGGTTAAAATAGAAACCTAAACTTGTCTAAATTCTATTGTATGAGAGGATTTAGACCAATCCCCACCTTATAATCTAAATAAATCAACATGGAGATATTAAAAACTGAATATGACTTTATAATAAAATAATATTTTTAGTTTTTCCTAAGGTGCCCCTCTCCTCCCTTATAAAAGGGCACCTCCCCCCTCTCTTCCTCACACCACTTTGAGCCTTCAAGCTCGGCCAAGCCCTGACATATTCTCTTCTCCACTCCCCTATAAACATCCTAGAGGTCCTGGTTTTCTTCAAAGACCAATTTTAGTTCCCTAAGAGGAGGTCTCAAAGAGGCGCTTCAAAGAAGAGGTAATGTCCATTACCGATTCTTTCAACTTTATTTCTTCTTCCACTTCTTCTTCTTTAGTTGTTTCATTATGAAGTAATAACATCAGTATCACTAATATACTGGTATGTTATTATAAGTATTAAAATACCCTATTTCACCATCTATCCATCCTACAGAAAATGAAATCAGCGCGCATGCGTACGTACGGAATACCGTCTCCACGGTGTGGTGTAATCTATTTTCCACCACCACCTTACATGGATGGGTATAATGGTGTAAATAATAACTATATCTGATTATTGTAATGTTATTTTTATTCTGAAATAGTATACATACACTCCAATAAAATTCCACGATCATGGGAACGATATCATCGCTCGTGCGTACGTACGGAATACCGTCTCCACGATGTGATTCGACTCGTTCTACATGATCTTCATTGCATAATGATTATATAAATGAATTTTATGAATTAATATGATATATATTACACTAATACCATTATGGAAATGAAGTTTCTATATCCTAAAGAGAAGAATAATAATTTATTCGACAAAACACGCATAAGAACAAAAAGTAATAAACACCCGAATAACAAGTAGCAATGAAATATTTCTAATAAAAATCTAAGAATATGGACATATATGATATCATAACAATGCTTATGATTCTGGAATAAGTTAATGACATTATTTAAATCATTATACAGGAGTTTTGGACACTTACTAAGCAAATCAGACCTAAGGTAAGGGAAAATCTCGCAATCTCATTTTTATCCGAGATTATTTATACTTCAGAATTTACTGGGGAATATTTATCATCCAAATCCATGTTTCCTCCATATTTAATATTTATATCCTTATAAAATTTTTTATATCCAATTTTACCCTACGGTGAGTTTTTTGAAAAAGATATGAAAGGAATCTTTTGTCGTTTTTCGTACGAGGTACTTTTTGACTTTTCCGAAAAAATTACGAGAAGAATGTTTTTTTAAATTATACGGCATGAATGGATTTTTAAAACATTATTTCAAAGAAGCTTACTTTACATGTTTTCAAGTTTATTTTTAATCAACTTCTTTTAGTTTAAAATTTTATGACATGTTAAGAAAGGAAAAATGTTTTTGAAGTAGAAAGGATATTTTCCTCTAGAATGGAGTTCAAGTATTTTATCAAAATTATTTTCCATTTAAGATAATATAGGGTTCTGTTTCTATCCCTATTATTACATTGATTTGATTATGTTGTGATGGAATTATTTTTATGAATTCCTTTATCTTATATTAATTGTTTTATGATGTCACGATGATTAGTAATCCCATTTTTATTACATGGGTTATGCGATGTTGTATGATTTATGATTTTGTGGTACACATAAGAATGGTATCATTATGAGATAGGTGGGACCTATATCTCCCTCCAATTCATTGGGTAAAGATTTATATCTCATGAGATAGACATGGATGGAATGGCAGGTTAAACTGGTTCAGTGAAATAGGACTGAAACGAGTACTGAACTCGGTTCAAAAAATGGACTTTTTCCGCTAAGATACTCTTGGAAATGAGTCTTGACTACTAAGAAATTATTTTCTATGATTATGTGTGTATTCTACAAAGTTTCATTTTCTATGTTATGATTATTGGGATTACATTTCACAACTATGATTTATCCCAAGTTATGAAATTATGATCTCTTTATCAGTTTATGATTTCAAAAATGTTATGTTATTATGAATATGATGTGATTGATATTTCTTTTGTTTACCCTTACTAAGAATTTCAGCTCACCCTTTTGTATGTTTTCTTTCCCCAGGTCAGGAAGAAAGTTATTAAGTAGGATATGCCAAAAAGGGACTGTAGATATGATGAAATAAATGGGAGACAACGTAGATGATTTCTGAACCAGTTGTTTATGTTTCCCAGTTTCTAATGACACTTTACCTATACGGTCCTTTCCTAGTTTTGTTATATATTGTAATAAGTGTGCTTCAATTCTGAAGTAATAGTAATGTATGTAAAGTATGGGTCGTTATACAGTTACCCCGCATGGTTTGGAAAACCATGCGCCAACTGTGCAGTTTCCACTCTCTCACCCAGGGACTTCATATGGCTTGCCCACATAGTCTGACAAACCGTGCCCCGCCTAGCGGATCCCACTATCAAGCCTAATAACATACAGACCGGGCCCTTGGGACTAAGAGGCTAATAAATTACAGATCGGGAATCTGATTGACGCACCATATGTTGCGTTAAGACCATTATGATGTGGCAGACCTTTGGGATATTTCTTTATGGGACCTCATGGAAGTTGGAGTATCGACGAGTGTCTGGGGGAGAGGACCCTCCCAGAGACAACAGAGATTAGTCCGGGACACCCGTAGTTGGCAGTGATGATGTACTTCGATCCTATGTGGGTGTGACTATGTACTAGAGATGTTATAGGATCCTATGTGGGTCTAACAACGTACTGGAGATGTACAAGGATCTGGTGAGGGTCTAACGACGTACTCGAGATGTACTATGATTCTGTGTGGGTCTGAAGACGTACTGGAGATGCACTACGATCCTGTGTGGGTCTAATGACTTTCTTGAGATGTACTAGGATCTTATGTGGGTGTGACGACGTACTGGATATGTACTAGTATCCTGTGTGGGTCTGATGATGTTCTCGAGATTTACTAGGATCCTATGTGGGTCTAAGGACGTACTGACGATGTACTAGGATCTTGTGTGGGTATGACGACTTACATACAATGTACTAGGATCCTGTGTAGGTATGACAATATTCTACGATCGTTTTTGGGTCAACGTATTAATAGAGTAATATGAATTAGTAGTTACATCTAATAATCTCTATTACTGTACATAGGTTATACCTGATGTGATCTTAGTTCGTACATGTGTGGTACCTTCCTTCGTGGTAATACCTTGGTGGAATTCCTCTATGTGGCGTACCTCTATGGTACTTACCTTCGTGCAATTACTTCCTTTATTGAAGAGTTGAGATTTTGGATTTGGGTTGGACCATGTGTTTCCTCTTTATTGAGATGGGTGTACTTGGAAACTTAGGTATATGTATAAGCATATACCTAAAATGGTTTTCAGTTGACTTCATTCTTTGTGGTTTATCATATGTGAATTTTTTGAGACCATAAGGGTCTCGGGGTACCTACTGAGTTTCGTTATAATCACCCCTGCACAGGTTATTCCCGCACCTTGTTGTGTTTGGTGCAGACGACAAATAGTGCTAATCAAGGTAGAGGGTACCAGGACTAGACGGGGCCCAAAGGTGGACCATATGGAGTGTCAGTACACAGAGGATATGGGTGGATGTGGAGTGTTGTAGAGGCGATCTATACCTACCCATCAGGTAGAAACTTCAGAGGATGACCCAGTAGTTGATTTCCTTTTTCATCAGTTGTATTGTTTTTCAGTTGTACTCGTACCTTTACTGTTGGGGTTGTATTCCCACCCTGTTTTACTTTCAGAAATCTTTTTGCTATATAGTTTACTTGTGTTCGTATCTTGTTCTGTGTTTGTTAGCATGTGTTTATAGGTTATAATGTCAACGCCTTACCAGTTTTAGGAAATACGCATTTTAGTGCTAGTTTCTAGCCCCTGGCCTATGGATGGTGGGCTTGGGGTAGTCATGACACGGGCCTCGGGGGATGGGTGGTGACAAATTGATATCAAAGGAGTCAGTTATTCCATAGAACATAGGACTCTAATTTTTAACAGTAATAGTGTTATGTTTAGTGAGTATGGTTATCAGTTTAGGGAATCCATAGTTGGTGCGGAGGCTGACGTATGCATACACTTGGACCCTGACTTCTAATTTTCGACTCGGTGCATGAAAACACTGATCGTGTGTGTGCATTTTAAAGAGTTTTATTTGTGATCACTTTGATCTATCTCACCAGGTATAACTTATTGAAAGTGGAACACTAGTATCTTTTCAGGATGCCTCCACGCAGACAGTCATCCAGGGTTCTAAATATAGTATGCACTGATAGCCCACCGAGTGACGGTGCCTCGGTGCAGGGCCCTCTTCCATTAGAGGCCCCAACGGAGGCACCAGGGGTACTATTCCCCATTAGGCCACCGATTCCTCCAGCACTAGTAGCAGAGGGTGCACGCCGCTTGAGCGCATTACATGAGTTCTAGTGCTAGAGGCCCCAAGGTTCTGGGGAGAGACATACCCAAAGGCAGATGAGGATTAGCTGGAGTCCGTAGTAAGAGTCTTTTGAATGGTTGGGACACCAGCTAATATCATGGTGATCCTTTCCTCCAGTCTTCTATAGAAAGAATCAGGAAGATAGTGGAGCTTGATGCTCTAGGTTCATGATGAGGTGACACTTCTTTGCACAGACTTCAAGAGCCTGTTTTGGGCAGAGTTTGTCTCAGCGACTCTTCATGTAGTGTGCATATATGAGCTTCTTCATTTGCAGTAGGGAAACAAGAATATGGCTCAGTACTCAGCGAGGATCCCCAACCTCTCATTCTACTGAACTAATATGGTACGATACCCATTATTCAGGACCCGGACCATTGATCAAGAACTCAGGGGGGGAGATTAGGGCTTTCATGATATCACTCAGCATTCTAATGAAGGCGGGAGTGTTAGAGTGAGCCCTCTTAGTGGAGAGTTGTCCTGCTGAGCAGTCACCGACAGTGAGACCCACCACCGTTCATCATGTATCAGAGTCTTCTGTAGTTGGAAGAAGACATATGTCATAGATGTCCAAGCGGACCTGGCATACAGGTGGACAATCACATGATTCAGGATTGGTTGTGTGGGGCATTCGAGACAGATCCAGTCATGCAAGTAATAGGTAGTGTTTCACATGTGGTGGCCACAGTCACATGGCTCATTACTGTCTGACCCACCATATAGATGATCAGCAGATGGTCAAGGGACCGCCCAGGCAGAGAAAGAGGTTCAACTGAGGAGGTCCTCAGGGAGCAGGCCGACATGGCATAAGAGCTATCCATGCAGGTGGTGATAGGCGATGATTCTAGATGTTACCGCCACAACCAAAAGTAGGTCCAACCCAACCACAGGGAGCAAGTTGATAGGGGAGAGCTCAGCTATAGGCAGTTGAGGCCTACGATCATAGTTCTCAGGAGATGATACGAGGTACGATATATGTCTATTCCACCTTATATGCGGTATTTATAAACACAGGTTCCAGTCATTATTTTATTTCCACTTCCCTCATTTAGAGCTTGGAGATTATGATGGATTTGATGGCTCGATCCTTATGGAAAGATAATTCTAAAAGAGAAGATTTGATAATTATGCACTGGTGCTGATAGTGTGAGCTTACTATAGGAGGCAAGACCTTTGGTTGGGATCTCTTAGTAGCAGCGTCGAGGCCTTACGACGTCATCTTGTGTACGGACTGGTTATCTATAGTCCATGCTCAGATTGAAAATATTAGGCACAAAGTACGATGTATCCCCATGGATGGGACCAGGTTTACCTTCACCAGAGAAAAGGGGGCCTTTTCATCATAGTATAGACTTAAAAAATGGAGGGTGAAGCCGATCACTCATCAGCTAGCTAGCCTTACCCTTGGAGCAGTTGATGTAGAGAGTCTGAGATATCCTGTAGTGGTGGAATAGTACGCGAATGTCTTCCCTGATGATGTCCTGGATCAAACTCCTCATAGATTGGGGGACTTTTACATTGACTTGTACCTCGAGACGACATTGATACCTACACCAGTGTATCAGATGGATCCCGCAGTTCTTCGTGAGCTGTAGGTAAATCTGGAGGATATAAAATGGAAGGGTTTCATCCTGACTAATGTTTCTCCTTGGGCAGCTTCGATTTTGTTCACCCAAAAGGCGGATGGGAGATTGAGAATTTCCGTTGAATTTAGGTGCTTGAACTAGGTGACCGTGAAGAACAAGTACCCACTCCCGATGATTGAAAACATCATTGATCAGCTGAATGGAGCACAATGTTCTTGAAGATAGACCTCAGATCAATTTATCACCCGCTAAGAGTACGAGATGAGGATTTTCAAGAAGACAACTTTTAGATGTCGGTACGACCATTATGAGTTTTTGGTCATGTCGTTCAGTGTGACCAATGCTCCTACATTATTTATGGGACTCATGAACACTATCTTCCATCCATACCTTGACCTTTTTGTATTAGTCTTCATCAACAACATTCTGATCTACTTGAATACTGAGGAGGAGCATGCCTATCATTTCCAGAAATTTTTGTACACACTCTGAGAGCCCCAGCTTTATGGTAAGCTCTCGAAGTGCCAGTTCAGGATCCAAGAGGACCACTTTCTGGGACATGTCATCTAATAGGCTGGATTTTTAGTGGATCTAGTGAATATTGAGGTGGTACTTTTTTGGGAGCCACGTAGGAGTGTGAAGGAGGTTCGAAGTTTTCTGGGTGTGGCTAGATACTACCAAAGATTTTTTCTAGATTTCACCTGAGTTGTGACACCTTTACCAGTGTTGAAAAAGAAGGGGAAACGCTTTGTGTGGTCGGAGAAATGACAGCAGGGTTTTCAGGAGAAGAGGTATGGGTTGACTAGTACCCCCATATTGAGGCTTATGGAGGAGGGTGTTGGGTACGTAGTCTACTTCGATGCATCGGGGAGCAGTCTCAAATTTGTCTTGATTCAGGAGTGTGCAGTTATCACTTATGGTTCTTGACAGCTGAGACATCATGAACAGAACTATGTTACCCATGACCTGGAGTTAGGAAGAGTGTTCTTCACCTTGAATATGTGGAAAAATTACTTGATGTGTGAGTATTTTTCAGTGTACTAGGATCACAAGAGTCTTAGTTATATCTTCTCTTAGAAGGACCTGAACCTGAGACAGTGACGTTGGCTTGAGTTCCTCCAGGACAATGACATCGATATAGTCTATACTCTTAGGAAGGGAAACATTGTAGTGGATGCACTCAACAGTAGATCTGGTATACAACTGTTAGGTGAGGCTATGAAGTAGTTGGATGCCTTGCAGATATCATTCGTGGATCGAGATGGAGTAGCTTTCCTTCAGTCTCTTACAGTCACTCCCCCACTTCATCAGCAAGTCAGGGAGGTGCATTGCTGGGATGCAGACTGTGAGGCTCGATGTGCTCATATATCCACAGGACATGCACTTATTGGATTTTCTAAAGGTGGGGAGCATGTCATCCTCTTCAGGGGACGTACCATGGTACCATTGTCTCTTCAGGAGGACTTGTTTAGGGAGTTCCACACATTCCCTCTAGCGGTACATCTAGGAGTGGCGAAGAGGTACCAGGATCTATGACAACAACACTAGTGGCCCAAAATGAAGAAATTAGTAGCAGAAGTTGTCTCTTGAAGCCTCACTTATCAGCAGGTGAAGGCAGAGCATCAGGTACCAGCATTATTGGTAAAATATTTAGATGTCCTAGAGTGGAAGTGGGATTGGATATCTATGGACTTCATCAAAGGACTTCCAAAAACATCCGAGGGTCATGATTCTATTTGGGTCATTGTTGACCGACTCACCAAGTCAGCCCACTACCTACCGATCAGAGAGTAGGGATCTATAGAGAGCTTAAGACGCCTCTATTTTCAAATGATAGTGTGGCTCTATAGAGTACCCATGATGATTGTAGTCGTTCATGATGCACGTTTTACTTCCCATCTATATAAGGGGTTGTAAGTGGATTTTGGGACCCAGCTTCATTTTAGCACCGTTTTCCATCCTCGGACGGATGGTCAGACTCAGTGGACCATTCAGACCCTGAGGACATGATGCATGCTTGCGTCCTCGACATCGGTCGCAAGTGGGAGGATCACTTGCCTTTAATGTAGTTTTCAGAAAACACCAAGTCTCACTCCACCATTGGGATGGTACCTTTGGAGGAGTATTACGAGCGACCTTGAAGATCACCATTGTGCTTGACTGACCAAGGGGAGTCAGCACTCATGGGACCATAGATGATATGGGATACCACAGAAAAGGTGCAGACCATTCAGGAGTTGATGGAGACTGAATAGAGAAGGCAGATGTCTTATGCGGACAAGAGATGGAGACCTCTAGAGTTCAAGGATGGTGACCATGTCTTTCTATGGTACTCACCTCAACGAGGTTTGTAGAGATTTGGCCAGGGTGTCACTTTATCTTTGAGGTTCATCGGACCCATCCTGGTCCTCAACAGAGTGGTCATGGTGGATTACTGCCTAGCTCTTCCACCTCAGTTGCACCGGGTGCATGACGTCTTCCACATATCCCAACTGAGGAGATACGTGCATGACCCTTATCACATCATCGACCACGAAGATCTGTACATTGATAATGGGGATAATTTTATAGAGCTTCTAGTAGAGATTGAGGATCGACTGGAGTGAGTCCTTCTTGGGAGGTCTATACCTCTAATTCGTGTTCATTGTCAACACGGGATCCTCTAGTAGAGAACATTGGAGTGGGAGGCTCATATTCATGCTATGTACCCCAACATGTTTTCTTAGTTTTGTGATGTGGATTTAGGGGATTCAAAGCCCCTGAGGTGGGGAGAATGTAAAGACCCGGAATTTCCATGTAATATTTTTTATTAAATGTGAAATTTATGTTTCCACGAAAATTGATGGCCCGTGATTCTGAGGCCCGGAGTGCCTAGACTGAATTTATGAACATTTTTTCAGGTACGTTCAGTAAACGTGAAATCAGGTTTTTGTAACTTTTATACCGGTGCTCGGAATGGAAATATGAGGACACTGTTGAACTCACAACACCGATATTCGCATAAATAAACTTTCACCTTGACAACAGTAGGATGAGGGTGGAAGTTAGTTTTTGTTTTTTTCATGAAAGAATAAAATAAAATAAATTTTTTTAACATTTTTTTTGTTGAAACCTCCAATGTGGGTTTTATAATAGTGGGGACCACCTGAACTAAAGCCTCCCACATGGGTTATAGTGGTGGAGACAACCCGAGCCTAAACCCCCCAATTTGAATTCCTGAAGGAGCGGACCTCCCGAACCCTCATAATGGGAGAAACCCTTAAACTCCATCTTAAATGTGGGGAAGCCTCTTGAAATTACCCCACATTAATTGGTCCACCCCTTTGATAAATTATACCCACTCGTCAATTAATTAATTAATTCAATTTGAAATTATGCCAACAATATAAATATATAACATATTCTATTATGTTGGCTATTTAATTTTTTGGTGGGTATTGGGGGAAATTATTTGTAAAAGGAGAAGGGGAGTGCTTTTTGGGGGATTACACTTCTTCAATGAAGAATATCTTCTACAAAGAACGCTTCTCTTAATGAAGAACCACCTCCATAGAAGAGTGTTTTTATGACGAAGGAGCTTTGGATCGAAGGCATGTGAAGGCATGACGAACATCGACATCATCGAATTATCTCTCTCAACACAAGAAAAAACCTTCAAGGTAGGGGTTTAATTATGTGTGATCATTGTTTCCCATGTTCATCACTTCTAAACAAAGAACGAAAATCAGCTCACTAACAAGTTGATTCTGGATGATTTCTTTTCACCAGATTGGGAATAATTATTGTAGGTGGTTTTAGGGTTGTTGTTTTAAATACCTTCCTTACTCATTATTGATGTTCTTCGTGATTCAATATTTGTGAACCACTTTCTATTGCTCTAACATAGAAGGTTCGGGCCAAATGAACAAGGCCTGACCTCTCGCAAACCTTTTTGTTTTTTTGATGAAATCCTTGCGACAGAGGAAGACGAAAACTAGAGGCCGATCGTGCGATGATGGAGACGATGCAACCATGCCGCCCAACAGAAGAGAACCACGTCTTATGTTGTGGAAGCAGTGGGAGGGCGGTCGGCTGATCCGATAAGCAACCAAAATCCAATCCTGGAAAACACTACACATAAACCACTCTAAATCTCATTACCTATCATAAACAAGCCTTAAAATCAATACCCAAGAAAAAAAACCTAGATCTACACACAATGGGTGAAGATTTGGAAAACCAAGGGAGTGGGAGATGTAGATCTAGAGGAAACCACAAGGAACAATGAGAGGATACTTCCCTGAGAAGAAATGCTTTCAATCCACCCAAAAACCCTTTTGATTTGCTGCCAAATCAAGTCAAGGAGCTTCCCCACCCTCTGAAAACTGGAACTACCACCTGATCCATGAGTGGGAGGGAGAATGAGGGAAAAATGGGAAATCCCGAGTGGACTGGAACTTAAAAACCCAAACATTTTGTGGCTGCCCGGTTACCCCACACAGTTTGGAAAACTATGTGCCAATAATTCAGTTTCCACTGTCTCACCTAGGGACTTCGCACGGCTTGCCCGCACGGTCTGAAAAACCATGCACCACCCACGTAGATCCCACTGTTAAGGAAAATAACATACAGACTGGGCCCTCGGGACAAAAAGGCTAATAACTTACAGACTGGGCATACGATTGACACACTGTCTATTGTGTTGAGACCCTTATGATGTGGCAGACCTTTGGGATACTTCTTTGTGGGACTTAGTGGCAGTTGGAGTATCAACCAGTGGCTTGAGGAGAAGATTATTCCGGAGACAAGAAAGCTTAGTGAAGGAACCATTTAGCTGTATGTGATGATGTACTAGGATCTGGTGTGGGTATGATGACATACTAGAGATATACTAGGATCCTATGTGGGTCTTAAGACATACTGGAGATGTACTAGGATCCTGTGTGAGTCTGAAGATGTACTGGAGATGTACTAGGATACTGTGTGGGTCTGACAACGTACTGGAGATGTAATAGGATCTTGTGTGGGTCTGACGACGTACTGGATATGTACTAAGATCATGTGTGGGTTTGACGAATTACTGGAGATATACTAGGATCCTGTGTGGGTCTGAGGATGTACTGGAGATTTACTAGGATCATGTGTGGGTCTGACGACGTACTGGAGATGTACCAGGATCCTGTGTGGGTCTAAGAACGTACTGACGATGTACTAGAATCTTGTTTGGGTATGAAGACATAATGACGATGTACAAGGATCCTATGTGGGTCTGACGTGTACTACCATCCTTCATGGGTCTGCCTCTTAATAGAGTAAGTTGAATTAGTAGTTAGATCTAATCATCTATACTACTGTATTTATGTTATACCTTGTGGGATTTGAGTTCGTACTTGTGTGGTACATTCCTTCGTGGTAATACCTTGGTGGTATTCTTCTATGTGGCATACCTGTGTGGTAATTACTTTTGTGGTATTCTTTCCTTTATGGAATAGTTGAGCTTTGGACTTTTGGGATGGACCATGTGTTTCTTCTTGATTGAGATGGGTATACTTGATAACTTAGGTATATATATGGGTATATATAAGTATGGTTTTCAGTTGACTTCATGCTTTGTGGTTTATCCTTTGTGGATTTTTTGAGACCTTGAGGGTCTCAGGGTCCCTACTGAGTATCGTTATACTCACCCCTTCATGGGCTATGGCTGCACCTGGATGTGTTTCTAGAAAACGAAGGACAACGCTGATCAAGGGTAAGGATACCAGGACTAGACATGGCCTGAAGGTGGACCATACGACATGTCGGTACCCAGAGGAGATGAGCGGATGTGGAGTGCTGAGGAGGCGATCTGTATCTACTCTTCAGGTAGGAACCTCAGAGGATGACCAAGTAGTTACTTTTCTTTTTCTTTAGTTGTATTTTTTTCAGTTGTACTTTTACCTTTTCTGTTTGGCTTGTATCCCAACCCTTCTTTACTTTCTGCACTCTTTTTTCTATACAGTTGACTTGTGTCTGTATCTTGTCCTGTTCTTGGTTGCGTGAGTTTACATGTTATAATGGAAATGCCTTCCCGGTTTTAGGGAAAATGCCTTTCAGTGCTAGTCAATAGCCCCTGGTCTATAGAAGGTGGTCTTGGGGTAGTCACGGCATGGGCCCCATGGGACGGGTCGTGACAACTTTTTAGGAAATGACATTTCTTTTATATAAACTAATTAATTATAATTAATTATTTATGACTAACAAAAACACCAATACTTTTACAATAGTAAAATTGTCAGTAATAAGATGCCTAAATTTTATTTAGTCATTCAAGGGTAAGGTTACTATTATATTCGATGATTTAATATTCATAATGGTAATACTACTATTCGTAATGGTAGGTTACTATTCATAAGTGTATGTTATTATTCACAAAAAAATATATTTGTCCTATCAGACTCCAAACTTCTTACTGCTCTCAACCGTGAATGTTAGATATTCTAAATTGAAAACATAGAGGTGGGAACATAATATTTAATGATGACACAACATTTTGTTTATTGATATTCAATTACACTTCCTAATACTATAAGTCATACTTATAATAAGGTATTACCATTTATTCAACATTGGGTTGTTAAAACCAACCACTAATATATGTAATTTCCTAGTTAGTATGTCATTTTTTTATTTATATAGTTTGATGAATTAATATTAATGATGAACCCATAATATTACATTATAGGTTTATATATTACTTAATAAACCATATTGGTTATGGAAAATAGTTTTATTATAATACGTTTCACTCTTTCCGTAGATCTTAAGACCAGTTAAAAATGAATTTTAGGGCATCAAGAACAAAAAAGACATAATTGTATATTCATTTATTGACGTAATTTATAAATTGGAAAATTATAGAACCAAAACAAAATGTTGAAATTTTTTTTATATAAATATATCAATTTTGTATATTTTCATAGATTCAGAGGTGGTAAAATAATCACACAACATTATGTAAATGATTTTCAAATAAAATATAATCCAAATACAATAATTCTTATTGAACCAATGGCCTTTTATAGAATCACAACTATAAGTTTTTCAAGACATTAACATTCCATTGATCATTTAATTTTTTTGTCTCAACATCCTCTATCACTATTTATTATTATTTACTCCTTTCTACTGAGCCCATATCTTCACATTCCACTAATTTTCTCCTACTTGGAAACCTAGGTTTGGGTTGTTCCATAATGAATTTATACTTCATATTCTCTCTATTCAAGAGTATTTTTTTAAAAAACCTTTCTAGATGTGTGGTCTAAACAAAATATTTTACAATAATGAAAAAATATATTACCATGGTAATATTTAATTTGTGAGGATGTCATTTGTTTAAGGTTGGGAGAATGTAACAGTCTGGGTATTCTAAAATAATAACATTTAATTTGCTAAAACGTATGATACAAAAAACCATGAATATAAATGAATAAAACCTCTTAGTACATTATGATATATTAAATATTTTAAATAATTTTAATCTATTATATAGTTTGGAAGCCATGCAATACTGAGTTAGCTATGGTTACAAATAAAAACAACATTCTTTGATAGCTTTCATTAGAAGAAAGACATTGTTTTTCAATATATTATAATTATTATTATTTAAAATTAGAACTTTTTAATTACCATGAAATTAGTTTTTATGAATAGGATTAACTGACATATGAAAAATATATATTTTTAATTAATTGGACAATATTTAATTGAAAATAAATATAAAAACCAATTGAATATAAAGAATTGTTTTTATAAGTAATTGTTTTTATATTCCTTAAAGAGATTTATCATAATTAATTAAATTAATTAATGCTATTAAATATTATAAATTTAATATATATATATATATTATATATAATTAGATTTTTTGACACAAATAAAATTGATATGATAGGCATAAGATAAAACGAAATCCCATTTTTGGTAAAAAATCAATATTTTTTTAAATATTTCTTGACACCATTTAATGGAACACATGTTCTGAATCATTTATAATATTTATATGAAAAATAATTAATTTTTGATAGTTTATGTAAAAATTTTATTAGGGTGATTTTTTTGATATTTCTTTTTTGATGAATAGTGAAACTACAAAATTTTAAATGAAAACCAAATTTTCATTTAAATATTTGAGAAGGTAAAATTTTATTTTTAATTGGTATTGAAGTGAAATTATATAAATTATATATCAATTAAAATAATTCAGGTCATTGGAATCATTTTTTATTGAATTATATATAACAAATTGTAATTTTTGAGAATTTTTTCATAAAAACCCGCTTTGTCATCCTGTCTATTGGATTAATTTTAAATTAGTTTCTACAAAATATTTGATTATAACATGGAATAATATATTAAATATTATAAATAAGAATAATTTAAAATCTATACTAAAGTAAACATATTTTTTACAAAAAATATAAGTGAATGAAATTAATATTAATTACAATGATTAAGGTGAAAATAAATCTATATAGTAAATAATGTTAATATTCATGGGACAATTGACCTAGACACATGTCAAAAACCCACTACATGGAAATATTTAGATAATATAACCTCATTTATCCTATATTTATATTTTAGGTAGATTATGTAGTGGATAACTACCAATATTGTTTATCTTTTACTAATTATAGGAACACTACATCTCCTCTATGATAAAAGGGATCTCCCCCTACTTCTACAAACCTATAAAATGATTTATCTGATAAAAAACCTGACTAAATAAACTCCATATTTTACCAAAATCATACTAGTAACCTCACTTTTTTAATAAATCTATCCAATTAAGGCTTTTGGTGTATACCAAAAAGAGTTACATGATGATGAGGTAATGTAATTCAAGAAGAACTTTTGTTTTATTTCATTATACACAACATCAATTATACTAATATCATAATTATATATTAACATAAGTATAGTAAGTATAAATAATTTTTATGATATGAATCCGACCTGTAACATCAAAAACATCCATTACATGGGATAGTCCATCATCATTCCTCTGTACGATAGACTACTTCTTCATGATCAGATATCGTTTTTTCTTCAATTAACATATTTCACAGTTTGGAATAATGATGTATTTATAGTTTATATATGATATATATAATATTTGAATGAATGTTTTCATCTATAATTATTATATAATATATAACTACACAATTTATGTTTTCTGGTAATACAAAAATATTGTTTCCGGATGTGTGGAATACTGCCTCCTCAAAGCGATGTGGTACATTTAGAGTTTACATGGAATTTATTAAGGAGATATATGAAAAAAAATATTATAATAAATTATAACACATATATACTGAATATATATCATATTTAAATATTATATTAAATTCGAGAGATAATGAAATAATTATGTCAGTTATATGAAACAAATTACAAGTCAAAACATACATAAAAATGGAAAGTACACTGAAAACAATGAAATTAAAAAATTAAAATTAATGAACGGATAATAATATGTTATAAAAGGATAATATTTGATATTATACACAGTATTATTTTTCTTTAATAAGTCATTAACATGATTAAAATCATTATATGTGAGGTTAAATAACATTCAACCAAAGGGATGTATAAGGTAAGAGATTATATCTCAATGTCATGTCATTGAGGCATATTGTTATTTAAGGCACCTAAAATATTATATATGGTTAATAAAATGACCATATAACTTTAAATATCAGGAATAATAAATGATTCATGGTCTTTAATGTTTCAATGTGAATTTTTTCATCTAACGGGATTTGAATTAAGATTTAACATGTGGTAAATAATTTCAGTACTATATTTTTGTACATTATATTGTATTACATGGTCATTTCCATTATTATTATATTTTATTGTTAAAAATGACATTTGAATATATATAATTTCATCTTAAAATAATTTATTTCTATTTACTGCTGATAAACTTAATCATTTCATATATTGATTATCACTATATAATAATGCAATTTTACATAGTTTATTTCATAATATCATTTTATTTAAGATTATTTACACTTGAATTTCCATTAAAGGAAATTATATTATAATTTTGAATAAAACCATTAATATTACAATCCTATTGTGATTAATTTTATTTTCATGTAATAATATCATTTTCCCAATTATTATTACTTAAAATTTTTAATAAAATGTTTTATTAAATCCAATATTCATTTCTCTCTTCATTCAAAAATCTGTATTATTTTAAACCCATTTTTCATTTTAAAACCATAATATCTAAAAATGTTTCCAAAATTTTTTAACTTACAAAAATGATTTATTTAAGGATTTTTCTGGGATTTTTCCATAGGAATGTTCTTTTTTTTTCTGAACAAGGCAGCTTTATACCATTTCATCATGTAAATGGAATTTCTATTTTTCCAAGTGTGTCCTGTATATATTTACCTATATTAATTTATTTTAGGATTATTTTTCATGATTAAATATTTTTTTAATTTGATTTTAAAAGTTATTATCAGTGATATTTTTATTTTTTTCAAAATGATAAGGATATTTTCATCAACAATGTTTACAAATTATCATCTTATACCATTTCTAATAACAAATGGTGACAAACCTTAATTATTACTCTACAGGTTATATGTTTTATTGATACAATTGTTAATATTTCTCTGTATTGATTATGATTTATTTAGATAATGATAATTATGAAATTCCCATACTTAATTACTTTTTCTAGTCCATTTAACATATTCAATTTCATGTGATCATTTATCATTAAATTTTGAAAAAAATTCCATATCATCTGTCATGGAAAATTTTATTGATTAAACAACATACAATTTTAATTTATTGATTTTACATTGATATTTATATTATTAAATGGGGAAATATAGATAAATTGGTGTCCATCATTAATAATAGATATTTTATTATAAGGATGACTGCAATTTAATTAAATAAATTATTTGATATTTGTAGAATGCTTTGGAATATCAATATAAGTGTTAGGAACCAATGAAAATAATCCCTTTACTATATTAGTAGTCTTATGAGATGAAATTAGTTGACAAAAATTCCCTAATGTTTTCTTCCAAAGAGAATACAACAAGTTATTTACCCACAGACATAAAATGTCTTGAGAATATGTATTGAAGGTGTATTTCTTCACATTCCAGACACATGAAATCCTATAATTTAGATTTTCCATCATTTTAGTTATTTTTA
Organism: Viscum album; assembly: GCA_963277665.1. Classification (NCBI taxonomy): domain Eukaryota; kingdom Viridiplantae; phylum Streptophyta; class Magnoliopsida; order Santalales; family Viscaceae; genus Viscum; species Viscum album. The sequence goes on along the minus strand of OY728155.1, from coordinate 853,341,234 downwards.
TCCATGATATTTTCACTATGAAAAAAAATCTTGGGATGCATTTCCTTATCTATTTATTGATTGAATGACAAGTGTTTAAAGTAAATTACCCTACTATATTATTTATGAACATACTTATTAGTTATTCATTATGTGGAATGTGTTTTTAGTTATTTATTTTTACATATTAATTTATATCATTTATTCATTATTTCATCTCCTGAAATTAATCCTTACTGAGCATTCGATATCACATTTTTTGTTTCCTTCCCCCAAGATTCTAAAATGTTTAGTATGAATAATGTAAAAGTACATGATAGAAAGAATAATGATAATATTCTTGACAAAAATATGATCTAATTTTTAAATATAATTATAATAAAAATCTCATGTATGTATCTAGTTTACCAAGATTTCTAAACTATTTAGTCCTTTGGGATGAAATTTCCATTTATTTTATGCCAATGTAGTGGTAGTATGAAGAAGCTCTGATATTTTTGGGGTCAGATCAATAAAAAACAATAATCTAAAATGTCAACTGTAATGATGGTAACATTATGTAACAATATTAAATCATAAACATAGATCATTCCAAGACCATCCATAGGAAGTTTCATTGATATTGATATAAAGTTGGAAATAATCATTTGTCAATCAATAATCACATATATAGAATGATGACTCCTTGAAATCTTGGGTCTACCCATAAAAAAATAAATTATGGTTTCATTCAACTTACATGTGGGTATACATAGTTACTGGTGTAAACTACTTGGATACTAGTGCTTATCCTTCACCTAATACCATGTATAGCATCAGGATACACATCTAATGATGCCCCAATTCATACATGGACACCGAAAATATCTCTTTATCTGATGCTAAAACTTAATCATAGTTGGATTTAATACACATATATAGGTATGGAAACCTATCATCAGATTCTATATATTTGAATTTCAGACTACTAATCTCCCATATATCATGATCTTAGCATTCTCATCCATCAACCATCAAAGTATCAGGCCACCACCAACATTTTGTTCCACAATTAGAACACACTTTGGGTATAAACACAAATTAGTATTACATGGTCCACAATTGTGGATATGATCACTAAAGAGGAATGTTGCATTGAACCAAACTACATTAATGAACACTCCCACCAATCAATCATTAAGCTCCTCGTGCACCATTTCCCATCTGAAGGCCTCTTGAAAATCTTCTTCTAATTCTACACTATAAGGTTATGATAATCTTTAATAAAATTTCAATTGAGAGAGGGAAAAGATATATTAATGTGGAAAGTATAATGATACTCTTCTTAGTATCTATTTCATTGATTTATACCCCACTATCAGATAATATATTGATGGAACTTGTTGTTACTATGGAAAATAGAGCTGTCACTAATCGTATAGTTCCTCCAATACCTTGGAGTGTATACCGGGACATCCAACTTAAGATCATTATATTTTGTATTCATTTCCTGGGATTATAAATGAAATGACCTATATTCTACTACTATCTCTCTCTGCATATCACTACTTGAAGACCTATATGTGATGAGTAATTTTACAGCATATGTAAATTCATAGTAAAAGGGAATATCCTAAATTGGTGATGTTTTCAACCACATCTTCTTCTTATGAAATGAATTATAGTAATTTTATATCCATGGTAACATAACTAAAATATTATTGTGAATATTAACTGGTGATGACAAATGTGATATGTTATAGATACACAATTAATAATATCATAAACCTGGAATACTTATAATCTCCAACATGTTCGTGGGATGTATGTAGGATATCACTAACGCAACATTTTCAAGGTCAACAGATATACCTATCTTGTAGAACACATTACTGAAAAATATCACCATTTATATCCATTAAACATACGTCAACATCAATAGATTATGTTCTGAATGAGTAATTAGGACTGTCTCAAGGTATCTCACAATATATATAATTGTTTATTTGTATATGATGATTTCTTTGAAGAACTCCCAAAATAATTATTCATGATATGGGTGGTAGAACTTATTCATGATATCCATAAACACAACAGGCTTGTTATTCTTCCAAAAAATTATCACCAAGTACTCATACAACCCATACCTACTCATAAATTTCATTTTCAGAATGTTGTTCTCTCTAATATGTAGTTGATGATAGCTCAACTGAATACCAATCTTAGAGAACCAGATGTCACCTCATAAGTGGATAAAATAATATTGATATCATGAATGGATTTCATTTATACCAATTACCCATCATCAGAATCCTATAATCAATGTTTTGTTGACTACTACCATATTCTTCTTAGAGAACATCATAATTATCCCCCACAGTGAATTAATTTTCCGTATAAATCACTTATTCCAAATGCTTGTGAGAAATATTAATTTCTCCTCTATAAAGGCTTATCAAATACCCTAAGGGGGTATCAAAATTTGTTTTTTAACAAAAATAGTTTCAATCTCACAATTAAATCTCATATTAGGGGACGTTCCATGATATCACCTAGATGGATATCATGTTAGTGATCGATGATTTGAGGGGAATGAATATGTGTTTTCCCTAATAATGTGAAGATAAACAATCCCACAATAATTACATTGATCATCTCAAGATACTCTTGTGTTCTATAACTCTTATTTCTATATATTCCCAAAAATTGTTCATCATCAAAATATTTATTTTTATTGATATGAAAAAATCATATATCTAAATGAAAATTATTTGATCTCCAAAACTAGTTACCCAGTCCATTCCAAAAATCACATAGATGGTCATCAATTCCCAAAACAAAAATTCTAAAATATATACATATTATATGATGAAAATAATAAACATTGAATATTGTTGGAGGTGGTCCACATTCATTCCCAACATCATATAAAGATAAAGTGACATGAATGGTAACATGATTTATAGGTCAGGCCCCAAAAATAATATTCTAGATATAAAATAATAAAAACATCCATTATCAAATATGTTAGAAGACAAATTAGAAAGGATAATAACTATAACTATAATAGTTTATAAACCATATCAATCTTATTTTGGAATCTAATATACAACATAGACACGAATAGACTCATCTTAGATTCAATATTCTGGAGGTGCATGGCCAATCTGAGTCTACTGTAGAGAACATTGACTTGATCCCTAGTTCAAAGAGCATGTCTTCCTAGAATCTCAACAGAAACTAATAATTCATTAATTATAGAAAAACTATTGAATATTCCATATATTTACAAAATTCTTACACATTTGATGAATTATTGAATATAAACATTGATTTTTTAAATCCTTTCATCAATTAAAGAACTATTGAACTTCTCCTTAGGGGTGATGATGTTACCCTTTACTCTATGTTGATCTTCGTTAATTACATCAGATCCATGGTATTCTTGTTCCTACTTTATAAGAAACCACTATAGTATTTAGATGAAATTGATTCCTTTACCCACTATGGGCTAGGAGTGAACCTGCTACAATTCCCTTCCACATCCCCTTTTACAGGGTTAAGACCATGTGATGTGCGAATGAGTATATTGTCTTCTTAGAGCACATAAATTTGTCTCTAAACTCTAGTATAATGGATACCGTATAATATTAGCCATTTTTTCCCATTCCCACAAAAAATAGTAAAATTGATGTATCACCATAAAATCAGCTATATAGAGATACTATCATAGAACCATATCAAAACTCCATGAACTCTTAGGCACAATCCAATTTCATCTTGTGAAGGATGTATTAATTTATAAATGACCCCTTTATGGTTTTATAATTGACACCCCCTCATCTGCCAAACTTAATAATAGTAGTCCCCTATATCTTTGTTTCCCCATAGAAAAAAATGTATTTAAGAATAACTCACCCAACCTATGTAGTTTGGACCATATAAAAATGTTATTGATAGTTTTCCACAATCCCTCAACATAATGTTGGCCATTAGTACACTACGGAAAAAAAGGCATTTAGCGGTGGTTTTTTTTTGTTTCGCGGCGGTTTAAACCGCTGCTAAATCGATTGGCGGCAGTTTTGAAAAACCGCCGCAAAATCGTGCGTCGGGAAACTATTTCGCAGCGGTTTTCAAAACCGTCGCAGAACGTTTCACGGCGGTTTTTTTATTTTTTTATTTTTTAATTTTTGTTATTATTTTTATTTTTGTTATTATTTTTATTTTTATTATTTTTATTTTTATATATTTATTTATATATTTATTATATTTATTTATTTTATTTTATTTTTTTATTATATTTATTTTTTTATATATTTTATGTAATTATTTTATTTTATTTTATTTATTTATTTATTTATTTATTTTATTTATTTATTTATTTTTCGTATTTATTTATTTATTTATTTTTCGTATTTATTTATTTTATTTTGTATTTTTTTTATTTTGTATTTATTTTTTTATTTTTTTTATTTATTTATTTTCGTATTTATTATTTATTTTTTTATTTTGTATTTACTTTATTTATCCATGCATGCACCTGCCCATGTAGGTGCACATGTACATGCACATTCCCATGCCCATGCCCATGCCCATGCCCATGCCCATGCCCATGCCCATGCCCATGCCCATGCACATGCACATGCACATGCACATGCCCCTACCCGTGCCCATGCCCATGCCCATGCCCATGCCCATGCCCATGCCCATGCCCATGCCCATGCCCATGCCCATGCCCATGCCCATGCCGATGCCCATGCACATGCACATCCACATGCATACCCATGCAATATAAAGAAATTCTGCGTTTGGTGAGATTTGAACCCCTAACCTCTTGCATATTTTCCAAAGACTTTACCACTCCAGCAAGCTCGCCATGTGGTTAATAAACAGAATTTAATATACTTATATATATTAATTGAAAAAACAAATAATACACAAATAATAGATATAAACTCAATAATAGTAAATAATAAATAATAAATAATAAATAAGGAATAATAAATATAAATAATAAATAATAAATAATAAATAATAAATAATAAATAATAAATAATAAATAATAAATAATAAATAATAAATAATAAATAATAAATAATAAATAATGAATAATAAATAATAAATAATGAATAATAAACAATCAATAATAAATAATAAATATTATATAATAAATAATAAATAATAAATAATAAATAATAAATAAATATAAATAATAAATAATAACTAATAAATAATAAATAATAAATAATAAATAAATATAAATAGTAAATAAATATAAATAATAAATAATAAATAATAAATAATAAATAAATATAAATAATAAATAATAAATATAAATATAAATAATAAATAGTAAATAAATATAAATAATAAGTAATAAATAATAAATAAATATAAATAATAAATAAATATAAATAATAAATAATAAATAATAAATAATAAATAATAAATAAATATAAATAATAAATAATAAATAGAAAATAATAAATAACAAATAAATATAAATAAATATAAATAATAAGTAATAAATAATAAATAATAAATAATAAATAGAAAATAATAAATATTAAATAAATATAAATAATAAATAATAAATAATAAATAAATATTAATAATAAATAATAAATAAATATAAATAATAAATAATAAATAATAAATAATAAATAAATATAAATAATAAATAATAAATAAATATAAATAATAAATAATAAATATAAATAATAAATATATATAACTAATAAATAATAAATAATAAATAATAAATAAATATAAATAATAAATAAATATAAATAATAAATAAAAAATAAAAAAAATAAATAAAAATAAATTATAAATAAATATAAATAATAAATATAAATAATAAATAATAAATAATAAATAAATATAAATAATAAATAATAAATAATAAATAATAAATAATAACTAATAAATAATAACTAATAAATAAATATAAATAAATATAAATAATAAATAATAAATAATAAATAATAAATAATAAATAATAAATAAATATAAATAATAAATAATAAATATAAATAATAAATAAATATAAATTATAAATAATAAATAAATATAAATAATAAATAATAAATAATAAATAAATATAAATTATAAATAAATATAAATAATAAATAATAAATAAATCATAAATAATAAATAAATAATAAATAATAAATAAATATAAATAATATATAATAAATAAATTTAAATAATAAATAAATATAAATAATAAATAAATATAAATAATAAATAATTATAAATAATAAATAAATATAATTAATAAATAAATAATAAACAAATAATAAATAAATATAAATAATAAATAATAAATAAATATAAATAATAAATAATAGATAAATATAAATAAAAAATAAAAAAATAGTAAATAAATATAAATAATAAATAATAAATAAATATAAATAATAAATAATAAATATAAATAATAAATAAATATAAATAATAAATAATAAATAAATATAAATAATAAATAATAAATAATAAATAAATATAAATAAAAAATAAATATAAATAATAAAAAATAAATAAATAATAAATAAAAAATAAATATAAATAATATATAATAAATAAATATAAATAATAAATAAATATAAATAATAAATAAATATAAATAATAAAAAAAATATAAATAATAAATAAATAATAAATAAATAATAAATAAATATAAATAATAAATAATAAATAAATATAAATAATAAATAAAAAAATAATAAATAAATATAAATAATAAATAATAAATAAATATAAATAATAAATAATAAATATAAATAATAAATAAATATAAATAATAAATAATAAATAAATATAAATAATAAAGAAATATAAATTATAAATAAATTTAAATAATAAATAAAAAATAAAAAATAAAAAATAAATAAATATAAATAATATATAATAAATAAATATAAATAATAAATAAATATAAATAATAAATAAATAATAAATAAATAATAAATAAATATAAATAATAAATAATAAATAAATATAAATAATAAACAAATAAATAATAATTAAATATAAATAATAAATAAAAAAATAATAAATACATATAAATAATAAATACTAAATAATAAATAATAAATAATAAATAATAAATAATAAATAATAAATAATAACTAATAACTAATAACTAATCAATAAATATAAATAATAAATAATAAATAATAAATAATAAATAATAAATAACCAGTTACAAATAATAGATAATAAATAAATTAAAGTATATTATAAATATTAAATAATAAATAATAAAGGAAACACATGAAAAAGTATGAAAAGACGTGATAAGGGATGAAAAATCCTGAAAACGCATGAAAAAGGATGAAGAAGCATATGGAGAATGAGGCATTAGAAAAAATGAGAATGCATGAAAACTCGTGACAACTCTGGAAAACTCCTTAATAATTCATCATAATCATCATAATAACCCATAAAACCCATTGATAAAGATAACAAGTCATGGAAACCCAAATAAATAGTAATAAATGGAGCTACTGTTAAAACCCGTCAAAACGGTCATAAAGGGACAAAAACATTGGACTCACATTAAAGGAGATAACTTATGATCCAAGAGTCCGTTTTAGATCCGCGACCTGTCAAATCAAAGATCCTGAAACGCTCTTCAACCTGAAAGGTGAAAGAGTCCGAATGGACAGACGGATCAGAAGTTATGACCATTTAAAAAAAGTTGGAGGAGAACGAGTGCTAGAAACGAGGCATTGAGAAACATAACAAACCCGATACCCACTAAAAGGCCATAACATATGATCTAGGAGTGCATGTGGGCGCTGCGACTAGTCAAACTGAAGCTCATAGAACGAGCTATGATCTGGAAGGTGGAGGAGGCTGAACTGACACACGAATCGAAAGTTAGGTCTGTTTAAAGACAAGTTCGACGGGACACCGGTGACGGAAACAGGGTTTTAGAGGACTTCAGAGGGGTTTTTGGGGTTAAAAAACACAATAGAAGCTTGCCTCTGTCGACTTCATGCGTAGCTCTCTTCGCTGGCTTCAATTTGATATGTGGTAGAGCCCAAACGGACACCCGGAGCGAAAGTTATGGCCGTTTGAAGTTGAAGACCTTTTTTCAACTTTTTTATAACTCTAATATCTTCCACACCTTAGACCGTCTCACGGTTTTGATTATATTTGCCTCTATATCTCTTCATGATCTTCGATTTGACTGGTTGTGGCACTTGAACGGACGCCCGGATCAAAAGTTATGGTCGTTTCAGTGATTTCAGGGTTTCTCGCGTTTTTTTTTATTTTTTTTCATTTCATTTCGCGGCGGTTTTACCGAAACTGCCGCTATTTCGCGGTGGTTTTTTAAAAAACCGCCACTAATCCTTGAATAAAATTAAAAAAAAATTTAAAAAAATAAAAAATAAATATTTTTGTTTTCCGTTTAGCGGCGGTTTTTTCGCGGCGGTATGGCGGCCCGAAAACACGTTTCGCGGCGGTTTTCAAAACCGCCGCGAAAAAACCGCCGCTAAATGGCGGTTTTCTTGTAGTGGTAGCATGGAACATTGGAGGGTGATGGGATTGAAATATATATTATATTCGTTCATTTCTTTTTGAGTGGATCCACCACAATTTTACGCTATCCGTAGATTCTAATCATAATATGCCACGTAGTCTATTAAACTTGTGACATTATAGGGGCGTACTGGTGTACATCCTCCTTCACCATGGGTGGTGGAACAATAATATTTTAGGTTTTCATAGTTGGTGGTCCTTTAAACCAAGTACGAGGTGGAATTCTATCCAAACATTACATTATGATTATAAAACAGTACTAAAAAGTTGATAAGAGATCCCAAATAATTTTCATGGGATCTACCCTAAAAAATATTAATTCCCAAAATTTCATTAACTAAAGTGACCATCCCAAAATTTTATCCAAAATAATCAAATATGCAATAACTCAATATGATTATATAACAATTTTTTTAATTAAAATATAGATATATACTAAATTCATAGAGACATTCCCATATATATAGAAAAATTTACATCATTTAAATACATAAATACAACACCAAATAACAATATATATATATATATAGGAAGTACAAATTTTGTGCCTAGTAAGGTTACATTAATGTACTTCATAAATAACATGTAAACAAATTTTTCTTCTCTAACATTGATTTTAATCAAAGGGAAAAATATTTCTAGTGGCCATTCAAGGGTCTGTTACCCTAGTGTTCGCATGACACTGGGGAAATACCGTTATCGAGTCCCACAAATCTATATTATTTCTTACATGATCAATCATATTCCAAAAATTAAATCAATGAAAATAGAATCTCTAAAAAAATTCCATAACATCCTGACATAAACCACCGGGTCCAAGTCATAAGGCCACTAGACCTAATGCATAATCCCTGATACACAAGAGGCATTTGACTAAAAATGAGGGTCTGAGTGTGTTAGTTGGGTGAATATATCATTAGTATCATTTAATAGGATCAATAATATATCATAAACACTATAATAAATAACAAGACCAATCTTATGGAATCTAAATAATAGAATCATGTCATACAATAATTAGAATAACCCAAAGTGGAATACATGTCATTTAAAAAAAGCATAAACTATATAAATAAAACATAGGTTCCTCTAGAGTCTATCCCAGTCTAAAACATGACCCATTCTATTGTGCTAAGACATCCCCCATTGGTCTTTTTCCCATCACCATATCTCTAGTTAATAAATCTACAAGCACACTAAAACGTTTGAGTAAGGTTTGAGAGAAAGACTAAGTTATACACCAACAATGGATACATAACCAAGATCCACCATTTATAGCATGTTAATTACATGAATAAATTAAATACATAATAATAAAAGCCTAATAAAATCCAAAAAATCAAATTATCATGCACTAACATAAGCACTAAAAACCGTTGCCCATAGCTTCTTGGGATACTTTCAAGAAAGATGACCATGAGAAATAAAAAAATGATCGGAAATAATAAATATGCCCATAAAAATTTCACTAGATATCTATAAGGAATCAGATTACATGATACTCAGAATAAACATGTAATTAAATTTATAAGCTACTAAGAATCCACATAGCATCCATTATCTGAATGATTCCTTCAAGTCTCCGAGTAATTGAGTTATTTCTATAAAATAAGGCCTTTATGCACTATAATAGTCATCATCTCACATCATATGTAATCACCTTGTAAGTTATAAACATAACATGATGGTATCATGTAACATTTACCAAGAACGAATCCTCTAAAAGAAAGAGGTTACATAATAAGGATTAATGGGATTACGAAATATTATAGCATGAGAAATATAGTTTCAATATATAACGATATGTGAATAAACATCAAACATGGTAAAAATAACTCAAATATTATCATTAAAAAATTATCATAATGGATATCATGGTCTAGACACACACCCAAATGAAATCAAAAGTACATTATTGGTTTCTATTATGAAAAATAAATAAATTATAATGATGAAAATGTTTCAAATATTTTCCAAGTGGTAAGGAGGATACAATTATACAGTTTTTTAATTTAAAATTTTATGTTTGATGAAGGTTTTTTCACATGAACTACTTTATCAATAAAACTTAAACAGAATCACATACTAAGGAATCCTAGAACCGATTCCAGAAAACATTTAAAGGGATCATGAATAAGGAATGGAAAAAACATCAAATCGTAGAACCAAATATTACTCATGTTTGAGCCAAACAATATCACATTCATCAGGTTGGGATTTGAGAAAACACAGGAGGCTCCATGGTGCCGAAAGGGTTAAAGAAATAGAGGGTCACTAGGAACAACAACCTCAACATTGGATGGTGAATCATGGTGTATAGGTTCAAATGAAGGGAAAGATAGGGTAAAATGTGGATTGATATTGTGTAGTGTTGAACGGGAAAAACACAATGGAATATGATAAACTGATGTATTGAGTAAAACACTATGAAAATGCCTCTATGAAAAAAATAAGGGGTGGTAGTGTATAAATACTCTACAATATGAACCATTATGGTGTAGGTTGTTTTCAAAAGTTTTGACTACACCATAAATTGCACTTGATGATGAAAGATTTCTACTATCCTTCAGAGCTTTGTAAAAATTTATAGGTGGTTAAAGACCCTTTTATTTTGAGGGATCAATTACATTTAAAATTTGTTTCTTTGGCCTCAGAAATTTCAAACAAAATTCTAGAATACAAATAAATTAAATTTGAAAATAATTTATAAATTCAATACAAAAGAAACCACCAAAGTTATTGACTCCCATAACCATGTATTGGATCATCCTTCTATAAATTATGTAGAAATAGCCTATGTGGCATGATATAAGATACCATGACACTCCATTCTCATTTTTGATCACCATTTATACATTGATTATGCAAACCCTTCTACCCATATCTTGATAATGAAATTTCATCCTATACAGAATGACCTATATTGAACTACTACATTATGGTGCATCCACTTCCACAAAATCATTACCCAACCATCTTTGTCGAGAAAATTTAAAATACACACTATAAAACATCTACAGGAATAATGAATAAAATTATCCATTACCCAAATAAGGCCCATCTCAATAATAAGTATGAAAATAATGGAAAAAATTATTACATTTAGGATAAAAAATTATCATTTATTTTAGTGTCCACCATATTTATCAAATATATGTATGCATAAATGTATAATCATTTTGTAATAGAAATAATGAGAAACAAATCATGGAGTATACCAATCTGATATATCTTACAAAAAAATTCTCAATTTTCTACGTTTAAAACAGGATATAAATTTAACTTAGAACATGTCATTTAAAATAATGGATGACTGTTGAAAATAAATTTTTTCTAATTTAATATGTTCAACACACATACCATATCTTGGTATATCTTCAAACATTTATGTAAATTTTAATTGAGGTATCAAATATCCTAGTAATCATATGACAGTATAAATCCAATGTCATAAAAATTATATTGATGACATTATTAACAATATAACCTTCTAACCTATGATTAGATAAACATGGTGGATATAATAAAAATCACATCACAATATAATGATTCACATTATTTGTAACTTTTCATGTATCAGTATGTCGGTTTAAAATAATACATGACCTCTTAGTAATATGAAATATTGGTCTGTGGTAGTCCATGCGGTATATATGGGGGTTGTATAGTGTGAAAAAACACCTTTTACTACTTTTGTCTCAATCATGACTCTACATAATAAGACCAATCAATATGTTTTTTTCACATGTAATCACAACATATAATACTCTATCCAGACCATCGATTATGGATAACTCAAATTCCAACATTAAGTGGAAAATAATCAATTTACAACATAAATTATATTTAGTGAATTATAAATATTGATAAATTTTATATTAATTTTTATATAACATCATTCATTTAATATTTTAAATATTATATAATATTATTGAAAAATTGTAACATAATTGATCATCTAGATTTATCAAAATAATAAAACAATTGAGTGGACTTATGATTATACCATTTTTATTATTTTGTTAAACTAATAAAATTACTACATAGTTCGTACAATGTATTCTATGTTACCATTTTTTGAATCCTCACAATGAGGTCCTTAAATCAGCAAAATATTTTTATAAATCTCAGTAAAATAATGATGATACTGTTAGGCCCCAACCTTAAACAATACTTAATCTTGATATAAGTCAATAATTTTACTTAAATTCACATAGACGATCATTTTTGGTTTAGATATTTAGATAATTAAGTCATAAATAATACATAACAACATAAATATTACAAATATATGCTTTTACTCAATATCCATTTTTTTATAAAACAAAAACTCTTTAAAATAAAACGTGGAATCTTTTCATGTTTTAACAAATGAACTTTTCCTTGATCCCATCTATGATTATATTATTCTTTAAGACCAAGGAAAAATATTTCAAAACATGGGATGAGAATAAAAATCTCTTTAAGGTATACATAAAGAACAAAAACTATTAGTATTGAGAAAACATGTAATCCATGAATACTATATCATGAAGTAATACTTTTCACCAATAAGAAGTAACAATAACACTTCACTAAATATAAGATCATTTCTACCCTTAATGTAACAAAAATATTACCATAAATCTGACAGAAAGAAACATATAACATATAAAGGTAACTTTGGACATAAACATACTTAAATGGAATAACCATATGGTCAACTTCCACACATATCACTAAATAGAATTTTTATACTTCCAAATTCATTACCCAATTCATTGGAGGTTATAACATAACCACCAGCCATTTGTTTATCATGGAACCAAACATATTTGTTTTATCAGATAACCACCCATCATTGGATTATCACATAATCACATATATTTTTTTTACCACTCATCAAATGTCTTAGAACCATTTTATAATCCTAAAACGTAAAATATTTGAAATATCAACTCTTAAATAAAAACATTTCATTTGTAATAAAAAGAAATAATTTTAATATATTGAAATATTAAATACATTTCAATCACCATATTCAATATCAAAAACACCCAAAAATGGAAAAATGACTTCTTTTTCCTTAAAACGTTAAATCATATTGAGAAAGCCGAATATCAAAAAAACGGTTAAGGCGACGGAGAGATCATTGTTTCCAAGTATGATAGAATCATTCATTTTTGTCATTTAGTGAAATGATTCATATAAAAATATGCCCTTTTAAAAACCATTGAATGAATTTAAAAGTCAAAAGGGTTGATTATACCCCGTATAAAACAAGGAAATGTATTTTATCAAAATATGCCTCAATAATAAGATATTGAGAGGAAGTCTCTTACCTTGAGTCCAAAGGATCACATATGTTCCTTATTATTATGTAATAATAAAAATTAGTTAATTTATACGTTTTTAGAACCTATTTCAAGTTTATTATTCCATTTATATAATTTATTACCATTTTATAATAATTACATAATTATTTATGTTAATATCGATCGTTAGGTCGTTATTAGGTACTTTAGTCTCAAATGAAAGTGTTTTCATGTAAATTGTCCACATAGTCAAAATATGATAATCTCATGAATGATATTAATGATTAAAATAACATATATACTCAATATATATATATAGATATATATGTCTCTAACATTTGGAGATATGAAATGAAATGCACCGTTCATTGAAACGGTAGGCATTACGTACACATAAATGATACTTTCATTATTAATGGATTGAAACATAACGATACCTAGGCATGTTATTATTTTAATATAATATATATTTTATATATTGTACATAATTTTATTAATTATATTATTTATAATATCCCTATATGGAATGAACAAGTCATATCACTTTGAGGGGGCAATCGTCTCCACTTCCTCAAATGAAATTATTATATTTACGCATTATGGAATGAAAAAAGGTATGTTGTAAATAAAAAATAAATTCTCATCGTGTCAATATATATATAATATATTTTATTTCTAAATACCCTTCCATCAGAATGGTCCCTCGTGATAATTGGAAGAAAAAATTGTACAATCATCGTTTCGTGAGACAATGGTTCACCCTACACAAAAACTGTGTGATTGTATCTAGTAGATGGGGGTGTGTGTAAGTGTAGTTAGAATACATATAATAATAAAATATTACTATATTGAGTATAATGGTGTTTTTATTGAATCAATTAAGAAAAAGTGCATTGTTAGTGTAGAAGGAAAATAATAGAAAGGATCTTGAGAGAAGACATTACCTAAAAATCAGGTAACTCCTTTGGATTTGAGCCACTGGGATTCCTTGAGTTTCCTTATACTCAAGTAAATGATTCTTGGTGTAAGTTAGGGATTTTGGGAGAACATATTAGTGGAATATGGGCAAGGCAGGGGGATTTAGAGTTGTGAGTAATTGTGTATAAGTGGTGTCCTTTTATAAGAGGTAGGAGGGTCACTTTAGGAAAATCTTGAAATATTATTTTATTTTGAACTCATTTTCAGATTTTAATGGAAACAAACTCATTTATTTTCAAGATAAGATGTTTTTGGGTCGTATAACCATCATAAAAATAAAATTACATAGGTTTGTAATTTTTTAACTCTTAAATTTGTTGTTTATCCTTTATTTTACCATTTTTTTCTTACCATGATAATTTATTATTTACAATTTGGGGGTTAATTTTATTACCATAACATGTCAAGTGGACTAAAAAAGTACCATTTATGATATATTTGGATTTATGAAAACCATTTGGATGAATTTATATTTCTAGTAATTTTAAAACATTTAATAAGAAATTTTATATTAGAAGTTATAAATTATGTCGACTTTGACACCATTCATACTTGATTTTTTCAAAAATTCATTACAACTTGATTACTTTGAAAAAAATACATTCAATCTATCCTAACATGTCATAGCTATCCAAAATGTTTTGGTATTAAATAAATTAGGTCATATAATATTTATTTTAATATTTATAACATCATATATTTGATGTTTCTCATAATAAATTAATTAATATATCACTTTTTTGTGTATATTTGTACAATTATTTAATCTATAAAAATTAAAAATAAATTCCCAAAAAGTATATAATTTCATTATATTTATAGAGACTATTTTTGTTCTATAATTCATTAATTTTATCTCTACATTAATATTATTATACTTATATGAGATAAGAGAGTAACATGTTGTCAGTTTCTTTTTTTAATAATAATTACACAAAATTCATGGTAAAAATTCCATTAAATGAATAAATTTGGACCCTTAGGTGATATGGGTATACTTTTATTTATCCAATAGGATTTTGGTAGGTGTTAGATAAATTTTATTACCCTTATCAAATTGTTTGTTACAGTAATTTAGCCGATTTAACTTTAACTGTGGTAAATAAGAATTATCAAAGTTACTATTTATAATATACTAAAATGTTATGTTCCTGTATAAAAACATTACACCCTATGATTCCAAATATAGAATCCATTTTTCCAATTTCAAAACACAGAAGTTGAAGTAAATAATTTAAAATTAATTCTCATTGTTAAAATGATTAAACGACTTTTCAAATAGTAATAACGACCAAATGATTGGCGTGATTTTATATTTTATTTCAATGAAAAATTACTTCAAATGATTAACATTGGATTAATTGATAAAAAATTAATATTATTACACTTTAAAACCTATTTAGATGATAATCATACTATATAAAAAATTTAAATGAAAAATGCAGTTTTGAATTACAATGTAGTATTTTCCCACATTCATTAAAATATGTATTTTATCAGAAAAATATCAAAATTTTATCCAAAGAAAATTTTGATGTCATTATTATAAATAATAATTTAATTTTAAATAATAGAACATAAAAAAGAGACAAAAAAATTTTTAATAACAGGTTCTCCATCAAAAGGTGGTAAAACAACCATTTAAAAATATTAGAGTATTTTATTCTTGAAATTGGATTCATTCTCATTTTATGTTTCTAAAATTAATTGGATAAATGTATGAAAATTTAAAATATATGGAAAATCATAATATAGTTAATTCTAGTAATTCTCTTCAAAAAAACATCTAAGTGTTATCTTCCATTTAAAATAATAATAATAATATTGTATTATTTTTTTGTATAACTCAACGTTGTGTGCAACATAAGATTTCAGAGAAAGTTGTTGTTGCGTGTCAATTATGCTATCAATTTTTTTTTTCATATTTACTGATAATTTAATTTATTTTTCAAAAATATTAATAGATATGAAAAAACATTAATATATAAATACGTGGCTAGCTACATCATTCTGCCTTTTGGAAATTATGTTAGTGCAATTTTAAAATTGGGGTTAGAAACATCATTGAAAATCTCACATCGGAAAAAGAGTAAAAAAATAACACTTTAAAATAATTAAAGTGAAGTTCAAAGGTCCCCCAAGATAAAACATAATAGGATTCCATGTAAGAAAACATGGATATGGAAGGGAAAAAGAACCATCATGTTCTGATGGAGAGTGATACAAAACATGATTAAGAGGATGCTAACAACGAGAATACCAAAAACATCTGTTGGGTCAAATGGAATTTGATTTCACAGTAATATAATTATACAAAAAATGTTTTTGTTTAATGTTCCATTTCAAAATGTTGATTAATTATATTTAGGATCTTGATTAAGAATATAAGGAAACATACATACTTGTACAATAGAGTTTCATCCTCCAATAAATGTTTTCCACGAACTCAACATTCGTCCAAACGATTAGTATTCTAGATGGCTTCATCACACCTGAAGTGCTAGAATCAACTTCTAGAGAAACACATAATCCCAAAAGATGAACTGCATAAATTCCATGTCTTTAGAAATTATCCAAAACAAAAATAGTCAGTACAAAATTAGAAAATCCAAAAAAAATAATTCTTTATAAAAAGAGATACTACTCCAAAATTCAACAAACAATATCCAAAGATCAAAAACGATTATTAAATAAAAAATTTTCATTAAAATTAATTCAAATAATCCAAGATAAGATACAAACAAAAAATTCAGAATGATTTGGTCATATAGTCTTCCAAGATATATGTTAATATTTATCTCCAAATAACTTCGACTACTCTTAAAGTCTCATACTTAATAGTAATTAACCTAATCACACATGTTCTCCATGTTTGGTTAGTCATTTCCACAAATTAAAAAAATTATAATTTGTACACAATAAATTCATAGATTCTTGAAAAATAATATCCAACTATTACTCCTCTAATAAAATACCATAGTATTCTATTTTCATTAATAGTATAGTGTTCTCAAAAGAGATAATGTCTTCCAAAATAAAATTTATTACTTAATCACTAATATTTTTCCAATAGTAATGATATCTATTTGATAAAACATAAGTTCCCAAAATTAACATATTCTTTATACAGAAAATAATTTAACTAAAATGAATAAGTCATACTAACTAGGAACTTAATGTAGGCCCATGGTAGGTGATAAATCCCATTCCCACATCAGTTGTGGGTTTGATTCCTGTATCTTTGTCCAATGTGATAGGTTTCCACATGGTCTGAATTTTCTCCTTTTTCAGAAACTATATAAATTTATAACATTCCAAAAAATGAGAGATATTACTTAGAAATAACCATAACATATTTTAACCTCAGTGGTTATATCATGCCATTCATTTTGCATAACACAAAGTAATAACATGTAATTACAACATATTCATGGTTCATAGAAACCCTAATGGTTCATTATATCTCTATCCATAAAAGAAATGAAAATTCATCCTCTATTTAAATTTTTATATAACAAACTGTAGGGTATCAAAAACTAGATGTCCGGTAATTTAATCCAAACATTAATACATTTAAAAATATAATCATCCATATATCCAACATAACTCTTCCACTCATTAATGGTAGATATCTTAATTATCGAACAATATCCATGATCTATTATCCATGTTTTTTAATATTATTATTTTATACTTCCTTCCTACAAAGAAAATCACGCATAATGAGATAAGATTAAATAATTTCAAAACATGAGTTCATAAATAATACATACCTTTCAAAGGTAATTTTCAATTTCCTCGTATTCAATTGGAATGGATTTAGGTATTGGTAAAAAAATATTTTTACAATCCTACTAATCACATTCCTAAACATTCTTTGTAGGTAGTCTATTTTCATAATGACCATGAGCTCCACATTTAAAACATTCAATTGATCCCTCAGAATGAACTTCTATCCATTTAATGGAGTCAACTGAATTCTTCCTTTTACCATAGAAGGTTATTTATTTATGACCTTTATGGACATATCTATAACATCTTACCATCCCTTTGAAACATTTTTGTATGTGTTTATTTCATCATCCTTGACCGAATGGTTCTTTAATTTACTTACATTTATAATTATTACCTAAAATTCCATAAGGATTCATTTCTAGCATATATGATTCCATAGAAATATCACTACAGTTCTTGTGGTAAATCCTTACTCTACATATATGGTTAAGAATAACCACAATAGTTATCTTTATAGCTCCCATGTCATTCAGTAGCTTATTCAGAAAACAACCATAGTTTCCATCACATCAATTATTACATTGGTTCTTAGTATATCCAACCATTTTCAATAACTAAAAAGTCCAATATGATTATATCAATAAAATCAGCATATATTTTCTTATGAGGAGGGTAAATGGTAAGATATAGTTATTCATGATATATTAAACACATTAATTTTTTCTGAAATAACTATTACTCTTTCTAATATGAAAACCATTTTGTTTATATAAAACAAGTTACTTATGCTTAAATAATACCCTTACCTCTAAATTTATCTAAAACATCCTCTGATACCTACTATAAGGACCCACCCATAAACATTATAGTATCTTGATATAATTTAATAAATTTGATATTAATTCACATCGTGTATCTTTTCATGTTTAGTTGTTTAGATAATAAGGTCATACCTTAAACAAAACAAATTAAATATTACAAGTAGATACTTCTAATCCCTATCCATTTTTTATAAAAGTAAATATCCTTAAAAAACCTGGTGTATTTTCATGTTTTAACATGATATCTTTTCCTTTATCCCATCTTTGAATATATTATCCTTTATGCCCTATCAAAAACATTTCAAAACATGGGATAATCATAATGTGATAAACAAGGGATACATAAAGAATAAAAACTATTAGTCTTGGTAAAACATGTAAACCGTGAATACTTAATCATTAATTAATACTATTTACCTTTATAAAGTAGTAAAAAAAATCACTGAATATAATCTCATTGTTTACCATTTTGAAACCAAAACATTACCAAAAATCACATATAAAGAAAAATGTAACATATAAAGGAAATTTATGAAAACAAACATGCGTAAATAGAATTACCAGACAGTCGACTCCCACACATATCCCACACATATCACTAAATGGAACAGCTATATGATTGACTTTCTTACCTGATGCATTGGAGGATATAATGTACCACCCACCCTTGGTTTATCATAAAACCATCTGTATTTAGTTTATCACATATCCACCCATCATTGGTTTGTCACATAACTACCTGTCATTGGTTTATCACATAACCACCCATAAAATTTCCAAGTACCATTATATAATCATAACACATAAAATATTTCAAATATTAAAATTTCACTAATTCTAACATCCAAGGTAAATAAATAATATTACATTCTAATGTTTATCAATATTTTTGAATAAAATGTTAATATTACTTTAAATGGAATGTTATGCCCAATAGCGTACCCAATACGCAACAACGAGTTTCTTTGAAATCTTACATTGCACACTAATAATATAATAATATTATAATAGTTAACGCCTAGCCGTTGTAATGGAGAGAATGAACAGAAATAACTACAAAATGATTACATATGTTTGTTAAATATTTTTACATTTATCCCATAAATGTTAGTGGCTTAAAATGTGAATGAATCCAATTTTAAGAATAAATACTCTAATATTTTTAAAAGATTGTTTTAACACCTTTTGATGGCGAACCCTTTTTAAATATAAATCTTGAAATTTTTATAAGATCTATTTGTCAAAATAAACTTATTATTTATGATTGGGAAATTTAAATTTACTTTGGATAATTTTTTGGTATTTTTCTAACAATGTTCATTTTTTAATGAATAGTGAAAAAATACTACATTTTACATCAAAACTGATTTTTCATCTTATTTAATTAGATGGTTAGATTATATTTTTAATTGGTTTTAAAGTTTAGTTAGAATATATTTATACCATTTAATCCAATAGTGGTCATTATAATTAATTTCACTTTGGAATTGGTCATAAACAAGTGCCAATCTTTTCATAGATATTGTTTCAAAAAAACCCGCTATTTGTTTCGACAACGACAATTATTTTTAAATTTATTATTGAAATTTCTATGTTTGGAATTTGGTAAAATGGATTCCATATTTTGAATCATAATTTCCAAATTATGTAATTAAGACACTTTTGTTTTTGGACATTATGAATAGTAATGACAGTAATTATCTTTAATTATCTTGATTATTTAATAATCGGGTAGTTAAGGATAATAAAATAATATCATAAGAATAAAAAATGATCCCAAATTGTTTCCTAATGCAACTGTTTTTGTCATGGTAGACCATGCAATGACGTTTTCAAAACTTTGGGACCCCATGGAATCACTTTTGGGTGAAAATGACACTTTATCATTTTATTTTTAAAGGAAGAAGAATATCACTAAAGAATGTATCACCCGAGTAAAACATTTTTAATTTTGCCTACATAAATGATCTCTTTGAGTATAAGTAGTCATTGTAATGATAAAAATATTTCCTACATCTTAGAATTTTTTTAAATTTTTAGACATTAAATAAATTAAATTATTTATGACATCATGATGATGCAGCGATTACCTCATTAATGAACAATTTAAATAAAATGAAAAGATAATGTAAACTCTAAGACAAACACTTGTGAAATATCTATTTGATGAGTATATTTCAAACCCTTATCACCTTATCCTAGAAATATTTAAATGTGGGACCTTTGAAATCTGAAACTCATTTTAATATAAAGTAACATTTTATAACATTCCAAGAGTGCCACTCCTCCTCTCTTATAAAAGGCCCCCACCTATACCTCTTTACACATACCTCCCAAGCCATTGGCTCGGCCAAGCTCTACTCATTTTATCTCTCCTCATTCCTCTCTTCATCCTAGGAGGCTTACCTTAGGCATAAAGCTCTTCAAGAAACCCTTTTCGTTCAAACCATGAGGAGTTACCCGATTTAAAGGTAATGTCTTCACTTCTGTTCTTTTGTTTTATTTTTCTTCTCCAACCCCATAAACTCTTTTTATTACTTTATATTTTAATAACACCAGTATTTTCAATATAATAGGATTTTTTTATGAGAAATATTAGAGCTACACTTACACACACCTTCATCTAATGGTTAAAGAATATATTGTTTCTATGGATGATGAATTATTGTCTCACGAAACAATGATTGTTTAATCTTCTATTAACACCTTTCATGGTGGCCATTATGATGTTACTATATTTTATATATGATATATATGGTATTTATGTTTTCTATATGATTCAGTATTTTATATTTAAAACATAATTTTATGCTTTGCATGTTGTGCAAATACGATAATTTCATATGAGTAAGTGTGGACTACCGCCCCTCACGTGATGTGACTCGTTCATGCAATACCTGAAATGTATAAATAATGATATTAATGAACATATTTGACCTATATAACATATATATTATACTGGAATTATAATATATATCTCTTATTTATTTTTAATTCCATTAATATGACAAAGAAATGAAAGTAGCGTTCATGCGTACGTACGACCTACCGTCTCCATGAACGGTGCATTTCATTTCTTTTTATCTCCAAATGTTATGGAATAGTATAAAATGAATATTTACTGGATATATATGATATTTAAATCATTAATACTATTCTATAGATTATTTAATTATAACAACCTGTACAATAATTTTCAAACAAGGTCATTTTTGACTCATGTACCAAACATCGACAAAAAACGTCTGATATGAACTCAAATTATTAACCAATTATTAAAAAATTATAATATGTGAAATGAATTTAATAATAAAATTTAAAGGAGTAACTTTTTCAATTATAAATTGACCAATGTTTATTATTAAAGAATATAAAGAAACGAACAAGACAAGCCGGACTTGAGGTATGGGATCCTATCTCTCTCGTTCTTTTTAAGTACTCTCTTTTATGTCATTTCTTTTATGATCATATTTATTATGTTTTGGGATGTTATTTTATATTCATAATACTGTAATTTTTATGTTCATGTTATTAGAGAACCTATTTGATCTCATAAATCCATTTTTGGAAGTTTTAAGTGGCGCCGTTAGGCTGCCGAGTTTTCATAAGGGATTTTTCATCTAACTTTTATTCCCGTGAGATTTATGCTACATTTTCCACCATTTAATTTGAGTGGTGTATGTACTCACCATTATTCTACTCTTTTTTTAATATAATTTCATTTATGAGTATTTACATCAATGTTGTATAGTCCTTCTTTCATGGGGTGTACATTTCAAAAGATACCCAAATCGGTAAGGGAACCATTCACCCTCCTCTTTTTAAAAGACTTCTTTTGTTATGTATTTTAATTTACATATTATTATGTAGGGATATGTTCTTATATATACTTATTGATGTAAAATGTATTTACAAGTGACGATATACCCTTCTTTTCTCATCAACTCATTTTTTGAATTTTAATGTGACGCCGTTAGGCTCTTGAAATTTTACAAGGGAACATCTTAACCCAATTTTGATTTCTTTAGGTTCAACTTGTAGTTATTGAATATTTCATCCTATGAATATGTGTTAATGACCTCTGATTTTTTTAAACTTAATATCCACTTATATTCAGTCTATTTTTATTTTTCATACAAAATTATGAGATTGATTTATCCTTAATTTATGGATACCTTCTTAATAAGGGGTTTCATCTCATTTTACATTTCTATTGAGACTTCATTGTTGTTATGCACCAATTAACTCTTATATAGTTTATATACTATCCTTGGGAATATTATATCATGAATTCCTTTATTCTCATGATAATATAAAGTTCTGATTAAATGTTAATCCTCAATTATTTGTATTCAAGTGTCTCTCATTTTCTTAAAAACTCTTTAACTAAAATATCGTTTTAAATTTTTTAATGATTTATTATTATAAATATTTCTCATTAATATCCATGTTTTGAAATTTTTTTTAAGGATTTATTTATATGGGTATTAATGGTTTAAAATGTTGAAAGCTTCAAAGTGGTATGGGACACTTTGATTCAAAAATATCTTTATTAAATATTTTAAATGGTCTTGAAAATGGTTTTGATAATGGATTTGTTATGTCAATAAATTTAAGTGATATATTGTGATTGAAATTTGGAAATGTTTTCTTTCCATTGTATTTGTTTTATGTATTATTATTTTGTAATGGTACTTGGAAATTTTATGGGTGGTTACGAGATAAACCATATGATGGGTGGTGCCGTGAATACCGGGACGGGTGGTTACGTTATAACCTCTAATGCATTGGGTATGGAAGTCGGCCGTATGGCTATTCCATTAAGTGATATGTGTGGAAGTCGACTATATGGATATTCCATTTAAGTATGTTTATGTCCCAAGTTACTTTTATATGTTATGTGTTCTTTATATGGGTTTTATGGTAATATTTTGGTTACAAAAGGGTAATTAATGATATTTTATTCAGTGAATAATGTTTACTACTTCATAAAGGTGAAAAGTATTACTTTGATAAAGTATTCATGGTTTACTTGTTGTTTTTAAAAACTAACAGTTTTCCATATTTGTGTATCCTTTACTGGGCTTTTTATGCGCATCCCAAGTTTTTTAAATGTTTTCCATAGGACATAAAGATGAATAGGGTCAAGGATGGGATTAAGGAAAGACATGCTATCTAAAACATGGAACTAGACATGTTTCTTTTTAAGAGTTTTAATTTTATGGAAACTTAGTAAAAGCGTCTACTTTTTAATCTTTTGAGATGTAATAGTTATGTTCTAATTCTCTAAAACTCTAAACCTGAAAAGATCCTCTACGTGAATTATTCATTTAATTCATGATTATGTATGGTTTTAAGGTCGGGTCCTTATAGTTGGTATCAAAGGCCGGTTTAGATAACTTTAGAGGTTAGAGTGTTGTTTAAGCTGAAGTGACAAGTTGTGTATAAACACAATGGGTAGTGTATTAGATGGATTCATTGTTTTTTTGAAAGTTAGAATGAGTTTGAGATAACTTGGATAACTAAATCTTAGTGTTTATCTTCCTCATTATTATATGATGATTTTACTGATATGCTCACACTGACCTTTTTTGTTTTAGTATATGGATGGAACTAGCAGGAAACAAAGTAAAAGTGGATGTAAAGGAGACTGTGATAGTTTTCTGAGTGAGAAACTGAATGATATAGGAGCTACAATGAGAACCCTTGTGTTTATCCTCAACCAAATATCTGGAGTCATGATTGACAACCTCAACCTTGGTGATTTTTATAAGGCATCATATATCCGAGAAACAAATCCCAACAGATGTTCGTGTAACAATCATAAAGGCAAGTGTGTTCAAAAACCTATGTGTCAAAGATGTGGAAAGAAACACCTAGGAAAATGTTTCAAAGGTATAGGAATATACTATAGACGTGGAAATGAAGGTCATAAAGTGATAACCTTCCATGGAAAAAGGAAGCATCCAGTTGACTTGAGGAATGTGAAAGAAGTTCTTTCTGAGGGATCAATTGAATATTTTAAATGTGGTATGCATCGTCATTATGCAAACAAATTCCCTACGAAGAAGTTTTGGGTTTGGGATCACCAGGATCGTAAAAATATTCGTTTACCAATACCTAATGCCATTCCGATTGAGGTTGAATAAACTGACAATGACCAATCAAACGTTTGGATTATTTCTTAACTTATGTTTT
Source organism: Viscum album (assembly GCA_963277665.1). NCBI lineage: Eukaryota > Viridiplantae > Streptophyta > Magnoliopsida > Santalales > Viscaceae > Viscum > Viscum album. Next base: position 853,315,697 of record OY728155.1, on the reverse strand, counting down.
CCTATTTTGTAATCTTAAGATATGATTCATGATATTATTTGTAGGAAATAAGTATTCTAGAATAAGTTGGAAAGGAATGGTTAATGGATCATGAAGAATGTTGAATGAGTAAGAAGTCAACATATAAGGAATTCAAGAGTTAAGATAGATTTTAGGATTGTAAAATTCTTACAAGTATTACGTCTCTTTTGATGATGGGGTTACATTAGAAGACTTTTTATTGTATGTGTAACCCTGATGTTTGATATATGAAAATTTTATGCAAGGAATAGTTATCTATTCTTATGTGGACATAGTTATAAGGAACCATTTGGGTTTATATGATCCTTAGTTTTGAGGTAATTATGGGTCACTATATGTTATGATGGAAAATGAAAGGCATGAGGAAAAATTGGGGTTAAATTATGTTATGGTTATTTTTAATGATTTTATCTCTTTTTGGCGAGTGTTTAGAAAATTATATATTTTTGGAAAATGGAAAACATGCAGACCGTGCGACAACCCGTCGCGTCGGACAAAGCTGTGGGAATTGAACCCACAACCAAAGTGTGACTGGTATTTATCGCCTACCACTGGAATACGTGAAGTCCCTGGTTAGTATGACAAATCCTTTTTAGTTATATAATTTTATGAATCAATTATAAGTTTATGTTGGGTTATCTTGGAAAATATTTACCTATCATGGAGGATATATGATTAGGTTACTTACTTTTCAATATGAGACTTTAAGAGAAACTGATGTTATTTTGGAGATAAATGATAATTTTTTTTTTACCTTGGAAGAATATGTGATTAAATCCTTCAAATAATTTGATTTCAATATTAGTTTGGTTTACTTTGAAGAATTTTATGGACAATTTTTTATCGAATGGTCTTTGTATAACTTTGGGTTTTGTTGGACAAATTTTGGAGATTAAGAATAGATTTTCTTTTTATAAAGGATTATCATTTTTGGGTATTATCTGATCTCGTACAAAAAACTTTGGTTTTGGTTTTTGTCTAAAGACATGGGAAATATATAGTTCTCTTTTTTGGATTAAGTGATTCTCTAGATGTTGATTATAGTGCTCTTAATGTGAACAAGTCATCCTAAATACTCATCTTTTGGAGGATAAAAAGGAGTTTGTGTCAGAAATCTAGTAAGAGATGAAAGTCTAAACGACAAGAAAGTATGTTTTTTTGTGTTCTAGTTAAGCTCATAAATAAATTCCTCAATGAAAAGTAACCTAAAACAAAAATTTTGTATGTTAACCTTTCCTACTAGGGAATTATATACCGTTTAACCCATCACAAGTTTCTGATTTTCTGGTGGTTAACTTTCTCCTAATCATTTTTTCTATCACTCTCCATCAGAACATGAACCTTTTTTTTCTCTTCCATGTCCATGTTTTCCTACATGGAATCCTAGTTTGGGTTAACTTGGGTGACCTTTTTTACTTCCCTTTCTTTCTTTTAAAGTGGTAGTTTCACTGACTCTTGTTCCGACGTGGGACTTTCAATGAAGTTTCCAAGCCCAATTTTGAAATTGTGAGGACATAATTCCCAAAGGGGGGGATGTAACATCGTAGGTAAATAAATAATATTACAATATAATTTTTATCAATATTTGTGAATAAAATTTTAATATTACTTTAAAGGGAATGGTATGCTCGATGGCGTACCCAATACGCAACAACGAGTTTCTTTGAAATCTTAAGTTGCACACTAATAATAAAATAATATTATAATAGTTAACGCCTAGATGTTTTAATTGAGGGAATGAAAATAAATAACTACAAAATGATTACATATGTTTGTTAAATATTTTTACATTTATCCAATAAATGTTAGAGGCTTAAAATTCAAATGAATCCAATTTTAAGAATAAATACTCTAATATTTTTAAAAGATTGTTTTACCGCCTTTTGATTGCGAACCTTGTTTAAATATAACTTCTGAAAATTTTATAAGCTCTATTTGAAAAATAAAATTATTCTTTAGGATTGGGAAATTGAAATTTACTTTGGATAATTTTTTGGTAGTTTCTTGACAATGTTCATTTTTTTAATGAATAGTGAACAAATACTGCATTTTAGATCAAAACTGCTTTTTCATCAGATTTAATTATATGGTAAGATTATCTTTTTAATTTTTTTCAAAGAGTAATTAGAATATATGTTGACCATTTAATATAATCGTGGTAATTATAATTAATTTCACTTTGGAATTGGTCATAAACAAGTGCCAAACTTTTTATAGCTATCGTTTCAAAAAACTCGCTAATTGTTTTGACAACAAGAATTATTTTTAAATTAATTATTGCAGTTTATATGTTTTTAATTTGGTAAAATGGATTAAATTTTTGTAATCAGAAGGTCCAAATTATTTAATTAAGACTCTTTTGTTTTTGGACATTATGAATAGTAACGAAAGTAATTATCTTTAATTATCTTGATTATTTAGTAATCGGGTAGTTAAGGATAATAAAATAATATCATAATAATAACAAATGACCCCAACATGTGTCATAATTATACTTGTTGTGTCATGTCCGACCATGTTATACCTTGTGCCAAACTTTGGGACCCCATGGAATCACTTTTGGGTGAAAGTGACACTTTATCATTTTATTTTTAAAGGAAGGAGAATATCACTAAAGAATGTATCACCTGAGTAAAACATTTTTAATTTTGTCTACAAAAATTATCTATTGGACTATAAATAGTAAGTTTAAATCTAAAAAGATTTACTACATTATTTTATTTTTTTATAATTTTTAGTCATTAAATAAATTAAATTATTTATGACATCATGATGATGCATTGATTACCTCATTAATGAACGATTTAAATAAAATGAAAAGATAATGTAAAATCTAAGACTCACACTTGTCAAAGACCTATTGTATGAGTATATTTCAAACCATTATCACCATATCCTTTAAATATATCATTCTGTGACCTTTAAAATCCGAAACTCATTTTAATATAATGTAACATTTTATAACTTTCCAAGAGTACCCCTCCTCTCCTCTTATAAAAGGCCCCCACCTCTACCTCTTTACACACACCTACCAAGAAATTGGATCTGCCAATCTCTGCTCATTTTATCTATGATCATATGTCTCTTCATCCTAGAAGGCTTACCTTAAGCAGAAAGATATTCAAGATACCCTTTTGGTTCAAACCAAGAGGAGTTACCCAATTTAAAGCTAATGTCTTCACTTGTGTTCTTTTGTTTTATTTCCCTTATCCAACCCCAAAACTCTTCTTATTCCTTTCTTTTGTAACAAAAATAGTATCTTCAATATACTATTATGTTTTTATGAGAAATATTCGTGCTACACTTATACAACACTTCGTCTAATGGTTAAAGAATATACTGTTTCTATGGATGGCGAATTACTGCCTCACGAAATGATGATTGTTCAATATTCTCTTCACACCTTTCATGGTGGCCATTATGATGTCACTTTATTTTATATATGATATATATGGTATTTAGTTTTTCTATATTCTTCTGTATTTTATATTTAAAACATACATTTATGCTTTGCATGTTGTTCAAATGAAATAATTTCATACAAGGACGTGTGGACTACCGCCCCTCAAGTGATGTGACTCGTTCATGCAATACATGGAATGAATAAAGACTGAAATTAATGATAATATGTGACATAAATAACATATATATTATACTGGAATTATAATATATATATCTATCATTTATTTTTAATTCCTTTAATATGACAAAGAAATGAAAGTAGCGTTCATGCGTACGTACGACCTACCGTCTCCATGAACGGTGCATTTCATTTATTTTTACCTCAAAATGTTATGGAATAGTATAAAATGAATATTTAATGGATATATATGATATTTATATCATTAATACCATTTTCAAGATGATTTACTTATAACAACATGGATAATCATTTTTAAACAGGTTCATTTTTTACTCATGTACCGAACATCGACAAAAATGTATGTCATGAACTCACATTATTAACCAATTATTATAAAATTATAATATGTGAAATGAATTGAATTATAAAAGTTAAATGAGTACCTTAAAAAATCATAAATTGAACTTAGTTTATTATTCAGGAATATAATGAAACTAAGAAGACAAGCCGGACTTGAGATAAGGGATCCTACCACTCTCGTTCCTTTTAAGTACTCTCTTTTATGTCATTTCTTTTAAGATCATCTTGATTATGTTTGGGGATGTTCTTTTATATTACTCATACTGTAATTTTCATGTTCATATTATGAGAGACCCTATTTGATATCATAAATCCATTTTTGGATGTTTTAAGTGGCGCCGTTAGACTGTCGAGTTTTCATAAGGGATTTTTCATCTCACTTTTATTCCCATGAGTTTTATGATACATTTTCCACCATTTCCTTTGAGTGGTGCATGTACTGCCCATTATTCTACTATTTGTGTAATATAATTTCATTTATGAGTATTTAAATCAATGTTGTATAGTCCTTCTTTCATGGGGTGTACATTTCAAAAGTTACCCAAATCACTAAGGGAACCTTTCACCCTCATCTTTTTAAAAGACTTATTTTGTTATGTATTTTAATTTACATCTTATTATGTAGGGATATGTTCTTCTATATCCTTATTGACATAAAATTTATTTCCAAGTGATGAGATACCCTTTTTGTCTCATCAACTCATTTTCTGAATTTTAATGTGACACCGTTAGGCTGTCGAAATTTTACAAGGGAACATCTTAACCCAATTTCGATTTCTTTAGGTTCAACTTATAGTTATTGAACATGTCATCCTATGAATATGTGTGAACGACCTCTGATTGTTTTACACTTAATATCCACTTATATTTGGTGTATTTATAATTTTCACACATAATTTTGAGATTGATTTATCCTTAATTTATGGATACCTTCTTTATAAAGGATTTCATCTCATTTTACATTTCTATTAAGACTTCAATGTTGTTATGAACCAATTCACTCTTATATTGTTTATATACTGTCCTTTGGCATAATATATCATGAATAAATTTATTCTCATGATATTATAATGTTATGCTTAAATGTTATTCCTCGATTATTTGTATTCAAGTGTCTCTCATTTTGTTAAAAAATCTTTAACTAAAATATCATTTTAAATGTTTTAATGATTTATTATTATAAATATTTCTAATTAAAATACATGTTTTCAAAATTGTTTTAAGGATTTATTTATATGGATATTAATGGTTTAAAATGTTCAAAGATTCAAAGTGGTATGGGACACTTTGATTCAAAAATCTATTTATTAAATGTTTTAAATGGTTTTGAAAATGGTTTTGATAATGGATTTGTTATGTCAATATATTTAAGTGATATATTGTGATTGAAATATGGAAATGTTTTATTTACATTGTATTTGTTTTATGTATTATGATTTTTTAATGGTACTTGGACATTTGACAGGTGGTTACGTGATAAACCATATGATTGGTGGTGCCGTGAATACCAGGATGGGTGGTTATGTTATAACCTCCAATGCATTGGGTATAGAAGTTGGTCGTATGGATATTCTATTATGTGATATGAGTGGAAGTCGACCGTATGGTTATTCCATTTAAGTATGTTTATGTCCCAAGTTAACTTTATATGTTATGTGTTCTTTATATGGGTTTTATGGTATTCTATTGGTTACAAAAGGGTAAGAAATGATCTTTTATTCAGTGAATAATATTTACTACTTCATAAAGGTGAAAAGTATTACTTTGATAAAGTATTCATGGTTTACATTTTGTTTTTAAAAACTAACAATTTTCCTTCTTTGTGTATCCTTTACTGGTATTTTTATGCTCATCCTAAGTTTTTGAAAAGTTTTCCACAGGTCTTAAAGATGAATAGGGTCAAGGATGGGATCAAGGAAAGACATGTTATCTAAAACATGGAACTAGACATGTTTCTTTTTAATAGTTTTTATTTTATGGGAACTTAGCAGAAGTGTCTACTTTGTAATATTTTGAGATGTAATAGTTATGTCCTAATTCACTAAAACTCTAAACCTGAAAAGATCCTCTATGTGAATTATTTATTTAATTCATGATTATGTAGGGTTTTAATGACGGGTCCTTATAGTAATAAAATTTCATTTTCAAGAACAATAAATCATTTAAAGATATTAAAATATTCAATCCATTTCAAAAACCATTTTCAATACCATAATCTTCAAATACTGAAATAATTGATTTCTTCTCCTTTAGAATATATTAAAGCTTATAGAGGAATCCAAATATCAAGTAACAGTTACGGCAACAAAGAAGTCATTATCACCAGATTCATTAAAAACATTTATTTTTATTGGTTTGTGAAATTATTTGTATAGAAATATTCCCTTTTGAAACCCATTGAATGAAATTAAAAATAAAAATGGTTGATTATACACTGTTTTAAAAAAGGCAATATATTTTAGCAAAATATGGCTCAATGAACAGAGATTGAGACGATACCCCTTACATTTAGTCTAAATCATCACATATATTACTTGATCTTACTATATACTAAACATTTGTAAATATTATATTTCTTGAGAACCTTTTTAAAGTTTATTATTCATTTTATATCTATTATTACCATGTTATAATAATTATATAATTATTTAATTTAATATCAGTAGTTTTTTGATATTCGGTACTTGAGTCGAAAATGAACGTGTTTTGATTTAAATTGTCCATGTTGTCTGAATAACATCATCTATAGAATGATATTAATGATTTAAATATCATATATACCTAGTATATATGCATTTATAATAGTTTATAAATTTTGGAGATAAGAAATGAAATGCACCGCTCATGGAGATGGTAGGTCGTATGTACACATGAATGCTACTTTCATTAATAAAGGAATGAAAACTAAAAGATAAATAGTTATGTTATAATTAAACTACACTATATATATTATATATGTTACATATTTTCGTCAATTCCATACATTATAAGTTCCACGTATGGAATGAACGAGCCACTTTTAGGGGGGCAGTAATCTGCACTTCTCAATAGAAATTATCACATTTACAATTATGGAAAGCCTAAAGGAATTTTGTAAATAAAAATTAAATAATAATAGAGACAATATAAATCTAATATATTTCATATGTATAAATTTAGTTCCGTCATAATGGCTTCCATGAGTGGTTTTATGAGAAAATTGAACAATAATCGTTTCGTGAGGAAGTTGTTCACCTACACAGAAACAATATGTTTGTATCCATTATATAGAGGTGTGTGTAAGTGTAGCTAGAATCCTTATCATAACAAAATTATAGTATATTTTGGATACATTTTTTGTTTTTTTAATAAATTAATACTAATATAATAGGTAGTGGAGAAGTAAATTAAAGTAAATAAACTAGAGAGAAGACGTTACCTCAAAATTAGGTAACTCCTTTTGATTTGCGACAAAATGGTTTCTTATGTTTCCTTCTTCCCAAGGAAAGGATTCTAGATGGAAGGGAGGGAAGTTAAGAGATTATTTTTTTAGATTTTGTGAGAAAAAATAGGGTTTATAGGTGTGAGGAATTGGGTAGAGGTTTTGGCCTTTTATAAGTTGGAGGTGGGGCACCTTCGGAATGTCTTTAAATATTATTTTATCATAAATTCATTTTAGGTTTCTGAAATTTGAAAACTAATTTATTTCTAAAAAAAGATGATTTTGGGTCATATCCCCATAATCCAATTAATATTTTATAAGTTTTTAATGTTTTTTTACCCTTATAGGTTTTGTTCAACCATTATTTTACCCCTTTTAATCTTACCATGATTTCTTTTTTATTTACACATTGTGGTTTAATTTCGTTACTATTACATGTAAAACGACCAAAAAAAGAAATATTTGTGTCATATTTGGACTTATAATAACAATGTGGTTGAATATAATATTTTAATTAATTTTAAAACATTTAATAAACTATTTTAAATTTTATGTAATGAATTATGCCGATTTTGACACTATTCATACATGACTTTTGAAAAAATTCCTAACCACGTTATTACATTAAAAAATTACATTAACTAAATCCTAACAAGTCATATTAATCCATAAAATTCGTGGATTAAATTTATTATGTCATATAATATTTATTTTTATATTTAAAATATCATTTATTTTACATTTCTATTAATAAAAGAATTACAATATTAATATTTTGTCCTAATTTATTGTAATTTTTTAATCTCTACAAAAATAATAATAAATTATCATTATTTAGATTATTTATTTAGGTTTATAGAGACTATTTCTGTTTCATGTTTCATAAATTTCATCTCTACATTATAATTATTATACTTATAAGAGATTATAGAGTGACATGTTGTAACATTGATTTGTTTTAATAATAATTACACCACTTTCTTGGGACAAACACCATTAAATTAATCAATTACCACTCTTAGGTGATATGGTTCAACTTTTAATCATATAATAGTATTTTGGAATCTATTAGGGAAATTATATCATCATTATTATATTGTTTGTTACCCGATTTTTCTCTATTTACATTTAACTCTGGTAAATAAAAATTACCAAAGTTACTATTCATAATGTCAAAAAATAAAAAAGTGTCTATGTACATAATTTAGACCCTCTAATTCCAAATATTGACTCAATTTTTCCAATTTCAAAACACATAATTTGATTTTATTAATTTAAAATTGATTTCATGTGGAAAAATGATTAAATTGGTTTTTAAGAATAATGACCATCAAAAGATTGATGTGTGGTTATATCTAATTTCAATGTGAAATTAAAACCAATGACCAGAACAGGATTAAATGTTAAAAACATAATCCATTTAAAATTTAAAACCAATTATGAAGATAATATTACTGTATAATTAAATTATATTAAAATAGATTTTTGAATTAAAATTCATTATTTTTCACTAATATAAACTTATATATTTTATTAGAAAAATACCTCAATTTCAAACGAAGTAAATATTTAAGTCCTGCATCTATAAAATATGTTTATTAAATCAAATATAACATATAAAAGAGAAAAATTATTTTTTAAAATGGTTCTCTGTTAAAAAGTGGTAAAATGACTTTTGAAAAATATTTGAGTATTTTATGCTTAAAATTGGATTCATTCTCATTTTAAGCCTCTAAAATTCATTGGATTAATGAATAAACATTTAAAAAATATATAAACTGATAATATATATAATATTTTTCATTACTTACAATAAAATTTCTAGGTGTTATCATCTATTTAAAAGAATAATATTATTATTATATTTTTTCGATATAACTCAGTTTTGTGTGCAACGTATGATTTCAGTGAAACCTATTGTTGCGTATCGAGTATGATATCGGAAAAATTGTACTATTTAACTTAAATTCAAAATATTATTAACAAATATTAATAGATGTGAAAAATTATTAATCTATAAAAATCTGTGTTGTTATAGATACTATGATTCATAATCATTAGAATCAACTAGATTAACATATTATTCAAAATAGATTCATATAAAACATTAAATATTAGTAATTTAGTAACATAATTTAGAAACATAGAATGATATTTATAATTATCCTCAATATCATAGAACATTATCATTCAAACACTTAAATTATGGTAACAAGGTAACCATTTTGAATGCCAATAATTAAATTATAACTATTCATTATAGACTATAATAATTTCAAATAAAAATTTCTTTCACATTTAATTATAATGATATAATCTTGGATTATTTTAATTGAACGTATTTAGGTATATTCTTACCACCACTATCAAAATAAAAACTTTATTCATTTTATTTATATTTCTATATAATAAACTCACTTTGAGATAGGAAATAAAACATGTTTTCTTTACTGATAATATTTTTCCAAAACAATTATCACACATATCTTGTTTGATTTTTATTTGTGTATAAACAATTGTTAAAAAAATATGATTTTATTCATTGAAATATATCTTCTATGTTTGGTAGGAATATATTTTACAATATTTTCAAAAATAAAATGTATCAGCACTTTTATCCTATATAAATCAATTTTTATTCATATATAGTTTTTGAACATGATATATTGTTTTTGGAATTGTAAACTATGTATAAGAAACACATTTTCTCACAATTTTCAAAATATCCTTTTGTTTACAACAAAATTTTCATAAAATATAATATTAAATACGAAAAACTATAAATTTTCTTTATTTTCATCCCCATAATCAATATGAATTCATTTTACATAATATTTATTCAAAATTTAATCGATTTCCTATATGTTAGAAAATAATATACAATACATGTTTACACATTTCCTTAAATGTTAACATTTACAAGAATCAAAATCATAGATTCATTTTTTCAATTTAAAATATGTAAACATATTCTATGATGCCAAATTATTTTAACAATAAATAATACACATATATCTTATATTATCCCCAAAATTAATCATGTTTCACAGCAAATTCACACAATCCTAGAACCTATGGTCTTGTAGTCTATGGATAATGGAAACATAATATTTTATCAATGTCTTAAAACTTTTCCATGAATGGTATACTCACTTGAAACCAATTTTATAGAAGAAAACATAATAATATTCACCATAATGTGGCAGATATGACATAAGAGAGGGGAGTGCATAAATTCTCATTCGGTGTGAACATATGTGATATTAATTTAATATCACAAATGTGTGTAAGATGAATAAGAGATTATGCGAGCATAATCATGTATCATGAAATAATAATATGGAATCCTGAATAATAAATTTGTCATAAAAAATCATGATTCCCATTATAAAACCTTTAGACCATCATAATACGTGACTAATGAGAGTGTAAAAAATACAATAATCATGAAGTCATAATATAAGAATAATAATGTGGAATAAAAATATTTATAGAAATTAAAATCAAATTTAACAACGAACACAATAATCATTTCAATACCCAATCATGTGAACACAGTCCCATGAAATCCTATTTACACGTTTACTTATGGAACTTGCTACATTAAATCATTTAAGTTTATAAAAATGTTAACTTAGCTACCCATAATCATGTCCACTAATTCACTTGTAAACAAAAATACATAAAACGATTTCCATGACAAAAATATTTAACATATATATCCAAAATAATTTCTAATCACAAAAATGTGAAATAATGTATTTGTAATAATTTACATCCACAAATAAGTTATCAAAAATACCAACATTACTGTCCCTGTACTACATCATTTTATCATGATATATAAAAATTTATCCAATACATTGGATGTCTATAATGGCTCGAAACATCACATAATGAGAAACCATATATATGCGATCCACAAGAACATGAAAACATTCATTATCACATTATATCATAACAAAACATAAAGAATGAAATAGGACACATGAAAATAAGCAAAAGTAATGGTCCTAATAAATCAAAATAAATTATGTTGATTTCATCCATAGAAAATATTATGTGTGATTCATATTAATTATTAATGGATATTATGAAATGAAATGCAATTTATTATGAAATTTATCAATATTTTGAATAATAATAGGAAATGTTTTTGATTTTTTTATGCCATTTAAATGTAAAGAATATTACTTATAAATAATGACACCAATATTATTTTAGATTCATCAAAAAATAGAGTATATGTTTCTCAAATAAATCTAAAAAATTTAGGAAATTAATTTAAATTAAAAATATTTAAAAAGTGTAATCCTTTTACACATTCATGAAAAGGATAAAATTTTTGGGAAAATCACTATACTAAAAATGTATAAAAATGATTCTTTCTATTTATAATGTAAATTAAATTTGATATAAAATTATTAAATAACTATTATAGTGATAAATTTCACCATAAAAGAATACATAAAATATGGAGTAGGGGGAAGAATAATGCTGACCCAAACAAAAATATAAGGTCCTACCCACCTAAAAACAACTCTTCAGTTGTTTTTTAATCCAAAGGGAGGTGAATTGGTTTCATGACATTTAATTACTGAAAAATAATATTAGGATAATAAAATATATGGGGTGATAAGGTGAATAAAATATAAAACTCTACAAATATAGTCATATATATGAAAATTCTCTATTTTAATGTGATATTTTAAAATAGAAACATATTCCTTTTGTAACTATTGAATTATTATCATTGATATAGTGAAAATTATTTTGATATAATGAAATCCCTTACATCCAATCTCGACACCAAAAAAATGCACACTATTCACTTTGATGAAATCATTCCTTGATTATATATGTACACTCAAAATGATTGATTTGGGATCCTTCAATGAAATTTATGCTAAAAAAAATTAAAAATTGATTTAGGGGGAGGAAGTATTGTTGTGATAAGTGTATGGATTTGTTGGTTTGGGAGGTGTATTGGAGGTCTCTTTTAATATTTGTGTTTTGACTGATATTTTTATAAATTTTCATTCTTTAATATATTATGTTTTCATATAAATATTCAAGTTGATAAATAGTTTTGAATAAAGGATGATAGATAAATTTTGTTCTATAAATACCTCACAAAAACTTTTTTATATATAGTTTTATTGAATTTTAATAACATTCCAAATAGCTTAAACCCTTTTACATAAATTTTTAACCCATGTAACACAATTTTTTTACTTCACTAACTTAGTTTAATGGTTTAAAATAATATAAATCTACATTAAATATTATTATTTATTTATTAGGAATTTTAAATACATTAAATTATAACTAATTGATAAAAAATGGATGAAAATAATCTAAATGAAGTATAATGCCTTTTTATTTGAAAATATCAATATATATATCATATGTTCCGAGTAAGATTTCATAATAATGGCTATATAAATTGATGTTATTATATAGGATAATACATTAAAATATCTAATTAATTGGATCCTTTAAAATCCATCAAACTTATTTATTATAAAATTTACAAAGAACATTAAAAGAACAATCCTAGGTAAAATAACCCCTCTTATAATTAGTTCCACGTGTTCTAACCCTCATATATTGGTTTATTTATCATCAAACAGTTCTATCATATCAATAAATAAATTCATTAATTAATTTTAATAAATATATGAAATCATTTTTTAATAAATAAAATAGTAATTATACATAACACAAAAAAATTTATTTTTATAAGAAAATATATTTTTTTAAATATCATATATTTATTTTATTATATAATTATTTATTATTTAAAAATATATATTTTTAGTTTATTACTAATGATTACACTATGATACTGCACATATTATATAAATGAATACAAAATAAACAAATATCCAATGACTGTATTACCAATTACCATATTTTGAACAACCATATACCCCATGTTTATATATCCAATCTCCATAAATGGTCATATATCCTTCATATATATAACCTTATAACCATCCCCGAAATCACATATTATATTTAATTTTATCTCCAAATGTTAAATATATTTGTAATTATTTACATCATTCAATAATTGAATTGGAGGTTTTGATAGTCATTGAAATCCATAAGGATATGTATTTCATATATTTATTATTTTTATTTAATTCTGACTTTATTTAAATTGTAAATTGTAATGATATATCAAATTGTGTTATCATAAGGTGTTAATAATTTTCTTTCCTTGTTATATTTTATCTTATTAAAATAATTCATAGTTCTTCTTACATTAATGTTATATTTTAAACCAATTATTTAATATAATATTTAAATTAAGGGAAATGCATGCTAAAATATTTGGGTGTTACAGTCTACCAATATTGAATATAGTGTTTCATTAGAATTATAATTATACCTCAACAACAAAAATGGGTTCATTAATTTTTTTGATATACTACACTGATACTATAATTTCTAATCATAAATCCACTTTACTTTTATGGGAAGGTCTATGAAACTCATCTTTTGACTAAATATTATTTCACTATAACCCTAATGGATAGGTTTTATGACCCATATATAGAAGTTAACTTGGATTGAGATTTAATAGTTATCCTTGCAGTAATAAAATAATCATAGGTTGGTCACAGATATGAAATTTAAATTTTTACTTATTTTGGAAATTGATATAGTCCCTCTTTAGAGACTACCAATCTATACCCAAAATCAAATCAAATTTAAACCTAGGAAGACTACCAATATATACAAAAACTATGTCTATAAAATCAAGAATAAGAAATAAAAATACAATAATTTGGATATTATAACACCATAAGGAAGTATAATTTCTAATTTAAAATATAATTATTGTGGTTGTGATTTAATTCATGTTGAAAACACTCTAATTGTTAATGTGTGGGTAGATGTTATAAAAAAAATTCATTTTCAGATCTATAAATAAGGATGGGTGAACCATACTATTAATTTCATTAACATAACACATTTTTAGATTTGAATACATATGATTTCCCTTTGACCATTATCATAATTGTTCTTTAAAATCTATTTTAATCATTAAAATATTTATTTGTTCTCTTCTTATCATAACTCCCATACTTATTATATTAAAATTATTTTAATGTTTATAGATTTTTTTACTGAAAATTAATTTCATTCATTATATCCCTTTGATAACCATGTTCATAATGGCCTTATGTCCAAATCTATAAGTATTTAAATATTCCTTTATGCAAACCCCCCATCTATCTTAATACGTCTCAAAATAAAAGAAAGAGTAACATTCCTTTTTCCATGTGTTTTATCATTTATGTTTACTCAGAACTCCAATTTTTATTTCATGTGTAAAACATATGAAAATAATTAAAATCCCTAATTATTAATTATACTTTTTTATTCATATCTTATATTGTGTTTTTACACAATTTCTTTTAATGACCTATATTTAAAACATTAAATAAATAAATAAATTCTCATTCATTGTTAATGATATGGTTATAAAAAGAAATTTCAAATCATGAAATGTTTTCATCATATGTAATAATTTTTTAATTATACCTTTTATTTAGGTCAAGGTTATTTCATACTTTGGACACAAGTTCTTTATCAAATTCAACCATTTTTTTGCTTCTCCATCAAACTGATTGACAACTATATTTAATTTTTCCATTTTCAAACATTAATAAATATATAATATTTTTGTATCATATTAATATATTTCACATTAATCAATGGATCAAAATATCTTTCAGGGATAAACCCAGATACCCTAGTATCCTTTTAACTATATCGGCATTGACATATCTAGAAGAGTGCTCTCAATACCTACCAGTTGGCAGGGGGTCAGAAGATGTCTCGGTCTTGGTCTTCATTAGTGTTGTAACCTTTTCCTCCTTGTCCTAGTTCCTCCCTCTTTGGCCGGTCTAGATCATTTTCATGATTATGCGGTTATTTTTCTGATTTGTTCTCTGTTTGACATTCATGGACTTATTTGGATGGATTTTACTCTGAAGTGTAATTCGATATTGGTTAAGATTTTTTAGTCATATTCCTTGAAATGTTCTCAACCACTTATTTAGGCCTTAAGCTGCTCCTCTATGCCCTGGTTTTGTGTCCCACCTCTCCTCTGTAGGTCTGTCTGGTGAAGTGGCCCTATAGAGCTTTGGGATGTGGTACTTGAGCAGGCAGAGGTTTTCTAAATGCAAGACCATCATTTACATATTCAGTATGATGGTGGGATATGATTATATAGTCAGGGGATCATCATCAAAGATGTTTTTTTATTATGAATTATAAAAATTGGATGGCTTATTATGGTGGTCCTGAAGGAATGTATTGTCACTATTTGCTTATCATTCACTGTTATTGTGGTTTTCAGTTATGGTGTTTGTTAGCAGTGACAATGGATTCATGAAAATGGTTGTCTTCAGAATTTTGGTGTGGTGATTAGTCGAAGATGATCATGACAATGTAGGGTGGAAATGAATTCTGTGGTTTCTTATGATGGCAGGAGATGTGACTTCGAGTGATGTGGGTGTATCACGGATCATGATCTCCTCATTTTAGGACTCTGAATCTATAAATTTTGAATTTTGAATTTGGATCATAGATATTTTACATTTTGGGATGTTATTAGTATGTTTTTCAGGTTACCTCTCAACCCCAAAGGGTCCATTTTGAAATTCCAAAAATATATTTTATAGTAATTCACCATAAATTATCCTAACAATTTCAACTCTATTTAAATTGTGTTTTTTGTAAATATCCATACTCATTTCAATTTAGGAAAAAATCAATCAAATAAATACTTTTAAAGTAATTTTGAAACAATTTTTTAATCAAAAATGAAATATATTGTTTTAATTGGATGGAAAAGAGTTACGGAACAACAAAAATTTAGTCATTGAATTCCAACGATCAACACTCACAACATTAACACCAATGTATATCGATGGAAAATGATATCTTGAAATCATTCCCCAAAATAAATATCCATGAAAATAATGTTTATATCCATCCAATTCTAGATGATATATCATAACATACATGTGGATGAAGGAAATATCATAAGACACTATTATAAAAGAGATCCACTTACTATGGTGGATGAAATCATCCATTGGCACATTGATTAAATAATGGAGTAGTTTAAACGATCAAAAATCACTTCTAGAGAGTCTTCAAAAACCTATAAATCATATCAGGGTTCACCAAGGAAATTCTTAATCATTTAATGGGGATACAAGAATCTTTAAAATGCATTTAAAAATAATTAAATATCGTGTGCATAGTTTCTTTGAGATATATAAATGGTTTTACAACCTATGTTTTTAACCATGAATCCATAATGTATGTGCTGAATGATTTAATAGAGGTTGTCTAGAATTTTTTGAAACCATGTGTCAAACAATCTTTCACCACATTCAATAGGGTACACAGTTTAGAGTGGTGGGTGCACAGTTTGGGAAACTATCCACCAACCATATACAACAAAGAAAACCCCAAAAAATCTCCAAATGTCACAAGAAAAACATAAAAAACCAAAATAGATCATTGTTAAAATAAGGCCCAAGGACTAACTAAAAAATAAATAATGGTATGTAACAACATTTTCACTATACAAACATTCTATCCCTAGAAATATAATCAAGAAGCTTCCATATCAAAGAGATGAAGCCAGTACACTCTCATTGGTTCCTCACACTTCCAAGACTCATGAGAAACGGAATCATTACACCCCGTCACATGGGACAATGGTAACATCACCCCAGAAAGTAAATTTTCATTTGAGTAACCTATCATGTATGGGATTTAATCATGTATAAATTAGGCCCACTATCAGGATCACTCTAGATTAAAACTTGATATGGGTTAGAAATATATATATGAAGTTGTGGTACATGAAAAATAATTGGTATTGAATTCATCTATGATGTGAGTGATAAATGATAAGAAACATTCCCTATATTTTTAGAAACCTCAAAAGGAATCATAAAGTGAGGATGAAGCCTCCCTTTCATCTCATGGCATCAGTGACCCTACAGACATTAAACACTAAAAAACCTGGTCACAAACAGAAAAATCTAGTACTGTATGATGATTACTAGGGTGAGATCATTCCCAGATCTATGTAGTCATCATTCTCTTATGAATCGAAAAAATATTATTTTCATATCTTAAACCATGCTCGATCCATTGATGTATGTTTCAGTAATATATAACAAGCCCAATTTATATTTACACTACCTATCATACAAGGTCTTGAAAGGAGAAATCTGGAGTTCGGACCAGTAATTATTATTATAATGAAACACAACAACAATTAAATGGTCATATGATGCCCCAAAAAATTCAATAATTCTACCACATATTATTTCCTATACATTTTTTGTTGTTATTTCCATCAACTAATGCATCTATTGATATTATTCCATAATCATACAAATATTAGATTATCTTGCATTTTGGAAGAATAACTAAAAACAATAAGTAAAATTGGGATATCTATCAAACACTATATAAGATGGAACTCTGTGAAAATAAAAAATATCCTTCCCATAGTAATTTCCCAACTCATAAATGTTGGTTATATCAGAAATTGGTATGAAGTGATATGATTTCATCACCTGAATGATCAGAACCCATGTTATATTCTTCATCCATGGGGTATAAGTAATACCAACCAAGAATTCTATAGATATATCATCCCACTTCCAAGTTGTCATTAGAAGTGGTTTATGTGAACATAAAGGTCTTTGGTTATCATTTTTTAGGTGTTTCCATGTTAAACAACAAGAAAAAAATCAATAATTTATTTTATCTTAACTGGAAAATAGAATCATTATCCCATATCATAAAAAACATTATGGTCCCTTGGAACACATATCATATGGAATTATGTGAATCATGCACCATGACCTTCCTTATAAAAAAGGTTCAAAAACCAATTCAAAATACCTATGATACCCTTTATGTAGAATACATACTCAGCAATAGTCTCCCACATAAATACAACCCCTAATTCTACAGAATTTTTGGATAAGTGTCTAATGACAAAGAATCATATTGATAATAGTAAAGTACAACTAAAAATTATGGTGAAAAACATGGTCTCCTCCCCCTAGACTCCAAAATGAGGCTATGTAAGAAAATCACTCTTTTTCAACTGCTATGATTATTCATTTACTCCCTAGATAATAAGATTCCTACTCAATAAACAAGATAGGTTCTATGGATACATGCCCATTGTCAGGGTTCAGATAATTATTCTCAAGTGTTTCAAGGTTCCCTGATGCATAGGCTTTCACGTGATACCCCTACATAAGAACATATCCCAAAACCAAACATGATATGTCACAACAGACTACATAGACCTACCTAGACACTATAATAGTTTACAGTAGAACATATATCAAAATGTTTTTTAGATCAACAAGATAACTCTTAAATTTATCATCCCAAGTGAACTTAATTCCCATTAAAGCGAGAGTGGTCTTCCAAGAATACAACATTGTTAAATCCTTTACATATTGGCAATAATACCTAGCAAAATACCAGATTCCCTAAATCACGAATCATTAGGCGTTTTCTCCCATGTCATAATATTTTTTTCATTTTCATGGACAACATAAATACCTTTATATGAGACCACATGTCATAATAATGTCATCTCTTGAATCCATAAGTCATATTTTGATATCATGTCATAGTGTAAATGGTTTACCAAAATACGAAGAATTTTTATTAGATGACACACATGATCCCCCATCGACTAAGAGTAATCCATGATGCAAACAATAACGGCCATTATACTTATATTGAGATACTCAAGGATTTTCATTGTCATCAAATACAAGAAGACTATGGGATTATTATTTTTGACCAAATGGATTGAAAATATACACATATTGCCCTCAAATTCTCCATAAGGTGGTTTTATGAATGTCATATTATTCTATTAGCAACTATTGACAATCAAACTGAAGATAATTATTTAAGAACAACTTCCCCTATTATAGTTTTTCAATCATATTATCTATCTAATTAAGAGAATAATTTCTCTTTAATGTAAATTTATTGAGTTTATAGTAATCAATATTAAGATGATGTGTTTTATATCTAAAAACTCAACTAAATCTAGGAGGAGATCATATCTCCAATATTTCAAATCCATATATTAAATGAACACTTATATTACTTTACCCAATAATACATAAGAATTTCTATAAAAAGTTATCCTTTGTTACATTTACCCATAAAAGAGACTGCACAATGCATTATCTGCATCCAAGGGGACCTATAAATGAAAAAAATTATTTCAGGCCTAATTAGTCATGAGGCAATATATACAAAATATGACATTAAATGGTTTCATGTTAGGAGCCAAAAAATTACACACATGTTCAATATCTGAGAAAGTTACAGAAAAATAAGGATAATAGAGATCCTTCATTCTCTTTCTTCTGAGGGTGTAGTAACATCCATCACAAAATACATAATCTATATTGGAAGATTTTACATGATTATAATACATGTTGTTATAAATGAATGAGATTCACCAGTATTAGAAAATTAAGTCACTAAAGATGAAGAAATAGTGATGGAACCTCTCACTATTGTTGGGCCTATATTAGCTTCTTACGAATACTCTTCCACTATGTGAATATGCTTTTTAGGAATATTTATGGAACTAATAATATCTCAAATCATCTGATTTCACCACATTATATTTGGTTCTGATGATCTCGTTCCTCCTTATGGATATGAAAACATATATCAAAACTTCTAAATATGACTTAAAATAACACAAGAAGTATTTATCTTGGGTACCTTTGTGCAAACCATCACTAAATTTCAAAACATAATACACTAGACTAAAGTAAAATTGAATCTTTTTGGCACCATAGGAGGTTTGGTAGACACCTAATATCTAGATCCTTCATGTGGATCATCACACATCCTCATTCCATTAATGGAAATCATTGAACTCTCAATAAGTGATAACAAAAAATCCATAAAATAAAAAATAACAACCCAATCACAATCCAACAGGTTAACATATGAAGTAATATTATATATGAAAACCTAATTATGAATATTAGGTCCTAGAACCATCTCGAATCATTGATTAATTATCATCACATTTGATACACTCTTGGATTAATGCTACTTATAATAACCCATACTTTACATACATTGTTAATACATCAAAATTGAAGTACACTTATTACAACATATAACAAAAACATGAAAGGACCGTATAGGTATAGTGTCTTTAGAAACTGGGAAACATAAACAACTGGTTCATAAAGCATCTACATTGTCTCCCATTTATTTCGTCATATCTAGAGTCCTTTTTGGCATATCATACATAATAACCTTATTCCTGACCTGGGGAAATAAAACATACAAAAGGGTGAGCTCAAATTCCCTTTTAAGGGTAAACAAAATAAAAATCAATCACATCATATTCATAAGAACATAACATTTTGGAAATCTTAACCTGCAAAAGAGATCATAATTTCATAACATGGGATAAATCATAGTAGTGAAATATAATCCCAATAATCATAACATAAAACATGAAACTTTGTGGAATACACACATAATAACAGAGAATTATTAATTATTAGTCAAGACTCATTTCCAAGACTATCTTAGAGGACATAGTCCGTTTCTGAACCGAGTTCACTCCTCGTTTCAGTCCTGTTTCACTGAACCGGTTTAACCTACCATTCCAGCCATGTCTATCTCATGAGATATAAATCGTTAACCAATGAATTTTAGGGAGATATAGGTCCCACCTATCTCATAATGATACCATTATTATGTTTCCCACAAAATCATAAATCATACATCATTGCATAACCCATGTAAAAAAATGGGATTCTAAAATATCGTGACATCATAAAACAATTCATATAAGATAAAGGAATTCATAAAAAATAATTCCATCACAAAATAATCAAATAAATTTAATAATAGGGATATAAACATAACCCTATATTATCTTATATGGAAAATAATTTTGATAAAATACTTGAACTCAATTCTTGAGGAAAATATCTTTTCTACTTCAAAAACATTTATCCTTTATTAACATGTCATACAATTTTAAACTAAAAGAAGTTGATTAAAAATAAACTTGAAAACTTGTAAAGTGAGCTTCTTGTAAATAATGTTTTAAAAAATCCATTCATGCCGTATAAGTAAAAAAAACATTCTTCTCATACTTATGTCCGAAAAGTCAAAAAGTACCTCATACGAAAAATGACAAAAGATTCCTTTCATATCTTTTACTAAAAACTCACCAAAGGGTAAAATTGTACTTAAAAAATTGTTGGTGGATGTAAATAATATTAAATATTGAGGAAACATGGATGTGGATGATAAAATACACCCCTGTAAATACCAAAGTATAGAAAATCTCGGATAAAAATGAGATTGTGATATTTTCCATTACCTTAGGTCCGATTTGTTTCGTAACTGTCCGAACGTCCTGTATAATTATTTAAATAATGTCATTGACTTATTCAAGAATCATCCTTATTTTTATGATATCACATATGGTCATATTCTCATCTTCTTATTAGAAATATTTCATTGCTACTTGTTATTCGGGTGTTTATTACTTTTTGTTCTTATGCGTGTTTTGTCGAATAAATTCTTATTATTCTTTTTAGGTTATAGATACCTCATTTCCAGAATGGTATTAGTGTAATATATATCATATTTATTCACTCAATTCATTTATGTAATCATTATTCAATGAAAATCATGTAGAACGAGTCCCATCACATCGTGGAGACGATATTCCGTACATACGCACGAGCGATAATATCATTCCCATGATCATGGAATTTTATTGGAGTGTCTGTATACTATTTAAAAATAAATATAACTTTAAAATAATCATATATATTTATTATTTAAACCATTATACCCATCAAAGTAAGGTGGTGGTGGAAAATAGATTACACCACGGCGTGGAGACGGTATTCCGTACGTACGCACGCGCGGTGATTTCGTTTTCCGTACGATGGATTGATGGTGAAATAGGGTTGTTTCATACTTATAATAAAATATAAGTATATGAGTGATACTTATGTTATTACTTCATAATGAAACAACTAAATAATAAGAAGTGGAAGAAGAAATAATGTTGAAAAAATCGGTAACGAACATTACCTCTTCTTTGAAGTGCCTCTTTGAGACCTCCTTTTAGGGCACTAAAATTGGTATTTGATGAATACCAGGACCTCTAGGATGTTTCTAGGAAAGTGGAGAAGATAATTTGGCAGGGGTTGGATGATCTTTAAGGCTCAAAGTGGTGTGAGGAAGAGAGGGATGAGGTTCCCTTTTATAAATGAGGAGAGGAGCACCTTTGGAAAAACTAAAAATATTATTTTATTATAAAGTCATATTCGGGTTTTAATAGATACAAATTGATTTATTTGGGATCTAATGTGGTTATGGGTCAAAATAATCTCATACAATAGAATTTAGACAAGTTTTGGTATCTATTGTAACCTTATCATTTAGATTTAACTTTAAGTTAGATTATTTAACTTTTATCGTGTCTTCTTGTTTTCTTACACTATAAGGTTAATAAACATACTATAACAAGCCAAAAAAACCCCAAGTTGTTTATTATTAATATATGTAACCTTATATAAGTCATTTGGCCGAACCTTATATTTTTAGGAATAAAATAAAAATTAATAATATAATATTGTTTTAAAAACTATTTTATGTCAATTTTGACACTATTTGGTAATTGATTTTTGTAAAACTCATAAAAGAAATATTAGTTCCAAAAAAGGTAATTAAATCAGTATTAATATGTAATATTAACCTAGAAAATTATTGTAATTCATAAAAAGTCTCAAATTACATTTATTTGGGTATTTATAACATCAATTATGTCAATATTTCATTAATAAGATAATTACTGCATCATCATTGTGACAAACATAAATTAAATTCTTCAATGTCTAAAAATTACAAATAAAATAAAATAATTTAAGAAATATTTTTATCTTTATAATTTATATTTATAGTCGAATTTATCTTATGTATAACCCTTTATTAAAAATGATTTATGTATTAAAATTTGATTTTAACTATTTTAACACTTCTTTAAATAAATTAATAATAAATGTCCTAATCTAATCCAAGTGGGCATAAATGGTCATATTTTATTCCTAATGTTGTTATTGGTCGAATTACACTTATACAATATAATTAGGACATGTGTTAGGGTAATAATAATAACATTTTTACCTTTAATGACCCTATTTACTTTTAACCGTGGTAAAAAAAGTAAAAAGTTACTATTCATCGAAACTTATTTTTATCTCATTGAACCACATTTTAGTCCTTTATATTAACTGTATCTCTCAGTTTTTTGAAATTCCACTCACATAAGCGGTAAAATTAAGTTTTATGGGAATTTGGAAATTCCTCTAGGAGGTGGGCAAAAGACGGTGAAAAGTTCAATAAAATTTTTATATATCTAAAATTATTATAAAATGACTCCAATGAATTGAATTGAACTTATATAGGTATTACGTATCAATTTTGACCTAAAATATATTTAAATAATATAAATAATTATTTAAATAAAAATTCGGTTTTTTAATAGTAACCTAGTGTTTTCACTATTCATAAAAAATCGAATGTTTTCCGAAAAATACCAAAATTTCACCCTAGGCTAATTTCGATATTCCAAATCCAAAAATGAAGTCCATTTTGAAAAATAAAATTTAAAAAATTACAAAAAGTCGGTATTGCTATTCATAACGACTAGTTTTATTAATATTTTAATAGCATATCGTCGTTTAGTGAAACTCGGTATTGCGTACGACGTAAGCTATCAAAGAAGGTCACGATTGCGTGTAAAGCAAGCCAAGATAGTGTTGTGTGTAGTGAAATATTCTTTTGATGATGTATATAACATAAAAACAAAATATTTCTCATAAAAGTTTCGGGTGTTACATTCTACCCCCCTTAAAATGAATTTTGCCCTCGAAATTCGTCACTTTGTAACCAACAGATGAGGATACCTCTCCCTCATCATATCCTCAAGCTCCCTTGTAGATTCCTCAAATTGGTGGTTCCTACATAAAACTTTCATCAAGCGATTAGTCTTGTTCTGTAGGACTTTTTCTCTATGATCCAGAATCTCTATCGGCTGTTCTTCATAAGAAAGATCTTGCTCTAGCGGTACAACTTCTGAGCTGAGTACATGTGAAGGATCAGGTATGTACTTTCTCAGTAGAGATAAATGGAACACATCATGAACTGGAGAGAGATTTGGTGGAAGCTCCAATCAGTAAGCAACCTTCCCAACACGACCTAGTATTTCTAAAGGACCGATATATCTAGGACTCAACTTCCACTTTTTTTCCAAATCTCATTAATCTATTCCAAGGAGATATTTGTATGAACACTTTATCACCCACTTCAAACTCTAGGTCTTTTCATCGGTTGTCGTCATAACTTTTTTGTCGACTCTGAGCTTTTCAAATGTGTTGTTGAATAGATCTGACCTTTTCTGCCATCTTATCAACAAGATCAGGTCTTAATAGCTTTCTTTCCCCAACTTCATCCCAACAAGTTGGAGTCCTGCATTTCTTTCCATAAGGATCTTCATAAGGATCCATCTGAATACTGGAGTGAATGTTATTATTATTAGAAAATTCCACCAAAGGTAGGTGTTAATCACAACCACCTTTGACATCCATAGAACATGCTCTCAACATATCTTATAGAGTTTGAATTGTCCTCTCAGACTAACTATCTGTCTTCTGATGATAAGCAGTGCTGAGACCTAACTCTGTATCTAGAGTATACTGAAGACTTCACCAGAACTTTGAGGTAAACCTCAGATCCTGATCAGATGTAATGGAAAGTTGTACTCCATGCAATCTTACCACTTCCTTTACATATATCCTGGAAAGCTGATCCAGAGAGAAATCCTCTCTAATAGCGATGAAGTGTGCCGACTTTGTAAGACGATCAACTATAACCCAGATAGCATTATTGCCTTTGGATGTTTTAGGAAGTCCAGTGACAAAGTCCACAGTGATGATTTCCCATTTCCATTCTGGTATGGGTAATGGTTGTAACTTCCCCTTAGACTTCTATCTCTTTGCTTTAACTTGCTTACAAACCATGCATCGAGAGACATATTCAGCAACATCCCTTTTCGTGCCATCCCACCAGAAGTACTCTTTCAGGTCCCTATACATATTCGTGCTTCCAGGATGAATAGAGAATGAAAAACTATGAGCCTCATCCAGCAGCTCCTTCTTTAATTCTGGGATGGGAGGAACACAAACCCAATTCCTAAACATTATTATACCATCCCAATTAAGGTTTAATTCTGGAACATTTCTCACCTTCTTTTGTTACTATACATCTTCTTTCTGTGCCTCTTTAATCTTCACATGTATAGATGGTTGAACATTCATTTTAGAAAGATACGATTTTTCCCCTTTCCTTATAATTCCAAGTTCCATCCTTTATAAATCCATAAATACTGCTTCTTTTGTGATCCTCATCATGGATAAGATAACATGGTCTTTTCGACTTAATTCATCTTCCACATTGTTTTCTTTCCCAGGGTGGTAATGAATTGAACAGTCGTAATCCTTAATCAGCTCCAATCATATTCATTGGCGCATATTCAGCTCCTTTTGTGTGAAAATATACTTTAAACTTTTATGATCAGTATAAATATCACACCTTTCTCCATAAAGATAATGCCTCCAAATATTTAATGCAAAGATTACCACAGCTAACTCCAAATCATGAGTTGGGTAATTTTGCTCATGGATTTTCAACTGTCGTGAGGAATAATCTATCACCATATCATTTTGCATAAGAACACACCCCATCCCCATCTTGGATGCATCACTGTAGATCACAAACCTTTCTCCACTACAAGGAAGTGTGAGTACATGTGCACTGGATAACCTTCTTTTCAACTCCTCAAAATTCTCTTCATATTCCTCCGTCTACACGAACGTAACTCCTTTTCGAGTCAACCTGGTGAGTGGAATAGATAATACTAAAAAATCTTTCACAAAATTTCGATAATATCCAGACAAACCAAGAAAACATCGGATCTCGGTTACTGTTGTTGGTCTTGACCATCTTTCGATAAACTCTATTTTTGCTGGATCCACAGATATCCCCTCTTTAGAGATTACATGACCCAAAACTGTAACTTTTTGAATCCAAAATTCACACTTGGTAAATTTGGCATAAATCTTCTCCTTTCTCATGGTATTCAATATAATTCTCAAGTGATCTTCATGTTCTCCATTTCTCTTTGAATAGACAAGAATATCGTCTATAAATACTACCAAAAACTGATCAAGATAGTCTCTAAAGACTCTATTCATCAGATCCATGAAGATAGGAGGGACGTTAGTAAGACCAAATGGCATCACTATAAATTCATAGTGTCCATAACATGTACGGAAAGCCATCTTTGGTATATCCTCCCTTTTGACCCTTAATTTTTGATACCCTGAATGATGATCAATCTTGGAAAAGTATTGAGCTCTGGATAGTTGGTCAAATAAGTCATCAATTCGTGGGAGAGGATATTTTTTCTTGATAGTGATCTTGTTACGTTCTCGATAATCAATGCAGAGTCTCATTGATCCATCTTTCTTCTTAACAAACAGAAAAGGTGCTCCCCAAGGTGATGCACTAGGGCGTATGAATCAGTTATCAAGATTCTCTTGGAGTTGCTTCTTCAATTCCTGCAACTAAATTAGGGCCATTCTATAAGGTGTCTATGAAATAGGTAAAGCACCTGGTACGATTTCTATTGAAAACTCTACTTCACGATTTTTTGGAAGACCCGACAATTACTCCGGAAAGACATAGTCAAACTCCCGTACAATGGGAATATTATGAATCGTGAGTTTCTCACCAACCATTTGAGATAAATAACCTTCATTTAGTGTAATCAAGACCCATAATATGGAAGAAATTTTCACTAGAAGGTTATATTCATCCCTTCATTGATAGACGATCATAGATTGATCTGTAATATAAAATGTGACTTCCCTTATTTGGAAATTGATATGAGCTCCATATAAAGAAATCCAATCCATGCCAAGAATCACATCAAATTCCACGATAGGAAGGATCACAAGATTTGCATGAAGCACTTTACCACAAACTTCAACCGGAGAAGAATTATAAACATTTGATGCGACTGTTGTGCCATTAGGGGTTGTCACAGCTAACTCAACATCTAATTGTTGAGGTAATACGGTGATACCCTTAGAAAACTCTTCATAAATAAAAGAGTGGGTGGATCCAGTGTCAAATAAAACATTTTCTACTTTATAGTGGATGGTATGTGTACCTTTCACCACTTCGTTATCATACTCCACATCACTGATAGAAATTTCATGTGACTTTCCTTTGTCTTTAGCCTTAAGAGTTTGTTGACGTCGATCATCATAAAAAACACTTGGATTAGGGCATTGATTGGCATAATTCCCCATTTCCTTTCATTTGTAACATTGAAGTGTAGGAGGTGCACTCTGTGTAGCCTTTTCTTTGTTCTCATCACTAGACATCTTCTTCCCATCATTGCAGTATTCAAATATCCGATGACCTTCCTTTTCACATTTGAAACATTTAATTGTCCCGTTAAGACAATTCCCTCCATGTTTTGTTCAACACTTTGAGAATAAGGGAACACTCATCTTCTTTTCAGTGTGCTCTTTATATTTTCCTTTGAATTCCATTTTCCTCTTCTTATTAAACCCATATTACTGATGGGTTACATCAATATCCCTCTCAACATTGAGAGCACATCGAATGATTTCCTCATAGCTATTGAAGTCCCTTATGGATAATGCCCTTCGAAGACATGGTTTTAAGCCACTATAGAATCGATCGATCTTACCCTTAGGTTGGATAATAATACCAGAAGTGTACCTTGCAAGTCTTTTAAAATTTGCTTCATAGGTACTAACATATTCATCATCCTTTTGCCTCAGTTCAAGATACTCCTTCTCCATCTTTGTTCGAATAATACGAGGGAAGTACTTATTGAAAAATAAGTTCTTGAACTCGTCCCATTCCATGGACTCAAATTCATCCCTTTGCCTCGTATTCTTAATAAGATTCTACCATTGATCAACATCACCTTCCAAACGATATATTGCTCGTCACATTCCGCATTAACACGGTTCCTTTGGGTTCCAGCCATTGACTAAAACCAAGAAGAATAGAGTGAGAAACAATAATTATAATAGGAAAAGCACATAATCAAGAATAGAATTTCACACTTAAGGTCTTATCATAGGTTGTTCATGGCCATTTCTTAAACACTAAGATTTTGTTCTATGCTTATACATATGCTTAGGTTTCTTACTAAGGGTTTCACATCCTAGTTTCCAAAGGTTGACTATACCTATCCTTTGATACGAAATATAACGAACCATACATTACATACATTATTAATACTTCAAAATTGATTTACAATTATTACAACATATAACAAAACCATGAAAGGACCGTATAGGTATAGTGTCTTTAGAAACTAGGAAACATAAACAACTGGTTCATAAAGCATCTACATTGTCTCCCATTTATTTCATCATATCTAGAGTCCCTTTTGGCATATCCTACTTAATAACCTTCTTCCTGACCTGGGGAAAGAAAAAATACAAAAGGGTGAAGTCAAATTTCCAGTAAGGGTAAACAAAAGAGAAATCAATCACATCATATTCATAAGAAGATAACATTTTGGAAATCTTAACCTGCAAAAGAGATCATAATTTCATAGCATGGGATAAATCATATTAGTGAAATGTAATCCCAATAATCATAACATAAAACATGAAACGTTGTGGCATACACACATAATCATAGAGAATCATTTCTTATTAGTCAAGACTCATTTCCAAGACTATCTTAGCGAACAAAGTCCATTTCTGAACCGAGGTCACTCCTCGTTTCAGTCCTGTTTCACTAAGCTGGTTTAACAGGTTGTTCCAGACATGTCTATATCATGAGATATAAATCTTTACCTAATGCATCGGAGGGAGATATAGGTCCCACCCATCTCAAAATGATACCATTCTTATGTGTGCCACAAAATCATAAGTCATACATCATTGCATAACCCATGTAATAAAAATGGGATTCTTAAACATCATGACATCATAAAACAATTCATATAAGATAAAGGAGTTCATATAAAAATATTTCTATCACAATATAATGAAATAAATGTATTAATAGGGATAGAAATATAACCCTATATTATCTTATATGGAAAATAATTTTGATAAAATACTTGAACTCCATTCTTGAGGAAAATATCATTTCTACTTCAAAAACATTTTTCCTTTCTTAACATGTCATACAATTTTAGAGTAAAAGAATTTGATTAAAAATAACGTTGAAAACTTGTAAAGGATGATTCTTGGAAATAATGTTTTAAAAAATCCATTCACGCCGAATAAGTTAAAAAAACATTCTTCTCGTACTTTTGTCAGAAAATTCAAAAAGTACCACGTATGAAAAATGACAAAAGATTCCTTTCATATCATTTACTAAAAACTCACCAAAGCGTAAAATTGGATTTAAAAAATTGTAGGTGGATGGAAATAATATTACATATTGAGGAAACATGGATGTGGATGATAAAATACACCCTAGTAAATACCAAAGTTAAAACAATCTCGGATAAAAATGAGATTGTGATATTTTCCCTTACCTTAGGTCCGATTTTCATCGTAAGTGTCTGAACCTCCTGTATAATGATTTAAATAATGTAATTGACTTATTCCAGAATCATACTTATTTTTATGATATCATATATGGTCATATTATTAGCTTCTTATTAGTAATATTTCATTGCTACTTGTTATTCGGGTGTTTATTACTTTTTGTTCTTATGTGTGTTTTGTCGAATAAATTCTTATTATTAATTTTAGGTTATAGATACATCATTTACAAAATGGTATTAGTGTAATATATATCATATTTATTCACTCAATTCATTTATGTAATCATTATGCAATGAAAATCATGTAGAACGAGTCGAATCACATCGTGGAGACGGTATTCCGTACGTACGCACGAGTGATGATATCGGTCCCATGATCGTGGAATTGTATTGGAGTGTATGTATACTATTTAAGAATCAATATAACTTTACAATAATCATATGTAGTTATTATTTACACCATTATACCCATCCATGTATGGTGGTGGTGGAAAATAGATTACACCACGGCGTGGAGACGGTATTCCGTATGTACGCACGCGCGGTGATTTCATTTTCTATAGGATGAATCGATGGTGAAATAGGGTTGTTTCATATTTATAATAACATATCAATATATGAGTGATATTGATTTTATTACTTCATAATGAAATAACTAAAGAAGAAGAATTGGAAGAAGAAATAAAGTTGAAATAATCGGTAACAGACATTACCTCTTCATTGAAGAGCCTCTTTGAACCCTCCTTTTAGGGCACTAAAATTGGTCTTTGAAGAAGACCAGGACCTATATAATTTTTCTAGGGAAGTGGAGAAGAGAATTTCGAAGGGGTTGGCCGAGCTTTATGGATCAAAGTGGTGTGAGGAAGAGAGGGAGGAGGTGCCCTTTTACAAGGGAGGAGAGGGGCACCTTTGGAAAGAATACAACTATTATTTTATTATAAAGTCATATTCGGTTTTTAATAGCTCAAAATTGATTTATTTCGAAGATAAGGTGGGGATGGGTCAAAATAATCTCATCCAATAGAATCTAGGCAGGTTTTGGTATCTATTTTAACCTAATCATTTAGATTTAACTTTAAGTTAGATAATTTAACTTTTATCGTGTCTTCTTGTTTTCTTACACTATAAGGTTAATAAACATACTATAACTAGACAAAAGAATCCCAAGTTGTTTATTATTAATATATATAACCTTATATAAGTCATTTGGCCGAACCATAGATTTTTAGGAATAAAATCACAATTAATAATATAATATTTGTTTTAAAAACTATTTTATGTCAATTTTGACAATATTTGGTAATTGATTTTTGTAAAAATCATTACAGAAATATTAGTTAGAAAAAAGTTAATTAAATCAGTACTATTATGTAATATTAACCTATAAAATTATGGAATTCATAAAAGTCTCAAATTACATTTATTTGGGTATTTATAACATCAATTATGTCAATATTTCATTAATAAGATAATTACTGTATCATCATTGTGTCATACATAAATTAAATTATTCAATGTATAAAAATTAAAAATAAACTACAATTATGTAGGAAATCATTTTCTATTTCTAATGAATATTTATAGTCGAATTTATCTTATGTATAACCCTTTATTAAAAATGATTTAGTTATTAAACATTAATTTTAACTATTTTAAACCTTCTTTAAATAACTTAATAATAAATGTCCTAATCTAATCAAAGTGGGCCTAAAAGGTCATATTTTATTCATAAGGTTGTTTGTGATCGAATTAAACTTATCCAATAGAATTAGGACATGTGTTAGGGTAATAATAATAACATTTTTACCTTTAATTACCCTATTTACTTTTAAATGTGGTAAAAAAGTAAGAAGTTACTATTCACCAAAAATTATTTTCATCTCATTGAACAAAATTTTAGTCCTTGATATTAACCGTGTCTCTAGGATTTTTGAAATTCCACTCATAGAAGTGGTAAAATTATGTTTTATGTGAATTTGTAAATTCTCCTAGGAGGTGGGTAAAAGACGGTGAAAAGTTCAATAAAATTTTAATATATCTAAAATTGTTATAAAATGACTCTAATGAATTTCATTGAACTTATATATGTATTATGTATCAATTTTGACCAAAAATAAATTTAAATAAAATAAATAATTATTTAAATAAAAAGTCGGTTCTTAAATAGTAACCCAGTGTTTTCACTATTCATCAAAAATTGAATGTTTTCAGAAAAATACCAAAATTTCACCCTAGGATAATTTAGATATTCTGAATCCAAAAATGAAGTCCATTTTGAAAAATAAAATTTTCAAAATTTCAAGAATTGGGTATTACTATTCATACCGGCTAGTTTTAATAATATTTTAATAGCATATTGTTGTTTAGTGAAACTCGGTATTGAGTCTGACGCAAGCTATCGAGGAAGGTCGCGATTGTGTGTAAAGAAAGCCAAACTAGTGTTGTGTGTAGTGAAAGATTCATTTGATTATTTATATAACATAAAAACAAAATATTTCTCATAAAAGTCTCGGGTGTTACACTGCTCAATCTCAATAAAGCAGTTCACATACTCTTTCATAGTCTTTTCAGTCTATTTGAGTTTGAAAGCTCCAAATCCTTATCCATTACCCTACACTATGGATATAAATAATCAATGAAAATAATACTAATATCATTAAACTCCTAACCCAAAAACTTTTTCTCTATCACTATCATATCCCATAATCTTCTGATTGGTCATTTCATCTTGAAGGAAACAAATTTCACCTTAATAGAATAATCAATTTCCAAAAAATCAAAAAGATAATTTATCATTTTCAACTAATCAAAAAATTAACAATTGTAATTTGTTCCATGAAAAGTAGGTGTATTCTGTTGATAAATATCTTTATCATGATTCCATGATTAATCCCTTTGAGGTTCCATAACTATACCCAAAAAAGGAATAGGAGCAGTTTCATGCACCAAATCTTAGATAGCAACACAAAATTATCACCAAGAATTTTTCCATTAAAGGATATTTTAATTATTGTTAACTAGTAGCATCCTCCTGGGGATTATTCAAAAGACTTGTTTGAGGGGTTAAACAAAAAAACAGTATAAACCAACAAAGAAGACATTTTCTAATTATTCAGATCAACCACAACAACAAGAGAAATAAGAATATCACCTTGTAAAATAAAATAACATGATTTGGATTTCAAAATAAGTAAATATAAATTACTGAAAATATATGAATTATATATTGTTATTTCTCAAGGAACCCTTCACTGAACACCATTTATGACATAAGGCTCATTACGATGATATCTAGATAGACACTCACTTATAAATACCTCTTCAGTACAGATAATCCTAATTCATGCATTCTATGACAACCAAAACTATATAATAACATCATGGAAAGATGACTAAAACTACACTCCAATACCAATTTTTCACACACTAGTTTGGAGACCCTAGTAACATAATACTTGATCTTGAACTAATATTTTTGGAAGGGTATTCTCAATCCCCCATGGTTGGAGACTAGATCCAAACATCATCCATGAACAAAGAGGGAATGAATTTTCCATTAAAAATTAAACCTAAAAAGATAAATATCAATTTAATCCACAATCAAGAAGGATATAATTATAGAAACTAAACAAGTATAAAATAACCCAATGTAGTACATCATCAATGTACTAATCATGAAAAATGTGAAAGATCAAATAACCTAAGAAACAATTAGATAACATATCCACTGGTAACATCAAACATGTAACACCCCAAGCTTCCATGATATGCTTCTCCTTGAATAATAAAACAGCGTGCGTTGTACGCAACTTCGAGTTCTAACACACCACAACCAATCAGACTAGTAGTTATGAATAGTAATACCCCCATTTAATTTTTTTTTAAATTTTATCGTTAAAATTTACTTCATTTTTGGATTTGGAATCTCGAAATTAGCTTAGGGTGAATTATTGATATTTTTCTGAAAACATTCAATTTTTGATGAATAGTGATAAACACTGAGTTATAGTTTAAAACTAAATTTTTATTTAAATAATTATTTATTTTATTTAAATTTATTTTAGGTCAAAATAGATACATAATACCTATATAAGTTCAATTTAATTCATTGGATTCATTTTATAATAATTTTAGATATATAAAAGTTTTATTGAACTTTTTACCGTCTTTTACCCACCTCCTAGGAGCATTTGAAAATTTACATAAAACATAATTTTACCACTTCTGTGAGTTGAATTTCCAAAATCCAAGAGACATGGTTGATATCAGTATGTAGAACATGGTTGAATAAGACAAAAAATTTTTTTTTGGTGAATAGTAACTTTTTACTTTTATTTAGCACGGTTAAAAGTAAATATGGTAATTAAGGGTAAAAATGATATTATAATTATTATCCTAAAAGATTTATTAATTCTATTGGATATGTATAATTCGACCAAAAACAACCATAGGAATAAAATATGAACCTCTTTGGTCCACTTTGATTAGATTAGGACATTTATTATTATTTAATTCAAAGAAGAGTTAAAAGAGTTAAAATCAAAGTTTAATAAATAAAAGATTTTTAATACAGGTTTATACATAAGATAAATACAACTATAAATATTAATTATAAATATAAAAATATTTCCTACATAATGGTATTATATATATATTTTTTAGACATTAAATAATATAATTTAATTATGACACAATGATGATGCAGTAATTACCTAATTAATGAAATATTAAAAAAATTGATTTTACAAATATCCAAATAAATATAATTTGAGAATATTTATGAATTAAACTAATTTTATAGTTTAATATGAAATATTAGGGCTTGTTAGATGATTTTTTTAAGTACTAATGCTGATTTGAATTAAAAATAAACAAAATACCAAATTTTGTCAAAATTGACATAAAAGTGTCTTTAAAACAAATATTATATTATTAACTGATATTCTATTCCTAAAAATCTACGAATCATAAAAAACACTTATATAGCGATAGGTGTATCATTTATGAATGACTTGGGGTTCTCTTGGATGTATATAGTACGTTTATTAACCATATAATATAAAAACACAAAGTGACATGGTAAATGTCAAACTATTTAACTAAGAGTTAAATCTAAATGATAAGGTTAATATAGTGACCCAAACTTGTCTAAAACCAATTGTTTGGGTGGTTTTAGACCCATCACCACATTATCCTTTAAATAATCCATTTTTGAGCCATTAGAAACTGAAAAATGATTTTATTATAAAATAATATTTCTATCTTTTCTTAAGGTGCCCCTCACCCCTCTTATAAAATGGAACACCTCCTTGTCTCTAATTCACACCTTCAAAGCCATTTGGATCAACAAAAACCTACCCAAATACCCTCTAAATTGTCCTCCGTTCATCCTAGAGGCCTTCCTTTAGTCATAAATCCATCCTAAGGATCCCTTTTGATTAAACCAAAACGAAGAACCCGAAAAAGAGGCAAATATTTCATCACCCCTTTCAAGTTCATTTATTCTTCCACTTCCTCTTTCTTTGTTGTTTATATTCTAAAATATTAACTCCAGTATCTTCTATATACTGTGATGTTATTATAAATATGGTACAACCATATTCATTATTCTATCCATCTTTTTAATTATATGCCACCATATGTGCGTTCGTACGGATTACCGTCTCCACATCGTGGTGTAATTGTTATTCAATACATAATTATTTGGATAGGTATAATAATGATGTGTAATTGATGTAAATAAAAAATATAACATGATAATTATTCTTTATATATGATATACCATCCAATTATATATTATTTTAATATAAAAAAAATGATATTGTCGCTCGTGCGTGCGTACGGATTACCATCTCTAGGAACGCGATAAGATTCATTCCCCATCGTATCCATTCAAGAATAATTTTCATTTGATAATTAAAAATAATGTTTAAAGACTTCATATAATTCTGGATATGAATATGATACATCCCAACCATAACAAATATGACTCACATAACAAATAATATAATGGAAAACAAATCTGTCAACACCCAAAATGACGATAATACTAAGATATTATTTACGAAGCAATATTAAAAGATCATATATGATATCATATTAATTTATAAGATTCTTGTATAATTTAATAACAATTATTTCACCATTATACAGGAAGTTAACCTACCCTCGACCAAGGAAAAGTACAAGGTAAGGGTTAATCCTACAATCTCTTCATTATACGAGGTTGTTTATAAGTAATTATCTACTAGGACCTCTTTATCATTCACATCCATGTTTCTTAAAATTGTATTTCAAAACATTCTTAATATTTTATATAATATGGGTTAAAGTCATTCATACCGTTTTTTGACTTTTATAAGATGTTTATAAAGGAATGTTTCTGTTTTTTTTTCAAAAAAGGTACTTTTGGAGCTTTTCGACAAATTGAAGGTAATATTGTTTTTTAACATATACGGTTGGTGCGGCTATTTTTCACTATTATAATGTTATCGAATCTTCCCTTAAAAGCTTATAATAATATTTTCAAAATAAATTTTTTCCTAAATGATTTCAAAATATAAATAGATATTTTTCTAAAAATGATTTTTATTTCATCTATGCCAACATCATTTGATGGATTTTAAGCTTATTTGAAGTTGATATATTATGATACAAAACTTACATATTGTATTGAAGGTTTTGTGATATGTTTGAATGTGGATGTCTCATTTCTACACCATTCAAATTTTATGGATAATGTATTGACATTTCATATGGTAGGTTTGGTATGAATGTTTATTTTATGTTTAAAACTTTTCATATGAGGAATGCATTGGACTTAGTAAGTGACAGGTGGACCCTGCTATATCTCCTTGATGCATCGGTTGGTCTCATTAGAAAAACTAGTGTTATGGCACAAGGCCTTGAAAATATCTTATTTTTAGTCTTGGAACAAGTTCTTTACTATGTGGTTTTGAAAGTTCGGCATTATGCATTCCATTATTATGAAAGTGGCTATTGATATTGCATGTGATTATTCAACTACTAGAATATCCGTGTGAATAGTTAAATGGAATTATTTTATTTTACCCTTGACATATTATACTGAATTTTAAGATTAAAAGGATTTTGGTGTAGTCTTATAGATTTCCATGTTTATGTTTATTTATAAAATTTTCTGCTATATTGTTATCCTTATTGAGCATCTGAGCTCGTCCTTTCTATATTTTATTTTTCCCAGGATGAAAAAAAATTATATTATGACAGACCTATAGAGATAGTCTATGGGATCTTAGTGTTTTCTATGGAAACATTGTTTTTGTAGTTTTACATTTCATGATGTAATTTAAACCTTATGAATGTATCTAGAACTTCCAAGGATACTAAACTAATCAGTATTTCAAGACTTGATCTTTTGTAATCATGCCAATGATACGTAATAATGCACCGAATCTGGGATTCTGGGGTCGTGGAATTATAGTTGGTATCAGAGGAAGTTTAGTAAAAACCTTGGAATCTAGACTTAGATAAACTCTAATTATAGCACATTACCCTAAGTT
The DNA here is from genome assembly GCA_963277665.1 of Viscum album. Lineage (NCBI taxonomy): Eukaryota > Viridiplantae > Streptophyta > Magnoliopsida > Santalales > Viscaceae > Viscum > Viscum album. The sequence continues at coordinate 853,278,000 of OY728155.1, read as the reverse complement.
AGACTTTTAGGATCAGTATAGAAGAGCTTCCTAGAATTTTGGTATTGTAGTGATTTTGTGAGTTTTCCCAGAAAGACATCCATGTCTGGATACGAACACGTAAAGGTGGCTCTGGAACATATGTACATGGGGTTAAACCCGAAAACACTACTTTGAGCTAGAATCGAATGTGAACTAGTGCACAACAATGGGCCTTGCTGCACTCTTGGTTACGACACTCCTGGGGGATATGCTGAGGATAATTCTCATTTTCTTTAAAAAACATTATGAAGGGTTTATTAGTATATACTTCCTCAAAGAAATGATTTTTTTATTATTATGGATTATATCCATAAACTATTCAATTTATGTTAAGTGTTTTACAAGTTTGGAATTATGAATTTCTATTTATAAACTAATCTATTTTATGGTATTGTTCTTAAATGGTGCATAGTGGAAGGAATGCAAACTGTATCCATGCACGAACTCCATGTAGGGATTTCCCTCCTACTTAAGATAATTATAGTGGATTTGGTGATGAAATCTGTGCTAATAAGCTAATCACTATACTGGGACAACTCACTCAGGTTATTAATAATAACATTACCCATATGAAGCACCGTGATCCACAACATGGAGGGTTAATGTTAAATCGCATCATGTGGAAACAAACAACAACATTCAATGGGGGTAAAAATCCATTAGTATCTGAGCAGTGGATAAATTAATTAGAGAAAATATTCCACTCCATGGGGAGTAGTGGAATGGAAAAAGTTGTCATGGCAGTTTACCGCCTCACTGGATATACTGATTAATGGTGGTCATTGATTCAAAACACGAAGGAATATGATGAAGTATCAAATATGGAATGGATGGAGTTTAGAGAGATTTTCATAGAAAAATACATTCGTCGTGACCATCAAACAGATATGGGAAGACAATTTCTGAGTGAAGAAAAAGGAGGATGAGAATGTCACAAAGTATGAGGCTAACTTTACAAGGTTAGTGAGGCATGCTGTAGATTATATACGTAACCAAAGAAGTAATATTGATCGCTTCTTTGATGGGTTAAAACCGTTTATCTGTTGAACATTAGTCTCATAATCCTTCTTGTTGTATAAAGATATTGTCTCATGTTCTGTCAAGATATAAGAATAATTCTCTAGGTTTTACGACGTTAAAGAAAAGAAAGAGAAGAAGAGATCTACTGAACACTTTGTAAATGGAAATAAGGGGAAGAAGGGAAAAGTTGAATATCCATCCTATGGTAAATGTGGGAAGAAACATCCCAACACTTTCCAGATGGAAATGGGAGTCTGTTACAAGTGTGGTAAAAAATTCCACAAAGCTCATGATTACAAGGGGAAGAAAGAGGTTGTCACTATTGAATGCAACAATTGTAGAGAAAGGGGGCATTATGAAAATGAATGTCTTAAGTTCCAAGGGAACTTACCTCATAAAAGGCCAAGGGATTAAGGCCAAGATTATGTTATCACTACTACTATGGTTGAAGCTCTGAAATACAGAGTGGTAGGTAATTTAATGGTTTCCTTAAGTTTAGAAAATGCATTATTTGATTCTGGATCATCGCATTATTTCATATCTTCACAGTTTTCTAAGAAAATTAGATATTTCTAATTTGATTTAACAAGGGATTTGTCAGTAAAAAATCCTAAGGGAAGTATAATTGTAACAAAGTTTTGTAAATATGTCCCCATTAGGGAATATAAATTTTCTTTATCTATTGAACTCATCGTCATACCCATGATTGAATTTGATATAATCCTCGGTATGGATTGGCTTTTAGGACATGATGAAAAAATTTATTGTAAGAAGAATGAGGATACTATTTTTGATGACGATGATAATGAACACCTTATCTTTATAGCAGAATCGTCACCACCTAATGAAAAAACTTGAGGAATTGAGTAATATGGGATTTATTCTCCCTAGTTTTTCTCCATGGGGAGCCTCTATCCTTATTGTTAATAAGAAAGATGGATCAATGAGGTTGTGAATTGACTACAGGGAGATCAATGCCATAACAATAAAGAACTAGTATCCCCTACCTCGCATTGATGATTTATTCGACCAACTTCATGGAGATCAATTCTTTTCAAAGATTGAACTTCGATCTGGATATCATAAGTTGAGTGTGAAGAATGAAGACATTCTGAAAACAACATTTCGAACCAGGTACATGCATTACGAGTTTACAGTAATGCCTTTTGGATTGACTAATGCACCCTCTGTCTTCATGGATATAATGAATAGAGTTTTCATGGAATATCTTGATGACTTTGTAGTGTTATTTATTTATGATATCTTAGTATACTCCAAAATCTAATAAGATCATGAAAATCACTTGCGCATTTTCTTGAAAACTCTTAGAAGATATGAAATATATGGGAACTTTAGAAAGTGTGAATTCTGGCTTCAAGAGATTTCTTTTCTTGGCCATATTTTCTCCCAGGATGGAATCTCTGTTGATCTTTCTAAGACCAAGGCAATCCAAGAATGGCCAGTACCGACGAGTATGACTGTGGTACGTTGTTTTATTGGTTTAGTAGGTTATTATCAATGTTTGGTCCCGGTTGTTTCCTGGTTGGCTAACCCATTAACAAAAATCACCCAAAAGGGGTTAAATTTGTTTGGAAATAAGAGTATGAAAAATTATTTGAAAAATTTAAGAGAATATTAGTCAATGCTCCTATCTTGACACTACCATCGGGGAATTATGTATTTTTATTTATATTTATGCATATAAGAAATGACCTATTTGTGTCCTTTTGTAGAATGATAGAGTTATCGCTTATGCAGCACGAAAGTTGAAAATTCTTGAGCAAAACTATCCTACTCATGATCTTGACTTAGCAGCTGTAATATTTTCTTTGAAGATTTGTAGACACTATCTCTATGGTGAAAAATGTTATATTTATACTGATCACAAGATTTTGAAGTATATTTTCTCACAAAAAGGACTCAACATGAGGCAAAGAAGATGGATTGAACTACAAAAGTATTATGATTGCATGATACACTACCACCCAGGGTAGAAAAATAAGGTGGTAGATGCATTGAGAAGAAAATATCATGGAGTTTTGAATAAGAAAAGAGTTGAAAAGGATCTTATATACATGGATCTAGTAAAGATGGATATGGGAATAACCATGTAAGTTGAAACATCAATGCTTTTTCAAATGGTTTCCAAACCATCTTTACTAGAAATGATAAAAAGCTATCAAGATGATGAGGAGGAGTTTCAAAAGAAGATTAAAGCTGTGAATAACGGGAGATTGAGTTACTTAGTTTATGAAGATGGAATTTTGAAATTTGGGAGGAGACTTTGTGTTTCCGATATACCTGATCTAAAAAGAAAATTGTTGGAAGATGCTCATAGATCTAATTTCTCTATACACCATAGGAGCACAAAAATGTGTAGAGATTTGAAGGAACATTTTTGGTGGGACAACGTGAAGAGGGAGATTGCTGATTTTTTTCAAGATATATGGTTTTTCATCAAGTGAAAGCTATAAGGAAAGATCCTAGAGGTGTCTTGAAACCATTTCCCATACCTGATTTGAAATGAGATAATATTACGATGAACTTTTTTCATGGGACTACCAAAGACTCCTAGAAGGAACAACGCAATATTGGTCATTGTTGCTCGTCTCACCAAGTCAGCACATTTTATTGCTATAAGAGAAGATTTACCACTTGAACATCTAGCAATACTATATATTAATGAAGTTGTGAGACTTCATGGAATACCCCTATCTATTATTTCTGACCGTGATCCCCATTTTACATTAAGATTCTGGAAAAGTCTTTAGAAATACATGAATACTAAACTACGTTTGAGTACTGCTTACCACCCCCAAACTGATGGACAATCTAAATAGACTATTCAAACCTTAGAAGACATGTTGAGATCATGCTCACTTGACTTTCAAGGTATGTGGGATAATTATTTACCTCTGTTAGAATTTTCCTATAACAATATCTTCCATTCAAGTATTCAGATGGCACCATATGATGCCTTATACAGAAAGAGATGTCGCACACCAACCTGTTGGGATGATGTTGGTGAAAGAATACTTGTAGGCCTAGAACTAGTGGAGGAAACGATTGAAAAGTTGAAGTTAATCCAGACCCACATCAAGGTATCTCAAATTATATTTAATAGCTTTGTTGATAACGGAAGGAAGGATTTGGAATTTCATGTAGGAGATCATGCTTTCATGATAGTATCTCTATGGAAGGGTGTTATACATTTCGGAAAGAAGGAAAAATTAAGTCCGTATTACATCAGACCTTTCGAAATTCTAGAATGAATTGGGGTTGTAGCTTACTGTTTGGAAATTCCATCAAGTCTATCCAAAGTTCATGATGTATTACACGTATCACTATTGAGAAAATACATGCCTTTCCCAACGCATGTACTCACCTATGAGGAATTAGAACTGGAACCCAATCTTTATTATTGTGAAGATCCTGTCAAGGTTCATGATACAAGAGAACAAGTGTGGAGAAACCAGACAACTCGTCTGGTAAAAGTTCTATGGAGAAACCATAAGATGGAAGAGGCAACGTGGGAACCTGAGGAACTTATGATGAAGAACCACCCGATCTTTTTTACACTGTAATACTCCTGAAATTTCTAGGAAAAATTTATTTGATGGAGGGGAGAATGTGACACCCCAATCTTCAATGATACGCTTCTCCTTGAATAATACAATCATGTGTGTTGTATGTAACTTCATGTTCTAACGCACCAAAACTAATCAAACTATCTGTTATGAATAGTAATACCCACATTTCAATTTTTTTTAAATTTTATCATTCAAAATGGACTTCATTTTTGGATTCGGTATATCAAAATTAGCTTAGGGTGAATTTTTGGTATTTTTCTGAAAACATTAAATCTTGGATAAATAGTGAAAAAAAGACGTATAGTTTAAATACAAATTTTTATTTAAATAATTAATTATTTTATTTAAATTTATTTTAGGTATAAATAGATACATATTACCTATATAATTTTAATGTAATTCATTGGAGTCATTTTATAAGAATTTTAGATATATAAAAATTTTATTGAACTGTTTACCGTCTTTTACCCACATTTATTGTCATTTAATTCAAAGAAGAGTTAAAAGAGTCAAAATAAATTTTTTTAACTAAAACATTGAAAATATAGGGTTACACATAAGATAAATTAGAATATAAATATTCATTAGAAATTTAAAAAAATTTCTAACATAATCGTATTTTATTTATATTTTTTAGATATTAAAAAATTTAATTTATTTATGACACAATGATGATGCAATAATTACCTAATTATTGATTTATTAAAATAATTGATATTATAAATATCCAAATAAATGTAATTTGAGACTTTTTATGAATTACACTAATTTTATAGGTTTATATGACTTATTAGGGGAGGTTAGATGAATTTTTTTCGAAATAATAATGCTTTTATAAATTTAGCAAAAAAAAATACAAAATAGTGTCCCAATTGACATAAAAGAGTTTTTAAAAAAAATATTATATTATTAATTGATGTTATATTTATGAAAATCTAATGTTCAGCCAAAAGGATTATATAATGATATATGTTTCATTAATGAACCACTTGGGGTTTCTTGGAAGTATATAGTAGTTTTATTAACCATATATTATAAAAATACAAGGAGACATGATACATGTCAAACTATTTAACTAAGAGTTAAATATAAAATATAAGGTTAATATAGTGACCCAAACCATTATAAAACCTATTGGTGGTGTGTTTTTCTTACCATCCCCACCTTAGACTTTAAATAATCAATTTGGGATCTATTAGAAGCCGAAAATGATTTTATTATAAAATAATATTTCTAGCTTTTCATAAGGTGCCCCACATCCATCTTATAAAAGGGCACTATCCCTTATCTCTAATTAACACCATCAAAACCATTTGGCTCAGACAAAATCTACCCAAATACACTTTCAACTGTTCTCCCTTCATCCTAGAGGCCTTCATTAGTCATAAATCCAACCATTGGAGCCTTTTTGATCAAATCAAAATGAAGAACTCGAAGAAGAGGTAAATATCTCATCACCTCTTTCAAGTTCCTTTCTTCATCCACTTCCTCTTTATTTGTTTTTTCATTTATAAAATAATAACTCCAGTATCTTATATATATTGTGATGTTCTTATAAATATGGTACAACCATATTCATTATTCTATCCATCCTTTTAATGACAAGTCACCATACGTGCGTACGTACGACTTATTGTATGCACGTCGTGGTGTAATTTGTATTCAATAAATTATTATTTAGATGGGTGTAATAATGATGTGTAACTAATGTAAATAATAAATATAACATGTTATTTATTCTTTATATATGATATACCATCCAATTACATATTATTTTAATATAAAAAAATGATATTGTCGCTCGTGCGTACGTACGGATTACCGTCTCCACGAACGCGATGAGATTTATTCCCCATTATATCCATTGAAGACTAATTTTCTTTCTATAATTAGAAATAATTTTTAAAGAAATGATATAATTTTGGATATGAATAATATACATCCCATTCATAACAAATATGATCTACATAACAAAGAATATAAAGGGAAATGAATTCATGAACACCTGAAACGGTGATAATACTAAGATATTATTAACAAATCAATGTTAAAAGATAATATATGATATCATATTAATGTATATGATTATTTTATAATTTAATAACAATTATTTCATCATTATAATGGAGGTTAACCTACCCTCAACCAAGGAAAAGTACAAGGTAAGGGTTAATTCTATAATCTCTTCATTATCCGAGGTTGTTTATATTTAATTATCTACTGGGACCTCTTTATCATCCACATCCATGTTTCTTAAAAATGTATTTCAAAACATTCTTAATATTTTATATACTATGGGTTAAAGTAATTTATACCCTTTTTTTACTTTTATGTTCATGATGGAATATTTCCATCGTTTACCAAACAAATTACTTTTTGACCTTTTTGACATATTTATGGTAATAATGTATTTTAACATATATGGTGGGTGCCTCTATTTTATTCCATTATAACATTTTCAAATCTTCCCATTCAATCTTATAAGAATATTTTCAAAATAAAATTTTTCTTAAATAATTTCAAAATATAAAGTGATATTTAAGTAAAAAAGGTTTTGATTTCATCTATGTCAACATCCTTTGATGGTTTTTAAGCTTATTTGAAGTTGATTTATTATGATACAAAACATCCATATTGTATTGAAGGTTTTGTGATATGTTTGACTATGGATGTGTTATTTTTACACCATTCATGGTTTATGGATAAAGTATCGACATTTCGTATGTTAGTTGTAATACGAATGTTTATGATATGTTTAAACCATTTCATATGATGAATGCATTGGACTTAGTACGTGAAGGGTGGAGCCTATTATAGCTCCTTGATGCATCGGTAGGTCTCATGTGAAAAACTAGTGTCTTGGCACAAGGCCTTGAGAGAATCTTATTTTTAGTCTTGGCACAACTCCTTGACTATGTGGTTATGAATGTCTGGAATTATGCATTCCATCCTTATGAAAGCGGCTATTGATATTTCATGTGATTATTTGACTAGTATAATATCAATGTGAATAATTAAATGGAATTATTTGATTTTATCTTTGACATATTCTGCTTAATTTTAAGATTAAATGTATTTTTTAGTCTTATACATTTCCTTAAATGTTTATGCTTATTTATAAAAGATTATTCTATATTGTTATCTTTACTGAGCATCTAAGATCACCACATTATATGTTTTTTTCAGGATGCGAAGATGTGTATTATGACTGAACCGCAGGGATAGTCTATGATATCTTAGTGTTTTATATTGAAATAATTTTGTTGTAGTTTTCCATTCCATGATGTAATGTAAACCATATGAATGTATCTAGCACTTCCATGGCTACTAAACTACTTAGTCGTTCGAGACGTGATATTTTTTTATCATGACAATGATACGTAATAATGCACCGAATCTGGGCTTCTTGGGTTGTGGTGTTACAGTTGGTATCATAGGAAGTGTAGTATAGAACTTGGAATCTAGATTTAGATAAACTCTAATTAGAGAACATTACCCAGAGATAGACTTTGAGGATTAGTATATAAGGACTTCCTAGAACTTTGGTAATGTAGAGATTTTGTGAGTTTTCCAAGAAATACATCCCTGTCTGGATACGAGCTATTAGAGGCATCTCTGACAAAGATGTACCTAGTGGTAAAACCCGAAAATACTTCTTTGAGCTAGACTCAAATGGGAACTGGTGCACAACAACAGGCCTTGCTACACACTTGGTTACGACACTCCTGGGGGATATGCTAAGGATAATTCTCATTTTTTTACAAACCATTATGAAGGGTTTATGAGTATATACATCCTAAAAGAAAACATTTTTTTAGTATGGATTATATCAATAAACTATTCAATTTATGTTAAGTGTTTTAAAAGTATGGAATTATGTATTTCGATTCATAAACTAATCTAGTTTATGATATTGTTTCGAAATTACACTTAGTGGAAGAATGAAAACCATATCAATGCATGTACTACATGTAGGTATTTCACTCTTACTCAAGATAATTATAGAGGAGCGGGTGATGCAAGTGGTGCTGATCAGCTACTCACCACACTGGGACAACTCGCTCAGGTTATGAATAATAACCTTACCGATATGGAGCACCCTGATCCATAATATGGGGGGTCAATGTTAGATCGCATTATGAGTCAAAAACCACCAACATTCAATGGGGGTATAAATCTATTAGTATCTAAGCAATAGATAAATTCCTTAGAGAAAATATTCCACGCCTTGGGGAGTAGTGAAAGGGAAAAAGTTTTCATGGAATTTTACCACCTCACTGGAGATGTTGATCAATAGTGGTCATTGATTCAAACCACAAAAGAAGATGATGAAGTATCAAATATGGAATGGCGGGAGTTTAAAGAGATTTTAATAGAAAAATACATTCCTCGTGACCATTGAGCAGATATGGAAAGGTAATTTCTGAGTAAGAGGAAAAAATAGGATGAGAATTTCGAAAAATATGAGGCTAACATTATAAGGTTAGTGAGGCATACTGCAGATTATATACAAAACCCCTGAAGTAAGATTGATCATTTTTTGACAGGTTAAAACTATTTATCCATCGAGCATTAGTCTCAAATTAATTCTTGTCATATAAAGATATTGTCTCATGTGCTATCAAGATAGAAAATAAATTCTCTATGTCTTGCGACTTTAAAGAAATGAAAGAGAAGAAGTGATCTGCTAAACACTGTGGAAATGGAAATAAGGGGAACAAGGGAAAAGTTTAATATCTATCCTGTAGTAAATGTTGGATGACACACCCTGGTACTTTCTTAAAGGGAATGGGAGTCTGTTAAAAGTTTGGTGAAGAAGGCCACCTAGCTCATGATTGCAAGGGGAAGAAAGAGGTTGTCACTTTTGAATGCTACAATTGTAGAGAAAGGGGGAATTATGTGAATTAATTCCCTAAAAACCAAAGGGAACTTACCTTAGAAAAGGGATAGGGATCAAGGAAATGCTTATGTTATCACTACTGCGGAGGTTGAATCTTTGAAAGACAAAGTGGCAGGTAATTTAATGGTTTCCTCAAGTTTAGAAAATACTTTATTGGACTCTGGATCATTGCATTGTTTCATATTTTCCCAGTTTTCTAGGAAAATTAGATATTTCCAACTGTATTTAACAAGTGAGTTGTCAGTCAAAACTCCTAAGGGAAGTATCATTGCAACAATGTTTTGTAAATCAGTCCCCATTAGGGAATATAAATGTTCTTTATCTGTTGATCTCATTATCATTCCCATGATTGAATTTTATATAATCTTTGGTATGGATTGGCTTTCCGACCATGATGAAAAAATATATTTTAAGAAGAAGTAGGTTACTATTTTGGATGATGATGAAAAAGAACACCTTATCTTTAGAGCAGAATCGTCACCACCTAATTCTTATCTAGATCGAGCCCTAGTAGCTCAAATAAAATAAATTATTCAGGAGGTATAGAATAAAATAATTGTGGGTGTGGAAAATAATGTTCAGGTAGATTATGTACCTATTTTGAAAGAATATGTTGATGTGTTTCCATAAGATTTACATGGAGATCCTCCAGAATGAGAAATTGAGTTTTAAATTGATTTAATTCTTGGATCAAGGCCCATATCGAATACCCCTTATAGAATGGCCATTGTGGAATTTGTGGATCTAAAAAAACAATTAGAGGAATTGAGTACTAAGGGATTTATTCAACCTAGTGTTTCTCCATGGGGTTCCCTTGTCCTTTTTGTTAAGAAGAAAGATGGATCTACGAGGTCGGGCATTGACTACAGGGAGATCAATGCTATAACAATACAAACATGTATCCCATATCTTTCATTGATGATTTATTCGACTAAGTTCATGGAGCTCAATACTATTACAAGATTAACCTTCAATCTGGATATCATCAGTTGAGTGTGAAGAAGAAAGACATTCCAAAAACCGCATTTTGAACTAGGTACGGGCATTAAGAGTTTACAGTAATGCATTTTTCATTGGCTAATGCACCCTCTGTCTTCATGGATCTAATGAATAGAGTTTTCAAGGAAAATGTTGATGACTTTGTAGTAGTATTTATTGATGATATCTTTTTATATTCCAAAATCTACAAAATATCATGAAAATCACTTGCGCATTATCATGACGACTCTTAGAAGACATGAATTATATGGGATGTTTACCAAGAGTGAATTATAGCTTTAGGGGATTTATTTTCTTAGCCATATTGTCTCCAAGTATCAAATATCTGTTGATCCATCTAAAAACAATGCAATCCATGAATGGCCAGCACAAACGACTATAACGGAGGAACAAAATTTTATTGGTTTAGCAGGTTATTATTGACGTTTCGTCCAGAATTTTTCCCGTTTGGCTAACCCATTAACAAAAATCACAAGAAAAGGGGTTAAATTTGTTTGGAAAAAAGAGCATGAAGAATGTTTTGAAGAATTGAAGATAATATTAGTCAATGAATCTATCGTGACACTACGATTAGGGAATGATGGGTTGGTTATTTATAGTGATTCATCGAAGAAAGTACTTGGTTGTGTCCTTATGCAGAATGATAGAGTTATTTCCTATGCATCATGATAGCTTAAAATTAATGAGAAAAACTATCATACTCATGATTTTGAGTTATCAGTTGTAAACTTTTATTTTAATATTTAGAGACATTATCTCTATAGTGAGAAATGTGAGATTTATATTGATCACAAGAGTTCAAAGTATATTTTCTCATAGAAAGAACATAACATGAGGCAAATGGGATGTCTTGAACTACTCAAGTATTATGATTTCACGATACACTACCACCTAGGGAAGGAATATAAGGTGGAATATTCTTTGAGCAGAAAATATTACGGTGTTTTGAACTAGATGATAGTTGAAAAGGATCCTATATACATGGATCTGGTAAAGATGGATATGTGAATATCCAAGGATTTTGAAACATCAATGCTTTTTCTAAATGGTTTCCAAACCATATTTACCAGACTGGATAAAAAGTTCTCAGGTTGATGATGAGGAGTTTCAAAAGAAGATTAAAGATGTGAATAACAGGATATTGAGTGACTTTATATATGAAGATGGAATTTTGATATTTGGGAATATATTTTATGTTCCCGATATACCTGATCTAAAAAAAGAATTATTGGATGATGCTCATAGCTCCAATTTCTCTATACACCCTAGGAGCACCAAAATGTTTTGAGACTAGAAGGAACATTTTTGATGGGACAATATGAAGAGGGATATTATTGATTTTTTTCAAGTTGTATGGTTTGTCAACAAGTGAAAGTTTCAAGGCAATATCCTGAAGGAGTCTTTCAACCTCTTCCCATACCTAAGTGGAAATGGGATAATTTTATGATGGACTTTTTGATGGGACTACCAAAGACTCCTAGAAGGAACGATACAATATAGGTCATTATTGATCATCTTACCAAGTCAACACATTTTCATGCTATAAGAGAAGATTTACCACTTTAACGTCGAGCAAGACTATATTTTAATGAAGTTGTGAGACTTCATATAGTACCCCAATCTATTATTTCTGATCATGATCCACGTTTTACATCAAGATATTGGAAAAGTCTATATAAATCCCTAGATATAGAACTTCATTTGAGCACTTCCTACCACCCAAAATTGATGGAAAATCAGAACAAACTATTAAAACCGTAGAATACATATTGAGATCATGCTCACATGACTTTCAAGGTATATGGGATCAATATTTACATCTGGTATAATTTTCCGATAATAATAGCTTTTATTCTAGTATTCAGATGGCACCATATGAAGAATTAGATAGAAAGCGATGTCTCACACCAACTTGTTGGGATGATGTTGGTGAAAGAAAACTCGTAGGCCCAGAACTTGTGGAATAAATGATGGAAAAGGTTAAGGTAATCCAAAACCACATCAATGTAGCTCGAAGTAGACAAAAGCGCTATAATGATAAACAAAGAAAGGTTTTTGAATTTCATGTAAGAGATCATGTTTTCTTGAAGGTATCTTTATGGAAGGGTGTTATACATTTTGTTAATAAGGGAAATTATGTACCAGGTACATCAGATCTTTCTAAATTCTAGAACTAATTGGGGTTGTTGCATACCGTTTGGAAATTCTGCCAAGTCTCTCCAAAGTTCATGATGTATTCCACCTATCACTGTTGAGAAAATAAATGCCTGACCAAATCCATGTACTCACCAATGAGGAATTAGAACTGGAACTCAATATGTCTTATTGCGAACATCCTGTTAATGTTCTTGATACAAGAGAACAAGTGTGGAGAAACTGGACGACTCGTTTGGTAAAAGTTCTATGGAGAAACAATAAGATGGAGGAGGCAACGTGGGAACCTGAGGAACTTATGATAAAGAACTACCCGATAATTCTTGTGTAGTAATACTCTAGAAATTTTGATGAAAAATTTATTGGAAGGAGGGGAGAATGTAACACAACAAGCTTCCACAGTATGCTTCTCCTTGAATACTACAATAGCATGTGTTGTACGCAACTTCGAGTTCTAACACACCACAACCAATAAAACTAGCCTTTATGAATAGTAATATCAACTTTTTAATTTTTTTTAAATTTTAACTTTCAAAATGGACATTATTTTTGGATTCAGAATATCAATATTAGCTTAGGGTGAATTTTTGATGTTTTTCAGAAAAGATTCAATTTTGGATGAATAGTGAAAAACACTGAGTTGTAGTTTAAAACCGATTTTTATTTAAATTTATTTTATATCAAAATAGATACATAATACCTATATAAGTTCAATTTAATTCATTGGAGTGAGTTTATAATAATTTGAGATATATAAAAATTTTATTGAACTTTTTACCGTCATTTACCCACCTCCTATACACATTTTCAAATTTACATAAAAAATAATTTTACCATTTCTGTGTGTTGAATTTCAAAAATCAGAGAGACCCAGATGATATAAGTAAGTAAAATTTGGTCTAATAAGTTTAAAATAATTTTTGGTGAATAGTAACATTTTACTTTTATTTACCACGTTTAAAATTAAATAGGTTAATTAAGGGTAAAAATGATATTATTATTACCCTAAGAAATGTCCAAATTCTATTGGATAAATATAATTAGACCAAAACCAACCTTAGGAATAAAATATGATCCTCTTTGATCCACTGGGATTAGATTATGACATTTATTAATATTTAATTCAAAGAAGAGTCAAAAGAGTTAAAATGAATGTTTAACAAATAAAACATTTTTAATATAGGGTTACACGTAAGATAAATTTGAATATAAATATTCATTAGAAATATAAAAATATTTCCTACATAATGGTATTTTATTTATATTTTTTAGACATTAAATAATTTAATTTATTAATGACACAATGATGATTCTGTAATTTCCTAATTAATGAAATATTAAAATAAGTGATATTATAAATATCCAAATAAATGTAATTTGTGGCTTTTTATGAGTTACACTACTTTTATATGTTAATATAACCTATTAGGTCCGGTTAGATGTATTTTTTTTAAAGTAATAATGCTGCTATAAATTTAGAAAAAACAAAATACCAAATAGTGTCAAAATTGACATAAAAGAGTTTTTTCAAACTAATATTATATTATTAATTGATATTATATTCCTAAAAATCTATGGTAGAGAAAAAATACATATATAATAATATTTGTATCATTAATGAACCACTTGGGGTTTTCTCCGCAGTATATAGTATGTTTATTAACCATATAATATAAAAATATAAAGAGACATGGTAAATGTCAAACTATTTAACTAAGAGTTAAATCAAAAAGATAATGTTAATATAGTGAACCAAACCTATCTAAAACCTATTGGTTGAGTGGTTTTCGTCCCATTCCCTCCTAAAACTTTAAATAATCCATTTTTTAGCCATTAAATATCGAAAATGATTTTATTATATAATAATATTTCTAGATTTTCCTATGGTGCCCCTCACCCCACTTATAAAAGGGCACCCCCCCTTCTCTCTAATTAACACCTTCAGAGTCATTTGGCTCGGCCAAACCATACCCAAATACCCAATAAACAATCCTCCCTTCATCCTAGAGGCCTTCCTTTCGTCAAAAATACAACCTAAAGAGACCTTTTTATCAAATCAAAAAGAAGAACCCAAAGAAGAGGTAAATATATCATCACCTCTTTCAAGTTCCTTTCTTCTTCCACTTCCACATTCTTTTTTTGTTTCCATTTTAAAATAATAACTCTTGTATCGTCTATATACTGTGATGTCATTATAAATATGGTACAACCATGTTCATTATTCTATCCATCCTTTGAATGACATATCACTATATGTGTGTACGTATGGCTTACCGTCTCCACGTTGTGGTCTAATTGTTTTTAAATAAATTATTATTTGGATGGGTATAATAATGATGTATAATTGATTTAAATAATAAATATAACATTATAATGATTATTTATATATGATATACCATCCAATTATATATTATTTTAATATCAAAAGAATGATATTTCCACTCGTGCGTACGTACAGATTACAGTCTGCACGAACGTGATGAGATTCATTCCCCATCATATCCATCCATGACTAATTTTCATATGATGATTAAAAATAATTTTTAAAGACTTGATATAATTTTGGATATGAAAAAGATACATCCCATCCATAACAAATATGACTCACATAACGAAGAATATAATGGAAAAAAATTCATTAACACCCGAAACGACGATAATACTAAGATATTATTATCAAAGTAATATTAAAAGATCATATATGATATCATATTAATGTATATGATTCTTGTATAATTTAATAACAATTATTTCACCATTATACAGGAGGTTAACCTGCCCTCGATCAAGTAAAAGTACAAGGTAAGGTCTAATTCTACAATCTCTTCACTATCTGAGGTTGTTTATACGTAATTATCTACTAGGACCTCTTTATCATCCACATTCATGTTTCTTAAGAATATATTTCAAAAAATTCTTACAATTTTATAGAATATGGTTTAAATTATTTTATACACATGTTTAACTTTTATAATATTTTTATAATGGAAACATTCCGTCGTTTACCAAACAAGGTACTTTTTGACCTTTTCGACAAATTTATGGTAAGAATGTTTTTTTAACATATATGGTGAGTGAGGTTATTTTCCGCCATTATAACATTGCCGAATCATACCTTAAAATATTATAATAATATTTTCAAAATAAATTTTTTCTTAAATGATTTCAAAATATAAAGAGATACTTCTCTAAAAAATGTTTTGATTTCATATATGTCAACATCCTTTGATGGATTTTAAGTTTATTTGATGTTGATTATTATGATAAAAAACATCCATATTGTATTGAAGGTTTTGTGATATTTTTGATAGTGGATGTGTTATTTTTACACCATTCACGGTTTTTGGATAAAGTATTGACATTTTATATGCTATTTTGAATACGAATGTTTATGTTATGTTTAAACCTTTTCATATGAGGAATGAATTGGACTTAGTAAGTGACCAGTGGAGCCCGCTATAGCTCCTAGATGTATCGGTAGGTCTCATGAGACAAACTAGTGTCTTGGCACAAGGCCTTGACAATATCTTATTTGTATTCTTGGTAGAAGGCCTTTACTACAAGGTTATGAAACTATGGCATTATGCATTCCATCATTATGAAAGTGGCTATTGATATTGAATGTGATTATTAGACTTGTAGAATATCCATGTGATTAGTAAATGAAATTATTTGATTTTATCTTTTCCATATTATGATGAATTTCATGTTTAAAAGGCTTTTGTTTTAATTTTATACATTGAATTAAATGTTTATGCTTATTTATGAATTTTTCCGTTATATTGTTATCCTTACTGACCATCTGAGCTCACCGCTTTCTGTGTTTTATTTTTCCAAGGATGTAAAGATGTATATTATGACTGACCTGCTTGGATAGTCTATGGTATCTTAGTTTTTTCTATGAAGACAATGTTTCTCTAGTTTTTCATTTCATGATGTAATGTAAACCTTATGAAAGTATGTTTCACTTCCAAGGCTACTAAAATTATCGGTCATTCAAGACTTGATCTTTTTTGATAATGCAAATGATATGTAATAATGCACCAACTCTAGGCTTCTGGGGAAAGGGAGTTATAGTTGGTATCATAGGATGTTTTGTACAAACCTTGGAATCTAGATTTAGATAAACTCTGATTATATCACATTACCCTAAGATTGAATTTGAGGATTACTATAGAAGAACTTCCATGAATTTTGGTATTGTATAGATTTTGGGAGTTTTCCAAAAAATACATCCCTGTCTGGATATGAGTAAGTAGAGGAGGCTCTGGAACAGATGTACCTAGGGGTAAAAACCGAAAACACCACTCTTAGCTAGACTTGAATGGGAACTGGTGCACAAAAATGGGCCTTGCTGCACTCTTGGTTACGACACTCCCGAGGGATATGGTTAGGATAATTCTCATTTTCTTTTCAAACCATTATTAAGGGTTTATGAGTATATACTACCTCAAAGAAAACATTTTTTATGATTATGGATTATATCCATAAACTGTTCAGTTTATGTTAATTTTTTTAAAAGTTTGGAATTATGTATTTCGATTCGTAAACTAATATTGTATATTCCATTGTTTAGAAATGGAACCTAGTGGAAGGAATGGAAACTGTATCAATGCACTCACTCCATGTAGGGATTTCCCTCCTAATCTAGGTAATTATAGTGGAGCTAGTGATTCAACTATTGCTGATTATCTAATCACCATACTAGGACTACTCAATTTGGTTATGAATAATAACCTAACATGTATGGATCACCATGATCCATAGCATGGAGGATCAATGTTAGATCGAATTACGAGGTAACAACCACCAACATTAAATTGTGGTCTAAATCCATTAGTATCTGAGCAATGGATAAATTCATTAAAGAAAATATTCCATGCCATGGGGAGTGGTGAAAGGGGAAATGTTGTTATGGCAGTTTACCACCTCACTAGAGATGTTGGTCAATGGTGGTCATTGATTCAAAACACAAAGGAAGATGATGAAGTATCCAATATAGTATGAAGGGAGTTTAATGATATTTTATTAGAAAAATACTTTCATTGTGACCATCGAGAAGATATGGAAAGGCAATTTCTCAATCTGAGGAAAAAGGAGGATGACAATATCGCAAAGTATGAGGCTAACATTACAAGGTTAGCGAGGCATGTTTCAAAATATATACGTAACCCAAGAATTAATATTTATTGTTTCTTTGATGGGTTAAAACCATTTCTCTATCGATCCTTAGTCTAACAATCCTTATCGTTGTATGAAGATATTGTATCATGTGCTATCAGGACAGAAAAATAACTCTCTATGTCTTATGACTTTAATGGAAAGCAAGAGAAGAAGAGATATGATAAATACTCTGGAAATGGAAATAAGGGGAAGAGGAGAAAATTTGAATATCCATCCTGCTGTAAATGTGGGAAGAAACACCCTAGTACTTTCTTGAAGGGAATGAGAGTCTGTTACTAGTGTGGTGAAAAAGGCCACCAAGATCATGATTTCAATGGGAAGAAAGAGGATGTCACTTTTAAATGATACAATTGTCGAGAAAGGTGGAACTATGAAAATTAATTTCATAAGTGACAAGGGAACATACCTTAGAAAAGGCCAAGGGATAAAGGCCAAGCTTATGCTTTCACTACTACTGAGGTTGAATCTCCGAAAGACGTAGTGGTAGGTAATTTAATGGTTTCCACAAGTTTATAAAATGTTTTATTTGATTATGGATCATCAAATTATTTCATATATTCCCAGTTTTCTATGAAAATTAGATTTTTCCAATTAGATTTAACGAGGGAGTTGTCAGTAAAAACTCTTAAGGGAAGTATCATTAAAACAATGTTTTTTGAATCGGTCCCATTAGGTGATATAAATGTTTTTTATCTACTGATCTCATCATCACACCCATGATTGAATTTGATATAATCCTCATCATGGAGAGGCTTTCAGACCATGATACAAAAATTTATAGTAAGAAGAAGGATGTTACTATTTTTTATGACAATGATAAAGAACACCTTATCTTTAGAGAAGAATCTTCACCACCTCATTATTATCTAGATCCACCCCATGTAGCTCAATGAAATTGTATTATTGTGGAGGAAGAGAATGAAAAAACTATGGGTGAGGAAAAGATTGTTCAAATAGAGGATGTGCCTATTGTGAAAGAACCTATTGATGTGTTTCCAGAAGATTTACACGGACATCCTCCAGAATGAGAAATTTAGTTTTTCATTGGTATAATTCCTAGATCAAGGCACATATCGAAGTCCCCTTATAGAATGGCCACTTTGGAATTAGTTGAACTAAAGAAACAACTAGAGGAATTGAGTAATAAGGTATTTTTTTCACCTTATTGTTTCTCCATGGGGAGCCCCTGTCCTTTTTGTTAAGAAGAAAGATGGATCTTTTAGGTTGGGAATTCACTATAGGGAGATCAATTTTATTATAATAAATAAAAAGTATCCCCTACCTCACACTGATGATTTATTTGATCAACTTCATGGAGCTAAAAACATTTCAAAGATTGACCTTCAATATAGATATCATCGGTTGAGTGTGATGAAGGAAGACATTCCGAAAATAATATTTTGAACTAGGTACGAGCATTATGAGTTTACAACAATGCATTTTGGATTGACTAATGCACCCTCTATCTTCATGGATCAAAGGAATAGAGTTTTCATAGAATATCATGATGACTTTGTTGTGGTTTTTGTTGATGATATCTTGTTATAATAAAAAGGCTTTGAAGATCATGAAAATCACATGTGAATTATCCTGAAGACTCTTAGAAGACATGAATTATATGGGATGTTTAGAAAGTGTGAATTCTAGCTTCGGGTGATCTCTTTTCCTGGCCATATTTTCTCTAAGGATTGAATCTCTGTTGATTCTTCTATGACTAAGTCAATCCCAGAATGGCCCGTACCAATGAGTATAACTGAGGTATGTAGTTTTATTGGTTTAGTAGGTTATTATCGACGTTTTGTCCATAATTTTTCCCGGTTGGCTAACCCATTAACAAAACTCGCACGAAAAGGGGTTAAATTTGTTTGGACCAAAGAGTGTGAAGAATGTTTTGTAATATTAAATAGAATATTAGTCAATGATTCTATCTTGACACTTCCATCGGGGAATTATGGGTTTTTTATTTATAATGATGCATCGAAGGATGGACTTGGTTGTGTCCTTATGCAGAATGATAGAGTTATTTCCTATGCATCATGTTAGCTGAAAATCAATGAGAAAAACTATCCTAATCATGATCTTGAGTTAGAAACTTTAATACTTGTTTTTAAGACTGGGAGACACTATCTCTATGGTGAAAAATGTGAGATTTATACTGATCACAAGAGTTTGAAGTATATTTTCTTACAGAAAAAACTCAATAGTAGGAAAAAGAGATGGCTTGAACTACTCATCTATTGTGATTGAAAGATACTCTACCACCCGGGGAAGGCAAATAAGGTGGCAGATGCTTTGAGAATAATATATCATGGAGTTTTGAACAAGATGAGATTTGAAAAGGATCATATATACATAGATCTAGTAAGGAGGGATATGAGAATATCCATGGAAGGTAAAACATCAATCCTTTTTCAAATGATTTCCAAACAATATTTACTATAAAGGATAATAATATCTCAAGTTGATGATGAGGAGTTTCAAAAGATGATTAAAGATGTGAATAACAGGAGATAGAGTGACTTTATATATGAAGATGGAATTTTGAAATTTGGTAAGAGACTTTGTGTTCCCGATATACCTGGTCCAAAAATAGAATTTTTGGATGATTCTCATAGCTCTAATTTCTCTATACACCCTGAGAGCACCAAAATGTATAGAGATTTGAAGGAACATTTTTGGTGGGACAACATGAAGAGGGAGATCATTGATTTTGTGTCAATATGTATGCTTTGTCCACAAGTGAAATCTGGAAGGCAACAGCCTGGAGGAGTCTTGTAACCTCTTCCCATGACTGAGTGCAAATGGGATAATATTACGATGGACTTTGTCATGGGATTACCAAAGACTCCTATAAGGAACGATGAAATCTGGGATATTGTTGATCGTCTTACCAAGTCATCATATTTTATTGCTATAAGAGGTGATTTTCCACTTCAATGTCTAGAAAGACTATATGTTAATGAAGTTGTGAGACTTTGTGGAGTACCTATATCGATTATTTCAGACCGTGATCCCCATTTTACATCAAGATTATGGAAAGTATTCAGAAAGCCCTGGATACAGAACATTGTTTGAGCACTGCCTACCACCCCAAAACTAATGGACAATCAAAACTGACTATTAAACCCTTAGAAGACATGTTGAGATCATGATCACATGACATTCAAGTAATGTGGGATCAATATTTAGCTCTAGTAGAATTTTCCTATAATAATAGCTTCCATTCAAGTATTCATATGGCACCATATGAAGCGTTATATGGGAAGAGATGTTGCACACAAACCTATTGGGATGATGTTGGAGAAAGAAAACTCGTAGGCCCAGAACTTGTGCAGGAAACTATGGAAAAGGTTAAGGTAGTCCAAAACCACATCAAGGTAGCTCAAAGTAGACAGAAGATCTATACTGATAACGGAAGGAAGGATTTGGAATTTCAGGTAGGAGATCATGTTTTCTTGAAGGTATTTCCATGGAATGGTGTTATACGTTTTGGTATGAAGGGAAAATTAAGTCCCAGGTACATAGGACCATTCTAAATTCAAGAACAAATTGGGGCTGTAGCTTACCGTTTGGAAATGCTACCAAGTCTCTCCAAAGTTCACGATGTATTCCACGTATAACTGCTGAGAAAACACATGCCTGACCCAACGCATGTACTCACCTATGATGAATTAGAAATGGAACCCGATTTGTCTTATTGCGAATAGCCTCTCATGGTTCTTGTTATAATAGAACAAGTGTTAAGAAACCAGACGACTCGTCTGGTAAAAGTTCTATGGAGACACCATACGATGGAATAGGCCACGTGGGAACCCAAGGAACTTATGATGAAGAACCACCAGAGTTTTTTTACGCAGTAATACTCTAGAAATTTTGAGGATGGAATTATTTGAATGAGGGGAGAATGTAGCACCCCAAACTTCCATGGTACACTTCTCCTTGAATAATACAATAGCGTTTGTTGTACGTATCTTTGGGTTCTAAAACTCCATAACCAATCAAACGAGCCGTTATGAACAGTAATATCTATTTTATGAATTTTTTTAAATTTTATCTTTCAAAATTGACTTAATTTTTGGATTTGGAATATCTAAATTATCTTAGGGTGAATTTTCAGTATTTTTCTGAAAAATTTCAATTTTTGACGAATAGTGAAAAACACTGAGTTATAGTATAAAACCAAATTTGTATTTAAATATGTATCTATTTTATTTAAATTTATTTTATGTCAAAATAAATAAATAATACCTATATAAGTTCAATTTAATTAATTTGAGTTAGTTTATAATAATTTTAGATATATAAAAATTTTATTGAACTTTTTACTGTGTTTTACTGACCTCCTAGGAGCATTTGCAAATTTACATAAAAATTAATTTTACCACCTCTGTGAGTTGAATTTCCAATATTTGAGAGATATAGTGAATATAATTAAGTAAAATGAGGTTCAATAACATGAAAATAATTTTTGGTGAATAGTAATTTTTTATTTTTATTTACCATGGTTAAAAGTAAATAGGGTCATTAAGGGTAAAAATGATATTATTATTACCCCAACGCGTGTCCTAATTCTATTGGATAAGGATAATTCGACCAAAAAAACCTTATAAATAAAATATGAACCTCTTTGGTCCACCTGGATTAGATTAGGACATTTATTATTATTTAATTCAAAGATGAGTTAAAAGAGTTAAAAACAAAGTTTAATAATTAAATAGTTTTAATATAAGGTTAAAAATAAGATTAATTAGACTATAAATATTAAATAAAAATATAAAAATAATTCCTACATAATTTTATTTTATTTATATTTTTTAGACATTAAATAAATTAATTTATTTATGACACAATGATGATGTAGTAATTATCTAATTAATGAAATATTAAAATAATTGATATTATAAATCTCCAAATAAATGTAATTTTAGAATTTTATGAATTAAAATAATTTTCCAGGTTAATATAACATATTGGAGTTGGTTAGAAGAATTTTTTTCAATGTAATAATGCTATTAATAATTTTTCAAAAACAAAATAAAAAATATTGTCAACATTGACATAAAAGAGTTCTTAAAACAAATATTATATTATTAATTGATATTCTATTACAAAAAATCTAACGTTCAGAATAAAGACTTATATAATGATAGGTTTATCATTAATAAATCTATTGGGGTTCTCTTAAAGTATATTGTAAGTTTATTAACCATATAATATAAAAATACAAAGACACACAGTAAATGTCAAATTATTTAACGAAAATTTAAATCAAAAATATAATGTTAATATAGTGTCCCAACCTGTCCAAAACCTATTGGTTGAGTGGTTTTCATACCATCCCTACATTATCCTTTAAATAAACAATTTAATATCCATTATAAATATAAAATTAATTTATTATAAAATAATATTTATAGCTTTTCATAAGGTACCCCTTACCCCTCTAATAAAAAGGCACTCCCCCTTATCTCTAATTCACACCTTCAAAGCCCATTTTTCACAGACAAACCCTGCCCAAATACACTCTCATCTATCCTCCCTTCATCCTAGAATCCTTCAATTAGTCAGAAAGCCATCCTATGGGGCCATTTGGATCAAATCAAAAGGAAGAACCTGAAGAAGAGGTAAATATTTAATTACCTCTTTCGTGTTTTTTTCTTCATCCATGTCCTCTTTCATTGTTTTTCCATTATAAATTAATAACTCTAATATCTTATATATACTGTGATGTTATTATAAATATGGTACAACCATATTAATTATTATATCCATCTTTTTAACGACATGTCACCGTACATGCGTACGTACGGCTTACCATCTCCACTTCGTGGTGTAATTGTTATTCAATAAATTATTATTTAGATGGGTACAATAATAATTTTTAATTGATGTAAATAATAAATATAACATGATAATGATTTTGTATATATGATATAAGATCCAATTATATATTATTTTAATATAAAAAAAATGATATTTCCGCTCGTGTGTACGTACGGATTACCATCTCCACGAACGTGATGAGATTCATTCATCATCATATCCATTCAAGACTAATTTTCATTTGGTGATTAATTTTTTTTTTAATAATTGATACCATTATAGATATGAATAATATACATCCCATCCATAACAAATATGACTCACAAAATAATGAATATAAAGGAAAACGAATCTGTTACCACCCGAAACAGCGATAATACTATGATATTATTAACACAACAATGTTAAAAGATCATATATGATATAATGTTAATGTATATGATTCTGGTATAATTTAATAACAATTATTTCACCATTATATAGGAGTTTAACATACCCTCAACCAAGGAAGAGTACGTGGTAATGGTTAATTCTACAATCTCTTCATTATCCGAGGTTGTTTATACATAATTATCTACTGGGACCTCTTTATCATCCACATGCATGTTTCTTAAAAAGGTATTTCAAAACATTCTTATTATTTTATAAAATATGGGTTAAAGTCATTTATACACTTGTTTGACTTTTATAAGTTTTTTATAAAGGATTATTTCCGTCATTTTTCAAACAACATACTTTTTGACCATTTTGAAAAATTTAAGGTAATAATGTTTTCTTTAACATATACGGCGGGTGCGGAAATTTTCTGTCATTAAAACATCATCGAAGATTCCTTTCAAGATTATAAGAATATTTTCAAAACAAATTTTTTCTTAAATGATTTCAAAATATAAGGAGATATTTCGCTAATAAAGGGTTTGATTTCTTCTATGTATACATCCTTTGATGGATTTTAAGCTTATTTGAAGTTGATTTATTATGATACAAAACATAGATAATGTATTGGAGGCTTTGTGATATTTTTGACTGTGGATGTGTTATTTTTAAACCATTCATGGTTTATGGATAATGTATTGACATTTCGTATGCTATTTTTAATACGAATGATTATGTTGTGTTTAAATCTACTCATATGTGGAATGAATTGGACTTAGTAAGTGACGAGTGAAGCATGTTATAACTCTGAAATGCATAAATAGTTCTCATGAGACAAACTAGTGTCTTGGCATAAGGCCTTGACCAAATCTTATATCTAGTCTTGGCACAAGGCCTTGTCTATGTGGTTATGAAATTCTGGCATTATGTATTCCATCATTATGAAAGTGGCTATTGATATTGCATGTGATTATTCGACTATTAGAATATTCATGTGAATATTTAAATAGAATTATTTGATTTTATTATTGATATATTATGCAGAATTTCAAGTTTCAAAGGTTTTTGTTTATTATTATATATAGCCTTAAAAGTTTATTCTTATTTATGAAAGTTTCTGGTATATTATTATCCTTACTAAGAATCTGAGCTCACCCCTTTCTATGTTTTATTTTTCATAGGATGCGAATGAATATATTATGACTGACCTGCAGGGATAGTCTATGGGATAGCAGTGTTGTCTTTGGAAACAATGTTGTTGTAGTTTTACATTTCATGATTCAATGTAAACCTTAAGAATGTATCTATCACTTCCATGGCTATTAAACTAATTGGTCTTTCGAGACATGATCTTTTGTGATCATGCTAATGATACGTAATAATGCACCGACTCTGGGATTCTGGGGTCGGGGCATTACAAAAATCTTTAAACATAGAGGACCAATAATATCCCCACACATCAAGGGGTTATTTACCATATCTCATACATAGCATAATAAAATCATCAAATTTCTATTGGAAATTTTATGTATCGAACTATAAATCCCAATACGTTCTCACCATGCTTTCAACAAAGAATAAAAAAATAAGAACCATTTTTTTGAATAATTCAAATCAAATATGGAATGTAATGGAATTTATATATTTAAAAAAACATTCATTTCAATCAAAATATTAAATATATATCAAAAAATCATTCAAAATAAATAAATTAAACTTTTCTATAATATATTTTATATAAATCAACGTGCATTAGTTAAAACAATTCACAATTAGAGGAATGATATCCATATCATTGAATACAAAACATCATCATCCAACGGTATAAAATAAGTTTGTTAACAGATATAGGAAATTCAAACATCTCATTGTTTATTAAACCTAAATTTCCTCTCCGACTTAATGGAAAATAAAAATCGCTCACTCCCACTTTTGGGGAAACCTGTTGATGAACACAGTTTCATTATTTTTAAATCACAAATCTATGTTTTATGCGATCAATATCTTAGGGTTCTTGTCCAAACCACATACTGACTTCCCAGACTCCCATTTTCTTCAATCAATCAATAAATTTTTAAAATTTTCATTTAATCAATTAAACCCATTTAAATATAATTGCCTAATTTTCAATTTTCAACATGCCCTTTTTCCATTAAACACAATATTGATCGGATTTATTATTTCATTCAATTTAAAAACAATTTTAAATTTAATAAAATTTATTCAAGAAAAATTGTAAATAATTTAATAAAGATATTTTTAAATCAATCCAACAATTTTCATAAATCCACCCATCAATTTCAAATCCATTAGAATAAGTGTCTTTCTCAATTTCCATACTCATTTCAAATCCAAGATAAAATCATTCAAATATTATTTTTGAAATAAATTTAAAAAAAATTATAAAATCCATAAATAAATATAAGGTAACAATTGAATGTAAAATCCTTAAGTGAAACCCTACAATAAATCGCATAAATCAGATGGTCAACAAACTCAATAAGAACAACATTAGAGATAAATAAAAATATAGATCTATAAATGAAATGTATGATAATGATGAAATAAAATGGTGTTTTTATCTATTAAAAGAATGATGATCCATCAAAATATAAGGATAATGTAAGGATATATCATAAGAAAAAACTATATATGATATCCATATACTAGAGATGGATAAACTATTCAAGAAGTACATTGATTCCCAAATAGATATGTTTATGGGATCCAAAAATGCATATATAGATCCTTTACAACCCATGAATTCATATTAGGTTCCTAATGTGTTTTTATGAATCTTAAATGGGATGTCAAGTTTTTTTAAGAAAATATTTGGAATAGTTAAATCTTGTGGGCACAGTTTCATGGAGAGAGACTCATGATTAGATGAACCATGCACACTAATTGTGACCCCCTTCTATACAGGGTTCCCGATTTCTTGTAAGTGGGAACACCATTTATGAAAAAGTGTTCCAACCTTGTATTACTTAATATATAAGAGTTTATGGTTTTCATGGGTTTGTCATACGTATGAGGAAACCATGCAATAACTGTGTACAACCCAAAAAATCACCAAAACATATCCAACTTTTAGTCGAAAATTCATATGAAACACCCTATCAAATTATTATTAAAACATGGGTCAATGGGTACTCTAAAAATAATTTGAAATTTTAAATATCCACTTATTTTCATTAGTAATTAGTATTTGAAATACTCATTTGTGAATTTCTCCAACTTTGGTACATTTAGTAGATCGTCGTTGTTTACAATACTATTCATTGCATGAGTGTAGATTTCCATGAAGTATTTCACACCCCCTCCCATCACATTTGGTTACTCATTGGGTTAAAAAATTATTAGTATATCCAACAAATTAATAACTGAGTTCCTCATATTTCCATTTAATAAATAAATCCAAAAAGGTTAGTATTAGTATCAATGAACAATAATATGAATAATAAATAATTTGATGATGGGTATGAAAACAATTATTTTTTTAGTCCCAAGACCTAAATAGAAAAATTGTAATCATTGGGATATTATTTCGGCATGAATATCATTTTAGAATATGGAAATTACCTATTGGGGATGTTTTGGGGATATTTTAAGTGGATATGATATTTTTGTAAGATTTTTTTTCAATGAATACATGGCATTCAAAAGAACATTATTTAACTTATAATTTATGCGGTAAAGTAAATGTATATGTGTTTGAATAGGTTTTGAGTTCATTGCAACCAAATATTTAATTTGGTGTTTCTATCATAAAAATTAATATATCACTAAATATTCACAAGTATACATCTATTATTTTTATGTTTATGAAAAATACATAATGAGGTTACAAAAATAATTTTTAGGGTTAGAATATAATGTCATGACCCGTCTCCTGAGGCCCGTATTGTGACTACCCCAAGCTCACCTTCCATAGGCTAGGGTCTAGTGACTAGCACCAAAGGCATAATTCCCTAAAACTGGAAAGGCATTACCTTTATAAATCATAAACACACACAACCAGAGAAAAAGAGGAAGAAACCACTAAGAAAAAACTGTATAAAATTTGTATTGAATGTAAAAGGGTCTGGAAATACAAGCCCAACAGTAAAGTACATGGAAAAACAAATAGGTACAACTAAAAAGACAAACACCTGGAAGGTGTCTAGCAGCTCCTAGATCGTCCACCACAGATCCTACCTAAAGGGTAGGTACTGTTAGCCTCCTCAGTCCTCCAAGTCCGTATGTCTCCTCCGGGTACCAACTCATCATGAGATCCACCTCTGGGTACCGTCCAATCCTCATACACTCCACCTTGGTCAGCGTTGTCTATCATCTGCATCCAACACAACGAGGTGCGGGCATAGCCCGTGCAGGGGTGAGTATAACAATATTATGTAGGGACCCCGAGACCCTCATGTTCTAACAAATTTCAACAAGGATAAACCACAAAGTATGATTTCAATGGATAACCATTACTTAGGTATATTCCCATACATATACCTGAGTTATCAAGTAACCCATCTCAATCATGAGGAAAATACAAATGTCATTCACTCAGCTCAAACCAGGATTTTTATTCATGATGTCGAAACCATGGCTGTTGGAGAACTCCACCTATGTCTAGTACATTGGGTCTACCGCTACAACCAAGTGCTTCCCACTAACCTTGGCCTGCTAAAGTACTCCACCTGTCGAGCACTGTGGGCTGCTACTACAACCAAGTGCTTCCCACCATGGGTTTACCGCTACAACCAAGTGCTCCCCCTCATAGCCTACAGAGGTACTCGTTCGGTCAAGTACCACGGGTCTGCCGCTACAACCAATCACTCCTCTGCCATGGGTCTGCTACTACAACCAACTGCTCCCCACTAAGCCATCTGAGTCACTCTGTGTTGATCAATCAGCAGTCGTCAAGTCTTAACTAGCTACTATGTCTCTTCAATCGGCTCGCTCATCACTGGGAGGGTCCGATCCATGTACCACAAGACGATACTCTAAGAGTCATGAATTCTCACGTAGAAGTATCACAAGGACAACCATGTCATAGGGGTCTCAATGCAACAGATGACGCGTTAATCATACGCTCAGTCTATGAGTTATTAGCCTTTATATCCCGGTGGACCGGTTGGTTTTGTGTATGAACTAACCCAATTATATCTCAAAGATACCCCGAACTCCCATGCGGTATTTTCAAAGGTACTGTTTCTCAATGAGATTACCAGTTCCACTGACGGTTCTTCAAACAGAAGTCCGGTGCCAAAGATATGTCCAATGTAAGCAATGGGTCATTAGTTGGCCTCGGTCTAGTCCGACCCGGTCAGACCGACTCAGCCCAACCCAGTCTGGGTTGACCTGATCACACTTGTAGGTCTTACTTGGCCTGTTGAGCGGGTCATCCCGGTATGTTTCAACCTGGTCCACTGGGCCCAGCCAAGCGGACTGCGAGGGCAGTTCGGCCGGATGCCGCCACGCAGGCGGCATTGGCCCGAAATCCAGGGCTGGTTCAGCCAGCACTGCAAAGTGTGTGGCTTCAGAGGTTGGATGCCGGGAGACTAGTGGGCAGGCCGCGCAGTGTGCGGGCTGGCCGGCTAGACTCTAGGCAGGTCGTGGGTGCACCGGGCAGGGTTTCGGGGTGCCAGGCAGCACCCCAGTGCAGCGTGCTAGGGCACGGGTAGCACGCCAGAGTGTATGATTGACCGCGGAAGGGGGCTGTGGGGGTTTCAGGGTGCTGGGCAGGCCTCTAGCAGGGGCTGGGCAGGCTTCCTTCTAGGTGCGGGTGCGTCAGGTAGCGCGTTGGTGTGTCAGGCAGGTCGTCGACAGGGGCCGCGCAGGCTGCTGGCTAGGCGTGGGTACACCGCGGTTGCGGGGGTGGTGCGGCCATTATTTTCCATCTTCATCACCACCGCTTCTTTGCCATGTTGTGTTTCCTCTTCAAGGAACATCACAAAGAAAAAATCTGACGGAGGGTGTCGGCCTGTGTGAGGTTGGCCCAAACCCTCCGCGTTTAGGAGGATATCAATTGGCTCAACATAAGTAGAGGATGTTCATTAAAAACGTCCATATCATTCCCTTTATATTCTTTGAAGAAGCTAAGAAAAGGAGTAAAATATCAACACGAAAAAATTAAACGCCCTACCTTGCTCGTAGTTGGTAGTCGTTGGCGCAAAAATACGGACGTCGTTCATTGACGGAGTCGTGGAAGAAGATGTAGAGGATCGCCATTCGTTGTGTCTTCAAAGCACTTCCAAACCTGAGTTGTGTCGGCTCATTGATGACGCTCCATGTCGGTAGGTGTCTAAAGAAGAAGTTGAAGAAGTTCTGTGTTCTTCGTTCATCATTGGAGAAGGCGTAATCCTCCATGTTTTGGGAATCACGTCACTTTGCCAACGTTTTGACACTTGGTGAAGCCATCCCAAAACCTCCTCCCAAGCTCCCTATATATCAAAGAGGGGGAGAGGTATGTAACCATCTTGGAATTTATGATGGTTCATTTATTAGGAACCTTCCTAAATTCCAACGATGTAGTTACTTAATTTAAAAATGGGGACAAGAAAATTAAAAAGCATTGGTGCAATTTAATTGGCGCATTGGCTTAATTATTGATTGGATTACAAGAGGCTTCCCCCACATAGCCTGCTTCAAAATATAAGATTTAATTTTATGTTGACATATATAACAAGTGTGACAGCAATTAATTTTAAGTTGACACATAAATTAATTGGAAACATTTAATTTCACATTGACACATAAAATTAATTTGATAGCAATTAATTTTATGTTGACACTTAAAATTAAATTGGAAGCACTTAATTTTACTTCGACACTTAAAATTAATTGAGGGGGTTGAAGGGTTTCCTCTGCCTCCCCATTAATTGGGGGGTTAAGTTTCGTGTGGTCCCCACATCACAACCTCTCAAATGAGGTTATGCTCAGGTGGGCCCCACCACCATAACCTCTCATGGGAGGTTAGGGTGTGGCGGTCCCACCTCCAACTCCCAAGTGGAGGTTCTAACCAACAAACACTCCACATGATGACTAAAAAATAAAATAAAGTATTAGATCACTTTATTTTATTAATTTTTTTATAAAAAACCCAAAATCTAACATTTACTCTCGACCAACTACTGTCTAAGTGAAAGTATCATTAAGAAAATACTGGCTCTGCGAGTTCAATGGTGCCCTTGGATTTCAATTCCGTGCACCGGTTCAAAAGTTACAAAATGTCGCTCCCGCGTTTACTAAACGTACCTGAAAAAATGTTTGGAAAATTATTATCAGTCACCCAAGACCCACTGCGGTCGAGTTTAGGCTCTACCTAGGGGAAACACGCCCCAATGAACCCAATGGTAGTCTCAGATTTTCAATCCGAGTAACCATTTAGATGTTATTAATTTTACAATAAAATAATTGTCACTTAATTATTTTATTTGCGGACAAAAACTACCCTTTTCTGGTGGCCCGCACTAGCCAAAGTTATTATCTTCATAAATAAAGAAAGCCCTGAAGAGTTCAGCAGTGGTCTCAGATTTTTAATCTGAGCTACTGTTTGTGAGTTAAATGCATTTTGAAAAATAAAATAACTTTATTAAATTATTTTATTTACAGTTATTCCATTTTGGGATTTCTTATAGGAGGCCTACGCCGACTAAAATTAATTCACGCCTATGGTAGACACACCATCTTGAGCACAGCGGTGCTCTCGTATTTATGATCCGAGTAACCATTTATGAGTTATTCCACTTTTTCAGGAAAACTGGTTACGCGTGTTAATTTAAGATTAACAAACCTTCGACGGATCATTCCGGGAACTCCGGGCCTCAGAATCGCGCGCCGTCAGAAACTGCAATCTCATAAAACTCCAATATTTTTTAAAAAAATTACATGGAAATTCCAGTTCTTTACATTCTCCGCACCTCTGGTATTTACATCCCCATAACCTACAACTCGAACTAAGGGAACAAATGGGTGTACTGAGCACACATATGAGCCTCCCGCTCCCATGTGCTCTCCTGTAGATTCCTGTGCTACCAACGAACATGCGCCAAAAGGTATCGATCATCCAAATAGGGCCTACTCCTATCAATCCTCAATCTCCACTGGAACCTTCGTAAAAGTCGCCCCATCGCCGATGTCCAGCTCTCCATAGTCGATTATTTGAGTAGGGTCGTGCACATATCTCCTCAGAAAAGATACGTGGAAGAAGTCGTGAACCCGGTGCAAATGAGGTATAAGAGAATAGTGGTAATCCACCTCGCCTGCTCTACTGATGTCCTAGAAAGGTCCCATGAACTCTGGAGATAACTTTTCTCCTCTGCCAAATCTTCGTAAACCTCATTGAGGTGAGACCCATAGAAAGATATGGTCGCCATCCTCGAACTCCAGAGGTCCTCGTATCCTATAAGAATAAGACTTATGTCTGCTCTGTGTAGTCTTCATCCTCTCATTGATGATATGCACCTTCTCGGTGGTAGCCCGTACCATCTATGGTTCCACTAGCACTAACTCCCATGGGTCTATCCAGTGTAGTGGTGATCTACAAGATCAACCATACCCAGCCTCAAAAGGTGTCATACCGATGGTGGAGTGATAGATGTTGTTGTTGGAAAACTCCCCCAAAGGTAGGTGACCCTCCCCGCTATGATCGAAGTCGAGGAAATATGCCCGGAGCATGTCCTCAAGGGTCTGGATGGTCCTTTCGGTTTGACCATCTGTCTAAGGATGGAAGGCGGTGCTCAAGTGAAGCTGTGTACCAAAAGCTTCCTGCAACCCCTTCCATAGCTGGGATGTAAAACGTGCATCACGGTCCGAGACAATAGAATAAGGTCCTCCATGCAAACGCAATATCTCCTACACTTAGAGGCATCACAAGTTTTCTACTGAGACCTTCTCTATGATCGGTAGGAAGTGGGCCGACTAGGTGAGTCGGTCAACGATCACCAAAATCAAGTCGTGACTCTTGGATGTACGTGGAAGACCCATCCTGATGTCCAAATATATCACATCCCACTTCCACTCTGTGACCTCTAAATGTTGTACCAAGCCTGACGGTACCTGGTGCACTGCCTTCATTTGCTGATAAGTGAGGCACCGTGAGACAAACCCCACTACTGCCTTCATCATACCTGGCCACCAATGCTGTCGTCGAAGGTCCCCATACATCTTAGCCACTCCTGGATATACCGTTAGTGGGGAAGTGTGGAACTACCTCAACACTTCCTTATGAAGTGAAACTAGTACCATGGTACGTCCTCTAAAAAGGATGATGTGATCCCCACCTTCAGAAAATCCTTCAGGTTCCTACCCTATGGATATCTGAGCATATTGCATCTCATAGCCAGTGTATCCACGTTGTGCATCCCTGACTCACTGATGAAGTGGGGGAGTGACTGTAGAAAGGCTACTCCGTACCTATCCACAAAGGATATCTATAAGGCATCCAACTACTCTATCGCCTCTCCTAGTAGCTGTATACCAGTCCTCTTATTGAGCACATCTGCAACAACATTTACCTTCCCTAAAGTATAGGCCATCTCGAGGTCATAGTCCTGGATGAACTGAAAACTAAAAAGTCCTGCTTCCACAAGGGTATAGCTGGAAGACTCAAGAGTGATCGGCTATACCCTCCTATGAATGAGTTTAACCTGTGCTGCCTGGGTTTCCTTTTTTTTTCCTACTAAGGAAAACCTTATCTCAACATTGTAGATAAACCAAAACCTTTTTCCTAATACAGTCAATTTGTGTATGAACTGTGGTTTCCCAGTCCATACCCAAACTAACATCGTAGGGCCTCGACGCTGCCACTGGGAGGTTCCAATTGAAACTCTCACCTTAGGGGTCAGATCACAATGTCAGCATATATTTGATTATCGAGTCTCCTCTCAAAGGTATCTCCATATGTGAGGGTGAATTCAATATTTTAACAGGAAACTCTAGGTCTGGGACAAGGTTTGTGGAAGGAAAGAATGATTGGTACCTATATTTATTGATACAACAGCTAGTAGTAGACACAGTCTGTACCTTGAATCATTCCTAGAGCCCTTGGGTCACAGTCCTTGACTGCATGCACCTATTCTCTTCCTCTACCATCTAGATCCCTGAGCCTGGTAGGGAATACAATGGTCAGTGGTTGTAACATGTCAAAATGTACTCCACCTCATGCTAGTCTCCCCGCTCTGCTTCCACGTCTGCTGCCCTGAAGATTCATCTGTCCCTGTTACATCATCTTTCTGAAATAGTTTACACACCTAAGTCTCTAAGACTGGCGCTATTTTCCTACTTTCCCCACTACTAACATTCAATGTATATATCTTCTCAGCCAAAGAACATTCAACAGAAAAGGATGTCTCTAGCATTATAACATAGGTAGAAATACACAGAGGAAAAAGAATGTGCTAGCTCAGATGTCCCTAAACACATCTCACTCAGAGGTCCAAGAAATAAAGTACTGATCGAATTGTATTCATCGAGTACCAGGAATGATCAGTATGCCTCGATAAATACTTAGCTACTGACATGTCATACTGAAAAATTTGTAGAAGTTCTAGAGAACTCTTAGAGACCTCCTCAGGCCAGCCCTCAAACCCCTATAAGTCTGGCTCACCTCAGAACCTGAGGGGTATCTAATGATGAAACACGTGTAAGGAACAAAGCCTACATGTGTCATCAACCGGTACTGCTGGTTGAAAATCCGGACCAACAGACTGTGATATAGTTGACACACTACCAGAAGGCACAATCTCGGGAAAAGTTACACATACCAAGGCCTCATATATATGCGGACCAACCTCATGGTCACTCACTGGGAAACACTGGTATCTAAGAACACCATCTGCTCTACTGGTGTATCTACTAGGAAGAGTACTCTAGCAATCGACTCCAGTCAGTCCTCTACTTCTTGGGAATATGTCTCACCTCTTAACCTCAAAGTTTTTTACCACTGGAACTCGTGTAACGCACTCAGTCAGCGTGCACTGCCCCCCGATGCAGCTGCTGGAATCTGATTCCCAATGTGTGGTGGTGTTGCAGGTACACCACCTGAAGGTGCCAACATAGTAAGAGGCCCTAGAACCAGAGCCTTGTCGCTCAGTGCGCCTTCATCGTGTACTCTATCAGAACTCTAACTGGCTGTCTGCGTGGAGGAATCCTAAACAGATGCGACACGTTCAATAGTTATACCTGGTGAGCTGACCTGGTTTGAGCTGACATTAAGAGAAACATTTAAAAACACACACACAATTAGTGTTTTAGTGTACTGAGTTGGAAATCATTAGTCAGAGTCTTGGTGTACGGATACGTCGGCTGTCGCACAATTACAGGACTCCCTAAACTGAAAAATGGAAATCGGTACCCTTAACACTATTGCTTCACAGAAAAGAAATATCAGAGTCCTACGTTTTTTAGTAGAACTGACTCCTCTGATACCAATTTTTCATAACCCGTCCCTTGGGGCCCATATCATGACTACCCCAAGCACGCCTTCTATAGGCCAGGGGCTGGAAACTAACACCAAAGGCATAATTCCCTAAAACTGGGAATGCATTTCTATTATAAATCGTAAACACACACAACCAGAGAACAAGTGGAAGAAAAAACTAAGAAAAAGTTGTATAAAAAGTGTACTGAAGGTAAAAGGGGACATAAATACAAGCCCAACAGTAAAGTACAAGGAAAAGACAAACATATCAAATAAAAAAGACAAAAAATTGGAAGGTGTCTATTAGCACCTGGATCGTCCACCACGGATCCTACCTGAAGGGTTGGTACAGTTTGCCTCCTCAGCGCTCCATGTTCGACTGTCTCCACCATGTACCGACTCGTCGTGAGGTCCACCTCCAGGTACCATCCAGTCCTCGTACACTCAGCCTCGGTCAGCGCTGTCTATCATCTGCATCCAACACAACGAGGTGCGGGCATAGCCCGTGCAGGGGTGAGTATAACTATACTTAGTAGGGACCCTAAGACCTTCAAGGTCTCACAAAATTCAACAAGGATAACCCAAAATGTTTCATTTCAAAAGATAACCATTACTTAGGTATATGCCCATACATATACCTAAGTTATCATGTAACCCATCTCAATCATGAGGAAACCACAATGGTCATTGACTCATCTCAAACCATGATTTTTATTCACGATGACGAAACCATCACTGCTGGAGAACTCCTCCTCTTTCGAGTACAGTGGGTCTGCCCCTACAACCAAGCACTTCCCACTAACCTTGGACTATTGAATTACTCCAACTATCGAGTATTGTGGGCCTAATTCTACAACCAAGCGCTTCCCACCATGGGTCGGCCACTACAACCAAGCACTCCCCCACATAGACTATAGTGGTACTCCTTCTGTCAAGTACTGCGGGTCTGCCGCTACAACCAAGCGCTCCTCCACCATGGGTTTGCTGGTACAACCAAGCGCTCCCCACTGGGCTATCCGAATCACTCCGAGTCGATCGATCAATAGTCATCATGTCTCATCCAGCTACATGGTCTCTGCAATTTGCTCGCCCGTCACCGAGAGGGTCCGCTCCACGTGACACAATACGATACTACAAGTGTCACGAAGTCTCATGTAGAAGTATCACAAGGACCGCCACGTCATAGGGGTCTCAACACAATAGAATACGTGTCAATCGGATTCCCAGTCTGTGAGTTATTAGCCTTTTAGTCCCGGGGGCTCGGTTGGTTTCGAGTACGAACAAACCCAACTATATCTCAACTATACCCTGAACTCCCATGGGGCATTTTCAAAGGGAATATTTCTCAATGAGATTACTAGTGCCGCTGATGGTTCGTTAACCGGACGTCTGGTGCCAAAGATATGGCCAATGTAAGCAATGAGTCATTAGTGGGCCCGGGTCTGGTCGGACTGACTCAGCCCAACCCAGTTTAGGTCGACCTGGTTAGACTTTCTGGGTCTGACTCGGCCCGTTAGTCAGGTCAGCCCGCTATGTTTCGACCCCGTCCATTGGGCCCGACCGAGCGGACTGCGAGGGCAGTTCGGCCGGATGCTGCCATGCATGCGGCATCAGCCCAAAATCCGGGGCCGGTTCGGCCAGCACCGCAAAGGGCGCGACTCGAGAGGTCGGCGGCTGGGAGACCAGAGGGAAGGCCATGCCCAGTGCGGGCAGTCCGGCTTGACTCTGGGCTGGCCGTGGGTGCACCGGGCATGGTGGCGGGGTGCCGGGCAGCACGGTGGTCCAGCGTGCCAGGGTATCGGGCAGCCCGCGACATGGGGCCGTGGGGGCGCCGAAGGGCCGGGCAGGCCACTAGGAGGGGCCGGGCAGGCCGCCGGGTAGGTAACAGGCTGGGCGCGGGGTGAACCAGGGTTACGGAGGTGGTGCGACCTTTATTCATCGTCTTCGTCGCCACCGCCACTTTGCCATGTCGTGTTGCCGCTTCGAAGAACATCAAAAAGAAAAAAAGCCGACGGAGCGTGTCGGGCCATGTGAGGTTGGCCTAAAAACTCCTCGTTTAGGAGGATATCAATTGGCTCAACATATGTAGAGGATGTTCATTAAAAACGTCCACATCATTCCCTTTATATCCTTTGAAGAAGGTAAGAAAAGTAGTACAATATCAACACGAAAAAAAATTAAACCCCCTACCTTGATAGTAGTTGGTAGTTGTTGGCACAAAAGGTGGACGTCGTTTGTTGATGGAGTCACAGAAGAAGATGTAGAGGATCATCATTCGTCGCGTCCACCAAGCACTTCCAATCCCGAGTTGCGTCGGCTTGTTGAAAACACTCCACGTTGGTAGGTTTTCGAAGAATAAGTCGAAGAAGGTCGGTGTTCATCGTTATTTGTTGGATAAGGAATAATCCTACAAGTGTTGGGAGTCTTGTGACTTTGCCATTTTTTCGTCGCATGGTGATTCCATCCCAAAAAATCCTCCCAAGCTCCCTATATATGGGAGTGGGGGATAGGTATGTAACCATCTTGAAATTTTTTACTGTTCATTTATTAGGAACCTTCCTAAATTCCAACAATGCAGTTACTTAATGTAAAAAGGGGGTGAAGAGAATTAAAAAGTGTTGGCACAATTTAATAGGTGTGTTGTCCTAATTATTGGGAGGATTAAAAGAGACTTCCCCTAAATAGCATGCATCAAAATATAGGTTATAATTTTATGCTGACATGTAAAATTATTTTGACAGTAATTAGTTTTATGTTGACACAAAAAATTAATTGGTAGCATTTAATTTCACGTTGAAACATAAAATTAATTTAACAGCAATTAATTTTAATTTTACACTTAAAATTAAATTGAATCAATTAATTTTACGTCGACGCATAAAA
The DNA here is from genome assembly GCA_963277665.1 of Viscum album. Taxonomy (NCBI): domain Eukaryota; kingdom Viridiplantae; phylum Streptophyta; class Magnoliopsida; order Santalales; family Viscaceae; genus Viscum; species Viscum album. The sequence continues at coordinate 853,239,638 of OY728155.1, read as the reverse complement.
ATAATTGAGGGGGTTGAGGGGTTTCCTCTCCCTCTCCATTAATTTGGGGGGTTAAGTGTCATGTGGTCCCCACGTCATAACCTCTCACAGGAGGATATGCCTGGGTGGGCCCCACCACCATAACCTCTCATGGGAGGTTAGGGTGTGGCGGTCCCACCTCCAACTCCCAAGTGGAGGTTCTAACCAACAAACACTCCACATAACGGCTAAAAAAATAAAGTGTTATCTCACATTATTTTTTTTTTATAAAATCCCAAAATCTAAATTTTACTCTCATCCAATAGCCATCAAGGTGAAAGTATCCTTAAGAGAATACCTGCACTTTGAGTTTAACTGCGCCCTCAAATTTTAATTCCGAGCACCGGTTCAAAATTTACAAAACTCTGGTCGCACGTTTACTAAACGTACCTGAAAAAAAGTTCAGAAAATTATTATCAGTCACACTCAACCCACAGCGGTCGAGGTTAGGCTCTTCCTAGGTGAAACACGCCCCAAAGAACCCAACATAACTCTCGGATTTTCAATCCTAGATACCGTTTAGATGTTATGAATTTTACAATAAAAATAATTTTCATTTGATTATTTTATTTGCGGTTATAAACTAAATTTATCTGGTGGCCCGTGCCGGCCAAATTTAGTATCTCCTTAAATAAAGAAATCCCTCATGAGTTTAGCGTTGGTCTTAGATTTTTAATCTGAGCCACCGTTTGTGAGTTATAAGTATTTGAAAAATAAAATAACTTTATTTACTTATTTTATTTACGGTTATGCCATTTTCGGGATTTCTTATAGGAGGCCTGCACTGTCTAAAATTAATTCATGACTAGTGTAAACCAACCATCCTGAGCACAACGGTGCCCTAAGATTTTTGATCCAAGTAACTGTTTATGATTTATTCCACTTTTTCAGGAAACTTGCCTACGAATGTTAATTTAAGATTAACAAAACTTCGACGGATCATTTTGGGAACTTCGGGCCTTGAAATCGTGCACCATCAGAAATTGAGGACTCAGAAAATTCCCATATATTTAAAAACATTAAATAGAAATTTCGGGTCATTAAATATATGGTTGTGTAATTTAAAAAAACAACTCATAAGTTTTGGATGATAATAGTTAATAGGGATAGAATAGTTATACGTTATTTTTAGATATACATATATTATGATTTGGAATACCAGTGGATAATGTTGAGACATGTCGTCATAAAGATAATTCATGCCTTTATAAATTTTATCGATATTTGTAACAATTTGTAAAAAAAATATAAATTTTGAACATATTTACTCACATGGAATAGAAATTTCATCAGATGTTTAAGAAACATTCATTGTATGGTTGGTGAATGTCCTTCGTATGATTTATACTCCTCTTATGGTTTAATTATTTTTATAATTTTTTTCTTCTCTATAGAGTGATAATAAATATTCTATATTAAATAATTATTAATTTAAAATGATTGGGATGATTCTAAAGTTATTTTATCCAGGATAAAAATCAAACAATTTTATTTTGGATTCATGAAATGGAGAAACAAAATTTACTATGAAGTAAATGTAGTCATGAAGGAATAATAAATAGTTACAGTAAAAACTTCATATCCATTCATTAGTGGAAAACTCAACTCCATTGTGATGACAATAATATTTTAAATTTTGACAAAAATATATAATGAATAAAAACTAGTTGGAAATTGATTAATGAATATACTCACTTGAATATAAAATTTGTTGTTGAGGCCTTCGTCTGCTCTTTACTCGGCCTTTGCTCCTGGATTCCAACTATCTTCTCCAAGTCGGATTTGCACAGTGGTTTTTCATGGTGTCATGGGAGGTGGGTTCGAGCAGTCGATGGAATTCTTGGAGGAATCTTCCATGATGGCTTCGCCTCTGTTTTTGGATCCCTACTATTTCTTCAAGACTTCATTTCTTGGTGATGATATTTTTTTGGATGTTTCAGTTTGTGATGGTTGGTTTCATTACGTACTAGTGTGGTCTTTGGTGTGTGTGAAGCTGGTTTTTTTGTTTTGATTATGTGTTTGAAAGATCGATTCTATTATGGTGCTCCGTTTCTCTAGTACCGGTGGTGATAGTTTCAGATTTGGGAGGCACTGTTCTTATGGTTGCGGGTGGTGATCATTTTTGGATTCATCTTCTTGGGGTTTTCGGTGATCAGTGGTCTCTTCTGGTCTGTGGATTCCAGTGATGGCTTGCGTGGGTCGGGATTACAGTCTCGACCTCTATGATTTCCAGCACATCTTTGCAACCTTTTTCATGTTATTAGTTTGAATTTTTCACTATGTTATGGTTTGAATTTTTAAATCCCCTGTGGGGTTACCACTTATCCAAAATTTCCTTATAGAAATATATAAAAAATGGATTTGAGTAGAGGAGATGAATTATAAGGGCACTGATATGTTTTGTGGGTAGATCCGGTTATGATTATTTAGAATTTTACTTTTCCTAAAACTAACCTATATAACATATTTAATTAATTATCCTCCTAACATTATATATCAATCACAAGAATATTAGATGATATGAAATAATTCATCAAACAAACAATTTTATATGGTCTTGTCCTAATGGGGGGAACTATTCCTCACAATGTTGATACTCATTGACCCACATATATGCACTGTAAAAGGAAAGTGATTATATATTATCCACCTACAATTAATCAAATTCTTATCTCTTATTAGAAAATAATAATTGTTTCCATTAGTTACTTGATTTTCTACTTCTTCATATTCAATGCATAATTTTGAACATTTAATGATAATCACTAGGAACACTTCTGGTAATTACTATATTTACTTCCTCTCCCTCCAGATATCCTAAATCTGGTTCATCTCTATATTCCCCACATGTCTAGAAATATATTTTCTAGATCCTGATCATCTTGTTTTCTGAAAAAATCTACTTAAATGGTCCTCTCTCAAATTATTAGAAATATCTCTCTCAAAATGAGTTTCTAATAGTGATCATTATCCCATTTATAATCTCAATCATCCAGTAGAAATCATGAAATTATTATAGACAAAAAATTTAAATTTACCACTCAATACATTTTTATAATAATTCACATATATTTTTTAATTATATCAATGTAAATGTCCTTCATCGAACATTCCTCAAATCTAAATTTAATTTACTACTATTAAAGGATCATCTTTGAATCCTCTTAATTTTGAAGGGAATAAACAAGAAGGTAGAACTATCCAATATTGTACAAGAGGTTCTCTATCCATTATTTCATCATCTAGTGTTTAATCATGAGAACTCTTTCGTCTGGTGATTTCAAAAGTTTTCTCTATTATTAGTAAAACATAATCTATTTATTGTTCCTAGAATTTTAAATATTGTGTTCTGCCACTGATGATCATCACATGATTCTATTTGTAGAGATAATAAATCACCCAATATAGTTATATCAAATATTTTCTCTTTATCAACATATCTTCATCTAATGAACTAAAAATACTTTTTCCAGAAAACTGCTAATATTTCAACCATATGGTTCTGAAATGTATGATAAACTATCAAATGTGCATCTAATAAAAGTATTTTTCTTTGTTATTTATATTTAATAGAATTCCTCATCACATCATCTATTCCCAATCTTCATGGAACTCTAAATGTAGTTTAATGGAATCACATTAGTAAATCTGAAATATACATCATCACATCATCTATCCTGATTTGAACATACGAGACTCCATGAGTGTATTAATAAAAATTTGTATAGATTAATATTTTTCGAATTATAACATTAAAGTTTCTTCATATTCATCTATATATAAACATTAAAATTAACATATCTTTATCTATGAAAGAATTTAGTTTTAATTATTCCATAAACATTTTGGATCAATAAATAATCTTCTAAAATTATATTTAATGTAATTGTGAATAGATCTAAAATATTGCAACATTTATTTAGATCAATCAATTGCACACCAATTTTAAAAAACCATGAAATTATCTCTCAATCCTATAAGTTTACATTTTATTCAAATCATAATATTTCAGTCATAGTTAGGTGAATCATATTTTTATTGAGCATTACTAAGTGTTTATGATCTTTGTTACTTACTTGAAAAAAAAAACAAAACTATCTCCCATGAAAAATATTTCTTAAAATATATATTTTTAAAATCATAATCACTAACCCCATACGAATCTATGATACCCTGTAATTTAAAATTATTTAATTTCTTTTACATCAATGTATAATTCATATTTCTCTTTAAAGAAATGAAACTTCTCGTCAAAGAGATAATTTCATATTCTTTAATTTCACTTTAATAACTATCACATAATATTACTACAAAAGCAACATATTACCGATATTATATATGATATATAATGTTTTGATCAACATTTAAATGGAATTATTCAATACATGTATATATTTGTCTTTAAAAATAATTATTACCACTTAAAGAGGCATATAAACATCCACTTAATAATCTTGGGAAAATATCAATAATAATTATTTTTTGTACATTACTTGTGAATGAATGATGTAGTGCTATTTTCATTGAAAAAGTAGTCCAGGAATGATATTGAAATCTATAAATGTAATAATATCAATGTTATTCTTATCCTATTCATCAAATGCATCACACATATAATATGTGTGTCACCAAAAAAAATTATATCATCCTTATATACCCAGAATCTGAGGTTATCAGTACTAATATATTCACAACACAAGATCCTTTGATCATTTCCATTATAATAGTTCAACTTCATTAGAAAACCACAATGTTTTTAATTCCATGAAAGGTGTTTTTGTTTCAAGATATAGAAATTTCCCATATTTTTCACACCATTTTTGAATTATTTTTATCTATATACTATATAGGTATTTCAACTTGATAATTTTTTTCAATTTCAAAATTAAAAAAAAGTGAATATAAAACCCATACAATAGACAGTTTAAAAATGATGAAAAATTGAATAAATAAAATTCTAATAGTTTCGTATACACTGTAATTGATCAGTTCTATCTAGTACATTCTGTTACTGAAATCTGGTATTTGAAGTTTTTTGGGAGGTCAAGTTGACTTATCACCAACACTTTTCCAAAATTCCAAACTATTTTATGAAAATGTTTAATGAAACAATGTCACAGAAACGGTGTCACAAAAATAGTGTCATAGAAATGGTGTCACAAAACTGGTGTCACCATAATAGTGTCACAGAAATAGTGTAACCAAAAAGGTGTCATAGAAATGGTGTGATAGAAATGGTGTCACAGAAATGGTGTAACAATGTAATTGAAATAGTGTCATATAACCGATGTCACCAAAATGGTGTCAAAAAAATGATGTAAGAGAAATGGTGTCATTGAAACGGTGTCACATAAACGGTGTCACAGAAACGGTGTCACAAAGACGGTATCATAGAAATGATGTCACATAAATGGTGTCACAGAAACAGTGTCATAGAAAAGTTTTCACATAAATTGTGTCATATAAACTATCTCATGAACAATGTTTCTAGAACTATTTCATATTTCCATCGCCAACTTTCAATATTCATCCAGTTTCATGGATATAATGTTTTATTTGAAGAAAAATGCATTAAAAGACTTGTATTAAGGGATTTATGTTCGATTCAAATCCCATAACTCCTATATTATTTTTCTTATGGTTTGATATGACTTTACTTGGTCTTTCCGTATGGTTTAACGTGATCCTTTTTAATGGAAAGTCCAGCGTATCTTAAAATGATTCTCCATTAAATCTTCAAATGGGATGATATGTCTTCCTCCCATGTTCTTCCTCACTGTTTCCTTGTAAGAGAATCTTTAACCATTCCTTCCTTCCCATAGGAGTTGTGTGATCAAAATTTCCTACATGGATTAGTCCCCCTTGAAGTTCTTTTTGCTGCATGTGCACCCCCTGTTTTGGTGAAACAAAGAAGTACCTATCAATATTTGGTATAAGATATGATCTATCATCATTTTTCTACATTACCTTACTTTTGTTTCACCTTTCCCTATTATTTCATGTTATCTAAATATTTATAATGGTGTTTTCTTGGGTTTTGGCTGGTGTGGTGTTGTATATACATCCTCTAGTGGACGCATTTCTCCAGGAGAGGTTATCACGATATGTTTTGTTGGACTGTTCTCGTGCAAAGAAAATCAGAAACCATTTGAGGTTGGGTATTCATTGATTCTATATTATATTACATGCATTTATAAGGTTATCATGAATTATCCATTGGATCATTATGTAATTGTCATAATAAATATTTGAACCAGACAAATAAATTGGTATGATCGTATTTTATTGCCTCTTGTTTTTCTAGATAATGTGATTTCAATGTTTGCCTTTTTTTTGTTATTTTTTGATGATGGATATAGGTAAGGAACTTAAACTGGGATTAATTAAAATTATTTTTGAATGTTAAAGAGGCATGTAAATTAATCATGTTGTTGTTGTTGTGGTAATTTGATGTTAATCAAATTAATGCAGTAAGAATGTTTTATTACTGGTGATAGCTTACATTTTTGGCTTCCCATCGTTACAACCAACGAATAATAAATATTTTAATTTAATGTGGATTAAAGAACTGGTTGTTTGATAAAAGATAATTCATCATAGGGTTCTGAGTTAACCTCTTACTTGTTTAAGGGCCCATAGACCAGTTGGTATGATGTCTATTTTCATGCTTCTTATGTTGCGATGTGAGCCTAGATGGTTGTTGGGATATGTAGGGGTAGGGTGTCCCAATGGTTGTTGTAGAATTAAATTCCTAGAGTGGAAATATGCATTGGATAATGCATGTGGGTTTTGGGGAGGACACTAGAGGTGATCAAATGGGTTGGATGTGAATCTTGGATATTTGATTAATCATGATGGTTGTATGTCTGATTTACATTCCCCGCTATTTGAGGCAACTTTTAGTGATCCAATCTTGATGTACATCTACATTACATTTCTTTTTTAGTGTGCTTAATACATGAAAAAAACATATTCCCAAAGACCATATTATTTTAGTATCTTTGGAATCTCAGAACACAATCTTCTAACATAGTGACAAATCTTCAACATCTTACATAAATATCTTCCCATTTTATTTTCCTACCTAAAACCTTTCTTTATATCCGAGGGAAAATAAAACATAAAAGTGTGAGATCAAATTTTCTATATGTTTAAACATGGAGACAGTAAAAAATATAAATTTGAATTTAAAAACATGATCATAATGTTTAGACATAAAAATATTGTGTCATGACCTAAATCTTGGAAATTCATACGATATAGATCATCAAAGAACATTAACCATGATATAATAAATTTGGAATAAATCATGTAACTATGTAAAACTAATAAGAACGTGTTATGATTTTCATATTATCCAAGGCATTGCTGCTAAGACCATCATAGTGGACAAAGTCCATTTCTGAATCGGGTTTACATGTCATTCCATCCATGTAGTGCTAAACTAGATTTACTTTCCATTTTGTCAATGTCTACATCATGAGATATAAATAATTACCCAATGTATTGGGGAGAGATAAAAGTCCCACCCATCAAATAATGAAATCATTCTTACTAGTGCCACAAAAACATAAAAACATTCACCATAGCATATCACATGAAATAAAATAGGTTTCTTAAACATCATTTCATCATAACATAATATATATAAGAAAAATGGATTCCATTAAAACAATTACATAATAACACAATCAAATAAAAGTCATAATAGGGAAATAAATATAACTCTATGTCATCTTAGATGGAAATTAATTTTGATAAAACCCTTGAACTGAATTCGAGAGGAAAATATCCTTTCTTCTTCAAAAATATTTTCTTTTCTCAAAATGTCATGTAATTAAAAAAATATAGTTAAATATAATAATGAAATAATTTAGTGGAATATTAATGGAAATAAGGATTAATGAAACAGTAAAAATAAATTCATGCCGTATAATTTAAAAAACAGTCTTCTCTTAATTTTTTCGGAAAAGTCAAAAAGTACCTCGTATGGTAAACGTAAGAAAGATTCATTTCAACCCATGTAGTAAAAGATAAAATGTGCAAAAAATACTTTAAACATTAATTGGTGAATATTAAACATTTTATGAAAACATTATTATAAATCATGTACTTGGATGATAAATATATCCCCAGTAAATACTTAGGAATAAACAATCCTGAATAAAAATTAGATTGACAATGTTATCCCTTACCTTAGGTCCAATTTCATTCGTACGTGTCGAAAATTCATGTATAGTGGGGTTAAACATATTATTAACTTTCAAATAAACCTTAATTATATTATTTATATCATATATTACTCACTTATGACATTATATTACCCCTTTATTTTTCAATTCCATGTTAATTCCATGTTTTGGGTAATAATCGTTTTATTTATCGTACGTGTTTGGACATGTTATTACTGATATTATTGCATATATCATTATTTAATTACCTAAAAAATGTAAAACATGATTTATATATCATATATATTCAGTATATAAATATATATTATTGATAGATAAATTTAATCGAATACAACGTTCATGGAGATGGTAGGCCAAACGTACACAATATCTGTGTTTTTGTTTACTTATAAAATTTAATTGAAGTAAGTAGATAACAAATATATAAATCCAGTATAATTATTATGTCATATACTTCCTGATTATTTATTATATATACTTTATAATCATTCTTTAATGGTTAATATTAAAAATGAATAATATCGTGTCCTGTAGACGGTATGCCGTACGTACACATGAGATATGATATCATTCGCATAGTTGTTGAACGGTATTGAATTGGATAGTGTATAATATCTTAGAATTATTATCATGTTTTAATAATCCTATATAATTATTATTTCCACCATTATACCCATCCATGAAAGGTGGTGGTGAAAAACATATTACACCACGACAAAGAGATAGTAATTTGTACGTACTCATGTGCGGTGATTTCATTTCTCGTAGAAATTATAGAAGATAAAATATGGTTGTTCTATATTTATAATAATATATAATTATATGATTGATACTGATTTTATTACTTTATAAATAAAAAACTAAAGAAGGGTAAGTAGATGAATAAATGAATTTGAATGAATTGGTAGAAGGGATTACCTCTTCCTCGATGTGTCTCCTTTAAATTTCCAATTAGGGCATTAGATTAGGAATTTTGAGAAGACCAGAACGTCTACAATGTTACTAGGGGTGTTGAGAAGAAAAATAGTAAGGGGTTAGAGAAGCTTGAAGGCCCAAAAAAATGGAGTGAAGAAGAGAGGGTGGAGGTTACCTTTTATAAGATAGGAGGGGTCAATTTAAGAAACACATAAAATATTAATTTATTATAAATTTAATTTCAGTTTAAAAGGGTTCAAAACTTATTTAATTAAATGAAAATACTATTTGGGTTCTAATAAGATTCATCCAGTATTTTTTTGATTTTTTTTGAATTTTCTTTGTCCTTATCGTTTTGGTTTTACACTTATTCTACCCTTTTTAATATTACTATTATATCAAGTTATTTACACATTGTGCGTTAATGTAATTAACATATCATGTTAAAAAACCAAGAAAAAGTTTTTATGACATATTTTAACATATAATAACAATTCGGACAAATATTATATTTTTAGTAATTTACTATCATTTAATAAACTATTTTATGTTCTAAGTTATGATTTTTGTCAATTTTGGACACTAATCATACATAACGTTTAAAAAATTCATAACAACATGATTTCTTAGAAAATAAGGAATTAAACCAAATAGAAACTGTCTATATCATCTAGAATATTTGTGTATTCCATCCAAATAACCAAATAATTTTTTTTAATGTTTATACATCCATTTATTTAAATCTTTCATTTATGAGGTATTCACTTCATCATAATTGTGTCATAAATAAATATATATATCTAATATATATAAATAATGAATAAAATACCATGATGTAGGAAAAAATTAGATTTATAATGAATATTTGTAGACATAGAGATCATTTTTATTAACCTATATTAAAATCAATTTGGTAAAAGATATATCTTTAGGGTATAATTATCTTTATTTTACATTAATTCTTATAAAATGCCATTTTCACATAAATGGGAATCCTTGGGGTCCCAAAATCGACCCAAGGATTCCCATGGAGAGAAATATCTTACCAAATAGGATTAGGACATGTGTTATGGTAGTTTAATATTTTTTTATCCTTATTTAACACATTTTCAGTTCAACCATGGTAAATAAAATAATTACTAAAATTACTATTCATTATGTGAAAAAAAGTATCTTATTAACATAATTTTGACCTACTATTTCTAAATATTGAATCAATTTTTAAAAATTAAAAACATAGAATTTTCAGAATTTAATTTAATATTAATCCCATTTTCGAGATAACAAGTTTTAAAAGTTAAAACATAGCAAAAGATTGAAATGTATTTACCTATGAATTCAATGTAAAATTAATGAAAATAAAATAAATTATATTAAATTGTAAAAATCGAATCTATTTATACATTAAAACTATTCAATATTATAATTCAACTATATAAATTATCTTGATGAAAAATGTTCTTCATTAAAATATAGCATATTTTTACTATTCATCAATCTATGAAAGTTATCATAAAAATATCCAAAAAATATCCAAAGTGAGTTTGATATCCTGATTCAAAATGAAAAGTTTATTTTGTAAAATTGAACTTATAAACATGTCAAAAACAATATTTAAAATGGGTGTGCCCACAAAAGGAGGAAAAAATTTATTTTATTAAAAATTCTTATTTTATCTGAAATAATTTATTTTGTTCTCATACAGTGTTCTAGAAAAAGTGTAAGATGAATGATAATGTTACAAAATTCAAAATGTGGTTTATACTATTCATAAAGACTAGTTTATATCCCATTTAATAATAATATTTTAATAATATATCATTGTTCGAGGAAACTCGGTATCGCGTACAACGCAAGCTATCGAGGAAGGTCGTGCTTGCGTGTAATGCAAAAAAAAACTGTTGCATGTAGTTCATTCTTCCATCGGGCTTGTGTATATCATAATCAAAATTTAGTTCATTTATACGTTCAACAAAATCTATACTCCGTGTGGCGTGAAATGAATTCTATAAAAAGAATATGAAATTGTGTTCAACAAATTCCAAGTATAGTGTTGTGTATATTGAAAACTAATATGATGTTCTATATAGTGAAAGATAATCATGGCGTATCATAAAACACAAGAAATTAAAGAAATAAAAGGAATCTATCTCATTAAGTCTATGGGTGTTACATACGACCCACCTTAAAAAAGTTTTCGCCCTCAAAATTTGTTGGGGTCATAAATGGATTTTATAAATGCAAGTTTCTTTTATAGAAACCCACATCCTAAACATGAATACTAAAAAATAATTTTAAAAAGGATTTTATAAACATATCAATTACCCAAATTAACTCATCAATGGGTTTTCACATAGAATAAATTTGGCGGGAAGTGAAATCATGGATATGGAAGAGAAATCTAACCCTCAAGTTCTAATGGATAGAGATAGAGATTAAGTTTTGGAGAATGTTAACTACTAGAAATCCATAAATCTATAATGATTTAATTGACTATATGATTCATCAGATAAGAAGGTACTAGGATATCATTTTTTGTATTCAATATCCTTTTCCTAATGTTTAATAATTATGCATGAAAATAAATACATACATTATTTTGGTATAATCTAAACATTGTTCTTGACTTGAACAATTTCTGATTCATCTCTTATTTAATGAAATGATGTTGAATTTTTCATTTTTGAAGTGTCATAATATCATAAGATAGAAAGATATGTAATTCCATATTTCTCAAAAAAGGTTATCATTGGTAATTATAAAATTATAAGTCTGCCTATAGAGAGATAATACATTAATCTGACAAACTTAAAAAGGAAAATAACATATTATTTATATAAATTGATAACATTACAATCCATCCAAAATCAGAAAATATAAAATTTTAAGAGGAGTTGAAGTAGATCGATGTAACATTTTTCTCTCATTTCTCATTTGGCAGTCCATGGTTGTCACATTCCAAATATGTGAATACCTTTATCTTGTATTCTCATGAAACATGATAATAACATGTATTACCATAGTACCTTAGTGAAAACATGCATTCTGTCAAAATTAACTCTTTACACACTCAAAAATAACAAAAAATATATATAATCCATCAACAATATCACTTTCTCCATAAATAATTTATGAGGTAATTAATGTTATCAAACACTTCATAATTAACTTATCCTTTCATTATACCCATATCACATGCTTTCTAAAAATATTTCAATCACTTTCAAGGTTACTGATACCATATTATTATGAAAAACTCTATGGACCATAGATTTATAATATTCCGTAATACTATAATTGAGATTCCACAACACTATTTTGGAATACCATCAGATAAACACTTAAACATTAAACCACATCATTGTCATACTCAAAATTAGTAATAGTGATAGCATGTTTCTTTCCATTGTCTTTTTCTTTAGGAGGTTGCTGATGTCAATCATAATTAACCTTTGTATTAAGGAATTGGTTAGAATAGTGACCCATTTCCTTGAACATGTAGCATTGAAGTGTTGTGGGGGCATTCTATGTAGTATTTTCCCTATTTACATCATTATATACCTATTTACTATTACTTTAGTAGTCAAATGCTCGGTGACTATATTTTTAACGCATGAAACAATTTCTAGTACCTTTAAGACAATATCTACGATGCTTCTTTTCACACCATGAGCATAAGGAAACATTGATATTCTTTTCACCTTTTTTTTATATTTTTTATTTAACTCCATATTTCGTTTCTTGTCAAAACCATGAGATGGATATGTAACATTAACTTTATGTTCTACCTTGAGAGCACAATGTACAGTTGCTTAATAGCTAATAAAGTCTCATATAATTAATTCCCTTCAAAGACTTGGTTTTTTTCCACTGAATAATTGATCAGTATTACTTTTAGGTTTGAGGATAAATCCATAAGTATACCTTTAAAGTCTTGTAAAATTCCCCTTGTAGGTACCGATAGATTCATCATCCTTTTGATTAATCTTAAGGAACTCATTTTCCTTCATTGATCGAGGAATATGCGGGAATTACTTAATGAAAATCAAGATCTTGAACTCGTCCTATTCCATGGATTCAATATAATCTTGGGGCCTTGTATTCTTAATTATAGTCCACCACTGTTCTGCTACACCTTCTAAACAATAGATTGCCAAAATGAATTTCTCATGTTCTAAATAGAGAAGGATGAATAATATCATTTCAATGGTACTGATCCATTGTTCAACACCAACTGTATTAGAAGACAAATTGAAAGAAGTTGGGCATAGCCTCATGAAGGACTCAATAGAATGTTGTTCAATTCTCTACTCATTTAGATGTCTAGATTGATTCATATATTCTGTATGTATAAAAATAAGTTTTATCACTCAATATCCAATAACATTTAGTTGTTCATGAGGATAATCATTTCATTTCCCAGCTCATTTATCATTAACACAGTTCTTTCAGGCTCCATCCATTGTCTAACACCCAAAAATAACAGTGTTAGAGGAAAAAATAAAACTAGGAAAACCACATTATCATGGGGGAATACATTCAACCTCTAACATCTAAGGTTTAATCCTAGGTTATTCATGATCTTTATAAAAATTCTATGACTTTAACTTATACTTATAATTAACCATAAGGACATTCCCAAACATACCTAAGAAATATCTCAAGGGATCTCCCTAAAGTTTTCAGATCTGAGTTTCCAATGTCTGATTAACCTTCACAATGATACTAACTATAGAGACCCAAGCTTGACGTACATATACATTGAATTTATTTTGTATAATACTTAATACATGACATAAATAAATGCCCAAATATTGTATTATATTAGTATCTTTGGAAACTAGAAACAAAATATTCTAACTTGGAGAAAGATCTTTAACATCTCCCATAAATATCTTCTCATTTTGTGTTCATACCTAAAACCATTTTTTTATATCCTGGGGAAAAGAAAACATTAAATGGGTGAGCCCAAATTCTAGGTAAGGTTAATCATGGATAACATACTACAAACCATATACATTATAATTTGAAAACAAGGATATATTGTTTAGACATCAAAATCCTAAGTCATGACCTATATCTTGGATGTTTGTAAGGCATATATGGTAAAATAACACTAACAATGATAGAATATCATTGGATTAAAACATGTAAATTTTGATAAAAAACAAGATCATATTATGATTACCATAGTATCCAAGGCATTTCTTCTAAGACCATGATATTGGACATAATCCATTACTAAACAAGGTTTACTTGTCGTTCCAGCCATGTATTACTGAATCAGGTTTAATTTCCATTACATCCATGTATACTTCATGAGATATAAATCTATACGCAATGAATTGGATGAAGATATAGGTACCACCCATCCCATAATGAAATCATTAATACATGTTCCACCAATACATTAAAACATTCCCCATAGTATATTCCATGAAATAAAATTTGTTTGTTAAGCATCATTTCATCATAACATAATCCATATGTGATAAATTGATTTCATAAAAATAATTCCATCATAAAAAAATCAAGTAAAATTAATAATAGGGATAAAATCCTAACCCTATGTCATCATAGATTGAAAATAATTTTGATTAAACACCTGAACTCAATTCTCGAGGAAAATATCCTTTTTTCTTCCAAAAAAATTTCTTTTCTCAAAATGCAACACAATTTTATAAGAAAGAAATTTAGTTGAAAATAAAATTGAAATATTTTAGAGGAATCATCATGGAACAAAGGATTCATGAAATCATGAAAATCAATTCATGTTATATAAGTTACAAAAAAATTCTTCTCTAAATTTTTATGGAAAAGTGAAAATGTGTCTTGTATGGTAAACGTAAGAAATATTCCATCCAAATAATGAATTAAAAGAAAAATAGGGTAAAAATTACATTAAAAATAAATATAGGAATACTAAAAAAGTTATAAAAACAATTTTAGAAAACATTGACAAGGATGAAAAATATATCCCAATTAAATACTTATGAATAAACAATATCAGATAAAAATGAGATTGGAAACATTATCCCTTACCTTAGGTCCAATTTATTCCATACGTGTCCAAAACTATTATATAGTGGGCTTAAAAACTATTAACTTGTTAAAGAACCATAATAATATTTATGATATCATATATTAGTCACTTATTACTTTATATTACCAGTTCATTTTCAAATTCCATGTTAAAGCAATGTTTGGGGTATTAATTGTTTTTTATCATACGTTATTAGACTGGTTATTCCATATATTCTTAAATAGATCATGACTTACTACCTCAATAATGTAAAACATGATTTATATATCATATTTATTCAGTATATAAATATATATAATAGATAGATAAATTTAATGGAACACACCATTCAGGGAGATGGTAGGTCATACGTACGCAAGAACGTTGTTTTCGTTTCTTTGTTAAATTTAATGGGAAGAAAGTAATGACATATATATAAATCCAATAGAATTATTATGTCATATATTTAATTATTATTTATTATATATACATTATAACCATTATTGAATTGTTAGTATGGAAAATTAATCTCATCGTGTTAGGGAAACCGTAAGTCGTACGTACGCACAAGCGACGATATCGTTCACATAGTTGTTGAATGGTATTGAATTAGATGGTGTATAATATCTCAGAATTAGAATCATGTTATAATAATAATATATAGTTATTATTTAACCCATTATAACCATCCAAGTAAGGTAGTGGCGAAAAACATATTACACCACGACATAGAGACAGTAATCCATACCTACGCATGCACAATGATTTGATTTTTCATATGATGGATAGAAGGTGAAATATGGTTGTTTGATATTTAAAATTACATATCAGTATATGAGTGATAAATAAGATATTAATTTATTATAATAAAACTGAATAAGAGGAAATATAAAAAGAAATAAATTTGAAAGAATCAGTAGAAGTGATTACCTCTTCCTCGGCATTCCTCCTTTAAATTTCATCTTACAACATTAGAGTTTGTCTTTTGAGAGGGAAAAAACATATAGAATGATACTAGATATGTTTATAAGATAATTGGTTAGGGGTTGTCTAAGTATAAAGTCTAGAAAATAGAGTGATATGGAGAGGGAGGAAGCAGCTTTTTATAAGAGTGGAGGGGGTCACTTTATGATAGTCTTAAAATATTAATTTGTTATAAATTAAATTTCAGATTAACATGATCCAAAACATATTTAATTAAAATATAATATTATTTTAGTTCAAATACCAATCATTTAATAATTTTTTACATGTTTTGAATATTTTTTATCCTTATTGTTTTGGTTTTACACTTATTTTACCCTTTTAAATTTTATAATGATATCATCTTATTTACACATTGTGGGTTATTTTAATTAAAATATCATGTAGAATGACCCACGAAATGTTATTTAAGTCATATCTGGAGATATATTTACTATTTTCCAAATCATAGAAATTTAGGAATTTAATATCATTTAATTAACTATTTAATGTTTTAATTTTTGAATTGTTTCAATTTTGGAAACTATTCATACTTAACTTTTAGAAAAACATTACAAAATTATTCCTTCAAGAATAAGGAATTAACCCAAATCTAAAATTTAAATGTGTTCAATAAAATTCGAATATTACATCAAAATAACTAAATTACAATTTTCTAATATTTATACTTTAATTTATTTAGATCGTTCATTAATGAGGTAATCACTACATCATAATATCTTCATAAAAAAATAAATTTATATAATGTCTAAAAATTATGAATAAAATACCATGATGTATGAAATAGTTTTATATTTCTAATCACTATTTATATAACTAGATATCAGTTTTATAACCCTATATTAAAATTGATTTACTAAAAGATATATCTTTAGGTTGTAAATATTTTTTCTTTTTATTAATTATTATAAAATATCATTTCACTTACATGTGAATCCATGGGGTCCCAAAATCAAAACAATGATTCCCATGATTTTAAATATCTCATATAATAGGATTATGAAATGTGTTAAGAGAATTTTAATATTATTATAAAATTATTTTGTACTCCTATTTACTCGATTTACGCTTTAACCATGGTATATAAAATAATTATAGAAGTTACTATTAACAATGTACAAAAATAAAAGTATCATATTAACATAATTTGGACCTACAGATTCAAAATAAGGAATCCATTTTTGAAAATTTCAAACACATAACTTCTAGTAGTTAATTTAAAATTAATCTCGTTGTAGAGAAAACGAGTTTCAAAAATTAAAACATTGCAAAAGATTAAAATGTTTTTACCTATGAATTCAATGTAAAATATATTATAATGAAATAAATTTTATTAAATGGTAAAAATATATTATATTTATACATTAATTCCATTAAATATTATAATTTAAACATATAAATAATCTCAATGAATAATGTTCTTTTTAATTAAAATTTAGCATATTTTTAATATTCATCAATATATAAAAGTTATCAGAAAATTTTAAAAAATATCTCCAAAGTAAATTTCTAAAACATGATTAAAAATATAAATTTTATTGTCTCAAATAGAACTTATAAAAATTTCAAAAAATATATTTAAAATGTGTGATCCATTAAAAGGCATCAAATCTGCAATTTTTTAAAAATACATATTTTATCCGACAAAATTGATTTTTTATCATATCATGTGCTAGAAAATTTTTAAGATGAATGAAAATGTTATAAAATGGAAAATATTGTTAATATAATTCATAAAGTCTAGTTTATATCCCATTAAATAGTAATATTCTATTAATATATCATTGTTTGGTGAAACTCTGTATTGCGTACAACGCAAGCTATTGAGGAAGGTATCTCTTGCATGTAACGCAATCCAATTCAGTGTTTTCTCTGTTACATGATTCATTTGGTTTTTCATGTAACATAATAAAAACATAGCTCTCTTATACATTGAAAAAAAAATATGTACTCACTATTGTGTGAAATGAATTCTATCATAAGAATATGAAATTGTGTCAACACAAGAACATAATAGTGTTTTGTATACCACAAAATAACACTGTGTTGTGTATAGTGTAGAATAATATTGGTGTAGCATAAAACAAAAGAAATCAACGAAATTAAAAAGAATATATCTCATAGAATATCAGGGTTTTACATTCTACCTCCTTAAAATTAATTTCTCCCTCTAAATTCATCGGGGATACAAATTGTTTTTCTATATAAAAATTTCATTCATTGAAACCCTCATCGTAAATATGAATACTAAAACATAATTTTAAAAAGTAAAGTTAAAATCATGATGGATACCCCAATAGACTCATCAATGGGTTTCCACATAGGAGAAAACAGGTGGTAAGTGAAAACATAGATACAAATGAGAAGTCTAACCATCTAGTTATGACGAATTGTGATAGAGAATAAGGTTTAGATAAAGTTAACTACCAGAAAGCCATAAATATGCGATGATTTAATGGACCACATGATTCATTAGATAAGAATCTACTGGGATAACATTTTGGGTTTTCAAGATCCTTTTCCTTATTTTGAATAATTTTTCAAGAGAAAAAATACTTACTTGAATTTGGTACAGTATCTCCGTTGTTCCTGCATTGATCAATTTTGACTTCATCTCTTTTGAAAATAAATGATGTTAAAATTTTCATCCTTCAAGTGTTAGAATATCATGAGATGGAATGATATGTCATTCAATACGTCTCAATAAAATGGTTAGAATAGGTAATCAAATAAGTGTAAGTACACCTATAGTGATATAACAGATTAATGTAATAATCTTAAAAGGGAAAATAACTACTATATATAAATGGATTACATTACAATCCTTCCAAAAATAGAAAATATAAAACATTAAGAGGAGGTGAACTAAATAAACTTAAAAATTGCATCCCATTGCTCATTTGACAGTCCATGTTTGTCCCATTCTAAACATGTGAATACCTTAATCATGTATTCTCATGAAACATGATAATAACATGAATTACTAGAGAATCATATTGAAAATAGGCATTCTATCAAAATTAACTCTTTCAACACTCAAAAATACCAAATATTTCATATATGAAAACCACAACATCATTTTTTCCATATATCATTGATGAGGTCATTAATACTATCAAACATCTCATCATCTCTTTATCCATTCATTTTGCGCATATAATGTGACTTCCAAAAAAATCAATCACTTTTCATGGATACTGGTAGCATATTTTTATGAAAACCACAATAGACCGTAGATATTCCTATATTCCATAATACAATAAATGGAATTCTAAAGAAATATTTTGGAATCCCATTACATAAACACTTAATCATTCCACCACTTCATTGGCATACTCAACATCACCAATAGTGATCGAATGTGACTTCCCTTTGCCTTTTTTCGTAAGAGGTTTTTGACGTTGATCATTATTATCCTTTTTAGCAGAGAATTAGTTATCCTAATGACCCATTTCCTTGCACTTGCAGAATTGAAGTTTTGGTGGTTCGTTCTTCGTAGTATTTCCTTTATTCACATAATTACCTACCTTTTTTTCATTACATTGGAACTTAGCTACTCGGTGACATTCTTCTCCACACATAAAACATTTTCTAGTCCCATTAATACAATATCTACCCCATTTTCCCACACCTTGATCATAAGAAAACAATCATCTTCTTTTCTCCATTTTTGAGATTTATCATTGAACTCCATATTTCATTTCTGGTCAAAACCATGAGATGGATATATAAAAGAAACTTCCAATTGAACCTTGATAGCACAATTCACAATCTATTCATATATAATGATGTATCATATAGATATTTCCCATCTATGACCTGATTTTAAGCAACTGATGAATCGATCAAATTTATATTCAAGTTTGGTGATAATGCTTGAATCATACAATGAATGTCTTGTAAAACACCCCTCATATGTATCAATAGATTCATCATACATTCTCTTACGCTCAAGAAACTCCATTTATATCTTTTTTTGAAGAATACGAGTTAAGTACTTATTGAAAAACATGTTCTTGAACTTGTCCCATTCCATGGATTCAATATCATCTTGATTCCTTTTATTCTTAATTAGAGTCCTCCACTGGTCCTCTTCACCTCCCAACTGACAGACAACCAAAATGTATTTTTCATGTTCTAAAAATGAATCCTAGAAAATATATTTTCAATGGTACTGATCTATTGTCCAGAAACATGTGGATCGGAAGACCCACAAAAAAGAAGGGAATTGCCTCTGAAGGACTCAATTGAATGTTGTTCCCTTATCTGCTCATTTGGAAGTCCAGAATGATTCATAGCTTGAATATGTATAGAAATAAGATATTTCACTCCATCTCCAATAATATCTATTTTTTCAAGAGGACAATTATTTCATTTCCCAGTGAATTGATAATTAGCATGATTCAATTGGGCTCCAACCATTGTCTAAAACCCAAAATGATCAGTGTGAGAGGAAAAAATAAAATCAAGAAAACCACATTATCACGGGGGTTTACTTTCAATATCTAACATCATAGGTTTAATACTAGGTTATTCATGATCATTATTAAAATTATAGGCCATTATCATATTCTAATACATATCTATGGGGACATCCCTAGACATACCTTAGAAATATCTCTTGGGATCTCACTAAAGTTTTCGCATCCTCATTTCCAAAGGTTGACAAAACCTTCACTCTAATACAAACTGTAGAGACCCAATATTGACATTCATGGAAATTACATTTCTTTTGCAGAATAAAAAATACATGACACAAAAAGACACCCAAAGATTGTATTAGTTCAGTATATTTGGAAACTTAGACCACAATCTTCTAACATGGTGAAATATCTTCAACATCTCAAATAAATATCATCCCCTTTTGTTTTCCTACATAAATTATTTTATATCCTAGTGAAAATAAAACATAAAAGGGGATATCTCAAAATCTCAATTGGGTTAAACATGGAGAACATAAAACAAACCATATACATTTGAATGTAAAAACATGAACATAATGTTTATACATCAAAATATTGAGTCATGAACTAAATATTTGCAGTTCATAAGGAATAGAGCATAAAATAACATTAAAAATGATATAATATAATTAAAAAAATCACTTAATTGTGGAAAACTAGTAAGAATTGTTTTTATTTATATAGTAGCCAAGGCATTGCGGCCAAGATGATCATAGTGGAAAAATTACATTACTGAACCAGGATTACATGATGTTCCAACAATGTGTTACTGTACCGGATTTACCTGTAATTCCATCCATGTCAATATCATGAGATATAAATATTTACCTAAGGAATTAGAGGGAGATATAGGTCCCACCCAACCCATAATTAATTCATTATTACTTATACGACTGAAACATAATAATATTCACCATAGTATAACTCATGAAATAAAATAGGAATCTTAAACATCATTTCATAAAAATATAATCCATATAAGATAAACGAATTTCATAAAAATAAATACATCATAATACAATCATATAAATTTTATAACTAGGGATAGAAAAATAACCCTGTGTCATCTTAGATGGAAAATAAATTTGATAAAAGACGAGAACTTAATTCCCGAGGAAAATATAATTTCTTCATAAAAAATATTTTCTTTTTTCAAAATGCCATAAATCATTAAAAGAAAATAATTTATTTAAAAATAAACTTGAAAAAGTGTATAGGATGATTTGTTGAAATAAGGCTTCTTTAAATTGTAAAAATGCATTCATTCCATATAAGTTAAATAACATTCTTCTCGTACTTTGGTCAGAAATGCCAAAAAGTACCTCGTATGGTAAACGTAAGAAAGATTCATCCCAAAACATTTAGTAAAAGTAAAAATGGGTAAAAATTTATTTAAACACACATAGAATAATATTAAAAATATTCTAAAAAATTTGGCGCAAACATGTACATGGATGATAAATATATATCCATTAAATACTTAAAAATAAATAATCTCACATAAAAATGAATGTTATCCCTTACGTTAAGTCAAATTTATTCCATAACTATCGGGAAATCCTGTATAGTGGGTTTAAACATATTATTAACTTGTAAAAAACCATAATAATACTTCTTATATTGAATATGATTCACTTACGACTTTATATTACTAGTTCATTTGTCAATTCAATGTTAAAGAAATGTTTTTGGTAATAATCGTTTTAGTTATCGTACATGTTTGAATTTTTTATTCCTGATATTATTACATAGATAATGATTTACATACCTCCATAATGTAAAACATGATTTATATATAATATATATTATGTATATAAATATATATAATAGATATATAAATTTAATAGAATACACTATTCATGGAGACGGTAGGTTGTACGTACACATGAACGTTATTTCTATTTTAGTATTAAATTGAATGGATGTATGTAAATGAAATATATATATAAATCTAGTAGAATTATTATGTCATATATTTCCTTATAATTTATTGTATGTACTTCCTAATAAACTTTTAAAGATAAATATGTAAAATGAATCTTATCAGGTTGTTGAGATAGTATATCATATGTACGCACGAGCGATTTTATTGTTCCCATAATTGTTGAATGGTATTGAAGTGGATGTTGCATAATATCTCATAATTTGTAACATGTTATAATAATAATAATATATAGTTATTATTTCCACTATTATACCTATCAATGTTAGGTGTTGGTGAAAAACATATTACACCACGACATGAAGATGACAATCTGTATGTACGCATGCGTAGTGATTTTGTTTTTTGTTGGATAGATAAAAGGTGAAATAGGTTTCTTTCATATTTATAATAACATATCAATATATTAGTGAAACTTAACTTATTAATTTATATTGAAATAGCAAAATAAGTGGATGTATAAGAAGAAATAAATTTGAAAGCCTCAGTTGAAGAGATTATCTCTTCGTCAATGTGCCTCCATTACATTTATTCTTAGAACACTATAGTTTGACTTTTGAGAAGTCCAGTTCCTCTAGAATGTTACTAAGGAGGTTGATAAGATAAATGAGGAGGTTTTGGTTAAGCATGAAATCACAGAAATAGAGTGAAGAGGATAGGGAATACATTCTCTTTTATAAGAGAAAAGGGTGGCTCATTAAGAATGTCTTAAAATATTAATTAATTATAAATTAAATTTCTATTTAACATGGTTTAAAACATATTTAATTCAAATATTAGATGGTTTCAGTTTGAATAACTATCATCCAATAATTTTTTTTAAAGGTTTGAATATTTTTTATCCTTATATTTTTAATTTTACCCTTATTTTACCCTTATTCATCTTATAGGGATATCATGTTATTTACACATTTTGGATTAATTTAATTACCATATCATGTCAAACGAACCAAAAGAGTTATTTTTGACATATTTGGACTTATATTAACCATTTTACCTAATCATATATATTTTTTAATTTAATATCATTTAATAAACTATTTAATATTTTATGTTATGAATTTAGTCAATTTTAATCACTATTAATACTTGTATTTTTTGAAAATTCATAACAACTTGATTCCTCAAAAAACAAGGAGTTAAATGAAATATATAATGTCAATATCATCTAGAAAATTTGTGGATGACAACAAAATAACCAACATATAATTGTTTTAAAATTTATACATTCATTTATTTAAATCATTGATTAATGATGTAATCAGAACATCATAATTGTGTCATAAATAAATATTTTTATCTAATGCCTAATTTTTTTGAATAAAATACCTTGACGTATAAAATCTATTTATCTTTAAGAATACTATTTATAGACATAGAGATCAGATTTATTACCCTATATTAAAATCAATTTATTAAAATATATATCATTAGGTTATAATAATGTCTACATTAAATAAAATCTTATAAAATGTCATTTTCACATCCAAGTGAATCCATGGGGTCCCAAAATAGACCCAATGATGCCAATGGTTGGAAATATCTTATCAAATATATTTAGTACATGTGTTATTGTAGTTTAATATTTTTATAGTATTATTTTTACACATATTCCATATTAACCCTTTAAACATGGAAAATGAAATAATTATTGAAGTTACTATTCATAATGTCCATAAATAAAAGTATCTTATTAACAAAATTCAAACCTATTGATTTCTAATATGAAATATATTTTTTAAAATTTAAAACACAGAAGTTTCCGAAATTAATTTAAAATTAATACTGTTGTTGAGAATACACGTTTTAAATGTTAAAAAATTGGAAAAGATTGAAATGATTTTACTTATGAATTCAATGTATAATTAATGCTAATGGCATGAATTATATTAAAGGGTAAAAAATATTCTATTTATACTTAAAAAACATTTAATATTATAATTTAACCATATAAATTATCGCGATGAAAAAAGTTGTTTTAATTAAAATTTAGCATGTTTTTACTATTCAATAATATATTGAAGTTATTTTAAAAATATCCAAACTTATCCAGTGTAAAATTTTATATCCCGATTCAAAAAAATATTATTCTGTAAAATTGAACTTATAAACATTTCAAAACTAGATTTTAAATATTTTTATCATGAAAAGGAAGAAAAACTACATTTTTGGAAAAATACTTTTTTTATCTGAAAAAATATACGTTGTTCTCATACCATGTTTTGAAAATGTGTATGATGAATGATAACGTTGTAAAATTCAAAATATGGATAATAATATTCATAATGTCAAGATTATATCCCATTAAATTATAATATTTTAATAATATATCATTATTTGGTGATACTCGGTATTGCATGAAACACAAGATATCTAGGAGGGTCTCTCTTGCATGTAACGGAAGCCAGGTCAGTTTTGTTTTTAGTGAAATATTTCATTGATGTTGCATATAACATAATAAAAACAAAGTTCATTTATACATTGTTCAAAATCTATACTAAGGGTTGTGTGAAATGAATTCAATCAAAAGAATATGAAATTGTGTCTAACACATTCCATGAATAGGGTTTTGTATACATCAAACAAATATGGTGTTGCATATAGTACAATATAATCATAGTGTAGCACATAACAACAGACATCAAATAATTTAAAAAGAATCTATCACATAAATCTTGAGGTGTTACATATCTGGTCTTGCTTACCCTCCTTCAAAAAATGGATTAAGAAGCACGAGGTATGCCACGTTTTTTTGTGTTTAGCTTCTCATGGTAGAATGACTCTATGCACTTCCTAAAGATGGAAAAGACTTGACTTGTAGTTCACCTAATCACCGTGTTGATCCACTTATGATCAGTATCTTTGAATGTTTTTCTATAATTCATGTGATTATGGGAATGTAATGATGATGTTAATAAATGATTGAATAAATGATGTTAACCCACGGGGTTGAAGATTACAAGGACACAATGCAGAGGATGCAATTTAAAGAAATAGTGGAGTTTGGGTTTGATGCTAATGAAATGTTACGTAGAGTTGGTAATGATTAATTAATAATTAATTATTTAATTAACATAAAGTGAAACTGATAAAAAATGATAAAATAATCTAATAAATCTCCTTAAATTGTAGTGTGATTAAAGGATATACAGTCTTAGAAGTTGCAGCCGAGAGTCCGAGAGACGGTAGAAACAGTTGATTTTAAGAATAGGTTATGCCCATAGTGTGGTTTTGAGCTATAATATATTATGTACCTTTTTTATTTATATATTTTACGCCACCCCATCAGATAAGGAAACTACACCCTCGTGATTCTGAGCCCAGGGGGGGTGTTTTCCACAACATTCTGGTTGGAGGATGTATGGATGACTACCCCCTTTGACCTCGCTCTCTTCTCTTGTTAGTTACTTGTATTGGTTGGAACATTGGTTATCCCCCTTATATATGTGTGTATAGGGATGTAATGGATTTTGATTATTCACAAGCATATATTCTAGATATAGTTTCCTATGGACTACAGTATGTGTAACATGTATAGGCTGTAATGGCTTGAGGATCCTTACTCGGTGTATGGGCTGTAATGGATTAAGTTATAATGACTGACATATGATAAACATTATGAAAGTTGCTGTGGCTCCCAAAAAATACTTGTTTACTTTGGTTTTGTGGATGTTGTGGTTGTACTTCATGAGGAGCACGTTGTGGTTCTTGGCCTAGGTGTTTTCAGGCAAGCCTTTTTAGAGAAAGATGCATAAGACATGAGACTTCGGAGCAAAGCAACAAAATAGTGGGGAATAGGTAGCGGTGTATCCTTGATAATATTTATGATGTTATACACTCTTGCATATGATACATGGTGATAGTATCATTGGTGATGATGGGAACTTAGTATACCTACATTGGTGATGAGTTAGATTCACTTGTTGTTCACTGTGCTTTATCATGCTTTCATTACATTTGCACGAGGGGATCTGGGGAGGATCCTACCGAGTATACGGTTATACTCACCATATGTATATATCAAATGTTTTTTTTCACATATAATTGGATGGAGATTAGGGTGGTTACTAATAGCTTGGGGTAGCAGGAGTTGTTCGGGCTTCTTGGTTCTGCTATTTTTACATTCCTTTTCTACATACTGGTTTTAATTTAGTTTTAGATGTTTTTCATGACATTACATATGTGTACATGGTTTCTCATTTATATTGTAGTCTGAGTTGGATTTTTTGGTGTAAGTCTTTTCTCACTCTTTTATAAGTGTTCTCATAGAGGGAAATGCCTCCCATTAGTGTTTTTACTATAACCTCGGTTCTAGTTGCCAACCCGAGACCTACAGGAGGTGGGACTTGGTGGTCATTATCTCCCATCTCACACTACCGGCCGATGAGGGGTATACCTTGTGGAGATGGGGTGGGGATAGAGTCGTATTTGAGGACTTTTTGAGGGATATGATGGATTTTTGTGTTAGGCACAGGTGAGGTTGGATGGGTTGATAGGGAATCAATATTAGTAATTTTTAGCAAGTGATGTAAACACTAGATTCCGGTTGAGACATAGGTTTTAAGTGGCCCCTATCATCTAATGAACAGACCTTTATATTTTCAATGGATATTAAACATTATGATACTAGTTTCAGGGTAGAGACCTAAGAATGGATCATGTATCATTCTACTTCATTCCTATGTTTGGATGGGTAGAATATTGGATAAGTTACCCTAAAATCAATAAATGAAAACAAAAAATTAAGTAATGTTGAGTATTCTATATTCCATGTTTAGGAGCTATTACTATTTGTAATTTTGTAGTTATGGATCTGGGTCTACGTCCTCGTCATGTTCACACATATGATTTCTAGCAGGTTGTGACAACCTATCACCATAGGGTAGAGGTTACCGATGTCGAAAAATGGAGAAGGGCACTCCGCGAGTTTCAGTGCCAAAGTCCACAAATGTTTGAGGGATCTGTTTCAGATGCAATCATGGAATACTAGTTAGAGGAGGTAGAGATATCCTTCAGTGCGATTTATGCACGGAATGAGAACTGGGTGTCCTTGGTTGTAACGATGCTATGCGGGGCAGCGATGCAATTTTGTTTCCTATTCTACATGGATCGTGAGGAGTTGGCTATCTCATGGGAGGAGTTTGGAGAAAATTTAAGTGTCGAGTTTCATTCTTCGACTATGAAGGCATCTTTTATCTAGGAGTTTTTTACCATTCGATATGGGAGCTACAGTGTGCGAGAGTTTTCAATATATTTCAAGAACCTTTTACAGTATGGTTCAGACCTGTTTCTAGATGAGAAATCCTAAGTGAGGAATTTTGAGGAGGCTTTGCATTCGGATATCCATTGAAAGGTCTCCCCATTTATACTGAATAAATATCATGAGGTGTTGTTGGGGGTAGAGGTTGTCAAGAAGAAATTGGCCTAAACTGGATCGTTATGATAGGGGAGTCATCATGATTCCTCACAAAGCAGAGCTATGGTCCGAGGTTTCAAGTTTTCAGGGCAGAAGTGTGTCCGTTCGTCGAGGGGTAGGTCTCATCCCACAACATTGTGTTTCTTTGGGGGCAACCTCTCTTTGGACTATTGTCCATGTTGTCATGACACGTCAAATTTATTATGATTTGAAGGTTGATTTATAGTCTAGGGTAGACCCTAGGTCTTCTCTCAAGGTGCGTTGATAGGTTTAGAGCGTGTGTTTTTAATAAAAATTTCATAAATTGGGGGTGGCTTTGAAAACAATTTCTAAAACAAAATGACATAATTTAAATAGTTTAATAGTTAAAAAACAAGTGGAATTTTTAAAATATAAGATAGGTATGTGATCATTGATAAGTTACTACAGCACATGAAGAGTTCATCATTCTTAATTTATTATTAGGTTTTAGTGTAATCCTTTTCTTGAGGGTTAACCAAGATCTTGGGTAACCACAAGCCTCTTAAAATGATGCGATCAGAACTAAACTTTGACATAACAATCATGTAGTAAAATTCCAGCCCCTTAGTATGATTTAAGGTTTGTAAAGGAACATTGAAATCTCAAATGTTTGGGAAACCAAAGGGTTATTATGTTGTCCCATCAGAACAACACAAGACACACACTTAAAATTGCACACCGATCGATTATGAAATAAAAGGTGTTTCAATTAGATGAATCCATACAAGTTATGATACAAATAAAATAACAATTCCAATCCACAATATACACCAAGAATGTAGATACTTATGTGCTGGAACTCCCTCTTCACGTGTGTAGCTCCCTCGTAATGATCACCCGCCGCTTAGCTCGACATTAGGAGGAGGAGGAAGCTCGAGTGGAACTCCGTTTTCATCCTTGACCCCCCTATGTGGATATGGGCCTCCAGAACTTCTTTGATGAAGAGAGGACTCCGTTGTTACTCCAAAATGGCAGAACTTCACCTATGGTTCGAACTTGAAAATTGGGAGCTCAAGGTGCCATTTTATAGGAAAATTGGAAGGTGGTTTTTGGCATAGAGATTTCTTCAATCCACTTGTACCACGCATTTCGGCCTTCAGACATCCCTATCTATCTTTGAAGAAAATATAAAAGTTATATCCCCACCTCTTTTCTATCTCCACCGAAAGTTTGGAACCATTTGGACAAATAAAGATCTAGATATTAATAAAATACAGAACATCCCATTTGACATAGTCCATATTCGGTGGCTTGGACAGATTAGTTCAGATGGGCCCCGTAGATGCCGATTCAGGATTGGATTCCTTAATATGAAATGTATACTATTACATCATGGACTGGCACACAAAATTTCAGCCCATTTCGATTCACAAATTTCGTGTACTATGCAAACCAGTGGACATATGTCCATGGATCCATGCAATTTTGGCCCATTTTTCTTCCACTTCATCATGGGCCCTCCAAATCACCTCCACCTACATTGAAATAAAAAAAAGTAACATTGCCAATTCTAATATTGATTAAAATTAATTAATTATTCAAAAATAAAGTGAAATTTATTATTATATTTGGAATATTCATTATAAAGCTAGTTTAAAACAGCGGTGTAAGGGTGGAATAAAACAGTGAATCTTGGTACAATCACACCCCCACACATAAACATTTGCACTCCTGGGAAAAGTCACATACCTGAATAAAATTTTTCATATATATATATTTCCAAATTCATAAATATTTAACATTTGATGAAATTTTAATTGACCAAAGTAATGTGATCAATGCATGAACCACACCAAGGAGTTCTTCCTAGTGGAAATAGAAAAAGATGTCTCATAAATCTTATCATATTGAAATTAAAAAAGATTCATGATACCAAATTGAGCAAGGAATTCAAAAGTCAACCATGAAACTAACTCTCCATGTGTGTGTGTGAAAACCATTCCATGCTATTCTTTCCACTTTTTATCCAATAAATATAGGTTATTTTAACATTTTTCTACTTAAATGATTTTGTCCACCGAACCTGCCCTATATCCTTTGCAATCATATTTCAAGACCAACTCACTTAAGAATTCCCAAAAGTCAAACCATAAGCTTCAGACCTAGTTATCACAATATGTTTCACATTTCATCACTCCCCTCATTTATTGTATTTTTTTGAAGTTGCATTTGGAAAAAATCTCACACTAATCTCTCAACCCTTGTTTGATCTCCTAACGACACTAATCTCAATACTTCTAACAAGGTAAAAGGTTGAAGAGGGGTGGTTTTTGACCTGCCCAAGACACAACCATTTTTTTGTGGCCGTACAATAGTCGGACATTAGGTACAGACGCATAGGTCAATCTGGTACAGCCATGAAACAGATCAGATAAGGAACAAACATATGACAATATCATTTAAAGATGAAAAATATTAACCCAAGATATATTTACCATAAATTAAGTAAGAAATATTCAGACATTATGGTTTGGTGCAAAAATTTGTGGAGATATTGGTGACACAGTTTTCCCAAAAACTACTCACACAAGGGGCATTAGTCATCTCAAAGGTTTCGAATAGATATGTCCAGTTATATCATTGAAAAAAAACCAATAAACTAAAAGAAATTCACTCCCTGATTTAAATTCATACAAATATTCTTTTTAGCCTTCGTTATTGTATTATTACTTTCCCCCTTTATGGTCACCAAATCATCGAACATCAAAATTGTTGATGGGGAAAATTGAAAATACCATAAATAAGGCTAAAAGGATAATAAAGGAGAAAATGATGAAAATTCCTAACTAAACCAGGAATGTACCCATCCCCCCTCACCTAGAGTATGCAATGTCCTCACTATAGTAAAAGAGAATGTGGGAAGGAAGGATAAAACCCGATGGATTTCATTCATAGTTTGCTTCTTGAACATGGCGTTCCTCCATTGGGGACTCCGGAATTGCATCATGAAAGTCATTCAGCCGCTGCCCATTGACAGTGAAGGTTTTCTTGGTTTCATCATTTTGAACCTGAACAACACCAAATGGAGAGACATTAGTAACAATGTATGGTCCAAACCAGCGGGAATGATGCTTACCAGGATGCAATTTCAGCCTTGAATTGTATAGAAGTACCTTCTACCAAATTTGGAACTCTCAATGAAGGAAAAGGCGGTCGTGGTAAGACTTGGTTCGCTCTTTATAAATCCTAGAGTTCTCATAAGAATCTCTACGCATTTCTTCCATCTCATGTATTTGTAACTTCCTTTGAGAACCTGCACCAGAAAGGTTAGAATTTCATTTTTTAATGGCCCAGTAGGCCTGGTGATCAATTTCAACAGGGAGGTGACAACTCTTTCCAAAAAACAAGCCTATAAGGTGACATTCCAATGGGAGTTTTAAAAGCAGTACGGTAAGCCCATAATGAGTCATCGAGTCTAAGATGCTAATCTTTCCTATTGGGTTGGACCATTTTTCAAGAATTTGTTTTACCTCTATATTTGCACCTCGACTTGACCATTAGTATGTGGGTGATATGCAGTAGATACTCGATGACCGACCCCATACCGACGATAAAGTGATTGCATTGTTCAGTTGCAGAAATGAGAACCCTGGTCACTGATGATGTACCTAGGTAATCCAAACCTATAAAAGATCTGAGTTCTCAAAAATTCTACAACTGTTTTGGAATCATCTGTCCTTGTGGCCCGTGCCTCTACCCATTTTTATACGTAATCAATGGCCAAAAGAATCTACATGTTGACAAAATAATTGGGAAATGGCCTCATAAAGTCAATGACCCAAACATAAAAAATGTCATGAAAAAGAAATGGTTGTTGTGTAATTTCATTCCTTTTAGAGACATTCCCCATTGTTTGACAACAAGTAAAATACTTAAAAAATTCATGGGCATCCCGAAAAAAGTGTTGACCAAAAGAGACCAGAATCAAGTACTTTGTGAGCAGTCCGTTGGGGACCAAAGTGGCCCCCACAAGCAATAGTGTGGCAGAATCTAAGGATAGACTGAAACTTGCTATCGGGAACACAACGCCTAAGGACCTGATCGCTACATGTGCACCTAAGGTAGGGGACATCCCAAATGTAACAACGAGACTTATGTTTTAGATGACTGGCTTGGTTTTTGTTGAAATCAGTAGGAATGCAAGATGCTACCAAATAATTTACAATTTCAGCATGATAGGTAATATAATCTTGCACTTTGTACAATTTCTCATCAGGAAACATGTCATTAATGGGAGTACATGGGGATGAGACAATGTTTGAGGATGGGAGGATCCTACTGATATGGTCTACCACCACAATCTCTGTTCCTTTTTTATCTCTAATTTCTATATTGAATTCTTGAAGGGGAGAATCCAACAAATGAGACGTGGTTTGGCTTCCGGTTTCTTCAGGAGATATCAGAGGGCTTATAGTCTCAGAAAACGATTAATTTGGACCCTAAAAGATACGACCTGAATTTATCCATGGAAAACATAATGGAAAGAAATTCTTATTCAGTGGTGGTGTAGTTTTCATGGGCAGAGTCCAAAGTACGTGAGGTAAATGCAATGACATGTGAAGCTTGATCGAACCTTTGTGATAATAATTCCCCAACTGCATAGTTAGAGGTGACACACATGAGATCAAATGGTAAATCCCACTAAGGTGGTTGGATTATCGGGCATGATGTGAGACTCCATTTTAACTTATTAAAATATTCTTCACATTCCTTATCGAAAAAAAATTCCTTTTCTTTTTGGAGTAATTAGTTGAGGGGGGTGCAATTTTACTAAAGTCACAAATGAAACATCGGTAAAATCCAACATAACCTAGGAAAGTCCACACATCACGTACATTTTTATAGAACAGTAGGGAAGAAATGACATCCACTTTTGATTTATCTACTTGGATACCAGCCCCAAAAATGACATGTCACAAAACTATACCTTTTCTCACCATGAAATGGAATTTCTCTCAATTTCATACAAGATTATTTTCAATACAACGATGTAGGATAGAACCAAGATAACTTAAACATTCATCAAAAGAGGATCCATAAACAGTAAAATCATCTATGAAAACTTCCATGCAATTCTCCAGGTAATCCGAAAAAATACTAAACATACATCGCTGGAAAGTACCCAGAGCATTGCATAGGCCAAATGGAATCCTTCTATAGGCAAATGTGCAAAAGGGGCAAGTGAAGGTTTTCTTTTCCTGATCCTCGGGGGTAATATGGATCTAAAAGTATCCAGAATACCTATCAAGAAAATAGTAATGGGACTTCCATTCTCAAGATATGAATATTTTAAATCTTGAGGTAGTTTCTTTAGTTCCAATTCATGGGGATTTTGGATTTATGGGAGTGTGTGTGAATTTTAGAGGTCACTAATCTCATCTAACTACTTAACGGTATCATCCTCAGATGAGGAATTAGCTTTTACAAGGGTAGCAGTATCATCGATGGTCATGTGATCCTCCGTGTTCAAGAAATTATCAATTAATAAACATGCATGAGACATTCCTATAGAACTAAAACAATCAATACATGATTCATTACCAAGAATTTCAATCAAAGAGGAAAATTTAGAAAGGGGATCAGGGGAAACAAATGTAGTGATTTTAGGGGAAGGGAGTACATCAATTGAATATATCGAGAGAGAGGAATGTTCTTTAGAGGGTTCCTTCATATCATCAAGGATGTTGAAATGTACTATATCACCACCAAATTCCATAGATAATGTACCATTATGGATATTAATTATGGCTTTGGTGGTTTTTAAGAAAGGTCTCCCCAATATAATTGGGGTGTGTCCATTAATCCTACCATCTTCCATTTTTAGTGCATAAAAATCAGCAGGAAATATTAAATTTTGAACCCTCACAAGAACATCCTCTAACACACCAGAAGGGTGTGTCATACACCGATTCTCTAGCTGAAGAACTATTCCTGTGGGATTTAGTTCGCCGACCTGCAAAGAAGAGTAAATAGAGTAAGGAATCACATTAATAGAGGTACCCAAATCAAGAAAATCTTTAGAAAAAGAATACTTCCCTATGGTACATGGAATTGAGAATGTTCCAAAATCATTGCACTTGGTGGGAAGTGATGGTTGTATCAATGCTGATACATTCCTCCCCAAACATACCTTCTCATCACCATGAAGTCTCCTTTGATGTGTACACATCTCCTTTAGAAACATAGCATAACGTAGAATTTTCTTCATGACATCAATCAATGGATTGTTAACCTGCACTTTTTTGAAAGTCTCCAAGATTTCTTTATCAAGTTCAGTTTCCTTTTGTTTCTTTGGTTGGGTTGCTCTTTGGGGAAATGGAATATGAATTCTTGGTCTTGGTAATTCATCAATAGACACACTCTTTCCTTCGGTAGGAATTCTCTCAAGACAAGGTTCCACCTCATTTGATCCTTTTTTAGTGGTTGGGATGGTGGTTTCCTTAGTAGAGGATGACTCTAATGGAGGGTTCATTTGGATTTTTAGTTGAGTTCCACTCTTAAGGGTGATGGCACTAACATTTCCCTTATCCCTAGGGTTTACAAGTGTTTGAGATGGTAGTTTACGAGACCCATGGATTTGGATTTCACCCCCTGAGTTAGCTAGTTAGCCTAATTGGGTTTTGAGGTCTTGTATGGATTCTTGGGTGGTTTGTTGGAACTGGAGATTATTGGCATCCATTTGTTTCATCATATCTTCTAGGCTAGGCTCGGGATTTGGAGGGGGTTGTTGGAAAGGCCATTGGGGTGGTTGAAAAATTGTAGGTGGTGTTGGTTGATGACTACTTTTCCCTAGTTGGTTCTATGGTTGATGAGGCTAGTTTGAATACCCCCTTTCCTATAGGCTTGGTTGTCTTTCCACCTAGGGATTGATGGATAGTAAGGTTCTTGCCTAATGGGTTGGTTATAGGGGTATCCTAGGAATATTGCCTCACAACTCTCAGAAGTTTCTCTCAATTGGGGGCATTGGTCAGAATAGTGGGTATCAGAAGAGCATATACCACAATTTATGGGAGGAGGATATTGGAATTTCTCTTGGGAAAGAGCAAGTTGTCGTAGAAGGGTACTTACCTCTTCAAACATTGTGTCCACCTTCTTCTCGAATTCAGTACATTGCACCTAATGGACACCTCGAATGGGTACACTGGACCTTGAATTGAATTGTTGAGTGTTTTGTGTCGTGGTCTAAATTAGGGTCCTTGTAGTGATTGGGGTTTTATCCACTAGTGAACCACCTACAGCAGCATCAATCATGTTACGATCTATTGGAATTAAAACTTCATAAAAATATTGTGTTAAAAGTTGATCGCTTATTTGGTGGTGTGGAAAACATGAACATAATATTTTAAAACATTTCCAATATTCATGAAGGGTTTCTCCTTGAGATTTTTTATCCCACATATTTCTTTCCTTATTGTTTCAGTTCGAGAGGCTGGGAAGTATTTTTCAAGAAAAAGTTGTTTCATGTCTGCCCAACCTCTAATAGGTGAATTAACATAATACAACCAATCTTTAGCTGTGTCTTCTAATGAAAATATAAATTACCTAAGTTTTACTTGTTCTTCATCAACATTAGTAGGTTTTAATGTTGAGCACACAATATGAAATTATTTTATGTTCTTATGTGGATCTTCTCCAGGCAGTCCATGAAATCGTGGTAATAAATGAATTAAACTAGATTTTAGTTCAAAATTGGGTGTCTCACATTGTAATTGGATTTAATTGGGTCGGATATCAACATCAGGTGAGGTTAGTTCATTTAGTGTTCTATTATTTACAGCCATGTTATACAGGTTATGTTCATTTTTAACTTTGTTTCAGAAGAAGAAGAAGGATCAAGAAGAATTTTATGATGTGATGTCTCCTCCTTCAAAGTGTTGTCTTGTGTGTCTCGGTTTCGTTGATGTAGGATCCTCTCCGGTTCGGGTTCAAAAGTTTGTAGGTCTCCTAGATTAGAATACGTCATACAAAAAACCTACACAATAAATAAATTATAACACTAAAATAAATGCAATGGTATAAGACAAACCAAACAAATATTCAAAAAAAATACAAAAAAAATTATCAAAAACACACACAAAAAACCAAAGCGCTCCCTGGAAATGGTTCCAAAATTTGGCCATTCTGTCATGAAACTGTCAAATTGATTATGATTTTAAGGTTTATTTATAGTCTAGAGTATACCCTAGGTCCTCTATCAAGGAGCGTTCATAGGTTTAGAGCGTGTGTTTTAAATAAAAAGTGCTTAAATTGGGGGTGGATTTGAAAACAATTTCTAATACAAAATGACTTAATTTAAATAGTTTAAGAGTTTAAAAACAAGTGGATTTTGTAATATATAAGAATGTTATGTGATCATAGCTAAGTTAAAACAACACATAAAGAGTTCCTCAATCTTAATTTGTTATTAGGTTTTAGTTTAATCCTTTGTTGGAGGGTTAACCATGATCTTGGGTACCCACAAGCCTCTTAAAATGATGCGAATAGAAATAAACCATGACATAACAATCGTGTAGTAAAGTTACAGACCCTTATAATGATATAAGTTTTGTAAAGGAACATTTAAATCTCAAATGTTTGGGAAATAAAAGGGTTCTTATGTTGTCCGATTGGAACTACACAAGATGCACACTTTAAATTGCACACCGGTCGATTATGAAATTAAAGGTGTCTCAATTAGATGAATCAAAACAAGTTAAGATACATATAAAAGAACAATCACAATCCCCAATATACACAAAACCAGTAGATAATTATGTGTTGGAACTCCTTCTTCACATGTTTAGCTCCCTCGCAATGATCACCCACTGCTTAGCATGACATTGGGAGGAGGAGGAAGCTCGAGTGGAAATCCATCTTCATCCATGATCCCCCTATGAGGATATGGGCCTCCAGAACTTCTTTGATGAGTAGAGGACTCCTTTGGTACTCCAAAATGTCAGAACTTCACCTCTGGTTCGATCATGCAAATGGGGATCCCAAGGTTCCATTTTATAGGAAAATTGGAATGTGGTTTTAGGCACACAGATTTCTTCAGTCCACTTGTACCACGCGTTTCGCCCTTCATACAGACTTATCTCGCATTATAGAAAATAGAAAATTTTTAGCCTCACCTCTTGGATGTCTCCACCAAATGTTTGGCACCATTTAGACAACTAATGGTCTAGATATTAATAAAATACAGAACACCGCATTTGACTTAGTCCATATTCGTTGTCATGGATAGATCAGTTCGGATGGGCCCCTTAGAAGCCAAATCACGATTATGTTACTTAATATGAAATTTATACATTTAAATTATGGACAGGGCCACAAACTTTCATCCCATTTGGATGCACGTATTTCGTGTACTATGCAAAACAGTGGACAAATGTCCATGGATCCATGCAATTTTGGCCCATTTTCTTCCACTTCATCAAGGGCCCTCCAAATCACCTCCACCTACATTGAAATAATAAAAACAAGTAACATTGACCATTATAATATTGTTTAACATTAATTAACTGATTCATACATAAATTGAAATTTATTATTATATTTGGAATATTCATTACAAATCTATTTTGAAACAGCGGTGTAATGGTGGAATAAAACAGTAAATCATGGTATGATCACCTATTCCAAGGGATCTTGTAATTTTCTTTCAAGGGGTGGTCGAGGTCATAAATATCAAGAGTGACCGAACATTCATATAAGTTATGGTACACCCGATGTTTCACTCAAGGTTCCTCACGCAAGGAAGTTGTAGTCGGGGTAGTAGCAGCAGGTTGCACCAGAATTAGATCAGTATAGGGTAGATGGTGCAGCCCTAGGATAGCCCTGTGATGCTTTCCATAATTAGAGGGTAGAGAATGGCTTATGGTGTTGGCCTTCATGAGGGTTAGAGTTTTCATGGAGGAGGTCATGATCAGCTTCATGATTTAGCATTTCCAGCGCCATGCGAGCCAGGAGTTGTTCAAGGTACCCTTTCCTTATTTTGTACATGGGTGTATGCCTTTTTTGATTTAGTAGAGACACAATCCTTCATATCACCTACCTTTTTCCATGATTTTGGACTTTAGGTAGTGTGGATTCCAATTCCCTTGGCGTTGAATACGCCCGTTGGAGGTCGAGATGACTTGTTTGAAGTATGTAGAGACTATGAGCTCGTGCTGGGGTAGCACCGCTCTTGGGGATATTTCTTATGATTATGGATACAACCATATGATGTCATCCTCATCAAGGATTATTTTTATTTAGTTCACGATATCATGGATTGCATCAGGTGGTAGGTGGTGTTCGTCGATGCAGATGGAGATCCACAAGTGTTTGTTGGTGAGTGAAACCCTCAGATGGGTAAGAGGCATGATTCATCTTTATCATCCATGACGGCTGAGCTGATTCTATGTTCTTCAAAGGTTCAGTAGTTGGAATTTTCTTGGGTAGTAGAAGTGTACGTTGATGGATTTTCAAAAGATGTTGTAGTATTACACCATTGGTGAGAGATCGAGTTTGGGATTGAGCTACAAACTAGAGTATCTCTTATCTCTATGCCTCCATATAGAGTGGACCCTTCGGTGTTACGAGAGCTGCGTATACAGCATGATTGTATGTTATAGTGCAGTTTTGTTTGGATGAGTGTGTCACTATAGGGAGCACCAGTTTTGTTCATGAAGATGGCTGATGGAAGATTGTGGTTGTGTATCCATTATTATCGCATAAACAAATTGACAGTGTAGAATCACTATCATTTTCCATGGAATAATGATTTATTCAATCAACTGAAATGTGAAAGATGGTTCTTAATGATCAAATTACATTTAGGATATCATTAGATGTGTGTGAAGGATGATGATATCCCAAATACTACATTCTGTTGTCGTCAAGGGAATTACAAGTTCACTGTAATGCCATTCAGTGTGACGAATGATCTATTTGTGGTCATGGGATTGATGAACGTTGTTTTCTTCAAGTTCATAGAAAAATTATTTGTGTTTTTTTATGACATCCTTGTGTACTCCACATATGAAGAGGATCATATAGAGCACCTACACACTATTTTGAGAGTTATTCATCAATATTAGATGTTTGGGAAGTCTTAAAACTATGAGTTTTGGTCTTGAGAATTTTGTTTCATGGGGAATGTTGTGTCCCAATAGATATTAGTTGTGGATCAATTTATGATATAATAGTTTTGTTCTTTTGAATCCCCTAGGATAGTTGTAGAGGTGCGATGTATCCATGGTATTGTAGGGTACTAAATGAAGTTCATATCCTATTTCCCTCAGGTAGCGACTCTTATGATAGAATTGACTGGGATGGATCAGGTATTGGTGTGGATTGATCAGTGTTAGGAATCATTCGATTATTTTAAGGATAAGATGAGATGTACTAAAGTTCATTGTATTCCACTAGAGGGAATTCATTTTAATATTTTCAGTGATGCTTTGCATCTTGGGTTAGGTTGTTTTCAGATGTAACATAATTTAGTTGTTTCTTTGGGGTCTTGGAAGTTACATTACCATGAACGTAACTACACTACCCATGATCTTGAGTTTATGGATGTGGTGTTTGATATGATGTTTTAGAGACATTTACACATTGTTGGGTACATTTTTGTATTCACCGATCAAAATAGTCTGAGTTATGTTTTCTCCCAACGTGACTTGAACTTTTGACATAATCTATATATAATGTTCTTACAATAATAAGACATATAAATATCATATAGACATGGAAAATGGAATTTTATAGATGATGTTCTCATGAGGAAGTCATGTAGTGATATAGTGCATGAATTTGGAAATTTTTGGACAGTGATGGAAGAACATTCAACATTACATCTAGATATGGAAGAAGTTTGGAGCAGGGGTTGCCTTTTTCAAATTATGGTGCAATCATATATGGTGCAGTAGGTGGAATATTACCAGTTGAGGTATCTAGTGGTGGTGGTTGGGGGAGAATGAGTTGATTTTGAGGAGGCCCATAATAGTTGGCCTGAGGATGAACAACATTGAGAGTTGTATCCGAGAAGGATTTTCATTCGTTCAGTGATGTGTGAGATGGTTCTCAGTGGGTTCCATAGTATGCCTTTAGTGGTACATCCTAGAATGAAAAAGATGTACCAAGACTTGAAGAGTCATTTTTGGTTTCCTTGGATGAAGCATGTAGTTCTGGAGTTTTGGTCTTGATATTTGGTCTACTATAAGGTGAATTCCAAGCACCATGTCAATGGTGGGTTTATCCATCTGTTAGATATTCCTCAGTGGAAGTGGGAGGACATCTCAATGGACATTGTTATTGGTTTACCTCAATATCATGGAGTCCATGAAAATATTTGGGTGGTAGTGGATCGTTTAACAAAATCATTCCACTTAATAGTGATCAAGGAGTCATGCACAGTGGAGGTTTTGTCAAAGGAAGTATTTGGAAGAGGAGGTGAGATACCACAGAGTCCCAATTATGATAATTCTTTACTATGGTCACCATTTTACCAATATGGTGTTGAGAGTTCTCCAACATTCTTTTGGTTCTCAGCTATGCATTAGTTCTACATTTATCCATAGACAAACTATCAGAAATAGCATATCATCTAGACTCTTGAAGACAGGTTGCGCTCTTGTGTTTGGGATTTTGGAGGTTCTTGGATGAGTCACATACCCTTGTGGAGCTTTCATAAAACAATATTTTTTAATACACCTTCAGTATATAAACATTTGAAGCCTTTTATGGATGAGCATCCCTTTCTCTATTATGCAGGACTAGGGTCAGAGGGTTAGAAATTCTCGGACCAGAACAATTGAAGAATACACTAGAGATTATTCAAGAGAATTGTGAGAGGATAAAGATTACTCAGGATTGTCAGAAATCATATGTATATCAAATCAGGAGACCTTTGGAGTTTGAGGTTGGGGATCAAGTGTTTCTGAAGGCAACTCCCCATTGTGGGAAGCAAATGATAAATTTTGAAAGTAATTTGTCTCCCCTATTTGTTTTCCTTGTCAATATGATGGCTCATATTAGAGTCGTGGCATTTCAAGTTTCACTTCCCCTGTAGATGAGTCAAATATAAGATGTTTTTCATGTTTCATAGCTCTGTTATTATCTTCATGATGAATCTCATGTCATAGATTTGGGAATGATCGATATTGATGATGATGTGGCCTTTGAGGAGCAACATGTGGATATCCCAAACGATAAAGAGAAGATGTTGTGAGGGTGTTGTATCCCCATGGATTGGGTCTTCTGGCAACACGATGGCATAGAGAAGAGTACCTAGGAACATAAGTCATAAACACATGCTCAGTAACTAGAGTTGTCTGATGTTTATGTATTTTCAAGTGATGATTTCCACATTGTGGTTGGAGACCTTTCTGGGTTATTATATGTCTTTATCATATTTCTTATGGCTTGATCTCTTTGAGAGGTATCTCTAATTGGTGGTTATTCAAACCCCTTACTATCTTGGTTGGTTATGGATTCCCAAGGACTTGAATTTTTTAAGAGGTATTTTATGTACTTGCCCAATCCTATCTGGTCCATTCTATTGCTGAAATCTACTGTTTGAGGTGTTATGGGAGGTCTGGGAGACTTATCCCCAACACTATACCAAGATTCTAAAGTGTTTCATGGAACTGTTTCATGATACTATGTCATCAAAACAGTTTCATAAAAATGATGTCACAAAAACTGTGTCACAGAAAAGGTGTCACAATGTCACATCAACAGTGTCACTGAAACGGTGTCACCAAAACAGTGTAACTAAAATGGTGTCACAGAAACAATTTCACAGAAACGGTGTCAGAGAAACAGTGTCACAAAAACGGTGTAACAGAAATGGGGTCACAAAGACGGTGTCACAAAAACGGTGTCATAGAAACTGTTTCATAGAAATAGTGTCATAGAAACTGTCTCATGAACAATGTTTCATGAACTATTTCATATATCATTTTCCAAATTTCCAGATTCTTCATGTTTCTCTCATTTAATTTTTTCTTCAACAAAAAGTGAATTAAAATCCTTTTTTAGGGGAATTAAGGTTGATTCGATGCCCAAAACACCTATTTTAAAAATCTTAATGTTCGAGATGCCTTTACTTCATCAAAATGCATCTTTTAATGTGATACTCTTTTATTGGAAAATCCATCGTATCATAAACTGTTTCTCCATTTAATCTTTTAAATAGATGGCATATCTTCCTCCCTTGTTCATCACTATTGATTCTATGTACAAGATGCAAAAACCTTTCCTTCATTTTTTTGGAGTCATGCGATCAATCTTTCATCCTTGGATTGGTTCCGCATATCATTTTTCTTTCTACCTGTGCACCCTCTGTTTTGGTGAAACCAAGGAGTATCAATCAATCTTTAGTATAATGTTTGATCAATCGTCATTTTTCTAGTTTCCTCTCCTTCAGTTTCACCTAGCCATATTATGGATTGCAATCTACATATTCCTGATGGAGGATTCCTGTGTGTTCGATGGTGTGGTGGTGTATCTACATCATCTTTTGGATGCATTCCTCTAGGAGAGGTGATCATGATATGTTTTGTTGGATTATTCTTGTGAAAGGAGCATCAGAATACATTTGAGGTAGGGGATTTTTTTGATCTCTATTATTTTATGTAAATTCCTATAGTTATCATGATTTAGCTATTATATCATAATGGAATTGAAATAAATAATATTTGAATAGGATAAATAAATTGGTATTATCGTATATTATTGCCTCTTGTTTTTCAAGATAATGTGATATATACGATTTCCTTGTTTTCTTTTTGGTTCTTGATCAAAATTTGTAAAGAATGTAAAATGTGATTAATTATAATTATTTTTCAAAGTTAAAAATCCATTTAAATAAATATTGTTGTTCCTGTAATTTGATGTTAATAAAATTGATTCAATAAGAATGATTTAGTATTGGTGATATATTACAGTTTAGGTTGCCCATTGTTGGAACCAATGAATAATAAATTGATTAATTAACGATGGAATAAAGAAGTGGTTGTTTGCTAAAAGATAATTCCTCATATGGTTCTGAGTTAATCGCTTGCTTATTTAGGTTTCAAGAGCTTAGTTGATATGATGTTTTTTTCTGGTGCTTTTGTTGTGATGTGAGCCTGGGATGTAATGCTTAGGTAGTAATTTAATGGAATAATGGAATTAGAGTCTGATGCTAATGAAATGTAATGTGTAATTGATAATGGTTAATTAATGTTTAAAGATTATATTAACATAATGTGAAGTTGGTAAAAAAGGGATAAACTAATCTAATAGTGCTCCTAAAATGGTTGTGTTCTTATATAATACCTAGTCTCTGAAGTGGAAATTGGGGGTGTGATAGACGTTGGCTACAGTTGAGTCTATGACTAACTTATGCACATATTGGGGTTGTGAGATATAGTATATTATGTAATTTTTGTGTTTATATACACTACACCACCCAGTCTATTATGGAAAATAACTCCCCAGGGATTCTGAGCCCGGTGGGGGTGTTTTCTCTAACACTATAGTGGGAGGATGGCTGGATGACTACCCCCTTATACCCTACTCTCTTATCTTGGTAGTTACTTGTGCTGGTTGGCATAGTGGGTATTTCCCCCCATATATGTGTGTAGTGTGTTTTAATGGCTTGTGGTTATTCACCAAAATATATTCTGGATATAGTTTCTTATGGATTACTATAGGTGTAACTATTAATGGTTGTGATTCATTGAGGATCATTACTCAGTGTATGGGTTGTAATGGATTGAGGTATAATGCCCGATGTACGATACACATTATACGAGCTATGGTGGATCCCAAAAAAACCTGGTTATATTTTTTGTGTGGATGTGGTGGTTGTACTGAACAAGGTGCATATTGTGGTGCTTTTACTAGATGTTTGATGGAATTCATTTAAAGAGAGAGACTCTTAGGATGTGTGATTTTGGGGAAAGGTAGAAAACCTATGGGGAAGTTGTAGCAGGGTGCCCTTGATATTATTTATTATATTATTTAATCTTGTATGAGATAGTTTGTGAGAGTAGACATAGTGAGGTTGTGAATATAGAGTACCTATTTAGGTGACATGTTAGTTTCACATGGTGTTCACTATGATTTAACATTATTTCATTCATTTTTCATCAGAGGCTTTGGGGTGGATCCTACTAAGTATACAGTTAAACTCACCCTATATATAAAAACTATTTTTAGGTCACATTGAAAATGTTGAATATCAGATTGGTTTCTATAATCTTGGGGTTTAAGGAGCTATTTGGGATCCGTGGTTGCAGTTGTTTTTATTTTCTTGGGTACTCACATTTTATAAATTCAGTTGTAGTAGTTCTTCATGTAATTACATATGTGTACATGGTTTATATTTTATATTGTAGTATGATTTGGAGTTGGTTTGTGTATGTCTTATCTCTCTTTTATGAATGTGTTCTCTTAGAGGGAAATTCCTTCCATTTCTGTGTTTACAATACCCTCGGTGCTAGTCGCAAACCTGGGGCTTATAAGAGGGTGGACTCAGGGGATCATTATCTATCATCACACATTGCCATCCTAGTAGAGGGATACCTTTTTTTCAGGGGGTCATGACATCGACAATTGGAAAAATGTTTCTTTATTATCAACTTATTATAATTATGAATATCATTTTTAGATAAAACTAGATTTATTCATCAACATTTCTCTTAATATATTGATCTTATTCTAACACTCCAACATTGATTGTAAAACATTATTACCTTCTAGTTGAGGAAAAATATCACATGTATATTTTTTATGAATTTGATCCAAAATCTTCATTCATCGTATTTGATTATTCATTATGTGTAAATAAATTTGAAATGGATCATAGTTCTACTTTTTAGATAGGTGACTGTTTTTTGTCAATCTATAATTTTGGTTTTGTTTATAATAGTGATATTTGATTTATGTTGACATTATTAG
Source organism: Viscum album (assembly GCA_963277665.1). Taxonomy (NCBI): domain Eukaryota; kingdom Viridiplantae; phylum Streptophyta; class Magnoliopsida; order Santalales; family Viscaceae; genus Viscum; species Viscum album. The sequence continues at coordinate 853,194,754 of OY728155.1, read as the reverse complement.
GTCTCACTTAATTTTTTAATGACCATATTTTTTTTCTTATCCCCACTATTAGTACATCCATCAATATCAGTCAAAATGGGATCAACCTTTAAAATATTAGGCTCAAAACCATCTTCCTACTTATTAAAATCATTGTATGTTTTCATTATATCTTTCATAAATCTATCGAAATCGTCTTCCACATCATTCCTTAAATTTTAGTAGACATAAATTATTTATCCATCAAAGGAATTATCTAACTAATATAGTTTTTATTCCATCACCTTTAACATCATGATTTGGATGAATATCACATGAAATATATATATATATTATACTTTTCTATCAGACATACCAAAATATATATTTTACTCTTTTATGGGAAACTAATTTATAAATACATAACATATTTTATCACTGGATTTTTATAATACAACATATCAAAGGAATCCATTTCTATTTAGGTAAAAAAAATCTATTTTGGACACATACCCTTATACTTCATGCTATTCTCCCTAATAATTTTTAAATATTACATTCTATGTGAATTATTCTACAAATATTAGGTAAAATTTAATTTTTACATACTAATACTCTCTTTGTGAGAATTATATAGAGAGTTATTCTATTGTCTAATTTCATGTCTCTTCTGATAGGTCTTAAATGAATTAATTATGTCTTTATTTTCATTATATGATCTTATCATTAATATAATAAACCTAATTACATCTTGACATTAATTGTGAAACATTTGAACAACTCATTTTCCTCTGATTTATGTTTCACTAACATGACATTGATCATCTAAGTGAAATAATAAATGAATATAATATTGTAGAAATACATTGTGGATTGATTTTCCATTATCCAACATAGGTAATAATTTATGAGATCAAGATATATGTTGGAACATTATAAATTTATCTGTTACAAGTATTTACAATAATTTGATTGTGGAATGTTGTAAAAGTAACATTTTATTTCCTCTTCAGTTTAAATAAATCTCTTTTTTTCAATTTCATTTGAAATGTATCTCATTATTTTCAATGAAATATGGAATTTTATTTGGTGAAATTGATTATTTCATTATCAATACCCAAATAGAGTAAATAACTATGATTTCTACTATGGAATAGATTACAACTACTGTACTCTCACATAGTAACATCATTTATATCATTCATATAATTGAATGATAAATAAATATTTTATAAATATAACTTCCTTTCCATTATGACAGTGTTGGATAATACTCATTAAGATGTTTTTAATGATGTTAGATATTTTACTTTTACATTAAATTTTGATCTTTAATTTCATTCATAGTAATTCCCCTTAATTCTACTAACCATTTATCAATAAGTGACTAATCCTCCATTTCATTCTTTTATTTTTATACATATCTTCTCAGAACCTGTCATATGGGATGAAAAATAACAGTCCAATGTCTATGATTTATTTTTATTGCTAGAATTTTGTAAAATATCAATAATAAAATATTATTTTTCAATATTCTTTTTACTAGAATAAAAATCATTTTTAGTATATGTTTTTCTCATATGTGTAATCATGTATTCATTAGCAAAATTATTTTTTAAAAAAAATATAAAAATTTGCATCAATATGTCAAATTTCATTTTCCTTCGGTATTTGTTATCTTCTAAAGCCATTACATTTCCCCTTCTTAAACATCTAGAAGTTTCTTCTTTTTCTTCTATTTTTCCACGTCACATTTTTCATACAAAAATAAGTAAAAATTGTATGTTAATAATTAATTTTTTTAGCAATATTCCTAAACAAATCAATAACCCTTGATCATAAATCATCTATAGATGTTTATTTTCTCCTATTACATGTTTGTAGATATATAGAATATGCTACAATAACAAATTCAATATTATATTTTGAATAATTATTAATGTGTTTGTTTTTGTCTTATTTTAATGAGATATATATCTCACTACCCATTTTATCACTTCATCTCCCATTATTTGTTATAAAATATTCAATATTAAGGAAATATGATGAAATTTTATATTTAGCATTTTAATATTTCACAAAAATATTTTTATATTCTATTTCTATTTCATGATGTATTTTAGACATAATTATTGAGGTTTTATTAAAATTCATTATAATTTTCTTGAGACTAGTTTCATATTTGAGATATCAATATATTTTATTACATAGAAGTTTTTCGATAAAAATATGTTTTTCATCTATATCATTCACTAGTTTCTACTGTTTCATAGCATTCATCTAAACATTTTTAATTTCCATGATGCGTACATCTTCCTTTTCTAATAAATTCTTCTTATACAAAATTCTTATTTTAACATTCCTTATTCCATATGTTAGAATCCGTTAATTTTATATCCCACAAAATACAACAAGTTATAATTTTTTTATATGATTCTTATAACTTTATTCACCTTATCCTTGTTCTCTTTTTTCGTTATATTTAATTTCATCAATATGTTAGAAGAAATTTTTTAACTTATCGAAAACAAAATCTTATGATAAACTATTTTTAGTGAAGTTAATCCCTTCTTTTTTATATATCATACTTATTTTGTTCTTTTAGGTGGTCATTTTCTTCCAATTTATGGGTTAGTTATCAATCACATATGTTTGACCCCACTATTTCCTTTGATTTTTTTATTCCAAATAATTATTTCTATATTCTTTGTGTTTCTTCATAAGATATTTTATAAGAAGCATTATGATCCATCCATAAAAAATAATGTGATTTTACATTTTTTGATTCTTTTACCTTTTCATTATTTACAAGAGATATGGGAAAAAATCCACCGGTTCCCTTTGGCATTAATTTCTAATTCTTCATATTATCTATGGATTAATACCTCTTATTTGGATTCGTAATTTTTATATTCCTTATACAATAAACATATATATCATATTTAATCTAATATTTTTCCCATTTTTCCTTTATAATATCAATTAGAAAAATTATATAATACAGTGAATGAAATGATAGATTATATATTTCATTGAATGAATAGACATGGGATCAAATCTTGGTAGAATATATCAAATAATTATATTAACGATAGTTTAATCTACAATGAAATTTCTGATTCTTATGATTTTGATATTGATATCACATATTAGGATAGAGAAATCCAAAAAAAGTTAATTCTATCCTAATATACTATATATTTTTTTCTAAATATTTGACACTTTTCTAATTTTATATTTACATTCACCTCAATGATTATTTCATATTTTTCCCTTGTATCCTTATCATTATTTCTAGATACCTCTATCATATAAAACACAATAGGAAAAAAATCTGTAATAAACTTCCATGAATTTAAATTAGCCAAGATATTACTTTTTTATAATAAATTTCACAGTAGTATCTTTCACCATTGGTGGAGAACCTACAATAACTATATCAACCACCTCCATTATAAGAGAAAAAAGGGTATCATTCTATTTTTCTATGAAAGAATATATTATTTAATAAAGGTAGTAATGCCTATGTTATTTTCTATATTTATATTTTAAATTATATATATTATAATGAAATAAAATAAGGATCCCATAATTGATATTAGTTAATGTTCTATGGGATAAGTCAACTACCAAGAATGTGAGGTTACCCAAATATTTCATACATAAATATTACATCTTCTTAAATTACTAGTTATCAAATATAATTACAAATCATTATAGAAAATTAAACGTTTTTTATATGGGAATATGTACATAAACATCTAGTACAAAAAGATTAAAAATATCTCCCACTAACATAATAAAACCTATACCGCATATTGGAAATTTCATATTTAAAATAATTTATTATATCTATGTGTAATGAAAATATAAAAATTCTAATCTTAGAAAATAAAAGGGTATAAAATAGTGATATCAATACATGACAATTTTTATGAGTAACATGATAATACATTTATTAGAACATGATATTTACATTAGGAATGAATATAAAAAAATTAGATCATAATCATAAGTCATTGCATACATAATTTCAGTTCATAAGACATGAATAATAATAGAATCTACAAACATTATCAATGAAATCATAAGATTTGAATAAGATATTATTTTTAAGGAGTGTCATAAGGTATTTAATAATTACAAAAATTTAAATATTTTTTCATGGAATCCCATAATGATGGTCATAACATATTAGGGTTGGGAAGACCAGAAGTGTACCTACAATGGGGATGAGATAGAAACCCCTTATACACTTTTGTTCTTATGATTGGCAATTGTTTTCCATATTTTAGGATGTAGATACCCTCCCAAGTTACATGGCCTCAAAAAACATCAATATATACCCAAAATATTATAGTTATATAATGTTTAGTGATGTAACATAATTAAAATATATTCATATATATGAAAAAATATTATGAAAACAATTACAATTTTTTATAGCATAACCCATGAAAAAGAAAATGGATATCATTAATAATTATTCATCATAATATTTAAGCATACCATGAAATAATAAAAATTATAAAAATGGATCATATGCCCAATGAATCATATAAATTATCAAAGGATGTTGTTTTAGGTCAAAAGAAATTTAAAATATCACTATAATCTTTTTAGTGGAAAATGTTCATTAAATTTTAAAATCACTTATTTCAAATTTAAATATTATTTTCAAATTATTCAAAAATATATATATCTTATTCAAAATAATAGAATTTATTATTATAATCATTAATGAATCAATTCGAAAAGATTAATTGAAAATTCATTTATACAATTAATGGTAAAAAACTGATTAATTTATTATATTCAATAAAAATATTAGACGACATAATTTATCAAATGAAGAGGGTATATATTTTTTTAATTATTATAAAAATAAGAAAATTTGAAAAAAATGAGGTTACACAGATTTTTATATTAGTAAGAACATTCATGATATTAATTTAAAAATATTATATTGATGAGGAATAAAAATATTCATGACATATCTGAAGAATAAGATTGTTTTATTTAAAAACATTAATTTTGGATTTTGAGTCTATAGAGAGGGAAAATGATTGTAAAACCTTTAATATCCTATAATAACCAATTGATGCTAATATGAATTATATTTTAACATATGTACCATATAATCAAGTCATCATAAATTTATTTATAAAGAATAAATGTAGAAATGAGAGTGTAATGTCAAACAATTATCGCTTTGGTAACATTTAAATAAAAAAACCCATAACTACAAAAAAAACATATATATATATATATACCTATATTAGTGATAGAGTATATAAAATGGGAAGTCGATAAACCTCATAAAAGAACATAGCTTTATAATATAACCTATATCCTAATGAAGGAAATTTAAGATCCTAAACCCATTTCACATTTGAATGTTACAATCCAAATCTCATGAGTGAAACATATTTATTACTGACTTCAAATACAATTAATTTAGAAGTGTACATGATATAACAAACATAATGGGAATTATATACAACTCATAAACATAAATGTGTTCATAATATCAAACATTTATCAACAAAACAATGGTGTGATGAAAAAACATACAATGATGGTATTTTCTTAGTTGAAGGTTGTACAATGAAAGAGAACAATATGTATCAAAAAACCAAAACAATATCATGAATATTTAAAATGAAATTACGTAGTATGTAATAAAATAACATAAATAATATGAATGTGTACAATATGAAAAAAAAAATTTGAAAATGAAATAAATAAACTGTTACATTTTGTTTCACATTACTCAAAAGTGCTTTGACATCCTTTATAATAATTATAAATTCACTATTATTCTATTCCAAAACCCTTTACACACCTATAATATCATATATGATCTACATATAAATTTAAATCACCAAATATTTAACAAATATTTTTGAAAATACAGGTTTTCAAAAGATAAGTCATAGTTTTTCCTTATATGTTTTTGTTCTATAGTTATGGTCCTTGTACTTTTTCAGTTGTTCTAGAATATTGAAAAATTTTAATCATTGAAAAATTATCATATGAAATAGTTAAATACAATTTATATAATATAATTTGTTGATGAAAATTTAATTACAACAATACGTGGATATGGTAGTTTTTACATACACATGAGTTGTTTTTCCACATTTATAATTGATGAAAAAAGGTAAACAATAATTCACCATTCATGAAAAATTATTATATCATATATATAAATATTTCATTTTTTAAATATATAATTATTTTTTGGTGTTAATCATAAGTGAAAAATGAATCACATCGCTTCATGGTGGTGGTGGTCCAAACATATGCACAAGTGACATTATAGTTTTTGACTAATATGATGATAAGAAGATACAAAAGATATTAGAATTTCAAAACTATAACTATTTCATTAATATCATATATAATCATTACTTACAACATAATGAACATTCACAAATTATTATAATTTAAAATTAATTATATCAATGTGTGGTGGTGGTGGTCTATAGTTACACATAATGATAGTTTTAATTTCAATTTGATGGAGAATATAAGGAAATTTGTTGTTCCATTATCATAACAGTGTCTCAATATATTGATGGTACTAGGTTCAAAATTTGATTTTTTATTCAATTGAATTAGATAATTGTTATGTAATAATATAAATGAAATAGGTTGTTTATGATTTACAAGCCTTCATTGAGAGACCAACTTTAACATACACAATATTCCTTGATTGTTTTTCATAATAGAATAGTAGAGGATCAAGGACGAATGGATTGACTATAATATGGATTTTAATAAATGATTTCATGATCCATATGGATCAAATTTTTGAAAAATGATTAGGTTCAACTTCCATTTCATAAGAGAGAAAAGAGAGATATGTGGAATTATATAAAATATTTCAAGAATATTATTCCACATTCAAGAGAAATAGAAGAAAATATTCAACGATTTAAAGGTAATATAAGTTTTAAATATCACAAATAAATATTAATTATACAATTTTATGTGGTACATCTACCTTTATCTCTTAGTTTAACCCTATGGTAAACCCATTTGATCATAAGAAATTGTATGAAAATATTAATATTTTAATATTCATGATGGAAGAAAATTATGTTGAACATATTTCATTTTATTAAGTATTTTTAGTACATGTATAGAACTAATTTTACTAGATTATATTTGTATAAATTGAATATCATAATTATAAATAAGATTTAAAATCGTACCAATGACTAGTTTTTTGAAAAAAAATCCCTTTTCTCTATAAAACTAAATTCACATCATTTACATAAATTGTAAAAACCATAAAATTATTATTAAAATATTTTTTTAATATATAATTAATAAATTTAATTATATAAGTTTATCAAGTAGGATTAAAATAATTTGTTAGGATTAAATTTGATTTTATACATTAAAATTATTTTTAGAAAAATATGTTTTCAATATGAAAAATGATCCTTTACAAAAATCATGTATAATTTTATTTCATATGCAGTTAATTCTATAATTTATAAATAAATTCATGAAATTATGAATTTAAATTAAATTTATTAAATAATTTGAATGTTTAGATACATTATTTATTTAACAGAAATGTTATTCTGAAATTTTTATATTTTCAATAATCTCAAAAAATAAGTATTCTCTAAAAACTAAAAAATTCACCACAAGAAAATATTTAAATGATTATATAAAAGAAAATTATTAATTTTACCGAATAATATTTCTTCAAATGAGATAAATTATTATAATTTCCGCATTCAGAATTAAATGAATTCCATTATTGATGTGAACCATTTTATGAAACATAATATTACTTATAGAAAATTGAATACCTATTTATTATGCATCAATAAATATTTTTAATTTTATAAAACCATTATACATATTATTTATAATATATTTATAATTATTCTTTCCGAGAAATTTTGTATTATGTTCAAAATGTTCAAATTTAAATAATATTAATTTTATATTATATTAATGTTCACATGAATCTTGGTTTTGTGTGTTAAGAAAGCTATGAGGAATCATATTAGTTTAAAAAACTTTTGGTGGTGTTATGATTAGGGGATGAATTATTGGAGATCATTTACAATTTCCCTTCTATTAAATTTAACCACTAAAATATGTTAATTGTTTTATCCTCTATAATTTATAACTCAACCTTATCCATATGTATTTTTCGGTAAATAATTCATGTAGAACAATTATTTTTAATGATAGGTCAAAATTTCAGTTCCTAATACTTGATGCGATGAATCTAAAAGATCCCTAAATATCAAATTCATAATTAATGTAAATGCAATTGATCCAACCCTTAACTTATACATTTTTTCTCCCAATATGAAATATTACTTGTTCCCAATAGTTTAAATCTTTTATTCTTATTCTTTTCCAATAAAATATAATGACATTTGGAGGTACCCATTTTGAAATCTTTGTAAAATTAAACTTTATTTCATCTTAATATGTAACTCCTATTTTTGGTTATTCTCAACCTAAAACATTTTGTTTGGAAATTCTTCATCCAAATTATGATGTTCTGGTTTTCTCAAACTATCCATCTCCACGGGAATCCCTCAAATGATCATATATATCTATATCTATAAATAAAATAAAAGATAACCATGTATCCTTGTATATACACATTCATCTTATTCAAAATGGAATATTCAAGGACCCTAAATTATAATTTCCCACTCAAATTATTTTTCATAATAGATCATTCAATACATCGTAAAATATTAGAGTCAATATCAATAAATATTTATTCCTCTAATATAATCTATATTAATGAATTTTTAAAGAACATATCAATAATATCATAATCATTTGAATGAAAAAACATTATGTATTATCTGTACAATATAGTTTTATAACTTATACATCCTACGTTTTCTATAATAACACCCATTATTTTCTTTGACATGTTTTATATTTGATCAGAACAACATCATACACTAATTCTTAAAAGCATTACATATCTATAGTTCTCCATCAAATGATTTTTATTAGGTTCTCCAACAAGATATCTGCTAAAAATTTCTTCTTCTAGTTTCATCAAAATATTCACTATTCCCAAACATTACTATCCAATCGAATGAAATCATATTTATCCATAAAATTAATATATTTTCCCATTCTAATTAACAACTAAATGTTTACCCTTTAAAACTTTTTTTACCTTATCTAGTAAATTCAAAATAATTCATCTATTTTGATTTAGTTATCTGTATATCTCAATCTACTAAAAATAATTAAGTGGCATCCAATTTCTCCATATTTTCATTAAATCATCACTTGAGGTATGAAATATATTATAACCAAAAATCCATGAATTCATAAATTAGTGATTTTATATAATAAAATCATCTCTATATAATCTAAAAATTGTTGAATCAATCTTTGTATTTAAATTTCATGAATGAAATCCTCTTAAAATACTAGAACTTTGAGTAATAAAAAATATAGAAACATTAAATATTATAATATCATTACTTAAATTATAAAAGTGTTGTTAAAATTTCCTCAAATAATGAAAAAAATCATTTCCACTTGAAATAAATAAAAAATCGATTAATCAATGTTGGAAAAAAATAAAAAAACATTACAAAATCAATCGATATTATATTTAATTTTTAAATTTAAATACAAAAATTATTTTTTCTATATTTGTGTTATAATAAAATATTAAAAATTTTCATTTATTATGGAATAAAATAATACAAGATGTTTGTGACGACTAAATAAATTATCCATATATTTTTCTAGAGAATGAAATGTTTTAACGATGTGTGTATTTTTCATAGAAAGAATAATAAAGTCCTTCCAATGAATATATTGATAAATAAAAATAATATGCAGTATTGGAATAAAAATAAAAATATATAATTGTATAAAATGAATTATTTATATAAAAATAATCATTTTTAATTGTAAAAATTTGAGAAAAACACAAAATTGTTTGGTGATTTCTATCATGGGAACACATATAATTCTATCTCATTTTTTACCATCATGATTATACTAGTCGGTAATATGGTATCATTGAAATTTAAAAAATTCTTATTAATTTCCTATCTTTTGAAAATGATAAACATCCAAATCATCTATGATTTGTTTTTAATGTTCTTAATCTTTTTCATATTGAAAACAATTTAAATTCAAAATAGATAGATAAGGTTTTTACAAGGAAAAACATATACAAGAAATTATATATATATATATATTTATATTCAAATCACATATCATTATTTTCAATAAAATTATAGATTCTATAAATTAGTATTAAATCCTTGGTTAACATTACAGTTTTTTATGTTTAATAGTTAATGAATTCTAAATTCACAATAGCTAAAGTGATTTTTAATAATTGTTCTTCATATATCTTGGATAATCATAATTTTGTCCACATTTGGGGGATTCCAAAAATATGTGTAAAATGATATCATATAGAGAATTACATGATGGTTCTTTTTAAAACATCTCATAGTAATGATGTCTTGGAAGCTGTGACCAATGGGTTATCACAACATTCTTTGAATTTTTATACTTTAGTAGGAAGTAAGAATAAATTTGATAAGGATATAATTGTTAAGAAATTTATATTTTCATCACAATCATTGATTGAATTTGAGAATTTGTATGAATCTATATAGATAATTGAATATGGTGAAATGATTTGATCATAAATAAAGGTAATTCCAATATTGATGTAAGAACCTGGTTCTTGTTCTTGAGGTACAGGATTCTTCTTTTCCTTTTTCCAGAAGTGTTTTTGAGAAAATAATGAAAATGGGGAAAAATACCAAAGTTTTTGACTACACACCGTGTAATTTTCCACACGCCGTGTACTTTGGTTGTGTGGGATGGGTACACAGGGCGTGTAGGCCTGTCGGCAATGAAGGGTGTAAAAAACTAACTACATGCCATGTATAGTGTATTTACACGCCATTTATTTAGTCGGCAGGTGACTAGTAAGCGTAGTGGAGGAAGCCGCCAGCAGAGCGATAGTACACACCGTGTAATCAGGAATACACGTTGTGTAATCATGTCTGCATGTGAACAGTTCTGTGGTGGAAAAGTAGCAGCTAGAGGAATAGTTAAATAAAAAAGTGCAGGTGATGTTCTTGAGAGTACATGCCGTGTAGTTTGTTTTTTTAGCTTAAAATGGTAAGTAGCCTCCTCTGTTCACAAAGGAATCTTAGAACGCTGGAGGAGAGAAGGAGAGATGGTTGTAGCTTGGAGGATCTCTTGACTTCACATTGGGAACCCGACTCATACGCCGTCGATCTCATTGGGACCACACGTGTGAGTTCTTCCTCCTCCTTGAACCATTATTACCAATTATTACTCAAAGGGACATTATTTATGTTTGAACAGGAGTTCCTTTATCCCATATCTACATCGTTCTTGGACGATTCGAGAGGTGTCATTCACGTATACTGATCAAAGACGATCGAGGTAGGTGTTCTGGTGCTTAAATTCCAACTTCTATGTGTTTTTGTGTACCGTTGTGATACGTTCCCATTTTTGGGGTGTCGTATGGATGTGGAATTTGCGGAATGTTATCTACAATTGCATAGGTAAAGTTTTGATAAGTTAAAACTGGGGTTTGGGATCACTCCTTGGATCCAGGACCACCCTAGGGGTGCGTTCCTTTGTTTAGCTGTTTGGTCAGGATACCTGAGGGTATGCCATGACTATAATGTGCATTGATTTTTATTGAGATAGAGTTTATATAAATTGTTGGTTTATGCTTTGGGCTCAGCCCAGTTCCTTTAGCATGTGGTCAGTGTTTTCTTAGCCTGAGGGCAGTGTTCGTTTAGTCTATGGGAATCTCTTCTGATTCCTGTGGGTAGTAGATTCGACGCCTGTGAGCGACACTTCATACGCCTATGGGAAATATCCATTATGCCTGTGGGTAAGCACCTGTGGGTTTCGATTCTGAATACATGAGGGTAACGATTGTATGTCTGAGGACAGAGTTATTTAGAATATTCATTATGGCGTTTTTCTATATTTTACCTACCAATATGAAGCACAAACTTGGAAGTGATAAGTAATAATTAAAATGGCAACAAAACTGGTAGTGATAGTTACTTTTGAGTAATTACTAGTTTACTACATTTACTTTTGCACACTGTTATTGCATAATTTCACTGATAGTTGGGCATAAGCCTTTGGTGGGTGCCTATTGGGATTTATTTCTCACACCCTAATTGGGTCATGTCTTTAGCACAAAAAGACTATATTGATTTAGGTATTGACAGGGTTAGGGGTCCCTATACAATTACATGATTGTTGTAGAGGAGTAGGAGAGCATAGGACAGACCTTAGGCTTGCGGTGATGCTGTGTTCTGTTTACTATACTTGTTTCTTTCGTCTGTACCTTGAACTTTGAGTTGTATTGTATTGTATTGTAGTGTATCATGTTTTGGATGATTTCATAGAATTAGTGACATGCTGTATCTTTATATATATGACTGATGGTTCCCTTTACCTCAGTTGTCCATTTCTGTTGTATATTGTTTAATACTTCCGTTGTTATATGTTATATTTCTTTTACATTGTACTACACTTTGAAAAATGAGGGAATGGATTCCCCACTATCAAACATGGGCCCTCGTTGCTAGTCAGCAGCCTCTGGAGTTTAGGGAAATGCGCTTGAGGTCATGTGACCAATTGGGTTCGGGGAACCTGTTGAGTGGATTACGGATCTGGGACTTTACAAAGAGGTATCAAAGGGGGTTCTTTTCTTTGACTTACTGTTTGTAGACTTAGTCAGGGATAGAAGGGAAAATGGTAGTTGGTAATAAGTTGTGCCCAAGAGTAGCTAACCCATGTATAGGGAAAAAACCAACCTACATCGATATTGAAATTATTACTGGTTTTGAAATTTTACCGTTAATTTGATTTTCACAATTGGGTGACACACATGTGATTGTGCTATTTATATGTAACACATGGGTTATATTTATTTTCAACCCTATGAGATGAGGGTATGGAATCTCATGCATCATTTAGGCATATGCTAGAAATCATATGTCAGGAATTCTTTCCATGCCATTTTGGTGAAAAGGAAATTGAATTTTGTTGTACTAGCTGCTATAATAAATACCTACAATTTGATTGGGTATTGTAGTGTAAGGTTGTAGATATAATGAACACCAAACATTGGTTCTAGAGAAGTATGGTCCCTCAATGACCGGAATTTGGAGGGTCATTAATGTGTTTAATTTTTTATAACTTGTGTAAGATGACAATATTTGATTCGTAGGGAGTATGGGCATTCAAAAATTTGAATTTGGAAAATGGATGTTTGTTTTAGTGTTTTTCTGGGTTCCAGAGTAGTTTCTAATGCCTACTGTCCGGAAAACCCAGGATACACGCCCTGTAGTTCCTTGGACACACGTCGTGTGTTCTTCTGTTCAGGAAGAAAGGAAATTTTCTGTAAGTACATGCCTCGTACCCTCAGTACACGCCGTGTAGTCTCTTCCCATGTCAATGGTTGTGTGGGTGGGGACACGGGGTAGGGAATGGCTTGAGGAAAACACTCCGTGTACCGGTTGTACACGCCATGTACAGTGGACCCTGTGTCCGCCCGTGTAACTAACAACACGGATGAAGAAAATCTTTTCTTGTACATGTCGTGTCAATGATGAACACGCCGTATAGTGTGACCTGGAGACCCGACCATGTATCTAACACACACAGGTCAGTGTTTGCTCTTCTTTTACACATCGTGTACCCATGGGACATGCCATGTAGAACTTACTAGACAGAGACCGTGTAGCCTTGGCCATGTGGCTGGGAAAACAGGGTGTTGTACATGCCGTGTGAAGGTGTAACACGTCGTGTAGTGTCAGCTGGGTGGTCAGCCATGTCACCAACAACACTGGTAGTTGGAAATTAAGCATTACACGTCGTGTCTATTTGGAAAACACCCTGTAGTTTTGTACGAGGGAGAGTCATGTGGAAGGAATCGGGTAGGGAAAAAAGATTCACAAACATGCCGTGTAGGTAAAAGACACGCCATGTGTTTGGGGTGTTACACGGCCATTTTAAGCTGGAGTACACGCCCATGTGAATGGCCTATGTGAAAACCCCGTGTAGTATTTATACACGCTTTGTAGTCATGTTTTATAAATCCTGAATGTTTTTCTTTCTCCTGTTCCCTTCTTGGACTCCTAATTTTCGGTATTTGATAATCATAATCTAAGGTGTGCGTTTTTCATTATAGATTCATGCCACTGAGGGAACCACCTGTTGTTCACCAAGAGAGAGGAAACTATTATACTCCAAAGATGGTAGGCCATGGGCAATATGTGGATCCTCCAGTACTACCAGATGCGACGCCAACTGTTTTACTGGTCAACGACACGGAGGCGCAGTTCCATTAAGGCTTTATGCGGTTCATGTCGACCATCTATGAAGCACCGCAGGCTTCCACATCTATGGAGAACCTGATGAGTGTCTTATAGAAGTAGCATCGACCTACGTTTTTAGGGGATGGCAGACTGCAGGCTGTGGAGTCATGTATGGATTCGATGCAGACTATATTCGAGAATCTAGAGACGCCTCCTAGGAGGAGGGTCAAAGTCTCTACATACATGCTATTTGATTCAGCCAAGAGATGGTGGGATATTACCACCCAGTCTGAGCATCACCATGACATGGCATGTGAAGTTTTTTCAGGTATCTTTCTATGACATCATGTTTCCAGTGACGTTGAGGGAAGATCGATCTCAATAGTTCATGAATCTACAAAAAGGCACGATGTCAGTGATGGATTACTCTACTCGCTTCACTGACCTTTAGAATTTTTCACCTGTTCTGTTGGGTGACAAGATGTTGAGGGATAGGCGCTTTGAGGATGTTCTTCTATATGACATCTGAGTGTCGGTGAATGCTTTCAGGTTTCCTATGGTACACTCCATTGTGAACCAGACACTGATTACCAAGAGGAACCAATGAGAAGCTAATGGTGTGGTCCAGGGTGATTTGACACCAGTTTCTGTTACTATTTCTACCATTAAGAGGAAGAGACAGATCAACTTCTCTCATAGTGGCAGTAATAGCCAGAGGAATACTTCAGGTGGCCATGTTATGTTCCACTAGTGTGGTAAAGAGGGGCACAAGAGACCATAGTGTCCACATGACCCAGTGGAGTGTCGAGATTGGGGTAGGACGGCTCATTTTTAGCGCTTTTGCAGGGTGTTTATAACAGTAGCAAGTGAGAGGGGTTCTGTGCAGACTCCGCGTGTGGGAGCAGGAGCAGCAAATTCTTACCAGTTGAGAAATTGGGGTACACCAGGGCATGCTCGCAGAGATGGAGATTGTGGTCGTTGTAGCCAAACACCGGGATCTCAGAGGAAGCACAGTGGGTCAGCTCAGGGTAGCTAGGCTGTGTCATAGGCTTGTGGAACTAGGCAGGCATATGCAGTGCAATAGACCCAGCAGGAGTAGGATCCTGGAACTTCTACTGTAAGAGGTACTAATTTAGTATCTTCTATTTTATCTTCAGTACTTTTCAATATGGGTTCTACACATAGCTTTATATCTGTTACCATTGTGGAGGGCCTTGGGATATGTGTTTATTCTTTTTCTAGTGTTATAGCACTAGACAATCCGTTGGCGACTAGAACAGTAGGTGTGCATTAGTGCAAGGAGTGCCCCCTAGTGGTTTGTGGGTATCACTTTCTATGGGACCTCTATGACTTAGAGATGACGACCTATGATTTCATTCTCAGGATGGACTAGTTGGTACCCTTTCAATCCTTTGTATATTGCGGTCATCGTAGGGTGAGTTTCATGTCACCAGAGGGCGGAGAGTTTCGATAAAAAAGCGAATGGGATGTCCAGGCGAGCCGAGCTAGACCTGAGCATCATGGGTGAGGTGGTGTGACAGCCCAGATTTAGAGTTTATATCTAGATGTCTAGGGAACCATTTAGAAGTATTTCCCTCCAGTATTTTATCATTTCAGGGATGTCTTTCTGGATGACTTTTCAGGTCTACCTCTGGAGCGAGAGGTGGATTTCTTGATTGAGATTGTTCCAGGAGTGGTACCGGTGACCATTACTCCTTATAGGATGGCTACACCTGATTTTCAGAAGCTCAATAGGTAGTTAAAGGTGTTTCAGGCAAAGGGTTTCATCCAACCCAGTACTTCTCCTTGGGGTTCTCCTATCCTGTTTGCTAAGAAGGCGGACGGTACCCTAAGACTTTACATGGATTATCAGAAGTTGTACCAGTTGACGTTCAAGAACCGATATCCCTTGCAAGGATTGCTGATCTTTTGAAAAACATCATGGATCACGAGTGTTCTCAAATATTGACATGAGATCTAGATATCATCAGTTACACGTTAGACCATCAAACATACCGCATACATCTTTTCAAAGAAGATACAATCTATATGAGTACTTGGTTATGCCATTTGAACTCATGAATGCGCCAGCAGTTTTCATGGCTTTGATGAATCATGTCTTCCATCCTCATATTAATTCAGTTGTGGTAGTCCTCGTGGACGATATCTTGGTGTACTTTCACAATCAACATGACCATGCTACCAATCTTGAGATCGTATTGAGTACACTCAGAGAGAATCTTCAATATGCTATGCTTTGAAAGTGACACTTTTGGATAGACCAGATTCACTTCCTAGGTCATATCATCTCAGAGGCAGGAGTTTTAGTAGACCTAGAGAAAGTAAGAGCAGTAGTTTCCTAGAACAATCCTAAAAATGTGATTGAGATACATAGTTTCTTAAGGTTTTCTGGTTACTACATGCATTTTATACAGTACTTCTCCCGCATAGAAGCACCGTTTATGGGTTTGACTAATAAGGGTGTGAAGTTCGTTTGTTCAGAAGGTTGCGAGACGGCCTTTTAGAAGTTGAAGGGTAGGTTGACATCAGCACCAGTCCTGATACTTCTAGAGAAAGGTAATAGATATACAGTTTACTGTGATGCATCAGGTATTGGGTTGGGAGAAGTGTTGATGCAGGGAGAATGAGTTGTTGCATACGGGTCTCAGCAGTTGGGGCCACATGAGTGGAATTACCTGACACATGATCTTAAGTTGGCTGCAGTTATTCATGCGTTATGATTTTGGAGACATTATCTCTTGGGAGAGAATTTTGTGGTTTTCACCAACCACAAAAGTCTCAAATACATCTTTACTCAGTGTGACTTGAACATGGGACAGTGAAGGTGGGTGGAATATCTTCATTACTTTGAATTTTATCTTTCTATACACCTGGTAAGGGTAATGCAGTTGCTGATGCACTAAGCAGGAAGACATAGATATAGGCAGTTCATGAGGCCAGTGGTGAGTGTCAGCTTATGGATTTGTTCCTTGAGATGCATTTGGAGGTGCACGATAGTTAGGGGAAAACCTATCTTTCATCCTTTGTTTTGACTTATACCCTCCTGGATAGAGTGAGGATGATACATCTATCGGAATCAGAAGGCCTAGTTCTACATGAGTCGGTGGCAAGTGAGGACCCTCATCCTGGATGGATGATAGGTGATGATGAGGTACTGTGTTTCGATGGACGAGTATAGGTTCTAGAAGATATATGAAAAGGGATGATACATGAGTTTCATGCTTCCTCTTGGGCAGTTCATCCTGGAGTTACCAAAATGTACCGTGACTTGAGACGTCAGTACTGCTGGCTGGGTATGAAGAGATAGATAGCTAGTTTTGTTTCAATGTGTTCCACCTGTCCTCAAATGAAGGCGGAGCATTAGAGGCCAGTCAGACTGTTACAACAGTTACCAATTTTAGAGTAGAAATAGGATGATGTCACGATGGACTTCGTGACTGGGTTTCCGATGTCACCTCGCGGAAACGATGTAGTGTGGGTTGTTGTGGAAAGAATCACAAAGGTGGATCACTTTTTGCAGATTAAAAAGACCTTCGGTGTTGACGATATCAATAAGTTGTATATCTGAGAGGTAGTACATATTCATGGGGTTCCTTGTTCTATAATTTCAGATTGGGATGCCCGCTTTATGTCTCGTTTCTGGCAGAGATTTTAGAGGGCATTGGGAATATATGTTCTTCTGAGAATATGTTACCACCCTCAAACCAATGGCCAGTCAGAGTGTATGATACTGGTTCTTGAGGACGTGTTGCGCGCATGCGTCCTAGACATTGGGGGATCTTAGGAGAATCACATACCCCTAGTAGAGTTTTTTTTATAATAATTGTTTTCAGGAAACTATTGAGATGGAACCATAAGAGGCTTTATATGGTAGGACATTCCGATCACCTTTGTGCTGGATAGAGGTAGGTGAGGCCGCTTTACTGGGACCACGTCTCGTTTAGGAGACTTCCGATCTGGTCCAGTTGATACAGAAGCGGATGGCGACAGCATAGTCTCGTCAGAAATCTTATGCTGATCGCCACAGACGACCCTTTGAGTTCGTGGTCGGGGATCAGGTTTTCTTGCATGTATTTCCGAGGTTGGGACACAAGGAAATCAGGAGAGAGGGTAAAATTTCATCGAGGTATGTGGGCCCATTTTAGATTCTGGAGAGATTCGGGCAGGTTACCTATCGGTTGCAGTTAAAACAGAGGTACCAGGCCATTCACAACATCTTCCATGTATATCAGCTACACTTCTATCATTCAGACCCATCCTACGTTTTTCAGTATGAGGAGTTTGATCTTCCAGTTGATGCATCATTTGAGGAGTATCTGATTCGTATTGTTGATAGGAGAATGAATGTTCACTAAGGTCAGTCAGTTCCTCTCGTATGGGTTCTATAGAAGCATGGCTGAGTGCAGGACGAAAACTGGGAGCGGGAGACCGACGTACATGCTCAGTGTCCTGATTTGTTCACATCTTTATCTTCACCACCCATGGGAGGTCAATTCATGGATGAATTGCCTTAATGTGGGAAGTTTGTAAGAACTCGGTTCTTCTTCTTGAGGTACGAGTTTCTTTTTTTCCTTTTTCCTTAAGTGATTTTGAGAAAATAAGGAAAATGGAGAAAAATAACAATGTTTGTTACTACACGCCAAGTAATTTTCCAGACGCAGTGTACTTTGGCCTTGTGGGATGGGTACACATGGTGTGTAGGCCTCTCAGGAATGATGTGTGTAAAAAACTGACTACACGAAGTGTATAGGGTATTTACACGTCGTGCATTCAGTAGGATGGTGAATAGTGAGGTGGTGGAGGTAGCCGCCTGTGGAGTGACAGTACATGCCGTGTAATCGGGAATACACATCGCGTACTCATGTTAGCAAGTGAACAGTTCGGCGGTAGAAAAGTATCAGCCAGAGGAACATTTAAACGAGAAACGTACATGCCGTTTATTTGATAGTACAAGTCGTGTTGTTTCTTTTTCGCTTAAAATGGGCAGTAGCCTCCTCTGTTCACAGAAGAAGCTTAGAACACTGAAGGAGAGTGGGAGAGATGGCCAGATCATGGAGGATCTTCAGACCGCACACTGGGAACCTGATTCCTACGCCGTCGATCTCCTTGGGACCACATTGGTGAGTTTTTCCTCCTCCATGCATCGTTATTACCAATTTTTCATCAAAGGGAAGTTATTTACATTTGAACGATAGTTCCTTTATCCCAGATCTACGTCGTTCTTAGACTATTCAAGAGGTATCATTCACGTATACCGATTAGAGACAACAGAGGTAGGTGTTCTGGGGTTTAAATTTCAACTGTTATGTGTTTTTGTGTACCTTTGTGCTACGAGCCCATGTTTGGGGTGTCTTATAGTTGTGGCCTTTGATGAAAGTTATCTATTATTGCATAGGTAAACTTTTAATAAGTTAAAACTGTTGTTTGGGATCACTACTTGGATCCAGGACCACCCTGGGGGTGCTTTCCTCTGTTTATCCATTTAGACAGGATACTTGAGGGTATACCATGATTATAATGTGCATTGATTTTTATTGAGAGAAAGTGTATATAAATTATTGGTTTATTCTTTGGGCTATGATCGGTTCCTTTAGCCTGTGGGTAGTGTTTTCTTAGCTTAAGGGCAGTGTTCATTTAGTATATAGACAACTCTTCTGATGCCCATGGGCAGTAGATTTTGTGCCTATGGGTGAAACTTCATACACCTATGGGCAATATTTTTTATGCCTATTAGAAAACACTTGTGGGTTTTGATTATGATTACCTGAGGGTAAGGATTGTATGCCTGAGGATAGAGTTATTTATAATACTCACTGTGGGTTTTTTATGTTGTACCTGCCAAGATGAAGCACAAGCTTGGAGGTGATATGTAATAATTAAAATATTAAAGAAGCTGGTAGTGATAGTTACTTTTGAGTACATACTAGTTTACTGCATTTACTTTTGTACACTACTATTGCATAATTTCACTAACAGTTTGGCACATGCCTTTGGTAGGTGCCTATTGGGATTTATTTCTCACACCCTGTATGGGTCATGTCTTCGGCCGAAACAGACTATATTTCTACAGGTATTGATAGGGGAAAGGGTCCCTATACAGGTATATGATTGAAGTAGAGGAGTAGGAGAGCATGGGACCGAGCTTAGGCTTACGATGTTGTTGTGTTCTATTTACTCTGGTTATTTCTTTTTGTGGTACTTTCTACTTTGAGTTTTATTGTATTTTATTGTATTGTATCCTGTTCTGGATGCTTTCATAGAATTATTGACATGCTAAATCTTTATATATATGATTGCTGGTTCCTTTTACATCAGTTGTCCATTACATTTGTATATTGTTTACTACTTCCGATGTTGTATGTTATATTTCTTTTCTACGACACTACACTTTGAAAAATGAGGGAATAGTTTCCCCACAATTAGACCTAGGCCCTCACTGCTAGTCGGCAGCCTCTGGCATTTGGGGAAATGCACTTAAGTTCATGTGACCAACCGGGTTCAGGGCACCCGTTGAGTGGCTTTTAGATCCGGGATGTTATAATTGATTAGGAATATCTATAGGTTTGGAGTATAATGAATTAATAACTGAGGATAGATGATGATGAATTTTTTTATGGATTTATAGAATGGTAAATGTTTTTATGGGAACTATCGATGCCATTGGAAAGATAATTGAATACGTAACAGTTGTTGAAAGAATACATCAGATCTTACACACTATGTTTGATATTAAAATCTATAATTTGAAATACGAATATCTAGATTGAATCCCTATTAATGATTTACATATCATTTTTCATAGAATTTATATGTGAATATATATTTTTTCCCTAAATAAGTTTAAATTTGAAAAATTAACCTATTTTAATAACACAGATAATAAAGAGTTTAATAAAACGTCTTATGAGGATAAAACTAGTTTTCTATGTTAAAATTTGAATGTTGATATGATGTTGGATAAAAAGATGTATCGAATATATTATGACGTGAAGAGACAAAATTTAATGATCATGAGAAATTCTATAATAAAATTTTATAAATATATATTCATTAGAAAATATAGTACAAATTCACTAATATTGAATAATATAAATCTTGTGAATTTGAAGATGAAATATAAAGAAGAAATTTCCTAAAGAAATAAAAAATACTGAAATTATAATGTTTACATATAATGTAAATGGAGTTTAGTTTCCATAAATCAAAAATATTATCTTCATATCTAGGATATAATATATTGAAAATATGATGAAGATGATTAGATTGAAACTTTCAGTGGAATTAATGAAAATCTTGTCATTGTAAAAGTAAATGAAGATAATTTCACTAGTTAAGAAAGTATAAATTTTGGAATTGATGAATAAGAAAATAAAATGGTGATTATGTTTAAGTTGGAACTGGATGAATTTATTTTAGGTATTTTGTATATAGAAGAGGATGTTAATTTTGGGTAAGAAATAATCTAATTGTAGAAAGGAACTTCTCAATGTTGATAAAAATAATTTTAACTAATTTAATTAGTTATATGACGCCTCAGATGTAATCGTATCATTATTATAAAATATGAAGAAAAGATAGGATTATATATATCATAGTGACTATTAAGGTTTAAAATATAAGATAGTTATAGAAAATACTTGAAAAATTAATTCTATATCTTTTTAAATTAATTTAATCTTTCCATGATATAAGATAATACCTAATCTATATTAATTATTTTATTTCACCAAAAAATATTCCACACATACTGTTCATTTAGGAAAATAATATGTAATTATTTTTTCCTAATCTTATAAAAAATAAATACACAAGGGTTGTGGTAAACTACAAAGTAAGTCTATCTGTATTCTATACTCAATTATATAATAATAAATTCATTTCCTATATGGTTGAATATAAATGATAAATTAAGAATTAAATATTTTTTATCTAGTTTTTTTAAAAAGATCATGGTTTAAAAAAAATAAAGACAAGGATAGTCGAAACTAACATAATGGTGATGGAATTCATAATATAAGTCATATCAACTACTTTTTACAAGACATTATATAACTTTAAGGCCTTCTGATGAGACACACACTTACTTTCTAGACTACATCCAATAAAACTAAATAATCGTGTTTCAATAAACCAAATACCGAGACTAATTTGTAACACTAGACCTAAAAATAGACCAATACATTATTAATGGGACCACTAGTAACTAATTAATAAAATACAATTATAATTTAAAAAATAATATAAAAACAAAATATAATCATCTATTCATGTTAACCAATTAATATCCACATTGAAGTAAAATGTATGTATATTTTCTACAATTCCTCATTCCATTAGTGGAATGTATTTATATGTGAGAATCCATAAAAATAAAAATATATAGCATAATGTAATATAATTATGTCCATAATATTCCCTCATAAATAATCATATAGGTATATTGGAGAAATTTCATGAAGAAAAGGAAAGAAAAATAGGGTGTTGTCATATGAAATTCATTATAAGAAAAATTTTCAGGAACAATGTGGATGATTTAGCAATATATATACAGTAATAGATTTCTTTTAGGTAAATCCCCCAAGAGAAAATTTAATGAGTGGATTTAGAAGGTAAACTATGAAACATATCTCAAAAGTAGATAATAATTTTCTATCATAAATAGTAAAATTGAATTAAAATACAAAAAATATTTTTAGAAAACATTTTTATCATTGTTTTAGAAAAGTTGTTGTTTTGAGTCACATTAAAATTTCATTGGGATAATGTTTATTTAAAACATTTGAAAATTTTTATATTTTGAATGAATATTAATTAATGAATCATTTAAAAATATAAATTTTTTTTCCAGTGGAATCTTGTAGGGGAAAATAGAGAAATTATTATTCAATGAAAAACATTTTTATTACTTTTACATACTCATTAAAAAACTGACATTGTGAAATGATGAAGAAATAATTATAAAAACAATAAATATATGTTAAGAAAATAAATTAAATAATATGTATTACAAATCATATGGGAAATTTATTTTTAATGTTAAAATGTATACAAAGAATGGAAATAATCATTAAATTGAATGTGAAATATTCTCAATTGTGAAATTATTTTTAAGGAAGAAGGTAATCAATAAAAAATCATTGATTTATGAAGGTGTTATGGGATGATGTACTTATGTCGTCAGTATCTATCCATACTAAAAGATCGAAATTGTATAGAGATCTAAAATATCATTTCTTATGGGACGACATGAATTATGATATTTGTAATTATATATCACAATCCTTGGTATGATTAAAGATATTTATGAATTCTTGAATTCTAAAAATATTACTAAACCATTAACCAAAACAATATGGAAATGATAAAATATCTATAACAGGTTTATTTTTTATAATATTTTTTCTTAAATAAATTTAATTATATTAATGGAATGATTTACACGAAAGACTGAAGGAAAAGAATATTTTTTATTAAATAATATTAATTAATATTATATGACATTTAAATGAAAAATTAATGTTTAAAATTATTCTAATTCTCTTTGGAAATACTATAGATCCTGTCAAAGTGTTTTAAAATATTTAATTTATACTCACTATCTTATACTGTATTATTTATTTATTGAATATTTTATATTATTTATAATTAAATTCATAATAATAATTTTATAATGAAATATTAGACACACATTTATAAAATAAATTAATTATTCATTAATTAGTTATAAATGAAAAAAATATTTTCAAGATAAAAGAATTATAATCTAAGAAATATATTTTATACATGAAATGTGATTCTTATAAAAATAAATTTAGTAAAAAACAATTCATGAATTGTTTTTTAAATTTTTTAAATTCTTTATTCAATAAATTTTTTTACATTCATGTAATAGTTTATAATAGTAATGGAATATGAATTAGTGGAGTTTATTTCTCAAAGAAACTTTTTTCTAAGAAGGGTTTTATTTGGTTTTGAAAACTTAATATAAAATTAATTTCGGTAAAATAGAGGAATTGGATTTGATAAAAATTATTTCACATTTGGAATGAAAATTTCAAAATGTAATTATCATTCATCACTAATTTTTCTCATAGTAGATAGTAAAAATAGTAAGTAATTTTTACCATGTTTTAGGTTAAAATGGGATTACCATGTGGTAAAAAATAGATAAGGGAAAAAAATAAACTTTAAAATGACAAAATATTATTCAAATAAATTAGGTTTTTCATAAAATATCATAAATTATAATTATGTTTGTTTCCTATGACATGAATATCTTGGTGATTTTATATTATTAAAATAAGTTAGGTAATTATATTTGTGTCCCTCCTCTCACTAATAAAATAACCCACTTATCATCCCTAAATAAAATAAATTTTATCCTTATATATCTGAAAAAAATTCAGCCAAAAAACATTTTATTTTCCTTCCAATTGTTATTATTCTCTCTTTCATACCCTAAAAAATTCCAAAAAGTCATAATGTGTTATCAAAAGGATATATTTCAAAGAAAATGTATGAATTTTTTCAAACTCTTTCAAACATTATTTCTTCTCTTATATCATTTTTAGATTTTGTATCTATCATAAAATATTTAATCAATTAATAAAAATACAATTAAATATTATATCGATTGTGGGAAAAAAATTTATATCTTCTTCGCATTCAATGAAAATAATATTCTCATTGGCAGACATGTAGACTACCACCTCCTTGAATCTTTTTTTTCACTTTCTCTTTACATGGATTTTAATTAAATTGTATTTTTGAAATAAATTATATATATATAATAATATTTTCTTTCTTAAATGGGTTATTTTTATTCGACATTATTTCATTTGTTGAAAAGTCAAAATAATACCGATTTATATGTATAGACTATCATTTCCATAATGTGATGTGATCTAATTTTCATCAATGATTTATTCTAATAAATATAATATTTTATATAATGAATAAATTTGATAATTATTTCACGATTATTATTTTATATATGATAAATCCTATATCGAGAAGAAAATATTAAGTCTATTGTAAAAAAACATGCATAAAAAATAAAAATATTTTCACTAGAATATTCAATATATAAATGAAATTACTAATAAAATGATAAAAATAAATTGAAATTTAATAATAAATAGTATTTTAAATATAAATATGGTTTTATAATATATTTATAATAAAATTATATGTAGGATGTAGTTATATATAACATGTAATAAAAATATGATTGTTATGGTAATGGTTTAAGTAATAATATAATTCTTATTCAGCATTTCCTATTCAAAATTTACATTAAGTGAGATTACGTTAATTTTTTCCTCTAATAAAAATCCATTTTCATCAAAATCGGTTAATATTATAGTTTTTATCTATTAGTACCATTTCAAATCTTTTTATTAATATTAGTTATAAACTTGTTTTGAGAAAACTGTCCTTATTTTTGTTTTTAGTTGATGATATATTTATTTCATGTCAATATTAATCGAAATATATCTAAGAATATTTTTTTTATATGATGATACAATTTTTTTTATTTTTTATTAAATATAATTCAATATTCTTACAATATTTTTTAAAATTAATTTTATCTATTATTTTTGAATATATTATTTTTGACTTTTTTGTATAAAGTGTAAAATGAAACAGTTATTTATGGTTAACTATAGATACCAAAAGCTTTAAGTGCATAGAAATTATATTAAGTTTTTTTTAATACTTAATAAATAACAAAAATAAACGCCCAAAGACCATATTAGTGTAGTATCTTTGGAAACTCTGAACAAAATCATCTAATCACGGTGAAAAATCTTTAACATCTCCCATAAAGATCTTCCCCTTTTGTTTTCTTACCTAAAATCATTCTTTATATCCTGGGGAAGAGAAAAAAATAAAAATGGTGAGCTCAAATTCTCATTAAGGGTAAACATGGTGAACATAAAACAATCCATAAACATTTGAACATAAAAACATGAACATAAAACATCAAAATCATGAGTAATGACATAAATCTTGGCAGCACATAAGGTATAGATCATAATGGAACATTAATCAGAATAAAATAGTATGGGAGTAAAAGATGTTACTATGGAAAACCATGAAGTGCCTGATATTATTTCCATAGTAGCCATGGAATTGCTGCCAAGACCATCATAGTGGACAAATTCCATTACTGAACCAGGTTTATTTTACATTCCAGCCCTGTAATACTGATCCAGATTTACATTCCATTCCAGCCATGTCTATCTTATGAGATATAAATAATTACTCAATGTATTTTATGGAGATATAGGTACCACAAATCTCATAACGAAATCATTATTTCGTGCTCCACAAAATAATACTAAATCATTAGTGATAAACCAATAAATAAAATGGGTTTCATATGCATCATCCCATCACAACATAATCCATATAAAATAATGGATATAATTTAATCATAAAGAAAGTAAAACCAGGTAAATAATAGGGTCATTAAATTTGAAACATAACCATATTAAAGAATGATATATTTTATGGAAAATAGTTTGGATGAAACACTTGAAATGATTTGTTGAAGAAAATAACCTTTCTAATTCAAAATCATTTTCTTTTCTCAAAATGTTGTGAAATTTTAAAAGAAAATAATTTTGTTGAAAATAATCATGAAATCATATAGAGGAACCTTCATGGGAATAAAGCTTTATGACATTGCAAAAATCCATTCATGTCGTTTATGTTAAAAAAATGTTCTCTTCGTACTTTTTCCAGAAATGTCAAAAAGTACCTCGTATGGTAAACAAAAGATATATTCCTTCTATAATATGTGGTAAAAGTAAAAAAATCATAAAATGACTTTAAATATACATGTATGAATAGTAAAACATTATTATTTTTTTTATAAAACATGGGCATGGATTATAAATATAACCCCAGTAAGTGCTTACGAATAAACAATCTCAGATAAGAACGCGATTCGAATAATTATCTGTTACCTTAGGTAAGATTGCATTGTACATATCCTAAACTCCTATATAATGATTTAAATAATGTCATTGACTTATTACAGAATCATATTGATTTTTATGATATCATATATGGTCATATTTATATAGGTTTATTAGTAACATTTAATTGTTACTCGTTATTCAGGTGTTTACTATTTTCTGTTATTATGCATGTTTTGTAAAATAAATTCTTATTTCCCTTTTTATGTTATAGTTATATAATTTACAGAATAGTATTAGTATAATATATATCATATAAATTCATTTAGTTCATTTATATAATCATTAATCAATGAATATCAGGTAGAACGAATCACATCACATCGTGGAGATGGTAGACCATACATACGAATGAGCAACCATATCACTCCTGTGATGGTGGAATTATGTTGAAGTGTTTGGGGTATAATATTTTCATAATAATTATAATTTTAAATTAATCAAATATAGTTATTTATTCCATCATTATACACATCTAGGTATGGTGGGGATGAAAAACAGATTACACCACGGAGTGGAGATGGTAAGTCGTACGCACGCACGCTTGGTGATTACAGTTTTCATAGGATGGATAGAAGATGTAACATGGTTGTTTCATATTCATAATAATATATCAGTATACATCTGATACTGGAGTTATTACCTAATAATGAAACAACTGATATATAGAAAGTAGAAGAAGAAATAAGTTTGAAATAATTGGTAAAGGATATTTCCACTTCATCGACGTGCATCTTCTAATCCTCTTCACAGGGAACTAAGGATGGTATTTGAAGATGTAAAAGGCCTCTAGTATGTCTCTAGGGAATTTTATAAGAGAATTGGGTAGGTTTTTTCCGAGTTTGAAAGCTAAAAATGGTGTGAGTAGGAGAGGGAGAAGGTGCTTTTTTATAAGAGAGGAGAGGGGCAATTTAGGAAACTCTCAAAAATTTTAATTTATAATAAAATAAAACCCCACATAAAAACTTCCAAAATGATTCCACATGAAATATGAGATGAGATATGGGTGGTAATCACATCAACCATTAAAATTTAGATATGTTTGGAATTTATTTTAAACCATATCATTTTGATTTATCCTTATTTAATCTATTTTATTTTATTTGTGGTAATCATATACTAAATTTTAAATTGTTATAAATACTTAATTATGTGTCTTTATTTGTCCATAATTCGGTACATAATGATATTTTGACCATATAATTTTCAATTCGTAATTTTTAAATATTTTTGTGATTTTTAATCAATTTAAACATATGTTATTTTTATAAAATAGAAATAGTGTCAATTTTGACACTATTCAATTATATGAATTTAAATAAAATCCACACCGAATATATGTTCAAATAAAATATTTAATAAATTCCTAACATGTCATATTTATCTATAAAAGTCATGGAGAACATTAATTAGTTCATATAAGATATATTTTAATATTTTCAAAACCATTTATCTGATATTTTTCTTAATAAAATAATTACTACAACATTTTTGTATAATTATTTAATATAATTATCTGTAGCATAAATATTTAAAATAAAATAATATTATTAATGGAAATATAGTGGTGGCGACACTATAGTAGGGACTGTATCGGCAGTGGTACTATAGCAGCATTGTAGCAGTCAGGGTACTGTAGTATTATTATTCAGTAAGGGGCCCTTTAGGCCAAAAAATAGAAAGTCAAGCCTAGTATTGAGGAAACTTGGACTTGGGCCTTCGGGCTATGAAATGGGTCTCCCTATATCCAATCTAAATAGGTCTTTACATTAAATAATAAAATGAGGATTCAACCCCAACCTTTAAAAAAATATTATTACAATAAATCTAATTTCTTTCATAATAAAACTTTTAGTCGAATTTATCTTCTAAAACTCAAAACTTTTAAAACATTATCTTTATTAAATTATGAAGGTGACAAATTTGATAACATTTAAAATAAAATAATATAAATGTCATATTCTATTTTATATGGCTCCAAATGGTCCATAAGTTGATACATGGATGCTTATGGGTTATATATACTGAACCAATAAGGTTTGGTCAAGTGTTTTGTCTTTTTGATGGGTATTATTATTTTAATAATAAACTATATTATTGATTTTCCACTAAAAATATATTAAGGTAATTATATATTTCTTAAAAATTACAAGTAAATTACCACGATAAAGAAAAAACTTTTATTTTTCAAATGAGTATTTATAATCAATATTTTTATTCTCTATAACCTTATATTAAAAACACTTTAATTATTTAATGTTTTAGTGAGACATATTTCACTTTCCTTTAAATAAAATAAATCAAATGTCTCAATCTGATCTATGTGGGTTCGAGTAGATACCATTTAGACCGAAGTATATTTTAGGATGAAATATAATCATCCAATTATATTATGACAAGTGTTAGGGTAATTTTATAATATTATTTTTACCATTAATTACCTAATTTACCTTCAATTGTGGTAAATAAAATTTACCATAGTTACTATTCATAATGTCTAAAAATAAAAGTATCCTATTAAAATAATTTGTACCTACTGATTCAAAATTTGGAATCAATTTTTCCAAATTCAAGATAGAGAAGTTGTAGTAATTAGTTTAAAATCAATCAATTTGTCAAAAAACAATGAGTTTTTTGTTTAAAACATTGTAATAGATTGAATTTTTTTACCTATGAATTCAATGTAAAATTAATGATAATGACATAAATTATATTAAATGTTAAAATATATAAAATTTTTATACATTAAAAACATTCAATATTATAATTTAACCACATATATTATCTCACTGAAAAAATTTTCTTTTAAGTAAAATTTATTGTATTTTTACTATTCATGAAAATATGAAAGTTATCATAAAAATATGAATAAAATTTATCCAAAGTAAATAATTTATATCCTTATTCCAAATAATTAGTTTATTTGGTCAAATTTATTTTATAAACTTTTCAAAAATTTGATTTACAATGGGTGCACCCTCAAAAGGCCGCAAAACTGTATTTTTTGAAAAATACAAATTTTTCACAAAAATCTTATTTCTTTCTCATAAAATGTTCCAGAATATGTGTAAGATGGATGATAATTTTATTAAATTAAAAATTTCATTTATACTATTCATAATTTCTAGTTCATAATAATATTATAAAAATTTATCATTGTTTAGTGAAACTCGATATTGCGTACAACACACACTATTGAGGATGGTCGCTCTAGCATGCAACACAAGAAACAAATAGTGTTGAATATATTAAAAGCTAATACATTGTTGCATATATCACATTATAATCTTGGTATAGTATACAACACAAGAAATCAATGAAATTAAAAGGAATATTTCTCCTAAAATCTTGCGGTGTTACATTCTACCACCCTTAAAAGGAATTTTTCCCTCGAAATTTGTCAGGGTTATAAATCGTTCACTACTTGAAATTTTATTTCATTGAAACCCTCATCATATAAAAGAATACTAAAACACAATTATAAAAAGGAATGATTGAAACATATTGGTCTCCCAAAGTAACTCATCACTGGGATTCCACATTGGAGAATATAGGTGAAAATATGGATACGAAAGAGAAATATGACCATCATGTTCTGATGAATAATGGTAGAGAACATGGCTATGAAAAAGACAAAAAACACAAATCCATTAATTTGCGATGATTTAAGGTACCATATGATTAATCATATATTATGGTACTAGGATAACATTTTTTGTTTTCAAGATCATTTCCCAATAGTTGATTAATTTCTGCATAAGGAGAAATAATTACTTGATTTCAGTGTAATATCATCGTTGGTCATTCCATGATCAATTTATACTTCCTCTATTATTTAAAGAAATTAATTTTAATGTGTCATTATTGAAGTATTAACAGATCATACGATATAATGATAGTTCATTTCATCTGTCTCTATCACAAAAAAGGTTAGCAGAAGATATTAAATATACACAAGCCTATCTATGTTGAGTTTAATCGTATATGGTTCCAAAAATGGACTTACAGATAATCTATAATATCGTTTAATAAAATAAAACTAATTTCTAAAAATTTGGGACTTCCTGTAGGCCAGTGGTAGGTGATAAAGGCCTGTCTCAATTTGGTTGTGTGTTCGATTCTCGTAGCTTTGTTCGACGCGACGGGTTGCTGCTCGTCCTACAGACTGTAATTTTTATAAAACTATAATATTATAACGTTCTAGAAATAATATCAAAATGTTCTAGCTTTAAAAAATACAATCTGATGTCAAACTTAATTCATTCCAATCTTTATGCTTATCAAAAATACTTCTGTCCAATCTCATAGTATATAGAAAATGATTACTAGAGAGTTCATCCACCAATCATGTGAATACAATCATTTATCACCCATATATTATAAGATATACATTTCTTGTCACATTACAAACATGTGAATACATTAATAATGTATTCTATTGAAACATTAATTACCATAGAACCTTAGTGAAAACATATATACTGTCAAATGATAACTCATTCCACATACCAAAATCCCAAAATTTCAATATACTCAAACCTTGAGATGACTTTGTCCTTATATTATTCATGAGCTCATTAATACTATCAAACATATTATTTTATATTTATCCCTTTATTATGTGCATATCATCTGCTTTCCAAAAATATTTCAATCACATTTTATGGTTACTGGTACCAGGCCATTATTGAAATCCAGTACATAGATATTCCAATATTCCATAATACCATAAATGAGATTCCACAACACTATTTGGGAATCCCATTACATAAACACATAATCATTACCCCACTTCTTTGTCATATTCAACATCACCAATAGTGATCACATGTGACTCCATTTGTCCTTAACCTTAATATGTTGTTGATGTCGATTATCATTAACCCTTGGATTAGGGCATTGGTTAGAATAATTCCCCATTTCCTTGCACTTGTGTCATTTAAGTGTTGGTGGTGCGTTATCTATATTCTTTTATCTATTCCCATAATTAGCTACCTTTTTTCCATTACGTCGACATTTAGCTACTCGATGACCTTCTTTTCCTCACTTAAAACATTTTCTAGTCCCTTTAAGACAATATCCACTATACTTCTTTTCACACTTTGAGCATAAAGAAACATTCGCCTCCTTTTCACCATTGTTTTGATATTTTTACTTGAACTACATCTTTCTTTACTTGTCAAAACCATGAAATGGACTTCTAACACCCAATTCTAGTTCTACCTTGATAGCACAACTCAAAATTTCTTCATAGCTAATGATGTCTCTTATACCTAGTTCCCTTCAAAGATTTGGTTTTAAGCCACTGAAGAATCAATCAACTTTACTTTCATGTCAGATGACAAATCTAGATTTATACCTTTCAAGCCTTGTAAAATTATTCTCATATATACCGAAAGATTCATCATCATTTTTCTTAAGCTCAAAGAACTCAATTTCCATCATTGTTTAATGAATAAGAGGGAAGTACTTATTGAAAAACAAGTTCTGAAACTCGTCCCATTCTATGGATTCAATTTCATAATGGCGCCTTGTATTCTTAATTAGATTCCACCACTGGTCTGCTTTACCTTCTAAATAGTAAAAAACCAAAATGAATTTTTCATTTTCTGAACAAAGATATATGGAAAACATCAATTCAATGGTGCTGATCTATTATTAATCTATATGTAGATCTAAAGACCCATTGAAAAAAGGTGGATGTTGCCTCATGAAAGACTCAAAAGAATATTTTTCCCTTCTCTACTCATTTGGAAGTCCAAAATAATTCATAGCTTGTGTAAGTATAGAAATAAGAGTTTTCACTTCATCTCCCATAACGTTTGTTTTTTTCAGGATTACAATCATTTCATTGTCCATTACATTGATCATCATGGTTCCTTCAGGTTCCATCCGTTGTCTAAAACCCAAATAGAACAGTGTGAGAGGAAAAATCATGCTAGGAAAACTATATAACAAAGGTGGAGTACCTTAAATATCTAACATCATAGGATTAATTAGATGATATTTACCGTAATTCTAGGACCATAACCGATATTTATACTTAACCTTAGGGACATCACTTTACATACCTTAGAAATATCTCTAGAGATCTCACTAAAGTTTTCACATCCTAGTTTTCAAAGGTTAACTAAAACTTCACTCGAATACCAACTGTGGAGACCCAAAGCATTACGTACATAGAAATTACATTACATTTGTGGAATACTTAATACATAATAAAAATAGACACCGAAAGACTATATTAGTTTAGTGTCTTTGGAAACTCAGAAAAAAATCTTCTAATCATGATGAAAGATCTTCAACGTCTCCCATAAATATCGTCCCCTTTTGTTTTATTACCAAAATCCTTTCTTTATAACCTGGGGAAAAGAAAACATAAAAAGGGTTAGCTCAAATGCTCATCAAGGGTAAATATGGAGAACATAAAAGAACCCATAAACATTTGAATTTCATAACATGAACATAAAACATCAAAATCATGAGTAATGATGTAAATCATGTCAATACATAATGCATAAAACATAATGGAACATTAATCATGATAAAGTTGCATCGGAATAAAACATGTAATTGTGGAAAAACATTAACCACATGATATTATTTCCATAGTTGCAAATCCATTGCTACCAAGACCATCATAGTGGACAAAGTCCATTACTGAACCTGGTTTATTTGTCGTTCCATCCCTGTAATACTGAACCATATTTTCTTTCCGTTCTAGACATGTCTATCTAATGAGATATAATTATTTACCTAGTTCATTAGATAGAGATATAGGTTCTACTCATCTCATAATGAAATCATTCTTTTGTGTACCAAAAAATAATCACAAATCATTCATCATAACCCAATAAATAAAATGGGTTTCATATACATCACCCCATCATAACATAATCCATATAAAACAATGGATATAATTTCATCATAAAAAAAATAAAACCATGTAATCAATAGGGAAATTTAACATGAAAAAATTCCATATCAAAGAATGTCATCGTAGTTGGAAAATAGTTTTGATAAAACACATGAAATAAATTCTTGAGGAAAATATAATTTCTTTTTCAAAATAGTTTTCTTTGCGCAAAATGCAGTGCAATTTTAAAAGATAAATATTTAATTGAAAATAATAATGAAATCATATAGAGTAAGCTTCTTGGAAATAAGGTGTTATGAAACTTTAAAAATCTATTCGTTTAGTTTAAGTTAAAATTTTGTTTTCCTTATACTTTTTTCAGAATAGTCAAAAAGTACTTCATATGGTAAACAAAAGTAATATTCCTTCCATACCATGTAGTAAAAGTCTGAAAAGGGTAAAATTGACTTTAACAATACATGGAAGAATAATAAAAACTTTATGAAAACATTTTTTTATAAAATATCGACATGGATGACAAATATAACCCCACTAAATACTTACAATTAATTAATCATGGATAAGAATGAGATTGGAATAATTATCCCTTACATTAGGTCTGATTACATTATACATATCCGAAACTCCTGTATAATGATTTAAAAAATATAATTGACTTATTTGAGAATCATTTTCATTTTTATGATATCATATATGGTCATATTCTTATTGGTATATTAGTAACATTTCATTGTTACTCGTTATTCGGGGGTTAACTACATTATGTTATAATTCATGTTTTGTCAAATAAATTCCTATTCATCTTTTTTAGGTTATAGTTATATCATTTACAGAATATTATTAGTAAAATTTATATCATATTAATTCATTCAATTCATTTATATAATAATTATTTAGTGAATATCATTTTGAACAAATCACATCACATCGTGGAGACGGTAGACCGTACGTACGCACTAACAAGGATATCATTCCCATGATTGTGGAATTATATTGAAGTGTATGGTGTGTAATATTTTCTGAATAATTATAATTTTACTATAATCACATATTGTTATTTCATCCATCATTATACACATTCATGTATGTTGTTGATGAAAAACATGTTACACCGCAACGTGGAGACGATAAGCCATACGTACGCATGTGCGGTAATTTTATTTTTTGTTGGATGGATATAAGATGGAATATGGTTGTTTAATATTAATAATAACATATCAGTATACAAGTGAAAATGTATTTATTACCTAATAATGAAACAACTCATATAGAGGATGTAGAAAAAGAAATATGTTTGAAAGAATTCGTAAAGGATATTAACTCTTCTTTGGCGTGCATCTTCTAAACCTTCTCTTACGGCACTAAGGTGGAATTTGAAGAATTTAAGGACCCCTAGTATGTCTCTAGAGAAGTTGATAAGATAAATGGATAGGTTTTTGCCATTTTTGAAAACTCAAAATGGTGTGAAGAGGTGAGGGAGGAGGTGCCCTTTTATAAGAGAGGAGAGGGTCACTTTAGGAAACTCCAAAAAATATTAATTTATAATAAAATAAAACCCCACAAAAAACCCTCCAAATTTACTCAACATATAAGATGATATGATATAGGGTGGTAATATCATCATCCAATAAAATTTAGACATGTTTGTAATTTATTTTAAGCCTTATCATTTTGATTTATCCTTATTTAATCTATTTGATTTTATTTTTGGTAATAATATTATAAATTTTAAATTTTTATAAATAATTGATTATGTATTGTTAATTTCCAATAATTAGATAAATTATGTCATTTTCGGCCATATAATTTTCAATATGTAATTTTTAAATATTTTTTTGATTTTTTAACAATTTACCAATATGTTATTTTTATAAAATACCAATAGTGTCAATTTTGACACTATTCAATTATTTGAATTTAAATAAAATCCACAAAGAAGATATGTTCAAAAAAATATTTACTTGATTCATAACATGTCATATTTATCAATAAAATTTGTTGAGCACATTAATTAGTTCATATAATATTTATTTTAATATTTTTAAAACCATTTTTAGAAATTATTCTGAATAAAATAATTACTACAACATTTTCTGTATAATTATTCAATATACTTATTTTCGGTATAAAATTTAAAAATAAAATAATATGATTAATATTCATCAAATATCTTCCATGAAAACACTTTTAGTAGAATTTATCTTCTAAAACAACCATCTTTTAAAATGTGGTCTTTATTAAATTATGAAGGTGACAACATCGACAACATTTAAAATGAAATAATATAAATGTCATAATATGATTTATAAGGCTCAAAATGGTCCCCATGTCGTCATTTTGATGCTTATGGGTTATATATACTCGACCAATAAAGTTTGGTCATGTGTTTGGTCTTTTTGATGTGTATTATTATTTTAACAAAAACTATATTATTGATTTTTTTACTAAAAAGCTATAAATGTAATTGTATATTTATTAAAAATTATAAATAAATTACCATGATAATGAAAAACAATTAGCTACCAAATGAGTATTTATAATCGAATTTATATTCTGTATAACGTTATATTAAAAATACATTAATTATTTAATGTTTGAGTGAGACATATTTCACTTTCCTTTAAATAAATTAAATTAAATGTCTCAATCTCATCCAAGTGGGTTCCAATAGATACCATTTCGAACCAAGTATATTTTAGGATAAAATATAATCATCCAATTATATTATGAAAAGTGTTAGGGTAATATTATAATATTAGTTTTACCCTTACTTACACGATTTACCTTTAACGGTGGTAAATAAAATTTACTATAGTAACTGTTCATAATGTCTAAAAACAAAAGAATCATATTAACATCATTTAGACCTAATAATTCCAAATATGGAATCCATTTTTTGAAATTCAAGACACCGAAGTTGAAGATATTAATTTAAAATTAACCCCGTTGTCGAAAAAACGAGTTTTTGTTTAAAACATTGCAAAAGATCGAAATGTTTTTACCAATGAATTCAATGTAAAATTAATGATAATGACATAAATTATATTAAATGGTGAAAATATATTCTATTTATACTTTAAAATAATTACATATTATAATATATCCATATAAATTATCTTGATGTATAAAGTTTCTTTTCTGTAAAATTTAGCAAATTTTTACTATTCATCAAAATATGAAAGTTATCATAAAAATATGAAAAAATTATCCAAAGTTAATTTTTATATCCTGATTGAAAATAATTTGTTTATTTTGTCAAATTTAACTTATAAACTTTTCAAAAATTTGATTTAAAATGGGTGATCCATCAAAAGGCAGCCAAACTACATTTTAAAAAAATATATTATTTTACCCGAAATATTTATTTTGTTCTCATACCATGTTACAGAATATGTGTAAGATGCATTATAATGTTATAAAATTCAAAATTTGTTTTATAAAATTCATAATGGCTAGTTTATAATAATATTATAACAATATATCGTTGTTTAGTGAATCTCAGTATTGCGTACAACACACGCTATTGAGGATGGCCTCTCTTGCGTGCAACACATGCCAAGAATAGTGTTGCGTATACTACATGATAATATTGTGTTGTGTGTAGTGGAAGCTAATCTTGGAGTAACATACTACAAAGGAAGTCAAATAAATAAAAAATAATATTTCTCATAAAATCTCGGGGTGTTACATTTACCACCTGAATAGATTTTCCTATTGTCATAACAATACATTTATTCAAATATTCATTTACATATTTATATTACTATTTTCAAATAAAATAACTTCTTCAATATTCTTTTCATAAAATTATTAAAACATTAACAATATAAAATAATTTTATTTCTATATATTTTCTATATCTGTATTAAATACCTTTTCATTGATGAAATCATTATTTATAAATTTTTAGGTTTCAGGAGGGATATTATATTATAATGATATAATCTTTTACTGATTAATTTTAATGATCTTGATATTATTAGAATCATATTAGGCATATTTCTCACCCACAAATCAAATATTATCTAATTTGATAATGAATACAGTTATTATATCATTCACTCATTTTATATGGATTTAATTCGATTATGTGATTATGGTATGCTTATAAAATGTTTTTTTCATAGGATATTGAATGATAATATTTATAATTTATTATTATCTTTTTAATCATATATAAATATATATATATATTTCATTATGTTATGAATATGGCTAGATATTTATATTACTCTAATGAATTTGATAATGATGAGAGTAATGAAAATACTAAAAGATTCATCTAAGAAACTATTAAGAGGTTTTGGGGATAGTAAAATTATTTTTGATTTTGGGGTTTACCATAAACATGTTACTCCTATGAAAAATGTGGGAAGTAGTTTATTTATGTAATTTCATGATGAATGTATGAAGCCTAAGATATTATTACAATTATATATTATTAAGTTTGAGACACAATATTATTATGACATTTCATTAATCTTATAATATGCTCTCTTTGATCATGATTGGTTAATTATGATTCCTTTATCTAATAAAAAATTTCATTTTAAATACTAATGAATTATTCCACGAAGCATGATTTTTTTCAATGATAGTTTTGGTATGAAATTCATAGGTTTGGATCCAAATTTTAGGGCTTTATTCTTATCTTATGATCAATTATGATCATTAATTAATATATTATATATTTAAAAATAATGATAATTTATGTTCAGCAATTCTTATGTTTCAATTTCCCAATGATAAATGAAAACTATTATGTATGAAATTCCTATGAAGGGTACAATTAGAGATGAACATTTCCGGGGTTGATGAAGTACTCTTACGAAATATCTAGATTATGTGTCTAGTACCCAAAGACTCTAAACCATTATAGTCATTAGGAATTTAATATTGTAAAATGAATTGATTATTCATCTAAAATGATAATAATATTTATGTATGTTATGTTTTTATCAACACAGTTGGTATCTGAGTACAATTTTTTTATTTTTTGATATTAGGATTACATTTCATTGTTCAAAAACATTGGGATAATTATTTTAATATTATTAAATTATAAAGCATTGATAGTGTATACATTTTGAGGTTTTATATAAAAATATGTCAATTAGTAGATACTAGATAAGGGGTATGATTATGGAACCAATAACACTATTGGAAACAACTCTAAAATATTTATATTGGGTTACATTATCATCAATAGTAGATGACGAAGGTATTATGATGACACACCTTGATAGAAACTCTTATAGGACATCAATTGGTTAATTAAAATTATCTTAATGAAATGTTTTGATTACATGAACAGATTATAACCATGGTTAAATATTTATTAATTTATTTCACTGTATATTCAAGATAAGGATTCATTGTTTCTACATATTATAAATGATTTTTCATGATTATATGTGTCATGTCCTAGAATATCTAGGTTATTTTTTAATTAGATTTAATTATTTTGACACTAGGCTCTGAGACGTCACGTGATTCAGAGTCCCATAGAGGTCAGAACACATTTTATAATTTTTTAAGATACGTTAAGTAATCGTGGGAGTGGGTTATTCTAAATTTTGAACCAGTGAATGGATTGAAAATATGAGGGCACCATTGAATTCAGAGTGACGGGATTTTCCTAAGAAGGGCCTAACTATGAACTGCACAGGTTGACTAAAAAAGATAAATTTCTAATTTCAATTATAATTAAAATAAACATAGAAAAAATTAAAAGTTAATTTTATTAAAACTATTTCCACTATGATGGAGTGACATGTCAACACATTGGTGCAATGATGAGGCGAAACTGAATCTTTAATGGAATTCATTAATGAGATAGTGTGGCGATTCACAACACCTCTCTATTCTTTAATTAAATAGGGATATCGAGTTGAAAAACAGCCCTTGAAAATCCTCTGATGAACGAGGAATCTCTCTCTCTATCTCCACGATGATGAATGACATCGACGAATTCCATAGAATCAAGGATCGAATAATGTCAGTGGGATAAATTCGAGATATGATGAATGACGTAGAACACTAATGGATCAAGGATCAATGATGTCTCAAAGCATCATTCCTCATCCACGATGGATCCTCAATCCAAGTAGGGGTTTAATTGTTTTATGTTTTCGCTGTTATTATTCTAAATCAACAAGTTTAGATTAACCTATGAATAAGTTGATCCACAGAGAGTGTGTTATTATAAGAGGGTGTTTTTTTTGGGGTTTTCACACTGAGATTGTTGATTATCCAATGAAATTGGGGTCCTAATCCTCCCATGCATTTAAACTTCTAACATAGAGGGATCATGCCAACTCGAACATAGACTCTGCCCCTCCGATTGGGCATTATTCATGGTCACAATCTCTAAATGGTGAAAAGTGGGTTATAAGGCTATGGTGGGGATTTCAGTAACCTGAGAGGCCCATGGGAGCAGAAGGATCTTAGATCAGACTGCAGGAGCAGACCCGATGGCCTACAGAAGGCACTACTAACGATCGGTGGCGGCCGCATGTAGAAGGGGGAAACCCCCTGGGCACCGCGTGTGGGATGAAGTCTCTGGCTTTTGTTAGTCACGTTGGTGGGGGTGTATGCACCATAGTGGAGGAGGATCACAGATCATCTGTCATGGAAGCTAGCTGGATGTGGCTCTAGTGTGGCACTGCGTAGGAGGAGTGTCCTCCTCCATGGGGGCTGCATGTTGACTATGTGGGGCAACCTGTTGACCGGCAGCACAACCCCCAATCAGAACAGACCAAATGAGAGGCCCAGCTAATTTTTTGAGCATTCCCTCTTTAGCATACCATGCTAATGGCATAATGTCGGGTCGTGGGGCTGCTCGAGAAGGGAAATGAAATCGGCCCATCACTACGGTCGGGGCTGGATAAAATTGGGTCATTGGGTGATCGGGTGGAAAAGACCCATGAAAATCCTCCACTAGGTCCAGTGAGGCCCAATTTTAAAGAAATAAAATATCATGTCATGTGGTACCACGGTATGGGTTGGTCGGGTAAATTTGAACCTGTTGGACTGGGCCCAGACACAACCATCCCCTATTTAAAAAAGGGATGCATATCCCAAACTGATTATCCTATTGACCATCCATCTATGGCGTTGTGACCCTCATAACTGGGTTGTCCATTGGAAATTATCTAAGTAATATTTCATAAATTTTGACCTCATGAGGCTCTGTGAATCAATTATTATCAAGGCTTCGTGACTCAGCTACCCAGTGAGGCTCTGTGACTCACCTACCTATTGATACTTCATGACTCAGCTATAATAAAAGAATTGATAACTCACTAACCTAGTGGGGATTCATGAAACAGCTAAAAAAATTTGTCTCTATGACTCATCTATCAAAGAGGATTCATGACTCAGCAACCAAGTGAGGATTTTTGATGCTACTACCTAGAGAGGCTTTATGACTCGGCTAGTGAGTGATGCATCACGACACATCTATTAACAAATATTTTTGAGTTAGCTACCCAGTGAGGATTCAAGACTCAATTACTGAATATGTCTCGGTGACCTATATATCATAAAGGACTCATCGTGGACAAGTATGTTTGCAGTGGTTGATGTTCAGTGTTTGCAATTGTTGGTTTTTCTATCAACACTTAAGGTGATACCTATGTCAAGCTGACTCTAGATTTTCAAGACTATGTGGAATTATATTTGGGTATCATTTGTGGATTTTTGTGATTCCCCAATTGTTTTTAGGGTCCCTATTGAGTATTTTTATTGTCACCCCCATAGGGGCTTCACCATCACCTATTGGGTCTTGTGGAGACGACACACAACTTTCACTGGGATCATCGAGAGCCATGGCCAGGTTGTTCTCAGAGGTGGATATGCAGACATAGTACGCTTCAGTGAAATCCAATTGGGAGCTACACCTTCCCTTCAGGTTGGATCCTTGGAAGATGTTATCCATAGATTTTCCATCCTTTCGCTATACATTACATTTCACTTGGGTTTGTATTCGGGCCCCCCTTTTCCATTCAGTTTGTCCTTCACTTCTATGGTTTCTTCCTCACGTGACAAAATTTTTGTTGGTATTACATTTTTATATTTATATTCAATAGCATGGGTGTGTGTGTGTGTGTTTGTGTGTGTGTATAGGTATAACAAAAATACCTTCCCTTTTTGGGATATTACATTTAGATTCTAGTCTCTGTCCACTGGCCTAAAGAAGGAGGGATTGGGGTAGTCGAGGCACGAGCCCTGGGGGACAGTTCATGACAGAGTGGTATCAGAGGTGGTTGGTTGTACCTCAAAGAATGAGAGTTTGTTGTTTTTTGGAAAACAATGTTAAATGTTTCGTGATATACTTTCAGATTTGGGGACTCCAGTTTTGGTGTGGTGGCTGACGTATATATACACCATGACCCTAAATTATGCTTTACGACCCGATGCTTGAAAACACAGGTTTCTTGAATCTTTAATTTTTTTCATAATATCATTGAGTCAGAGTCAGATCTCTAGGTATAATTAACTGAATTTGTTTCATCTTGATTCCTCTCAGGATCCCTCCACATAGACAGCTCGTCTGGATCATAATAAAAGATCACGATGATAGTCCATCGAGTTACAAGGCAGTGGTGTAGGGACTAATTCTAGAGATATCACACCAAGGTGGTGTAGTAGAGGAACCACAAACCATTGAGAAGAAGTTGATACTATCCTTACAAGTAGATAATGCACAACAACTGAGTTCATTTCATGATTTTAAGAGGAAGAATCCTCTGGGGTTTCGAGGAAAGACATATCATCAGGCCACTTAGGATTGTTTGAAGGAGGTGATGTGAGTTTTGAGCCTGGTGAGGACACCATCAGACAAGATAGAGATTCTAGATTCTAGCCTTCTATAGGGAGTGGTAGGGAGATGGTGGTGCATAACACCATAAACGCACGAGGAGGTTACCCTCACTCGGGTAAACATCGAACACCTTTTCAAGTAGGTGTTTTTTCCCACATCCTTGTTCTTAGTATGCATACCGGAGATACTCTACTTACAGTAGGGTAGACTGACCATGGAAACATATTTTGCGAGGGTCGTAGACCTCTCCTGATACACTCTTAATATGGTGAGGGTCTATTTCTTTAGGGCCTAAACACATGATCAAGGGCACAGATGGGAGATAATAATATCAATGATCTTTCTCAGCATCCCTATACAGGATGGGTTATTGAATCAAGATCTCCTAGTGGAGAACTTCCTGGATCAACCTACTATGATAGTGAGTGCTACCCCAAGATTATAGGTAGTGAAGTCCTCATAAATAGTTAGTTGACATCTAGAATAGGGGTTCAAGATTACCAACCCCTCTAAGGTATGACCATGTGTTACTAGATCAGCAGTGTGAGGCCCCACGGTCAATGGACACTATAAGAGGAGTAGGTAGTGCATCACGTGCACTGGGAAGTGGCCTATAGCTCGAGACTTCCCGACCCTTTTTATAGAAGAATATTAGGCGGTCGAGGGACCACCAAGGTAGATGAAACGGTTTAAGCGAGGAGGTCCGTAGGTTGGTAGACATGGATGGGGAGTAGGCTGAGTGGCAGGTGGTGGATGATAATTAGAGGTACTACCACCACCACCCCTATGATGTCCACCCTAGGTTCCTTGAGTATGGGAAAGGGTTGAGGTCAGCTTCAGGTGATTAAGTCCTATGACAATGGTTCTAAAAAGATGATTATAGGTTAGATCTATGTCTAATCCACAGTAACTTCATTTCTTATAGAATCATTTTCCAATAAATCATTCATTTCCATGTGCCACATTTGAGGGTATTAGACGATTATGCACTGGTGTCAGCAATGTAAGCTTACACTAGGAGTAGAGAGATTCAGGTGGGATCTATAAGTAGTGACGTCAGGGCCCTACGATGTCATCATGGGTATAGATTGGTCAGGTGCAATACATGATTGGATTGTATATCTTAGGCATATAGTGTGATTTATCTGTGGGGATGAAACCAGGTTTTCCTTCACCAGTGAGAAATGAACATTTTCAGTACGAGACCTACATTCTCAGAGGATGGTGCAGCTGATCATTCACCATTTGGTGAGCCTCTCCCTAAGTGTAATGGACGAGAGGAATCTGATCTTTCCACTAGTGGTGGATGAGTATAAGGATATATTTCCAATGGATTTTCTATGAGTACTAATCATAAGTAGGTATACTTCGACCTCATCATGTACCCTTTCATGGTACATATATCCACACTGGAATATCATATGGCCCATTTGGAGCTTCGTGGGTTGAGGGTAATGTTGGAGTATGTGCAGCAGAAGGTCTTTGTGAGGCCCAATGTTTCACCATCGGTATCCCCAGTGTTGTTTTCCAAGAATGATGAAGGGGGCTTGCGGTTATATGTGGACTACCAGTGCATGAACCATGTGACAGTGAAGAAACAATACCCCATGCCGATGATTTATAACCTCTTTGACTAGCTGAGGGGAGCGAGATAGTTCCCAAAGAACAACCTCAGATCATGTTATCATCAGCATCAGGTACGAGATGAGGACATACCAAAGACAGGGATTAGATGCTGGTATAGACACTATGAATATTTTATGATGCCTTTTGTTGTGAACAATGCCCTAGTAGTTTT
This sequence comes from Viscum album, assembly GCA_963277665.1. Taxonomy (NCBI): domain Eukaryota; kingdom Viridiplantae; phylum Streptophyta; class Magnoliopsida; order Santalales; family Viscaceae; genus Viscum; species Viscum album. The sequence goes on along the minus strand of OY728155.1, from coordinate 853,149,921 downwards.
CTTAGGACTCATGAATAGGATCTTCCAATCATACATTGAATGGTTCATAATAGTGTTCATTCATGACATCTTGGTGTACTCAGCATCAGGGGAAAAGGACGCTACACTCCTGCAGATAGTCTTGGATACACTACGAGTGAACCATCTTTATGATAATCTCTCTATGTGTTAGTTCTAGATTTGGTAGGACCACATTCTGGGAAATGTTATCTCGAATGATGCACATGGTGTGGATCTAGTGAAGATAGTGGCAGTTATTTCTTGGGAGCCATCCATGAGCGTTATTGAGGTTTTAAGTTTCTTATGGTCGGTCGGATACTACTATAGGTTCATTATCAACTATTCAACAGTAGCTTTATCATTATCAGCCTTGACATGAAAGGGAAATCCCTTCGTGTAGATGTAGAAGTGCCAAAAAAAATTTGATGAGTTGAGGTGGAGACTGATGGTTTCCCCTATCCTAAGACTATCGAAAGATGGTGATGGGTATGTAGTCTTTTGTGATGAATCAGTGACTAAAAGGGGTTGTGTCATAATTCATGAGTGAGCAGTGATCACGTACATCTCATGATAGTTGAGGCTGTAAGAGATGAACTGTGTGACCGATTACCAGGAGTTAATAGTAGTGGTCTTTTCCATGAAGTTGTAGTGTCACTACATGATGTGTGAATGATTCACCATATACACCAACAAAAAGAGTCTCATGTATATATTCTCATTAAAGGACCTGAAATTGAGAAAACAACAATGGTAAGAGATCCTCTAAGACAATGACTTTGAGATTTTCTATACTCTTGAAAAGGGGAACATGGTGGCAGACGCACTCAGCAGGAGGTCTAGTTTATTGCTGCTGAGTGAGGCGATGGGGCATCTAACTATGATGCATATATCGATTATGGATGATGATGGAGTGTTTTACCTTCTGTTGACTACTATAACTCTGGAACTCTTACATCAAGTTAGGAAGGAAGAACTTGTGGATGTTGACTTCGAGACCCGATGTGCCCAGTTATCCTCAAGTCATACTTCTAAGGAATTATCCATATGTGGGGTGAATTCTATCCTTTTCAGAGGATGCACAGTGATACGTGTGATATTTTGGGAGGAGTTGTTAAGGGAGATCCATACATCCCCTTTTCCAGTACATTCTGGTGTTTTGAAGATGTACCAAGACCTCCGCCATTTGTACTGGTGGCCAGGGATGAAGAAAGTGATGGTAATTGTTTTTTCATGATGTCTCAGATGTTAGAAAGTGAAGGATGAGCATAAAATTCAAGGATTCTTGGCCTAGGAACCTGAGGTAACAATGTTGAAATGATATGGTAAATTGATGGGATTTGTGATGGGGTTACCATGCTTGAACTGGGGCCGCTATTCTATCTGGGTGATCACTGACTGACTCACTATGTCGTCTCACTTCTTAGTCTTCTAGAAGTAGGGGTAGGTAGAGGGATTTGGACACCTCTATGTCTAAGAGATAGATTGAATATATGGGATTTCATCGATGATATTCTTAGACCATAATGCACAATTTACATCCTAGTTGTGGAAGAGATTGCATGACACTTCTAGGAGTTAGTTGGACTAAAGAAAAGCCTTTCACCCCCAAATGGATGATCTGACAGAGCGGATAATTCAGACATTAGAAGACATGATTCATGATTATGTCCAAGATTTTGTTCCTAGTTAGGAGAATCACCTACCAATGGTTGAGTTTGATTAAAAATAATCTACCACACCACTATTGGAATAGAACTTTTTGAGGCCGTGTACGAGTGGCCTTGCAGATCAACACTATGCATGATAGACGTAGGGATGTCAGAACTCATGGGTCCGGAGTTGGTACAGACTACACCTGAGAATATGCAGAACATTTAGGTGCAGATGAGGACTGTAAAAAGTAGAAATAAATTATATACTGATAGGAGGGAGACCATGTTTTCATTCAGGTCTCAGCATGATGGGGATTGCAGATATTTGGATAGGGCATCAAGTTATCTCCTAGCTTTATCGGAACTTTTCAATTTCTGATTAGAGTTGGCTTGGTGGCATACCACATAGCCCTTCCACCATAGATGCACTTGGTGCATGATGTTTTCCATGTGTCACAGCTATGGAGGTACGTGCATGATCTGTCACACATCATCAACTAAGATGAGATATACATTGATGATGGGGCATTGTTTGCAGAGTTTCTAGTAGAGGTAGATGATCGATAAGAGCATGTCCTTCCTGGATGGTCGATTCCTTTGGTGTCAATTTGGTGGAAGTACATGAACCTTCTAGAGAGAACCTAGGATATGGAGGCTCATATTAATGCTCTATACCCCCTTTTCTTATTTACCCTTGGTTTTTCCTATGTGGACATAAAGCACAAAGAGGGGGAAGTAATGTAATTCCATGGAATTAATGTGTATTTTTTTAATGACATAGAATTGTTTTGAGACCAAGTAATGAGACAAAATGTTATTCTCTTGACAAAGTGCCCAGAATGTATTTTAGATATTTTTTAATGTATTTTAATAAATCGTTGAAGAATGATTTTATATCTTTTGAATCTGTAATGAACATCATTAATTAAGTATTGTGGTGACATACAACCAGTCTACTTCCTCTAATTAAACAGGGATCCATATTTGAAAAACATAATTGGGAAATCCTATGAAAAATGAAGAATCTATCTCTCTCTCTAACTCACTGTCTCCAATGAAAAATTCCATGGAAAAAAGACATAAAATCAAGTATTGATTAATGCTAGTGGGATTGATTCAATAGATGAAAAAAATGACGAACACTATTAGTTAGAGGATTGACAACGTCTTAGATATTCATCCCTTGTTAGTGACGAATCCCCAATAAATGTAGGGGTTTAATTGTTTTATATATTTCACAGTTCTTATTCTAAAATAGTGAACATAGATCAACCCATGAACAGGTTGATCTGAGGATCGTTCATTATTATGAGACAATGTTTTCCTTAGGGTTTTTTTTCACCAGGATTGATGATTATATAATAGAACTATAATACCAAGAGACAAATATTTTTAAACATCCAACTTGGAGGGTGTGTTCTGAAATGAACAAGGAATAAGCCCTTCCACTAGTGCATTCTTCAAGACTGCATATTCGAAATGGCGACAAGGTAGATCTGAGGTCGTGGCAGGGATGTTAGTGACCCAAGAGGTGTAAGGGTGCTAATAGATCTGAGACTAGATCACATGAGTGGACCTAGTGGCCTGCAGATGGTGGCGCCATCCTGGCACCACCAACGCGGCGACGCTGATGATAGGCAACGATGGCCGCATGCCGGAAACGCCACCACCGAAGGCGCCACGTGCAGGATGAAGCGGTTAGCTCTCACCAGCCGCGCTTGTAGAGGCGGTGCGCCCAACGCTCATTCCGGTAGAGGAGTGTTAGAAAATTATAAATAGAGGAGGAATATTGTGGCTCATCGGCCATGGTGGAGGAGGGTCATGGCACCAGTGTGGCACCACGTTAGTTGCGAGGTATGCTCTATACAATCCATGTGTTGACCAAGGGGGTGGCTTGCTAACCAACTACTCATGGCCCAACAAGACCACCCTAGACCGGCCACCCAAACAGCTTGGATAATTCATTGAGATTGTCCTATTTAAAATATTGTGCCAATGGTATAATGCTGGTACATGGGACAACCCATGTTAGGAAAAGAAATCATCCCACCAACGCATGTCGGCCCAGATAAAATCAGGTCGCTAGGTGACCTGGCAGACTAGACCCAAAACCAACCTCATCCATGTCTAGTGAGGCCAAATGGGAAATATGGATGTGATCAGGTAATGTGGGAACCCAGTCCGGGTTGTTCAGGTCAGTCTAATCCAGTCAGACTGGGCTCCGGCACAACTGGCCCTTATTTACAAAAAGGGACGTATCTCCCACACTGTGTGTCTGATTGATGCACCATCTACAAAATTGGGACCCACATGATGGGGTGGTTCATATGAAATCCTATATGTTAGATTTCATGAATTTTTACCCAATGTGGCTCTATGAATCAGCTATCAATGAGGCTTCATGACGCAGGTATACAATGAGGCTTCGTGACTCAACAACACTACGAGGCTCTGTGACTCAGCTTTTAGCATGGATTCATGACATAACTACCCAGTGAGGCTTTATGAAATAGCTCTCAAATGAGGCTCTATAATTCTGCTATTAGTGAGGCTATGTGACGCAGATGCCCAGTGAGGCTTCATGGCTCATCTACCTAGCAAGGCTTCGTAACTGAGCTACCGAGTGAGGATTTATGACTCAATTATCAGTGAGGCTTCATGACTCATCAACCTAGGGATGAATCATGACTCATCTACTGAATAGGTATAGATGAACTAGTGATTCTGAAGGACTCATTGGGGATGAGTTCTTTTGTAGTGATTGATGTTCAGTGTTTACAATCATAGGTTTTTCTATGATCTCTTTATGTTATACTCATGTCGAGCTGACTCCAATGATTCTAATATTTGTTCAATTATTTTGTGATTTTCTTTTTGGACTTCTATGAGACCCAATATGGTTTCATAGTCCATAGTTATTATTTTTATGCTCACCCCTGCACAGGCTTTACCCTTACCTGTTGTGTCTTGTGTAGACGATAGACAACCCTGACCAGAATATTGGAGAGCTAGGTCCAAGTGGTGATTGGAGGAGGATCTACTGACATAGTATGCATTCATTAAATATAATAGTGAGATACACCTACCTTTAAGGTTAGATCCTTGTAAGAGGACCTCCAAAGCTAGTACTTCCTTTTACTGTACTTTCATTTTCAGTTGGGTTTGTATTAAGTCCACCTTTTTTCCATTCTGTTGCACCATCATTGATGTGGTTTCATCCTTGTGAGACATACATGTTGCTGGAATCCCAATTTCATCTTTACTTTTCACAGTATGGGTGGTGTGTGTGTGTGTACATCTTTAAGGGCAATGTATTCCCTTTTTGGGATTTTCATTTTTGGTGCTAGTCGCCATCCCCTGGCCTATGGTGGGTGGGAATGGGTAGTCATAGTATGGGCCCTGGGGGACCGGTCATGAAAATATGATTACTCAATAGGACAATTTTTTCTCACCCTTCTGATTTTGGTTATACCCAAAAGATATAACTTGGTAGAATCATGTAAATGATATATTTGATAGATAATTCCATTATTGTCCTCTCAAGAACCAAAATGAAATGGAAGACTGAATTAAAAATATATGAGTATACCTTACTATCTATTATTATATATAATTAATAACCTTTACTGGTGTGAGTTTCCATACACACATAATAAAATAAAAATAGTGATTCATGGGAAATCAGTTAATTATGACCATGGAGGATAGAAGAATTAGCTTCTTACATGTTGAGAATTTTGGAAGATGAACTTGATAAATGTCTCCAAGGACTGGTAATATATTTTATGTGTGAAAATAAAGTGAATTGAAAAATGAAATTTCTATATAAAAATGATGATTTTTTTGTTTGTAAATAAATTAAAACTTAATGTACCATTTTTATTTCAATTTCTTATGTTCGGGGAATTTGACTATTATTTGAGTTAATTCCCTAAAATGGATATAAAATATACCAAGTAAGGTTATCTTCTATATTAACCAATAATGTGGATCATGGTGGTTAAAGACCACTTAATCTCCACTCTAGAGTTGGTTATGTCTTGTTAATGATTGTAATATTTATCCCAATAAAAATATTGTTATTCCGCTTCATGTTGAAAATGGTTTGATTGTGATAGCTGATCATATCTCTCTCATGATATCTCATGAACGTTTCTATAATTATGTAATTAAATTTATATTAGGATTAGTACTAGGATCATTTATCAATGGGGGGATGAATATGTGAATCCATTAGAAATAAATATCATGTTTTGCGTCTTTCTTACTTTTTAAAATTGTTATTTATCTTATATGTTTCAGGAAAAACTCAAAATCAATTATATGTCTATTGAATTGATTTATGAATATGTATTTCTAAATGTATTTCTTAGTATTCCCTGAAATTTTTAGGTATTGATTTCAAAAGATCTCATAATTTGTGGAACCCATATTTCAAATAATCATGATCTACTGTCCCTAATTTAGTTGAAATAATTAAAGAAGAAACTATATGGTATCATTGATAAAGGATTCATATGCTCTAATAAATCACACTAGGGTTCACCTCTTCATTTTGATTAGAAAAAAGTATAGTTAATGCATCATTTCATTGATTTTTGAAAAACTAAGAATATCACTATCAATGATATGTTTATATATACTATATTAAAGATTTTATAAATCAGTTTTTAGGAACTCAAAACTTCTCAATGAATGACCATTATTATGAATAAAAATAATTGAGAGTAAAAAATTGAAGGAATATATAAGACAACTATTCATATGAGGTTTTTTCATTGTGAATTTATAATAATTCCTTTTCCAAATAATCATACCCCTATAATTATTATTGGATCTCAAAAATATCTTATTTTTAGATTACCTCAAAATTTTTGTGGTAGTATTTATTCATGATTTCATGAATTTTTAAATATAATGAAATAGAGTGGATAAAATTGTAGTATTTAATTGATCACATTGGTTGAGGATACTTTTTAAGCTAAATTTATTACATTTAAATAATGGATAAAAAAGTATCATTCATGTGTCATATAATCTAAAGGGAGGTTATATTGGTGGATCATTATTTGAATGATATTATTCATTAATATGCTATAACAATTATGGTGTCCATGATTTGTAATTCAATTGGGTTGGATAGATATTAAAGAATATTTTGAGATTTCATAGAGCTGACTCTTCCAAAAACAATGTTGATTAGCAAGGGAGATGTGTTACCATGGACTAATTAATGCATTGAAAATTTCATGAAACTAAAAAGAATATTGTTCATTGAACATGTGATCAAGGAACCCAACAATAGAAAAGGGTTTGTTATATATAATTACTCATTAAAGAAGGGGTTTCAATGAATCCTCATACAGAATGATATGGTGATAGATTATGCCTCATTCCAATTGAATATTCATGTGAAATTTATGATAATAATTTTTCATAAGTCTAGGGATACACAAAAGAATTGAAAAAATATATAATTCAAATGTGTGATGAAATGTTAATAACTATTCATGATCCCTAAGAACATATGATAAAAATTATTCATAAGTCTAGGGATACACAAAAGAATTGAAATAAATTTACATAGTCAATGACCACTTCCAATATTAACATTATTAATTGATTTAAAACACATTACATAAAATTTATAACGATGGTTCACTCGCAAGACTATAATAATAGATATATATCCTCACTAAACTAGATGCACTCCCTTTCTATGTTATTATTACAACATTTGATATCCCCAACTAGACAATTCATTTCAAGTATATATAATTATAGGCCCACCCATGAAATAATTAAATCTATACATATGAATTTATCATGATCGTAAAATAATAATCATATAATCTTATCATAACTAGTGGGAAAAAATTGTTTCAAAAACATTTCTTCATCTCACAAATGATTATGTCCTAAAAAAATGTACATATTCTAAAACAATCTCATCATCCGAATTATAAACTATATGGATAATTAAAAAGGACCATATAATTGAATCATATCCCCTCTATAAAAATATTATTATCAATAGATATTATCATAGATTAAAATTTTAATTAAAATATCATGGGATTATTTTTGGGGGTAAATAACCTTTTAATTTTGAAATCACATGATTAAAATCAAAATTATGCAGAAAAAATATTTAAATTTTTTCTATAAATTAATCATCGAAAAATGGGTGTTCAAAACCCATTAGGCGTTGGGTACTATAGCAGTACTGTAGAGGGACTGTAGCAGTGGTGGTACTATTGATCTACAGGTACTGTAGCAGTGATAGGACACTATAGCGATGGCTGATACTATAGCAGACCTGTTAATATTCACAGAATGGTCCTTGGGCCCAAAATTTGGGCCTACGGGCTATGTAATGGGCTACATGCTCACTAATCCTTTGTTCTAGGTAATGGATCTCACTCTACCCAGTTATAAGAGGTCTTTGGTTTTCTTTAATAATAAAATGAGTCTTCAACCCCAACCATTAAAAAAAATCATTGAAACATATAAATGGTGATTCAGATAATTCAGTGGTCATGATAAATGGATGTTTCTTCTTGGTGTTAATAATTAACATAATTATTTTTTCCTTAGATTTAGTAAAAAGTACTTTATTTAGAGTATAAAAAAAGAAAATTAAGGTGAAAAATTATTTAAAAAAGTAAAAAAATGTAAAAATTACATTAAACAATCATTGAAAATATTGAAAATAATTCTTCAAAACATTTAATAAAATATTGATACAATGAAAATGGTTTTCTTGCTGAAAGAAGAAATATAAGATTTACATGTATTAAAAATATCTTATAAAAAATTTCTATACAAAAGATAGAAAATAATACTAAAATTTTTTATGTTCTAAAAATAGAATGAGTATAATTTAAATTAACTAATATTATAATCTAAGGACCACGTAATTTTATCAATTTATACTCAACAATAAATAATCCTGATAAAAATGGGATTTAAATATATATTGATTACCACATTGATAAATTTTGAATCGTGAACACCATGCTATAAATTACCCTAAATAAAGAATTTAAAACATTGAATATTTCATGAATAATGATATATCATATCCTAGGGTATTTTTATAAAAAACAGGAATTACACAAATGATGAATCTAGAATATTTCTTATGAAAACAAAAATGACATGAAAAATCCCTTACCTAATGTTTTTTATTATATTGTACACATTAAAACCTAATTTAAAATAAATATTGATTAATTATATATATATTCCATGAAAATTCTCAGACATACCATGCCAATTATTATTCCTTTATAATACATAATCATCATTTCAATAACAATCTCTTCAATTAAATGAACATTCATGTGAATATTTTTCTATTCTCTAGGCATGTTTCTTTTCCATTATCCTGGTACATGTACCATGGTCATGGTTTCTCAAACTATATAATTTTAGTCAATATATAAGTATATTATTTATTTATCATATTCACTTTTAAAATTATTTATATGATTCCTTAATAGTGAAAAGAACCACCTCATACTGTCAAAAAATAATTTGAATGTATGCACGAGTAATGCTTTCAAATTTCAGTAATTTGAAACAAATAAAGGTAAATAATAACTCAAATTTATATAATCGTTATTATATTATATATATCATATATATTATAAAAATCTATAATTATTACCTTCCATGTAATAAATAAACATGAAACAAATAACATTACATCAAGAAGGTGGTTTTCCACATATACACATGAACAAAATTATTATTTTTAAACCAACAGAATAGTTAGAAGGTATAAAAGATATTATTATTTAGTATGTATTATTATTTAATGAATTTTATATATATAAATTTCATCCATCATAATAAGCAATCATGAATAATGGTGATAGAAAATTTTTCATATTGCTATTTAGAGGTGATAGTCCACATTTTTGTATAAGTGATATTTTCTATTTCCTATTTAATTAAAGGATGTGAAAAATTGTTGATCCGTAATCAAAACAATGATTATATATATTTTTGATATTTATGTAACTAATTTATATTTGATATGGTATATTTAGTGGAGTTAATGGAAGAAATAAAATGAATGGGATTATGTAAGACGATTTCCTCAATATTAGTATACCTTCTTTAGATCCCATAATACTGACCATTGGAATTGAATTTTAATTAAAAAAATATAAATTTCAACTTGGTATTTTAGAAGATTATTGTGTTGGTTTTGGTTGGTATATGATGGTAAAAATGGTGCACTGAAACTAGAGGAGGTTTGTCTATTGATATGTGATGGAAATTACAGACATAAAATTATTAAAAATATTTAAATATAATAAATTTACATCCCTTTGAATGTGTCACTACTATCCATTATTATGAATATATTATACTATATGGTTTAAATCCAATCAATCAACAAAATAATTAATTTTTTAAATTTTATTTTAATAATTATATTTTGGTTTAAACACAGAATTAATGAACTGCATCCCCAGCCATGGTAAAAATATTCTCATTCATAAAGGGTTATACTTTGACATATAAGGTAAAAATTAATTAAGGTCTAGTGGATGAACATTTATATCACTTAGCATCCTGCTATAAAAATTTTATGAATATTTTTATTATTTTTAAATAATTTATTAACATATTGGTGAACATAAATTACTATTAATTTCATTTTAAGAACTATTCACATTATTTGACAATAAATCCAACAAAAAATTACAAACCTTTCTTTTTTAGATGATTAAACAACTAATAATACATTATTATAGCTGTAAAATTATTTTACCCTATAATTATACAAAATACATTAATGCAATTTTTTATTATTATTTAAATTTATTTTTCCACTAAATACACTAATAATGTGTTTGTGTTATATAAGTATTGACCATAATTATATAATTAATTAAAATAGGAAATAACTTTCCATAATAGAAATAATTTCATTATTATCAACAAAAAATTTAATATTCATATAAAATTTATTTTTATTCCTATATGAAAATCTAATAGAAACATAAAATCAAGAGAGTGAGATTTTGAATTATTCATTCATTAAATATTAGAAAAGTCATTATCAAAGAAAAATTAAAAAAGTGGCCATTAATCTGAATCATAGATTAGTATGGTATAACTAAACACAACCAATAGGGTAGTGGAATTTTTTTGATATATTTTAACGCCATTTAACATTTTTTAACCTTAATTTACATGATTCACCATTTACTATGGTGAAAAATATTTATTGTATTTACTATTCATATTAAAAAAAATATAAGATTATAGTTTTAAAACATTTTAACCCAGGATTACTTATTTTTAATCCATATATCATAATAATTTATGTATATGTGGAAAGAATTAATTTAAAAAAATCTGTTCAAATGTGACAATATTATTTTTGGGAAAATGTATTTTTCAAGCATTAAATGATCTATATATGAATATTAATCAAAATTATTGAAATTAAATGCCTAAAAATATATATAATATATAAATTTTATTTAAAATAATTATCATTAAAGAATATTTTACATAATTAAAATGAATAACCATTATTAACATAAAAATAGTTTTCTGATAAATATGTTCTTAAGAAAATGAAAACATATACAAAAATAGAATATAAGGTCTATTTATAACCAATAAATTATATTATGATTAGTAAAATAAATATCATGATACTATAATATAGAATCAAATATATAATATAACTTTTTAATTTACTGATTTAATATTAAGAAATATATGTTTTACAAAAATAAATATTATTCATTATTCTAAGAAAAATGAATTGTTTTTTGAGAAATCCTGATATTCACCCTAAGATATTTTTTATATTCTAATTTTTCAACGGATATAAATTTTTTGTATAAAAATTTATAATCTTTATGATATTTATTATATTATATAAATGAAATATTAAATAATTTTTTAATATAATTTACTTATGTATAAAATGACCTTACATAATATTAACATAATATTTAGTGTGCATTGATCATCATGTTTTAATTATTTAAAAAAGTTATAATTATTTCTCATAATTATATTATTATTATTTATATATTTTTTTAAAAATATTCATTAAAATTTTCACATTAAAATAATTATAATTCCATTATATGTTATGATTTGTTTAAACATATTATTTAATTCCAAGAGCACTATCATGAAATTAATATTTATTTAATGATGAATTTTATTCTAAAATCTATGGGTTTTATATTCACCCAAAACAAATAGAAAACTTCATTTCAGTTTTATTTAAATCCTAAATGGTTCAATATTTGAAAATTATTTTGATAAAACTTTAATCAAACACATGGATCATAATACTATAATGAAAAATTAAGAAGTGGAAAAATAGGTAACACAAAATAACATAGAATTTTATCCCCATATTAGAAGAAAATTAGTTGGATGAAAAAATATAGACATGTAAAAAAAAATATCATTATAGGAATAATATATAGTGATACAGAACATTGTCATAAGAAATATAATGATTATAAAATCATATAAAATTGGGGGTTAAAAGAACAAAAAAAATCATCTGAAATTGTAAAGTAATAACATTATCATTTGAAGATCATATTCCTAAATATGTGGGATTAATTTACATTGATTATAGATAACAGTATAAAATCTTCTTACTTGATTTATTTTCATTTCAGAAGTAAAATTTCATACTTTGGTTATGTTTCAAACAATTTAAATCCATCTCATACTATGAGCCACATGTATTCAGTATCAATTTTTCAAGCTTGATCCACACAAACTATATGTCAAATGATTAGAAAAACCCACACATTGCCACATTTTTCACTAAATACTAACTATGGGTAATATTATTTGAACATGTTATTAAATATAATTCATTAATCGTAAAAACATAAAAACTACCCCCAAATTCCTTCAATATATTTTACAAAAATAGTTAATGATATGAATCTTCTCAACTATTTCTGGAAAAACCCCAACCATAAAAATTTAATTATTTTATAATATATTTTATATCCATGAAAATCATTAAAATTTATACCATGAAACAATGATAATACTCCTAATTTCACATTCCAAAAATGTGATATCTAGGATCATATATTCAATTAAACCATGGGAAATACCTTCCTAGGGTAATGTTATTCACCATAAAACCTCCACAAAAAACAATCTTCAAGAATTGACTCTACCCAATATATCACATATATTACATAAGTCCCAAAATGTACTATAATTCAAAAATATAACATATTTTATTTTCATCAATTTATTGATCAATTATAATGTCATCAATACTATCTAATTTTCATTATCAAAATGACTCAGTTTTTATTCATAAATAAACATTACAACAAAAATAATAATGATATATTTAAGGATATATATCTTTAAGATAGTTTTTTAGGTTTTCAATACAATTTAAAAAAATTAAAATAATTTAATTAAATACTACTATAGAAAAATTCATAGATGTTTCGTGATTTTTAGAACAAAAATACCATTAATAAAAAACTTCTACAGAATAGTCATTGTATTCTAAAACATAAACACATAAATAATTCTACATATATGAGTGGAATAACATTTCCCATATTTTTTTCAATTATCCATTATATTTGGGAATTTAATCTAATAATTCCCAAAAACAAAAAATATATTCCATTTAAATAGAAATGGGTTTACAAGATTTTCCCCAATATCCTCTTTCATACTCTACATTTTTCTCTGGTAGAGAGTTGTTATATTCTGTAATTATCAAAACATAAAGTATATTTTCATTTAAAATATATATTCTCTAGATTGAATCATCACATATTTTAGTCATTTAGTAATTAGATTACCAATTGAGAAATATGTTTTATATTTATACAACATGTAAATTTGTTGCAAAAAATGAATTGCATCACATTGTGGTGAGGGTAATCCTCATGTATACTTGAGTAACACTTCCACTTTTGGATATTTGGAAATAAAGAAAGGAAAATAGTAATTCATACATCCAAAATCATTATTATATCATAGTTACCATATATATATATATTAAATATATTTATATTACTATACATGCAAATAAAATTTGAAAATTTAATCGCATTTCTTTATATATGTGGTTGTCTAAACATTGGCATGATTGACATGATCATTTTTCAATGGATTAAAAGATAATTATTATGTTAGATATTATAATTCAAGAAGTATAATTATTACATTAATATCATATATAAAAATTATAGAAATAATAAAAGCTAATAATAAAATATGGGGATATATAATGAATCATATTTCCTGGTGGAGACAGAAGTCCACAAGTATGGACATCTACTACCTTTCAATTACCATTAGAAGGTAATGATGTTGAAAATTATTTATCATTTACTATAATAAAAATTATATATATATTTAATACAAATATTTTATTATTTTATAATTTATATTGTATAATTTGAGTAGGATATAATATATATAAAATAAAAGAGGTTAGGTATGATGATTAAATCCTCTTTGGTATACCTATTATAGATATCTTCTCAATAACCTATAAAATTGTTTTTTAAGAATATTAAAACCATTATAATTTTTTAGGGATTTTTTTTAAAAAGTCATGTTTAAGCTATAATTGGAAGATTCATGTGGAATAATTGTAAGCTAGGTTGGTGTCCCTTTTATTATTTAATGAAATAACACTCATCAAATAAATAAAATTATTCTTATATCCTAAATTAATTTTCATTTGAAACTATATAAATTTTTCTAGAATATAAAATATAGGAGAATAATTAGCTAAGATATATTCATCAATTACAATTTGGATTGGTTTATATGGTATTTTAATCATTTTGAATTTCTTTGACCACATTTTAACTACTTTCAACCAAAATAATGTTGAAAATTGTTTTATTCATAAAGGGTTTTATTTTAGTTATAATTAAACAGTTGTCTTGAAAATGGAGATGTTAAGTTTCTTATCGTTTACCATCCTTGATACAATATATGTCTTTTTAATTATTTTTAATTTAAATTTTAAATTAATAAATTTAAAAAATACTAATAATTTAATTTTATTATTTGTTTATATTTATTGACTTAAAAAATATATCGATAGAAATGGACTTTTAGTAAAAACACATTTAACTATTTCAAATAAATTTTTAATAACTATAAAATAATTTAGGAACCATAATTTATCAAAAATAAATTACATTCTTATATTTTAAAATTACATAATTTTATTTGTCTATTTATTACATAAGAACTATGTCAGTGTATTAAAAGTGTAGAAGATAATTATATATTCAAAAATAAATAAATAAATTAACACTATAAGTATAATTTCATTAATTGATAAATAATTTTTTTAGTTATTCATAAAACATTTATTTCCCAATGTGGAATTAAAATATAAATTTAAAAACAAGAACCTCACATTTTGTAACACTCGTTACTTTAAATATTTTATAGGTCATGATAAATTATAAATTTGATCAATTTGGTGAAAAATTAAAAAAAATATGAATAATTATGAATTAAGATCATACAATGTTGAAAAAGAATATGTTATGAATTTTTTAATGCCTTTCACATTAGTTTTAGCCATAATTAACATGACTTACCTATTATTATGGTCATAACTATTCACAATATATATACTATTTATAATGTACAAATAAATAAATCAGAAATATTTAATAAATTTTAACAACATAATTAAAAATATTGAATCAAATGTTCATTATGAAATTTAGATAATTGGAATATGTAAATATAAAATAAGATTTATTATCCTAAAAAATATGATGAAAAATGATTTTCCCAAAAAATGGTTTTTCAACCAAACGATAATATTAAAATTAATCTATCACAAGTAATAATAATTATATTATTCTCATTAAATATATATATATATATATTCTATATAATTTATTTAAATTTTTTATCATTTCGAATTATTTTAATTAATATAAATGAGGTCCACTATTCCCTTCCATAGAGTTTTATACAAAAATATGTTTTTAAGATTGAAAATTAACATATAAAAAATAAAATATATTTTTGGTTAAAATGTAATTATTTGGGTTATTATTAATAAAATATATATTAAGTTATATAACAAATAAATTCAAACTAAATTGGGAAATTTTAACATCATGTTTTTTAGAAAATAAATAATTGTTTTAAAGAATTTTATATTGTTCACATTTAATAGAAAAATAAATATTTTTTAAAAAATTATAAAAATTCAAGTAAGGATAATATTGATACTACAACATCAAAAAACATATTAATTTTATTAGATTCTATGTATAAAATTGTTAGAAATTATTTAAAATATCAACAGTGAAAATTTAACCATTTGTGAAAAATAAAATGGTTTTAGTGAAAATCTATTAACAATTTATTTTATATTAATAAGTACAATTTTATTATATAATTCATTTATATATATTTTCAAAATTTTATTGTTCTTATTCACAACTCCTTTTAAACATCTATGAAATAATGACAACACTTTAATATTATTATTTTATTAAACAACCAAGGTTCATCATTTATACATTGTGTTTTATGCTAGGAAATATATCAAACACATATAATTCTATTAGTTATAAAACATAATCTAAAATAAAAGAGTGTTCAAATGAAAAATAATGGTGACTTTTATTTATAGAAGTTATTAAATTTTGAGGTTGAGATTATGTTATGTGTTGTAGAATATTACTCCACAGATTCTATGTTATTTTCCTCTTTAAAAAAATTTCATATAATATTTTTATTTTTTACATTTAATGCTAATCATATCTAATAATTTCTATAAATTATAATATAAATCATAAATTATATTTTTCAAATGAAATATAATTATCAAAATTAACATCTAGTTTGTATAGAAAATACATTTTATTCTAAAGAAATATTTAGAAATATTGATTATGATAATTAATTTTATAAGGTTTGTTTTATTTAAAAGATATTTTATTTAATTAAGGAAATATTTTGTTAATATTTTTAAAAAATATATATAACCCTTCATAAAATCAAATCATTGGTCACAAATTTGAAAAATTTTTAATTGTAATCAATTGAAATAATTTAATATTTATTACGGGATAATATTAATGAAATGTATATAATATGTATTTATTAAAAAAATATACATTCAGAATGTGATTTTTACTAGACATGAAATTAAAATAAATCAGTTCCTATGATAAAAATATATTTTTCTGTTAATATTTTTTTATGATTTAAATTCTAATTTTATAATGAATTTAAAATAATTATTGTAATTTTATAGAGTAAAATTTATTCCATATTTCGATTCATAATTCAAAAAATATTAATCCTATTTTAATTTATTTCATAATTAATACTAAATTATTAAATCAAATCACCACATTTAAGGATGAAATGGGATTACATGGGGGTTTAAACTAATAAAATTTGTTATAAAATTTCATATAAACAAGTCTAAATATTACTGGATTATGAAATTCAATAATTATAATATAATAACATTGAATTATTATCAATTTTTTTGTCACATTAATATGAATTTAACTTTATACTAAATAAATCATTTAAATAATTTCATGTGTTCCCCTCCCCTCACATCTAAAATGGTACCACTTTTCTACCCTAATTCACACCACATTATTCATCTTCATTATCCACGACCTACCCATAAAACATCAAATAAATCTTTTCCTTTATTTTTTAGTTCATGTGTGTACTATATTACCATCTTAAAACAAGTTAATTTTTAATCAAAATGATGTCTACCAAAGATGATGTTATAATTTTACTTGACACATTCCAAGATTAATAATTTTTCTATATTCTCTAAAAATATGGTATTCTTCATAAACAAATTAATCAAATATCAACCATATACTATGATTTTATTATGATTGTGGTAAAAAAGTTATCTTCATTATATAAACTATAAAAGGATAATGTTCCATATGTATACATAAGGACTATGACCTTTATGAATCGATGTGATTCTTTTTTAATTTTCTAATTATAAGGATAATTAAAAGTAGATTTAATTAATGTAGATTATATTTATTATATAATTATTATTCATTAATGGAAATTTATAATTTTCCCTTCATTATTTTTACCCATAGAAAAGTGTAAATATATTATATTCATATTTATATACTACTATCTCCAAAAAAAGTGATGCAATTCATTTCTCATCTCCAAATAAAATGATATTTTACAAAATATTGTATAATTATTAGATATGATAATTTTTAATGATTTACATTTATGATTTGATGAATCATTTCCCAATATTTATACACTGAAATAATCAAAAAGAAACATTCTGGGAAAACATATTTGTTTTCACAAGAATAATTTTTTTAATGGAAATAATTATAAACAAAAGAATATATTGAAATAAAAGATAATTATACCTCATTTTTAGTGAATGATGGTGGTAATGGAATAGATATATAATAAATAAATATTTATTATGTTGTATTTTTTAACATCTATGATCCATGATGGGTCTTGTAGTAAGGGGGTTATATAAAAATCTCATTTGTTTAGTATTTTGTATGATAAAATAATATTAAGAAGTATTATATATACCATGTACATAAAACCCCCATGGTTTCTTCTTAATATGACAGTTTGGGATTTTTTTGTATTGTTACCATTTTCATCTTTATAGCACATAAAATTATCGAGAATATATTTTCACTAAAAAAGTTCTCATTTCCGAATTTGTCAATGAAAATTATCATTCATGTCCACATTCGTTATAATGTGATTAAGAATTTTGATTTAAATATTTATTATTCATTTTCAATAATTTTTACATTCATTATTAGGTTTTATAATTTTAATTATTAATATGATATTTGGAAAGGATACCCAGGACCATTAAAAATGTGTGAAATGAATCAATATTTTAATGTTAATCCTAATTATTTACTTTCCATAATTTTTAATAATCATTTTCATTTAAACATCATTCAAATGACTTTATGACATTATCAATGAAATAATTTTTGTAAATTTTCAATGAAGTAGATTTCTTAATGTCTCTAGACAAAAATGGATGATTTTTATAGATTATTTAAAAAAAAAATCTATGTCAACATATTTTATGTTATTTATTCGTTGGGATCATTCTCTTATGATTAAGTAGAAATTTTTAGATAACTTATGATGATGGTGATTTTATGATGATTACATGAAATCCATTTATTTTATACATGTTATGTAAGCTATGATGCGATAATGATTGATTTTGTGATACCATCAACTTCCTTTCTATGGGTGACTTCTTATAATTTTATGATATGATATTTATGTAACCAAATTCTTTTATATGCATTATGATTTGATGATATGTTGAATCATCTAGGATATTGTATATCATATATGTATTGTTCTATTATTTATTGGGGTGGCATGAAATTATAATTCCCTACAGTACATTGGGTAATGATGGCATAAAAAGTAATTGTTAAGATAAAATGATGTTATGAGACTACTAAATGATGATATAGATTATATAACCCAAGGTGATAATAGAGTAATCATTATATAAGTTACACTATTGATAAAAGTAAAATTATCCTAATTAGAAAATTCCATGATAAATCATTGATTTTAATGATATTATTACGATATTATATGCATATGATTATTCCACAAAAAATTAATAAATTTTTATTATCCCTAGGATATTATGTGATAGATCATAATTTACTAATGATGATTCATCACCCTTATGAGTCATGTGTTTGGAAATTAAATTGAATTATTCCATGACTCAGGATTTATGATTTATGACTGATTGGGTAGGAATACCGGACATTATTTTTTTGATATCATTACCTTATGAATATAATATTCTCTTTACTATTGTTGATTAATTTTTCAAATATTTGCACTTATTGATCATCAGATCTCAACATTATTTATTTTCCATGTTCCGTAGGTTATAATGAATGGTATATGTATGAAATTTTTATGAAGGGTCAATTGAGAGATAAAAATTCTCATTGATTTTGATGGAATTTTATTATATATGTTTATTATAATTATAGCCTCCATGGAATCTATAAAATCATAACACCCACCTCTATTTTTTTTGTAAAATTTATTGAATATTCTAGAAAAATTATAAAATATTTATGTATTTCATACCCTGGAAACATCAACATCTCTATGGATTTCATTATAAGACTCAGAAAAACATATATAGACTATAAATCTAGTTGGTTTATAGTCAATACCTAAATAATTTTAGTTCATTTTGTTTATTCCAATGAGTATTTTGAACATGAAAAACATGCCAAAACATTCATAATGGAATTACTATGAATAAATGGCTTACCAAATTAAATATCACCAAATTGGGATTCATATTTTAATACAATTTTTTGGATGATTCATTAAGTGGATTTGGATACATAAAAATTAATCATTACCAATTTTCATCCCCTAATTGATGGTCAATCATAAATGAAATTTTCAACTCTAAAGAATTTGGAATAATATTATTCATTGGAATTAATGGGAGGTTGAGATCAAAAAATTCAATTGGCATATTTCTCATTAAATAAATATATACTATCTAGAATTCATATAGAAACATATGAGGATTGTGCAAGGGAAAATTCCTAGAATATTATCTCTTTGAGAAGAAGTTGGATATTTTATAATGTTGGGACTAGACCATTCTCATGATTTTAAATAATGATCGAAACTATTAAATGAAATATTCTTATTCTTAAAAATTGATAGATGATGTATACCAATAACCATTGATGATATTTGGAGTATTATGTAGGATATAATATATTTCATTGAATATCACCATGGATAAAATATACAATCTTTCGAATTAATTGGATGATAATACCATCATACATTGGTCCTTTTTGAAATATGTGTTCATTTTGGTAAATTAACATATCATCTTAAACAACCTCTAAACCACTCCTGTGTGCATGATTTTATTAATTTAACACTTTTGAGGAATTAAATTCCTAATATATCACATTTACTAGAATAAATAGTTATACAACTGGATCATAATCTCTCTTATGAGGAACCACTTTATAAATATAAGATCATTTTAATTAATAACTATGTCACAAGGCTACACAAATAGAAATGTTTGTGTAGCAGAATCGTAGGTTCCATGAAGTGACCTGGGAAACATAAGAGCATGTGAGGAAGAATTATCTTT
This sequence comes from Viscum album, assembly GCA_963277665.1. NCBI lineage: Eukaryota > Viridiplantae > Streptophyta > Magnoliopsida > Santalales > Viscaceae > Viscum > Viscum album. The sequence goes on along the minus strand of OY728155.1, from coordinate 853,129,044 downwards.
ATCAATATCATTCAATATATTACAATTCTGATGTGTATTTTATTTCATATTACATAGAATATATCAAACATTGATTACTGTATGTATTTACCTTTAAATTAATATTATGTTTTGTATATTTATTTTCATGAAGAAATTTCTAAAAATGAAATATGTTATAATTAAAATATTATTTCATTTATATAAACAATGAAATTGATTGTATAATTATAAGTAACAATATTATGAAATAAAATTTGAAAATGGAGGAAATGACACAGGTTGTATAAGTACTCTTTATGAGTATCACTTTTATGATATTTTAATTGAGTTAATTTCAATAGGGGTTTACCTATACTATGCTCAAGATAAACTGTAATACATGTAGTTTGATCAAAATCTTTTTTGGATATTTTAAATATAATGGAAATCACATAGATATCAATGATAAATATATCTAATCCTGAGATAACCACTAATTTTATTATACTTGAGTCATACAAGGAGGTTTGGGTGAATTATTTATGTATAATTTAACATGGTAGAATATTGTATAAATAAATTTAACAAATTATATATATGTCACATGTATTTTTATAATTTTTTGAATTTTATTTTGAAATAATAAATTGTTAATTTTAATAGAATAATAATCAACTTATAGAGGTAAAAATTATGAAATCATTTTATGATTTAAATTTTAAATTTTATATTATTAGAGAACGTTAAATCCATTTAATAGGAATTAGGTTATAAGAATAAATTCATTTTATTCTTAACATATTTATTTATACTAAAATTGTTTCTATGCATAATAAAAATTTATATTCAAATAAAATTTTTTCGACTGTATAAATAAAACATAATAAATATGTTTCCTATTTTCAGTCAAATTGAAAAAATATTATTTTAATATTAGGAAATTTTTTAATGATTTAGATGTCATCTTCAATGGTAAAACATTTATCTTACAAAAAATAGTTTTGATAAAAGACTTATATGTGTTATATAAATAAATTATATATATATTTTAGATAATGAATCTAATTTTATTCAAAATAAAATAAAATATATTCAAACTATTTATGTTATAAATTTATAGAGAATAAAAATGATACGATTAAAGTAAAAAATACACATTTCTCTAAAAATATAGTATTTTATAAGATATGTTTTAATATAAATGTTAATTTTATGATATTGGGAAATTTCATTTAGTTAATATTCATTCAATATTAAGAATCATATCATATAAAGTTTCTTATAAGGGGTTATATAATTTTAATTTTAAAAAAAAAATTATAAAGCATAAAATTTAATGAAGGTGAATATGGTAAAAATGTATGAATTAAAGTGTCTCATGTTTTTTTAAATTTAATTGATAACTAATCCAATTATAAAACCTTTATTATTTGGTAATGTAATAAATAAAATTCTAAATAGTATTTAATAACCTAATTCACCTGATTATCATGGGATTCAATATTTTCCCCTTATTTATCTTTTTATTTCAACCCTATGAGCCTCATTTTATCTATAAAAATAAAAATATCACTTCTCCCCTCTTCAAAACATTTTACTCATTTGAAATAACCTTGAGGTTCTTCCAAATTTTGGTATCCAATATCCACATTTACCAAAATGGTAGTATGTTTTTATATTAAGATTCCCCATGTAGTCCATTTATAATATGTTCTCAAAGGGATGAATGAATTCTTAATCATGAGTATTAAAAACACATTAAAACTTTTTCTTCCCTGTATTTTGTTCTTAAATAATTAGGAATAAAATAACATAATGATAAATAAATAATCATCCCTTTTATAAATAAATAGATAAATATTGTTGAATGATTAATTTTGGGTTCATCATGTTTTTTCTCAATGGAAGGTGTATATAATTACCAATGCACGATTATTGGTGAATGAGTGTCTTTGTGTAATTATTCACATCTGATTTACAATTTTGTCTTCAAAAGAAATATCTAAAAGACACAATATTCATAATGATTGGATTAAATACATCAACGTGTCCTCTCGGTATGATTTAGGTTTGATAGTTTTTGTTAATAAAGCTAGTTGATCGTTAATGAGTATTGTAAATGTTTTCTGAATTCAGGTTTTTAAGGTGGCACTATTTCCCAGTATTTGCCAAATTTTTGGACCTAAAAATCAAGAATTTGTTAAAAAAATGTATGATTTTCTTAATAGGATTGGATATCTGTGAATAAATACAAATCAAATTGGAAAAGGAATAGAAACATGGATCCAAGGACATGGAACAGATACCGTGTCTGGGAAGTGTACATGGTTGTATACCAGGTAGTGGGAACGGTATGTGGTTGCAGTTCAAGAAAAAAAATGGGTTCCAGTGATGGTTTATTGATAATAGTGTGCAGTTTTTGAAAGTCATTAAAGTTCACATGATGGAAAAAGTGAATAATACCACATATAAGAAAAGGCCATACATAGACCACTGTGGAGAAATGGTTTGTGGAAGGGATGTGGTTCGTGGCAGGAGAATTAGTATGCGGTGGAGGCTATACTGAATCAATGATATGGTAAATATTAGATTATAGGATTTTTTGGATATATTTTCATACATATGGATAGATAATTATTCCGATTAAATGTGAGAGAGAATATCATTAGAGAAAAAATCTTTGCTCTAGGAATTCAGTAAATTCGAAAGGAAGTTCATGAGGTAGAATTCTGTGAAGTCTGAAGTGGATAATGTGGATGAAAATATGCCGATGGTTTTTTTCCAAACTATATCTTGAAAATGACATGGTACAAGGATAAGAAGGCATGGTACACGTGTGGTTGGAAGAGGAAATATTTAAATACAGAATAGTTGACATAAATTGGGTGTTTCATGAAGGTGGTTCGCTTAGTCAGTATGCAGAGTTGGTACATGATATCGAAGGTGGAAGCAGTCTATGGATGAAGAGAGGTTCACTGAAGAGGAATCAGTTTGCGGTGAAGGTGTCCTCTTTCCACACCCAGTACAAGGTATTTGAAGGAAGAAAGTGGTTCGCAGTTTTCACATGGAATTTTTCAAAATCTTCAAATCAGTTTGTGAAGTATTCTGCAGTACATAACAATACTCAAGAAGGGTGATTTCATTATGTGTTAATAAGGAACTTCAAAAGAGCATCTACCTATAGTTGAGGATTAAGGACTTAATTAAAATGAAGAGAACTATATGTCTATAAACTGTGATTGACCTACAAGCCTTTAAATTATCTGTGGATTCCATTCCAAGAGCAGTAAGTGATTGAAGAGGAAGACTCTGACCTTTTACACTAGTAGTGAGATAAAGAAAGAGGCACAGGGAGTAACCCTTGGGAAATACGTAATAAGACCCTAAATCAGGTAAAGGAAGTGATCCTGGCAATAAAAGATATACCCTAAACATTATACTCATTATTGGAAGAGAGACTTAGTGAATTTGGTATATCAGAACATCATTGTTTTATGCTCCTTGGATGTAGTCCTATGAGGGAGAACCAAGTAAACAATTTTTGTCATGTTGATGAATTCATATCTATTTATATATTTTGTTCAAGTGGAATTGAGAATTTATTTTTTTAATAAAGCAACAATATCCAATGGGGAAGTTTTTTTAATCCATCATACCATCACTCACCCCACTCTTAGGGTATTCAACCATGTTGACATAAAAGATGTTATCAGAGCGAAATGTTGAAAGTCTATGATTCTCTCTCAGTAGAAGAAGTGGAGGTTATAAATCATAAATTTATTCCAATATTATATGGAAATAATTTTCCACTATAGAAGAATTTGATGCAGCACTACTTATGATCAGTCGGAATGGATATCTCTATAGTAGCTATGGATGGAATATTAGCTAACATCAATAGTGGTACTTTATTAGAAGGTTAAGGAAAAGAATTAGATGATAATTCTAATAGGATAAATGAATAAGGGGGATCCCTATCAAATGAAATTTATACAAAGGTTATATCTTCTAAAACTTCACATATTATGTGAGAATAATGTTTTAGCATTTATGAGGGCGACAAAAAATTCAAAGAAAAAAAGCTGCATGTTCTATGGAACTAGTATGAGGATCTCTGAATGAACTGCAATGAGATTGTTGATTCATTCGTAGATCATGTTAATGTTATTTTGGAACACAAATGTGGTCATGGATAATTCATTAAATATATAAATATTGTGAAATGTATCTTGAGGAAACATCAACCATGGTTCAATATGAAATTTTCAGTTTTGGAAGACAAATACCCAAAGGAGCTAAAAATTGATAACCTACACAGTACCCTTGTAGCATAAGAAATGAGAAATGATGATAATGATGTAGTGTAAAGGGGTATATCAAAATAAGTGGAATTTAAGGCCATGAATAATCTCTCTATTGATGGTAGTCTGAAAGAGGAAAATTTGGATCATGTCCTGTCATTTGTATCCAATAATATACAATGGGGAAAAGGGAAGTTAAAAGTTATACGTCCATTTGCATGATTTCGATGCAGAAAGATTGGGAATTTTTATGTAAAATGTCTTATGAAGTTTGATGATGATAATGATGACAATGATGAAATTCCCCAAATTAAATATTCATCAAATTTGAAAGGTATGAGAAGTACTAAGAGAAAGTTCATCAAAAATAAGAATCGTATTTCTAAAATAGATAAATATTTAGATGAATATGATGAATAAGATATTAAGGAATGAAAGTATGAAAATTTATATTCTTTGGTGGATGTTTTCATTAATTATTTATGAATAAAATAAAGTTTCAATAAAGGAGGAGAAATTGAAGGAAAAATTGATCTTAAAGATGAATTAAAAGATTCCAATGAATATGTATATAATTTCAGAGGAAAAACAATGAAAGCTAACAAAGTTGTTTGTGATTCCAAACTCTATCTATAGTATAAGGAAGAAGATAGTTCTGATATAAAATTATAAATTGTAAAGCTGTGGTGATCAATGCCTGAATGATCAGAAAATGTGATTGACTACAAACTCAAAATTGAAAAACAAAAAATATAAATTGATAGATTGAATGAAAATATAAAATATAAAAAAATTATCAAATTACTAGAACTATAAGTCGTCAGTCATGGATGGACAATTATAGATTAGGAGAAATTGTTAACTCTTAGTTCAATATTAGGAAAGAAGATATTTTAGGAAATAAAAAAGATTATAATAGAGAAAAGTGGTCCAACAGAATAGAAGCACCACACAACTCTGAATGGTAAGGCTTGTATGGGTAATGATCTAAAATATAAAGAATTTATGATTCATATAAGACCACAAGAACCCACTCCATGATTGAAGACTTATTTGGGTAAGAAGAAGAAAAATTGTATTCATAAAACCCAAGTCAAAACTAGTGTTGCATCATTTCCACAGAAAAATATACCTCACAAAAGAGTATATTTTTTTGGTAAGATGGGAAACTATCAAAATGTACATTCAATATCAAATTGGTTCTAGAGGAAAAATGACCTATAGGGGGGGTTTTATAGAGCTACAAATTTTAGTCCATCATTTTATGGTCTTTGTATTAGGTGTAAATGACTCAGACATATGGAATGATAGTGCACGCCAACAATGCAGAGGAATGTGTTGAGGTAGATAATATTTGTTCATAAGAAGCATCTAATTATATCATCATGAGAGATGAATATTCAAAATTTATTTGAAACTATACATGTTTAATTTTTTCCATCATATACTTAAGAAAATCAAGATTATCATTCCATATCGAATATGAAGACAATGACATAGGTCAAAAAGAAAATGGCCAAAAGGCAGTGGTCGTAGAAATTGAATTCAAAGAATCAGATCATATAGGTATATGGATCATTAATAATTGATGTACATCGCTTATGATAGGAAATAATGATCTAGTGACCATAATCAGTTATGATAAATAAGGTGTCACAAAATTTTGTAATGATGCGGACTTGATAATTTTTTGTTCCAGAGAAGACATATTTTGAGGAAAAGACATGAGATTACTAGATGTCATGGTTGTGGAGGATATTAGTCACAATATTTATTAGTGTCAGCTAATTGTGTGACTTAGGGTATTCCATAATGTTTTATAAGAAATTATGTATCACCATGATAAAGTATTTTATTATCATGTTTCAAGGAAAGCATACTATAGAGAATCTTTACCTTGTGCATGGAGAAGAAGATATGTGATTTCATTCCAATGATGGAGGAAATCAATTATTTCATAAGCATCTTGGACACATAATAATGGCATCCTTGGAAGTTATTATGAAATATGATGTTGCTTGATATCCCCCTATGTTATCATGGGATCAAACTCATATGTGTGATTCCTATAAATAAGGGAGGATCATTGGAATGACTTGTAATCCAAAGGAGAAAAAGTCAAAAAGATTGCTTGAGTTTGAGAATATTGATGTTTTTGGTCCAATTTTTTCAAAGGAAAATGATAGGAAGAGATATTATGTTATATTTACTGGTGACTATAGTAGAATGGCTAGGGTTTCAATTATCACCCACAAATATGAAGTATTCAGTTGCATTGCAAGATATCGACAGGAATCTGAAATGATGCTTTCTAAAAAAAATAAAGATGATTCAAATAGATAATGGAACATATTTCAAAAATAACCATGTGGAATATTATCTCGAAAAACATGGGATAAGGCATCAGGTTTTGTTAGTGAGAACTAAACATCAAAATGGAGTTGTTTATAAAAGAAATTATATTGTTAACAACATGGCCAGAACAATGCTCATTGAGAAAGAAATTCTGGAAAATGATTGGAAATAAGAAGGTAAAACATTTGTCTCCACCGAAAATAGATATTTACTATGTACAAAATAGTAAACTACTCCATAAAAGTAGTTTAATGGAGTGAATCCATCGTTGAATAATATTCAAGTCTTTAGAAGAAAATGTTCTAATGTTAATAATGATTAACACATGAAATTTGAGTCCTGGGGGGGGGGTGGTGGGATATTTCTTGTATACTCAAAAGAAATAAAATGACATAAATGCTTCAACAATTGGCTAGGAAATATTGTTTAAAATCGTGATGTGATTATATTCGATAATGAATAGAATCTTAAGTAAATAAATGATCAGAATCAACAGGATAGTGATGAAGATATGAGAAATTATAGATACATTCCAACTCTAGAAATGAATTCTGAAGAAAACATAGACGATGAAAATAAATTAGTGTCCAACCAAATACTTTTTACAATACCTAAAATTGAATGAAAAAACATAATTAGTGATCTGAAAACACCACTGTAGACAAGGAGGATAAAGTATCTATTAGAAACATCATACATATCACAAGTGAAGTCTAAATTCACTGATGAAGTAGCTGGAGTTTAAAATTGGGACAAGGAAATAAGGAAAAACCTTTAAAAAATTTGGAACAACTAGACATGAGAAATTATTTTAAAACCAAGAGATATGAATTTCATCGAGAAACAATGGGTCTTTTTCAACAAAATGAATAATTATGGTGTTGTAATTTGAAGAAAATCAGGATTGTTTTGTAAAGGGTACTCCAATATAGTAGGTATTGATGCTGATGATACATTTGTACCTTTTTATAAGATGGAGAAAATCAGACTATTCTTGGTTGTAGTAGTGAAAAACATTGTGGTTTTGTAGATTCCATGACAACATTTCATAATGGATTTCTAGAAGAAGAAGTTTATTTTGAGTAACTAGATGTTTTACTCATTGATGAAGATGATAGCATAGTTTTTCAACAGAATAAGGATTTATAGGGTTTGAAGAACTCACCAAGAGTTTGGTAATCAATGTTTCATCAGATTCTAAATAAGATCAGTGTATAATGTGTTGGAGTTGACTACAATATATATTTCAACAATTAATTTAGTCAGAGTATGATGGTGTTTGTTTTTTTCGATGAAATAATTTTTGGTTTATCAGATTAAGCATATTCCAAGCAGTTTTCTGAATTCTTGAAAAGTGATTTCGAAATGATGATGTTCACTCTGTTGAAGATTTTAATTGTCTTCCAGTTGATTTCAGGAAGTAATGGAACTTTTATTTCACAGTATAAATATGAGAAGGAGGTTATGACTTGATTTTTAATGGAAAATTCCAAGTATATGATGTCTCTTATTGCTACCAGGTAGAAACTATCACGAGATGATGAAGGCAAGGTAGTCAATATCACATAATACCATAAAATCATTGGAATTATACTGTATCTAGAAACGACAAGTCCTAATATTTTATGTTCCAAATTCCAAGCAGTGAGATATCGAAGAAATCACAAGGAGAGGCAAATGATTTATTTTAAAATAATACTATAGTATATCAAGGGTATAATGGTTTTTTTAATGTATAATGAAAAATATCATCCAATGTTATTGGGATATAAAGATTCAGATTGGACCAGATCAGATGATGATAAGAATACAACATCTGGAGGTGCCTTTTATCATGGTGTATTGTTCATTTCATGGTTGATAATGAAATAAGATTTCACTTCATTGTGTACCATATAGTGATATTATATTGAATCTACTCAAGCTTGCAAGCTATTTTTATGGAAGAAAGAGAATCTTGAGGAAATGTGAATTGATGTGAAATAACCTACCATAATCCATTGTTATAATTCCATTGCTATAAATTTGAGAAGAAATATATTCCATAACTCAAAGACAATGAACATTGAAGTCAAGTATCATTTTATCATGGATAAGGTAGAGAAATGGCTTGTAAAGTTTGTGTATGTTTCTATAAAATAATAAGATGCAGATATTCTAACAAAGGTTATACCCAAAAATTATTTTTAAATCCATCAAATGGATCAAGGAGTCTTGTTGAGGTTTCTCAAATGAAAAAGTGCGGATTTGGGACCCCTATCTCTAAGGTATTATATGTTTTTCTCTAATTTACTGATATGTGTTCTTTACCAGATGGCAGAAAAACATTAAGAGCCCATAAGATTCATTGACAAAGGGGGAGAATGTTTGACTATTCTAGGTGGAGAAGAGACATAAGGATAAGATGTTAGGTGTATCAGAAATATAGTGGGAGATGAAGCTTTGTTGAAGTTTTTTAGAGGAGATTTTTCATATGGGGAATATTAAATTTGATGATTATAGAAGTGTTAGATCAATGATAATATATCATGAAAAAAAGATAGTTGTGATAAAAGAATCTATGGTTTTATGATATGGTGTTAAAGATAAAGTTGTTCATTGAAAAAAATTTCATTATACTCTTATTTCTCACACTGAGAATGGCTCATGTTGTCTAAGAGTATGTGTTGAGTAAATCCTTGATCACTATCTTAATAAAATGAGGAAATTGGTGGTTGAATATTGAAGTAGTGTTCACAACATGAGGTGAATTGTGGTCGACGATGGAAAGAGTTTTAATGAGCTATCAAAATAAAAAGAACGTTTATGAGATGAGTAGCCAACAAACCCAACATGGGACATTATTGGGAAATAATCATTCAATGTGTACTTTAATATGTTTTCTTTGTGATAGTTCTTGTTGAGAAATAAATATGATCGTGAATGAGTTTGGTTGGCGTTTTTCAAAGATAGGGTTTTAAGGTGGCACATTGTCCCTTTGTTTGCCAAATGTTTTGGCCTCAATATCATGAATTTTCTATTGAAATGTAATCTTTTTTTCATAGGATTGGATGGGTGTGAGGAATAGAAAATCAAATCTGAAATGGAAGAGAAATGTGGAGCCTGGTACATGGACAGTGTACCATGTCAGGGAACGGGAAGCAGTTGTGTACTAGGCCCCGTGAACAGTACATAGGAGCAGTTCACGAAACCAAAAATGGTTCGTGGTGATGGTTTTCAGTGAAGTGTGAGTGTTTTTTGGATGGAATGATGGTTCATAGGATGGCATAATTGAATATCTCTACATAGGATCAAATGATGTAGGTGGTCCTCCACTGAGAAATGGTTCACAGAATTGATGTAGTTCGTGGAAGGAGGATCAGTATACAGTGCAAGCTATATTTAATCAAAGATTTGGTAAATCATAGATTAATATATTTTTGGGATATCATTGCCTATATATTGAGATATAATCCCACAAATTAGAATTAAGATAAATTTTCATTATATAAGATCTCTTTGGTCTGGGAATTTGGAAAAGGCCGAAGAAATTTCATAATGGAGAATTCTGAGAAGGCTGAAGCGGTTTGCATGGAAGAAATTCTGCCGAAGATTTTTTGTGGGAAACTGTATACCTAAATGGATGCAATACATAGAGGAGCAACATGTGGTATGTAGGTGGATTGTGATGGAAATAAATTATTAGAGGACAGTTTTTGGAAAGAGGGCTTTTTGCAGAGGAGGTTCGTGGAGTCGGTACTGGTAGGTCATACACAATAGCGAAGTCAGAGGCAGTCCACGGATGATGGGAGGTTGGTCTCATAGAACCCTATTGGGGGAAATGATGTCTTACATTAAGAATCTCATATATATTTATGATATTTTCATTAATCCCTCACAAGCCTGAATTCATGATTGGTTACCCCTGGTCCAATGAATTGATAAAAACCATGTTTTAATGTGAAAAAATGTGTGTATCAAATAGTCTCCATTATTCTCTTATCTATTTACAATACTCTAGATTATAGAAATATTCATAAACTCTTGGATTATATCACCATCCATGTATGTGTATAGTGTTTCTGAAATTGGATAGATCCTTCAAGCGGTATCCAACATATATTTTGATAATATTGTTTTATACCCACATACTTTGTCCATTTAGTTTAAGGACTTTTGATAGGTCTCCAACTTGTAGTTTAAAATCCTTATTAATGGGTTTATATAATTGAATTTGAATTTTGTGTATATGTAACAAACCACCAAGAGGCATCCTACAAACCCTATGAACATATGAATCAGAGTTTATATAATTATTGTTATGTTTTTTCTTCATAAATTGTGTGATAGTAGTGTCTTTGAGTTGGAATTATCTCCATATGTCTTAATTGAGTTTTTTCATCAATAATATGGCCCTAGAAAAAGAGATATATACAAAAAGATATATATATATATATATATATCAAAGGTGGTCCATATTGGGGGCATAAAAAATGATATTTGTATAATAATTAACAGTTCCTAGGACCACATGGGTCCTTCTTAATGTGATAGAAAAAAGATAATGAAATATTGAACACAATTTAACGGAGTATAAGATTGAACTTGTTTTGAGCATACACACTTTGGTTACCATTATATGTTATTAAAAGTCATTTAGAGGATATGAAACAATTCTTAAAACTTAGGAAGGAATCCTAGTGATCAAAATGATTACAGTAATTAAATTCCATGTAGTTTATTTTTTTTCTTAATCTATCTATGGATGAGAAATTGTAATCCATACACAATAGGATTATTTCCAAATATCATCAAATTATATGTATACTTTAGGGACATACACCAATGTGGAGGACCATGTATGAACCAAACCATTTTCTAATAATGTGCTAGTACTCCTAAACAAATCATATGGAAATTTATGTCCTATGATCTGGAATAATTGTAATGTATAGGGATATAAAAAAATGTGGATACCCAGGTGAAATATTCATTCAATATCCTATTATGAGAGATTATGACAATGAATGGTCTATCAAATATGTTTATATAGATTGGAGGCTCCTTTGAGATCATTGGGGTTGCATGAATGTAGAACCCTTGTCCATTAAGGGAACTCTCCCACATAAAAGGGGGTCATGTTGAAAGATGATTCATTAGCTGGGGGTTTATATGGGTTGAGGTTTCATGTCCAAGTGTGACCTACTAGAAAATGATGATATGTATGAGGTTTTACACTTGAAAGGGATGAAATTTTGTGGTTGTATTCATGAAAATGATTTCATGTCCTAGGGTTTCATTCATACAAGAGTTTTATATATGATGTAGTATAATTAGAGATGATACCTTGTCTCATGGGTCTCAGTATATCATTAGAACATTTCCATTGAATCTCATGTGATCAAGATGACATATACATGTTCCCTCATGTGATCAAGATTACATATCTCAAGGATCTCATAGGATCAATCTAACAAGTCGTGGGTATTTATTGGGATCCATCTGACATGTGCATGGCCACATGATGGCATTGTAATACCAATAAACAGAAATGTTTTTTTGATAATAAGTTAGTCACTCATCGGGGAATTGCGAACTTGTCCATGATTGTGGATATAAAAAATGCATATATATAAGGGTCCAAGTTGTGTTGTAATGGGTTTACTTTTCAAGGACACATGGAAATTATTAAAATGTCAAGGATAATATGTAGGAATCATTGTAAGGCACGACATGACTAGTGAGATATAATGTAATCAAATAAGGGATATCTTGGGATGCATTATAAAGATGTGTTATTATATTCCATATGAACTAATGGTTCATCATCTTGGATTTGTGTTATGAAATCAAATCATTATTCTTAAGTATAAGTGTATTTATTGAATATGGGTTTACATGAATTTTTATCCTACATGTGAAGGAGTATTCACATTATAAGGGTGAATTTTGATGAATATTCCGATGAGTATTCTACATGGATGGAGGTTTATATTGCATGAACAAATAGTAATTTTCCAAGGGTAACATCCCACATAACAAGGGAATATATCAGGCGTTTATATTTCTTATACATGAATAAATATTTCATATCATGTCCTGTCAAACTGAAGGATGGCCACATAATGTATTAATGAGATTATTGAGATCTAATAGGAATGTTTAACAATACGAGTTTTCCACAATGGGATCGTGATATAAGATATCATTATGGGGGCTGAAATTTACCTAGATAATTCTCTTGATGGTACTATATATGATTCTTCCTTCTCTAATATTTTCTATATTCTTGTGTACATCCATATTTCTTTCTCTACTCATCCCCTCATGTATACTGATTTTTATAGAGGATGGTAAGGGATTATAAGGAATGGGAGACCTAATAAGTTATTTTTATTGTGGTGATGGTGTCGCATATAGTAACTTGTGAAAATGGGTATCTTATATCCAAAGATAGTAAATCATAGTGCTTGTCATAATCACCTAATATAGAGGTTGATATGGGATCACAACATCTATTCTTGGAGAATCTTATCTAGATATTCATGATGGATTTATGGTATTCATGTGATAAAGGTCCATAAAATAACATGATCATTTGAGAGATTCACATGATAAATTGAAATGTTAGTTAAAAAATATCTATAGACCCAAATAATAATTCTTTCAACAAGAGGAATTACTTGAATAAAGGTTATCTTGAAGGGATATATGATGTTATTCATGTGATGTCTCAGGGATTCCTAAATGGAATTGTGTGATCTAAATAACATGATTGTGTGACCCATTATAATAATCTTGATGGATTTAAATGGTTTTCATGATCACCCCACATTCCAAGAAATTACCCCAAGAATGCACAATATTGATTTCAGGGACAATGGATTAACATATACATGATTTTGGCATACATGTTCATTCATGTGATTGACGAACTTAATTTGATACATCGAAATATAGTCCATGGATAGAAACTCTGAAATCATCGATGTATTCATGGTAAGATTGTTTTTATTGATGGAAACATACATTGATGGAAGATACACTATTTTTATGTGAATCTATGGAAATGTAAATAAGGGTTTGTGAGAATGTCACCACTTGATTTCATGATTCGTTATACTTTTCATGATGAAATCACATGGTTCATGTGGTCAAATTTAGTTCTTCAATATATTATAATAATTACATAAATATTATTGTTACAAGGCTTTGTGATGATTGAACTTTTCAAAATGAATTGTTCTGATTCATAGAGTTGACCAACATAGAAGAATTATAATGGTTATGGGTCTATATCAAACAATATAGGTTTCAAGAGGGAAAAGATGATGAACTGACAATTTATATGTAATGAAATAAACTACCAAAATTTTATTCATCAGTTTTTTATGGGTGAATAATGAAAATCTCCATACTTTTTCCCATATAAAACATAGAAAACGTTGGGATATACTTATAAAACCATTACATGTACCTAATTTTTCATGTTATAATTATTGTTCGGTACCAATAACACATCACAAAAACCCTCACCAGTTTCACTACACAATTTCACAGCCCGCCTGGGCACATCCTACGAACACTATTTGAACACAACGGGCGTTATGGTCACCCACCATCGAACATATGTGATGGATAACTATAATGACTCTTATGAATGGTTAAAGATACTCCATTAATTCCTTGGCTAAACTATCTATGAAACACTATTTATTATACCGAGTCATATTTAAACAACAATGAATAAAAATCTAGGAAATATTTGGTGACAATAGACTAGAACATATGCCCTTATAAAATTTTCATCAATCCTTATTTATAGAATTCCACCTCTATACCTTCAAATAAGTCCCTCATGAAAAATATAAATCATAATTTCATTGGATTATCACTTCTCAGATCCTCTACATCAAATTTCATTAGGTAAACATATTGGTGTCAAAAAATACCTCTCTAAAGAATTGGATTCAATCGAAATATAATGAATTTTATTCTAATTTAAATATTTATAAATTTTAAACAAACATGGGAATCTAAGGGGATATGATGTAAATCTCTGATGAGAGTGTTCATTGTGAATTTTTTTTGACTAAGGACTTATAAGAACCACCAATAGTATAATCTAAACACAAGGTTTCTCGGATTCTAAATCAGATAACCTCAAGATTGAAAAGATGGACAATATTATGAATGAATTATATTTCTCATAAGAATAAGCATGTCTTGGGGAATAGATATCATGATATTATAAAAATCATGACTCAGTATATAGAAAGGTAAATGGAATTGAATTTATTTTGTAGTAAGATCGAAGATATAAAACATGGAATTTACTTGTTTCATAATGAAGTAAGAATCATAAAACACATATTTTTGAAAAATTCATATATTAATTTCAATGTAAATAATAGGGGAATTAAATTAATATATGAATAAATCAATGATTAATCATTTTACACATATCTTTATTTTACATATGTGAGGGGATATAGTCATTTCACGACAAAATCATGCGTATGGACTGATGTTTCAATGGTGATGTTACCCAGATCTATCTCTAAATATATATATTATGATACATAGAGTAATAAAATATATGTAGTTCATGGTAATATAGGATGGACATATTTCTCTTTATTTCCATGTATTAAACGGATGAGTTATCCTCATATAGGTCTTCAGAAAAATTGATGGTCCCTAATTTTATCCAATGTTAGTTGACCTATAGAGAATGAATCATTTTTTCCTTGCTAAGGGTGATGGTACGTACAATTTTTTTATCTTGTATTTTATCCCTAAATGTTCAGAATACATTAGAGGTATAGGGGAAAAAATCCTAGACTAGTATTCTTCTTAGGTATCCATTTATGGGTTTTATCCTTTTAGGTTTCATGAAATTTTTATTTCATAAATGATCAATCATTCTCATGACACATAGTGTGCGTGTTTTGAGAGAAGGGACAAAACATTTTCCCATGATTACATTGGATGATTTTCAACATGGAAAGCATTTTGTCACATTCAATTTTAATTTTAAGGCCTTTAAATTTAGACATATTGTGTATGATTTATTGAAGGGAAATATCTTCGGCGATTTTTTTATATTAGTTATTGATCATATAGATCATATCTTTCATTATTTTGGTTTTTGGAAATCACGATAAAAACTCATTTTAATTTAGTTATGTTTTATCTATCTATGACCATTTTTATTATTAGTTTAGGGTCATCCATATTAGACCATTATATTAATTAGTTTCAGTTCTTCAGTCTAAAAACTTATTTTTCTTTTTAGAGTCATATATCTTGAAAATTATTTTGATTTTTTTTATAGACATCTATCTCGTACCATCAATATATTTTGTTCTGGATATTTCATATCCAACATTTGTTTTCTACAATTTATTTTTTTCATGCTCCTACATTCTTTTTATGTTGTTTTGAATTTTATATCACAAATATTATATTATGTTATATTCGGTAATCTATCATCAAAATTATTATTATATAGTTTATTTTTTCCCGATCAGTGAATCATTTAAAATACATTAGATTAATTAATCTCCATGAATCAATAGATTTAGATTATGGTCAAATATATTGGAACTTAATTTAATTTATAAATTAAATAAATGATTGATGTATAAACAAAAAATGTTATAAAAACATGAATCATAGTTAATTATGAAGAATTAATATTCATGAAGGGTTCTAACACCATTCATTATTATTGGAGTAGTAAATTAGGGATATATAAGAAGGGTTATGGGGCCAAAATTTGTTAGTTAGATTATAAAGTATGGATATTAGTGAAAGTTGGAGACACCCGTGATCAATTCAGTGGTTGTGAAGGATTGATATTCATGATGGGTTTTGACACACTAATTCTTTAATAAAAATAGGTTGGGTATATGGTGATTTAATATTTTTGGATACCAAACCCACATGGGTAGTTTGATCATGGTATCTGTAAATAACTCTTCTAGGATTTTTAATTGAGAATAATATAATGGGGAAGAAATGGTGGGGACTATCCTAAAACACTATGAGAAGACAATTTATTCTACATTGTTTCTAGGGCTCACAAGGGTCTGTGGGCTCCCCATTCTTGTTTAGGATACCATTGTTTTATGGGTCAAAGGCCCATTAACATAACCAAATCACACATTTCAAATTAGAGGGGTAATTTATACTTTTTTGGAGGGTAATGAAATATTTTTGAATAATAAATCACTTGAAAAATGATGTAGTGTATGGATAAAAGACTTTTGAAGAATGATTCCTTATCCCATGGGTAATTTGAAATATAGTCATGATGCTTAATCCATTTATCACTTGATTTAGTGTTGTGCTATCAAAACCTCGAAAGGTTCAAAAATGGAATACATGATTCCCTCAAAAGGAATATGTACAATTCATCATAATGAATATTAAGGATGTTGAATCCACTTAAACAGTATGGCCATGGAATGTTTATGATATTATCCAAGAATATTTTGAGTTCGTTATAGGTGCGGACTGGTGGGTACATGTCGACCATTAATAATTATAGAATCCTAAATCAATAGTAATATAGAAAATAATACATTGATTTACAGAGTAACTATCATCTGAGACAAAATCACCCCTAGGTAGAAGCTCATTGGAATTGTTTTATTCACCATTAAAACCTAGAGGGGTCCCTTTTGATAAGAAATTACCTTTACTGATAATTTAGAGGGTAGAAAAAAAGAGAAATTGAACTAGGTTATGGTGTTCCAATATAATTATAACAAGTAAATTAATTTTTGATTATCAACTCATAGATCAAGGAAAATAAGGTGGTTTATGAAAAATGTTGCAATACTGAAGGGATCATGCATCATAAATGTTATTATTCTTCCAACTGAACACATTACCATGCAATAGATATGTAATAAATCGTTACTCAATTTTTATCTTATAATATAGTGGTCCAAAAATCATGTATTTTTTTATATGACCACATTATGGGACATATGATCATTTTTCTTTTTTTAACACTCAAATATTTTTTTAAAATTTGGACAAGAAGATCCTTGGGTGCTGAGAATTGATTTTTTCTCAGACAAAACATTGTATATTTTCAACCTAGAATGTTTTGTTCCTCTTTCACTTGGAGTTAAGGTTCATGTGATTTTGATCATTGTGGGATGATGTTTATTGTGGTAGAACATTTTCCATGTTGAAAATAGTTTTGGGTCATGGTATGTGAATATTTTATTAGCGGAGTGTTATAAAAATACTTAATTTGGATTCCCAATGGAATAGGCAATCTAATAATATCTTTAGTATATTATTAGAATGTTTAACCTAATGGATCTAGGTTCCCAATTCATTATTGATGGTATGAGATTTTCATTTCAATGATAATAATGAATTAAATTTTGGTGAAGAGTTCGATTGAGATTATATGAGGGCTCAAAAAGGATTATTTGTCCCCTCTTACATGGAGTATAGACCATTGGTTGACTAGTCCAAGTCCATTATGAATTTACAACTCTTACATTGTCAAATAGAAGGATCATTTCACCTTTCAAATGGAATTGTATGGTTATTAAAATTAAGAGAAACTCAAGAAATAATGTTTCATTTATGGGTTGAGGATCATTGAAAGATTATTGAATCACCATGAAAATTGGGGGACCATGGTTTGGAACATGTTTTCCATTTATAAGGAGTGATAATGGATGATGCTCCACATAGTTTCACAATATATTATGGAGATGAAAATTTCATACATTATAATGTCATGGGATGATGATTTAATTATTATCAGTTTAACATCATGTATCTAGGAAATCATCTATATAGATTAACATCAAGTGTTAAGGATGTGGGAACTGATGTGGAATTATTCCACATATCAATATGACACCCATCATTTTTTATTGGAATTAAGATGTGGATTATTTTTTCCCTTTAATAGGGGTACAAATGGGTATATAAGGGGCCTCATATTTCATTGATCTAATACATTTTAAAAGAATTCCTACATAGATCTGATTCATGAGTAGATAAATTGCTCTTATAAAACAAAACTACCCAAATATGTTTTAATGTCTTACAAGGAAGACCAATGATTATAGGGATATGATATTTTTATAAATGGCCTTTTATTGGGTACCCTATAAATTTTATATTGGAAAAAATTATCTCATAGTTAATCTCCTTGAAATAGATACATCTGTATATAACTATCATGTATGTGAATGGTGTATGGAATTTTTTTGGTATTAATTTTTAGTTGTAGCTTTATTAGGATGATATTGGGTGTCACTACATATCTCGTGACATCATAAATCTATATACACATAGATATCATTTTGTTTCCACACATAGACGTGACACATAAGTGGATAGGGGGACTTTATTTTAAAAATAATCACTTTTGGTGTTAGTGAATGGTTGTTCATGCATTACTGTATGTCAAATTGGTATAGGAATTGAGACATACATTGTCCAAGATATGTTAACAATCCCTTTAAATGGGTTAGACTAATATGGGTGGGATAGGGTCATATCCCCATATAACTAGAGGACACCACTATTATCTTTTTTTTATGATATATAACTTCTGATGATTTTATTAATGAGAACATATCATATATTAAGAGAGGCTTTCAATATTTGGGGGTTATTATAGTATTGAAGAATTGAATGGTCGATAGCTCTCATCCTAGATCAAACACTAGGGAAGTTTATTATTGTGGAAATCTTTTGGATGAGCCTAATATTATATAATCATGAATTAGGATGTATCCTAGTGGTTCTAGAATAAATCAAAATAGTTACCTTATAAGATATGGTTCCCAACATCTATTAGGTTTATGCCCAAAGAATGGGGTTTTATTAAATTGAATAATGTTGTCATTCCTAGTGTTATGGAAGCTAGGAATCACTATTTATCCATTGATAATAGAATTCATATCGTGTGTAGTTGTTATATAGTGTCACTGGATATACATTACTTATATAAATAGGGAGAGACATTTTTCTTCCCATGGGATTCCTTGATATCAAAATTGGATAAAGGTTTGTCTATATAGGTCGATCTCCTATATATGGGAAGAAAAATTCCATATTCTATCATAGAATGGGGTTAAAAATATTATCCCTAACATATGATTACAGATATGGGATAAATATTAATAAAAGGATTTGGATCTCATATAAATAGTGGGTCGCATAGGAAACCCACTATAAACATATTTTGGACTTAGAGGATGGATAGCATGACATGTAGATTAATTTCAGGAAACCAAGACTTATGAGGAATTTTTATTTATAGTCTTGGGGATTTTAAATAATAGAATAGATGAGAAGAATGAATCCATTATGTAATTTGGGTCTCCACATGATATGTATACCCTCAAATGTGATTTTATAGGATTGTGATTCCATAGTCTTTTATTACTAATGAGTATGTTTCACATATCCATAGCATTGTGTGTATTTTAATCTTATTGTATAATTGGGTTATGTGAAATTAAAATCATAACCCAACAATAATTGAGTCAATGGGTGGTAAAGGTAGGTGGTCACAAGTAAACCATTAAAAAATATAGAAGCCCATATAACATGAAATCTGGTATATACCCCCTTTATTTAGGGGGAATCACATATTGGTCCATAAAATCACCTAGTCACAATATCTAATGCATTGTGTTATACACTAGAAGATCCAAGGGGGTTCTTTTGGATTTTTTGGTCCCTATTACCAATTTAATATAATGGATAACCAATAGTATATTGTATAGAGTTATATGGGGTTCCAATTTAAGTGTATTGACTCAAAGAATTGATTTTTATTAACATGGATATGAAAGGTACCAAGCTAGTTCACAGAGAACATAATATTCAATAAGGTAATGTTCACCCTATAGGTTACACAAAAGATTATTGAACATATTTTTCATTTGAAGTGATAAATATATGATTTCTTGATTATACAGTCATTTAGGGATGATCTATTCAGTATAACGATATTAGGTCACATTGAATCAAATAATTTGGCAATAAAATGCTCATGAACCTCAATGTCCTGATATTGTGAAGAAGATTAATTTATTTTTACTAAAAGATATCTCAAACATACTTTTTTTGGTGACTCGCCAGTCCTTTAGGCTCACATGATTCAAGATCATTATGTGAGACAACATATGACTAGGAATTTAATTATACTTCCTGAGAGTTCATGAAAGGGAATATGTGGGAACATAAAAATTTTGATATGTGATTGAATCCTTAATCCAATTTGGTTTTCATTGAGGAAAAAGGAAAAGAGTAATGAAGATCAGTTGTCACACCAAATACAGTTGATCTGGGATTTTCTACATACCCTATGTTGATAAGAATCAAGCCACATATAGATAATAGAAATAAAAATCCCTATATAGGTCTTACCCATAGACATGGACATGGAATTATATACATATATACATATATACATATATATATATATATATATCTATATGTGTGTGTATTCAATTCTACATTTTGGATACTCCTTGGATTTTAGATCCAAGTGTCTCAATGTATCCTATGCAAATAGTAATCACGACACATGTAGTTTTGGAGAAAGATCCCTGTAATGGGAAAACCCATATGTATAGAGGAGATTTTTTTACATTATTATGGAATTTGGGCCTAGGTTTTGAGATCCATGCATCAATACATATCTTTTTGTAACATGAATCAAGGAACACTAACTTCTTATAAATAATACCTTATTCGGATCTATATCACACATAGGAATGGGGGAATCTTATTTTATATGAAAATAAATCTCATAAAATTTAGGCATGGATTTATGTAGTATCCTAAACTGGGAAAAAAGGAAATATAATATGTGTGAGGTTTCAATGGAAGTATAAATGGGGGACCTCATTCCCCTTATGAATTATTAAAATAGAAAAATCAATATAAGTTTGCAATTAAATACAAAGGAAGTGATTTTGCTAAGGAACATCATACTTATAAGAATAAGAAGTTTCTCCCAGAAGGTAACCACTTGTCATGAAGTTAAATGTTGTGTGACTGGTAAATGTTCTATAAAACATAACATAATTTAGTGAGGAAACCTTCTAGAATATTTTTTTATATGGTAAAGACCTTTTCTATTCTGTTTTACATAATACTATAATGAAGAATCTTCTCAAGTCATTTGGTAAGTATATGGATATGCTATTTTGTTTAAAATATTGATATCCTAAAAATTGTATGAATGTGTGAAACATGGATTCCCTCTTTATCATAATATTCATATGAACACTTTTGAAATAAATAATGTGTTTAAATTCATATTTAATGTTTTTTAGGATTGGTAGGACTAGAAATGCACTATAAGATAAATATATCAAGAAGTTAAGAGGGGCCTTTCCTCAGAAACAAAAAAATACATATAGACATTAGATCTAATGAATTGTATTATTCACGTGTTAATACAAGTGGGATCCCTTTAGGGTCTAAAAAATCACCTAGGTATAATCTCTAAAGAGATATGTTATTTAAAAGTTACTCATAGAGGGATCCCTTCATATCATTATATCCTCGAAACATATATTAAATATTGTAAAAATAATAGGATTTATGATACATGTACATGAAATTTATATGGAATCTTCACTAATGGAATATATATAATAAGAGATGAAATGTTTTCATGATTTTTTGTAGGAAAAAGTGTTGTAAAAGGTGATTCGGAAACTCGTGGAATATTGTTCTTCACATGAAATACATACACACAAAATGAAAGGGTACAAAAATAAGATGTAATTTTTTTTCTTTAAAAATGAATATGATTCACATATGATCAACATCGAGGGAATTAGAATCTACATGGATGGATGGGTTATGGTAATTGTAAATCATAACCTAGGAATAAGTATGTCAATTGGTGGTGGGGACAGGTGGGTTAAGGTAATCCTTTAGTAATAACAGAAGAATGTATCCAAATAGTATGGAAAATAGCTCCATGATTTAAGGGGGACATATACCTTTGGACCATAAAATCCCTTATGTGTACGAACATAAGAATTTTAATAATCACCATTGAATCCAACATAGGGCCCCTTCAGATTAGCTAGTCCATGTAGCCAATTTTATATACGGGGTCCTAGAGTAAATGAGTTCATGGTCTATGGGGTAGCATGATAAGTGTATCAATACAAGTAATTGGTTTTTATTAATACATATATCAAGGATAATATGGTTATTTTTATATCACGTAATATTTAATGAGGGATCGATTACAGTAAAGTACATGCTAACTTTTATTGAATACATTTTCAAGATAAAGGGATAGAATATGTGATTATAGAGTACAAAATCATAAGAGGGAAAGATAGTTTCATCCTAAATACCTTATGTCATGTAGTTGAACTTAATGGGACATGAATTTGGACCTGTATATATGAATAAGATACATCTCTACCACACTGGTCAAAGTTTCTTCATAGGTTCTATTAGATAAAACGAGTCATGATTGACATGGGTAATAAGATACATACTATAATATGCCTAAGTTGTGTTTGTTTTTATAACATGAAATATGTAGGGATGTCTATATTTTTAATGTTCAATAAGACCTCTAAATTAATATGACTCTCATGGAGTTAAATGGTTCGTTTTGATGAAAATTCAATGATGTACTTGAAATTGATGATCTAAGAATCACTAAATATCACATTATAGGGAAACTAATCAAAAAAAATTTCATACACGCTTCCATATGATGAACATGAATCACACATATGGTTAGACATAACTCATTTTGTTTTTCAAAAATTGGGATCATGTAAAATGTGTGGCCAAGGGAGTAATTTCCTAGATTTGGAAAGAAGGAAAGCTTTCACAAATGACTTTTAAAATCTAGGATCATGTGGGACCGCATTTCTTTTTTTAATGTTAATGGAGAATACTCATTATGATAAGGTAAACCATGAAAATAGTAACCTTTTACAAAAAAAATATTGATTAAACATCTGGTGGGTATGACCCACAATGTATGGAACTGATGGGTAGTTTAAGGTCTTGCCGCCAATAACTAGGATGTTCTTTGGTTTAGTGTCATAAATCACAAACATTGTTCTATAGTTTCTCATCATTTGACACAAGAATCATTAACCAGTTTTATGATGTTCAAATAATAAATATTATTACTGTATAACATCATCCAACAAGGTCATTATAGAGAAATTTATTTTTATTGATATTTATGTTGTTGTGATGTTTAACATTGTCAAACTAAGATTCCATCATGAAGTTTAACATCACATTAATAGGATGTATTGGGAATAGACTTTAATCATTTCAGACCATATAATTCAGTTTCTACAGATATCTTACTAAACATAGTTTTGTGATTATAGTTTTTTATGGGGAACTGTTTATTATAATCCCTTGTGATTCAAGAAACTCTCAATATATAAGTGAATTCATAGGTTGATGATTTCATTTTGCAGGTGGGATATCACCATGGGGAGGTTTTCCACGGATGATTTTAGAGGAAGAATCCTTGTAATACTTATCTATATCAATGTGTGGAGGAATATCATGGTAGTTTTAATATTCTTTTTTAGAGTATAATGACAATTTTTGCATGAAATATTTTAATTGTATGTCATTTTGGACACTAGTATCCATTAGAGTATTTTTATTATCCCCCTCCTATATCATGGATGGATTATTATGACCTAATTATTGTATTTGAGTAGTATTTTGATCCATATACATAGTCTTCATTGAAATATATTGATGAATGTTTGTAGATAAAAGGATATAAGCCTGCTATTAATATTCTTCTAGAGATTTAAATAGATAATATATAATTAATGTGGGAATATGATCATTCATTGTTTTGTTTCAATAATATTATGAAGAAATGTTTTTGTGTTGGGTATGATGTGGATTAAAATATGTATTCCCCTGGGAATATGTAGATGAACCTCAAATATAGATTTTATAATATGGGACTACTTCTATATGGCCTCTCAAGGATGTTGGTCTGGTCTTTTTTTATGAGGTCTGAAATTATGATCCTATTTATCTACCTTTTTAGTATGTTGTTTTATTTTCTAGATAGTATATGAGACTACACTAATGTGATTCACAAACCATGCTGATGGATGTCAATTAGAGAGTGGATATGGGCCCAATCCTTCTAAGCCATTGTAATATGGTGATTTCCATGAATGTGAGGAATAGGTCACTATCCTAAAGTTATTTTCAAACACATTTTTAAATCCACATCAAAAAGGGAATATGACCCTATTTCTATGATTTTATCTTTATCCCAAAATGTCAATAATACACTTGTATGGGTGAAGGACTATGTGATTTTCATATATTAGTACCTATTAATGTTGGCCATGCTAATTATATTATCTTGATATTGTGATAAGAACATGTACATGTCACTATATCACCATTAAAATATTGATTCTCATATATTGCTACTAAAACATAATGGAACGTTATAAGGGAAGGTAGAGGTATATATTAGTGATCATCCTCTATTTCTAATATGTAGTGGTAGATGTTTCTAATTAAATAAGTGTAAAATTTCCACTCATTTCCTATCTATTCAATTAGAATATTTTTAAATTTATTATTCACAAATATGAAGGTATGTTAATATTCAATTTTTAATTTCCGAATAAGATAGAAAATTTGGTTTGAGAAAGCTAAGATATGATCCTTCTCACTATTTACTAATAGATTAGTTCAACATGATTTGTTGATAAAGGAATCGATATGATCTTACTACCTCTAGTTCACATCTTCCCAAACCCAGTGAGACTTCCATGGTCCCTGATTTGAGTTTACAGGGAGGAAACTTATTGGGTAATGTCTACTTCATGTGACTTAAGGGAAATACATGGTTTTTTTATATTTATATTTTAGATATTATACTAAATTAGTGCTACTTATTGACTATAAAATATTCTACAGGATGCTAATGATATATCAAATAGATTATCATGGATCATTTTTTACTATATTCTGACCAAGAAATTTTCCATATTATTTAAATTCATGTTGTATAGACATAGGTCCCTTAATATTTAAGGCCAAGATAAAATGGAATTTTTATCGATTTTTTCAATGTGTTATCAACTATAATTTCCACTTTTTAATTAATTTCATGATCTAAAAATGTCCCCAAACAGGTTGAGGACATTTATTAAGGGCATACACAATGGTGTTTAATAACATATAGTAAGGTCCACCCCCTTGTGGTTCAATGTCATATGGAATGCAGTTCCCCAATGTATTATAATATCCCTCTGTAAAGATATCCCCTATGTTGTTTAATGTCATTCCTTAAGGATATAGGTATGAAATAACTTTTCGTGGTAGGATTTAATAGATTGAGTATGAGGACTCGTATGAATTCTATATGATATTTTAGATTCTCTAAATTTTTCAATCCATATGATATATTCTTATATAATCAATCCATAAAAATAAGGTATCTTTCTATCATATTTCATAAGAACTATGGTTATAGAAAATAGTTGGTATAGAATTCCAAGGAAACTAATGTATCTTAGTCATTTTGATATTGATAAGATCCTTATCTACTAAAAATGTTTTGTACATGGTTGTATTCTTATTCATCAATTAATACACATTTTTTTCTAGTATTGAGACATGGTCACCTATCAATTTGATTTAGGTTCTCGTATTCCTCAATATAACTATTTTGTTCCATTCAGAGTGGTCATGTGAATATATTGGTGATCTGAGAATCACTTGTTCCAAAATCCTATATCTATATGATTCTGAAGACTTATAATAATGTTAATGAAACTCTATATTGTATACCCGAGACTTTGGTTATATTGGTAACTATTGATATATCCTCACAAATCATCCCCATTTATATTCCTTTTTATTTGGAGTTCTATGAAGTATTTTTTCATGGAATTACCAAAATACATGTAAATATTCATTTGTTCTAAGTAATATATCATTCATTATATGTCATCAAGGGATGAATAAACAAACTATATTCCCTGTATTCCTTCTTTACCACTATTTTCATTGGAAAAAATTATTTTATATCCTAGGATTTATAGTCATAATATTTATTATATTATGTGATGGGTATAAATTATTTGGGGCACTGGATGATGAACATGATTCTCAATGATTGGAGTAACATGACCATCTTAGAGACCCTGTAGTAATTTTTGAGGTCAGATAATGTTCAGAATACACCCGATGAGGGGGATTGAAATATTGAAATTTACATATCCCTATGGTATGCATTTCATGATCAAATGAAAATTACCATCCTTGAGGTATGGGGTGAGGTGTAAAAATTTCTAGATTACACCAAATGATTAAGGAAAAAATACAAAACTTTCCCCCAACCATTTGGGTTGTGGAACTTCATTATGAGGAGGGCCTCTATTATATTTTGTAAATACATTATATAGGGAAAATAGCCTAAAATAACTATGATAATTTTCTATTATATATCATTTTTATCTCATTATATTTGAGTGCTCTCTTCTTCTATGGAAACTTCCATGTCATCCTTAAGGGGATGAATTGCAAAATTCATGACGACAACATTTTCTTTGTCAATGTAATCATGGGTGGATGATAATATTATTATCGACTTTGACCCTATAGACTAAATCTGTTGTATCCTTTGGGAATACACATCATCAATATTTCACTTTGGAAAAAAATATATTTGATAATTTCCACTGTAGATATATGCAAGATGGACCTGAGAGCTTCCTCACCAATGATAGGAGTGGACGATGATTAAACCTATATGGGATCATGAGAATGTGGTAGATACCTTCATATTCATTATGAGTACAATAATTTTAATATAGAGAGATTTTATTTGATCATGTTGATACCATGTTAATTTAGATAGTACTGGGATGATGCTCATCTTTTTGGGGTATCTCATTTGATGTGTCGGTTCCTAATGTACTGTTTGGTGGGAATGAACCCATTTTACTATTTTGTGGGAAATAGAACATATTTGTGATATTCATAGGGATAATGATGCTAAAAATTCACTCATCCCAATGATATGGGGATCAGTCTTGGAATCCACAATCACTAAATCTAAATACAAAATATTCCTAGGATTTTGGATATTAATGATATGCTACTGATTTTTAAACACATATAGTATATGATTATTGTCCTACATAACATTTTTAGTAGCTGTGATATAATCTAGTTCTAGATTTCCCCTTATGGTTATTCTAGGATGGATCTACTATTAAATAACTTTTTTTTTCTATTTGTGTAGTCTTGACTTCCTCTAAATCCGAAATGTTAAATTATGGTTATATATTATTGATGACTCATGGAGTGGATATGATCCATCCAATGAATCTCATGGGTGATTGGGTTGATAATGTGATTATCCTCAATATTCTCGTATATATGGGGGAGGTATTTATTGTTGTTCACTTAAAATAATATCCCAAAAGGGATTGGTTGTGGAATGAGGGCACACATTCTACTATGTAACCTATCATGAATATTATGTCCTCCTTTTCTCTATCATATAGAAGATTTCATGTTCCTCCTACTACATTGTTATGATGTTTTTGGGATTGTATTTCAATACCATCAAGTTAACTAACCTACACATTTCGTTTTTAATTAGTGATTTTATACATAAGGGCCTTGGTTATATGGATTCCCATGGAAGATGATGAATCTAATCAATATTTATTTTATTTTTTCATAGAAGCTTGATGTGTACTACAAGTATTATAGGGTTTTATTGAAATCATGGAGTCTTTTGGAACAATGAAAATTACATTTGGATTTTGTATAATCTCAAGGATCACAGGGAGTAAAAAAGACACCATATTATGGAAACATAATATATAATATTTCATCATTGATCAAACGATTTCATAGTTAAAGGATTTAAAATGGTACCCTTGGATATGGAATTTTCAACATACTTGAAATATTCAAATGAGCTTCCCTGTTTTGTTTTAATGAGATAATAAAATCAATATATATTAACTAGAAGTGGAAACAAATTATTTTATATTCATGAATAATCTATAATGGTTCCCATATTCACATATGGTCCACATTTTTTTAGAAAAGGTAGAAAAAATTAGCCTAAGAAGAACTAGAAAACCAATCATTTTTCCAATGAATGGATTAATTTATTTGAAAATTTCAAGTCAGCTGCTCAATTTTGTTTCTTAACAAATGTATAGGTGATGCCATACAATTAGTTAGGGGTGATAAATCATTTTTTACAATATATCACATTTTGTGAAAAATATTTTCTCTAAAAGAATCTCAAAGATACTACATATCTGTAATGTTCTATAAGATTACATTCTAAAGGTAGTTTATCAATGGATATTTTTTAGAACTATCCATTGGAAATTAAATTAGTTGATATAATGGGAGTAAGTCTAATGGAAAAATGTTTAGTAGAATTACTTCCTTCTCTAGGACACTCTAATATATATAATACATTTCATTGATTACTTCCATTATATGAATACTGGACTAGTTTCCCCTATCTTAATTACATGATCAAAACTATGTGTTGATTATGAAAACTGCACATATCATAGATTCTTCATTATTATATTATCTAATTATGATGATCTAGTTTATGTACATATTATTGTATGCTTGGATACAATAATCATCTAGGGATGTAGTCATTATTTTTTAAATGGGAATAATCATTCAAGAGTGATCCTTTATATCTTGTGATATTAAGAGTAAAAATTGATTAATTTTGAATGATAGGAATACGCAATGTAGTTTAATGTCTTATGGGAAGTAAAATATTGACTTAAATTTAATATTGATTATAGGGTTCAATCCTTGAAGATGGATCATTTTTACAATACCATGTTAATAATCAGAGTCTATGAATTTTATTTTATAGGAATATGTTATATAAAAGTTGAAAATATATAGGTTTTGAGGGTAAAATTATTCTTCTATGTCATCCTTGAGCTGATTCATTATGAATGCAGCCCTCTATAGAAAATGATTTGTAATTAAACATACATCTAAATTATGTCACCTAATCGGGGTGTCCCTATATTAATATTATTATATTCATTACCTATCTCGAAGACAATGTGATTCATTATTGGTGTGAGAAACAATATTTATAAGATTATTATATGCATTTCATGAGAATATAGGATTTAAATTTTGGGGGGATTATATACTGGGGATGACCAAATATTTTTATTAATATTATCTTAGAGAATATGATGTAGATCATGGTCCTCATGAAGGTTATATATATATATCCTTTTAATAATAGGTGTGAGACTCTTCATATTTGAGTTGGTATAAAACCCATTGATGGTTGTGGAATTATAATATATAATTGTTCAGATCAAGACCACAAAAAAATATGGATATAATTTAGGGGAATAACCCAATGGTGTGGCACCTTCATGATCCCACCAATAGTTCCTTGATAAACCAGGAAGGATTATGTACTGATAATTATATTTTGTTCCTAGGATCTAGAGTAATTGGATTATATAGGGTTTTATACAATTGTGGATTCCCAAGTATCATATTCAATCTTTATCATCTATGAAGACAAGATAATAATGAATGATCTATCAAATATGTATATATGGAACAATGACCTGTATGGGGGATATGTGTTTCATGAGTACATATCTGAAGACCATTATGAAGACTCTCAATATAATAGGTTTGCTTGAAAAATAGTCAATGGTCGAGAATTCTCATGATTTGAGTTTACATGTCAATGTATTCCAACCTACCAATATTCACATGTCTAAGAGCGTATTTTTGAAAAGGCTCAAATGTATGAGGGTTTCTCCTAGAAATGTTTTAATTGTCTCATGGGTTCAACCTTACATGGTCGACATATCCAAGGGTTTGATCATGAATATTTTGACATGTATTAGGTCTCTCATGTGATTAATCCATCATGTCCATTGTATCTCACATAGTTAGTTCATCATGTACAAGGGTCCTCACGTGATCAAGCCTACAAGTCTCATGTCTCTTAATTGATGAAGATGACATGTCAGATGGATTTAATGTGATCAAGATGACATGTTTAAGGGAACAGAAGCGATATATAATACTATTTATCAGTCATGTAATACTATTAATTAATGGATTCACATGATGGGGTCTTATAAACATTTTGTGGATAAATGGTATGAAAAAGAATGAACGTCAAGGGTTTAATGTTTTATATAAAAATTTATGAATATGAAGGATATTGGGACAATAGTTTTCCTGTAACTAATGATATGTAGTACATGAATGAAGACATCACATTATGAGGAATTATTCATGCGATAACATATTTTATATCATGGATCAAATTATAAGGATGTTTTCATACAAGAAACATGGTCTAATAGTGAATGGTTGGGCATTTGTGTCGAGTTTGAACATATTTTTTCATACATGGAAAGGAGAGTCCATATCCATGTGTTTTCGACATGTCAATGTCTCATGTAAAGTGGTATTGTCATTAAAATTATGGATGCTCATCTATGTTCATTTGAGTGTTTTCTGAGACCATGGGATCACATTGCATAGTCGAAGTGTGAATAACCATGGGTGAAATCATTCATGACAAGGATTCATTTCAAGGGGAACCCATCCTTAAAACTAAATATATCTTTTATTCCATGGTATTTTTATATATATTAGGGCTATGACAAGGATCCATGAAACCGACATGGAGTTATGTGATAATGTTACCCTGATGTGTTAATGTGATGGGTTCTCATAATATAATTTATTGATGAAATATCATGATTACTTAGATAATTCCTCCAAATGAATTCCCCATGCTTCTTCACTCCCATATGTTCTCTCTGTTCATGTGTGTATCCATATTTCTTTCTTATTCTATGCTCATGTGTATCTCCCTTTACTAAAAGAGGAGTGTAGGGTTTATATAGTCAAATACATCAAAATAAGTTTCTTGGTTTTACATTTTTGGTTCCATGTTCACCTGATAAAGGTGATGTTAAAATTATCTCCATTCATCCAAAATAATTTGTTCAAGTCATACTAATGTGAAACTGAGGAGTTTAGATGATCTATTAATTACTTCTCATGGTATAATGGACACATTGGATAATGTATTAAATTGATTCGATTTATTGACTTCAATATAATCATGTGATTACATTGTGGGTTTAATGTGGTCAGTTAACAAGCTATTAAGGAAATTCCGGATAGACACTATTGAATTCAGTCTACAATACACTATTAATGATAGAATGTTCTCAAGAATAGAGATAAAATATTTTTATGCGAGTCCTTTGTGATTTTATATGGAATTTTCAATATCCTTTTCATAGAATCCAATAATCCTTCATACTTATCATGATGGTTTTTTATTTTTTTATCATATTTTGTTCATCAAAATAAATCTGTACATGAAATATATAGATTTCATGCATGGTGGCTTGCTAGATACGTGTTCACATGATACATAATAATTCACCTGATTGATGAACCTCATGTGGCCGAGTGGTTTATATGGAATTAAAAAAATCTAAAATCCTATTAGAAGTTTCACTAAAGGAAATCTATTTAGACATTCATTAGGTTTTCCATGATTATATCTCCTGTCTTCATATAGATTAGAGATATATTTTAGGATTGAGCAGTTTTATGTCACAAAACTAATTTAAACACCTTACTATCATATAGAATCGATAAATATGAATGATTTCATTATTCTATTAGCCTATTTGAAGGAGAAAGGTTTTGGTCACCCTAGTGTTTAAATATGGGAAGCCACAATTCACTTTTAAATGATGGAAGATGGTTCACCCCAATTGTGTGTAAAATATACAAATATGAAATGAGTCTAGATTAAGAAAATGCAACCTTTTACTCATGTGGATGAATATTTTGATCAGTAAAAGAGGTAAAATGGTTTATAGTGATATTTTATTTTCATTTTTATCATCATATCAATGTTTTAGAGCTTTATATAATGAAGACATCATTCTGGAGCGGTTATATCCTTTTTGAGTATATTGTGATATATTTTTCTCTAACTAAATATCGCATAGTTTTTTATCTTCGATTAATTTAATATTACGTAATATGTTGACACATTTTTTAGTGTTCATGGATGGGATTTTGTTTTATTAATGATTTGATCATGAGAAGAATTATCATTTTTTTGGTATGAAAATCCTTAGTATTCACCATTTGTATTTAATGTTTTGAAAATAAAATTTATAAATATGAAAATAGATGTTCGTGGAGAATTGGTTATGTGAAAATAGAATATCAATTCATCCTAATAATTTGAATGATATATTTTCTTTTGAAGAACCACATAATGTCTTTCAGATTCTGTGATAACTTGGACCTACTAGATATTATCAATAGTTCATGATGAATTTCTCAATTTTTATGTCACTATTGAATACTCTAACCAATAGGGGGAGAAATTCATATCAAATTAAAATTGTTAGTATTATTTTAATGTTCTGAAATGACTTCAAATTCCATCCCATATTTTGATCTTATATTGGCCTAGTAAGAGGTATTTTCTTTATGTGATACCTCTAGAGTAGGTTTGGGTTGTGTTCTTATATAGAATATTCTTGTAGTGTCTTACTACTCTCATCAACATCAAATGAATGATAAGAACTACCCAACTCATGATTTAGAGAATGTCGCAGAGATTAATGAGCTTAAGTGTAGATAGACTTATATTTTTAGGGAATCTTCCATTGTCTTTTCTGACAATAAATTTTTGATCTATACATTTTCACAGAAGTAATATAATATAATATAGAGATAATAGGGGGAATACAATAAAATTTTTGATGTTGATATATCCTACACCCTTGGGAAGAATAATGTCATTGTGGATTCACTCAGTATGAATTTACCATTAGAGGATGTTCAAAAATCATAAGAGGAGTGCACCATTATAGGGATTTCTGATTAGTTGCATACATGTTTTCAAGAGGTTGTTTCAGGTATTGTTCGGACTATTATTCAGTTATCATTATTACTTCAAGTGTCTATTCTACAAATCCTTTGATAGAAATATGAGTTCTATGTAATTTTTGATACCCTATTTGATGGAGGGACTAATTTTGTTTTATCTCTCTCTTGATATTATAATACAAAAATTTCAGAATCATTTTTTCATCCATGAATTTGTGTGGAACTATATTTTTATTATAGTCTTATTTCATCATGGGTGTTCATATAGGATCAATTAATATTAATTTTAAGATTATAAACTGATTCATTATGCTATGAATGGGGAATCAAATTATTGTTTAACTTTAATGCTCTTAAAACTTAAAAAAAATCAATCAGATAATCTAAATCCCTCTTGTTTTCTCAAAACTCTTCATGTCATAGTTTTGAAATGGGACAAGTTTCCATGGGATTTGTTATTCGATTTTCACAGACTCCCTGAGGGAGTATTTCTATATGGGTGATGATTGAACTTTTCAAAAAGTTATGTCATTTCATTCTATTGATAGAAAAATTTAATTTCAATAATATTGGTATTATTAATTTATAGTATATTGTGATGATAAATTTGGTTCCATGTACAATTATTTTGGATGTGTATACTAGTAATTTATTGAGTTTTATAAGGTGTCTCCAAGAGGTGATGGGGACTCAGGTTGTAATGATCATAGCTTATCATCCACATAGAGATGGTCAGATAGAGAATGATTTTTAGATCCTATAGGATATGATTCACTATTATGCCTTGGATTTTGGTGTATCTTAGGATACCCATGTGGGGTTGGATGATATTTATGATAAAAATAGTTATCAGTTATTGATCAGAATGGATCATATTGGGGCACAATGTTGTTTCTCGTGTTGATCACCACTTTTTTAGGAAGAGGTTGGTGAAGTTTCTTTGGTGAGATTGAGTTTGGTATAGGGGAATCCCATGAGGATTCAAGATATACATTGGCATCTTTTAACAACATAGAATCAATAGGAATCCTATGTTGAATAGTGGATCCATCCTATGGAGTATTTTTTAGGGGACCGAGTATTCATGTACATCTCTTTTAATTTGGGTCACCCATTTCTTGGAAAATAGGCAAAGTAAGATCTTAGATATGTTGGGCCTTTTGAGGTCTCTAAAAATAAAGTGAAGTTTACCTTTTCGTTCTAATTTTGATTTTAGTTAATATAAACTATTTATGTTTTTGAGATATCGATTCTATGTAAACACCATAATGATCATTCTCATGTTCTTTATTTGGATGAGATCGAGATAATTACAAATGTTTCTATTGTGGAAGATCCAGCCAGTATCGTTGAATCTTGAGTGATAATGTAGAATGTGTCATTGATTCCATGGATCAACATGATACTATGAAATAGATAATATTATCTTGATTCTTGGGAGAGAGAGTTATTGACATGGGAGTAGTAACCTTATCTTTTTATAGGACTTCATTCTCCCACCTAACATCCCAAGGATGAAATGTCATATGGTGGGGGAGGGGTTTTAACATCTCATTTCCATCTTTTTGTTTTTTTACATATCATTACACTAATTCCTTTTAAATTTGGAGTATCATGGGATTCCTATGGATAGATATAATTTTTTGTGGAAATGGTGTTCTGTTCTAGTATATATGATTCTTTTAATTAATAGAGTCATGGAAAAAATTTATAGAGAGTTAACAGGGTTCTCTCTAAGTTCAAAAAATGCCTGATGTTTTTTGGGTTTTTAGGAATGAATATCAATTTTTTCATATTCTTCTAGGAATTTACATTTTTCTAATGGGATTACACAACGTTTAATGATTCCCAACCACATTTCATGATCTGAATACACATCTCAAAACTCTACACACCATGTAATGATTTAAATAACAATTTTAAATAAATTAGACATGTTTTTATGAGAATATAGATAGTGAGGATTAAAAAACATGTAAAGGGTGTACAATCTATGTAAGCCTAGAGAGTTGTGGAGTTATGGTGATCGAATTCTAATTCTCATTTCAATCTTATATATCCATCTTTCATCTAGAACTCTACATGATATCTAGCGACATTGTGGACCTCCACCCCATAAAAATCATTTTGTAGTGATTTATCAAAATTGTAGTTTTGTTTCATCTCTATGGGTGAGTAATAATTTGGTTTCATAATTACTATTAATCTCTACAGTTCCATCATTTTCAATCATTATATTTATTCATTAATGATGTTGTTTATCTTGATTCCTTCTAAGATCAAATGTGTTATCATATTCCAATGGATGATTATTTATTAGTTTTTTTGTAGAGAATTTGTGTTATTTTGGTATTTTATGAGCTTTCTTCTTCACTAACCCATTTCTAATATTATATCAATTCTGATAGGTGAGGATTTATTATAGGGCCTTGATTATCATCATTGTGTTCTTATGTTTGGTGGATCCCATTGTGGGCATGTGTGACCTGTGTTTTGAGGTAGGTGGTTTCATCCAAGCATTCGTGGGTGAATAAAGTTAATCTATTTTTTTATAAATTTTATTATAAATGTAATGTAATTATTGATATTTTAATTTGTTTTTGTATTGAAATTGTTTTTTGATATATTTTCCCCCTAATTTAGGTAAATAAAATGGTATTTTCAATGCATTAAGAATTGGATTTGAGAAATGGTTTTTTCAACATTCTTTTTAATAAATTATTTAAAAAATAGAGAACATTTATAGCCTTGGGTTCTTAGGTAGATGGTGTAGTAATATGCCTCCTCCACCATCAAGGGTACTTATCAGGGGATTTCCTCTTCTTCTAAGGCCTGCAGTTCTAGGTAGTCACTTGAAATATTGGGGGTTTACTTTATAGAGAATAACACTGTTCTCTAAATTAAATGAATTTGTATAAAGGATTAATTTCACAAGAATATCTATGCTTGGTAAGAGTTTCCTAGTTATCATTACTTATTATGATCCTTAAAATATTGTTTTCTTTTCTTTTCTTAATTTAGTCGACATTGGATTTTAATATGTTTATTGTACTGTCATGAATTAGATATGATATGTGACACCTAAATTGTTTTTATTTGTCATATCTTCTTTGATATATATATGAAATTATTTGAACTAATTTTCCTATGTTACCTAGAAGTGTGGAAAAGTTGAAATTAAAGTGGTTTCTAGTGGTTTTTTATAAGACATTTAAAATGTATATTGTATCTTCTTTTAATTAATGTTGAGATTTAATGAATTATTTTAAGGAGACATGTTGTGGAACACCATGGTGGGACCTTGTGTAGACTATTATCTCATATCTTGTTTAACCCTACATTGTCTTGTAAACATTGTAATGTATAATGTTGCTAGGAATTCCAATGTGGTACATTGTGATAGAAAGGTTGTCTATCATATAGTATTGAGTAATAGGTTGTCATATTGTGGGAGTTTGAGCATGATACCCCATGGAGCTATTGGAGTAACTATTTAGTTTTTTATCCTTTGTTTTTGGAATTTTATCATAGTGGTTGCTATGATACGTTTTTGGTTAAATCAACTCTGTTTCCCTCCATCTGTAATTTCTCGTATTTAACGTGTCCACTATTTCAATTGATAAGGTCTTTATATTCCCTGCATTCTTCATATTGGTGGAAACTGTTTCCAATGGTAATTTTTTGATTCCTCGGTACTAGTTGCGTACCTATAGGGATCGAGAATGCCCTTTAGGTTTGTGGTGGATTTAGTCAGGTGCCAGTTTTGAGAGAGTATCCAAATTGGTTAATTAAATATTATATAAAAGGGAGTAAAGATAATAATAGGATGAAAGAGGAAAAATTATAAATGGGAAAAGTGAAATAATTATTTTCCCACATGTCACAATTATCTAAAAAACACCCTGGTACTAGACTAATATGAATAAGAGTTATCTAAAAGTTAGAGACAAAGACCAACATGATAATTATTAGAATGTAAACATATAAATTTACAATGTGTAATGATTACACTATAAGGATATTGGTAAATACTTAATATAATTCCACAAGATTCATTGGAAATAAATGAGAAAAATTAACGGGATCAAGGTCAAAAATATGTTTTGGATATAAATGATGTTAAATGATTTATGTGAATGTGGATATGGATCAAGAAATATGTTTCAAAAGTATTATTTTTATTATATTATCATTATACGAATCATGAAACTTATAATAATAGTACTATAGAATTATTTTATAATGTATGGAAATCATGTGTTGAATTGTTCTTTGAAAAGTGATTTAGTGGGAAGATGTGATTTTTTCAACAAAATGGTTAAGGCATCATGACCCTTTATTTTTTATCTATGTGGAGATTATAATGACAATGATATGTTTAAGGAAAAAATATTAGTTACCCTAAAATAATTTAGTGATTTAATGTTTTATATTGGAGTTTATGTAAGGACCCAACCCATGTTTCCCAAAGATGGTGCCTTATTTTAGAACATTGTCATTATTATTAAGAATCAAATCCTGAGGGATAGAGTAGTATAGTAATTATAGAGAACCAGATACATACAAAGGTTTAATATTATAACATGAAAATAAATACAACAAAAATGTTTTA
Organism: Viscum album; assembly: GCA_963277665.1. Classification (NCBI taxonomy): domain Eukaryota; kingdom Viridiplantae; phylum Streptophyta; class Magnoliopsida; order Santalales; family Viscaceae; genus Viscum; species Viscum album. The sequence goes on along the minus strand of OY728155.1, from coordinate 853,090,842 downwards.
TTGGTAACATTCAAAACTCCAGGTTTATCCTTGTAGGTCGTTCATAATAAACATATTAATGTCCTATTAAAATGAGAAAAAATAAAGGGGTGAGATCAAAGTCTGAATAAGGGTTTGTAATACCAGAGAAGTGACCATAAACAGAAAAAATAATCATGGTGAAAAATAAAAAGAAAATGTGCCTTTTAAAAGAGAACACAAACACATTATGGCAGGAAAAGGATTTGAATTAATAAAAACATAATAAATCATATTCATGGGTATTATACTAGTCGAATAACCGCATCGAAAATCAATACTACTATCATAGTGAGGGAATACATAATGTGAGACATCATAACCATACATTCAAGGCCTTGTTCAAATAAAATAAATATCTATTTCATCATGTCCTCGTGCCAAGACCATATTTTGTCTCATTAGTCCTACCAATGAACCGATGGGCTATAGTGGGTCCCACACAACACTTACTAAATCCAATGAATTCCTCTTATGTATGGAGATAATCATAAACAACATACAAGTTCATATTGAAAATAACATATGAAATGTAAACAACATTCCCAAATCATTAATCATAAACACTAACCATTCAAAGTAATATGGTGAATTGTTTCAAGATAGTACATAGTCAACCTAATCATAAACCATTAAATAAAACACAATGGATGATATCATAGGATATAAAAATCTATGAAAAAAAAGATTAATCAAAGTATTTTTACATTGAGGAATATAATTTTAAATGAGACCATTGAAAATCCTTAAGGAAATAATCCTTAGACATTCCAAAGTGTCCCATAACTCCTTGAAACAAAAAAAATCATAACCCCTTTGAATATCATCATAATGAGGATAATCTTGATATAATATACCATAGGGCAGTACATGTAATTCCCCGACCCTAGTTACCCAAAGTCGGTGCATTATTACATAACATTGGCATGATTACAAAAGATCAAGTCTCGAAAGACCGATTAGTTTAGTATCCTTGAATCACTAGATACATTGATAAGTTTTACATTACATCAAGAAATAAAAACAACAACAAAATCTTGTCCCCTTTGAACACTCTTATCCCTTAGACTATCCCTGTAGGTAAATCCTAATACACTTCTTCACATCCTGTAAAAAATAAAACGTAGAAAGGGGTGATATCAGATGCTCGATAAGGATAACAATATAGCGGAAACTTTCATAAACAAGCATAAACATTTAAGGCAATTGTATAACTAAAACCAAATCCTTTTAAACATGAACATCATAATAACATGAAAAAAATGAAATGAAATAATTCCATTTACTTATTTTTATGGATATTATACTAGTCTAATATTCACATGCAATATCAATAAACACTTTCATAATGATGGAATGCATAATTCTAGACTATCGTAACCACATAGTCAAGGCCTTGTGCCAAGACTACAAATAAAAATTTTTCAAGGCCTTGTTCCCAGACACTAGTTTTTCTCATGAGACCTACCAATGCATCAAGGAGATATAGCGGGCTCCACCCTTCACTTACTAAGTCCAACGCATTCCTTATATGAAAAGTTTGAAACATATCATAAACAATGCCCAAGAGCCATAACATAATTGTATCACATAAAACATGCATAAAGAAAACATAAAATTTCCACATTTCAATCAAAAGATATTAATACAACACATTTATATAATAAAAAAATTATAAAAACCATTTTCAATACCAAAATAAATGAAAATTAAAACATGGTATTTATTTTTCATTTAAAAAAAAGTTATGGCTTGTAGAGGAAGCCGAAACTCAAATAATGGTCACGGTGGCAAAGAAGTATTTGCCACCACATACATACGACAAAACATTACTTTTGTTTATTAGTAAAAATGCTTCATATAAAAAGATTCCTTTTGAATAAAAGTAAATGTAAAAGGGTTTTATACACTGTATAAAAGAAAGTTTTGTATAAAACAAAATATGCCCCAATGAAAGGAGATTGAGAAGAAGTCCCCTACCGCATGTCCGACTTGACTCGATCGTTATTTAATCTATTGAATAAAAAACTATAGATAATTTCTATTTGAATAAGAACCTTTTTCAAGTTCATTATTCCTTTTATATCAATTATAACCATGTTATGAACATTATGTAATCATTTAATTTAATAACGGTCGTTTTGTTGATCCTAGATACTTGAGTCAAAAATAAACATCTTATAATTACAAGTTGTTTATGTGGTAAAATATCCATTATCTCCGGAATTATATTCATGATTTATATATCATATAAAACATATATATAAAGTTTATACATTCATTTATTACATAACATTTAGAGGTAAGAAATGAAATGCACCATTCAGGGAGACAATAAGTTATACGTAAGCATGAATGCTACTTTCATTTCTATTTCATATTTAATAGAATAAAATCATAATGATATAAAGGTATATTATAATTCAAGAATAATATCAAATATAATAACATTAAATCCATCCTTTATATGTCCCACATATGGCATTAACGATTCAAATCACTTTGAGGGGGTGGTACTCCGCACTTCTTAAAATGAAATTATCACGTTTACCCATAATGGAAATCACAAAGGTATAGCATAAATGAAAAATAAAGAAGCATAAAGAAAACATAAACATAATATATATCATATATAATTATAGTTACATCTTAATGGCCACCATGAGAGGTGTTAAAAGAAGATTGAACAATCATCGTTTCATGAGGCAGTAATTCGCCACCCACAGAAACAATATGTTCTTTAACCATTAGATGGAGGTGTGTGTAAGTGTAGTTAGAATCCTTCAAATAAAAACATCAAATTATATTTAGGATACTGGTTTTTTTACAAAATAATAGTATAAAAAGAGTTTATGGGTTGTAGATGTAAAATAGAAGAAAATAAGATAAGAGAAATCGTTAACTTTAGTTTGGGTAACTCCCTTTGATTTGAACTAAAAGGACTCTTGAAGTGCCTTCTTACTAAGGTAAAATTTCTAGTATGAAGGGAGGAATGTTGAGGGGGTATTTGGGCAGAGGTTGGCCGATCCAAATGGCTTTTAATGTATGAATAAGGTGGTAGAGGTGGGGGCCTTTTATAAGAGGAGGGGAGGGGCTCTTTTGGAAGGATTGACAATATTATTTTATTACAAAATGGTTTATGGATTATAAAGGTACCACAATGATATATATCAAAGATAAGGTGAAAAGGGTTCGAAATCCACTCGTACAATAGGTTTTTAACAAGTGTATGTTTTATATTTTACCTAATCTTTTCATTTTATTTAAATCGTTCATTAATGAGTTAACTGTTGCATCATCATGGTGTCATAAATAAATTTATTTATTTAATGTATAAAAATTTTAAAAAAATTACCATGATGTAAGAAATATTCTTATCTTTCCATTTAATATTTATAGTCGAAAATATAACTTGTATAACCCCTTGTAAAAATTGTTTTAGTAAAACAATACATGTTTGTGACATTTTTATTTTTACTGTAAATAAAATGTATTAATGTCAATATCTTACCCAAGTGGCTCCATGGGGTCCCACAAACCATCTCATGGTTTGTCTTGGTCAGACATGACTCATCCAATGAGAGTAGTACATGTTCCAATAAATTTTTAATATTTTTATAATTTCATTTTTACCTTAAATTACCCTAATTACCTCTAATCGCGGTTAATAAAACACAAAAGTTACTATTCACCAAAAATTATTTTCATCCCATTGAACCAAATTTTACATACCAATGACAACCATGTATGTCGGATTTTTGAAAATCAATTCATAGAAGCGGTAAAGTTTCATTTAAACGAAAAATTAGTTTTTTTAACTACCACTTAGTGGTTTCACTATTCATCAAAAAATTGAAGTTTTTCAGAACAATTCAAAAAATTCACCCTAAGATATAATTGATATTTTGAATTCCAAAATGATGTATATTTTAAAAAATTAAAAGTAAATACGTTTCATTAAATAATTTTATAATTTATTCTCGTTGTCAAAACAAATAGCGTGTTTTTAAGAAACAATATCAATCAAAAGATTGACAATTGTTTATGTCCAATTTCAAAGTAAAATTAATTCTAAAGACCACCGTTGGAAAAAATGGTAAAAGTATATTATAATTATACATTAAAACCACTCAATAGTATAATTTATCTCCATAAATTTTTTTTATTAAAAAAGTTGTTTTTGAGTATTTTTCACTATTCATTGAAAATTGGATGTTTTCAAAAAAATACCATAAATTAAACTTTGGCTAATTTCAATATTCTGAATCCAAAAATAAAGTCCATTTTGAAATATAAAATTTATATAATTCAAAAAGTGAGATGTACTCTTCATAATGGCTACTTTTATTGTTCGCGGTGTGTTAGAACTCGAGGTTGCGTACAACACACACTACTATATTATTCAAAGAGAAGCATACAATGGAATCTTGGGGTGTTACATTCTCCCTTCCTTCAAATAATTTAATCCTCAAAATTTCTATAATATTAATACATAAAAAGACTCGGGTGGTTCTTCATCATAAGTTCATCGGGTTCCCACGTTGCCTCTTCCATCTTATAGTTTCTCCATATAACTTTTACCAGATGAGTTGTCTGGTATCTCAGAACTTGTTCTCTTATGTCAAGAACCTTGACTGGCTCTTCGCAATAAGACAGATCGGGTTCCAAATCTAATTCCTCAAAAGTCAGTACATGTGTTGGGCCAGGCATGTATTTTTTCAATAGTGATATGTGGAACACATCACGAACTTTAGAGAGACATAGAGGCATTGCCAAATGGTATGATACAGCCCCAATTTGTTCTAGAATTTCGAATGGTCTGATGTACTTAGGACTTAATTTTCCCTTCTTACCAAATTGTATAACTCACTTCCATGGAGATACCTTCAAGAAAACATGACCTCCAACCTGAAATTCCAAATCCTTCCTTCAGTTATCGGCATATCTCTTCTGCCTACTTTGAGCTAATTTGATGTGTTTTTGGATTACCTTCACCATTTCCATTATTTCCTCAACAAGTTCTATGACTACGATTTTTCTTTCACCAACATCATCACAACAGGCTGGTGTGCGACATCACTTTCCATATAACGCTTCATATAGTGCCATCTGAATACTTGAATGAAAGCTATTATTATAGGAAAATTTTACATGAGGCAAATATTGATCCCACATACCTTGAATATCATGTGAGAAAGACCTCAACATGTCTTCTAAGGTTTGAATAGTCCGTTCTGATTGTCCATCAATTTGAGGGAGGTAGGTAGTGCTCAAACGAATTTTTGTATCCATAGATTCTTGATGACTGTTCCAAAATCCTAATGTGAAATGAGGATCACGATTAGAAACCATTGATATGGGTACACCATGGAGTCTTACAACTTCGTTAATATACAGTCTTGCTAAATGTTCAAGTGGTTAATCTTCTCTTATAGCAAGAAAATGTGCTGAATTGGTAAAACGATCAACAATGACCCATATTGCATCATTCCTTCTAGGAGTCTTTGGTAGTCCCATGACAATGTCCATCGTAATAATATCCCATTTCCACTCAGGTATGGGAAGAGGTTGCATAACTCATCCAAGAAGTTGCCTCCCAGCTTTCACTTGTTGAAAAACCATGCATCTTGACACAAAATCAGCAATCTCCCTCTTCATGTTGTCCCACCAAAAATGTTCCTTCAAATCTCTATACATATTATTGCTACCATGGTGTATAGAGAAATTGGAACTATGAGTATCATCCAATAATTCCCTTTTTAGACCAGCTATATCGGGAACCCAAAGTCTCTTCCCAAATTTCAAAATTCCATCTTCATAAACAAAGTCACTCAATCTCCCATCATTCACAGCTTTATTCTTCTTTTGAAACCCCTCATAATTAGCTTGAGAACTTTTTATCCTTTCTAATAAAGATGGTATGGAATCCATTGGAAAAATTATTGATGATCCACCTTCCATGGTTATTCCCAGATCCATATTTACTAGATCCATGGGAATAGGATCGCTTCAACTCTCATCCTGTTCAAAACTCCATGATCCTTTCTACTCAAAGAATCTTCCACCTTATTTGCTTTCCCCAGGTGGTAGAGTATAATGCAATCATAATCCTTGAGTAGTTTAAGTCATCTCCTTTTCCTCATGTTGAGTTCTTTCTGTGAGAAAATATACTTCAAACTCTTATGATCGGTATATATCTCACATTTTTCACCATAGAGATAATGTCTTGATATCTTCAATGCAAAGATTACAGCTAATAACTCAAGATCATGAGCAGGATAGTTTTTCTCATGAATTTTTAGCTGTCGTGATGCATAGGTAATAATGCTATCATTCTGCATATGGAGACAACCAAGTCATTTCTTTTAAGCATCACTATAAATAACAAACCCATCATTCCCCGATAGTAGATTCAATATAAAATCGTTGACTAAAATTCTTTTCATTTATTCAAAACATTCTTCACATTATTTTGTCCAAACAAATTTATCCCCTTTACATGTCAGCTCCCTTAATCGGTTAGCCAATCAGGCAAAATTCTATACAAAACGTCGATAATAACCTACCAAACTAATAAAATTTCATACCTCAGTTATACTTGTCGGGGCTGGCCATTCATGGATCGCTCTTTTCATAGAAGGATCAACAATGATTCAATCCTTAGAGACAATATAGACAAAAAATGAAATCTCATGTATCCAGAATTCACACCTTCTAAACATCGCATATAATTCGTGTCTTCTAAGAGTCTTTAGAATAATGTGCAAGTGATTTTCATGATCATCATAGATTTTGGAGTATACCAAGATATCATCAATAAATACCACTACGAAGTCATCAAGATATTCCATGAAAATATATTTATTAGATCCATGAAGACAGAGGGTGCATTGGTCAATCCAGAAGGCATTACTGTAAACTCGTAATGCCCGTACTTGGTTCGAAATGCCATCTTCAGAATGTCTTCATTCTTCACACACAACTGATGATATCTAGATCGAAGGTCAATATTTGAAAAGTTTTGATCTCCATGCAGTTAGTCGAATAAATCATCAATGTGAGGTAGGGGATACTTGTTCTTTATTTTTATAGCATTGATCTCCCTATAGTAAGTGCACAACCTCATAGATCCATCTTTGTTCTTAACAAATAGAACAGTAGCTCCTCATGGAGAAACACTAGGGCTAATAAATCCCTTATAACTCATTTAATCTAGTGATTTTTTTAGTTCCACTAATTACACATTGTCCATTCTATATGGGGTCTTCGATATGGGCCTTGAACCAGGCATTAGGTCAATAGAAAACTCAACTTCTCATTCTAGAGGATGCCCAGGTAAATATTCCGGAAACACATCAACATATTCTCTCACAATAGGTATATACTCTATTTAAACATTCCCTTCCTCACCCATAGTTATTTCATTCTCTTCCTCCCTAATAAGTGAATTTTGTTGAGCTACTGTGGGTGGATCTAGATAAGAATTAGGTGGTGATATTTCTGCTCTAAAGATAAGGTGTTCCTTATCATCATCATCATCAAAAATCATAACCTATTTCTTCTTCCAATAAATCTTCACATCATGGTATAAAAGTCAATCCATACCGATTATTATATCAAATTCAATCACGGCTATGATGATGAGATCAGCAGATAAAGAACATTTATGTGATCTAATAGGGACTGATTCACAAAACATTGTTGCAATGATACTTCCTTTAATAGTTTTGACTGACAACTCCCTTGTTAAATGAAATTGGAAATATCTAATTTTATTAGAAAATTGGGAATATATGAAACAATGCGATGATCTAGAATCAAATAAAGAATTTCTTAAACTTGAGGAAACCATTAAATTACCCGCCACCACGTCTTTCGGAGCTTCAACCTCAACAGTAGTGGTCACATATTCTTGGCCTTGATCCCTTGGAATTTTCTTAGGTTATTTTCCCTGACGCTTAGTACATTCATTTGCATAATGTTCCATCTCCCTGTAATTATAGCATTTAACATCAGTAGCTTCTTTATTCCCCTTGTAATCATAATCTTGGTGGCCTTTTTCACCAAAGTTGTAACAGACTCCCATTCCCTTCAAGAAAGTACTAGGGTGTTGATTCCCACATTTACTACAGGATGGATATTCAGATTTCCCTTCTTCCCCTTATTTCCATTTTCAAATTGATTTGTAGATCTCTTCTTCTCTTGTATTTCTTTAAAGTTATAAGACTTAGAGAATTCCTTTTCTGTCTTGATAGAAAATGAGACAATATCTTCATACGATTAGAAGGCTTGTGATACTAAATCTTGAAGAAGATATGGTTTTAACCCATTAATGAAATGATAAATCTTACTTATTTTGTTACGTATATAATCTACAGCATGCCTTGCTAGCCATGTAATGTTAGACTCATACTTCGCAACATTCTCATCCTCCTTTTTCCTTAGACTGAGAAATTGTCTTTTCCATATCTGCTCGATGGTCATGAGGAAAGTATTTTTCTAAGAAAATTTCTTAAAACTCCCTCCATTCCATATTTGGATCTTCATCATCATCCTTTGTTTTTTGAATCAGTGACCACCATTGATCGGCATCTCCAGTGAGGTGGTAAACTGCCATGAAAACTTTCTCCCTTTCGCTACTCCCCAAGGCGTGGAATATTTTCTCTAATGAGTTTATCCATTTCTTAGCTACTAATGTATTTTAACCCCAATTAAATGTTGATGGTTGTTTCCTCTTGAATTTCTCTAACATTGATCCTACACGTTGTGGATCAGGGTGCTCCATACGAGTAAGGTAATTATTCATAACCTTAGTGAGTTGTCCCGGTGATAAGTTGATCAGCACTAGTTGTATCACCAACTCCACTATAATTATCATGAGCAGGAGGGAAATCCCTACATAGAGTGCATGAATTGATATGGTTTCCATTCCTTCCACTAGGTGCCATTTATAAAAAATTTCATAAACTAGATTAGTTCATGAATTAAAATACATAATTCCATACTTGTAAAACATTTAGCATAAATTGAACTATTTATGGATATAATACATAATACTAAAAAATGTTTTCACTAAGGATTTATATACTCATAAACCCTTAATAATTTTTTGTAAAGAAAATGAGAATTATCCTAAGCATATCCCCCAGGAGTTTCGTAACCAAGAGTGTAGCAAGGCCCGTTGTCGTGCACCAGTTCTCGTTCGAGTCTAGCTCAAAATAGTATTTTTGGCTTTTACCCCTAGGTACTTCTATTCCAAAGCCGCCTCTACCTGCTCGTATCCAAAGAGGGATTTATTTCATGAAAAATACACAAAATATATACTTTACCAAAATTCTAGGATGTTCTTCTATACAAATCCTCAAAGTCTATCTTAGGGCTATGTTCTCTAATCAGAGTTTATCTAAATCTAGCTTCCAAGGTTAGTAATAAACTTACTCTAATACCAACTATAGCGCCCCAAACATCGTTACCCAGAGTCGGTGAATTATTACATAACTTTGGAATGATCAGAAAAGATCAAGTCTCGAAAGACTAATTATTTTAGTAGCCACGACACACTAGATACATTCATAAGTTTTACATTACATCATGTAATAAAAAACAACAAAAACATCTTATCCCATTTGAACACACTTATCCCTTAGACTATCCCTACACGTCAATCATAATAAACTTATTCACATCCTGGGAAGATAAAACATAGAATGTGGTGAGCTCAGATGCTCAGAAAGGATAACAATATAGAAGAAACATTAATAAACAAGCATAAACATTTAAGGCAATTGTATAACAAAAAAAATCCTTTTAAACATGAACTTCAGAATAACATGGAAGAAATGAAATTAAATAATTCCATTTACTTATTCACATGGATATTCTACTAGTCGAATATTCACATGAAATATCAATAACCACTATCATAATGATGGAATGCATAATTCCATAATATCATAACCACATAGTCAAGGCCTTGTGCCAAGAGTACAAATAAGATTTTGTCAAGGCCTTATGGAAAGACACTAGTTTTTCTCATGAGACCTACCGATGCATCAAGGAACTATAATAGGCTCCACCTGTCAGTTACTAAGTCCAATGAATTCCTTATATGAAAAGGTTTAAACATATCATAAACAATGCCCAAGAACCATAACATAATCGTTTCACATAAAACATGCATAAAAGAAACCTAACATTTCCCCATTTCAATGAAAAGATATCAATAAAACACATGGATATAATCAAGACATTATCAAAACCATTTTTAATACAAAAATAAATTAAAAGTAAAACATGATATTTATTTTTCATTTAAAAAAATTTATGGCATGTAGAGGAAGACAAAACTCAAATAATGTTCATGGAGGTGGAGAAGTCGTTGACGCCGCATATGTACGACAAAACATTCATTTAGTCGTTTAGTAAAAACATTGCATATAAGAAGATTCATTTTGAATAAAAGTAAAATTCAAAGGGTTTTATACACCATATAAAAGAAAGTTGTGTATAAAACAAAATATTCCTCAATGGAAGGAGATTGAGATGAAGTCCCTTACCTCGTGTCCGACATGACTCGATCGTTCTTTAATCTTCTGAATAATAAAGTATAGTTAATTTATATTTTCTTAAGAACCTTTTTCAAGTTCATTATTCCTTTTACATCACTTATTACCATGTTATGAACATTATTTAATCATTTAATTTAATAACGTTCGTTTTTTCGATCCTTGGTACATGAGTCAAAAATAAACTTCTTATAATTACAAGTTGATTATGTGGTAAAATAACCATTATCTCCATAATTATATTCATTATTTAGATATCATATATATCATATATATCCCGTATATACATGCATTTATTACATAACATTTAGAGGTAAGAAATCAAATTCACTATTCATGGAGACGGTAAGCCGTACGTACGCATGAACGCTACTTTCATTTCTATTTCTTATTTAATGGAATGAAATCATAATGATATAAAGGTATATTACAAATCCAGTATAATATAATATATAATATCATTAACTACGTCTTTTATATATCCCACAAATGGCTTTAACGATTCAAATCACCTTAAGGGGGTGGTAGTCCGCACATCCTAAAATGAAATTATCGCATTTTCCCATAATGGAAATCATAAAGGTATGCCATAAATGAAAATACATAAGCATAAGGAAAACATAAAAAAAATATATTTCATATATAAATATAGTGACATCTTAATGGACACCATGATAGGTGTTAAAAGAATATTGAACAATCATCATTTCATGAGGCAGTAATTCGCCACCTATAGAAACAGTATGTTCTTTAACCATTAGATGGAGGTGTGTGTAAATGTAGTTATAATCCATCTCATAAAAAAATCCAAGTATATTTAGTATACTGGTGTTGTTACAAAATAAAATAATTAAAAGATTTTAGGGGTTGTAGAAGTAAAATAAAAGAAAATAAGCCAAAAGAAATCGTTACCTTTAGTTTGGGTAACTCTCTTTGGTTTGAACCAAAAGGATTCATGAAGTGCCTTATGCCTAAGGTAATGCTTCTAGTATGATGGGAGGAATGTTGAGAGGTTATTTGGATAGAGTTTGGCTGAGCCAAATGGCTTTGATGGTGTGAATAAGGTGGTAGAGTAGGGGGCCTTTTATAAGAGGATAGGAGGGGCTCTTTTGGAAAGATTGAAAATATTATTTTATTATAAAATGGTTTTCAGATTAAAAAGGTCCCACAATGATATATTGCTAAGTTAAGGTGATAAGACTTCGAAATACACCCATACAATAGGTTTTTTACTAGTTTATGTTTTAGATTTTACCTTATCTTTTCATTTTATTTAAATCGTTCTTTAATGAGGTAATCGCTGCATCATCATGCTGTTATAAATAAGTTTATTTATTTAATGTCAAAAATTAATAAACAAATTACCATGACGTTGGAAATATTTCTATATTTCCAATTAATATTTATAGTGAAAATGATAACTTGTATAACCGCTTGTAAAAATTGTTTTAGTAAAACTATACATGTTTGTGACATTTTTATTTTTACTTTAAATAAATGGTATTAATGTCATTATCTTACCCAAGTGGACCCATGGGGTCCCAAAAATCATCCCATGGTTTTTATTGGTCTTCCATGACTCATAAAATATTATTAGGACATGTTTCGTGATATTTTTTATATTTTTATAATATCAATTTTATCTTAATTTACACTAATTACCTCTAATCGATGTTAATAAAACTCAAAAGTTACTATTCACCAAAAAATATTTTCATCCCATTGAACCAAATTTTACATACTAATGACAACCATGTATGTTGGATTTTTTAAATTCAATTCATAGATGCGTTAAAGTTTCATTTAAATGAAAAATTAGTTTTTTTAACTACAACGTATTGGTTTCACTATTCATCAAAAATTGAAGTTTTTCAGAACAATACAAAAAATTCAACCTAAGCCAAAATTGATATTCTGAATTCAAAATTGATTTATATTTTAAAAAATTCAATACATATAAGTTCCATTAATTAATTTTATAATTAATTTCCATTGTCAAAACAAATAGCGTGTTTTTATGAAACAATATCAATCAAAGGATTGACAATTGTTTATGTCCAATTTCAAAGTGAAATTAATTCTAATGACCACCATTGGATAAAATTTTAAAATTAAATTCTAATTATACATTAAAAACAGTCAATATTTTAATTGGTCACTATAAATTATTTTGATTAAAAATGTTTTTTTTAAGTATTTTTCCCAATTCATCAAAAATTGGATGTTCTCAGAAAAATAACAAAAAATCAAATTAAGATAATTTCAATATTACGAATCCAAAAATAAAGTCCATTTTGAAATATATATTATATATAATTCAAAAATTGGGTATTACTATTCATAACGGCTATTTTTATTGGTCGCGGTGTGTTAGAACTCGATGTTGTGCACAACACACGTGACTGTATTATTCAAAGAGAAGTGTACCATGGAAGATTGGGGTGTTACAGTACATACACCACAAGTATGAAATAAGTGATGAATATGGAATATATCTTATAAAGGATAAAGTGATATGAGAAAAATAAGTTTTACTTAAGAAAGAAGAGTTATTTTGGGCAATCATTTTTATTTATCATGAATTCAAATTGTAAACATGTACATCCCAGAAAATAAAATGTAATTTCATCAAAACAATATTTGATGATTAAATATGGTTTTATTGTGGTGAAATAATTTAAAAATAGTATTTAACTATTCTTTAGAAATAAAACTTTTTATAGCGGTTTAAGGAAGATATTAAAGTATTTTAAAGTGAAAAGGCATGAATGCTTTCATAAAAAATTAAATGAAACAAAATATATATTTCTGGATAATTTTTTTTATTTTATTATGTTAAAAATGGATTCAAATATATTATATAGTGAACTTCATAGTATGTAAGAATTCAAGATGTTTATTGAATTGAGCCTGTAATTTGGGAAGAATTCGTGATATATCCTATTAAAGCATATAAATCCCCATAAAATAAAGTAGGACTTTGATTAGTACACCCATATATTAAATTAACACAGAATTTATGAGAAGTATATGGGAATAAATAATAATTTCATTGATGTTATTATAGAATAAGAGCAACCCGAATGAAAATGGAGGTTTGGGTAGAAAATACTTAATTTTTTAATCAATTGAATTATATGCTCCAAAATTAATAATCATCATTAAAAAGTTTATAATTATGAAAATAAAGAGACACATGAAATAAATTATCAATTTTCATAATATATACACCATAAATAAGTAGTTATCGTGAATATAGAATATCTCTCAAAAATAGGACTCAGATGAAGAAACCCCTTACCTTAAGTTTGATGGTATTCTTCACCTGGTATTAGTGCCCTGGATAACCAAATTATATTCATTAATTATTATTTTCAGAACCTCTTATACATGTAATTGATTTGTTATAACATTTTTAGGCTCATTCATGTTCTTTTTGAAGGGTTCAGATGTTAAATTTCATTGTTCGAGTCTGTTTGTTTCATGATCAGTATACTTATATACATAAATTGAGAATCATGTAAAATGAGGACTATTGTCCATAATTGAAGTTATATTTTATTAGTGAGCATATAAAATTTTACATGGTTGTATTTTTTATTTGGTCACTTGTAGTAATGATTAGTCATTATATAAATTATCTAATGATAACTCTTTGGGATAATTGGCAGTTATTGAACACAAAGAAATCATTTTTCATTATAAATAAAAACAACGTGTACAAAAAGATTCAAGAACCATAGATGATAAAAAATAAATAAATTATAGTCCGGTTCAACTATAATAATGGTTTCATGACCATAATTGAAGACGGTAATAAAAATTGAAAACCCATCATCCTTGAATGTGTTAAATTAGCACATTTTGGATAGTGGTTTCATTATTATTATAAATGAATGGGAAATGAAAGATAATGAACAATTTTTCCTTTATCATGAAAAAATACAGTACATTTAAGGTACTGGAGTCATCACAAAATTTTAATGGAAGGAGGTGAAGAAATAGAACGAAAAGAAAGGAACATTAAAATGAATTAAAAGTTAAGAGATCCCTTACAAAACATCGACATCCAAACGACATTGTTTAAAATATAATAAAAAACTTATTCAATGAAAAAGGGGTCTCTTGTCATTATTAAATAATATGGAAAGAAAGGGGATATGTAATGACATATCCCAACATTATCCAATTAAAATTTAAAAAACATAACCAGAAATATAATCTTGAAAAAGAATGGGCAGTATATTCCTTTACCTTATAGAGTACTCCCAAACCATGAAGTTTGAGACCTTTGGGGTCTTGAGGAAACCTTGGGAGGACTTTAATGGATGTAAAACTACCAAAACATCTATAATAATGGGTTTGGAATGAATGAAAATGATGGAATGAATATCCTTCAAATCCTAAGGGATTGGGTTGTGGGACATATCATATATGAGTGTGGGATTCTAGAGAAATGGTAAGGAAAATGGTGTTTGAAACATTTAAGTAAAGAATAAAAAACAATTTTATATTTAAAATGGTCCATGGTTTGACCATACAGTTTCTAAAACTAGGCCCCATAAACTATCTAAGGATAGTGGTCTACATATTTGTTAAGTATAGTTTATCAAACCATTATCTAACTATGTATCCATGTGTTCCTAGGGTGCACGCACTTCATGGCCTGTAGCACACGGTTAGGAACCCCATGTTTGGGCCATGTTCTCCCCTCTATGTATCCTTGAAGCACACTACATTATTTTTATAAACTATTCCACCATATGTTCATGATTTATCCCAAATGTACACCTACACACATTCATCCATATTTTGGAGATCTAATCTTTTATCAGTCTTTAGAAACTCATGATTTCTTCCTTAAGTGATTATAAAAATTTATAATAATATCAAATATTATTCAATACAAAATTTATCAGATATCTAAGTCCTAGAAATACTAAGGATCATAAAATCTCACACCTCCAATAATGAAATGAATCCCAAATTTTCCCTTCAATGGGTAGTGAATCAAAATATGAGATTAATTTCTATAAATTATCATGTATGTTAGCCTCTTCTTCCAATGTCTATATGTGCACACAATTGGTCTTCCACCATAACCTTACTAATGATACTAAAATCCTTTAAATATTGTTCATGGTTCAATCAATTATACATTTAAGGTGATCCTAAAACTATACATCAATCTCAAACACATCATCATCTTGCTGAAGAGTATGAGATGGGTCATAATGGTAACTACATAATATAAATATGTGGAAGACATCATGGAATTATTGGTATCTATGAGGTAACTTCAAATAGTAGTATATCGGTCCAAATCATTGCAAAATCTCGAAGACCTTGATATCATTGGTAGAATGTTTATGACATCTCTGAATTTGTCTATGCCCCAGCCTAGTTGAGATACATAAAAATTCATAACCCCCAACCTCAAAACCGATATGTATTTGATGATTTACATTTTTGGAGTTTTTCATAGATTGTACAAGATAAATCTGTTTCCAGATCCATTGAATATATCTCATGTCTCTAGAATGAGTCATTGTCAGAGCAGCATTGACTCACGATCGTTTAACTAAATGTAAAATTGAATGGTATGGAATCCCATTAAAGTACTCAATGGGAAAAATATTTATATTATATTGATAAAACCTTTTGTAGGAAAATTAAACAAGTGGTATATTCCTCACTGAACAAAAACAATAATGGAGGGAACACGCCCTATGAATTCCCTCTAAGTCATGTATTGTATATATTTAATTACCCATCAGTCTGAGGGTGTTATACAATGGTCGAAAATACAAGTGGCCCAATTACCCCTATTAACCATGCCCAAATGAGATGGGAAATGGTCTTCCCTACCAGACACAATTCTATGAGGAACCCCACAAAGGTACACATTCTCATAGATATAGTGTATTAAGAAAAACTACTGAGAATGTATTCTTGATAGGTAGAAATGGGAGACTATCATCATCATATCCATAAAATCCCTTAAAAAATCACATCATTAGGGTGACCTTCATATCCCATTCACAAAACACCTCGAAACATCATTCCATTTCCAATCGGCAATAGAAGACTTTTGTAAAATCCTCATTAGTTATTTATGTTCTGACTTCACCAGGCTATTAGTGGAACATGAAGTAACAAAACAACTTAATAATTTTTATATAATAGGATATAAATAATGGTGAAATATGTCATAATAAATCATGGTATGATCATGATGTTCTTCCAATTTTGATTCATTAAAATATCACATCAACTTGACTTGTACATCTTATAAAACCCAAACATGACCATGAATATTTATAATTTCATATTTCAAATTAATCCATTATGATTGTGGATCCCCACTTCCCAATAAATCACTTTAGACTAATCAATCAGGATATAATAATTTCCATGTATTTACAATTTATAGAAGTCTGGAATTCCATGTTATGGATGTTAGAAAATTTTCCATGAGACTATACTACACCTCCAAGTAAATTATAGTGAATAGAACCATAAATTTTAATTCATTAATATTCACTCATACTTATTAGGTATAAGGGTTATGACATAGGAAAATATCTATTTAATTAACTTTAATAGGTGTTTAGGCTTGCTAAAAATTTAATGATAGGAGGTACTACACCCACATCCTCTATATATGGTTGAATCCACACTAAAAATGGATGCATGTGAATATTTTTTGGTCTATATACACCAAAAAATCCCATAAAAAGTTCATCTAAAAATTAATGGAGTAATGTATCATTTAAAACTCAAGAGTGTACATTACGTAATTCCACTCATGTGGTCTCAAATGGTGATATGTGTATGTCACGAAATGAGACCCCTTCATCAAGACAATACATAGACTGGTGCATGAGGAATTAAGTTAAACTATTTATCTTCTTATAAGACTTGGTACAATCAGGATCAATGATGAATTGAACCTATCTTTTGTCTTTGAAAATGACATTTCACATTCTTCAGACCATATAAATTTTACACCCATTTTGGTCAATCCTTTGAGAGAAACTTCTTGAATTTATATTTCTTAGATGAAATCCAAATAATAATCATCCAATCCTAATTAACTCATGAGGTCAAGTACATTTTTTTACTACTCCCAAGAAACCATAGTACTCACAATGTCAAGCAACATAGACAACCATTACTCTGAGATGATGTGACCTAGTAATTGAACATTATCAATATAAAACCAACATATTGAATTCTTGAAATAAAACATATTTCCTCCTAGTGTATACAGAAATATATAATAGTGTTTGGAATATTTTTTTCATGTCTAAGAATACACAATGACGTCACCCAAAAAAACTACCACAAAAGAATCTATATATGTATGTAAACCCAAATTCATCAAGGCCATTAAAATGGTTAATGAATTCATGAGACATAAAGATATTACCAGACACTCATAGGGACCATACCTTGAAATGTACATTGTATGAGGTATATCTATTATCATTAAAGGAACCTAGTAATAACTGGACCTCAAATACATTTTTGAGAAGAACTGACATCCTAAATTATGGTTCAATAGGGAATCTATTAGGGGAGTAGGATTATAAATCATAACAATCAAATTCGTAAATTTTCTATAATCCACACATAAATGAAGGGATTCATCCCCCTTAGTGAGAAAGACTAGGGAACCCCATTGTGAGGTAGTAGGTCATATAAACCAATTTTCCCCCAATTATTCTAGATATCTCTTGTGCTATTATAACTATGTAGTGGTCATTTTATAATAAGGAATGGACACTAGTGGACCTCTTAGAACCATCTATATATTAAACTCAACCTCTCTTTCCATAGGTATATTTAAAAGTTCATTAGAGATAACATCACTAAATGATCAATCTCATGAGGTAAATATATATGATATGTTCTTGAATCATATATATAAATGATGGATGTATTGGTTATCACGCCACCCGGTCTATGTTGGTCGGGTCAAGCCTGGCCCAACATAACATCCCACCCACCCATGTGGATATACCTATTACCCTATAGTGATGTAATGTATATCTTCATGTGATTGAAATGGACATGGGAATTGTACGGAACCAACTAGTCCACTCATTGTATGATATCAAAGCCCACTATTTCAATAGTAATGAGTTCTCAAATGAAATAGTTACATCCCATTTAGAGAGGAAATTTATAGAAGTGGTTGACACTTTCTGATCAAACTCCCAGTAGAGTATCCATCACCATCATACCATTGAAGCTATTAATAGAAAGCACACAGATTCATATAATAAACAAAGAGATAAAATAAAGGAAATACCATCCTGGTCATGAATACTAGTTGTTATAATTTCAGTCCCTATTATGGAAGGGACACATGTGGAGACAATGTGATATTAACTTAGTTGATTGCTGAACTTATGACAAGATGGAACATCCACAAATATTTTGTCTATCCTTCCCACTAGTTTCTAGTTAAAGAGGGTTGACACCATCTATAGGTTGAAGAGATTGATTCATAGATCCAAAACATTTTGGGAGATAAAGTACAAATATTCGTTCATGTCAAGGGTGTTTTCATGGTTGGAGGTTCTAGACACTAGTTAGCACCACGATAACCTATTGGGCATACTCAGGGTTGTGGGGTTATCTATGAGGGCCTCTCTCTGGGCTAGATATATTCACCACAAAAAATGATAACCTATTATCATGCAACAATATTAAAACCATCCTCATATAATCCCCCCACATGTATTCATTAGAAAGATATATATTTTCAATGTACTATTGTTCTATAAATCAATTTAAATATTTCATAATTGACATAGATCCCTGCTTCAGATACATAAAATCTATGTAATGTTCCTCCTCAAAGTATCAATGAAATAATCCATAGAAATTGGATTGTGAATCCATCTAAAAAATATCTTAATACTGATCTACCTAGTTCAAGTCATTCCACATACACATGGTGGATACTTGAAAAATATATGTCACAATATTGACTCTAGTTTGTTATGGTTTCTACAAATGATCGATAATAGATAACATAATCTGAATCTATTACATAGCATCATGTGGCCCATCATCCCCAGAGAATGTATGTTGATGTAGTAGCTTGAACTCTCATATCTACTCTTCTATAGTCATGGTAGGAAAAGGACCCCCTGACTAGTCCACATAAATCAAAAGTGACCCACTCAAAACTGGTCCTCAACACCCATATCAGGTAAAATGTGTTGTACTAAATTGGGAAAAAATAGATGTTCTACTATGGACTAGGTCCCATGACCTTTGTGGAATGTTTTTTCACCCTCATAGAACATGATATGTGGCCTTAATGGTGGCATGTCAATTAAAATTCAAAAAATATGCCACCAAATTTTTATTGGTAATTACAAGATCCTTGATATAAAAATAGGATGGTTGTATGAATTCTTTTAAACAAATCACACACTTTTACTTCTTATAATAACATTTTCTGGGAAACATTATAATCATAAGTACAAAATAGATAATTCAACCTACCCATTTCTATATTCAGTTTAGGGTCATGATCCCTTCTATAATTTAAGGGTCCTAGTATATACATTTTCAACATCATTTTATAGAGGAAAACCCATTTAATTTTAAATTGGAATCCTTTATTAATACCAAACTTCTTATTTTATAATTTAAATTTCATTTTAAGTACACAAAAATTTACATATTAACATTTATTATGTGGTTTAATTATATATATTACCATTACATTTTTAAAATTTAACTCATACATTATTTATTTATCTATGTAATACATTAAATCACAACCATAAACATGTTCTTTCCCATGTGATAATAGGTCATGACTCTTGTTCCGTAACTGACTACCCATGATTTTAGTATCAATCTATGTATGAAAAAATTGATCGGTTAATGAGTTATCATTGTATAACCCATTATGATTTTCAATCCCATTCAAGAAATGGGAGTCACATAAAAGACATATGACTCATGGAACATACAATAGATATCATGCAGTTAGAAATACAACCTACATGGGGTGGAATAATTCCTTCCATATTACTTTCTTATGTTCATGAAATAAATCAAGATCATTTAATCTTATCATTACCAATCCAAGGATAAAATTTAATCCACATTCGGAACAATAATAGCATCACATATAATGTGTATCACACAACATTAGAATGTAATCAACTATAAAAGTCATTTTCCAAAAGTAGTAAATCATGTCCCGGGTAATTTGGATCTTCTAGTTAAAAAGGTACAAATACTCCCATGATAAAATCATTTAAAAATACAAACTATTTCAAATATCATTTCTATTGATCTGAAATAGAAATACAATTATAAAATAAAACCACCTTAATATAACTTTTTAATATCCCATCCTGAAATCCAGTAATTGGTTTTCCGAGCTGGTGGGTCTCATGGACTTCAGTATGCATCCCCGTATTATAGAGGTTGTCGACTTCATGTAAGGGTATGTTATGGTGTGAGGGGGAGACTAGTCCCTCATTATCATAGTAACGTAGTTGTATCCTAATGAATAGAATTATGAAGCATAATATTAACCAACAACATAAAATCAATCATCCAGTCAATAGGGAGAACAATCAATGATAAAATAAATCTTATATTAATAATTATGTGTATGTCCTCATGCTATAAAATGTATATGAAAAACATTGTAACATATATCAAATTAAAAACATGTATTAAAAAGTCTAAAATACTGTCTCTCAATATCATCATGAGCCATAGCTTGGTAATATAATCCCCACCTCCTATACCAAAATCATTCAATGACCATCATGTGGGTGATTTTACCCATCCATACCTATATTGTTGATGTCTATTTGAATACCAAATGATAGGTTGAAAATTGTGTGAAATATCACTCAGTATTCCACCACAAATGTTGTCAATTAAAAGTACAATCTCTACATATTATCATAATCATTGTGTATGTATAACAGAAATAATATTAATAAAAATAGATTTTACCTTATGTAATCCACCAAACCTTATTGTTATTATGAATACATGAATGCATTCTAACAATAAATCGTGGTAAAGAATGAATAGTGGACTATGTTGAGGAATCAGGAATCATACATACATGAGCCATGAACTATGGGAAATGAATAAGGTGCCCCATTTGAGACTATAGATCACATCCACAGAAAACATGGTAAAGGCGCTGGTGGATCCCATGAAGAATCTATAACGTTGTCCAAAAATTCTAGGTCCCTGGATTTAAAGCCTAGGAATCCATATTGGACATCATTTCCATACCATGGTCCCCACTTATCAGTTCCATAAAATTATTGACCCCATAGGTACCATAATATGTATCATGTATCGGTGCCATATTGTCACATCCATCATCATAATGATTTATATAAGTTATCAAAGGACACAATCAATGTTTATTACCATTATCTTTTTAATCATTAAAAAAATTTAAAATAATAAAAAGCCCTATGATTTTTACTTGTATTCCATTAATATTCATAAAAAATTATTTTTTGGTCGATAAAACATTAAATATCTACTATGTTGTCATATTGGAGTCCTAGTGAATAAATGTATGCCCAAATCACCATAAGGGAATAATTTCTACGGATAAAGTAAATAAATAATCCCATGGGTCAATCAGGTTTAGGTCACAACCTACAACCTAGTATCAGGGTGTCATGGGATAATGTTAAAAATTATTTAACTGTTGATTTTTTGTATTATTAATTTATGAAGCAATGCCTTGATGTTTAGTCATGTTACACGATAAAAAAATGGATAAATAATTAAAAATTGAGGCAAATGTTATTGTCCAACAACTGAGTTCCCATAAAAGATTCTTCATCATGTATCTATTTTTGGATTGGCTTGGATATGAATAAAATAGAGGAATAGAAGAATGACACAAAAATAGGGGAATAAATCCTATTTGAGGATCATATGGTGGACGGGGATAGAAAATACGAGACAAATACAATGGATCAAAGGACTTAACAGTGGTGATCTAATAAGAAGAATGACACTCGAATTAGATATTATATAGTTATGATCTTTGAAAGAATAAGAAATAATGTATAGGGATCCCTCATATGTGATAGGTGGATTCATGAGAAATGAAAAGTAAAAAGTGTTTTCCAATTTTTAAAAATGGAGGGACAAAGGTAATTTTTTAAAAATTTATAAAGAAAAATGGTTTGGCTGAATGTTAGAAAAAATTGTGCACTAAAAATGTACCATATACTATCTAATGGCTGACACATGCATGGTTGGGGATTGTGATTTTTAAACAATAATCTACCCATGAATCCCACTCTACCAAGAGTTCACACACCTCAAAGGACAAAACAAAAGACTAGTTAAACTGCGTACGACCCATGTGATCTCCCTTATAGTGACATGGAAACATCCAAATGGGTTTTTTGAATCATGTGGACACCAGTTCATGGTTTGGTCAAATTCTATTTCTTCCCCATTTCAAAAATTATTCAAATCGCCAGACAACGAAAAATCGTTGGACACTCATGATTCCTTAATTTATTTATTAAAATATTTTATACGAATAAAATAGAGGATTCAAACTAAAATTTAATAGATACATACATCATATAAAAATTTTGTGATCTTATAATTATTTAACATTTTAAATTACATTTCTCTAAAATATAAATATTCTAGAATAATGTATATAATTTTTTCTTAAACCATATTAAATTTTTATGTCTGATGATTACATTGTTATTTATTTGACCAACTAGTGGAATATTGATAAATTCACATCTTTTACTCAATATTTTATTTTATGGAATATTGATTCATGGATTAAATTGATCATTTAAATATGTGATGATTCATTTGTCTTTTAGTGATGGGTCAGGAATGGTATAGTATATCACCTAAATGCATCAGTTTTTCTCATGAGACTATTATGATGGAAAAATTAAATGGTTTCTAAACGTAGATTAAAAACATCTTGTGAATGGTATTGAAGGTATAGTTATTATGATTCCGGATATCACAACATCCAATAATTGAGAATTTATATCATTAATATTTTAGTTACTATTATCCATGATATTTTCACAGTGGAATTATCTCTGGATGATTATCATTTTCTATTTTTAAATTAAATTGTATGTCTTTTTATAAATTTTTCTTTCCTGATTGATTATGCTTCATCTTATCATGATAGCCATGTTAATTAAATTGAATGTATATTCTATTTTTTCCATTTCATATTTCTTATTCTTATTTGTTTATGATATATTCTGTTATATATATCCCTTACAATGCATTTTAGATCTCCCTTATTTGGATTCATTTTCCTAGGATATGAAGAAGATATATTTTAATGAGCTATGATCAATTCCGATCAATTTTTTTGTTAAGTATTATTTTTTCATTCAATCTCCCAATTTCAAATTTATATAATATAAATATATGATTCTCCAAAACCACTATAATACTCTATCCTTTACTATTTGAGACTTTTTTGTATTCTAGCGTAATAAATAATAAATAATCACTGGTTTACTGAGGTTATGATTTTATTGATACAAATCCCAACATAGTATATCTAGTGTTACATTATTTTATAAGTTTTTTAATTATTAACTTCTCAGTGTCATATAACTATTTAAAAAATAATATGTCTAACATACATTAATTTATAATACATTACCGAAATCTTGATATGTTGAACTAAATTTGAAATAAAATATTATTACAATAAAAATATCAAAAGATATCACATGAATTTGGGTTCATAAAACCCTTCCATGTAAATGAACAAAATCATAGGAAAATATAATCCCTATAAGAACATTTATGGTGTGAATAGTATAAAATCCATAATTTTTTTATAAACCCTATGATTCTTATTTAGTTTGTAGTTACACCAAATACTAAACTATCCTTAAATTGAAACTCATATGGGACCTCTATTCTAATAAAATATTAACATCAATTATGTACAAATAGTAGTCAAACCATACTATCATGCATATAACCTCCGAACAATTCAACAACACCGTTCCATTAAATATTATATTTTATCATACTGGGACTAAAACCTTTTATATGTATGAAATTATATTTATAATAGTATTTTAAAATTATGATCAAAATTATACTATAATTTAAAATATGGCATGTTTCCTCATCGATAATTATAGATAGGGAAAATTAAATAAAAGAATATTTCATAAATTATTACATAGATATGTATTTTAGATAATTTCATAATGAACTAAATATTAAACACATTATAATTTAAAACTGAATTATAATAATTCAATAATATATTAATATAAACACTTCATACCAATATTGAAAAAATTAATAGTCAATATTATTTTATTTAAATGGATTTCAATATGAAATATCCATTATATTCCAAAATATGTGATAACTAAGAAACCAAAATATATTTAATTTAATAAAATTAACTATGAAAAATATATCATATTTCATTCAATTTGAGACATGGTCAAAACTATAAAATCCACATTTATCATGGTATAAATATATTAAAAAACAAGGATTTTAATATGAAAATTTCACATTAACAATTATAAATATTTAATGATTCAATATAAATATTTTTATATATTAAATATTTTATAATACACAACAATTTTATAAACTTGTACCTTACCCGTGCATACACACGATGTAATAATTCAAATCTAATTTTAAAAAATTTATTAATATTTTAAGTATTTAATAATGAGAAATTGATAAATTAAGTTAAAATTAAATCTATAGTGACACATAATAATGAAAATTCATGAAAATTAAGAACATGTATCATAAAATATATATGAAAGGAATGAATAGAAAATAACATGATGTAAAAATATAAAGAAAACAGGATGTATCATTAAGTATATATAAAAATGAGTGAAACTTTATTTTCACCATGGAGAATTCATAAAACATGATGTATTAGAAATTTGTAAAAATAAACAGTAAAAATTAACATTGA
This sequence comes from Viscum album, assembly GCA_963277665.1. NCBI lineage: Eukaryota > Viridiplantae > Streptophyta > Magnoliopsida > Santalales > Viscaceae > Viscum > Viscum album. The sequence goes on along the minus strand of OY728155.1, from coordinate 853,065,255 downwards.
GTCATTAATATTGAAATTGTAATTGGAACATATTACATATTGTTTTGAAACTGGGGAAAAATATGATCATATATATTGATAAAGAGTGAAAAAACTAGGGTGAAAATAGAAATAGTGGAAAATATTTTAATAGTTTTTGTCGTTCACATTGTAGTGAAACAATGTGAGGGACATTCCTATTATTAATAGCTTGATATAAGTTCTCTATGTCATTTCTTCAATCCTCACATTCTTATTTATCTGTAGTAAGGATCAAATTATTCTCACATCGTAATGACTTCAATTTATAAAAGGTAACGACTGCATAGTGGATTCCTAAAATGATGACATTATTGATGCAATCATCACTTTGTTCATGTAATGCTCTCATCCTAATGACTATAAAGTGGTTTCCTGTAGTAGTTCAATATATCTCATAAAATTAAATATTAAAAATCTAGACACTATATATTCATTTATCAGCGTAAAATATAAATTTCATGCATATATGTGTTGTTAAAGGTTTTATGTATAGTTTTATAATAAGAGACTTAAAATTGGAAGTATAAATGTAAACGATAACATGGATATAATAGATTCAATAATATTTTACCATTACATTCTAATTACAGCATCACATTTCTATCAAGGTTGTCAGTAATTTTGTTTACCTTTTCCATCAAATGACAATATACATCCTTGTCATGGATTGTAGTTGTTTTAGCATCTCTATAGTTTTTATCATTTAGTTGGACATCATCCTCAGCATCAAACTCGCTCTACAGATTTTTTGACAACAAAAAATAACATCAATCAATTAGTAGCAAAAAATACTGACAAATGTAATCATTAAAGTTGCAATTTGGTGTTTATAATTTTAAATTGATAAGAATAAATGCAGTTTTTTTAGGATACATTCAACGTAAAGGAATCTAAAAATAATGTAGTAATGTCCACTATAATGATTTAATGAAAATAAGATAGTGATGTTAAATACCCTAAACCTTATCGTCATCATCATAATGAATAATATTAAGTATAATAAATGATTAAAATACAAATATTTATATATCCAATATGATGTAGTTAGTTCATTATAGAAAATAAGAATAAAAAAATTCATTTCAGCTGTAAATGACTTCAATGATGTCAAACAGATCCTTAAAAATTCAATATCAATCCTTACCTATATGTTCAAATTCAAAATTAAAAACTGTTACTATTTGAAATGAATTCATTACAAATATTTATTAATCCAACAATATATAGTTAATTTAATTTTATAAAATTTGAATAACATTTTTATTTAAAATAGTTAATTATGTCAAATATGTAAAAATCTACTCTATAAATGTGGTACATAACATTAACTTTATGTTCATCATTGAAATGAAAACATACATGATAGCATGTTGTGTTTGTTATAGTAGATATTTTTTCCATTATGTTTATCATCCTTGGAGTTGTGTGCAGATGTATGAACATATAAAATAATTGACACAAAAAAATATCACTATAGATGAGGGGTGAATCTCACATACCTAAGTATATAGAAGAAGTGACAATTTAATTTAGAATAAATAAAAAATGATACCATGAGTAGTAAGAAATAGTTTTCAACATGGTTCATGCTTATATATAATTGATGACAATGATGAAATAACTTTCTCACATTTGGATATATAGCCAAAATAGTGTAATATTTATATATGTAAAAATCATGGTTTGAAATATTAATAGTATTTGTTATAAAATTCACCTCAACATTTTATGAAAAAATAAATATTAATGAAATAATTGCCATGATGAAAAATTACCATGAATCACTATAATAATTTCTTTCCAAAACTATAGATGCTGATAAATAATCCTGAATTGAAGATGAAATGTATGATCATTGGGCACCATTATAAAGATAATGCAATGTAGAATCAATGTACTATTCAATAATAAAATTTAATTTGAAAGAATGTGCATCAAAGAATAAATATAGATATAACATTATATGAATAATAAATATAGACATAACATTATAAAATATTAATAATATTGAAAATTGTGAAAAAAATGAAGAGACATCACACACAAATAGAAAATGGATGAGATAGTAAAATTTGAAGATGAGCTGCTGACATTCGTAGAACCATCCAAAATTGATACGAAAACCGAAATTGTAATCAAAACCTATAAAACTGGATCCAAAAAAATAATTTTCATTAAACCATACCTAATTAAAGCATCAAAAACATAATCGATGAAGATGAGCCCCTGGTATTCAAAGGTCCACCTGAACATAGATCATACCCTAATGTCACATTTCCTGGTTTATAAAGATGATTTTAGTGAAACCCATGTGTGAATCAATGAATCACGTTGAGGATAGGTATTAGGGGAATATAGGGACGTAGGTGGAATCAGGAGACAAAGATACAGATGGATCAGGTATGAGAGTCATAGGTGGGCCAGCCAGAGGTGGACGTAGCTGAGTTGAAGAAGATGTAGCTATAGTAGGAGTAGGCTGAGTAGTTGTACATGTATTAGGTGTAGTCAAAGTAGCCAAATGTGGATGATCTAGAGTCGCAACACTCACTAGAGGAGGAAATAGAGGTGGTGTAGCCGAATATGGAGTATGTAGAGGCGGAAGATTCAGTGCGGTGGAGGGAGCCGAGAGGGAACCCTATGAGCAGAGAGAAATGATGCTAGTGGGATCCATGTGGGAACATTATGAGAAGAGAGCACATTTCATGAGCAGGAGCTGTATATTTTAGGGAGTTAGAGAAGAAAAAAACAGTGTACGTACGTTCCTCACGGATGAGGTGACACATGTAGCTGGAGGTACCTACTATTTTTTGATATATAGATTAATGTGCCAAGAAAATCCACTAAAAAACTAGATTGATCAATAAAAATAATTTATCATGGTTGAAAAAAATAATTTCTTAATTTAAAACTAAAATATTTCTCTCTGATGATATAAATGCTTCTAAATGTATGAAACATCCATTGTCCCATAGTGAATCAGTAATTTACTATTGATGAAAAAAAGAAAAACATCAATTGTAACATCCTAAACGGGGTGTGTAGAGACCCGAATCTTAACGTACATGGACATTACATTACTTTTGTGGAATACTTAGTACATAACAAAAACACACACACAAGGACCGTAATAGTTTAGTGTCTTTGGAAACTCGGAATATAATCTTCTAATCGTGGTGAATGATCTTCAACATCTCCCATAAAGATCTTCCTTTTTTACCTAAAACCTTTCTTTATATCTTTGGGAAAATAAAACATAAAAGGGTGTGCTCAAATACTCAGTAAGGGTAAAAAAAATAAAAATCAATCACATCATATACATAAGAACATAACTTTTGGAAATCTTCACTTGCAAAAGAAATCATAATTTCATAACATGGGATAAATCATAGTAGTGAAATGTAATCCCAATAATCATAACTTAAAACATGAAACATTGTGGCATACACACATAATAATAGAGAATCATTTCTTGTTAGTCAAGACTCAATTCCAAGACTATCTTACTGGACAAAGTCCATTTCTGAACCGAGTTCACTCCCCGTTTCAGTCCTGTTTCACTGAACTAGTTTAACCTGCCGTTCCATCCATGTTTATCTCATGAGATATAAAATCTTTACCCAATTCATTGGAGGGATATATAGGTCCCATCCATCTCATAATGATACCATTCTTTTGTGTGCCACAAAATCATAAATCATACATCATTGCATAACCCATGTAATAAAAATGGGATTCTTAAACATCATGACATCATAAAACAATTCATATAAGATAATGAAATTCATAAAAATATTTCCATAATCAAATCCATGTAATAATAGGGATAGAAATAGAACCCTATATTATCTTAGATGGAAAATAATTTTGATAAAACTCTTGAACTCCATTCTTGAGGAAAATATCCTTTCTACTTCAAAAACATTTTTCATTTCTTAACATGTCATACAATTTTAAACTAAAAGAAGTTGATTAAAAATAAACATGAAAACTTTTAAAAGAATATTCTTGGAAATATTGTTTTAAAAATCCATTCATGCTGTATAAGTTAAAAAAACATTTTTCTCGTACTTTTTTCGGAAAAGTCAAAAAGTATCTCATATGAAAAACGACAAATGATTCCTTTCATATCTTTTACTAAAAACTTACCAAAGTGTAAAATTGGATTTAAAAAATGGTAGGTGTATGGAAATAATATTACATATTGAGGAAACATGGATGTGGATGATAAAATACACCCCAGTAAATTTCAAAGTATAAACAATCTCGGATAGAAATGAGATTGTGATATTTCCCTTACCTGAGGTCCGATTTGCTTCGTAAGTGTCTGAAACTCCTGTATAATGATTTAAATAATGTCATTGACTTATTCCAGAATCATACTCATTTTTATGATATCATATATGGTTCACTTATGAATTTATTTTTCCCGTTCATTTGTAAATTCCATGTTAAAGAGAGTTTTGGGCAAAATCGTTTTATTTGTCGTCCGTGTTATGACTTGTAATTATTCATATGATTACATAGATCATGATTACTTAATTACAGAATATAAAACATGATTTATATATAATATATATTCAGAATATACATATATATAATAGATCATTAAATGGAATGAAATACACCGTTCATGGAGACGGTAGGTCGTACGTACGCATGAACGATGTTTTCGTTTCCTTATTGAGTTGAATGGAATTAATTAGATGACATACATATATATACACATAAATACAGTATCATTATTATGTCATATATTTCATGACTACTTATTATATATACTTTATAATCATTCATGAATGGTTAACGTGGAGAATTAATCTCATCGCATCGTGGAGACGACAGTTCGTACGTACGCACGAGCGATGATATCGTTCTCATGATCGTGGAATTGTATTTGAGTGTATGTATACCATTTCAGAATCAATATAACTTTAAAAAAAATCATATATAGTTATTATGTACACCATTATACCCATCCAAGTAAGGTGGTGGTGGAAAATAGATTACACCACTGCGTGGAGACGGTATTTCGTACAAACGCACGCGCGGTGATTTCATTTTCCGTAGGATGTATAGATGGTGAAATAGGTTTGTTTCATACTTATAATAACATATAAGTATATGAGTGATACTGATTTTATTACTTCATAAGGAAAAAACCTAAGAAGAATAAGTGGAATAAGAAATAAAGTTGAAAGAATCGGTAACAGACATTACCTCTTTTTTGAAGCGTCTCTTTGAGATCTCCTTTTAGGGCACTAAAATTGGTCTTTGAAGAAGACCAAAACCTCTAGGATGTTTCTAGGAAATTTTAGAAGATAATTTGTCAGGATTTGGACGAGCTTGAAGGCTCAATGTGGTGTGAGGAAGAGAGGGAGGAGGTCCCCTTTTATAAGGGAGGAGAGGGGCTCCTTTGGAAAAACAAAAAATATTATTTTATTATAAAGCCAAATTCGGCTTAAAATAGCTCCAAATTTATTTAATTGGAATCTACGGTGGGGATGGGTCGAAATACTCTCATCCAATATAATTTATACATGTTAAGGTTCCTATTTAAACCTTATCATTTATATTTAACTTTAAGATAGATAATTTTACTTTTACCATGTCTTTTTGTGTTCTTACACTATAATGTTAATAAACATACTATAAGAAGCCAAAATAACCCTAAGTTGTTTATTATTAATATATATAACATTATCTAAGTCATTTGGATGAACCTTATAGTTTTAGGAATAAAATAAAAATTAATAATATAATATTTGTCTTAAAAACTATTTTATGTCAATTTTAACACTATTTAGTAATTTATTAATCTAAAAATCATAACAGAAGTATTAGTTTCAAAAAAGTTAATTAAAACCATACTAACATGTCCTATTAACCTATAAAATTAGTTTAATTCATAAAAAGTCTCAAATTACATTTATTTTGGTATTTATAACATCAATTATGTCAATATTTCATTAATAAGATAATTACTACATCATTTTTGTGTCATAAATAATTAAATTATTTAATGTCTAACAATTAAAAATAAACTAAAATTATGTAGTAAATCTTTTTATATTTCTAATTAATATTTATAGTCGAATTTATCTTATGTATAACTATATATTAAAAATTATTTACTTATTAAACTTTGATTTTAACTATTTTAACCCTTCTTTAAATAAATTAATAATAAATGTCCAAATCTAATCCAAGTGGGCCTAAATGGTCATATTCTGTTCCTAAGGTTTTTTTGGTCGATTTACACTTATCCAATATAATTACGACATGTTTTAGGGTAATAATAATATCATTTTTACCCTTAATTACCCTGTTTACTTTTAACCGTGGTAAAAAAAAGTAAAAAGTTATTATTTACCAAAAACTGTTTTCATCTCATTGAACCACATTTTACTTATTGACATCAACCGTGCCTCTCGTATTTTTGAAATTCCACTCAGAGCCGCGGTAAAATTAAGTTTTAAGAAAAATTCATTTTTTTATCTACCTCTTAGTGGTTTCACTATTCATCAAAAAAATGAAAGTTTCCAGAAAAATACCAAAAATTAGGGCTAAGATATATTTGATATTATGAACTCAAAAATGATGTCTATTTTACCAAATTGAAAAAATATCAGTTGCATTACTTAATTTAAAAATTATTTCCCATCGTCAAAACAAATAGCGCGTTCTTAAGAGATAATAACTATAAAAATATTGACACTTTTTTATTTCTGGTTTAAATATGAAATGACATCCAATGACGAACATTGTAATAAATTGTAGAAATATATTCTAAATATACTTTAAAACCACTAAAATTAATAATTTATTGCTATTAATTACTTCGATTAAAAAGGTTGTTTTTAATTAAAATTTAGTAATTTTCACTATTCATATGAAAATGAAAGTTATCCGGAAAGTACCAAAATTTCACCTTAAGCTAATTTCAATATTATGAATCCAAAAATGAAGTCCATTTTGAAAATAAAATTTACAAAATTTCAAAAAGTGGTTATTACTATTCATAACAGGTAGTTTTAATAATATTTTAATAGCATATTGTTGTTTAGTGAAACTCGGTATTACGTACTACACACGCTATCAAGGAAGGTCGTGATTGCGTGTAATGCAAAGCAAGTCAAGGATGCGTGTTATGCAAGCTTCTTTTGGTGTAGCGTACAACACAAGGCATTAATGAAATTAAAAAGAATATTTTTCAGAAAATATCGGGGTGTTACATTCTACCCCCTAAAAATGAATTTCGCCCTCGAAATTCGTCGGGGTTATAAATGGTTTACTACTCGAAAGTTTATTTTATAGAAACCCACATAGTAAAAAGGAATACCAAAACCAATCTTTAAAAACAAAAGTATGAAACGTAATGGTTACCCAAATAAACTAATCACTAGGTTTCCACATATGTGAAAATATGGATACGGAAGAGAAATCTAACCATCTTGTTCTGATGGAGAGTGGTATAGAACATGGCTATGGAAAAGCCAACAATCACAAAGTGATAAATTTGTGATGATCTAAGGTACCATCTTATTCATCAGATATAAGAGCACTAGGACAACATTTTTAGTTTTCAAGATCATTTCCCTAAAGTTGATGAAATTGGAATTAGAAGAAATACTTTTATGATTTTGGTATTGTCTCACCGTTGGTCGTTCTTTGGACAATTTCCACTTCATATCTTAATGAAATGAAGTTTAATTTGTCATTCGTGATGTGTTAGCAAATAATGTGATAGAATGATGGGTCATTCCATCTGTCTCAAACAAAAGGTTAGAAAAGTTATCAAAAAAAATACATAAGTCCATCTATAGTGAGATTAATCATATATGGTTCCTAAAATGGACTTATAATTATTATATCATACTTCTTAATATAATAAAACTAGTTTCTACTAAACAGGGACTTCCTGTAGGCCAGTGGTAGGCGATAAAGGCCAGTCGCACTTCGGTTGTGTGTTCGATTCCCACAGCCTTGTCGGACGCGATGGGTTGTCGCCCGTCCTGCAGGTTGTCCTATTTTTAAAGCTATATTACAATAAAATCCCATCAATAATATAGAAAAAAATTCTATCCTTAAACAATACTAACTTATTTCCAACATAATCCATTCCAATATTTAGGCTTTTCCAAAATACTGCGGTCCAATCTCATATTATAGTGAAAATTAATACCAAAGGGTTCATACAACTAGCATGTTAATACCATCGTTGATCCCCATATATCATGAGATATGTCTTGTTGGTCACATTCCAAACATTCTAAGGCCTTAATAATTTATTCTCTTGAAAAATTAATACCCATTAAACCTTAGTGAAAACATGAATGTTATCAAAAGTTTACTCTTTCAACATACCAAAATCCAGAAGTTCTATATACTCAAACCATGATATCACTTAGTACTTATTTCAATCATGAGATCATGAATACTTTCAAACATTTAATTTTCTCCTTATCCCTTCATTATGCACATATCATCTGCTTTCCAAAATATTTGAATCACTTTTAATGGTTATCGGTACATTAAAATTACTGAAAACCACAATAGAATAATACAAAAATATTCTAATACACAATAAAAGTACCTCAACAACATTATTCTTGAATACCAATACATAAACACTTCAATCCATCCTCTTCAATTATTGTCCTGGAATATGTCCTTCCTTGATTTAGAAGTAACTTTTTAGGTCAGGGCATTGAGTTGGGTAATGCCCATGATCTCCACAAATAATACATTTAACTCAATAACAGTCTGTCACTCTATGACCCTTTTCTCCACACAGAAAACATCGGTCCCTCCATTTGAGGTATTCCTCAAGGTTATTCTTCCCTTCTTTAGAAATCTCAATCTTCCATTATTTATGATCCTCAACATGTGAACATGAAAAATAGTCTATCTTCCTCTTCTTTGATGAATTAGGCATACCAATAAATTTCACCTTTTTAATCATATATCGCGATGACTGATTCGGCATAATCACAATATCTTTCTCTATAGTCATTACACAATTTTGTTTCTCATAGTCACCAATTTGTCAATTGGATTCAATGTTAGCCGAATTCCTTCTGGTTCCCTCTATTAACTAAAACAGAAAAACAATTCTGTGAGAGGGAAAAATCATGCTAGAGAAAACAACATAGTAATGGGGGAGTACCCTCAATATCTAACATCTTAGGTTAAATTCTATGATCGTTAGCACAATTCTAGGACTATAACATATACGTATACTTAACCTTAGAGACATCCCCAGACACACCTTAGACATATCTCTAGGGATCTCACTAACGTTTTTGCATCCTAGTTTCCAAAGGTTGACTAAACCATTCCTCTGATACCAACTGTAGAGACCCGAAGCTTAACGTACATGGAAATTACATTACTTTTTCGGAATACTTAGTACATAACAAAAACACACACACAAGGACCGTAATAGTTTAGTGTCTTTGGAAACTCGGAATATAATCTTCTAATCATGGTGAATGATCTTCAACATCTCCCATAAAGGTCTTCCTTTTTTTACCTAAAACCTTTCTTTATATCCTGGGGAAAAGAAAACATAAAATTTTGAGCTCAAATGATCAGTAAGGGTAAACAAAAGAAATATCAATCACATCATATACATAAGAACATAACTTTTGGAAATCTTAACCTGCAAAAGAAATCATAATTTCATAACATGGGATAAATCATAGTAGTGAAATGTAATCCTAATAATCATAACTTAAAACATGAAACTCTGTGGAATACACACATAATCATAGATAATCATTTTTTGTTAGTCAAGACTTAATGCCATGACAATCTTAGTAGACAAAGTCCATTTTTGAACCGAGTTCACTCCTCGTTTTAGTCCTGTTTCACTGAACCGGTTTAACCTACCGTTCCAGCCATGTCTATCTCATGAGATATAAAATCTTTACCCAATGCATTGGAGGGATATATAGGTCCTACCCATCTCATAATGATACCATTCTTATGTGTGCCACAAAATAATAAATCATACATCATTGCATAACCCATGTAATAAAAATGGGATTCTTAAACATCATGACATCATAAAACAATTCATATAAGATAAATAAATTCATAAAAATATTTCCATAATCAAATCCACGTAATAATAGGGATAGAAATAGAACCCTATATTATCTTAGATGGAAAATAATTTTGATAAAACTCTTGAATACCATTCTTGAGTAAAATATCCTTTCTACTTCAAAAACATTATTCCTTTCTTAAAATGTCATACAATTTTAAACTAAAAGAAGTTGATTAAAAATAAACATTAAAACTTGTAAAGGAAGATTCTTGGAAATATTGTTTTAAAAATCCATTCTTGCTGTATAAGTTAAACAAAACATTCTTCTAGTACTTTTGTTGGAAAAGTCAAAAAGTACCTCGTATGAAAAACTACAAAAGATTCCTTTCATATATTTTAATAAAAACTCACCAAAGGGTAACATTTTATTTAAAAAATTGTAGGTGGATGGAAATAATATTACATATTGAGGAAACATGGATGTGGATGATAAAATACACCCCAGTAAATTTCAAAGTATAAACTATCTCGGATAGAAATGAGATTGTGATATTTCCCTTACCTTAGGTCTGATTTGCTTCGTAAGTGTCCGAACCTCCTGTATAATGATTTAAATAATGTCATTGACTTATTCCATAATCATAATCATTGTTATGGTATAATATATGGTTCACTTATGACTTTATTTTAGCCGTTCTTTTGTAAATTCCATGTTAAAAAGCGTTTTGGGTAAAATCATTTTTTTTGTCTTCTGTGTTATGACTTGTAATTATTCATATGATTAATTAGATCATGATTACATAATTCCAGAATATAAAACATGATTTATATATACTATATATTCATAATATACATATATATAATAGATCAATAAATGGAAAGAAATACATCGTTCATGGAGACGGCAGGCGGTACGAACGCATGAATGCTGTTTTCGTTTCCTTATTGAGTTGAATGGAATTAAGTAGATGAAATACATATATATACACATAAATCCAGTATCATTATTATTCCATATATTTCATGATTACTTATTATATATACTTTATAATCTTTCATGAATGGTTAACGTGGTGAATGAATCACATCGCGTCGTGGAGACGGTAGTCCGTACGTACACACGAGCGATGATATCATTCTCATGATCGTGGAATTGTATTTGAATGTATGTATAATATTTCAGAATCAATATCACTTTAAAATAATCATATATAGTTATTATGTACACCATTATACCCATCCAAGTAAGGTGGTGGTGGAAAATAGATTACAGCACGGCGTGGAGACGGTATTCTGTACGTACGCACGCGCGGTGATTTCATTTTCCGTAGGATGGATAGATTGTGAAATAGGGTTCTTTCATACTTATAATAACATATCAGTATATGATTGATACTGATGTTATTAGTTCATAATGAAAAAACCTAAGAATAATAAGTGGAAGAAGAAATAAAGTTGAAAGAATCGGTAACAGACATTACCTCTTCTTTGAAGCGCCTCTTTGAGATCTCCTTTTAGGGAACTAAAATTGGTCTTTGAAGAAGACCGGAACCTCTAAGATGTTTCTAGGGAAGTGTAGAAGAAAATTTGGTAGGGGATGGCCGAGCTTGAAGGCTCAAAGTGGTGTGAGGAAGAGAGGGAGGAGGTGCCCTTTTATAAGGGAGGAGAGGGGCCCCTTTGGAAAAACTAAAAATATTATTTTATTATAAAGCCAAATTCGGTTTTAAATGGCTCCAAATTGAGTTATTTTGAATCTTATGTGGGTATGGGTCGAAATACTCTCATCCAGTAGAATTTAGAAAAGTTTAGGTTCCTATTTTAACCTTATCATTTATATTTAACTTTAAGTTAGATAATTTTACTTTTACCGTGTCTTTTTGTGTTCTTACACTATAAGGTTAATAAACATACTATAAGAAGGCAAACGAACCCCAAGTTGTTTATAATTAATATATATAACCCTATCTAAGCCATTTGTCCGAACCATAGATTTTTAGGAATAAAATAACAATTAATAATATAATAGTTTTTTAAAAACTATTTTATGTCAATTTTGACACTATTTAGTAATTGATTTTTGTAAAACTCATAACGGAATGATTAGTTTGAAAAAATCTAATTAAATCAATAATAACATGTCATATTAACATATAAAATTAGTGGAATTCATAAAAAGTCTCAAATTACTTTTATTTAGGTATTTATAACATCAATTATGTCAATATTTCCTTAATAAGATAATTACTGCATCATATTTGTGTCATAAATAAATTAAAATATTTAATGTCTAAAAATTACAAATAAAATACCATTATGTAGGAAATATTTTTATATTTCTAATTAATATTTATAGTCGAATTTATCTAATGTATAACCTTATATTAAGATTTATTTACTTATTAAACTTTGATTTTAACTATTTTAACCCTTCCTTAAATAAATTAAAAATAAATATCCTAATCTAATCCAAGTGGGCCTAAATGGTCATATTTTATTCCTAAGGTTGTTTTTGGTCGAATTACACTTATCCAATAGAATTATGACATGTGTTAGGGTAATAATAATATCATTTTTACCCTTAATTACCCTATTTATATTTAACCGTGGTAAAAAAAGTAAAAAGTTACTATTCACCAAAAATTATTTTCATCTCATTGAACCACATTTTACTTACTGACATCAACCATGTCTCTCGGATTTTTTAAATTCCACTCACAGAATCAGTAAATTTAAGTTTTATGAAAAATTCATTTTTTTTTAACTACCACTTAGTGGTTTCACTATTCATCAAAAAAATGAAAGTTTCCAGAAAAATACCAAAAATTCGGCCTAATATATATTTGATATTATAAACTCAAAAATGATGTCTATTTTACAAACTTCAAAACATATCAGTTGCATTACTTAATTTAAAAATTAATTCCCGTCGTCAAAACAAATAGCGTGTTCTTAAAAGATAATAACTATCAAAAGATTGACACTTGTTTATTTCTGATATAAATGTGAAATTACATCCAATGACCAACATTGTATTAAATTGTAAAAATATATTCTAAATATACTTTAAAACCACTCAAATTAATAATTTATCACTATTAATTATTTCGATTAAAAAGGTTGTTTTTAATTAAAATTTAGTAATTTTCACTATTCATCAGAAAATGAAAGTTATCCGGAAAGTACCGAATTTTCACCCTAAGCTAATTACGATATTCAAAATCCAAAAATAAAGTCCATTTTGAGAATAAAATTTACAAAATTTCAAAAAGTGGTTATTACTATTCATAGTGGCTAGTTTTAATATTATTTTAATAGCATATCGTTGTTTAGTGAAACTCGATATTGCGTACTACACACGCTATCGAGGAAGGTCGAGATTGCGTGTAATGAAAGGCAAGTCAAGGATGCGTGTTGTGTAAGATTCTTTTTGGGTAGCGTACAACACAAGACATTAATGAAATTAAAAAGAATATTTTTCATAAAACCTCAGGGTGTTGCAGGGTGCCACATGTCGGTGCCCTAGTATTGTTCATCAATGGCCTAGACATGACTCCCCATTTCCCAAAGGATGCTCACTAAAAGAGACGGGACAATACACCCCATTTATTAGAGTGGATAAAACTGGAATTCAATAAATAATATCCAAATGATTAAAATAATAATTAGGATTTTACCATAATGATTAAAACCAAAATAACATGAATATATAAAAAAATGAGAAAATGAACATAAACAATAACTAAAAATATTTCATTTGATATACGTGTCATGGGTTTAATGAAAACCCAATATAAGATACATTGATAACACATTAGTCGGTCGCAATATCATTTTTGTTTTCTTCATCCAAGATTGATCCTGATTCTCATCCAAGACATCTAACATATGATGCATTCCCTTAACCTATTATACAAACAGGAATTATATTTTGCTACTGATTGGTAATCACTATCAGGGTGTCAGTACAACATAGTAGGACACCTCAAATAGTCTCTAAAGCAACATCTAGTCCATAATAGTGTATACAATTTTTGGAAGAATACATATCCAAATGAAAATTAAATAGGTTTCATAGTTATTTTTTTCTAACTAGCCACAAAATACCTACTTTTTCCCATGGAAGCTGGTGAACCATAATTCATTGGTGTATCACAATACATTAATTCATGGGTTATCATTATTCATTTAATTCTAATTACACATTCATACATCAGGGGCCTTGAGTATCTATTTGGAAACCCATGGGTATTTAGACTAGTAGTCCCAAACCCGCAACTCAATTATAAAAATGATATAATTATATGTGTTTATATCAGGGTCCTAGACAAGTTTTAAAGAACCCCATGTTTATTGTTAGAGGTTGTTCCCAAATCAAAACAATTTTATCAATAAAATAAAAAATATCATACATCTTGGTACCACATTCATAATGACTTTATCATCCATTTTCAACATTTATTTCAAAACTGATTAACCCTTTTTGTTTAAGATAATAAACAATTTAAATCTCATTATCAAACACACATCAAGGGTTTAGTTCAAATGTAAAAATATGTTATTCCCCTTTTCTAATTTATTAATCACTAAATCAATTAATTGGAACACAACAAGAGTTTCCATTGAGTCTTATCACATAATATTCAAAGGGTACATCCTAATCCATGAAGGGTTTAACATTCATAGGGGTATCAATTCATTAATTTAAAATAAATTTTAATTTACCATCTGGGAAATGAAATTATATAAACACAGCATAGGATATAATATCAAGACTATGGGAATTTTAAATTATATTATCTACCTCATGATCCTTGATGAACACTCACCAAATCATAACCCTAAATTTGATGTTGAATGGTCTAATTGATAATGAAAGAGGATATCTAGGATTGAAACATAATGACCTTATCCAACAAAACTAGATACATTAAAACCATGATCTAAACCAATTACCAATGGAAGAAATCATCCCATCAAATGAAGTGGGAAATATAGGGATATATAAATATAAATATATATATATATATAGAAAAAAAACAAATTAGAAGGGATCACATACTATAAGAGAGGTAGATTCCATATACTAGAACTTTAATTAATATAGAATGGGTGTTCTTATCCTTGCAATCCTTCTAGGATCCTCCAAAATGGTATAAAATATTATTAGGTCAAGAAAGAGTTGATTGGATTAAAATGGTGGATTTAAGAATATTTATATATTTTTTTGAGGTTTAATTTCCCATGTGAATGGTTTATTGGGTTGGGATCATAGTTTTCCAAACTATGTTCCTTACCTGTGAACCTTTTCTTATGGGGATCACAAATACTCATAGTTGGGTGAATGATTTGAAAAAAAATGCTCTAAATATGAAATCCCCCTCTTTCTGAGGGTGAGCAGTTTGGGAAGGTATGTCTTAATGTTTGGAAAAACCATGTGACGCCTTTTATGGTTCCAAAAAGAGGCACATTGTTTTCAGGGAAAAACTGCATAGTTTTCCTCAAACATTATCCAACCGAGGATTTCCCCACGTGCTTCCAAATTTTTAACATTAACCTAAAACATACCTTATGTAAAACCTATCCCATATAAAACCATAATATGGGTAAAATAATACATGAAGTGAGCATGATAAATATATTGTAATAATTTGATCTTATAATATACAGAAAATATTATAACTCATCCTTGAGCTATACTCCCATGATAACCTATGATTGTATTGTAGAAAATATTGTTCCACTCATCCCATATATACGCTTATCTTTCCCATGTTTCCTTATAAAAATATCTATTCTACTTTTTCCCTCAGACCAATGGCACAGAATTCCACATTAATACTCTATCATTATTATCCATAATATGAATGAAATTATTCTCAAAGGAAATATAATCCTAAAGATATACATCTTGACCAATGACCGCATGAGAATGGTTGGGGTGATACAGATTATGTGGTGAAACATTAAAAAAAACATGCATAGTACTATACTTTTGCGGAAGTTTCAATAGATATGCCACCATTTTGATCTTCTCCACAATCCAAAAAATATCATACAGACATGGGCACCATCATTATAAGTCTCTCTTACAAACTATATAGTATGAGTCCCCTAATATACACAACCCTTCTGATACTGTTTCACTTTCAAAAATGTTTCAAATATGTTGTCTTGATCACCATGACCATAATAACTCTAACTTATAGATGAATATGTTATAGAAGACCCCATTACAATATTATGATTTATCCAATAGAATCTTACAAAACCTATCAATTTAGTGATTATAAAATACCTCTATATGTTACCCATCCTGCCACATGCTCAATACTAAACTTGTTCTTTTGGATGCTCGCTATAAATGTGACCTGACCTACCGCAGTGGTGGAAGTATACATGGTTACAACATTGAGAAACTGATCCTTCTCCCTAGACACTATATTTTCTATCTTTTGAGTTGATGTTCCAATTATGATGATTCTTACTCCAAAAGGTAGTTTCTCTAGGTTATCTAGGAGTAGCTATCTTCTTTCCCCTAATAGTGTCTTTGAGGTTCCCCTTTGATATGTGATCCTAATTCACAACTTTATAAAACATCCTTGACAAAAATATGTTATCCTATGAAATAATCTCACATTTAATTCAATCATGAATTTTTTCCATTGTTTCCTCATATCATTTTAATTCTAGAAAAATGGAATACAAATAAGTAAAGTGACTAGAAAAGTCCATTAAAAAAATATCCACTAGGTCAACTACATAA
Source organism: Viscum album (assembly GCA_963277665.1). Taxonomy (NCBI): domain Eukaryota; kingdom Viridiplantae; phylum Streptophyta; class Magnoliopsida; order Santalales; family Viscaceae; genus Viscum; species Viscum album. Next base: position 853,048,420 of record OY728155.1, on the reverse strand, counting down.
AGTCAATTTCTCTCTCATATCTAAGCATCTATGGGAATAATTATTTCCATAATTTCTCTTAAAACACATTCCATTCCATACCCTCTAGCATCTCATCTTAAACAGAAATATCCCACTATATGGAATCATGCCTTTTTATTACATAACTATTCATTACAACGTACAAAAAAAAGGATATTTTCAATTTATTTTCCTAGAAATAAGGTACATAATACATGAAATCATAAATATTCTACTAAAACCACTTGAAAAACTTCATCATGGGTTAAATCAAGGTTACTTTTAGTGAATCTCATATCCATGTGACTTACATCAAATGAATGGTGTGAGCATGTAGCTTAATAATGTAATAAGAAAGAGAGACATATAACATGTGATCTTGAGTAATATAAACAGAAACATATGGAATAGTTATTTAACTCATAAGAAATAAGAATATAAAAACAATAAGAACATGAGTCATAAAAAGAAAAGGTGTCTACAACTATTATATGAGTCATTCATAAAAATATAATCATGGTTTCTCAACAAGGATTGAAAAAATGAGAATTCACACGGTTGTTCCCTAATGTATCTGAAAACATGTCATACCTATAAGTTAAAATTTTTACCTAATGCATTGGAGCAATATCAAATAACACAATTATAATAACTAAATTTAATTTGAACCACATATATTATAATAAATAATTTAATTAATAACCCATGGAGGAAACCGAATAAGTTTTTTTTATCAAAATCCTGGAATGCAAAAGAGCTTAAATACATTAGTGTTGCATCATTTTTAACCCATGAAAGGAAATGTGGGTTTTATATATGTAAATTCCCAAATCTATTTTTTTTAAATCTTGATAAATTACTATTAAAGGAAAATGTGTTTTTGGTATTAAAATAAAAATAAAAATATAATTTCTCATGGAAAAGTTGTAAATTTGAGAAATAAATTTGGAAACATGGAAATTATAAAAACTGGTTTTATAAAATGAGGAAATATGAGTTTCTAAGGGTCTCTCATTGATGAATAAAAACTTTTATAATAATGGGATATAATGATGTGGACAAAAATAAATTTTCTTCACAATTGAAACACATTAAAAATATAACTCTACAATGTAATAGATAAGTGGAAATTTTTCTTACCTTAAAGAGTTGTTCCTAAAACATGCGGATGGAACGTTCTGGGATTGAATACCCATTGGGTGGGGACTCCATGTGAGGAAAAATCACTAGAACATCATGGAAGATAAATGTTTATTGAAGGGGTTGGATGAAATTTGTGGGTGCTTATAAGAATTTTTTAGGATTTTTTTTTTATTTTCCAAACACAGTACATGAAAAACTCAGTTGTGGAGAAAGAAAAACTGTTTCCTTACCCATGGATTTTATAAGGTTTCGGCCTTAATACATTACATAGTCTTGAATTTTAGTTTACAAATCACTTACATTCATTTTAAGGATCTCTTCAAGTATATATTTTTTGATAATTGGAAAATAATACATACATAACATTCCACATTCATATATAGAAGATACCACCAAACAATATCCATTTCTTCCAAAATATAAAACTTTTCAAATAAAACATGTTTTCATTGAAAAGTATTCATAACAATTAACTTGGAAACCTCCTTTGTTTATCATGTTCATATAACCTCTAAAAATATTTTAAAAACATGGGATGAGCACAATAATCTCAGTAAGGGATATAAAAATATGTAAAGAAAACATTAGTCCATGAGTACTTGTAAGGTATGAAATCATCTTGAGAAGAAAATATATTTGTGACCCATATAAACATATTTTGTGAAATAAGATATTTACATGAAATTTCCACCAAATATATAGAACATAAATATCTACATAAAGCTATCTTGGGGAATTATTTATATAATATTGTAACCCTCTTGACTACCTTATAATTTGTAACCCTCACGACAACATTTCAATTTGTCTAACTACCGCAGTTACAATATGAGTAAACATATGAATTACCTCCACCTAAAATATAACCAAATAATTTTCTGGAGATATATGTCCCACACTTCATCATAAAAAATTCTTAATAACTAGAACACAATTATACAAAATGAATAATTATATAAAAACTTTTCTTTTGAATTTTATAAAACAAAATTTTTTAATACGGTTTTTAAAGAAAAGTCCCCTATAAATATCATTAAAATAATGAGAGACTTAATAGAGTTAATTGAATATGTATATAAACTCTAAATACACATAATATAAACTAAATTAATCATGTGAAAAATCTTAATACCACATAAATAATGATGTAGAATGTTAACCCAATGAATGGAAATTTGGTTAAGAATTCCCTTACCTCGGGAATGTCTAACATAAAACTCATTTAAAAATCCTATGTAATGGTTAAAAGATAGTTATTAATATATTACATGTAAAAAATTCATGTTTATAACACCTTATACTATCACTTCATAACATCATTCAATCCTTTAATTATTAATATTTTATTCCTTCCATTGTTTTGGGTGCATTCTTCACATGATTTTCATGGCCAATTTGTATTTGATTTTCTTGTTGTATGGTAAGGAAATTCTAGAAGTGGAATGAAATTGTATTCATATGATTACATAATATATAATTATTCCATAAATCAATATTTTATCATATAATATGATGAATTATTAGATAAAACATGATGAATATTTGTTTATATCATTTTTTTCGGTTCCTCGGTAATCATGAACTCGTTCCGTTAATTAATTTAATTTCATTCATATAACATCTATCAATAACATGAAATAGTTTAGAAAATACACATTAAATTTGGATCCAATTATTAAAACGGGTTTATATATATATTTTAAGGTTGTAATGGATATTGAAAACACATCATCCACGATTTCGGTAAATTAGAACATCACAGTGAGTATATTTTTAGAACAAGGGTGATATGACAGGAAGGAAGATAATGAATATTTTACATGAACATAGTAACATATATAATATATAATATTCTTGGTATTTAATACCTCTTGTATATGTGTAGTAAAATATATTATAAGAGAATAATGGCGTTGAAAAGGAAAGACATGATAAATGAGGGGGATTCCTACCTCTTGATCTATCCTCCTTCAGATCCTCCTTAAGGCCTTTGGTTTTGACCTTTTGGTGATACCAGTAGCTCCACGAAGTGGGGAATATTCATGGGGAGGTAATTTGGTAGAACATAGAAAATACTAAAGGAATTAGAGGTGAGAGAGGAAGAGGGGAATGAGGGTGGTATTTATAGTGGAGGATATGAGAAATTTTTCCTTATATTAATCATTTTTATAATATTTTTCCTCAAGACTATGAATAGTATAGATTAATGGGACCCAAAAGAGTTAAAAAAATTTGGGTTCAAAATATGTTTTCTTACATCTTACTTGAATCACCCATGATACAGTAAACCCTGTATTTAGTATTTATCGTATTTTACTATTCATCGAAAATTGAAAAAATTTAAAAAAAACTCCAAGAATTCACCCTAACTATTTTTTGACATGTAGAATTAAAAAATGAACTCCATTTTTTTAAAATTATTTTCTAAATATTATTAATTTAATTTTTAAATAAATTCTGAATTTTTCAAAAATAATTATTTTAAATCTATAACTCATTTTTTAACACCTTGAAAAATTAACCAAGTTACCATTATCATAAAGAATTATGAAATAAAATAATAATACAATATACTATTAATTATGGTTATATTTATATTATATTTAATATTTATATGGGTATGTTACTATTCACCAAAAATTAATTTGGTTCTATTAGACTCCAAACTACTTATTAATCTAAATTTTATATGACTATTTTTCAAAATTCAAAACATAGATGATGAAAAATTAGGATTAAAGGATACTTATAAATATCTAATTAAAACATTATTTCATTTATTTATATTTATTTTTAAAAACCATGGGGTGTTATACTATCCCCACATTCTAGAAATTGTGCCCTCAAAATTTTATTTACTTATTAAACAATTGAGGGTACCTTTCCCTCATATCATTTTCAGATTCTCGTGCTTCTTCATCAACCATGTGGTTTCTCCACAAAACCATTACTTCATGTATTACCTTATTTCAAAATACATATTCCCCATGATGAATAATTTAAACTGGTTTCTCTTTATAAGAAAGGCTCACTTCAAGCAGAACTGCTTCTGGGCTCCAAACATGAGATGAATTTTCCACATACATTTTCATCATCAATACCTGAAAAACATTATGTACCAAAGATAAACTCATATAAAAGTGACTAAGTAGGCGACTGGTATAACCTTCTCTAGTATCTCATAATTCCTAATGAATCGTGAACTTAGATTTCCATTCATACCAAAATGAATAACACTTTTCTATGGTGGGATTCTAAGAAAAACATGATCACCTACCTCAAAAGAAAAGTATTTCCTCCTCTTGTCTACATAACTTTGCTGCCTACTATGATCTATACTCATTAGATACTAGATCATCTTCACTTTACCATCCACTTTCTCTTCTAATTTTTGATCCCATTAACTTCCTTTTCAGAAAATAATCCTAGAAAGATGGTGTTCAACACTACATCCCAAATAATTCTTCAAAAGGTTTCATCTGTATACTGTAATGAAACTGTGATAATAAGAAAATTCAACTAAATAGTGATGTTGATTTCAACATCCCTGTTTTTTCATTGAACAAGATCAAAACATATCCTCCAATGTCTGAATCATTCATTCTGACTACACATCTGATTGAGGATGAAAAGATATACTGAAATTTGATTCCATTCCCAATGACTTCTGAAGGACATTCAAAATGTTACATAGTATCCTAGGATCTTGATCTAATACAATGAAATGATGAACTCCATGTAACCTGAAAATCTCATTTAGGTACAGTTGATATTGTTGATTTAAAGAAATTTTATTTCAAATATAAAAAAATGAATAGATTTGGTCATCTAATCAACAACACCAAAAATTTCATTGTATCCTTGAAAAGTCTTATGTAGTACCACTATGATGTCCATAAATATATTCTCTCATTTCCAATCCGTAACTATTAATATATGATGCATCCTCTTCGGTAACTACCACTCTCCTTTAAACTTTTTACATGTCAAACATTTCATGGTAAAATCATTAATATCTATTTTCATTCCATCCCCCCAATAATACTCTTGAAGGTATCTATACATCTTAGTATTTCCTAAAGAACTAAAAATGGAGAACTAAGAGCATCATGAAAAAAATATTTCTTTAATATTGAATCAAACGGCACACACAACCATTTACCAAATCTTAAAACACACTCTTTCTCATGGCTTACTTTTGGAAACATAACCAATTTTACCAATTCTACATTTTTATGTAGCTCACTATCATCATTATGTGATTACATTATTCTTCCTAGAAATAATGACTGTAGTGAACCCTAAAACAAAACAGTTTCATTTCATGCACCAACAACTTCTATGTGAAAATTCATCAAAACATTAATCATGGGATCATATTCCAAACGTAACATGGTTAATGATTCATTGTGTTTTCAACTGAAGGAATCCACCCTGATTTTTTCTTTTCCCAGATCGTAATTGATCATTCAAAAATAATTCATTATCAGTTCAAGCCATCTTCACTGCCTCATTTTTAGTTCCATATGAGGGAATAAATGCGTCAATCTATTATGGTCATTATATATTTAACATTTGGTACGGTATAAATGATTCCTCTATATTGTAAATGTTAAACCACATCTACCAATTCCAAATCATGTGTGAGATCATTTAACACATGAGGTTTTAGTTTTCTTAAAGCACAAGCATTTACCTAATCATTCTTCATGAGAACAAAACCATGTCCCATCAATGGAGAATCAATGTTGGTGAAAATATATCCATTTTTAGAAGGAATGGCCAAAATAAGATCATAAACCAATCAATTCATCAATTCCTAGAAAGGAACATCACATTTTTCTGTCCAAATACATTTTACCCCATTTCTCATTAACATAGTTAGTGGGATTGATAACTGTGAATTTTTTTTAACAAACCATCGGTGATAACCTACTAATACAATAGAAATAAGAATCTATGTCACATTTTATGGTCTTCTCTATTAATCAGCCATTTTTTTGGAAGGACCAACTATTCTTCAATTCTTATTTCAAATGTTCCCATCAAAATAAATCAATTTCAACAAAAAATTACACATTCTAAATTTTTCATATTGTTATTATTCATTAATGGTTATAAAAAAACCTTAAATACTTTTCATTATCCTTTTTACACATATAAAATTAAATTATTTCAACAATAAACACAACCATATACTTATCCATGAACTCATGAAACATTATATTAATAAGATTCATGAATATATATTGTGCATTAGTTTACCCAAATGGCATAACCACAAATTCATAATTCCCTTATCTAGTTTAAAAAGATATTTTCATGATGTCATCCTCCTTCACCTTCAGCTAAAGGTATCCAGATCTCATGTCAATATTGGAAAAGTAATAAGATATCTAGAGTTGATCAAACAAGTCATCAATATGAGGAAAATGATACTTGTTGATAATAGTGATTATATTAATATCTCTATAATCAATTAAAAGTCTCATGGATCCGTATTTATTTTTAAAATACAATACAAGAGCACCCCATCATGATTTTCAATGATAAATGAAGCCTTTATCAAGAAACCCTAATTATTTAATTTCAATAGGCTCCATTTGAGATATTCAGTATGTGGGTTTTGAAATTGTCTTAGCATCACGAAAAATGTCATTTGTGACATCGATCTTTCGAGCAAGTCTGAAAGTGGGTAACTCATGAGGAAAAATAGTGTGGGATTCATTTACCACGGTCAAATAATTTATCTGAACAATTTCCTTGTTTTCAATAATATGATAATGATAATTTTCAATTCCATTTTTCCAAAATTTCTCAGCTTTTTGATATGTTAACAATTCTATGGGTTCTTTCTACTATACAAAACGTGTCCCTTTCTAAAAAAACTTATTTAGATCTATTTTCAATCATATCATGATAAATATAAAGACAATCCATTCTGATAATGACACAAAACTCTATAATGGGAAATATTTCTTGGTTTTTTGGTAAAATATTTCCATAGATCATAATATAAATATTATTATAATTCCTATTTATTATAATATTTCCCCCATGATTTTTTACAATAAGTTTCAGTCTCATTTTTAAAGTGATATATCCAATTAAGTAGAAAATTCATTAAAAATAATTGAATTTGTAGACACGGTATCAAACAAACCATTCCAAAAATCCAAGTAAACAATAAAAGGTACTGGATACAACTTAATTGGATGGACCGACGTCCACTAACATAGTCAGTATGTATCTCAATACACCATTCTACTTATATTATAGATTCTTGAAATTATTCCGATATCTCTATCGGTTGACATTTTTATAATGACCCATCTCCCCACATTTAAAACATTTTATAGTTTCCTTATTAGTACTAGTCTTATAATCATTTTCATTATAATATCAGGCCATATTTCAAAACTACCCACATTGAAAAAACTTCATATTTTTTTAATGCATTCCTCATGGTGTTTTTTCCATGTTTTTCACAAATTGTAAATTATAATGTCTTACCATCAGATTTATTTAGATGATTTTTAACCATGACATTCCATTTGTTCCTCTTTTTATCCTTGTTTTAAAAGTGCATGTGATCATCAAGAAACTATATCACTACCATCTTCTCACATAATACATGTTTCTCATAGGGTTTGAAATCACAGGAGGAAAATTCCCTTGGATTCATTGGCTTTTATCCAGAGTAAAAGGGGTAGATTTTTCTATCAATATCCTAGATATGATTTGGAGAATTCGTCACTAGTATGGCGAAGTTCTCTTTATACATTACCCATGAATCATCCTCCATTTGGTTCAATTAAATCCTGTTATTCTCCATCCTATGTCGCACCACCATAAGAAATTATGTTTCAAGGAAAATACTTTTAAATTCATCCCACTCTGTGTAATCAATCTCCACTTTATACCTGATATTTTTGATCGTCAACCACCAATGATCATATTCGCCTTCAAAACGATAAATGGAATGAAATAACTATTGATTATATTAACAACCAATAACATCTATTAACATTTCATGGTCCATAATTCATATTTCATGCACTAATGGTCAGATGATCTGTGGAAAGCATGAGGGTTTTGTCTATTAAAATGTTCCACAATCATCATTTTTTGTTGTGGTACCTCTGTTTTTTACTATGAAAAGATTCTTCCACCATTTATTTCTTGGGTATGTTCTACCATCATAGTCACTAACTACTTGTTTATAATCCTTACCATTCCAGGAAATAGATTCAGAAGGATATCATTTTCTCACTTCCTCTCTTATTCAGCTAGACTATTTCTTCTTCGGTAAACCATTTAGAACAAAAACATATTAGGTGAAGAAACATGTTGGTCATTAAATTATATTTAATATCAAATTAACCATAGAGTAAAAATCATTCATAGTGTTCTATTAACATCATTCTATCCCCTAATGTTATCTAAACTATCATATGATACCAACTATATGGACCCAACCATAATACATTACAATATCAAGAATTTTAGTCAAGAACTCACCCCCTTTAATATTTGTAATATTTTCAAGTTAATTGTTTTAGATAATTGAACTATAATACATATATAACATTCTACATTCATATAGTTAAGATATCGTATAAACTTCGTCCATTTCAGCCAAAATATAATCCTTTTCTAATAAAACATGCCTTAATTTCCATGTTGAAAAAATTTATCATGGATTCCTTTTTGGTATTACACATCCTAATAACTTATGGTAATAATTTAAAAAAATTGGATTAAAACAACATGAACAGTAATGTATTTAAAAATAAGTAAAGAAAATTGTAGTTAATGAATACTTGTAACATATGAAATAAGTTTCAAAGAAAAAATTCTTGTTAATTGTATAAACATAGTTTGTGAAACATGATATTTCTTTGAGATTTCAACAAAACATATAGAAAATAAATAAAATCATAATGGTATTTTGGGGAATTACATAAATAATCTTGTAACCATCTCGGCTACCTTATAATTTGTAACCCTCACAGCTACCTTACAATTTGTGTAACCATCATAGTTACTCATCGAGTAACCATACGGAACAACTCAGTAACTAACATACCAAATGCATTAAAAAAGGATATAGGACGAACCCTTCATCATAAAAAATGCCCAGAAACCATAAAAAAATCATATCACTTGAATAATTTCAGAGAAACATTGCTTTTGAATTGTGTAAAACAAAATATAAAACTAGGTTTTTAAATGAAAAGACCTTAATAAATATCATATAAATTAAGAGAGAGTTAATAGAGTGGAAGAAATATATATAAACTTTAAATACGCATTATTTAACATAATATAATAAACATTAATAACATAAACAATTTTAATTCCTCATAAACAATGAAATATAATGTTAACCCAAAGAATGGATATTGGGTTATGAATTCCCTTACATCGGGACTGTCTTACTTCAAACTCATTTAAATTTTCTATATAACGTTTAAAATAGTTTTATTAATATCTTAATGAAAAATACTCATGTTTATAACAAATTATATGATAATTTAATAACATCATTTCACCCTTCCATTTTTAGTGTTTTTTTTCATTCCATTGTTTTGTGTGCATTCTTTGCATGATTTTTAGGGCCAGTTTGTATATGATTTTCTTTTTGTATGGTAATAAAATTATTGAAGTCGAATGAAATGGTATTCATATGTTTTAGGATTATTTAATTGTACCATAAATCATCTTTTAATCATATATGTTGATGAATCCTTTGATGAACCATTACAGATATTTGTTTTGATCAGTTTTGGCAGTTCCCCAATAATCATGAACTTGTTTCATTAAATAATATAATTCCTTGCATAGAAGTTCATTCGAGGACATGGAATTGGTTAAAAACACATTAAATATTGTTATAACAATAAAAATGGGTTTATAATCATATTTGAAGGATTTAATCTAAATTGGAAACACATAATCCTTGTTTATGGTAAATCGACTCATCGTGGGGGTGTTATTTTTTTATAACAAGAGGGAGATGATAGAAAGGAAGATGATGAATTTATTACATAAACATGGTAACATACATCATATATATGATTTTGGAGAATTCATACCTCCCGAGATAGTGGAGGGATAGAGAGCATATAAAAAGAAATGATTTAAAAAAACCAATGGAAAGGGAAGAGGAGTATTACCTATTGATATCTTCTTATTTAGATCCTCATTAAGGACTTTCGTTTTGGCCTTTTGGTGAGACCATAAGCTCGAGGACATATGTAAGATCCTAGGGGTGTGAATTTGGAAGAACATAGAAAATTATCATGGCGTGATAGGTTTGAGAGAAATAGGGGAATGATGGTGGTATTTATAGTGATGGAGAAGAGGGATATTACATTATTTTAATCATTATTATTAATTTTTTCTCAAGACTATGAATAATCCTGATTCATGTGACCCAATAAAGTAAAAAATTCATGCAAGTAAGAAAAATATGGTCTATAATCAGCCTTACATCACATATGATGTAGTAAAAAATGTATTTAGCATTTAAAGTAATTTATCATATTTTAGTATTCATCAAATATTCTAGAATTATAGAAAAATCCAAAAAATTCCCCCTAAACATTTTTCAACATGTACAATTCAAAAATGACCCCCGATTTTTGAAAATAATTTCATAAATATATTTAAATTAAATTAAAAAAATCATAATTTATTCAAAAATAAAAAATTTAAATCTATAACTCATTTATTAACTCCCTGAAAAATTAATCAAGTAGTCCTTATCATAAAGCTTTAAGAAAATAAAATAATAATACAGTTTACCATTCATCATGGTCATATTAATATTCATATTACTATTTATAAGGGTATCTTAACATTCACCAAAAATTAAGTTGGCTATATTAGGATAAAAAACATATTAATCACAATTATAGATGTCTGTTTTACCAAAATTCAAAATATTGAAGCTGAAAAAGTATTTTTCACATATTTTTATAAATATCTACTTAAAAAAGATTCATGCCTCTAATTTTTTATACCATGGGATTTTACATTTTTTCCCAAGGTTTTGGCCATTTGGGTATCATTTTATGATTATTTAATCCTCTTGAACAGAACACTATTATTTAATACATTTACTGGCATGTAAAAGTAATGATTCCACAAAGTAATGTTTTAGAAATGAAAATTTATTTTTTGACTTCGGAATGTATCTTATAGTTTTAAAAACTGAATAAAAATATAAATATATAAAAAATTAAAAAATTACATATTTTCAATCAATTATTCTATTTAATTTAATAATAAATCAATAAAAAAAATTTTTGATGTCATGAACTATGTTGTAACCTTATAACTATGTTTTTTTACTATTCATGAAAAAATAATGTATTTATGAAAATTATCCTAAATTTAACCTGATATTAATTGGATGTTCTAATTTCAAAAATAGTTTTTATTTTAACACAAATATTCTCTAAATATGAGAAATTTAACATTTAAATATAAAAATTGTTATTAATTTATAAAATTTGGTCCTTAAGGAACTAACAGATTTTTGACCTATTTAAAAAATTCCTTATGAAATCATTTAATTAATAATTATTTACTTAAAAGTGTTATAAAATAATATTTATTTATAAAAAATATATTTAGAATAACTTCGATATATATATATAAAGTTTGTATGTTTTCTAGAAAAATAAAATTATATTTTACTACTGTCCAAAAATAAAATTATTGAATTTGAGTAATTTAATAATATATATTATTATGAAAAGTAATTCCAAAAATAATTTATGTAACTAAAATTTTATTTATATAAAAATTATTAACAATTTATTTAACTACGGTCTGTACACATATCCCATTATTACACACACATACTCTTTATTGGTAAGTTGTGTGATAGTGGTAGTTTCGTGGGGTTACTCAGATTACATCGACCGAGTGGTAACCCACACTAACATCAACATCTCTCATAGGAAAATTTGATTAATCTTGAACTATTGATGAATATATTGGGATTGATTGTGAGAAAACCCTAGTGATGATACCTCCCTCCAATATTTTGACATATGGGATTAAAACAGAATGGCTCTACTGGTTTGGGCCATCAATTATCATTTTTGAACCAATAACCCCATTTCAAAACTACAAATAAACTGTAATTGAATTTTAAAATATCATCCATGGGTATATTTTTCAATGATCATATTGACTAATGGTTATATAATTATCAAATCCCAAAGGTCACATTTCCATTCATAACATATAGATATCAATATATTCTTCAACTCAAAGTTCAATATAATTTTTCCTAACGTTATAATTTCATTTCCTATGATATTTATTAGTTTACTAATATTTTATTTTATTTATATTTCATTTGCAGTGAGGAAGATTATTCTATTAGATTAGGGTGATCCATGCATTCCCATTTTAGCTATTAAATTTTTTATTCATCTTCCAATTTTCGTGTTTGGCATTTAAATTGGTTTTATAGGGGACTAATGTGGTTATCATTATTAATGATATAAAATTTGTAATTTTATATTTATTTTGATACATATATAATATTTTGTAATATTTCAAAACATTTTGTGCTGAAAAAATGTCATTTAAAAAGTATGGTTCATTACATTCTTCCCCCCTTAATAAATTTCATCCCTAAAATATAAACTTGTTATCTTAGTTATGAAAAGGTGAGGGTACTTCTGTCGCATTAACTCTTATGGATTTCATATATCTTCATCACATATATTTTTCCTCCACTACAAATTGACCATGTGGTAATATTTTTGCATAGAACCTTTCCTTTATGTACTAATATCTCCACTGACTACTCCTAATAATAGAGGTCATGTTCTAGTTTTACAACCACCTAATTTGTTTCATGTGAGTGATTAGTTTTTTATATCCTTAATAAAGATAAATAGAATACATCATGGACTTCATCTATATTTTTTGGAAGTTCTATATGATAGGACACTACTCGTATGTGAGTAGGGATTTTATAGTGGCCAATGAACCTTGGGATGAACATCCCCTTCATTCCTAATCACATGAATCTCTACTAAGGTGATATAAAAAGGAAAATATTTTTCCTAAAATAAAAATCCATGCCCCTTATCTGATTTTATGCATAGTTATCCTAAAAAATATGTGAATCCATTATATGTTGTTCAATGGAATGAATATTTTTTTATCACATACATATGATCATGCACATTATATTTTCATTCATCAAACTCATCCCAACAATTAGTAATTCTAAATCACATTATATATATAGTTATATATGCTTCTATTTTAATACATTAGTGAATGTTTTTTTGTATAGTAACTAAACTAATGGAAGGTGTTGATCCCATACAACTTTAAATTCCATATATCATGTTCTCTACATGTCCTCATGTGTCATTTTAATAATTTTGGATTATTCCTCAGTTTAATGGTGATAGGTCGTATTGATATTTAATTTTAGTATTCATTGCATGTTTAATACTTCTACATAATTTATATGTTTACCTTCGATCATTATCATAAATGATTAATGTGGCTCCCCATCCAACCTCGCCACTTCCATTATGTATAAATTTTCATATTTTTCAATAATGATATCTTTCTTAAAAACAATGAAATGGGAGTTTTGGTTTTACCCATCCACTATAACCCATATTAAATTTTTCTATTGGATATTCTTGGGAGGCCAAGGATATATTCAATGGTGATATTGTCCCACTTCCATGTCGGTATGGTTAGTGGTCTTGAAACCCCTTTTGGGATTTTCATTCCACCTTAACCTGCTAACACACTAAGAACCCTGTAGTGTTTTTATCTGTCACTCAAATAAAATTATCAAAAAAATATTGATCATGAAGGTACCTATACATTTTCGTGATTTAAAGATGTATAGATAATGTAGAGCTATGATATTCATACCTCATCTCAATATTTATCCCCAAGATAGAGGGAACACTATTACATTTATTTAATATCAATACACATTTTTTATCAATATTGAAAGTATTAAACTTCTCATTATCACACCCTCTATAATATTTTTTTAACAAAATATCATCACATTGAGCATTCTAAATTATTTCTTGTAATGATAGTTAATATATCATCTGGGAATGGTATTATGATTTCCCTAACGTTACAACATTCATGTCCAATTTTAATATATCTTTGATCAATGTATATCCTTGTATCCTCATATTTTCAGAACTATATAGTCGTATATACTTAATTCAATAGTGACATTGTTTTCTCTTATGTGTTATAATGAATTTCTATTTAACGGTATTTAAGAAGACCCAGCCATCTCCTTTTTATCATATTTAATTCATTTTGAGTGAAAATATATTTTTAACTCTAGTGGAATATATATATATATATATATATATATATATATATCACATTTTTCTTATGAAGATTGTGTTTTTGTATTTTAAGAGAAAAATTACCACTGTTTGATCTAGGTTATATGTAGGATAATTCACCTCATGAGGATTTAACTGTCAAGATTCAAAATAAAAAATATTTAAATTTCATATGAGGACTTGACCAAGAAAATTCTGATATGCATTGCAATAAATAATTAATCCTTATTTTATAAATGAAAGAGTTTAAATGGGTGTAGTAAATAATCTCTTCTTCAGTTATTCTAAACAATCTTCACAATAGTTTTCCCAAATGAACCTATCCACTTTTATAGTGAACTTGTTTATTTTATTGAAAGTAATGAATATTTTTTCAGAAACCTCATATCATATCTAGATAAACCAATGAAAAAGTTATCTTAGTAACTATAGTTTTGCGAGGCCACTACTCTATAGCCTACGTCTTCTAAGGGTCCACTGAAATTCCCTCATCAGTCACAATGTTCTCTATGAAAGAATCATTTATAACCAAAATTTACATTTTATAAATTTTCAAAAAAGATTCTACTTTTTTTGGGTTCCAAAAAAAATCATAAATGATTTTAATGATCCTATATACTTTTGAAATGTATTAAAATGTCATCAATGAAACAAACCAAAAAATTATCAAGGTAGTCCATAAATACTCTAATAATCAAATCCATAAATATTGTAAGAGAACTATTCAATTGAAAGGGAATAATGTTTTACTCATAATGAAAATATCTTGTTCTTATAGAAGTCATATGAATATATACATCCTTTAACCTAAATAGATGATACTTATGTCCATGGTCTATCGTGGTGATGAATTAATCCCCATGAATCTGGTCAAATAAATAATCAATCCTTGGGAGCGTCTACTTATTCTTCAATAAGATCCCTTTATTTTATCTATAATCAATGAATCAGTGCATTGATCCATTATTATTTTTCATAATTATAATAGGTTCTTCAAAAGTATACATGTTTTTTCAGATAATCCTTTCTTCTGAAGAATCATGGAGTTGTTTCATTAATACCTCTATGTCCGTATTTTCCATTCTATATGCGTTCCTTGTTATAAGATTCAATCCTGGTAAGAGTTCAATGGAGAGATCTAACTCTCTTTCTGGGGGGGGGGGGTTCCATGCAACTCATCATGAAATACTTCAATGTATTCTTGAATGATAGGTAAATTCTCTATAATTATACCTCCATTTCATTCTCCCATTTCACCAATCATCTCTATAAACCATGCTCTAGGTGGTCCTTCTAGAAACGATCAGGTTGGGATATCACTCCTTTTAAACATACAATATGTTTTTCATTCAAGACTACAAAAATTATCAATATTATTCTGTTGATCATAACATTATAATTTTAAATACAATCCATCAATGTTATAGTTTTCAATTCCACTATCGGAATGACGATTATATTTTTGATGATATTGTACATGAAAAACACAATACAAGAGATTATATAAATTGTTGATGCTAGGATAATTCCTCTAAGATTCTTGAATATTGAAAATACTTATAGATGTTTAGGGATTGATAATATATTCTTTGAAAACTTCAATTAAATAATGGAATTTGTAGAAACAATAAATAAACTGTAATTTTCCCGCTCTGAGAGAAAAATGAGACTACCTTCCACCACATAATTCAAGGAATCCAATTATTATATTTTGATATTAAATTCATATGATTCCTCTGTTATAATATAATGAGAATGATGGTGGCTCCCCTTCTTCAACGTATTTTATTGGGAATTGATTTGTAAAGGGACCAAGATTCCCACTGTTGAAGCATTGAACATTTGGCTGGGTCAGTAACATCTTCCATTTTTCATTACTTTTGAGGAGTTAGGGATTCACCATACCCTAACTATTTCATACTTATTAGATATATATTCATCATTTGCATCACTTTAATATTACATGTAATCAGATCATTGAATGATTCTTCCCTCATTTTTTCATATGGTATGTTTTATTATATTTCCTCCCATTCCATGATCTATGTTCCTCCCTTTGTTCATATCAATTGGTCCAAATTTTAATTTGGTATATGACCCACTTCACTTCTATAAACTCATATTCAATCTTTATTATAGTCCACACTATCTTCATGTAGCATTCATAATCACGATTTTCTATGTTTTTTTAAAGATATTGTCTAAGTCCACTAAAGTCTCTATCAAAATATCTATTAGGGTCCCCAGTAAAGATATATGTTTTTAGGGAATGGCTTGTAATGATCATTTAAAATTATCTCATATATTCATTTTCCATTTTCATATATTCTAGGAATTCCATCTCCATTTTCATTTTTTCATCTAATGGGAAATATTTATTTAAAAATATTTCCCAATACTATTCCAACGATCGTGATCCATCCTTGCAGGCACATTCCATGACTCTCCATTCCCACCTCCAATATTCCAGAGGGTTGATGTATAGAATAGAGTACGAATATCACTAAAATTATAGGCATGACTTATGTAACTATATTCCGAGATACATCTCCAAGAAAAAAATACTGAAATATAAAATCTCTAAGAAAAAAAATGCATGCACACAACTATCACAAACAATAGAGTAAGATAGAAAAGTAATGTTCAGTAAAGTAAATTTTTCTAGAATATAATCCCACCAAAAAGAAATAATCTATAAACTAAAAAGTATGAACTATAAAAAACTAGGACTGGGATTGTTGCTTGATCTTTTAAGAACATCTCGTCCCTCCTAAACTCACAATGATTTATCCAGTTCAGGTCCACCCTAGAATTAATCAAATAGTCAATCCTATGCACAATACACAACACATTCGGGAAAATAGCATCAAGGGTGAGCATGAAAATACTTCGTATGACACCCTAAAACCACAATGCAATGCGTAATGTATTGGTACAAACATAATTTCATAGTATATGTCTACATTGAATATTATAAAAACGTCTAGATATACTCAAACTAAGAAAAATTTTCTAGAGGTTAGTCACAGCCATCGCAAACCTACACTAGGGATTCAGTCTGATGATTCCAGAAGAAATAATCCCAGAGAACACACTCCTGTGTTTGATAGAACTGATGATGTGTGTCCGATAAGTACTACGTTTTTGGAACCATCATGAGAGAGATACACTGATAGATATAAAGAGCGATACGATACAAAAAGGAGGATCACTGGTAAGGCCATGAGGTGATTCCAATAACTCAATCATGGTTACCTACTAATTAAATTATTGGTTCGTACATATTATTGGTAAGTTTGATTCTATGAACAACACCCAAGGCTTGAATAATGAATAGAGGATCCTTCTCTAGGCCTCTTCGAGGGGATTCCAGTAACTCTACCTAAAATATCTTGATTAATGGATCATTCTACTATGAGTAGGAAACCATACCAACTAAACATCGAGGGAAGGATACAGGAATAGACCCTTAATGAAACATTTTCATCAAATAGTGGAAAAGTTTCTCAAGACATGTAGAAGACAATACATAGTGTATAGTAGGGTCACTCACAATTTCCCTTGACCCTGAGTACTAATTGTGTTAAACAGACCTTGTCAAAAGTAAATTTAATGTAAAATGAGAGCACAATTCATGTAGAAAGACTGACACACCATTCAATTCCACCCGGGTCTGCCCATATACCTTGATCGTGGGCTAGTACCTAGAGTTAACCCATTGCCCCATGCCCATGTACTAGTACATGGGCTAAACTATGTATCATGGCTGGTTATGGCTGTGTGGTGAAGTACATGTAGTGTAGGCAACCCATGTACTCCACCCATTCCCATGTACTGCCAAAGTACACGCCATGTGGTTCATCGATGAATACACACCATGGACCCATAATACATGTTGTGTGTTCTGGAATATCTATAACCACCTATTATTCATCTAAGTGAATTAACGAATCCTACAGGCTTTGATTACATGGTCGGTTTACAACAAAACTCAGGATTCAATATCCCCTCAACCCCCAAACACTAAATCAGGGTGTTTTGGGGATTTAATAGGCTCAGATTGTTTTTTGAAATCATCCAATGAAAACCATCCAGAAAGTTGTAACTCCTGAATCAGTTCAATTCATCCGTCTTCATCATTGTTACTCTAGTTTTACGTAGACCCAACACATGATCATCAATTTTATTTCACCCAAAAACAATTTTATATTGATCATTAATTCATAAACCATGAATAACAAATAATGATATAGGAAAAGAGGATAAATAAATCAAATGGAAGAATCATAATGAACTATACTCAATCGTTGTTCATTACGTCCAGAATCCATTCCCATTATAATGATCAAAAAGGAAAATCAAATAATAATAATCAGCCCCAAAAATTCAATCATTTCAATACCCATACCATAAGAGTGGTCGATCTATAGTTAAATCTATTCATTAGTTGATCTGTGTTCATCATTTATTCTAGTAATTGAAAGATAATTAATTGAAATAACAACATCGTAATTGAGAGAAACTTTTTTTCCACAGAAGACTAATTATTATTGGATAATCCTACCAAGTAATATACTTTTTCTATGTTTTGGAATCACCCACGGAAAGATATCTCCATGGTTCCCCTCTTATGCCAAATGGGAATTTTTCCATGTTATGAGTCTAACCCTAGTTCCGTTCTTAGAGGCATATTTTAAAAAAAAGTTGTTTTGTCACTATGAAACATCAAAATTAAATATATCCAAAATTTATTTTATTCTCCAAAATGTCCAAAAAATATCTTCTATAGTGGACCCATGACATCTTTTGTAAGCCATCACCTAGTATAAATCCTCTACTTAGAAAACAACATTTCCCTCCGATTTATGATCCAGGAACAAATTTAGATGTTATTCAACTTTTATAAGAAAATTGTGCGCGACTCATAAATAATATTTATTTATTTTTCAATCATTTTTTCTGGAATCACTAGGTCTCAAAATTTTACATAGTCTTCGTGCATGTTCTATACTTAATTCCATATAATATTTAAACATAATATATAGAAAAATTCATGTAATTACACCAACTCTATAGAATAAATCTCTCCTCTTGGTTTCATATTTTTTTATTAGTGTCTACCACTGATCTTCTACTCCTTATAAGAGGTATAATAATATGGTGACTTCCTCTTTCTCCAAAAAATAGAGTATATAAAATTATTTTCTATAGATTTTATCCATTTTTCTGTAATCAATTCGTTAATATATCCACTAAAAATAGGTATTCATTGATTCTGCAATTAATTCAATAGAATTTTTTCCCCTTCGAGGAGAATCTGGTCTCTCGACATGATTCAAGTTACTGTTCATAACTAAACTAAGTGGATTCATCATCCAGACGATGTATTCAATTACATATTTGATCAGAAAATTATTTGTGTATCATACATTTCACACATTATTTATATGGTACTTTATATTCTGTCTATTTTTTATAGAATTAATCAACAGTGAGAAATGTTTTACTTTTAAAAATATTATAATTCTAAATGGATTTTTCTTATGAAAACATCATTCTTAAATTTTTTATTAGCCTCATCTGATGAAAATTACAATCTATAGATATCCTCTAAAAAGGTTGATAAAAATCCTATAATTATCCAACCATATCCACTTGGTATTGTCAAACCAACAATTCCACAATGACCATTTTCATACACCAGTTCCTCTTCGAGTCTACCCCAAAGTGTTGTTTTTTGGTGTTACCAAAAATTATATATGTTCTTGACCCACATAAACTTTATCATATCAAGACATGGATTTCATTTTCCAGAAACCAATTACATAATACATTACACAATACCAAGGTGTCTTCTTATATGTAGATTTTTCCGTATGGTTCTTTTTAATGTTTCAATTTCCTACTTTCAAAAAATAACTAAACAATCCTTTGAAACAAACTATGAAATACCTCCATTATATTTAATAAGTTGTTATTACACGGTATAAACCATATAATCATTTCAATTTAAGTTTCTTGGAAATAAGATATATAAAACATGAAAGTGTATTCATTCTTATAAAAATACATGAACATGTTCTGCATGGGTTCACTCTATGTTACTTTTAATACATCTCATATCATGGAGATATACATCAAATGAATGGGGTGAGTATTATCTTTAGAAAGGAAATGAGAAAGATATATATATATATATATTATGATATTGATACATATCAATAATAACATGAGGTATAATGATAATGATAGAGTAAGAGGAATAACATAATAATAAGGAAATGAAGCCCAATATAGAAATTATTTTTTATCTTTTATATGATACATTCATTATAGTGTCACCAATGTGTCAGAAATTAAATTAACTAGGGGTTTTCACTACAGTATAAGAAAATATATCATCTATATAGAATAAATTATTTACCCAATGCATTATAACAATATCAAGATGCAACCTTAATATGTATTAATTTCTTGTGATCCACATAGATCGTAATAAATCATTTTATTACTAAATTTTTGGTGATAAAGAACATAGTTCTTATCAAAATCATAGCATACGAAAGAGGGGAAAGATATGATCATTATGTAATTTTTAATACATGAAATGAAATATGGGATTAATACTGGTAAATACCTAAGTCAGAAAATAAAATAAAATATTTTTGAATTTGAAATGAAAAGATAACTGTTTGGGAACTAAAAATAGGAAATAATTTATTATATATAAGAAGGATATTCGAGAAGTAAATTTGAAAACATGGTAGTATAAAACAAGGTTTTAGCACATGGTGAAATGAGAGGGGACAAGGTTATCCCATTAATAAAAGGAAATTATTATAGTAGTGGAATAATATAATGTTTATACAATTAATTTTATTGTAAATTTGGTGACATTCTTCAAAAGGACTCTTCAATGGAAAATATATGTTATGATTTCACTTCTATGAAGAGTTGTCCCTAAAACATGAGGATATAACCTTGGGTGATTGATGACACGTTTGGTTGGACTCAATGTGTGCAATAATCACCATAACATCATGTAGGATAGATTTTGAACGATAAGGATTGGTGAAATGGGTGGGTATTTATAGGATTAGTATAGGATTTTTCTAATAAATTCTAAATATAGGTCTCTAAAAACTAGGTTGTGGAAAATTCCACTTTAGTGGATTACCCGTGGTTTTTTCTCATGGTTTTAGACATTTTAATCACATTTTATGATACATTAATACTCTATAATCGAACTCCTAGAATTAATACCTCATTTAACAAAGAAAAAATAAGGATTCAATAAAGTAATGGTTCAAAAGTCAAATTCTCATTTTAAGAAATTACAATGTATAAAAACCCTGCTTTTATTACAAACTTAAATGTGATTTATTACACAAACTATTCACTTGATACAACATGGAAGATCGAGAGGTATAGTGTCTTTGTGTCTTAGGATCATTAAATAATGACTTAAAACATGAAATAAAACATATTTATTGAAAACTTCCTTTACATGACCACCAAAATCCCTCATACATAGCATTGCATGGGATAACCTGAGGACATGCATAAGAAAAGGTTCAGCTATAAAGACTAGTAAGGGAATAAACATGGAATACATGAGGAGTACAATACATGTTAGACAATAGGCATATTAATATAGAACAAGAGAAACATGGACATAATGTTATGGTAAATCCTGATAATCATACCATGGAAATGTGGCAACAACACTTAACATGGAATTTGCATGATCCAAGGCCCATTGCACATGAAGCATGAGTAAATACTCATTCCACATGAATCATGAATAAATCTTCGTGTACATGAATTAGCATGATTCAACACTCATTTCACATGACATTTCATGATACTATACTTTACCCAATGCATTGTAGCGCTATAAGGGCACACCCTTCTTAAACCTTTCATTTCATGCATAAGTGTGCCACATTGATCATAAAACATGGATTCATTAAACATAATTTTTTATTCCATGATAAGGAATGTGGAATTCATACATGAAATTTTATAATCAATAAGTAAATGTGTATAAAGTTGAATACCCTTGATGGAGAAATGGGCATGGTATTCACTACACAAAGGCATTGGCTTAGAAAATTGGTGCAATTTCGGCATTGTAACGGGAAGACATAAGAATTCATAAAAATGGTTTATGAGAGATAAAGGGGTGTCTCATAATATTTACATGAAATTTACAGTAATGGGTTCATATAGATACATGTCCAAACAATTTTAATGGAATTTAGATTCGTGATACAGAAGTATTGCTTGAATGTAAATGAAGAGAGAGAAGTTCCTTTCGGAATTTCTGCATTGTAACGGGTGTACATGGGAGGAATTAAATGAGAGAGAAAGGAGTATCCCATAATTAAAACAATAAGAGGTCAGTATGGGGGCGGTTATAAACCATACCCCAGCATTTATAATTGAAATTTATAGGGCATAACAATAATAAGAAAATTCGACTAAAAAAGGTGAAAGGAAGAAAAACCCTTACTTGGAAGTGTGCTTCCAAGGATTGAGAGTGGCTTGAGAGAGGCTTCATGTGATCTTGTGGAACCTTGGGAGGATTGTAGAGAGAGTATGTAGGAGGTTGTACTAACAAAAAAGGCATTGAGTGAGGAAGAAGTGGGAGCTTTTGTGGGTTTATATAAAAAAGGTGAGTGAATTCTTTATTATTTTGGTTTGGGACCCCTTACATTAAACTAATCCAAAACACAAATCATCTCATGGTTTTTTCCCATGGTATTTGGAAAAGGGAAGAGGAAAAAAATATTTTATAAGGACAAAGTAAAAACTTCTTAAAATAATGGGGTTGCTTATGTGGAGGTGAGTCACACTCCCATGGAAAATAATTTAAAAAGACAAGATGTTTAATAAGTCTTGAGGGGTCCATTAATGCTTTGTAAAATAAGTAAAAGAAACCCAAAATAACATTACTTTAATGGTAAAACATATATTGGCCGAAAATAAAGCCTATAGTATTTTATTACATCACTATTGGGTCATTATGATGTCATAAAACACATTATATATTTAAACGGTATTTAATTTTTACCCAAAAAATTGACTGTCTCATAAAATTATGAAAAATTCACCATTGGATAATTTCGACGTCCTGATTCCAGAAATAACATTTATTTTATCTAAATAATTTTCTAAATATGTTAATTTTAAATTTTAAAATAAAAACCGATAATTATCAAAAAAACACGGATTTTGACAAAAATGGATTTCAAACCTTAATAAAAATTACAATTGCATTCATAAAATTATAAGATCATTTATATTTAATAATTATAATAATAATTAATTAATGTATTTTTTAATTCAGAAATCCATTAATTCATCAAAATATATTTCTTATCTAAATATTAACTTAAAAAAATACTATTTGTTCTTTTAAAAAAAATATTTACAAAGTGTCAATAATGGCAATAAGGTATATTCAATAATATACATGAACATAGTACTAGAGATTTGTTACATGACCCCTTAAAATAGATGCATAAGCCCTAAGGGTAAGATGTGCAATGGTGACAGACTCTTGGGGTGGCTCGGATAACATCACTCGAGTGGTATTCTCTATCAACATCCACTTTTCCCGTAGACGGCCTCGTTCGAGCTTGACATGATGAAGATCAGCTTGGGCTTGGTCAAGAGAAAAGCCCAAAGACACCACCTCTTTTCTGAGCTCTGACAAATGTGCTTCATATGGATCAATTCTACTGGATGAGGCCATCGCTTCTTTTGTCTGAGTAAATTGGATTTGATAAAGCCCTATATTTATACTAATCATGTGATCACTGTTCAATAGCTATATTAGCAACAGTGAAAATTATTAACATAAAACCAAAGAAGTTTACATTTTATATAAACATTTTTGATAAAGAGACATTTAATTAGATCAAGAGGGATTTCCATTTATGAAACTTTGGGTCATTACAATATTCCCCCTTAAGAAATTTCACCCTTGAAATTTCCTTTTCCCACACTAAAACAAATGTGGGTAACTCAACTTCATCATTTACTCTGATTCCCAATTCACTTCATCAAACTTGTGGTTTCTCTACAAAACCTTGATGAGGGGCATTGTATTATTTCATAGAACTTTTTCTCTATGATATATGATCTTCACTGGTTGCTCCTCATAAGAAATATCATCCTCCAACTGTACCACCTCAGAAGAGAGTACATGTGAAGGGTCTGGTATGTACTTCCTTAATAGAGATACATGGAAGACATCATGTAATTTGGCCATGGTAGTTGGAAGTGCTATTCGATAGGCCACAACCATGACACGATCAAGAATCTCAAAGGGGCCGTTGTACCTCGGACTTAACTTACCTTTATTTAAAAACCTCATAACCTTATTCCCTGGTGATATGTGTAGAAAAACCATGTCTCCAACTTTAAACTCAAGGTCTCATCGACGATTATCTACATAACTCTTCTGTCGACTCTGGGCTGCCTTGATATGATGCTGAATGGTTTTCACCTTCTCCACCATTTCCTCGACCATTTCCAGTCCAAGTATCTTACGTTCATCGACCTCATCCCAACACACTGGTTTTTGGCACCTTTTCCCATAAAGGGCTTTATATGGTACCATTTGGATGCTCGAGTGGAAACTATTATTATAAGAGAACTCAACCAGATGAAGATGTTGATCCCATCCTCTTTTAAAGTACATTGAGCATGCTCTCAACATGTCCTCAAGTGTTTTGATAGTCTTCTCATATTGGCCGTCAGTTTGAGGATGATAGGACGTACTGATGTTCAGTTCACTATCCAGAGCATACTGAAGACTCTTCAAAAACGTAGAGGTGAATCTTGGATCTCGGTCAGACACAATAGATAGTGGTAATCCATGTAGCCTTACCACTTCCCTGATATATATCCATGATAGTTGATCCAATGAGAAATCTTATTGAATAGAAATGAAGTGTGCAGTCTTTCTAAGACGATCCACCATAACCCAGATTGCATTGTTGCCTCTGGATGTCCTCAAAAGTCCAGTGAAAAACTCCATGGTGATGTTCTCCCTTTTCTATTCTGTTATGGGAAATGGTTTCATCATCCCCTTAGACTTCTGCCTCTTTGCCTTCACTTGCTGGCACACCAGGCACCTTGATGTATATACAGTGATCTCCTTCTTCATATTATCCCACCAAAAATTTTCTTAGAGATCTCAATACATCTTTGTGCTCCCTGGGTGAATAGAGAAATTTGAACTATGTTCATCATCCAAAAGTTCCTTCTTCAGCTCCAAACTTGATGGAACACATAGACCTTTCCAAAATCGCCCAATTCCTTCTTCATTAACATTAAAATCCGAGGATTTACCTTTTTCGATAGCTTCTATGTTTTCTTGAATTCCCACATCTTCCTTTTGATCATCCTTTAACCTTCCCAAAATAGACGGTTGAGAAATCATTTGTGAAAGGATTGATGATGTTCCCTTCTTTATGATTCCCATGTCTATCTTCATCAAGTCTAAGAAGATTGGATCCTTCTCAATTCTCATCATTGATAGAATCGCTGGGTCCTTTCTACTTAGAGCATCTGCCACCATGTTTTCATTCCTAGGGTGGAAATGTATTGAACAGTCATAATACGTGATGAGCTCTATCTATCTTCTCTGGCGCATATTAAGCTCTTTCTGTGTGAATATATATTTAAGAATCTTGTAGTCAGTATATATCTCACATTTCTCCCTATAGAGATAATGCCGTCAGATTTTCAACGAAAAGATCACCTTCACCAACTCTAGATCATGCATTGGATAGTTTCTCTCATTAATTTTCAACTATCTTGAGGCATAGGATATCACTTTATCATTCAGCATCAGCACACATCCTAATCCCTTATTCTATGAATCATTGAATATCACAAAAGGTTCCCCACTTGTGGGTAAAGTGAGGATAGGTGTAGTGATATGCCTCCTTTTCAACTCCTTAAAGCCTTATTCGCATTCATCACTGCAAGTTAACTTTACTCCCTTTCGAGTTAGCTTGGTAAGAGGATTGGACAATCGTGAGAAATTTCTCATAAATCGTCGATAATATCCAGCTAACCCCAATAATCTACGGATATATCTTACCGATGTTGGCCTCATCCATCCCTCAATTGCATCTGCTTTGGAGGGATCCATATATATCCCATTGCTTGTGATGATATGGCCCAAGAATGAGACCTCCTTCAACTATAACTCACACTTTCTATACTTTGCATAGAGCTTCTCTTTGCGCAATGTCTCTAGTACGGTTCTTAAATTCTCCTCATGATCCTCCTTGGTTTTAGAGTATATTAGAATTTCATCTATAAAGACTACCACAAATTTGTCAAGGTAATATCTAAAGACACTATTCATCAAGTCCATGATGTTTTCTGGAGCATTAGTGAGTCGAAAAGGCATTAATATAAATTCATAGTGCTCGTATCTTGTGTGAAAAGCAGTCTTCAGTATATCTTCATTCTTCACCCTTACCTGATAATATCCCAATCGCAAGTCCACCTTGGAGACGTATTTTTTCCAGGCAGCTGATTGAACAAGTAATCAATTCGTGGGAGAGGATACTTGTTCTTTATCATGATTTTGTTGAGCTCACAATAATCGATGAAAAGGCACATTGACCCATCCTTCATCTTGACGAATAGGATTGGTGCACCCCATGGTGAAGCACTTGGGCGTATAAACCCTTTATCCAGATTCTTTTGTAGTTGTTTCTTCAGCTCTTCAAGATCCACGACATCCATTCTATATGGATTATTAGATATTTTTAGTGCCCCTGGTATATGTTCAATTGAGAATTAAACATCTCTTTTAAGAGGAAGACCAAGCAGTTCCTCAGGAAACACTTCATCAAATTCCCTTACAATAAGCATTTCTTCAGGGATTATTTCTTCTTTGGAATCAATCATCTGAGCCAAATACGCATTCTCATAGGGCAACAACATCCATGATTGAGATGATGGAGCTAATGGAGATTCATATTCCTCCTTACACTTATAATGAAACAGGGGTTGATTCTCCATATGGAGTGTGATTTCCCTCTCCCGACATTTTATGTTGGCTCTATATAAGGAAAGCCAATCCATGCCAAAAATTGCATCAAATTCCACTAGAGGGAGTATGAAGAGGTTTTTTGGGAAATTCAATCCACATATTATGACAGGGGAGGAGTTATATTCATGGGATGAAATGATTTCCCCATTTTCTGTACTCACTGACATCTTTACTTCCATGATATGTGGTGGTGCTAGGATTGTTTTACTAAACTTTCAACATATAAAAGAATACATAGAACCTGAATCAAAAAGTACATTCTCTATTATTGAATGAATAAATATCATACCTTTCACCACTTCATTGTCGGGGTTCACTTCAGTAGAAGATATGGAAAAAGTGCTTCCTTGTTGCCTTAGAGGTTTTTGGTTGCCTCCAAAAAACCCTTGGATTAGGGCACTTATTTTCAAAATGCCCCCGGTTCTTTGTAGTTGTAGCAATGAAAAATGTGTTGAGGTTCGAATGGAGCATTTGAATCCTCCATCACAGCCGCGGGTCTTTCTTTCCAACAGTTAACATTTAGTTTCCCTTATCATCCACACCTAAAGAATTTACTTATCCCATTGAGGAAATCTCTAGGGTGCTTCTTTCCGCACTTTTGGCAAGTGGGGTGCTGGATCTTCTTAGCACCGTTGGATTTATCCATTGGACTGCCAGCATTGAATTCCACCTTACACTTATTGTCCCCATGATACCCCTGTGATTCCCTAATCTCCATTTCGACCTTGAGGGATCATCAGAAAATTTCCTCATAGCTGTCGAAGTCACGGATCGCTAATTCTTTCCGTAGGATAGGCTTCATCCCACCAAAGAATCGGTCAACCTTGCATTCGGGGGTAACGACAAAGCTTGAAGCATATCGTGAAAGACCTGTGAAGTTTTCCTCATACACTCCAAAATATTCTTCATCTTTTTTCTTGAGGGAAAGAAAGTCCCTTTCTATCTTATGCCAGAGGGTTCACGGAAAATATTTATCAAAAAACATCTTCCGGAAATCCTTCCATTCCAATGCCTCGATATCCTCCTCAGGCTTTGAATTTTTGATCAACGTCCACCATTGATCATCTTCACCCTCCATATAATAAGCCTCCAGAAGAACCGTCTCTTGTTCAGAATATTGAAAGATGGATAAGATCTTTTCAATGGAGTTGATCCATTGTTTAGCGATCGTGGGATCGGATGATCCACTAAAATTAAGAAGCCTTTTTCTCATGAATCTCTCGATAGCGACTTGTTCCTTATTGGGGGGGGGGGGGTTGGAAGTCCCTCTTGACCCATGTTTCTATTCAAATCTTGAATTAGCTGAGAGGGAAGCATGACAAAGTTCGCGATTCCTGCTCCCATTGGATTGGGCATCTCATTATTACAGTCGTCACACTGCTCTTCACATCGGTTCTTAGCTCGATTACTCCTATTACTGGCCATTGGCTGGAATAAAAGGAAAGTTAGGGGTAACACATAAAGGGTAATCCAAAGAAAAAAGTTGATGACTTATAAATAAACTTTTATTTCCTTAACTCATGAGTCTATAGGTTTTAATCTAGGCTTTTCATGATCTACTTTCTAACATATATTTGTAGGGGTATTTTTTTTAATTTCATTAATAAGGGTTCATACTAAGCTTGTGAATTTATCAAAACATATCTACCGGGAGTTTCATAACCAAGAGTGCAGCAAGGCCCATTGTCGTGCACCAATTCCCATTCGAGTATAGCTCAAAGTGGTGTTTTCGGGTTTTACCCCTAGGATACATTTGTGCTAGAGCCGCCTCTATCTGCTCGTATCCAGACAAGGATTTATTTTCATGATAAACCACCCACTTAGTACTTAACGAAACTTAGGGATTTTTTTATTATACTTAGTCTTGTATCTAAGGCTTTACTGGGGTTTTTTAATCCTAATCCCAAAAATTACTAAACCTATCCTCTGACACCAACTATGACAACCCTGCTTTTATTACAAACTGAAACGTGATTTATTACATAAAATATTCACTTGATACAACAAGGAATATCGAGAGGTCTAGTGTATTTGGAGATTACGATCACTACATAATGACTTAAAACATGAAATAAAACATATTTATTGAAAACATCCTTTACATGAACACAACATTCCATCATACTTAGCATTGCATGGGATAACCGGAGGACATGCATAAGAAAAGGGTGAGATATAAAGCCCGGTAAGGGAATAAACATGGAATACATGATGATTAAAATACATGTCAGACAATAGGATATCAATAGAGAACAAGAGAAACATGGATATAAAGGTATGGTAAATCATGATAATCATAACATGGAAATGTGGAAACAACACTTAACATGGAATTAGCATGAGCCAAGGCCCATTGGACATGAAGCATGAGTAAATCCTCATTGCAGATGAAGCATGAGTAAAACCTCGTTTCACATGAATTAGCATGAGTAAAAACTCATTTCACATTACGTATCATGATACTATACTTTACCCAATGCATTGGAGCGCTATAAGGGTGAACCCTTCTTAAAAATTTCATTTCATTCATAAGTGTGCCACATGGATCATAAAACATGGATTCATTAAACATAATCATTTATTCAACGATAGGGAATGTGGAATTCATACATGAAACTTTATAATAAATAGGTAAATGTAAATAAATTTTAATACCCTTGATGGAGAAATGGGCATGGTATTCACTACACAAAGGCATTGGCTTAGAAAATCAGTGCCATTTCGGCAGAGTAACGGCGTGACATAGGAATTCATAAAAATGGTTGATGAGAGAGAAATGGGTATCTAATCATATTTACTTCAAATGGACAGTATGTGAGTAATATAGATACATGTCTAAACAATTTTAATGGAATATAGATTCATGATACAAAAGTATTGCTTGAATGTAAATGAAGAGAGAGAAGTTCCTTTTGGAATTTCGGCATAGTAACAGGTGTTCATGAGAGGAATTAAATGAGAGATAAAGGGGTCTCCCATAATTCAAACAATAAGAGAGTAGTATGGGGGAGGTGTGAAACCATACCCCAGCATTTATAATTGAAATTAAAAGGGCATAACAATATTAATAAAATTGGTCAAAAAAGGTCAAAGGAAGAAAAATCCTTACTTGGAAGTGTGCTTGAAAGGATTGAGAGGGGCTTCTGGGGAGCTTGGGGCACCTTGAGAGGATTCTAGAGAGAGTAGGGAAGAGTTTGGACGATCTCCAAAGGCTTTGAGTGAGGAGGAAGTGGAAACTTGGGTGGGTTTATAGAGGAAAGGTTAGTGAATTCTTTATTATTTCGGTTTGGGACCCCTTACATTAATCTAATCCAAACCACAAATAAGATCATGGTTTTTGCCTATTGTGTTTGGAAAAAGGAAGAGTAAAAAAATATTGTATAAGGACAAAGTCTGAACTTCTTAAAATAATGGGGTTGCTTATGTGGAGGTGAGTCACACTCCCATCGAAAATTATTTAAAAATACAAGATGTTTAATAAGTCTTGAGGGGTCCATTAATGCATTGTAAAATAAGACAAACAAGACCAAAGTCACGTTATTTTAATGGTAAAACATATATTGGCCGAACATAAAGCTTATATTATTTTATTACATCACTATTGGGTCATTATGATGTCATAAAACACATTATATATTTAAACGGTATTTAATTTTCTCCCAAAAATTTGATTGTTTCAGAAAATTATGAAAAACAAACCATTTGATAATTTAGACATCCTGATTCTATAAATAACATTTATTTTATATAAATAATTTTCTAAATATTTTAATTTTCACTTTTAAAATAAAAACCGACATTTATAAAAAATTCAAGGGTTTTGACAAAAATGGCTTTCAAACCTAAATAAAAATTACAATTGCAATCATAAAATTATAAGATCATTTATATTAAATAAAAATTAATTTAATAATAATAATAATATTATTATTTTATTAATGTATTATTTAATTCAAAAATCCATTAATTCATAAAATTGTATTTCTTATCTAAATATTAACTAAAAATATACTATTTGTGCTTGAAAAACTATTTACAAAGTGTCAATAATGAAAAGAAGGTATGTTAAATAATATACATGAACATAGAACTAGATATTTGTTACATAACCCCTTAAAACATCCACATAAGACCTAAGGGTAAGGTGTGCGATGGTGACAGACTCGTGGGGTGGCTCAGATAACATCGCTCGAGTGGTAATCTCTATCAACTTCCACTTTTCCCGTAGACTGTATCGTTTGAGCTTGACATGATGAAGCTCAGCTTGGGACTGGTCAAGATCAAATCCCAAAGACACCCCATTTTTCTGATCCCCAAAAAATGGGCTTCGTATGGAGCAGTTCGACTGGATGAGGCCATCGCTTCTTTTGCATGACTAAATTGGATTTGTTAAAGCCCTATATTAAACTAATCATGTGGTCACTGTTCAATGGCTATATAAGCAACGATCAAAATTCATAACATAAAACCAAAGAAGTTGAAATTTTATATAAACATTTTACAGAAAAAGGCATTTAATTAGATCAATAGGTATTTCCATTAATGAAACTTTGGGCCGTTAGACAATGTAACTTTTAGTATTCCAAATTAAATATAATCTATAAAAATAATTATTTTTCATAAAATAACATATTTTAGATCATGTATTGTGTCTAATTAATTATTATATCATTAAAATATAAAAATTATACCGTAAAATAGTCTGATATCATACTACTATATATTTTTACTATTCATTAAAATATAAAGTATTGTATTAAAATTCAATAATTTCCCCATAACCTAAAATTGATATTTGAAGTTCAATTTTTATATTATTTTCTGAAAAAACTATCTAAATATGATATTTATTACATTTAAATATAAAAATTCTTATTTATTTAAAAGTATCATTTTTTTAATAATATTCCTATTTTGGAAACTTATTAAAATTTCCTATGAAATTAAAAAATTATTTAATAATTCATTATATAAATAATATTTTTATAAATGAAAATTTAATTAAAAAAATGAAGAAAATAAATTTAGATTATAAAAAAAATCTATTTTTTCTAGAGAAATAAAAATAGGTTTTATTTTCAACCATTTTTTTTAAATTTGACTCGATTTAAAAATTATTGTATTAATGAAAAACATTCTTAGTAGAAATTGATGGAATAATATTATTATTTATAAAATTTAATATATACTTTATGTAACTATGGTATGGACATGTAACACGTTATTACACCCACAAACACCTTATATTTAAGTTACGAACCATTGATAGTTTTTTGGGGTTCCATGGATTACATCGACCAAGTGGTAATCTCCACTAAGTTGAATGTATCCCACATAATTTTTTTTCAATATTCACATGTTGAGTCTCATTCTAGGATTGGTCATGGTCAAACCCTTGTGACGATACCTCCCTCCCTTTTTCTGACACAAGTTATTCAAATGACACAACTCTACTGGTTGAGGCAATCGATTCTTCTTTCTATATCAATTGTTCTTCATAATTACTACTAATAAACTCTAATTATAACAGTAAATTATCAACCAAGGGTATAGTTTCCAACGTTCATATTTACTAATGGTAATATTGACCACTAGCCATATTATTGTCGAATCCCAAAGGTAAAATCTCCCTTTATACCCTATAAATACAATAGCATTCTTTCAATAAAAAGCCAATAAAATTTCTCTTAATTTTAAATTTTCAATTCAATAATATTTTATTGTATAACAATTATTTTGTTTTATTTATATATAATTTTCAGTGGGGGAAATGAATCTAGTAGTTTGGGGTGGTCCATACATTCCCATTTTAGCTATTCTATTTTATATTTTTTGTCCCATTGAAATATTTGGATTGTAAATTTTTTAATTTAAAAATAATGTAATGATATTTATTAATTATATAAAATTTTTCGGTTTCAATTTATTTTTTATGTGTCTAATGTTATATAAATCTGATAACATTTTTTCATAAAACAGATATCATTTAAAAAATATGGCTCTTTACACACCGTATCTTCCCTGATCTATGAAAAATATAGTATTTCAACATGCATCTATTCTCTGATGGAGTCTCTAAATGTTCAAGTATCATCTAGATAGATATAATCATGAAATCCGCTGCCAAAGGTACAACCTCGCAGGTGAAAGTCATAGGGTTCTACAACAATAACTCCCATGTTATATCATAAATTTTACTCACAACCCATCATAGGGAACCTTCTATAATTTAAATATTTAGGGAATTTTTTTGATAAAACATCTCTCCTTCCCATTTATAAGGAAATACCACATCCTCTGTTCCACTGTCATATATACATTTTTAGTTTTTTCATTCTAACATCTAATAAAAAAGCATCACTATGGAGTAATGTATCTATAATTACAAAAAAAAACATTGTAAGATAGATAAAAAATCATTATCACATTTACAAAATACGTTTTTTACAAAAGGTTATAATAATTCATCCACCATATTCCACCACATGGTAGAAACTAAATCACTATCACTTCCCTCAAGCATTCCTCACCCAATTCATAACTAGAAAAAGGTAAAACATTTTCATGTTTCATGGTCTCTCATTAGATGCCCATTTTATCTAACTAAAATATCCAAATATTAATTAATTTATCCCATTTAAATCAACCATTTTTAAATAATTGTATTAAATTATATAATTAAAGAGAAGCATTTTCATTCCCCAAAATGAAATCATAAATTTTTTTATATGTGTTCCTAAAATGATGCATGTCATATGAAATATTTAGTGACTAGAATAATGCATGTAAACTCAAATTCCATCCCATAATGGTCCATGAGTAAAATCCATGAAAATAATTTCTTCATGAAACAACTGTATCACTCAAGTAGATATAGCATTCAACTGTAATATAAAACTCAAGAACTAGAGACCTTCCTTGGTTACTTGGGCTTCCCCCACATATTTGTTAGGTACTCCCATGAACGAGAACAAGAACTGGACTTGAATAACCCTAATCCTCTATATAACTTTCCAAGATAGTTTAAAACATAACAAAAATGAAGTCTTATCTAATACCACTTTGTTATATCCTTGCACATGTCCCAAATGTCGGTGCCACGAACTGGTTCGCGATATGAAATCAGTTGTGTATCTCTAT
This sequence comes from Viscum album, assembly GCA_963277665.1. Classification (NCBI taxonomy): domain Eukaryota; kingdom Viridiplantae; phylum Streptophyta; class Magnoliopsida; order Santalales; family Viscaceae; genus Viscum; species Viscum album. Next base: position 853,013,674 of record OY728155.1, on the reverse strand, counting down.
ATATGATAGAGGTATTATTTAAAATATTTTTAATGTATATTTAAATGATTTAAACCTCAAAAAGTTAATAATTTGATCTTATTTGTAACAATTTTTTGAATTAGAGTGTGTTTTGGGATAAAAAGTTAAAATTGCATAATTCTGGATTTTTAATAGATTTTTATCACATAGGTATTTTGGTCATTTATCATAAAATAAATTTCAAAATTTTTTAATTATAATTTTTTTGGAATCCTTATTTTATTCCCAACATCTTTGTCTTCAAGCCTAGGGAATGATTCATGCATCTTGATGCCCAAAAAAATCAATGAACATGACAATTTTTCCGGGCGGACTGCATGGACTCCACCATAGTAATGGAATCACATTTAGGCATAAACAACTCCAAATGATTCTACGCCACATGTATATGAAATAGAACTCCCAGGTACCTCTCCACAATGAATTTCAAGCCGTTTGGAATACTTTATGATGGCGGTGGAGTGATAGAGTTTTGAAGGAAGCTTCATCCAGAGAAATCTAATTTCAATAGAAAAATCATAACTCCTCCAAGATGCGTCCAATGAATCTGAAATTTGGAGGGTGGACGTCCAACACGTTTATGACCAACATCAATAAAGAGTTCAATGCATGAAGTGTCCAATTAATGTGTTTAAAATGCGACAACATTATGATGATGAAATCTGCCTATAAAAGGAGAGGAGCTCCTACCTCTCAAGATATTCCATTCTTCACCACACTATCTGTCACAAAGGGAGTTGGATTGAGAGAGAAAAGGGGAAGGTGGAGAATTTTATCCTTAAGAAGATTAAATCTTTGGAAGATTCAATATATAATATGAATGATTCTCAAGTGATGGAAGGCTAAGCGGCAAGTGGTTGCGGACGCCGACACCCGACGGACACTCTCTTCCGAGTTTTGATTTTAATGTGTAATCTCCTTTTGAATTTATCTAGAACATATATTTTTAAATGAATATGGTTGTTTTCATTCTTAAATATATTTTCAACACATTTGTTTTATCTTTTTTCCATCTATAATGTAGAATAATTGACTTCTCTATTCAAAATTCTTTGGTGAGATTTTTCCATTGAGCATAGTGAATTCAATTAGATTCAATTACATAGAGGTATTTAAGTAATTGAATCACTTCAATAGGAAAGACCACAATCATATTAAAGTCCTAAATATGATTTACTTTCAAATTTGAGTGTAACCCTGGGGGTCCTTGGGGTTACATTTAGGAATTTAAAATAAAAGATTTTTTTTATATACAAGGAAGAGGGGAGTGTCCGAGAGGGTGAAGATTGTCTGCGACTGCTGTTTTTATTCTTGATTTAAAACCCACATTATCTTTCCATGAAATTTATTTCAGTTTAGTATTTAATTAAAATTTTATTTTCAAATTCTTAATAAAATCCCATTTTACATTTCTTCAAAAACAAAAAATAAACAAAACTGACAGTTTTACAACTCGAACTACAACCTCATCGAGAGACAACCCTATGGTCACCACTCTGCTACATTAAAAGGGAAAATATTGATTGACAGTTTCAGGACATGAAAAATGCTCACATAAACTAGCACCGTTTCTGGGGAGTTTTCTAGATTTGATTTTATTTTAATTATTTTTTCTTGCATGACCCGAACTTCTGAACCGAACCTGTTACCTTCAGATTCTGAAATCGATAGAACTTTTCACACTAGTGTTAGAGGTACTAATCCCCAAGTTGCAAGTTGTGAATCTTCTACCAATACACATAGGAGTGAATTAGTTGAAACTAAAATCCAAATGGATGAAAATAGAACTCTGAAAGAACTAGCTTCATCCTATGACGAAAATCACGAGAATCCAGTAGAGTACCATGAGGCCCCTGGTGGATTTGAAATCAAGTCCGGTTTCATCCACCAGCTTCCCAAATTCAATGGGTTGCCTGGTGAAGACCCACACAAACACCTTCAATAATTCAGCTACTTGTGTGTCAACATGAAACCTCATGGAGTCGATGCAGATCAAATGAATCTGAGGTCATTTCCTTTTTTCTCTAGATGGAGTTTCTAAGGAATGGTTTTTCTATTCTCACTCAACCTTGATTAGAAATTGGAATGAATTAAAAAATATTTTCCTTGAAATTTTCTTTCCTGCATCTAGAACTACATCCATTCGAAAAGAGATTTTTGTAATTAGGAAGACACAAGGAGAAACACTTCACGAATACTGGGAACGATTCAAAAATCTTTGTTTTAGTTTCCCCCATCATCAAATCGGTGAACAGCTTCTCATTCAATACGTTTATGAAGGATTGTGTCTCACTGATAGAAGTATGATCGATGCTGCTGCTGGAGGAGCTTTAGTTGATAAGAAACCAGCTGGTGCTAGGATTTTAATTGCAAATATGGCCCAGAATGCCCAACAATTTGGAACCAGAGGGCTTCTTCATGTAAAAGCTGCACAAGAATTCCCTACTACTAGTCCCAAAAACAACACAATTGCAAGTCAACTATCTGATCTTGCCACCATGGTAAGGTCAATAATGTTGTCTAACACCCCACCAACCCAACCCAAACCTAAAGCAGCTTTCCAACTACATGTCCACTGTGGGATTTGTTCTTCGAATGAACATTTTAGTGACCAATACCCGCAAATGCAAGAGCCTCTTGAGAACTGCAATGTAGTTTTTCCTGGAAGACCATTTCAACCAAACCCGAAAAGACCATTTCAAAACAACCAAAATTTCAATCAAGGAAGGAACAAAAACTCGAATAGAATATTTAGTCAACCTGAACAACTGATAGGATTCTTCTATGGACAATCAAGTAATTCTCAACCAAGATATTTCAATGAGAAATCCAATGCTAATTCCGGAAGCAATTTTTCCCCCTAACCCTCCCACTCAAAACTCTGATAGGAACCTTGAAGAAGCAATGAGGAAACCACAAGAGGAAATGAGGGAACTAAAAGAATACACAAAACAACAAGATAACAAAATGAATACATTGATGACTCAAATGGGTCAACTTTCTTGTGGTATTAATTGCATAATAAATCAAATGAGTGGTGGTTTACCCTCACAACCACAAGTAAATATGAGGAAAAATGGGAAGGAAAATGTGAGTGCAATTTAACTTAGGAGTGGAAAAAAATTGAACAACCCTCAGATTGAGAACATCAAGCCTTCTGCTGATACTATTGATGAAAATCCTACCCTTGATAAAAATGATGAAAAATATGAAGTAGATAGAAACTCAATGTCAAGATAGGAAATCATGTTTGAAAGAACGGAGAATGATTGGAAGAGGATGTCTGATCCTTATGTTCCTCCAAAACATACTCAGAATACCCCAGAAACAATCAAACCTCCACTACCTTATCCAAGGTGTAAACCACCACCAATGTCAAGTGCTGAAAAAGAATTGGATACGGAGGTTTTGGAAACATTCAAGAAAGTCCAAGTCAATATTCCATTGCTTGATGATGTAAAACAAATTCCAAGGTAGGCTAAGTTTCTGAAAGACATGTTTACCAAAAAAAGAATGTTCAAAGGAGGTGAAAAAGTGAACTTAGGAAGGAATGTTTCATCGATGATTCAACATGAACTTCCTGTCAAGTGTATAGACCTTGGGACATTTACCAATCCATGTACCATTGGGAAATGTGAATTCAAAGATGTGATGCTTGATCTAGGGGCCTCTATCAATGTCATGACACATTTTGTTTACTCATCTCTTCAGGTTGGAGACTTGAAACCCTCTGGAATTATCATTCAACTCACAAACTGAAGTACCACCAAACCTGCTGGAGTTATAGAGGATGTTCTTGTTCATGTGAGAGACATGATTTTTCCTGTTGACTTATATGTATTGGATATAGAAGATGATCGGTTCAGCACACATTCTCCCCTCATCCTAGGGATTCCATTTCTAAAAACGGTGAAAACGGTCATCAATGTTCACAAGGGAACACATTCACTAGAATTTGGAGGAGATATTGTTCATTTCAACATTTTTCATTCAATGAAACACCCAGTTGAGGATCATTCAACTCCCCATGTTAAATTGATTGATTGGTTTTCCTCTAGAATGTTACCTGATTTTTTTTGCGATGAAATACCAATTAATGTGGGAAAAGTGGGATATTTTTATGATACTAAATCAGAAAAAAATGAGGATGAAATTGGAGACTTTGATGAGTCTTGGGATGTTGAGACTGGATATCTGAGCAATGATGCAGATGAATTTCTAGAAAACACTGAATCTATTAGTGGTATTCCAGGAGAGGTTTCCAAATTTTCAAATGAAACATGTCTTGAGATCATAGAAAGAGATAACCATGATGAACAAGGAGCTTCATCAAACAATCTAACTTCTGAAGAGTTCCTAGTTATCAATGAAACCAAACCACCTATGGTAGAATTGAAACCCCTTCCGGATAACCTCAAGTATGCCTTATTAGGTCATAATGAATAATTCCATGTAATCATCTCAAAATATTTTTCAGAAGTCTAGGAAAACCAATTATTGGAAGTTCTCAAGTACCATAAGGAATCCATAGGATGGAATCTCTCTAATCGAACAGGAATCAACCCCTCAGTTTTCATGCACAGAATTTTACTGGAGGAGAATTCTAGATCGATAAGAAAATTTCAAAGAAGACTGAACCCAACACTTTTGGAGGTTGTGAAGAAAGAATTCACCACCTTGTTGGTTGCTGGAATTATTTTTCCTATATCTGATAGTCAATGGGTAAGTGCAGTCCATGTTGTTCCTAAAAAAAGTGGATTTACAATCTCAAGGAATGAATTTGGTGATCTAGTCCCCATAAGGCTTCCAAATAAATGTAGAATGTTCATTGATTACAGGAAACTCAATTTGGTTACAAGGAAAGACCACTTCCTATTACCATTCCTTGGTCAAGTCCTTGAATGACTAGCTGGAAAAACCCACTACTGTTTTCTGGATGGATTCCATGGATATTTTCAGATTCACATTTTACCTGAGGATCAAGAGAAAACAACCTTCACAAGCCTATTTGGAACTTTTGCATATAGAAGGATGACCTTCGGTTTATGTAATACCCTGGGAAATTTTCAAAGGTGTATGATAACCATCTTCTCTGAATTTTTGGAAACTTTCATGGAAGATTTAATGGATGACTTCACTCTGTATGGATCATCTTTTTAATGTTTTTTGAAAAGCATGGAACGTGTCCTGAAAACATGCATTGAAAATAACCTTGTTCTAAATTATGAAAAATTTCATTTTATGGTTGCTAAATGGATCTTTCTTGGACATGTTTTGTCCCATGAGAGAATTCAAGTTGATAAATCCAAAGTTGAGGTCATTTCTTCATTACAATACCTAAAAATTGTGAGAGATGTGAGATCCTTCTTTGGGAATGCTGGATTTTATAGGAGATTCATTAAAGAATTCAGTACAATTTCTCTTCCATTGTTTAGATTAATCCAAAAAGATGTTCCATTTGTCTTTGATGAGAATTGCATAAATTTATTTCAAGAGCTGAAAGAAAGATTGATAACCCCTCCCATTGTTCAACCTCCTACATGGGACATTCCCTTTGAAATATTGACAGATGCATCTGATTTTTCTCTTGTGGAAGTATTGAGTCAAAGGACACAAAAGAAATCTCATCTGATTGCCTATGCCTCAAGAACTCTTGATCAAGCCCAATCAAACTACACAACAACTGAGAAAGAACTATTGGCTGTTGTCTTTGCTCTAGACAAATTTAGAAGTTATCTACTGGGCTCAAAGGTGATTGTTTTCACTGATTATTCTGCAATTAGATTCTTGAGGAAGAAACATGATGAAAAACTAAGACTTCTGAGATGGATTTTGCTTTTACATGAGTTTGATTTTGTAATAAAAGATAAGAAAGGATATGAGAACCCTGTTTCTGATCATTTGAGAAGGATACCGTCTATCTAGAATAGAAAATTTCAGATGTGTTCCCCAATTAAGGAATCCTTTCCAGATGAGGATTTATTTGCTGCTCAAAGTGAAATACCATGGTTTTCTAATTTGTAAACTATTTGGCTTCTGATGAACACCCCCGTTGGTTTTCCAAAAATCAAATTGATAAACTTCAAAGCGATTCAAAGAAATACATTTGGGATGATCCTTATTTATGGCACATTGGTAGTGACCAAATGATACGAAGATGCATTCCGAACTCTGAATTTCAATCCATCCTACATTTCTGCCACACATTAAACTGTGGATGAAACTTTGGACCACAGATAACAGCAATAAACGTTCTTGATTCTGTGTTGTATTGGCCAACCATTTTTAGATATGCTTTCGAATTCTGCAAAACCTGTAAAAATTTTCAATTCCAAGGAAACATTTCCAGGGGGAATGAGATTCCACAAAACCCACTTTTTTTATGATGTTTTTGATATATGGGGAATGGATTTAATGGGGCCTTTTCATATTTCATTTGGATATATCTACATCTTGTTGGCTATTAATTATGTATCCAAGTGGGTAGAGGCTATCCCCACCCGAACTGATGATGCAAAGATTGTGTCTAAATTTTTGAAAGGAATTTTTTTTTCAAGGATTGGATTTCCAAAGTTTCTAATTAGAGATCATGGTACCCATTTTTGTAATAGGACATTGGAATCACTTTTGAAGAAATACGGTGTTAATCATAGGGTCTCTACGCCCTATCATCCTCAAACAAATGGAATGGCTGAGTGGTCTAAAATGAAGATCAAACAAATCCTAGAAAAAACAGTGAACGCAAATAGAAAGGATTGGTGTTTGAGACTTGATGATGCTCTTTGGGCCCAGATAACTGCTTTCAAAACCCCCATTGGAATGACACCATTTAGATTCGTCTATGGAAAATCTTTTCATCTACCAGTTGAGTTAGAACACAAATCCTTTTGGGCTGTAAAAACATGTAACATGAACCTATATTCTGCTGGGAAAGAAAGTAAATATTGTTTGCAGGAGTTGGAGGAGATCAGAAATAATGCATACAAAAGCTCCAGGCTATAAAAATAGAGAACCAAAGCCTTTCATGATGGGAGGATTCTCAACAAAAACATCAAGGAGGGTGACAATTTTTTGATGTTCGATGCCAGATTAAAACTCTTCCCAAGTAAATTTCATTCCAAATGGTCTGGTCCATTCATTGTTACTCATTTTTTTCCTTTTGGTGCAATACATATTAACGATCCAGACAAGGGGACATCATTCACAGTCAATGGTCATAGGGTGAAGATATTTCGAGAAAATTTTCAAGATCCTCCAGGGGAGGAGATTCAACTTCATGACGCAGAATATAATTGATGACAGGTTGTGTCTTTCCATATCATTTATTTTTGATATGTCTTTAATTTCTGTAATTTCATTCTAAAAAAACTATACAATGAAGACATTGCATAGAATAAGTGTGGGGGGGGGGACACAATGCTGGGTAGATTAGGTTTTTACGAACTTTGGTTTGAAATTTTGTGTTTTCAAAATTTCTTTCCATTTTTTTTCGTGTTTCTTTTTTTAAATAAAAAAATATATTTTGTAATTTCTTTAATTTCATTTGAATCTCATTCCAAGGAGTGAACAGACTGATCCTTTGAAACTAAACATAAATGAATGCTGAAAATGAAATTGTTTCAAGTTCAAAAATTTGTAAAATTATTGAAATGACCACTGATTTTTAAATCTCATGGAACATATCACAAACATTGTGATTGAAATTCTCATTCATGTGAGGCCTCTGTACCCATTTTTACATCTTCTTCACATTTACCTCATTCTTGAGAGAACCAATTCGTGTTTTTTTAAACAAGAACTTGATTTATTTCAATCAAAACTTGAGTGCTGAGATACTTGTGATTAAAATGATTGAGGCATTTGTTTAAATATTTGAGCCTCCTTTTCATGATTATCCTTTTTATTTCGTCCTTCCTTGAACATTTTATCCTTCTTGAGCCCTTAGTGGCCATTTATAGCCTGTTAGGTTAGCCACATTACATGCCAAATTTCCCTTTGAAACTTGCTCTGGAAGTATAAATTCATGATCTAGTTGAACTTAAGTGTTGGGGGAAAGATAACACATGATGTGCTACCTAATTTGGTGTTGCTTTGGGAGAAAATTTAAACATTGAAGGTGTATTTTTGATGCTGGAATATATTTTTCTAAGAGCTGTGCCTATCTGGAGCTCTGAAATGAAATGGATTTCTGCCTATCGGGAGCTCTAAAATTAAATGGAGATGTGCATATCTGGAGCTCGCAATGGAAATAATCTGTGTCCAATCTGGAGATTTCAAAAAAAAAAGACATATTTTCTACTGAAATATTGATGGAATGGGGTGGAAAATAGAAGATTGGAGCTGATTATTTTAGTAGAATATGGAGGAGACCACACTTGAGTAAAAATTAGAATCATGCATTTATGCTTCAAAAAGAGCCAAACCCTCCTTATTAAGCCACAGAATTTTTCACATTTGAAACATACCAACCCCAAGCCACAGAAAAACCGTGTAAAGTCCTCATGATAATCACATGTTCTTGGTTCACATTAGGTGGAGATGTAGAAATTTATCATGTCTATGGTAATTCTTGCATGAGTCGGATGAAATAAGCCTTGTTACAAATCTATATTGTGTGCTGAGAGAAAATGAATGTGAGGTAAGTGTGTTGTGTCCATGAGAAGAAAAAATAAGTGTAAATGGATTGAATGATTTCAATTTTAAATACTTCTCTTTAATGAGGCATGATATATTTTTAATTCATTGTGGTAAATTGGTAAATTCCATTGGTATGTGTTTTATTTTTCTTGATACCGTGATCACTTATCCAGGAGTCCAAGATCCAATTGTGGGGGAATTAATAGAGCTCATATTAAAAATATTTTTAATGTCTATTTAAATGATTTAAACCTCACAAATTTAACAATTTCATCTTATTTGTAACAATTTTGGATTTAGAGTGCGTTTTGGGATAAAACGTTTAAATTGCATAATTCTAGATTTTTAACAGATTTTTATCTTAGGGGTATTTTGGTCATTTATCATAAAATACATTTCAAAATTTTGTGATTCAAATTTTTTTGGAATCCTTATTTTATTTCCATCATCTTTTTCTTCAGGACTAGGAAAATATTCATGCATCTTGATGCCCTAAAATCAATGAGGATGACAATTTTTCCGGGCGGACTGCATGGACTCCACCATAGTAATGGAATCAAATTTCGGCCTAAACACCTCAAAATGATACTATTCCACCTGGATATGAAAGGGGACTCCTAGACTCGTTTCCACAATGAATTTAAAGCCATTTTTAATCCTTTATGATGGCCGTTGAGTGATAGAGTTTTGAAGGAAGCTTCCAGGAAGCTTCATCCAGATAAAGAGATTTTCAATAGAAAAATCATAACTCCTCCAAGACGCGTCCAATGAATCTGAAATTTGGAGGGTAGACGAACAACACATTTATGAAAAATATTAATGCAGAGGTCCATGCATGAATCGGCCAATTAATGGGTTGAAAACGCGACAACTTTATGATGACGAAATCTGCCTATAAAAGGAGAGGAGCTCCTACCTCTCAAGATATTCCATTCTTCACCACACTATCCGTCACAAAGGGAGTTGGAATGAGAGAGTGAAGGGGAAGGTGGAGATTTTTATCCTTAAGAAGATGACATCCATTTAATATTCAATAGAAAAGATGAAGGCTTCTCAAGTGATGGAAGGCTAAGTGGCAAGTGGTTGCGGACAGCGACACTCAACATACACTCTCTTCGGAGTTTTGATTTTAATGTGTAATATCTTTTTGAATTTCTCTTGAACCTATATTTTTGAATGAATCTGGTTGTTTTATTTATTAAATATATTTTCATCACATGTGTTTTGATCATTGTTTCATCTATAAAGTAGAACAATTGACTTCTCTATTTAGAATTCTTTGGTGAGGGTTTTCCATTGATCATAGAGAATTAAATTAGATTCAATTACATAGAGGTATTTAAGTAATTGAATCACTTCTATAGGCAGGACCACAATCATATTGAAGTCCTAAATATGATGACTTTTCAAATTTGAGTGTAAAACTGGGGGTACTTGGGGGTACATTTAGGAATTTAAAATAAGAGATATTTTTTTATATACAAGGAAGAGGGGAGGGTCCGAGAGGGTGAAACTTGTCTGCGACTGCTGTTTTTATTGATGATTTCAAACCCACATTATCTTTCCTTTAAAATTATTTCAGTTTAGTAATTAATTAAAATTTTATTTTCAAATTTTCAATCTAATCCCCAATTTCATTTCTTCAAAAACAAAAAAAAAACAAAAGTGACAGTTTTACAACTTGAACTGAAACCTCCTTGAGAGAAAACCCTGTAGTCACCACTCTGCTACATTAAATGGGAAAATATTGACTGAGGGTTTTACGACACGAAAAACGCTCGAATCAATATTATATAGGAAATAGACTAGCTTTGAGGGTCTAATCTGTAATGTGGTGAGTCTTTATTTCCTTTATTATAGTTCAACTATATAATTGATCGATAAACAATATCTAAATGATATTAAACAAAAAACTACGATGACACCACAATCAATAAAAACCAATATAATAGGAATATAATAGGAATATATAAAAAATAGGGAAAATTTCTATAAACTGAAATAATAAATATTTCATTTTTTATATCTCAAAAGTGTATAATGAAAACCCAAATTAGGAAAAACTTATAAAAGATATGTAGGACCTGGCATCTTGTTGGGCTCCCTCAACCATGCAGTATCTTGTGTCCCAACAAAACTATCAATACTTGGTCTATTTCCCTTATCCAATCCAATAAACATGAAGTATATTATCTTATTGATCTTTTATATTTTCTAGGATATGAGTAAATCTCAATATTCCACCACTAATGAGATATAAATAAAACTATATTAAAAAAAATGTAGTTAGTTTTATAATAAATACATATAAAAATGAAAAATAAATAGGCCTCATAGTTAATTTTCCTTTAACCAACCACATCATACCAGCTTTGTCCCATACCGGTTTTGAATCCATAATCCATAAAGATATCAACATTCAACAAATAATCAGTTTTAATTATTATTTTAATTCTATATATAAATTTATACTACAGGGGCCTAGAGAAGCTGTCTAGACCCCCTAGTTATTTGGATTAACAGTCAGTGACACACAACTCAATGATCAAAAGAATATATATATATATATATATATATCATGAAATATAAAATAAGTCTATCACCCCATGTATATTTGGAGCTTAATTCTCTTACCCACAACCTAATGATCAGTCAATCCTAAATATTAATAATCATGGTTCAAAATTTATTACTCAATTACCAAATATTTTCATCACTTATTTCACAAATAATTAACCCTTAGAAATTAAGAAAATATAACCATTAAATATAATTATCAAATATGAATAAAGAATTTATTTTAAATAAAATAACCCACTATAAACATAACTCAATTCATAAATCACCACTTTAATGTATTGGAACTCCCCATGGGTAGCTATCATGTCTGGTCTGATAATCTCTAATAGGTCCAATGGTATCTATCATGTTCTTGACATTCATATGGGAATCAATTCATTAATTTATTTTAAATTTCAATTGAACAACATAAAAATTATATGGCATAAATAAAACAAGTGAATCAAAATCAAAGCTATGTGAATTATCATTTTCCCCTACCTCATGATCATTAAAAAATTATTACTAAATCTAAGCACTCAATTTTATTTAAAATGGTTTAATTCTACTTGTCTGTGGAAATATTAGATCCAAATCTAGGTCTAGGATACAATGAATAAGGATCCATAAAAAATTACATCTAAACCCATTGAAAATGATGTAAACCATCACTCCAATAGTAGATGTAAAGGTGGGGGAGAGAGAGAAGAAAAAACAAAAAGAGATGAGATCACAAACAGGATGAGATGTTGAATCATTCAACCCAATCTTTTATTTATATAAATTTGGGTTTATGGATCCTCTTAATCATCATGGAACCCTACAAGAATAATAAAAATTTTATTATGGGGATCCAGATAAATTTTGGATAAAAACATGGCGTTAATGAATTTCAAAATATTGTTTTTGGGTTTTTAATTTGACATATGATTGGTTTTATGGGTATGGAGCATGGTTTTCCAAACCATGAACCATAACCATCAACCTATATATAGTTAGTGAAACATTACTCCTAGCTGGTCGAACATTTTGAAAAACCATTTGGCAACCATGAAAACTCCCTCTATTTTAGCGTGTCTGGTTTGTAGAGGGAGGCCTCATAGTTTAGTGAAACATGAAACCACTTTCTATGGCTAAAAAATGGTTTCATTGTACTCCCAAACTATAAAATAATTGTTCACTAGCCATGGTCTTATAAATTTCTAAAAATTTGACCTTAATAACCCAAAATAAAAACCAAACCACTATATTATCAATTAAAGGGTAAAGGAATGCATGAAAAAGAGAATAATACATCACCAAAACGTGCAATATCTTACATTAGTACTAAAATTAATATTTACATGATAACACAATCATTAAATAATGAAAATAAAGTTTCTATAATTATTGATTAATTTTTATATTAAAAAGAACATGGAATTTTATTACTAATGATTCTATGTTTTCCGCAAAAAAATCTATTTTTTACATACAGTGATATGGTTTTCCTAATATTTTATTCCATGTTCTATTATTTCATAATACTCAATATTTTCATGAATAAAATCAATAATATTGAATATTTTTATCATGGAATTTTAGGGTTGTATAAATATATACATTATCGTTCATTCAACTATTTAAAGATCAATCCAATCATAGTGAATGTGGATTTGAAACTACATATGTATTTTTGGGGGGATAGAATAATCCTAGAATGAACTATATAAAAAATAATAATTAAATATATAATACCATTATTAACATTTTAATAGAAAAAAAGTAAACTGGATGACTATAAAAAATTATATCTGATGATCATGTATGTCTATGATATCCAACATGATCTTGATTGATATAATTGAGAAGCATTCCAAATACATCTTTGTCATACTGTATAAATAGTTTTTGTTAATAATCCATTAACTTTTTATTATTTTATTTATTTCTATATATACTTCAGTATTTGGTAAAATTCAACAAAAAATACCGAAAATGGGATTTGGATTTAGGATGCAGCACTATAATTTGATACAGTATTCAAAATAAAATATTATATTAGTCACACATGAATGTAACATGTTTTTGTAGACATTTTAATATACATCATGTAACAAAAATATTTTCCCATCATTAAAATAATTATTTATAAATATCCATGTTATTAAAATTATTTTTGTCTCACAGTTCAATATTTAAATTAATTGAATGACCTAGAATAAAAATAACCGAATGGTAAAACTGAATTTCAGATGTATTTTCAAAAAGGTTGTATATTCACATGTTATCATGTAATATATGAATTGGAATACCTAAAATAACGATGTATCAAAAATCAAGATATCAAATTTTACCATAGAACAGTCCATTACAGGGTTTAAACGTCAAAATCATGGTATTATATACTATGTATTTTATTTAATAGGAGTCATATACCCTATTATAATTTGAAAAAATAATAAACCATCAAATAATATTCATTTATGAAATAACCCAAAAATAAGTATATCACCTTAAATAAAACAATAAATGTAAAAAATCGTTAATGGTAATTAATAGTGGTCCCTATCTCATGAGGGTTACATAATATGTATAAACCACTTATGAGTTGTAAATAATATTTTTAAAATACATACAACCATCCTTAAAAAAATTCATATCATATCTTAGTTTTTTAATTAACATTTGAACCTCTAAAATTCTCATAAAATGTAGTGCATCGTTTTGAACATGTGGGAATGAAAAAAATAAAAAAAAATGAATCATACATAGAAGATAAAGATATAAAAATGTGGGTATGTGACATAATTAGTCTACCAATACAAAGTATTTCCTGGTGAAAAACTATGTGAGTAATACATCCCATGGTTCATGATACATTCATAAAAAATCAAAAATTATCCTAGTGTGGACCAATATATATATATATAAACAAAAATACTATTAAAAATTAATTGTATTATGTAGAATGTGGAAGCTCAAAAACAAATGGATATTTTTTGTAGTATTATTACTGAATCATGTGATAAGAATGAAAGAAAATAATATTTAGATGAAACATTTATTGAGGATAAATTAAATGTTTTCAATTTTGAATTTGTGTGATGGATAGGTGATCCAATAAATTAATTTTCAGTGTATGTAGTTTATGTTGAGCCCAAGAGATGCTATAGTACTATTACTATCCATATAACTAAATAATTTATCTTTTCATAAGGTAAATTAATATGGTTCCTTAATATGTTAAGTGAACTCGTTCCATGTTAACACATAATAAAGATAATCATCCAATATTCATGAATAATTATGGTGTATTAGATGATTTTTTAAATTGAACATAATTATTCATGTAAATATATCTCATTTATTTAAAAATATAAATATTATATGAATTACTTATTCATGAAATAACCAAAAAAACAAACCTAAAATAAAAAATAAGATTAAACACAACACAACCCATTCAATTACATCACTTACAATAAAATAATCTTAATTCCTAATATTATTCATGATAGATATATAAAAATAAAAGTAAATATGAACCAGTAACAACAGGTCATGTGATTAAAAACTCTTTTACGACCCCTCTAATCTTTATCTTCGTCGTATATATTGTAGTCCACCGTACAACAAAATTCTAGGCTTGAATTAACTGATAAGAAACTATATAATATCAATATATCATTATTTAAATATCTATATTAAATGTGAGTGATAAACAACTTCCATAAAATACAAAGTCATTCAAAAAAAATCATCACAGTCATCTATTAAATGTTTATATTTTACTAAAGTATCATACAATGAATGAAACATATTATGTGAGAATATATACAGCCACCATAAATCCTTTATTTCAATAAATTTTTTTCATCACATCTAATGATTTTAATTAAATGAAAATATATTTCAAATAATACATCACATTTATATTATAGTTCATAGAATTACCCCATTTATTTTTAACTCAAACAACAATTTAAAATCACATAAAATCTCATTATTCAAGTTTGCAACAAGAATCTCTCATTATCTACAAAACTATACTTCAATGTTTTCCAAAGTATTAAAATTGCAAATATTTCTCATATCGATGAAATATCCTTTGATGTAAAATGAACAATGATGAATCAAAAATTCATCATCATAGTTAAATTATATGGGATTTAGTAGAGTCCCATAAGAATTCCACTTACCCGAAATGAATTTCACAGAATATATTGGTGATTTGGGATATCTATTAGAATTTATTTTACCATTAATTTTGGTCTATGACCCTTGACATATAACAATTTCCTCTTTCGAGCATCTCAGATGTCATTGAAGAAATATTATGAGGTGGAAAGATATTGTTGAGAGATGTGGATATAGCAGGGGTGATGTCTGACATAGGTGATGTTGTCATAATTTTAAAAAGATAACACATTATTTATTCTGAATATATACCAAATATTCAATTTCCTTCATCAATTTTCTATATTGGATGAATTTAGTATTTCAATTAGAAAGTGGTGGTAGTGGAATAGAATATCATACATATGCCCTCCTACCCAAACTATCCTCACACATGATTTCCCATAACAGGATATCCCAAAGTTCACTTGACATGATTCCTTAATCTGATCCGTGTTAGGACTTATTCATGTTTATACATTATTCTATCCATGTACTTGCGTTGGACTCATATCCAATTTATCTTTAGATTTTATAGCCTCACTTATAATTGTGTAGAGTTTACTAATATGATTTTTCGTATTTTGTCCTTTTTTCAAAGATCATATTTATTTGATATGCAAATAATCTATATTTTATTCTATTTTATTCAAAATATAGTAGAATATCAATATTATTCTCCCTTGGATGTTATTCAATTAAAAAATATTAAAATGGGAAGAATAGTTATTTATTTTTTAAAAGTAATTATTTCAATAAAAAAATTTATACAAGAACATACTTATAATCATTCGAGTCATCAATAATTTAATTTCCACTCTAATTAAAAAATCATTAAAACATACCAATGTTTAAACTTCAAAGAATAAAAATTAAAAAAATTTCAATGCAGAATAAACTATAATGATTCTCGTATAAAGATAATTTTAATTCCTTCTTCTTCAAAGACATTATTATAACGATGTAATTCACTATTCCCCAAAGAAATTAATGATGAATATGTATAAATTCACTAGTCTATCCTAATTCACTATTACTAAACATGAAATTTTTGATCTACTACACTCTGAATTGTCTTACACTCATCACCTATAGTATAAAATTATAAATCAAGCTCTGATCATGTCCATAGTAAAATATGTTTACAATAAACATATAAATATTATAAAATATCCACCCCTTAAATACAATTATCATATTTAATCATTATAATTTATCAATAATTATCATATAAATCGGAGAATTTTGGTAGGATGTTTATGATGTGAAAAATAATATGATAAAAAAACTTTGTCTAAACCCTAATCATATTACATGATATAGAAAAGTATATATTAATAAATTACTCTTAATTATTTGAAGATAACACCCTTACTTCAAAAATAAATGTATGATCATGAGCTGTAAAAAATCAAATTTCATAGAAATTGTCTTTTTTTTATCCATTACATTTTCATTTTTCTACATAAATTATTTATTTGGGAAAAATATCATACTCCCCTCCCAAACCATACATGATATCTTTATGATAAAAATTGTAATAGTAATAAAAATATAAGAGGTTAAGAGAAGTTTCATTTTTGACCATTAAAATATCAAAACCAGTTTTATTAATTTTTTATATCTCTCATATTCCCCTTTTCCCCTTTAATTATATTATTTCAAAAATAAGTAACAATGAAACTATATGAAATATGACAATAAAAATCATCCCAATATATAAATAGATGACCAAAAAAACCACAACTTAAGGAAAAACACTACCTTCCACCTTATATGACAACTTTTCAATGTATTAACCCTTCAATATCACATAAAGAACAATGAGTCAGGTATTATGGTTATCATATGTATGTATATTTGGATATTCCATTACTAATATTTCATTGTTTATTTATGCATAAAATAATAAAAAAGTTAAATATTGGTCTCATTGATAAGGATTATATTATAAAAATAAATAAATAATTTTAATTATGACATTATACAATCATATGTTTAAATATCTTTATTGAAATTTCTTCAAGGGATATAAGTTGTTATTTTCAATAAAAATAATTTGAATGAAATATAATTAAAAATTAAATCTTGAATCATCATGAGAATATGAACACTTGTTATAGTAAATAATCTATGGTGTGAAAAATAATAAAAAAATTAATCATCAATAACATTAATTATTCAAAAAATTGATCAATAGTAATGGAATTTAATTTAAAAAAAATCTAATCCACCCTAAGTCTAGATAAATTAAATTAAAACACAACTTTTAAAAAAATTATTCATTTATCCCTCTTATTTTAATCATATTTACATTTAAATAAAAATCATGGATCAATACTTATCAAATTTTACTTATGTATCATCATTAAAAAAATAAATCACAATTCTATGTTGGGGAGTTTAATTTTAATTTAAAAATCCCACTTATTTGATAATAGAAATAATGGTTGTATAATGTTGAAAAAAAAAATAAACAGAATTCAACAAATATCTATATATTCCTCATTTTCTTATTCATATTTTATCTATGTACCTAGAAAATAATAACTAATAAGTGATTGTGCTGGTGCTTCGTTATTTATGTTCCATGATATATGGGTAAATAATGTATTTTCATAAACATATTCATAAAATAAATCCTATGAATCCTATAGATAATGTTTCAAACAAAAATATCCATTATTATGTTCCTTAACTAGATTATACTATATTATGGATCATGTGATAGATGATCTTAATGGAGTTTCCAGATTGAAATCTAAAAATGGATAAATCATAAACATCATAAATTGTCTGGGACCTTATCAATTCATTAAAAAAACTACAATTCTCCAATAAGAATTTCAATTTAAACACGTATGGGGAAAATCCAACATTCTATTGTTAGTTATTAAGATTAGAGTTCAAATGATGCACTAGATAGACATGTTATCATTTTTCAATCCATCTGATGATGACATTCCATATTGCATCATTAATTTATTCCATATAATTTCTATTTATCCATTTCTGAATTGAATTTTTTTGGATTATTGTAAATGTATAATATATCACTTTTAAATGAAAAAACATATTAAACATCCATTTTTTCCCGAATTTTGTTTTCCTATTTTTATAGAATACATTTTCTATGGCTTAGTGATAGTTGAACTTGACCTACTCACCAAATATTCCCAAACACATTTTTCAAATTATTAAAAAAATTATCACTTCTAGTTTCCATGAATGGTCTCTCTGTGATGATAGGTTTCCTTGCATTATCCATGGCCATCATATGGAAGTATACTAGAAAAATAAACTCATCCACATTAAATATTATGTCCTACATAATTCTTCTTCAAAAACATAATAGTGAATCATATAGTTATAGTTATTATATTTTAAAATTATTTACTACAATCAAATTATTCTTAGAATAGTTTGGGAAAATATATTTATAGTTTCACTAAAAACAGAAAATTAATATAAATTTTCATTACGCGTGATGATTCTTGAAATTTATATAATACTATAGTAAGGTTTCATCTTTCATAAATGAGTATATAATATATCAAAACATCCTCTAGAAAGTGGGTAATTCCTATTTCATCTAGTAATATTTTATTAGAAACAATATCATTCATTAATTATTAGTAAGTAATAATGTGTGTATTTTCTCATATCCATATGGGAATTAAATTTTTAAAAGGAATTTTTATTTTCAAATTGTAGATGGAATAGATTATTTACCGACCATCAGAGTAGAACTTCTATCGCATAAATATCCATAATAAAGTTTAGTGGTTATGGTTTGAGAGAAATGGGCTCAATTTGGTTATTGTGTCTGTATTTAAAAAGTTGTGTTTAATTTAAAGGTTTTGGAGAACATATAACATGGTGTATGGTTTGGGTCACCTGACTAACAAAAAACTATATGTTTACACACACATCAAGAATATATTTAACTCTATTTCTTAATATCATAGTTTTATTTATTGGGTAGAACATTATATAGAGAAATATTTACTAATTTCATTGTAATCCAAGTAGGATGGTTTGGGCCTGGTTGTTATCACATTAAATTTAAACAATTGTAGGAAAATCATGTGAGATATTTCATTTGGGTTCTATAACTAATATATATGGTTAGGGAATAGTTATTAAACCATACTTCCAAACAATTTTATATTGGTTTTCAAGCATGTTGTGAAGAGTACTATTTCTACAATATTTGTGATTCCTAATTCCATAACAAATTTTCTCTAAAATATTTTTTATTTTATTTTTTCATTTTACCCCTTCAAAATTTAAAATGGGGAATCCCCTTCAATTTTCCCCTTAGGTGCATGGATGTTCCACTCTCTTTATCCCCATTACACTATCAATCTAGTTATTTTTTTATAATTTTCTTTCATTTCTCATCATTAAAGGTTCATATATTCCTCTCCACCCTAATTTAAATCACCTCTTTATTTGTTTTATTTTTTACTACTCACTTTATTAATCAGTTGTAATAACAATAGAACAAAGAGGAATTTGATAAATTTGTTTGGGATTCATCTTAGTAGTAATAGATTGTGACCCATGAATATGTCTAATGATCATATAATTTCATTCCAATGTATGTACATTACTATATAAATTTCTCATTAAATATTCATTATATTTGGATGAATATTAATATGCAATTGGAAATAACCATTTGGGATTGTACTAGAAATGTGGACGAATTAAAACTAAAATATTTTTTATTGAACTTGGTTGTGATTTTGATAGGGAAAACCTTTTTAGGATATTCTAGATAATTAAATAATTAATTTATTTTTAATTGTTCAAACTTCTTATAAATGACAACAATTATTTGAATTAAATGTTTATTGATCGTTGTTAGGGCCTTATGACTATGTGTGGTGGGAAAATGACCATTGATGGGCTTGAGGATTCTAGGTGATGGGTTTATTAAGGGAGCAAAAATGTGTAAATATTGTTTTTATTTAGGTGTTCAAAGATACAATCACTATATATTTTATTTTATTTTTTTTGGACGTTTGGCCACTCAGACGTGGATGTTTAATTTATATTTTCAAAAATAATTTATTATCTCAATTATTGGTTAATTAAAATTAAATTGATAATTAATGAACATTTTTTATCCAATAAAAAATTTATTGGCATGAATTCTGTTACATTATGAAGATATAGAGATCCTTTTTTGCTATCTTGACCCCAATACCACTAATAGAAATGTACTGGATTTAGAGAATACACATTTAATTGAACACACCCTGGTTATGATTTGACCTAACAAGACATTCATGGACCTAGAAGGTTGGGTGAGGACATTGAAGATGTGTTAGGATATAGTGGTTATATATTAGTATCATTGGAGATGGGTTGTAGTGAGTTATTAAGTCTAGAGTGACCTCAGATATAAAGATTGGCCATTATCCAACTCTCATAAATATCACACATATATATTGTTCTAGAGGAATGTGAGGATTTAAGATGAATTTAAAGAATTATAGTGATGGGATTTCCCCATATCATTAGGTTTTGTCCCGATATGATTATTTTTATCAAGTACGCCATGTGGGATTACTCCATTGTAGTGATAAGATGGGGGGACCCCATGTTTTCCATACCAAGACACTACCCTAACAAGGTAGATGTGGATATGGGTATAGAAGGTTGTTTGTTACCCCTAAAACCCAAACCATCATGTCTGAATGATGCTTCCATGAATATAAGTTTGGGATTAAGTGTTTAGTCAGAAAAAAATATTTTTATTATATGATATGATATGTGATTGCATAGGGTTCCTGGGAATTGGTCGTTGAACTATAAAATTCAATGATTTCCTGATATACATGGGATTCACCTATAGAGATAGACAAGACCCATGAATTTAATATATTCATATGATACAATCTCTTATTATTTTAGTGGATTATTTCTATCTCATCTATAATAAAGATATATGGTATAATTATCAGCAGATTCTTAGTAGAAATACCCAGGACCATCCAACAAAGATATGTGATTAAAAATATAATAGAATTATTGAGAAGGATAGTATTACTTTATAACTTTATAACATTGTAAATTGAAGGGTTTTAATAACCCATGAAATGTATGAGTTTTTTAAAATGGATGGAATTTTTAATTTTCATATAGTTTATGGTTGTGATTTTTTATGTAGTTATTGAATGGAATTTAAAAAATTTGGAATAAGAAAAAAGGTTTTTTGGGATATAGATTCAGTCTTGGGAGATTTCTTGGATTCCCAATTATGTCTCAAGATAATCTGAAGTAGTTTTAATGGTTTCTTGTGTTTTTACACTAGTTTTATGGTTTGGTATTCATAGTTTAATAAAAAATTAATATCCTTATAAAACTGGATGTTTCTAGTTTATTTTTAGTATTATATAGTTTGACTAAAAGTTTGCATCTTGGTATAGGGTTAATTGTGTGAGATTCATGAGATACCATGCATAGTGGTCTTTTTTAGGTAATGTGTGCACAGTTACAAACCATATATGAATCTTTTTGAAAAAATATTATAGAGAAAAATCTAATGGTTTTAAGCCCATGTTTAATAACCATGGGAGGTGGATTTTTTTGATAATGTGGACCATTTTATTGGTATATGTATTAGAAAATAATTCCGTTAAATATTGTTCCCCATTAAGTGTTGGTTTTTACTTGAACATGCTAATTATTTTATCACCACACACACCTATGTTTCTTATAACCCTAAAACCATTAGCACAATGCATTCCTTCATTCTCTTCCCCCTCCTCCATGGTAAATCTCCCTCCGTTATTATCTTTTTCAACATAAATTTGGTACAATATAAATATAATTGAAACAAAAATAAATATTGTTCACTCCCACTTTATCGTTATCTAATTTCATTTTTTTATATTAGTGTTTTTGGAGTCGATTACAAAAAAGGATAGAGGAAGCATCCTTACCTGAAAAGGAATCTATGCTATGTAGTTAGTGGGTTTCTTAATACTATTCCCACATACCAACACCCATTGTCTCATTGGTGGTAGTTTTCCTGGTGTGTTTTAAATATTTTTAAATTTATTATTTTCTCTTGTTTTTTTTGTTTTAGAATATATATATTTTTATTGGGTTAGTGCCCAAAGCATGCAACATACTTCAAGTGGGTTGTGGGACTCAGTTATGGTGTGTCTAGGAAATGTTTTGAGTGAATTTGATATTTTAAATCAATGCTTTATTTTTTATTAATATATTATTATTATAAATTAATTAATATTCAATTATAAATTTTTAATGATGTTTAATTAGATATGAGATAGGGTTATGGGTATTTTTTCCATTGTCCAATTGTCTTGAATGATCTTTTGTGACCAGTATCAGGGATAGAGTTAACTGCAATAGATTCTTTGATGTATATTGTCACATTGTTTATTTTATAATCATTCCTAACTTAATTTCAATGTTAGTGGATTATCAGTCATTTAAATGTAATGGTAATTTGACGTATAATTAAAATTATAAATGTAAATATGAAATTTATGAGTGTTTTATTAAGAAAATACTAAGTGAAATTCCATGATAACACTTTTGATTCGATATTAAAACATATAGTGTGTAATTAATTTGGAAAATATTGATATCTATTCATCAAATGGAAGGTGATAATGAGGTATGGTATCAAAATGACGAATGGGTAAAATATGATTTATGGAATGAGAAATTAAGGTTATAATATGTTTTTATGGTATGTAAAATGAATCAAAACATTATATTGCATTATTTAACGTTAAATTTTTATATAGGAATATAGTTATAAATGATAAATATTAAAATATTTATTCCCATTAATATCAAAAAATGATATATATCTTTATTAAATGAAGCTTGTGTGAAATGTACAACCATTGGGTGGTGATGGTACATGTGTTATGAATATAGGGATGAGAATCTTCATTCCATGTGATTCTTTATGATAGGGAATTTCATGACGATTTCATGGATTCACTATAGATTCCACATCAAACCAGATAATTTGGGATGATGGTTTTTGTATTCTAATTGTTTATGGAAAATTATATATGAGTGTGTTAATATTAGTGTTTAGATTTGATGAGAATGTCAGATGAGTAATTTGATTATTCATAATCCCTTATCTGGATGGTAAATTCAATGATGGTCTCCTGGATCACTTGTAGATATTTATAGAGGTGTGGTAATCAAGATCTCTCAATGAAACCCTATAAATTGTCGAATCATGTTGGTTTGACATTGGATATCACCGTGGATTCCCTGATATTCGGGCTACAATTTTCTTATTTAGATATAAAATATATGTTATATTACAATTAATCACATGAAATTGTTCTTATAAAAGGATATGTAGTGATATAATTTTTAGTTTCATATTATGTTTAAGTCATTCCCCACATATAATACAGTGAATTTTGGGTACCTTAGCAGATATATCCTATGTATAAGACTATACTAGGGTTGGGACCTAACACATGTAATTTTTTTGGGGATACTTGGACTGATTTGGGAATCATGAGATCAGTATTGTAATCTCTTCCATTCTCTATAATTTTTCTATTCTCTTTCAACATTTTATTTTTTTGTATTGGTTCATTTGCTTCGTTCATGACATAAATTGTAAGTAGTTCATTTATTAAAGAATTAGATAAGTTTATTATTATACGGTTCGCTCGAGGTTATTTATTTACTAGATTTTTTTAATACTGTATGTGATTTTCTTTAACAAAACCAATAATTTAAATTAATATATGTGTAAACTCTCACAACTTTATCACCTTATACTCAAACCGCTACTCCGTATCCATTAGTGTAAAGTGAGGATCACCTATGTTCAAATGGAAGAATAGATCATAAAACACGTTTAATGGCTCATCGGTTAGGGTAATGAGAAAGTAGTTTTAGGGACATTTTTTCTGATGATTTGTTAAATGTATTTTGGATAAGAAGAGTGTGTTGTGACATGGTA
The DNA here is from genome assembly GCA_963277665.1 of Viscum album. Lineage (NCBI taxonomy): Eukaryota > Viridiplantae > Streptophyta > Magnoliopsida > Santalales > Viscaceae > Viscum > Viscum album. Next base: position 852,989,310 of record OY728155.1, on the reverse strand, counting down.
TGGAGCTTTTTTATAAGAGTGTCCACCCTAAGTATGAACGATGTATCTATTTCTTGGGATGAGATTGATTATCATGTTGTTAATATTTATTATATATTTTATTTCACCTCAATTGATTTACCTTATTTAATTGTTTACAATTTATTGGAATTTACCTCACTTCCTAATATGGAATGAGGGTGTTCATTTTTTCTTACATCATATCAAGCATGTAGGGTTCATGTGACTAAATTCTATTGGTAGTTTACCAGGATTGATACTTATAATTTTTATTTAAATTATATAATATGATTTATATGATGTTATTCATATGTGTATAGTGGCATCATGCATAAATTTTCATCTAAAATGATTAAATACATTTTTCATGATTATTTTAATTTTATTTTTATGAAATGATGATTGATTAAATTTAAAAATATAAATTAAAGATGATTTTAAACAATAATTTTATTTTGAAATTTTATATTGTTGGTCCTTGATTGTGAGAACAACTAAATTAATTATATAATTAAAGCTAAATTACATGATAAATTTCCACAAATATTATACTTTGTATTCTATATTTTGTTTTAAGTAAAAAAGGATAATGTTCATTCCTCTATATATTGTACACAAATTTTCAATTATTTGAGCTCTACTCTGGTTATTCTGGATAATATAATGTGAAACTGATTAAGTTATATGTTCCCTTTAGGTGTATGATATGTCAACCCATTGGGTAATTGAATGTGACTCTGTATATGGGTTGTCGGTTCTATGAGAGTGCTCATGTTACATGATATTCATAGGATAGTGTTTTATGGGGCTGGATAACCTTCCTCAGTCAATTTATTATTAATTTATAGAATAAAACATTTTTTTTGCGGTAACCTTAAAAAACCAAATATTTCCACATATACCCCTAAAAACATAAAAATTAATATTATAATATAAAAATTAATACTTCATAGTTAAAATTTTAACAATCATCACCGCCTCTATCCAAATTATACCTTGTGTCATGTGCCCTAACACAAATTGATCTTGTCATCAAACTATATTGTCAGTAATTAATGAAAATTGGAATTCATCATCATTATCATTTAAAACAATCATCATCACTGAAAAACTACACAAATTGAACTAAATAGAATGTCAAAAATCATTGAGGAACTATAACAAGAATTAATGACAAGGGAAGAAGCCATAAATTGAATCACTATTACTTAACCAACAATACTACAGTCACAAAATCACATAGAACTAAACCATACCTAAAAAACCACTTGTAATATAGAAAAACATTATCATCAAGGAAGATAAAACAACCAAAATATAGTTCCATTATAGTCCATAATTATAGAGAATATCTCACGGAGATCTGATATAGAAAAACTCACCCCAATGAACCTCCTAGAATACAGTTTACTACTCAAACAACACCACCCAAAGCCTCTATATGAACCGTATCACTATATATTCATATCTTAGAGAACTGTATATTAATGAAATTGAATAGTTTATTGTACTTATTTTATGACAATAATGAAAACATTGTTGGAATACCATAAAAAACCACACCAAAAATAAATCTATACCTCATGAAAATAAACTATAAAAATAAATTTCCAATACCAATGAGATAAAACTCTATCACCAATCAATGTCCTGACATAAAGTATAAAAAGCAAAAAATCATCAAAAAATCCAGAGGATATCATAAGTGGAGATGACGATCCATAAAAGGGACTCAATAGTGATCCATAATCATGAACCACTATAATTTATTATCCCACAAGGAAGAAAAATGAACATGATCTAAAATGGTTTCCATCACGGTGGATCTTATCGAAAGAGTTGACATGGTTTAATGTTGAAGGCCAAAAAGTGTTATTCCGCTACCTATAAAAAGAACAAATAAGTAATGAGATACTCTAATAGGATAATTGAGGAGTGTGTGAGGGGGAGTCCAAGAGAATATCAACTTATTGTCGAAGAATCACCCAATAAACACTTGGAGAGGAAAACACTATGAGAAACCCTGTAAGGATAACTCAGGAAAGCAAGATTTTAAGGCTTTGAGATCGCATCATAATAGATGAAAAACACTGGAAACCCTAGGATGGGGAGACATTGAGAGAGACCCCATGAGGATAACCAATGGAGGAGAGAGTGGGAGGCATAGATAAGGTCTCTTCATAGTTGAACAAGAATGATGTAAATGCTATGATAGGGTGACCTATTAGGTTTGGATGACCCATGGTCTATTTTGATTGTTTTTTAACATAGTGATTATATGGTATTATCAATGTCTTATGAATTTGGGATGGAGATTCTATTATCTCATTATTTGTGCAATTTTTAATATTTATACTTTGTTCTAGGTAGGAAATCCTAATTAACTTCAAGAGTGTGACACCATATTAGGGAGTTATTTAATTTTGATTTTCAATTGTGCATATTTATATCAATTAGAGAGATTTTGAGGGATATCAATTATTTAGGCATTGAATTATGTTTGAACATATGGTCTTGCTTTATATTTTATGTTTCTGAGAATTCAGTCATGGAACATTTTATGCCTTTGGGATTATGGGACAAGAACTCATGGGGGGGTCTTTATGCCTTTTAGTTTGTTTATAGAAGGGTATGATATATTGGTTTCCTTTCCTTGTAAACATAATTCCATTTGGTTTATAATTGGATGATGTGATATAGATCAGGTGTGGGGATAAAATGAATATAAACACCCCTAAAAATGAATGAGGCATGTGTAAATTCCTGCTTCTCATAAAATTCATTGCACCTTCAATCATGGTGATTCAGTAATTCATGAAGTTATTTAGGGAAACACTGGTTAGGTCTATGGAACTGTTGGATTGAGAAGCACCTTCTATAATGTTCTAGGATCATAGATGATTCCAATGAATTATCTGGATGATCCTTTGGTTTTGAGATGTCAGGAGAGTGATTTATCTTCAATAATATTCCATTGGTTCTGAGAAGTTCAATGTTTGTTTCAAATTAAGTAATTTGAATATGAGAAGTTGATCGTTAGTGTCTTTGACATGTGAGAGTAGTTTTTTCAATACATGACTCATTGGATATTGAGTTATAAAATTCTTGTTAGGATAGATAATGTCATGTAACAATTGAGAAATGATGGAAATGTAGAGGCAATCACATGTTGAGATGTGATTGTTTTTCATGATGTAAGCATTAGAGTGGATCTAGATGTGTGTTTTGTGTAAAATTAAAATGAACACACTAGTTCAACAATCTCAGAGTACTAATGGATGAATCATATATCATTGGATACTCTATCATTAATTTATTTTATTGGCCTTGTTTTCAATTTCTTTTTTTAAAAGGAAATGGGCAGAAAAATAGTAACCTAGAATTTGGTGATGAGTAGTATTTTGTAGTGACAATCAAGGGTGTTCAGTGTTAGACCCATCTTGAGATCACATTTGGTGATGGGTGGAGCATGATTCATGGTGACAGGGATGGGTTTATTTATAAAAAAAATGATTTTATTCATGTTGAGATAAATAGGTATATGATATAGAAACTCTATAATTGTTATAGGTATGTTTTTTTATTGTACCTTGAATTCAAAAACATGATTTTTAGGGAGTACACATATGTGTTTCATTATGTGGTGGATTATTTTTCACCTTATAGAATGGTGGTGGATATGATCAGTTAAGGAATAAACAATGGGAGTTACATCAGATATCTTGTGGATACATATATTTATGTATTGGGATGATGGAAGTCTTACATTGGGTTTACGGAACTATGGTCGGGGTATATTTAATATATTATAAATGTTTGATGATAATTTTGAGGCTACATTACAAGATTATTTTCAAATTATTTTCTTGGGATATCATGTATGTACTATGTTGATAATGACGAGAGGCATTTCATTTGGGATGTTATGGTTATGTTTTATAGAATCATTTAATACATAACCGAAGTGACAAAGTAAAATGACCCAATATTTCCTAAATTGATTATACAAATTAATATATAATTACTCAATGCATAAAATAAATATCTTCCTAAGGACCGTAAATGATTAGTGTATTTTCAGAATATACAAATAATAACCTTATTTCTTGAATGACCATAAATATAACCCCAAAATATGACCCTATATAGTAAGATTCCTAAAAATAATATACTTAAGATCATTTCATCATAAAATAGGGAAATTAACTATAAAAAATCTGAATATCAGATTTTCAAAAAAAGTAAATAATACAGATATAAACATATAAAGAGAAAAGTGATATGATAACATGAGAATAAAATATTGAAACTAGAAAATTCATATCATAAATTATAAAATGGATTTGTGGAATAAATCCTTGAAGTTTATAAAACATAAATCATAAGAGAATCTCTGTACTTAATCTCTGTGAGTATAAAATAAACATATATCATAGATTTGTGTCATAAAAAATGTCCAAGAGTTATATTAACATATTATTAAATGTTCACTACAAGAACTATCATTGTTGAATAAATTCACTCCCCAAACCATCAATGTAGTGAAGTGTCAATCCCAGTACTACCATTCATGTAATAGTTTTTGGAAATTTTCAATTACATTATGAAATAAAATATTGATAATAAAAGAACACTACTATTAAGGAATTTTAAATTTTAAATGAAAATTTTTATATTGTAAAGGAACTATCAAATAATTTAGTGTTCATGATGGCTGAAAATTTTGTTTATTCTATACAAGTTAAAAAAATAGATTCCTTTCACATTTTTTGTAGAAACTAAAAATGGACACATTCCTAAAATGAAAATAATAACACTTAAAACTCCTTATATTATAATAAAAATATGGGTAATAATTTATTTAACACCTCATTATAGAGTAATAAAAAATTTCATTGATAATTTTATATGAAAAATAGACAATGAAGAAAAATACTTTTGACCCAATAGAGAAATAAAGTCAACATTGTATAAAAAATTATTTCAAACTATTTTTTACAAGAAGAGTGTAATTTGAAAGTGACACTTTTATTTTCCTGACATAACCATATGAGAATAAAATATTTTCTATATAGATTTTTCATAATATTTCATAAACAAAAATGTAATCATAAACAATCCCAATAAATAATGATACTCTAACCTAAAACTCATTCAACATTAATATCTTTTAAATTGTATGACCCCGTAAAGAAAAAAAATATGGATATATTATTCACATAATATCTGGATAATAATGATATATGATACTCATAGGAATTATATTAACACCACAAATGAAACAAGCATGTAACATGGCATGTGTCCCACAGAAATAAAAGTGAGATGAAAATCCCTTCCTTTAAAACTCTATATCATTCATAATCGTTAAAAAATAATGCAAAATAAATAATGTTTTATTATACATATTCTATTGAACCGTATTCCTATGTATCATCCTATATATACTTTACATATAAACTTTTCCTTCACGTTTTCGATATAATCTTTTTTTAAATGACATTTGTAATAAAAATATATCATTTATCATGTTTATTTTTGTTTCCCATTTTCAGTAATTTTACATAGATCATGGTTACACCATTTCCATAATTTTATATATGATATAATTATAATATTATATATATACTTATGTTTATATTAATAAATAAAAGTTATAGATACGAACATAATTTTAATGTTCATGGAGACGGTAGGTTGTACGTATGAAAGCTATTTCCATATCCTCATCATATGTAGTGAAATAAACGTAAATAATATATTTCATATACATAGTTATTATAAATTTATAAATATCACAAATATTCAAAAAAATTACGGTTATTACCTTCCATGTAATGCATAATTGATGATCGAATAACGTCACTTTGTGAGGTTGGTGTCCACCTTATTAGTGGGAGACATTATTGTACTCCCTTGTAGGGGAATGTAAAAATTTATATGTTTTTTTATAATTATATAGGTAATATAAAGTTATTAATATAATATGAATATATTAAAACCATCATTATATCCAGTTTTGATTGATTGTGATGGAAAAAAACTACATTAGTTTGTGAGGCGGTAATCTGGCGTACACATGATTGATTACATTATTTCAAATTTGATGGAACATTAGGTGAATATAGGTTATTAAATTAACATAATAACATATTATTAAATGGTATATAATTATTTTATTATATTATAATAATTTAATAATATATGAAGGATGTCAAGACGAAATAAAATAGAAACACTCGGTTGAAAATGATACCCCTTCTTCAGAAAACCTCGCTAGGTTTACACTAAAATTATTATTATGCTGTATTACATATCCGAACAATAACTATAATATTTGATGGTGTAAGTAGGTAAAAAATTAATTTAGGTGATTTTACGAACCAATAGTGCTAATGATAGGGATATTTAGAGGAGAGGTGGTTCACTTTTATAAGTGAGGGAGAGGACAGAGATGGAATTTTTGAAATGAATAATTTGTAGCACTGATGATCACATGAAAATGGATGATAAATGATAATTATAGAACCATTAATGATATATGGTCTACATATGGATATAAAATTTTACATTAATTGTTTTATAATTTATTTTATCCCATATCTTTTTAGTTGAACTCTTTGATAAAACTATTTAAACTTTAATGACATTAATTTATTTTTATTTCTTTCATTATTCCATTTGAAAAAAAATATTATTATATAATATTAGTTATTAAAATTATAACTACTTGAACTATTTTAATAAATTATATTAATATATATGAAAATATATTTTAAAATTAACCTCATAGATGTTATAAAATATATGTTCTCCATTGATAAAATTTTCATAATTATAAAATGTTTTAATATAAAATTTATATATGAACATGATTCCAATGAACTATATTGGATATATAGATATATAATTTAATTTTTGTTACTTATAAGACCGTATAAAAATAAAATGGATCTCTTAAATTATTTAAATGAAATTGTAATTGTTTTTATAACATCAGTATTATTTACTATTTATTGAAAAATTAATCTTGTAATAATATTATGGAAAATTAACTTAAAAAAATCATGTTGATTCAAAAAGTGAGTTAATGTATTCAAAAAATTTTATAAAAGGTATAATATTTAATTTTACTATTTTTTTCAAAAAAGGAAATACCAATCATTTCTTTTAGAAAAAGTTATTTTCAAATCATATAACGAAATTACTAAAAATTAATTACATATTTTTAAATATATTTTTGTTATCCATAACCTTTAAATATAATTCAAAAAATGTGGTAAATCCTATTAGTACCACTAAATGTGATGGATATGTTATAATAATCATCATTAAATTATATTATTAATAGTTTATAAAGTTTTGTTAAAAATGACTTCCATGTAACATAGTATATCAAAAAATTAAATTATTAAAAAAATTAATAAAAAAGGTGATATATTCTACCCCCTATAAAATTAATTTCAAAAATAAAATTTTATAAATATGGTATAGAAAATAGATGATACCTCAACCTCATTAAATCATTAGTTTCCCAGGTGACTTCCTCTAGTATATGGTATCCCCATAGAATAATGACCAGATGGGTAGTCTTATGTAATAGAACATGAAAATTATAATCTAAAATATCCATAGGTTTTTTCACATATAAATGATAATAAAAAAGTGGTAGTACCTATGAGATCAGTAAATGTGAGGGGTCCAGTATGTACTCTTTTAGAGAGATATACAGAAAACATCATATATTTGAGAGAGGTTTGGTGGAAGCTCCAAGAAATATTCTATTGTCCAGATGTGATCATGAATTTCAAATGGGTTAATATACCTATGTCATTGTTTTTAATTTTTTCAAAATCTAATTATCTTCTTCCAAAGAGGTATGATTATAAATACATGTCACCAACATCAAATTCTAGATCACAATAGTGATTGTCAATAAAAATTCAATATATTTTTTCCTAATGTTAGTTTTTATAGAATAGATCTAACCATATCTCCCATTTCATAGAATATATTAGGTCCCAATAGAATGGTTATTCCAACATCATCCCAGTATGTTTTAATTATAAACATCTATATAGATTTTTATTTATAAGGTGTCATATAGATACTCAAAGGAATGAAATTGTTGTTTGAAGACAGAACAAGAGGAATGCGTCGATCCAACCCACAATTTAAATCCATAGAAAAAGATAATAAAAGATAAATTTGTGTATGAATTGTCATATTAGAGATGAAATACGTATAATCATGATAAAATGCGTGGAAACTCAATTCTCTTCCAAGAGATTATTGGATACTAGCCCAAAACATAATTGTAGGACTCCTATCACAATTATATACAGTGGAATGTTGTACTCAATAAAACCTAACAACTTAATTTATATTTTGGAAATATGATCTAGAGATTAATCTTCTCTTATAGAGATGATGTGTGAGGACATTACTATGTGACTGACTAAAACACATATAGAGTTATATCATTTACATTTATTTGGGTGTCTTCAAAAAAACTCACAGTGATGTTTTCCCATTTCTATTACAGGATGGGTAATGTCTTTTACATCCCCTTATATGTTTTTCTCTCATCCTTAAAATTTTAGTGCACCATTATCTATGATAAAACAATACGATATCAATATTTTTTTTATTCCACCAGAAATACTTTTTCAAATCCTTATAAAACATTGTATATCCACGATGATTAGTGAATTAAGAACTCTTAGCATTATCCAATATATCCTATAAAAATGGTTCCTAGTATTATTATTCCATCATAATCATTCTAAAACATTGGAATATTTCTAAAATATTCCAATTCTTTGTATCTTTATTTTATGCCTCATTTATCCTCACATGTTTTATATTTGAGCAGTTATTTTTAAATATAATATTGTTCCCCTTCTTAAATTTATTTCAAAATACAACCATTGAAAAACAATAAATATCTTCTCTTCTATGATCTTTATCATAAATAGCTAGAATTATAATTTTGAATCAAAACGTAGGTCACCTCGTTCACTTTCCTAGGGAGGTAATTTATTGAGAAATCATAATAATTAATCAGATCTAACCATCTGCTCTAGTACATGTAAAACTATTTCTATTTAAATACTTAATTTTAACACATATGGTGAATATTTAACATACTTTTTTACATACTGATAATTCCTACTTATTTATCATAAAAAATTACCATATCTAATAGTATATCATGAGATGTTTAATTTTTCGCAAGAAACATCAATTTTATTGATGCATATGATATAACTGTGTCATTATACATGGGAAATTATCCCAACCCCTTCTTGTATTTATTAGTATAGATTACATACTCTTATCCACATAATAGTATTGTAATCACAAGTGTGGAGACTAATATTTTCTTTAGCTCCATGAAATTTTACTTATATTTATCAATCTAGATGAACATGACTCGCATCAAATCCAACATGGTGAGTGGATTATAGAGCTTTTATATATTATCCAAAAACAATGTATTATATCCCCCAAAACTATATAAAAACATGGGTCTCAATTACCATGGTTTCTCATAGACAATTTTAAATAGATATAATATTTTATTAATCCATTTTAATACCTTATTTTTTATTATCTAATATAGAAATGAAACACTCTTCATCTAAAATTCTCAGTTGGAAAATATTTCTTGTTATTTCAAATTCTTTATGGTCTTCAGCATAATCCTGAGATGATCTTCGTGATCCTCTATAACCATTAAATATATAATAATATAAACTATAAATTCTACCAATAATATATCCAGGTATATTCTAATTACTATAATTGTTAAGTCCCTCATGACAATGGGAGAATTTTTATGAAAAAAACGACATCACTATATAGTCATAATGTATATACCGTGTATGAAATATTGACATTGTTATATAATAATTATTAACACTAAGTAGAAAATATTTATATTGATTTTCCATCTTATAAGATTATTGAAATCCATATATTTAATAAAATAAGTCACCAATACAGTGTAGGGAAATCTAATTCCAGATTTTGATATATTTTAGTTCATGAAAATAAATATAATGTTATATCGATCCATATTTATTCTTGATGAAATAAAATGTTGTACCACATGCAGAAACACATGGGTGAATTATCCCATTTTTGATATTTTCTTTGACTTGGTTATTAAATTGTTACAAATCAAATGGGTTATTATGTTGGGATTCTATAAAATTTTAATAGATCTAGGAATTTGTTCTACTAAAAACTAAACTTCCTAATTTAGTGGAATACCCGGAAACACTTATAAAAAGAGGTAAACCAAACCCAATACAACATGAATATCATTAATGTTGTGTTTCCCCAAAACCATATATGATAAACAACCATTTTTAATTGGAATCTAACGCCAAACATTAAATGTTATTTCCATCAGATATTCATCTCAATTATCACAATAATAGACTATAATAGGTTGGATTTGAATGTCAAATGTGAGTTCACTCCCTTTTAGATTTATGTTGGCATAATGTAGAGAAAACCAATAAATGACTTTGATATAACAATCATCCCTAGGGAGAATAATTAGGTGTGTGGGAATCACATTCCCATCAATAATTAATAAGAGAATATTTATATAATTTATGTATGATAATCTTAAATTTTTGGGTTTTAATTATTAATTCAACATCTTATAATTTTGGTGTTAATTTTATAAAATTATAAAATTTTTCATATTTTTTATATTGAATAGATCTATCATGACCCCCTACGCACAATGGGTACCCCTCCTGGTATGAAAATGTGAGAAGGGAGATAGTGTCCCCGGAATCCAACCTCCTGTAGTCCCTGGGTAGGCTTCTAGCACTGAGGGTATAGTAAAAAAATTGGAGGCATTACCCTCTAAGATAAAACATGTGAATGAGAGAGATAAGATAAAAAAAATCTAACACAACACAGAAAACAATATAAAATAAATCCCAAGTAAACATATGTAATGTAATCCAAAACTAATACAACTAAAATTGAGAACTCTAAGTTCCCAAAGAAAGTATAAACAACAACGACCACGAAGACCGAACAACTCCTCAAACCCCAAGCTTTTAGTAACCAGCCAGATATCCATCACACTCTATGAGACCTGCAAAGAAATGTATATACAAATAAATTTTGTAAAACAGTATACTTAGTATGATCCTCCCAATAGCCTCTCATGCTAAAGTAATGAAATAAGGTTAAAACATCGTGAATAGAAATTGAAACCAACTCATCTCGTAAATAGGTATACTAAGTTTCCATCCTCACCCTGGATACTATCCCCAAGTATCATATATAAGAATATATAATATAATGAATTATATCATTTGTACCTCACTACAACTTCCCTGTTAGTTTTCTGCTTTTCCCCAACGTCACATGTCCTAAGCACCTCTCTCAAAAAATTCTTTCATACAGACACCTAGGAGTAGCACCACAACATGATCCTCATGCATCAAAACCACTACATCCACATAACCAAAGTAACTAGGTAGTTTATGTCAGCCACCAAATCTTGTATAACATGTATCATAAGCAGAGTATTAAATCTCAAGGCATTATAACCCATACATCGATTTAGTATCCTCAATACATCACAACCTATACACATTACACATATAGTAGTCCATAAGAAACAATATCCTTAATATATGTGCATGAATAACCAAAATCCATTGCATACCTCAACACACATATACGGGGAAAACTAACTATAAGGTTTACCAGCACATGTAACTAGCCTGATAAGAGATCGGGGATAGTGGAGGTAATAATTCATCAATCCTCCAATCGGAATATTGGGGTAAACAACATCCCCATGGATCAAAATCATTGGTGTGTCAGCCACCCTAACTGACATGGTGGGGTAGTGTATATAAACATAAAAAACTTACATGATACACTATAGCTCACAAACACACTATGGGAATAACATAGACATAGAATCAACTGCAGCGGATGTCTCTTAATTCCCAGCTGCCACTACTTATACTAGGTATTATATAATCACATAACCACTTAAAGATATACATTAGATTATTTTTATATTTTCATCAGTTTCACTTTACATTAATTAATTAATTAAACATTTATTAGATGTTATTAATTCCACATTACATTTCATTATCATCCCACCAAGGTTTCAAGCCCTCTAGGAATAACCATACCGAGCCCATAGATTCAAAAAAATATTACCTCTGCATTGCATCCCAACAGGCTCAAACCACATGGGTTAACAACATTTATTCAATAATTTATTAATCAAATTGTTACATTTCCATATTCCCTAGAATTCTATAAAAACAAACTAATATACTAAACAGAAGGAGGGTCAACACGGTGGGTTTTTGAACTACCCTTCATGTCTTTTACACCTATAGAAAGAGCATTGACCCATACTACATCGGGAAGCTAAACACAAAAATCATGTGGCATACCCTGTGTGTATTATCCCCATTTTGAAGAAGGTAATGCAAGACCAGATTCTTTGAGTAGTGGTGAATGTAAAGAAGATAACCATCCAATATCATTCAGTAAGCATCCATCATTCATCTCCAACCTGTTTCATCATCTTCGGTATTCTCCTCAACACCTACATGTATAAAATGATGCATCTCGACACTCTAGGTGTCAACTACTTCCCAAACCAACAAGCCTACCTACCCCCACATATCTCTACAGCCATCAAGGCTCACATCACAGCACAACTAGTAAGATATAACAATGAAATTGATCTCTTTTCCCTAAACAAGGCGTTGTGCCATCACATGCAATGAGCTCTCATAGCTCCAAGCATATGGCTCTGGGCCTTTATAAGAAAGAGGGTTACTCAAAACCCTATGATGCATTGTATTTTATCCATCAATCAGTTCTTCAATACATCTTCAATTAAAAAGTTCATTTTTAGTGGGTTAAAACTATGGGAAACCTAACCATAAATCCATCATAACTATCACAAATAATTAAACATGCTTTCTGAATCAATTTGATTAACATCAAATTATAACAATAAAAATTGATTCAATTACATGGATATTTCTCTTTATCCAAATCAATATAAATTAATTCTGGCATAATGTTATTTACCAATTTCATCAAGAATGACATGCTAACAAGAAAATCATATATATAATAATATCTAGAAAAATCAATAGGAATTAACAAATGATCGATACTAACTTATTTATCCAGTTAAAATATTTTTTACGTCAATTCCATTATGATCCATTGGGATAAAACATGTTAACTCTACTGCTTCATTTAAAAGGATATAAAAACCACAAATCCCCTATATCAAAATTTTTCCTATTCTCTTCTCATGATAACAGTATAACAAAATTGATCATGATAAACTCTTGTTTTTGACTACATCCAACTAAGGATGTATATATACCACCACACCAGCCAAAACCAACAAAAAACCATTAGGAACTTGTAGATTGCATTTCATAACATCTCAAGGAGAAGCATAAGAAGAGGAACCTAGAAGAATAATGGTCTATCATACCTTATATCAAATATTTATTGATACTACTTTTTTTGCACCAAATTAGGGGGTTCACAAGAAGCAAGAGGAAACTCTAAGGAAGACATGATCCATGACTACAACTCCACACATGAAGCCTATAGGAAGGAAGGGATGGATTGAGTATCTCACACCAAGGAAAAAGGAGGACTAACAAGGGAGGAAGATATCTCATCCCAATAGAAGATTTAATAGTGAAAAGGTTTATGATATGTTGGGTTTTCCATTAACAAAGGATCCCATTAAACCAAATGGTTTGACCATGTAAAGGCATCTTGAACCATATAAAAATTAATATATGATTTATGGGCATTGAATCTCCCTAAAATCTCTCAAAAAATTGCTTTCAATTCTTTTTTCATTATAGAAAACAAAAAATTGGGAAAACTGGATATATTTAGATATTTTACAAAGGAAATGAAATAGTTCGAGAAACATTGTTCATGACATAGTTTTGGTCCCATTGTTTTAGTGCCACCATTTCGGTGCTACCATTTCTTTTCCACCATTTCTATGCCACCATTTTCATGACACTATTTATGTGCCACTATTTTTGTGCCACCATTTTTGTGCCACCGTTTCGGTGCTATAATTTCTGTGAAATAGATTCTGTGCTAATATTTCATTACACAGTTTCATAAAACAAATTGGAAATTTGGAAAAATATGTAACACTGTTTCCTGACAACATTTCATGAAACAATTTAGAAATTTTGAATCGAAAGTGACACTGTTTCATAACACCATTTCATGAAATAGTTTGTAAATTTGGAAAAGTATGTGACACTATTTTTTGAAATTGTTACATTATTTTTTTTTGGAAATTAAGAAAAGTAAGTGACAACATTTTTTAACACCATTTCATTAAATAGTTTATATATTTGGAAAAAGAAGGGTCCTATTTTCATTAAGTAGTTTCATGATACCATTTTTAAATTTGGAAATGTACGTGACTCTATTTCATGACACCATTTCATGAAACCATTTGGAAATTTGGAAAAGTATGTGACACTAATTTTTGACACTATTTTATTAAAGAGTTTGGGTATTTGAAAAAGTAACTGAAAATATTTCAGGACATCGTTTCATCAAACAGTTTGGAAATTTGGAAACGTAAGTGTCATCCATTTGTAAAACCATTTCATGAAAAAGTTTTAAAATTTGGAAATGAAAGTGACACAGTTTCTTGATATAGATTCATGAAACAGTTCAGAATTTTGGAAAAGTGTTGTGGATAAGTCACATTGACCACCAAAAACAACTCAAAAACCAAAATTCAGAAAATTAATAGACCAGAGAGGTATGGACATTACAAAAACTACCTCAAAAAACATTATCAACCTTAACGATCCCAAAAAAACCTTGATAGGATGGGGTCCGAACAACCACCCATCGGGATACATCTCAAATAGATAAATCCATAAAAACCAATAAAAGTAATTCATCTCATAAACAATAAAGGGTATAAAACCACAAAATGAACATTGTTAAAAGAAATGATCTTAACATCAAAAAACTCAGGGTACTGAGTATGTATCAGGGACTAACATTCCAAGGTACTCTCTTCCAAGACACTGTGCCACCACAATACTTGAACCAAGGTAATATCACATCCATGTAACACCTTCTGATTTTGGTCCATGATCTCCACAGGTATCTCCTCGAAGGATTCATCATCTTCAACATTGATCTCTCCCCAATTGATGACATGAGAGTCACCATGAATATAAAGACAGATCTATGACATATGAATTACACTATTTTTCTAGCTCATCTTCTAGGGAAGTGATAATCGATATGGACTGGTTCCAACATGAGACAACCCCTCAAAAATCCCACCAAACCATAGAAAACATTTACTCCCATGACTAAACCATCACAAACCATGATGTAGAGTAACCTTCAGTAAGAAATAATCCCCAACATCTAACTCTAAAGGTATCCTCCTTTGAATGACATATGATTTCTAATAATCCATCACTACATCCTTCTCTCACTAATCATTTAAACCCTCTTTGTTGTGTTCTATTGCAGTTCTTTCCCATGAATTGCTTACTCTCCAGCCCTAGTCATGAACATTGGAAAATAGTAATTTCTAACATACAAGGCTTCAAACATCACCTTATCTATGGTGGAGTAAAAACTATTATTGGATTGGAACTCCAAAAAAGGTAAGTGCCGCATGCATGATCCTCCAAAATATAAGACACAAGATCACAACATGTCTTCAAGATTATGTTCACTATATCTAAGTATTCTTCTGTGGATGAATAATAGTTCTAAGGCTTAGCAAAGAACTGAAATCATGATAGAGACCTCTCCACACCCTAGAGATAAATTGAGGATTCGGTCGAAAATGGTCATCCTTGGGACTTCGTGGAGTCTCACCACTTCATAAAGATAATACCTTGATAAAACCACTATTAAACCCAATTCCTTGATTGCTATAAAGTGGGTTGATCTCGTAAAATAATCCACTACCACCCATATAGTTTCATGACCTCCCTGATCGAGATTTAAACCAGTAAAAACGTCAACTGATATGTCTTCCCACATCCAATAAGTAACATATAACGGTTGAAGCAAAAAACAAGGGACAGGGTGCTCAACCATCCCCATCTGGCATAAAAAACAATGAGACACACACAAAATCCACAACTACACACGTCATCCTAGGCCACAAAAACTGACTACTAAAGGCTTGATATTTCTTTCTCATTCCAGGATGAACCACTAATGGAGATCTATGGAACTCTCTCAGAACCATATGATGAATTAAAAAAGGAATGGAAGGAATTACATGATACAAAACTCTATATTTTTCATCCTCAGACATACCATTAGGGTCCTCGCCAAAAAAAAACTCAGTCTCTCCATACCTCCACCTCTAGATACCCCATGTGGGACTCTTCCACATGTTACACCAAAGACGATTTCACTGTCATCTGAAAAAGGAAACCTATTCCCCCAAATTCTACCATATATAGATGTATTGATAAATTTTTTTCCATCACTCTTCCAGAACCACTAGATTCATGAACAGAATCACTACATGTATTCCTTCTCAATGCAATAGCTACAACATTCCCCTTTCCAGGTGTATATGAAATTTAGAATTCATATTCTTATAAGAACTCCATCCACTGACATTGTTTCAAGATCTAGTCACACTTGGATAAAACATAACTAAGGCTCTTATGATCCGTGAAAACCACAAATCACTCTCTAATGAGGTAATGTTTCCACAACATCAAAGAAAAAACCACTTCCACCAACTCAAGATCGTGGGTGGCATAATTACGTTCATGGCGACACAACTGTCGAGACCCATAAGAAACAAAAAATATTTGTTTCATCAGAACATTGACTAACCCCAAATTCATTTCATTGGAGAAAACATAAAACTGTCCTCCTTCAATGGGCACACAAAGAACTAGATCACTTACCATATTCTACTTCAGATACTCAAAAGATTCCGGACACTAATCAGTCCACATGAATGCTTGATCCTTCATGGTCAATGCTATTAGAGGAGTCTCAACCCAAGAGAAATATACTATGATCCTCCTATAGTACCCTGTGAGTCCAATTAAACATTTCAACTCTTCCACTGTCATGGTGGGGGGGGTCAAGATAAAACTACTTATATTTTCAAAGGATCCACTTCTAATATTTAATGTGACACCACATTCAATAGGAGATGAACTTCAAAATCCCAAAACTGACACTTTTAAAAATTCTCAAATAGCAGTTGTTGACAAAGAACTACCAAAAATCATATAAATGCTATGTATGATTCTACTTAGTAGTGCAGTACACAAGTATTTCATCGAAAGAAACAACTATGAACATGTTTAGGATCTCACAGAACACTGTGTTCATTAGCCCCATCAACACAGATGGAGAATTCATCACACCAAATGGAATTATAACAAACTCATAATTCTCATGATGACAACAGAATGTAGTCCTTGGTATATCTTCATCCTTAACACACATCTTCTGATATCCTAAACATAATTCAATATTTGAGAACCAACATGCACCATTCAGTTGATTTAATTATTCAATAATTTGTGGAAGGGGAAACTGATTCTTCACTGTCACATTTTTTAAGTGACTATAATTGATTCACAACAACAAACTGTTTTCATCCTTATTCTTGAACTAAAATATTTCACCCCATGGTGACACAATTAGTTAAATGAATCACACTATAATTGACTATAAATATATATAGGAAATTCCCATAACACATAAGGGTCCATTATTTATGGAGATATAGATATAAGATATTATTCTAGCTATAGCTCGATACTAAAATTGATCTTTTGTCAAGGGGGGTAATGCTACAACATATTCTGGAAAGACATCAGGGTACTCTTCTACAACCCTGGGAAACTCTAATAGCTAATCCTCGAATGAAATATGCATCATCTCAACCATCAAGGATGATAATTATGCAACACACCTCTGACCCATCTGAGGGTCTTGGTCACCAAAACACACAATTGGCTCTCCATCAACATCAAAGTACATGACCTCCCTCCAGAATAAATCTATGATATCCTATACCTAATAAAACCAATCCATGGTGAGGATGAAATCAAATTTTTGAATCCATATGGAAATCTCACATTGAGTTGTGATGCCCTAACACTTGATCACGGTCTCTTCAAACATCAGACATGTTTGCTAGACCTCCAACTAGAAAATTCAACACCAAGGGAACTAGAATCCACTCTACCTCATGTCCCAAATAATGTAAGATGGATGGTGATATGAAGGAGTGTGTCACTCCTGGATAGAGAAAGGCATACAACCAAATAAATGACCAGAAAAGGGTACCTAGAATGATATCTAGCTCTCATGGTTCTATAAACGCTGAAGCATGAAGCTAACCATGACCTCCTCTACGGCCTCTTTGTCTAGGATGAAAACCACCACCACAGTCACACACTACTCTATAAGGATGAGCAGAATAATGGGGAAGTCCTCTACCTGCCACAACTTTTCTCTTCTAATCAATGCTGGTGAAACCTATTGCTACTATGTCAAGTTGAACTACCTCAATAGTAGAAGCTAGAGCGAAACACATAGGGCATGATGAACACTATAAATGGTCGGACACTATCGTTGCAAATGGACTCATCCTCCATATGGAAAACAAGCTCGTGGTCCCTTGGAATAGGCCTGAGTGCCACTGCCCATGGAGAAATGAAATGCTAAGGGATGGGACCTACCTTTGGAAAAATGAAATCTCTTCGTCCATGAATACCAGGAACCCCGTACCATTGCTCTACTCTATGGGGAATATTGACAACTCCCCCCTCGTGAACAAATAGTACTTGATAACATCCTCAAGATGACTATTTCTTTCACTAGCACCTCAATATATTTCTTTATAATAACAGAAGGGACTTGGAAATAGATCTTTGGATGGAAAGCCTCATCAATATGCCACACTCTGGCCTCATAATCTAGAAATAGGTCTGAAGAGTATTGTGAAAAGATCAAAAAATGGATTCTAAACCCTCGCACACTGGAGCTCCATTGTTGAAGGGTTAGTAGACTGTATTGATTGTACTCCTTCGTGGTAGAAGAATTAAACTCAAGTCTGAACATATCTTAGAACTCCTCCAACGAGACCACTGACTCCTTATGACCCCTGATGAATATGTAGCACCACGACCTCTCCTCCCCACACAGCATTGTCCCAACCAAAGTCAACCAATGCTTCTTCTAAGCACAGATTGAACTAAAGGCTATATCAACCACCTCCAACCAGTCTTCTATGACTGCATCTGAAATGGATCACTCATAATTTAGCAAACTCTATTGCTGAAACTCTCAGAGTGTCCTCCTCCAACTGCCGTCTTTATCAACATCTACCATGCGGCGATATTCTGGCATAGCCTATAAGACATATTCTGTACAAACCTACTGAGGAAGTTTACTTAGATCAATACCTACAAAATAACAAACAATTAGAGCTCCAAGACTATGAATATTGAATAATACACATTAATTAATTAATTTTTTTTTCTTTTATTCATTTCAGGTTGACATATCCCAAGGAATACCCATTAAAACACAGGAATAAAAATAATGATGCATAATAATTTCATAGGTCTCTACCGTGCAACCATTATCACCTCATTTAGTAGCAAGTGTAATCTTATAGGTTCAAGCATCAGATCACAAGTGGGCCTAAATGCCTATGCCTCAGATGACCTCTAGTGTTTTGATCACTTTCTAAACATAACAATCATGATTTCCCTACCAACTCATGCAATATCATAGGTGCCTCACACTGAACATCATCCTACCCCTCAAACAGTCCTTTGATACCACTCTATCATGGCCTTCTCCCCACAAACTACACCACTCTAGTGTTAGCAATTTGGGAATGGAGATAATGACCCCCTGAGTCCCGCATCAAGTAGGCCACTTGTTAGGGAATAGAAACAAGTGTCTTGTAAACACACTAATGAAAGGAATTACCCTCTAGATAACACATGAGAAAGAGAGAGAGATAAGATAGACACCAACCATATACAACTTTGAATTCAATAGACAAGATATCCCAATTACACATTTTTAATGTCAATAAAAACTACATCTACTGAAACAAAAAACTACAAGTACCAAAGGAATGATAAAATAGTAGTGACCATAAAGCCTGAACAGCTCAGGAAACCCAAAGCTATTAGTAAATAGTTTGATCTCCAACCTACTCTAAGTTACATTAAAAATAGTTTATATATACTTAGGGTGAGTATAATAGTATACTCAGTGTGATCATATTCATTGCCTCACGTGCAAAAGTAAAGAAACCCTGCAAAAATACAGTGAACAAAAAATGAAACTAACTCATCACCTAACAAGGTATACTGAGTTCCTTGCCTCACCCTGGATTCTCTCACCGTGTATCTCATTCAAGAGTATATAATATAATAAATAATATCAACTGTACCCTTCTACCACCTCCCCACTATTTTTCTTCTTTTCCCCAACAATGCACGTCCTAAAAATCTCTCTCCAAAAAGGCTTTCCCATAGACACCTGGGCATAGCACAAAAACATGCACCTCATTCAACTAACCCACCACATCTACATAACAAAATTAACCAGGTAGTTTTTGGGAGCCACCACAGATCGCATAATGTGTATCATATGCCAATTATTAATCCTCAAGCCATTATAGCCTAAACACATAGTATGGATCCTCAATCCATCACGGCATATATAGGTTACACCTATTGTAGTCAATAAGAAAATATACCCAAAATATATGTGTTTAAATAACCAAAATCCATTACAGTCCACTACACACATATATGGTGAAACATAATCCTTGTTCCTACCAGCATATTTAATTATAAATAGATGATATTTGGCCTAGAGGGGGTAGTCATCCATCCATCCTCCAACTAGAATGATGGAGAAAACAACCTCTCTATGGATCAGAATCCCCAAGGTGTTAGTCACCCTAACTGACATAGTGGCGTATTATATAGAAACACAAAAACTACATCATACAGAATAGCTCACAACCACACTATGGGCATAACATAGTCTTAGACATAACTGTAGATAACGTCTCTCGACTCTAGGATGCCACTACTAAGACTATGTATCCTATAAGCACTCAACCACATAAATAGATACATTAGATTACCTTATCCCTTTTCATCAGTTTAACTTTACATTGATTAATTCATTTAACATTAAGTATCTATTATTAATTCCACATTACATATCCTTATCATCCCACCAAATTCTCATGCCATCCAGGAATAACCAATCCAATTCCACAGCTTCTTAGAAATAATATCTAATCATTTCATACCTACAAGTAAAACCCCATGGAATAACATCATTTATTCATTCATTTCTAACAGCATTATAACATTCTTATTTTCCCAAACATTATAGAAAAAATTATAAGCTACTAAACACAAAGGGGCTCAAAACGGTTGGTATTTTAACTACCCCTAAAGTATTTTCCAATTATAGTAAGAGTGTAGACCCATCATCCCTCGAGAATCTAAACACCAAAATTATGTGGAATACCTTTTGCGTCATCGTACCTTTTGGAAAGAGGGTAAGGAGGACCGAATACCATGATAATTGCAAAAGGTAAATATGATAAACAAATAGTGGGATTCATTAAGCATCCAACATTCATTTTCATGATGGTTCATCATATTTGTGGTCCTCTTTGACACCCACATGCTTAATCTGATGCATCTCGCCCCTCTTGGTGTCCACTACTACCACATCCAATGGGCCTCCCTACCCTTACATATCACAATATCCATCTAGGCTCACATCACAACACAATCAGAACAAAATAACATAGCTGCTAGGCTATTATCCCTAAACAATGCATTATTCCCTCACATGCAACGAGCTCTCACATTTCCAAGAATAAATTCCTTATCCCTTACAAGCAAGAGGGTGACTAAAAACCCTACGAGGCATTATATTTTTTCAAAAAAACATGTTATCTAATATTTCATGAATTAACAAGTTCATTATTAGTGTGTTCCAGTAATGGGAAACCTAACCAGATGGCTATCATTTCTATCACAAATAATTAAACCTTCTAACTACATCAATTTTATTAACATAAAATTTCAACAGAAATAACCAAATTCATTTCCATTCTTCTTTATATTTATCCAAATAATCAAAAATTATTTATAGCTTTATATTCTTTTCCAATTTCATCAAAAACGACATTCTAACACGAAAATCATAGAAATCATACTATCTTAAAAAATAATTAATTAATAACACACTATCGATACAAATTTATTTATCTAATTAAAAAAAATAGTACGATAATTCCAATATAATAAAGTGGGATAAAACATGATAATTATATTGTTGTATATAAAGGGGTTAAGAAACCAAAAATCCCATACCTCAAAAGGTTACCAATTCACAATGCACGAGAACAGTCTAAAAAACATATCAGGATCATCTCTCCTAGAAGACTTCATCCACCTGAGGATGTAGAGACACCACCACACCAGTTGAGACCAATGAAAACTACATTATGGACATGTAGATAGCATTCCATAATAGGTCAAGGGAATATAGAAGAAGAGGAACCAAAGAGAATGATGGTTTATGTTATCTTATATTAATGATTGATTGTTACTGCTTCGTTGCACCAAAATAGGGGGTGTGCATATTGTAACACCCTAGGTAAATAAAGAATCTAACATCTTTATATTTATCCATATTTGTGAATAAAATATTAATATTACTTTAAAGGGGATGCTATGCTCGATGGCGTACCCAATACGCAACAATGAGTTTCTTAGGAATCTTACTTTACACTCTAATAATAAAATAATATTATTTTAAATGGTAGTTAACGCCTAGCCGTTGTAATGGAGGGAATGAACAGAACTAACTAAAAACTGATTATATATGTTTGTCAGATATTTTTACTCATTACAATAAATGTTAGAGGATTAAAAATGAAAATGAATCCAGTTTTTAAGCGTAAACATTATAATATTCTTTAAAAGGTCGATTAACCGCCTTTTGATGGCGAACCCCATTTAAATCCACTTTTTGAAAATTTTATAAGAACTATTTTTCAAAATAAACATATTATTTATGATTGGGACATTGAAATTTACCTTGGGTTAATTTTTTGTATTTTTCTAACAATGTTCATTTTTCAATGAATAGTGAAAAATACTGCATTTTACATCAAAACTTCTTTTTAATATAATTTAATTCTATGGTTATATTATATTTTTAATTTGTTTTAAAGTGTAATTAGAATATATTTTTACCATGTAATTAAATGATGGTAATTGGGATTAATTTCACATTGTAATTAGGCATAAACAAGTGCCAAACTTTTCAGAAATATTGTTTCTAAAAAACCCACTATTTGTTTTGACAACGGGAAGTTTTTTTAAATTAATTATTGCAATTTATGTGTTCAGAATTTGTTAAAATTTATTACATATATGGAATCAGAAGGTCTAAATTATGTATTTAAGACTCTTTTTTTGGACATTATGAATAGTAACGATGGTAATTATCATTAATTATCTTGATTAATGAGTAATCGGGTAGTTAAAGATAATAAGATAATATCATAATAATATAAAATAATCCCAAAATGTTTCCTAAGGCTACTCTTTGTCTCATGGCCGACCATGGGATGCCTTGTGCCAAACTTGGCTTCCCCATGGAATCACTTTTGTGAGAAAGTGACTTTTTATCTTTTTATTTTTAAAGAATGTTAAATGTAACAAAGAATGTATCACCTAAGTAAAATATTTTTAATTTTGTCTAAATAAATGGGATTTTGGACAATAAATATTCATTTTAAAGCTAAAAGTATTTCCTACATCATATTAGTTTTTTATAATTTTTATAAATTAACTAAATTAAATTATTTATGACATCATGATGATGCAGCGATGACCTCATTATTTAACGATTTAAATAAAATGGAAAGATAATGTAAACTCTAAGACCTAAACATGTCCAAAACCTATTATATGGGTTTATTTCGAACCCTTAACACCTTATCCTCGAAAAAAATCAATGTGGGGCCATTAAATTCCGAAACTCATTTGAAAATAAAGATACATTTTATACCTTTCCAAGAGTGCCCCTCCTCTCCTCTTATAAAAGGCCCCCACCTCTACCTCCTTGACCACACTTCCAAAGCCTCTGGCTTAGACAACCCCTACCCATTTTGTCTCTACACATCCCTCTCTAACTACTTGAAGCATCACTTTTTGCAGAATCCATTCCAAGGAAGCCGTTGAGCTCAAATCAAAGGAAGTTACCCGATTTTAAGGTAATGTCTTCGCTTGAGTCCTTTTGTTTTATTTTGCTTCTCTAACCCCCTAAATTCTTTTTATTAATTTATTATGAAACAAATCCAGTATCTCAAATATACTATGATGTTTTTATAAGAAGTATTATACATACAATTACACACACCTACATCTAATGGTTAAAGAACATACTGTTTCCGTGGATGGCGAATTTCTGCCTCCCAAAACGATGATTGTTCAACATTCTTCTAACACCTTCAAAGGTGGCCATTAAGATGACACTATATTTATATATGATATATGATATGTTTATGTTTTACTTAATCTTCTATATTTTTCATTTATGTCAGACCTTTATGGTTTCCATTATGGGTAAACGCGATATCTTCATTTAAGGAAGTGCGGACTACCGCCCCCTCAAAGTGATTTGAATCGTTAATAACATATGTGGTACGTATAAAGGATATATTTAATGATATTATATATGATAAAATACTGGAATTAAAATACTATTATATATAATTATTTTTTAATTCCATTAAATATGAAATATAAATGGAAGTAGCGTTCATGTGTACGTACGGCTTACCGTCTCCGTGAACGGTGCATTTCATTTCTTAACTCTAAATGTTATGTAATATTATAAATGCATGAATATACTGGATATATATGATATATATTATATCTACATCATGAATAAAATTATGGATATAATGAACCTTTGACCACAAAAACAACATGTAATTGTAAGAAGTCCACTTTCAACTTAAGAACCAAATATCGACAAAACAATCATTATTAACTTAAAGGATTACATAATGTTTATGACATGGTAATAAGTGATATTAAATGAATAATTAACTTGAAAAAGGTTCTTAAGGAAGTATAAATTAACTCATGTTTATTATTCTGGAGATTAAATAACGATCGAGTCAAGTCGGACCCGAGTTAAGGGATCCTACTCCTCTCTTTCTTTTTAAGTACGCTCTTTTATGTCATTCATTTTAAAGCTCATCTTTCTTGTTATTGGGATGTTCTTTTATATTAATCTTACTATAATTTTTATTGTTAATATGATTAGAGACCCTATTCTCTCTCATCAATCCATTTTGGAAGTTTTGGGTGGCGCCGTTAGGCTGTCGAATTTTCGTAAGAGATCCAACCTCTCTCTTTCTTTTTAAGTACTCTCCTTTAGGTCACTTATTTTAAGCTCCTCTTAGATATGTTGGGGTGTTTTTTTGTATTCCTATTTTGGTAAACTTTATGTTGATATTATGATAGACACTATTTTCTCTCATCAATCGATTTTGGAAGTTTTAAGTGCCGTCGTTAGGCTATTGAGTTTTCATAAGGGATTTTTCATGTCACTTTTATTCCCGTGATATTTATGCTACATTTGACAAAATTTACTTTGAGTTGTGCATTTACTTCCAATTATTATACACTTTTTGTATTATAATTTCATTTATGCGTATTCACATCTTCATTGTATGACCCTTCTTCCATGGGGTGTACGTTTCGAATGTTACCCAACTCGGTAAGGGGACCTTTCACACTCCTCTTTTTAAAAGACTTCTTTTGTTATGTCTTTTAATTCACATACTATTATGTTGGGATATGTTATTTTATATCCTTATTGATGTAAATTTTATGTCCAAGTGATGAGATTCCCTTTTTATCTCTCATCAACTCATTTTCTGAATTTTGAAGTGATGCCGTTAGGCTGTCGAATTTTACCAAGTGAACTTTTTAACCCAATTTCGATTTCTTTGGGTTCAACATGTAGTTATTGAATATGTCACCCTTTGAATATGTTTGAATGACCTTTCATTTTTTTACACTTAATATCCACTTATATTGGGTGTATTTATATTTGTAACACATAATTTTGAGATTGATTTATCCTTAATTTAAGGATACCTTCTTTATAAGGGATTTCATCACATTTGATATTTCTATTGAGACTTCATTGTTGTTATCCACCAATTCAATATTATATGGTGTATATACTGTCCTTTGGAATATTATATCGTGAATCCATTTATTCTCATGATATTATAATGTTCTGACTAAATTTTATTCCTCAGTTATTGTATTCAAGTGTCTCTAATTTTGGTAAAACCCCTTTAACCAAAATATTTCTTTAAATGTTTTAATTATTTGTTCTTATTAATATCCATGTTTTCAAAAATGGTCTTAAGGATTTATTTATATGGATATTAATGGTTTAAAATTTTAAAATCTTCAAGGTGGTATGGGACACTTTGATTCAAAAATCTCTTTATTAAATGTTTTAAATGGTTTTGGAAATGGTTTCTTTTTGAATGGATTCATTATTTCAATATTCTAAAATGTTTTATTGTGATTGAAATTTGGAAATGTTATGTTTCCATTATTCATGTTTTATGTGATACGTTTATGTTATGGTTCTTGGGCATTGTTATGAAAACGGGTTGTTCCGTGATAAACTAAGGGCGTGTGAGCCCGATATAGCTCTCCAATGCATTCGGTAACGTGAAGGAGTGAAAAGTTAAGCTTTCTCCGAAGAGATTTAGGGAATATACTATGGTGGGTATTCCAAACGTAACCAAGAGGGTTACTCCCTATGTAAGAATTCTGTGAATGCCTCAAGTTACCTTTTATGTCTTATGATTTCTATGATTTATTCATGATTTTATGAGGTATGTTAAAGTGCCTATGTTTTATGGGTAAAGTATGATTTCATTCTTATGTATATATGAACTCGTGTTTCCTTTCCATATTTTTATAACCCTTACTGAGCTTTTTATGCTCATCCCATGTTTTTGAAATGTTTTTCACAGGTCAAGGGAAAGGTACATGATGTGATGATAGTGTCAAGGATGTGTCAAGAAAGAATACATGCTTTCTTTTTAAATATGTTTCCGTTGATGGAAAAAATTAATACTATCTTTTATGTAACCACTTTTTTTAAATGTGGAATGTAATGAAAGTTTTATGATCTAATTCTATAAAAATCTAAACCTAAAAACATCCTCAATGTGTAATCTTGTAATAACTCATGATTAAGTAAGGTTTATGGCTGGGGCCTTATAGTTGGTATCAGAGGTCTGTTTAGATAACTTTAGAGGTTAGGGTATTCTTTAAGAATAAGTGACATTACCATAATGGTTAGGATTTTAGAAAGAGTCCTATTTTAAATAAAGTGAATGAGTAAGTATATCTTAGTGTTTATCTTCCTCATTAATACACGATGGTTTTGTTGATATATCACATTGACCTTTTTGGCTTTATTAAATGGCTGGATCTTGCAGGCACCAATGTAATAGTGGATGTGAAGGAAACTATGATAGTTTTTTGAGCAAGCAAATGAATGATATGGGAGCTGCAATGAGAACTCTTGTGATTATCCTCAACCAACTATCTGGAGTAATGATTGACCACCTAATCCTTGGTGATTTCTCTAAGGCATCATATATTCGAGAAACAAATCCCTACGGAACTACGGGTAATAATCATAAAGGTAAGTGTGTTGAAAAACCTATGTGTCAAAAATGTGGAAAGATACACCTAGGAAAATGTTTCAAAGGGACAGAAATATGCTATAGATGTGGAAATGAAGGTCATAAAGCAAGAGCCTTCCATGGAAAATGGAAGCGTCCAGTTTACTCGAGGAAAGGGAAAGACGTTCTTTCTCAGGGATCAATTGAATGTTTTAAATATCGTGTGCATGGTCATTATGAAAACACATGTCCTATGAAGAAGTTTTGTAAATGGGATCACCAAGATCGTAAAAATGTTCATTTACCAATACCTAATGCCATTCCGATTGAGGATAAAGAAACTGAAAATGACCAATCAAAGGTATGGATTATTTCATAACTATTGTTTTCCTATTTTGGAATCGTAGGATATGATTCATGATTTTGTTTGTAGGAAAGAAGTATTTTAGAATAAGTTGGAAAGGAATGGTTAATGGGTCATGAAGAATGTTGAATGAGTAAGATGTCAACATATAAGGGATTCAAGAGTTATGGTGAAATTCTTAAGAGTATTAAGTCTCTTTTGATTATGGGGTTACATTAGAAGACTTTTTATAGTATGTGTAACCCTGATGTTTAATATATGAAAATTTTATTCAAGGAATAGTTATCTGTTCTTTTGTGGACATAGTTATAAAGAACCATTTGGGTTTATATGGTCCTTACTATTGAGGTAATTATGGCTTACTATATGTTATGATGGAAGTGAAAGGAATGAGATAAAATTGAGGTTAAATTATGTTATGGTTATTTTTGATGATTTTATCTCTTTTTGGAGAATGATTTTAGAATTATATAGTTTTGGAAAGATGACAACACGCAGACCGTGTGACAACCCGTCGCGTCAGACAAAGCTGCGGGAGCCAAAACCACAACCAAAGTGAAATTGGTATTTATCGCCTACCACTGGACTGCGTGAAGTCCCTGGTTAGTTTGACCGATTCTTTTTAGTTAGATGATTTTATGAATTAAGAGTAAGTTGATTTTGGGTTATCTATGGATATTTATTAACCTATCATGAATGATATGTGATTAGGTTAAATACTTTTCAATACAAGACATTAAGAGCAACTGATGTTGTTTGGAGATAAATGTTAGGATTTAACTTGGAAGACTATGTGAATAAATCTTTAAAATATTTGGGTTTCAATCTTAGTTTGTTTAAATTGAAGAATTTTATGGACAAATTGATTATCGAATGGTCCTCGTTGAACTTTGGGTTTTGTTGGACAAATTTCAGAGATTAAGAATAGATTTTCATTTTTTAAATGGTTATCCTTTATTGGATTATCTGATCTTGTACTAAACTTTTTGGTTTTGGTTTTGGTTAAATTCTAAAGACATGGGAAGTATATAGTTCTCTTTTTTGGATTATGTGATTCTCTAGAAGTTGATTATAGTACTCTTAATGTGAACAATCCTTCCTAAATACTCGTCTTTTGGTGGAAATATGAGTTTTTGTATGGAATCTAATAAGAGTTGAAAGTCAACATGATAAGTGTTTATGTTTCCTTATGAATAAATTCCTCAATAAAAACTAACTTAAAACAAAAATGTTGTCTATTATCTTTTTCATTGGGGAATCGAATACCGTTTAACACATCACAAGTTTGTTATTTTCTTGTGGTTAACTTTCTCCTAAACATGTTTTCTATCACTCTCCATCATAACATGAACCTTTGTTTTTTTCCTCCATGTCCATATTTTCATACTTGGAATCCTAGTATGGGTTATCTCGGGTGACCTTTGTACTTATCTTTCTTTATTTTAAAGTGATTTTTTTACCGACTCTTGTTCCGATGTGGGACTTTCAAGGATGTTTCCAAGCCCAATTTTAAAATTGCGAGGATGCAATTCCCAAAAGGGGGGAAGGATGTAACACCCCAGGTAAATAAAGAATCTGACATCTTTATATTTATACATATTTTTGAATAAAATATTAATATTTCTTTAAAGGGGATGCTATGCTCGATGGCGTACCCAATACGCAACAACGAGTTTCTTGGGAATCTTACGTAGCACTCTAATAATAAAATAATATTATTTTAAATAGTAGTTAACGCCTAGCCGTTGTAATGGAGGGAATGAACAGAACTAACTAAAAAATGATTATATATGTTTGTAAAATATTTTTACTCTTTACAATAAATTTTAGAGGATTAAAAATGCAAATGAATCCAGTTTTTAAGCGTAAACATTCTAATATTCTTTAAGAGGTCGATTAACCGCCTTTTGATGGCGAACCCCTTTTAAATCCACTTTTTGACAATTATATAAGCTATATTTTTCAAAATAAACATATTATTTATGATTGGGACATTGAAATTTACCTTGGGTTAATTTTTGGTATTTTTCTAACAATGTTCATTTTTCAATGAATAGTGAAAAATACTGCATTTTACATCAAAACTGCTTTTTCATATAATTTAATTATATGGTTATATTATATTTTTAATATGTTTTAAAGTTTAATTAGAAAATATTTTTACCATGTAATTAAATTATGGTAATTGGGATTAATTTCACTTTGGAATTAGGCATAAATAAGTGCCAAACTTTTCATAAATATTGTTTCTGAAAAACCCGCTATTTGTTTTGACAATGGGAAGTTTTTTTAAATTAATTATTGAAATTTATGTGTTTGGAATTTGGAAAAATTAATTACATATTTGGAATCATAATTTCCAAATTATTTAATTAAGACTCTTTTGTTTTTGGACATTATGAATAGTAACGACGGTAATTATCTTTAATTATCTTGATTAATGAGTAATCGGGTAGTTAAAGTTAATAAGATAATATCATAATAATATAAAATGACCCCAAAATGTTTCCTAAGGCTACTCTTTGTCTCATGGCCTACCATGGGATGCCTTCTGCCAAACTTGGCTGCCCCATGGAATCACTTTTGTGAGAAAGTGACTTTTTATCTTTTTATTTTTAAAGAATGTAAAATGTAACAAAGAATGTATCATCTAAGTAAAATATTTTTAATTTTGTCTAAATAAAAGAGAATTTGGACTATAAATATTCATTGGAAATATAATTGTATTTACTACATCATAGTATTTTTTTATATAATTTTTAGACATTAAATAAATTAAATTATTTATGACATCATGATGATGCAGTGATGCCCTCATTATTTAATGATTTAAATAAAATGGAAAGATAATGTAAAATATAAGACCTACACATGTCCAAAACATATTATATGGGTGTATTTCGAACCCTTATCACCTTATCCTCTAAATAATCAATGTGGGACCATTAAAATCTAAAACTCATTTGAAAATAAATTTATATTTTATACCTTTCCAAGAGTGCCCCTCCTCTCCTCTTATAAATGGCCCCCACCTCTACCTCCTTACCCACACTTCCAAAGCCTTTGTCTCGGCCAACCCCTGCCCATTTTGTCTCTCCACATCCCTCTCTAACACCTTGAAGCCTAACATTGGGCAGAATCCTTTCCAAGGAAGCCTTTGAGCTCAAATCAAAGGAAGTTACCTGATTTTAAGGTAATGTCTTCGCTTGAGTCCTTTTGATTTATTTTGCTTCTCCAACCCCTAAACTCTTTTTATTCATTTATTTTGAAACAAATCCAGTATATCAAATATACAGGGATGTTTTTATAAAAGTTATTCGAGCTACACATACACACACCTACATCTAATGGTTAGAGAACATATTGTTTCCATGAATGACGAATTTCTGCCTCCCGAAATGATGATTGTTCAACATTATTCTGACACCTTCAAAGGTGGAAATTAAGATTACACTATATTTATATATGATATCTAATATGTTTATGTTTTACTTAAGATTATTTATTTTTCATTTATGGCATACCTTTATGGTTTCCATTATGGGTAAACGTGATATCTTCATTTAAGGAAGTGCGGACTACCGCCCCCTCAAAGTGACTTGATTCGTTAATACCATATGTGGTACATATAAATGATATATTTAATGATATTATATATGATACCATACTGGAATTAAAATACTATTATATATCATTATGTTCTAATTCCATTAAATATGAAATAGAAATGGAAGAAGTGTTCATCCGTACGTATGACTTACCATCTCCATGAACGGGGCATTTCATTTCTTAACTCTAAATGTTATGTAATATAATAAATGCATGAATATACTGGATATATATTATATATATTATATCTACATCATGAATACAATTCTGGATATAATGAACCTTTGACCACACGCACAACATGTAATTGTAAGAATTCCACTTTCGACTTTGAGAACCAAATATCGACAAAACAAACATTATTAACTTAAATGATTACATAATGTTTATGACATGGTAATAAGTGATATAAAATCAATAATGAACTTGAAAAAGGTTCTTAAGGAATTATAAATTAACTCAAGTTTATTATTCAGGAGATTAAAGAATGATCGAGTCAAGTCGGACCCGAGGTAAGGGATCCCACTCCTCTTTTTTTTAAGTATGCTCTTTTATGTCATTACTTTTAAAGCTCGTATTTCTTGTTATTGGGATGTTCTTTTATATTAATCTTACTTTAATTTTTATTTTTCATATGATGAGAGACCCTATTATCTCTCATCAATCCATTTTGGAAGTTTTGGGTGGTGCCGTTAGGCTGCAGAATGTTCGTAAGAGATCCAACCTCTCTCTTTCTTTTTAAGTACTCTCCTTTATGTCACTTATTTTAAGCTCCTATTTGATATTTTGGGGGATGTTCTTTTGTATTCCTCTTTTGGTAAACTTTATGTTGATATTATGAGAGACCCTATTTCCTCTCATCAATCCATTTTGGATGTTTTAAGTGGTGTCGTTAGGCTGCTGAGTTTTCGTAAGGGATTTTTAATCTCACTTTTATTCCCGTGAGATTTACACTACATTTGCCAAAATTTCCATTGATTGGTTTATGTACTTCCCAATATTATACACCTTATGTAGTATAATTTCATTTATGGGTATTCACATCTTCATTGTATGACCCTTCTTCCATGGGGTGTACGTTTCGAAAGTTACCCAACTCGGTAAGGGGACCTTTCACCCTCCTCTTTTTAAAAGAATTCTTTTGTTATGTATTTTAATTCACATGCAATTATGTTGGGATATGTTATTTTATATCATTATTTATGTAAATTTTATTTCGAAGTGATGAGATGCCCTTTTTATCTCTCATCAACTCATTTTCTGAATTTTGAAGTGATGTCGTTAGGCTGTCGATTTTTACCAAGGGAACTTTTTAACCCTATTTCAATTTCTTTGGGTTCAACATGTAGTTATTGAATATGTCATCCTTTGAATATGTGTGAATTGACTTTTATTGTTTTACACTTAATATACACTTATATTGGGTGTATTTATATTTGTCCCACATAATTTTGAGATTGAATTATCCTTAATTCAAGGATACCTTCTTTATAAGGTATTTCATCACATTTGACATTTCTATTGAGACTTCATTGTTTCTATGCACCAATTCACTCTTATATAGTGTATATACTGTCCTTTGGAATATTATCTCATGAATCCATTTATTATCATGATATTATAAAGTTCTGACTAAATGTTATTCCTCAATTATTTTATTCAAGTGTCTCTAATTTTGGTAAAACCCCTTTAACCCAAACGTCGCTTTAAATGTTTTTATTATTTGTTCTTATTAATATAAATGTTTTCAAAAATTATTTTAAGGATTTATTTATATGGATATTAATGGTTTAAATTTTTAAAATCTTCAAGGTGGTATGGGACACTTTGATTCAAAAATTTCTTTATTAAATGTTTTAAATGGTTTTGGAAATGGTTTCTTTTTGAATGGATTCATTATTTCAATATACTAAAATGTTATATTGTGATTGAAATGTGGAAATGTTATGTTTCCATTATTCATGTTTTATGTGATACGTTTATGTTATGGTTCTTGGGCATTGTTATGAAAATGGGTGGTTTCGTGATAAACTAAGGGCAGGTGAGCCCGATATAGCTCTCCAATGCCTTGGGTAACGCGAAGGAGTGAAACGTTAATGTTTCTCCGAAGAGATTTAGGGAATATACTGTGGTGGGTATTCCAAACGTAACCAAGAGGGTTACTCCCTACATAATAATGTTATGAATGCCTCAAGTTACCTTTTATTTCTTATGATTTCTATGATTTATTCATG
Source organism: Viscum album (assembly GCA_963277665.1). Taxonomy (NCBI): domain Eukaryota; kingdom Viridiplantae; phylum Streptophyta; class Magnoliopsida; order Santalales; family Viscaceae; genus Viscum; species Viscum album. The sequence goes on along the minus strand of OY728155.1, from coordinate 852,955,250 downwards.
ATTTGATGAGGTATGTTAAAGTGCCTATGTTTTATGGGTAAAGTATGATTTCATTCTTATGTATATATGAACTCATGTTTCCTTTCCATATTTTTATAACCCTTACTGAGATTTTTATGCTCATCCCATGTTTTTGAAATGTTTTTCACAGGTCAAGGGAAAGGTATATGATGTGATGATAGTGTCAAGGATGTTTCAATAATGAATCCATGCTTTCTTTTTAAATATGTTTCCGTTGATGGAAAAAAATTAATACTATATTTTATGTAACCACTTTGTTTAAATGTGGAATGTAATGCAAGTTTTATGATGTAATTCTCTAAAACTCTAAACCTGAAAAGATCCTCAATGTGTAATCTTGTAATAACTCAAGATTAAGTAAGGTTTAAGGTTGGGGCCTTATACATATAGTAGGAAGAAACACATTGGAAGACACGATACAGGACTACAAAACTACACACAAATCCTATAGGAAGGAAGGAAAGGATTGATCATCTCAAACCAGGGAACATCGGGAATAACAATGGGGGAAGATATCTCTTCCCCTTAGAAGATTTAATGGATCATTATTTTAAGATATGATGGATTTTACAATAAAAGAAGATCACATTAAACGACACAGTTTGACCATGTAAAGGCATATCAAACCATAAGATAAATAACATTAGAGTTTTGGGATTTGAATAAACCTTAAATCCCTTTAAATAAATATTTTAATGTATTTTTCATCAAAGAAAACATTAAATTAGCGAAATTGGAAAAATATTGAAATTTTACAATGGAAATGAAATATTTCTTGAAACAATGTCCCTGAAATAGTTTTGGGACCATTTCATTGTCATGGTTTTTGTGCCACTATTTCTATGCCACTGTTTCTGTGCCACCATTTATGCGCAACCATTTATATGAAACAGTTTCAATAATACCATATCATGACACAATTTCATGAAACAATTTGGAAATTTGGGAAAGTAAGTGACACAATTTCCTAACACTACTTCATGAAACAATTTGGAAATTTTTCAATGTAAGTGACAACATTTCATGACACCATTTTATGAAACATTTTGGAAATTTTCAAAAGTAAGTGAAATTTTTTAGTGAACTAGTTTTAAAATTTCGAAAAGGATGTAACAAAATGTCATGAAATACATTCATGAAATATTGTAGAGATTTGGAAAAGTATGTGGCACCATTTAGTGACAATGTTTCATTAAATAGTTTGGAAATTTGGCAATGTATGTGACAGTGTTTTTTGAGACTATTTCATGAAACATTTGGGAAATTTGGAAAAGTAAGTGACACCGTTTCGTGACACGGTTTCAGGAAACTGTTTGGAAAATTATCAAATTGAAACCGTTTTGTGACACCATTTCAAGAAATAGTTTGGAAATTTTGAAAAGGAAGTGACATAGTTTCGTGTAACAGTTTCATGAAACAGTTTGTGGTTTTGGTAAAGTGTTGTGGATAAGGCACATTGACCTCCTAGATCACCTCAAACAACGGATTTCATACAAGTAATAGACCATATAGGTCCACGACATTACAATATACATAATCAAATAAGACGTTAGATGTTCTTATTTGGATGGTATGTTTTAATTTTATCATGTTTTTTTCTACCCCTCATCTGAAATAGTTACCACATGATATTAACATTTATCGATGGGATTACATGTTTCTTGAAATTGATTATTGTAATTTTCCATCATATTTGATTACATATTATCATATTTTACATACTCTTTGTATTTGAGTAAATCGAGTGTGGGAGGTGCATTTTATAAAGAATTATATATATTCATATCATTAGCATACTTCTTCCCATCACTTCATTATTAAAAAACTAGATAACATTTATTTACACAAAAAAAATGTTATTAGATCAAATAACAAAATTTACTCCATGTTTTATATATAACATTACACTTGGAGGACTAATCCACTTCATCTCATCATTGTTTTTAGAGTTCCCTTTAAATTATATATTTATTTTCCTATTAAAACCAAGATATTGATCAGTAACTCCAATAAGTGTTTTTAAGTTGATAGCACATAAAAATATTTACTCATAGATAATTATTTATCTTATGACAAATACCATTAGGAGCATTGGTTTTAAGCCAATGAATATTCAATCACCCTTATGTACATGTTAAATGCTAATACAAAAATTGATCCTCACATGCCTCTTTAAATTTTTGAAAAATGTACTAATATATTCGTAAACCTTCTAATTATAATCAAGGAATTAATTCTCTATTTTTTAAGATGATTTTGATGAAATTAATTATAGAAAAAAAGATTCTAAACACATCCAACTACATCTATTTATTTTCATCATATTGTCTCATATTCTAGGTTTGAGTCCACCATTGATCTTGTTCACAATCCAAATGATATACATCCTAAATGGAATTTTCACATTCTAAACAGTATATAATAGAAAATATAATATTTTTGTTACTACTCCACTTCAAATTAACTAGTGGACCAGTAGAACAACTAATAAAATAGGGTGTTTTCTTTTGAAGGACTCAACAAAATATTGGTCCCACCTATTCTCATATATTGTGAAAGTCATGTCAGAATGTAAATGATATTTTTTATTCCATATCACATATTATATGGTTTTTTATGACTCAAATCATTTTGTTATCAGTTGTAATTATCATTAACACAGTTCCATTGTTCCATTGGATTCCATCTGTTGACTAAAACAAAAAAATCATAATGGAACTAATAATAGCCATAGTGGGGAACCACATAATCATAATATGATATCTAATTTAAGAATAATTATTTTAAATCAATAAATCCATACATTTAATAGAGTTAAATATTTTAAATAATCTATTCAAATCAATCATGGGGTCCTGTAATTCATTTTTTTGGATTTATAATGAATATCCCCCGGTAGTGTCAAACTAGGTGTAAATTAATGACCATTTACTAGAACTATGTGATGATTTAGTCTATATAGACATGCCATTTTTTGTGATATTTCCCCTATGTAAAACTATTATAGAGCCACATCCCCTTTTAGTATCCATAGAAGGATGAAATTTTTCAAAAACTACTTGTTATATCTTTCACCAAAATACTAGGACATTTGAATATATATAAAATATAATCCCAATGGATCTCACTAAAACATTCAAATCCTAGTTTCCCAAATCATATCTAAACATTAAATCTGATATCAACATTATAATCCTAGTCTTTATGACATATATTATAGAGACACAAAGCTTGAAATACATGGAAATTACAATACTTTTGCAGAATACTTAATACATAACAAAAATAGATAACCAAGGACCATAATAGTTTAGTGTCTTTGGAAACATGAAACAAAATCTTTTAATCATGTTGAATGATCTTCAATATCTCCCATAAAGATATTCCCCTTTTGTTTTCTTACCTAAAACCTTTTTTATATCCTGGGGAAAAGAAAACATATAAATGGTGAGATCAAAAGCTCAGTAAGGGTAAGCATGGAGAAAATAAAACAAACCATATACATTCGATCATAAAAAACATGAACATAAAGTCTAAACATCAAAATATTGAGTTCTGAAATAAATGTTGGTATTATGTAAGGAATATATCATAAAGGAACATCAATCATGGTAAAATAGCATGGGAATAAAACATATAATTGTGGAAAACAATTAAGAACGTGATATTATTTCCATAGTAGCCAAAGCATTTCTCCCAAGACCATCATAGTGGACAATGTCAATTACTAAACTGGGATTACTTTCCATTCCATCCCAGTATTACTGAACCAGATTTACATGCCATTCCAGCCATTTTTATCTCATGAGATATAAATCTTTACCAAATGCATTAGAGGGAGATATAGGTCCCACCCATCTCATAATGAAATAATTCTTTTCTGTGCAACAAAATAGACATAAATCATTCATCATAACACAAAGAATGATATGGGTTTCATAAACATCATCCCATAATAACATAATCCATATAAAACAATGGATATCATTTCATTATAAAAAATAAAACCATGTAAAGAATAGGAACATTATACTTGAAACATAACCATATGAAAGAATGTAATCTTATATGGAAAATAGTTTTGAATAAAAACCTGAAATGAATTCTTGAGGAAAATATCCTTTCATCTTCGAAAACATTTTAATTTCTCAAAATGTAATGAAATTTTAAAAGAAGAGAATTTTGTTGAAAATAATAATGAAATATTTTATAATATTCTTCATGGAAATAAGGTGTTATGAAACAACAAAAAAATTCTGTTCATGTTGGATAAGTTAAAAAACATTCTCCTCGTACTTTTTCTGGAAAAGTCATAAAGTACCATGTATGGTAAACAAAATAATGATTTATAACATAAAATGTGGTAAAAGTAAAAAAAGGGTAAAAATTACATTAAACATACATGATTTAATATTAAAAACATTATGAAGAAATTTTTTTAAAACATGGACATGGATGATAAATATAACCCTAATAAATACTTGCGAATAATCAATCTCAGATAAGAATGACATTGGAATAATTATCCCTTAAATTAGGTCCAATTTCTTTAGTACGTGTTTGAAACTCCTGTATAGTGGGTGTAAACATATTATTAACTTGTAATAGAACCATAATAATATTTATTATATCATATATGATTCACTTAGAACATTATATTCCCCGCTCTTTTGACAATTCCATGTCAAAACAACTTTTTGGGTAAAATCGTTTCATTTATCATACGTGTTTCAACTTGTTGTTCTCGATATTATTACTTATATCATGATTTACATAATTCTATAATGTAAAACATGATTTATATATAATATATATTCCGGATATAAATATATATATGATAGATCGATAAATGAAAAAAAAATACACCGTTCAGAGAGACGGTAAGTCATATGAACGCATGAATGCTGTTTTCATTTCCTTATTGAATTGAATGGAAATAAGTAAATGAAACATATATGTACATAAGTCCAGTATCATTATTATGTCACATATTTCATTATTATTTATTATATATACTTTATAATCATTCATGAATGGATAACATGGAGAATAAATCTCATCGCGTCATAGAGATGGTAATCGGTACGTACGCACGAGCGATTATATCATTCCTATAATTATTGAGTGGTATTGGAGTGGATGATATAATATATTAGAATTAGTATCATGTTATAATAATCATATATATTTATTCTTTACACCATTATACCCATCCATGTAAGGTGGTGGTGGAAAACAGATTACACCATGGCGTGAAGATGGTATTTCGTACGTACGCACGCGCGGTGATTTCGTTTTTCATAGGATGGGTAGAAGGTGAAATAGGGTTGTTTCATATTGATAATAACATATAAGTATATTAGTTATACTGATGTTATTACTTTATAATGAAGTAACTAAATAAGTGTAAGTATAATAATAAATAAACGTGAATGAATCGGTAGAAGAGATTACCTCTTCGTCGACGCACCTCCTTTAAACTTTTTCATAAGGGACTAGAGTTGGTCTTTTGACCAGACCAGAACCCCTAAAATATGAATATTAAAGTTTATTAGATAAATGGGTAGGGATTGGCTGAGCTTGGAGGCTCAAAATTTTTAAAAGAGGTGAGGGAGGAGGTTCCCTTTTATAAGAGAGGAGAGGGTCACTTTTGGAAACCTCTAAAATATTAATTTATAATAAACCCAAACTCCACCTAAAAACATAAAAAATGACCCCAATTCTAATATTAGATGATATAGGGTTGTAATTTCATTATCCAATAAAATTTATACATGTTGGGAGTTAATTTTAAACATTGTCAACTTGATTTATTCTTATTTAATCTATTTACTTTTATTTGTGGTAATAAAATTCTAAATTTTAAATTGTTATAAATAATTATGTATGTGTTGTTAATTTCCCATAATTGGTTACATTTTGACACTTTGGACCATATAAATTTCAATTTATAATTTCTAAATAATTTTGTGCTTTTTAAACAATATAATAATATGTTATTTTTATAAAATAACAATAGTGTCAATTTTGACACTATTCATTTATTTGAATTTAAATAAAATCCAAATAGAGGATATATTCGAAAAAAATATTTAATAGATTAATAACAAGTAAAATTTTCTATAAAATTCTTTGAGGACATTAAATAGTTCAAATAATATTTGGTTTAATATTTTTAAAACTATTTATTTGATATTTCAGTCAATAAAATACTAACTACATCACTATTGTGTCACCATTAATGATACTTATTTAATCCCTGAAAATTCTAAATAAATTCACATGATGTAAATAATTTTATTATATTTCTGGTTACTATTTATGTTTGAAGTTTTGAATAATTTTATAAGTAAATTAAAATTATTACACTTATAAGATATAAGAGAGTGTCATGTTGTCTCTTTCTTTGGTTTTAATAATAATTACACCATTTTCATGGTCAAAAGTCCATGAAATGAGTCTATTCTGACCATTATGTGCTATGGGTCTACTTTTATTCATCCAATAGAATTTTTTCAGGTGTTAGGGTAATTTTATAATCTTATGTTTACACTTAATTACTCGATTTACCTTTAACTGATGTAAATAAAATTTACCATAGTTACTATTCATAATGTCTAAAAATAAAAAGTATCCTATTAAAATAATTTGGACCTACTGATTCCAAATAAGGAATAAATTTTTCAAAATTCAAAACACTTAAGTTTCATTAATTAATGTAAAATTAATCCCACTGTTGAGAAAATGTGTTTTAAAAGTTACAACATTGCAAAAGATTGAAATGTTTTTACCAATAAATTCAATGTAAAATTAATGATAATGACTTAAAATATATTAAATGGTAAAAAGATATTATATTTAACTTTAAACCCATTAAATATTATAATTTAAACATATAAATTATCCTGATGAAAAAAATTGTTTTTTATTAAAACATAGGGTATTTTTACTATTCATCAAAATATAAAAGTTTATAGAAAAATATTAAAGAATTATCCAAAGTAAAATTTTATATACTTATTTCAATGAATGAGTTTATTTTGTCAAATTTAACTCGTAAAAATGGTAAAAAATTGATTTAATGTTGGTGCACCATCAAAAGGCGAAAAAACTGTATTTTTTTTAAAAATACTTATTTTACCCAAAAAAATTATTTTGTTCTTATACCATGTTCTAGAATAATGTAATATTAATGATAATGTTTTAAAATTAAAAATGATGTTAATATTATTATTAATGTTTAGTTCATTACAATATATCATTGTTTAGTGAAACTCGGTATTGCGTACAACACACGCTATTGAGGAAGGTCGCTCTGGCATGTAATGCAAGCCAAGTCAGGGTTGCGTGTAGTGCAAGATTCTTCGGTGTTGTATATAACATAATCAAAACATCGTTCATTTATACAGTGACAAAAATCTATACTCGGTGTTTTTTAAAATGAATTTTATTTGAATAAAACATGAAATTTTGTGCAACATAAGCCATGAATAGTGTTGCATATACTACAAGCTAATATGGTGTTGCGTATAGAGCAAGACAATCTTCGTGTAGCGTACAACACAAGACAACAATAAACTTACAAATAATATTTCTCATAAAATCTCGGGTTGTTACATTCTACCCCCGTTAAAATGAATTTCTCCCTCGAAATTCATCGGGGTTATAATTTGTTTACTACATGAAAGTTTCTTTCTTATAAATCAATATCATAAAAAAGAATACTAAAACTTCATATTAAAATTAAGATTTTTGAAACGTAATGGTTACCCAAATTAACTCATCACTGGGTTTTCAAATAGGATAACATAAGTGAAAATATGGATATGGAAGATAAATCTAACCATCAATTTCTAATAGAGAGTGGTAGAGAACCTGGATATAAAAAATCAAACAATCACAAAGCCATAAATTTTTGATGATCTAAGGTACCATCTAATTCATCGGATATGAGGGTACTAGGACAATATTTTTGGTTTTCAAGATCGTTTTCCTAAAGTAGATGAATATTTTCATTAGGATAACTACTTACTTGATTTCATTGTAATATCATTTTCGGTCATTCCATGAACAATTTCCACTTCATCACTTAATTAAGGAAATGATGTTGAATTTTTACTTATTTAAATGTTAACAGATCATGCGATAGAATGATAGGTTATTCCATCTATCTCAAAAAGTTACCAAACGTTATTAAATATAGATAAGTCCGTTTGTGGTAAGATTAATTGTATGGGATTCCAAAAATTGACTTATACTTCAACTATCATACCTCTTAATAACATAAAACTAATTTCTACAAACGAAGGACTTCCTGTAGGCAAATGGTAGGAGATAAAGGCATATCGCACTTCGGTTGTGGGTTTAATTCTCGCATCCTTGTCTGACGCGATGAGTTATCGCCCATCCTACGAGTTGTCCTTTTTCTAAAAAAATACTATCATAAAATTCCATAAAAATGGTTTTAGCCTTAAAAAATACAGTTTGATGTCTAACTAAATCCATTCCAACCTTTAGGGTTATCAAAAATACTATTATTCCATTCTCATAGTATAAAGAAAAATATTACTATAGAGGTCGTCTACCAAGCATGTGAATACTATCATTTATCCATGTATATCATAAGATATATCTTGTTGGTCACATTACAAACATGTTAATACCTTAATTATGTAATTTATTGAAACATGAATTACCATTTAACCTTAGTGGAAACACGAATGCTCTCAAAAGTTAACTCTTTCCATACACCAAAATCCAAAATATTCTATACACTCAAATAATTATATCACTTTTTCCTTATATCAGTCATGAGCTCATTAATAATATCCAATATATTATTTTCTCTTTATCCATTCATTATGCTCATATCATCTTATTTCCAAAAACATTTCAATCACTTTTCAGGGTTACCGGTGCCATATTCTTTTAGAAAATTACAATGGACCAATACAAAGATAATTCAACATACCATAAATGTACCTCAACAAATTTATTCTTGAATTTCAATATATAATCCCTTCAATACATCCTATTCAATGATTGGAATGGAATAATTCCTTCCTAGATTTAAAATTAACCTCTTAGGTCAGGGCATTGAGTTGGTTAATGCCCATGTTCTCCACAGATAAGACATTGAACTCCATAATAGTCTATCACACTATGGACCCTTTCCCCACATAGATGACATCTTCCCCTCCATTTGAGGTATTCCTCAAGGTTCTTCTTCCCTTCTTCATGATATGTAGAATGTTTTATCTTCCTTCCGCTTTTTTCCTCACTATTTGATCGTTTATAAAAGTCCATATTCCTATTATTTGATGACTTAGGAATACAACTAAATCTCACCTTATTAATCATATATCGTGATGAATGATTCGACATAATCACAATATCTTTCACTTTAGGAATTACACAATTTCGTTGATCATATTCACCAGTTTTTCCATTGGAATCAATGATAAATGAATTCCATCTCGTTCTGTAAATTGACTAAAACTAGAAAACATAGTGTAAGAAATAGTTAAAATAATGAGGAACCACATAATCATAAAAAGACACTTATGGGATTTCTAACTTATCAAAAATTCATTAATCCATGACCCCTTAGGTTCAACCTAGGTTATTCATGATCATCAACATAATTATAGGGCTGTAACCTATAGTTATACAAAACCTTAGGGACATCCCTACACATAACTTAGAAATATATCAAGGGATCTCACTAAAATTTTGGAATCCTAGTTTCCAAAGGTTAACTAAACCTTTCCTCTGATACCAAATTTAGAGACCCAAAGCTTGACATACATGGAAATTACATTAATTTTGTGGAATACTTAATACATAACCAAAACGGACACCCAAGGATAGTAATAGTTTAATGTCTTTGGAAACATGGAACCTAATCTTATAATCACGGTGAAAGATCCTCAATATCTCCCATAAGGATATTCCACTTTTGTTTTCTTTCCTAATACCATTTTTTATTATGAGGAAAATAAAACATATAAAGAGTGTTCATAAATTTTTAGTAAGGGTAATCATGGAGAAAATAAAACAAACCATATATATTTCTACTTAAAAAAATGAACATAAAGTTTAAACATTGAAATATTGAGTTGTGAAATAAATCTTCACAGTACGTAAGGTATAGATCATAAAGGAACATCAATCATGATAAAATATCATGGGAATAAAACATGTAATTGTGGAAAAACATTAATCACATGATATGATTTCCATAGTATCCAAGGCATTTCAACCCAGACCATCATAGTGGACAATATCTATTACTGAACCAGGTTTACATTCCGTTCCAGCCCTGTATTACTGAACGATATTTACTTATCGTTCCGGCCATGTTTATCTCATGAGATATAAATCTTTACCCAATTAATTTAAGGGAGATATAGGTCCCACCCATCTCATAATTAAATCATTATTTCATGTTCCACAAAATAGACATAAATCATTCATAACAACCCAACGAATGATATGTGTTTCATAAACATCATCCCATCATAACATAATCCATATAAAACAATTTATATGATTTCATCATAAACAAAATATAACCATATAAATATTAGGAACATTATTCTTGAAACATAACCATATAAAATAATGCAATCTTAGATGGAAAATATTTTTGAATAAACACTTCTAATGAATTCTTGAGGAAAATATCCTTCCTTATTCAAAAACATTTTGTTTTCTCAAAATATCGTGAAATTTTAAAAGAAATGAATTTTGTTGAAAATAATAATGAAATCTTGTAGAATATGCTTCATGGAAATAAGGTGGTATGAAACCATAAAAAAATCTGTTCATGTCCGATAAGTTAAAAAAACATTATCCCTGTACTTTTGCCGGAAAAATAAAAAAGTACCTAGTATGGTAAACAAGAGAAAGATTTCATCCATACAATGTAGTAAAAGTCAAAAAAGAGTAAAAATTACAATAAAAATAAATGAAATAATATTAAAAACTTTATGAAAAAATATTAAACATTTACATGGATGATAAAAATAACCCCTATAAATTCTTACGAATAATCAATCTCGTATAAGAACGATATTGGAATAATTATCCCTTACCTTAGGTCCAATTTCTTCTGTACATGTCCGAAAGACCTATATAGTGGGTTTAAACATATTATTAACTTGTAATAGAACCATTATAATATTTATGATTTCATATATGATTCAAATAGGACTTCATATTAACCGTTCGTTTGTTAATTCCATGTTAAAGCATCGTTTTGGGTAAAATTGTTTCATTTATCGTACGTGTTTCGACTTGTTGTTCTTGATATTATTACTGATATCATTATTTACTTAATTCTGGAATTTAAAACATGATTTATATATAATATCTATTCATCATATAAATATATATGATAAATCGACTAATGAAAGGAAATACATCATTCATGGAGACGGTAGGCCGTACGTACGCAGGAATGCTGTTCTCGTTTCCTTATTGAATTAAATGGAATTATGTAAATGAAAAATATATGTACATAAATCCAGTATCATTATTATTTCATATATTTAATGATTATTTATTATATATACTTTTAATCATTCTTGATTGGTTAACATGGAGAATGAATCTAGTCGCATCATGGAGATGGTAATCCGTACATACGCAAGAGCGATGATATCGTTCCCATGATTATTGAATGGTATTGTAGTGGTTGATAGAATATATCAGAATTAGTATCATGTTATAATAATCATATACAGTTATTCTTTACAACATTATACCCATCCATGTAAGGTGGTGTTGGGAAACAAATTACACCGCGGCGTGGAGACGGTATTCCGTACGTACGCACGCGCGTTGATTTCATTTTTCGTAGGATGGGTAGAAGGTGAAATAGGGTTGTTTCATATTTATAAAAACATATAAGTATATTAGTTATACTTATGTTACTACTTTATAATGAAAAAACTAAATAAGAGTAAGTATAAGAATAAGTAAACTTGAAAGAATCGGTAGAAGAGATTACCTCTTCGTCGACGCACCTCTGTTAAACTTCCTCTTAAGGGAATTGAGATGGTCTTTTGAGAACACCAGCACCTCCATAATATTTATAGAAACTTTTAGATGAGAAATGGTCAGGGTTTGTCCGAGTGTGAAGGCTCAAAAGGTTGTGAGGAGGAGAGGGAGGAGGTGTCCTTTTATAAGAGAGGAGAGAGACACTTTTGGAAACCTCTAAAATATTAATCTATAATAAACCCAAAACCCACATAAAAACGTCCAAAATGACTCAAATTAGAAGCTCATATGTTATAGGGTTATAATAGAATCGTCCAATAAAATTTAGACATGTTGGTAATTTATTTTAAATCTTATTAACTTGATTTATCCTTATTTAATCTTTTTTAATTTTATTTCTGATAATAATATTCTAAATTTTAAATTGTTATAAATAAATACCTATGTGTTGTGAATTTACCATAATTGGATAATTTAGGACATTTTACACCATATAAATTTCAATTTATAACTTTTAAATATTTTTGTGATTTTTAAACAATATAATAATATGTTAGTTTTATAAAATAACAATAGTTTTAATTTTGACACTATTCATTTATTTGAATTTAAATAAAATACACACAGAGGATATATTCGAAAAAATATATTTAATAGATTCATAACATGTCATATTTATCTATAAAATTCTCGGATCACATTAAATAGTTCATAAAATATTTATTTTAATATTTTAAAAAACTATTTATTTGATATTTCAATCAATAACATAATTTCTACAACACTATTGTGTCACCATTGATGATAATTATTCAATCCCTAAAAATTCTAAATAAATTAACATGATGTATATAATGTTATTATATTTATGTTGATTATTTATGTTTTAAGTATTATGAATTTTATCACAAAATTAAAATAATTACACTTATAAGATATAAGAGAGTGACATGTTGTCACTTTCTTTGGTTTTAATAATAGTTACATCGTTTTCATGGTCAAAAATCTAGGAAATGAATCCAGTCTGACCCTTAGGTGATTTTGGTTGACTTTTATTCATCCAATATAATTTTTTCAGGTGTTAGGGTAATTTTATAATCTTATTTTTACCCATAATTACCCAATTTACCTTTAAATGTACTAAATAAAACTTACCGTAGATACTATTCATAATGTCTAAAAATAAAAAGAATCCTATTTACATAATTTTTACCTAAGGATTCCAAATATGGAATCCGTTTTTCAATATTAAAAATACAGAAGTTTCATTATTTAATTTAAATTTAATCCCACTGTTGATAAAACGGGTTTTAAAGGTTAAATCATTGCAAAAGATTGAAATGTTTTTACCTATGAATTCAATGTAAAATTAATGATAATGACCTAAATTATATTAAATGGTAAAAATATATTATATTTATACTTTAAAACCACTCAATATTTTAATTTAGCCATATAAATTTTCTTGATGAAAAAAGCTATTTTTAGTTAAAATTTAGCGTATTTTTACAATTCATCAAAATATTAAAGTTAACAAAAAAATATTAAAAAATTATCCAAAGTAAATTTTTATATAATTATTTCAATGAATAAGATTATTTTGTCAAATTGAACTCATAAACATCTTAAAAACTTGATTTAAAGTCGGTGTGCCATCAAAAGGCGGAAAAACTGCATTTTTTAAAAAATACTTATTTTACCGAAAACATTTATTTTGTTCTCATAACATGTTCTAGAATATGTGCAAGATGAATGATAATGTTATAAAATTAAAAATTTTGTTAGTCCTATTCATAACAATATATCGTTGTTTAGTGAAACCTGGTATTGCGTACAACACTCGCTATCGAGGAAGGCCGCTCTTATGTGTAATGCAAGCCACGTCAGGGTTGCATGTAGTGGAAGATTCCTTTGGTTTTTAGTATAACATAATCAAAACATATTTCATTTATACATTGATCAAAATCTATAGTCAGTGTTGTGTAAAATAATTTTTATTTGAAAAAAACATGAAATTGTGTACAACACAAGTCAAGAATAGTGTTGCGTATACTATAAGCTAATACGGTGTTGTGTATAGAGAAATCTAATCTTGGTGTAGTGTAAAACATAAGAAAACAATAAAATTTAAAAGAATATTTCTCACAAAATCTTGGAGTGTTACATATCTAATAAATTATTGTAGATTAATAATCAATACATTTCATAAATACACTCTTATGGAGCTTATTGGATTAGTATCTCTATAGACTAGATACATAGTCTTCTAATTACAAGAATTATATTAATAATATCCCTTAAATATATTCCCACATATTACACTTCTTATGCATACCCTACTTAAGACAATATTTCATATCCATGGGATGGAAAATATAAGAAATGGAGATCATAGATGCTCTATAAAAGTAAAAAAGGGTGATATCAATATAATATGAACACAAAGGTAAAAGAAAATGAGAATAAAATATTCAAACCATGCCATTTATTTCATTTATTAGAAACATGAGTCAATGAATGAATCATTCTAGCCAATCAAACAATATTAATTTGGAAATAAATTACATAATCTATGAGTGTATAACACTGGAAAATGATATTTGATATTTATGTACACATGAGAAGAGATATTAATTACATTATTAGTGAAAAATATTTACAAAAACTATCATATCATTATGGATTCACGACCCAACCCAATTTAGTAGTCATGGATAACTCGAGAGACAATTATAATAGACATTTTCACTTACTGAAATGGGTTCACTCACCATTCCAATCCTATTAATCTCTTGAGATGTCAATATTTACCCAATGTATTCGATTGAGATATAGGTCCCAATGATCCAATAATAAAAATTAAACATACACAGTCTACAAGATCATAAATCATTTCACAATTTAGAACAAAAAATAGGTATGGTTTTTATAAAAATTTCATCTTATCATTATAGCATAACACATGGAAACATTAATTTGTATAATAAACATCTCGATGTTATAAACATAAACCATGTAGGTATACAATGAATTTGGTGTCAATAGATCATATACCTACAAATTTTATTTGAAATCAGAATAAATCATCATAAATGGAATATTTTATGAAGGATCATTTGGATCTTTTATTCAAGAAATTATCCATTCAATTTTTAAATAACCTATTTATAATATAAAAAAATCAAAATATTATGAAAAAAATATTAATTCAATATAACCATTTCAAATTGTAACTGAATATTAAAAAAATTACTTCAATCGAGTGTAAATTTATCATCATCCAGTATAAGCTAAAAAATGGATTCTTTCACATTTTCATTAAAAAGTCCAAGAAAACTCATATAGAAAATTAAATGATTATTCCATTAAAATCATTTTATAAAAATTCCAACCCGGGTAATATAAAATTTTCCATCCATATTATCCTTGAAGCAAGGGTTACTTGATTACATTGTAATAAGATATATAGAATCATGTATTGAAGGACTGAATACTTTTGTATTCTAGGTAAACTAGATCCATTCAAGAAATTCACATTACATTTAAAAAACAAATATATTTTATTATTTTAGTACACCATTATTCACATTATCATATACATGCATCAAATAATAAAATACTTCCTCGAATCCTAGTAAAATGAAACATAAGAAACATGTATTCTCTAATTCACAGTATGGGTATGCAATCAATTAAAATATCATTAATAAATAAGAATAAAATATAAAGAAATGTAAATAACTAAATTACATTGTATTTAAACAATAACATTTGAATAATATATCAATAATAAATTATGATCAAATAATGTTATAAAATAACAATAAATTTTATCCTATCCATGGATATTCTAACTAACCAAATAGTGAAATGGAAATCAGTAATTGATCATTTAATTGTGGAATATATAATGATTCCCATCATAATCATACTATCTAGACCGTTACCAAATGAATTTAATAATATGAGTAAAAACCCACTTCACTTGGCCAATTAATTTATATCATGATACCTAATAATGCATTTGGGTGCTATATAATTTCTAGCCCTACCACTCAAATAATCTTTTTTATTCAATACTCATATGAAATCAGTGTAACAAAATCATCATTAACATTCATATTGATAAACTAACATAAAAAATTTTAATACATACTCTAATCAACAAATATAATATTAAATCATTCATATTAATATGGTCTGTGATATAAATATTGTACATTTAATGTAAAATTAATCAAAAACCATCTTAATAAATAATAAAGATGGTATAAATACAACATATCCAGAGTGGATCAAATATAAAATAATGGGTTAATGTATTTGATGAATTGAAATACCGTAAAAAGGGATTTGGATTTTTTTTAGAAAATAACATTTTCAACTTGAAAACACTGTTAAAACTAATAGGAAAAAAATATTTCAGAATTTTTTTAAAATACTTATTTAATATAAAAATATATAATTAATATCATTGAGTGGTCAGGATGGTTGGAAATTATATTCATTCCAGACACCTTAAAATAATGATTTCATTCACATGTTTTAGGAAAATACAAAAGGCCGTTGTTTGGAATAATGCTTGAAGATTACATTCGAATTTTTTTTATCATTCATAAAAGTGTAAAAAATTATATAATAATTAATTAAAGGGATTTTAAAAATAGTTTTTATTTTTTTATGAGTCATCATTTTGATGAAAAAAGTACTTTTGACAAAAAAAAAGTAATACAGTTTTATTTTTGAACAATTATCAATAATTTTATTTAATAAGTGTAAAACTTAAAGGATTTGAAAATAAATTTAATATTTTATGCATGAAACATTGTTCCTAAACAAAACAACACAATGTAATAACCTATCTAATAAACATAATTTTTTGACTGCTATGATTTGAATTTTGAGAAATTGACATACATGGTAGCAATAAATTTTATATTTAAAGTCTAAAATGATCCAATTAAATTTTGGAGAATGGTAACAAACACTTATGAATAGTAATTCACCCTTATGAATAGTATTATGGAACATATTAATAGTATCTGCACCCATAAAAGTATAAATAAAATTTAGGCACCTTATAAATGAAGTAGAGTATTTTATAAATTATTAATTAAATATTTTTATTTTTGTTATTTATAAATATTTATTTACACTTTTAATATAATAAATTAATTCATTTTTATAAAATGGGTTAGTACATAAATATTGTTTTGGATTATGAATATAGAAATACTTAATAAGATCTTAGTTAATTTTTCACAGTATTATAAAATCAATCATAAATTTAAAATAAGTGTTTTTATGTAAGTATTGATTTTATTTAAAAATTAAATTTCTCATATTTATAAAAAAATTGGTAAAATAGAGTTTATTTCTTAATTCTATATGTCAAAAAATGTATAGAGTAAATTTTTTCTATTTTTTCAAAAAACTGGAATTTATAATGAATAGTGAAATTCGATAATTTACGAAATATACTAAATAAATGAATTTATGCATCATGCTTGAGTCATAGATGATGAAAATAACAATTGGTTCTATCTCACATTCCTGTGTTACTATTTTTTGTTCCAAAAATCAATAAAATTTATAGTCTTGAGAAAAATAATAAAATAATGAATATGATATTCCAAAATCACTCCTCATCTCCACTATAAAAACCCATCCCACTCCCACTCCCTCTTCTCTTCATTACTCTCTATAGTTGTGCATTTTCTAAATTATTCACAAATATACTCCCAATATATTTATTAATGTCTAGCAGACCATGGTCTCATAAAAATATGAAAACATCTCCCCTAATGATGCTTTCTAGGAATATAACTTCAAGAAATTAATTCTTCTTTTAATTTCATTTATTTAGAGTTCTCTTCGGTTCATTTTCATTACTCACCCCCTTTTTTACATATGTTATGATTGCTCCATTTCCTTACTTTTACTATCAAATTCCCGTGGTAATGAAATAATTCATCATCATCACTCCTTTCCCCTTCTTTTATACAAGAAATGAAAACATCATCAGAGATGAGTTAATTTATAACATTCAAGGAAGACATGTTTTTAATTTCTATTCCCTTCAACAATTCTAGTCATTATACCATTTTGATCATTTAAAATAACTATAATATATGTTTTATAACTTATGTAATGTTATGGAATATTTATTTAACAAATTTATAAACCAAAATGAGTTCGTTGTAATCAAAAATTGATAATTAACCAAAATAATTATTATTAATGTTATCTATAATGATTCATCATCAATCCAAATAACGAAATGAATTTTATAACAATGTAATATTATGGATGTTAAAAAAATAAAAACACCTATTTTGGACAACAATTCTCATCTTACATGTTTATCATTACATTTATATAAGTAAAATGGTCATGAATACTATGGAAGGAAACACTCCCAAACAATAAAATTGAACATATTAAACCCATCAAGAAGTCCATGAATGAACATAATAAGGATATAATAAAAAAATCAAAAGAATAAAAATTTATTGAAATATTTATTAATGAATTTAATTTGTTAATCCAAGACACTAAGATCATGTGAAAAACAATTGTAGACTTAAGGTATGAGTTTTCAACCAAAACCCTCGTTTTTATTCCAATTCCTCTTATTCTCAACATAACTCAACTAAATTTTTATTCAGTCATATTTACCACTCATAATTTTTTTGTAAATTTTCTATATATGTCTTCCAATGAGGATACTACTTTCATTGTTTGGGGGTTATATGTTCTAATTGGATATTTCAAAAAACTTCTCATAATACATGCTCGGTTCAATGGAATTTCTCAAATACTTACCTATTTTCAAGGAAAGTATATAAATTATTTTTAGAAACCAATATCTTACTAAAATAAATCATTTTATTATGGAAATACTATCTTACTTAAATTATGGTGTTTTACAAATACTTTTCCAAAATAACTATTCTTTTCAAATTAAAAGAGTATTTCTCTCAAGAATTACTCGATGATTTCATAATAGTATCTTCATCTATATCAATACTATTATTGATTGTTATGTATTATTGGGAATAATATTTTATGATATCATCTTCGATATTTAATTGAATGGTTTATGATTATCTTTACATTGGATGTGTTCTATTAAAATCATTTACCATTTTACTCTAAATGGTTGGTATTTATGCTTAATGTTCGGGGAATGTAATTCACATTTCATATGCATGTTTTCATTTGAATTTATGTGTCGTTTATGATTGTACCTATTCATATGATTAATGAATATTATATGTGATGGTTGGGGGCCATTATAGCCTCTTTATGCCTCAGTAGGTCTCATGAGACAATCAACATTCATGCACGATGCCTGAAAAAAAAGGTAATTTATAGTCTTGGAATGAGGCCTTGATAGTATGGTTATGATGTCTGACATTATGAATTACCTCATTATAAAACTAGTAATTGAATTTTCATGTGTCCATTTAACTAGTAGAATACCTGTGATTATAATTTAATTTGGAATTATTTATTCATCTATTATTTCATCCATAATGTGTTCAAGTTTATTTTTAGAGGCATGTGTTTTTGTTATTCACAATGCATAATGATTATGTATATGATATCTTCAAATGTATTGCTTACCCTTACTGATAATTTGAGCTCACTACTTTCTTATGTTTCATTTTCCCATGACATGAAGAGGTATATTATGAATGGCATTCAGGGATAACCAAGGACTTATGGATTTTTCCCAATGAATTTATATATTTTTTTTCCTTTCATGATGTAATGTTGAACTTATGTATGAGTCTGGTTTTCCAAAACTACCAAACTATTCATTCCTTTAGGAAACGACTTTCTTATACTCATTCCAATGTAACTGAATAAGGCAATGGCTCATAGAAACTAGGTTCGGGATCTTTATAGTTGGTATCAAATGATATTTAGTAGAAAACATGGAATCTAAATTTAGAAAATAGAGATTATATGATAAACCAAAATATGGTCACTAAGGATTTACATATTAGAACATCCTGTAATTTTGGAAAGGAATAGTTTATGTTGATCTTTCAAGTAAATACATTCATGTCAGGATACTCTAAGTGGATGTGGTTCTAGAATAGATATAGATAGGAGTAATAACTCTGATAAGAAGTTTCAGACTTGACCTGGGGTATCCTGGTTCACAACAATGGGCCTTACTACGCACATAGTTTGACACTCTCAAAGGATATGGCTAGGAAAAAATTACTATTTTTATACAAGACATTACGAAGGATTTAAATGTAAATTGGTTCTAAAATAAACCATGTTTATGAGTTTGAGATTAGCTATGTTTTGTATTTCAATTTGTTCTATGTATTTTTCTACATTGAGATTACGTGTTATGATTCATAACCTAATATAGTTTAAGAAATTATTTATAAATAGTTCCTAGTTGAAGGAATGGAAACCACATGAATGAGGTTATATCATGTAGGCATTTCCCTTTGGTGAAAGATAATGATGTAAGATCTGGGTAAAATATTATAGCTAAACTACATATAACAATATAGGGACAACTGGATCCGGTTATGAATAATATATTTAACCATATGAAGCATCCATATCCCCAATGTGGGGGATCTATGTTAGACTCCTTTATGCAACAACATTTTCCTTCATTTAATGTGACTATAAACCCATTACTAGTGGAGAAATGGATAAGTACATTAGAGAATATATTTATCGCTTGAGGATGTAACGAAAGAGATGTGATTTTTCCTGACCCCCTCCCTACAATGTGTACCCCTCTTGGATCAGCAATGAGATAAGGGAGATAGTGACACCGGAGTCTAGCCTCTAGTAGGCCATGGGTTGGAGAATAGTAACAAGGGTATAGTAGACACCCCAATGGGAGACATTAACCACTAAGAGAACACATGTGAGAAACAGAGATAAGACAGATACCAACTAAATCTAACTCATGATTCAATATAAATGAAACCCAATCAAAGATATATAATTTTATGTAAGAACTAATACAACTAAAATAGAAAACTATAAGTACCAAAAGAAAGTAAAACGGCAGAAACAATGAAGCCTAACCAGCTCATACAAACCCCAAGCTAGTACTAATAATCTTGATCTCCAAACTACCCAAAGTGACCAAGAAAATAAATAGTTGTACATATGTAGGGTGAGTACAACAGTATTCTTAGTTGGATCATAACTAGAGCCTCTTGTGCAAATGTAACAAAATAATGCTAAAGCATAGTAAAAAACAAGTGAAACTAACTTTCTACCCAAACATGTATACTATGTTACCACCCTCATCATGGTAACTCTCGCCAAGTATCACATACAATATTATATAATATAATAAATAATATAAAGGTTAACCTGGTCCCCCTTCCTCGATGGTTTTCTATTTTCCCCAACAATGCACTTCATAAGCATCTCTCTATAAAAAGGATTGTCGTAGACACCTGGGTGAAAAACCATAGCATTCTACTCATCAAATACAACAACCAACAACATAAATAAAAAGTATCTAGGTCATTTCTAGGAGCCCCCGCATCCCGTATAATGTGTATCATACATCAGGTATTATACCTCAAGCCATTAGAGCCCATACATGAAGTAAGTATCATCTAGCCATTATAGCACATACAAGTAACAACTACAGTATTCGATAAGTAACTATATAAAGAATATATGGGGGTGAATAACTATAATCCATTGTAGCCTAGTAGAAACATAGAAGGGGTAAACTAACTATCATTACTACTGGAACATGTAACTACCAAGAAAAGAGAGTGGACCCAACAGGGGTAGTCATTCATCCATCCTCTAATACAGATAATGGAAAAACACTCATAGGGCTTCGAATCCCAAGGGGGTCAGTTACATTAACTGAAAGGGTGGAGTTTCATATAGAAACTCAAAATGCACATGAAATAGTATATCTCACAACCACACTATGAACAAAACCATATAATACACTCAATTGCATCTAACGTCTCTCAGACTTTTAGTTTCCACTAATGAGACTAAATATCTGATAATCATATATCCAATTAAAGAGAGATATTATGTTTCTTATCCTTTTTTATTAGTTTCAAATTAAGTAATTAATTAATTAACCACTTATTAACTATTATTAATTCGACATTATGTTTCATTGGCATCACCCCAAGTTTAATTCCCTCCAAGCATAACATATCCAACTCCACAGCTTCTCCGAAATATTACCTCAGCATTGCAACCCAAAAATCACAAACCCTAAGGTTTAAAATCATTTATTCTGTCATTTATTAACCACATTACTATGTTCCCATAATTCATATCATTCTATATACTAAAAACAAAGCTACCAAACACAAGGGGCTCAACACGGGGACTATATGGACTACCTAGGGAGCCTTTTTCCACTTATAGTAGGATTATAGACCCATCCATCCTTGATATTCTAAACACAGAATGAATTTGGAATACCCTTCACATATTCTAATCCTTTTGTAGGATGGAAATGAATACTAGATTCCATAATTAATGTTTAAAACAAAGAAGATAAAAACCCAACACGATTCAACAAGCATTCAATATTAATAACCGACCTATTTCATCATATCTGATGTTGTCCTTAAAATCCATATGTATAAACCAAGGAATCTCACCACTCAGGCCATCAACTGCTACCCAAACCCCTTGGCCTCTCTACCCCACATACCACAATAGCCTCCATGTCTCATCCAACCAAGGCTCACGCCCTATCACCTGAAGTAGGAAAACAATCAACCAGTAAGTAGGCTCATGTCCCCAAGAAAGGCATCTAGCCTTCACACACAATGATTACTCACGACTCGAAGCATCAGGATCTTGGAATTTACATGCAATAGAGTAACTCAAAACCCTTCCAACCATTATCTTTTATCAAACAACAAGTTATTGAATCCATCTTGAATTAGCTAGTTCATTTAAATATACATAACTACATTCTTTTTATTACCAATAGTTTACTAGAGTTACAATCGATTTCAAAAAATAGGTGTCTTTATCTTTATCAAATTAATTTACAATTAATCTTGGATATTCATTCATTTCAAATTTCCATCATGAATGAAATCCTCAAAAAACAATCATATATATATATATATCATTATCTAGAAAAAACAATAGGCAACAACATACGATTAATATAAACTTTTTTATCTGCTTCCAATATTTATTATTTAAATTCTATTATGATCCCGTGGGATAAAACATGATAAAAATACAGATTCATGTAAATGAATTTAGATTCCATGAATACCCTACATGAAAACATTTCATATGTTCTTTTCACAAGAACAACCAACACAACATATCATGATAAACTCTCCTAGAAGACTGTATCCACCCAAGGATGCAATAACACCACCACACCAACCAATACCCAAGAAAACTCTATTAGAAACATTGAGATCACGTGAAATAATATGGAATGTAGTAATCTAAGGATAGGAAACTGGAATAATGGTTGTATAACATACCTTATATTATAGAAGGATCGAGACTCCCATGATTCACCAAAACTGGATGTGTGCATGCAATAGGAAGAAACTATATGAAATGAATGATCAATGGAATCAGCACTAAGCATGCCTCCTATAGGAAGGAAGGAAAAGATTGAGAATCTTCCACCAGTGATCAATAAATAAGAACAATAGAAAAATATATCTCGACACTTTAGAAGATTTAATGGATAATCATTTTATAATATACTGGAGTTTCCATTATGATCAGATCTATCAAAGATCAAGTGTTTTGACTGAGTACATGCTTCCTGGAAATTAGGAAAAATTCAAATATGAGTTCTGAGATTTGAATCAGCCATAAATTCCTTAAAACAGGGATTTAATGCATTTAATATCAAAGTTAATATCAAATGGGTGAAACTGTAGGAAATCGGAAAAGATCGTGAAATTTGAAAAAGGAAATGTCACAGTTATAGAAAAAATATGCATGACACTATTTTAGTTCCAACATTTCTATGCCACCATTTCTGTGCCACGATTTCATGAAATAGTTTGGAAATTTTTAAAAGGAATTGACATTATTTCATGACACCATTTCATCAAATGGTTTGGATTTTTGGGAAAGGGAGTGATATTGTTTCATGAAACTATTTTGAAAATTTGGAAAAGGACATGACATCATTTTTTGACATCGTTTCATGATACAATTTGGATATTTGGAAAAGGAGGTGAAACTATTTTGTGACACAGTTTCATGAAATAGTTTTTAAATTTTCCAATGATGTGACACCATTTTTTAACACAATTTCCTGAATCATTTTTTGAAATTTGAAAAAGGAAGTGATACTATTTCGTGACACCATATGATAAAATAATTGGGAAATTTTGAAAAGGAGGGGGCATCATTTTTTAAAACCATTTCATGAAAATATTTGGAAATTTAGAAAATGAGGTGACATTTTTTGTGAAATCATTTTAGGAAACTGCTTTGAAATTTGGAAAAGTAAGTGACACCATTTCATGACAACATTTTAGGAAATAGTTTGGAAATTTTGAAAATATGGTTACACTATTTTTTTACACTGTTTTATGATGATATTTTCAAATTTTTGAAAGGAAGTGACACTGTTTAGCGACACCATTTCATTAAAAAATTTGGAAATTTTGAAAAAGAAGTGACAATGTTTTGGGACAAAATATCATGAAACATTTTTGAAATTTGGAAAAGTGTTGAAGACAAGTAACCCTGACCTCCCAAAACAACTCAAACACTATTTTTTAGCAATGTAATTGACCGGAGAGGTCCGATACATTACATCAAATACATCTAAAAACATCCTCATCCTTAAGAATCCAAAACCAACCTAGATTGGAAAAAGAAGATGGGTTCCAATAAACTACACTTTGAGATACCTATCGTGGTTCCTTCCACCAAAGGAGCTCAACAACTTCATAATGAAACACACAAAATCACAGGACAACCACATCCATCCCCTAAACACTCTCATGGGGGAGATACCTCTCAAAAGTGAGAAATCCATAACAAGAAACAAAAGAAGTCATCTCATATAGAAGAAAGGTCTAAAACTATAGATGAACATCAGTACATGATAAGGGATAAACATAAAACAACTCTGGGTATTGAGCATGTATATGAAAACCATGTTCCCTTGTACTCTCCTCCATACAACCATGCCACCACAAGATATGAACCACGATAATAGCAAGCGTAACACCTTATCCTTGTGATCACGGATCTCTACAGGATTCTCTTCAAAGGTTGAATCATCATAAATATCAATCTCATCCCAATAGTTGATGTTAGATTCATCATAAAGTTAATGGAGGGGTTATGACACATGAAAGACATCATTTATCTATCTTATCTATGGGAGAAGTGCTGCTCGATACACCACGACTCCAATACGGTCCAAAACCTCTAAAGGCCCATAAAACGGTGAAAAAGCTTACTCTCATGACCAAACCATCGCTTCCCATGATAGGGATTAACCTTAAGAAATAGATGATACACAATTCCAAACTACAGAATTATCCTCCTATGATCAACATAATACTTTTGATAATATTTTTCTACTTTCATCCCCTCATGAATCACCCGAACCATCTCTATCATATTCTGTACTAGTTCCAGACTGAGTATTGCCGACTCTATGACCCCAGTCAAGAACAACATAAGAATGGAATAACCATCCATAAAAGGCTTCAAATAGTGTCATACTAATTGTGGAGTGAAAACTATTATTGTAAGAGAACTCTACTAAGGGTAAGTGTCTCATTCAAGAACCTCCAAAATCCAAGACATAAGAGTGAAAAATATCTTAAATTGTTTGGTTGGTCCACTCTATCGGACCATTCATCTACAAGATAAAAAATAGTGAAAAGGATTTTCTGAGATCTAAAATCATGTTGGATACCTCTCCACACCCTAGTGGTATAACGTGGATCTCGATCAAAAATTATTATCCACAGGAATCCAGGAAATCTCACCACCACATTTAGTTATTGCTTCCACAAAAAATCCACTGATCTCGACTCCATGATCTCTATGATGTGGGTGTATTTTATCATGTGATACACTACCACCCATATAGAATCAATGCCACCCATAGATTGTGTTAAACTAGTAACAATGTCTATAGATATGTCCTTGCACTTCCACTTAGGGACATCTAATTGCTGGAGAAAACCACCGGGGACATGGTGCTTAACGTTCACATTATCGAAGACCAAACATTGAGACACAAAATATGCAACATCACTCTTCAACCTATGCCACCAAAATTGAATCCTAGTCGAAGAATACATATTCATCGTTCCAGGATATACCTCTTAGGGAAAACCATGAAACTCCCTAAAAGACATATCACGTGTCACCAAAGGAATGAAAAGGCCTTCCCTGAGACAACACTAAATGTTTTTCATTCTATGACCAACCATCATGGGATTCACCACAAACAAATCAGTCTATCAAGTCTTATACCTCATAATACATAACTTGGGACTCTTTTACATGCTACACCAGAGATGAATGAACCATCAATTTTAAAAGACAACCACTACCGCTGACTTCACCCGTATTCATATGAAACACCAAATGCTCTTCCATCACTATGCTGGAAACAATAGATTCATGAACTATATCACTACGCGACTTCCTACTCAACGCATCAGCTACAACAACCCCTTTACCAATTGTATTGGAAATTTTGAAGTCGTGATCCTATAAGAACTCCATCCAGGGACATTGTCGTAAGGTCAAGATACACTAGGAGAAAAAATACATCATGCTCCAATGATCGGTTAAAATCACAAATCATTGGCTGATGAGGCTATGTCCCCACAAGACGAGATAATAATGATTTTCTCAAGATCATCAATCCATGTACCTATCAATAGGAATGGGAAACCAAATATGAGTCTAGATATGGGAATGAGTTTTCATTCTTTGATATGTAACTTCATTTTGGAGGGAGGGGGCTTGTTAGTCACAACATGTTTGTCTATCAACATGTTAAATTTTTATTAATAAATTATAAGAAGATACTTCTACTATATAGGATTTCTGGATAATTTCTATATATAGTGTATGTGAAAAACAAATATCATCACTTCGTGAGGATGTAATCTTCCTTACACACTAGAGAAGATATCATATTTTAAACAGAACAGAATTATTGATAGAAATTTGGATATTATAAATAAATAAGATTAATTATATTATAAAATATATATAACCATCCTTAATTTACAACTATGAGATATTATTATTTAATACAAATTATGTTGTTCATGAACTTATAGTTTGGTGTGCACATGATTGCCAGTTTCATTTACCATTTGATGAATGTAGAGATTTATATAGGTTTTTCAATTACCATAACAAAATCTCATTATATATGAGATATTTTTTTTATTGTATTATAATACATGAATATGATTTTATGGGGAGAGAATAAATAAAATAAATATTTATATTAATAAATATTCCTCTTCTTTATAGAACCCCTTTAAGTTTTTACCTAAAGACTTCATAAGAGGGATTCCTAATCCAAATATGGCCTCTCGTATCAGGGGAGTGAGGTAAGGATGAGATGTGGTTATATATTTTTTGATCCAATGGGAGTTGTAAGTGTAAATTGGGTAGAACATGTGGTGGTATTTTTATAATTAGGGATGAGGACATATATAAAATTATCTAAAACAAGAAGTTATACCCATTTATTTCATAACCCTAAATTCCTCTAAAATGGGTAATAATAGAACCATGTATTATATAATGTCGAATAATAACCATCAAATAATATTTGGGAAATATATAGGTTATGTTAACCTTAATATTATTTTTTCACCCCCAATAAACATGTGTTCATGATAACCACAATAATTAATTTTTAGAATATTTATATTTATTATGAGAAAAAATTATGTACGAATTTTATATAATATAAATTATTATAAATAAAAATATATATTATATTTTTTAAAATATCTTTTCATAAAAGTGAAAAAATTTCGTTACAAATTAAATCCATATAGACATCGAGAAAATTATTTTTCCAATGAAAATATTCAAACAGTTAAAAAGGTTGTGTATAATAATTTAAATAAGTAATTGATTTAAATGAATTAAATAAGAAAATTTTTAATAAATTTGAACTAATTGTACATTAAAACCAATTTAAATGTGAATTTTACTATTTTAATATGTTACAAAAAAACATAGTTTTAAATAAAAATCAGTATTTATCACTATTCATCAAAAAAAATTAATCATTTTAAGAAATTATAAAAAATCATGAAAATATATTTTTTACAAATTAATTTTAAAAATGATTTTTTTCATTCAAATAAAATTTTATTAATATTTTAAAATATATTTTTGTATTATGTGCATAAATCATGACTAAACCACCTTTTAGAAAAATACAGTTTTTAAAAAACAATCTTTTCCATACAAATGATTGTTATTTTATATCTAATCAACAAATTAACACATTTTCTGACTACAGAAAATTAATAATTTAACTATCAATATTCATAATCCCTAATGTAACATCAATGATATATTAGTCATGATAATATTTTTGTAGAGTATTGTGCTTCATTTAAACTATGAATTCCATGAATCAAAATATATCAAATAAAATAAATTTATTTAAAAAGAAATATATCATAATGTATATGGGTGTAACATTAAATTATAATATTGGTTCTTAATTTCATATATTTTATCTAAAAAATGTTACTGATGTACAATATCAGGGGGTTACATTGTACAACCATATAATAAATTTCCTTACACATTAATCTTGACCTTTATAATAAATAGTTTAACATTTGAAAATATCTTTATTGGAAACCCACATCATTAAATGGGTTAATAAATCATTCTTCTGATAAGTGATAGATTTTTTCTAAATGTTAACAGTAATAAATCATACTGATTTTCTATATAGGAAAACACTCCAAAAACATGAACATATTATCATATGAAAATTCATAAATAATTATGGTGAGTGATATATATAATTTATCAAATTGAAGTGAATGAACACAAAACCATTATTATTGTGATTTATGAGTATATCTTATTCATTGTATATAATGGTAATAGAAAAAAATATTTGTTTAATGGTTAGGTTCCTAGTGGTGGGAGATTTTATTACATTCTAGGTTTATAAAATATGGAAATATACATACATTACAAGTATAGATTCTTTGTTTTGTTTTGATTTGATCAATTTTTTCACTTTAACTCCTACTACAAGATATTAATATCTAGAGTGATTTTATTTATTCCTAAAGAACTAAAATATTATTTAGTAGGTCATAAGATCTATAAAACAATGACACATCATTTGTCATGTCACTAACCATTATCCATGCCAAACAAATATAGCACTATTAAAAAATTAATACATTAAATAATATTACATTAATAGTAATTCACGAAGTTCATCAGAAATTTTTTCATAAAAAGTTAACCTTAAGGCTCATCCAAAATAAGAATTACCAAATAAAAAGATTTCATATTTAAAAGTAAGGTCACTAAATTGAAATTATATTTACTAACCAATATAATGTAGCTCTTATTATCACCTTAAAAATATGATAATACCTTTATCACTATAAATAGAAATAAAAAAATGAATGCTTCTAATATTTTCTTTTTTAAATAAATTATATAAATCTCAACATATGAAAAACATTAGTAATTATAACATAAATACTAAAATCACATAATCAATTTCATGGTCACCAATACCATTCCATTAAATCTATTTATAATTATTATCTCAAAATTGAAAACATATTTTGGGTTATCTACTAACAACAAATGGGGTTTACAAAAAGATAATAAAGATAACGAATCAATTTTATTAGTACCATTAAACATATTTTTTTAAATCATTAAAGAAACACTACTATATTACTATACTAATAAAATTAGTGATTCTTATAATGAGAATATAATTTAAAATATAGTTATAGAGATTAATTATGGAATCCAACTGGACAAGAACATTAATACATCCACCATGGCTATATTAACAGTGCATACTTAACCATGATCACATCACTTCTTTAATGATATATTCACTTACAGATGGGGGAATTAATTTTCATACAACCTCATATCATTAGTGTTAAATAATTTAACATAAAAATCTCCTTTATTTCCCTTAAAATCACAAACATTTATGAATTTATCCACACACATTTATAAATCCCCAATTCTATTCAAGAAAGTATTATTGTGTTTCCCTCCAAAATTATCACATGGTATTAAATCATGATTTACCATATTCTCCATATTCAGATTATTCCATATCCTCTTTTTTCATCTTTATTATATTAGAATACATAAGATATAGAGAATACATTCCCTCTCTTGATATCATATTATATTATTTCATTCTATGATGAGAATTATTTTTAGACTAGTTCCCTTTAAATGATTTTCATTAACCCATCAATTAAATATCCAATAATACTCTTTGAATAGTAAACATAACACATATCAGTTCATTTTATCCTTGTAAAGTTGGATTTATACATATAAGTGTTTTCAATAACCTTTTTCCTTTGACTAAGGAATTGTCTCATAATATATGCTCATTGATCAGAAGGAAAATTGATTTCAAAGAATAGTACATTAAAATACTTCACTTTTATGATTAATATTTCTTTTAAACCCTTATTATACTAAAAAAAGATCACTATTTATCAACATATCCCAAGGGATGATAAACTTCTTAGAAAACATTCTCCATTTCATTATATCCTTAAGTGAAAAATATATTATCTAAGGATATTATCCTTTTCCTCATCCATAATCAGATTTATATCCCCATTAAAGGATGAATATATATTATTCATAAAGTGGTCTATCATTTTTACACCATGTGGTGGATCAGCAGGATTATCCAATCATGGAATGTTAATGCTCATAACCAAAGTGTTCTACCCCAGTCTAGTTGTAATTTTTTTAATTACATCTATAACTTCCTTAGCTTACCAAGTGGTAAATCAAAACGTGGGGTATGTGAATAGATATAGTTTCTATTCCTTACTTTATTAACCATTTCAAATAAATTTCATACCCAATATTAGAAAAATACTTATTAAATGTAGTGTATAATCCCGAATCTAGTGAGACACTAAGTAGTGAAATATATGCATGTATAATCTCATAGTCATAAGCATGGTTTCATTGAAAATGTATTCATATCATATAAATATTTTTAAATACTTCACAATGGTTTGTTGAGAAATTTTCAATTAATCCATGGATAATCCATGGTGGTGAAAAAACTTGTGCACACTAAGCATAATTTTTATTGGATTATGCAATGATTGAGTCAAATCCCAATACGACCCATTCATTGTTATTACACAAATGTGTTCTATTTACAATACCACATCAAGTTACATTATCTTTGTAGGTAAGTATGAAGAAACATAGAATATATTACTCTATATAATATTAGTATGTTCTTTTATAATTACCCTCAATGCCAATCACAATGATACAGTCCCAAATCAATGTTTTCCAAAATATAAGACCCAAGGTTTTTATTAAATTTTTTTGATACCAACTACAATGTCCCAATCCCTAATAGACGATAGTTAGTGGATACATTATTACATTGAATAACATATAAGTAATAAAATCTCAAAAGGATTGAATAGTTAAGAGGTATAGGTAAACTAGTTACGTACATTAAGTTCTAGTTAAATTTCTATGAAATAAATTACACATTGGGATTTCGTTAATTAAAAAATAATTCCCTTCAGAGTAAATATACATATAAATAATTAAACCCTTCATGGAGTCTTGGTAAAATAAAATATAAGGGGTTAACTTGAATTATCAATAAGTGAGTATGTTTATTGGAATCACTCAAGGGTAAATAAGAATAATAAATATGGAAATGTAAATAACTAAAACAAATTCCATTTAAAAACTAATTTCAAAATAATATAGAGTAAATAAAGGGTTATCTAAAAAATTTATATAATCACTTGATCATGGAAATTATCCACAGTTATTCAATATAATCTAATAATCACAGGAAAATAAATAACATATCTCTTAACGAGGGAATTCATAATATTGGATATCATAAATATACTATCAAGACAATTAAAATAAATTTTATAACTATGGGGAAAACCTATTTAATTTAGAAAACAATTTTGTATAATGAGATCTAACAATTAAACAACGGGCAATGTAACTCTAGTCCCCATCATTCACATAAAAATTTTAATCCATTCCATATATGAATATGGTGAATCACAATAAACCTAATCCTTCATATTAAAAAACTAACATATGAAATATCAATATCAATACAATTCATTAATCATAATCCTAATCCATCTAGAGTAATATGATGAATGGAAATAAAATTGAACATCCATTATTAAAAAATATTTTAACACATATTTTAAAATAATAACGATGGAATCCATACATCATATACCAATTTTTTCATAATAATAATAAATTTATGAAGTATTTGATGAAATAGTATCATATATGGTTTATTCAAAACATTTGTGTGGAAAATGACATTTTTACTCTAAAAATATTTCTAAAACTAAATTGTGAAAATATATTTCTTAAAAAAAATTCTTATGTAAATAAAATTTGAAATATATAATTGTTTATTCACAAACATTGATTTCATAAGATTTTCTAAATATTTTCTTAATCCATAAATGTCAAAATAATTATTCCATTCATGGTCTTCGATAAAATTATAGAAATATTTATTTAGAAAAGGATATAGAGATTTTATTTAATACAATTATTAAAAAATAAAAACATGGACAAAAATTCCTTAAATAAATATTATTTAGACTGTGAAATCATTTTTCTAAAACATGAATTTTCCGGAAAAAAAATTTGTATTCGATGAGAAAAATATAGTCATATTTTTGAAAAATAACTTATCAACCATATTAATTACCAAATAGTATAAAATGATATTATTTTAAAAAATGTGTACAAATAACTGTAGGATAAGAAAATATATTTATTTTAAATATAAATATCATATAATTCCCCCAAGAGAGACTAAAACATAAGAAATACCGAATAATATAGAGATAGTGAAATAAACCCTTACCACTTTGATAAGTTTTTAATCATATGCACCATTGTATAAATAAATAGAATTGAAAAATTTGAAACATTGAAGAAAAATAGATTAGTTATGTAAAATACAAATAGAACATTATATTCGAAAAAAATTGAATATTTAGTGAATATTACATATGTCTCATGAAAGTAAAAGTGAGACAAGAACACCTGATCTAATATTCTAGTTCCCTCTTATATATATAGACCAATTTTGTAATAAATATATTTTTATTATACATATATTATAGATATATATTCTTTTATATTATACCATATATGATCATATTATAAAATTTTATCATACGTTTTTAATAACAAATCGTTATTTTTATTTTTTTTCCTATGTTAATTGACATGCTTTACCATGAATTTTTGTTTGAAAGATACAAATATTATAAATTTTATATACTTTTACCATATTTTGAATTATATTAACATAATATTTTTCTCATTATATAAATCTATAGAATCTTTCTTGGAAAATAGACACATAAAATGAATAACATCACATCATGAAGATGTTAGACCGTGCATACACATACATGATGATACCATTCCCTTATTTGGTAAAAGGTTAAAGATATTTATGATATATAACTCTTAAATAGATTATATTAATCCATATATATCACAAATATTAATTGATTTTTCTATATTAAATTCCATGTAATTTTTAGGGGAAAATTTCATTACATCGCTTCACGAAGCAATAATAAATCATACACATGAGCGATGTTGTCATATTTTTAACAGAATTAAATGTATGAAGCACTATGTGATAAGAATATTATATAATTATATTTATATTTTTTTATATTACATACATAAATTAAATAAATCAATATATCCTACTTTGACTAGTGGTGTTTGAAGATGAATTTAATAAGTTCTCAAGGAGGTATTTTGATGTAAACATAATATAAGATTTCATTTTTAGTTTAACGGATGTTTATAATTTTATAGGTTATTCCATTTAAATAACAAAATATATATATAGGTTCCACTTATTTTATTAATTTAAAATAATTTAATAATATTTATAATTTGTGGAAGAATAAATAAAATAAATATACACTTTAATAATTTTAACTCTTTTACAGAGACCCCTTTAGGTTTATACGTAAATATATCATATGATGGTTTTGTAATCAATATAAGGACTATATGATGTGTTTATGAGAGTAGTAATTTTATTTTAGTGGGTATTATATGAACATATATTTTTTCAAGTGTGAATAGGGGATGAGAAGTGGTTTCCTTTTATATGTGGGTGAGAGGATACACATGGACATTTTTAAATGAAAAAGTGATACCCATGTTTTCCACATTACACATGACTCTTGAATGTTTAATTATGAACCATGTATGATAAAAGGTCGTAATATAACCATAAAATGATATTTGGACATAATTTAGGTCGCTTTTACCCCTTATCTTCTTTGTTTAACAGAAGTATGGTCATTTCACCTTAACTATGGTAATTAATGTTGAGTGTTTTAACTATTCCATAAAAATTAAATTTACATTATTGTAAAATAAAAATTATTATAAATCAAAAAAAATTATTTTAGTTTTAAAAAATTGATTCATAGAATTGGATGAATTAAATCTAAAAGTAATCCAGTGTTTGTATGGAAGAAATGGTTTCTTATAAAGACCATTAAAATGTTTCAAATTTTTTTATATCCAAACTCAAAATCAAATTGATAGAAATGAACTAACTTAGTTAAATTATAATATAGTTGAAATAATTTTACTTTGAAGGAAATTTAAAATATAATTTAAATCTGTATATAATTTAAAAGAAAATTTACCCTTCAAAAAACAATAATTCTAACTATTCATATGAAAATTAATCATTGAAGATAATTTCCAAAATCTCAACTAAATATGATTTTCAAATATATATTTAAAAAATTAATTTAATTTTTCAAATAAATTTTTATAATGTGCTAAACATTATTTTTAAATTATGTAAATAATTACAACTAAACCACTATTTTAAAACATATAGATTTTTAGAAAATAATAATTGTTTTTATTTCAAATGATTTTAAAATTATTTTAAATAAATATATAACCATTATATTTATTCTATATCTGTGTACATATACATATTTTATAACATATATTAAACTATTTCTAGACTCAAACTAATCGGGTAGGATATAGTGGCCATAATAACATTTTAATTTACTTTCATGTTTTCATTGAACCTAATGATTCATCTATCTCATGATGTCCAAGAGATTAGATTTATTTATAAAATAAATATATCACTTTTTTGTTAGGATATTAGATTATCTTCTAATATTTGTGCTTGTCTTCATATATGATATCAAACATAAAGTTTTTGTTTTAAAATATTCAATCATTACATGTGATAATGTCATCAAACTCAAAATATAAAATAGTAAAATTTTTCCTTAAAACATTCTTAGAAGTCATGGAAATAGATAAAAATTTATTTTCAACTGAAAAGAAATATAGATTACAATTATAAAATATATATTTTTAACTATTTCATATATAAAGAGTGGAATATCAAAAAAAAAATAGTTATTTTTATAACCTAACTATAGGAGATGAAATTTCATGAGTTTATTGATATATAGTTTAGTATATTCCATAGTTGGAAGCACAATCATATGCAATATAGAGAAACAATTATATTATAATATAACGTATTTACCACTTTGGTTAAATTTGAATAAAAATACCCATGAAATAATGTATATTATATAAATATATTGATACTAAAATTTCATATTGTAGTACTAAAAAATTATTTATTTGTGGTATGTAAACCAAACAAATAAAATGAGTTTTAATTATGTCATGCGTCAAATTTAAATAAAAGTGACTTGAAAATACCTTACCTCAAGGCTCAACTTCCTTCATACTCATTAGATGATACAATATAACAATTTTTGGTTCATTATAAATATTTTAATGAACTATAATCATATGTATCATATCATATAATATTTACTTTTAACCTTTTATTACCTATTTATAAAAACTTATATGTTAAAATAATGTTTTGAGTAAATATTTCTCCATTTTTCTTATATGTTCTGGTTTTGTTTTTTCAGTCCTTTTAAAAAGATCAATGAAAAAAGATATCATGAATTTTAACCAAGATTTTATTATCATATATATGAACAATATTTTGTTTTATAGTAATCCATAAATGATTGAGATATAAAATTAATTACATTATTCATGTAGATGGTTGGTTATAAAAACACATGAACATTGATTCCTTTTTATTTGTGGATGGGTTGAAAGAATGGTAAATGTTAGATCAAATTTCTAGATTATTTATTATTTCATATATAATATGTATATTAATTTATTTTCCCATGTTACATTACATGTATTATGTAATTGAAGAACGAAACACATTGTTTAATGAGGAAGTCATCTTCTATACACATGATGAAGGTTATCATATTATTTTGGAATAGAATGTATAAAGGTAAATGTGGTTTTATAATTCCATATGAATAATTATGTAATAGATATAATATATATATTTTATATCCATCATTATATCCATCCATGATATGTGGTGATGGAAAACATATATCTTCCCTTCACAAGGAGGAAGTCCACTGTTGACACGATCAACAATTTCATTTCACATTTTATGGATAATAAGGATAATATATGTAATTCATTTAATATAATACATTGCAATAAAATTCTAAATTAGTAAAAACATTTAATATAACCTCATCTTTTTTAACCAAAAATCATTCATAATATGGCTTCCTAATAAAACAATGTCCTATATGATGTGGGGAAGGATATAAGAATATGGTTTTTAGGGAATGTATGATCCATGAGTTTTTATAAGTGTAACCAGGTATGTTTTTTAAGAATGAGGATGGATATAAGAATATAATTTTCATTTATAAAAATAAATTACATTTACATTTTTTAAATTGGTTATTCTTATTCATATTACTAAATTTAATAGATAGATTACGAAAGTCTTGTTTAAATAATTATATCAACAATATATCATAGTTTTATAAAAATATATAGTGTGTGTAATGATTTCTAACAATTTAATTTAATTTTTAAATATATTTTTCATAGAAACAAAGGGTGATACGTTAATACTAGTTGTTTTTTAATAATTGATAATAAGGGGTTGTGATAGCCTATAAAAAGTCATTTTTAAATTCTTTTGTCTAGTTATTTAAAGGCTATTCCTAGAACATCGGGGAGTGTGAAATGTGGAATCATGTGGGTATTTTATAGGAGGAATACATGAAGTCTTAGAGATGTTGGATGTATTCTAATCCCTATGGTGTAATAAAATATTGGTCTATTTACTAATTAGTTAGACATGCTATGGGATCTTGGGGATGAAAGGTGAAAATGGGAAATATGTTATTGTTCAGTAGAACATATAAGTATTTGTTTGAGAATGGTATGATGATGTGAATGTTTAATCAATTCCTTATAGTAATGGTATTCATAGGGGAGTATGTTTTGTGAAATTGACTCGTGGAATAGACTGTTGTAAAATGGTGGAATCAGCTGTAAATGTGTGGAATTGATGGATTTTTAAAATTGTTAATTCCACAATATGTGTGGTTTCATATAAGTGTAGGTAAAAATGTGTGTTTCATTGATATATTAGCTGATTAGGATTCATAGGGTGCTGTAACATTTGGGTGTTTTGATATCAAATAACTATTTTTAGTCTATTTTGTTTGTTCTATTCGGATTGAGTCGCATGTAGAAGACATAAGAGTTTGTATTGTTAATCTCAGTGAAAATATGACATATATCTCAAGGATATGTTTCTATAATGTGGGATTATTTTATGACCTAATGAACCATAAAAGCATTTGATATTAATAGGTATTATAAATTTTCATAATGTGTGGTGTCATATTTTTTAATTGGAATAAATAACTAATTTTTGTTGTATGTAATTCTTAAAGGGGTGTTTTAGGGAGTGTCTTGAGGACTAAGTGGCTCATTGGGTTTTCAGATAAGTATCTATAAATTTTTGTGGTTTTTTGATGGGTCTGTGTTTTTTTATTCCATGGTGTGTAGTTTTTTGTAAATGTATGAAGATATAACATTAATCACCATAGTGTGGTCCAATTGGTAGTTTAGTTTTCTTAGTCCCTATTTATATTTTTGTTTACAACACCATATAGGGTAAACTATTTGATCATCAGGAGAAACAATATGGGGAGTCTTAGTTCTAAAACAGGGTCCACAGTCTACACATCGATGTTAAAAAATCATGAACCTTTTTGAGGAGGGATCTAGAGCTAGATTACAATTTTATAAAATGCTTGAAAAACAATGTGGTATAACCATTTAAGGTGGGGATTTTGGGATAGTGTGGGAAATACATTTGACATAGGGATTAGAAAAAGTTACAACCATTTCAATTTAGACATGCATACATTCACTTATTTTTTTATAACCTCACACCCCCATATTTCCATCCCTCACCAAACATAGTATCCCTAAAAATTCCCTCCTCCTCCACTTCCTCATTCACAAGCCTT
Source organism: Viscum album (assembly GCA_963277665.1). NCBI lineage: Eukaryota > Viridiplantae > Streptophyta > Magnoliopsida > Santalales > Viscaceae > Viscum > Viscum album. The sequence continues at coordinate 852,916,521 of OY728155.1, read as the reverse complement.
CCTCAATTATTTCACATTTGTATTTTTTTGTGGTATTATCATGATTGAGGTAATGATATAACTCTATTTCTCTCTCATTAATCACACTATAATTTCTTAGTAGTTCCAAATGTTTTTTTGGGATACAATTTTCGCATATGATAGTAGAATCATTTAAGGATGATAGGGTATCCTTGTTTCCTATTGGGAGGGTATATTAAAACTACTCCAACACACTGCTACCCATATTTTTGGTAGAGTTATGTTGATGAGTGAGTTTTTTGGGGTTTTAAGATAAATATAATATTTTCAATTATGATTTTTGATTTATATATTGGGGATTTTTATCGTTTAATATTTGGAACATGGAATGAACTTTTGGGGGTTGGTTGGACATAGTTATAGAGCAATGTAAAAACCCAAAAAAATAACAATTATTCCAAAATGGATTATTTTATTTAATTGGATTGATGTTTTATATCATTTAAAATTTCATATTATTTAATTAATATTTCTTTTTCAATTTAGTATATGGTATTGAGTGATATTTTTGTTAGCTATTTGACTTTGAAGAGCTCATACAATGGGTTGTCAAGCTAAATATTAATGGAAACACTTATTTATTGTAGGTATATTCTATTTTTATCCCATCATATTTCTTAACATCAATTTTAAGTTCATGGGTTTTCAGAAATGGTAAACCACTAAACATTTTTCTAATAATTCAAATTATAACAGTAAATACGAAAATGTATTTTTTATTAATTAAGTAATGTAGTTTGAAATTAAAAAGTAACTCCTCATATTTGATGTATAACCTCAAATGGGGTAATAAATATTGAAAATTTAATTATCATTTCATGAAATGAAATATTAGATTGCTGAATGGTCCCAAATTTATAAAATAGGCCAACAATTTTTAATGTAATAGGAATTAAATATTATAATATTAAATGATTTCTTTTAAAATGAACCCAAATTTTTTATTTGTAGGATATTTTTAGTGTGTGACTAGTGATTAAAAGGTGTAAATGATAAATTGGGCAATTGAAAATTCTTATTGAGATTATAATTGATATGGTTCTTTATAAAATACAAATATTTTGAAATGAAATTACTTGTGGTTGTGGTGGTGTAAGAGGTAAGGAATGGTAGGGTGTGTGTTTGGATTCCATACGACTCCTGATGATATAGAATATTAGGATAATCCCATATATTTCACTCTATACATTATTATTAATTCTATGAAAATATCCATGGATTTAATATAATACCTGTCATTTGGGGATAATGGGTTGACTGTTTTTATTTTTTTAAGGACTATGATATTATGGAATGTACCCATGAGTATTAAGATTCCATGTGAATACCTAGAAGAGAACTCAAATTATACATGATAACATATTATGATACCGAGTATATGGGTGTGTTCCAAGATTATATGTGGTTATTTATAGAGGTATGGTCATTATGATGTAATTAAAGACACTTGAGAAATGGTTAAAGCAGGTAGGTATGACCCCAGGTGTCACCATATAGACTAAAGTGTATGAGTTTTTTTATTTACTAAATTATATAATATTCATTAATTTTTTATAGCACGCATAAATTTTTTATTTATATTGAATATTTTATACACCATTTTTTATAGACTATAGAGTTTTACCCATACATTACTTGGTCCAATGTGTTAGTTGGATACCCAAGTAAATACAACCAGTTTATAAGACTCAGATAGATAGGGGATCCCACCATAATGATTTATCATTATGCTAATAGTATATAGAATTGGATATTGTGACCAAGATGTAACTCAATGTCTTTTACTTGATTTTCTTGGTTATATTTGATATTTACTGAAATTTTATATAATCTATATTTTTATTACTTAATGAAAATGTATGCAGTTCATTTACTATATAATTTATCATATTGATCTTTACATGGGGCCTTCAAAGTTGTTAATTTAATAATTTTTCTTTATCTTAAATATGTCTACCATTAATACAACTCATGATTTACTATAATTGAAGGTAAACTCTCCCCATCATATCATCATTGAACCATGTCTCTATTCAGCAATATCTATGGTACTTGGATGCATGCATGGATAACACATATGGGTGAAAAATATGGAACATTGGTAAATACAATATATATCTTCTGGTTTAAATATCAACTAGTGTATTAGCACATGAATCTATGAATTATCAAAAAACAAATCAATTCAATAAAATTATATCCTTATATTTTATTGACCTCATTTATGTTAACAAAATATCCCATCCATGATAATGAACAATATAGAAGTAAAGAAAAATTCAGAAATATACAACACAAAAAATTAACATCAATCATAAATGAGTAATAATAAATTGGGGAACACAATACATATTTCCAACAATGTGATAAAATAAAACAATGTAAATACATAACATTTTTTAACCATGAACTACCTGATTTTTCAGGTGTATCTTCTAGAGAACTCCTTCTCGAGACCCAACTCAGTGAAATTCAACAATGCCTCCAGTGACTCTAATCTAATACATTTTCCCCACGGGGAAATCCCCCAAATAGGTGTTAAACCTAGTTATTTTAAATAATAAATCACTTTGAAATAGTTTAAATGTTAAAAAATATTTCAAATATATTAAAATATTATATGATAATTTTTTTAGTTTTTTATCTGAAAACAAATTGTTTTATTTTTACATGTATGATTTCCAGGAAATATATTAACTTATTTCATAATGAAATTTCTAAAATTTATAAAATTATATCTATAAAAATATTATCATTTTTAAATTTATAATATTCAAATTATCATAGAGAGAATATTTTTTAATTTAAAAAAAATCATTTCTAACTAAATGGTGGAAAATACCAATTTATAAAAATATTTCAATTTTTATCAAGTAATTATAAAATAACAAATTATATTTCATAGTTTTTAAATAAAAATAACCCATTATTTATTGATAGTATTCAAAATAAATCCATTTCAATTGATTTTATTAATTATTTTCATATTAAATAAATTTTATACAAAAGACGAATTTTTTTAAAAAATATTTTTTAATTGTGTTTTGCAAACATAAGTTCTTATTAATTTCTCCAATAAATAGAAATTGACCCATGAAAATAAGATATCACATTTGGAATTAGGAGGTTAATATTTTTTCCAAATTCCTTTTTCTTCATAATATAGAGTAAAAATGGTAAATCATTATAACCATGTTGATGTCTAATCATTGTTTATAGGGATTTAAACATAGAGATAAGGATCAAAAAACATTTATAACATGTATAAATGTTTATATTTAATGTAATTTGATCATAAAAACTCTTTTAACATAAACTTAACCATTTAGTTCCACATATACATGATAAATACATTTATTATATTTTACCATTGAATTTTTTGTCAAGATTTCCACTACCCTATCTTAAAAATGGGATCCAACTAAATCAGTTACATAAAATTTTTTAGAAACATATATTGTCCTTAAAATATAAAAAATACCTAAAAACTATCAAAATAATTTTTTAGAAGTCCAAATCATTTCAAAGGGACTATCCATTAATGAATACAGTGTAAAAAAGGAAGATATCTAATGAGGAGGTATAAGTCCAAACTGACATACGTCTTGTTTAATTATTTTTCCATGTTCGTAAAATATATTCTAACTAGTATACCATATAAAAAACAAATCATATACATACTATAATGATATTATATTTATGTGTTAATGCTTTTCTATCTATTTTCCATCCAATTAGAATTGAAAATATTGTTATTATGTGACTGTATACTACCACCTACATAAATAAAAGTGTTTTGTGTTCGATGATCTCCTGATGTAGGTTGATGAAGATATATAATCAATAAAAATTTAAATGATTTTTATGAAATTAATATTTTTCTTGTATGTTAAGGTATTACATATGTTCTTACCCATTTTATATTTTCAAAAAGGATAATGCCTCTCGTTCTACAACTGGAATACCACTTCCACAATGAAATGTGATTTATTTTTCATAACCACCCAACATGGATAGCCATGAGGATGCAAATAATGATAAAATAAGACAATAATAACACAATTATGATTTTTAAAAATTAAAATATAATATACCTTATCAATTTTATATCTCATAGAGAAATAGAATGGTTGATCATATACATTTTTAGGATACCATCTCAATGATACATCATATATCATTTTGAATGCCCAAATTCCATAGAAGGATATAATTTTTTAATATACTAATATTATTTCATTATGATTTATATTTTGAATATGATGCAACCATAATCCCTTTTGACATTAATCAACCAACAAATGGCATTTTCATCTTATAAACTAAACAACGTCAAATTTTCCAATATTGACATATCAATTTTTTTGTAACAAAAAAAATATTTTATGAAATTGAAATAAAGGGAATAATGATAATGGAATTAACATGAAAATACTTCTTATGAATCTATAAATAAAATATAATTTTATTACCTAGGTTGGTAGTCATGCGAAAGAAACATGTTCAAACTCGATACGGGGTACATTATTAAAAAAATAGGTTTTACATTTTTCCTTCAATTTGTTTTCCTCCCATGTGAATGATGATTTTAGTATTCGATGAATATAATAGTTTATTCATAAAATGTTGCTAAATATAATTCAATAATATCCTTAAATTTTTTTAAACGATTCAAAATGTAAATAAATTTATGATTTTTATTTTTGATGTCTTCTAAAAGAATAAAAAGTATGTTTTTTACATGTACCACGTACACACTAATTATATATGTCATATATGTTATTATATAATAATATGAATTTATAAATTGACATTTTTGCAATGTATATTATATTAATGATATTTTTGAAAATGTTTATTTCAAAAATATTGTATAAGAAAATAAATATTTATTCTTATTTTTATAATATAGCATAATGTGTTTTTCATTATGGAAGTTGACGAAAGAATAAAATTATTTCTCTAGTTGAATTGAAAATTATATTTTTTTTAATAATTATATGGTTCATCTACATTTTATTTGAATGATATGATAGTTTTATATAGCTCCAATGATGTGTAGGCCAAATAGAACACCCCAATGCATTGGGTAATGTGATGGTGACTACCACTAATATGATACCCCTAATAAATTTTGGAATTATCCTATTACATGACTCCAATATATTTTTTCCTGAAATTTTAAATGTAAATATAATTTCACAATTTAAATATATGACATAAAAGCAATTTTTTTAGAGGAAATATTTAAATTATATAAGGTAGTAAAATAAAGTTTTGTTTTCAATGAATTATTATAGATTGTAAATAAAAGGATTAAATAACTATTTTATGAGGAATATGTTAATTAAATTTCATATTTTTCATAAAAACCTCATAATTATTTTTTTCACATTTTTATTATTAATTATATGTTTATGAAAATTATAGATAAATTATCTTTTATTCATGTAATATAAAATTTATATTTTTATAAAAAAAATATTCATATAAATTATTCATATTTTTATATTAACTAGTATTTTATTTTATTTTATGTTTCATAATTATCTTCCAATGTCTCATATAATTTTTTAATGTTTTTAAATAAGGCTAAAAGATTAATAATAAAAATAATCAAGTCATAGTTCAATCTCTAGGAGTTACCGTGAAGAAATCAATTTTATCTTTCAATAAACATTTTTTTTAAAACATGGACAACCTATATAAATATATACATTGTGAAAAAATATAAATCCTAATACACTATTATTTTACACATTAAATAGTATTTGTAATGTTTGTGAAATAATATATGTCATAAATAAAGTAATTTTTGGAAAGATTCTGTTTAGAGTATTATATTATATATCATTGGAACAAGTTAGATAAAATTAAAGGATATGATTATGTTAAATAATAATCTTAAAAGATTATAATGTATTATTATGTAATAATTATATATATTTTCTGTATTTCAATGTTTCATCACCTAATATAGGTTTTTTTAATAATAGTCTTTTATAGATGAAATTATGAAACTAAGGTAGAGTGGCATCAATATAATAATAATATTCCTAAAACAATATCTAATGGTTTAAATTATAACACATATAATTTCACCAATGTTGAATTTATTGAAATACGATATTAATGATTGTATTGATCAACAGGAGTAGCCATTTTTACTAAAGAAAAATACTTATGAAGTATAAATTTTTATAAAATAAAACCCTACAGATTTTGGATGATCTTCCAACCATGTGAAATATGATAGTTAGATTAATCAATTAGAGATTATATTTAATATTATATGATGTTCAATAAACCATAATGTTACCCTTAATATTTAATGTATTGATGGAGATCATGATCAATGGTGGGAAATGATTAAAATCACTATGGAAATGGATGAAAATGATTCTATGTTATAAAATGTATTCAAATATATATTCCTTAAATATTTATTCCAAATGTTATATGAAAAACGAATAAAAATTAAATACATAGATCAGAAGAGAATGGATGAAGACATTATTACTTCATATGAACAATAATTAACTATATTCATTAGGCATGATGAATATATCATTAACGACAATGACAAAAAAATTTAAAAATTTAACTTAATATATATGCCATTTTTATAAGGTTATTTGGTTACATGTGATTTTTAAAGTTGTGAGGACATTTTTTGGTGTGGTAATAATGATTCCATGGATTTTTTTCCATTTAATATAATAAAGTTGAAAATAAATTCATGTAGAAGAAAATGGGTAATCATTCATCAAAGTATCTAAAAGGTGTTGAAATTAAATTACACCATCATGATTGGTGTGGTAAGAATTATTTTTATCAATTACTAATGAGATCCCAAACATGTTATCGATGTAGAAAACATGGAAAAATTGATCACTATTGGAAGATAATGGGAAATGTTAACAATTAAAATGGTATTGAAAAGAAGGTAGAGATTTTTTTTAATACAATAAGTTGGCCCATTGTGTAAATTTGAGTCAAATAAATATTATAATTGATAGTGATCATGAATATAAAAATATGGATGTTGTGGAAAAGTAATTTTTAATTTATGGTCCATGAAATGAAGTGGTAATAAAAATTCAATATTATTAGTCCATTTATTAAAAATTTCATATTATATTTAGGATCCAATGCTAATTTCATTTCAATGAAATATTCTTTTAAAATTTAAAATAAAATGACTAAATGAAGACCTTTTTATCCAAAAAAATCATGGAAGAATCCTGAAAATAATTTTGATTTATGGAATCATTTAAATTACAATATATATATTTAACTTTTATTTAAAACAATTTATCTTAACATTATTAGAGTGTAATTTTATTTTATGTATGTTTTTTTCATTTTATTACTATAATATATATTGTGCAGTTAATGAAGCCATAGTATATCTACATAGTGAATTCTAATTTCTGTAACATCCTGATTCCGAGTGACACCCAAAGGTACCCCATACTCAGTTGATCACATGTCCTTAAGCATATTTCCTTGAATTATAGTTGATACGGACTGGCCGTGATGGCCTTGGGTGTGATAGTAGAGCAACTATGTCCTCATTGGGAGAATAACATAGTAGAAACAATGACTAAATAGTGGTGGAATCATTAATACCATTCAGTTGAAGTCAAAAAAGAGGAAGATAGATAGTATAAACTACTACAACATAATATAAATAAATTATGCATGTCATATAATATATATATATATATATATCTGTGTATATATATGTATATATAGATGAAATAATCCAAATTAGTCCCAATGTTGGAAATACAATATAGAAACAAAATTACTGAAAACAGTAAACTTCAACAGCATCGCGAGCCTCAGCTTGGTCCCATGCTCTCCAACTTCAAAAATAATCAGCTACCTGGTGAAGATGGGTGCCTTCCCTAATCTTGATATGTAACCATATAATCTATTTAGTCCCAAAATAAAAACTCAAACTTAGTGTGAGATTAATCCCAGTATCAAACTACCAAAATATCTATGACTTACTTTCAGGGAATATATATTGTAAACACTATGAAAAATAAAGCAAAAAACAAGGAAGTACTCAAAAGTTAACAATCCTTAATTTTTAAATTACCATAATTTAGATTTATTAATCGATCAACCCATTGAATAATGTATCATAAAGATATATCTTGTGCTCTATATCTCCCTGTATAATAGTAACAACAGATGTCTCAAAAGATCATCTACACAAACCAAGTAACACCGAGTCTGATCTTGTGCATTGTCTTGGAACATTCATCACAATCATTGACCCATTTTAAAAAAAACATATAGGAATGTTCTCAAAGTCTAACCCCTCTAGTAGAACATATCATTAATTCAATACATTATGACCCTTTGGGAAATCTCACACAGTCTAACCCTTTTGGTCCCACATGGAACTAATCAATTACTAATGACCACATGGGTAGCTCTCATAGTCAATACCCCTTTGTCTTCATAGGAATAATAAATATAATGACCCCTTAGGGGAACTTAGAGTCAATAACCAATTGACCTACATTAATTTAATAATGACACTCTGGGAAGATTTCGTGTTATAACCCCACTAGTCTATGACCAACCATAAACTCTCAAGGTCAATACATCTGGGTTAACATAACAACAATTATACAAAAATGACCCTACATCGGTAGGTCTCAGAGTCAATTCTCCTTGGCCAATTTTCACAATGTGAAACACATGAATCGAAACTAAATAGTAACTCCATCCTAACAACATGAGGTATAGAAACCGACAAGACTAACATACAATTGTAGAAAAAACGTCCATAACCAAACAAACATTGGAAACTCACCCAAAATCATGTTATTAGTCCTTAAAATTAAGAAATAACACTTTCTTGATTAATTAAACCATTGATGGTATTAAAAAAGGTTAAAATCCATAACACGCAATACCCTAAACATGGTTATTTAGAACATTTAGCATATATAATCCAAATACAATCAAAGAAATGCACAAACCACAAGCCATGACATTTTATGATGAACACACTTGAACATCATCCCTTTAATTGACCTAGAACATCCCAGATCTACAACAAGGTAAAAATCGCTCAACCATGAATAACCAACATGAGAAGAGGAATCATGAATAGAGGCTCTATGTATTAAGATAACAAACTCGTGGGAATCCTACTCTTCCAACGACATCTTAATCGGAGCTCAAATAGAGGAACATGAGGGGCACTAAGATCATTGGTCATACTTTGCCCCCATAGATGAGACACGAGAAGAAGAAGTTTTCATGGGGGATTAGGCGCAAACCCATAGTGATTAGTCAAATAAAAACAAAATGTACACAATGTGTTCATTTAATGTACAATCTCTATACTATCATTAATTGAAACCCACTTTAGGTGGAAATATAGGTTACCCACATGGACATATACTCAGCTATTACATGGCCAGTACATGGCTATTGGTGGAATATGAGTACATGTCGTGTACTCTTAATTGCACGGTCTATACTTATAAAAATTACCCTTTCTTCCCTTTTCTAAAAACAACCAGAAATAATGATCCAAACTAGAAATGAATATCTGGGTTCTTAAAAACATCCCCCTTAACGTAATTTATCCCCAAATATCACTTCCAATTGTGGTAAAGAATTTATTTCAAACAAATCTTTCCACTTGTATAATACATCGACCACCCTCACCCAAGTCAGTCATGTACTCTCCCATTCTTCCGTAACACCCATACTAGAGGAATAGTCTAGCCATAGGAGACATTCGTGCTAAGATCCAAAAATCCAATTAGGGTGCTTCTTGAAGGATGCATCAACCTCCAACTCAACCTTATTAGGTTGAATAACATGAGACGAGTCTAAAAATTAATGTCATAGAAAAGAATCATGAAAGAAGTTGTGAAAATCCTAGTACCTATGAGGTATCTATAACTGATAGGAAACTAGAAAAAATCACTCCAAAACCAAAACTGACTCGATGTATCTTGGTGAAAGCATACCCTATCTTTTAGTCCTTCTTTTTCCCCACCTCAGTAAGAAACATAAGAGAACCTGATATTTGACGTCAAACTCTAATGGTCATCTCTGTCAATCAGCATAAGATTTCTATTGATACTCAGAAGTAGGAATCCTCTTTTGAATCAAATCTACCTACTTGTTGGTCTCCCAATCAAGATGAGGTCCCAATATAGGTGACTCTCTTAACTCCAACCATCATAGGGGTGATCGGAATGGCCTACCATACAAAGACTCTTAAGTTTATATCGCAATCGTTTCCTGCAAACTTCTGTTGTAGGAAAACTCAACTAGGTGTTTGTGTGTATCTCCCAAGACCTCCTAAAATCTAGGACACATGATCAAAGAATGTCCTCAAAATCCTGGATCGTGTTCTCAGACTATACATCTATATAGAGATGGTAAGATGTACTCATATGTACGAATGTACCCAAATCTGTCTGTAGTCCCTTGTAGGAATGAGAAGTAAACCAGGAGTCCCTATCTGAAATGATGTACTAAGGAACCCCATGAAAATGTATAATATCTCGGATGTACAACCTTCTAATCTCATTAAAACTGAATGTTTCCTTGATTGGACGGTTGTGTTAAATCATTGTGAGTCTATCAACAACAACCAAAAAATGCATCATTCCCTTGAGGTGACCTTTGTAAACCCGTCATGAAATCCATCGCGACATCATTCCACTTCTACACGAGAATGGTCAACTACTGTAAAATCACTACTGGTCGTTTATGCTCTGCCTTCAACTGCTGAGAGGTGAAAAAACTCATATAAAAACCACCTACATCCCTCTTCGTACCTAGCCAGCAATAAAAATAGTGTAGATCATTATAACGATTGGGGACACCTGGATGAACTACCCAAAATGAGGAATGAAAATCCCACATCAACCTCTCACATATATCTACCGACACCCATACACATACATGAAAATGAAATACCTTATCATCATCTATGGTCCTCCTAGGAGTAGGGTCCACTACTGACACACTCTCCCATAGGTCTAGTCCTTCAGAATCTGATAGTTTCCTCATTCACACTCGATCCAATAGCATATAGGTAACAACTATATATGAGAGAAGCATCTACCCCTATCTTTCATGCCCCTCCAAATGCATCATAGGGAATAGAGCCATATGCTGCCACTCAATGCTAGCCTATAGAACAGCATGTATCTAAGCCATCATGATAAAGGCATCAACCACATCATTGCCTTTCCAAAGCAAGTAAGAAATATCAATTTCAAAAGATTGAATGTACATGACCCACCTTCATTGTCTCAAATTCACATGGCACTAATTGAAGATATACATGAGGCTTTTGTGGTCACTGTACACTAAAAAATGATCTCTGAGAAGATAATTTATCCAACAACATAAATCATGAACAACTATAACCAACTCGAGATTGTGTGTCGGGTATTTACTCTCATGTGGCCTCAACTACCGAGACACATACGCAACGACTATGTCCCCCTTTATAATCACTACTACAAGACGGATACCTGATGCATCATAGTTAATGTTGTAACTCTTTCCCAACTCTGGAAAAATAAGTATCATTGATGAGTTTAATCTCCCATTCATATTCTAAAAGAATTAATTGTAGTAATATGTCCACAAGTACTTCACACCCTTCCTATACAGTCTCATCAGTGGCTCTACAAACCATGAAAAGTCCTATATAATGTTCACGTTGTAACCATCCATCCCTAGAAAACTATGTACCTCGAAGAAGATATTTGTATTCTCATAGGAAACTACTTCTTTCACTTTCTATGGGTCTACTTATATTCTTGTCCCTAAGATAACAAGACCCAAGAAGGGAATCGAGTCGATCCAAAAGTAGTATTTTGAAAGTATAGCATACAATTCATTCTCTCGTAGTGTACTCAATACGATATCATCATTGGTGGTATGGTATTGTATATTATGATAGTACACCAAGATATCTTCTATGAAAACTACCAAAAAAGAATCAAAGTAAGGATAGAATGCTCGGTTCATTAGTGCCATGAAAATTTTAGATGCGTTCATTAGAACAAACGGCATAACCAAGTTCTTATATAGACCATACCTACTCTGAAATGTTGTAAGAGGTATATCTGATGGTCTAACATGAAACTGATTATAACCAGATCTTATGTAAATATTTGAGAATACCCAGGATCCTTGGGTCTGATTGAAGAGATAATAAATCCTCAGCAAGGGATATTAGTTCTTGACCGTCAACTGGTTCAACTTCTGATTAACCACACAATGTGTGAGGGCACTGTCCCCCTTCTTCACAAAAAGTATAGGAGAACCCTATAGAGAAGTACTTGGTTAGATGAAACCTTTTTACTCTTACTCCTCTAACTTCATCTTGAGATCCTATAACTCTGTTGTAGCCATCCTATAAAGAGAAATAGACACCAGTGTCATCCTCAGAAAAAGATCATTAGAGAAATCTACCTCACTCTCTAGAGGTAAACCTAGAAAGTTGTTTGGAAAGGCATCTATATAATGATCCTCTACTAGAGAAAATTCTATCTGTGATGTTCCTTAGTTATCTAGATATAAACTATCAATCTGGTTTTTAATTCCTCCAAATCAAAGATGCTCGAGTCCATCTCTGTTCGCCAGGATATCCCAATCTCTATTTTGTAGAAAACACCCTCCCTCTAGTGATGTGAAACACACCATGCAATGATAGAAGTCAAAAAAGTCCTATATGGAGACTAACTAGTCCATTTAGAGAATGAAATTGAAGAATATCATCTCTAAGACATAGAGGTCCCATATGATGTGACACCCACAAACCTCAAGCGGGAACTCCATGCTTTAACGTACACTTGACATCCTAATCCCCAATGGAGTCTCAAGCATCATAACATCCTTAGATATAAGTATATAGAGTCCAAATATATCTACAATGTAATAGGCATAAAACTATTGGAATTCCTTTTATTGAAAAGAGAAAAGGCTAAAACTAAGGCAACCTTAATTGTACATCTAACCGAAGAGGGTTTGGGATGCGGCCCTGCCGGTTCTGCGCCACATAAAATGTCAGGCATATACCACTACCCATTGACCCTTCCTGACTAACATGAGTTGGTACACCCTACTATTGTTGAGAATATATATTTTGGTTACCAAGGACACAACCTCCTATTCGACCAGAACAGCTTGATAACTGCAATTCCCCGACAGATGAGAAACGGGTGGTCCTCCTCCATAATGTGGATTCAAAACTGAACCCGTACCATTCGCTGAAGGTGACCCATCTTGCCTCAATATCAACACTCAACTGGTCGGGCAATGTGGTCTCTTATGACCACACTTCCCACACTGGTATTATACCACCAGGCTACCAGGAGAAACATCATATGAATTCTCCCAAAGGAGTTTCTTGTTATCTGTTGACTGTGTAATGTCCCTAGATATTGGTGTTCTCAATCTCACAACTCCAAACTCCCTCATACTATACTCTGTAATCAGTTCCTAGTTCACTATATCCACCTCCAAAATTAACCTAAAAACATTCACCTGTGATCATATGTAATACTAGATACCATCCTTAAATCACCTATCCAAGGACAACTTGTCACCTCCATAGAAAGTGAAAAGTGTTGAATCATTGTAAAACGAGATGAGTTGTACATCCCTGATAGATCTCCCTCTATAAAATTCATGAAATCTTGGGATTGATTGGACTTCAATGTCTCAGAAGAGAATTAATCATAAAATGTTCTCTAAAACTCTTTCCAATCCATATCCTAATGATATCTGGTCTGTGAGATAACATACAGCTATCTATTGGCGGAATCATGTGACATGTGCATCTCAAGTTTCTCCCTCTTCTCCGGAGGTTTCTCCAGATGCCCAAATAAAGAAACCATGGCCTCCAACCATGAATATGTAGCCTGTGGAACTCTATACCCAAATCAAGTTAGGGGATGTTACTGCTGGAACACCTGTATCATCTCTTCCATAGGTGGGATAGGATTAGGTGCTCATTGAAAAGTGTGTAACATCCTCAAAAATATTTCACCGATCTTTGCATCCTCACCGGTGTCTGGTATAGTAGATTGTTCCTAGATGAAAACAACGGGCGGATCTTCTGGTAGTCAATGATCTATTTTTTCCAGTGTCTGATCATCAGCCCTTACCTAGAGTAAAACCAAAGGACATATTAGAGGCATGACTCTATATGGTCAAATGTACCTCCTATTCATGATTATCTAGTAAAAACTATTAGTACTGCAAAAAACAAATATGATAACAAAAACATTCATGTTTTACAAACAATAGTTACATGGCATGTATAACCTCTACACTATGTGTTCCCATAATATTTTAACTTAGAGTGTACCTTTTCCAAACCTAGTCATGTAACACCTATACATGGGGTGTTTTATTCCTGAGACACGGTGTGTTATTGAATTTTACTTCCTTTCCACGTTCTTATACAAAGCTAAACCATTTGGGGTCTGCCGGTTCAACACAACACAATGTGATTACCCTAGACACAACATGTACCAATTAAGCCTCATCGACCTATGTCATTAGTCACACAATTGAATACACAATCAACTCTAAACATCTCATAGAAATGAGACACGACATGTGAAACCTATGTTCCTTCCACCCATGTCATTAGTCACATGTACGGACACACAGTATTTTCAACATGGCATTTACAATATAGACACGACATGTTATACCAACATTCATCAACCCTATGTAACATCTCCCATAGTTAGTCACACGGTCAATAAATACAAGTTGTGTACATATAGTACACGTAGTGTACTAAATAAATGTTGTTTCTTACATAATAGAAGAACATGTTGTGTGTGTTCCTAACATCATAGACCATGTTGTCTAGTTTTCCAAACAATAAGCCTATGAAACATCTCAGGAACCCCTGGAAACATAAAAAGTTGTCCATGGAATGGTAAATTATGACCAGTGGGAGCCTATAATCCTAGTGAATCAAAGGTTGGAATCCTTTTTCATATCAAATTGATAAAACTCAATAAAAGTTCAAACATGGTACACCAAATTCTGGTCCAAGAGGACCCATAATACATCAGGGACCAAATTTTGGAATCCATCCAAATTAAATGTACCAATTTCTAATACTTTTTCAAAATATAATGTATTCTATCATAGAATTTATCATAATATCTTGTACATATAGCACAATATCTATCACAGAAGCATGAAATCTATATTGCACCCTAAATGGCATGACAAGAATGAATGAAATGTAATCTCTTACATGTTCTTATATGATGCATGAGATGGAATAACCTCATCTCATGGGGTTGAATGAGAAATAGAACCTCAATTATCTATATCATAACAACTCAAAACAAGTGAGTCACCCAATGGTGAAAAAAAATCAATTATAACAATTTAAAAACATGAAATATTTCCATATTAAAGGTAACTTGGATTTTCCCTGTACATTGGTTAGCTAATCAAAATAATATACTATTAACAACTATATATTCCTTCCTACCCTAGTCTATAACATCCCAATAGTTAGTAAAATTAGGAATTAAGTTCCTCTGTAGCCACTTTGTAATGTCTCGTTTCCAGGTGCCGCCCACAGGTTCCCCATACCTGGTTGGTCACATGGCCTCAAACACATTTCCTCAAATTCTAGAGGCTGTCGAATAGCAGTGAGGGCCATGGATGTGATAGTGGGGAAACAATGTCCTCATTGGAACAGTAACACAGTAGAAACCCATAGTAAATATTTGCTGAAGCTGTAATACCATACAACTGAAGTAAAAAATAGAAAAATTATATTATAAAAAACTACAACATATATAAAAATAAATGATACATGTCACATGTATCTAGGAAAGAAACCAAACAAGTCAAAATTCTTGACATACAATATAGAAACCAAAGTACTAAGAATGTCAAACTCCAACAGCATCACAAGCCTCAGATTGGTCTCGTTCTCTCCATCTCTAACAGCAATCATGTACTTGATGAAGAAGGGTGCATTCCCTTATCTATACCTACATCCATATAATCTGTTTGGTCTCAAAAGCATGACCCAAACATAGTGTGATATGAATCCCATTTGGAAACCACCAAAACATATGTTCCTAACAGTAAATGAATAAGTATTGAAGGTATAATGAAAAATGAAGAAAATAAATAAGAAGTACACAAAATTAAACAATCCAATAGTTTTCAATAACATTCATTTATATATAATAATTATGCAATCCACTGAAAAATAAAAGGCCCCAGCCTTAAACATTACTTAATCTTGAGTTATTTCAAGAATACAAGTTGAGGATCATTTCAGGTTTAGAGTTTTAGAGAATTAGATCATAAATCATGCATTGCATTCCACATTTAAACAAGGTGGTTACATTAAAGACAATATTCACTTTTCCCATCAAAAGAAACATATTTAAAACAAAACATGGACTCTTTGATGACTCTTCCTAGACACTATTATCACATCATTTACCATTCCATTGACCTGTGAAAAACATTTCAAAAACATGGGATGACCATAAAAATCTCAGTAAGGGATATAAAAGTACGAAATGAAAACATTATTCCCTGTATTAAATAATAATTTACACATAAAATATAATCATTTTAACATACCTCATCAAATCATGAATAAATCATAGAAATCATAAGACATAAAGGTAACTTGAGGCATTCATAACATTCGTACGTAGGGAGAAACCCTCATGGCTACGTTTGGAATACCAGTCATAGTATATTCCCTAAATCTCTTTAGAGAAACCTTAAAGTTTAACTCCTTCACGTTACCCAATGCATTGGAGTGCTATATCGGGCTCACCCGCCCATAGTTTATCACAGAACCACCTGTCTTCATAAACACTGTCCAAGAACCATAACATAATCGTATCACATAAAACATGCATAAAGGAAACATAACATTTCCACATTTTAGTCACAATATATCAATAATACATTGATATAATAAAAGAATTATCAAAATAATTTTCAATACCAAAGTAAAAGAAAATTAAAACAAGGTATTTATTTTTCATTAAAAATGTTATAGCTTGTAGGGGAAGCTGAAACTCAAATAATGGTCACAGCGGCGGAGAAGTCGTTGTCACCGCATACGTACAACAAAAACATTCCCTTTTTTTGTTTAGTAAAACACTTCGTATAAAAATATTCCTTTTGAATAAACATAAAAGTCAAAGGGGTTTATACACCGTATAAAGGAAAGTTGTGTATAAAACAAAATATGCCTCAATGAAAGGAGATTGAGACGAAGTCCCATACCTCATGTCCGAATTGACTTGATCGTTATTTAGTCTCCTGAATAATAAACTGGAGATAATTTCTACTTACTTAAGAACCTTTTTAAAGTTAATTATTCCTTTTATATCACTTATTACCATGTTATGAACACTATGTAATTATTTAAGTTCATAATGGTCATTTTTTCGATCATTGGTACTTGAGTCAAAAATAAACATTTTATAATTACAAGTTTTTCATGTATCCATTATATCCAAAATAATATTCATGATTTAAAAATCATATATATCATATATATCCATTATATACCTATATTTATAATATTACATAACATTTAGAGGTAAGAAATGAAATGCATCGTTCATGGAGACGGTAAGTCGTACGTACGCATGAACGCTACTTTCATTTCTATTTCATATTTCATGGAATGGAATCATAATTATATAAAGGTATATTATAATTCCAATATAATATCATATATAATATCATTAATTCCATCCTTTATACATCCCATATATGGCATTAACGAATCAAATTAGTTTGAGGGGGCGGTAGTCCGCACTTCCTAAAATGAAGATATCACGTTTACCCATAGTGGAAACCAGAAAGGTATGACAAAAATGAAAATACATAAGCTTAAGGAAAACATAAACATATCATATATCATATATAAATATAGTTACATCTTAATGGCCACCTTTTAAGGTGTTAGAATAATATGAACAATCATCATTTCGTGAGGCAAAAATTCGCCATCCACAGAAACAGTATGCTCTTTAACCATTAGACAGAGGTGTGTGTAAGTTTAGCTCGAATACTACTCATAACAACATCCTAGTATATTGTTGATACTAGTTTTTTTACAAAATAATGTAATAAGAGGGAGGAGGGGCACTCTTGGAAAGCCAATAAATGTTACCTTATTTTAAAATGAGTTTCGGATTTAAAAGGCCCCACATTTATATATTTTGAGTATAAGGTGATAGGGGTTAGAAATATACTCAGCCAATAGGTCTTATACAAGTTTATGTCTTAGATTTTACATTATCTATTCATTTTATTTAAATCGTTAATTAATGAAGTAATTGTTGCATCATCATGGTGTCATAAATAAATTAATTTATTTAATGTCTAAAAATTATAAAAAAAATAATTTTATGTAGGAAATAATTTTATATTTATAATTAATATTTATATGCTAAGATATCATTTACATAGACAAAACTAAATTTTTTTTACTCGGGTGATACAGTGTTTAGTGATATTCTTCTTTCTTTCAAAATAAAATGATAAAGTGTCACTTTCACCCAAAAGTGATTCCATGGGGTCCCTATGTTTGGAACAAGGAATCCCATGGTCTTCCATGACACAACCAGTAGAATTAGGACACAGGTTGGGGTCATTTTTTATTATTATGATATTATTTTATTATCCTTAACTACCTGATTACAAATTAATCAAGATAATTAAAGATAATTACTGACATTACTATTCATAATGTCCAATAAACAAAGGAGTCTTAACTAAATAATTTGGAACTTATGATTCCAAATATGGAATCCATTTTACCAAATTACAAACATAGAAATTGCAATAATTATTTTAAAAATTATTCCCATTGTCAAAACAAATAGCAGGTTTTTTTGGAACAATTTCAATGAAAAGTTTGGCACTTGTTTATGACCAATTACAAAGTGAAATTAATTATAATGACCACCATTGGATTAAATGGTAAAAATATATTCTAATTACACATTAAAACCAATTAAAAATATAATCTAACTATATAATTAAATTATATGAAATGGTAGTTTTGATGTAAAATGCAGTATTTTTTAACTATTCATTAAAAAATGAACATTGTCCGAAAAATACCAAAAATTAACCCAACGTAAATTTCAATGTCCCAATCATAAATAATAAATTTATTTTGACAAATAAAGCTTATAAAATTGTCAAAAGTTTGATTTAAAAATGGTCTTCCATCAAAAGGCATTAAAACAATCTTTTAAAAATATTAGTGTATTCCATGCTTAAGATTGGATTTATTCTCATTTTAAGACTCTAAACGCAATCTAATTCATAAATAGACAATGATATGAAAATCCATAATTATTTACTTACTTGGTATGTTACATCCTTCCCCCCTTTTGAAAATTGAGTCCTCACAATTTATTTACTTATCGAATAAGTGGGAGTATTTATCCCTCATTGTATTTTCATATTCCCTTGTTGCCTCTTCAATCATGTGGTTTTTACACAAAACCTTTACATGATGAATCAAATTATTCCGTAACAATTGCTCCCTATGGTCAATAATCTGGATGTGTTGTTCTTCATAAGATAGATTCTCTTCCAGTTGGACTACCTCAGGACTCAAAACATTATATGGATCTGGCATGTACTTCTTTAACATTGAACCATGAAAATCATTGTGTCCATGAGATAAACTCGGAGGTAAATCCACTCGGTATGCAACTGATCCAACTCTCTCTAGAATTTCATATGGTGCAATGAACCTTGGACTCAACTTTCCTTTATTACCAAATCACATCACACTTTTCCATGGTGGAACTTTGAGAAAAAACATGATCGCCTACCTCAAAAGAGAGATCCATCCTCCTATTGTCTGCATAACTTTTATGCATGCTCTGAGCTGTTCTCATATGTCTCTATATCAGCTGAACTTTTTCTTCCAACTCTTCTACCAATTATAGTCCCATCAACTTCTTTTCACCCACTTCATCCCAAAAAGCTGGAGTTCGACACCGCTTCCCATATAATGCCTCAAATGGTGCCATCTATATACTAAAATGAAAACTGTTATTATAAGAAAACTAAACCAAATAAGGATGTTGGTCCCAACTTCCCTGATAATCCATCGAACAAGCACATAGCATATCCTCCAAATTCTGAATCATTCGTTCTGACTGCCCACTTGATTGAGGATAAAAATTTGTACTGAAATTTAATTCAGTACCCAACGACTTTTGAAGGCCTTTCCAAAAGTTAGAAGTAAACCTGGGATCACGATCAGATACAATAGAGAGGGGACCTCCATGTTACATGACTATCTCTTTAAGATACAAATGAGAAAGTGGATCTAGGGAAAAATTATCTCGTATAGCAAGGAAATGAGCAGATTTAGTCAAGCGATCAACAATAACCCAGATTGCATTATTAACTCGAGGTGTCTTTGGCAATCCCACAACGAAGTCCATGGATATATTATCCCATTTCCACTCTGGCACTCATAAAGGCTGAAGCGACCCCTTCGGTAACTGCCACTCTGCTTTAACCTCTTCACAAGTCTAACACTTTATAATAAAATCAGCAATATCTCTTTTCATTCCATCCCACCAGTAGTACTCCCGAAGATCACTATACATCTTAGTACTTCCTGGATGAACTGAAAACGGAGAACTATGATCTTCACATAACAACTCTATCTTCAACTGTGAATCTCACGGCACACAAAATCTCTTCCCAAATCTCAAACCACAATCATTATCAATGTTGAATTCAGGCAACATACCTTTCTGAACCAGCTCTACCCTTTTCTGCAACTCACTGTGTTGCTTCTGTGCTAGCTTAATTCTATCTAATAGAGAATATTTCAATGATACTTGAAACAAAATAGAAGTACATCCTAGACCAACAAATTCTATGCCAAATTTCATCAAATCTATAACCAAAGGACCACATTCCAAATGCAACATTGTTAATGAAGCATTACTTTTTCGACTCAAATCATCAGCCACTTTATTTGATTTTCCCGGATGGTAATGAATTGTACAATCATAATCCTTGATTAATTCTAACCATATCCTCTGTCTCATGTTCAATTCATTCTGAGTGAATATATACATTAAAGTTTTGTTATTGGTATATATTTCACACTTTACACCATACAAATGATGCCTCCAAATTTTTAAAGAGAAAACAACAATAGCTAATTCCAAATCATGTGTTGGGTAATTTACCTCATTAGTTTTCAACTGATGTGAAGCATAATAAATTTCCTGATCATTATTCATTAGGACACAACCAAGTCCTTTCAATGAAGCATCACTGTAGATAACAAACTGACCATTCCTAGAAGGTAGTTCCAAAACTGGAGCATTCACCAATCTTCTTTTCATTTCCTGAAAACAATCATCACATTCTTTTGTCCAGATAAACTTAACACCCTTCCAAGTTTTCTTAGTCATTGGACTAGATAATCGGGAAAAATATTTAACCATTCATCGGTAATAGCCTACCAAAACAAGAAAACAATGAATCTCAGTTACATTTTTGGGTCTTGGACATTCTTCCGCAACCTTTGTTTTTGCAGGATCAACAATTATTCCATCTTCAGAAACAATATGACCAAGGAATGAAATTTGTTGCAACCAAAACTCACACTTGATGAATTTCCCATATAATTTGTTTTCTTTTAAGGTTTGAAAAAAAACCCTTAATTGTATTTCATTCTCCTCTTTAATTTTAGAAAACACCAAAATATCATCAATGAAAACAACCACATACTTATCCAAGAGCTCATGGAAAATTATATTCATAAGTTCTATGAATACAGTAGGTGCAATGTTCAACCCAAAAGGTATTTCTACAAATTCATAATGGCCATATCTTGTATGAAACGCGGTCTTCAGAATATCTACTTCCTTTACCTTCAACTGATGGTACCCCGATCTCAGGTCAATCATTGAAAAATACTGAGCTCCCTGGAGCAGATCAAACAAATCATCGATATAAGGAAAAGGATATTTGTTCTTAATAGTGATGTTTTTCAAGGCTCTATAATCAATGCAAAGTCTCATTGAACCATATTTATTTTTAACAAATAAGATAGGAGAACCCAAAGGTAATGTTCTAGGTCGAATGAAACCTTTCACTAATAAATATTTCAATTGCTCCTTCAACTCTAAATGTTAAATTTGAGCCATTTGATAAGGTGGTTTTTGAGATTTGGTTAGCATAAGGAACTAAGCCAATAATAAATTCAACTTCTCGATCTGTTATTATTCCAAGAAACTCATCAGGAAAAACATCAGGATACTTATTTACCACTGGCACATCATTAATCTGAACAGTTCCTTTGTTTTTAAAAATATGTGCAAGGTAACATTCATTTCAATCTTTTACAAGTTTCTCAGCCTCTTGATATGTTATCAACATTAAGGGTTCATTCTTGTACACAAACTAAAAGTATTTCTGAAAATAAACTTCTTTAGCTCTAAAATAAATCTTATTATGGTAAATAGGGAGCCAATCCATACGCAGGATAACATCAAACTCTACTAGAGGTAAAACAATAAGGATTGCAAGTAGGTTCCTTCCACAGATAAGGATTAGAAGATTCTTATAAATTATTTTTAACTCAAAATTTTCCCCAGGTGTTTTTACCACAAGTTCATGAGCCATTTCATGAGATGGAATTCCAAATTTATTAGAAAATTTCTCAGAGATAAAAGAATGTGTAGACCCCGAATCAGACAATACATTGGCATAATCTGAAAAAACAAACAAAGTACATGATACCACTTCATTTGATGGCCCAACATCTGCTGAAGTAGTTGCAAAGGATTTCACCACCCCTTTCTTCTTGTATTATAACTACTTCCCATCACTCGAGCTCTTTGTCGGAAACTCATTTGCATAGTGACCCATATCATTGCACTTGAAGCATTTCACTAACTCTAAATAAAATTTGGTCTTACCATCACCTTGAACATTTTCAGTGCAATCACGAGCCTTATGTCCCATCTTACCACATTGGTAGCACTTTCCAAAATTCATAAGACATTCCCCAGTTTTCCTTTTACCACATTTATCACAAACATGAAACATTGTTTTCTTACCATCAAATCTTTTTAAAGAATTCTTCCCTTTCTTGTGCCACCTTGGTCTCTTCATCTGTTGGTTGTTATAAAACACATGATCATCGGAAAAATCCATTTCCACATTCTCATCACATCAAACAAGATTTTCATTACTTTTGAACTCACGAGAAGCTAATTCCCATTGATATTTCGGCTTTTATCCTGAGTAAAAATGATTGATTTTACTATCAAGGTCTCAGATAAAATTTGGAACATACCTTGCCAATCGAGTGAACTTTTCTTCATAAGCAGTCACTGAGTCATCCTCTTGACTCAATTCCAAGAATCTTTTTTCCATCCTAAGTCAAACAGCCTTAAGAAAATACTTCTCAAGAATCATACCTTTGAATTCATCCTAGACAGAAGCATCAATCTAATCATCATCCCAGATATTTTTAACCATCGACCACCACTGATCTGCTTCACCCTCTAAACGGTAAATTGCATGACTAAAATTTTGATTGTATGAATACCCCATGACATCGAAAATATTCTCCAGTGCTTTAATCCACCCTTCAGCTAGCGCGGGGTCATATGATCCTCTAAATTATGGGGGATGTTGCCTCATGAAATGTTCCACCGCTGACATGTTCCTCTGCGGTTGATCTAGCAGATCTCGTGCATGGATACCGCCACCATTTATCACTTGAGTCAACTACGCCATTACTACAACAAACTGTTCAGTTCCAATTCCGACCATCTCAGGATGCTAACTCAGAAGGTCATTTCCTTCTGTATGCCTTCCTAACACTGTTTCCCTATTTCCTCTACAGAAAACCTTTCTGAACAAACATGTCTTAGATGAAGCAACATGGTAATCTTCAAATTCTATATCATTTCAATTTGACCAAAAACAATATTTCTGGATAATCATTTAATAGAATTGTAACTCCTAAATTTATCTAAACGGACCTTTGATATCATTTATAATGCCCTAACCTTAATCATTACTTAATCTTTAGTTATTTCAATAATACACTTTGAGGATCTTTTCAGGTTTAGAGTTTTAGAGAATTATATCATAAATCATGTATTACATTCCACATTTAAACAAGGTGGTTACATTAAAGAAAATATTCACTTTTCCCATCAAAGGAAACATATTTAAAACAAAAAATGGATTCTTTTATGACTCTTCCTTGACACTATCATCACATCATGTACCTTTCCCCTGACCTGTGAAAAACATTTCAAAAACATGGGATGAGCATAAAAAGATCAATAAGGGATATAAAAGTACGAAATGAAAATATTAGTCCATGTGTGAAATCATACTTTACTCATAAAACATAAGAATTTTAACATACCTCATCAAATCATGAATAAATCATAGAAATCATAAGACATAAAGGTAACTTGAGACATTCATAACATTCTTACATAGGGAGAAACCCTTATGGTTACATTTGAAATACCCATCACAATATATTCCCTAAATCTATTCGGAGAAACCTTAACGTTTAACTCATTCACATTACCCAATGCATTGGAGAGCTATATCAGGCTCACCCTCCCTTAGTTTATCATGGAACCACCCATCTTCATAAACAGTGCCCAAGAACCATAACATAATCATATCACATAAAACATGCATAAAGGAAATATAACATTTCCACATTTCAATCACAATATATCAATAACACATTGATATAATAAAAACTTTACCAAAACCATTTTCAATAGAAATAAAAATAAAAGTAAAACAAGGTATTTATTTTTCATTTAAAAAAGTTATAGCTTGTAGAGGAAGCCAAAACTCAAATAATGGTCACGGCGGCGGAGAAGTCGTTGTCGCCGCATGCGTACGACAAAAAAAATCCCTTTTTTCATTCAGTAAAACGCTTCATATAAAAAATATTCCATTCAAATAAATTTAAAATTCAAAGGGGTTTATACACCATATAAAAGAAAGTTGTGTATAAAACAAAATATGCCTCAATGAAAGGAGATTGAGATGAAGTCCCATACCTCGTGTCTGATTTGACTTGATCGTTCTTTAATCTCCTGAATAATAAAGTCAAGTTATTTTATACTTTCTTAAGAACCTTTTCAAGTTCATTATTCCTTTTATATCACTTATTACAATTTTATGAACACTATGTAATTATTTAAGTCAATAATGGTCATTTTGTCGATCATTGGTATGTGAGTCAAAAAAAACTATTTATAATTACAATTTGTTCAGGTATCCATTATATCCAGAATTATATTCATGATTTAGATATCATATATATAATATATATCCAGTATATACATGTATTTATATTATTACATTACATTTATAGGTAAGAAATTAAATGCACCGTTCATGGAGATGGTAAGTCGTACGTACGTTTGAACGCTACATTCGTTTCAATTTCGTATTTTATGGAATGGAATCATTACGATATAAAGGTATATTATAATTCCAATATAATATCATATATAATATCATTAACTCCATCCTTTATATTTCCCACATATGGCATTAATGAATCAAATCACTTTGAGGGGGCGGTAGTCCGCACTTCCAAAAATGAAGATATCGCGTTTACCCATAATGGAAACAATAAAGGTATGACAAAAATGAAAAATAAAGAATCTTAAATAAAAAAATAAACATATTATATATCACATATAAATATAGTGACATCTTAATGGCCACCTTTGAAGGTGTTATATGAATATTGAACAATCATCGTTTCATGAGGCAGAAATTCGCCATTCACGGAAACAGTATGCTCTTTAACCATTAGATGAAGGTGTGTGTAAGTCTATCTAGAATACTTCTCATAAAAACATCCTAGTATATTCAAGATACTGGTTTTTTTACAAAATAGTGGAATAAAAAGAGTTTAGGGGGTTGGAGAAGCAAAATAAAATAAAAGAACATTAGAGAAGTCTTTACCTTTAAATCGGGTAACTGCTCTTGGTTTGTACGAAAAGGGTTTCTTGAAGAGATTTATGCCTAAGGTAAGGCTTATAGGTTAAATAGATGTATGTGGAGAGATAAAAATCAGGTTTTCTCCAAGACAATGGCTTGATATGTGTGTGTAAGTAGGTATAGGTGGGGGCCTTTTATAAGAGGGAGGAGGGGCACTCTTGGAAAGCCAAGAAATGTTAACTTATTTTAAAATGAGTTTCCGATTTAAAAGGTCCCAAATTGATATATTTCAAAGATAAGGTGATAAGGGTTCTAAATATACTCATCCAATAGGTCTTTGACAATTGTATGTCTTAGATTTTACATTATCATTTCATTTTATTTAAATCTTTAATTAATGAGGTAATCGTTGTATTATCATGGTGTCATAAATAAATTAATTTATTTAAAGTCTAAAAATTATAAAAAAAATTCTATGATTTAGGAAATAATTTTAGATTTCCAATGAATATGTATAGTCTAAGAGATCATTTACACAGACAAAACTAAATTTTTTTTACTCGGGTGATACATTCTTTAGTGATATTCTCCTTTCTTTAATATTAAAATGATAAAGTGTCACATTCACCCAATAGTGATTCCATGGGGTCCCTAAGTTTGGAACAAGGCATCCCATGGTCTGCCATGACACAACCAGTAGCATTAGGACACATTTTTGGGTAATTTTTTATTATTATGATATTATTTTATTATTGTTAACTACCCGGTTACAAATTAATCAAGATAAATAAAGATAATTATTGTCGTTACTATTCATAATGTACAAAAAACAAAAGAGTCTTAATTAAATAATTTGGACCCTCTGATTCAAAATATGGAATCCATTTTACCAAATTACAAAGATAAAAATTGAAATAATTAATTTAAAAATAATTCCCATTGTCAAAACAAATAGCGGGTTTTTTTGAAGGAATATCTATAAAAAGTATGGCACTTGTTTATGACCAATTCCAAAGTGAAATTAATTATAATGACAACCATTGGATTAAATGGAAAATATATATTCTAAATACACTTTAAAACCAATTAAAAAAATAATTTAACCATATAATTAAATTATATGAGAAAGTAGTTTTGATGTAAGATGCAGTATATTTTCACTATTCATTAAAAAAATAAACATTATCAGAAAAATACAAAAAATTTAACCCAAGGTAAATTTAGATTTCCCAATCATAAAGAATAATATTATTTTGTCAAATAGAGAATATAAAATTTTCAAATGTTTGATTTAAAAATGGTTTTCCATCAAAAGGCAGTAAAATAATCTTATAAAAATATTAGTGTTTTCCATGCTTAAGATTGGATTTATTCTCATTTTAAGCCTCTAAAAAACTATCTAATTCATAAATAGAAATAGATATGAAAATCCATAATTCATTACTTACTTGGGATTTTACAAATAATTTAACCCTGGGATCTAGCATGAGTTATGCATCCCCATGTACAACAGTAACAACAGACGTCTAAGAAGACCATCTAAACAAACCAAGTAAGAATGACCCCAAGCTTGTGTTTTGGACTTGATGACTCATCACAGCCATCAAACCATTCGAAAAAACAACCCTTTTGGAATGTTCTCACAATCTAACACCTCTTTTTCTACATATAGTCAATTCAATAAGTAATAACACTCTGTGAATTCTAAAACATTCTAATCCCTTAGGTCCCACATGACACTAATCATTTAAAAATGACCACCTAAGTAGCTCTCATGGTCAATACCCCTTGGTCTGCATAGAAAAAACTAACTATAATGACCCCTGGAATCACCCACCATAATTTCCCTATAGTCTAACATTCATTTAATAATGACCCTCTGGGTACCTCTCATGTTCTAACCCATTTGGTCTATGACCACCCGGAATCTCTCACAGTCCGTACCTCTGGGTCAACATAACAATAATTATACATAAATGACCCCACCTCGGGAAGCTCTCACAGTCAATTCCACATTCTCAAATTTTAGCAATGTGAAACTCATTCATCTAAACTAAACAGTATCTTCATCCTAGCAGCAAAAGGCATGACAAAAAAATTAACCCTAACAAGTAATTCTAGATCAAACGGTCATAACCGAAAAAACATGGGAAACACACCAATAATTAGGGTATAAAACCTTTCTCCTATGATATAACCCAAAATCAATCAAACAAACCATAATACGTATTAAACAAGGATAAAATCAGTAACACATAATACCCAAAACATGCATATTTGGAACATTTAGCATATATAATCCAAAGGCAATCAAAGAACGGCAAAAACCACCAACCTTTATGGTGTACAATGTATACTCTTTAATGTTGTACCATTAATCAACCTATAATGTCATAGATCTATAAAAATAATAAAAAATTTCAACCATGAATAACACATGAGGGAACTGGAATCAAGAAGAGAGGCCCTAGAGAAGGAGATAACTCACCGGTGGGAATCCAACACACCTAGTAGTGTCACAATCTGAGCTCAGATGGAGGAATTTGAGGGACTGAAAGATATTATGTCGTACATCCCTCTCTTGTATGAGACACAACCAGTACACTTCTACATGCTTAAAATTGGTACACAATGTGTACTCCTAATTACAAGACATGTACTTATAAAATTTCTCCTTTACTCCTTTTCCCTAAAAAAGAACCCAAAATAAATATCCAAAACTAAAATAATAATCTGGGAATTTAAAATTTATATATATAAATGTGTAATACCATTGATAACATTTCATAAATAGGATATGTTGATTAAATACATGGGTAAATGATTATTTCACATCATATTTAAATGAAATATAACACTAAACTAGTGTTGTGTTTTTTGTAAATGTATATATAAATTTATTTCCAAAATATTTTCTAACTGTTATAGTATTTTTTTATGTTTCATTTAAAATTTAATGAGTTCCTAATTCTCATGACTCTTCAAAACAACATTATTAAATGGATTGAGTTGAGATGTTAAAAATTAGTAAAACATTACATATGTTTGTTAATAAGGGTTACATTCTCACGAGCATTTATTCTACTGGTGGTCCAATTTTTTTTAATAAAAAATATATTATTATAGGTAACTTTTTATTGATTAATGATAACTCAAAAACATTACTAATAACTGTAGGTAAAATTATCATTATAATAATTCATCTTTTATCACCCATAGGTAGTGTAACTATTTTTTAATATTTTTATTAGGTCTAAGTACAAATAGATTAATATGATAGAATATTACATTTTTAGGTTGATATTAAGGTATTGGTAAGGAATTTATGATCTTGTGGTTATGCATCATGTTAAAAAAAACTTTTGATATTTATAGATCTAATTAATGTACTCTTGCATCGGGATGGGGTTAAATTGTTAGATTTTTTGTTGATGATATTATAATATATTATAAATTATATTGAGATCTTGAGAAACATGAAATGATTCTTTTGAAAATTTTAAATGAAAATTGGTTCTATGAATTATTTATTAATTGTTAATTTTTCTTACAACATATTTATTTTCCTGTAAGTATTTTTTTATAATGATTAAATGAAAATTTATCCTACTAAAAAAATGTGGTGGAAGAGTAACAATACATAAAATTTGATATAGATTCAATAATTTCTGGAGATAGTGGGTTAATACTAATGTATTGTTAATGTAATTTCTCAGTTATCAATTCCCCTAGGAATGTTCAATAAAAAATTTATAAATATTATATTTATTGGTAAAATGAAAAATGTTTTTAGGAATTGAAAATATGTTTCATTAAAGATCCTATGGTATGATTTTAATATATAACTGGGGAGTTTTTTATTTATAGAGATTATTAATTTAATCGAATTTCATTACTTAATGTATAAATATGGGATTATTATTTATAAATAGACTATAAATTAAAACATCATGTGAATTATTACCAAACACATACACATGAGATATCTACAGTTGTTCTTGACTGAAACATATGGGAAAGTAAAATATATGGAGTAAATTGTGAAATATATATTGTTAAAATAATATCAGTTCATATATTCAATAAAAAATTGTTTAATAGGATGCAGAGATGACGTGTTAAAATAAATAATGATTAACTTTGCATAATTTAATATCATCATGGTAAAATAGAAAAGGTTGTAGATGTCTTGAGTTAAATAATTAATGTATCATTAACTATGTTATGATTATAACATGGACTTTAGATAGTGATTTAATAAATGTTACCCTAAAAATTATTTATTAAAAAAAATTTAATTTTTTTAAAATGTATCTATACCATAATATTTTTCAAAAACAATTAAGAATTCATTGAATGCATTTAATTGTTTTTGGGCAGTAAACATAGTAAAAAAGATATAGTTTTATGAGTTTAAGTTCTGCATAGAAGGCGTTAGAAAATTTCTAAGTAGGTTGAGTGTTTTAAATTATTACATGTAAATGATAGAATTATTTCTCAAAAATTCTTAATATATATTCATCCTTTTAGTACATGATATATCAATCCCCTTAAAAATACTTTTAGAAGGATGGTATGAATACATATATGGTTTATTTTTTAAACCCAATTTTTCACTTAGGTATGGATATTTTATATTTTAGTAAAATTCATTAATTTGGACATAATTTTGATGACTACATATTCAATAATGTATATTTGGGTTTCAGAGTATTTTTTGTAGTGCAGAAAATAGTTCTTTTGGTAAAATAGGACTGATGCTCGGTTTAGAGTATATTGTGCCAGAATGCAGCACAGTTATGAAAAACCATGAGGATAGTGACTTTTTGGATAGATCCTTACCACATGGTTGTTACAATGTTTCCTTAACTTTGTAAACTAATCTTAAAAGTTCCCATTAATTCCTATGTACACATTCATGGATGGAATACCATTGGAAAATCCTTGGTGCCAAACCATGAACAATTTAATTTCTGGGTTATTTTATTATTTTTCACTTAATGATCTAATTAAGCCTCCACATTCCTCCTCATATGTGTTTATATTGGATTGAAATAATTTTTTCCCTAGTTTAGATCATTGAAGTATTATTCTAGTGATTGGAGTATCTCCTTTTTCCAAGATCCGATCGGGCATTCATTCATCCTGTAGGATGCACAATTTTAATTAATCGGGTCCATTTCAGTCATTCTTCTCATCTCGTTATCCCGACCTAGTTATCGTGGTATGAGATTTTTTACATTTTTTCCATATTTAATATTTTTTTTTAAGAATTAAAGGCGGATATCATAATAAAAGAATCATAAAAACCAAATGAGGGTGGTCTATAACTCATCCATCAAGTTCGTTGATTTTGGAGTTGTCATGTGGGGCTAACCTATTTCATTGGTTACCATTTATTGAATTTATTTCTTATGTTTATAATCATTAGAACAATATGACTATTCTCTTTCCATATATGTGATTAGTTATTAGTGGTTATGCCCAAAACATCCAACATCCCATGTAGGATGATATTCCATAGTTAATGTTTTTTTGTTTTGACACTTTTGAGCCATTGTTCGGATGTGCTTGTTCTTAACCTCACTAATGATAGTTCTCCTTATCATAATTGATTGTTGTATCTTGTAATGGTGAATGAATAGTACCTGGTAACTTCCATATTAACCACCTAAGGTAAGTGCTTCTAATTGATAATTAAATATGAATGTGAAATTATCTTGTATACAAAGTATATGAATTGAGCAGACTAAATATAAATCAATAATAGGTAACATGTCCATAGAACACTTTACCATGTTAATGGAATATATTATAACAAACCATGATTATTGAATATGCACAAATGGATTAAATGTATGGTTTCATGCTACATTTACTGATCACACTAATGAAATCCAAGCCTGGAACCAAATGATATTGTTTATGACTTCATTATCTAATAGGACTTTACTGACTGAAGCATTCCTTTGATTCATACTGAAGAATTCCATTTGAACTCAGGAATCCCATTCTCATTCTAGGATAGGACTTTCTACAGTTGAGACCCACCAAGATGTTTATCCTTGTTTATTTATGGATGCTTAGTATGACACTGTATAATCCCACACATAGTATTAAAGGGTTCCTTGGATACACTCTAGGGATCTTTCATTGAGAAGTAGATGCCATAGTCAAATCACATGGGTCCTAGTCACTACATAGCCAAGTTTTACCTTGTATGATCACCATGGATTTAGTAGGAACATTATAGTTAAATTACTTGAAAGTTTATCCTTTTATGAAACACTTATCCATTAGCTAGACTTGGATACTACTAAGTTAGTATCCCTAGAGTTCTATGTTTCCTTGGTAATTTCCTTGGAACATAATTATTAAATATCATAGATTGTGATTATTTGTTACATGTTGGAACCTTCATAATTTATACTATCATAAGGTGATGTTAGTTCTAGCTATGTCTCACATGCCCTACCAACATAAATTGGTAATTAAGAAATTAAAAATCGGTTACATGTTCTAGCACCAGTCCAGGGATGAAGCAGGTACATGGGTATTTAGTTACATTGTACAATTTTACTTTATATATATGAATTATTTCATAGATTACATTTCCATTTCATTAGCCAAAAGTTGTAAACACCTTTGGATGTGGCCCGCTAAAATTTTCCTCATAGCCTATCCCGGAATCTTGTGGTACCCTTTTTAGTTTACATGAATTCATGTGTTGATAACAGGAAGCATTCTTGATTTGACCACTTTGTTTTTTGTTGTTTATGGTGATGTTTGATAGTATAAGACCAATCCAGAGCTCATGATGCTTGTGATAGTCTTTTTATTTACATTATAAATTTTTGGATCATGTTATATGTACGGTCTTGAATCAAAAAAATTTAGTTTTCTACACACATGACATATCATCATCAGTAATTGTTTTTTTTTCGAGTTATTTATGTTATTGTTATCATTGTTTCTATTTTTTAGTTGTTCCTTCTATTTACTTTTATTAATTCCAATATTTATATTAATTTATATTTAACCACTATGCTACACTTTTCTCATTAGTCAATAGTCTCTCCACATACACACCCTAGGCCCTTATTGATTGTCGGTAGCCTCTAGTATTTGGGGAGATGCGCTTGAGGGTTTGTGGCTCACCGGGCTCGGGCCACCAATTAAGTGCCATCTGAGTCAAGGACGTCCAAAATTGGTATCATTGGAGGTTATTTTCTTGATTTTATATTTGGATACATATACATGAAATTAATAACACTTTGGACTTGGTTATAAGCCATTAAGGGGAATCGTGAACCAAGGATCAGTGTAGAATCCAAGTTATAAAAAATAAAATTGTTATTCTCGTTTTTCCTGTTACAGTTTCCATCATTTCTCCATTTGGTGGTGAACATGTTGTGTGGTGTTGTTGATTTTTTTTCTAACTCATCATTTATTTCATCCATTTCGAAATGAAATGAGGTCAAGCAGTATTTTTATATGAGTCATATTAAGAACCTTGAATTCACATGTCATTCATATTGACATTCTATATAGGTGAATTTTAACTACATTGAATTATTGGATATGCTTGTGCATGTTGAGTGATGTTGTGATAGTAAAATTTTACATTTATTATTCTTGGTTTTGATTCAGTGATTTTCTATCAAAATTCAGGAGGTGTATGGGCCCTTAGGGGTTGGGATGTGAAATATACCAAGTTGATCCATTATACTAAAAATAAATGGGTGTTGTTTTCATTAATGAGGTGTAAGGAAACTGACTCAAAGTGAATGGGTTCCATTATAAATTGAAACATGGCTTATAATATGAAATGGTTTCATGTCTTTATCCTACCTTCTCATCTTTATGGAATTTAAAGGGGTGACCCCAACAATTAATTGTAAATTGAAATGGAATGTACACATGAGAAAATATGAATACCTAATCATCGAAGAGGGTAGATGTGGTAGTATACACTTGGTAGTAAGCCTTCCTTTTTTATCCTCTTTATGTGATGTTATATTTTTAATTAAGCTGGTTCTATGGTGTGTTCTTAGCATATGTAGACCAATACATTCATGACGTCCTCATATCGTACTTGAGGAAGGGGGAAACGAAAACACTCTGGACATGGTGGGACATAAGTCACCATTCTTACTATCAGGAGTACCACTGGTGGCACAATCTATTATACTTGATTTGGGAAGTAATTTCGATGTTCTTTATATTTTTGAATGTCTGATGTAATCCATGCATTATGCTCTATGAATTTTTCCTATGATGGATGATCTGACTCGTGTGTTGTAGAAACACCATCCTACTACCCTCACAGGGGATGGATTTCTATAGGTTGTTGAGTCTTATATAGACCCCAATGTTTCTAAACTTGATCATATTGAAATGCCTCCTATGTAGAGGTTAAATCTTTCTACATACATAGTTAGGAATTCAACCACGCATTGGTGGAGTGTGGTTACCCAGTCTAGTATACTAAGATCAGAGCATCATGGGCAAGGTGGAGTAACTTTATAGATTGAAAATCTCTTCATGAAGGATTTGGGTTTACAGAAATCCGACTTCCCTCTAGTAGTTGATCATTTCAGTGATGTATTTCCGGATGACTTTTTCTTTCTCACCACTTGAGAGAGTGGTAGAGTTTACAATCGAGTCAATTTTGGGAGTTTCTCTTATTTAAATTTTCTCCATATAAGATGGAAACTACATATCTTCATAATCTCAAGCATCATTAATAGTATTTAGAGGAAAATGGTTTTATACACCCCAGTACATCCTCTTGGGGTTTACTGGTTATTTTCATGATGATTGAGGATTTTACCATTCATCTATGAGAAGACTATATAAATTTGAAGCAACTTATGATCATGAAAAAGTATCCAATGCCTCAAATAGATGATATCCTTGAATAGCTACACACAGAAAGGGTCTTCACTAATATCGACCAAATATCAGATTATCATCAGGTGCATGTTAGGCCATCAGAAATACCACTTACAACTTTCTATTGTAGGTATGATCTGTATGAGTACC
Source organism: Viscum album (assembly GCA_963277665.1). Lineage (NCBI taxonomy): Eukaryota > Viridiplantae > Streptophyta > Magnoliopsida > Santalales > Viscaceae > Viscum > Viscum album. The sequence goes on along the minus strand of OY728155.1, from coordinate 852,881,412 downwards.
TTGTTATACCGTTTGGTATTACAAACGCACCCATCATTTTCATGGCTTTGATGATTATGGTTTTTCATCCCTATCTCAAATCTTTTGTCATGGTCTTTGTGGACCAAATAATATTTTATTTGCATACACTAAGTGACCATGAAAACCCCCCTTGAGATCATTCTATGTATACTGAGAGAGCATTAGATTTATTCCAATCTTGATATGTTCTTGAAATAGGTTGGAAAACAGCACTTCATGAGTCATATTATATATAAACTAGGCGTATGAATTGACCAAGAAATTTTTAGTGTTGTAGTTTCCTAGGATCAGTGCAAGAACATGTCTGATGTATACTATTTCTTAGTGATTACAAGATATTACAAGTGTTTCATAAATGATTTATCACACATTTTTTCACCTCTCACATGACTTACAAAAAAATGGTACCAACATACATTGGTCATAAGCATGCGAGAATGTGTTTTGGGATTAGAAAGGGTTGCTTGTCTCAACACATATTCTAATTCTTCTTGAGTTGAGTTTTGCTTATAACATATTTTTTGATGCATCACGAATCATCTTAGGACTAGTGATAGTGTATGATGATAGATTTTTTGGGTATAGATCTTATCATTTGATGTCCCGTGAGATAAATTAACCAACACATGACTTTGACCTATGAGTATTTGTCAAGGCATGACATTTCTAGAGACAATCTTTGTTAGTTTAGTGCTTTTTGGTGTATACAGTCTATGAGAGCCTCAAATATATCTTCTCCCAGTGTGATATAAGGATTATATAGGGAAGAGTGGTTCAATATTTACAATCCTCTTATTTTGATCTTGCATATGTGCATGATAAGGGAAATGTTGTTTCAGATGCTATGATTCCAAAAACTCAAACACGGGTCGTATGGGAAGGAATTGATGAATGGAAGTTAATATACCTCTTTTTTGTGTTGCATCTAGAGTTTCATGATATCCACAAGTAATACTACCTCTCATATTTGGTAGTGTCCTCTTCCCTCATTGAGAAGGTGAAGAGTATATAGTTTTCAGATCCTCAATGGTTGATTCTCTATGAGTGTATATCAGAAGATAAACTGCCTCCAGATTGGTCTATGGATAGAGTCCTCTTCAGGCATATTCTATGATGTCTATAGGTTCCTATTGATATGAGGGAGGATATGATTCTAGAGTTCCATTATTCTTTGTGGCTAGTTCATGTAGTAGTATCAAAGATGTATTGGGATATGTGACTCCCATATTTGTGGCCTAGGATGAAGCATCAGATAGTATGATTTATCACTAGGTGTTCCACCTGTCAGAAGGTGGAGGAAGGGCACTATAGTCCTAAAGTCTAGTTATAGACACTTCATGTACAGGAATGGAAATGGGAAGATGTTTCTATGGACTATAGAGTTAGTTTACCTATTTCACCTAGAGGTAGAGAATCAATATGAATTTTCAATGAGAGACTATTGAATGTAACCCACTTAACTCATATTCGATAGGATTTATCAGTTGATGATACTGGAATATTGTATGTTTGTGAGAACATACGACTATATAGGGTCCCTCCTACATTATTTTAGATAGTGATGGTTGTTTCACGTAATGGTTCGGGAAGGTATTTCTGAAGGATATGGGAACATAGCTACTTCTAAGAACACATTTTCACCCTCCGACCAATGGAAAATTGAAATGGACGATATATGTTCTAGAGGATATGCTTAGAGCATGTGTCCAAGATTTCGGTGGTTCCTGGGAGAAGCATATCCATCTGGATGAGTTTTCCTATAATAATAGATTTCAGGGGACAATTCAGATAGATCCTTTTGAGGACTTATATGGTAGGTCAGGATGTTGACCTCTAGCATAACAGGATGTAGATGAGGCAACCCTACTACGTCCTCATCGTGATCAAGAGACTTTAGAGCAGGTTTTCCTGATCAAAAATCATATGACTAAATCCAAGTATAAACAAATATCATATGCCTACCGGCATTGACAACCTGTATATTTCAAGGTTAAGGATCATTTTTTTCTTCGGGTATCACCAAAGCTATGGATTCAATAGTTATGGAATAAAGTGAAGTTGTCGCCCGGTTCTGTAGGTCCATTTGAAATCCTTGAGTGAGTCGGGCTGGTAGCCTATCAGTTTCTCCTACCTCAGAGGTACCATTCCATGCATGAAATATTCCATGTTTCATATCTTCACTAGTATCAGGTTGACCCATCTCACACCTTTGATCATGAGATAGTAGTTTTAGATATCAATGTTTCCATTAAGGAGTATCTAGTATGAATCGTCGACCAATGTATTAATGTTCTCTTAGGCCAATTTTTCACACTAGTAAGGGTGTAATGGATGAATAGATACTTGCAGAATGGGACATGGGAGCAGGAGTCCAACATATGTGCTCAGTGACCAAAATTTTTCCCATACATTGTTTCTCCACTCTTGGAAGGTGAACTCATGGATGAGTTCTTTTAATGGGGGGAGACTTTAAGAAACTAGTTTTTCACTCATGTATAGATCATTTAAATTTCATTAAAATTAATTATTTTGGACCTAATCTAGATCTCTACTGAGTTATTGAATCATCCTCAGGTGTTCGAGGATATTTCAGAGCCAGAAACACAATTTGTTTTTCAAAAATAATCCTTACACATTTTTCAGAGTAAACAGTGCGGGAAGGCCACACAGTTATGAAAACCCGTGTAGATGGTGACTTTTTGGGATAGAACCATACCACACATTTTCTCGAAATGTTTTTCAAAACCATGAATGTTACCTTTATTTCCCATGTACCCAGAATGGTTGGTGTACAGTTTGTGAAATCGTGATACCAGACCGTGCCATATGATACTTTTAGGGTGATTTACAATTTATACCATAATGATCAAATTATGCCTCCTCCTTCATCCTAATCCATGTTTATGCAAGATTGACCTATTTTTCTTGCTTTTGGATATCATTGTTTACATAAGCTAGGGATTGAAGGATCTCCTATGGCTAGGATCTGATCATGCTTCTGTTCGTCATGTTGGATGCACAACGGAAATTACTTGAGTCCTTTTTAGTTGTTCTTATCCTCTATTTCTCTCAACCTAGTTATCAAGGTTTGAGTATTTTTTTCCTTTTAATAAGATTTACTCAATTTTAATCTTGATTATAGACTGATATCAGATGACAAGGATAGTACAACCCTAAAGTTGGTGGTCTATAACTCATCCCTCATATTTGTTGATTTCAAAATTATTGTGTGTTTCCCAGCAATTTCATCAGGTTCTATTAATTTAATTAAAAATGATAATTATAATTATTAATATATGAATGATTATGTTATTTCCATATATGTGATTAGTTGTTTGTGGTTACTCCCATAGTGCCCAACATCCCATGTATGATGATATTCTATAGATGATTTTTTAGTGTTTGGACACTTTTGATCCATCATTTGGATGTCATCGATATTAACCACACTAATAGTAGGAATCCTTGTATAATATGTTTATTCTATCATGTAATGGTGAAAGGAATGTTCCATGTCACGTCCACTTAACCCGCCTTTGTTAAGTTCTTTAAATTAATAATTAAAAGTGAATGGGAAATTGGAAGGTATACTAAGTATAGGAATTGAACGAACTAAATGTAAATAACTAATATGTTGCATGTTTGTATAACCCATTACCATGTTAATGGAAGGTAGAAAAATGAACCATGATTATTGTATATTCTTAAATGGGTTAAATGAATGGTTTCATGATACTTGGACTTATCATACTAATGAAAGGAAAGGCTTGAATTAAATTATATATTATATGAAATAATTATTAAATAGGAATGGATTGACTCGATATCACCTTGTATTTATATCGTGAAATGAAATGAGCACATGGGATCCCCATTTTGATTCAATGATACAAAATTATTAGGTTGAGACCCTCCTATATCCGAATCTTTTTCATTTCATATATTTCAGATAGGACACTGTAGGATCCCCAACATAGTATTAAAGGATTTCTTAGATACACTCCTTTGATCCATCACTGAGAAGTACGTTCTATGGTTAAATAATATATGGACCAGTCACTGACTAGCCTCATTTTACCTTTTATTATCACATTGGATTCCATAGGAACCTTATGGTGTAATGGCATGGAATTTGATCCATGGATTACAATCTCACCATTTAGGTATACTCTGATACTACTGAGTTATCCTTCCTTGAGGTCTAAATTTACATTGTAATTTCTTTGGAAACTAATTATTAAATATCATAAATCATAGTTTCCTTATTACACCATGGAACCTTCACTATTTGTACAATCACAATGTGATTTCAGTGTTGGCTATGCCTCACATGACATACCAACATAAATTGGTCACTAATTAATTAAAAAATAGGTTATGTTTTTACACACCATCTTATGGCTGAATCAGGGACATGGTTATTTAGTTACATTGTATTATTTTACTTTATATATATGCATGAATGTATACTGTTATATTTCTATTTCATTGGTTGGATGTTATAGAAACTATTGATGGTTTTCTACTAAGATTTATCTTATACCCTCTCTGGGTTACCTATTGTACCAGAAGTTGAATACATGAATGAAGATGTTGACAAGGTAAAGAAAATATCTTCGAACACTTAATTTTATATTGTTTAGGATAAATATTTATTACAGATGACCAAGATGGAACTCATGATACCCAGGATAGACTTTTCAATTCCATTATAATTGTTTGTAAAATTTTATTCCAACTTTATTGTATCTATGTTTTTCAATTTTCCAGACACATGACATGTCATAATTAATTGTTGTATGTTATTTTAGTTATCTTAGTTATTATTACTATTGTATTTATTTTTCAGATATTCCTTTTATTTACTTATATTTCATTGATAATTTACCTCAGTTTATATTAAACCACTATGATACAATTTTACAATGAGGGCATAGTCTCCCCATTGACACTCCATATTCCCTCTCTACTAGTTGGAAGCCTCTGGTGCTTGGGGAGATGTGAAAGAGCCCATGTGTCCCATCAAGCTAGGGCCACCTATTATCTTGACTCTAAGTCCAGCACATCAAAAATATATCATGAGACAATTGAATTTTCAGTATATTAAATATGACAAAAAACTACTGAAGGGGATGCTTGTAAATTTTATAATACTAGATTTCAAATTTCATATCATATGCATGGATTTGATATGTATATTTCCAATGAAATATAAATATAATAACTTATTCTTTTTATTATTATTTAGTTACTAAAGCTTCAAATTTTCAACTTGTTTTAGAAACTATATATTTTGATCAATATTATAGACACATTATTATAGATATAGTCATGTTACATGTTGTTTACATATGTATTACTTTTTAACATTATCATAGATAAAAATCAAATTTTACAAAATTACTTCCGAATTTGATGTGAAAGGAATTAAATACAACATTTCATCCACAATATAATGGATAGTCAGATTATAATATTCAATCATTATAGAGTAAATATTGAACATTCACAACAAATTAATAGGTATATTAAAATCAAAATACGTCTCCAGATAAATTATCTTATAATAAAAAATTTCAATAAAGTTTTTAGATGTCAGTTTATGTGGTATTATTTGGAAAGTGGTTCTGGACTCCAGTATATATTGATGTACATAGTGACCTAAAATTGTTCGGATTATAATTAGATGAAGGGATGGTGAAGAAGGAAAAAACTATCAATCAACACATGAGGGAAGAAATCAAAATTGATAAATATTATGAATATATCTATAGGAAATACATTTCATTTGAAGAAGGTGACCATATATTTTTTAATCAGTCCACATGGAATCGTTTAGTGAGTTTTAATAAAAAAAAATATTTTAAATACCCTCACACACTATTATTCTCCATAGCTCAAGTATATGTTTTATTTTTTATTTATTTTAGTAATCATGGATTTTATTTATATGAATTATGCAGTATCCAGATATTTTATTGATGATGGGTGAGCACATTGTAGCTCTATAATGCATTTGGTTAAGTTATTATGTTTAATAGTGATTAATTACTCCAAATTGATTTGAAAAATATCTAGTTCTATGATTCCGTTATAACCATTTCATAAATCATGTGTGTAAGAATAATATCTCATGGTACTTATATTTTTTTAAATTGTTGTTAGGTGAATTATATAAATAAAAAATAAATGGAAATGAGTATTTATTTTAAGGGATTATTATGATCACATAAAAAAAGGTGATATAATATTATTTTTAAGGAAAGAGATTCAAGTATTTTAAAATTTTCTATAAAAAATAACCTCATAGTGATTTTTCCTTTTTGAATTCAAATAAAATGTTTTATGAAAATTATTATGTAATTAATTTTTCCTCAAATAAATATAGAAGAATATTGAAGGATAATTTATTATCATATAAAATGAAAACATTTTTTGTCTTTGTCATGTTTATAAATGGAATATTAATTTTCATTTATTTTACGTCCCATAATGATATTTTTTTCTCGTCTAAATTTTTAGAGTATTTTACATAGGTCTTAGAGATGTTTCAGAATGCTAACAAATATACAATTTCTATTATGCTTGTTAACATCAATAAAGAAAGTGTGGATATATAAAAACATGATATATGTGGAAATGGGATTTGTGTGAAATTGTCATCATTTAAATATTATAATTTTTATAATTCCATAAAACTCAAATAAAATATTGTATTTGGATTATCTATAATGAAATATATTACACAAATCATGTAATTAATTAGATTTTTATCTTCTAGTTATTATAACATGGATGTAGGATATCATGTTCTAACCCATTTGATATATATGTACTATCATAACTCTACCATTTAGAATATTCTATCTAAATAATTGAAGTTATTTCTTTACACAAATGATTATAAATAAACTCCATAACAATCATTTATTAACTCCATTTTTTCATTTTTTTCTCAATTAAAAAAATTTATCTCTTCATTGGATGTTATGAAAAACCTCTCTATCAACATAAAAAAATCATTACCTTAACTGGTACTCATTATAATTAGTTATACCTTCCGAAAACTATGAGGATAAACCCATACATATTTTTTTGATTTAATCTTGTGAATTAACTATATAAATATATGCATTAAATCAACAAGGAAAACCTTCTTATGGATCTACTTTTACATGACCATAATCAAATGGATAAACCATAATCCAATCCCTCTAGAACTATCATGTTTTATTAAAGAAATACTCATCCTATATGCATCACACCATGCCTTGGAATGTGATAGATCAAATACGATTTCTTCATAAAATCTTTATTTTGTATATCGCCACTTAGACACCATTGATAATAATGCTTGTTGATGGATTCAACTCATTTCAATATTTTCACGAGTTATCTGTTGGATTGAATTCAATGACATATCATCCTCATAGTTTTATTATTGGGCCTGATTGTTGTTTTCATTGATTATTTTACACTACCTCCGTCCATCTTATTCATGTGAATATTTTGGATATTTATCTTACTAAATTCCCTAAATATAAATACAAAACATTTCACCCAAAAAAACTAGACATTACATTATTTTTCTAATAAATAAATACATTTCAGGGAGATAATATAAATTTTCTTCATTTTAATTGATTAATATTTTATGTATTTATTTTAATAGATATATTATAATGAGGTGTTTGGTTATTTATTAATTTATAACATGTTTATCAACATTATATTTTTGGTATCATATTTAATGTTTTAATATTAAGGAAAATCATTCCCCTAGAGAATACATTAATCTATTAGATCTTTTTTGTAATCTATGATAATTTTAGTAACGAATTTGTGGTTAATGGTTATAAAATTATGGTTGAAGATTGTTCTGGATGGGTAATTACAACAAATCTAGGTGTAAAGACACATTTGTATGGGAGGCAGTATAATCGTTAATTTTGTATTTATTTAATTTTTTAATAATTTTTTTAACTATCAAGGTAATATTAATGGTCCAAATTTTTTTCAAAATTTCACTAATGTAACACAAAAAATTAAAACTAATTCTAAATTTATTTTACACAAATAGTTTAAAAGTAATTAAATTTTCTATCATGGAAAAACATTAAATATTTCAAAATACAGTATAGGGATCAGAAAGGTTAATAAAATAAAAATCTTAAAAACATACCTATTGGTAATTTTTTTAACTATTTTTTTTAATTTTATTTATGATAAAAATATTACATATTATTAATCCTAGGAAGTAATATTGATATATTTTCTTGGAAGATTATATTTATTAAACTTAATTATTGTGTCACTCGTCATAAATTTACATGTGAATCAAAAATGTGAAACAAACTTATTGAAAAAACGTCCAATTATATATATATATATATATATATATATTGTAATGTTGTGAAATCTATTACACATAGAATAATTTTTTTCTACACAAAGATAAAATCATATATAAAATAAGATTTGATTTACTAAACTATATTATGTTAACTTGTTTACCTTATAGATAGAAAAATATTTTATATTAAAAGTGGGAATTTATTTTATAGGATATAAAATGAGGTTTCATACTGGACCAAAATATAAAATAGGATTATTTATTCTATATGAACTAATTTATTAATTAGAATACCATAGAGGTTAGTTTATTTCCAAAATAGTTCATTAAATATATTGATGATGAGTTTTTGAAATTTATGAATATAAATAATTTTCGGTATAATAATTCATATATATGGAACAACTCATTAACAGATATGGATATATTTAAATAATTTGGGGAAAAATATATTTGAAGAGACAATGTTGATAAAATATGATAAATCATAAATAATTGACATGTTAAATACAAAAGTGGTTTCTAGATGAGTAGATTTACAATTATTAGAATTTAATCACAATTTCTAAAATAATAGTAGAAAAAAATATCATTTGTTAAACAATTCACTAAAACATTTATATCATTTTAATCAAAAATTTTTCAGTTTTTTTCAAAATGAAGAGGTATACATTATTTAAAAGTAAATATTTGTAAAACCGATTCAAGTATGTTATATTCCTACATACCTATGTGATTACCTTATTACTTTATTGAAATATTTATGTTATAGGTTATAAGAGTGTGAGAGAAAGGTCATAGACAACAATATTGGTGCTGAATCACGTATATATTTACTATTATAATTTAAATGTTTTATTATTTCATTCAATGAAGTACCTGAAGTATGGATAAAAAATATATCAATTAATCTAATAGGTGACATGGGTTTATCAAATTGATTTGAAATTATATAAATGTTTTATCCTCTTATCATTAGTTTCATTAAATAAATTGGTGATTTGAGTGGAATCAAATTTTTCATTCACTATTTTAATATTATAGAGAATATGTATTTTTAAATGACAATTTTTATTTTGTTGGAGATATAGAGATTAAATTATTTGAAAATTAATTTTATTAAAAATACGAATGAAAATAATTTTTCAATGTGTTTTTCTTAATACAATTATTATATATTTTTTCTACCCACTAACTTATAAAAAATATTGATAAATCAAAACTCTAAAACCATGATCTATTGGGGATAAATTTTTAAAATTATTATGAGACAAATCATTCAAATTATAAATTTTTTAAAAATTAACTTCTATGTTTTTAACGTTAGAAAATAGAATTGACCATTGTTTTATTATAGTTCGTGTGATCCTCCATCCCCATGAAACATCAACCAATTAAATAGTGCCTCACCCCTCTAAAATGAATTCTAATATGGCTACTTGATAGTGGGGATTAAATGAAAAAGATAATTGGCCATTGAATAATTCATTTGGATATAATTCATGGAGGTAGAAATACAGTTTTATATACCTAAATCATAAATTTATGATTAATAAAATATTATTTATCACTAAATGTTTTATATGTTTTTATGATAATATAATTTTTTGATAACATTTGTAACATGTATTTTAACCATGATACGCTTAGGTTTTAAATATTTAACCACATAACCAACATATGAAATATACTTTTATATTTCCTTATATGACATAATGATTCTTATATATGTCTTTTCATTAAATTGATGAAGACGAAAACCAGCTGAATTTTTGTGACACCCAGTAACATATGTCATTACATGACATATATGGTGAATAAATATTACCCACATCAAAATTTGTAATATGGTTTTAGTTTGTACATTATTTTTAATATAACACTTAAAAAAAGTCCTCATAGAATATAAAATTATTTGAATTACATATTAAAGTATTCCACCACCTATTAAAATAGTTTTGAGCAATATTTCAAAAAAATATAAACACAATGGAATAATAAATGAATTAAATTATCTCAGTTTAGAAAAAAAATATTAAACAAAAATAAATCCCCATTCACATCATCGTATGTGTGACCATATGGGTCATTATAGAGTTGAGAATGATTATTATTTCCTAATATATAAAATATTTAAAGTATATCCTCAAATAAAATTTTATTCGTACTAAATTTATTGGGGTATCTAATGTGATCTCCATTATAAACAAATATTTCTTCAAAATCATCCCCTGAATGCATCTGATTACATAATTCCAATCATTATAGTCACTCAATCCAATACATGATATAAAATCTCACGACAAGTAACATGTCAAACTAATATAGTATAATTCATTAATTAATTATTTTACAATATATTACCAATTATGATAAATTAATACACTAATTATGATTCATAAAAAATACAAGAGAAAATCCCATATCATTCAACTTAGAATGGTTGTACAAATTCTAAAATATATTGAACCATGAATAAAAAATTTATATCAATCAATGTAGTTGAAAAACAATATTTTATTTATAATAAGACACAAAACAAGATAAAAAACATAACTAAACACTCTTATTAGTTAACTCTAAAGGAACATATCACTATGAGAGTATAAAATATATTTATCTTTGAAATTTTAATGTATTTTATAGCATTTGATGTATACAACACCAAACCAATGTAAATAACACATTTCTAAAATAATATTTTTGTATGTTGATAGATATTAAAAATAAAATTGTTAAAATTTATTAATTCAAATTTTCAAATATATAAGAAATAATAAAGAATGATAGAGTAGACTTATGGGTCTAAATGGTAATGTTTTTTAATAAACATTGACTTATTATATGAGAATTAATGAAATATAAATTTATTTTATTTTACATTTTTAAATAATTTCTATCATTAATAAAAAGTTTTTATTATTTATAGATGAATTGTCTAATGTTCATAAATAAATTGAAAATAATTTGTAGCTAAGAAATATTTGAAATCTAGTATATTATTTTGATGCATGAAATTTATTTTCACCTTAAAATTTAAAATTTATGACACATAATGTTTAATTTTATTAAGAAAATTATTTTATTTTTTCAGTGAAAATTATATATATTACGTAATATGATCAGATTATGTTTTATACATAATGAATATATTCCAGGCTAGTACTTTTGGATATCATGGTAAGTTTTGAAAGTGTTATCAATGGGGTAAAACTAATATATATGGATTCCAATATCTATAAAACATGTCTCACACTGATTTGATTAGTAAATTTAGACCCTACCATATTATATCTTATAAAATTGGTTATTTAAAAGAACATTCCAAAGAAAAAAACATTATATTAGTTTAATACTTTTTTTATTTACTAGGATGGATCATTCCACGATTCATAGGTTCCCTTATTCATAAAAAACCCATTCAAGTAATCATAATGTAATATTCAATGGATATTGTCCAAGGATGAGTTATATGTTGTTTACCACACTTCTCACATAAATTTCTTCTTTATCATAATATAACATTTTTAAATTATTATAATAGAATAAAAATTATCTTTACAATACTGGTATTTTATTTTTAAGGTAAAACTATTTTCTATCACATTTATATCTAATGTGAAATGAATGTGTTTCCCATGATTATGCATGAACTACCTTCACAAGAAGTGATGAGTTTTATTTTTCACTAATTCCTCACATTGATTTTTATATTGATGGATTTAATGTAAATATATTATATATATGATATAATTTTGATTCTTGAATATAAAATTATTCCTGACCATCCCTTATTTCAATCCATTGAAAAATAAAATGTTAAATCATTTGAACATGTAGACCAAAATTTTTATAAAGTGCCATGATATACATTTCCTCACTTTATTAAATTGATTTCAGTGTAATATTATATAATGAATAAATACGATATTTCCAACTTTATTAATATTCTAGAAATTATTGATCCCAAAATATTCTCTAGTGATTTAAATATCAATACTGAATGCTATCTGAAAAATGTAATAGTTAAGACCAAGAATAATATTTTTGTGAAGATTTATAAATAAATTGGTAATTTTAAATTACAAGTGAATCATATATATTATGATATGTCTAAATATAGTTTTTATATATATGTATGATATATATAAATTTATTATACTAGTGTTTAGAGCATGTAAAATTAAATTCCATACCTTAGGTAATGGATTATTTCATAATCACCATTTATTGGGATTATTATTATTTTAATTTTGTTTTTTAAGAAAATATTCATTATTTCTCTCTTAAAAACCTATATTTTATTTTAATTTTGTTATTTCAAGTTTATTAAATTTTTTATACTTTTCCCCAAATATGGTAAAAAAATTACAAATATTTTATTTAATCGAGAATCATTCCCCTCATTTATTCTGTTCTTCTTGAAAATGTAATTGATGGTTTTAATATTAAATATTTTTTTTACAAATATATATTTTACCACCTCTTAAATTATATACAGATTATTATGTTTCTTCATTTCATATAATTTCTATACGACTCACTTTTCACTATATACAAAATTTGGAAATGAATAATTTCATTGTAATATTAGTGAAATAAACATATTCTCCCAACACCATTTTCATTCACCATCATGGAGAATCCTTAATTATTTTATTTTTATTTTCCATGAAAATATTATTTTTAATTTTCTATAAATTGTGTTGTTTTTTTAGTTACTAATTGATATTGATATTTATCCTTTTTTTACAAAGTGTATATCAAATTCATCTCTAAAATTATATTTTATTTATATATAAATCCTTTCAGTGTTATTATTCAAGAATGAGAAAATTCAAAAGTGTTTCCATCCACATATTTTCTATTGATTACTTATGATTGTGCATCAGGAATGTTCTCATAAAACTATTTCACAACAATAAGTTAAACTATTCAAAATAGAATCGTGAATATTATGTTCCTGTGAAACACAAACATATTTTTTTTATCATTTTGTAATTCCTAGGACTATTATAATAATTCATTTAATTATAAAAAAGTAGGTATATCGAATTTGATACCAAAGTGACAGCTGTAATAATGCCTGATCAAATAATCTATTGATGATGGTTATAATTACAAATAAAATAGATTATTGGAAAATGGTAAAAATGTGTCAAATTATGATTCAAATATGTTATTACCTTTAAATAAGATAATATATATGATAGAAATATCCACTTGAAACATAGAATATAATAAAACCCACAATATATTCAGATAAAATATTAATATTTATGTATGAATGTAAAAAACCTAACTATTGTTTTAGAAGGAATGTATATAATCCACAATTTTATGAATAATATTTATCTATAAATTAAATCCTACAATTTATTTGAATGAAATTTAATTAGTTAACATAAAATGAAAAATAATATCAGTAATTATTTATAAATGTACAGTTCTTTGAAAATTGTTTTTTGTGGAAAAGGGATTTAAATTTCAAAAAACATATCATTAATGATCAAATAAGTTTGATATTAATATTTTTTTTAAACAAATATACTAGTTAATTGATAGGAAATTTTAAAAATAACAATTTATATTAGTACATTTCATTTTCTAATAAAAATAATTTTTCAACATTTTTTATGAATTAATGTAAAAAAATTAAAAAAAATTCCATATGAAATTGGTAAAAAGTATCTTTATTTTTTTAATTTCACATTTTAAAAATAGATTATTATGATTTTTAAATTTTTTTTCTGAAAGTGATGGTTTCTAGTTGAAATATACTTTTTTATAAAAATATTAATTCTAATTAATTTATCATTATAGTATAATGATCTAAAAGATTAAAAACCTTTTAAGGGATTACATATGAGTATATGGAATAACATTTAAAAAATTTAAAAATTATTTTATATAATTAATTTTAAGACCAATATTTTTTGGAACCTTTTAAACTGTATACTTAATAAATAAATAATTTTTAATGTTTTCATTGAATAAATTATATTCCACAAAAATTTAGTTTTGGATTTCAATAAGGAATAATAATTTTTATTTTTTATAATAAATAAATTTATTCTATTTAAATTTTTTCCAAAGATAATATTATCTTAGCTATAAATTTGATTCCAAAAAAACATTATTTATCTAAAAATAGTTTTTTATTATGATTGAGTTTGTTTCATTAAAATTATTTCCTCCAAAATTGATTTTTTTACATAAAATAAATTTCATATTATAAATTTGAAGTGTCATATTATTTAAAAGTTACACATGTAATCATTTAAATTAAAATTAATTATAATTGCAATAAATTATTCTCCAATACAAAAGTAAATTACAGAAGGAGAAAAAAGTAAGAAAAAATACATATAAAACTAAAATATTACTATAAAAGTATTCTTTTTTGTGAGCTTCAACTCACAAAAACTATAATCAAATCTTTTTTCTATTCTATCCATTGACACATAACTGATAAACATATAATATTGAAAACAAAATAGTTTCTCATAAAAGATCCCTTCTCCTCACTTATAAATGTGTTACATCTTAACAATATTAAGATCCACCTGTATTTAAAAATATCCCATTACACTATTCAAATTTTCTACTAGAATTTTCATATCCCACATTAAAAATCATTATTTCACCATTAGTTTTGACAAGACTGATATTTCAAAGGATGCTTCTATGTAAAATTCAAGTCATTGATACAAGTATCGTTAACAACCTTGCCTTATTCGTTAATCAGCATCATTTATCTTAATTATAGACACATAAATATAATTATATTAGTTTATTATATATATATATATATAATTGATGTTTACTCTGTTATGTTTATTATTGTTTTATAATCATCTTTCAAATCCATTAATAAAAAAATTATATTTTCATGTACGTGTGGACCACCACCACTATGAGTGGTGGAATTCATTTTTCGTCACCATGAATAATTAATTATTACTAGAGTGGTTTAATGAGAAAATAATATTTTTATGAAATCATTAATGATATAGTTTAAAAACAATTATAGAACATATTAATGATTTGATCAATAAATAATTATCTTTATTTTAAACGATAAAAATAATAAAACTAAGAGATAGTCATTTATTTTTTACATGAAATGTATTAATATAAATTATCATATCATTATACATCTTTATATTTCTTAATTTAAATCATTGATGACTATGAGTTCCTATTTACTAGCTTTATATGATAAAATATATAAATAATGACTTTTTAACTTGTTATGTTTATATCCCTATTAAAGTCATTTGTTAAGAAACCTTCATGAAACCATTAAGAATCACAGAAAAATGATCATCACAAATTTCAAATTCAATGTTTGTAACATAAATAGACATGAAGTGAAATTATATTTTTATTCATATACCATAGATGATCTTATAGTGATGTTGTCTTAAAAAATAACTGATTACAAGATAAATATTAATAACCTAGTTCAAAGAGATAAATGATTAATAAAAATTAGTGAATAATATAAGTAAAAATAACATAATATATAATATCATTACCAATTATGTTTATAAATGCTTATTCTTATGAATATTGTTATTTGGTTTTAATTTGATCAAGTTGTTTTAATTATATAAGATGTTATGTGAATGTGCATAATGGATTTGTACATGGTGAGGGAATGAAACTCAAATTCACCTATTTGTGATGTGTTATCTGTAATGTTTAATATTTAAATATGTGATTTTTATACAACCTATTTTAGTTTAGTTGTTATTAATTATCCTTTAGTTATGGTATAATGATTAGTTACATGAACAATCTATAATGGGGTTCTGATTTCAAAATTTTTTAAACCCTGAAGGTTTTCATTTTCATAATTTTGATTCTCTGAGAGTTAATAATTTTTATACACCTTCTATCCATTAAATATTTTATTCAATATCCATGTAAAAACATTTAACACAATCCTTTTATTTAATTATATTTTATCTCTGATTCTAGTTCCCTTATTCATGTTGCTATTGAATTAGCTTTTCCCATGTAGTAAGAATATTTGTTAACTCAACATTCATTCCATGGGTTGTGATAATTTTCATGAATTTAATTTATTGATGTTTTAAAAATAATGATATTTTATTTCATCATATTACATTATCCAATTATTCTCTAAGGATATACATTTTTACAACATAAAAAATTAGAAAAACATTTCAAACTTCGTGGGTAATGTTATTTTAAAACCATCCATCCTTTTTTCTCTAGATGTATTATAATCACATTATAATTTTTTACCATTTTACATAAACACATTAATAAATAACTTGTAAAAATAAAATTTTAAATAATTCATATTGGATTATTGTCAATAATAAATAATTTTATTATGTTTAATTTAGGATTATTATTAGGTTTTTTTTATGTCTTTATTCAAATACGGTCCATTATATGAATGTTAGTTAAACATTATTTGTCAATACTACATCATTATCTAAATATGTTAAGATAATTTTATCTATATTTTCAACCTAGGTAAAAAAATATTACATTCATGATTATTATTTTGTAAAAAAAATTCCTAATCATGTATTTGTTTTTTATGTTTTTCAGTACATAAATATAAATGATTTTATTTATCCTAACCATCCAAAGAAAATATCATGAAATTTATTATCAAAACATATAGTGAATGCATAGAAAATAATTATGTGATAGTCAGGGATTAAAGTTATATAGTATCTTGATGTACTATTAGTTGTAATGTGAAAATACATTATTTGGAGTCTGGTGTATGATCACTAAATTTAATAAGAACTATTAACTATAGTTATGATGATAAGAAAATATCTTGTCATAAAGCCTTAACAACATGGACTTTATCTTTTTGGATATATGGATTCCATCAATTCTATTCTATGTTATTAATATAGATGATTTCATGAATTTTTATGGATATATAATTTTATTAGTTTCAGTGGATTATAGATAAATTTCTACAATATATTTCTACTATATTAGGTATACCCTAATTTAGATTATGAAAACTTCTGTTATATGTTTAATTCACATAGTGTTTAAACTCACACCATATTATGTTTATATTTCCATATATTATAAATAAAGGACTATACATGATATGTTTAATTAGTTGGAATATTTAACTAATTTAATTGATTTGTTGAAAACATATTGGTAATTGATTAGTTTATTATATAGGTGAAAAATAATATATCAATTAGTTATGAAAGGCTTGGGATTTATTTGATTATATCTATTATTAATTCTATAAATTCATTATTAAAAATGGTCTTGAAAATATATTAAAATATATATATTATTTAGGTTGCATAATTATGGGATAGTTATATTTGGGAGTTTATAGTTATTATCGATGTTTATATAGAAATAATGTGTCTACTAGCACTGAAATATGGATTATGAGTTTGGGAAATATCAGCAGTAATCAGAGAATGTTTTAGATAGTATTTGAGATGAGTTTTTCTTGTATAATTTAAGGGTTGATTGTTAAGGTATATCATGATTTAAATAGTATATATAACTGTTATGTTTATTAAAGATATAAATAAATATTTTGGGGATTATAAAAACAAAACCTTATAAAAAATACAAGGAATAAATAAAAATTATTGGATAAAAAATTTACAATTTTGTTAATTACTTCAGTATGTGGTTTTATTAGAAATTTCATTTCAATCCAAATACTACTTGTTTATGGAGGGTGTAGTATAGATCTACCTCACAGTAATATCATTGAATGGGTGGATTATGTGTTAACAAGATCATCAATAGGTGTGTGGTAAAGAGGAAAAATTACACATCTGGTTTAACATTCCTAGGGGGTATTCCCTGGTTAGTATCATTAAAAACAAATCATTATGGTGGATTTTCGTATATTACTATCTAATTTAGATTGAGGAAATAATTGGAAAATAAATATGGATAACCAGAAATTGAACAAAGAATGTAATATTATGAACCAAAAGTGTCAAACATTGAAAATGAATGTGTTATTGTGGAATACATAATCACACTAGTGTTTTTAAATTTAATTTTTTTTTTATTAAAACCCATTTTGGGTTTTATATTTTATTGAAACAGGATCATACAATTGATTTTGTTAATGGCATGTATTTAAAAACCACAGGGTCTTATAACCAAAATAAGCAGATACATAAATGAAAGTTATTATAATTATTTTCCTATTATTATGGTAATTTTGAGCTTCTACTTTTGACATAGTAAATATGAAGTTGAATTTCATGAAATACTATCTATTTTAATTATTAATAAATTTATATTAGTTTTATTCAGGTATATTATAAATTTTATGATATTTACTTGAAACATCTATGGATTTTTAATTGGAGTTTTTACTTTAACAGTATGGAAATATATATTAAATTGTATTAATAACCATGAAAAGTGATTTCGTGAAAAAGGATGTATTCACTGGGATAAAAAACTGAGAACAGGTAATTAAGATTTGGATAAATACTAATATAACATACATGTAATGTTGAGATAATTAATGGTGCCATGATTATGAAGAATTAATATAATTAGTAACTCATACCTATTTGATTGGTAATTGATTATTGATATTATTGAGGAATATCATCTCATTGTGAAATTAAAATATTTAGTGACTACTACTTTATCTTATAAATTATTTATTAATAAAACATAAGGGTAAATAATTGAGTAAATTTTCAAGGGAATATATAACCTCATTCTAAATTAATGTCTTGATCATTTAAATTGTTTTTTGTAAATATATGGTATAGATAATATATTATTAGGGTATATATGTACAAAGTTTTATGATTTTATGAATAGATAATGCTTTTTGAAAAAAGATATTTTACATTATATAGTCCAATAGATTATGATAGAATTTATATAAAGGGTTATACCCAGAATAGTGAATAAGTTATCAGTACCCAATCCTACTTTCACTATGAGTGATAAAAAAAATTCATAGGATAAACATTATTTAATGAGGAGAATGGGACAACTTGAAAATTTAATATGTGATTTCCTTAAGATTAGTAAATTTGTTTTACAACATTCTCCTTGAAAAAAAACATAAATGAAACAATGATTTATTTTAATAAAATATAAAAATTTAATCATAACTATGATCAACCTAGCTATTTAATTAGAGGGAAGGAATTGGATTATTCAGATTATGAATTATGTTTTCATTGATAATATAGGCTACTTTTCATTTGAATGATATTCAATTAGTCTACATTATTTGACCAATAATACCCATAATAATAAAAAATTACAATCCACAACAAACATTTCATTTTATTTGATATACACATTTTTTTACACAATTATATGGTTAATTAATAATAATGTTTGATATTAATAATTTTTTACTTCTTATTTGTTTTGTAAATGATATACAATATGAATAAAAAGAATTAATATATCAAAAAGTAATTTTCAAATAAATTTTTCATCCTGATATATTATGATTTTATTAGAAAATGGAATTTAAAAATTTTGGAAATTTATTTTATTTTTTATAAATATAAACATATAATTTCAATATTCCATTTATAAATGGACTTATTATGGTAATTTTAGATTTTTCAAAAAAAAACAATTTCAAAATGATACATTTCTCACAAAACTAGTAATTATTATGACATTGCAATATATAAGAATAATCTATATGTATAAATGACCATTTATATAATCTAATTTGAATATATGAATTTACGTTATTCTTTTTATTAAATTAGTTGAGAATATAAATCCTATTTCTAACAGTGTTAGAACTATATAGAAGTGTATATTAAAAAATATCTGGTTTTGGTATTTCCATTAAATAAATTATTTCCAAGGGTTATTAATTTATGAAATTCCATGAAATAATAAAACACACTCTTTATTTTACTATCAATAAATTTATATTTTTAATGTATATCTATGATCATTTTATCTTTTATATAATTTCAATGATTGAAAATGTCACACCCGGTTTTTCATATGTTGGTTTTAGTCCAGTTCATTGGAAATTACAATCATTTTCATGGGTTTTGGGTGATATTACTATTTATTTTTTATGTTACATCTATGTATAATCATTCTACCATGGGTGCCACATATATGTTTTGGGTGTTTTATGAGAAAATGTATGTTACTTCAAGATTTGGGCCAAACCATTTGCCCATTTCCAGATTAAAAAAACAATTTAATTTATAACTCTATCTTTTTTCAACATTATTCACTCATTTAAATTCCCAATTTTCCTCCCCATTTGGACCCATTAGGAACTCAAATCCTTGTGGATTTTGTTGGTTTATTCAGGTTTTGGGACAACCTGTGAGCCGATTTCTAGTTTAAAAATTTATTATGTTTCTTTTATATGATATTCAGTTTCTAATATGTTATTTCAATTTCACCCCTCACATGAGAAATGAAACCCTAGTAAAACCCCCATATTACATTTCCCCTCTTTGGATCTCAAATTCATCAGGGATTTTAAAGAACTTCCTCAAGGTGTCTCAAATAATCCATATTTGAAGTGGTAAATTGTTTCTTTAATAAAATAATTTTAAACATATTCCCCCAAAACCATCTTAAGATGGTTCTTCCTGACCTAAAGAGACTCTCCAAGGTGTTCCAATCCATTCCCTTTCTTCTAGGGGAGTAGATCTATGAAAAGACGAAGAGTTATTTTGTTTCTAAGGCGATATTCCTTATCTATTCTCCTCCCTCTTCCTCTTCCTTCTATTATATATTGGTTTTCGCTTCTCCCATGGTCATTATCAACACAGGTTTATGTTATTACAGTATATTTATGGTTGTTTGGTTCATTTGGTGTTATATTCATATTTTTTGGGGTTAATAAACCCTCGGATGGTGATATAGGGTGTGTGTTTCCACTCACCAAAGGATTTGAGGTAGGTTTCACATTGCAGATGTCCTTTTTATTTAATATTAATCTGTTTTAGGTTATTTTATCTGTCTACACATTATTTAGATTTTTTTAATATATTCAATAACTTTTTTCATTGTGTAATGTGGTGTTTATTCTTTATTTTGTGAAATGTATTTTTTTTTGTTATAAAAGTACACACAAAGAATTTTCTTAAATGTTAGGTAATAATTCACAGTTTTTTGTGATGTTTAGAACCCATTTTAGGGTATTTTGAAAAAATTTCATTATCTTCAATAGATTTATGCCATTCAATTGTTATTTTTATTCCTTTTTTAAGTGCTTAAAATGAATTGTGTTGTTACAAATTCTATGCCATATGTTCGGTAAATTTCCTAGCTGGATTTTATGTGTTAAGTGTGATTTAAAAGGATTTTTTTGGATTCATAAATGCATAATATCTTGGTAATTATATTTTTGGGTAATTAAATGGCTTTCAAAAGAGATTTTTTTGTACAAAAAAATGGGTTTTTTTCTATAACATGTTTTGGGCTGAGTTGCCAGAAAATGGACCATTTGGCATCCTTATAAAATTGGCTTTTCTTTGGATGTGTAACCAGAATTTTTTAAGTGATTTAAAAAATTTATTTTATGTGGTAAATGATGTGTATACACATATTAATTAAATGATAAATTTTTAATGTTAGAAAAAATTAGTTTTGTGAAACCCTTAAAGGCTCGTTTGGCAACTTTGTGAAAAATGGTGAAATTGTTTATTATGAAAACCTATTGTGGATGATTCTCAAGTAATGATTGTATGTATATAATGAATGGGATGTACATAATAAGGAATCACTATGTTCAATTTTTAGAGTACATAGGGAGGGACTATTTATGTTTCCTTTGATTCATGGCATGTGATAGGTCCTTAGAGTGAATCAAGGTGATGTCTATTGTGAATTATTATTATATATATGGTGCGATCAGATAATCAGATGGAATTAGTTGTCCCACCCCCATTATATACATGTGACATGAAATCCTATATTATTGAGAGAATATTATATGAAATATTATTGCACTAGAATGTTATGGTACTGACTAGTGGCCCGTAGTAGGTGGATATATTGGGATTTTAACTATGGGATTTTCCCTCGGCCTTTCCAAGAAAGGATGGAAGATCATATTGAGAATTTTGATTTTATTTTTTGGGACATGTCAATGGGTATTATGTCTCATATATTGGTGTATTCTTGATTATTATATATCTCTTTGGTTCACCCATGTGTATTTTTCCTTCAGGTGCTTAAAGTGATGAATATGATTCTTGTGTGTACATTTTTATTTCCATTATTGTGTGATTACTATCATGAATCTTTGTGTATTGTTTTTTCATGGAAACTAGTGGGATGGTTTTGATAAGGTTTATGAATATGGTTTTCAAATGCAATTATTTTATTCTATTTGTAAAAATATGAAAATGTAAACGTCACTTTCCCCTTGAAAATATTTTGGCACACAGGTTGAACGAATCTTGTTTAGGAAATGAATAATGGAAATGGGTTGTACTTTATTTTTAATAATAATGTAGAAAAACCAGATTTTATATATTTTATTTCAAACATGAAATTGATGTTTATTTTGTTTTAAAGTATTTGCATTGGGAATAGATTTTCGGGCTAGCATACTGAGTTTTAATACTCACACCAATAGTTCCTTTCTGTTTTTTATCACATGTGCAGGATTCATCTTGAGTTTGACTGCATGAAGTGATGTGTGATATTTGTTTTGGAGAGTGACCAGCGGGGTCACATGGAGTTATTTTGTCATCAATTCAGGTTGGTTTAGTTGTATTTCTCAGTTGTACTCCACATTTTTTGTATACATGATGATCAGTTCAGTTTTTATAAATGTGTGTTGGGATGTAAATTTCTCTTGATTTTTATTTTACTGTTTATATTTTGGAAATATAATTCCCTTGTATACTCTATTGATTCCCAACACTTTTTTCTACCTCGTGGGGAATGGGAATGTCCTTCGGGTTATGCCATGGATTGGTTCTGGTACACAGTTCATGGTTGAACCAGGTTCGTTTGTGACAGTATTGATCATTTTGATTTCATCATGTGTGACATTTGAATAGGGATTAGGTCTCATATGTTGGTGTATTATAAATTATTATTGATTTCCTAGGGTCACCCATGTCTATATTATATTAGTTTTCTTGCATTGATTTATATGATTCTTGTTTGTAAATTTACATTGTCCTTGTTTTCTTATTACTATCATGCCTTCATTTGTATTGTTTTTCTAGGAAAGTGGTGGGATAGTTTTGATTTGGTTTATGAAAATTGTTTTCAAATGAAATTGGTTTGTCCTCTTTTTACAAATAAAAAAATGTAAACATCACTTAACACTTTATTAAACTTTCGGAACACTAGTTAAACAAATCTTGTTTGGGAAATGAATAATGGAAATGGGTTATACTTTGTTTTAAGTAATAATGTAGAAAACCATAATTTTATATATCATCATTCAATATTGAAATTGATGCTTCATTTATTTTAATGTATTTCCATTTGAAATATATTATTTGGATAGACTACTATGTATTAATACACACACTTATAATTCCTCTTTGTTTCTAGACCTTGTATATGTTTTATCATGAGTTCGATTACCTTAGGGATGTGTGATCATTATGTTGGAGAGTTAATAGTGGGGTAACATTGAGATAGTTAGGCATCATGTCTATCGGTTTAGATGTATCTTTTATTTGTACTTCAAGTTTTGTTGCATACATTTTGATTAGATCAGTTTCTATAAATGTGTATTGGGTTTTCCATTTCATTCCATTGTTTGTTTTATTGTTAATAATTGGGTGAAATCATTCCCTTGACTACTCTAATGATTCTAGACACTAATTACCAGACCATGGGGATCGGGAATTACCTTTATTCTATGCCACGAATTGGTTCGGTGCCTGGTTTGGGGTTGACACAAGTTGGGTCGTGACATAATATATTATCTTCATTAAAAAAATTAATGTTATAGGGTGTGATTATTTTAAAAATAAATTTTAAAAAATAAAAATATTATTTGATAAAATGATTTTACAATTTGAAACTATAAGTTCCAAAATATGGAAGAGGGTTCATTTTAATATTTTTAATCTTATTTTTTTACTTTGGTTATAAATTAATTACAAAGGAAAACTTAAATTAACGTAGAACTTTAATTTTAAAAAATATACAAAACACTCATTGTTTTTCCAAAATAAATTATTTGAGGTTATTATCTACCCAACCTCACAATACCAAACTCTTTTCCAATTTTTTTCAATTGAAATTTTAAAATTAACCTTACCATATAGAAAATTGAAGGGTTAGTCTAAAAACTACACTTCTCCCCACTTAAAAAAGTGGAAGTTCCATACCCCATCTAGACACACTTCTACAACAAATTATCTATTGAAAGTCATCCAAAATACTCTTTAAATAACCCTATAAAAAGTTAAAATTTTTATTTTTACCATTATTTATCATAATTGAATCATTTATAAGGATACATCAGTGGAATATTCAAGTCCCCTATTAGAGTAATATCACCTGCAAAACTTTTTGTCTTTAATTTTAATTATATTACAATACAGTATATAAACAAATACAATTTTATTTGTATCATTTATAAACATTAATACTACTATATTTAGGGAAATATTATTGTTATTCATATACCCCATCCATTAACAAAAACTAACCTTCATTCAAGGGTACATGCATACTACTGACACCATGTGTAATAGAATTTATTTTTCATCACCACGAATAATTTATGGTTACAATAATGTTTTAAGGATTAAATATTGTTTTTACGACATAATTAAGGTAATTTTATGGGAAATTTGAGAACCCATTAATGATATCAATAATAAAATATTATCATTAATTCAATAATTTAAAATAAATGAGCTAGGGGAAATAATCCCTTATTTCGATGTAATGACTTTATATAAATTATTTTACCCTTATGAATATTTTAAATTGGAATATATCATAAAAATCACAGTAAATATACTAATTAGGGTTATAGTGTAATGATATTAAAAGTAAAACATCCCTTAGTCATTCAGTAATCATGGTGGGTTCATGTTTAGGTCAGTTTGACAACTTATATGAAAAATATAATACATATATGCCACATATGACTATGATAAATATTTATAGGTGTAATATGATATTAATATATAAATCAAACTTTTTTTCTTTTTTCGTCTAGTTTTTTTAACATCAAAATCACTAATAAAGAAAACACTTTATCTTCATTAGGAAGAATCGAAACATGAACATCACAGAATTTATTATCATGGTTCATAATAAAATAGGAAATGAAATGAAGTGAAATATATATATATATATATATATATATATTCAACCATGGAATTTCTATTCATGTAAATTAGATAATCCAATAGTTACTGAATTTTGAAAAACAATTGGTAAAAATATGAATTTTATAAAAAAAATCAATGTGATATAATATTACTTACATATGATGTTGAAAATAGGTAAAATAGGGGAAATATTTATATTTATATACATATAATGATTAAAAATTAACTATATAAATTGTTATAATCACCAATAATTCTAATGGGTATGAATTTAATGAACTCATGATTTTTGGTGAAAGTGAAAAATAAATCAGTATAATGTGAGCGTTTTCTCCTCAAATTCCATTCATAGAGACAAGTTATGTATTATTCACATAAAATAAAATATATTATATAAAACTAAATTAAAGACACTATTATATATATAATAGATCGTATAAAATTGATTATTTAAATTAATTTGTAAAATATAATCTATTTATTAGATATATAATTTCATTAATTATCATTTAATCATTGCATTGGATAATAAATTACAATCTACTTATTATAAGGGGTTTTTATTTGAATTTATCTATAGCCATACTATAAGGATATGACATTAAAACAATACTCAATCTTGAATTAAATTAATAATTAACATGGAGGATCTTTTCACGTTTAGAGTTTTAGAGAGTTAGGCCATAACTATAACATTGAAAAAGTTACAAAGTAGACACTTCTACTCAGTTTCCATTTTTTTCATAAAATAAAAACTCTTTAAAAAAAGGGTCATGTCTAGTTCTATGTTTTAGATGGAATGACATTTCCTTGATCCCATCCTTGACACTATTCCTCTTTATGTCCTATGAAAAACATTTCAAAAACATAGGATGAGCATAAAAAGATCAGTAAGGGATACACAATGAAGGAAACCGTCAGTTTTTCAAAACAACAAATAAACCATGAATACTTAATCATAAGTAATAATTTTAACCTTTGTGGAGAAGTAAATACTTTTCAATAAATAAAATATCATTGCTTTCCCTTTTGTAACGAAAAGATTACCATAAAACACATATTAAGAACACATAACGTATAAAGGTAACTTGGAACATAAACATACTTAAATGGAATACCCATACGACCAACTTCCACACATGTCACTAAATGTAATAGCCATACGCCGGACTTCCATACCCAATGCATTGGAGGTTATAATGTAACCACCTGTCCTGGTATTCACGGCACCACCCTTCGTTTGGTTTATCACATAACCACCTATCAAATGTCCAAGTACCATTATAAAATCATAACACATAAAATATTTAAAATATAAACATTCCACTAATAACATTTAATTTGAAATCACAAGAAATCATTTCCAGATATTGATATAATAAATCCTTTTCAAAAACCATTTTCAATACCAAAACACCCAAAAACAGAATAAATGATTTCCTTTTCATTTTAGAAAACATTAAGGCTTATAGAAAAATCCAAATAATGATTACGGTGGTAGAGAGGTCATTTTCACCGAAAACATTAAAAACATTCCATTTTTTGTTTTTTAAAACAATTTGTAGAAGAATATTCCCTTTGAAAAGTCAAGGGTGTTTCTACAGTGTATAAAAGGAATTCGTGTATTAAAACAAAATTTCCATCAATGAAAGGAGATTGAGATGAAGTCCCTTACCTCGTGTCTGACATGACTTGATCATTCTTTAATCTCTTGAATAATAAACTAATGTTAATTTATACTTGATTAAGAAACTTTTTCAATTTTATTATTCCTTTTATATCACTTATTACCATGTTATAAACATTATGTAATCATTAAAGTTAATAATGTTCGTTTTGTCAATATTTGGTACTTGAGTCAAAAATGGACTTCTTATAATTACATGTTGTTCATGTGGTCAAAGGTTCATTATATCCATAATTATATTCATGATTTGGATAACATATATATCATATATATCCAGCATATAAATGTATTTATAATAGTACATAACATTTAGAGGTAAGAAATGAAATGCACCGTTCATGGAGACGGTGAGCCGTGCGTATGCATGAACGCTGCTTCCATTTTTATTTCATATTTAATGGAATTAAAACATAATGATACATAGTAGTATAATAATTCCAGTATTGTATCATATATAATATCATTAAACATGTCCTTTATACGTACCACATATGGTATGAACGAGTCATATCACTTTGAGGGGGCGGTAGTCCGCACTTCCTCAAATGAAATTATCGTGTTTACACATAATGGATACCATAAAGATTTTATATATAAAAAAATAAATAAGCATAAAGAAAACCTAAAAATAATATATATAATATATAAGTATATTTAAATATTAATGGCCACTATGAAAGGTATTAAAATAAGATTGAACAATCATCGTTTCGTGAGGTAGTAATTCACCACCCACAGAAACAGTATGTTCTTTAACCATTAGACAGAGGTGTGTGTAAGTGTAGGTATAATACTTTTCATAACAAAATCCTAGTATATTTAGGATACTGGTGTTATTATGGGATCATATAATAATAAGATAGGGGTGATTGAAGAAGGAAAATAAAAGGAATAAACTGAAGAGAAGACATTACCTCTAAATCAGGTAACTCTTTTTTATTTGTGCCAGAGGCTTCCTTGGGAAGACTTTTGCCTAAAGTGAGGATTCTAGGAGTAATATAGGGATGTGGAGAGATAATATAAGTAGAGTTTTGACAAGACAAGGTCTTGCGAGGTGTGGGTAAGGGGGTAGAGTTTGGGGGCCTTTATTAGAGGGAGGAGGGGCACTCTTGGAAGGTCATGAAATGTTACTTTATTATAAAATTCTTTTTGGAATTTAAAGGACCAAAATAGATATCTTTCGACGATAAGGTGATAAGGGTTCGAAATACACCCAAAAAATAAGTTTTCAACAAGTGTAAGGCTTATATTTCACATTATCCTTTCATTTTATTTAAATCATCCATTAATGAGGTAATCACTGCATCATCATGGTGTCATAAATAAATTTATATATTTATTATCTAAAAATAAAAAAAATACCATGATGTATTAAATAATTTTATCCTTCCAATGACAATTTAGAGTTTAAGATATCATTTATGTAAACAAAATGAAAATTGTTTTACTTAGGTGATACATACTTTGGTTATATTTCCCTTTCTTTAAAAATAATATGATAAAAGGTCACTATCACACTAAAGTGATTCAATGGGGTCCCAAGGATGGAACAGGGCATCCCATAGTCGGAAATGAATCAACAAAGAATATTTGGACACATTTTGGGGACATTTTATATTATTATTATATTATTATATTACCACAAACTACCCGGTTACAAATTAATCACGATAATTAAAGATAATTACCATCGTTACTATTCATAATGTCCAAAAACAAAGTGGTATTAATTAAATAATTTGAACCTTATGATTCCAAATATGGAATCCATTTTACCAAATTCCAAACACAGACATTGCAGTAATTAATTTAAAAATATATCACGTTGTCAAAGCATGTTTCATGTTTTTAAGAAACAATATCTTTCAAAAGATTGATAATTGTTTATGTCCAATTTCAATGTGAAATTAATGCTAATGACCACCATTGGATTAAATGGTGAAAATATATTCTAATTAAACATTAAAACCAATTAAAAGGATAATCTAACCATATAATTAAATTAGATGAAAAAACAGTTTTGATGTAAAATGCAACATTTTTCAGTATTTATTAAAAAATGAACATAGTCAGAAAAATACCAAAAATTTATCCAAATTAAATTTCAATGTCCCAATTCTAAAGAATAAGACTATTTTGAAATGTAGACCTTATAAAATTGTAAAAATATAGGTTTAAAAATGTTTTTCCATCAAAAGGCAATAAAATAATCTTTTAAAAATATTAGAATATTCTATGCTTAAGATTGGATTTATTCTCATTTTAAGCATCTAAAACACTATCTAATTCACAAATAGACAAATATAAAAATATACTATTCATTACAAACATGGTATATTACATCCATCCCCCCTTTAGGAAATTGCGGCCCCACAATTTATTTTTTTATCGAATAAGTGGGGGTATTTATCCCTCATTGCATTTTCAGATTCCCATGTTGCCTCTTCAACTATATAGTTTTTCCACAGAACCTTCACCTGGTGAATTACCTTATTTCGCAACACATTCACTCTAGGGTCAAGAATCTGGACTGGTTGTTCCTCGTAATAGATATTCTCTTCCAACTGAACTATGTATGGGCTCGAAACATGAGATGGATCTGGCATATACTTTCTCAACATTGAAACATGAAAAACATTGTGTACCTGGGACAAACATGGAGGTAATTACAATATGTATGAAACTGATCCAACTTTCTCCAGGATTTCATATGGTCAAACGAACCTTAGACTTAGCTTTACTTTCTTTACAAAATGCGTCACACTTTTCCATGGAGAAACTTTGAGAAAAACATGATCACCTTCCTCAAAAGAAAGATCCTTCCTCTGGTTATCTGCATCACTTTTCTGCTGACTCTGTGCTGTTCTCATGTGCTTCGAAATCAACTAAACTTTTTCTGCCATCTCTTATACCAATTATGGTCCCATCAGCTTCCTTTCCCCAACGTAATCCCAAAAAGATGGAGTTCGACATCATTTACCATATTATGCCTCAAACCGAGCCATTTGTATACTGGAATGAAAACTACTGTTATAAGAAAATTCAACCAAAGAAATTTGTTGGTCCCAAATTCCTTGGTAATCCATCATGAAAGCAGGTAACATATCCTCCAATGTCTGAATCATTCATTTTGACTGCCCATCTATTTGTAGATGAAAAGCTATAATAAAATTTAATTTAGTACCCAAGGACTTCTGAAGGCCATTCCAAAAGTTAGAAGTAAACCTGGGATCATGATCAGATACAATGGAGAGGGGAACTCTATGTATCTTGAATATCTCATTAACATACAACCAAAAAAGTTCATCTAGAGAGAATGTATCTCACATAGGAAGGAAATGAGCAGATTTAGTCAATCAATCCACAATAACCCAGATTGCATTATTACCTCGAGATGTCTTTGGTAATCCCACAACGAAGTCAATGGATATATTTTCCCATTTTCACTCTGGCACCAGTAAAGATGGAAGAATCCCTTTCGGTAAATTCTTCTCTACTTTAACCTGCTAACAAGTCAAACACTTCACAATAAAATCAACAATATCTCTTTTCATTCTATCCCACTAGTAATACTCCCGCAGATCTCTGTACAGCTTAGTACTACATTTTTCTGCAACTTACTATCTTTCTTTGGCGCTTACTTAATTCTGTCTGATAGAGATGATCTCACTGACACCTGAAACAAAACAGAAGAAATTACTGCACCAACAAATAATATTCCAAAGATCATCAAATCAAATACCAAAGGATCTCATTCCAAATGTATCATGGTTAATGAGGCATTACTTTTTGGAATCAAAGCATGAGGTACATTATTTTCTTTTCCTGGATAGTAACAAATTGTACAATAGTAATCCTTGATTTATTCCAGCCATCTCCTCTGTCTCATGTTCACAAATTTCTGAGTGAATATATACTTTAAACTTTTGTGATCGGTATATATTTCAAACTTTACTCTATACAAATGATGCCTCCAAATTTTTAAAGAAAAAACAACAGCAGCTAATTCCAAATCATATGTAGGGTAATTTAACTCATGATTTTTCAACTGACATGAAGCATAATCAATTACCTAATCATTCTGCATTAGGACGTAACCAATTCCTTTCAATGAATAATTATTATAGATAAAAAACTCACCATTTATGGAATGTAGTGCCAAAATTGGAGCATTCACCAATCTTCTTTTCAATTCCTGAAAACAATCATCACATTTTGTTGTCCATACAAACTTAACACCCTTCTGAGTTAGCTTAGTCAATAGGCTGGAAAACCATGCAAAAGTTTTAACAAACCTTCAGTAATAACCTACCAAATGAAGAAAACTACGGATCTTGGTTATATTTGTGCGTCTTGTCCATTCTTCAACAACCTTTTCTTTTGAAGGATCAATATTTATTGCTTCTTTAGAAATAATGTGACCAAGGAATAAGATTTTTTGCAACCAAAAATCACACTTTCTGAATTTCCCATAATATTTATTTTCTTTTATGGTTTGAAAAATAACACTTAAATAAATTTCATTCTCCTATTTACTTTTATAAAACACCAAAATATCATCAGTGAAAACAACCACAAACTTATCCAAGAACTCAAGGAAAATTCTATTCATTAGATCCATGAATACTGCAGGTGCACTGGTTAACCCAAAATACATAACTACAAATTCACAATAGAAATATCTAGTAAGAAATGCGGTCTTCGGAATATCAACTTATTTTACTTTCAACTGATGGTACCTTGACCTCAAGTAAATCTTTGAAAAATACTGAGCTCCCTGGAGCTAATAAAAAAAATCATTGATATGAGGCAAAGGATACTTGTTCTTAATAGTGGTGTTATTCAATGCTCTGTAATAAATGCAAGTCTTATTGAACCATCTTTCTTTTTAATAAAAAAGATAGGATCAACCCATGGTGATGTGCTAGGTCAAATTAAACCTTTATCTAATAACTCCTGTAATTTATTCTTTAACTCTAAAAGTTCAACCTGATCCATTTGATAAGGTGGTTTTGAAATTTTCTTAGAATTAGGAACTAAGGCAATTGTAAATTATACTTCCCGATCATGTATAATACCAGGAAACTCATCAGAAAAAAATCAAGATACTCATTTACCACTAGTACATCATTAATCTGAATAGTTCCTTTGTTTTCAACAATATGTGCAAGGTAACATTCATTTCCATCGTTTACTAGTTTCTCAACTTCCTGATATATTATCAAAAGTAAGGGTTCATTCTTATACACAAACTAAAATTATTTCCGAAAAGAAACCTCTTTAGCTCTGTAGTCAATCATATCATGATAAATATAAATCCAATCAATTCCCAAAAATAACATCCAACTCTACTAGAGGCAAAACAAAATGGTTTTCTAGTATATTCTTCCCACACACAAGGATAGGAAGGTTCATATAATTTTTTTGTCTAAACTTTTCTCCCTAGTGTTTTATACCATAAGTTCAGGATTTATATCTTGAGATTGAATTCTCAATTTACCAGAAAACATCTCAGAAATGAAAGAATGTGTAGAACCTAAATCAAACCACACTTTGGCATAATCTAAACAAACAAATAGTGTACCTGATACTTCTTCATTTGATGACCCAACATCTGCTGAAGTAGTTGTAAAGGATTTCACCACCCCTTTCTGCTTTTAGTCTGGCTACTTTCCCTTAGTTGAGTTCTTCCTTAGTCACTCATTTTCATAATGACCCATGTCATTACACTTAAAACATCTTACCGCTGGATTTCCATTTCCTACTTGACCATCTTCCTTACAGTTACGAGCAATATGAATAGACTTACAACACCGAAATCACTTTCCAGACTTGGGTAAAAATACTCCAGGATGCATTTTACCACACTTCTTATAGGATTTATATTTGGTTTTCATACCTCCGGGCTTCTTTGATTAATTATTTCCCTTTTATTGCCAACCGGACCTCTTATTCTGTTGTTTTTTCAAAGAACACATGATCATCAGAAAACTCCATTTCCACCTTCTCAGCACATCGAACAATCTTTTCATAAATTTTGAACTCACGAGAAGCTAACTACCTTAGATATTTTTACTTTAACACTGAGTAATGGCTATTTATTTTACTATAAATGCCTCGAAAAAGATTTGGAGCATACCTTTCCAATCAAGTGAAATTATCTTTATAAGTAGCCACTGAGTCGTCCTCTTGCCTCAATTCCATGAATTGTTTTTCCATACTAATTTGAACATCCATAGGATGATTTTTCACAATGAACATACCTTTGAATTCAAACCAGTGAAGATCATCAATCTCCACACTATCCCTGATATTTTCCACCATCGACCACCACTGATTAGCTTCACCTAAAAACGGTAAACAAAGAGACTAACCTTTTGATGTTCTGACCACCCCATGACATCAAAAATATTCTACAGTGCTTTAATCCACCCTTCTGCTAGAACAGGGTCAGGTGATCCTCTGATTGATGGGGGATGTTGCCTCATATAATTCTCCACTACTGACATGTTCTTATGTGGTTGATCTGGATGATCTCGTGTATGGATACCACCACCATTTATAGCCTGAGTCAACTATGCCATCACTGCAACAAACTTTTCAGTTCTGATTCCGACCATCTCCAGTTGCTGATTTGGAAGGTTGTTTTCCTCCTAATGCTGTCAAAACATAGCTGACCTATTTTTTCTATGGAAGGCCATTCTGAACACAGAAATTTCTTAGGCGAAGAAACATGGTAATCTTTAAATTCTATGTCATTTCAATCATACCATAAATTAATTTGTGGACATGAATTTAACAATATTCTAACTTCTAATGTTGTCTAAACCAACCTTTGATACCAACTATAAGGACTCGTCCTTAAAACATTACTTAATCTTGAATTAAATGAATAATTCACATTGAGGATCTTTTTAGGTTTAGTGTTTTAAAGAGTTAGGCCATAACTATTACATTGAAAAAGTTACAAAGTAGACACTTCTACTCAGTTTCCATTTTTTCATAAAATTAAAACTCTTTTAAAAAAAGAGTCATGTCTAGTTCCATGTTTTAGATGGCATGACTTTTCCTTGATCCCATCGTGGACCATTTTCCACTTTATATCCTGTGAAAAAAATTCAAAAACATGGGATGAGTATAAAAATCTCTGTAAGGGATATAGAAAGAAAGAAACTATTACTTTTTCAAAACAACAAGTAAACCATGAATACTTAATCATAAGTAATACTTTTAACCTTTATGAAGTAGTAAATACTCTTCACTGAATAAAAGATCATTTCTTACCCTTTTTTACCAAAAGGATTACCATAAAACCCATATAAAGAACACATAACGTATAAAGGTAACTTGGAACATAAATATACGTAAATGGAATAACCATACGGTCGACTTCCACACATGTCACTAAATGTTATAGCGATACGGCCGACTTCCATACCCAATGAATTGGAGGTTATAATGTAACCACTCATCCTCGTATTCACGGTACCAACCGTCATTTGTTTTATCATGTAACCACCTTTCAAATGTCCAAGTACCATTATAAAATCATAACACATAAAATATTGAAAATACTAACATGTCACTAATAATATTTAATTTTCATTCACAAGAAATCATTTCATGATATTGAAATAATCAATCCTTTTCAAAAACCATTTTCAAAACCAAAAAACCAAAATATAGAATAAGTTATTTCCTTTACATTTTAAAAAACATTAAGTCTTGTAGAGGATGCCAAATAATGATTAAGGCGGCGGAGAGGTCATTGTCACTGAAAACGTTAAAAAAATTACATTTTTCGTTTAGTAAAATTATTTTTATAAAAATATTCCCTTTGAAATTTTACGGGTGTTTATAAAACGTATAAAATAAAGTCGTGTATTAAAGCAAAATATGCCTCAATGAATAGAGATTGAGACGAAGTCCCTTACCTCGTGTCCAACTTGACTCGATCGTTCTTTAATCTCCTAAATAATAAACTAAAGCTATTTTCTACTTCATTAAGAACATTTCAATTTTATTATTCCTTTTATATCACTTATTACCATGCTATAAACATTATTTAATCATTTAAGTTAATAATGTTCATTTTTTTGATATTTGGTACTTGAGTCAAAAATGGACTTCTTATAATTACATGTTGTTCATGTGGTCAAGCGTTCATTATATACAGAATTATATTCATGATTTGGATATCATATATAACATATATATCCAGTATATTCATGTATTTATAATAGTACATAACATTTAGAGGTAAGAATTGAAATGCACCATTCATGGAGACGGTAATCTGTACGTACGCATGAACGATACCTCCATTTCTATTTCATATTTAATGGAATTGAAACATAATGATACATATTAGTATTATAATTACAATATTGTATCATATATAATATCATCAAACCTATCCTTTATACATACCACAAATGGTATGAACGAGTCATATCACTTTGAGGGGGCGGTAGTCCGCACTTCCTCAAATGAAATTATCATGTTTACACATAATGGAAACCATAATGGTTTGATATACAAAAAAATGAAGAAGAATAAAGAAAACATAAACATAATATATATCATATATATATATAGTTACATCTTAATGGCCACCATAAAAGGTGTTAAAAGAATATTGAACAATCATTATTTCGTGAGGTAGTAATTCGCCACCCACAGAAACAGAATGTTCTTTAAACATTAGATGGATGTGTGTGTAAGTGTAGGTAGAATCCTTTTCATAAAAAAACCTAGTATATTGAGGATACTTGTGTTATTATGGGATCAAATAATAAGAATATAGGGGTGAGTGAAGAAGGAAAATAAAAGGAAGAAACTCGAGAGAAGAAATTACCTCTAAATCGGGTAACTCTTTTTTATTTGAGCCAAAGGATTCCTTGGGAGGACTTATGACAAAAGTGAGGCTTCTAGGAGTAAGATAGGGATTCATAGAGATAATATGAGAAGAATTTTAATGATCTAATGGCTTGAGAGGTGTGGGTAAGGGGGTAGAGGTGGGTGCCTTTTATAAGAGGGAGGAGGGGCACTCTTGGAAGTTCATGAAAGTTTACTTTATTATAAAAATATTTTCTAATTTTAAAGGTCCCAAAAAGATATATTTATTGGATAAGTTGAAGAGGGTTCTAAATCCACCCATCCAATAAGTTTTACAAAATTTTCAGTCTTATATTTCACATTTTCCTATCATTTTATTTAAATCTTCCATTAATGAGGTAATCGTTGCATCACCATGGTGTCATAAATAAATTTATTTATTTAATATCTAAAAATTATAAAAAAATACCATTATGTAGGAAATATTTTTATCTTTACAATGACAATTTATAGTCTAATATATAATTTATTAACCCAAATTAAATTCTTTTTACTTAGGTGACACGTACATTGGTAATATTTCCCTTTCTTTAAAAATAATATGATAAAAGGTCACTATCACACTAAAGTTATTCCATGGGGTCCCAAGGTTGGCAGAAGGCTTCCCATGTTCGTCCATGACACAAAAAAATATTTTGACACATGTAGGTGACATTTTATATTATTATGATATTATTTTATTACCCTTAACTACCCGGTTACTAATTAAACCCGATAATTAAAGATAATTACCATCGTTACTATTCATAATGTCCAAAAATAAAAAGGTATTAATTACATATTTTGTACATTCTGATTACAAATATATAATCCATTTTACCAAATTCCAAAACACATAAATTTCAGTAATTAATTTAAAAATATTTCATGTTGTCAAAACAAATAGCATGTTTTTAAGAAACAATATCTATCAAAAGATTTATAATTGTTTATGTCCCATTTCAAAGTGAAATTATTTCTAATGACCACAATTGGATTAATTGGTAAAAATATATTATAATTACTCTATAAAAATAATTAAAAATATAATATATCCATATAATTAAATTAGATGAAAAATAAATTTTGAGGTAAAATGAAGTATTTTTCATTATTCATTAAAAAATGAACATAGTCGGAAAAATACCAAAAATTTATCCAAAGTAAATTTCAATTTCCCAATTCTAAATAATAAGTTTATGTTTATATATAGAGCTTATAAAATTTTGAAAATTTAGATTTAAAAATGGTTTTCTATTAAAAGGTGGTAAAACAATCTTTTAAAAATATTAGAGTATTCTATGCATAAGATTGGAATTATTCTCATTTTCAGCATCTAAAACACTATCTACTTCATAAATAGACATATATATGAAAGTATATTATTCTTTACTTGGGATGTTACACATATGGGATTCCTTGATTTTAATTCATCTTAGAAAATATATTAGACTTTCTATGAACCATGTTTTAATTTTATGGGGTATTCACTATCCGTGGATATATTTTAATCATTTAGTTATTATTTCATTGGACTTATAAAATAAATAATTTAATATTATTTAATGGGATATTTATTCATTTGGTTTCCCCAAAATATGTATTTTTGGAAAATCAACAGTAAATAGTTAATTTATGATCATTTTCATGAATCCATCCTATTTATGTTCGGAAAATTCAACACTTTGAATCATTTTATGAATTATATCACTGGTTTATGGGGATAATCATCCCTACCTTGTAAGACATTTAAAAAATATATTCACTCACTAGGGTTATGTTATTTTTTAATAAAAAACAATTTTTTATAGATGTATTATTATCATGTTATTATAGTATTGACATGGTAATATACTCATTGAAAAATTTGTTGTGGACATTTCATTTTACATAATTTTTATTAGATGATGTTCACTAATAAAGAATATTAATATATTGACATGAAGAAAATTATTAGTATTCTCTAGGACTTTATTCCAATACAAATTACTTTTGGAATGTATTCTATATACTGATTTACCGTACAGTCTCTTTCACTAGATTGATTATGATCTTGTTTTATCTTTTATTGAATAGGGAAAATGAATTGACATTCTTGATGAATTTTGACTCCTAAAAAAGGATAATAATTTAAAGATATTTTCAACCCTTAATTATATGGATATCTTGGTTTTTATTCTAATAATTTTTCCACAGGGAAGGGTATGAATAATATTTCTTACTATTATAGTGAAATCATTATAAATAGTCTGGATAAATATGGGGCCTAAAATTATCCATCATCTTAATGCTTCAATAGCTTTCATCGGACTAAAAATATATGGTTATTGGGTGTATGTATACCTAATTTATAATTATTAGTTGAATATGGGATTGAACACATGTAAAATCCTTGGAATATTTACTTGATAATTTTTTTTTAAGGTCTAAAGTTATGAATTCTATCAGTATGATTCATTATTATTGATATCCATGTTTTTATCTATTATTGTTTCAATAGTATCTTCTCAATTTTAAGTAATTATACAAATATTCAGATTATATAATCCGTACTCAATATATATACCATGATTTTTATATTAACATTATATGTTATATGTTTCACTTATTGAACTTTTTTGGTCACCAAATCTTATGTTTCAATGTCTATAGGAAATGAAACAATGTATTTATCATTAAATTTAAAATTGGATAAAATGTGTAAATAATTCATTAGAAATGTTGAAGTCTAATTATAGAATATTTATTTTTTGATAAAATGGAAAAAATATCAATCAGTTGATAAATACATTCATTATATTAGTTTATGTTATTAAATATTTCAATAAATATCTAGATTTAAATGGCCATGAGACTATTTTTATTAGTTTATTTTCTCTATGTCACTTAATTAAGGGATAATTATATTTGTGAAATTATAGATGGTATGAAGTCCAATATGTAAGTTATTTTTCAACGGTCACATAACATTTGTGTGCGGGTCTAGTTAATCACAAAACATTCCCTATAAAATATAATAATGGAATCATGTAATAATTCCAAAAACTCTGTAGAATGTATATTGGGTGATGATGCATAATTAATTTATAAATGGTACATTTATAATGATTTATGATCCATTATTTCATCTGATTCAGGTAGTTATAATCTACCGATTTAAAGTACACTCCATCAATGACGTAGATCTGAGTACCAAAAAACAATAGTTCTACATCCCTATACACCAGATACAACTAACAAAAAATGGGGGTTTATGGTATCACTATTTGGAAACAATACCCCCTACTATAGTGAACAATCAAAAGTAAACAACAAAAATTTGTACATTTAAGAGTACATAGAAAGAGTAAATATAGTGATCATGATATAAAAAATGAAATATAACATAATGGAAACCACCAAAAATTGATTACCCATTAGGCCAGCCACATATATTTTAATTAAATAAATAAAACAAAGTTCATGGGGATCAATTTCTAACTCTGTTTTATACATCAAATCCATCTCCAAAATTTGTCAAACTACACCTACCCAATCCATAGACTCTACCATATAATCATGAATAGATGATAGAACATTATTACTATAACATATTCATTATGCATTTATACTCAACCTAGAAGAAGAAATAAGGTCTACATGAGAACCAAATTTCCCATAATTTTTTTAGAATATAACCATTTACAGCCAAACTAAAATGGCCAACCAACAATATGTTCTATAATTGCCTGATCATCCATTATACCCATCATATTCGATATATAACTAGTGGTAGTGAAAAAAATGGATGACTGAACCACCACACAACGGCATTAATAACATCCCTATGTCAAAAACTAATTTTGATCATTAGGTATATGAACATTTTTTCGATACCTCATATAATTTTCTGATGGTATCTTGGAGTAAATTTTTATATCATTCAAAATATATAAATAATTGACCCTGTGGAATAACACAGACATCTAAAATTATTATCCTCAAATGTCAAATCACTAATCACGAATGGATCAACAAAAAAATCCAATGAATCCAAGGAATCACTTTGAATACTATATATATATATATATCGAGTCCATTTACTATATATCCTTGATAATCATTGAGTCCTAAATAGACACTATTTCTCTATAGAAACTGTTCGAATCCCAGACATCCTGGCCATCCAAATTCAGTACAATTTCAATCAATATGAATAGTAATGATCTAAGAAATTACCTGTGTATCCCATTATAATAATAGTGATCACAATTCTTATTCCTGGATGACTGGAACCTTGAAATTATTGACATTCTATAAATATGTAGCATATAATTCATTCTATAAATCCCCATGTTCAATTCATGAAATATCAAGAATTATATCATTTCTCATATTATTGACCCCAGTAATAATATCCATACGTCCATGTTAATGTAATCTCATCGTTCATATCATACTAGTATAACATTAGGCTTAGAATCTAGATCATAGAAAGCACCTATGGGAATCCTTAGCATCAACATCACATCCCATAATTCCCATAGGTATGTCCCTTGAAATCATTTTTGAGAATATATTATAACATAAAAAAATATGTTAATTTATAAATATAAGTTAGGGTTTAGAAGAATTCCTAATCCCATAACCACAATCGATATCACCTATAGATTTCCTGATCGACATATTATCATTAGTGAAACCACTACTATCTCAACCAGTTACCAAATAAACATGTTAAGGTTTGATCTATCCCTAAGATTACTAAAAGTGTCTAGTTTTCATGTAATGATAGAGGAAACATAAATAGGGTGATCTTAGTAATCAAATTAGTATTGTAACCTTTTTTATCTTATCCAATTTACTAAAGTCCAAACCCATCTCATAACGAATATAATTCTCTTAATTAGTATGATAACAAATCCGGATTCATGGAAATCAAGATGTATGTACTATAGAAAAAAATCTATAGAGATGTATTATATAACATATCACACATTCGGATGTCACGCCTAGAA
The DNA here is from genome assembly GCA_963277665.1 of Viscum album. NCBI lineage: Eukaryota > Viridiplantae > Streptophyta > Magnoliopsida > Santalales > Viscaceae > Viscum > Viscum album. The sequence continues at coordinate 852,840,186 of OY728155.1, read as the reverse complement.
ATAACCTCATAAAACATTACACTTAACAGAAATTGTCATATACGATGATTTTACATGGGAGATAGCATGAATCATATCTTATTTCGAAATCTCTTTAGGTTATCCAAATATCTATCATGTCCATATCATAAAACCATACCCTAATTCTATAATCCAAGGATAGTATCATTATATAAACAACAATTATCCTTGGAATTACTATTCCTTGTAGTCCCATTATTCTCCGGACCCAAATCCCATCCCACCAACACATCAACCTTGGAAGAAATAAAAATTAATTCATTTGAGGGATATCATTATATCATAATTCAATATCCATATATCATATTCCAAAATGATGGAAAATCAATAAGAGTTCCTCCTTGTTTCTCTATATATCAAAAGAATAAAAAATCAATCTCTTTAGAAGACCAATTCATACTGTGATGCAAAAAATCCTAGAAACCCATTCAAGGGGTAATAATGGAAGAGTGAAAAACATGAACCCTATGTACATAAATTTTACTCTAAAATAACAATATTGGTCATGTACATTTCATGAGATAAAATTTCCTTCCCCAAAAACAAAATGTGTACCAATTTCACACACCATATACCTTAAATGAGAATAATTGTATTAACTACACATGAATATTGAAAATGTTCCTCACTTTTCATGTATATTTAAATTCCATGACAAACACATAGAGATTGGCCATATAATACTTCTCTGACATGCCCTCCTAGCCTAATGTGACTTCTTAACTATATCTAAACACACCCAATATCCCTATACAATGATTTTACATTGAATAATCAACATTTAGTCCCATAATATAACTATTCATGAAACCAAAAGGTGATAAAAAAAATTTTCTTGAAACAAAAAAATCATATTATTGGGATTCCTAAATGGGAAATCCCTACGATCCAACTAAACCCATTTCCAATTAAATAAGCATATACTTTCATTATAGGGGTCCCAAACACACTAATTACAATTCAAAACATAAATATAATTATTAAAAAGTGATGAAGGAAAAACCATCCCACATCTCAGTTTATAATACTAATTCCTTTTGTAAATATCTTCTATTCGGTAGTCTCTCATTAATCCAGAATTATACGAGCTATGTGAAATCACTTTCCTCCATCCATCCCTCTATATTTCTTTCACTCTATCCAAATCCACATGAACAAGAGTATTAGAACATAAATATGGTCATGGTAATGCGAAAAATCCCAACTAACAGTTATTAAAAGATCTGTGAATGAAAATAAATTAAAAGAAAAAAAGAAAAAGAAATATATTCTAGGATTGGATTTTATCACTGCCTTAGGTTATTGAATCACATATTAAAACCCCCATTCCAATCATAAAATTGGATTTTTAATCGCATTATGAAAAGAAATTCATTTGATAACTCCGCCAAAATTAACTAGAAAAATTTTTTATTTCATAAAAGAAAAAATAATCATATGTGAAAACTTCAGCTATATAGAATCTAAAAGAAAAAAATTATTTCCATGCATTAACACCACATCTAGGGCCCAACTATGTGGTTATAAAAATTATTAGAAATAATATACATGTAGAAAAACACTATTTTATCTCTCACAAGAATCTACAACAAAACTGTCAAATTCGAATTGAATTTCAAATCCCAATAAATGTGGACTTTGAATCTCCCTAATATAACAGTTATCAACCCCATGAATAAAAATGACATTATACCATACTATAGACCTATCAAATTCAATAATTTTTTATAATTTTTTTTTCTACTCTTGAACTACAATCATTCTTCTTCCCAACTCCGTAAAATATGTATGTAATCCCTCATAGGTAAATCAAAAATTTCCCATCCCTTGTAATCCACCATGACATCGTATAAGCACATAATTATATCTAATTATATTATAATTTTAAAAAATAATCACCCGGTTCATGGAGCTCCACACCATATATCTCTGCTTAGTTTGGGAAAATTCCAAGGCTTGTTGGTCCCCACCATAAGAATTTTGAACTATATAATATTTTAGATATCCAATTATCCCCTTGTTGTTGTCTTCATCTTACCATAAGAAAAAAAATACCTTACCTTTCATCCACTATCTAATCATTCATAAATTTTTATTATTATATCTACGGATGCACTACATCACCAACATCAACATTATTTCACTGAAAACAAATAGACACTATATAATTTCACATAAAAACACAAGTCATGTACTTCCAAAAGACATGATGGATTAGAATCACCTACTAAAAAACATTTATATTCTATATTGATTGATAAGTGAACAATATCATGTCCTCTATGAATCTTCTTGCATGAGGGGTTTTGGATTAATATTTATATAAACCTCCCAACAATAATTCATTACTTATCATCACTTCAATAGATGAAATTACAAAACCTATATCTCATATCTCATTCAATGCTGAAAAATATGGTTAAATGTAGAAACCCCCTCCCAAACCTTAGTTCCAATAAAATTTATAATTGGTTCTTGTTTCATTCCAATACAATCATCACCCATTGAAAATATTAAAATAATAATATTTTAGTGGCTCATACCCTAATATAGACGATGTTTCACTCCACACCATATGGCTTCCCATGTAGATCCTTATGTGAATCCCTTGATGGATCCCATGTCAATTGATTATCACTCTTCATTTTTCACTCTCATTAGGTTCACGAGAATCTAGGCCCATTAATGACATAAAAAATATAATCAACCCTTATCACACATAGGTTTTTTACAAATTTAAAATTAAAAATGCACCAAAATTAATGAGTATATACTTCCATGATCTCTTATAAATAGAATGGGATTACATCATTATATATCTTGATCACATGTCCTGGACCCTGGTCCTATGAGTTACACATCATCAAAAATGTCTCACCTGACAAAATTTTTGACCATAATACCCATTGATCATGGTGATTGGTAGGAACTCTTATCCAAATCATCTATGTCACATGACCTTTTTTTCTCTGATGACCAACTAACCATTATAATTTTGATTGTAATGTTCATAAACTCCCACACTCACCATACAATTAATTCATATTGAAGTCAATAAGTTTAATATCCTTAGTGTTCCTTCACTATTGATGTCAGTATCATTACTATAATGTTCTATGTAAGTAATAAATTAGGGCTCTAACACTCTATAAATAATTATTTTAAAACCTGTAGATATAACCATGAATTTTCTAGAAACACAATTTTACCTCACATTCATAGACCTCTACATCTAGAACATACAAATGATTTCTATATAAAAGTCTTTCAACTTTCTTATATAACCCCTCTCAGGGGCTACCTTCATATACATGATTATGCGCTAACTGCTAAAATTGATCATTCATTCCTTAATGTTTATTATTCTCCCACCATGCCCAAATATAATATCTCAAAATGACCCAATTAATTGAAATCATATTTTCCCACCCAAAAACCCAATGAAAAATACTTGAAAATACCCACCTGGAGGGTTTTTATATGCACAGATCAGGTACATCATAAAAATTAATCAACCCATAAAGGCACTGATTCTCACAGGGAATACCCATACATGACTAGCCCCTACAGAATCATGACCTCATAGTTTGCCATGTCAAAAGAAAAAAATATATTCTTAGATGATATTATTTAAAAGATATAATTACATTGGAAAAATTAAGTACAATTATATTCCACTATATATGGGAAAATTTAATATACTTTGTTACTGATAAATTAAATAAATGAACATATTAAATCATCACAGATATTGGATCTATCAGCAAGACATTAAATATTGTCTCCCCCAATTGAGGGTCACCACATGTCTAATCCTAAATAGATTGTATCATCATTATCATTGAGTATATCCCCATATATATAAAAGAATATCTATCATAAGAAAATATATATATAAACATTTTTGTCTAAAAGAGTAATATTATACATATAAATTTTATGGTAAAATGAATTTTAAGAAGCTACTATCACATTAAACAGCTTATCCAGATTATTAGGGATAACCAAACATAGGTATTCATAGTAGGGTCATTTGAATGATACCTCAGTAATCATAATGCATGATAAACCTCTTCACTCTGAAGAAAAAAACCAAATCCAAAAATCATGTGAATAAAAAAAATGTGAAAATAATATAAATATAACATAAATAATTTTGAGTATAAATCTAATACCTACTAACTCGGTCATATTAGTAGAACAACTGTCCATGATGCACAAACCTGATAGCCATCAAAATCTCTAACACAATCCAATGTCAGCAATACAATATATCTGATATATAATAAACAATGAAATGGGGATGCTCTAATAACAATTTCTTACATCCCTATATTGATGCCACACATTCAATACATTATCATAGAGTTACAAAATATCTCATAAATTTCCCCTATATACAAAAGGATAAAAAATTGTATAAAAGTTGAGGCATGTTCTCATCAAGATACTATTCCACTATATCATATAAGGAAATCCTAAATAAATAACCAAGCATCATATATACCAGTTCACATAGAATTTGTAAATTTTCTATCAATTATATGATGAAAATGAAATGTAGAATCTAGGAAATAATCTATAGATGATCTCCCACTATGTTGACCATATACATATAAAGAGATAAATGAAAATAAAATCCACAAGGCTCAACTACTAACTTCATATCATACCTCAACTAGTCCCCAAATTCCTATTGAGACACACTAACATTATCTGATGAAACCAACCACATATTCAAACATTATCATGTAACATTGGGCCTCCACCATATCTCTTGGTCCATTATGCTCAACTTTGAAATAGGAATAAGGTTAGAAAAGTAACAATGGTTCCCATAAAGGGGAGTTCGAATATACTCATCTACATTGAAGCCTAATAGTGAGACAGTGACTAACTATCATAGTAACATGATTATAAAATATTCTATTCAGAGTTTATACTTAAATTAATGCATTAGATAAACAAATAAAATTAATAAATTAACGCCTACCAAGGAGAAACAATCCCTTCCCTAAACTAAAAAATAGTGTTGATACTCATGTTCTGTATCTCGGTCTACCATTAGCGATTAACCAATTGATCTAGTGTATATGATAGCATCATAATATAGTTATAATCATTTCAATAATTTGTTATGGGTCATAACATAAGCAATCGTAATTTTCTATATCAAATATTTATTTGTTTTTCACAAATAACTATAGAGATAGATCAATATAATTTTTGGTATATCTCCAAACAACTATATAACAAATGGATCAAGTCATTTTCATGTCCAATTAGGATTATCACTAAATGATACATAATTTCTCTGTCACCATGAAAATCTATTGGATACTAGTAATCCTAGGTATCCACATCAACTGCAAGTTTTATTAGGCATGACAACAAATATACATTCTAGGAATACTATGGAACCATGTAATCTAGGGATCCACATTCATACATGGGATCACATCCTAATATATCTAGAATTCAGTCATGGATAAAAATTGTGATATCTAGAATCAAATATATGAATTCATGAATATGTTATCATGTCAATAATATCATTCTAGAATGACATTATATGCAATGTTCAGATCCCATGTTTATCCTCTAGGACTCCTCAATGTCACCATCATATCACATCAGAAACATAGGTTCGGTCATATAGAATGTGTTTATGAATAAATGTAAACATTAAATGTATATTTATTAAATAATAAATTAAATTTATGGGTTACCTAAACACTTCGACCCATTAATACTTTAAACACCCCCATGCTCACATCATTTGTATAGGTTCTAAGGTAACAGAAGCTACAATCACTAGCAATTTTCAATTATAAAGTTTCATGGTATGACTCTAACTAGGGTAACTTATAGGTTCCTCATGATATGGTTGACAAAAAAACACTATACTTAGGAGCGTATTGGTAATCATAGTGGTGGAGTTACACTTATTGGTTCCATAATCATTGAAATTTGATTCTAGTCACAACACATCTCACGGATACTTCTTTTCACCAGACCTGCTAATAAAGATATATGGTTTCAAAAATAATTAAATGGCCAAATATGTTGATTTCATGAGGGATATAGATGAAATCCCGTCAAATTTACCCAAACACCCAACTTATTAATCTCTTCAAACTATATCCATGTCACATAATCCTAGGATAGTATCCTTCTACTAGTACCCAAGTGACTTGGAATTACGATGTGAAGTCCTGACATCATTATCTTAACCCCCAACAAGGTCTTATTTCACATATCACTAGTGAGAACATTGAATCCATTCATTTGAGAGAGAATATGTCCATCATAGTTATTTTTCACTAAATCATCTTCCCAATAGACCATGAATCACTATTATTTGATCTCTATAATTATTTATATGTAATGTAACACAAGATTGAATACTAAAAAGTAAAATTATAAATATGAGGTGGTAGATCACTCAATCCCATTAAAAGAGTATCGATGTGGGAGTACATGGTGCATACCCGGAGAAAATAGTATGTACATTGGTTACATTAAATGTACTCTAAAGTACCAACCCCGAGAATTTACATGAAAAACAATGGTAAATGCATTATAAAATACATGAAATGTATAGATCCCAAATTCAATGTACCTACCATGAGAGACAGGTCATTTGTAATGAACACCCTCTGACCATGTTCCTCACTTGACATGTACATTTACACATCCTGGGGAAAACATGGGGTCAGAATGTGTAGTACTGCAAGACCATTATCCCCATACATGGGGTGTTTAGATAAGTACGTGGACACACCCCCCAAATACCAAAACATGTAATTTAATATAACTACATCAATCTTAGTACCAAAATATCACTCTTCCCTAAACATGAATATCATTTATTATGTTTTCCTGATACCAAATACCATGTAAAAGAGTTTTCCTAACATTAAACCTATATCATCCTACTTAAAACACCATTATCCTAAAAATTATCATATATTCATCCATTTCATATCCTCGGTAGTCTAATAAAAAGTAAAAAAATCAAAAATAAAATTATGAAGGAGTTACAATGAAATACAACCAATACATCCAACCCCGATTAATAAAATACTAATGCTTGACCCCAAGTGACACTCTATAGCATCCACACATCAATAAATCATTGAATGAGCTTCTCAATATCACCTCCCCCATTTCCACCACTAACTAAACAATCCTTATCCACTACATCCATTATTATGGAAAATATAATCCATATGTGTAATTGATGAGAATAAATCCCATGGGATAGGGAGGAACTGAATAGGACTGAAAAAAATTCCTAGATCCCAACCCTAGTGCCTTCATATAATTTATGCATCTATTGGTTGGATTGAGTAACTCAATAGGGGGATAAATTAGTTCACAATAAATTCTTTATTTAAAATTAGTTCCAATAAAAAACCCCAATTTAAAATTAATACTCTTAGTTAATAAAAATATTTAATTAAATAAATATTTATCTTCTAAAATATTCCTCAAAAAATTATTATTTAGTATATAAAATAGAATAAAAATTACAAAACAATTATAATAAATTCACTCCATTAAATAAATATATAAAAAATCTAAGATTTACTATCATGGTACAATTATTTTTTTGTAGTATAAATATATAGTTTAACATTTTGTAATGAATAAACACAAAGAAAAAACACACACAGTGTAATAAAAACAAGGGCTTATGTCTCAAGATGATACCTAATACCCTGAAATAGTAAGTCACCAAATTATAAGTACATTATATAATTATAATCCAATCCAAAACCTACGATGGGTATATACATAATAGCGTACAACCTTTCCAGGCTACACATGGGCCTCTTCCACAATAATTGTGGGAAGAAAATTAACTCAGAACCCGCATGTAACAATTCCACAATAACCATGGGAATAAATGAAAAAAAATTAGAGTTGATAATAGCTTGTATTCAATAGTTATAATACCAATGGTAGTGTTTGATTATTAAAAAATCCTAAAAGTTAAATAAACAGACATAAAAAGTAAGAAACACGATACATGAAAGAATTTCTTGCTATGTCTAAATTGATTTTGATTTATGAGTATCCTCATTTGTGTATTAGGGAGGAATATGAGCGATTTATATGAAAGTAACTGTAATATAGATCATTTTAATGTACTTTATGTTCATTCTATATGAAATTATGGTGATCTTCCATGAGTTTCTCTCTTTCTCAAATGGATGTCTATAGGATTGAAGCATGTATGATCTCAAATAATGATCCTTTCTGTAATCTTTAAGATAAAAACAATATCATTCGTAATCATTGAGAGATAGGTTCCTTCATATATAAGTATATATATTCATATAATAGTAGGAATGAAAAACAATTAAAGAATAATTATGAAGATTTCCTAAAATCACATATCTGGATATGACATTGACTTTAATTCATCGATGAAATAGATAAAGAATAATAATTAAACAATCCCTCTCCTTAACTTATATAATATATCCATTAGGATTGTTTAATTTAAATTATATAGAAATGTGATGGGGGCACATGATAATGGTTACTTATATATGGTGGGGACTAAGGATTGCCATAAGTCAACTGGAGGTAGGACATATTCCGTGGTAGGTTATTTGGTGGTAAATCATTTTCAGCAGTGACTCATCTGATGGTTGGTCATCTGACTATAGTTCATTTGATGGTAGTTCATCTTATAGTGGGTTATCTGATTGTAGGTCAATTCTGGCAGTGACTCATCTCTAGAGGTGACTCAACTTTGGTGGTGTAACAACTCTGGTAGTGAATCAACTCTGTTAGTGATTCATATCTAGAGTTAGGTAAAGTATGGATGTAGGTAATGTATAGAGGGGGAGATTTTCAACCCAAAGGCAATTTTCACAAGAATTCCATATATTAAAAAACATAATAAAAAATGAGTAAAGTAATTCAAAACATAATCAAATTTATTTTTGTGATTTAATTAAATGAGGTTCCATAAATCTACCCATATTTTGATGATCACAAATCCTGTAATTTTAGATATAATGTATAGAATAATCTTTTTCATAGAGAAGATGTATTTGAAAAATTCATGAGATCTTCTTAATAACATATAATGAAAATGTGCGAGTGTGACCATAAAATTTATGGTTAAAACATATGATAAATAAATATTCTTTCAAATTTCATTATTAAATATTCTCCCAATAAAATAAATTCCTTAAATATTCCCATCATGTTGGTATAATCAATAGTTGATGTGAAGAAATAGTAAAGTAAAGGAGACTAGTGATGTGTATTTTGAGAAATATAACTATGGAAAAATTTGAGGGTATTAAATACAAAAATACTGACATAATAATATCCATATCATTGAAAAATATATGATTATATACAATCTTAGTCTTGGTATAGGGAATCGATAGGTTATTTTCCCTTATCATGGGTAGGGGAATAGAGGTTGATGCTATGGTGAGTGTGTTATCTTCCATAGGGACTGATGTAGAGTGGTGGTGGATCTCTTATAATCATGGAGAAAAGATGTTGTGCTACTTATAAAGTATAAAAATTGATGGCTAAAATAGAGTAATTAAAGAACATTTTGGATTCTGAACAATACGGTTTAAAATATTCAGGGGCAGTGGACAAAGTAGATATATTGGAAGTCATGAGAATGGCCTTAGAGATAATACTATTTCACCAAACCATTTCATGAATGGATTCATATGATTGATGAAATCCATAATAATGCTAACTACTCCATCCATGGACCAAAAAATTGTTTCTTTTCATTTATAAACAACTGATTCACATGAGTAATCTCCTTTAATAGTGTGTCTTATTACTCAATGTCTACAATAAATTGTGTAATATTAATTTTATCACCTAAAAATCGGATGTAGGATTCTAATTCTTGATTTTTCTAAATCCTAGAATGGAAAAATTTTATGGCCATGGATATGTGGTCCCCATTACATATGAAATCATTAAAATATTTCATTACCATATTATAAACATGATCAGTATGTTTTATGATAATCCTTAGATCCTACTGATGTGTAGCTCTAAATTTTCCCAAATCAATAATATATTCCTCTTACAATTTCCCGAATCAACTATATATCCAATGATTCTGTGCATGGTGGATCAGTTGGAAGATAATCCACCGAAGATAATGTTTACAATAATTTCAACAAAGAATTTAGACTAGTGTAAAAGGTCTTCGTCATCTCTTCAATTATAGACTTCACGGTCTTTGTCCCATCAGCTAGCCACATGTTCTTAATATCAACCTCCTAAATGAGATGAATCATTTTTTGGATGGATGTATAATACCAATATGTCAAATAGATTTCATGAATATTCCTCACTAAATGGAGTGACTATACGTTCCTAATAACTCAAGAGACTACCAAAATATGAAATCATATTAACCCTAAAAGGATCCTGATCAGTTATAGAAAAAATATAAAATGGAAAATGTGAAGAATATCTCTTGGAATAAGCAACATTATCCTCTTCTAGATAAGTACTAATAGTAACATATGAAGAAAATCTATGATATCAATATTCTCAACCGAGGATACCCCTAGATCCATCTCAATAGGATATGGAGTAGTAGGTCCATCCTGAAATTTTTGACTACTCTCACCAATATATCTATCATGAATGTTCAATACATGTCTCACATACCATGGGAATATTTACCTTTCATAAATAGTTGTGACATCAACCCTAGCCAAAGACAAGTTAGTAGGATCACCATTTGCATACTCAACTTAATGACTAACAAAAGACGAGTATTCATTGACCACAACAAATTCCATTATCAAATATGTTACAAAATAAGCTGTATTCACTTGTGGAAAAAAATGTAGTCTCTCCACATACCTAATTGAAATAGATACCACTAGAAAATGAGGATGAGTCTGAGACATCTCACGACCATCAGAACCATCATGATATGGTTCATCATCACTACCATCTACATCATAATCTCTTTAATTATTAAAATCTCCATTCCATATATCATTTTATTTTTCCTTATCACCTCCTCTTCATCAATTCCCATTTCATCACCATCACATTCATTATCAAGGACATCCATAGTTTTCTTGGATGATTTAGATGATATAATCATAAATTTTTATTCTCTCAAAGTCTTTGTTTCATATTCTTCATCTCCTTCATTAAAAGTAATTTATCTATCATGTACAGATCTTGGAGGTCTGACTAGACCAAAAGATATTGCTGGGATTTTAGGTATATTAGGGTTACTTACATCATCAACTCATAAATCCTACTCATCATGAGGTGCATCAAAAAAAACTTCCAAATTCTCTTTATCTAAGTTGTACACTATTTCATCATGATCTAATCCATGAAAAATGATGTTCTTTGGTATGTTAGGTGAATTTATATTATGAAAACTATCCTAGATCCTATTAAAATATGAAACCAACTTCATCATTAAGGGGTTCTTGTTTACCTTTGTTCTCATATAGATGACATTATTCAAGAAAACCCCACCACATGTCACTAGAAATTGTTCTTATTAATCAATTAATCATTTGTTCTAAATTATGATGGAAACAAATTGGATATATATGGTTACTAGACCTATATAATGTATTGTACATATTTATTATATTAACCAATAGATTCCATCACAGATTGCTTATTTCCCCTTATTTAACACTATAAAATAGATGCATAGTCTCCAATATCATCATACTGATTTCTCTTTTTCGAATGCACTAAATGTGTATTAAAAACTTAATCAACAATCTTCACTCACCGTCCAATTTTTCTGCGACAAGCCTTCTTATATTTAAATCTCATGTATGTTCACTTAAGTCATTATCATACAAAATCGTATCACTTTCATTAGTAATCCACCCTTGATAGTCATTTTAAACTCCATCATGAGGTACATTAATTCACATATCACAATTTTTTGAAGATAAGATTACTTCATTTTAATATATAATGATTATAATGAGATAATTAATTTCCCCAAGACTAAACTCATCAAATTAATAAAATAATATTAAAACCATGGATAGAATGGTATCCCATTATTTAAGAACCAGTCTTTCCATCCATGATCCTAGAAAACCTTATGTACGATCAATTTTCTAGACAACAATAATTTTTCAATTCCTTGTTTATCAGTAGCTGCTGTTCAGTTTTCAAGTTGTGGGATATGTGACTTGGAAACTAGATGGATCAATTCTCTTCTATGTTTCTTTAGAGATCAGGAATCTTTGGGGATGGCTCAATTGGTATCTTATCTCTAAATATTGAAATATATTTATTTTTAGTTGAGTATTAGAGAATTCTATAGTTCAAGAAGAAAAATGTTGCAGAGAAGTTCTAAGGGAAATAATTGTGTAGGGGATAGTAAGTAAAATTTAGAATAAAACCCCAATTTATATCGTTGATCAATTTAAAAATTGATATATAATAATTAAATTCAAAAAAAATAACTAACAAGAAATGAAAAAAAATCAATGGTGGATTAGTTCATATCTTGGGTAACTTCGGATTGTTCGTTTTCCAATAGTGGGTTGTCCAACAGTGGGTAATTTTAAATGGTGGGTCATTTCTAATAGTGGATAATTTCTAAAAATAGTTAATTTTTAATAATGTATCACCAAAATTTATCATTCCTAATTAATGTTTTAAGTAGTTTAATATCTCAAATTTCAATAGATAAGTAAAAAGTACAATATGATGTTGTTTAGTTCATACGAATTCAATAGTTATGACACCTTTTTGATAATAATATATCAAAAAAGTGAAGTCTCAATTTAATGTTCATTTCTTTAGAGTGAGACACGTAATTATTATAAATACTTATTTTACTAATGTTTTCAAAATTTATAAGGACATGTCTAAATTAATATCGACAGTCTAGTAATGTTTGATTCATATACAATATTAGACTATAGAAAATACCTACTGGTATGTATTCAATACTAATATTAAATAGTGAGATATAATTTATTTTATTACCACATCAAGATACTGGATACCTTCCCAAAATATAACTTATTCTAGAGCTTCTTTTTTCTCTCTGACATGCATAATCCAAAATTTTCCTCTGAAATCTCAAAATTTAAATTTTTTTTCTCTATGATAGATCAATAAAAATATGTTTTACATTTGATGTATTCTAAAATACTTTTAACAACAATTAAACATTACTCTATATATTTTTTATTAAAATAATATCAAATACACACACTAAACAGGATATCAAGATAGCTAGAAGATAAGTATAGAACACATCTAATCATAACTATATAACTAGTTTGATCCATTTTATTTTAAACTTCATCAAGATCAATTTTATAGGAGGTAATGATAGGAGTTTTTGTTCTCATTGGGACATCAAAACCAAAATTTCATGAATATATTTGGTGTACATACCTTGATTTAGGATAATTCATTCTTTATTTTGAATAATCTTTAAATCTATAAAGAAATCCAGTACAACTAGTAAATTCATTTAGAATTTTGTTTTCATGAATTTGGAAAAATAACTATAGAAATTACATTTTTTAAGATCCAAATATAATTGCATCCACATATATTTCAAAAATGACATATATGATGAATTTAATTAAAAATTTTTTGGATCAGATAAATATTTTGAAACCCCATTAAAAAATTAGAAAGAGATTAGACTATAATACAAAGCTTTAGAGCTTGTTTTAAACCATATAGAGCTTTTGATAATTTGAGAAATGATTTTCAAAATGATGGTTTGGAAAATGGGGGGGTTGTTCAACAAAAACAACCACAACAATATATTCAAATATGAATGAACTTTTTACATCCATTTGATAATTTTTTATATCCATATTTTCTATATTGGAAATCAGTATTCTAATGGTTTTAGGTTTGGATATAGGGTTAAATATTTCCTCATTATATGTGCCCTATGTTTAACTATATCCATGTGAAACTAGTCTATCCTTATTTCTTACTATAGTTCTAGATTCATCAATATTGTTTCTAATTACCCATTTAGTGATAATATTCATGATTTATATAGGTATATATACAAGTTTCCAAACTATATTTCTTTATAATTTGTTAAATTATTCTTTTTTGTCAATCATCCATAATTTACCATTAATTTCATCACTGATGTTTTATAATCCAATATATGAATCGAATTCTTGATTTCCAACTTGATTTTTATGTGAATCTCCAGTTTGTGTACATGTATCAAAGACATAGACTACATAATCTGCTGGATGGTGTGCTGATGTGTTACTACAGTACCAAATTCGTATATATGCCCAGTTTCCAAAACTGCTAGTCTTGTTCTTCCAGTTGGAGAACTGTGTTGTAAAATTGATGATTTGGTCCAGAAGCTGTCCTTGATAAAGGGTTTTACTAATTGGAGATGTATCCCCATAGATGGGGGCTTTTTCACATAATCTTCCCATCAGAAGATCTAAAATGACGAGCTTGGGGGATCAGATCTATCGATTTAAAACCATGTATGGTATGCTTTCATGAGTGTGATTTTTGTTTTATTTATTTTGAAATAAAAAATACTATAATTCATGTTTGGATCAAAATTATTGGTTTGAATTGGATATTGTGGCATCCTACTAATTTATTTATTATATATTATTCAGTGACTATTGTGATGCAAATGTATAGGAATACTGATGTTTCTATATTTCGTCACTATGTTAGAGTCCTAGTTACGATTGAATGGAGCTCTTGTTTTAACAATAATGTTGTTCTGTCAGCACCAGATGATGTTATCCCTTTAAAAATTCAATATGAAAGTCTTCCTGATTTCTACCCAGAGTGTGAAATCATTGGTAATGCTATGGAAAAATGCCAGAAGAATGTGGATTGTTGTTTTTGTTCTTTAAATGTACACCATGAGGTTACTTTCTGGAAGAAATTGAGTAATGAGAATGCACAAGATAATGTGGCCTCTACTCTGGACAAAGGTAATGTGATAGTTAGTGCTGGTTCACTACAAAAGGACAAAGAGTTGTCTCCAAAGGTAGAACATGGGACTCAAGGGTCAAAGATCACCCTCATTTTGTTTCTTGAGCATAAAGAACGTGCCAAAAAATATGAGGGTGACATTAATACTGAGGTTAATTTTGAAATGGATTTTTGTCTATAGTCCATAACTTCTATAATTGAGGGCTAACAAAATCTCAATGATTATGGGAATATTTGAAGGATTCAAGAGGAAATTAATAAACTAGGGGGAAACAGGTCATCCATGGAGATGGGATGATAAAGAGGATGAATCTATAAAAATTAAATCATATAGTATGGTTTTTCCTGATGGAAAAAATGTTACTATTGATAATAATGGTTTTCAACCTATTCCTCCCAGGAAAGCAAGACGTAGGAAAGACTATTCCTATTTGAAGCCCACTATGGTCACTAGGTCGCATGGTCCCATAGAACTTGACTCTGATTGGTCTAATGATTATTACACTTCCTATCAGTTTGATTATGATCATTGACCTTTTTATTTGGTAATTTATGGAATGGGGGAATGAATTCTTGTATGAACCCATCCATTTTCACGTTTTATTTTCCTTATTTTAATTCAACAGGCTCCTACACTATCATTTTCTAATCTGGGGGATAGAATCTACTGTTAATAACATCACTTTGAGAAGAATAAATGTTCATAACTTGTCCATGTATAGGTTCATCTGTGGGTTCTAAAAGTTCTTTTGAATTTTATTTTTCTATTGTTTTTTCACATAAGTTTGAAATGATTTGGCATTGATGTATAAATTTTATAAGTCATCATCATGTTTTTCTAAATGACTTTTCTAATCATATGGTTATTCCTCATCAAACATGACTTTAACATATTCTTCCACAATATTGGTTATTTTAAAAAATAATATATATGGTTTACTAGTTGT
Organism: Viscum album; assembly: GCA_963277665.1. Lineage (NCBI taxonomy): Eukaryota > Viridiplantae > Streptophyta > Magnoliopsida > Santalales > Viscaceae > Viscum > Viscum album. Next base: position 852,824,242 of record OY728155.1, on the reverse strand, counting down.
TGAATAACTATGTAATATTCCTTTCTCTCTCTTGGGAACAAATTTTAAAATAATATCCTTAGTTGTAGGACTAAATAATTTTCAACCAAAAAGTTAAAATAGAATAAACAATAGTCTATCTATTATTCCAGAATTTATATTGGTTTTTCATTAACATAAATATAATTAATAATTTATTTAGTATAACGAAGGTTTAATTGAAAACCTCTTCCCCATAAAAAATAGGAATGACATACTTCTTAATCATAGTCTTGGAAATATATTGGAATATTCTATTTATTCTTTCTATAACACCATATGGCTAATGGGACCTATAAGAATAAAATTTGTGACTACATTCATTTTTCTTCGAGAAAGGACTCAAATTATTGATTTTCAAACTCCAAGACACGATCCCTTATTAAGGTATTAATCCTATGTCAACTATTATTTTCTACAGATATCACATACTTTGTAAAGTAACTACATTCTTAACATTTATTAGATTAATATAATGCCCATGTTAACAAAAAAATTAACTACAATGAAATATAAATAGTTCTTCTCATTTAGAGAAGATAATCTAGATGTCCCAAATAATTTCATGTAAACCTAGGTTGAGAGGATCGAAATTCATTCACCAAATTGAAAGATATTTTATGTGGTTTCCATTTTTGGCATGGGTTACAATCTTTACCATTTTCAAAATTGAGTATAGTTTGATATTTAACTAATCCTTTACTGGTTGGATTTAAATGTGAGTTAATATTTCAATGTACTAGTCTCCTGTTCCAAACCAACGATTCTTTATGAAGGGCACTTATATAAAAAGCATTTTTTAGAAAATAAATAGTCTAAATTAATAGCATAATCATTTTAATTTCTCAATGTAGCACCCCGAACACTTCATGGTATGTTTATCTTAAATGAATTCTAGTTATAGTCTATATTTCATGAATCATTGAGCCTATATGTAACAAAAAACGGTTACGTATTAGATATATCCATAACCAAGCCAATAAACATAAATTTTCTAACTCTGTGATTTGATTTTAAAAATCTAACATACACGGTTGTGTTCAAGATGATATTTAGAGTCTGATATAATTAACTTAATTTTCAGGGAATAGTAACCTACCCTTAAGAATAGTAACCTACCCTTATGAATAGTAACCTACCTATATGAATATTAATTTAACCTTATAAATAGTACTATGAATCTCATGAATGGTATTCATGACCTTGAATGTATAATGGAATTTTGACACCATAAAAATGAAGATGAATATTCTAAGTGTATATTTTTTATTAAATAATTATTTTAGTTGAATATTCAATTAATAATATTCAAAAAAATAAAAAATTGACATCATTTTTGGATTCTACACATCGATAATTGGTTAGGGTGATTTTTTGGGTTTTTTCCGAAATACTTAAATTTTTTATGAATAGTAAAATATGATAATTTACGATAAATGATAAATAAGGAATTTATCGAGTCATTGATGATGATCTATTGATGTAAGACCAATTGTTTTGAATTCATATGAATATATTAATGTTCTTGGTTATGGAATACTCATTATTGGTTGTCATGAGAGGAAATAATAAATTAATGAGTATACTATTAAGAAAACTCTTCTCCCCTCCACTATATAAACCACCCCTCACCCCCTATTCCTCCCACACCACTAAAGCTTCAAGACATGCCTAAATTATAAAAAATAATCTCCCCAAGACCTCTCCACACGTCCATGACCTTCGGGTCTCACCGAAGTGCCAAAAACAAAGGCCTTAAGGAGATTCTCAAGGAGGAGTACTCAAGTGGTGAACCTTCCTTCTCTTTTCTTTCAATTTCTTTTACAAAGATCCGTTCTTTTGTTCTCCATTTTCACCTCCCCTCATCCAAATTCCATGATAATTATTTTACCTTACATGTACTGTATTTTTATTATGCTAATGTAATATTTCATCATAATCTCTCTTTTTCCCTTTATTTTATACAATAAATGAAAACACTGTCTGAGATGTGTAAATATATCACACTAAAGGAAGACAGGTTTTCAATTTGAATTACTATCTTCAATACTGGTCATAAAACCTTTTAAATGGATGAACCATGTCATTATATTTTTATTTTATCTTGATTAATGTTTTATAATCTTTACACGGTCATAATGTCAAATAATAATACAAAACAAGTTTATTCTGCACAAAACTGCGAAGCGAAATCCAAGCATTTATTTTAACTCATTGAATGAGTCATCCTCATGGTATATAACCATACTCATTATAAGATCATTTATATATCATTAATTCCACTAAGAGTTTTATTAACAATTATGGATGTTTAACCATATTTCAAATAACCATCCATTCAGGAATACAAGTAAACGGATCATGAAAACCAAAGAAGAAAATGTTTCCAAAATAATAAAATTGAATTTCTTAAACCCATCAAAAAGGCTATTAATGAACTTAATAAGGTTATACCATATCAATTAAATGTTTATTAGGTTCATGAATTATTAATTAAGGAACCAAAATTTTATTATTCAGGTCGCTAAAAACAAACAAGAACACCTTCGAGCGTAAGGTAAGGGATCCTCTCTCTCACTTTTGTTCAACAATCTCCGCTATGTTGTGCTCTATTATTTTTAATTCCTAATGATGGGGTAAGTTTTTTCACCTCCCCAATAATGCCTTTGTGACATATAAATAATTCAATACCCCTTTACCTCTCATTAAGCCCTCACAATAACACTCATTTTCATGCTGAAATGTTGGTAAGGGGTTTCTCATCTCACTTTCATTTCTGTGAGATTTTCATTATTCTCCACTTATTTCTTGTATGTGGAATATGTGTACTGCCATTTGATATATAATAACATAAATATTTTTATATTAATGTTATTCAATCATTCATTGTATATTTATTAAGTTCTGGTAAAATGATTTGACCGATTACATTGAGGTAAGAGACTTTGTCTCAACTACTATTTTATTGTGACTAACTTTGTATTGTGAACATAATAATCCTTATGTGGTGTACCTACTACCTATTTTAGATAATTTTTCATTTGAAATTATATTTATATTAAATATACATAATCTCATAACATGGATTTGTTTTTTTTAACCGTATACCATTTTACATATAGTGTTTATTTGAAAAGTTATTTTAATTATGGAAATATTGATGAATCGGTATACTCTACTCTATACAGATATTGAAAAGGAATATTTATATTGTATTGAATTAATGTATAAATAATTATTTAGACATAATGTGGAATTTGGGTCCCTATTTATCCCCTCGATGCATCAGTAGGTCTCACGAGACAAATCAGTTTGGCGACAAACCCCTGGAGTTTGTTTCCAAAAATCAGACGGGTTTCTACACATAAAACTAAACCATTTTTACTATATTATGGTTCATGTTCCTGATACATGACGTCCAATTAATAATAATTATCTTTATTCATTATTATTTTTTATTATCCACGAGGTTTTCACTATGACCAAATCTATGGATGCAATTTCATTCTTATATTATTAATTGCGTGTGTTTTTCATTTATTCATCATGACATACTGATTATGTGAGATTGATTATGATTCAATTATTATTGTATTCATGCTTCCGCTATTTTTAACCCTTACAGAGCATTTGAGCCCACCCATATCATTGATTACCATTAACATGTGATGAAGAGAAGGTCATTTAGTGAGTTCATGTGGTTTTAGTTTTAAGTTTTGTTATGTATTGTATTTTGTAACCTTTTTCAATGTTATTTGTGTTCCATATATGTATCTAGTCTCTTACATACTTCTAAACTGATCTTTACTTCGGGATTTTTCATTCCTTCTAACCATTCCAATATCACAAGTAATGTATTGGCTCCAGTCTAGAGGGGTCGGAGTGTTACACTCAATGAATTTAACCATAAATAATTTTTCATGTTAAAAAAATTAATATTATTTTTTCAAATTTTAAATATGTACCATCATCACATTAGTGTGATATACTAAGAATATTGTATATCAAACCCTCAATACATAATAATTTGGAAATTAAAACTAAATTTGAGTTATGGATTTAGACAAGTCCATGTATTTTCCCATTATTATTATTATAAATGGTTGAATTCCCACCATTGACCTTTATCAAAATTTTGAACCATGAATAATCTAATGTCATGTGTCTAAAATAACCACTATCCAATTACCATTGACATTTACTTGAGTGGTTCAAAATTTTTATTTACATAACAATTTTTATACCAAGAATTATTTTGGTACCTATATAATATTGGGTCCAGAAATATATGTAATTAAGTATTTAGTAACCAGTGTTTTAATAATGGGTTTCAAATAATCATATTCCAGGTATCTAAGAATAAAAAACATTGTTGGGTATGTATGAGTGAAAATTATAAAAGTAGATGATCTAGGAATGAAATCATTCTATACTATTCTCCTCTACCCTGGTTGACACCCTATTAAAATAGTGCACTTAGGTGAAATATTTTACTGTATTTGAGTGAGACTATTTCTCCAATTATAATGTCTTCAATGATCTATTTTTTCTAATTAGATAATTTTAATTAAATATTTTCTTTCTGTTATTGATAAGTTTTCAATTTTTCTATTGCAAGATAAGATTTAATATTTTCAATTAAAGGATTTTTTTCTCTTTAAAATTTTATTATTATCATTAATATCATTTAAAGTATCTTATAAAATGTCAAAATACTCCAATAAAACCTTATATGACATATTTGTATCAATATTTTCCTATCTCGAATGATTAAGAATAAATTTAGGAGATCCAAGAAAGACATTTAATACCTCAGATAAGTTTTTCATGAAACAAATGTTTCTTAAGTCATGTTTTTTGTGGGTCAAGTCTGAATCACCATTGTTATGATTGAGATAAATTGAGGTTGATTTAAATTTATTAATTTTTTCCTCATCACTATCATCATATTAATTTTTATTTTTCATCGTTGGAATTTCAGTCATGACATGTAGTTTCCTCTTACATTCATAAAAATGATCTAATTTCAAGTTTCATATTTGTTCAAATATTTCTTCTAGTTCACACTAGCTCAAAAATTTTATTTGAATATTTCTTTTGTAAAGAATTTATTTTCCTTGTAAAACATTTTCAAGCATCTGGAAATGTGGATCATCACATCACTGTTATTAGTTGATGATACCTTATCACATGAAAATTCATCATGAAATTTATCATACTACTTTGAAGTACTTTACTTGAATGGTATATATTTTTTTATATGATCATCATTATATTCTTAATTATCATTAGCTAATTTCTCATGTATCATTAACATTAAAATTATCCCATTAAAATAATCTTATTAATATGAAAATATTCTCATATTGATATTGAGGATTCACTACATCTTTATAGTAGACACCTCAAAAGTCACATGACATGATCAATTTTAGTAACTATATTTCACAATGAGTTAATTTCAATTATAATCATTTATAACCTAAGATAATTTTCAAAAATAAAATCATTTTGATTTATCTAAAACGATTCATATTTAATTGTATATGTATTTAACCACATATTATTCACATTAGTTGTTCCATCATGAGAAATACGTAAAGTGTCCCAAATTTCATATTTAGTTTTACATTAAGATGTTTGGTTTATATTTTGATATCCAAAATCATGATTTAGGGAATTCATGGATTTATAGTTGTTTCTATAAATAGTTTTAGCAGCATCAACCCAGATAATTCTTTTAGTGTATGTATTTTTTTTAATCTTCAATAGAAGAAAAACATTCAGATCTCATGTTTTAAATATTCATTTTCATCTTTACTTTCGATTGGGAATAGTTTTACCCATTAAATAAGGGTGTTTTTTGAATTAGAAACTTCAGGTAAATTATCCTATTGAAAAAATAAAATTTAAATTAACAGAAATATAGGTTCATTATAAAAAAACTTAAATTAAAATTGAAATTATATTGGATGTTCCCTTTGAAATAAAAAAATTTGTCAAATTGAGTGGCGCATGTGTGTGTGAATTGAGTTCCTTATAAAATGTCTATTTTAATAAGTTAATTTAAAATCCCACAATTAAAAATTAATATTAATTTTTTTTCAAAATATTTGTTTAAAATTATTTTTCCTTTTAAAATATTACACAATGAATGATTAGTGCTTAGTAAACGCAATATGAAAATTTCCTTATATTTTGAAATAAATTTATTCAATAAAATAATTATATAAACACAAGATAAGATTAAATATCATAGTTCAATGTTGTTTGAAGATTAAAAAATACCATCTAATGATTTTCAAGAAAAACAAACAAAATCTGACAATAGAAAAATACAATGGATTCAATCTCAAGATGAGACCTTATCCCCACCACTAGGGAATCACCTACATCCATGTACCCTATGTATTTATAATCATATCCACAACCTTGATCAGGTATACACACAATAGTGCACAAGTTTTCCACCACACACATGGATTTCTCCCATAATAATTATGTGATGAAAAACAACTCATTACACACTATAACCACTTACATAATAATCATGGGTATACATATGAAAATAGATAAGTAAAAAATATATTGTATTCCCTAATTATAAGAAAAGATATTATATGTGTGGATGATGAAAACAAAAAATACGCATCTCAAAATTTATATCAACTAATAAAAAATACAAGCAATATATATAGGAATGATAGTTCTTCTCTATTTGATGTTCTTCTGATGCTTCAGTCTCCTCAAATTTGTATTGGAAAGGATATTAAGTCCTTTATCAAAAATTAGTATTAATATTAAGTGTCATATAGTTACCTTTTTATAGGTAGGAAATTATTTTGATCATCAATGAGTTTTTATCCATCTCAAATGGTAGTATACAAGATTTTAGCATGTAATCACCTGAGAGATGATACTTTATGTATTTGGTAAGAGATCACCTTATTCACTTATCATCCTAGAGATACATTATTTAATAAATATATATAATATAAGGAATGAACAATATATTAAGGATAAACAAGATTATTTCCTAAAACATCATACTATGATTTGAATTTGACAATAATGTGTTTGTGTAATATTAATAGAATAGTTATTAACATCAATAATTTTATGGTTGGGATAATTTAATTCAAATTCCTCAGAATAGAAATAGTGGAACATGTTGATGGTGACTCTAGTTTGGCAATGAATAATGCTAGTGTCCAGTCATAAAATGGTTAGTCATGTTCACCATTAGGTTATCTTGTGGTTACTCATATTCAATAGTGACTAATTTTATGGTAGGTCATCTGATGATAGGTCATCATAAATTTCATCATCTGACATTATATTAAGTGTAATGGTGACTCATCTCTAGAGGTGACTCAAATTTGTCAAATATTCAACTTTTTATGTGACACAACATTAGTGTTGAGAAATTTATAGAGGTAGATAATTTATATAAATAAGTAAATCCTTTCACTATGTAAATTCTAGTGGTGGGTCTCTTCAAAACAAAAGAAATTTTCATCTAATTCTCTCATATTATAAAATTATATCATAAATGACAATTTCATTTTCTATAAAACTAAAACTATTTATGAATAATAGAATAAATAGGTAGAAACAACATCAACTATAAAAAACTACACAATCTGCACCATACCATATAATTTTATTTTAAATACGACTCTCAATTAAAAATATAACGTAATTAAAATTGGGTTGAGTATCTTTTGTTTAATTAAATAAAAATTAATATATCATGAATGTTATAATTTCTCAAAATTGTACAAAACACTAATAGTTGGGTAAAAACACTATTCTGAGACCAATAGAGTAGTCATAAAAAATATTGGTGGTTATAATTTAAGTAAATAAGAAATTTACACTGTATAATTTTCTAAAACAAAAAATATAAATTCCTTTTCAATTTCAAAGATTAAAAAAACATGTTTCTTTATAGTAGTGATATATAATAAGAAATTTTATGATTTCATATGGTTATGATTATTCCACATTCTTATGTAATTTCACATTTTTATGTTAAATTTTTCGTGGAACCTATTAGCGATTTTTGTTAATAAATACAATTATTGTTATGATGTTTTTTATTCTATATACCCTAAATTATTAGATTTATTCTTCATAGTATGAAACTATTATTTTATGCAAAAAAATATACAATCATACACCTATATTCACTAATTTCAACTTGTGACAATCAGTTTTTTATGCCATGTTTACCCTCATTGATCATTTGAGATCAAAAATTATTATGATTAATTTTATTGAGATTATGATGAAGGGTTTTATGTAAGATGTTATAAAGAATTGTACAATATAAGATAATATTGATGGTATATGTTAAATATTTTTCTGAAATAATTATAAATATATATATATATATATATGTATTCTCCAATGATAATAAATCATTATGGTTATTATGTATTTACAATTGTGAAAGATATAAAATAATCATCTAAAATGAATTAATAAGAACTTATATTATTCCTTGGTAGGATTAGTTTATATCAAATATGTGGTTAGTTATTTTGGGAGATATGGTTATGAAGTATATGGTAAAGTAACTTAATAGAACCAAGATTGAATTAATATTATTACAATATAAATATGATGTTTTGTAAGTTGAAAAGTTTTCCATAATTTTGGACATCATATAAATCATTTTCATCAAAATTTCAATGCATAATCTGAATTATTAATATTTATACTCATAGTAACCATTTTTTTCTTTGAAAATGGTGAAGTATTATATCAAATTGGAAAATTTGTTCAAATTAATCATTTTAAAACATTACGTTATTTATTTTTATCTGTCTCTACAAACTCAATTATATCATAATATATTACTATGAGTTACTAATCACCACCTAAAATATTAGATGATGATTTATTATTAAAAAATATTAGATTTATGATGATACAATAACATGTAAATAAAAACACTCTGATATTATTTTGTAGTAACTTTTCTCCTATGAGTCATTTTTTTCTCAATATAGTCAAATCTGATTTTATTTTAGGAATTCATAGGTTATCTCCTCAAAGATCCCTTATAAATTTTCTATCTATGGTATGTTTTATTTTATATCCCAAGCAAACTAGTGATTTTCTATGGTTTTCTGAATGAATATAAAACACTAATAAAAATAAATTCAATTATATAAGTTGTATTACCATCACATGAGAGATATTAATAAACAATGGTTGGATAAAAACTCAAAATTAATGATATTATAATTATTGATTAATATTATAATGTATTATGAGTATAGTTTATATTCATTCTCATGAATTTTGATTTTTATATTTTTATTTAAATCATACCTAGTTATATGTCAATTTTATGGACTCCCATAATAATGGGACTAATTTTTTATAGTAATTCAAGAAAAAACTGTATGGGAATCATTATGTAGTATTCTTAAATCTTATTACTTATCCACGGGGTACATTAATTTTTTTTTATAAAAATGAAGGGTTTATGTGAAACATCACTAATTCCCAGGAACATAAAGAGATTATAACCAAGAATAATTATCCTCTACTGCATTTTGATGATTATCCATCCTTATTGATATCATCAAATTGTGGTAAAAAGATAGGACATACCCCCATCATCCTTCCAAATAAGGTACAGAAACTATGAATTTATAGTCATTCCATTTGGACTTTCCAAAACCCTTGATATATTTGTTAATGGAATGAATTGAGAATATTGATATTACCTTTTTCAATATTTAATAATATATACAACTGATATTCATATAATCACAATGGAATGGATGTATATGAATATCATTCATATATTTTCTTTAAATACATTGATGAAGGAAAAACTTAATTTAAAATAATTAAAATGATATTTTTAGCGAAAAAATATTATCCATCTTGTGCCCTGAAATTACAACCATCAGAATATCTGTAGACCCACCAAAGAAAGAATCTATTAATATATTGATTTGGACAACCACTATGACTGATATTATTAGTTTTATTTTAATTTTTATATATATTATATATTCATTGGGATATATTTATCAGGGAAGTAACATAAAATTATCATGTGGATATGAAAGGAGTAATTGTCCTTTAAAAAAATTAATGTGATGGAAATTTTAATTAAATTGAATTTTTAGGGTATGTTCACACAAAAATTCACTATACTAAATTCAATAAGGTTTTTTGATATATATTTATTCATAAAAATTTAATTGAATGTGTTCTTATTTAGAATGAAATGGCTGTAGAATATGGATCTTTCGAGTTGAAGAATATCCTCAATAATTAATTGAGTCATGATTTCCTGATTTCAATGGTGACTTTATCATTGAGAATATAGTAGAATTATTTATATGGTGAATTGTGTGAAATATATATGGATCATAAAATCTTCATTTATATAGTCACATATAAATTTATTACTATGTGTTAAATGTTCTAGTTTGAGTCGATTAATGATTTTCAATACTCAATTAATTACAAAAACTGGATCATAAACAAGGTGGATAATGATATTTGTTTGAAGGAACATATTTGATAATCAATAATATGGATTGAATGAGATAAAATATTTTTAATAGGATATATCTTGAAATTATGATAGGATAGAATAAATTAAAATACGCTCAAATAAATTTTCAATGACCCATTTATATGATGATTACATATGTATATAAGGTTAAATTAAAACAGAAAATAAGGTATGGAATGTTCCAAAATATTATTATTTTATTGATGGGATGATCAGGTTCATGTACCATATATATTTACCTTCAATAATAGAATTCATTAAATTCATGTTGGATTGAGAACATAGCTCATTATTCTCTATCCAAATAAGAATTTAAAATGTGTATAGAAATCATAAATATAATTTTGTAGTGAGAACATATAAAAAGGTATATTGAATTTTATGTATTATGATTTTGTGTATGTAAATAAATTATGGTATTGTGACAGATGTCTTAAAGTATGATCTTACCATTACAAATATTAGAATATAAATAACAAACCTGAGGGATATTTCTACCATAAATACATAAGCATGGGATGATTAAAACATTGAGACACATATATGTGAGATATTGAGATGCATGAATTAAATATGAATTCATAAATTCTACTTTATTTTATCCTGTAAGAACTATGAATATTAAGTGTCTTAAAATTAAAATTGTTTAAAAAAAATTAATAAACAATTTATTAGAATTTTATAGGATATGTAATGTTACAGTGGAGCTGCATTCATGAATTTTATACTTATATTTTCTAAAGAAATTATTTTTGATTAAAAATGCATGAATAAATTCAAAAAAAAACTATGTAATATCCTTGGGTGTTATAAAAATTACTTATTTCAAATTTAAGTCCATATATGTTTTATTACATCATGTGAGACAATTAATACACGTGGCCTAAATCAAACTTCTTATTATATTATTTCATATGAGATTCCAGAACATCATGAATAGAAGAAACCCCCATGTAACAGTTATATGATTAAACGTGGCCCATGGAAACAAATTGGATAGTGTATTTATTTTGGTTTCCCTTATTATATTTTTCTAAAATTTCAATATAAGTGAATATGTATCACAATATCATTGGAGTAATGTTTCAAATGTACAACATTTCTTCATTTTATTATCATCAAGATATCATATATAGTATATGGTCTACCAAGAAAATAGGGTTATAAATGAAATCCATAAATTCTAATAATAAATATTAGGTTATTTTGAAACCATATAGTATTATTTGAGGGACCCCATTATATAGATATTTCAAATAATATACTAAAATAAAAAATAGTATGAAAAATTAGAATTGGTTCTTTTTGGTAAAGTATTTTTTTAACAAATTTTTATTCCCTGATGTACCAAGGATTTGTAATGTTAACCTAGGAGTTATTATATATATACATCATTTCATTTTTTAAGGTATAACTTGGTTAACCTTGTGTTACCACATAATGTCATCGGTTTCCATTACCTGAATGGTTCGTGTAAAGCTACTCTAAATTGTAATGTTTACATAAATGGTTTGAGTAATGTCATTACACCAGGATGTGATTTTTCTTACCCTTATATGTAACTATATTTGCAACATATCTTTTTATTGAATGGTTTTTCATAAAGGTCTCATGAATTTACCCTTGTGTAATGTAACTTATGTAATTTCCATCCTCTAATCTTGTATCGTATATGTAAGTGTTACATAAGTTTGATCTTATGTAGAGAGTGTACATAAAGAAGAAAATATGTTTTTAAAGGATTGAACTATAAAACCAAAATATTTTAAAAAAATATTATATTCAATTCAGTAAAGCTCACAAAACAGTGATTTTATCTTAATTTACATGCAAAAATAAAATTATCTTACATTAACTAATACCCAAATAAATTTGGTTGATAGCATATTCAATATGAATCACATAACATCATTGATCCATGATATATATTATCATTATAAACTTTTCGTTAAATTAGACGATATGAATAGTATCATCTTATTTTTGAAATATATAGACATATATAATTTTCCCATATAATATAAACTAATGACTAATTTCTTGTAAATAATCAATCAATTTTTAGTAATGTTTGTTTATTCTTCAAAAATAATTTTTTTAAATATAATTTTATTAATTTTAATGAAATTTGTTTTATAATAATTTATTGGGAATTTTAGAAAAATTATATGATAAAATGAAAATAATTTTTCAGAACATAATATAAAATTTTACTTTTTTACAAATTTGGGATACTTTTTAAATGTATTTCTTTTTGGTGAATAGTGAAGATATGTTTTTTTTCAAAAATGTCTTCTATTTTCAACAAATGAATTAATATTAGAGTCATATTATGTTCTAAATGTGTTTTCAAGGAACATAAGTATTATTCATTTAAATTTATTTTAATTAATTAATTTATAATGAACATTATCTTGGTTTTTTCTATAATTTTTTTGTGTTTCAAAATGGGAATTTTTAATTATAATTTTTTAAATGAATAGTGTTGGTCATTTTTAATTAAAAAAAATAAAACCAAATGAAATTTTTAACATTATATATATAGTATATATACTGAAATATTAATTTAGTTTCATGAAATTTTTTTTATAGGTAAATAATTTATTACAAAATCATCTTTTTTTAAATAAAAAACATTTCTCAAAAAATCGTTATCTCACCACATCTCCAAAATTAATATTAAGAAATTTATTTAATTATGTAAATTGAATTTATATAAATGGATTCAATATTTTTAATGAGAATACTTTATAATTTATAATAATTCCAACATGATTTCTGGCCATAGTGGTCAGTGAAAAGACATAAATTTAATTACAATGATTAACTTAAAAATGAGTTTATCAATTTATTAATATTTAAGAATTAGGGAATCAATTCCCTAGAAAATTGAAAAACCCCCATTTTCTATACTTATGTTGACCCTTATTATATTTCCATTTATTTTTATAGTATTTTTGGACAATATACCATGAAATGTACCCATATAATAATTTACATAAATGAAAAATACAAAAAAGAACATTTTCCCCTTTTAATATACATAATGATTTGGAAGAATGAAAAAAACCACATAGGTTAGGTTATATATATTATATTGAAGTTATTTTATCATATTAATATATCTATAATTTATAGAGAATGAATAATTATATATAAGTCCTAATATAAGAAAATGATCTAATTATTAAGTTAGCAGTTAAATGAAATGAATGATACTTAATTTTTTAAAACTGAGGTAAATGGAGTAAATAACTATGTTCCATTAATTTTTTAGATGAAAATATAATTTAAAACGATTTTAAAATTATATACTCAACTTCCATCAGGGTATTAATATTTAATAAATTCAATTTTAATGAGTAATTTCAAAATTGAAGCTTGTTTTATTTTATAATAAATGATATTTTATTGAATGATTTAAAATTACTAAAAACACATATTATTCCAAGTTATTTGTAAATATTCATAAACATAAAATATTTCCCTTCATGATCCAAATTATCTTTTACAATGAATATATTTACACCCTAATTAATAAAAATTCAGTTAGCATAGTTGATGTTGGAATAATGGTTTCCTTCATTATGTGAGCTTATGTTAAAACTATTTTTCATAAATCATAAGATTTTTATTTGATAAATATTTTTTAATAAATATAATAACTTTTTAAAAATTATATTATAATTCTAAATTTAATTCATTATTAATTGATAATTACTTAAGATATAAATCTAGTCGGCTTTATGAAAACCAAAATGAAAAAAATAAGAAAAAGTAGGATTTTAGGAATAATTTTTTTTTAAATGAGTTTAAATTATTTGTGGAGGTTTTCATCAACAAAATAATCCCTATAAATATTTAATTACAATTTTTATATCCCTGTTAGGTAATTTTGGCCTTCCAAGAGTGAATACATTTTATTATTTATAAGATTTTCACTTCTGTTTAACTATAAAATGGAACTCATAGCACTAAATTCTTCCCACATCTCAAGAAATTTTGATCCTAGAAAAAATACCCAAATAAAATCCAAAATTACCATCTATAATCCTAGGACCCTTGAATTTAACATAAATAAAAACATGTTAGGCCTTCAATTCAAACCAAATGTGGAAACATGAAGAAGTTGTAGTGATCATCAATGATAATTTTTGTTTTATTTCATTATACTACCCATTAAATTATTCTAATACAATGATTATATACTAACATTAGTATAATAGGTATAATTTTAGTTTTTTATGTTACGTGTATGCACTATACCCATAGTCATGGCTGTCAAATATTTTATGAAATCATCATTTGTGGGTACAATGGACTACTACCTCGCATACTAATGTTGTTCATTTATTCATTACCACTATTAAATGATGGGAATAATGATATATAAAAATTTTATATAATATATCTTTAACATAATTATATATTTTGTTTCCTTATATCATATAAGATTTTTTACATTCCATACCATAGGGAATATTACAGTATCACTTGTGTGTGTCACGAACTACCTCCCCAAGAAGGGTTGTAAAGTATTTTTCGAAAACATGTTACATTAAGGGTAATAAGAATAATGATAATAAATATATATTATATAAATAAAATAATTCAAAAATACCTAACATATTTAAATTTTTTAAAATATAATATATCATTTTAATGTCCTTGTCACATAATGAGAAAGTGATAACGACATTCTTAGACGTGTAGACAACCCCCTCCTCGATGCGATGTGGTTAATTTTATATACCAATAATTATTTATATAATTATATGTAATTAAATGTCATGGAATATATGAAATAATTATCATTTTATAAAGATAAGATAATACTTACCATCTTTCGATAATGATCAGTGAAAAATCGAAACATTGTTCATGTGTACGTACAACCTACCATCTCAATGAACAGAACATGAGTCAATATTTCATAATAAAAAAAATTATAGTATTTAAATGTATAATTTATTTATAAATATGGAAACAATATCCTGATTATTATTCTTGATATTTTTAAATAATGACCATTTTGACCATAGTCAACCTACCGAAGTCATTTTCAACACATTGACCAAATATGAACAAAAAATCCCACTAAATAAAAATTGATTATGTAATTATATATAACATTCTCATAAAAGAAATAAAATTAATAAGAAATGTGTACAATATTATAAATAATGTAAATAATTAACATGAGTTTATTGTACTGGAAGACAAATAACAAGCGTGATATATCAAACTCAATAAAATGGTTCTTCTGGTCCCACTTTTATTTTTGTGAGATATATACCATATTCAAGACATATTGTTATTTTGTTGTTTATATAATATCCATTCATGTAATTTATAATTATTATAATTAATTTCATTAGGATTCTTATATCCATTTTATTATATCACTTTCATGGGTTTTATGGTTTCCATGTTAGCTAAGTGTTAAGTGATCTTTGTTCCAATCTTCCATCGTTGATACGTTTGATATGTTATAAAATTATAAAATTATATAAGATGTATATACATGCCATTTTACATGATATTTGATTAATATAATTTTTTTTATGATAATATATGTTTCATTTAGTTTTATTCTTATCATGTGGATTATGATTAAATGTTTCAAATGTAGTGACAATCATTTGTTATTATCTCATTGTTTATTAGGATTGCGTACAATCAATTATCCAATGTTTAAATCATATTATTTACTGAATTAGTTTATACAATTGTTATTAATGATATTTTCATGTAATATTTCTATTTTTTCACTCCTTGTTACGAATAATAATTGGTAAAAATGTTTAATTAAAATCGGAATTTTTTCTTTTCTTTTGTTTGTAATATGTTTTTGAAATAAACCATGTTTTATAAAAATGTTTTGAAAATGCTTAAAAAAGTGGTTTACCATATTAATGGGAATTTTTCTAAAGAAAATTTTTAAGTGATCTTTTTGAAATTAATTTATAAGTTACCTTGTTTTTTCAATGAAAACTATTTTTAAAACTATTTATGTTTTAAGAAGTGATTTCCAAAATAAAAAGGATGTTTTTTTCAAAATATTTTTAATGTTATTTTAATTGTATTTAAATTAACCGATGTCAATTACCACTTTTTGATACTTATGCTCCATTGCGATTATTTTTCAATGATACCATCCTCATTCTTTATCTAGTTGTATTATAATTGTTTCAGTGAGATTATTATAGTATCCAATTCATTTCCACTGGATATAAATATATCTATTAGATTTTATTGGAACACATCTCTTTTCTATAGTATAATCATTTTTTGAATATATTTTTATATAACCCATTTAATTTCAACAGTTTAATCATGTTTAAAATAGATTGACATGAAATATATTTCTTTTCCATGGTTTAACTTGGTTATGAATGAATAATGAATGTTTCTATGAGTTATATGATGTAATGAAAATTTGTTTACATTATTTATGATATGGTTAATGTAAATTATATAATATGGGTTGGCCTAGATAGTTTCAATTGATCAAGTTACTATATATAAGATAGAGTGGCCCATAGTGTGACAGGTGGTCCCATTATAGATTATATGATGGGATGGACCAGATAGTATTGGTGGAGATCATTACACATTATATAATGGCATTGAATATATTTAATTTGGTTACCTTGATACAAGATTTATAATGGGGAAGCCTCGATAGAACTAGATGAGCCAATTATTTCTCTGACAATGGGTGTAACTAGATAGATCTCTAATGCATTTGGTTAATAATTATTTTGGAATTCGGTTTTATGGTTAAACAAATTAAAAATGGTTTTAATGGGTTTTTCAAAAATTATGCACCAAGTTATCAAAAATGGTTTTAATTTCTTGATATGGGTTTATAATTTTTTACATGAGATATATTGATATAATATGGCTCATTATAATTTACTCTTTTTACTCATAAGATTTTCATATATTCATATAAGATGATCTTGGTATTGATGGGTAGGAGTTATTTTATGATTTTATCATGCACTCAGAATATGTTTTCCAAACCATATAGAATTCTTATTCACATTGATTACATTCAACTTTTAATACTTATATATACCCTTAATGCACCTATGAGCTAACCATTCTTATGTTTCCTTCTCCCAATGTTATAATGATTTTTTTTAATTAGTTATATTAAGAATGGATTTCATATGTATAATGATTATGTCTTAATGTAAAAAAAATGTGAATTATGATGGAGAAATATTTTTTTAAAGTCAAATGTACTATTTATTTTGAAATTTTTTCTAATTATCTCAGAATTTAAACCTGAAAGGTCCTCAAGGTTCTAATTGATGAAAAATTTCATTTTGGAGTTGTAAGGTTAGGATGGAAAAATGGGTTACAATAATCGACATTAATTTCTGAAAATTAATGTTTTGGATTTCATCATTGGATCCGAGCGTGAAGGTTCTGGGGTTTTATATACACAAAGATAAAAGATGTGTTACCCAGACATAACTTTAGGTATACCCTTACATTTTATTCAAAAAACATCATATTCATGTGGATGAGAGGGTTCTAGGAGACCTATTTATTGGAAGAAATAAATGTACCCTTACACATAGTTTCTCTATATGGCTAAAAAAGGTTATCATAGCCTTAATATTGAATCATTGCATGTAATGGAAAAAGGTTTCTGGTATTTTTTTTAATATTATTGTTGGGATTTTTGGCATCTAAATTGTTTATAAATCATATTAAATGGTATTTTTGGAATGAAAAAATTATAAGTAATTAATTAATTAATTGATTGATTGATTATTTTTTTGTACTTAATTAAAGGTTTTTTTAAGACATTAAAATTTCAAAATATAAAATTTCAATATTTGAAATAAAAATTTACCAAATTATGTGGAATACTAATGTTTAATAAAAAATATTATAAATTTAAAAATTATAATTGAAAATATATAAATTGTTATAAATTATTAAATAAGATAAAATTATAAAACTCTTATTATATGTTATGAATTATTCATAATTAATCAACAACAATTTTCTAGATTAAAATATCCTTATATTGATATCATTTAAAAAACAGTAATTTTTTTTACAAATTATATGACCAATGTTTGAGTAATGATTATTTATATATAATTTTGATTATGTAAAATGTTTAAATAATAGAAAATTTGTATTTAATATTGATTAAAATTAATGAAATATTATAAATTTTAATTAAAATACCATATAATAAATAATATGATTCTTTTTATATTGTAGTTAACAAAATAATTATATTATAAATTTTTTATATAATGAAAATAATGAGATTTATAGTGCCTTTTTATGTATCTATTTTTTATCAATTATTCAGGAGTAGTAATATCATGTTTAAATATTTTAATTTTTCCTATACATAAGATATTTTCCCTAGTATATTAATGTTCCAAAAAATAGTAGTATTAAATATTTAGTATTATTTCGATTGTTTATTATTCTACTTCTAGATTTATCCCTTTGTTGCATGATATGATTAATATTGAATTTCGTTTGTGTCAACCTTGACCTTTGATTATAATAAATTTTATTAGAATTACTTTGGATGTAAAACATATTTTTTCCTCTAAGGTGTTATATTAAAAATTAATTTGCTTTTATAAGGAGTAGTGTATCCTCTTGTATAATTAATTGGTGTCACTAACCTTCCTAAATGGAGGCTTGTACCTATTCTAAACTGGTGAATTTTGATAGTTATTTGTCATTGTGGTAATACCCATGTTGTTCTTATAAATTTCATATATCATTAGGAATTTACATATTTTATTAACTTTCATTATGAATATGATTTATTTTTATATTTAAAAATTATCTTTATTTGTATTCTATGGTGATAAACCCAAGCTATTGGGTTTTGGAAATGCTACAAATTAATATGGTTTGAAGATGTTTTTCTTTTTCAAGGAATATTATACCAAAATAAATTATTTTTATGGATGTATTTTAATAGGTAATACCATGATATAAAATGTTTAAAATAAAATAAACATCAAAACATTAGTATTAGATTCCATAAAAAGTGGCAACATTCAAGACCCAAGCATCTATCCATGTATCTTGAAACTCAATATGCGTACCACTGGATTATCTTGTGTAAGGAAAAATAATTTTAATAGGACCTGTATTATCATGACTATATTATTTATAATATCCTGTGAATCCATTAATTATCCTTCATTGGCTTATACTTGTAATTTTCATTGGTTTATAGTTAACTAGGAATATAAAGAATCATCCTTAATCATTATGTTTTCTTGATTTAAGTCAACAATTTGACATTCATTCACATCGAGTATCTTTTCAGGTTTATAGAATTATATAATTAGGTCATAAGGCATATATAGTAACAAAAATATAAAAATTTAACATTTTGACTCACTATCCATTTTCCATAAAACCAAATATTTTAAAAAAGTAACATGGTTTTGTTTCATGATTAAACATCATAACATTTCCTTGTTTCCATCGATAACTCTATTCTTATTTAAATCCTATGAAAAATATTTATAAACATGTTATGAGAATAAAAATATCATTAATTGATACACAAAGTATGAAAACTATTATTCATTACAAAAACATGTATACCATGAATTATTTATCATAAAGTAATACTTTTCACCCTTAGGAAGTAGTAAATACACATCACTCAATATTAGTTTATTACATACCCATAGATACATAAAAATATTACCTTAAAAATCTATATAACACAAATAAAAAATAATGGAATATTGTGAAATATTCTTAATTTATTGGAATAACTATATAGTTGACTACCACATATATCATTCTTATAAATTGAAAAGCCATACATCCAACTGATTTACCCAATGAATTGGAGATTATTTTGTAATAAAATGTCCATGGTTTATCATAGAACCACCAATATTTGGTATATCATGTAACCACCTATATGTGTAATAACATGTAACCACCCATAAAATGTCCAAGTACCATTATATGATTACAACACAAAAAAGATTTCAATTATAAACATTTAACTCGTAAAATTTAATTTTTAATCACTTGAATTCATTTCAAGATATTGAAATAGCCAATCCAATTTAAAATAAATTTCAAATAACCAAACACCCAAAAACACAAAAATTAAATAAGGTATTTCTTTTCCTTATAAAAACATTAAGGCTTATACCGGAAGCCAAATATCAAATAACTGTTACGGAGGCAGCGAATTCATTGTCGTTGTATAGTTTTAAAAACATTCATTTTCCCATTTTATAAAGAGAGTTAAGTTATTAATATAAAAATATTCCTTTTTAAATCCTTGTAATTATTTAAAAGTCAAAGGGGTTGATTATACACCTTTTAAAAGAAGGTGGCTTATAATATTTAAATCTTCCTCAATGAAAGGTGATCGATATGAAGACCCTTACCTTGAATCCATCTTGTATCATACTTTTTCTATAGTCCATAATTATAAACTAATGGTAATTATTCACATTCTTAAGAAACATTATAAATTTTTCTATTCCTTTTATTTCATTAATTACCATGTTTTAATTATTAGTTAATTTTTTGAGTTCATGTCAGACGTTTTGTCGATATTCAATACTCGAGTTGAAAATGAACATTGTGTGATAGAAATAGTCCATGTGGTCAAAAGTAAATTATCTCTAGAATAGTATTTATTAAATTTTTAGCACATTTATACATAAATTATACCTTTAAATCAAACCATGATGTGTTGTTATAAAATATTAAAAATGTTATAATCATGGGACAGTGAGTCATACGTATGCCTGGGTAAAAATTTTCATTTTCATTGATAGTGAAGGGTAGAATTAAAGAATTATTGTATCTTTCCAGAATACTAATTTCATAATTAATATCATATTAATAATTTAAATATACTTATCTATATCATAAATGTAATATAAAGAATAAAAATGAGTCACATCGCTTTGTAGAGGTGATAGTTCACACATACGAAAGAATGAAATTATCATTTTATGTGCATCAAAAGTAAGAATATATTAATATATTATTATAATAAAATGATAAATATTTAATGAAAATTATATATGAACATTAATTCCATTATTATAACTGGTCATGGGAGACTTATAAGAAAAAATAAATTAGATCAGATCGTGGTTGTGATAGTTCACACGTACGCGTGAATGATTAATTCCATTCACATTTAATGGAAGTGGTTTTTGGATTTATGTTATAATATTATAATATTAACATATAAGTATATTGAGTACACTGTAGTCATTATTTAATCTAGGAATAAGTAGATTTTAGGGATGTGGAAGAAAAAATAGATTAGAAATACTTAATGAAAATGATACAATTAATTGGGTTGATCACCTTTAAATAACAACTTAACACCACTATATAGAGGTTTATTCCAAAAATAATACCTCCAAAATATTATCAGGGATTTTAGTAACAGTTTGGGGTAGATCTTGGCTGATAAAAAAGGATTTGTAAGTTTAGTAAAAGATATGAATGGGTGAATTTTTATTGGAGATGGGAGGGGTACCCTCAGAATTATAAAAAGCATTAAATTATTAAAAATAAAATTTTGATTAAAACTGGTTCCAAATTCAATTAGTTGAAATATAGGATTATTATTAGTACAAATATAATCATCTAATTACAATTATACATGTTTTATGTATTTTTTAATCTTAATCTTTATGTTTTAAACCCTTTAAAATCATACTAATTTATCAAGTAATTTACACCATTAGAGTTAAAATAATTACAAATTCATGCCAAAAGACCTATTAATGATTCATTAATGACATTGGTAAAGTTATATAAAATTTTCAGAATAATATTAGATTTTTATAAATTTTATGTCATTTAATTAAATATTTTATATTTTAAAATATTAATTTTGTCGATGTTGACACTACTCATCTA
The DNA here is from genome assembly GCA_963277665.1 of Viscum album. Lineage (NCBI taxonomy): Eukaryota > Viridiplantae > Streptophyta > Magnoliopsida > Santalales > Viscaceae > Viscum > Viscum album. Next base: position 852,801,747 of record OY728155.1, on the reverse strand, counting down.
ATGGCTTTTTTAAAAAATCATAACACTATGATTCCTCATAATAAAGTACATTAAATCAATCATAACATGTCATATTTATGCATAAAAATCCTGGATTTTATGAAATGTTTCAAATTATATTTATTTTTATCATATTAATCTCATTTATTTGATTATTTCTTAATTTAATATATTATTGCATCATCTTTTTGTCATAATTAAATTTAATCATATAATTCCTAAAAATTATAAAATAATAAACATGATGTATTTAATATTTTTATATTTATAAAAAATATTTATAGTCAAATATATCTTTTATATAACCCTAAATTGAAATTGTTTTAGTAATAAGTTACATGATTATGACATATCTTCCATTACTTTAAATTAAAAGTTATAAATGTCATAATCACAAAAAAGTGGCTTCCAAATGCCAAAATTTAGACCGAACGATTTTCTTCGCTAAATATAACTCATCTAATTAGATTATTAAAATTGTTAGGACAGTTTTATATTATTATAATATTATTTTTATCTTTAATTACCAAACATTTCTTTAATCGTGGTAAATAAATTAATAAAGTTAATATTCAGAAAAACGTATTTTTATCCTTTTGGGCCAAATTTTTCATACTTATTACTTCCATTGATGTTAGTTTTTGAAAATATAATTTACATAAGTGGAAAAATTAGGTTTATAATTAATTTTGTTGTCGGAATGAGAGAACTTGTTTTTTCTATAAAATGCTAAATTGTACACATAGTTTTTCTATTCAATTTAAATATGAAATTGATTACAATTAAATTCATTAGATTAATTTATAAAAACATAATAAAATTAAAATATAATTCCAATTAAAATTAAATTTTAACTATATAATTAATTACATGAAAATGTAGTTTTGAATTAAAATACAGTGTTTACACTATTCATTTAAAAATGAATTTTATCAGAAAAATTCCAAAATGAAAATAAATTATATTTTTTTGTACCAATTCCAAATAAGAATTTTATTTTTTAAAAATATAACATATATTTTCAAAAACCATATATTAAATGGGTTCTCCAACAAATTGTAGTAAATCCGTATTTTCTTAATAACACCCATTTATGTATAAAAATGTATTTTTTTTCTTATATAGTGTCTACAAAACACATAATATGGATTTGAAACATTATATTTAATTAATACTTAATTAATATAATCCAATAAGAGTTATTTAATTATTTTATTAACATAGTTATTTATAGGTAAATATTTTTTGAGAAGTGAAAATTCTTTATATTCCATTGGTTTTTATTTACATTTCAAATTAATTTTATAACCAATAAATCATTATATAAACATGTGTAAAACCTATCTTCATAATTTGGATAATATCATTCCTTCCCAAAAAAAAGTTATTTCTTCATCAAATAACATTTTCACATGACAGACTTCATGGATACAAATACTAGAAATAAGTCTTCTAATGTAATATAATCATCAAAAGAGCATTAATACTTTTAAAATTTTCATCATCCCATAGTCAATAATAACTCTTAGATCCTTTATTTGTACAATTTTAATCAGTTGTTTTTATTCGTGATCCTATAACCATGTTTTTATATATTATTCCTTAATACTTATTTACTACAAACTAAATCATGAACGATGTCCTAATATTTAGTAATTTTAAAACATTAGTCATGAAATAATTAAAACCGTACATATGACTATTTAAGTTTCTACATATTTAATTATAATTGAATTAGAAATTTCTAAAGATATATTAGTATGATTCTCCTAAAACCATTTCTGAACATCCTTTACAGGAAATTTATTTTCATAATGACCATAATCACTGCATTAAAAACATTATATTGATAACACAAAAATAATTTTTTTCCCTTTCCTAGAGTAAATTAAATGATTCCTTTTTCCTTAACATTTTATTATATCATAACCTTAATTAACACAACTATAACATCTGCATGTCTCTTTAAAACCTTTTCATAGGGGTTTCTCTCCGTAACATCAACACATATTCCATTGAATACAATTATTTTTATGATTATTACTTGAAATTCCAGAGCGTTTCATTTCACTCATTTATGATTCATTAGAATACTCACCAAGGTTCCAGTGGTTAATCATGACTCCTAATATTTTGTTTAGAATAAACATGAGAGTTCTCCTTATAGAACCTATTTTATTATTTTGGTAATTCAGAGAACCAATGCATTTTTCTTCAAATATATTATTACTTTAGTACCTACTAGATCAAGCCATTTACTAAAACCAAAAAGGATACTATGAGTATATCAATAAAATTATCACATAATATCTTATGACGAAGATAAACACTAAGATATACATATTCATGTTATATCAATATCATTCAATTTATCAATAACAACTATGACCCTTTCTATTATTCAGACCACTTTGATTATATATTACATTTAAATTATGCTTCAACATCACCCTAACCTCTAAAGTTGTCTAAACCACTAACTGATACTCACTATAAAGACTTGTGCGTAATCCCTACATAAAACTATGTTAAGTCAATAATTTTACATTCCTTCACATATAGGGTTCTTTTCATGATTATTTATTTAGATAATCAGGACATCACTCATACATAAAAACTAAAAAATAATCAAATATACAATTCTACTCACTATCAATTTTTATATTAAACCAAATACATTTAAATTGAAACATTGTTGTGTGTCATTCTTAATCATCATAACGTTTCCTAGACCCCAACCTTGACTCTATTTTTCTTCAAACCCATAAAAACCCATTTTAAAATATTGTATGAGTATAAAAATATCAATATGGAATACACAATGAAGGAAAACTATTAGTCATTATGAAAACACGTAAAATGTGGATACTTTATCAAAAAATAATACTTTTCACTTATAACAAGTAGTAAATACACTTCAATGAAAATACGATAATTGATTACCATTTTTTTAAATAATATATTACATTATACCCCTATAAATATTATATAACATATAAAGGTAACATTGACATAACAATACCTAAATGGAAGAATCATGCAGTCAACATCCACACATAACACTCTTAAAAATGGAATACCATACAACCAACTTTCATTCCCAATGAATTGGAGGCTATACTATTACTAACCTTACATGTTTTTTCACGGAATCACCTATCTTTGGTTTATCACATTACCACCAATATTTAGTTTATCATGTAACCACAAAACAAATGTCCAAATACCATTATATAATCATAATAGAAAAAAGATTGTAATTACCAACATTTCTGTCTTAAAATATAATTTTAAATCACAAGAAATAATTTAAAGATATTGAAATAGTAAATAAACATTTAAAATAATTTTCAATACCAAAACACCCAAAAAATAAATAAATTAATTCATTTTCTTTCTGAAAACATTAATGCTTATTGTGAAAGCTGAATAACAAATAACTGTTACGGTAGTAGAGAAGTCATTGTCCCTATATAAGTTAAGAAAACCCTTCAATTTTTGATTTTATAAATAAAGGTAAATAATTTATATAAAAATTACCCTTTTAGAAACTTTTTATTAATTAAAATATGAAGGGTTTAATTATACACCTTATAAATGAAGGTGGTGTATAACATCAAAATATTCATCAATGATAAGAGATTGAGATGAAATTATTAACCGTGAATCTAAATTGTCTCATACATTAGTTATCATACTAAATAATGAACAAAGGTTAAACATTTACTTTCCTCATAACCTTTATAAATTTTATTATTCCTTTTATTTCATTAATTTACATGTTATAATAAATATTTATTTATTTGATTTCATGTCTGATGTTTGGTCGATATTCGTTACTCGATTAGAAAATGAACATGTTATGATGTGAATAGTCCATGATGAAAAAGGTTCATCATCTCCATAATAATATTAATTACATTATTAGCATCTTTATACATAAATTAAACTTTTAAATCGAACCATGATGTGTGGTTATGAAAAATAAACAATGTTATAATCATGGAGACAATAATCTGTAAGTACGCATAAGTAATGTTTTATATTTTTAATCGATCATTATGGAAATAATATAAGTATTAGTTTTTATTTAAAGAATTTTCATAATAGTATTAATACCATATTTATAATTTAAATAAACTTATATATATCATTCAGTTGATATAAAGAATAAAACATGTCACAACCCTTCATGGAGGAGATAGTTCACACATACACATGAAACGACAATATCATTTTTAAACGCATGAAAATTAAAAAAAGTAAATGATATATTATTTTTATATAATTATTAATACGTCAAGAATATAAAATATTAATATTAATTATATTATTATAAGTTTCTATGAGATACGGTTATGAAAAACAATTTATATTGGTTCATGGAGCTGATAGATCACATGTACGCACAAATAATTAGTCCCTTTCTCATTTAATGGATGTGGGAATAGATTTAGGTGAAAATAATATCATAATAACATCTCAGAATATTTATGATACCATAGTTATTATTTAATCTTTAATGAATAAGATTTTAGGGAATTTGGATAACAAATAAAATAGAAATACTTAAAAAATGATACCTATTCTTCCGTTGATCACCATTGAAGAACGACATAACATCTCTAAGTATGGTGTTATGCCGAAACTATGTCCTAGAGAATGTGGGTCAGGAGTATAGGAATAGGATTGGAAAAATATTGGATTAACCAAATCATTTTGTATGTTTTAGTAATATAGAATAATGGGTTCCTTTTTGCAGTTGAGGGAGGGGGAACCCTTGGAATTATTAAAATTATTAAATTAATATAAATATAATTTTGATTGAAAATGGGTAAAATTTCTGTTATTTATAATATAGGATTATTATAAGTTGTAATATAATCATCCAATAATAATTATACAGGTTTTTTAAATTTTTAAACCTTATCTTTTTAAAACCCCTTTTAACTCTTATCATTTTATCAATTAATTTAGACTTTGGGAGATAAAATTATTAATGAATCTTTCCAAACAACATTTGAATAAGTCATTAATGATATTTATAGAGAAATATACAAATTTAGGATGAATATTATTTTTTAGAAATTTTATATGCATTAATTAAATATTTTATATTTTAAAATATGAATTTTGTCTATTTGGCAACAATTCATTCAATGATGTTTTTTAAAATATCATAACAACTTGATTCCTTAAAAAACTACCTTAAATCTTTAAAAATGAAATATTAATCCATGAAATTTTTTTATTCCATGAAATTTTCCAAATTATATTTAATTTCATATTGTTAATATCATTTATTTGATTTTTTTAATAAATCTATTACTGCATGATCTGTGTGTAATAATTAAATTTAATAATTTAACATCTAAAATTTTTAAATAAATTAAAATGATATATTAAATCCTCTAATATTTCTATGGAATATTTATATTTGATATACTAGTTATATAACCCCATATTAACATTTTTTTAGTAATTAAGGACATGATTATGACATATTTTCCATTAATTTAAATTAAAAGTAATAAAAGTCATAATCACACTTATATGGATTCCAAAATAAAAAATATCAACCCATGTATTTTTTTTGTTCAAAAATAACCCAAAAAACGTGATTAGGACAAGTGTTAGGGTATTTTTATGTTATTATAATATTCTTTTTACCTTTTATTACAATATTTACCTTTAATTGTGGTAAATAAAATATTAAAATTACTATTCCAAAAAATTATTTTGAATCTATTGGACCAAATTATTTACACTAATTACAACTATGTTTTTATATTTCTGAAAATTCAATCCATATAAATGGGATGATTAAATTTAAAATTAATTCTGTTGGTGGAATGATAAAATGGGTTTTTAAGTAAAACATTCAAAAGTTCACACAGTTTTTTATTAAATTTCAATATAAAATTGATTACAATGTACTAAATTAGATTAAATGATAAAAACATAATACATATACACTCTAAAACCAAATAAATTGGCCTTATAACAATATAAATGAATATATGGAAATACAATTTCGAATTAAAATGCATTGTATTTCACTATTCATTAAGGAATGGATTTTGTTAGAAAAATACCAAAATTATACCATAGTAAATATTGATGTACATATTCCAATGGTGAAGTTTATTTTTTCAAATAGAACATATAATAGAGTGAAAACCATATTTAAAATGGCTTCACAATCAAAAGGTTATAAAACTTTATAGTTAGAAAAACACTCAATTATATATGAAATTGTATTTTTAATAATATTATGACTACAAAACAAATAAGATGAATATTTAACATTAGATAGAAGTAATATTTAATTAATATAATCCAAAAATAGTGATGTTATTATTTTTTAAACCTTATTATTCTCACATAAATTGTTATTTATAAAAACACATCCTTTATATTAAGTAGCGTTTTGATTACATTTTAATTAATTCTCAATCCAATGAATAATTATAAAAACATTTCTAAACCTAATTTTTACAATTTAGTTAATATTTTTCATTCCCTCAATTCTAAAAACTATGTAATAACTACAACTTAAATTATTAATATTAATAATATATTATTTTTCCATAAAACTCAGACTTTCATGGAACATAAGATTTCGGAGAAACCTATTGTTTCATGTCAGGTACCCTTTCATAAATAGCATCCATTTTAATGTAAAAATACAATCTAATACATAAATATTAATAAAATATGGAGAAAAAAAATATTCTATAATTACATGGTATGTTACAAGTATACCCTATCTGTTTGGATATGTGAGGAATAAAATTTAGTTCATCCATATGAATGATTGGATAAAGTATTGTGTACTAAACTATCCAATATTAAAATTTAATATGATTGAAAATGGTCTCATATCCGATATATTTGTATCATATTTTCATGATAATTAGTGTAATTGTTTTTTGAATTATGTTTCTAGGTCTAGGAATGAATATGATTTATTTTTTAAAATGGTTCATAATATTTGACGGATTCTATTATATAAAAGTTGTTTTAAATGGTAAATAATAAATTACTCTCATATTATAATATATTGGGTTATAGATTATATAATCAACATCAAGATAAACATTACATTAATTCTTTGATAATGATATGAATATCCTTTTTATCTTATTAATCTATTAGCTTTCTAAAAATTCTTATGAATGATTTTTAATTTAAGAAACATTATTATCAAAAAAAATATTGGTCCAAATAGTTCCATACCAAGTAAAAAAATGTAGAAAATATGTAAAAAATAATTTGAATAATTATTGAATGGTAGAGTGATTAATCATTTGTTTTAAAAGAATCTGATTGAAAATTATTCAATGATTTTTATTCAAATTAATTTTTAAAGATTAGTCATGTCAACTGTTATTCAATTTCATTGATTATTATGAATCTTTTGGAAGACTAAATGATCCCTTAAAATTCATTAGTTTTATAAATATATTCTATTATTCTGAATGATATATCATATCAACTATATGTTTTACCAAATTTTGAAATTATATTGATGATCATAAGTTGAAAATAAATGAAACGTGAATATTTCATAGAAGTTATGTTGTTTAGGAGTTGTTGTATTGATAACATGGATATGTAAATATTGGATAAACCTATCATAAGATGAATATTTCCAGATTAAATACCTATTTAGGAAAAAATTTAAATAATAGTTTTCTAAATGAATTGATATTGGTAGTTTAAATGCCCAAAGATATTGATATGATTAATTCTTATCAATCTCATAAGGATAGAATAATTTGGAATATTCTGATTTGGGAATTTATCCTATTTTCATCCAGAAAAATTATCTAATAATATAGTTAATTTGAAATAATCATTACATGATTTTTTTAATGTATCCGGATTATTTTTAAACAATTATTCTGATTTATAGGTTATAAATTACTCTATATATATTACAAGAATGTAAGAGTTCAAACTGGAAAAAGAAATGTCAATTAAAAATATCACCAATGTTTCTTTAATATTACATATAACAAACTTTCTCTTTATTACACACAAAAATCAATATTTATTACATAAAACCTCCACTCGATACAAAATGTAATATCGAGTAGTCTAGTGTCTTTGTGGACTAGGAACATTACAAAACATCTTAAAGTATAAAACACACATCTTTATTGAAATCTTCAATTACATGACCACTACATTGCCTCGTACTTAGTAATGCATGGGATAACCTGAGAACATGCATAAAAAAGGGTTGTGTTATAAAGGCCAGTAAGGGAGTAAACAAGGAATAACATGAATATTTCAATACATGTTAGGAAATAGTCATATCAATTGATCTCAAGAGAAACATGGACATAAAGGAATGATATAACATGATTATAATAACATTGAAATGTGGCAACAATAATTAACATGGTATTAGCATGAGATAAGGCTCAATACACATAGAGAATGAGTAAACTCTAATAGAACTTGAATTATCATGATTAAACCCTCATTTCACTTGACATATCATGATACAAATCTTTACCCAATGCATTGGAGAGCTATCAGGGTTCACCCTTCATAAACATTCCATTTCATGAATAAGTGTGACACATGGATCATATAACATGGAATCAATCAAAATAAAATGTTATTCCATGATTAATGAATGTGAAATAAATACATGAAAGTTACATTAAATATTTATATGTTCAAAAAGGTGAATAAACTTGATAGAGACATGAATATGGTATTCACTATACAATGATCATGGCTTGGAAAAACGTGGTGCAATTTTGGCTACATAATGGCGTGAAATAAGAATTCATAAAGATGGTTGATGAGAGAGAAATGAGAATACCATCATATATACTTGAAATTCTTAGTAATGGGGTCATATAGATACATGTCCAAACATATATAAATGAATTTAGGAGCATAATGTAAAAGAATTGCATGATTGTAAATGAGGAGAGATAAATTTTGAATGGAATTTTGGCATGGAAAAGGGTGTACATGGGAGGAATTAATGAGGGAGAAAAGTGGTCTCTAATAATTAAATATCAAAGAGGGCAGTATGGGGGATGTTAAAAATCATTCCCCCACATTTATAATTGAAACAAATGACATAACAATATTAAAAAACTTGGATAAAATGAGAAAGGAAGGAATCCCTTACCTGGAAGTGTGATCCCAAAGGCTTAGAAGCAGCTTATTGGGAGCTTGGGGCGCCATGGGAGGATTATAGAGAAAGTAGGGAAGAGGTATGATGAACTTTGATTTCTTTGAGTGAACATGAAGTTGGATATTGGGTGGAATTATGTAGGAAATGAGAGGGAATTCTCTATTATTCAGGTTTGAGACACCACCCATTAAACTAATCAAAACCACAAACCATACCATGGTTCTTTCCAATGGTTTTTTCCAATGTGGAGTGTAAAAATGTTTTATAAGGCCAATAGCCTAAAAAAATAACACAATATGGTTTCTTATGTAGAGGTTAGTCACACTCTCAAGGAAATCAATTTAAAAAGCTAAAATGTTTTATAAGTCTTCATGGGTCCACTAAAACTTGGTAAAATAAATCAAAAAAAACTTAAAAATCAAATTATTTTAATGTTGAAACATATATTAGAAGAACATAATGTGTATAGAATTTATTACATCACTATTGGGTCATTATGTAGTCATAAAACACATTATATATTTAAACGTTAATTAATTTTACCTAAAAATTTGATTGTCTTAGAAAATTATGTAAAATTCACCATTGGATAATTTCAATGTTTTTATTCCAAAAAATAATATCCATCTTATCTATTTAATTTTCTAAATATTTGAATTTTTTACTTTTAAAATTAAAACCGACATTTATCAAAAATTTATGGGTTTTTACAAAAATAGATTTCAAACCTTAATAAAAATTTAAATTGTATTATAAAAATTATATGATCATTTAAATTTAATAAATTGTTATTTAATAATAGTATTTTATTAAAATATTATTTAATTAAAAAATAATTACTTCATAAATATATATTTCTTAATTGAATATTAACTGAAATACTCTTTGTGCCTTAAAACCTATTTATGAAGTACCAATAATAAAATGAAAGTATATTATTTATTATATAAAAAAGTAATGTACATAATCATAGTGCTAGGGTATTATTACATAATCCATCACAAAACCTTCAGATGACCGAAAGGTAAGGTGTGTGATGGTGACAGACTCTTGGAGTGACTCAGATAACATTGCTCGGGTGGTAATCTCTATCAACCTCCATTTCTCCCATAATCGGTTCCGTTCAAGTTTCACATGTTAAATATCATCTTGGGATTGGTCAAGAGAGAAGCCAAATGAAATCATATCCTTTCCGAGCTACAACAAATGGGATTCGTATTGGAAAAGTCTACTGGATGAGGCCATCGCTTCCTTTATCTACGTAAATTGGATTTTTTAAAGCCTTCTATTTACACTAATAATGTGACCACTATTAAATGGCTTTATTATCAGCGGTTAGAATTCATAATGTTATTTTGAAAACCCAAAACATAAAACCAAGGAAATTCAAACGTTTTATATGCTCATTCTACATAATAATACATTTAATTAGATCTAGAGGGATTTTCATTAAATATATATAGAGTCATTACAATCTTCCCCCCTTAAGAAATTTTTCTCTCGAAATTTCATTTTATCATACTAAAACAGATGTGGGTTACTCTTCTTCATCACTTCCTTCGATTCCCACATCACTTCCTTATACTTTTGGTTTCACCACAACACCTTGAAGATGGACATTGTCATATTTCATAGAACATTTGCTCTACAATCTAAGATCTTCACTTATTTCTCCTCATATAAAAGACCATCCTCTAGTTGTACTACCTCTGAAGAGATTATATATAAAGGGTGTGGTATCTATTTCATTAATAGGGATACATGGAAGACATCATGTACATTGGCCATTGTAAGTGGAAGTTCTAGTCGATAGGCCATAGCCCCAACACGATCAACAATCTCGAAGGGGTCGATGTACCTAGGACTTAACTTCCATTTCTTTCTAAACCTCATGACCTTCTTCCATGGAGATATGCATAGAAATACCATGACTCTAACATTGATCTCACAGTCTAGTCAATACTTATATACATAACTCTTATGTCGATATAGAGCTACTTTGATATGTTACTGAATGTTTTTCACCTTCTCCATCATTTATTCAACCATTTCAGGTCTTGTCAGCTTACGCTCACTGACTTCATCCCAAAACAATGGTGTTCTACAACTTTTCCCATAAAGGGCTTCACATGGTGCCATTCAGATGCTCGAGTGGAAACTATTATTTTAGGATATTTTTACCATTGTAAGATGTTTCTCCCATCCTCTTTTTAAGTCCATAGAACATGATCATAACATATCTTCCACTTTCTTAATAGTTCTCTCCGATTGGAAATCAGTTTGAGGATGATAGGCTATACCGACATTTTGTTCCACTCATAAAGCATATTGGAGACTTTTCCAAAACATTGAGGTGAATCTCATATCATAATTGGATACAATAGATAGTTGTTCTCCATGCAGCCATACCACTTCTTTGATGTAAATCCATGCAAGTTGATCCAATAATAAGTCCTCTCGAATCACGATAATTGTGATGTCTTTGTATGACAATCCACAACAACCCATATAACATTGTTCCCTCTGGATGAACTTGGATGTCCAGTGGAAAATACCATGGTAATGTAGTCCCACATCCATATTAGTATTGGTAATTGTTGCGTCATTCCCTTAGACTTGTTCCTCTAAGTCTTCCCTTTATGACATACAAGGAATTTTGATGTATATTTAGAAATCACCCTTTTCATATTGTCCCACCAAATTATTTCTCAGATATCCAGATACATCTTTGTCCTCCTCGAGTGAATAGGTAAGGTTGAGCTATGTGCATAATTTAAAAGATCCTTATTTATCTCTAGATTAGATGGTACACATAATCAGGACACAAATATCATAATCTCATCCTTGACAACCAAGAATTATGAGGATTTCCCATTTTTGATAGCTTCCAACCTTTTCAAATTTTCCAAATCCTTTCTTTGAGCATCCTTTATCCTTTCCTAAAGAGACGGTTGAGAAATCATTTGTGAAAGGATTTATTATTTTCCCTTATTTATGATTCCCATGTCCATTTTCAACAAATATACAAATATTTGATCCTTTTCAATTCTCATCAATGATTGAATTGTTGGGTCCTTTTTACTTCGACCACCTGCCACCATGTTCACTTTCCTATGGTGGTAATGTATTGAGTAATCATAATCCTTTATGAATTATCCATCTTTTTTTGATAATATTTATCTCTTTCTATGTTAATATATATTTTAAGCTCTTGTGATCAGTATATATCTCACACTTCTCCCCATAGAGATAATGCCGACAGATTTTCAATGCAAAGATAATATCTGCCAACTCCAGATCATGCATGGGATAGTTTTTCTCATGGATTTTTAGTTACCTAGAGGTGTAGTCAATCACATTATCATTCTACATCAACACAAAATCCATGACCTTCTTTGAAGCATCATTAAATACCACAAAACATTATCCACTCATGGGTAATGTGATCATGGGCATAGTGAAAAGAATCCATTTTTACACAATGAATCTCTCTTCAGATTCATCACTCCATGAAAACATAACACCTGTCTATGTTATCTTGGTAAAAAGGTTAGACAATCATCATAAATTTAGCAAAAATTGGCGATAATATCAAACCACCCCCAAGAAGATAGGTATATCCATTATCGATGTTGGAATCGGTCATCCCTTAATTGCAGTTTTCTTAGAGGGATCCATAGATATCCTATTTCTTGTGACGATATGACCCAAGAATGAGACCTCCTTAAACCAAAACTATCACTTGTTGTACTTTTATAGAGCTTCTCCTTTCTCAAGGTTTCCATTACAGTTCTTATATTCTCCACATGATCCTCCTTGGTTTTAGATTATATTTGAATATCATCTATAAATACTAACACAATTTTTTTAGATAATTTCTAACGACAGTATTAATCAATTCTATGATGATTTTTGGAGAATTCGTTAGTCTGAAAGGCATTAATATGAATTCATAGTGCTTGTATCTTGTAAAAAAATCAGTCTTGGGAGTATCTTCCTTCTACAGCCTTACCTGATTATATCCCAGCCACAAATCTACCTTGGAGAAGTATTATACCCCATGAATATGATCGAGAAAGTCATCAATTCATGGAAGAGGATACTTGTTCTTTATCTTTATTTTTTTAAGCTCATGATAATTGAAGCAAAGCACATTTACCCATCCTTATTCTTGTCGAGGAGGATAGGTACACCCAATGGTGAAGCTCATGGGCGTATAAAGCCTTTATCCAAATTCTCCTTCAGTTGTTTCTTCAACTCCTCAAGCTCTACCACTACCATTCTATATGGATTCTTGGATATTCGAAACACATCAGGTAAAATATCAATCTAGAATTCAACATCTCTTTTAGGAAGAAGATCAGGCTACTCCTCAGGAAACACTTCAACGAATTCCCTCATAATAGGCATGTCTTCAAGAATGGTTTCCCCCTTAGACTCAATCACCTAATCTAGATACAGATGCTCATAGGGCAGTAAATTCGATGATTGAGATGATGTTGCTAAAAAAGATTCATCTTCCTATTTTCACTTGTATAGAATGGGGGTCGATTATCCATTTGGATAGTGAATTCAATCTCACAACAATTTATTTTGGCATTTTATAAGAAAACATAGTCCATGCCAAGAATTTCACCAAATTACATCATAGGTATTATGATGAGGTGTGTTGTAATGTTCAATACAAAGATTATGATAGGAGAGGAGTTAAATTCATTTGATGCAAGGATTTCCCCATTCATCATACTCATCGAAAACTTTACTTACATGATTTTTGGTGGTGATGGTATTTTACTACTAAAAATTTCTGATATAAAAGAATGTGTAGAAATAGAATAAAAAGTATGTTTTCTATTCATGAATGAATAAATAATGTACCTGTCACCACTTTTTTGTCGGGTTGACTTTGGCAGTAGTGATGGAAAAAGCTTTCCCTTTCTGCCTTGGTGGTTTTTGGTTGCCTCTAAAAACCCTTGACATAGGGAACTGATTTTCAGGATGCCCTGGTACTTCGCATTTGAAGTAATGAACTATAAAGACCTATATTTCATGTGGAATTTTTTTCAAATACATAGGAATTTTACGAGTCCGTAGTTTCTGACTGCGCTTGATTCTGAGGCTCGGTGTGTTCGGAATCAATTTCTGAAGTTTTGTTTGGGTATGTTTAGTAAACGTATGCATGGGATTTTATAACTGTTGAATAGGTTCTCAGAACTGAAATCTGAGGGAACCATTAAACTCATAGAGCTGGTTTTCGCTTATGAAAACATTCACCTTGATGGAAGATGGCCGGGAATAAAAGTTAATTTTTGGATTTTTATAAAAAAATAAAAAAATAAAGTGTAGCCACGCATTCTTTTATTGCATTTTCCATGTGAGTGAGGGTAGTTGGAACCTCCACTTGGGGGGTTGGTGGTGGGACCGTCACACCCTTACCTTCCATGAGAGGTTGTGGTGGTGGTTTCTACACAAAACCAACCTCCAGTGTGAGGTTAAATGTGGTGGGGACCTCACGAGGCCACCCAAACCCTCATTAATGGGAGGAGACCTTAACCTCTCAACTCTCCCCCATTAATGAGGGAGAGCCTCTTCATCTTTATGTAATTAATTATCAGAGCCTCACCACCCTCATTAATTTGTTGGGTTGTCTCATTTAATTAATCAACTTTTAAATCTTTTTATTTTTTTCCAACTCCCCAATTAATATGCCAATGCGCGGGTTTTAATTGGGTAGAGTCGGGCTATTAATTCACCCTTTTTAATTATGTTCCAACACATAAAATAATAGGCAGACTCTTATTTTATTTGGGGTTGGAATTTCTCTTCCTATTAGATTGTTGTAAAAAGCTCTCAACGGAGAACTGTTGTTCCAACGAAAAATGCGAAGAATGTGAAGAACGTCGACAAAATTCTTCTTCCTTCTTCAACCAGAACAATGGAGGGAGAGTTGTCCTTGAAGAACACCAGCAACACCATCCTCAACTTGTTCTTTCCCAATGTCAACAAATTTACATCTGCCTTTTTCTGTGACTTCATCAATAATCAATCGTCAAGAAAGGTAGGGAGTTTTGTGTTATTTTATATTTTAATATAAGCCTCATTCTTCGTCGAACAATGTTATGGTATGAGAATCACCAATTTCTATCATCGTAACAAGGAGGGATCGGGACACACGAACACGGTTCGACCCTCCCCTTGTTTGTTTTTGTTCGATCACGACGTCTTTCCAAAGAGGCGGCGATGACAAAGATGGCGAACAAGGGCCGCGCTACCCGCTACCTAAGTGAACCGCGCTGCCCGTGCCCCACCGGCGCGCTGCCCGGCTCCTCCGCGCCCCACCAACACGCTGCCCAGCGACCCCACGCCCCGCTGGCGGCCTGCCCAGCACCCCCGCGCCCCCGTGCCTTGCCGGCGGCCGGTCCACCGCCCCCATGCCCTATTGACGGCCTGCCTGACCCCTACAGGCAGCCTACCCGGCACCCCGGCGCGCTGCTTGGGCCCCAGCACGCTGCCCCAGCGTGCTGCACGGTGCCCCGGCGCCCTACATGGTGCACCCGCGGCCTACCCGATGACCAGTCGGCCTGCCCACGCCCCGCTCGGCCTCCCTTCTGGCCTCCCGGCCACCGTTTTCTTGAGTCGACCCGCGGCATCCCCCGTAGTATCGCTGTTCGAACCAGCCCGGTATCTCGGGCCGAGTTACCGAGCCACCTATGTGGCAACTACCAGGCCGAACCTCCATCGCGGTCCGCTCGTCCAGGCCCAGCAGACTAGGTCAAAACATAGAGCGCTGACCCACCCAATGGGTTGGGTCAGACCCAGCGAGTCTGACCGGGTGATCCCAGACGGGGTCGGCCCAGACTGGGTTAGGCCGAGTTTGTCCGACCGGGTCGAATCTGACCTGGGCCCATTACTGACCCATTACCTTCTTGGACCATATCATTGGAACCGGACATCCTTTTGAAGAACCGTCAGTGGCGTCGGTAGTCTTGGAGCATAGCCATCCCTTTGAGTATACCCCACTGGAGTTCAGGGAATAGTTGAGTCACGGTCAGGTTGGTTCGTACACGAATCCAACCAGGCCCCCGATACTAAAATGCTAATAACTCACAGACCAGGCGTCTGATTGACGCGCCATCTATTGCATTGAGACCCCTATGATATGGAGGTTCTTTGAGATACTTTAAATGAGACTTTGTGACACTTGGAGTATTGAACAGTAGCTCATGGAGCATATCCTTCCGGTGACGAGTAGACAGAGTGCGGGGACCTAGTAATTGTAGACCTAACAACTGCTAGACTGATTCGACTTGGAGAGACTCGACTAGCCCCATTTAGAGGGCTCGGTTTTTGGAGGAAGACCCATGGAGGATGGAGCACCTTGTAGGTGGTAGCAGACCTGTGGTACTCAACAGGAGGAGTACCTCTGTAGGATATAGGGGGAGTTCCTAGTATTTGGTGGCAGACCCATAGCGGACGAAGCACCTGTTAATTGGTAGTAGACCCATGGTACTCGACCGGAGGAGTACCTCAGCAGTCCAGGGTTATTGAGAAGCGCCTCGGAGTCACGACATTCCCACTTTACTCGATAGAGGAGGAGTTCTCCAGTAGCCGTGGTTTCTATAATGAAAATACTGGTTTGAGCTGATTCAATGACCTTTTTGTTTTCCTCATGATTGAGATGGGTTACTTGATAACTCAGGTATATGTATGAGCATATACCAAAGTAATGGTTATTCATTGAAATCATACTTTGTGGTTTATCCTTGTTGGATTTTGTTAGAAATTGAGGGTCTCTATAACACCCAAGACTTTTATGAGAAATATTTTTTTATGTTATATAAATCATCAAAGGAATCTTTCACTACAGACAACACTAGCTTGGCTTTCTTTACACGCAATCGCGACCTTCCTCGATAGCTTGTGTCGTACGCAATACTGAGTTTCACTAAACAACGATATGGTATTAGAATATTACTAAAACTAGCCGTTATGAGTAGTAATACCCACTTTTTGAAATTTTTTAAATTTAATTTTTCAAAATTGACTTAAATTTTTGATTCGGAATAGCAAAATTAGCCTAGGGTGAAATTTTTTTTTTTTTTCTGAAAACGTTCAATTTTTTTATGAATAGTGAAAACACTGGGTTACTATTTAAAAACAGACTATTTATTTAAATAATTATTTATTTTATTTAAATTTATTTTACATCAAAATTAATACATAATACCTATATATGTTCAATGCAATTCCTTGGAGTCATTTTATAATAATTTTAGATACATAAAAATTTTATTGAACTTTTCACCGTCTTTTACCAACCTCCTAGGAGAATTTGCAAATTTACATAAAACATAACTTTACCGCTTTTGTGAGTGGAGTTTCTAAAATTCGAGAGACATGGTTAATATCAAGGACTAAAATGTTTTTTAATGAGATGAAAATAATTTTCGGTGAATAGTAACTTTTTACTTTTTTTACCACGGTTAAAAGTAAATAGGGAAATTAAGGGTAAAAATGTTATTATTATTACCCTAAAACATGTCCTAATTCTATTGGATAAGTGTAATTCGACCAAAAACAACATTAGGAATAAAATATGACCATTTAGGCCCACTTGGATTAGATTATGACATTTATTATTAATTTATTTAAAGAAGGGTTAAAATAGTTAAAATCAAAGTTTAATGACTAAATCATTTTTAATATAGGGTTATACATAATATAAATTCGAATATAAATATTCATTAGAAATATAAAACTATTTCCTACAAAATCGTATTTTATTTGTAATTTTTAGACAATAAATAAGTTAATTTATTTATGACACAATGATGATGCAATAATTATCTTATTAATTAAATATTGGCATAATTGATGTTATAAATACCCAAATAAATGTTATTTGAGCCTTTTTATGAATTTCAATACTTTTCTAGGTTAATATGAAATGTTAGTATTGATTTAATTAACTTTTTTTTGAACTAATCTTTCTATTATGATTTTCACAAAAATCAATTACCAAATAGTGTCAAAATTGACATAAAATAGTTTTTTAAACAAATATTATATTATTAATTTTTATTCTATTCCTAAAAATCTATGGTTCGGCCAAATGACATAGATAATGTTATATATATTAATAATAAACAACTTGGGGTTCTTTTTTCTTGTTATAGTAAGTTTATTAACCTTATAGTGTAAGAAAACAAGAAGACATGGTAAAAGTTAAGTTATCTAACTTAAAGTTAAATCTAAATGATAAGGTTAAAAGAGAAAAATAAACTTTTCTAAATTCTATTGGATGAGAGGATTTCGTCCCATCCCCACCTTAGCTTCTGAATAAATCAATTTGGATCTATTAAAAAAAATATGACTTTATAATAAAATAATATTTTTAGTTTTTCCTAAGGTGCCCCTCTCTTCCCTTATAAAAGGGCGCCTCCTCCCTCTCTTCCTCACACCACTTTGAGCCTTCAAGCTCGTCCAAAACCTGCCAAATTCTCTTCTCCACTTCCCTAGAAACATCCTAGAGGTCTTGGGCTTCTTCAAAGACTAATTTTAGTGCCCTAAGAGGAGGTCTCAAAGAGGCATTTCAAAGAAGAGGTAATGTCTGTTACAGATTCTTTCAACTTTATTTCTTCTTACACTTCTTCTTCTTTAGTTGTTTCATTATGAAGTAATAACATCGGTATCACTTATAAAAAGTTATGTTATTATATGTATGAAAAAACTCTATTTCACTATCTATCCATCCTACGGAAAACAAAATCACTGCGCGTGCATATGTACGGAATACCGTCTCCACGCCGTGGTGTAATCTATTTTCCACCACCGCCTTACTTGGATGGGTGTAATGGTGTAAATAATAACTATATATAATTATTGTAAATTGATATTGATTTTCTTATAGTATACATACACTCCAATACAATTCCACGATCATGGGAACGATATCATCGCTCGTGCATATGTACGGAATACCGTCTCCACGATCTGATGTGACTCGTTCTAAATGATATTCATTGCATAATGATTATATAAATGAATTGAATGAATGAATATGATATATATTACACTAATAACATTCTTTAAATGAGTTATCTATAACCTAAAGATAATAATAATATTTTATTCGACAAAACACGCATAAGAACAAAAAGTAATAAACACCCAAATAACAAGTAGCAATGAAATATTACTAATAAGAAGCTAAGAATATGGCCATATATGATATCATAACAATTATTATGATTCAGTAATAAGTCAATGACATTATTTAAATCATTATACAGGAGGTTCAGACACTTACAAAGCAAATCGGACCTAAGGTAAGGGAAAATAGCGCAGTCTTATTTTTATCTGAGATTGTTTATACTTCATAATTTACTGGGGAATATTTATCATCCACATTCATGTTTCCTCAATATGTAATATTTATATCCTTATACAATTCTTTATATCCAATTTTACTCGTCTGTGAGTTTTTAGTAAAAGATATGAAAGGAATATTTTGTCATTTTTCATACGAGGTACTTTTTGACTTTTCCGAAAAAATTATGAGAAGAATGTTTTTTTAACTTATACAGGATGAATAGATTTTTAAAACATTATTTCCAAGAAGAATCCTTTACAAGTTTTCAAGTTTATTTTTAATCAACTTCTTTTAATTTAAAAGTGTATGACATGTTAAGAAAGGAAAAAAAATTTAAGTATAAAGGATATTTTCCTCAAGAATGGAGTTCAAGTGTTTTATCAAAATTATTTTCATCTAAGATAATATAGGGTTCTGTTTCTATCCCTATTATTACATCGATTTGATTATGTTGAGATGGAATTATTTTTATGAATTCCTTTATCTTATATGAAATATTTTATGATTTCACGATGATTAAGAATCCCATTTTTATTACATGGGTTATGCAATGATGTATGATTTATGATTTTGTGGCACACATAAGTATGGTATAGTTATGAGATGGGTGGGACCTATATATCCCTCCAATGCATTGGGTAAAGATTTATATCTCATGAGATAGACATGGCTGGAATGTCAGGTTAAACTGGTTTAGTGAAACAGGACTGAAACGAAGAGTGAACTCGGTTCAGAAATGGACTTTGTCCACTAAGATAGTCATGGCAATGAGTCCTGACTACTAAGAAATTATTTTCTATGATTATGTGTGTATTCCACAAAGTTTCATGTTTTAAGTTATGATAATTGTGATTACATTTCACTACTATGATTTATCCCATGTTATGAAATTATGATCTCTTATGCAGGTTAAGATTTCAAAAATGTTATGTTCTTATGAATATGATGTGATTGATATTTATTTTGTTTACCCTTACTGAGCATTTGAGCTCACCCTTTTGTATGTTTTCTTTCCCCAGTTCAGGAAGAAAGTTATTAAGTAGGATATTCTAAAAAGAGACTCTAGATATGATGAAATAAATGGGAGACAACATAGATAATTTATGAACGAGTTTTTTATGTTTCTCATTTTCTAAAGACACTATACCTATACAGTCCTTTCCTGGTTTTGTTATATGTTGTAATAAGTGTGATTCAATTCTGATGTAATAGCAACGTATGTAAAGTATGGGTCGTTATAGTTAGTATTAGAGGAAAGGTATAGTCAACCTTTGGAAACTAGGATGTGAAAGGCTTAGTAAGAAACCTAAGGATATGTCTAAGAATAGAACACAATCTTAGTGTTTTAGAAATGGCCATGAAAAACCTATGATAATACCTTAAGTGTGAAATTTTATTCTTGATTATGTGTTTTTCCTATTATAATTAGTGTTGGTCACACTATTCTTCATGGTTTTAGTCTATGGCTGGAACCCGAAGGAACCGTGTTAATGCGGAATGCGACAGGCAATGTAATGATAGTCCCCCTGAACAACCAAATGTTATGGGAGCTGGAATGCAAAATCTTGTAGCTATGCTCACACAACTTTCTCAAGATATGAATCATGCAGGACTTTCAAACGAGCAAAGGAAGGAGAAACATTCTGTTGAATCCTTCATGAGGCAGCGTCGACCTTCATTCAGTGGGTCTTTTGATCCATTAGTGGCTGAACACTGGATCAGTACCACTGAAAAGATATTTTTAGTTCTTCAATGTTCTAAAAATGATAAAGTCATCTTAGTAGTTTATCATTTGGAAGGTGAAGCTGATCAATGGTGGAATATTATTAATAATACGAGGAAAACGGATGAAATTGAGTCCATGGAATGGGACGAGTTCAAGAACATATTTTTCAATAAGTACTTCCCTTTTATTCTTCGAACAAAGATGGAGAAGGAATTTCTTAAACTAAAGCAAAAGGATGATGAATCTGTTGGTACCTATGAAGAAAATTTTAAAAGACTTGAATGTTACGATTCATGTATTATTATCCAACCTGAGATTAAGATCGATCGATTCTTTAGTGGATTAATACCAATTCTTCGAAGGGCGTTAGCCATAAGGGACTTCAATAGATACGAGGAAATTGTTCGATTGGATCTCAAGGTTGAGATGGGGATTGGAGTAACCCATCAGTCATATGGGTTGGATAAGAAGTGGAAAAATGGAATTTAAAGGAAAATCTAAAGAGAAAACTTAAAAGAAGATGAGTTTTCCCTTATGTTAAAAGTGTGGAAAGAAACATGAAGTAAATTGTCTTAAGGGGACAAGAAAATGTTATAAGTGTGGAAAAGAAGGTCATCGGGAAATTGAATGTCGAAATAATGGGAAGAAGATGTCTAATGATGCAAACAAAGAAAGGGATACACAGAATGAACCTACTTCACTTCAATGTTTCAAGTGCAAGGAAATGGGGCATTATGCCAATAAATGCCCTAATCCAAGGGTTGTTGATGATGATCGACGCCAACAAACTCTTAAGGCCAATGGCAAAGGAAAGTCACATTCAATTTCTATTAGTGATGTGGAGTACGATAATGAAGTGGTGAAAGGTACGCTTACCATCCACTCAAAAATAGAAAATGTTTTAATTGATTCTGGATCCACCCACTCTTTTATTTCTGAAGAATTTTCTAAGGGTATCACCGTATTACCTCAACAATTAGATGTTGAGTTAGCTTTGAAAACCCCTAATGGCACAACAGTCACATCAAAAGTATATAATTCTTCTCCGATTGACGTTTGTGGTAAAGTGCTTCCTGCAAATCTTGTGATCCTTCCTATAGTGGAATTTGATGTGATTCTTGGCATGGATTGGATTTCTCTATATGGAACTCATATCAATTTCCAAAGAAGTGAAGTCACATTTCATATTCCAGATCAATCTACGATCATCTATCGATGCAAGGATGAACATAACCTTCCAGTGGAAATTTCATCCATCTTATGGGTTTTGATTCCACTAAATGAAGTTTATTTATCTCAAATGGTTGGTGAGAAACTCATGATTAAGAATATGCCCATTGTATGAGAGTTTGATGATATCTTTCCGAAGGAATTTCTGGGACTTCCACAAAATCATGAAGATGATTTTTCAATAGAACTCGTACCATAAGCTTTACCTATTTCCAAGACACCTTATAGAATGGCCCCAATTCAGTTGCAGGAATTGAAGAAGAAACTTCAAGAGAATCTTGATATGGGATTCATGTGCCCTAGTGCGTCACCTTGGGGAGCACCTGTTCTGTTTGTTAAGAAGAAAGATGGATCAATGAGACTCTGTATTGATTATCCAGAACATAACAAGATCACTATCAAGAACAAATATCCTCTCCCACGCATTAATGACTTATTTGACCAACTACGCGGAGCTCAATACTTTTCCAAGATTGATCTTCGTTCAGGTTATCATCAATTAAAGGTCAAAAGGGAGGATATACCAAAGACGGATTTCCGTACAAGGTACGGACACTATGAATTTATAGTGATTCCATTTGGTCTTACTAATTCCCCTGCTATCTTCATAGATCTAATGAATAGTGTCTTTAGAGACTATCTTGATCAGTTTTTGGTAGTCTTTATAGATGATATTCTTGTCTATTCAAAGAGCAAGGAATAACATGAAGATCACTTGAGAATTGTATCGAAGACCCTGAGAAAGGATAAGCCTTATGCCAAATTTACCAAGTGTGAATTTTGGATTCAAAAGTTGCATTTTTGGGTCACATAATCTCAAAAGAGGGTATATCTGTGGATCCAGAAAAAATAGAGGTTATCGAAAGATGGCCGAGACCGAAAACAGTAAACGAGATCCGAAGTTTTCTTGGTTTGGCTGGATATTATCGACGTTTTGTGAAAGATTTTTCACGATTATCTAATCCACTCACTAGGTTGACTCGAAAAGGAGTTAAGTTTTTTTGGACAGAGGAATGTGAAGAGAACTTCAAGGAGTTGAAAAGAAGGTTATCCAGTGCACCTGTACTCACACTTCCTTGTAGTGGAGAAAGGTTTGTGATCTACAGTGTTGAATCCAAGAAGGGGATGGGGTGTG
This sequence comes from Viscum album, assembly GCA_963277665.1. Lineage (NCBI taxonomy): Eukaryota > Viridiplantae > Streptophyta > Magnoliopsida > Santalales > Viscaceae > Viscum > Viscum album. Next base: position 852,778,118 of record OY728155.1, on the reverse strand, counting down.
TTCTAATGAAAAATGATATGGTGATAGCTAATGCCTCGCGACAATTGAAAATCCATGAGAAAAATTACCCAACTCATGATTTGGAGTTAGCTGCGGTAATCTTTCCATTAAATATTTGGAGGCATTATCTGTATGGAGAAAGTTGTGATATTTATACTGATCATAAAATTTTAAAGTATATTTTCACACAAAAGGAGCTGAATATGCGCCAAAGAAGATGGTTGGAGCTGATTATGGATTACGACTGCTCAATTTATTACCACCCTGGGAAAGCAAACAAGGTGGAAGATGCATTAAGTCGACAAGACCATGCTAGATTATCCATGATGAGGATCACAAAAGATCCAATATTTATGGATTTACAATGGATGGATCATGGAATTAGAATTTAAGGGGAAAATAATATCTTTCTAAATTAAATTTTCAACCATCTATACATGTGAAGAATAAAGAGGCGCAGAAAGAAGATGTAGAGTTGCAAAAGAAGGTGAGAAATATTCCTGAATTCAACCTTGATTATGATGGGATAATAATGTTAATGAATCGGGTTTGTGTTCCTCCCATCCAAGAATTAAAGAAGGAACTGCTGGATGAGGCTCATAGTTCTTCAATCTCTATTAATCCTGGAAGCACGAAGATGTTTAGGGACCTGAAAGAGTACTTCTGGGTGGATGGCATGAAAAGAGATGTTGCTGAATATGTCTCTCGATACTTGGTTTTTCAAGAATTTATAGCTGAGAGGCAGAAGTCTAAGGGGATGTTACAACCATTACCCATACCCAAATGGAAATGGGAAAACATCACTATGGACTTTGTCACCGGACTTCCTAAAACATACAAAGGAAATAATGCTCTCTGGGTCATAGTTGATCGTCTTAGAAAGTCTGCACACTTCATTGCTATTAGAGAGGATTTCTCTCTAGATAATCTTGCCAGGATATATGTAATGGAAGTGGTTAGATTGCATGGAGTACCACTTTCCATTATATCTGATCGGGATCCGATATTTACCTTGAAGTTCTAGAAATATCTTCAGCATACTCTGGATACAGAGTTGAGTTTCATCACTGCTTATCATCCTCAGACAGACGGTCAGTCTGAGAGGACAATTCAAACTCTATAAGATATGTTGAGAGCTTGCTCTATGGATTTCAAAGGTGGTTGGGATCAACACCTAACTTTGGTGGAATTTTCCTATAATAATATATTTCACTCCAGTATTCAGATGGCTCTTTATGAATCTCTCTATGGAAAGAAACGAAGGAATCCAACTTGCTGGGATGAAGTTGGGGAAAGAAAGCTATTACGACCTTATCTTGTTGATGAGATGGAAGAAAAGGTCATATCTATTCAACAACACATAAGAGAAACTCAGTGTAGAAAAAAAAGTTATGCCGACAACCGAAGAAAAGACCTAGATTTTGAAGTGGGTGATAAAGTGTTCTTACGAATATCTCCCTGGAAGAGGGTCATGAGATAATGAAAGAAGGGAAAGTTGAGACCTAGATATATCGGTCCTTTAGAAATTCTAGATCGTGTTGGGAAGGTAGCTTACTAATTGGAACTTCCATTGAATCTCTCCCAAGTTCATGATGTCTTCCATGTATCTATCCTGATAAAGTACATACCTGATCCTTCACATGTACTCAGCTCAGAAGTTGTACCGCTGGAGCAAGATCTTTCTTATGAATAACAGCCAATAGAGATTCTGGATCGTAGCAAAAAAGTCCTACGGAACAAGACCACTCACTTGATGAATGTTTTATGGAGGAACCACCAATTTGAATAAGCTACATGGGACCTTGAGGATATGATGAGGGAGAGGTATCCTCATCTATTTGTTACAAAGTGACGAATTTTGAGGGCGAAATTCATTTTAAGGGGGGTCGAATGTAACACCCGAGTCTTTTATGAGAAATATTTTGTTTTTATGTTATATAAATCATCAAAGGAATCTTTTACTACACACAAAACTATCTTGTCTTGATTTACATGCAATCGCAACCTTCCTCGATAGCTTGCGTTGTACTCAATACCAAGTTTCACTAAACAACGATATGCTATTAAAATATTACTAAAACTAGTCGTTATGAATAGTAATACCCTCTTTTTGAAATTTTGTAAATTTTATTTTTCAAAATGGACTTCATTTTTGGATTCAGAATATCAAAATTATCCTAGGGTGAAATTTTGGTATTTTTCTGAAAACGTTCAGTTTTTGATGAATAGTGAAAACACTAGGTTACTATTTAAAAACCGACTTTTTATTTAAATATTTATTTATTTTATTTAAATATATTTTAGGTCAAAATTGATACATAATACCTATATTAGTTCAATGCAATTCATTGGAGCCATTTTATAATAATTTAGATATATAAAAAGATTATTGAACTTTTCACCGTCTTTTACCCACCTCCTAGGAGAATTTCCAAATTTACATAAAACATAATTTTACCGCTTCTTTGAGTGGAATTTTGAAAATCCGAGAGACATGGTTAATATCAAGGACTAAAATGTGGTTCAATGTGATGAGAATAATTTTTGGTGAATAGTAATGTTTTACTTTTTTTTACCACAGTTAAAAGTAAATTGGGAAATTAAGGGTAACAATATTATTATTATTACCCTAACACATGTCATAATTCTATTGGATAAGTTTAATTCGACGAAAAACAATATTAGGAATAAAATATGACCGTTTAGGCCCACTTGGATTAGATTAAGACATTTATTATTAAGTTATTTAAAGAAGGGTTAAAATAGTTAAAATCAATGTTTAATAACTAAATCAATTTTAATAAGGGTTATAAATAAGATAAATTCGACTATAAATATTCATTAGAAAGATAAAAATATTTCCTACATAATGGTTTTTTTTTATCTGTAATTTTTATGGAATAAATAATTTAATTTATTTATGACACAATGATGATGCAGTAATTATCTTATTAATGAAATATTGACATAATTGATTTTATAAATACCCAAATAAATGTAATTCTAGACTTTTTATGAATTAAAATAATTTTCTAGGTTACTATGACATGTTATTATTGATTTAATTAACATTTTTTGAACTAATCTTTCTGTTATGATTTTCACAAAAATCAATTAACAAATAGTGGTAAAATTGACATAAAATAGTTTTTAAAACAAATATTATATTATTAATTGTTAGATTATTCCTAAAAATATAAGGTTAGGAAAAATTACTTATATAAGGTTATATATATTAATAATAAACAACATGGGGTTATTATGGCTTGTTATAGTATGTTTATTAACCTTATAGTGTAAGAAAACAGGAAGACACGGTAAAAGTTAAATTATCTTACATAAAGTTAAATCTAAATGATAAGGTTAAAATAGAAACATAAACTTGTCTAAACTCTATTGGATGAGATTATTTCGACCCATCCCCACCTTAGCTTCAAAATAAATCAATTTGGAGCTATTAAAACCCGAATATGACTTTATAAGAAAATAATATTTTTAGTTTTTCCTAAGGTGCCCCTCTAAAGGAACCTCCTCCCTCTCTTCCTCACACCACTTTGAGCCTTCAAGCTCGGCCAACCCCTACCAAATTCACTTCTCAAATTCCCTAGAAAAATTCTAGAGGTCCTGGTCTTCTTCAAATAACAATTTTAGTGCCCTAAGAGGAGGTCTCAAAGAGGCGCTTCAAAGAAAAGGTAATGTCTGTTACCGATTCTTTCAACTTTATTTCTTCTTCCACTTCTTCTTATTTAGTTGTTTCATTATGAAGTAATAACATCAGTATCACTCATATACCGGTATGTTATTATAAGTATGAAATAACCCTATTTCACCATCTATCCATCCTACGGAAAACAAAATCACCGCGCGTACGTACGTACGGAATACGGTCTCCACGTCGTGGTGTAATCTATTTTCCACCACCACCTTTCTTGGATGGGTATAATGGTGTAAATAATAACTATATATGATTATTTTGAAGTGATTTTGATTCTCAAATAGTATACACACACTCCAGTACAATTCCATGATCAAGGGAACGATATCATCGCTCGTGCGTACGTACGGATTACCGTCTCCACGATGTGATGCGACTTGTTCTACATGATCTTCATTGCATAATTATTATATAAATGAATTGATTGAATGAATATGATATATATTACACTAATACCATTATGGAAATGAGTTATCTATAACCTAAAGAGAATAATAAGAATTTATTCGACAAAACACGCATAAGAACAAAAAGTAATAAACACCCGAATAACAAGTAGAAATGAAATATTACTAATAAGAAGCTAGGAATATGGCCATATATGATATCATAACAATGAGTATGATTCTGGAATAAGTCAATGACATTATTTAAATCATTATACAGGATTTTCGAACACTTACGAAGAAAATCAGACCTAAGGTAAGGGAAAATCTTGCAATCTCGTTTTTATCTGAGATTGTTTATATTTCTGAATTTATTGGGGAATATTTATCATCCACATCCATGTTTCTCAATATGTAATATTTATATCCTTCTAAAATTTTTTATATCCAATTTTACCCTTTGGTGAGTTTTTAGTAAAATATATAAAAGGAATCTTTTGTCGTTTTTTGTACGAGGAACTTTTTGACTTTTCCGACAAAAGTATGAGAAGAATGTTTTTTTAACTTATACGGCATGAATGGATTTTTAAAAAATTATTTCCAAGAAGCTTCCTTTAGAAGTTGTCATGTTTATTTTTAATCAACTTCTTTTAGTTTAAAATTGTATGACATGTTAAGAAAGGAAAAATGTTTTTGAAGTAGAAAGGATATTTTCCACAAGAATGAAGTTCAAGTGTTTTATAAAAATTATTTTCCATCTAAGACTATATATGGTTATGTTTCTATCCCTATTATTACAAAGATTTGATTATGTTGTGATGGAATTATTTTTATGAATTCATTTATCTTATATAAATTGTTTTATGATGTCACGATGATTAAGAATCCCATTTTTATTACATGGGTTATGCAATGATGTATGATTTATGATTTTGTAGCACAGATAAGAATGGTATCATTATGAGATGGGTGGGACCTATATATCCTTCCAATTCATTGGGTAAAAATTTATATCTCATGAGATAGACATGGCTAGAATGGCTGGTTAAACCGGTTCAGTGAAACAGGACTGAAATGAGGAGTGAACTCGGTTCAGAAATGGACTTTGTCCACTAATATAGTCTTGGAAATGAGTCTTGACTACTAAGAAATGATTTTCTATTATTATGTGTGTATGCCACAATGTTTCATGTTTGAATTTATGATTATTGGGATTACATTTCACTACTATGATTTATCCCATGTTATGAAATTATGATCTCTTTTGCAGGTTAAGATTTCCAAAATGTTATGTTCTTATGAATATGATGTGATTGATATTTCTTTTTTTTACCCTTACTAAGCATTTGAGCTCACCCTTTTGTATGTTTTATTTCCCCAGTTCAGGAAGAAGGTTATTAAGTAGGATATTCCAAAAATGGACTCTAGATATGATGAAATAAATGGGAGACAACGTAGATGATTTATGAACCAGTTGTTTATGTTTCCCAGTTTCTAAAGACACTATACCTATACTGTCTTTTCCTGGTTTTGTTATATGTTGTAATAATTGTGCTTCAATTCTGAAGTAATAGCAATGTATGTAAATTATGGGTCGTTATAGTCTCGGGGTCCCTACTGAGTATCGTTATACTTACCTTTGCACAGGCTATGCCCGCACATAATTGTGTTGGATATAGATGATGGACAGCACTGATGGTGTCCGAGAGTGCCAGGACTGGACGGTACCCAGAGTTGTACCTCACGATGAGTCGGTACCCGGAGGAGACAGAAAGGCGTGGAGCACTGAGGATGCTATATGTACCTACCCTTTAGGTAGGATCTGTGGTGGACGATCCCAGAGCTGCTATACACCTTCTAGCTATTTTTATTTTTAGTTGTACCTGTTTTTCCTTTACTTTTACTTTATAGTTGGTCTTGTATTCTGGACCCCTTTACTTCCATTACACTTGTTATGAAGCTTTTACTTAGTTTTTTCTTCCACTTTTACTCTAGTTGTGTGATTTTACGTTTTATAAAGGTAATGCCCTTCCTGTTTTAGGGAATTATGCCTTTGGTGCTAGTCATCAGCCCCTGGCCTATAGAAGGAGGGCTTCGGGTAGTCAAGATATGGGCCCTGGGGGATGGGTTGTAACAAATTGTTATCAGAGGACATTGGTTCTACCGCAGAACATAGGACTCTGATATTTCTTTTCTGTGAAGAAACAGTATTAAGGGTACTAAGTGTGGTTTTCAGTACAAGGAGTCCAGTGTTGGTGCGGGAAGCCGACATATCCATACACCACGACCCTGACTTCTGATTTCCAACTTAGTGCATGAAGACACTGATTGCATGTGTATTTTCAAAAGTTTTCTCTAAGTCATCTGAAACCAGGTCAGCTCACCAGGTTTAGTCTTTTAACTGTGTCGCATCTGTTTCTTTCAGGATGCCTCCATGTGGATGAACTGCTAGAGCCTCGATAGTTCTATGTACTGACAGCCCGCTGAGCGATGAGGCCTCAGTATAGGGCCCTCTTCTAGTTGAGGCACCAGCGGAGGCACCCGCGGTACTACTTCCCATCGGGCCACCGATGCCACCAGCCCCAATAGCAGAAAATTCACGCCACTTGAGCGTGTTTCATGAGTTACATCTCCAGAGGCCACCCAGGTTCCAGGGAGAGATGGACCCACAGGCGGCTGAGGATTGGATGGAGGTTGTGGCGAGAGTCTTCAGGCTAGTAGGGATACCCGCCGACTTCATGGTGATTCTTGCTGCCAGCCTCATTCAGGCAGCATCCGACAGATGGTGGATCCTGATGCTCTAGATACATGATAAGGCGACACTTCTATGGGAAGAATTCGAGATCCTATTCCGAGTGGAGTTTGTACCATCCACCCTTCAAGTGGTGTAGATATAGAAGCTACTTCATCTGTAGTAGGGCAGCATGAGTGTTTCTCAGTACTCAGCGAGTTTCACCAACCTCTCGTGCTACTCCACTGATATGGTACGGGACCCATTCTTCAGGGCCCATACCTTTGAGCAGGGACTCAGTTGAGAGATAGGAGCTTCAGTTATCTCCCACAGCATCCTGTCATAGGCGAGAGTGTTTGAGCGAGCCCTCCTAGTGAAGAGTTTTATTCCCTATTAGTCTCCAGCAGCGAGACCCACCACTAGCTGACTTGCAGCGGAGTCTTCTACAGCTGGTAGTAGATAAATGATGCAGAGGTCCAAGAGGACCAGACCCACAGGTGGTCGACTGCACAACTAAGGATCAGTTGTGCGGGGCACCCATAGTGGAGACAGATCAAGTCATTCTAGGAGTGGAGGGTGTTACTCCTGAGGCGGGCTTGGTCACATGGCTCCTGACTGTCCGACCTGTCCTTCTGACGATCAACAAACAATTGAGGGACCTCCCAGACAGAGGCAGAGTTTCGATTGAGGAGGTCCGTAGTGTAGAGGCAGATGTGGTAGAGGAGATTGTTGTGTAGCTATAGGTGGACGACGTTACGAGGTTCTACCGCCACCAACACCAGGAGGGCCACCCCAACCATAGCGAGCGGGTGGACAGGGCAGAGCACAGCTTCAGCTAGCTGAGGCCTATGATCACGGCGCTCTGGAGATGATTCGAGGTATGATCTGTGCCTATTCCAACTTATCTATAGTTATTATAGACATGGGTTCCAGTCACTCTTTCATTTCCACTTCCCTCATTCAGAACTCAGAGATTCTGAAGGAGACGTTGGTTCGATCCTTACAGCTAGAGACTCCAACGGAAGTAGACTCGATGATTATGCACTGGTGCCGATAGTGTGAGCTTACTCTAGGATGTGAGAGTTTCGTCTAGGATATCCTCGTAGCGGCGTCGAGGCATTATGATGTCATCTTGGTTGTGGACTAGTTATCTATAGTATATTCCTAGATCGACTGTATTAGGCGCAAAGTGCGGTGTGTCCGCACGGATGGGACCTGGTTCACCTTCACCTGCAAGAAGGCAACCTTTGCAGTGTAGGATGGACTCACTCAGAGGAGGGTGTAGCTGATCACTCACCAGTTGGATTGCCTTACCCTCGGAGCAGTTGATGTGGAGAGTCTGACTTATCCTATAGTGGTGGACTAGTACACGGATGTTTTCCCCGATGATGTTCCAGGACTACCTCCTCGTAGAGAGGCAGACTTCTACATTGACATGTACCCCGGGACGACACTGATATCTACTAAAAAATATCGGATGGATCCTACTGAGCTTCATGAGTTGTGGGTACAGCTAGAGGACATGCATGGAAAGGGATTCATCTAGCCCAGTGTTTCTCCCTAGGTAGCCTCGATTTTGTTCTCCAAGAAGGCGGACGGGAGCTTGAGGCTCTATTTCGACTATCGTCGGCTGAACTAGGTGACTGTAAAGAACAAGTACCCACTCCCGAGGATTGATGACCTCTTTGTTCAGCTCAAGGGAGCACAATGGTTCTCGAATATAGACATCATATCATGTTATCACCAGCTTAGAGTTTGAGATGAGGACGTGCAGAAGATGGTTTTTAGGTGTTGTTATGACCACTAGAAGTTTTTGGTTATTCCCTTCAGCGTAACCAACGCTCCAGATATGTTCATGAGGCTCATGACCAGAATCTCACAGCCATACCTTGATCACTTTGTCGTAGTCTTCATCAACGACATACTGATTTACTCGACTACTTAGGAGGAGCATGCCCACCATTTTCATGTAGTATTATACACACTCCGATAGCACTAGATTTATGGTAAGCTCTTGAAGTGAATGTTTTGGATTCAAGAGGCTCAATTCCTAGGACACGTAATCTCGGAGGCTAGAGTTGCAGTGGATCTAGAAAAGAATGAGGCGGTACTTGCGTGGGAGCCACCCAGGAGTGTGACGGAGGTTCGGAGTTTCCTATGATTGGCTGGGTAATACCAGAGATTCGTTCCAGATTTCTCTAGAGTTGCAGCACCTCTATCATCCTTGAAGAAGAAGGGGAAAACCATTGTGTTGTCTGAGAGATTCTAGCAGAGCTTTCAGGAGCTGAGGTAGAGGCTGACTAGTGCCTCCATCTTAAGGCTTCCAGAGGAAGGCATAGGGTAGGTAGTTTACTACGACGCATCAGGGACCAGAATAGGGTGTTTCCTGATGCAGTAGCGATCTATGATCGTGTATGGTTCTCAGTAGATATGACATCATGATCAGAACTACACTACCCATGAACTAGAGTTAGCAGTAGTGGTCTTCGCCTTGAAGATATGGCGGCACTATCTGATGGGTGAACACTTTACCATGTACTCTGATCAGAAGAGTCTCCGGTATATTTTCTCTCAGAAGGACCTGAACCTGAGACAACGATGATGACATGATGTTCCTCCAAGACTATGACTTCGCGATAGTCTATACTCCTGGGAAGGGGAACGTTGTTGCAGATGCGCTCAGCAGGAGGACTGGCATACAGCTGATAGGAGAGGTGACAGAGCAGCTGGCCACTTTACAGATATTCTGTTTGGATAGGGATGGAACAACCTATATACAGTCTCTTACAGTCACTACCCCACTTATTAATTGAGTTAGGGAGACGTAGCATGGGGACGTTAACTGCGAGATGCGACATGCTCAAATATCCATAGGGTAGGCTAGTGATGGATTTTTTGAAGGTGGGAAGCACGTCATCCTCTTCAGAGGACATACCATGGTACCAGTTTCACTTCCATAATAAGTGTTGAGGGAGTTCCACACTTCCCCTCTAGCGGTACATCTATGAGTGGGAAAGATGTACCAGGACCTTCGACGAATTCATTGGTTTCCAGGTATGATGAAGGCAGTAGCAGAGTTTGTCTCATGATGCCTCACTTATCAGCAAGTGAAGGCGGAGCACCAGGTGCCTGCAGGCTTGGTTCATCCCTTAGAGGACTCAGAGTGGAAGTGGGATGGGATATACATAGACTTCATGACGGGTCTTCCACATACATCCAGGGGTCATGATTCGATATGGGTGATCTTCGACCGACTCACCAATTTGGCCCACTTTCTACCGATCAGAGAGCAGGGCGCAGTTGAGATCTCTTGATGCCTCTATGTGTAGGAGATATTGAATTTCCATGGAGTACCTTTTTCTATTGTCTCTGACCGTGATGCACGCTTCACTTCTCGGCTATGTAAGGGGTTATAGGAGGCTTTCTAGACATATCTATGTCTGATCACTACCTTCCATCCTCAGATAGATGGTCAGACAGAGAGGACCATCTAGACCCTTGAAGACATGCTCTGTGCATGTGTCCTCGACTTTGGTTGCAGCTAGGGCGATCAACTACCTTCGGTGGAGTTTACCTACAACAACAAATATCACTCCACCATAGGGATGAAACCTTTTGAGGCCTTGTACGGACGAATTACAGATCGCCACTATGCAGGACAAACCTAGGGGAGTCAACACCAGTGGGACAAGAGATGGTACGGGCTACCACCGAGAAGGTATAGATCCTCCAGGAGCGGATGAAAACTACATAGAGCAGGTAGAAGTCATATGCAGACAGGAGATGGAGACCTCTGGAGTTTGTGGATGGTGACCATGTTTTCCTACGGGTCTCACCTCGATGAGTTATACGGAGATTTGTCTGAGGCAGAAAGTTATCTACATGGTTCATCAAACCTTTCTAGGTCCTCATCAGAGTAGGCGAGGTGGATTTTTTCTTGGCTCTACAACCATAGTTGCACTGGGTGCACAATGTATTCTACGTATCTCAGTTAAGGAGATACGTGCACGACATGTCCCACATCATCGACCACGGGGAGCTGGACATCGATGGCAGGGAAAATTTCATTGATGTTCCAGTGGAGATTGAGGATCGATATGAGGGGGTCCTACATGAGAAATCGATACCTTTAGTGCGCGTTCGCTGGCAGCATGGGAACCTCTAGGAGAGGACTTGGGAGCGGGAGTCCCAGATGCATGCTCAGTACCCCCATTTGTTCCCTTAGTTTGAGTTGTAGCTTATGGGGACGTAAATCATTGACGTGGGGAGAATGTAATGACCCAGATTTCTGGTGGAATTTTTTTTAAATACATGGGAATTTTACGAGTCTGAAGTTTTTGACGGCACCTAATTCCGAGGCCCGGTGTGTCTGGAATCAATTTATGGTGTTTTGTTTGGGTAAGTTCAGTAAACGTACGAGTGACATTTTATATATTTTTAACCAGTGCTCGCAACTGAAATACAAGAGCACCGTTGAACTCGTAGTGCCAGTTCTCTCTAAATAATACTTTCACCTCGATGGTATATGGTCAGAATAAAAGTTAGTTTTTTTATTTTTTAAAAAAATAATAAAATAATGTGTAGCCACACATTATTTTATTCCAGCCGCCATGTGAGTGTGGGTAGTTGGAACCTACACTTGGGAGTTGGTGGTGGTACCGCCACAACCTAACCTCCCATGAGAGGTTATGGTGGTGGGGCCTACCCAAACCCATCCTCCCATGTGAGGTTAAATGTGGTGGGGACTACACGAGGCCACCCGACCCCTCATTAATGGGAGGAGACCTTAACCTCTCAAATCACTCTCATTAATGAGGGAGAGCCTCTCCACCTTTCCCCCATTAATTATCTAAGCCACACCACCCTCATTAATTTGTAGGTTTGCTCATTTAATTAATAAACTATTGAACTGTTTTGAATTTTTTCCAACTCCCCAATTAATATGCCCACGCACGTGTTTTCATTGGGTGGAGCCGCGTTATTAATTCACCCTTTTTAATTACGTGCCAACACATAAAATAATAGGCAGACTATTTTTTTGTGGGTTGGCATTTCACTTCCTGTGAGATTTTTTGAAAAAGATCTCAACAGAGAACTGTTCTTCCAATTAAGAATGCCAAAAATGTGAAGAACATCGATGAACTTCTTCTTCCTTCTTCAACCAGAACAAAGGAGGGAGTGTCATCCTTGAAGAATGTCGGCGACACCATCCTCAGCTTCTTCTTTCCCAACATCAATGAATTGATGTCCGCCTTTTCCCGTGACTTCATCACTCATCAATCGTCAAGAAAGGTATGGAGTTTTGTGTTATTTTATATCTGAATATAAACCTCATTCTACATAAAAAAAGTTATGGTATTAGAATCTCCAATTTCTATCACCATAATGAGGAGGCCTCGGGCCGCACGAACGCGGTTCGACCCTCCCCTTGTTTGTTCTAGTTCGATGACGATGGATTAGAAAAGAGGCGATAACGACAAAGATGGCGTACAAGGGCCACGATACCCACACACTCCATGAACCGCGCTTCCCATGCCCCACCGGCGTGCTGCATGGTCCCCCACGCCCTGCCGGTTCTCTTCCCGATGCCCCACCGGTGAGCTGCCCGAAGCCCCCGTGCCCCAGTGGAAGCCTACCCAATTCCCCCACGCCCCGCCGACAGCCTGCCTAGTGCCCCCGCGCCCCACCGGCGGCCTGCCCAGCACCACGGCACGCTACCCGTGTCCCAGTGTGCTGCCCCGACGTGCTGCCTGGCACCCCAGCGCACTGCTCGGTGCACCCACGGCCTGACCGGTGCCCAGTCGGCCTGTACGCACCCCGGGAGGCCTGCCGGCTCGCCTTCTCACCACCGGCCTCCTGAGCCGACCCACGACGTCCCTCGTGGTGTCACTGGCCAACCCTTCCCGGTCTCCCGGGCCGAGTTAATGTGCCACCTATGTGGCGACTACTGGGTCGAACCGCCCTCACGGTCTGCTGGGACGGGCCTAACGGACCGGGTCAAAACTTAGCAAGCTGACCCACCCAATGGGTTGGGTCAGACCCAGCGAGTCTGACTGGGTTGACCTAGAACGGGTCGACCTAGACTACGTTGGGCCGTGTCGGTCTGACCGAGTCGGACCAGACCTTGGACCATTACTGACCCATTACCTTCTTGGGCCATATCATTGGCACCAGAAGTCCGTTTGATGAACCTTTAGCGGTGCCGGTATTCTTGGAGCATAATCGTCCCTTTGAGTATACCGCATTGGAGTTCGGGTTATAGTTGAGTCACGGTCAGGTTGGTTCGTACACGAATCCAACTGGGCCCCCAGGACTAAAATTCTAACAACTCACAGACTGGAAATTTTATTGAAGGTGTGTCTGTTTTATTGTGACCCCTATGACATGGCGGTTCTTTGAGATACTTCTACGCGAGACTTCATGAAAGTTGGAGTATCGACTAGTAGCTCATAGAGAGGATCCTTCTGGTGATGAGCAGACAAAGTGCAGAGACCTGTTATATGTAGACCTGATGACTGCTTAACTAATTGGACTCGGAGAGACTAGACTAGCCCAGTAGGGAGTTCCCGGTATTTTTTGGCAGACCCATGGAGGACGGATCGCCTGCTAGATGGCAGTAGACCCGTGGTACTCGACAAGAGGAGTACCTCTGTACTCTATAGGTGGAGCGCCTGATATTTGGTGGCAGAACCATAGCGGATGGAGGGCCTGGTAGTTGGCAGTAGACCTGTGGTACTCGACAGGAGGAGTAACTCAGTAGTCCAAGGTTAGTGATAAATGCCTCAGAGTCGCGATAGGCCCACTTTACTCGACAGAGGAGGAGTTCTCTAGAAGTTGTGGTTTCGTTAATGAAAATCATGGTTTGAGCTGAGTCAATGACCTTTGTGTTTTCTTCATGATTGAGATGGGTTACTTGATAACTTAGGTATATGTATGGAAATATACCTAAGTAATGTTTATCTATTGAAATCATAATTTTTGGTTTATCTTTATTCGATTTTGTGAGACCTTGAGGGTATCGGGGTCCCTACTGAGTATTGTTATACTCACCCCTCCACGGGCTATGACCACACCTCGTTGTATTGGATGCAGACGACGGACAGTGCTGATGGTGGCCAAGAGCCCGAGGACTAGGCGGTACATGGAGGTGGACCTCACAACAAGTTGGTACCTAGAGGAGATGGAAGGATGTGGAGCGCTGAGGAGGCTATCTATACCTACCCATCAGGTAGGATCCATGGCGGACGATCCAGGAGATTCTAGACACCTTCCAGTTGTTTTTCTTTTTAGTTGTACCTGTTTTTCCTTTCCTTGTACTTTACAGTTGGGATTGTCTTCTGGCCCCCTTTACATTCATTACACTTGTTATATTGCTTTTACATAGTGTTTTCTTCCACTTTTACTCTATTTGTGTGATTTTACGTTTTATAAAGGCAATTCCTTCCAAGTTTTAGGGATTTACGCCTATGGTACTAGTCACCAGCCCCTGGCCTATGGAAGGCGGGCTTGGGGTAGTCACGATATGGGCCCCAGGGGATGGGTCATGACATGATCAATGAATTGGGAGTCGAACTGAGTGTTCCTATCCTCTTTCACATTTGCATGAATTTCATGTCGGTGGATAACAGTAAGGTTTCTTTCTCTACCGCACCTAAATCATTTCCCCATCCCCTTCTATCAATTTTTGGTGTGCTTATTTCCTCACCATTGGAATGTGGGGGTGGAGCTTTGTGGCACTATTGGATTTATCCATCAAACCACCAGAATTGAAGTCCACCAAATGTTTCTAATCAACATGATAACCCTGAGATTATCTAATCACCATTACAACATTTAGGGAACATCAGACAATTTCTTGATAGATATCAAAGTCCCGGATCTCCATGGATTTCTGTAGGATAGGTTTCATCCCACCAAGAAGCGGTCAACCTTTTATTAGGGGGTAACGATAATGCAGGAGACATATTGTGCAAGCCTTCTTATGGTTTCCTCATATTCTTTTATGGATTCATCGTATTGTTGCTTCATGGAAAGTAAGTACGCTTCCATCTTAATTCGGAGGGTGCACAGAAAAACTTTATCGAGAAACATCTACTGTAAATCCTTCATTCCAATGCCGCAATATCCTCCTTAGGATTCATATTTTGTATCAATGTCTAGCATTGATCATCTTCACCCTCCATATGATAAGCAGCCAAAAGAACCATCTCTTTTATAAAAAATTGAAGGATGGAGATGATAATTTAATGGAGTTGATTCATTGTTCAACGATTGAGGGATTAGATGATCCATTAAACATCGGCGACCCTTATCTCATGAAGCTCTCGATAGCGACTTGTTCTTTCATGGGGGGGGGATCGAATGTTCCCCTTTAACCACACTTTTATTCAAGACATGATATAACAGGGAGAGTATCATGACAAAGATCATGATTCCTACTAGCATCGGATTGGGCATCTCATTAGAATAACCATCACATTGATCTTCGTATCAGTTGTTAGCCTGAGTCCTCCTATTACCAGCTATTGCCTAGAATAAAAGGACTGATAGCGGTAACACATAAAGTGTAATCGAATAAAAAAATGGATGACTTATAAATTAATTTTAATTCCTTAAGATATGAATTTATAGGCTTCAATCTATGTCATCCATGATCTACTTCCCAACGTATCTTCTTATGGGAATTTTTTTATTTCCTTAAGAATGGTTTATATAAGATTGTGAATTTACAAAAGAATATCCCCCATGAGTGTCATAACCAAGAGTGCAGCAAGGCATGTTGTTGTGTA
Source organism: Viscum album (assembly GCA_963277665.1). Taxonomy (NCBI): domain Eukaryota; kingdom Viridiplantae; phylum Streptophyta; class Magnoliopsida; order Santalales; family Viscaceae; genus Viscum; species Viscum album. The sequence goes on along the minus strand of OY728155.1, from coordinate 852,762,497 downwards.
CCATGATACCTCAGGTTAAGCCTGAAACTCCTATTCGGTGTTTCACTCCTAGGTACATCTGTGCTAGAGCAACTTCTACCTGCTCGTATACGGACATGGATTTATTTTCTTGATAAAACACTTACTCCATACTCACCAAAATTTATGGATTTTTTTATTGTAATTGGTCTGGTCTGTAAGTCTTCACTAGGTGTTTCTAATCCTCATCCCTGCTATAACTAAATTTATCCTCTTATACTAACTATAACAACCCTAATCATTATTACATGCTTAAACACGATGTATTACATAAAAACTTCACTCGATACAACATGGAAGACAGATAGGTCTAGTTTCTTTGATGCTTAGGAATATTAAATAACAACATAAACCATAAAACACACATCTTTACTAAAAACATCCTTTACAGGACCACTACGTTCCCACATACTTTTCATTGCATGGGATAACCTGAGGACATGCGTAAGAAAATGGGGTGGTATAAAGCTCAAAGAAGGGGGAAAAAGTTTTAACATGAATATTATAATACAAGTTAGGTAATATTCATATCAATGGAGTGTTAGAGAAATGAGAATATAAAGGAATGATATAGCCTGATTATCATAAAATGGAAATATAAAAACATCACTCAACATGGTATTAGAATAATCCAAGTCTAATTGCACATGGATCATGATTAAACCCTCATTTCACTAGACATATTAGGAAAATAATCTTTATCAAATGTAATGGAGTGCTATCAGGCCACACCCTTATTAATAATTTCATTTCCTTCATAATTGTGCCACATGGATCATAAAACATGGAATCAATCTAAATCATAAGTTATTCCATGATTAATTAATGAGGAATAAATAAATGAAAGTACCATTAAACATGTATATGTGCATGAAGGTGAAAACCCTTGATAGAGACATGGGTATGGTATTCAAAACACAATGATCTTGGCTTGGAAAAACACTGTGCAATTTCTACAGCATAACGACGTGACATAAGAATCCATAAAAATGGTTGATGAGAGGGAAAGTGTTATCTCATCATATGCAAATTAAATGAAAAGTAATGGGGTAATATAGATAGATGTCCCAATATATATAATGTAATTAATGTTCATAATGTAAAATAATTTATTGATTGTAAATGAGAAGATAGAAATTCCTTACGGAATTTCGGCATTGTAAATGGTGTACATGGGAGGCATTAATGAGTGAGAAAAGGGGTCTCTCACAAATCCATCACAAATAGGGTAGTATGTGGGAGGTAAAAATTCATACCCCAACATTTAGAAATTATAATGACATAACTATATTAAGAAACTTGGATAAAATTAGAAATGAAGGAATCCCTTAATTGGAAGTGTGATCTGAAAGGCTTGGGAGAGGCTTAAGAGAGGAATCTTGGGATCTTTGGGTGCCTTTGGAAGATTTTAGGGATAGGAGGGCTGATGTTGGAAGATATCATATGGCTTTTAGTGAAGAGGATGTGGTAGCTTGGGTGGGTTAATATAGGAATGGAGAGATAATTCTTTATTATATAGGGTTGGGACACCACACATTAAACTAATCAAAACCACAAAACATCACATGGTGTTTTCCCATGGTTTTTTCCAAGGGGGAGTGGAAAACAATATTTTATAAATCAAATGTCTGATCTTCTTAAAATAATATGTTTGCCTATGTGGATGTGAGTTACACTCTCAATGGAATGAATTTAAAAAGCTAAACTGTTTTATTAGTCTTGAAGGGTCCACTAAAGAATTGTAAAATAAATTAAACAAACCTAGAATATCATTATTTTAATGGTAAAACATATATGGGAATAATATAATGTTTATAGTATTTTATTAAATCACTATTATGTCATTATGTTTTCATAAAACATATTGTATATTTAAATGGTATTTATTTTTTACTGAAAAATTCAAATATCTCAGAAATTTATGAAAAACTCACTGTTGGATAATTTTGAAATCTTGATTCAAAAAATAATATCATTTTTATCTAAATAATTTTCAAAATATGTGAACTTTTACTTTTAAAATAAAAACCAACATTTATAAAAAATGCATGGGTTTGGACAATAATATATTTCAAACATTAATAAAAATTCTAATTGTATTATAAAAATTTTACAATAATTTGTATTCAATAGAAAGTAATTTAATAATAATATTTTTTAAAAAATTTATTTAATTAAAAAATGAATTAAATCATAAAAATAGATTTCTTAATTGAATATTAACCAAAAATACTATTTGTTCTCTAAAAACTACATACAAAGTAACAATAATAAAATGAAAGTATATTATTTATTATACAAAAAAATGTATATAATCATAGTACTAGAGTCTTGTTACATAACCCCTTATAACACCTGCAGATGACTGAAGGTTAAGGTGTGCGATGGTGGCATACTCTTGGGGTGGCTCAGATAACATCGCCCGGGTGGTAATCTCTATCAACTTCCTCTTCTCCCGTAGGAGGTTTCATTAAAAATTCGTGTATTGAAGCCCATATTGGTCATGGTCATGAGAGAAGAACAATGACTCCTCCTCCTTTCCAAGCTCTGAAAAATGGGATTCATGCAGGGAAAGTATATTGGATGAGGACATCACTTCCTTTTTCATAGTAAATTTTATCATTTAAAGACCTATATTTATAGTAATCATGTAATCACTGTTTAACGGCTATATTAGAAGCTGTAAAAATTCAAAATGATATTTTTTAATCCAAAAAAATAAAAACAAGGTAGTGAATAAGTTTTATATGATCATTCTACATAATAATACATTTAATTGGGTCAAGATGAATTTTTATTAACAAAATATTAGGTTGTTACATTAAAACTGAGGTCATTGGAACCTATAATTGTTCTGGAGGAAGACTAATTATTCAATATAATTGGTATATCTATAGTATAGTTACAGGATAATCTAATACTTCATTGAATCTATATTTCTTGTACGAATGTTATGGAGATTAAGTCATTAATTGTTTTGTTTATATGACACTTAATTAATATTTTATTAGTGTTTTATATATAATTTAGTTCTGAATTTAATGAATTTTTTTTGAGAATGTAGTTTAAACTCATAATGTATATTGATAAAATTATTCACTGAAACGGAATGAGTCAATATCTAATGAGCCTGAGTAAAATATTTTTATCTTCATCATACATCTCTTATATGATAAGTGAAATTGAGTGCTTAAAATATTTTTTATATACAGACTTATATGGGATATTTATTACACGTGGTTAAGGATTCATCAAGTTCAGTAATATGTTCTATAAAGAAGACATTGATAATAGATTTTATCATGGATTAAAGTGCATATCTGATTATCTGTTAAAATATAAGGTAATTTGTCCCTATAACTAATCTATGGTATATTTGAAAAAGTATTCCTCTCAAAGGAAAAATTCTACCGATACATTGAATATTATATAGATATATAGATGATATAGAAACTATAATGTATATCCCTAACACTCACATAAAATGTAATATGGGTTATTTATAAAACAATAATGGTTTTTGTATAATTTCATGTTATTATTTATATAATATGTTATCGAAGACATTATTTAGAGTATGTTTAAACGTAATATAATTTCTATGAAAAATATTTACCATTGTATGTGTAAATAGATTTCTAAATTATATCCTAAAAGTGATTTATTGGAATGGTAAAAAAATAATGTAAATATATACATTGATTAAGGGAAAATTTTTAATGGAATATTGTTCAAAGGATGATGGAGATAATCATATAATGTGTTCTTTATGGACCAAAAATAATTATGTTATACAATTTTATTTTTTGAAGTTATGATGATTCAATATGGTCTTGTAATTAAATAATAATGATTCAAAATCATATATCTGACCATAATTTAAACCATATTTATTCAGATAATTTTCAATTGAATAGTTTAGTTAGTGGGTTTTGTCTTATAGCCCCATATTTATGTGTCAGCAATTACCTATGATGTAATTATTAAAAAAATATAGACAATTAAATAAACCAATATTTTATATAGATGTTTTTATATAGGATATTTTAACCATATTATTTTTTTGGATTTTTAAAATATTTTTATAAGGGATTATTTGAAATATATGTATCATTTTAAAACTAAATATACACTTTCATAATGTCACAATCACTATATAATTATGTAATTATAGATATAGATTTTGTGATGTATAATAATGATTTACCTCTCAAATAATGACATTTAGTTTACCCTTAATCAATTTATTTGTGGAGAATTATAGTTTATTAATAAATATTATGGTTCATTTTTTTTATTATTGTATAGTGAAACATAAAATGTTCATCAGATACAAAAAAATTAATGTGAATTTTTATCTATTCTAGATCATATATTATATTTACAGAATAATGTTTTTTATAAATTTCATTATTATTCTATAATGGAATGAATCAAATTTGAGTCCCCATTACCAGATGTTAGAAAAATACCTATCATATAAATCGTTATGCTCAGATACCCTACTTATGAAATTCAAAATATTTAATTAGAAAATATTATGGTGGTTAAGTAAGTTGTTAATCATATCCTCTATTAGATCATTACCATTGTGAGATATTTCCTCTAATATAACATGTATAAAATATGGTACCTTGATTGATGGAGACAATAAGAGTGTGTTTTCACACCTAGATATAGAATATCTATTTGTATAAGGGTAACATTATGTGGATATATATAATGTTGAATGGCATGTGGATTATTCATCTATTAAATCACTTTTCACTCTTAGATTCATGAAAAAATGAGTTGAATGTTGGGTATTGACCTAATTTCATTTCCCATGGTCTCTCCATGGCCTGGAAAAAGGAAAATTTTGATAATTAATGTTTTCATATAAGGAACAATAGTGGAGACTGAAATATAGACACATGTGTTTGTTTGATATTACATTGGATCCCTTTATAACTTTTTTATCATTGATTCATCACTAGAAAATTATAATTTACAATGTATATGAATATAATTATTTGTATTTATTTCAATGTTATACAAGCCAATGAGGTTACAAATTGTTTTTTATAGAATGTTTTATTGGTTTTTCAGATTTTTCAACTCTAAAAACATTTTTAAAGATGATCCAAGGGTTTTTTTCATGGGTGTTCACAGTGTATTACATAATATGTGATACATGTTAATGTTTATAGTAAAATTCCAATTTTTCAGGACATCATTCCATAGTGTTTTGTATATGACATCATGAGTAATTATATATCATATAATATAAGGTAAATGAACACAATTTGAACAAGTCTATAGGGAATAGGGTAGATTGAAGGAGACATATTCCCTAAATCCATATTCATAGGCTAAATTCCAATAGGATACCAATATTTTATATATCATGATAAATAAATCAAATAAAATGTTATACATGCTACTACCATTATCATGTGAAAAAACATAATAATAAGTATGTTTATTTTATAACAGTACAACACACAAACACAAATTATTTATTAAAGAGTTACATGGGTGGTAATTTCATAGGGGAATTTTATTCAAGTATGTGATACATGAACATAAAATATAATGTACCCATTGTATAAAACATATAAATAAATTTAACAGTGCCAAAGAATAATTATAAGGTTTTATTTTAATAATTTCCATGTGGTGTTAGTGTGTATACGATTAATTTATGGAAGAAAAACACTCTTATCCACATAATGATGTGTTATTATTCCTTCGTTTCATATGATTTTCATTAATATAATTAATGAAATAATAATCTCATTTAAACATAATATACTCTATTTTATCTATGGAAATAGCATCAATAATAGATTTCATTCAACATCAACTATTTCATATTCATCAAACACAAAAGAAGAAGAATATGTTTCCAAACATCAATAGATTTAAGTAAACCCTTAGTATCATTTCTACATATTCATTTTCATGATAATAACATTTATCATTTATTTGAGGTCTTAAAAATTATTGTATAAAAAATCTAAAAATTATGAATACTATTTTTTGAATTAACTGAAACCCATCAAAAAATCACCATTGATTTATTCATTAGATTCTATAAGGAAACAAAAGCCTAGAATTCTATATGAATAATGGGATATCACTATAGAACAATAGCTATATTCATTGATAATAGAGAATAATTCTTGTATAATAAACATCCTAGCACATAGATTAAGGAAGTGGTAAGAAAAAATAATGTTTAAATTTAAATTGAATCTGATTGAGATCCTATGTTTATTATGATGATTATGTAATGTCTATTTTAGGTTTTGAATAAGGAGTACATCATAAAACCACATATCACCCTCAAACAGATGTTATTTATGAGATATCCATTTAAATGATGAAGAATTTAATAAGATATAATTTTATGAATTTAAAAATATGTTTGGATTAACACCTTACTACGTTAGAATATAATTACAATTATTGCTCCCACTCGATTATTCATTCTGATCTTTAATCCCTCTATAAAAGGAATTCCATCACTAAAACATACAAGGATGATTATTGATAATAAATACAATTGGTACATGATATATTTATGGAAATGAGAATATTACAAACATTTAATAATATGAGCAGGAATCCTTAAAATGAAAAAATAGTTATTTTAATTACCATATAGGGGATATAGAGCTCAAACATAGTTGAAAGGAATTCATAAAGATATCTACATGGAATAATGTTATGATATTTCAAGAGAATGGCATTTGGAGCTTTAGTTACACTATTCTTTCCAATATTCATGATCAAATATGTACATTATATTGTAGATATTTCCACTATTCAAGATAGGTTTCATATATCACATTTGAGTATGTACATACTTGATCATTTAGTTGAACTTAAAAAAGTATCCATTCCTCTAGTTCCTGATAATTCTTAGGAGTAAAAACTTGTTAAAATGATGGATTAAAGAGATAAAGTGCTACAAAAATATTATAATCGGGTTAAGGTTATCTAGAAGAATCATAAATTTAAATAGTATATGTGGGAACCCAAGGAGGTTGTTATGTAGTACTATTTTTATTTTTTCCTTCCATGTAATATAATTTTGATGGTAAAATTCGTATATGGGAGTAGAATATAACACTTTGAGATTATTAGATATTTTTTCTTCAAAACATTAACATTTTTGATACCTTGTGATGCAAGAAACATTTGACAGAAGTGGATTATGCCTTATGAAAATATATAATGAAAATAATAATTAGATAATTAAATGATATTGAAAAAAATTATGATAACAATAATTAAATTGATGAGAAATGATAAAGAATTTTAGTTTGATAATTCATGGATAAAATGGTATGTTCTATCAAAAAACATTATTTTTATTATATATATATATATTAATGATAATTAATTTTATATCAATAACTAAAAATTATTTTTTTTCATTTTATTTAAAACATTTGATCATTAATACATATATTTTTAACTAATTTGAAATGAATATAAAATCATTTGATGGTAAAAATAGATAATTTGTAGAATGTGTTTTAACAGTGCAATGCTTTTTTAGAATAATATCTAAATTTATCAATATTGATAAATGATTTTTGTGAAATTTTGAGAGAATACATTGAATTTAATATGGTTAAATTCATTTAATATTAATACCAGAGAATGAATGGAAATTATTTTTTCCTTAAATGGGTCAATTTCATTTAAAAAAATTCTATTTAAATTGTGTACACTTAGTTTGTAATTAATTTCATTCCCCTCTAGTTATTGAAACTTGATAAAAGATTATATATTTAGAATCATAATAATCAACCAAATTAATATTTATAATGAAAATTTTCATGTTAGCATGCTATGGTTTAAAAAGAGTTGATAAAGGGGTCAAACATGGAGAAAAGGAATCAAATATACCTAAATATGACTAACATTCAATGATTATTGAATTTATTCCCTCCAATAACCCATAATGGAACCATGTTTATTTCAATTCAATGTTCCCTTGAAATTCTATTATATTATTTTAATGTTATGGGTATTTAAAATAGTGCCACTTTACTCACTTATAAATGAGAACATCAACTTTTCAGTACTTCACACCACATTGACCCCTTGATTGGGCCAACATTTAACCAAATACATTCCAATTATCCTAGTGTATAACCTATATATTCTATGATTCATAATAGTCCCATATTATAATCATTTTTTTCAATGGACAGTATTCAAAGTATATGTTTATGTTCTTAGTATATTATTTCAAGTTTCATTTGTCTTAATCCTCATCTATTCTTCTAAAAGCATCATAATATAATTAAATTAGAATATATATAATGTATAATTTTATTCAAAATTAATACTAAACCAATTTATTCCCCATTTCAATCTAATTGTAATTAGCGGTCTCTCATGCATATGTTTGGACTTCTATAACTACGTACCAATATATTTTATTTTTCATCATGTCAATACATTATTGTGAATAATGATAAATTTAATAAATATTTATTTTAGTCAAAATATAATTATTATTTTTTAAGGATAGTTTATTATGTTACATCCATAATTTCACGAAAATAAAAAATTAAGACATTAATGACGACCACCTTTTGCAGGGTTTGGAAAAATAAAATTTTCCCCATTGGGTGATGTAATAACAGTATTACCAAAGTAATCTATCGAGAGAAGTGTTTTAGTCTAGTTTTCACAAGTAGAATTTTTTTTTTTTAAAAAATAAAAAAATAATTTCATCCAAAAACACTATATTGGGCATGTAAATCTAGGATCATCAACATCTTGGTGTAAATAGTCATGCATGAAATAGTTTCATCTCTACATATAATAGGGTGTGCATAGATGATGAGGAAACAACAAAGAAACTTGGCGATGGTGAGGTGTTGTATCAGCGAGCGAGCTCCATATTTAAATGTCCCTTTAAGAGGCCAGTTGAAACCTCAAAAATATTTCATGGTGGTTGTATGTATATCTAGACATGATTCTGATTGACTTTGTGAATTTGAAGTGGCTACATTCCCAATGTGAAGCCTCCAAGGTGGATAAGATGGTGATTTTCGACGTTGTAGTGGTGGCCGGAGTGATTGAGGTGAATTATATTTGGAGGAGATTGGTATAATTAGTTGTCAAAGAATGAGGCATGTAGAATAGAGTGAGATGATGATATATCATTTAATGGGGTCCGAATGACCCCCTCCCACCACCACAGACCACCCCATCCCTAGAAGGCCTTCCTTCCATTACAGTATAGTCTTGACGTCCATGAGATGACACGATCTGGATTGGTCTGATAGAAAATCCCCATTTTCTCATCCTCGCATGCCTTATCCAACATGTCCTGATCCCCTATGTATCCTCATACCAATATGGAAGACATTATCTTGGGAAATGACTAGTTATTAGCACCCTATTTCTTCTAACTATGTGACTTGTGGGGCCCTTGATTGTGGGATTGAGAACAAATATTTGAACAAGTTAGAAAAATTCAAATTTCAAAAAGAATGAATTTTATTAGTAATATATCATGTCAAAGAAAAATTATAAATTCAAAAAGTACCAACATTTAATCAATTGAAATCAATTTGAATTATTCAATCGAAATCCCCCCCCAAAATTTTAAATATCACTGAATTTTAGGATTATAACGAAAAAATGCCATCTAAAATCCATAGAATATGTCTAATGTATACATTATAACATTGGTTTGTTAAATACTCGAACACTTGAACTATTTTTGTCCTCATGCATAATAACTAAAGATTGAATATTAATTTTCATCAATTTTATTATTATTCAATTCTAAAAACATTTAAATAAAATTATTCTCACTATTCAATCTGTCATTGACAAATAAAAAAAAATATCAATATAATATCTTGCATTCAAATAGATTAATCAATTAATGTATATTATTTTTTCCCATGAAAGTTAGTTGTACTTTTAATAATATTCATTCATGCTCCTTAATTCAATGTTATTTAACATTCCAAATAATGATTTTTCTCACTTAGAATATTTTCACTCATCACACATGATATAATTTTTTGTAGAGTTATGGTCAAATCATGAGAACATGTTTCTTATCGCAAATGTTGTAAAAGAAAAACATTCTCCACATACTAAATACAAAAGTCACATTAAATCATGATGTTCATTCAATCAAGTATCAAATGAATCTGAGGCCATAAGGTTGGTGGGAATTTTTGTTTAAAATTAAGGATCATAGGGGATTTTAATCTATAATATTTTCAGCATTATATTGAAATTAAAAAATTAATTAATTTTAACTCTTAGAATTGCAACAAACCTAGGTTCCCATGATCATACTATGGTCCTGATCAAAAGTAATAATGATGAATTACTTTTTAACCTTATTTAATTTTTGAATACTTTATATTATTTTTTGAAGAACTTTTTCTTTCATTTTTTTGAAATTCATGCAGGTAATAAATCTCACACTGAGAACATAACCACATATGATTATAATCATCAGTTTATAAATGGTTATTTTTTATTCCCCCAAGTCACAAACCATTCCAATTTTTTTCATATTTATTAAGAATGGAAAATTATTAAAGATCGATGTATTAATCAAAATCCATTATTAATACCCATATTATCACCCTATAATTTTTCATTATAATTCATTTTATTCAATTTACCATTAATTACCTAGAACCCACACTATATCATTAAAATATGATGAAAATACTAAGATTTGAGTAGGAACGGGTGCAATTTTCTTGAATTGTGGAACATCCTGATAAATGTTATGCATGGCCGATAAGGGATAAAAATGATTGGCATAAAGTTTTCCTCAAGGGTAATGGGTTTCCAGTAGATATATAAATCAATTAAAATATATTTTTTCATAGTATTAGCTTGGAAAAGATTACATTCTTGTTTTAGAAGGAGGAATTTTTTAAGATTTATAATCATTATTATCATGAATAAATTTGTATTATATGGTATAAAAATATTTTTAGGAATGAGATATTTAATTTCGGAGAATTACTTATAGAACGACTAAGAATAAAAAATCATTTCACTTGAATTTTAGAATTTAAATGTTGGAAAAATGTCAGGAAAAATTCATTTATATGTATTAGATAAATTCCATTAAATCATGATTTTCACTATAAACTTAATGATTCACTATAACAATTCCGTTTGTCAATTTACAAATTTAATCCAACTAAAATTAAAATCTAAAACATGGAATCACATGATTTCTAAGAAATTCATATCTCTTAGACTACTTAATTAATGAGAAGATTGAATCCTGGGAATGTATGGTCGTAGTTTAAATACTCAAAATTTGTTTCAGAAAAAAAATATACACTTTAAGGTATAAAATAAATGTCAAACCCATTTTCTATAGATCATTAGTCCGCTTTCTAAACTATGTTATAGATTCATCATGACACAATTTCATGATGGTACTATAAAATTCAAACAAATAATACCAGTGTATGTACTATTCCCCTAAATCTAAATGTGGTTTTGGAGAGGTAACAATATCTTAAATGTCCTAAATCCTATAGAAAATAGTAATACCTAGGTTTCCTCCTAGAAAGGAATTTTTTTAATTTAATTGGATATAACTAAACTTATGAGAATAAATCATTTTATGGGTTAGAGAATCTTGATCTCCGCCACCGATTCATGGGGTATACATCCATTGATCATTTTCATTCTTTACTCATTTAGAGTGAATGGGTTACCTTCTGATTCATTATTGATCTAAATAGAATAATAATGAAAGAATTTTTAATAATTAAATATTCATCCCACGTAGAACAATTCTTACCTAGCATTAAATTATGTCTGGAATTGTAGAGTGGGACTTGGACTCCAGGATGGATGGTATTTGGTTAGATAAAATCTTCATGTTCCATTGGAGTGTATTATTCCAAAATTATTTATATTTAAAAATATTATACTATTATTTCATCCATCTCCTTTGACTGATTTTTTTCTCATGTTTCCATCACTACCCAAATCCAAATCCACTTTTTTATAGCACAATATTCTTGGTGTACCAATTACATTCGTTGATAAAATATTTTTTTCATAAATCAAATGGTAGTGGATCATACCTATAGGTGAATTTTATGATGTCTAGTATTCCTATAATGTGTCTTTAATACTTTATCAATAATACTACCTTTCTACTGTGAATATTTTCTCTAAAACAAATTTAATAATTTATTTAGACACTGTAGATTTACCATTTTTTTGGGATAGTAATGTGTATATGTCTTGTGGTGTACCTAATTCTTCTTAATCATAGCCTACTTTCTTCAAATTATAAAATGGGTCCCTTGGTCACTAATTATGGGCCATGGAATTCAAAGCCTACAAAAGTCATTTGTTCTAAAAAACACACAGAAATATTATATCATATGTCTTTTTGTATTTGGATTCAACTCATTTAGAGACATAATAAACTCCATGTAAAATATAGGATTTATCTAGAGATATGGTAAATGTGTACAAAAAAATAAATCCCCAATGCTTCAAATGTTTCAAAAAACTTATTGGGTTTTGGTGAGTATTTTATAATTTTGAAATATTACCTTAAAATGGAAATATTTTTAATTTTTCAAAATATAAATATAAATTTTTATACAAGTATGGGAAATAAGTTCTAGATTAAAAAAAATTAGTTGTTCTTTATGTTCATAATTTTCTTCCACAGGTAAGTGTAAAAAAAATATTGATTCTCTTTGACATGGTAAAACTCATCCTCTGATTTGGATATTGAAAAGTTTCTGTGGAAATGTCGCTTCGTATATATACAATCGAGATCATGTATTGAGTTTGTTATTATTATAAGAGGTATAGATTGATGTTAATTGTGATGTGTACAAATAATTATGTACATCATTATACCATGGAATTTCACCTTTTATGGTCTAATGATACTTTTTGGGTATGTGATTGTTGAGTGTGTCCCATTATGGAATACTTATTTCAACTGTGTTGAGTTTCCAATTGATATCATATTCCACTTGTTTTTCATATATGTTTTTTTATTTAATATATTGATTATTCTTATGAAATAGTTGTATCCATATCACTATCCATGGATGGGAATCATTCTTCATCATCAAGTACCCAAGTTCTATATGATTAGAAAATAAAACAATTTTAGTTCCACGTAAATATTTTCTGAATTTATATAATGGAAATTAAATAGTAAGAAAATGTTTTTTTTAATTTATTGGTGTATCATACAATGTTCTTGAGGAATAGGTTATGAATTTTTGTTTCCCAACAATTAATTGAGAAAAAACAACTCCTTTATCTTGGATTGATTCATCACAATGCAACTTAAATGAATATTACCATTTTTGTGGTTACATTATCGGTTGGGAGGTTAAATTATATTTTATCTCATCAAATTGTTCCCAAAAATTATCATTAAAAACAATGTTACATATTTTAATAATAATCTTGAATGGGAAAGTGAAATATAAATAAATTCCATGATGAGTCTTCTATAAAATCCCATATGACCCCTAAATAACTAATTATGTATTACAGATGTGGTATATATAAACGAATTGATCACTTTATATTTAGAATTATCCACCTTGATGCATTTTTTTGGAAATCTTATAGCCTAGAAGTATCCCTTTTTCAACTATAAAGATACACTTTTCAACGTTCAAAAACTAGATTTCCCCTAATTCATTTTTTAAAGAAAATCTTTAAATTACCTACGAATTGATCATAGGATTTTCCAAAAATAGTAAATTCATTGAGATATACCTCCATGAAATCCTCAATGTGATATCATAAAATTCTTACCATATATCACTGAGATGTACCTGGTTAATTTAAAAATTAAAATGGAAGCCTCTTGTATGAAAAGGTTATAAAAGGATAGGTGAATGATTTCTTATATTATTATTATACTATAATTGGTACATGTAAATTACAATAAATACCATCCAATAAAGTGTTAATGTGTCCTTCTAGTTATCCTTTATATCATTTGATCAATGAATGTGAATGGGACGCGGTCATTTTGAGTGACTTGGTTAAAATTTATATAATCAATATAACCCTCAAATAGTTTTGAAATACCTATTTAATTAATTAATTATTCACATTTTACATAATGTTCCATCTTATTTTCCTGAGAAAACCATGGATGGTGTTGACCAATTGGGAGTCGGAAATTGCCTAAATGATGTCGGCTATAAATAAATTTTCATTCACTTTTTTTGACAACATGCATGATGGTGGGGTTATTTCCTTTTTAGATATATCTCAAAAAATATTTTATTATATCATGCCTTGGGATATATTCTGGTTATATCTTCTATAATCTATCATATGGTGTTGGCATTTCTTTTTCTAAGATCATTAAGAGATTATTAATGGGTCTCAGAAATATTATTTGAAAATATCGCTAGTAGTATATCTCATACCAAGTGGTAATACTATTTTAAATCATGATAATGAGTTTATAAATCTCAATTTTGGGTTTTTATATTAGATAATAGAGAATTTAAATTTCCCATATAAATAAAATGAATTTACATAATAATGTGAATCATATTTTTTTCTTGAGTAAATTTTCAAATAATTCAGAGTTTATTTATTCTTGAATTTTAAAGGTAGGATTTCCAAAAAGAATATTAATCCTATATTCTATGATGTTTTCAATATAAATATGTTTAAATAATCCTACGAATTCATGTATAATACTTAAATCATAAATTTAATCAATAACATCTTTGGGGAAAGTTGAAAATATGGATTGATTTTTTGAAGGGTTCCTTTTGAAGTAAAGAATATTATGTTCACCATAAAATCCCCAAGCTCCATGGTTAGGGTTCCTTCATGCATAATAATGATTTTTTTCTATCCATAGAAAATTTATACCATATTAATCAATTAAAATCATGGAGATTTTTCTACCTCCACAGTGGGGACATAAAATTATACAACATAAATTATTCCTTCAAATCATACAAGCATATCTTCCAAAACTCTAGATGGAAAAGTTATAGATTTTTTTCTAGTTGAACACGCACTCATTTGTGCTTCACATAAACTATTATTAAAGATGACAATATAGTTTTTGACATAAAATTAATAAAATCACCATGATCACAAATAGGAAAAAAGTTTCCAAGAACAAATAGTGAAGGGAATAGAAAATGTCCCTATATATTGATATGTTTTTATAAATTTTGGTTTGATCATGACTGAGACACTCCGCCTATGATATTAATTCATCCACATAATTTCTTTTTCTATTAGAAATGTATTTAGTTGAGAAACATCACATATTTTCAGATATTTTTAATAGCCTCTTACTATGGAATTTTGATTCCCACTATATATAAGATCTCCTGGATCACTTTTTGATGTTTAACTACTTTAACCTTTATTGATTGAGTTAAAAACAAAGGTACAGATCCCTTATGACATATTTTTTTATTGCCTCTATAAATTCATTTTGGAAATTATTTTTTAAAATTTTTTCTACTTCCATCATCATTATAGTCTCTTTATTTTGGATGGATGGGTTGGTCTTCTAAATGTTACATAGATTAATCAAAAGTACATTTTTAAAGTTATATAATCTCTTTCCTACATAATGTATAAACTATCCTACATTATTCTTATGATTTAGAAAATCCTAGTTGGGATGCTTTCCTAGATTCTGGGTTAGAATATTCAAAATAATCTAGTCATATTCTTTTGTTTTATTTACCTTATCATTCGTATATAGAAACATAGATCCATAATGGTTCTACTGATAACATTTTGAAGGTTTTCATATGATTTTTCTTACAAATAATGTAATTTATAGTTATTTTTGTGTATACTAAATCTTATTGGATTTTTTAAATGGTGTGTGGATTTGATATAAATTTTGGAATGGTGGTTAATTGGAAAATGGGTTCTTTCAATGTTCTATTGACCCTTAAACCCTTATTGGGAACACCCATCACTCCATTATTTATTTTTTGGAAATTAACTTATCTTGAATTAATTAACAAAACTATCTATAATATATACCTCAATACATTGATATGTAAAATTTTTTGTATAAGATTATACACCACATACCTAAGGTGGGGATAATAGTTCACATACTATATTCATATAAACTTTTCATACTAAAATAATAATCTCATAAATTTTAGTCATAAATATTGGTGATGAATAATATGTTTTTACGTCATGAATATATCTTGTACTTGTACTTCTAGAACTGAAATTTTAGAAGTTCAAAGACATATTTTCAATCAATACATGTACATTTGTAGGTGAGTTATCAATGATGGTTCATCTAGATGAGGAATCATGTATATTGTGTTTATTTTCAAGAATGACTTGATTGAAGTACAAAATTAATTTTTAATAATCAATTTCATGGTGTGGGATACTGGCATGGATCTTCTGGGACAACTCCTGGTATTCGTACAAGGTTTCCTTTGTTAATTTCAAAATAATGAAAATTATCATTTTTATTGGGGTGATCCTATATGTTGAAAATAATATTTTCATGAAGAATATTATTAGATCTTCCAAGAGATTGATTTTTCTAGGTCACATAATGTATAACTAGTCCTTATATTCTCTATCATGTTTGAAAGTGAATTCTCTCCAATTAAATTGGTCTTCTTGTCCTACTATCAACATAAAACTCAAGAAAATATTGATTAATTATTGAATATTTTTAAAGGAATATTAATCTAAAATAAAATGGAATTTATGTAATACATAAATCATGTTGACATATAATTCAGAATCATTTTTCTATGTAATCAATGTCAACCAATTTTTTTGGTTGGAATAAGTGGGGCACAAATAAAACTATTATTTTAGTTCAAATTAGTCTACATGTTTGGTGTCTCATAATGAACACTACATGTATAACTTAAGTTGTTATATTTATTTCTGAAAACAAATAAAGATCAATATTCATAAACCTAGTGTGAAATGTTCTCTTCATATTAATTTCAAAAATAAATAGTTCCTTATTGGAGGGCTTAGTCATGTAGTTGATTTTGTTATATTGACACTAGATCCTTGATAATTTTTCTAGTTTTCTCTCCCAAATATTGTGGGGTGTGGAAAAATAAATTTTTTCACCCTATAGTTGTAGTAATAGTAATATAACCCTGGTCATCTCTAGACATTAGTTTCTTAATCAAGTTTTAATGAGTGTAAAAGTAAATAAAAGAATATAATTATAGTTACTAGAATGAATAACATCTAGTATTTATTAAATTAAAATTATAGAAACGTGATTGG
Source organism: Viscum album (assembly GCA_963277665.1). Lineage (NCBI taxonomy): Eukaryota > Viridiplantae > Streptophyta > Magnoliopsida > Santalales > Viscaceae > Viscum > Viscum album. Next base: position 852,745,190 of record OY728155.1, on the reverse strand, counting down.
TTTTTTTTTTGACATACTTTTTAATGCTATTATGTTATTTAATAAAAATGAGCCTTTTTATCTATTAAATGAATAAATGGATGGAGTGAAAATCATTTATCTTTTATTCACCATTAATAAATCCATGTTTATTTTATTCTTGTTGTGGGGTGGAATTAATAGGATTGTGGAAACTCCAAATATACGAGGGTGTGTGTGGGAGATATGGAAATGATGAAGGTGCATGGTGGTGGATAGTTTTGGTAGCATTGAGGGTGGTCCCCCTTAATTTTTCCTTCTTAGTGGCTCAATAAAGCCAAATAAATCCTTCATTATGGTCATACAAAGCTCCAAAGGTGATCTTGAGTGATTTTAAGAATAATAAATTTCTAATGGATCAATGTCAGGCTTCCAAGGAGGCTGATATAGAGATATCTAATGTTTCATTAGTGGTCAAGACCATTAAGGGTTTTGGAAGGCATTGGAGATTAGTAGGGCTAGGTGTCGGAGCGTGATCCATAATAAATGGGGAAGCGAAACATTGTTTCATTTAATGTGATCATTAAAATAAAAAAAATACCATCCCACTTTAGTTCTCCAATTGTTCTCTACTACAATTTATAAATCCTTTCATTGATTCTCAACCACAATGAATATTGATGGGGGTTAGATGACCACCTCCATCCACATTATACTAATTCCCCTCGACAAGGCCTTCCTCTCAGAACCTCGTGAGCTTGAATTCCAGGTTCTAACACTCTATGATTTCATCCACCCAAAAAACTACTTGGTAACCGCCCCACATTCCTCATTTCACATGGTAAGATCCACCTTGTGGCCTATTACCCTCATGTTAGACCATTCCCTAGGATCGGCATGGTTTTTAGGGCCTTCATAAGCCTTGATAAGAAACCTGTGGGGTCCTTAGTTGGGGGATATCCAATGTGGCCTTTTATTAATCACCAAAAAATATTTTTTAAAAGGATATAATAATTCAAATCGCTTAAAAAATAAAATAATAATCAGTCAATTCCAAATAGGATTGTAAATACTATAATCATCCCCTTCAATCAATGTGAATTAGTAGTTTCAATTGAAATTATTAAAAAATAATCAAATAATTATTTTTATTATTATACTAATAATAATCATTCGAATATCCTTAAAACATGTTTAAAATTTACATGATAAAATGATTATGCCAATAAAACATGTGTATGTGTTGACTACCTGATTCATGAAGGGATGCAATATAGTTTTCATCAATGATAATATTTTATGAATTTAAACTGTATATAATGATTATATATGATATTTATTATATTATAAAGATTCTTTATATGATGAAACATTGACCAAGGTTCATGGAATAGAATCATAAAAGTGAAACATGCATGAGAAATGGATCAACTAACACCCAAAATTATGTTTTTATAGGTGAATTATTAATAAATTAATGAAAAAAATATAAATGAATCATATCAGGTAAAATAATAATGAATATGTTTCTGATATAGAATAATTATAAATATAAATTTATTAAAAATTATTTTATTTAGTGTACAAATCATGTTTTAACTTGAGGTAAGGGGATTTTTTATAATATCACTTTTATTAGGATTATCTCCATTTCAATTTATATTATAGGGAATTATATTTTATTTATATAATAAAACAAATATTTTAATATTCAATGGATATTTTTTTATTCATATATTTGTTCCTTTTCACCTCTCTTTGGTACAAAAAAATACAAATATATGTTTTTTATAAAAAATTTACACAGTTTATTTTTATTTGGCTAAGAGGAGTTAAATACCCTGTACATATTCTTCGAATTTTGTTATATATGTTATTATATATATAAATGTTTTATAATTACCATTTATATTGAGGTTAACATTTTTTATACATGATTCGGTGGAAAACATTCATATTTATTTCTTAAGACTCAATTTAATCTTTTTACAAAGTTTGAAAAGAATGTTTTATTTTAATATGTAAACAGCAGCAATTGCTTTTTGAATCATCATTTAAATTATTTAACATGACCCTTTCATTAGATTTTCCATATTTTTTAATTATATTAAAATTACCATTATTCTGGGAGTTTTTTCAAATCTTACCAAACTAAAAAATAAGCATTCCCGTTTTTTCCAAAGCAAATTTCAATTGTTTTCTAAAATGTATTTCACATCTATATAAATAACCTTAATGGATTATTATGGGCCATGGGGTATATTATTTAATGATATCACCCAATATTTATTCTAGATGTACTTTGAAAATTCAATATGAATGTTATCATCATCCTCACATCTTCTCTGAGTTAATTATGTATCTAAATAATTAGTAATGTTTTTTTATGACACACATATATATGTTTTATCATTTTTTGATATGTGTGCCTATTATAGTCTATTAATTCATTGAGTAATGATAGTGTATCTAATGAAATTAAATAGCTATATTATCATTAATAAAAAAATAATTTGAATAATGGATACTAAAAATAATTCATGGTTCAATATACTAAGGGATGATTATTATAATGAATGATCCAATATATTTTGGGATTCTTTTAATAATGATGGATTTATTACACTCAAGTATCATGTGATCTAGCCTCTTCAGTTATGATATGGGATACACGTTATCAAATTTATCAATGATGTAATATGATTCTTTTAGTGGATATGTATCCATAATTATGTAAATTCATATTTTTATTCTTACATATATTCTTATGTCATTCCATTTTTTATTTTGTATTTAGTATTTCTCATGATAATGATCATTTTGAATAACCATTACTCTAGATATCAATATGATTATACCATTACAATTGTTTTTAAACTATGTTCTTTTGGGATGATTATGATATCTTATTCAACAGATTGTACTCTTATAGTGTTATTATAATCTTATACTCACTTATGACCATTAGTTTATATCTACCATGATTACCCTTTAATTGTATATAATATCAAAAAAATTATGATTTATTCTTTCTATATCATATAGAAAGATTTAAAATGTATACTACCAATATGCTTGATATCTGATTTAAACATTGTAGGATTTGTTTAAGATCATTTAAGAACTAATTTCATTAGATTTATTAGCCCAACAAACATTATACCCTTACGGTTCTCATTCATATATTATTTATAAATGTAATCAATATTCATATTAATGGATGAAATTAGTATGTATATTATTCTTGGGTCTCCTAATGTAATTCATAATAATGATATAAAATTTTTAATGTTCTCATGTAATGTACCTTGTCTACCATATCTAATAGTTCATTTTATAAAACATATATTCAATCTATATCAATGAATTTACTCTATAATTTTTATATTATAAATTAATTAATGTTATACCATATTATATGATACACCTAAACTACTGTAGTGAACACCACATCTCTATATAGTATGATAATCATTCTATTATAAATATTACATCTTAATAATTGTCTTTTTAGAATGATCATTGACTATGGATACTTTAGATAATCTTCATTTTGTTGAAATTTATCATTTAAATATTCAATTCGGATGATAGAATACATTGCGGAGTGATAATATTTAAATTATCCTGCATTATAAGTCTTGAAACATTATCTTATTTTTTATTTTTAATAACAACATATAAAGATATTTGGGATATATATATATATAATAAATAATAATTGAATCAGTCATTCATTATATTAATATATAAGCACATTAATTAATCTTATGTTTATTCATTTTTTATTAGTTTTAACAAATAAATTATCTATCCACATTTAAAACATAATAAACTAAATTGTAAGAAGATAAAAATTCCAATAAATATAATAATAATAATTTATATTCTGGAAAAAATTGGGATAATTTTGATTTTGGAGTTCTAAATTTATTTGTTCAATATTTTTATTTTCTTTACATATAATATTTCATTATATCAATAGATATTTTTTATCCACTATTATATGAAACAGTATCCATGTATAATCATCAAAGGATTGTTGATTCAAATTTTAACATAAATACTACAATTGAAGTATATTATTGTAAATGCCCAAAGCTTGACGTACATAGAAATTACATTACTTTTGCGGAATACATAATACATAACAAAAACAAACACCAAAGGAACGTAATAGTTTAGGGACTTTGGTAACTCGGAACACAATCTTCTCATCATGGAGAAAGATCTTCAACATCTCCCATAAAGAACTTCCCCTTTGTTTTCTTACCTAATACCTTTCTTTATATCCTGGGGAAAATAAAACACATAAATGGTGATCTCAAACACTCAGTAAGGGTAATCATGGATAAAAGAAAACAAATCATATACATTTGAACTTAAAAACATGAACATAATGTTTAAACATCAAAATCATGAGCAATTACGTAAAACATGGCAGTATATAAGGCATATATCATAAAGGAACATTAATCATGATAAACTAAATGGGAATAAAACATATAATTTTGTCATCCATTAAGAACATTTAATGATTTCCATAGTAGCCAAGCCATTGCTTCCAAGACCAGCTTAGTGGACAAAGTCTCTTACTGAACCGGGTTTACTTGTCATTCCAGCCCTGTATTACTGAACCGAATTTACTTTCCATTCTAGCCATGTCTATCTCATGAGATATAAATCTATACCCAATGCATTGGAGGGAGATATAGGTATCACCCATCTCATAATAAAATCATTCTTACTTGTTCCACACCATAAACATAAATCACTCATCATAACCCAAAGAATAAAAATGGGTCTCATAAACATCATCCCATCATAACATAATCCATATAAAACAAATGGATATCATTTCATCAAAAGAAAAGTGAAACCATGTAAATCATAGAGACATTATACTTGAAACATACACATATGAAATAATGTCATCTTAGATGGAAAAATGGTTTTGATAAAACACTTGAAATGAATTCTTGAGGAAAATATCCTTTCTTCTTCAAAATCAATTTCTTTTCACAAAACGTCATGCGATTTTAAAAGAAATAGATTTTTTTTTTGAAAATAGTAATGAAATATTTTGGAGGAAGATTCATGAAAATAATTCTTTATAAAACCATAAAAATCCTTTCATGCCGTATAAGTTAAAAAAACATTCTCCTCGTACTTTTGTCAGAAAAGTCAAAAAGTACCTCGTAACATAAACAAAAGAAATATTCCTTAAATACCATGTAGTAAAAGACAAAATGGGTAAAAAGGACATTAAAAATACATTGAAACACTTTTAGAAAACATGGACTTTGATGATAACAATAACCCCAGCAAATACTTACGAATAAACAATCTCAAATAAGAACGAGATTGGAAAGTTTATCCTTTACCTTAGGTCTAATATGCTTTGTACATATCCGAACCTCCTGTATAATGATTTAAATAATGTCATTGACTTATCAGAGAATAATATTCATTGTTATGACATCATATATGTTTCACTTATGACTTTATATTACCCGTTATTTTTAAAATCCCATGTTAAATCAACGTTTTGGGTAAAATCATGTTATTTATCGTACGTGTTTGGACTTGTTGTTCTTGATGTTATTATTACTTATATCCTGATTTACTTACTTCCAGAATATAAATCATGATTTATATATCATATATATTTATTATATATCGATCATATACATGTATTTATAATAGTCCATAACATATGGAGGTAAGAAATGAAATGCACCGTTCCTGGAGACAGTAAACCGTACGTACGCATGAATGCTACTCTCATTTCTATTTATTATTTTAATGGAATTAAAACATAATGATACATAGTTATATAATAATTCCAGTATAATATCATATATAATATCATTAACTCCATCCTTTATACATCCCAGATAACGCATTAACGAATCACTTCACTTTGAGGGGGCGGTAGTCCGCACTTCCTAAAATGGGATTATCGTATTTACCAACTATAGAAACCATAAAGGCTTGATATAATTGGGAATTAAAGAAGAATAAGGAAATAATAAACGTAATATATATCATATATAAACAGAGTTCCACCATAATGGCCACCATGAGAGGTGGTAGGAGAAAATCGAAGAATCATAGTTTCGTGAGGTGTTAGTTTGCCATCACAGAAACATTATGTTCTTCATCCATTAGATAGAGGTGTGTGTAAGTGTAGTTCTAATTATTCTCATAACAACATCCTAGTATTTTGAGGAAAGTGGTTTTGTTCCAAAAGAAAGGATTAAAAAGAGTTTAGGGGTTATAGAAGTAGAATAAAAGAAAACAACTTAAGAGAAACTATTACCTTTAATTTGCGTAACTTCTTTTGGTTTGAACCAAAAGGACTTCTTGAAGTTCCTTCTGCCTAATTTAGGGATTCTATGGGGAGTATAGAGATGTTGGGAGCTTATTTGGGCAGAGTTTGGACGAGCCAAAAGGCTTGAGATGTGTGAGGAATTGCATAGAAGTGGTCTCCTTTTATAAGGGAGAGGAGGGGCTCTTTAGGAAAGTGTGAAAACATTATTTTATCATAAACTTATCTTCGGTTTCAAGAGGTCAAAAACAAATTAATGTAGAAGATAAGATGACTCATATTCTAAATAAAATCATCCAGTAGGAATTGGACAGGTTTTGGATGTTATTTTAATCATTATAATCTTATTTATTTAAATCATTTATTAATGAGGTAAATACTACATCATTATTGTGTCATAAATAATTTAATTTATTTGATGTCTAAAAATTATAAAAAAAATACAAACATTTAGGAAATAGTTTTAGCTTTTCAATTAATATTTATAGTCGAAAAGATAATTTATATATCCCCTTATATAAATTAATTAATAAAGGATATTTGTTAATGCCAATTTTGTCTTTACATTAAATTAATTAATCTAATGTGTCATTGTCTTTCATAAGTGGCTCCATGCGGTCCCAAAATCGACCCAAGGATGCCCATGGTCAGAAATTAATCATCCAATATGGTTTGGACAAGTGTTAAGGTAATTTTGAATTATTATAATATTCTTTTAACCTTGAATTACCCTATTTACCTTTAACCGTGTTAAATAAAAGTAAAAAGTTGCTATTCACAAAAAAATTATTTTTATCTAATTGAACCAAATTTTACTCCTTGATATTAACCGTGTCTCTCGGATTTTCGAAATTCAACTCAGTGAAGCGGTAAAATTAAGTTTTGTGAACATTTGCAAAAGCTCCTAGGAGGTGGGTAAAAGACGGTGAAAAGTTCAATACAATTTTTTATAAATCTAAAATTATTATAAAATTATTCCAATGAATTTAATTGAACATATATCAGTATTATGTATCTATTTTGACAGAAAATAAATTTAAATAAAATAAATTATTATTTAAATAAGAAGTCTTTTTTAACCAAAAACTCAGTGTTTTCACTATTCATTAAAAATTGATGTTTTTCTGAAAAATACCAAAAATTCAGCCTAATCTAAATTTGATATTCCGAATTCAAAAATGATGTATGTTTTTTCAAATTCAAAACATAGAAGTGGAATTAATTAATTTTAAAATTAATTCCCATTATCAAAACAAATAGCGTGTTTTTAAGAAACAATAACTATCAAAAGATCATCATTTGTTTATGTCCAATTTAAAAGTGAAATTAATTTCAATGACCAACATTGGATTAAATGGTAAAAATATATTCTAATTACACTTTAAAACCAATTAAAAATATAATCTATCCATATAAATTATTTTGATGAAAAATGTTTTTTTAATTAAAATATAGTGTGTTTTTACTATTCATCAAAATATGAATGTTATCAGAATAATATGAAAAATTAATCCAAATTAAATATTGATATCCTGATTCCAAGGAAACATTTTATTTTGTCAAACTGAACTTATAAACATGTCAAAAACTAGATTTAATGTGGGTGCTCCATCAAAAGGCGGCAAAACTGCATTTTTTAAAAAATAATTATTTTACCCGAAAAAGTTATTTGGTTCTCATACCATGTTCTAGAAAATATGTAAGATGAATAATAATGTAATAAAATTCAAAATTTAGTTAATACTATTCATAATGTCTAGTCCATAATAATATTATTACAATATATCATTGTTTAGTGAAACCTGGTATTGCGTACTGCACACGCTATCGAGGAAGGTCGTGATTGCGTGTAATGCAAGCCAAGTCAGGGTGGCGTGTAGTGAAAGACTCCTTTGTTGTTTCATATAACAAAATACAACCATATTTCATTTATACATTAAACAAAGTCTCTACTTAATGTTGTGTAGAATAATTTCTACAAAACGAACTTGAAATTGTTGGTAACACGAGCCAAGAATATTGTTGCGTATACTGCAAGCTAATACAGTGTTACGTATAGTGAAAGATAATCGTTGTGTAGCATACAACACAATAAATCAATGAAATTAAAAAGAATAATTCTCATAAAATCTTGGGTTGTTACATTCTACCCCCCTTAAAATTAATTTCGCCCTTGAAATTCATCGGGGTTATAAATGATTTATTACATGAGAGTTTCTTTCATAGAAACCCACATCGTAATAGGGAATACCAAAACATATCTTTAAAAACTAAAGTATGAAACGTAAGAGTTACCCAAAATAACTAATCACTGGGTTTCCACATAGGATAACATAGGTGAAAATATGGATATAGAAGAGAAATCTAACCATCATGTTCTGATGGAGAGTGGTAGAGAACATGGCTATGAAAAAGCCAACAATCACAAAGCCATAAATTTGTGATGATCTAAGGTACCATCTGATTCATCAGATATGAGGGTACTAGGACAGCTTTTTTGGTTTTCAAGATCATTTCCCTAAAGTTGAAGAATTTGAATCAGAAGAAATACTTACTTTATTTTGGTATAATCTCACCATTGTTCGTGCCTTGAACAATTTCCACTTCATCTCATAAAGAAATGAAGTTGAATTTGACTTTCACGAAGTTTTAGCAGATCATGCGATAGAATGATAGGTCATTCCATCTTTCTCAAACAAATTTTAGAAAAAGTTATATACATAATTCCATCTATGGTGAGATTAATCATTTATGGTTCCAAAATGGACTTATACTTTATCTATCATACTACTTAATATACAGCCTTGTCCGACGCGACGGGTTATCGCCCGTCTTGCAGGTTGTCCTTTTTCTAAAATTACAACATTATGAAATTCCATCGATAATATATAAAATAGTTCAAGCCTTAAACAATAATAACTTATGTCCAACATAATCCATTTCAAATCTTTAGGCTTATCCAAAGTAAATTTGTCCAATCTTATAGTATAAAGAAAACAATTACTAGAAATGTCACTTACTGAGCATGTGAATACCATAATTTAACCCTGATATATCTTGTTGATCACATTCCAATTATGTGAATACTTTAATCATGTATTCTCTTGAAAAATGAATATCCATTGAACCTTAGTGAAAAATGATTGTTGTCAAAAGTTAACTCTTTCCACATACCAAAATCCCAAAAATTATTTATACTCAAACCATGATATCACTTTGTCCTTATATAATTCATGATCTCATTAATACTATCAAACATTTCATTATCTCTTTAGGACTTCTTTATGTGCATATTAGGTGCTTTCCAAAAATATCTAAATAACCTTTCATGATTACTAGTACCATTCATCATACACTTTCAAAACATAAGGAAAGACAACAGTGTAACAATCCTTAGATGTCTCTTTATTCTATAGTACCATGAGATTACTAATACAACATTACTCTTGATAAACATGTAATCATTCCACTACCTTCTTAAACCATTGACCGAGCTTCAACAATTCTTTCATCTCACATATCATTTGTAGTATCTTCATCATCATCCACATAAATACTACCCATATGACCATGCTGATTCTTTTTATGTGATTTTCCCTTAGGTAATTGGATTAAATAATGCTCGTATATTCCACATTTAAATACTTAACCATTGTTGATGTCTTAGCAATACCATTATCCTTATCCATGGTGTTAACTAAGCCTTTTCCTTTACAATTACTAGCTTTGTGTCCTTCTTTTCCACACCCAAAGCATCTTCTAGTTCCTTTGAAAAATTATGCTTGATGCCTCTTCCCACAAGACTTACATGAGGGAAATTGAACTTTCATTCCTCTATGATCATCATGAAACTCTATCTTTCTCTTATTAGATGAGTCTGGAAACTTACTAAAGCTGAGATTATTGATCATATTATGAGATTGCTGATTAGGCATAATAATGATTTTTTGCCTTCCAAATCCCATTTCATTTTCATGATCATGAAGAATATCATTCCGTAGTCTATCATATTCTTCATTATCATGAATCATCTTGTTTCCAGCCATATTCTAAAACCCAAAAAGAATATCGTGAGAGGAAAAAATCATGATAGGGAAAAAAACATAATAAAGGGGGATTACCTTCAATATATAACATCTTATGGTTAATTATAATATCGTTACCATAATTCTAAGACTATAACCTATACTTATACTTAACCTTAGGGATATCCCTAGACATACATTAGAAATATCTCTAGGGATCTCACTAAAGTTTTAGCATCCTAGTTTTCAAAGGTTAAATAAACTTTTCCTTTGATACCAACTATAAATACCCAAAGATTGACTTACATAGACATTACATTACTTTTTCAGAATACTTAATACATAACCAAAACAAACACCAAAGGACCGTAATAGTTTAGTGTCTTTGGAAACTCGGAACATAATCTTCTAATCATTGTGAAAGATCTTCAACATCTCCCATAAAGATCTTCCCCTTTGTTTTCTTACCCAAAATATTTTGTTATATCCTAGGGAAAAGAAAACATATAAAGGGTGAGCTCAAATTCTCAGTAAGGGTAATCATGGATAAAAAAAGAAATCATATACATTTTAACTTAAAAACATGAACATAATGTTTAAACATCAAAATCTTGAGCAATGACATAAAACATGGTTGTAAACAAGGCATAGATTATAAAGGAATATTAATCATGATAAACTTGAATGGGATTAAAACATGTAATTTTGGAATCCATTAAGCTCTTGTAATGATTTCCTTAGTAGGCAAGGCATTGCTACCAAGACCATCTTAGTGGACATAGTCCCTTACTGAAACGGGTTTACTTGTCGTTCCAGTCCTATATTACTGAACCGAATTTACTTATCGTTCAATCCATGTCTATCTCATGAGATATAAATATTTCCCCAATGCATTGTAGGGAGATATAGGTCCCACACATCTCATAATGAAATCATTCTTACTTGTGCCACAACATAAACATAAATCATTCATCATAACCCAAAGAATAAAAATGGGTCTCATAAACAATATCCCGTCATAACATAATCCATATAAAACAAATGGATATCATTTCATCATAAGAAAAGTGAAACCATTTAAATAATAGAGACATTATACTTGAAACATACACATAGGAAATAATTTCACCTTAGATGGAAAAATGGTTTTGATAAAACACTTGAAATGAATTCTTGATAAAATATCCATTCTTCTTCAAAATCAATTTCCTTTCACAAAACGTCATGAAATTTTAAAATAAAGAGATTTTTTTAGAAATAGTCATGGAATCTGTTGTAGGAAGCTTCATGAAAATAAGGATTTAAAAAACCCTAAAAATCCTTTCATGCCATATAATTTAAAAAAAATTCTCCTCGTAATTTTGTCAGAAAAGTGAAGAAGTACCTCATAACGTAAACAAAAGAAAGATTCCTTACATACCATGTAGTAAAAGAAAAAAATGGGTAAAAAGGACATTAAACATACATAAAAACACCTTTAGAAAACATGGACTTGGATGATAATAATAACCCCAACAAATACTTACGAATAAATAATCTCGAATAAGAATTAGATTGGAAAGGTTATCCCTTACCTTAGGTCTGATATGCTTCATACGTATCCGAACCTCCTGTATAATGATTTAAATAATGTCATTGACTTATTAAAGAATCATATTCATTGTTATGATATCATATATGGTTCACTTATGACTTTATATTACCCATTATTTTGTAAATCCCATGTTAAAGCAACGTTTTGGGTAAAATCATCTTATTTATCGTACGTGTTTGGACTTGTTGTTATTGATGTTATTATTACTTATATCATGATTTACTTACTTCAAGAATTTAAATCATGATTTATATATCATATATATTCATTATATATTGAGCATATACATGTATTTATAATAGTACATAACATATGGAGGTAAGAAATGAAATGCACCATTCATGGAGACGTTAAACCGTACGTACGTATGAATGATACTTTCATTTATATTTATTATTTTAACGGATTTAAAACATAATGATACATAGGTATATTATAATTCCAGTATAATATCATATATAATACCATTAACTCCATCATTTATACATCCCACATAAGGCATTAATGAATCACATCATTTTGAGGGGGCGGTAGTCCGCACTTCCTCAAATGAGATTATCCTATTTAACAACTATGGAAACCATAAAGGCTTGATATAATTAGGAAGTAAAGAAGAATAACAAAATCATAAACATAATATGTATCATATATAAAAACAGTTCCATCATAATGGAAACCATGAGAGGCGGTAGGAGAAAATCGAACAATCATCATTTTGTGAGGCATTATTTTTCCATAAAAAAACATTATGTTCTTCATCCATTAGATGGATGTGTGTGTGTCACAACTCATCCTCGGGGTCTATGTCGTGACTACCCCAAGCCTGCCTTCCATAGGCCAGGGGCTGGCGACTAGCACCAAAGGCGTAAATCCCAACAAAAAGGGAAGGCATTGCCTTTATAAAGTAAACAAACACCATAGAGTAAGCCAGTAGAAGTAACACTAAGTAAACTGAGTACAATAGTAAGTGAAGAAAAGTAAGTGGGCCAGAATACAAACCCAAACTGAAAGTAAAGTACAATTGGAAAGGAATTACAAGAACAAAAAAGTAAAGCAGCAACGTCGAGCCATCCACTAGAAATCCAACCTGAAGGGTGGGTACAGATAGTCTCCTCATCTCCTCGGGTCCTGCCGTCTGCCCTGTGTACGTCCCGCCCAGTGGTCCACCTCCAGGTACCGACTCTTCATAAAATCCACCTCCGGGAACCGACTCGATGTGATATCCACCTCCGGGCACCGACTCGTCATGATTTCCTCCTTAGGGAACTGTCCAGCTCTACAAGCCTCAACCTCGATCAGTGATGTCCGTCGTCTGCAACCAACACAACGTAGTGTGGGTGAATCCCATGCAGGGGTGAGTATATGATACTAAGTAGAGAAATCGAGACCCCCAATGGTCTCCCTGAATCCACAAAGGAAAAACCACAAAGAAAAGATACAATCAATGAGTATCATCCAACACAACTTAATTATAAGCCCATACATATACCTATATCATCAATCCAGTTCATCTCCAACTAACGAGCTCAAGTAAAATCCAGTCCACTCATGAAGGTAAAACATAATCCACACAGGAAAGCATAATCCAATCCACACAGGGAAGCACAACTCAATCCACATAGGAAGCAAGTCAATCACATCGAAGATAATGATTGAAAGTCAAGACTCATCTCACACAGGTATACATCATTTTTAAAACAAAATGAGATGATCAGATGTAGTTACTGATTCATCTAGCTGGGACCCATGTAGGATACTAGACTAGCTAAGCTGTTGGACCCATGTAGGATGCTACAACAGACGTCAATACTGTCGGACCCACGTAGGATACAAGTACTGTAGTCGTCACTATCGAACCCACGGAGGATTCCAGCACGGTTTTCAACGTCGTCAAACCCACTGAGGATTCCAGTATGAAAGTCTTCATCGTAAAACCCACAGAGGATACCAGTACAGTTGTCATCATCGTAAAACCCATGGAGTATTCCAGTACGAAAGTCTTCATCATCAAACCCACGAAGGATTCCAGTACGGTTGACATCGTCGTCGAACCCACGGAGGATTCTAGTACGAAAGTCTTCATTGTTGAACCCACGGAGAATTCTAGTATGGTTGTCATCGTCGTCAAACCCACAGAGGATTCTAGTATGAAATTCTTCATCATCGAACCCATGGAGGATTCCAATACGGTTGTCATCATCATCGAACCCACGAAGGATTCTAGTACGAAAGTCTTCATTGTCGAACCCGCAGAGGATTCTAATACGGTTTTCGTCGTCGTCACACCCACGGAGGATTCCAGTTTTAAAGTCTTCATCATCGAACCCACGGAGGATTCCAGTAGGGTTTTCATCATCGCCGAGCCCATGGAGGATTCCAGTACGAAAGTCTTCATCATCGAACCCACGAAGGATTCCAGTACGGTTGTCACCATTATCGAACCCATGGAGGATTATAGTATTAAAGTCTTCATCATCGAACCCACAGAGGATTCCGGTACGGTTGTCATCGTCATCGAACCCATGGAATATTCCAGTACGAAAGTCTTCATCGTCGAACCCACGGAGGATTCCAGTACGGTTGTCATCGTCATCGTAGCCAGATCTAGGGTTCCCTCACAGAGCATGCTCATTTCCGGGAGGGTCCACTCCAGGAGTCAAGGGGTCGATACATCAACTGACACATAGTCCGGATTTGATGTATCCCAAAGTTCCACCTCGTTGGTAGGAACTCAACGTGAAAGACGGCGCGCCAATCGGACGCCCGGTCTGAGAGTAATTGGCTTTCTCGTTCTAGGGGCCCGGTTGGTTTTTAAGTCAAAACCAACCCGACCATACTCCAACTACATCCAAACTCGAGCGGAGTAATCCAAAAGTTATATCTCACTAAGAGGAATCCAACAAAGTCAATGGCACATCAATCAGACGTTCGGAGCTCAACTTATAAGCGTTTCCGCTCCGAGGGCCCGATTGGTTTTGTGTTCGAACCAACCTGTCAATACCCCAAGTTCTCCAAAACCTTTAGTGTAATATACCGAAAAAAACTGTCTCTATCCAAGGATCACATCGCAACAGACGGTTCATCGATCGGAGGTCTGTAGCCCATGTTACGGGCATTTAAATAAACATGTTCGGTATTAGAGGGTTTTGGGCCCGGACCGACCCGGCCCAAGACCCCCTGGGTCGGTCCGAACTGGTTAGACCCAACCCGGGTCTGGGTCCGGCCCATTAGGGTGTGGCCCGGCCCGGCCTGGGCGCCCAGTTGGCCTGGCGCGGGTGCGGCCGGCGTGGCCAGACAGCTCGGCTCGGCTGAGCTGTCTCGGAAAGGGGGGGGGGGCGCTGCCCCCCTAATTGAAACGGCGGCCCCCACATGGGGTCTGCTTCCTCTTGCCAGCCAGGGGTTACGACCCCCCGGTTGACGGATCTGGTTGGCCGTAACGGCGACAAGGTTGTCGCACGGGACCAGCTAGTCCTGCCCCCTGTGCGTCGGCGGCCGACGGCTCCGGCCGCCCTCTCCTGCTATGCCGCGGCCAAAGGCCGCGGCCTAGGTCCGACTGGCGCCGCGCATCGGCGCCGCGCCCCTCCGCCATGGGCCCGCTCCGGCCTCAGTCTCCTCGTGGTTCTCCAGCACCGCGCAACGGCGCCACGCCCCTTCGCAGTGGCCCGTCTCTGGCCGCATCTTCGTTTGGCCTCAACGGCGCGGCGCGACGGCGCCGCGCTTCTTCATCGTGTTCATCCTTGATTCTTATCGGTGTCGTTGCACTATGACACATTCGTTCGAGCCTCAAAGAATTCACCAACAAAGGGGGAGGAGGGTCGGCCGTGTTCGTGCGGTCCAACCTTTTCCAGTTATAACGATAACAGGCGGCCCAAAAAATAAAAGTCGATGAACGGAAAATAATTCACAATAGAATTAACCCCTACCTCGATTACGAGTTGATGAACGATGAGCATCACTGAAAGCGGTGTCGCGGGGTGTGGCTCCATAAATGTCTTCGGTTAATTCCCGAAGAAGAAAACGGTGCATCGTCATTCTCCAGAAAAGGAAACTGTCACCGGCTGCGGAGAGGAGAGAAGATGGCACGATAGTCTTCCTTTGCGGTGACGACGTTCTTCATCGAGGTATTGATGTTTTTCATGTTCTTCAACGTGGAAGATGATGTTCTTCGAGACCTCAGTTATCTTCACCCCAGACTCCACACAACAAACCAACCAAAAACTAATTAAGACTTTGTCTTAATTTATCCACACTTGCCAACATTTTTAAAAAATTCAAAAACCTCATTTAATTAATTAATGAGATTCAATTAATTGAATGGGTGTGTTGGAATTCAATTAAAGAGAGAGATAAGGTCAAAAACGTATGGGGGGTTTCCAACATTAAAGAGGGGGTTTAGGGGATTTGAAGGGGTGGGGGATCGTGTGGGCCCCACCTCACTATTAACCTCACATGGGTGGTTAGTTCCACCCGACCTCCATCCTTAGGATTTAACCACTTAAAATAAATAAAATTAGTAGCACAATTTTATTTCTCTGTAGTCTTAATCGACAAAATTTAAACAACTCTTCATGAGAAAACGCAACTCTGAAAATGGTCTTCTTAAGCAAAAATCGGCGTTGCGGTTTCAACTGTGCCCTTGGATTTCGATTCCCAGCACCGGTTCAAAAGTTAGAAAAAACTCGCTCGTTCGTTCACTGAACGTACCCGAGCTAAACTTCATAAATTGATTACGGGCACACCGGGCATCAGAATCAGGTTCCGTTAGAAACTCCATACTCGTAAAATCCCAAATAAATTAAGAAAAAAATTTCCATGAATTTTAAAGGTCTTTACATTACTCCCACCTCAGGGATTTACGTCCCCGTAAAGATAAATCACAAACTAGGAAAACAAATGAGGGTATTGAGCACACATCTGAGCCTCCCGCTCCCAAGTGCTCTCCTGGAGGTTCCTGTGCTGCCATCTGATGCACACTAGAGGAATCTACCATCCATGTAGGACCCAATCCTATCGATCTTCGATCTCCACCGAGACCTCTGCAAAAGTCACCCCATCGCCAAAGTCCAGCTTCCTGTGGTCGATGATATGCGACGGGTCATGCACGTACCTCCTCAGTTGAGATACATGGAAGACGTCGTGCAACCGGTGCAACTGAGTAGGTAGATCCAGGTGGTAAGACACCTCGCCTATCATGTTGAGAACCTGGAATGGTCTAATGAAGCATGGAGATAACTTTCCGCCTTGGCAAAATCTCTGTAATCCACATCGAGGTGAGACCCGTAAGAAGACGTGTTCGCCATCCTCGAACTCTATTGGTCTCCACCTTCTATCAGCATAATTATTTTGTTGGCTCTGAGCTGTCCTCATCCACTCCTGGATGACTTGGACCTTCTCTGGTCCTACAAGATTTGTTAAGATTTCTTCTTTTCCGATAAGAGAAATCTAGTCTCATCCCCTAGATGAACCACGTTCTTTACCTAATACAGTCATTCTTGACATGGATGATACTAATACATACCATGTATGACATCGTAAGGTCTCGATGCTACTACCAAGAGATCCAACCATTACTCTCGCCTCCAAGGGTTGAGTCTCACTGTCAGCATCAGTGTGTGGTCACTGAGTTTCCTCAAGTAGGAATCTCAAAAGTGAGGGTCAAGTAAACAGTTTAAACCGGAACCTCTTAGTAACCACACAAAGAGAGGACAGGAAAGTAAATGCCACAAAGAAAGGTTTCTTTTATTACTACATCTCAAAGTATAAATACACAAATCATCCACAAAAAAACATCAACAAAGCTAGAAGCAACAAGAATAAAAGTCTCCATGTCTCGAGCTAGTCCCGCTCCTGTCCATCTTCTCCCGAAGCACCATGATTGTAGGCCTCAACTACCTGAAGCTGAGCTCTCCCATGACCACCCATTCCCTTCGGTTGGGGTGGCCTCCCTGGTGGTGGTGGGGGTAGGGCCTCAAGGCGTCGTCCACCACCCGCTGCTCGACCAGCTCCTCTGCCACGCCCGCCTGCTCCCTGCCTGTGTCGGAATGTTGGGGGAGATCATCGAAGCCCTGATCTCATGCCTTAGTCCCTATTTGAAGGTCGGGGCCTGGAAGAATGGGACCCATACCATATATGTGGAGTGACGTGAGAGATCAATGAACCTCATCGAGTACTGGGCCACGGTCATGCTTCCCTATCGTAGTTGTAGTAACTCCTGAATGCATACCGCATGGAGGGTGGCTGGGATGAACTCCGAGCGGAAGGGGATCTCAAAGTCCATCCAAAAGAGTAATGCCTCGTCGTGCACCTGGAGCATTAGGCTCCACCATCTGCCTGCTGCCGTGTGTAGGGGACTCGCTGCAAGGATCACCATGAGGTCAGCTGGTGTCCCCACTTACCTGAAAACTCGAACAACAGCCTCCAGCCAATCCATGGCTTCTTGAGGGTCTGTCTCCCCATGGAACTTGGGTGGTCTCTGATGTTGGAACTCATGCAGTGCACTAAGGATACGTGCACTCTCAGCGGCTGGGGCTAGTGGCATCGGTGGCTCGGTGGGGAGAGGTACCACTGGTGCCTCTGCTGAAAAAGGGCCATGCACCGATGCCTCGTCACTCGGTGGCCTGTCATCTCGTACAAATATCTGAACCCTAGCTGATTGTCATCGTGGGGCCATATTGAAAAGAAACAGGTGCGCCATGGTCAAAACAGTATACCTGGTGAGCTGATATAAATTAATCAGAAAGAAAACTTTTTAAACACACATGCAATCAGTGTTTTCATGAACTGAATCGGAAATCAGATGTTAGGGTCCTGGTGTACGGATACGTCGGCCATCGCACCAACACTGGACTCCCTAGACTGATATCCATACTCAATACCCTTAACACTATTGCTTCACATAGAAGAAATATCAGAGTATTGAGTTATGTGGTAGAACCGAACACCTCGGATACCAATTTTTCATGACCCATCCTTGGGGTCCATGCCGGGACTACCCCAAGCCCGCCTTCCAGAGGCCAGGGGCTGGTGACTAGCACCAAAGGCGTAAATCCTGACCAAAAAGGGAAGGTGTTGCCTTTATAAAGTAAACAAACACCACAGAGTAAGCCAGAAGAAGTAAACACTAAGTAAACTGAGTACAATAATAAGTGCGGAAATGTAAGTGGGCAAGAATACAAATCCAAACTGAAAGTAAAGTACAAATGGAAAGTAAGTAAAGCAGCAACACCGAGCCATCCACTGGAAATTCCACCTGAATTGTGGGTACAGATAGCCTCCTCAGCTCCTCGGGTCCTGCCATCCGCCCTGTGTACGTCCCACCCAGTGGTCCACCTCTAGGTAATGACTCATCGTAAAATCCACCTCTGGGCACCGACTCGACATGATATCCACCTCCGGGCACCGACTCGTCATGATTTCCTCCTCCGGGAACCGTCCAGCTCTACAAGCCTCAACATCGATCAGTGATGTCTGTCATCTGCGAGCAACACAACGTAGTGCAGGTGAAGCCCGTGCAGGGGTGAGTATACGATACTCAGTAGGGACCCCGAGACCCCCGAAGGTCTCCCTAAATCCACAAAGGATAAACCACAATGAAAAGATACAATCACTGAATATCATCCAACACTACCTAGGTATATGCCCATACATATACCTAAGTCATCAATCCAGTTCAGCTCCAACTAACAAGCTCATGTACAATCCAGTCCACTCATGAAGGTAAAACATAATCCACACAGAAAAGCATAATCCAACCCACATAGGAAAGCACAACTCAATACACATAGGAAGCAAGTCAATCAAATCGAATATAATGATTGAAAGTCAAGACTCAGCTCACATTGGTATAAATCATTTGTAAAACAAAAGAAGATGATCATATGTAGTTACTGATTCATCTAGCTCGAACCCATGTAGGATACTAGACCCGCTAAGTGGTCGGACCCTCATAGGATACAAGTATTTTAGTCATCACCGTCGAACCCACGAAGGATTCCAGTATGAAAGTCTTCATCGTCGAACCCAAGGAGGATTCCAGTATGGTTGTCATCATCGTCGAACCCACGAAGGATTCTAGTACGAAAGCCTTCATCGTCAAACCCACGAAGGATTCCAGTATGGTTGTCATCGTCGTCAAACCCATGGAAGATTCCAGTATGAAAGTCTTCATCTTCAAACCCACGAAGGATTCCAGTACGGTTGTCATCATCATTGAACCCACGAAGGATTCCAGTACGAAAGTCTTCATCGTCAAACCCACGGAGGATTCTAGTACGGTTGTCATCGTCATCGAACCACAGAGGATTCCAGTATGAAAGTCTTCATCGTCGAACCCACAGAGGATTCCAATATGGTTTTAATCGTCGTCGCACTCATGGAGGATTCCAGTACGAAAGCCTTCATCTTTGAACCCATGGAGGATTCCAGTACGGTTGTCATCATCGTCGAACCCATAGAGGATTCCAATATGATAGTCTTCATCGTCGAAGCCATGGAGGATTCCAGTACGATTTTCATCATAATAGAAACCACGGAGGATTCCTGTACAAAAGTCTTCATTGTCGAACCCACGGAGGATTCTAGTATGGTTGTCATCATCGTCGAACCCACGGAGGATTCCTGTATGAAATACTTCATCGTCGAACCCACAGAGGATTCCAGTACTGTTGTCATCGTCGTCGGAGCCAGCTCTAGGGTTCCCGCACACAACTCATTTCTGGGAGGGTCTACTCCACGAGTCAAGGGGTCGATAAATCAACTAACACGTAGCCCAGATTTGATGTATCCCAATGTTATGACTCGTCGATAGGAACTCAACGTGATAGACGGCTCGTCAATCGGATGCTCGGGCTGAGAGTTAATGGATTTTTCGTTCCAGGGGCTTTGTTGGTTTTTAAATCAAAACCAACCCGACCATACTCCAACTGCATCCAAACCTCGAGCCTAGTAAGCCAAAAGGTCCGTCTCACTAAGAGGAATCCAAAAAAGTCGACGGCATGTCAATCGGACGTCCGGAGCTCAAGTTATAAGCATTTCCGCTCCGAGGGCCCGGTTGGATTCGTGTTTGATCCAACCCGTCCATACACCATGTTCTCCCAAACCTAGAGTTTAATATACCTAAACGACCGTCTCGATCCATGTATCGCATCGCAACTGACGGTGCGTCGATCGGATGTCCGTAGCCCATGTTATGGTCATTTAAATGAACCTATTAGGTATTAGGGGGTTTTTTGCCTTGACCGACCCGGCCCAAGACCCCCTGGGTCGGCCTGAACCGGGTCGACCCAACCCAGGTCTGGGTCCTGCCCATTAGGGCGCGGCCCGACCCTACCGGCGTGGCCCGGCCCAGCCAGCGCGGCCCGGCCCAGCTTGTGCGACCCGGCCTGGCCTGGGCGGCCGGTTGGCCTGGCGCGGGCAAGGCCAGACAGCTCGGCTCGGCCGAGATGTCGTGGAAAAGGGGGGGGGGGGGCGCTGCCCCCCTGATTGAAATGGAGACCCCCATGTGGGGGCAGCTTCCTCTTGCCATCCGGGGGTTACGACACCCGGTTTACGGATCTGGACGGTTGTAAAGGCCGGCCAGGGTGTCGTGCGGGACCAGCCGGTCCCGCCCCCTGTGCACCGGCGGCCGGTAGCTCTGGCCTCCCTCTCCTGCTCCTCCGTGGTTAAAGCCCGCGGGCTTGGTCCGACTGGAGATGCGCGTCGGTGCCACACCCCTCCGCCACGGCCCCGCTCCGGCCGCAGTCTCCTCGTGGTTCTCCGGCGCGGCGCGACAGTGCTGCAGCCCGTCTCCGGCCGCGACTTCGTTCGGCCTCAATAGCGCCGCGCGACGGCACCACGCTTCTTCGCCGTGTTCATCCTTGATTCTGCGCAGTGCTGTTGCATCGTGCTGCCTTCATTCGAGCCGCAAAGAATTCAACAACAAAGGGGGATGAGGGTCATTCGTGTCCGTGCGGTCTGACCTCCTCCCGTTATAACGATAACAGGCGACCCAAAAAATAAAAGTCGATGAACGGAAAAGAATTCTCAACAGAATTAACCCCTACCTCGATTACGAGTTGACGATCGATGATCACCGCAGAAAGCGGCTTTGCGGGGTGTGGCTCCGTACACGTCATCGGTGAACGCCTGAAGAATAAAATGACGTGTCGTCGTTCTCTGGAAAAGGCATCTCTCACCCGCTACGGAGAGGAGAGAAGACAACACGACAGTCTTCCTTTGCAGTGATAGCGTTCTTCGTCGAGGTCTTGACATTCTTCGCATTCTTCAACATTGAAGACAATGTTCTTCGAGACCTCGGTTACCTTCTCCCCAGACTCCACACAACGAACCAACAAAAAACAAATTACGACTTTGCCTTAATTTATCCACACTTGCCAACATTTTTAAAAAATTAAAAAACCTCATTTAATTAATTAATGAGATTCAATTAATTTAATGGGTATGTTGGAATTCAATTAAAGAGAGAGAGAAGGTCAAAAACTTATGGGGGTTTCCAACATTAAAGAGGGGGTTTAGCGGATTTGAAGGGGTGGGGGATCGTGTGGGCCCCACATCACTGTTAACCTCAGATGGGTGGTTAGTTCCACCAAAACTCTATCCTTAGGATTTAACCACTTAAAAGAAATAAAATTAGTAGCACAATTTTATTTCTCTATAGTCTTAATCCACAAAATTGATACAACTCTTCCCGAGAAAACGCAACTTTGAAAAAGGTCTTATTAAGCAAAAATCGGCGTTGCGGTTTCAACAGTGCCCTCAGATTTCGATTCCGAGCACCGGTTCAAAATTTAGAAAAAAACCCGCTCGTTCGTTCACTGAACGTACCCAAGCTAAACATTTTAAATTGATTACGGGCACACCGGGCATCGGAATCAGGTTCCGTCAGAAATTGCATACTCGTAAAATCCCAAAGAAATTAAGAAAATACATTCCTTGAATTTTACGGGACTTTACAGTGGGTAATTGAAGTTATAATCATTCTCATAACAACATCCTAGTATTTTTAGGATACTGGTGTTGTCACAAAAGAAATGATTAAAAAGATTTTAGGGGTTGGAGAAGTATAATAAAAGAAAACAACTTAAGAGAAACTATTTCCTTTAATTTGGGTAACTTTTTTTGGTTTGAACCAAAAGGACTTCTTGAAGTGCCTTCTTCCTAATTTAAGGCTTCTAGGGTGAGGAGATAGATTTTGGGAGCTTATTTGGGCAGAGTTTTGATGAGCCAAAAGTCTTCAGAGGTGTGAATAATTTCATTGAAGTGGTCTCCTTTTATAAGGGAGAGGAGGGGCTTTTTAGGAAAGTGTGAAAACATTATTTTATCATAAACTTATCTTTAGTTTAAAGAGGTCAAAAACAGATTAATTTCTAAGTTAGGATGACTCATATTCGAAATAAAATCATCCAATAGGAATTGGATAGGTTTTGGATGATATTTTAATCATTATAATCTTATTTATTTAAATCATTTATTAACGAGGTAAATATTGCATCATTATTGTGTCATAAATAATTTAATTTATTTGATGTCTAAAAATTATAAACAAATACCAAAACATAGGAAATATTTTAAGCTTTACAATGAATATTTATAGTCTAAAAGATAATTTATATATCCCCTTATAAAAATTAATTACTAAAGGATTTTTGTTAATGCCAATTTTGTCTTTACATTAAATTAATTAATCTAATGTGAATTGTCTTTCATAAGTGGTTCCATGGGATCCCAAAATCGACCCAAGGACGCCCATGGTCGGCCATTACACATCAAATAACGTTTGGACAAGTGTTAAGGTAATTTTGAATTATTATAATATTCTTTTAACCTTGAATTACCCCATTTACCTTTAAACATGGTAAATAAAAGTAAAAAAGTTACTATTCACCAAAAATTATTTTTATCTAATTGAACAACATTTTACTCCTTGATATTAACCGTGTCTCTATGATTTTCAAAATTTAACTCACAGAATCTGTAAAATTAAGTTTTATGAACAATTGCAAAAGCTCCTAGGAGGTGGGTAAAAGACGATGAAAAGTTCAATACAATTTTTTATAAATCTAAAATTATTATAAAATGATTACAATGAATTCAATTGAACTTATATAATTATTATGTATCTATTTTGACCTAAAAAAAATTTAAATCAAATAAATGATTATTTAAATAAAAAGTCAGTTTTAACCAAAAACTCAGTGTTTTCACTATTCATCAAAAATTGAAGTTTTTCAGAAAAATACCAAACATTCAGCCTAAGATATATTTGATATTCCAAATTCAAAAATGATGTCTACTTTTACAAATTCAAAACATAGAAGTTTAATTAATTAATTTTAAAATTAATTCCCGTTATCGAAACAAATAGCGTGTTTTTAAGAAACATTAACTATCAAAAGATCATCACTTGTTTATATCCAATTTCAAAGTGAAATTAATTCCAATGATAAAAATTGGATTAAATGGTAAAAATATATTCTAATTACACTTTAAAACCAATTAAAAGGATAATATATCCATATAAATTATTGTGTTGAAAAAAGTTGTTTTTAATTAAAATATAGCGTATTTTTATTATTCATCAAAATATGAATTTTATTAGAATAATATGGAAAATTTATCCAAATTAAATTTTTATATCATGATTCCAAAGAGGAATTTTATTTTTTCAAATTTAACTTATAAACATGTCAAAACTAGATTTAAATTTGGTTCTCCATCAAAAGGTGGCAAAACTGCATTTTTTGAAAAATACTTATTTCACCCAAAAAAATATTTCGTTCTCATACCATGTTATAGAAAATAAGTAATATGATTAATAATGTTATAAAATTTAAAATTTAATTAATACTATTTGTAACGGATAGTCCATAATAATATTATAACATTATATCATTGATTAGTGAAACCTTGTATTGCGTAACGCACACGCTATCGAGGAAGGTCGCGATTGCGTGTAATGGAAGCCAAATCAGGGTGGCGTGTAGTGAAAGACTCCGTTGTTGTTTCATATAACAAAATACAACCATATTTAATTTATACATTAAACAATGTCTATAATTAATGTTGTGTAGAATAATTTCTACAAAACGAACTTGAAATTGTGTGTAACACGAGCCAAAAATAGTGTTTCATATACTGCAAGCTAATACGGTGTTGCATATAGCGAAAGATAATCTTGGTGTAGCGTACAACATAAGACATCAATGAAATTAAAAATAATAATTCTCATAAAATCTTGGGTTGTTACAATTATCATAATAATAAAATTTTATACGATAATTCATTTTTGTATATAGTATTTTATTAACCCTTACAATTATTTTTTAAACTAATAAAATTATAGAATATATCGATTTTTTTTAAAAACAACTTAAAATTTAATTTAACAAAATATATAATACATTTTCCTAGATTCTAATTGGTTTTCCATATTTAAATTCAACTCAAGTATAACATGAATTATATAAATCATTATAAGTATTTTATGATGGAGTGTTCTTTTTATCTATCTGTACTTTTTAAATTTTTATCCAGATTTATTCATTAGATATTATCACTCACACATATATACTTATATTCAAATGTTTTAAAAACTAATAATTAGTTTATTTCTTATCGCGATTTTTTGTACATTTTTCAACTTTTATCATAAAAATATTACTTGTTTTTAGTTAAATAAATCACATTGTGTGTAAGATTATAATGTTTTGATGAGGTATTCACTTATTTTAGTTTAGATTAAAATCCATTTAATATAAATAAATTCATTACTCAAAAGAGTGTGAACAACATCAGGTGTGTTTTGGGGTTAAGGACATGAAAAGAAGGGAAAAGGGACCATTTTGTAGATTTTTCCTGGAAAATTTATTTCTAGTACTTAATATGCACCACTGTAATGTGACCAAACGGATGAGCATTCATTTTATGTAACCATGAAAGGGGATACGAAAATCATTTGGGATTAGATAGTGCCAACTTTATATACTCCTCTTGGTTTTCCTAAACAAATGGGTTCCCCAAAAACCTAAGCAACTCGTTCCACTCTTGGATAGGGGCGACCACACAGTTGGAATGTCTCATTAAAAGTGGTAAAAGAAACATTTTTCCCTATTCATTAATATATTATTTTTAACAAATTTCAACACAATTACCATCTAATTCAACCTAAAGTGAAAAATGGATTCTCTTCTCAATTACATGGACCAAACACCTAGGATTATAGGGTGTTTCAGATGTTGATTAGTGTGAATAAAAGATGTGATTAAATATAATATTACACTATCTTCTATTTTTGGTGAGAATATTAATTTTGATGTTACATCCTTTTTGAAGAACATAAAACCTATTTTTTCCCAGGGGAAGCTTATCTTTAGAGTTAATGGATTCTTATATCAAGACAATAGCCAAAGTTATGAGATTATTATTTTTATTTGTTATTGAGTTAGGCTGTCATTAAGTTTTATACCAAATTCATCATTTTATTATTTTTTTATGTGGTTGTTCCTTTGTGATTCCTTTCCCTGTACTAGTGTTCATGACTATAAAAAGATATTGGTGGTATTTAATTGATTTGAGTGACCCCTCACATACCACATCAGACTAGATTTCGGTCTGATATCTGAGTCTATAGAAAATCTTGTGGTGTGTCACTCTATAATTAATTTGAAATGGGTTGTAAATTTTTGGATAAAGGGGATTATGATTTTAAAATAGTTTCAATTACTAAATTATTTTATCAAATTGTAAGGATAATTTTTGATTGATTTTGGGATTAAATTTTTTGTTACATAATAATTTGTCAGTGGGGAAAATATGTAAGGGTAGTATTGATGTTGAAATTGTTCATAAATAGTTTAAATTATTCTGTTATATAAATAAATTATTAAATGGAATAATAATGATAATTTTCATAGAAAAATGATTGTAATAGACTATATTAATAATGATGAATGAAAGATATTGTCATGCTTTACCACAAGAATGTTAAATTTTTTAATTGTGAGGAAATCATTTTGAAGTTGTTTGTTAAAAATATTAAGTTCTAGACTGTTAAAAATTAATTTTTAATGAATAGTTTGTCGGTGTCATTCAACAATATCACACCATTGTAATGATGTTCTTCATAATATTCGACATCAAGGATTAGTTTTTGTTCATTTTTTCCATATCAAGGTAATTATGTTGGTTATGTAGGTCCAGATAATTGTTTTGGATTGTTAGTTAATGTGTTCCATATCCAAAATTTTAATACATGGATTTATCCCCCTTGTATAAAAATATATTACCCTTATAACATATGTTTTATATGGTCAGTATGGTCTGAATATGGTTATTGGTCTTGGGATTCACATTGAACATGTTGGTGGGTATTGTTAAATTGAATACAATTAAATGATGAAATATTCCTTTTTTAATTTATATCGTATTATTTAAGATACATTTTCATAAATAATTTTTAGATTGGTTTTTTTAGATAACATTTGTGGTGGCCTACTAATTTTTTATCACACCCTTAACAGGCCAGCATTGGTACCTAAGCAGATCTCATGGTTGAGGGTTTAAATAAGATAAATGTCCCGATGTTATATGGATGAATTGGGATATATCAGGTATGAGATTACTATGCATAATGTTAGAACTAGACTTATTAGATTATTGATGTGAGTCTATTTTGGATGTACAATTATGTGATAAAAATAATAACATGAAACATGTTTATTGTATTTTTTGGTACTTTCAATTTCTGGAATGTGGAATGAGATGAATAGTTACTGTACATTATTAAATTCTATTGTATATAATGATTTCTATTGTTGGTTTCACTTATAAGGAGATTATATTATTCTTATTCATCCAATAAGGCCCTCACTTGTTGTTTACCGAATATGTTGTATGGGAGTGCATACAGGAGGTCATATAGAAAACCATATTATGGAACAAGTTTAGTGGAAACAATATTATGATGTTAAAAGGAGATAATAGTGGGGTTTTTCGTTCCATTACTATAATAATTTGAAAATTTTATACATGAAATTATGATTTATTCTGCCATGTAAATGTGGCCATGCATGATTGTAGCTAACCCATGTGTGGTGGAAAACACAATTTCACATTGTGGGTTTATTGGCCTTGATATTATCTTGTTAAAGTTAGTTTTTATTTGACATTGGGTTATATAATTGGTGTGTGATGTTATTGGTTTCATATATTTTTCTCCTTGGACGGTAAGTATAGAGTTTTATAATCTTATATAATTTGATAAAAATGAGATTTACGTGGAATCCATTGTATTTGAAATACTTGTAAAATATGAATATGGATTTTTATGGGATATAATTTGTTTTTATGTTCATATATGGTTCAAAGAAAAAAGTTCCTAATATAGAATCTAAAATTTGTGTAAATTCAAATTTGTGAAAATTTATTTTGAAAAATAATTCCTTAAGATTAATTTATAATAGTTGAGAAATTTAAAGAGGTTAAAATTTTATCTATTGTGATTTTTAAATTTTTTATGTTGGAATTAACATGAATTTGTCTTGTCCCTCAGTAGGGATGGTTGGATGTAGTGATAGTGATGTTTTTTGTATCCATTGGGATAGTGTTTTTAGAATACCTTGAACTTACTAATTGTGACTTCTACAATATATAACATCAAGATAAATTATTATTTGAACTTAAATGTGTGTCTTACCATTATATAGAGATTTCATCATGATAACTTTTATTTTTAGGGAGATAAGAATTCATTTTAGAGAATGCAATCCCAGTAGCGGTATAAGAACACTTTTTGCATCTAGGTGATATGGGAACATCAAAATTATGGTAAAATTTCTCTTTTTATATAGTTTATATAAAGTTATTCAAGTAAAGATGAAAAATGTATGTTTAATATGAAAATAGATTTATAGCTAAACAACCAAATAGAATTCACTGGAGATAATTGACCAAATGATGTTTAATTAAGGATTTCCTATATTGACTACTATATATAACATAGAGACTCCTCCATAGAATGGGTTCATGTTAGAATCTTACTTGGTTCAAGGATTAGTGATGCAATGGTGGGATGTCCATGCTTATGTGGATAATTTATAATATATGTCCAAAAAGGGCACCCAATATAAACTCGTGGAATAAATTTACCAAGGAACCATGATGTATGGGATGGTTATACAGATTATATAGTTGAGTCAGGGAACTATGCCAGTGATGGATTATGTTAGACACTTCATTATATTGTAGGGTCTTGTCCTCGTATTTGTAGGAGATGATTTGGTAGTGGTGATACATATCCTAGATGGTATTAGATATGACATATAATATTAGATGAATAATATTCATTTAATAAATTCATATGAGGTAGTAGATATAGTGATCATTTTAAGAGTGACATAAAGTAGTTATACAATGGTTGATTGGTAAATTTGGAATGTAAATCCAGTTGTATGACTTCTAGAGGTAGGAGCATTATTTATGAGAAATTATTTCATGGTGGTGGAGGGAACAAAAACTAAGGGAGTAGATTGGCCTCTAAAGGAAGTGATCTTTTAGTCTACAATTAGTGGGGAAATCCATATCACGTGAACGATCAATTTATTTTACCACCAATGGAGTGATGATCATGTGGAATGATGGGGCACCTACATGGGTTAATTATAAACCCATGAAATTTGGTTAGTGATAGAGGATCTAGTAAAATACAGAGTATAGTTAGGGGATACTATAATGGTTTTGGGAACTATGGAAGTATGTGGTGATTCATAGAAAAAAATAATTTTTTTATTATCGATGATCAATCTATTATTTACATGATAATAAATTCAACGATCAATGGGGTTAAATCACAAGATATATATGATGGATAAAACTACCTAACTAAATAGTATGATATTCATGTATTATTTTTAATTAATATAAGAAATTAATGAATTATAATTTGGGAAATTATTTATTCATTTATGGATCTGAAAATGGACCTACATGGTACTATCGTTGCATTGTAGGACTCGTGAATAGATTCCATCTTGTAGTGACCCACACATTTTCTCCCAATCCCCAAATATCGTCATAGGAATATTTAGGTTCTAGAAAATAATATCATATCACTTGTGTTTTCCACCTTTGACCTCCTTAAAAATCACATCAAATACATTATCATTTATTACTCTAAAATCACAAGTATAGGGTAGGGAATGTTACTCTCCCTTCTTGGATGAATTCCAAGATAATGACGCTCTCTAGGGCTTCTGGAGGATTCTACATATTTATGTATGCAAATCAAAATAATGGAAGTAGATCACATTGAAAATAATATAATTTGATTTATACACTAGTAGTTTTATAAAATAATAATTATATTATTTATTTAGTCCATGTGTAACCTCAAGTCAATACTAATTATATTATTATTAAATATTTTCATACACTAAATATTATAATTAAAATAAAAATAATGCAATCAAATGGTATTCAATATATATTATTTCTCTCTTGACTATTAAACTAAGTATGACATTCCACAATAATGTTTATTAGTAACTAAATAAATAATATTTATCTAATAATTAAATATAACAACAATATTATTTAATAAATAAATAAATATTATATTCACTAAATAGAAAATAAATATTTGTTAAATATTCGGGTGACGTAATATTATCTTAAATAACGGGTAATAGAATATATGTGATCAAGTGAACAAGAATAATTATTGTTCCACATGAATAAAAAAAATTTACTCATATTTTTAAATAATAAATAAATAATACATTATTTCACATAGATTCTAGATACACTTAGTCGGTGGCACTTTAGGCCTCTATATCAGTGACATTAGTTAAAGAAGCCTTAAGTCCAAGGTTAACATCAAGAAAAACAACACGATATCCTTATAGGAATAACATAATGAATCAATGACATAATACTACATATGAACAATTAGTGTTTAATGAAGTCCATCTACTTTCAAAGAAATAATCAAGTAAGTTTCATGTTGGTGTCATCAACATATGTGTTCAATGTCTCCTTCTTTGACATTACATAAATCATAATTTTCCATAGAACACCATGGAAATGGATTTATTTAGACTATATCATTTCCATCTATGGTCCTAAGATATCAACTTATCTTAAAGCACATAAGTTTTATATACTTTCATTCATTATTAATTAATGAAATATTACTCATGACTCGCTCAATGTATCCTACCCCATTTTGAAAATATACGATCATGGTTCTAATCAATAAATCAAATTACAACACTTATAATATTAATTAATACCAATATTAATGCCTAAGTTTCAATAAATAATACACAGATAGGAATATCCTATGGAACAAATAAATTTGAATTTCTTACGGGTGAGTCTCATTCTCCTATTATCCTATACTAAATATTACCAAGGGCTTACACCGTTAAAAGGTTCCACAATGTCTTATGAGTCTCCACCCCTAATATCCTTAATCATTTGTGTCAGTCAAATGATTTAATCTTTCTATATAACACACACAAAATCACACACACACACACACACACACACACACACATATATATATATATATATTTGAATATTATCAATGAACTTGTGGGTTCTCATCATAATGGGGAACTGTTAAGAAATTTCAGTGAGACAACTGCTCTTCAGACATTAAAACATAAAATTATATATAGTAGAACAATAATGATGATATGATATGTTTATTTATATTCAAAACTATTAATATAGGATATCATAAATAACACTAAAGTTAGTTCTAGGGAACCAACTCCAATAGACTCCCACATGCATTAGAGAAAATTGCTAACTACCTTTAGTCTTCTCACTCTCACATGATAGTCACGCTTATCCTGAGATAGGTCTTTATCCAAGGGCTCTACCATGATTCCATATATTGAAACTCTTATTACTACAACTTCACTACTTTGTTAAAAATACCATAAGAGTTGATACTTCTATAGTATGTGCACTGTTAGTTGGTGTGACCTGAGATTATTTGAAAGAGACACGGTTTCAGTATTATCACAATATATTATGATATAGTCCTTACATCTAGGTACCAGATCAAGGTTTTTTAAAACGTTTGACATCAAATTGGATTCCATGGATCCATTCGAAACAACTATCTACTTAGTCTCCACTGTAGAATTAGGGAAGACTAACTTCTTTGAACTTTTCCAACTCACATCTCCTTCATTGGTAAAAATCACATATCCTGACTATGACATTAGATAATTTTACTTTTTTAAAAAACTATCATCAATATAAACCTTTATGATTAGCTAATCGTCTCTTCTAAACATCAAGAAAATGAATTTAGTTCATTTCAGATACATAAGGATATCCATAATAATATACTAATGTTTTTCTCCTAGATCAACATCATTTCTTCCAACCATGCTCACTACATTGACAACATAAATTCTAGTACATAACATGACATACATTTGTTATACCATCATTGAAACATTTGGGATCTTTCTCATTCTTTATTTCTCCTATCATTTCTGAGGAAACGTTTTATTGAAAGGATGTCTGCCATGTAATGATGGAACCAATCACCTCTTGTACAATTCTATACTAAATCCATTTAGTATCTGTTCAATGTTATTACTTTTACTTTATCCAAGAATACTCTCAGATCTATTAAAAATAATCAACATCCCTTTAATATACGATAATTCATTTATTCCCTTAATGAAGAAAATCATTTTTTACAAGTACCTAATAGATTTTGATATTTTTATTTCATTTTTAGTAAGTAATATTTCATCAAAATAAACTTTTTAGATAACAGTTATATGTCCCCTAAACCTTTTGTAAAGACATGTCTCAAATTCATTCATAATATAAACAAATAATTTTATCACTTCATTGAATTGAATGTTCCATGACCTTGATGTTTTAGTTAATACATAAATGGGTCTCTAAAATGTGAAAATCCTTTTTGAATCCCCTAGAGTCACGAAACAATATAGTTATGTCCTATAGACATCTTCCTAAAGAATCCCTTTTACAAAAGCGATTTTCACATCTATCTTTAAAATTTCATAGTCATCATATGTTATTATAACATGTAGAATTATGATGGATTTAGACATGGAAACTAGTAGAAAGTTCTCCTCACAGTCAATTACCTAACATTATTTGATCAATTTATAAATTACCCTCAATTTAGGGGTATTTATTGTACCTTCCATGTTCTGTTTTCTGTTAAATACACATTTTCCCCTATGGGATTTACATCATATGGGGAATCAAAAAAAACCCAAATGTTGTTTTAATACTTTGAATTCATTTCAGATAATATGTATTCTTAAAATATTATCTTTTTTATCTTTCTTCTACATCATTTTTAGAGATTGGTTCATCATTTTCGACCTATAATTATTTTCCATATTTGATGACAAGAAAACCCCATCTTTCAACTTCTCTTACCTATCTAGTGATCCTATGATGAAATTATGTCTCCGGAATTAATTCATTCGTTAAGACCATTGTAATATGAACTTGTACCAATTCAAGTTTATCTTGGGAATCAACTTCATCAAATTCAATATTTCTCCCATTAATATTTTTAGTATATCCTCCCTATAAATAAGTATATCTAGTCTAGAAATTGTCACTTTCATTTTATAGTGGTTGAATAGGTAGTATCACCATATTTCCTTAAAATACCATATAAATAAACAACTTCTGCAATGTGGTTCAATTTTGTTTACAAATAAGGGATCAAAAAATTAATTTCAATCCCATATATTTGTACATGAAAAAATGGGTATCTTTACACACCATAACTCAATGGGAATTCTGTTTTTTGATTTAGTTAGTACACATTTTAGTATGTATGTTGTATTTTATAATGAAAACCCTGGAAGGATACTGGTTGATCATCATAAATTATCATCAACCATTCCTTGTATAAAATGGTATGGTTTCTCATTTCACTAACATATTTCCATTGTCTTTATTAAGGTGGAGTGATTTTATTTAAAATAACATGATCATGTAAAAATTCAATAAACACTTTCTCAATATATTCACCACCTCAGTCTGATTGAATCTTATTTATCGTCATTCAAAATATATTATCTTAATTATTAATAAATTCATTAAATTTCTCAATGGACTTAGACTTATGCCCAATCAAGTAGAAATAACCATATCTGCTAAAGTCATCAATAAAATTATTGAAGTAAGAATACCCACCTCTATATTCTACTACATATGTTCAACATATATCAGTGTGTACCAATAAAATAATCTTTTAGGACCTTTCATCCATTATACTAAATGCTGGTTTGGTTATAATGGATTGTATGCAATCAAGAAAACCTTATAGTGGTTTTATCTAAGAAGAGTCTAAATAATTATCCTAATAGATAATTGTCCAACATTTACCATTTACACAACCAAGATAGTGATTCCATAATCAATGTTATATGTGTCATGTAAACAATGTTTATATCCATTTCTATTAATTGGTTGTTTTAATTTATTACATATATAAAATTATTCAATTGTTTCATAACATAATATATATTTTTTATAAAAGAAAAAACTATTATTCCAAAACATGAAAATAAAAACATTTTCATCAAGGGATGAAAAAAAATTATGTTCTTGGTAAAATTTGGTAGATAATTGAATCCCCTTAAATCCATTATCCTTCCCATTGTAAATGTAATGATGTAGTCACCTATGGATAGATTAGACAACATCACACCATTATAATCTCTCAAGTCCTCCACTTATCTAAAAATATACCAAAATCTACATGGTTTCTACATTTGGATAAATATTTGAGAAACACATGTTTTATTTAATACACTATGTGTTGATATTGAATTATTACACTCAATAACGAACACACTTTTAGAATCCCCTATCTTTTGGGTGCATTTATTCTTTTAGGGGCCTTACTTTCCACAAGAAAATCATATTTCTACATTTACCATATCCATCATCTATATCTTAAATTTCTGGGAGGGTTGTTATTTGGATCTAGAGACTTTTTATGAGTTAAGAGACCCTTCACATAATTCTTTATTTTCTTATATAACATATAGAATGTGGATTTTCCATGCCATGTGTCCTTATCCACTTTGAAAATAAAATTTGGATGTTCTGAAAGACTCTTTACAGAATTTATCATGTTTAAATAATAATAAAACATGAAAAGGTCTTCAATGGTGAAAAAATTATGAGAACTAAGGGAAAATAATCTTGAAATTTAATCCCTAATATGTTTATCAATTCAATTTAGCCAATAATATTGACCTTATGATTCTCATTTGACATAGGCTCTTTAAGCATAATTTTAAATAATGAATTTATAATCTCATATCTTTCTTCTCTCCACATCACATGATAGAGATCCCAAGGGTGATGAATCATGATATATGAATACATATCCTCGTGTTTCTTCAAAATATCAGTAGTCATGGATGATAGTCTGAAACACTAAACATTTGTATCTTCATTCAAATATTTCTCATAGAGAGGAAACTCGTCCTCACTTTCCACATTACTGTTCTCATCATGAATAGGTTCTTCAAGAAAATATAATTTTATTTCATGGTGTAGGATAACATACAATAACCTTGTCCACACATATAAATTTTTACCAGTGAGAAAGTTATCTATCTCAAGAATGGATTTTAGTGACATGTTCAAGACCATTTTCATTGTTGTTTCTATAAATAAGATGAGTATATATTTTGTAAATTATTTAATAAAATTTTTACATAAAAAATTACTATATTTATTAATCTCCCACCATTTTATTGAAACCCATTATCCCTTAAAACTATCTTCATAATAAAGTATTTAATGAGAATTTTAGTGGAAATGATCCATATTCCATTTCTCATTACCCCAAATATTATTTCTCAATATATTTTAAGGGTTTTAGGTAGGCATTGTAATGTAAAATTGCATTTAATCAAATTTCCTTGATATGTTGAGTGGTATCCCAAATTCTAAAATCATTAAATTGGATTTCCTCTACCCCTATATCTTAGTTACACAAATCTTATATTGGAAGTCAAACATTAATTTTTACTACATTAAGTCAACCTAGAAAATAATGTTTGAATTCTAGATTATTGAAAGCCCCGCAACAATGGTCGATCTAGAATGTTGATATACAATTCAATTTTTACTGATGTTGCGGAGGTACATGCCAACATAATATATATATTTTATGTATTTTATCTTTATTTGAAAATTTTCAATTATTTTTTTGTAAGATTATTAATCTGTTGTGGATTTTCATGAAGTGATTAACCCTTACATAGGTAATATTATTAGATAAGACAATTTATTTTAGTTTAATATTTTATGTTACTAAAATAATTAATTCGTGTGATTGTGAAAAAATATCCATAATGAAATAACTATGTAAGTTGACAGAAACAAAATAATAAATTTGTATGATCTATATAATTTATTGAAGCTCATTTTTTATAGTAGTTGATAAATGTAACACCTTGAGCCTACACATCTTGAATATGCACATATAAATTTGTGTCATTTTTATTATAAAATTTAACTGAATATATACACAACACCTAATACATACCAAAAACTGTTACCTCTCTAGGTTTTGGAGGATTAGATACAAACCATAAATCAAGACAAAATTATACAAAACAAAAAGTGATAAATGAAAAGAATTATGGTGATCTACCTCCTCAATCAAAGTGAATGAAATCTAAATCTCTAATAAATAAGTAGAATATAATTAAAATAAATGGGTGAGCATCAAATATAATAAGTAATGGATTTTAAAGATTTTGATCAACCTTTTTGAAATATTCTATTAAAAATAAATTTGAACATAAGTTTATAAATAACTTTTTTAAAACATCATTTTAAATTATTTAATTTATTAAAAAATACAATATCACTTTATAAAATTAAAACATTCAAAAATTTCATTAAATATATTCCATTTATTTTTTTTAAAAATACGTAATATTATTAAAAAAATCAGTTAATGCCACTTGAGTCATTTAATGATCTTTTAGGCTTACCCACTTGATGAAGGAATGTGTTCACCCCTAATACCCGTTTAAGTTTACAATGTTCACGTGAAAAGATTTTGAAAACATTTTCTACTTTCTCTATGGATATATATATAAATATATACTTTCACTAGATTTGGGTATTTTGAAAACATATCAATGTAATAGTAAACACATTCACACTTATATTTGTATATAAGTATATATATAAATTTACTTCCATGGGATATCTCTTCAGAGTTTTGTGACAACCAAAACACATGACATAATCCTTTAAGTGGGATATCAATGTATTCAAACATCAATTCTTGAATTAATTTTTCTACTTATATAAATTGTTGGTCTTCATGAAAATAATCCCAATAAATAATTAAATTTGTACATTAAATTTTAAAAGAAATATCTTCAATAAAAATTTCCAAATCATGAAAAAATACAAGTTCTTAATATCATTGGAATTAAACCTCAAATTTTAAAATTTAAAACATGGGTTGATTGTGAATGAATGGTATGTAGATGTTATCTATATTAGAAGGATGAGATTATATGTAGATGTGATATCTTAATTTTAATATAACGTTATGTCAGGCTAAGTGAATTCTTTTAGAAATATGATAATTCAATTATATATGTGTAAATAAACATTTAATCCTTGTATATATATATATAACTCAAGGAATTTATAATACTCATCATCGGGGTATAAATTCTTGTTCGAAAAAATAATTGATAAATGATATTATCCATTGACAAAAATTATATTAAATAAAATTAAAATATAATCCTTGATAAATACATATACATGAGTGGAATAATTATTTTATAATCGTACATAAAATTAGTATCCCATTATTCTAGAAAATATTAAATTTCGAAAAAATAAATATAAACCCTTACATTATCTGTTATGCTAATAATTATACTTAGCTAGATAGATATATTTATATATTTATATATTCACATATATGTATATTAACATATATCCATAAAAATAAAACATAAATTTTTTAACTTAATAAAAATAAATAAATCGATCCCTTATAGAAAAAAAATGAATTAGAACATTGTTTTTGTATGTATACATAAACTATTTCAGTAAAAAAATTCACACTTCATTACACTTTTTACAAAAAAAAATTGTTGTAATAAAACATGTTATTATTAATATGTATATAAATAAAGGTATGAAATAACTTACTATAATTGAATTATAAAAAGATGTGTCGAATATTATTATATGTTGTTTAAAAACATATATTTTTCCTTACATGAATTGTATCATGCTCCAGAAACCCTTTGTTTATAGGATGCAAATTGGTTTTCCGTTTATTTCATTTAAACCATGGTATAAATCTTGTATACCCATAATATCCAACTTTCAAAGGTAATATATTGGGAAAGATGAAAAAATACTGACCGAGGAGATTTTATAGGAAATGAAACAAACAATCTTGCTATACAAGCTGTGTATCGAAGAAAGATAAAAATTGAAAGATATATATTTTTTAACAAGTATCATTAATATATTACTCTGAGGAAACTAAAAAAACATAGACTAGTGAAAAACATTAACAAGCCATGAATTTCAAATAATCACAACAAGACTTCTCCAGACCAAAAATGAAATTAGGATGTTTATAGTCCAAAAGTATAGTAGAAAACGGACCACAAAAATACCCAACAACAACGATTGGAAGAGAAATTTATATTTACCGCAATAAAATAAATCTTCTTTAAATTGAATATAGAAATAAAAATAACAACCTACATCATATTTGGAAAATTAAATCCCTAACCGCTCAAAAACCTAATATCTATATTCCAATGAGTGATTCTGAAACCCTAACGACAAATGATGCTCTAAACATAATGAATTTGGTCATTCTCCCCTTCCATATCTCATTTTGGATTTATATAGTGGGTCTCTACCATGACTCATCCCCTGAATTTGGTCTCACCCAATTGTGAACCCTACTCCCATAGTTTCTTAGTCTTCGGATTCTGGAAGCCTCTGTAGCTCACCCTTGGCTCTCCGCCTGCACTTAAAGACCAACCTCGTAAACCCTATACCGCCTCCCCTTTGTGAGACTAAATTGGAATCCCCTCTAAAATCATGATTCTTTTATTTCTCTATCATTTTACTTTCATTATTTTATCCATTTACCATTTTGTTTTATTAATATTTAATTTTTTTAAAAAATTCATTTTATAATTTATTAAAACATAAACATAATAATTTATGTCACAATATAACAATTTCAAACAATATGGTAAAAAATTTTCTATATAATCAAAATATTTATTATATATAACTATAATTTTATTAAAAATTGATAATAAAAATACATTTATAAATGTAATCTTTAACACCCAGAGATTTAATGAGAAATAATTTTACTTTTTTTAATTTCTTTGATGTCTTGTGTTGTACACTACACCAATATTATCATGCCCTATATGAAACACTGTATTAGCTTGTAGTATATAAAAACACTATTCTTGGGTTGTGTTGCATGTAAGAGCGACCTTTCTCATTAGCTTGTGTTTATGCAATACCATGTTTCACAAAACAATGATATATTGTTATTATAATCTAGCCGTTATGAATAGTATTAACCATATTTTAAATTTTATAACAATATAATTCATCTTACACATATTCTAGAACATGGTATGAGAAAAAAATAATTTTTTTGGGTAAAATAAGTATTTTTCAAAAAATGCAGTTTTGCCGCCTTTTGATGGTGAACCCACATTAAATATAGTTTTTACATGTTTATAAGTTAAATTTTACAAATTAAACTTCTTCACTAGAATTGGGATATATTAATTTACTTTGGATAAATTTTTGATATTTTTCTGATAAGTTTGATATTTTGATGAATAGTAAAAAATACGCTAAATTTTGATTAAAAACAACATTTTTCATAAAGACAATTTATATGGATAAATTATTATATTGAATGGTTTAAAAGTATAAATAGAATATATATTTACCATTTAATATAATGTAATTCATTATCCTTAATGTAACATGGAATTCATAGGTAAATTCATTTCAACCTTTTGCAATGTTTTAACTTTTAAAACCCATTTTCTCAAAAGTGAGATTAATTTTAAATTAAATACTAAAACTTCTGTGTTTTAAATTTGGAAAATTTTATTCCATATTTTTAATTATTAGGTCCAAATTATGTTAATGGGATACGTTTTATTTTTAGATATTTTGAATAGTAACTACGGTAAATTTTATTTACTATAGTTAAAGGTAAATCGGGTAATTA
Source organism: Viscum album (assembly GCA_963277665.1). NCBI lineage: Eukaryota > Viridiplantae > Streptophyta > Magnoliopsida > Santalales > Viscaceae > Viscum > Viscum album. The sequence continues at coordinate 852,704,970 of OY728155.1, read as the reverse complement.
AGGGTAAAAATACGATTATAAAATTACCTAACACCTGCCAAAATTCTATTGGATGAATAAAATTCGACCCATATCTCCTAAGGGTTGGAATAGATTAATTTCATCGAATTTTGACCATGAAAATGATGTAATTATTATTAAATCCAATGAAAGTGACAACATGTCACTCTCTTATATATTATATGTGTAATAATTTTAATATATTGAAAAAATTAATAAAACATAGAACATAAATATTCACCAGAAATATAAAAAAATTATATACATCATGTGAATTTATTCATAATTTTTAAGTATTAAATAATTATCATTAATGGGGACCCAATAGTGATGTAGAAATTATTTTATTGATTGAAATATCAAATAAATGGTTTTAAAAATACTAAAATAAATATAATATGAACTATTTATTCTGATCCATGAATTTTTAATAAGCATATTACATGTTAGTGATCTATTAAATATTTTGGTTTGAATATATCTCATGTGTGGATTTTATTTAAATTCAAATAATTGAATAGTGTCAAAATCGACACTATTGAAATTTTATAAAAACAATATTACTAAATTGTTTAAAAATCACAAAAATATTTAAAAATAATAAATTTAAATTTATGTGGTCTAAAATTTCATAAAGTTTAAAATTATGGAAAATTCACAACACATAAGTAAGTATATATAACAATTTAGAATTTAGAATCTGATTACCACAAATAAAATTAAATGGATTAAATAAGGATAAATCAAAATGATAGGGTTTAAAATACAATAAAGACAAGTGTAAATTTTATTGGTTGATTATATAACAATCCTATCTCATCTCATATTCTAATGGAGTCATTTTTGGAGATTTTTATTATAAATTAATATTTGAGAGGTTTCCAAAAGTGCCCCTCTCCTCTCTTATTAAAGGGCACCTCCTCCCTCTCATTTTCACAAACTTTTGAGCTTTCAAGATTGGCCAAACCCTATCCATTTATCTTATACACATCCTTAGTAACATACCTGGGGTCCTGGTATTTTTCAAATACCATATTTAGTGCCCTAAGAGAAGGTTTTGAAGAGGCGCGTCGAAGAAGAAGTAATATCCTTTACCGATTCTTTCAAATTTATTTCTTCTTATACTTCCTATTATTTATTTGTTTCATTATAAAAAATAACATCAATATAACTCATATAATGATATATTATTATAAATATGAAACAACCTTATTTCACTTTCTATACATCCTATGAAAAATAAAATCATCGTGCGTGCGTACGTACAGAACACTGTCTCCACGCCGTGGGGTAATCCGTTTTCCACCACCACTGTACTTGGATGCGTATAATGGTGTAAAGAATAACTATATATTATTATTATAAAATTATTCTAATTATGAGATATTATATCATCCACTCCAATTCCATTCAATAATTACGGGAACGATATCATCGCTCGTGCGTACATACGGATTACCGTCTCCACGACACGATGAGATTCATTCTCCATGATAACCATTCCATAATGATTATAAAGTATATATATAGTAAATAATGATAAAATATATTAAATAATATTGATACTATATTATATTTATATGTTAATTAATTAATTCCATACAATTTAATAAGGAAATGAAAACAGCGTTCACGCATACGTACGACCTACCATCCCCATGAATGGTGTATTTATTTCCATTTATCGATCTATTATATATATATATATATATATATATTATGAATATATATTATATATAAATCATGTTTTACATTATGGAATAATTTAATCATGATCTAAGTAATCATATGATTAATTACAAGTCAAAACACGTACGATATATGAAACGATTTTACCGAAAACGTTGCTTTAAGATGGAATTGACAAATGAACGGGTAATATAAAGTTGTAAGTGAATCATATATGATATCATAAATATTATTATGGTTCTATTAAAAGTTGATAATATGTTTAAACCCACTATACAGTAGGTTCGGATACATACAAAGCATATCGGACCTAAGGTAAGGGATTATTTCGTCTCACATTTATTTCTGTGAGACATATGCCTTAATCACCAACTATTTATTTTGTATGGTGTTTATGATTACCTTGCATTTTTTAAGAATTTTCTTGTGAGTAATATCATATTTAAATATATTTTTTATTTTCATTATTTTATGACATGTATGATTCCACTGATTATAATTGGTAAGGGATAATTATTCCATTCACAATCTTATCCGAGATTGTTTATTCACAAATATTTACTGCGGTTATGTTTATCATCCATATCCTTGTTTTCTCAAAAAAAAATTCATAAAATGTTTACTATTCTTCCATGTATGTTTAATGTCAATTTTACCCTTTTTTTACTTTTACCACATGGTATAGAAGGAATCTTTCTTTTGTTTACCATACGAGCTACTTTTTGACTTTTCCAAAAAAAAGTACGAGAAGAATGTTTTTTAACTTATACGACATGAATGGATTTTTACGGTTTCATAAATCATTATTTTCATGAATCTTCCTATACAATATTCCATGATTATTTTCAACAAAATTCTTTTCTTTTAAAATTTCATATCATTTTAAGAAAATAAAATCATTTTGAAGATGAAAGAATATTTCCCTCAAAATTCATTTAAAGTGATTTATCAAAACTATTTTCCATCTAAGATGACCTTATTTATTATGTTTATGTTTCAAGTATAATGTCTCTATTATTTCCATGGTTTGATTTTTCTTATGATGAAATGATATCTATTTTTTTTATGGATTACATTATGATGGGATGATGTTTATGAAACCCATTTTATTCTTTAGGTTATGATGAATGATTTATGCTTATTTTGTGGCACATATAAGAATGATTTCCTTATGAGATGTGTGGGACCTATATCAACCTCCAATTCATTGGGTAATGATTTATATATCATGAGATAGACATGGCTGGAAAAGGCAAGTAAATCTGGTTTAGTAATATATGTCCAGAATGGCAAGTAAACCCGGTTAAGTAATGGGAATTGTCTACTATAATGGTATTTGTAGAAATGTCTTGGATACTATGGAAATAATATCATGTGATTAATGGTTTTCCACAATTACATGTTTTATTCCCATGATATTTTATAATGATTAATGTTCCTTTATGATCTATGCCTTATGTACTGCCAAGACTTATGTCATTACTCATGATTTTGATGTTTCATGTTCATGTTTTTACGGTCAAATGTTTATGGGTTGTTTTATGTTCCCCATGTTTTCCCTTTTTGATCCTTTGAGCTCACCCTTTTTATGTTTTCATTTCCCCAGGATATAAAGAATGGTTTTAGTTCAAAAAAAATGGGGAAGATCATTATGGGAGATGTTGAAGATCTTTCACCAAGATTAGAAGATTTTGTTCTATGTTTCCAAATAAACTAAACTAATACGGTCATTGGGCATCTATTTTTATGTATTTAGTATTCAATTTAAGTAATTTAATTTCCATGTACATCATGCTTGGGTCTCTACAGTTGGTATCAGAGAGAAGGTTTAGTCAACCTTTGGAAACTGGGATGCAAAAACTTTAGTGAGATCCCTAGATATATTTCTAAGGTATGTCTAGGGATGTCCCTAAGTTTTGGTATAAGTATAGGTTATAGTCCTAGAATTATAGTAAAAATATTATAATTAAACCTAAGATGTTAGATATTGAATTTACTCTCCCTTTATTATGTTGTTTTCCTGATATGATTTTTTCCTCTCACACTATTCTTTTTTGGATTTAGATAATGGCTGGAACCTGAAGGAACCGTGTTAATGATCAATGCACTGTCCAGTCCAATGATTGTCCTTCTAAACAACCAAATGTTATGGGAAATGGAGTGAAAAGTCTTATTGCTATACTTACACAAGTTATGAATCATTTTGGACATCAAAATAAGCAGAGAAGGGAACAAAATTATATTGAGTCCTTCATGGGGAAACATCTACCTTCTTTCAATGGGTCTTATAATCCACTTATTGAGGAACAATGGATCTGTACCATTGAAAAGATCTTTTCCATATTTCACTGTTTGGAACATGAAAAAGTCATTTTGGTTTTTTACTATTTAGATGGTGCAGCAGACCAGTGGTGGACTCTAATTAAGAATACAAGGCCCCAAGATGATATTGAATCCATTGAATGGGACGAGTTTAAGAACTAGTTTTTCAATAATTACATCCCTCAAATTCTTTGAACAATGATGGAAAAGCAATTCCTTGAGATTAAGAAAACGGATGATGAATCTGTAGGTATATACGAGGAAAATTTTACAAGGCTTTCAAGGTATGCATCTGGCTTTATCATCCAACCTGAAAGTAAAGTTGATTGATTCTTCAGTGGCTTAAAACCAAGTCTTGAAAGGGAATTTGTGATAAGAGACTTCAGTAGCTATGAATAAATTGTGTGTTGTGCTATCAATGTAGAACTGGATGTTGGTGTTACATATCCATCTAATATTTTTGATAAGAAATGAAACATGGAGTTCAAAGAAAAATCTCAAAACTATGGGGAAAAGAAAAAAAAATGTTTCGTTTTGTTCAAAGTGTGGTAAGAAGCATGGTGGAGATTGTCTTAAAGGGACTAGAAAATGTTCTAAGTGTGGGAAAGAATTTCATCGAGCAGTTGAGTGCCGAAGAAATGGGAAAAAGGTAGCTAAGGATGTGAATATAGAAATGACTACAAGGAATTCACCACCAACACTTCAATGCTACAAGTGCAAGGAAATGGGGCATTGTGCTAACCAATGCCCTAATCCAAGGGTTAATGATGATCAGCATCAACAACCTCTTAAAGAAAAGGACAGAGGGAAGTCACATATGATCACTATTAGTGACTTTGAATATAACAATGAAGTGGTGGAATGATTAAGTGTATTTTTAATTTGATTCGAAAATAGTGTTGTGGAATCTCATTTATAGTATCGTGGAATATTGGAATATCTATGTATTGGTTTATTATAGATTTCGATAATTTTATGGTACCGGTAACCATGAAAAGTGATTGAAATTTTTTTGGAAAGAAGATGATATGTGCATAATGAAGGGATAAAGAGAAAATAATGTGTTTGATAGTATTAATGAGCTCATGATTGATAAAAAGACACTATGATATCATGGTTCGAGTATATAGAATTTTTAGTATATTTGCTGTATGGAAAGGGTTAATTTTGATGGAATTCATGTTGTCACTAAGGTTATATAGTAATTTATGTTATTATCATATTTCAATAGGATGCATAATTAAGTCATTCAAATGATTGGAATGTGACCAACAAGATATATCTTATGATATATAGGGGATAAATGATGGTATTGACAATCTTGTTATATAACCTTTATAGAGATCGTTTTCTTTATACTATGATATTCGACAGAAGTTTTATGGATAACCCTATAGATTGGAATGGATTATTTTAGACATCAGATAGTACTATTTAAGGCTAGAACCTTTTGATATTATTTCTGAAATGCTATAATAGTATAGTTTTAGAAAAAGGACACCCCATATGATGGGCGACAACCCGTCGTGTCAGACAAGGTTGCAGGAATCGAACCCACAACCGAAGCACGACAAGCCTTTATCGCCTACTACTGGCCTACAGAAAGTCCATGATTTGTAGTAATTAGTTTTATATTATTAATTGGTATGATATATGAAGTATTTGTCCATTTTTTGAGCCATATATGATCAATATCACCATATATCTACTTATGTATATTTAATAACTTTTGCTAACCTTTTGTTTGAGACAGATGGAATGACCCATCATTCTATAACATGATCTACTATCACTTCTTGAATGAAAAATTAAACTTTATTTCTTTAATATATGAAGTGTAAATTGTTCAAGGAATGACCATTGGTAAAATTGTACCAAAATCAAGTAAGTATTTCTTCTAATTCAAATTCATGACCTTTTGGGAAATGATATTGAAAACCAAAAATGTTGTCCTAGTGTCCTCTTATCCGATGAATCAGATGGTACCTTAGATCATAAAAAATTTATGGCTTTGTGATTATTGGATTTTTCATATCCATGTTCTCTACCGCTCTTCATCAGAACATGATGGTAAGATTTCTCTTCTGTATCCATGTTTTCACCTATGTTCTCCTATGTGGAAACCCAGTGATGAGTAAATTTGGGTAACCATTATGTTTCTTACTTTACTTTTTAAAATTAAGTTTTAGTATTCCTTTTTTTGATGTGGGTTTCTTTAAAAGAAAATTTCATGTAGTAAATGATTTATAACCCTGACGAATTTCGAGGGCGAAATTCATTTTAAGGGGGGTAGAATGTAACACCCTGAGATTTTATGAGAAATAATTTTTTTAAATTTCTTTGATGTATTATGTTGTACGATACACCAAGATTAGGCTGTGCTATACAAAACTCCATATTATCTTTTAGAATATGAAAACTCTATTCTTGTCTTGGGTTGCATGCAAGAGAGACCTTCCTCAATAGTGTGTGTTGTACGCAATAGCGAGAATCACTAAACAATGATATATTGTTTTTATGAACTAGCTGTTATGAATAGTATTAACCGAATTTTTAATTTTGTAATAATATCCTTCATCTAACACATATTCTAGCACATGTTATGAGAACAAAATTAAATTTTTAGGTAAAATAATTATTTTTTTCAAAAAATGCAGTTTTGCCACATTTTGATTGCGCACCCACTTTTAATCTATTTTTTGACATGTTTATCAGATCAGTTTGAAAAATTAAACTTCTTCCTTGGAATCATGATATAAAAATTTACCTTTGATAATTTTTTGATATTTTTCTGATAAGTTTCATATTTTGATGAATAGTAAAAATAAGCTGAATTTTAATTAAAAACAACTTTTTTCATCAAGATAATTTATATAGTTAAATTATTATATTGAACGGTTTTAAAATATAAATATAATATATTTTTTCCATTTAATATAATTTAAGTCATTATCATTAATTTTACATTGAATTCATTGGTAAAAACATTTCAATCTTTTTCAATGTTTTAACTTTTAAAACTCGTTTTCTCAATAGCGGAATTAATTTTAATTTAAATACTGAAACTTATGTGATTTGAATTTGGAAAAATGGATTCAATATTTGGAATCATTATGTCCAAATTATGTTAATAGGATACGTTTTATTTTTAGACTTTATGAATTGTAACTATATTAAATTTTATTTATTATGTTAAAGGTAAATCGGGTAATTAAGGGTAAAAATACGATTATAAAATTACCCTAACACCTATAAAAATTATATTTTATGAATAAAAGTCGACCCATATCACCTAAGTGTCGGAATATATTCATTTCATGGACTTTTGACCATGAAAATGATGTAATTATTATTAAAACTAATGAAAGTGACAATATGTCACTCTCTTATATCTTATAAGTGTAATAATTTTAATTTAGTGATAAGGTTAATAAAACTTAGAAACTAAATAGTCACCATAAATATAATAAAATTATCTACATCAGGTGAATTTATTTAAAATTTTTAGGGATTAAATAATTATCATTAATGGTGACACAAAAGTGATGTAGAAATTATTTAATTGATTGAAATATCAAATAAATGGTTTTAAAAATATTAAAAGAAATTATAAATGAACTATTTAATGTGATCAAAGAATTTTGAAGATTAATATTAAATGTTAGGGATCTATTAAATATTTTGTTTTAAATATATCTTCTGTTTGTATTTTATTTAAATTCAAATAATTGAATAGTGTCAAAATTGACACTATTGATATTTTATAAAAATAACACATTATTAAATTGTTGAAAAATCACAAAAATATTTAAATATTATAAATTGAAATTTATATGGTCTAAAATTTTATATAGTGTCCAATTATGGACAATTCACGACAAATAAGTAAGTATTTATCGCAATTTATAATTTAGAGTCTTATTACCACAATTAAAATTAAATAAATTAAATAAGGATAAATCAAAATGATAGGGTTTAAAATAAAATAAAAACAATTATAAATTTTATTGGTTGATTATATTACAACCCTATATCATCTAATATTCTAATTGAGTCATTTTTTGAAGTTTTTATGTGGGTTTTGAGTTATTTATAAATTAATATTTTTGAGGTTTCCAAAAGTGCCCCTCACCTCTCTTATAAAAGGGAACCTCCTCCATATCCTCTTCAAAAACTTTCAAGCCATATAGATCAGAAAAACCCTGTAAAGATTTATTATCCACTTCTCTAGAAACATACTCGAGATCATGGACTTCTTTAATGGCCATCTTTAGCGCCATAAGAGATGGTTTAGAAGAGGCGTGTCAAAGAAGAGGTAATATCCTTTACTGATTCTTTCAAATTTGTTTATTCTGCAACTTCATATTATTTATTTGTTTCATTATAAAGTAATAACATCAGTATAACCCCTATAATTATATGTTATTATAAATATTAAACAACTCTATTTCACTTTCTATCCATCCTACGGAAAACGAAATCATCGCGCATGCGTACGTACGGAATACCGTCTCCACACTGTGGTGTAATCTGTTTTCCATCGCCACCTTACATGGATGGGTATAATGGTGTAAATAATAACTATATATTATTATTATAAGTTGATTCTAATTATTAGATATTATATCATCCACTCCAATTTCATTTAATAATTATGAGAATGATATCATCGCTCGTGCGTACGTACAGATTACCGTCTCCACGACGCGATGGGATTCATTCTCCATGTTAACCATTCTATAATGATTATAAAGAATATATATAATAAATAATGATGAAATATATTATATAATAATTATATTGGATTTATGCATATTTTATTTAATTTCTTCCATTAAATTTAATATGGAAACAAAAACAGCATTCATGCGTACGTACGACCTACCGTCTCCATGAATATTGTATCTCATTCCATTTATCGATCTATTTTATATATATATATTATATTATGAATATATATTATATATAAATCATGTTTTAAATTATGTATTTAAGTAATCATGATCTAAGTAATCATATGATTAATTACAATTCAAAACACATATGATAAATGAAATGATTTTACCCAAAACGCTGCATTAACATGGAATTGAAAAATTGAAATGTAATATAAAGTCATAATTGAATCATATATGATATCATAAATATTAATATAGTTCTATTAAAAGTTAATATTATGTTTAAAACCACTATACAGGAGGTTCAAATACATACAAAGCCTATCGGTCCTAACGTAAGGGATTATTTCCACTCACTTTTATTTATGTGAGACATATGCTTAAATCCCAAACTATTTATTTTGTATGGTTCTTATGATTACAGTGAATGTTTTAAGATTTTTATTATGAATAATATTATATTTACATATTTATTTCATTTTATTTATTTTATGACATGTATGATTCCACTGATTATAATTGGTAAGGGATAATTATTCCAATCTCGTTCTTATCCGGGATTGTTTATTCCTAAGTATTTATTGGGGTTATGTTTATCATCCATATCCCTGTTTCTCAAAATGTTTTCATAAAATTTTTATTATTCTTTCATGTATATTTAAATTCGTTTTTACCCTTTTTTTGACTTTTACCACATGGTATGGAAGGAATATTTATTTTGTTTACCATACGAGGTATTTTTTGACTTTTCCATCAAAAGTACGAGAAGAATGTTTTTTTAACTTATACGGCATGAGTGGATTTTTATAGTTTCATAACTCTTTATTTTCATGAAGCTTTATATACAATATTTCATGATTATTTTCAAAAAAATCATTTTCTATAAAATTTCATGGCATTTTGAGAAAATAAAATGATTTAGAAGAAGAAAGTATATTTTTCTCAAGAATTCATTTCAATTGTTTTATCACAAATATTTTCCATCTAAGAAGAAATTATTTAGTATGTTTATGTTTCAAGTACAGTGTCTCAATTATTTACATGTTTTGATTCTTCTTATGATAAAATTATATCCATTTTTATATGGATTATTTTATGAAGGGATGATTTTTATGAAACCCATTTTATTCTTTGGGTTATGATAAATGATTTATGTTTATTTTGTGGAACACGTAAGAATGATTTCATTATGATATTGGTAGGACCTATATCTCCCTCCAATGAATTGGGTAAAGATTTATATCTCAAGAGATAGACATGGCTGGAATGAAAAGAAAATATGGTTCTGTAATATAGGGCTAGAACGACATGTAAACATCGTTCAGTAATGGACATTATCCACTATGATGGTCTTGAGTGAAATGCCTTGGCCACTATGGAAATCATATCATGTGCTTAATGGTTTTTCACAATTAAATGTTTTATTCTCATACTATTTTATCATGATTAATGTTCCTTTATGATATATACCTAATGTACTACCAATATTTATGTCATTACTCATGATTTTGATGTTTTATGTTCATGTTTTTACATTAAAATGTTTATGGGTTGTTTTATGTTCTCCATGTTTTCCCTTACTGAGCATTTGAGCTCACCCTTTTTATTTTTTCTCTTCCCTAGGTTAAAGTGAAATGTTTTAGGTAAGAAAACAAAAGGGGAAGATCATTATGGGATATGTTAAAGATCTTTCAGCATGATTAGAATATTTGGTTCTGAGTTTCCTAAGACACTAAAATAATATGGGCATTGGGCGTCTTTTTTTGTTATATATTTTTTATTCCGCAAAAGTAATGTAATCTCCATATAAGTCAATATTTGGGTCTCTACATAATATTTAATTTATAATTCAATATTAATAAATATAATTTATTTTTCATATGTATGTATTTGATTTTAAAAAACAAAATTTATAAAATAAATTTTATTATATTCATATAAAATAATGATTTAAAATTTGATAGGAAATAATTATTATCATATGTATCATATATTAAAATAATAATATTTATATTTAAATAATAATTAAGAAAAATAAAACTATAAAATAGTGTTATTAGATAATTAATTTGAAAACAATAATAAATAAGTATATTTAATTATAATTATTATAATTAACATATAATAAAATTAATTTAAAACCTAGATTCATTTATTATTATAAATAAAAATAGTCTTAATAATTTTATCCGTTTGTTTTAATTATAAATAAATCCATTTAATATAATATGTATATAACTATGTTTTGAATTGTTTGGTTGTTATACTATTCTCCCCCTCAAAATAATTGCGTCCTTTGAATTTATTTCATCAGAGTAAAAATATTTCAGAATTTCATTATTCTAAATTAAGAATCACTAGTACCACTAAACTTATAGACTTGACAACATCTAATCTCCAATGTTTTCTAGACTATTTCTCTAATACAGAGTGTATCCCCCTGAGCCCGTTCATCCGGACTCAGTACATAAATGTTTTTTGTATATTTATTTATAAATGTAAACTAAACATATTCAAACACTTATTACATACCATGAACGTTTTCCGGTATAGGTTTTGGAGGATTAGATAAAAACCATACAACTTGAACAAATATATAAAATAAAAAGATATAAATGAAAATACTTCATGTGTGATAACTCTTTAATCGAATTTAATTCCACTAGAAACTCTTCTAAACCTTTATAGAATAATATTAAATAAGGGGTGAGAATGAAATATTCCTATCATGGTTTATTGAAATCTATTATAATAAATTTCAAAATATTATATTAAAAATAATTTAAAAATACATTTAGAATTAATCTTTTTCAAAACATCATTTGAATTAACGTGTTATTTAAAAAAATATAAAACCAATTTAGAAAATAATTACATTCCAAATTCTTATTAAACATGTTTTATAGATTTTATGAAAACAATACCCAAGCTTCAAAAAAAACAATGATCTCAGGCCATATGGATTATTTAAGGAAATATTGGGCCTTTTGACATGATGAAAGAATGGCTGCACTCTTTAATTACCTTCCATATTTACAACATTCAAGTAAATAATTTTCTGAAAACATTTTTTTCATTCTATAATTATATATATACATTCACTAGAGTTTTTGATTTCGGAAACATATAAATGCATAAAGATGTGAATTCTAACATAAATTTATATATATATATATATATATATATATATAATTTTATTGGATATCTCTTGTGAGTTGATTACATCAAAAACTTGTGTCATTAGACATTTCATGGACTGTCCATGTCATTATACATCCTTTTGGGAATTACCATTTCTACTCATATAAATAGTTAATCTTCTTAAAAATTATCATAATAAATCATTATATTTTTTACATTATATTATAAAATAAATGTCTTAAAAAGAACATGTGAAATCTTGAATAAATACATATTCGTAATAATCTTATAAATAAACCATAAAATTAAAATTGAAAAATTCAGTGTATTATGAATGCATGGTCTATTGATGTTATGTATATCACATGTCTATGATTATACGTACATGTGACATCCTTAATTTTCCTATAACATAGTGACATGAAATGCACATTATTTTAGAAATACAAAAATAAAATTATGAACATGACAATACAATAATATACAAGCAACTAATCATTTCATCCTTGTATATATATATAAGTCATAGAATTTATAGTACTCATCCTCATAGGATAAATTCATGTTTGAACAAAACATAGATAAATGAGATTACTCATTTGGAAGAATTAATAAGAAATAAAAATAAAACCTAAAATTTTTTAAATACATATACATAAGTGAAATAATTAGTTTATAATCATACATAGAATTAGTTTCGCATTATTCCAAAATAAATTATGTTTTGACCAAATAAATATTAAAAATTAATTTATTAGTTTGGAAAAAAAAGTATACATAGTTGGATAGATATACATATATATGTATATACACCTATGAAAATAAAACATATACTGTATACGTTAATAAAAATAAATAAATTGATACCTAATAGAAAAATCATGAATTAGAAATTAGTTCTATTATATATATATATACCCTTTCTGTAGTAGAATTTAATTTTAAATACACCTTTGAAAAAAAAGTATCTACGTGTAAGTAAACATGTTATTATGAATAAGTATAAAAATAAAAGTATACAATCCCTTACTTGAATTTCAATAGAAAAAGTGGAGTAAAATTTGATTATATATTTTTAAATGACAAATAATTTCCCTCACTTGGATTCCACCATGCTTCGAACACCCTTTATCTCTATTTTATTAATGGTTTTGACATGTATTTCACATTCAACATTATATATGTAATTTATATCAATAATATCCAATATATTGGGAAATAGGAAAACTTGATGACCGAGGTGACTCCTTAGACATTAATACAAACCATTTTGTTGTGCAAGCTATGTATTGAATAAGGATGTAAATTGAAGGATTTAAATTTTATAACCCGTTGCTTAATTCTATTAATCTAAAAAAAATAAAACAACATAGAGTAGTGAAAAATATTAAGAAAAAATAAATTTAAAATCAGAACAACTATACTTCTATGAAATAAAACAGAAAAAATGATGTTCAAAATCCATAAGTAAGATTCAAAATGGACCTAAAAATACATGAGGACTACTATTGGATGAAAAATAAATATTAAAATTTATAGAATCAATAAATAATAAATCATGACATGAAATAAATTTAACAACCTACCACATATCTGGACAAATCAAAACCCTAACCACTCAGAAACCTCAAACCTAGATTCCGATGTGTTATTCAGAAACCCTAATGGCGAAAAAAATTTAGACCACCATAGATTCGGTCGGTCTCCCCTACTATTGCTTTGCATGGAACAAAGTATAGGATATGGGTTTAAACTCATCTCATGTGTTTAGGCTCACTAGATCGCAAACCCTACTACCCTTGCACCCTGGTCATCAACTTCTCAAATCCTCTACAGCTCACCCACGTTTCTCCTCATGTGCTCGACGACCAGTCCTTTGAACCATATAATGCCTATCTTATTCGAGACACACAATGACTCCTTCACAAATCATGATTATCCATTTTTATATTTCATTTTCATTTAATTTTATATCCATTTTTCATTTTTCTTTATTATTATTTTGTTATTTTGTACAAAACATATTGATTTTAAACATTCATAAAATATAAACATAATAATTATTATCATAATATATTAATTTAAAATAATAGGTGAATAATTTTGATATTTAATAAATATAGTTATGATATATAAATATAATTTCAATAAAAAAGTTATAATAGAAATATTTTTTTAAAGATAATCTATAATTTTAATTTAAAACTAATAATTATAAATCATTTTTGTATGTATATATATCATTTTCAAAACCAAAATTTATAAAAAAAAATTATATTGAGATATAATAATTAATTATTATTTAAGATAAAATAATTATTATCATTGTTTTCATATATTTAAATAAGGATATTTATATTAAATTAATCATTATCTACAATAATACTATAAAACATTGTTTTTAGAATATTAATTTTGAAACTAAAATTAATAAGTATAGTTAATTGAAATTTTTATAATTAACTTATATTAAAATTAATTAAAAAAATTATTTTCATTTATTATTTTGGAAGAATATAATCTTCCAATTTTATTGGTTTCTTCTCATTACCATATAATCCATTTAATATAATATTTATATAAATGAGTTTAGATTTTCTGGGTTGTTACAACAAACTAACCATCATCCTAGGGGAAAAACACCTTGGTCCAATTAAGTTTCGTGTTTTTGTTTTCCACCTATCCGCCTATTTATCCCTCAATGATTGTTTTCTCATTAGCTCAAAATGTGAACCGACTCCACTTAAATATTGCTCCATCCATTACAAATTCTTTTTCTCGCACATAGGTAAGGGTAATGGGTTTACATAAAAGAGACCATGGTTACGAATGACCTTACATAATAAGAGTTGTGATAACACATAAGCCAATAATATAAATTAATAATAAATTAAAATAATCCTATCACATATAAAGGTCTCATAAAATCTCATGATCATCCATATGAATTCAATGAATTACACATATAATAAAATTAGCATTGACTTCATAATCATTTTTATTTAAGATAGATTTCACTTTAATAAATTAATTATCTTCCTTAATTAATAATTTATGTTATATTTAATCTCATATGAATTTCCTTGAGATTATCATTATCATAATTTTAATCAAATTAAATAAATTTACACGAAGTTATCCACATACAACACCAAATTTAAATTGGAGGTAACATGGTGAGTACTCTTCTAAACTACCCAACATGTATTATACTCATATTCTATTGACCTTTATGACATGTGGAATATACATATTATTATTTAACATCCTGATGTGTACTATCAACATAATTATCAAACTATTTATAAAATTAATTTTTTAATGTAGCGTGTAATGTATCAATGCATGCAGTAATAACAACAATACAACTTATTCAAGATAGGTAGATCTAGACATAACATAGAAATTAATAAGGCATTGATATATATATATATATATATATCTTGTCCAATGGAATATACTTCAAACTAAATTACCACCCACAATAACACATCGACATGGTTTATACATTAAGATACATTAATATTAATTCTCTATGATTTTCTAAAAGTACATGGATTGTATAAGTTAGCAACATGAAGTATACTATTCTCATAGTCTATCTGGGGTACAGGCCTCAGTACATAGCATATAACCATGTAATATAAAATATTGGAGTGAACGGTGTGTATATGGGATACCTGGTATCTAGTAATCGAGTTACATGGTCACCAATCAGATAGGCATTATAAGAAGATTCACGGCTTGTATGTTGCATTAAAACTACATACTATGTATAAAAGTTACATGGAATATACATTGGCTGACTGTGTTCCCAACTATCCTACGCATCACATGGTGTATAATTAAATTCACTATGTGTAATAAATTTACACACACTAAATTAATTACAAATTAATTCTTGGTGCATTAAAAATGGGTACATGATTTGTACATTTAGAAAACAAGGCATGTACACTTGTTTTATCCTCCCATATTCCATATCAGCACTTGATGAGGTCATAAAATTTATTTCATTCGATAAATTTATAGATTTGATTATTTTTTAAAATTCATTCATTGAGGAACCCTCCACAAACATTATTGCATGACGCAGGTGGGCATTGTTACCCCGCATTCCCATTTCCAAAGATGAGTGACATTCATAAAATTAAATAGAAATATCTACTACTTGATTGAAATTGGGTGATGGGATGTGGGTTACTCCTTTAACATATTTCTCCTTAGAACTCATAACCTAGTAAAAGTCTCTCTTATATATTAAGACATGACCATAAAACCAATTCATATTTCCATATCATTGTGGACACTAGTTAATTAAAATTCATTTATCTGGACATTCCAGTTGGACTTGATTGGGTTGAAACCTTTGATCATGGGAGTACTCATGTAGGGAATCCATGTAATTTGTGGATTATAGAACAGTAGTCACCTTTATTCATCCACTTAATATGGAATCTCATGGGGTTATCTTTGGTGTGGAACCCAAGGCATCCCATGTTGATCACATGGGGTCTGATTCCAAATACATTTCTTTCTTGTTTTTCCTCCGGAATCCCATGTCCAACATGAGGTAGTAGATTGGTTTATATTTTTTTACACCTTATTGTTATGGGGTTGGATGTTTACAAAACCTCTTGGGTTAGACTAGGGATATGTTTCCCTGGGAGGGAGAATCTAGATGCTTAGCCATTTGGATGGATCAAAATTCCCTATAGAGGAAGACCCTATGAGGTGTGTCCCATAACGAGAATATGTAACACTATGAAAGTTGATTTGGGCACCTTGTTTCTGACACTTTCATAGGGGACGTGCCCATCCGTCACGCAGAGGATGCACTTCCATTAACCCACATTCCCTCTTTCCAAAGGCGGTTGGCATCTGCTCCTTATTCAGGGACGTCTGGTCCTTGATCGAAATGGGATGATGGGATGTCGGTTCTTCCTTATGTGGATTCCTCCTTGGAGATTTTCACCTAGTCCGGGTCTCCCTCATAGATTTATGATGTGGTTCGTGAAGCTCTTCCCAGTTCCATATATTCATGGACACCAGTTAATTACGGTTCTTCTGTTAGGACCTTCCAAGGGGTCCGGTCAGGGCAACAACCTCCAGTTAGGAGAGCAGTTGTGTTCGGGCATCACTGGCATGTCTTGATGCTGGGGAATTGGCCTTTCTATATTTTGTTTTCTTTATCATAGGGATTCTCGAGGGAGCAGAAGCCCGAGAAATCCCACATCGAACATAGAGAATTGTATGTCATAGGCATGTATTTGAGGTTTTCCTCAGCTTCCCATGTTTAACAGAGGGTATGCCGCAAGTTTAACGTCCTACAGAGACGGATCGGACTGATCAGAACACTGATAAGAGTGGATCAGATTGAAGAACCCCTGGATGGAACACCGATATTGGGGCCAAAACATGGGTGGCTTCTCAAATGTTGTGACAGGGGATGGGTAATGAAGTGGAATGATCCCATCGGGATGTGGTAGCCCGGGTAAGAATTAGGATGGGCGATGGTCATGGTTTTGGGTCTCGAAGAGACTCCCTATGTATCCCCATGGTAGGGAATCAAATTTTGCGTAGTTCAATGAAATGTTGGGACACTTGAGGAGGCGGCCCGTGAGGATGGACACATGGATAGGGCTGAGAGGAAGTGAAACCTCCAGGTTAGGGCATAAGCTTCCTGAGACATGTTGGCTCGAGGGAAAGGTCAAGATGAGACATGAGTGATGGGATTGAACCTCGTGGAGGCTTCATACATATCCTCGTGGTAGGGAATCAAAGACAACGTAGTTCAGGTGGTGAATACAGTTTAACGTCACGCGGGATGGGTATAGGGCTTACACTCTGAGGTGGCATATGGTGTTGGTGAACCCAAAATAATGGGGTTGGAATGACCGAGTGGTGGGCTTGAACCTCTTGGAGTCTTCCTATATACCATGCCTTAAAACAGATCAAAGTCTCCGTAGTTCGGGTGGAATGCAGTTTAACATAATAAAGAATGGGGGAATTTGGGTCTTATGCTCTGAGATGGCCCAAATTTGGAGTTAGTGAACTGATGTGAAGGGGGACCTAGGGTCCAAGTGGGTTGGGGATTACACTCTGAGGCGGCCCAAGGTGGAAATGGGCCTTGGAACACCAACACGGAGATAGTAGGGGCCAATGGTTTTTCAGTCTTAAACCTCGTGGTGGATTCCTATATACCATGCCTTAGCATGGATAAAAGTCCCCATAGTTCGGGTTAGATGGGGCTTACGCGCTGATACGGACCATGGTGGTGGGGCTTGAACCTCCAGGAGGCTTCCTATGTACCATGCCTTAGCACGGATCGAAATCCCCATAGTTCGGGTTGGATGGGGCTTACACGCTGAGATGGCCCATGGTGGTGGGGCTTGAACCTCATGGAGGATTCCTACGTACCATGCCTTAGCATGGATCAAAGTCCCCATAGTTCGGGTTGGATGGGGCTTATGTGCTGAGACGGCCCATGGTAGTGGTGCTTGGACCTCGTGGGAGATTCCTATGTACCATTCCTTAGCAGATATCAATGTCCATGTAGTTCGGATTGGATGGGGCTTACGCACTGAGATGGACCATGGTGGTGGGTCTTGAACCTCGTGGAGGATTCCTACATACCATGCCATTGCACAGATCAAAGTCATCATAGTTCGAGTTGGATGGGGCTTACGAGCTGAGACGGACCATGGTGGTGGGGCTTGAACCTCGTGTAGGCTTCCTACGTACCATGCCTTAGCACAGATCAAAGTCCTCGTAGTTCGGGTTGGATGGGGCCTACATGCTGAGACGGCCCAAGGTGTGTCATGGATGGTTCCCACTCTAAGTTCACGGGAGTCATGCTCAGTGAGATAAAAAGAGGCAGTAGAGACCTGACGATCACGTCGCAAACGGTGGGTCCATGGGAAATGAGAAGGGGCTTAAGTGTTGAGTGGTTCATGGTGCTAGGCTCTCTCCAGGATAGAGGCCCGAGGGCTATAAAGCACAGCGGGAGAGGGATTTGGCACCCAGAAAGAGAGGAGGGGATCTGTTCCATGTCACGCCCCCTGCTGGCCTTGGCACAGAGGAAGTGACGAGGAGCTGGGGTGCTCCCTCTTGCAAGAAAAGCTAGGGGCTTACACAAAGGGGGTTGCCCTTTCCCCGTGAAGAAATTACACTCCAATAAATCACCCCCTGTGAGGGATGACCCCATCATCCCTGTGGAGACGAGTGGGTGTGGAGAATGTCCGAGGTGGGTGGACCCTGCGTGTGAGGCATGAGGCCAGGTCACAGTTTAACTTCATGTGTTGAGAACAAGGTGCTTGGCAGTTTAATGTCCTACAGCATGGATGATGTGGGTTTTCTGTACACCCCTAGGACTTACATAACCGGTGCCCTATGCCCCTTGTTGAATGGAAGGCATCGACAAGGCTATACTGAGGGGGTGTCATGAAGCGAACCATCGAGAGGTCCACGTTAGCATGGCTATGCGAAGAAGAAATATTTGTTAGCATGCCTATACAAAGAATCATGAGGCAATCCAATGCAACATGAAGTATTTTCCAAGGGACTTTGAAGTTACTTCGTACAAGCCTAGAATTTCGTATCGGAAAACCATGTATGATGCGGATGCCCGGGGTGCACAAGACACCTGCGAATGGCACCCAGAAGTAGGGCATCGGGCGTACACGCAAGGGGATTCCTGAAGAGTACCGAGGAAATGGGCATTGGGAGATTGTGTGCAACCCTTGGGGTTTGCATGAAATAAAGGGTTCTGGTGCGAAAAGCCCCAAGTTGGTGCGAAATCAGTGTGCTTGCATGAAATAAAGGGGGCTGAGGTTTTTTGTGCGCGACTAGGAGGAATTTCACTCAAGGGAAAGGATTGCATGCAAAGAAAGGGGTGTGCATGCAAATGAAGGATTTCGTGCAAATGAAGGGGTGTGCACGCAAAAGAAGGATTGCGCGCAAAAGAAGGGGTGTGTATGCAAGGGAAGGATAACACGCAGCTTGGCCTTCTTGTGTTCCACATAAGGTATTGCATGCAAGAGGCAGACCTAGAAGGGTTTGGAGTTTAGTCTAGGCCATACGGATCTCACGCGAAGGCAGATCCCGGGGCGATAGGGCACCAAACAGAACCATACCTGAAGGCCATATTTTGCGCATGTGGAATTCCAATTATGTGCACGAGAGGCGGTTCGAATTTCTTCATCCCTAAAATGGAAGGGGGTCTCCTTTTATTTATAGGAAACCCAGGGAGCGTAATATAGGGCTGCGTGAAATAATTGCACGACAGAGGCAGCGGTGTGAAATATCCACCACGTGGGGAACGGGCGTGAAATTATTTCGCACCCGTACTGAGTACTTTTCACGAATCCTGGTACTTTACACGCTGGACATATTTTTTCACGCACTTCACCCTTTTTTCGCGCAACACCTCCGGGCCCTCTGGACCGAGGATCTAGGTCCGAATATGACGTCATTTTTTCATTTCAGAACTTATTTCGACACTTAAGCACTTTTCGGCATCTACAAATACACCCCCCCCCCCACAGAATTGGATCAGTGAGGGGTCGCAATGATTGGATTATGAGGAAAACGCCTAAATGTCAGGCATCATGGGCCCCCTGCGCACAAGAAGGATGAGCGGTGTGCAAAACCCATCCTGGAACGCAATGCACTTTTCACGCAAGTGTGGAACCTAGGATTAGCCTATAATAGCGGCCAAGGGTCCCATGCTCCGTACGAATTCTTCTCATGGGATAAGCCTCGCTCTCGTGCTCAAAATTGCTTCCACTCCTGCGTGAAAACCTTCATCGGCCGCGCGTAATTCCGCCGAGATTTAGAGGCATTTTATGCGCAAACCCATGATTTTTTGCGCAACGGCCTGAAATTTCACGCCAATCATAGATTTTACGAGCCAACCTCCCAGATTTCGTGCCAACCTTCTAGTTTCTGAACCAACTCGAAAAACACCTGGTTGGATGAAAATGGCCGCAAACCGGGTTGATGAAGGGGATGCCATTACTCGCAGGGCTGAAATGGTTGTGAACCCATAGGTTTATGGTGCGAAGAGGTTTGTCTCCAATAACCACACAATATTCAACATGCTAAACCCCACCCATAAATAGTACACTTTATCTGAAAATCTAATGTTGTGGGAATTCAGAATTCTAGAGGAGGTTCCCCTGCCGGGTTTCAAGGTTGATAAACTACAGTCATGGGTGACCTGCGAAGATGACCTTCCCCAATACAACATCACCAATAACGGCCATCGTTATATGTAAACTAGGAATATGGAAATCTATGTCCTGAATCCTAGGACCAGGACCATTGTTGGGGGGTGATCCTGTTGCAGATAGCTCACCAGCCCTCTACGCGAGCACCTTCCATCAGAGAATCACTAAAAAGACCAAGGGTCGGCTGCAGGACTAGGATCTGTAGTCTGAAGGCAGCTTTACCAGTGAGTGGGCCTAGTCGTACTGGGTTCGCCACACATGCGACCAATTTGGGGCTGAGCTGCGGCACATTGGTCTGTTCGAGCTGGTGTGGACATCCCTGTTCCACTTCTTCTGGAATCCTGAGCTTGGGCCGGAGTTGTTCACCCAGTGGTACTTTGATACAAACACATTCCATCTTCACCATGAGGAAGTCAACATCAGTCTCTATAACATCCACTGCATCGGATGGATCCCTTTGGAGGGCCATCAATACGATGAGTTCCTCTCGCTGATGAACATCTGGGGTGACAGTTCTCGAACCCCCATACTGACGTGGCACCTGTTGGAGTTGGAAAAAGAGAAGCTGAAGGTCAAGGAATTCCTGAAGGAAATTTCCTACAAGGACCAGTTCATCCTATTCTTAGAGAAGGATTCGGAAGTAAAGATGCCAGGGCAGGGGAAACAGTGTCCAACCACGGCTCAGAAGAGCAAGAGCGGATCATATTGGAGGATCCTGGAGGCGGGGCAATACCAATCATGGGGTTACAGCATCAATGAGGCTTGGGACCTAAATGTCTGGTATGCCAGATTCCTCGCCACATTCCTGAGCGGATGGCTCTTGCCGGTGTGGGACACAAGGATGGGCGTCCGTCCAGCAACTCTGGTGATGGCTGGCATCATGGATGCCAACAATGTAACAGCCCGAGATTTTATGAAAAATATTCTTTTTAGTTTTATTAATGTCTTGTGTTTTACGCTACATCAAAAGGAGCTTGCACAACACACATCCTTGACTTGCCTTGCATTACACGCAATCGCGACCTTCCTCGATAGCGTGTGTAGTATGCAATAACGAGTTTTATTAAACAACAATATGCTATTAAAATATTATTAAAACTAGTCGTTATGAATAGTAATAACCACTTTTTGAAATTTTGTATATTTTATTTTTCAAAATGGAATTAATTTCTGGATTCGTAATATCGAAATTAGCTTAGGGTGAAATTTTGGTACTTTTCGGATAACTTTCATATTCTGATGAATAGTGAAAATTACTAGATTATAATTAAAAACAACTTTTTTAATCGAAATAATTAATAGTGATAAATCATTAAATTGAGTGGTTTTAAAGTATATTTAGAATATATTTTTAAAATTTAATACGATGTTGGTCATTGTATGTAATTTCACATTTAAACCAGACATAAACAAGTGTCAATCTTTTGATAGATATTGTTTCTTAAAAACACGCTATTTGTTTTAACAGCGGGATTTAATTATAAAATTAATTAATGCAACTTCTATGTTATGAATTTGGTAAAATAGACTTCATTTTTGAATTCGGAATATGAAATATAGCTTAGGATGAAATTTTGGCATTGTTCTGAAAAACATCAATTTTTGATGAATAGTGAAACTACTAAGTGGTAGTTAAAAAACTGAATTTTTCATAAAACTTAATTTTACCACTTCTGTGAATGGAATTTCAAAAATCCAAGAGACACGGTTGATGTCAGTAAGTAAAATGTGGTTCAATGAGATGAAAATATTTTTTGGTGAATAGTAACTTTTACTTTTATTTATCACGGTTAAAAGTAAATAGGGTAATTAAGGGTAACAATGATATTAATATTACCCTAACACATGTCCTAATCCTATTGGACAAGTTTATATCGACCAAAAACAACCTTAAGTGTAAAATATTATCATTTAGGCCCACTTGGATTAGATTAAGACATTTATTATTATTTAATTCAAAGAAGAGTTAAAAGAGTTAAAATCAAAGTTTATTTACTAAAACATTTTTAATATAGGGTTATACATAAGATAAATTCGATTGTAAATATTAATTAGAAAGCTAAAACGATTTCCTACATAATGGTATTTTATTTGTAATTTTTAGACATAATATAACTTAATTTATTTATGACACAAAGATGATGCAGTAATTATCTTATTAATGTAACATTGACATAATTGATATTATAAATACCAAAATAAATGTAATTTAAGACTTTTTATGAATTCCAATAATTTTCTAGGTTACTATGATATATTATTGTTGATTTAATCAACTTTTTTTGAACATATAATTCTGTTATGGCTTTCAAACAAATCATATATCAAATAGTGTCAAAATTGACACAAAATAGTTTTTAAATCAAATATTATATTATTAATTGTTATTTTATTCCTAAAAATCTAAGGTTCGGCCAAATGACTTAGATAAGGATA
Source organism: Viscum album (assembly GCA_963277665.1). Taxonomy (NCBI): domain Eukaryota; kingdom Viridiplantae; phylum Streptophyta; class Magnoliopsida; order Santalales; family Viscaceae; genus Viscum; species Viscum album. Next base: position 852,681,254 of record OY728155.1, on the reverse strand, counting down.
TATATATATTAATAATAAACAATTTGGGGTTCGTTTGGCATGTTATAGTAAGTTTATTAACCATATAGTGTAAGAAAACAAAAAGACACGGTAAAAGTTAAATTATTTAACTTAAAGTTAAATCTAATTGATAAGGTTAAAATGATAACCTAAACTTGTCTAAATCCTATTGGTTGATAGGATTTCGATCCATACCAACTTTATCTTCGAAATAAGACCCTTTTGAAACTTTATAAACCGATTTTGACTTTAATATAAAATAATATTTTGAGATATTCCTAAGGTGCCCCTCTTCTCCCTTATAAAAGGGCACCTCCTCCCTCTCTTCCTCACACAAATTTGAGCATTCAAGCTCGGCCAACCCCTGCCAAAACCCCTTCTCCACTTCCCTAGTATCATCCTAGAGGTCCTGGTCTTCTTCAAAGACCATCCTTAGTTCTTTAAGTGGAGGATAAGTGAAGGCGCGTCAAAAAGAGGTAATATCCATTACCGATCTTTTTCAATTTCTTTCTTCTTCAACTTCTTCTTATTTAGTTGTTTCATGATAAAGTAATAACATCAGTATTTATTATATACTGATATGTTATTATAAATATTAAACAACTCTAATTAACCTTCTATCCATCCTACGGAAAAAGGAAATCACCGCGCGTGCGTACGTACAGAATACCGTCTCCACGACGCGATGAGATTCATTCTCAATGATTAACCATTCATGAATGATTATAAAGTATATATAATAAGTACTAATGAAATATGACATAATAATGATACTGTATTTATGTATATTTATATGTATGTCATCTACTTATTTCTAGTCAATTCAATAAGAAAACGAAAACAGTGTTCATGCGTACGTACGGACTACCGTCTCCATGAATGGTATATTTCATTCCATTTATCAATATATTATATATATGTATATTATGAATATATATGATATATAAATCATTTTTTAAATTATGGATATAAGTAATCATGATCCAAGTAATCATATTAATAATTACAAGTTAAAAACACCTACGATAAATGAAACGATTTTACCCAAAACGCTTCTTTAACATGAATTTACAAAAGAACGGGTAATATAAAGTCATAAGTGGACCATATATGATATAATAAAAATTAATATGATTCTGGAATAAGTCAATAACATGATTTAAATCATTATACATGAGGTTCGGACATGTACAAAGCAAGTCGGACCTAAGGTAAGGGAAATATCACAATCTCATTTTTATCCGGGATTGTTTATACTTTAGTATTTACTGGGGTGTATTTTATCATCCACATCCATGTTTCCAGAATATGTAATATTATTTCCATCCACCTAAAATTGTTTAAATCCAATTTTACCCTTCGGTGAGTTTTTAGTAAAGAATATGAAATGAATCTTTTGTCGTTTTTCGTACGAGGTACTTTTTGACTTTTCCAACAAAAGTAAAAAGAATGTTTTTTTTAACTTATACGGCATGAATGGATTTTTAAAACATTATTTCCAAGTAGCTTCCTTTACAAGTTTCCAAGTTTATTTTTAATCAAATTCTTTTATTTTAGAATTGTACGACATGTTTTGAAAGGAAAAGTGTTTTTGAAGCAGAAAGGATATTTTCCTCAAGAATGGATTTCAAGTGTATTATCAAAATTATTTTCCATCTAAGATAATAAAGAGTTCTGTTTCTATCCCTATTATTACATGGATTTGATTATGTTGTGATGGAAATATTTTTATGAATTCCTTTATCTTATATGAATTGTTTTATGATGTCACGATGTTTAAGATTCCCATTTTTATTACATTGGTTATGCAATGATGTATGATTTAAGATTTTGTGGCACACATAATAATGGTATCATTATGAGATGGGTGGGACCTATATCTCCCTCCAATGCATTGGGTAAAGATTTTATATCTCATGAGATAGACATGGCTGAAATGGTATGTTATACCAGTTCAGTGAAATAGGACTGAAACGAGGGTTACTCGATTCAGAAAGGGACTTTGTCCACTAAGATAGTCTTGGAAATGAGTCTTGACTAACAAGAAATGATTCTCTATGATTATGTGTGTATGACACAAAGTTTCATGTTTTAAGTTATGATTATTGGGATTTCATTTCACAACTATGATTTATCCCATGATATGAAATTATGCTCTCTTTTGCAGGTTAAGATTTCGAAAAGTTATGTTCTTATGAATATGATGTGATTGATTTTTCTTTTGCTTACCCTTACTTAGCATTTGAGCTCACCCTTTTATGTTTTCTTTTCCCCAGGATATAAAGAAAGGTTTTAGGTAAAAAAGAGGGAAGATCTTTATGGGAGATATTGAAGATCTTTCACCACGATTAGAAGATTACGTTCCGAGTTTCCAAAGAAACTAAACTATTACGATCCTTGTGTGTGTGTTTTTGTTATGTACTAAGTATTCCGCAAAAGTAATGTAATGTCCATGTACGTTAGGCTTCGGGTCTCTACCGTTGGTATCAGAGGAAAGGTTTAGTCAACCTTTGGAAACTAGGATGCGAGAACTTTAGTGAGATCCCTAGAGATATTTCTAAGGTATGTCTAGGGATGTCCCTAAGGATAAGTATACGTATAAGATACAATCCTAGAACTATGGTAACGATCATAGAATTTAACCTAAGAATTTAGATATTGAGGATACTTCCCCTTTATTATGTTGTTTTCCCTAGCATTATTTTTGCCTCTCACACTATTCTTTTTGGGTTTTAGACGATGGCTGGAACCCGAAGGAACCGTGTTGATCAATGCAATGGACAATGCAATGATTGTCCTCCTGAAGAAACAAATGTTATGGGAGATGGAGTGCAAAATCTTATTTCTATCCTTACACAAGCTATGAATCATTCTGGACTTCCAAATGAGCAGAGAAAGGAACAGTATTCTATTGAGTCCTTCATGAGGCAACGTCTACCTTCTTTCAGTGGGACTTCCGATCCACTTGTTGTTGAACAATGGATCAGTACCACTGAAAAGATATTTTCAGTTCTTCAATGTTCTGAGCATGATAAAGTCATCTTAGCAGTATATCGTTTGGAAGGTGAAGCTGATCAATGGTGGAATCTTATCCAGAATACGAGGCCAAGAGATGAAATTGATTCCATGGAATGGGACGAGTTCAAGAACTTGTTTTTCAGTAAGTACTTCCCTCGTATTCTTCGAACAAAGATGGAAAAGGAGTTTCTTGGGATGAAACAGAAGGATGATGAATCTGTTGGTATATACGAAGCAAATTTTACAAGACATGAAAGGTATGCATCTGGCATTATCATCCAACCTGAAAGTAAAGTTGATCAATTTTTCAGTGGCTTAAAACCAAGTCTTCGAAGGGCATTATCTATAAGAGACTTCAGTAGCTATGAAGAAATTGTGCGTTGTGCTATCAAGGTAGAAATGGAAGTTGGTGTTACATATCCATCTCATGGTTTTGACAAGAAACAAAAGATGGAGTTCAAGGAGAAATCTCAGAATAATGGTGAAAAAAAAGATGAATGTTTCCTTATGCTCAAAGTGTGGAAAGAAGCATGGTGGAGATTGTCTTAAAGGGACTAGAAAATGTTTTAAGTGTGGAAAAGAAGGTCATCGAGCAGCTGAGTGTTGAAGTAATGGAAAAAGGTTTTCTAATGATGTGAATAAAGCAAAAACTGCAGAGAATGCACCACCAACACTTCAATTCTTCAAGTGCAAGGAAATAGGGCATTATGCTAATAAATGCCCTAATACAAGGGTTAGTGATGATCAACATGAGCAATCACTGAAGGCAAAGGACAAAGGGAAGTCACATGCGATCACTATTGGCGATGTTGAATATGACAACGATGTGGTGGAATGATTAAGTGTTTATGTAATGGGATTCCAAAATAATATTGTATCATGGAGTATTGGAATATTTATGTATTGGTCTAATGTGGTATTCAAAGTAATTGAGATATTTTTGGAAAAAAGATGATATGCGCATAATGAAGGGAAAACGAGAAAACAAAATGTTTAACAGTATTCATGAGATCATGATTGATATAAGGACTAAGTGATATCATGGTTTGAGTATATAGAATTTTGAGGATTTTGGTATGTGGAAAGTGTTAACTTTTAACTGCATTCATGTTTTCACTAAGGTATTCAAGAGAATACGCGATTAAGGACTTTGAATGTTTGGAATGTGACCAACAAAACATACCTTATGATATATGGGGATCGACGATGGTGTTAAATCTCTGGTAATCATTTTCACTATGTTATGAGAGTGGACTGCAGTATTATGGATAAGCCTAAAGATTGGAATGGATTATGTTGGACATAAGTTAGTATTGTTTAAGGATAAAAGTTTTTTTTGATATTATTGATGGGATGTTATAGTAATATAGTTTTAGAAAAAGGAAAACCTGCAGGACGGGCGACATCCCATGGCGTCAGACAAGGCTGTGGGAATCGAACCCACAACCGAAGTGCGACTGGCCTTTATCACCTACCACTGGCCTACAGGAAGTCCTTGTTTAGTAGAAAATAGTTTTATTATATTAAGCAGTATGATATATGAAGTATAAGTCCATTTTAGGAACCATATATGATTAATCTCACTATAGATCGACTTATGTATATAATTTTTTCTAACCTTTTGTTTGAGACAGATGGAGTGACCCGTCATTCTATCACATGATCTGCTAACACTTCACGAATAACAAATTCAACTTCATTTATTTAAGAGATGAAGTGGAAATTGTTAAAGGCACGAACAATAGTGAGATTGTAACAAATAAAGTAAGTATTTATTCTAATTCAAATTCTTTAACATTAGGGAAACGATCTTGAAAACCAAAAATGTTGTCTAGTGATCTTATATCTGATAAATCAGATGGTACCTTAGATCGTCACAAATTTATGGATTTGTGATTACTGGATTTTTGATAGCCATGTTCTCTACCACTCTCCATCAGAACATGATGGTTAGATTTCTCTTCCATATCCATATTTTCACCTATGTCGAAACCCAGGGATTAGTTTATTTGGGTAATCGTTACATTTCATACTTTAGTTTTTAAAGCCAAGTTTTGGTATTCCTTTTTACGATGTGGGTTTCTATTAAAGAAACTTTCGAATAGTAAACCATTTATAACCCCGACGAATTTCGAGGGTGAAATTCATTTTAAGGGGGGTAGAATGTAACAGCCCGAGATTTTATGAAAAATATTCTTTTTAATTTTATTAATGTCTTGTGTTTTATGCTACATCAAAAGGATCTTGCACAACACACATCCTTGACTTTCCTTGCATTACACGCAATCACGACCTTCCTCGATAGCGTGTGTAGTACGCAACAATGAGTTTCATTAAACAACAATATGCTATTAAAATATTATTAAAACTAGCCGTTATGAATAGTAATAACCACTTTTTGAAATTTTGTATGTTTTATTTTTCAAAATGGAATTAATTTCTGGATTCGTAATATCGAAATTAGCTTAAGGTGAAATTTTGGTACTTTTCGGATAACTTTCATATTCTGATGAATAGTGAAAATTACTAGATTATAATTAAAAACAACTTTTTTAATAGAAATAATTAATAGTGATAAATCATTAAATTGAGTGGTTTTAAAGTATATTTAGAATATATTTTTACAATTTAATACGATGTTGGTCATTGGATGTAATTTCACATTTAAACCAGACATAAACAAGTGTCAATCTTTTGATAGATATTGTTTCTTAAAAACACGCTATTTGTTTTAACAGCGGGATTTAATTATAAAATTAATTAATGAAACTTCTATGTTATGAATTTGGTAAAATAGACTTCATTTTTGAATTCGGAATATGAAATATAGCTTAGGATGAAATTTTGGCATTGTTCTGAAAAACATCAATTTTTGATGAATAGTGAAACTACTAAGTGGTAGTTAAAAAACTGAATTTTTCATAAAACTTAATTTTACCGCTTCTGTGAATTTAATTTCAAAACTCTGAGAGACACGGTTGATGTCAGTAAGTAAAATGTGGTTCAATGAGATGAAAATAATTTTTGGTGAATAGTAAATTTTACTTTTATTTATCACGGTTAAAAGTAAATAGGGTAATTAAGGGTAACAATGATATTAATATTACCCTAACACATGTACTAATCCTATTGGACAAGTTTATCTCGACCAAAAACAACCTTAAGTGTAAAATATTATCATTTAGGCCCACTTGGATTAGATTAAGACATTTATTATTATTTAATTCAAAGAAGAGTTAAAAGAGTTAAAATCAAAGTTTATTTACTAAAACATTTTTAATATAGGGTTATACATAAGATAAATTCGATTGTAAATATTCATTAGAAATCTGAAACGATTTCCTACATAATGGTATTTTATTTGTAATTTTTAGACATAAAATAAGTTAATTTATGTATGACACAAAGATGATGCAGTAATTATCTTATTAATGAAATATTGACATAATTGATATTATAAATACCAAATTAAATGTAATTTAAGACTTTTTATGAATTCCACTTATTTTCTAGGTTACTATGATATATTAGTGTTTATTTAATCAACTTTTTTCGAAAATATAATTCTGTTATGACTTTCAAAAAAATCATATATCAAATAGTGTCAAAATTGACACAAAATAGTTTTTAAATCAAATATTATATTATTAATTGTTATTTTATTCCTAAAAATCTAAGGTTCGGCCAAATGACTTAGATAAGGATATATATATTAATAATAAACAATTTGGGGTTCTTTTGGCATGTTATAGTAAGTGTATTAACCATATAGTGTAAGAAAACAAAAAGACACGGTAAAAGTTAAATTATTTAACTTAAAGTTAAATCTAATTGATAAGGTTAAAATAATAACCTAAACTTGTCTAAATCCTATTGTATGATAGTATTTCGACCCATAACCACTTTATATTCTAAATAAGACCCTTTTGAACCATTATAAACCGATTTTGACTTTAATATAAAATAATATTTTGAGATATTCCTAAGGTGCCCCTCTCCTCCCTTATAAAAGGGCACCTCCTCCCTCTCTTCCTCACACAAATTTGAGCATTCAAGCTGGGCCAACCCCTGCCAAAACCTCTTCTCCACTTCCCTAGTATCATCCTATAGTTCCTGGTCTTCTTCAAAGACCATCCTTAGTTCTTTAAGTGGAGGATAAGTGAAGGCGCGTCAAAAAGAGGTAATATCCATTACCGATCTTTTTCAATTTCTTTCTTCTTCAACTTCTTCTTCTTTAGTTGTTTCATGATAAATCAATAACATCAGTATTTCTTATATAATTATATGTTATTATAAATATGAAAAATCTCTAATTAACCTTCTATCCATCCTACGGAAAAAGGAAATCACCGCGCGTGCGTACGTACGGAATACCGTCTCCACGACGCGATGAGATTCATTCTCAATGATTAACCATTCATGAATGATTATAAAGTATATATAATAAGTACTAATGAAATATATGACATAATAATGATACTGTATTTATGTATATTTATATTTATGTCATCTACTTAATTCTATTCAATTCAATAAGGAAACGAAAACAGCGTTCATGCGTACGTACGGACTACCGTCTCCATGAATGGTGTATTTCATTCCATTTATCAATATATTATATATATGTATATTCTGAATATATATGATATATAAATCATGTTTTACATTATGGATATAAGTAATCATGATCCAAGTAATCATATTAATAATTACAAGTTAAAAACACCTACGATAAATGAAACGATTTTACCCAAAACGCTTCTTTAACATGAATTTACAAAAGAACGGGTAATATAAAGTCATAAGTGGACCATATATGATATAATAAAAATGAATATGATTCTGTAATAAGTCAATAACATGATTTAAATCTTTATATAGGAGGTTCGGACATGTACAAAGCAAGTCGGACCTAAGGTAAGGGAAATATCACAATCTCATTTTTATCCGGGATTGTTTATACTTTAGTATTTACTGGGGTGTATTTTATCATCCACATCCATGTTTCCAGAATATGTAATATTATTTCCATCCACCTAAAATTTTTTAAATCTAATTTTACCCTTCGGTGAGTTTTTAGTAAAGAATATGAAATGAATCTTTTGTCGTTTTTCGTACGAGGTACTTTTTGACTTTTCCAACAAAAGTAAAAAAGAATGTTTTTTTAACTTATACAGCATGAATGGATTTTTAAAACATTATTTCCAAGTAGCTTCCTTTACAAGTTTCCAAGTTTATTTTTAATCAAAATCTTTTATTTTAGAATTGTACGACATGTTATGAAAGGAAAAATGTTTTTGAAGCAGAAAGGATATTTTCCTCAAGAATGGATTTCAAGTGTTTTATCAAAATTATTTTCCATCTAAGATAATAAAGAGTTCTGTTTCTATCCCTATTATTACATGGATTTGATTATGTTGTGATGGAAATATTTTTATGAATTCCTTTATCTTATATGAATTGTTTTATGATGTCACGATGTTTAAGATTCCCATTTTATTACATGGGTTATGCAATGATGTATGATTTAAGATTTTGTGGCACACATAATAATGGTATCATTATGAGATGGGTGGGACCTATATCTCCCTCCAATGCATTGGGTAAAGATTTTATATCTCATGAGATAGACATGGCTGAAATGGTAGGTTATACTGGTTCAGTGAAACAGGACTGAAACGAGGGTTACTCGATTCAGAAAGGGACTTTGTCCACTAAGATAGTCTTGGCAATGAGTTTTGACTAACAAGAAATGATTCTCTATGATTATGTGTGTATGACACAAAGTTTTATGTTTTAAGTTATGATTACTGGGATTTCATTTCACTACTATGATTTATCCCATGATATGAAATTATGCTCTCTTTTGCAGGTTAAGATTTCCAAAAGTTATGTTCTTATGAATATGATGTGATTGATTTTTCTTTTGCTTACCCTTACTGAGAATTTGATCTCACCCTTTTATGTTTTCTTTTCCCCAGGATATAAAGAAAGGTTTTATGTAAAAAAAGGGAAGATCTTTATGGGAGATATTGAAGATCTTTCACCACGATTAGAAGATTACGTTCCGAGTTTCCAAAGACACTAAACGATTACGATCCTTGTGTGTGTGTTTTTGTTATGTACTAAGTATTCCGAAAAAGTAATGTAATGTCCATGTACGTCAGGCTTCGGGTCTCTACAAACAAGAGGTTCAACCTGGGGGTCCCCATGTTGGATATGTTGTATGCCATCTTGGGATGCATCTCGAGAGGGGGATTACCCAAGAGAGTGTGTGGCTCCTTCCAGATCTTCCATAGCTGGGTTGTAGCTCACTACGGCGGCTACACCTTCCCAAATTTCATCCGTCCTTCGGGAAATGTCCTATGACCCTATCTGCTAAATATTTTCAAGGTTATGCCAATGACACTCAATGATGAGGGGTATAGATTAGGATTGATAACCATGCCAATTTTTCCTTCATCCCATTCCCTGCCCCAACTGGTTAGCTGATAGATAATGGGAAAGGCTCACTGGCGCAGAAGGAGTGCTTCCAGAGCATCAGAGGTGGGGTGCTCGTGGCCCGAATTGATGATAAGATTTTCTGCCAGCCTTATATGTCATCCAGGTTCGCCACGTAGTTCAGATTCCTCCATCGAATTCTGAAGAGAGTATACACAGATGTCTGGGAGGAGAGACATCCCTGTGTTTTTTTAACCAGTTGTGGCTAATGTTCACAACCTACGGCTCCAACGACATCATCACTTTTCCCCCTACTGGAGTCAATGATGACCTCTCAACTGAGTACATTGAACATTGGACCACATCATACCCTGAGGGGATTCTGCATAAGTGATTCCGGTAGCTCAAGGTCATCAGTGCAAAATCTCAGCAACAAGAGAGCAGGCAGGGTGCCGCTAGAGGAGGAGGACCAAAAGCACCTCAGGAAATGGGGCCTACATAGGTCGGGACCTCAGCACCAGGGGCGTTGCATGGCGTGGCCGCACCCTTATTGCCTTTGGGAGGAGGGCCCCATGGAGAGGCTAGAGAACTTCCTGGGAAGAAAATAATATACTTGCTTCAACCTTCCCAGGATGTCTTCATCCCTGTATTGTGCTCGGCTTGGATAAACCTACGGAAATCAATGAGTACTGAATCCCTCTGGCAGAAGATAGTGCAAGACGGGATCCAGCTGCCTGAAGTCAGGCTTGTCTGGGTCGCCGACAAAGTGAACTTCCATCAGTGGCACACATACCTGACATACATGGACAAATACACACATCAACGGGGTCGGTGTGTGGAGCCACATCTCTTGGTGAAGGTGTTGATCGGTCAAGATCATGATATGGAAAGGATGTCGTCAGCGAAAGAAGACAACGTGGGCTTTTCCAGGTCACAGACAAAGTGAAATTACATTAATAGAATGCATACCTGACGACGATGGACACATATTCACATCAACGGGGTCGACGTATGGAGGGACCTCTCTTGGTGAAGGTGCTGCTCGGTCAGAAGCATGATCCGGAAAGGATGCCACCAGGGAAAGATGACAGTGATGAATTGGAGGGCGATGACACAGGAGAGTGGGAAGAAGGAGAAGGGGAAGGTGAAGGAGAAGGGGAAGGTGAAGGAGGAAGGGAAGGGGAGCCTGATGTTGAAGGATCGCAAAGGGCATCCCACCAAGGTAGTCTCTGAGAGAGCGTTGAGAGAGTTAGCTCTAATATGGATGTGACTGAACTACTCGAGGTATGTTATGACCCTTATCTTCCCATGTGTTTTTCCCTTTGAAATCCTTAACCCACCTTCTCTCTCTTGAGAAGGAGAATATCGGCACCAATCAAGCATCTTCGGCCAAAGGAGGGGAGGAAGCATCAATGGGGAAAGGAGGGTCACCGATGCTCGTTATCGAGATGACAAGTGATGAGGGATCACCCACCACGATATCTCCTGTAGCGGCCAGAGCACTAGAGGCTGATTCCTTGGGTTCCTGTAAGTTCCTTGATTTGATAATGGTACTCACTTTTGGGGAGGCCAACTGATCAAGGTGCTCCTTGTCTATACAGTGATCACAGCATTGGAGGCTCGTCGAGCTACTGAGCCCAGACCATCCGTGAGTGTGCTAATGGAAAACATACCACCCCATCCAGAACAGGCCTCCCTAACTGAGTGGGCCCAGGAAATTAGCGAGCAGGGAGCAGTGAACACCAGTGGTGCTGCTGTCGGGGTAGGGCCGAAAATTGATGAGGGTGCCACCAGGATCGAAGGGAGAGAGGAAGGCCACCCAGATGCTGAGGAGCCTATTCCCTTGGGAGAAATATCTTAGGACGACCCTGCCGCTACCCTGTTGGATGTATTCCCTATCTATCGGTCCGCTGATCCGGAAGAAATTGACGATTCAGATTCGGAAGTGGCCGAGGAGAGTCGGATGACGCGACGCAAGGGATGGAAGTGCATCTGGAGTTTCCTCAATCAGCCACAGGTGGAATGGCTGAAGCGGATGGGGTCACTCAACATCTAGTTGCGCTTCCTATGTGCTGGAGGGGAAGATTCTCAATGACTTCACCTGAAGGTCCGTTATTACATGACCGAGAAGATGCGTTAGAGAAGCCAGCGCACCAACATAATATGGTTCTAAGAGGATTCATGGAGTACCTGGACATTTCTGAGGGCGGATCTGGAGGTACAGAACCTTGAGGAACAAGCGAAAGAGTAGGAGGTGTTCATCGCAAACTACTCTGAGCTCGTGGAGCATTTGAGGTCCCAGTAGGAAGATTCTCAAGAACAAATCATAGAAGTGAGTAGCTAGATAAATGAGCTCCAAGCTGAACAGGCGCTGGCGTGGGCTAGGGTCAGCGAGAAGCGCTCTATGGCCAGCGATAAAGAAAGGGTCCTCAAGGGACGATAGGATGTCTTAGAGGCCATAAGCGAAAAGGTGGCTGCATTGGAGAGATTTATCCAAGAAGCTGACCCTTAGGGGCCCTGTTTTGGCCAAACCCATAAACTTTTCCTGATTTACTGCTTCTTGTTCTTTTGAACTGCATGTATGGAAAAATTTACTTACTTTCCCCTTTGCTTAACTTACTTGTCCCTTTGGTTTAACATGCTCAACCATAATCTCGAAATAAATAGATATCCATCCATATGCTCATGTGGGCTATGAGAAGCAAAGGAGGCTCGTATTATAACTTCGTTTGATCGTGGGATCGTCAACTAAGCTTCAGGCATTTGAAATTAGAACCTCGATTTCCAAGGAGAAGAGGGAGGACCATCCAAAGGAACAGGACCTCAGACCAATCGATGTATCGTCTTCTCATTTTTCTCTAGCACACGAGTGGGGTAATGCCAGGGAAATTGGAATCAGTCCGAACATAGGGAAATGAAAATATGAACCACGTTACCCAAATTTGGAACACTATGGGAGGGGCGTGGTAATGAAGGATGACTATTGACCATGTTCGAAACACAGTATCCTTATTTCATTAGCCTAAAACAGGGACAAAAAATGAGGGCCGACCACTCACCATGTTCTAAACACGGGGCCTAACTCCAATATCATCAACTAGTCTTCCAGAACATTGGCCCAGGACAGTATGAGGACCATAGGTCGAGAATCTGTACTGTTAGTGGGTCCCTTCAAACATGATCAGTCTTTCGAAATGTTGGCCCAGGATAGCAGGTGGACCATAGGTCGATCATCTGTACTATTAGGGGGTCCCTTTAAATGTGAAAGAGGATGAGGATCTGAATAAAGGGGCATGAAAATCGTGGAAAGTGAAGTGGTGGTCTGTTCTTATAGAATCCAACAATCCTAATATTATGCCACTATGGTGGAAGTACATTAGGCGGGCACATTAATATGGTCATAGATCATCCCTACTTTTAGGCAGGACCTCTCTGGTGAGGGAACTGTCGCTTCCCCATGTCATCTGGGGGCATCCCGAATTTGTTCGGGTCAAATGATGAAGTTAAAAAAATCCCCAAGAAGTCAGGCCAAGGGTCCAAAATTGAGGAGGGATGGTATTTGGGGATCCCCAGGGCTGTACCTGAGACAAAATTTCAGGGCATTCCTACGTATCTCATAAGGATGAGAATCAAGCTGCACGTAGTTCTGGAAAGGGTCCTAGTTTAAGGTCTTGTAACTCATACCAAGGATTGGTAAGGAGGGAAGGAGACACATGGTAAGGTGGTTACGAAACCTGGTATGAATGAGGACATAAACCCTACTTAATGTGTGTTCCCTAGGGAAGTGCTCAGGTCAAGGGATCAAACACCAAAGTTAGGCTGGGCCCACGAGGAAGTACCCAGGCACTCCTACGTATCTCATGAGGATGTGAATCAAGCCATACGTAGTTCTTGGAGGGTGGCACGGCATGGTAAGTTACCAGTGAAAAGGATGAAAGGGGCATGAGGGTCTATCCCTCGCAACAAAATAAGCAGCATTGGATGTATCTTGTTTTTCCTTTAAGGTGAATGGATTTTCTTTTGTGGAGCGACCATCCTAGGGTAGAAACTCCTAGAATCGCCACAATAATAAATCCATGTACAGGTGTTGACAAATGGTATAGTAAATGACTGATACCCAATGTGATGTCCTCTATGGTGAGGTTATCACAATGCAGTGTCGTTTTTCGTCGTGTGGTCGGGACGCTATCATCGCAGTTTATGGTCATGTGGTAGGACATAATAGAATAGTTTATAGTCATATGTCTTGGACCTAGGGGAATACGAATGACACAAGAAATCATAATCGATGTGAATGAGGATGAGTTCCACATCATCACTGTGTGCGATTCCGGGAGAGTAGCCTCGGGCCAAGAGGCCGGTGAGGGTCAGAGGATAAGGGGAAGGAGACGCTAGCTACCAATTGAGCTGGACCTGAAATGAAATTTCCAAGTGACCCCATGTATCCCATGGGGATGAGGGTCAAGATGAGAATAGCTCTTAGAGAAGAACGAAATTTATGGTCTTAGTGCTCAGATCGCAGGATCCCTGAGAGATGTCGTATTGTAGCTCTGTCTTCCTGACGTGCGGAGGTTCACTGAGTGGTAGTGAAAAGAGTGTTGAGATTCCACCTTTACACGATGGGGGTGAAACATTATGTGAATCATGAAACCAGCATTCAAGTCCCGAAGGGGATGGCATGACGATGAAGGATTTCTGCTGACCATGTTCACAACATAGCATCTCGTCGCGTTAGCCTGAAATGGGGACAAAGAAATGAGCATCGACCGCTGACCATGTTCGCAACATGGGGTTTGTATCAATTTTTTGTCCGAAACCCTTGGGGGAATTTCCCCGTAACGGTAGGAGAACCCTTAGGCATGATATCCATTCCTTTTTTGGGGGTCCCTTTGGGTGTGAGAGATTACGGGGGCCCAAATGAAGGGGAACATAAAGCTTTAAAAGTGGAAGGAACTTGCCTAAGTTGAATCTGACACTCCATATCCTAGACCAGAGTACTCGGAACACATTGGCGGACCACTGTAAAGGGTCAAGGGGCACCATTTGAGAGTGTCCAAGAGATTGCAGATTCCTGGGAGAAAGGGGTCATGGAACCAAAAACCCAACGCGAAGAAGGGAATAGCCCTGTACCACACCTATATATATCCCACTGTGGAGAGGGACAGGCCAAGGGGCCTTGGTGACCAGGAGATCGGGAGATCTCTAAGAGGTGGGGCTAGACACGAAATCTACATGTTTGGGTTGTCCTACATATCCCATAGGGATGGGAATCAAGCCACACATAGTTCTAGAAAGTGGCACCCAAGGGTAAGATACCCTATCAAAGGGGGGTGTATAGCAAGGTGAACTACCCGACGTGAATGATGACATAATCCCATACCACACCGTACACTCTGGGAAGAACTGGGGCTGGATTCCAAGAAGGCCAAGGGGCCAGAGGCTGGTTCTCGATCATGAAGGCCTGACTAGACTTCATTTTAACGCCATGCGGGATGAGCGTGCAGCTTAAGGTCATGCGGGACCGTAGGGGCCTGAATGTATAACCAAATTCAGTTTAAGGTCGTGCAGGACCAAATATAGTTTAAGGTTATTCAAGACCAAACACAGTTTAAGGTCGTGTAGGACCAAACACAGTTTAAGGTCATGCAGGACTAAGTCATTAGGAAAAATATTGCTTTAGGAACTTGGCATTGGTGGGAGTAGTTCTACGTTCACCATCCTTGGTCACTAGGGAGTACGCTCCATTGGGATAAACCTTATGAACAATGAAATTCCCTTCCCATTTGGGCTCCAACTTTGGTGGTTTCCTTCCAGGGATCATTGGAACTTTGAGGGCTAATACCAAGTCACCTTGCAGGAAAGAGCAGAGACCAACCTTCTTGTTGAAAGATCGATCCATCCTACTCGGATGACTCTTTAGGTTGTGCAAGGCGCGAATCCTATTCTCGTCCAGTGCTTTCAATTTAGCTAGACAGATTTCAGCCACTCTATTCGGTATTTTCTGGTAATAGACCACTGTGCGCAATGACGGAAACTGAATCTCAATGGGTAGTATGGCCTCGGTTCCATACACCAGGGAATATGGGGTCACCTGGGTGTAATTATGGGTCATCTTCTGACATGCCCAAAGGGCATTGAGGATCTTATCCAGCCAATCGTTCTTATTCTGACCAACCATTTTAGGTAGAAAGTTAGAGAGGGTATTTTTGAATTCATCAATATTTCTATTTTCTTGTGCGTGATAGTGGGAGGTATGGTTGGAGTGAATGTTGTACTTGGTGTAGAATTTCATCAGCTCGGATGCTCAGAAGTTGGTGCCATTATCGGTGAGGACCATGTGGGGAACCCCAAATCGATAAATGATATTGGAACTCACGAAGTCGACGATAGAACGGGCCTTGACTTCCTCGAGTGGAATTGCCTCTTCCCACTTGGAAAATAAATCTGTAGCGGTTAGAATGAACCGGCATTGGTGAGCCACTTCTGATGGGTACGGACCCACGACATCTTACCCTAAGACTACAAAGGGCCAAGAGTACTTGGTAGTATAGAGAGGCTCTAGTGGCCGATGCACAAAGTTAGCATTAACTTGGCATGCATGGCACCTCTTGGTGAACTTGATCTATTCATGGATCATGTAGGGCCAGAAATACCCTTGTCTCTAAATCTGGGGAGACGGCATTGGCCCAGCCTGATGGGAACCACGGGTACCTTCATGAACCTCTTGCATGACCTATGGAATCTCAACTCCTTGAAGGAAAATAAGGAGAACACCATCAAATCCACATTTATAGAGGATCTTATCGAGGCTGGGACCACTCTGGAGAGTAACTTGCAGTGCATGGCATCAAATTCTATTTTTCTCGGCCCAGTCTGACGGGAGATTACCGTGTTGGAGGTATTCGACCAAAGGTGTCCTCCAGTCGTCAATTACTTTGATCACCGCATCTGGACTACATGGGGTCCCTGACGTAGAGGCACCGGAGATAAGATGGTTTACCTCTGGGACGTCATCGCCATCTGGGGTAACAGGAGCTATGACTATCCGATGCACCCCGTGGATAATCAGATCATCCTACTCGGGCTCTATAAGTGAGGCGGCCAGGCTGGCCAAAGCATCTGCTCGACCGTTCTGTGACTGAGGGACATGGATAACATCTGGCTGAGAAGGGAATTGGGCCATTATCTAGAGAGTGTGTTCTAAAAATCGTACGAGATCTGGAGTCCTAACAACATAGTAACCATTGACATGCTTGATGACCATCTCAAAATCCCCTTTCCAATGAAAATGGGGCACGTCGATCTAAAGGGCCAGCTTGAGACCAGTGGTGAGGGCCTGATACTCTGCCTCGTTCTTACTGCAACCTTCCGATAACAAGATTGAGTATGGTAGAATGGCCTGCACCGGGGTGATAAAGATGACACCCAGGCCTACTCTTTTGAGCCTAGGATCATTGAGCCTCTTACCGGTGGGGCTTCAGGAGGCACCATTGAAGTGAATTTTCCAACATGGGACAACATGGTCTACCGAGAGGACTCCCTCATCGAGAAAAACCAGGTCCAGGGACTAGTCCGCGGAGGTTGGATGGGATGCAAGAAAGTCTTCCAATGTCTACCCCTTGATAGCCTTCTGGGGAACAAAATTGATGTCGAACTGTGGGAGAATTAACACTTCCCACGCTAGACGGCCAGTCAACATGGGGCGGTTCAGAATGTACTTCAGCGGTTCTACCCTAGATACCAGTTGTACCTCGTGGTGCTACATGTAATGCTACAGTTTCTGCATAGCAAATACGAGCACAAGGCAGATTTTCTCGATGGGGGAGTATCTGGTCTCCGTATCGTGGAGCATGCGGCTGAGGTAGTAGAGGTTGTTCTCTATCCCCTCATTGTTCTTCTTAGTGAGAAGAGTGTCAAGGGATCATTCCTTGGTGGTGAAATAGAGAATCAGTGGCTTCTCGGAGATGGGTGACATCAAGACCGGAGGATGGAGAAAATATTGCTTGATTTCCTCAAAGGAAATCTGGCACTCATAATTCCACTCATAAGCGGTTACCATCTTCATGTGCCAAGAAAAGGGCTTACACTTGCCAGCCAGATTCACAATGAATCGACATATTTAGGCTAAGTGGCCTTGGAGACCTCGACGCTCCTGAATATTACTCAGGGGAGGAATCTGGCTAATTGCCTTGATCTTCTCTGGATCAATCTCAATGCCTTTCTATCGGACAACAAAGCAAAGAAACTTCCTCGAGGTGACCCCGATGGCACACTTCAACGAGTTCATCTTCAGGTGGTGGGAACGGAGGAAGCCAAACACTTTCTCAAGGTCCTTGAGATGGTCCTAGAGCTAGTGAAATTTGACCACCAGGTCATCCACATAGCATTCCACCAATTTTCCCAGGATTGGAATGAATATGCGATGCATGGTCCGCTAATAGGTGGCACCTGTATTCTTCAGAAAAAGGGAATAACCTAGTAATAGAAAGTACCTTAGGGCACCCTAAAAGTGGTAGAATAATCATCCTCATGGGCCATCTGGATTTGATTATATCTAGAGTAACCATCGATGAAGGAGAGGTCTTGGAACCCGTCCATAGCATCGATCAACAATTCTGTCACTAGAAGGGGAAAATCATCCATCGGACAACGATGATTGAGATCTCAGAATTTGATACAGACTCTGATCTGCCCATTCTTTTTTCATATTGGAATGATGTTGGATAACCACTTGGGGTACTAGACTTCTTTGATGAAGTTGGCTTTGATGATCTTGTCAACATCGGCCTCAACCATGGCACCGTGAGATGGATGCATCTTTCTGGGAGGCTGCATGAACCCGTGATGATTTAGCGGAAGACTGAGGTGGTGTATGGATACCTAAGGATCAAGTCCTGGCATCTTGTCGTAACTCTAGGAAAATACATCACTGTGCTATTTGAGAAAGTCCACATACCGCTACTGCTCCTCGAGGGACATAGCGGCGCTGATCAATGTGGTTATCAGATCGACCTCACTTCTAAGGTTCACCTGTACCAACTCATCGACTGTGGCTTAGACGCCTTCCTCAAAGGTAGGGGGATCATCCTCCATATCTACTTCTCAATTTATGGAGGGATATTCTATGGGGGAAGCTACTTCTGAGCTACCAAACCCTGATAGGAGGCTTCTACCAGCTTGTGTGGCTGCGGTCATTGCATCGGGGCACTCCGGAGCTGCTGAGACCATGGATATGAAGGATTTCGACCTGATCCCATATGGTCACTGGTCCATGGGACCACTCTTGATAACATCAAAGTATTAGTGGCGCGTCGGCAGGAGCTGACTTATTCCAGCCCGGTGAAACAGACAGGTATGACGTACTGCCATTACCATGAGTCGGACATCTCGATACCTGACAGTAGTGGGAGGCTCCAGGATCACTGGAGCCTTGTCTGTATAAGAATACGAAGTGAGATTCTGACATCGCCTGGATTTGGGATCATGGTTCCCTCTTGTCCTGGAAATGACAAAACACTGCCCTATATAGGGGGTTGCGGCCTCCAGCTGATGGATCGGGAATACGTAGGTGTCATTCAGGCCTGCCCATGGGTCGGACGTAGCGGCAACGGGCTCAACTTCGCTTTCCTGGACTTGCTTATCCTTACTCTTGTAATAATCAGCATCCAAGTAGTAGGCTTCGCAAGAGGCGAAAGGAGATGCATCACCTTGGAGTACACCTACTCAACCATTAAGGAAGTACTTGAGGCATTGATTATACAATGAAGGGATAGTCACGTGAAGGTGGATCCATGGCCTACCCATCATTGCATTATACATTTTGTCCTGGGAGAAAACCATAAATTCAGTACTGGAAACTAGGCCACCGATCTAGGTCTTCAAATGGATCCTCCCGACGGGGGCTGCTCTGTCCTGTCATATCCCTAGATCCTTAAATCGGAGGGAGTCAGGTCATCCTCGGATAACCCTAGCTTCCTCAGTGCCCGTGTCGGGATAAGGTTGACCCCAGAGCTAGTGTCAACAAGACAGCGGTGAACCTCCATAATGTTAAATTAGTTGGTGATGTACAGCGGGCGGATGTGGCCCTGTATAAGAGATCCTTCATCCTCTATTGATAATGAGATGATGACCTGGCATTTGGCATTCTCAACTGCTTCAGCATGGAAGGCGTCTGTAGCTGCTACCTCCGTCTCAAACTGGAGGGGGCTTCTTAAAGCCTCAGTGAGGGCTTCGTGCATATCTGGCAATAGGAAAAGGGCTTCAAGAATGGATAGCCTCACTGGGATACTGGCGAGGTGCCTCAGAACATCATACTTCTGCACTAGGCATGAACTTCTTCTCACAAGAGGCCACTCTGTGTTAGGAGGCATGGCGGGCCCTAACTGCTGGACCGGCGGGAGACTGGTATTGGGGACATCCCACTACTCAATAGTTGAAGCTCAGAGAGAAGTTTCTGAGTGAGGACCGGAAAACAGGGATCGTCCTATAGCGGGACGAAGCTGGTCATGGCATGGATGTAGTGGCTCTACCTAGTCCAGTATAACAAATTGTGGTGGACACGGGCCAGTCGACACTGGATGAAAAGGCTGCGTGTGCTGAGTTCTGCACTGGGCCTGCTGTCTAGTCTTCGCAGCATGCACGACCTAGCTGGAGGTTCCAACTGGCTTGACCAGGCGACCCATATGGTCACAGTTCCACCGACTTTGGCGTCGGATAGGGACATTGGGGAGGTTCATCTGGCGCTCCCCCTCGTTGGGAGTCATATAGGTATTTACCAACTAAATGGTGTTAACCAATGTGTACCAATGGCTGTCACATGATAAATCATCCACCTTTAGGTGGATTCTTGGAGGTATTCCCATCTCTGAGGGCATGAAGTCGCCGAGAGTTCGGTACGATGATGGCCTTGGTGGGGCGCATTGCTTTTTTTTGTGTCATTGATGCTTTCTCTTTTGGGAAGAGGCCGACTGAGATGATGACGTAGAAGTGGTGGTCATAGATTCTGAGGGCAACAAATGATTCAGGCATGCCCAAATGATTCCATGGGTGCAGGTGACCATCCTACGAGCCATCCAGTCATTATACTTCTGGGACCCGCGGTCAGGAACCTATTTCCACTCGCCTTCGCCATCGCTACTTGCTATCTAATCTTAGAAAGACACCTTCCACTTATGCTGGGGATGGGCCCAACCTGACTATGTTGTTGTTAATCTGGTCTGAGAACCAATCCTTGAACACATATCATTGCTTGATGGTGTGCCCTAGGATCTGGTGACAAGGGAAGTTGTTGGGGAGATCAGTGAGATGCGCCTCTTCTGGCTTCTAGCACTCTGGCAGTCGCACAATTATTTTCTCTAAGGTGTTGTGGAAGTAGCTGGGCACCTGAGCCTCGTCGAACAAGTAAGTCTGATTACTTCTGTCTGTAAAGGGGGATCTAGGATCATGTCCCTGAAGGGGGACCGAAGGAGCCTGCCGAGGAGGCAGAACTTGATTATCCCGCCTAGGCGGTGACATGTTACGCAGGGGCGCCTGCAGATTTTGGGGTGGGCACTGCGGGGCTGGAAATTATGCCCATGGTGGAGGGCCTCCATGAGGCTGTGGTTCCAGTGCTACTGGCAGCAACTCTAGCTACCTGGGGGCCTCTACCTAGGCCACGATGGCGGGCTCGACCTTAGCATCTCTCCTTGCTGGAATTGTAGGAGGAATCAGTCTTGCCTAACTAGCCTGTTGTAGAGTTTCCTCGAGGTGCTGGGCCTTATCTGAGAAGTCTTGAAAACCACTGGGATAATTCTGAGTGATCAGGGAGGGAATCAGTTCAGTATTTACATTCCCCATGCACATCGTCTGTAATTGCTCCTGAGTCATTGGCATGTCAAACGAGTATGTGATCCCCTTCCACCGAGCAATGAAGTCTGTGACTCGCTCATCGAGCCTTTTATTGCACCTCAAGAGGTCTTCTATGTTCGTCTATCGAGTGGTAGAGCTAAACTGGTAAAGGAACTACCTGCGAAGGTCTTCCAATCTTGTCACAGATCCCATAGGGAGCTGGCTGTACCAAACGATTGTCGGCCCCTCCATTGTCTGAACAAAGCAATGAATATTGGCGGCCTCCTACTATGCTGGGGTCCCTAACATAGGCCCACACCTCGAGTTAATGTGGTCCAGGTGCTGTGTAGGGTCCCTTGTCCCGTTAAATGGGGAGAAAGTGGGATTCTCAAATCTCGGGGTGCCGGCATGTCATCCACCCATGCCGGGTATGGCTTTCCATCAGGTGGGATAGCCACCTGTCACATCTCCAAAGCTTCCAGGTGGGAAATGAGCGCCGCCATCGGATCTTTTGGACGTAGGTCCTTGTCCTGGAAAGGATCCATAACCATGAGTGCATTTCCAGGCTCTTCAATGCAGTAGCCGAGCTCAGCAGCTCGTGGAGCGGCTAGTGTAGTGACCCTTGGGGAGTCTGAAAGAGCTCGATAGGGGTTCTTCGGATTTTCACGCCATTCGGGAGGGTTTAGAGAGACATACCGTGTCGTCTTGTCATGAGCTCCATCTTCCATCCTATCAGTGAATATGGTGTGATCAGGGTTGTCTGGAAGAATCTCACCGAGGGATTGTTGTTCCTGCCCCTGCTGCCCCGGCCTAGGATCACCATAGTTGGGTCACCGCTCTGCAATGCATTCATCCGGAAGTTCATCAACTATCTTCTTATGCTCAGCAATATGCGGGCATAGTGTGGTCTTCTCGGAGTCCTCTTTTGTAATTTGCATTGAGGTCGATGGGTCAGAGATCATGACAGCTCCAACATGCTCTTTTCCCATGCTGACATTATGACTAAAGATCAATGCTTCGGTGGGTGGAGGGAGACCTAGTAGGTTCATTTGCTGGCAAGTAATCCTTCCTGATGGGTCCAGTGGAAGCACGTCCTCAGGGGGGACGCCCCCATCGATATTTCCCAGCTCATTCAACTCTCCTATCAGATCAGTCATGTTCACGACCACTCTTCTTGAGGGTATGTCCTCACTATCGCCTATTGAGTCAGGCTTCCGGAGAATCACACTAAAGAGGAGGGTAGTGTACTTCCCCCAGGCACTGAATTTCACGTGAGGGTATCCTCCTCAATAACTCTGAGGTGTATTTAGAAACACTGAACACATTGTTTTTGGAGGGCCATGTGGTGTCTAGGTGACTCAGGGTGCCAGACCGCATGGAGTGTGGCCAGTTCATCCAGACGGAATTTCTTGTCAATGTCTTCCAGGTGCTCTTTGCTCCATGTAAAAGTCACCCAGCAGTGGAAAAGACGGAGGTGAGTCACCCAGAGGGTTCGACAGAAACATTCAAACTTCTCCAGGGTTAGAGTTCCTGGTGTCCCAAAATTTGATCATGCGACCGGCCAAAACTTCTTAGGGAAGTGGCCCACTATGAGGATAGTCTATAAGTTCCTCAATTAAAATCCAGGGTCTGACCTTTTATTACCCCACTCATCAACTAAGGGTGGCTGAGTAACTGGCGGCGGCACAGAGGTAGACCGCTGGGATGGTAGGTTGGTCGGTGGAGAATGCGGCGAGCGGGCTGATTGGATTCCGAATCTTAGGGTGTCCTCTAAGGGTTGCAGTGACTTGGCCTTCATATCATGCTAGGATGGACTGGTGATCAGAGCTCCTGACATAGAAGTAGTGTCTACCGGGGGTGAGTTATGTCGTGACTCTTCTTCCATTGACCCCCAAAATAGTTCAGAGGCATAGGGAGCTTCTGAAGAAGATGGTGGAGACTATGTAGTCATCCCCTGGAGACATTCTAGAGTCTCATCCTCTTGAATATACCTTTGGAGGGAGACATGGATCCTACTGGCTTCATATTCCAGGAGCACGAGGCTAATGCGCCTCGTTCCTTCCCCAACCCTAGACTTGGAGGACTGAGGGGAGGGATCCTATGCAGAATCGTACTCCGCCTTGGAGGCTGAGAAGTGGACTGGTCTGATTCCCATCCGACCTTTCCCAAAATTCCTATTGTGGTGGCGGCGTCCTGCTCTCCTGCCCCTGGGTGGTTCTTCAGGGCAGGGATGATTCCTGACATAGGGTCCTTCTGACGCACCGGTGCCGGGGTGGAGAGGGCCTTCACCTAAAAAGGTCGAGGTGTGAGGAGCACTGGGACAAATGTTGAAGGGGATATGGGTAGGACCTCTATGAACAACAATAGAGCATGCAAAACCTCTACTAGAACCGACGAGAGAATGGGGAGGACCTCAATGATTAGGGTGAGTGGAGGTAGGTTTGCCTTCACCCTTCAGGTTTCCAAGACGAGGAGCACCTTCTCCAATTGGAATGAGGATATGGGGATTATCTTCATGTTGGAGAGTTACCAGACATGCAATTTCTCCATATTCGCGGTCCGCGTCCGGGGGAGTGACCCCGTAGCCAGTGTAGTTAGCACGGCAAAGACCCCAAAATGGAGTGCTGCTGTCACGGGGAAGAACCTTACCTGGATTAATGGTGGCACTAGGCAAACCCCCAATCCGAGTTCGGGAGCATAGAGGACCCACACTTTCCATAGTGGTGGTGCGGAGTAGGTCTTCACACTGGGTGGCATTGATGCGGATTGGTCCGCAGCGACCAGCACCTGTGCCAACGACCGGGAGATTCGACCAAACCTGCCCGTGGGGTGGTTGGGGCCTCGATCCAGGTCGGGTGTGGAACTTTCCCTACTCAACGTATGTAGGGATTTGGGGATACAAGGCAGTGGTGGCTTGGGCCATACTAGTCACTGATATTGATGCCCCATGATGAACGTCCTCTTCCCGTTGTTCCCGATGCTGGCGTCGGGTCAGATGAACTAGAGCCGGTGCTGCAGGCGCGTGGACTACCTGCTCCCCAGCCCAGGGAACCAGGCGGCGACGCTGACACGGGTTGGTGGGGGCCCTCTTCGGGATCCCTTGAAGTGGGACTCTGATCAGGCCAGCCCGGACATCCCGTACATCATTTGCGTAGGAGAGGGAGCTTTCGAGACGCTCCGGGGAAAAGCACCCAAAGCGATTGAATGTTATGGTGGGGAGCATAGGCTCCATGCGCGGCCCTCAAGGCAGCATGGATGGTGAGGAGTAGCTTGATCAAGGTCTAGGAGATCCATATCCTTGGTGGGGATGACCCCCACCTCCTCATACATGCATACATGGTCATTTATTACCCCTCACTGAATGATCTTTGATGGGGAGAGGGGCATGTGCGCCCAGTAGTCATGGTGGTCGCGGCAAAACCATGTGGGGAAGCCGCGTTGATATTGCCCCTGCCTCTGCACTGGTGGGGAGGTGATCGAGCATCAGATGCAATGAATTGATTCCTAAAGCATGGAGATGAACTCATTAATACTACGAGGAAAATAAATCAACAACCAGTGCCCCATAATTTTTCAATCTTCCGCGGTTGGCAAGAGGGATCTACACTGACAATGTCGCAGAACGGAATGCTCAACATCTTGATTGTACCAACTTCTAGCGAGTTTCACGTCAGGCCCATTTGGTGGGACCTGGTACTAGATGACAAGGTCAGATGACATTCTTATCTATCGATACTCCAAATATTACTATCCTCCATGCTGAGGAGAGGGGCCTTCACGTCGAGTTCACCATTTTTTGTTTCCGACGCTTTTGACGGGGAAGCGTGCATCCGTCATGCAGAGGATGCGATGCTGTTACCCCGCAATACCACTTTATAAAGGCGGGAGGCATCCAGTCCTTATTCAAGGGTGTGTCCTCCTTGATTAAAACAGGATGATGGGATATTTGTTCTTCCTTCCATGGATTCCTCCTCAGAGCTCGTCACCTAGTCCGGGTCTCCCTCATATATTTAAGACATTGTTCATGAAGCTATTCCTAGCACCATATCTTCATGGAAAACAGTTAATTATGATGCTTCTGTCAGGACCTTCCAAGTGGTCCGGACCAGGTATCAACCTTCGGTTAGGAGAGCAGTCGCGTTGGGGAATCACTGGCGTGTCTTGATGCCGGAGAATTGGCATGTCTGTCCTATGTCCCTTATCGTAGGACTTCTCAAGGGTGTAGAAGCCCGAGGTATCCCACATCATACATGGGGAATTGTATGTCATAGGCATGTATCTGAGGTTTTCCTCAGCTTCCCATGTTTAACACAGGGTAAGCCGCAAGTTTACCGTCCAGCAGAGAAGGATCAGACTGATCGGAACACTGATAAGAGTGGATCAGATTGAAGAACCCCCTGGATGGAACATCGATATTTTGGCCATCACGTGTTCGGCTTCCCGAATGCTGTGACGGGGGATGGGGAACTAAGTGGTATGATCCAACCGGGATGTGGCGGCCCAGGTAAGAATCATGATGGTTGATGGTCTTGGGATTGGGTCTCAAAGATATTTCCTACGTATCCCCATGGTAGGGAATCAAATTCCGTGTAGTTTGATGAAACGGTGGTACACTTGAGGAGGTGTCCTGAGAGGATGGATGCATGGATAGGGCCCAGAGGATGTGGAACCTCCAGGTAAGGGCATAAGCTTCCCGAGACACGTGGGCTCAAGGGAAAGGTCAAGATGAGACCTGAGTGATGGTCTTGAACCTCGTGGTGGATTCCTACCTATCCCCATGGAAGGGAATCAAAGACCATATAGTTCAAGTGGCGAATACAGTTTAACGTCATGTGTGACAGGTATAGGAGTTACACTCTGAGGTGGCCCATGGTGTTGGTGAACCGACGTGAATGGGGTCAGAATGACCGGGTGGTGGGCTTGAACCTTGTAGAGGCTTCCTATGTACCATACCTTGACACTGATCAAAGTCCCTGTAGATCCGGTGGAATACAGTTTAACATCATGTGGGATGGGGGAATTTGGGGCGTATGCTCTGAGACGTCCCAAAGTTGGAGTTGGTGAATCGATGTAAAGAGTGACCTGGGGTCCAGGTGGATTGTGGCTTACACTATGAGGCATGACAAGGTGTAAATGGGGCTTGACACACAGACACGGAGACGGTCGGGGCCAATGCTTTGTCAGGCTTGAACCTCATGGAGGCTTCCTACGTACCATGCCTTAGCATGGATCAAAGTCCCCATAGTTCGGGTCATATGGGCTTAGGCGCTGAGACAGACCATGGTGGTGGAGCTTGAACCTCTTGGAGGCTTCCTACATACCATGCCTTAACATGGATCAAAGTCCCTGTAGTTCGGGTTGGATGCGGATTACGCACTGAGATGGCCCATGGTGGTGGGTCTTGAACCTCATGGAGGATTCCTATGTACCATGCCTTAGCACAGATCAAAGCCCCCGTAGTTCGGGTTGGATGGGGCTTACGCGCTGAGATGACCCATGGTGGTGGGGCTTGAACCTCGTGGAGGCTTCCTACATACCATGGCTTATCACGCATAAAAGTCCTCGTAGTTCGGGATGGATGGGGCTTATGCGTTGAGACGGCCCATGGTGGTGGGGCTTCAACCTTGTGGGGGCTTCCTACGTACCATGCCTTAGCACGAATCAAATCCCCTGTAGTTTGGGTTGGATGGGGATTACGCGCTGAGACGGCCCATGGTGGTGGGGCTTGAACCTCGTGGAGGATTCCAACATACCATGCCTTAGCACAGATCAAAGTCTCTATAGTTCGGGTTGGATGGGGATTATGCACTAAGACGACCCAAGGTGTGTCATCGCTAGTGCCCACTCTAAGCTCACGGGAGTCGTGCTCAGTGTGAGAAACAAGAGGCAGCAGAGACCTGATGATCACATCATGAAGGGTGCGTCCGTGGGAAATGAGAAGGGGCTTACGCGTTGAGCGGCCCATGGTGTCGGGACTTACTCCAGGATGGAGGTCTGAGGGTGACAAAGCGCAACGGGAGGGGGATTTGGCACCAAGGAAGAGAGGAGGGGCTTCATTGCCTATCATGCCCCCTGCCCGCCTTGGCACCGAGGAAGTGAGGAGGAGCAGGGGTGCACTCTCCTGTAAGAAAAGCTATGGGCTTACACCAAGGTGGATGTCCTTTCCTCGCAGACAAATGCCACTCCAATAAATCACCCCTGTGAGAGATGACCCCATTATCCCTGTGGAGACGAGGGGGCGTGGAGAATGTCTGAGTCGGGGGGACCCTGTGTATGTGGTACGGGGCCGGGTCATAGTTTAACGTCATGTGTTGAAGACGAGGTTCTTTCCAGTTTAACGTTCTACAGCTTGGATGAGGTGGGTTTTCTCTGCACCCCTAAGACATACATAACCAGTGTTATATGCCCCTTGTGGAAGGGAAGGCATCGGCAAGGCCGTACTGAGGGGGTGTCATGGAGCGAACTATAAAGCGGTCCACATTAGCATGGCTATAAAAAGAATAAATTGCATTGAGAATGCCTATGTGAAGAAGCATGAGGCAATGAAACGCAACGGGAAGGATTTTCCAAGGGACTTTGAAGTTACTTCGTACCAGCCTAGAAGGTCGTACAGGAAAACCATGTATGATGTGGAACCCCTGGGTGCACAAGACACCTGCAAATGGAACCCAGATGGAGGGCATCAGGCATTCGCGCAAGGGGACGCCCGAAGAGTACCGAGGTGAAGGGCGCTGGGGGATTGCACACAACCCTTGGGGTTTGTGAAAAATAAATGGTTCTGGCGTGAAAAGCCATGGGTTGCCGTGAAATTAGCGCTGTTTTCACAAAATAAATCGGGGCTGCCGTTTTTTGCACGCGAATAGGAGTAATTGTGCACAAGGGAAAGGATTGCGTGCAAATTAAGGGTTGTGCGTGCATTTGAAGGATTGCACAGAAAGTAAGGGGTGTGCACACAAAGTAAGGATTGAGTGCAAAGGAAGGGGTGCATGCGCAAAGGAAGGTTTCGGCACATCTTGGATGGCTTGCACGCTGTGGAAGGGATTTCATGCAAGGGGAAGACCCCGAAGGGTTTAGAGTTTAGTGTAATCAATGGGGATCTCGCACAAAGGTGGATCTTGGGGCAACTTGGAACGAACAATAACCATACCTAAAGGCCATATTGTAAATGCACGGAATACATATTATGTGCACCAAAGGCGGTTTGAATTATTCATCCTAAAAAAGGAAGGTAGTATCCTTCTATTTATAGGCAACCTGGGGTGTGTAATATAGGGCTGCACGAAATAATTGAACGACAGAGGTGGTAGCACGAAATATCAACCGCGGGGGGCGCGGGCGGGAAATTATTTCGCGCCAGCATTGGGGCATTTTTACGAATCCCGATACTTTCTGCACGGGGCATATTTTTTCACTCACTTCACCCCTTTTAATGCACAACACCTCCAGGCCCTTCGGACCATGCCTCTGGGTCCAAATATGACTTTTATTTTTCGTTTCATAACTTCCTTTGGCACTTAAGCACTTTTCGGCGTCTACACACATCTTGTGGTGGATATGGGAGGTTCACCCTTATGAAGGGGACAAAAATTATTACCATTGGTTTGGATTGAACCTCATTGAGGAATACTACATTCCATATTAATGAGAGATAGGTAAAAACCCATGTAGTTTGATGGATTTTGTTGGGATTACACATGAGTGTTCCCAAAGTGAAACTAGTAACAATGATGATGTGTATGGGGGATTACATGTAGAAATGGCTTGGATGGATTGCATGATTCAATCAATATGTGGCGGTCTAAGTGAAAATATGATGGATTTCAGACATTTTGGATTATGTTGAATGAGAGGGTGAAGTAGATGGATTGTTGGATTGCTGGACTTTGAACTCGAATAGGCATACTATGTATCCTATGTGATTTAGAATCAAATACTTTGTAGTTTGGAAAGGGGTTTTGAAGATTAAACCGACAGAGGAGGCCCACTGAAATGTATCATGTTGTTGGGGATTACCCTAGAAAGGATTCCCATTTGGGATGGGATTATGAAAGCAATAGTCCCATTGAGGGTGTATAGGTTTCATGGTCGCAACTAATATCTTCTCCCACATGATTCATGCTCGGTGTGAGAAAAAAGAGGAATAAGTAGGATTGAATATCATTTTGTGAAAGATGTGCCAATGAGAGATGGTATGGGGAATAAATATGGGAGCTACCCATTGAGGATGTAATTTTTTGTGAGGATGATATCATTCCATGTGAATGGATTTTATGCATTGAATCCTCTAACGGTGACAAATCCCAATGGAATTGGGATGGAGTATTGAGAGTGCAGGATGTGGAAAGGTTTTGGGTTCTCATCCCCTCTTTGAGCCTCATATCCATGGAAGGAAAGGGGGTCAAGAGTACTACCTCTTATAATAAAAGATATGGTCTTACTCTAGGATGTATTCCTAGGAGTATGTTATTCTGTGTGCGGAATATTTCATTCCATATGAGGAGTTATCATTCCCTGTCACTAATACATCGGGACATCTTGTGTTTTATGGAAAAGTTGTGATCACAGATCAACATCATGTGTTGAGGATGTTAGTGTTTATTAAGTTTTACAACATGTAGCTCTAATATGGGGGGAATCACTCTTCACCCCTTGGGCTTACATAACCATCACTCATCAACCCTTGCCAGGGGAATCGATTCAATAATTCTAGCCTTGAATAGTGTGGGTGAGTGGCCACTTATGAGGTCCATGTTAGAATCTCAATTATGAAAATGTGGATTAGCATTCCTATGTTGAAAATAAATATGTTGGAAAAAACATAGACTATGGGAATAGGGTAAAATCTCACGAGGGACCAAGAATTCATTATTAGCGTGCCTAAAGGGATCCCAACAAGAGGCACATACATGAAATTGCGGTTCAATGAAATAGGGGATCAATCATGGTGTTCTAATAAAGGAACATTCCATTGAGCCTCAACGAGGGGGTGTATAAAATAATTCAGAGTTTCATGAAAAAGGATGTGTTGAGTGCATGATTAGGTTGTGCATAATGTTGGGTGAGCATCCAAGATGGGTATTTTCTATTCACATGCCTTAGGATGAAATAATTTGGGCAAGGATCAAGCCATTGTGGGCCCATGTAAAGGGGTAACCCCGGAGATCCTCTTGTGTATGATCTTATACCTCCCATATTCCATTTATTCATGATATCATGGAACTCTGGTCTTACGCATAGTCGGTAGATGCTTCAACTTATGGAGGATCACCTAAAAGAATGGGTGCACATAAATATATAGAAGAAGCCTCCCATGATGGCATGCAAGATTCTTGTCTTTGAAAAGGGATTTCCATGCAGCCATTCCTTATGTCGTGGAAAGAGAGCTCCCAAAGGTTTGTTTGACATTGCATTGGGCATGTAAGGGACTTGCACATGATTACATTTCATGTCTCTAAAAGGAAACACTTACGCACACCATGTGTGGAAACTTTTGGTTTCCATGGAAGAAGATGCATGTTTTCTATAAAATAAGGCTTGTAAGGGAATTTTTTTCAGATTTCAATTTTTCCTGAAAACATCATAACATGTCCATGCCATCCTTCACAATCTTTTGATGGACCATTGAGTCAAATGGTGCCTTCGTTTTATGTATATATGACTCATTGTGTTCTCAGCCAAAATTTGATGTCAAAAAAATCCACCTCATGAAAGTTTAGTTGAAAGGGGACACAAATGTTAAGTTTCAATGGAATCCACAAGGAGAATGGTTGATTCCATGAGTTTCATGGAAAAATAGATTCTAGAGTGTTGTAAACCTTGCTCATGAAAAATGTTCCAATTCCACACACATATGTATACTAAGGATTCCTGACATATGGAACAATGACATTCTATGTCATAGGTTAACCAGTATCATTCACATAATATTGATTATTAAACCAAAAAACAATTAGTTTGTCCACTCTTTCTTGTAGCTATTGATTTGTATGAATTTTTATCTTTACAAAAATGATGATATTTTCCACGACCCCTAACTGATATAGCATTTAGTAATATCAATTTCAGCTTAAACCCTTTGATTTTCCCACATCACCCTTTAGAGTTCCAGGATCAACCAACATGGCCAATCAACAAACCACCGATAAAATTTAACCTTGAATTTCATCATGAAGTGTTGAGATGATCTGTAAACCTAACATACTTCCCACAAGGAAGGTCATATCAGACAATTAGAGGATTCTAATCATGTTGATGCAATTATAGAAGAATTATATCTTAAGTTACAGCATGACATTATGGAACATAGGGCTTCCTGATGAAGTGGTAATCCTGATATTTGAATTTGATTCACCACAGTCACAGTTCACATATAGAGACAACCTCCAATGATAAAACATCCATGTTTATGGCCACACCAAAAGATGACATTGAGATATGGCCTCTATTTCTTGAATGAAATAACCCGAATGATCACGAGAGATGAGACAATTATAAAGGAGTTCCCTACCAACTACAATAATACCATTCATTGTAGTGTAAGGAATGATAGAGTTGGTTGGATGAAAGATTTGGACCAGTATTATGGAAGAAAACATTATAAGTGAATGTGTATGGGCATGCTTGGTATGAAACCTATGAAATGATTTGGCAGTAGAGGCATGGAACATTGGGATCCATAAAGAATAATGGACATCATAGTTCTATATCTATTATCAAAAGAAGTTGGGGCCAACCTCATCAGCTGATAGTCTCTAGAGAGAAACACATTCCACCTCCACCATGGGGAAATCGACATTAGATTATGGGAAATTAATTGCATCAGAGGCATTATTCTATATGGATTCTAAGATGATGAGTACCTCCCACTGTATAATACTTTTAAGGACGGGGAAAATACCCCTATCATAGAATGGAATCTCATGGAGAAATCAAAGGAGAATATTATGATAAAATTAATCCAAAAGGATATCATGTTTGAAACCTAGTTTTGTGTGTTCCTCATGAAGGAAGAGAAGGTAAGTATTATTGGTCATGGGAATTAGGGTCTGATCATGTCGTAATGGGAAATGGTGGGAAAATATTTGGGGATCATATAGGTAGGATAATATCATATGTGGGGACATAGCATGGTCAGAGGCTGGGACCCACTGGTTCACTATGCTACCTTTCTTTACACTTTCTTGAGCGGGTGGATATTGCTGGAAAGCGACACTAGGATTGGGATACACTCAAGGACCTTAGTGAAAATTTGGATTCTGGATGCATTCAACATGATTAATCTTGTAGTACATTTGAATTATAGGATCTAAAACATCATAGGATGTTTCGTATGTGGGAACAAGCATAGGGGAATCTACATGCCCTTAAAGTTCGTACATGGCTAGATAGAAGCACATATTTGTGGGTATAAATTCATTAACACCATATTCCCTCCAGGTATGGGTCTACAACCATACTTATTATACATTTCTGGGGTTGATCCACTGACTCTTCACCACAAAAATGTTGTGCTCCATATTATCAACCATGAAAAATAAAACTAACACCCCATCCTCACTTCAATCGGCCTCATGGTGGAAAACCATTAAGGTTTGTGGGAGTAAAGAGAGTACTTAGAGATTTTTATGGGTCCTGTGTAGGTTTTCCAAATCTATGGAATGTTTCTATGTGAGAATTATGTGTCATCCCATTTCACAAGGATGTTCAGATACCTTGAAAAGGTGGAAAAGAGTGCGTACATGGAGGATTATGAATATTGCGACCCATGTATCCTTCACCAACTATGGTTCATGTTGACGACTGAGGGATCTAAAAAAACAATCATGATTCACTACTAGAAAACTGGCCTTTAACATCACTTGAAATGGCCTATATCATAACTAGATAATCACTAACTCTATGAGCATGGTGAAAAGTCCTAGTCTTATATAAACACTTTAATTTAGCACCGCTAAAGGAACCATTTATTTGTGCTTATAAATGTCCTCATAAAGGGTCTTTTATCAGCAATTATAAAGGTGCTTCTAAATTAAACCATTATCTAGACTTATAAAAACACTAATAAAGAACCTTTTATTGGAGAATTTAAATGTGCTGATAATGGGTAGTATAGTACTGTGATGCAAAAACAGACAATAGTTCCACTAAATTGGTTATAACAACACACCGCAACACCGGAAACACTCTATATATCAATAGAAATAAGTACCGACACATTATTTAAATAAAATTAAATTTATAACACAAGCACTATAAAAATCACAATGTTATATACATTTCAAACATTGGTTTAAACAATTACATAAAAACAAATTATTACAAACATTGAAAGGACTTAATTTTCCTTTATCGTTTAATCCAGACCCAACTCATGTAATTTCAAAATGAACCACACTGTCTTGAGAAACATAATGCACCTATATAAGAAAACAATTATTATGTTAGTAGAAATATAATGAAATAAAATAGGTATAAGTGTTAATTTTAGAAATATTATTGTCAATTTAAAATAAAAAGACACACTTGGAGTCTTACTGATAAAACCATGCATCAGATTGAGGGGAACATGATTCCAAAAAGTCTCAAATTACATTTTCATCACTATCCTAAAGTTTCAAAATAATATGAATGTGTTTTCTCAATTTTGAGTACATCAGTTGCCTTTTTTACTAAAATGTCATTTTAAACTGGAAACACACACACATTTGTCGCATTCTGATCACATCATGTATCAGTTTTACATGAAATAGATTCCCACATATAAAAAATGACATATGAATCATTGTCCAAAATTATCATGAAAATATTAATACCATTGATATATTTTAATTTAGTGACACTTTTTAAACTAAAACGTCTATTTTAAACTGATAAAAGACACTTTGAGTCATACCAAGAACATCATGTATTGTATTTAGATGCGGTTGATTCCTATATTTCACAAATGAATTATGGTATTTTTTAATGTATGAAAAGTAAAGAAGTTGTCCATTTTATTAAATTTGATGAAAATTTTAAATAAAAAGATGCATTGTGGGTCATACTAGTCACAACATACGTCAGATCGAGGTGTGGATGATTCATGCAAGCCTAAAATGACGTATGGATTGTGGTATTAAATATTCAAAATAGTATTATTATTTTTTCTCTTTTTTCGGTATGTCACTTTTATTTTACTAAAATTTCATTAAAAATTTAAAAAAATCACATTGACTAACAAAGATCACAATGTCTTTTTAATTGAGATGCGGATAAATCCTACACATCACGAATGACATATGGATACTTATAAAAGTTATTTAAAAAAAATTAATTTATTTAATTTATTTTGAGAATATTGGTTGGCCTTTTTAATAAAATTGATTACATATTTAAATAAAAAGAGGCACATTGATTCATAATTGCTATATCATGTGTTGGATTGAGATGTGACTGATTCTTACACATCAAAAATGACATATGGACTTTTTTTAATAATGATTAAAACCATTCAAAATGTTTTTTCTCTATTTGGAGTATGTCACTTACCTTTTTCCCTAAAATTCATTTTAAAATTGAAACACGTAATTTGACTCACACTGATCACATTGTTTATTTGATTGTGGTCCGGCTGATTCCTACATATAAAAACAGACTTACGGATCATTTTATTGAATTATTTTGACAATGTGAATGCATTTAATAAATTTTTAGTAGGTTAGTTGGAATTTTCACGAAAATTGATGTCAATGTTAAATAAAAACAGACACTTTCAGTAATATTGGTCACATTGTAAATCGGATTGTGGTGAGGCTGATTTAGACATGTCTCACATCAATTGGGGATCTATTTCCTAAATTATCAAATAATCGTACTTGTTCTTTATCACTTTTGAGTAAGTCACATATATATTTTTTACTAAAATGTAATTTTAAAATTGAAACACTTACATTGACTCATACCGATGACATATTGTATCAAATTGAGGTATGACTAATTCTTAATCATCAAAAATAACTTATGGATATATTTTCCTATAGTAGTTATATAATTTTAATGCATTTGACCTGTTTTGAGTGGGAAAATTTTCCTTTTTACAAAAATTGATGTGAATTTTAAATAAATAAATGAACTTGGAGTCTGACTAGTCACACTGTGTGTTAGATTGAGGTGTGTCTGATTCATGCATGTTTGAAATCACATATGGATCATTATCAAAATGTATCAAAACAATCTAAATCTGTTTTTTTAGAGGGACAGTTTGTTGTTTTGCTAGTATTTATGTCAATTTTAAGTAAATATGCACTCATAGTCATATCAATCACACTATGCATCAGAATTATATAGGGATGGTTCATACATGTACCAAATGACGGATATATCATTTTTCTAATATTTCAAAACAATATGAATTAGTTTTCTTAGATTAGAGTATGTCACTTAACTTTTTTACTAACATGTATTTTTAATCATAAAACAAACACACTGACTCATACAGATCACATCGTGTACTGTCTGACGTGAGACTCATTATTACTACACAAAAATTATTTATGAGTCGATCCCAAACATTATCAAAATAATTAACCCAAATAGGTTTCCTTGTTTTACAATGAGTAATAGTTTTTAAATTTAAATGTTGATTTTAAACTATTAAAAACCACTGAGTTATATCTGCAACATCACGTATCTGATTGAGGTGCAGCTGATTCTTGTAAATGAAAATGACATATTGATCATTATCATAATGTATCAAAAAATTATGAATATGTTTGATCCATTTTGAGAATTCTAGTTTTCTTTTTTACTAAAATTAACGTCAATTTTAAATAGAATGTAGTACTTAGAGTCATACCACTGATATCATGTGTCAGAATGAGGTGAGGATGATTCATGCATGTCTTAAACACTCTTAACTATCAAATTTACCCTGATTCCCATTTATTTCATTGTTGAACTACCAACATTGCCTGATCACATTTGAACAAATCCAATAAACTCAAAAAAATACACCTGTATAAGAAAACTATTATTATGAGTAACACTAAAAATAAATAATTTAAACATAAATATAAAATAATACATTAATTCTATGGAAAATAATTTTTATATGAAAATATTAAGAATAATTATATGATGGACCAGTTGAGATAACTGAAAAGAATATGATAAATTTCAACACTGCATGGGTGAATGGTTTTGAGGGAGAAGGTTTATGTGGATGTTTATGTGAATAAACACATTAATGATGGACATAGCACCCCAACGTAAAAAATTGATCCACCTATATATGAAAACATTAATAATGTCCATAATAATAAAAATAAATACATTAAACATATATATTAAAAAATACATCAATTCAATGGAAAATGATTTTACAGTGTAAACATCTAGATTAAAAATGTAATTGGGCAGATCTAGTTTCATTTTTCTTCCTACAAAGACAATGAAGGTAACATGAAATAATGTGATAAATGCACAACTGTAGGGGTAAAAATGTATTGAGGGAGAAGAAATTTATGGATGTTTTTGGGAAGAGAGGCATGAATGTTGGACATAGAACCCCAAATCAAACAAAAGAATTCACCTATATAAATAAAACAACTATTATTTGTGTAATTCTAAAAAACTAAATGAAAAATAGAAACGAAATTGTACATTAATTCTATGGAAAATGATTTTACATTGAAAACATCATGATTACCTCTGTAATTTAGAATAATCTACATCATTTATCTTCCTTCAAAGGCATTGGAGGTAACTTAAAATAAAGTGATAAATTCACCACTCCATGGTTTAAATGTTTTTTAGGGACAATTATTCTGTGGATGTTTTGGTATATAAAGGCATGAATGATGGAAAAATCATCCCAACTAGAATAAAATAAACCTCCTATATAAGAAACGAATTATTGTGTTTTTAATACATAAAATAATTAAATTATACATAAATAGAATAATACATTAATTCTAAGGAAAATGATTTTTCTATAATAACATCAATATTACCTTTATGATTGAATAGAGATAGAGTCTTTGATCAGCTTTCAAAGGAATAAATAATGAATAGAAATATTCAAAAATAAACTAAATCTAAAGGGAATAAGGAAAATTAAATCAATGTTTCATCTTATAATTTTTTGGGAAAATATTAAAAGTATATCCCAACATTACTTTAACATCTTTCCAAAGTGTTTCATTTATTATTGCTAGTTCTTATAAGGTATTGGTAATATCATCATGTGAAGAAGATATTTTCTACATGTGTAGTCAAAATTTTAATTTATATTATGTTAATTCAGTAGAAAACACAATATATAATAAGAAAGAACATAAAATATTAATTAAATTAAATTCTCCTTAATCCCCCTTTTCTTAACGGTTTCATGGGTTGTGTACCTCTATCTAGAATAAAAACCTCCCCTTTATGGATCCCTCTAACATAAAAGACATTTTCTATATTGGGGCCTACATGAACTAATTATGATGTCCCAAAGAAAGGGTCATCCTCAAATAAATTTTCATCTAACTCAACATTTGTTTCAGTGTCCAGTATGACCATCGATCAATTATTGTTTGTTGGATCATATACATAAAATACTTTCACTTATTGTAATGGAATTATAAACGGATATTCTTTCCCCCCTTCTATACTAAAATTCACCATCACAAATCCTATTTCATCAACACTTACACCATTGATATTGTGAACCAATTTTCAATGGTAAAGAGGCACTTGGAATTTTTTAGAATCCTACATATATATCCATTCAATAATTCCCAAATAACTCATATTTTCACAAATTGGATTTATATCCTTTGAACCAGATATGTGCATCACTTCATAAATATGTTTAAAACCTCTAGTTATCATCGTACTAATGTCATAGTGTTCTTCTATAGGTAATGTATAACCATTAGCTACAAAACCTAGTTAACTTATAATATTTGAATTTAGTCATCTATCAAGACATTGAATTTGTTCAGATATGGAATTTATTTTTTATATAACTCCTCATAAATTTGATCTCTAACCCATCCTATAAAATTTTGATTTTGTGTATTTGATATCCACCCTTCATCAATTGATGGATTCGAATCTGTTATAATTTTTTTGGGATTTAATATATGAGTCAAAATCCTCACAATAATGTAATATGTAAATATTTTCTTACTCCCAATCAAGCAAGTTAAGTGTAACAATATCTCTTTCATAAATACCTTGTCCCACAAGGTGTTTATTATTACGGGAATTTGGGAGACCAATTGCTTCAACATTGATTGGTAATCATTACAGAATTCAATAGCGTAATCAAGAAAATATAGTTCTTCAATAAAACCATCTAGAAAACTTCAATTCATGACATACCCATTCAAAATAATTATATACCATTCGATGGGGTATATCCATATGTAATGTATTGGACCACAAAGTTCAACCTCTATGACCAAGTGAACCATCATGTGGAACATTATATCAATGAATGATTGTGGGAGGAACATATCTAGTTCACATAATATGACTAAAATCCCCTTATCCGTAATGGAAAAATCTGGTGGGTCTAAAAAATAGTTGCATATGGATTTGAAAATGAAATGTATTTAGGTTAATTAATTTAGTACATTTTTAGGCAGAATGAAACATAATGAAACAAGCATTATATCTAGAATCAAAACATTACCATCATGTGATTTTAGTCCATGTGACATCAAATTATTCATTTGATTTAAATTCTTGATATTTTATGAATACCCATATTGAAAATTTACACTAGTAAGGAAAATTTTAACTTTATATATCTAGATTTTTTGTAAGATACTGGTGGAAGAAGAATCCTTCTTATACCTTTCACTGGTTCCAAATCCTCCAATATCCCCATTTTAATCAAATCCAACCCAGCCTTGATGAAATCATTAATTTTTCTAGGATCATGTAGTAATGTTCACATAACACTATCAAATAACTTTTTATACATGAAACAAATCAAAAAAAATGTATGACAGTCAAGAAATTCCAATACATTAATTCAAATTAAATTGATCTCTTCTTCCAACCTGATTTTAGAGAGTTTTTAAAAAATGGTTTATTGAAAATCTTTTCAAACTTTTTTTAATATTTTGTACAATTGATCACCCATAAATGGAGACGGTGTTGTACCATGTTTGATATTCCAATCAAAATTTGTCGTTAAAGATTAGTATTTCTTCCATCAAGGTAAAATTTCTTATTTTCATAAAAACACAGAAATTGAATAATGTTTCTACCAAACCTTGTATGTGCATTTTTTCACAAAGGGGACACCCCAAAATTCCATTAATGCAATAGCCGGATAAATTTCCATAAGTGAGGAAGTCATGTATTATTCCATACAAAACATCCCTCAATATTAAATCTTCACACCTATTATAATCATACATTGTAACACATATATCCCACTTCAATTTCAGATCATTGATAAATGGTGAAAAACATATTTTCATATAATTACTCAGTTTATTTGTTCCAGATATAAGTAGATACAAATAAATGTTTTTGCGCCACATGAAAAACCTTGGTGTCAAGTCATAGTTTAAAAATATGTTGGTCCATATACTATGATTACTACTCTGCACACTAGAAGAATTTATTCCATTTTTATATGACAAAATACCAATGTTTCTCAGGCCATCATCAAATTTAAGAAATGCGTATTAAAGTTTCCTCCACTAAGGAGAATTTTCTAGATGATGTGGGTTCCCATCTTTAATTCATTTATCTTCATGCCTTGTTAACTGTCTTGTGGTTTCATGAAAATCATATTGTATTCT
This sequence comes from Viscum album, assembly GCA_963277665.1. Taxonomy (NCBI): domain Eukaryota; kingdom Viridiplantae; phylum Streptophyta; class Magnoliopsida; order Santalales; family Viscaceae; genus Viscum; species Viscum album. The sequence continues at coordinate 852,641,181 of OY728155.1, read as the reverse complement.
GATCCATGGAATGATAGGAAATTACCATACATATTTTTATGGACATGATTCATTTTTCATGTATTGACCATTTCCCCACTTAGGGAAATTTATGAGTGATTCATGGTCCTTGGAAAACAATATGCAATCATTTGGACAAACATGTAATTTTTTGAGATCATTCCAATTGAATGTGACATTCATTTAGAGTAATTTTTCTATAATGGGATTTCATGTTCTTCTAGTAAAATATCATTCAGATAACCAGGTAGTTCTGTAAAGATTGTGTCACTCCATCCACTGCCGCAATTCAAATTATATAACTTCAATACAGCTAAATGTGTTGTTTATTGGCTACAATCGTTATACAATGGTTTCTTGGAACATATTTTTAAATCATCAAATAACTTTGTACAATCAAGAAGGTCATCTTCAATGTCCATTTTCATTTATTTCATGAGATATCCATCATATTTTACAGAGATATTCATATAAAATGATTCATAAACCATAGTATCATCACAATCGATATCCACATTTAGTTTTACCCATTTTAGTCCAACATTTAAAATTAAATTTATTCTGTGATGAATCAAATGATTTTCCAACTCTTCCAGAATAATTTTTAATTAATAACAACATAAACATAGATAGGGGATTTTAGAAGGGTAGTCTGCCTGATCTTCTGCAAACATGATGAACTCTTTAACTACATCTTCATATTTATTTTTATAACGATTTGAGTACATCCATTTTCAGTTCATAACCATCTTATTGGGGTCAAAAAATATTAATTTTTTAAAATATATAAATAATTACAAAAATATATTCATTATAAAATGTTTAGGTCATAGAAAATTTTAATAAGAAAAACATATCCTTTGATTCTTTCAAATAATTTATGTATGTCGAATAAAATAGGTAATTGATTTTAGGAAAATAATTTCTACACATAAAATATTTCTTAAATGTCCTAATAAAATGAAATTATAATATAGGTAGTGAAGGAATAATAAGAATATCAACTATGATCAAAAATAATAATAAACTCTCATTCAATAAACCAGATCAATGGTGTCATGGATTGATGAATAACACCAATGATAATTGGGAGAGAACTATCATTATTTTTTTTATTAATTTGGTGAATTTATAATGAAAGGAATAAATCATGGTTCTAGGGGATTAAAATTTTGTGATGGGAAATATAAAGCATTTATACTAGAATATCTAATCAAGGAGATATTTTGAATCCAATAATAAGGAAATTTTGGATTTGAAAAGATAGCGGGATGTAAAATATAATCATTAATGACATCACAATAAGTAATAATTAAAATGTACTAAATATTATTCGGGTTTTCTAGATAATGTAATGTTACATGACTACATAACATTCATTATGTTTTAAACAAGATAAATAGAATATTATATCCAGTGAAAACTTCTAAAGGAAGTAGTGACACTAACACATTATATAATACCACCAATAGAGGTAAATTTTTTTGAGTCCAACATACCTGATTGTTGGCCACATAGGGAGTGTGAGGGTGAGAAGGATGAATATAAAAGGCACATAGGGGATGCATCATATTTATGATGAATCATGTTATTAGTTATATATTTGATTTTAGGATATTGGAAAAGGACGTGGATAAATACACTATGTTGAATCATCTCTAAGAATATGATAATTATTGGGAGATAATAGAAGATGATAAATGATATTATCACTAAACTTTATTGGTATAAACCGAATGATGGATCGTGTAATGACCCTATCATGAATTAACTAGGAAACATCAGGTTAGATCATCATATGACATATAATAAATTGTAAATTAACTAAAGGATGGCTCTAAAATTTGGGTCTAAAAAATAAATTGGAGGTTTTAGGCCACCCCTAATAGAAACAATTACTACAAGAGGTCGAACAAAATTCTAGAATGACCCTTGGGGTCAATGGAAATGAAGACCCAAAATAATCATTACCCAATATAAGCATACATATTAGACAAAATACTATGGAAATAAATGATGAAATAGCTATATAGACAAACTTACATATGATGTATAAAAACTGACTTATTGTATACAATAAATATCGAATAGATAAAACATGATATTGAAAAATTACGTGAACTAAAGGAACCATAATAATTCAAAAAGTGAAGGCCTGATGTGGTAAAACCTCATGTGGTTAACTAGGGATGGCCCCTTTAAATATGATTCATAAGAGAACTAAGTACCATAATTAATTCTAAGAGGAACTATATCATATATTTTATATAACCAATATTGGATCATGCATTACTCGAATAAGTTGGTTCCTGAAAATTAGCATCTGAAGCTACATGTCTACTGAGATTTCAATGAAAGGTTTCAGTATATATATATTCATTAGGGAACCACCATTGTGCCTCAAAGAACTAGTCAATAAATAGAAATATACATGATAATTTCTACATATTTATATACATATATGAAAAAATTATTTCGTAAGAATATATAACAAAAAATAAGTAAAAAAAGATCAAATGAATTGAAGTTTCAGTGTCAGGTATGACCACTAACTCTAAATACCAAGAGGTTCTATACATTAGTATTAAATAAAAAAATAGATCAAAAATTCATTCTATTCATAATATAAAATCAAAATATTGTACAATCACAAGACCACAAATAATGACATCCAAGAAGAAGAAATCAAGAATGAAACCAAAAATACAAAGGGAAAATCAGAAGGCATTCCTCACCAGGTTGAATATAATATGATACTCTCTTTGCAAACCCTAACTAAATTTAAAAGTAGGATGTCAGAATAGATGTCTGACTAATAGGAGGAAGTCGAGTTGTGTGATTAGGGACTCGATTCCCAAGGAGGATCCCCAATAGTGGATGTCTTCAAGAGAAAGCTTTTGATATCACGATTGGTTCGTAAATAATTATAGTTTTTTAAATAGACTGGCACACTTTTATCAGTGCTTACAGATAAGCACTGATAAATGTATGTCTTTATCAATGCTAAAGTTATAGCACTGATTTATATTCTTTTTTTCAGTGTTTTGTTTTGTGCTGATAAAGATTCTTTTATCAGTACTTAATACTAAAGCACTGAAAAAGAATTTATAATTATTATTATAAATAAATAATGTAAATACTTATATAAACATAATAAATATATATAAATATAAATATAGTAAATATATTTCTTTTTAAATATATTTATTATAATTTTATAATTTTTTATTTATAATTTTTTATTATTTTTAAAATAATATTTCTATCATTATATATATTATATAATTATTCATATATATATATTTATATATTATATATATATTTATATATTATATATATAAATAAAAATATTTTAAATATTTTAAATACTTAAGTAAATTTATTATAAATTTAATATTTATTTAAATATAAATATTTTTTAATAATAATTTAAATATTTTATACATTATTTATTTATTTATAAATTTAAATATATAATTGTATTAATATAGTAAATGTGGATTTATATATATATTTATTTATTTATAGATATTGTAGAGACCCTAAGCTTCATGTACATGGACATTACATTACTTTAGCGGAATACTTAATACATAACAAAAACAGACACACAAGGACCGTAATAGCTTAGTGTCTTTGGAAACTTGGAACGTAATCTTCTAATCGTGGTGAAATATCTTCAACATCTCCCATAATGATCTTCCCTTTTTTTCTTACCTAAAACCTTTCTTTATATCCTGGGGAAAAGAAAACATAAAAAAGGGTGATCTCAAATGCTCATTAAGGGTATGCATGGATAAAATAAAACATATCTTATAAATTTGAACTTAAAAACATGAACATAATGTTTAAACATCAAAAGCTTGAGAAATGACACAAAACATGGAAGTACGTAAGGCACAGATCATAAAGAAACATTAAGAATTATAAAATAGCATGGGAATAAAACATGTAATTGTGGCAACCATTAAGCACATGATATGATTTCCATAGTAGCCAAGGCATTGCTGCCAAGACCATCTTAGTGGACAAAGTCCCTTTCTGAATCGAGTTCACTCCTCGTTCCAGTCCTGTATTACTAAACCGGTTTAACTTGTCGTTCCAGCCATGTCTATCTCATGAGATATAAATCTTTACCCAATGCATTGGAGGGAGATATAGGTCCCACCCATCTCATAGTGAAATCATTCTTACTTGTGCCACAAAATAAACATACATCATTCATAATAACCCAATAAATAAAATGGGTTTCATAAACATCATCCCATAATCACATAATCCATATAAAAGAAATGGATATAATTTCATAATAAGAAAAGTTAAACCGTTTAAATCATAGATACTTTATACTTGAAACATACACATATGAAATAATGTCATCTTAGATGGAAAAAGGTTTTGATAAAACACGTGAAATGAATTCTTGAGGAAAATATCCTTTCTTCTTCAAAATCAATATCTTTTCACAAAACATCATGCTATTTTAAAAGAAAGAGATTTTGTTGAAAATAGTCATGAAAAATTTTGGAGTAATATTCATGAAAATAAGGCTTTATAAAACCATAAAAATCCTTTCATGCCGTATAAAAAAACATTCTTTTCGTACTTTTTTCAGAAAAGTCAAAAAATACATCGTAACATAAACAAAAGAAAGATTCCTTACATACCATGTAGTAAAAGTAAAAAATGGGTAAAAAGGACTTTAAACATACATGAAAACACTTTTATAAAACATGTACATGGATGATATAAATAACCCCAGTAAATACTTACGAATAAGCAATCTCGGATAAAAATGAGATTTGCAAAATTATCCCTTAACTTAGGTCCTATTTGCTTTGTAAGTGTTCGAACCTCCTGTATAATGATTTAAATAATGTCATTGACTTATTCCAGAATCATTATCATTGTTTTGTTATCATATATGGTTCACTTATGACTTTATATTACCCGTTCTTTTGTAAATTCCATGTTAAAAAGTGTTTTGGGTAAAATCGTTTCATTTGTCGTCCGTGTTTTGACTTGTAATTATTCATATGATTACATAGATCATGATTACTTAATTCTAGAATATAAAACATGATTTATATATAATATATATTCAGAATATACATATATATAATAGATAAGTAAATGGAAAGAAATACACCATTCATGGAGACGGTAGGCCGTACGTATGCATAAACGCTGTTTTCGTTTCCTTATTGAGTTGAATGGAATTAAGTAGACGACATACATATATATACACATAAATCTAGTATCATTATTATGTCATATATTTCATGATTACTTATTATATATACTTTATAATCATTCATGAATGGTTAATGTGGAGAATGAATCTCATCGCGTCGTAGAGATGGTAGTCCGTACGTACGCACGAGCGATGATATCGTTCTCATGATCGTGGAATTTTATTGGAGTGTATGTATACTATTTCAGAATAAATATTACTTTACAATAATAATATATAGTTATTATTTACACCATTATACCCATCCAAGTAAGTTGGTGGTGGAAAACAGATTACACCATGGCGTGGAGACGGTATTCCGTCCGTACGCACGCGCGGTGATTTCATTTTCTGTAGGATGGATAGATGGTGAAATAGGGTTATTTAATACTTATAATAACATATCATTATATTAGTGATACTTATTTCATTAATTAATAATGAAAAAATCCTCATATGAATAAGTGGAAGAAGAAATAAAGTTGAAAGAATCGGTAACGGACATTACCTCTTCTTTGAAGCACTACTTTGAGTCCTTTTCTTATGGCACTAAAATTGGTCTTTAAAAAAGACCAGGACCTCTAGGATGTTTATAGGGTAGTAGAGAAAAGAATTTGGCAGGGGTTGGATGAGCTTGAAGGCTCAAAGTGGTGTGATGAAGAGAGGGAGGAGGTGCCCTTTTATAAGGGAGGAGAGGGGCACCTTTGGAATAACTAAAAATATGGTTTTATTATAAAGTCAAATTCGGTTTTTAATAGTTCAAAATTGATATATTTCGAAGCTAAGGTGGGTATGGGTCTAAATCCTATCATCAAATATAATTTAGACAAGTTTAGATTTCTATTTTAACCTTATCATTTAGATTTAACATTAAGTTAAATAATTTTACTTTTACTGTGTCTTCTTGTGTTCTTATACTATAAGGTTAATAAACTTACTATAATAATAAAAACGAACCCCAAGTTGTTTATTATTAATATATATAACCTTATCTAAGTCATTTGTCCGAACATTAGATTTTTAGGAATAAAATTACAATTAATAATATAATATTTGTTTTAAAAACTATTTTATGTCAATTTTGACACTATTTAGTAATTGATTTTTTTTAAACTCATAACATAATAATTAGTTAAAATAAAGTTGATTAAATACATACTAACATGTCATATTAACCTAGAAAATTAGTTTAATAAATAAAAAGTCTCAAATTACATTTATTTTGATACTTATAACATCAATTCTGTCAATATTTCATTAATAAGATATGTATTGTATCATCTTTGTGTCATAAATAAATTAAATTATTTAATGTCTAAAAATTGAAAATAAAATACCATTATTTAGGAAGGATTTTTATCTTTCTGATGAATATTTATAGTCGAATTGATCTTATTTATAACCCTATATTAATAATGATTTAGTTATTTAACTTTGATTTTAACTATTTTAACCCTTCTTTAAATAAATTAATAATAAAGGTCCAAATCTAATCCAAGTGGTCCTAAATGGTCATATTTTATTCCTAAGTTTGTTTTTGGTCGAATTACACTTATCCAATAGAATAAAGACATGTGTTAGGGTAATAATAATATCATTTTTACCGTTAATTACCCTATTTACTTTTAACTGTGGTAAATAAAAGTAAAAAGTTACTATTCACCAAAAATTATTTTCATCTCATTGAACCACATTTTACTTACTGACATCAACCGTGTCTCTCAGATTTTTGAAATTCCACTCACAGAAGCGGTAAAATTAAGTTCTATGAAAAATTCATTTTTTTAACTACTACTTAGTGGTTTCACTATTCATAAAAAAATGAAAGTTTCCAGAAAAATACCAAAAATTAGGCCTAAGCTATATTTGATATTATGAACTCAAAAATGATGTCTATTTTACCAAATTAAAAACATATCAGTTGCATTACTTAATTTAAAAATTAATTCTCGTCGTCAAAACAAATAGCATGTTCTTAAGAGATAATAAATATCAAAATATTGACACTTGTTTATGTCTGGTTTAAATGTGAAATTACATCCAATGACCAAAATTGTATTAAATTGTAAAAATATATTCTAAATATACTTTAAAACCACTCAAATTAATAATTTATCACTATTAATTATTTCTATTAAAAAGGTTGTTTTTAATTTAAATTTAGTAATTTTCACTATTCATCAGAAAATGAAAGTTATCCGAAAAGTACCAAAATTTCACCCTAAGCTAATTTCGATATTCCGAATCCAAAAATGAAGTCCATTTTGAAAAATAAAATTTACAGAATTTCAAAAAGTGGTTATTACTATTCATAACGGCTAGTTTTAATAATAGTTTAATAGCATGTTGTTGTTTAGTGAAACTTGTTATTGCGTACTACACACGCTATCGAGGAAGGTCGCGATTGCGTGTAATTCAAGGCAAGTCAAGGATACGTTTTGTGCAATATCCTTTTTGTGTAGCATACAACACAAGACATTAATGAAATTAAAAAGAATATTTTTCATAAAATCTCGGGGTGTTACATTCTACCCCCCTTAAAATGAATTTCGCCCTCGAAATTCGTCGGGGTTATAAATGGGTTACTACTAGAAAGTTTATTTAATAGAAACCCACATCGTAAAAAGGAATACCAAAACCAATATTTAAAAACAAAAGTATGAAACCTAACGGTTACCCAAATAAACTAATCACTGGGTTTCCACATAGGTGAAAATATGGATATGGAAGAGAAATCTAACCATCATGTTCTGATGGAGAGTGGTAGAGAACATGGCTATGGAAAATCCAGCAATCACAAAGACATAAAGTTTTGACTATCTAAGGTACTATCTGATTCATTAGATATAAGAGCACTGGGACAACATTTTTGGTTTTCAAGATCATTTCCCTAAAGTTGATGAAATTGGCATTAGAAGAAATACTTTCGTGATTTTGGTGTAGTCTCTCCATTAATCGTTCTTTGGAAAATGTCCACTTCATATCTTAAAGAAATGATGTTTAATTTGTCATTCGTGATGTGTTAGCAGATCATGTGATAGAATGATGGGTCATTCCATTTGTCTCAAACAAAAGGTTATACAAGTTTTCAAAAAATACGTAAGTCCATCTATAGTGATATCAATAATATATGGTTCCTAAAATGGACTTATACTTCATATATCATACTGCTTAATATAATAAAACTAGTTTCTACTAAACAGGGACTTCCTGTAGGCTAGTGGTAGGTGATAAAGGCCAGTCGCATTTCGGTTGTGGGTTCGATTCCCATAGCCTTGTCCGACGCGATGGGCTGTCGCTAGTCCTGCAAGTTTTCCTTTTTATAAAGCTCTATCACTATAACATCCCATCAATAATATCGAAAAAAGTTCTATCCTAACTTATGTCCAATATAATCCATTCCAATCTTTAGGCTTATCTAAAATACTTCGGTCCATGCTCAAAGTATAAAGAAAACGATTACTTGAAATGTCACATAACAATCACGTGAATGCCATCATTTATCCCCCATATATCATAAGATATATCTTGTTGGTCAAATTACAAACATGTGAATTCCTTATTCATGTATTCTCTTGAAGAATGAATACCCATTGAACCTTATTGAAAACATGAATGCTGTTAAAAGTTAACTCTTTCCACAGACCAAAATCCTCAAAATTCTATATACTCAAACCATGATATCACTTAGTCCTTATATCAATCATGAGCTCATGAATACAATCAAACATCTCATTATCTTCTTATCCCTTCATTATGCGCATATCATATGTTTACCAAAAATGTCTCAATCACTTTTCATGGTTACCGGTACCATAAAATTATTGAAAACTTCAATATACCAATACATAAATATTCCAATATTCCACGATACATTATACAACATTATTTTGGAATCCCATTATATAAACACTTAATCATTACACCACATCATTGTCATATTCAACATCACCAATAGTGATCGCATGTGACTTCCCTTTGTCCTTTGCCTTAGGTGTTTTCTCATGCCGATCATTACTAACCCTTGGATTAGGGAATTTATTAGCATAATGCCCCATTTCATTGCACTTTAAGAATTGAAGTTTTGTTGGTGAGTTCTCTACAGTATTTTCTTTATTCACACCATTAGAAACCCTTTTTCCATTACTTCGACACTCAGTTGCACGATGACCTTATTTTCCACACTTAAAAAATTTTCTAGTCCCTTTAAGACAATCTCCACCATGCTTCTTTCCACACATTGAGCGTAAGGAAACATTCATCTTCTTTTCACCATTATTCTAAGATTTCTCCTTGAACTCCATCTTTCGTTTCTTGTCAAAACCATGAGATAAATATGTAACACCAACTTCCATTTCAACCTTAATAGCACAGTTCACAATTTCTTCATAGCTACTGAAGTCTTTTATAGATAATGTCCTTCGATGATTTGGTTTTAATCCACCGAAGAATCAATCAACTTTACTTTAAGGTTGGATGATAAATCCAGATGCATACCTTGCAAGCCTTGAAAAAATCGCTTCGTATATACCAACAGATTCATCATCCTTTTGATTTAGTTCAAGAAACTCCTTCTCCATCTTTGTTCGAAGAATACGAGGGAAGTACTTATTGAAAAATAAGTTCTTAAACTCGTCCCATTCCATGGACTCAATTTCATCTCTTGGCCTCGTATTCTTGATAAGATTCCACCGTTGATCACCATCACCTTCCAAACGATACACTTCTAAGATGACTTTATCATGTTCAGAACATTGAAGAACTGAAAATATCTTTTCAGTAGTACTGATCCATTGTTCATCAATAAGTGGATCAGAAGACCCACTAAAAGAAGGTGGACGTTGCCTCATGAAGGACTCAATAAAATATTGTTCCCTTCTCTGCTCATTTGGAAGTCCAGAATGAATCATAGCTTGTGTAATTATAGCAATAAGATTTTTCACTCCATCTCCCATAACATTTTTTTGTTCAGGAGGAAAATCATTGCATTGTCCATTACATTGATCAACACGGTTCCTTCGGGTTCCAGCCATCATCTGAAACCCAAAAAGAATAGTGTGAGAGGAAAAAATCACGCTAGGTAAAACAACATAATAAAGGGGGAGTACCTTAAATATCTAACATCTTAGGTTACCGTAATTCTAGTACTATAACCTATACTTATAGTTAACCTTAGGGACGTCCCTAGACATACCATAGAAATATCTCTAGGGATCTCACTAAAGTTCTCGCATCCTAGTTTTCAAAGGTTGGCTAATCCTTTCCTCTGATACCAACTATAGAGACCCTAAGCTTGACGTACATGGACATTACATTACTTTAGAGGAATACTTAATACATAAGAAAAACAGACACACAAGGACCGTAATAGTTTAGTGTCTTTGGAAACATGGAACGCAATCTTCTAATCGTGGTGAAAGATCTTCAACATCTCCAATAAAGATCTTCCCTTTTTTTCTTACCTAAAAGTTTTCTTTATATCCTGGGGAAAAGAAAACATAAAAAAGGGTGATCTCAAATGCTCAGTAAGGGTAAGCATGGATAAAATAAAACATACCATATACATTTGAACTTAAAAACATGAACATAATGTTTAAACATCAAAATCTTGAGAAATGACACAAAACATGGAAGTACGTAAGGCATAGATCATAAATAAACATTAATAATGATAAAATAGCATGGGAATAAAACATGTAATTGTGGAAACCATTAATCACATGATATGATTTCCATAGTATCCAAGGCATTGTTTCCAAGACCATCTTACTGGACAAAGTCCCTTTCTGAATCGAGTTCACTCCTTATTCCAGTCCTGTATTTCTGAACCGGTTTAACTTTCCGTTCCAGCCATGTCTATCTCATGAGATATAAATCTTTACCCAATGCATTGGAGGGAGATATAGGTCCCACCCATCTCATAATGAAATCATTCTTACTTGTGCCACAAAATAAACATACATCATTCATAATTACCCAATAAATAAAATGGGTTTCATAAACATCATCCCATAATCACATAATTCATATAAAAGAAATGGATATCATTTCATAATAAGAAAAGTGAAACCATTTAAATCATAGAGGCTTTATACTTGAAACATACACATATGAAATAATGTCATCTTATATGGAAAAAGGTTTTGATAAAACACTTCAAATGAATTCTTGAGGAAAATATCATTTCTTCTTCAAAATCAATTTCTTTTCACAAAACGTCATGCTATTTTAAAAGAAAGATATTTCGTTGAAAATATTCATGAAATATTTTTGAGTAAGCTTCATGAAAATAAGGCTTTATAAAACCATAAAAATCCTTTCATGCCGTATAAAAAACATTATTTTCGTAATTTTTCCGGAAAAGTCAAAAAGTACCTCGTAACGTAAACAAAAGAAAGATTCCTTACATACCATGTAGTAAAAGTCAAAATGGGTAAAAAGGACTTTAAAAATACATGAAAACACTTTTATAAAACATGGACATGGATGATAGAAATAACCCCTGTAAATACTTACGAATAAGCAATCTCGGATAAAATTGAGATTTGCAAAATTATCCCTTACCTTAGGTCTGATTTGCTTCGTAAGTATCCAACCCTCCCGTATAATGATTTAAATAATGTCATTGACTTATTCCAGAATCATACTCATTGTTATTATATCATATATGGTTCACTTATGACTTTATATTACCCGTTCTTTTGTAAATTCCATGTTAAAAAGCGTTTTGGGTAAAATCGTTTCATTTGTCGTCCGTGTTTTGACTTGTAATTATTCATATGATTACTTAGATCATGATTAATTAATTCCAGAATATAAAACATGATTTATATATAATATATATTCATAATATACATATATATAATAGATCAGTAAATGGAAAGAAATACACTATTCATGGAGATGGTTGGCCGTACGTACGCATGAACGATGTTTTCGTTTCTTTATTGAGTTGAATGGAATTAAGTAGACGACATACATATATATACACATAAATCCAGTATCATTATTATGTCATATATTTCATGATTACTAATTATATATACTTTATAATCATTCATGAATGGTTAAGGAGGAGAATGAATCTCATCGCGTCGTGGAGACGGTAGCCCGTACGTACGCACGAGCGATGATATCGTTCTCATGATTGTGGAATTGTATTGGAGTGTATGTAAACTATTTCAGAATAAATATCACTTTAAAATAATCATATATAGTTATTATTTACACCATTATACCCATCCAAGTAAGGTGGTGGTGGAAAATAGATTACACCACGGCGTGGAGACGGTATTCCGTACGTATGCACACACGATGATTTCATTTTCCGTAGGATGGATAGATGGTGAAATAGGGTTGTTTCATATTAATAATAACATATTAGTATATGATTGATACTGATGTCATTACTTCATAATGAAACAACTTAAGAAGAATAAGTGGAAGAAGAAATTAAGTTGGAAGAATCGGTAACGGACATTACCTCTTCTTTGAGGCGCCTCTTTGAGTCCTCCTCTTGGGGCACTAAAATTGGTCTTTGAAGAAGACTAGGACCTCTAGGATGTTTCTAGGAAAGTGCAGAAAATAATTTGGCAGGGTTTGGATGATCTTGAAGGCTCAAAGTGGTGTGAGGAAGAGAGGGAGGAGGTGCCCTTTTATAAGGGAGGAGAGGGGCACCTTTGGAATAACAAAAAATATTATTTTATTATAAAGTCAAATTCGGTTTTTAATAGTCCAAAATTGATATATTTTGAAGCTAAGGTGGTTATGGTTCTAAATCCTCTCATACAATAGAATTAAGAAATTTTTAGGTTCCTATTTTAACTTTATCATTCAGATTTAACATTAAGTTAAATAATTTTACTTTTATCGTGTCTTCTTGTGTTCTTATAATATAAGGTTAATAAACTTACTATAATCATCCAAACGACCCCAAAGTTGTTTATTATTAATATATATAACCTTATCTAAGTAATTTGGCTAAACATTATATTTTTAGGAATAAAATAACAATTATTAATATAATATTTGTTTTAAAAACTATTTTATGTCAATTTTGACACTATTTAGTAATTGATTTTTTTTGAAAATCATAAACTAATTATTAGTTCAAAAATAGTTAATTAAATCAATAATAACATGTCATATTAACCTAGAAAATTAGTGTAATTCATAAAAAGTCTCAAATTACATTTATTTTGATATTTATAACATCAATTATGTTAATATTTCATTAATAAGATAATTACTGTATCGTATTTGTGTCATAAATAAATTAACCTATTTAATGTCTAAAAATTACAAATAAAATACCATTATGTAGGATATCTTTTTATATTTCTAATGAATTTTTATAGTTGAATTTATCTTATGTATAACCCTATATTAAAAATGATTTACTTATTAAACTTTGATTTTAACTATTTTAACCCTTCTTTAAATAAATTAATAATAAATGTCCTAATCTAATCCAAGTGGGCCTAAATGGTCATATTTTATTCGTAAGGTTGTTTTTGGTCGAATTACACTTATCCAATAGAATTGAGACACGTGTTAGGGTAATAATAATATCATTTTTACCCTTAATTACCCTATTTAATTTTAACCGTGGTAAATAAAAGTAAAAAGTTACTATTCAACAAAAATTATTTTCATCTCATTGAACCACATTTTACTTACTGACATCAACCGTGTCTCTCTGATTTTTGAAATTCCACTTACATAAGCGGTAAAATTAAGTTTTATGAAAAATACATTTCTTCAACTACCACTTAGTGCTTTCACTATTCATAAAAAATGAAATTTTCCAGAAAAATACCAAAAATTAGGCCTAAGCTATATTTGATATTATGAACTCAAAAATGATGTCTATTTTAGCAATTTCAAAACATATCAGTTTCATTACTTAATTTAAAAATTAATTCCCATCGTCAAAACAAATAGTGTGTTCTTAAGAGATAATAAATATCAAAAGATTGACACTTGTTTATGTCTGGTTTAAATGTGAAATTACATCCAATGACCAACATTGTATTAAATTGTAAAAATATATTCTAAATATAATTTACAACCACTCAAATTAATAATTTATCACTATTAATTATTTAGATTAAAAAGTCTGTTTTTAATTAAAATTTAGTAATTTTCACTATTCATCAGAAAATGAAAGTTATCTGAAAAGTACCAAAGTTTCACCCTAAGATAATTTAGATATTCTGAATCCAAAAATGAAGTCCATTTTGAAAAATAAAATTTACAAAATTTCAAAAAGTGGTTATTACTATTCATAACGGCTAGTTTTAATAATATTTTAATAGCATATTGTTGCTTAGTGAAACTCGTTATTGCGTACTACACACGCTATCGAGGAAGGTCGCGATTGTGTGTAGTGAAAGGAATGTCAAGGATGCATGTTTTGCAAGCTCCTTTTGGTGTAGCGTACAACACAAGACATTAATGAAATTAAAAAGAATATTTTTCATAAAATCTCACGGTTTTACAGATATTATTTAACAAATATGGTTTTTACAATATGCATGAATATCTAAATTTAAGTGAAAGAATATATGTTAAAAATGATTGAAATTGAATAAATTAAGAATAAGTACCCTTTAACAAAATTTAAAAATGGGTATTTTTTGTGTTTGTTCATTCTATACAAAAATTCATTAATTGCATATATGTGAAATCAATACAACACACATTGGATTTATATTAAATTAAAAAATAAAACCACTAATGGAAAGGGGATTTTTCCCCATGCATCTATCACCACGTGTTAGAAAAACCGTGGGGATATCTATTTTTTAATTATCTATTCCCACGGTTTTAAGAAGACTGTCAGAAACCAAACCCAATTTCTCTAAGACCATTGCGCTCCTACTCCCCCTTCCATCACACTCCTCCTTAACATAGCTTTCATCGCCCTCTTCTTCTTCCTCGCTTCCCCGACTCCTGGCCTTCTCCTCCCCTCCCCGACCACCGCCTACCGTCTATCCAACCTCCACCACTCAGCCATCTCCTCCCCTCACCGACCTCTACCTCTCAGTTATCCGACCACCGAGTCACGACCATCTCCTCCCCTCCCCGGTCTCCGCCTCTGCTCCCAACCTCCCTCCTGTCCTTCACCTCGGCCTCAACGTCACGACCTCTACCTCCATGCCCCTAACTCCAGCGACGTCCCCCCTCTCAGCTCCCTCTCCTCCTAGTCTTGGACTCTGCCTAAACTTCCCCCAACTCTGGAAATGTCCAATCCTAGCCTCCGCCTCCCTGCCCCCAGCTTCAGCATCTAGGAATGAAATTTCTTCTCCTGGTATTTCTAGTGGTTGAAATCTCTTCCATTGAGTTGGTTTTTTGAGAAATCATATCTCAAACCTATCCTACATTCAATATAAAGCTTATGAAAGACTTCAAAATATGTGTTTGATCAACAAGTGAACCTAGATTGAGTTTGGAGTAAAAAGGTGGTGCTAGGGAGCATTATTCCCCACTCTTTTTCTATTAGATGAGTGGATGAAGAAGAATTTGGTGTTGTTTGGTTTCATTTCTATCATGCTTTTCAGACTCTATATTATTTTCTTATGTGATGGAATCTGGTGATTCATGCATTGAAATATATTCCTTTGTAATTTTCTTTATTTTGATCCCTTGAATTCAGCTCTACTCCCAGAATTTCAGAGTTCATAAGCATTTTGGTGATGCATTCAGGGTGCTCTTATTGGCTGATTAGTTGTAAATGACAAGGAGGCAACCCATTCAGGCTAGATTATGTATTTAATCAATAATATATCAAACTCTCCTAGATTTAATTTATTTTATTTTTGATTTTTGTACTAGTATTATCCCTAATATTGTTTATGAAGGTAATACTATATATTTACATCACTTTGGCCTTTTGGATAATCACATGGATTGATGTCTAAAAATTCATATAGTGGTTTGATATATACTTCCTTTCCATTTGTCGTGAATTTTGATGGTCCTATAGAGTTTATTATTTATTCGATGCTTGAATTAGAATTATATGTTGCTGTTCTGGAGCTAAGGATGGAGGCTCTTTCATAACATCAAGAGCTTGGTGGTGGCTTTACTAGTGTTGTACTGAATTCAACAACTAATTATGGTGTAGTGAGTTTAGTATTTTTATTTGGGATGGAGGCTCTATTAATCCTCCTTCATATATATTGTAGGAGTTAATATAGAAAGAAAATTCCATATTTGTTGTGAATCCCATGATAGCATGGAGTAATGGATGATCCTTTAAGAAATCCTAGGTTAAATTTTTCCTCACTCAGGGGGAAGGATCTTATGGTAGTAGTTATCCCTCATGGGGTGGGGTGAGGGGAGAGTGAATCTCACTAGCCTCTTCTATAATGAGTTTTTCATATTATTAATGATACTACTATTTTAAGTGGGAGGGTGTCAACATGTAATTCACAAAATAGGGTAGGAATTTGTTCATGGGTTTGTAGAATTACTGTTACAGAGTGTCCCATCTCATTATAAGAATCCATTCTAACGGACTTTAAGATAGGGGTAGTTATGCAAGTATTGGAAACAAGTAGGGAGGTGTATTGACCTAAGTTTTCATCGGATGATACTTAGATGAATTTTGTGTTTAAAAAGTATTAAGACCTTATTAGGGGTAAAGAGGTAATTTTACTATAATATGCAACTTCAAAAAAAATTGAAGGTTTATTTGGTTCCATATTGCGATGTTTACCCCAAGTCTACTTTTTCACATAAAATAGAGTTTCAAGGATCTTTAGAAATAATATAAAAATATACTATATTATTTTCAGTCCATGCATTGTATGTTTTTTAAAGATTCTTATATATCTTAAATAGAGTCTCATATTGAGAAACCAAGATAAAGATTGAATCTGAAATGTGAATTTTACCATATTTATGGCATAAGATTCATTTTAATTGGGACTCTTGGGTGTTTTCAGTCATGAGATGATTAATTAAATTATTTAATTATTTAATTAATTGGTTATTATACTGATAAACCCTTGAATTTAATTATTTAATCCATATTGTGAAATCTCCATAGGGTTATTTGTTCTATGACCACATGGACCTTAGAGGGAGAGAAAGAAGAAGAAGATGGAGCGAGGGCTTCGTGGTGACAAAACATTAGGGATGAAATATCAATTTTTTAGTGATGTCAATAAAAAGTACCTTGGTTGTGAAGTAGAATCAAATCAACATCATTTCACCATCATGGTAGGGAATTTATATATATTGATTTATCCACATTTTTTCTTGATTTTAACATGGAATAATATTCTTTAAATTGATTCAATATTCTGGTAGTAGATGGCCTTTTTAACTTATGATATTTGGTTGAAATTTTGATTTTGGGATAAATGATATTGGGACTAGAAATTAATTTTTTTTATCTATTATATGTGAATGTAGATGATTACTGATCATACAGGATCAACATTTCCATTCTTGTGGTTTCTTTTATTTCTCCCACCGTTCTTTACATGTTCATCACAAACTTTAGATTTTATCTGATGATTCAACTAACATCACAGATTGATTTTTGTTGCACAATTAAAATAGGTTCAATATATTTACATTGTGTTTTCTCCATGTAGGATTATAGCATGAGGATGGATTATAGGATAAGATAAAATGGGATAGGGGAGTCTGGATTTAGGGTTTCTTTATGAATAACAATATTCATAGTGACAATATTGTGATATGAATCATCAATACAGGTACCAAAGGATAGAAACCACTTTACATTGGTGGAATTATCATGTTTAGCATGGAGAAAGGTAATTCAAGTGGTACATGAAGAAAAATAAGAGGAAGTAGAAATGAATCGAGGACTATATTAATGTTTAGATCTTTGAACCGAACTACATGGCATATAGTTTGAAAGAACACACATCTTGTACTTTGGTAGGTACAATAGCTAGGATTCTATGATATGTTAAATACCACACATTGTGTGGTAAAATCATACAATATGTTACCCTTATCTAGATATTTTTTTTGTTGTAGGGAATATACACCTAGGAAGCCCGAGTAGCCTCACAAACCATGAGGTTTAATACCAAATTCCATTTTTCCTTGATAGAACATGACATGTGAAGATGGAGAACCTACTTACTATCCATATAGATCATACACACCATGTTCACCTCTCCACACATATTATAGTCATATTTATACTTCCCTTATTGGGTTTTGAACATGTGCTTTCAATTTCCTAAGGGATATATGATGTTTACCTTGGGAACACATCGTATACCAATACCAAGACTATATGGTGACCTAGAATCTTCATTCAGGATTATATTTTTACATATAACCAGTACTTTAAAAGTGACCTTACACAGTGGACATGATTGTGGAGCTACTTTTGAAGATAGATATGTGGCATGTGCTAAATCTAGCATGATCGATCGTATCAGCATTATTGTATACAGGCTTATCTATTAATAATTCATGGTAAATAGGATCCCTCCTTGATGATAAATTTACATCAGGGAATAATTTCATCTCACCAATCCTAGGAAGGGTTATAAATTTACCCCATGTGTTCGGGGCATAAAATATTCTACATATAGATCAGACAGGGTCGGTATTCCCCCCCCCCCCCAATATGGGATGTGATATCCTCAATATATGTATTTTGTATTACCCTTATCTAAAGAAGAAATTCAATTTGAATAAAAAAACCATCAAATGTATGCAGTATGTGTTTCTAGGTAATTATTTTATTAAAAAAATCATAAAGTGATTTAGTTTATTAAATTCACCTTCTAGTATATTTATACCAATATATGATACCCATTATTGTTTTATATAAATTATCTAAATGATTTTTGTTAATTCTTGGAGATGAAGTTGTTTTCTTTAAAAAAATCACTTTTTGAATTATAATTTTACCCATGGAAAATATTAAATTACATAGATATGGGGCTCATTTATATAAATAGTTTAAACTATAGAAATTAATTATGCATACAGTTTAAACACCTTTCAATTTGTATTCGAATCATATTAATTATATTTTGTAAAAGTGTATTGAAACAAGAAGACAAGGGTGTACTGATATCAACTTATATAACTATGTCATGCAAGATTTTCTTAGAAAAATAAAAGAAGACCATGGCTTTAATTTCCACAGAATGATAACTAAATGTGGCTTATAATCTAGTGAGTACAGATGATTTTATCTTTATATCTATGAAAATTTCATTTAAATAAATCATTCACATAATTATTGTGCTTGTATGACATGGATGTTTAAGGTGCATTTTTTACAAGATCATAATCATTAGGCAGTTATTTCCCTATATTATTTAATATTTGAATTTCTATAACATCAAACATCTAATAATTTTCCCAATCCTATTATGCAGGTTCTATTATTTTTAGTAGCTGCATTAAACACCAGGAAATTGATGATCAATCCCAGTATTCCAATATTTGACACAATCAAAAATAGGTTTGAATACATATTTACATTATTATCATAAGAATAAAACAAGCAATGGTTAAGTATCACTACTTACATTAGCAGGACTTCTACTGTAACCTTTATATTAGGAGTTCTTACACTAGTATCCCATACTAACAACAATGTTTACACCAGAAAAGTTTACATATTTACACATTTGGATTCATTAGTAGAAACATTACACTATCATTTATTATAGGAATTGTACACACACAAGAAATGTTTATACTAACATCATTATAGTAGCAGTTTTTACGTTATTAGTTCTTAGATAGAAATGATTACACTGGAAATATTTGTAACAACATTACTTGTACAAACACCTTTTCATAATTCATATATCTGGGAAATAAAAGGGTGAAAAATTTGGGAAACATGGGAAGAATCTTGCTAAAGCTCTATCTACAATGACACAACCAGCCCATTTATTGGTGCTGGGGAAGAGGAGACAGGTATGTTGTAGTAGAGTATTTATTTTATTTTCTTTATCGCACCATCCACTTAGGCCTTCTACCACTTTCTATAGATAGAGGGTACTCATATTCTGTGAAGGGGGATATAAAGGCACTAGAGGCGGCTATGCGGTTTTCTTTGAAGGGGGAGGGAGATCAGGGTAGTTGAGGGATTGCTAGTGTGTTTCATTTTTGTATGCTTTTTCTATGTTGCTTCTGTTTATTTTATTCTCCTTCGGCATGGATGTCCAACATACAGAAGGGTCATGATAAAATTTTATTTATTTTCTACTGCTATTTTAATTAATTGTTTGTGGGGGTGATTAATCCCTTGTTCGAGACTCCAATCAAAAATCAATATCTCCAAATCATGAATGTTATTTCGTTATGAAATTATTCCACACATACCTTCACCCTCAGTCCTCTTCCAAGACTTATTCTTTATGTTAACACATCGAATTCACTTTTACTATATAAATTTTCAACACATCTTCATGAAATAGATCTTCATTACATTATTCTTGACAAATCCCATGCCTCTTTAATCAAACATACCTCATTTATACCTCATATATTTTCCATAAATCCAACCAATCAAGCCTTGGTTGCAATAATCCCCACCCCACCTTTGGATGATCCTATTTTTAAATTAGTTTCCTCTATTATAGAGGTTAGTGGCCATATTCATACCTCATATTCTACCTCGTGGATGTTGCTGGAATGGGCCAACATTCTGTGGTCAAGCAATGATCACGCCACGGTCATGTCATGGTCACTCCGCGGTCATGCCGTGGTCACGTCGTGGTCACGTCGTGGCACGCAGCGGTCACGCCGCAGTCCTGTTGTGGTCACACCGCGGTCACGCAATGGTCATGTCGTGGTCACACCATCGTCACACCGTGGGCACGACATGGTTACCCCTCAGTCGCGTTGCGGTCAGGCAGCTGTAATGTCATGATTTGGCCATGCTCTAAGATGAGAGCCCGTGGTTGTTTGCAGTCCTGTCGGAATTAGATGTATGATACCTAGATAGATTTTGAGATATATTTCCTACCCATAGATAATGTAGAGGGAGGCCCTCAGGTAGAAAATATCTTGATTGAGTCTCTCATGAAGATATTTTTCCACCTGTAGATAACATTGGAGATGAGGGTGAAACTTGCTACTTGTATTCTACAAGGACCATCTAAGTGCTCGAGGGACATCATAGTAAATGTTCTACAATAAGAATACTTGAGAATACATTTATAATGATATTTGTATTTGGAAAAGTTCCCTTCAAAGTTTGATATTTTTATGATCCAGATGATCAGATGAGTGTTTTGACCCTTGTAGAGAAAATGCTTCTACATTATCCTTTTTCCTGTGTGAGTAGAGTAAACCAAACAAACCTCATATAGTGTAGTTGGAGCTTTCTACATCAATGTGGAATCTAATGGATGATCAGCACTGTGATAGTATTCTCTGAGTCTTCTGATCAATGTTGAGACTGACTAATCACAATTTTTGTTGGCAGGGTGACGACAAGAATGTTTCCTTGCATCCTCATTCTCCCTTCGCTTCTGGCCGGAAGATGCTACCCCATGAATGTCGCTATACCAGGCCAACACACCGCAGTCACGCCACGGTCGTGTCGTGGTCAAGCCATGGTAATACTGGGATTTCGCCCTACTCCCGGACGACACCATGTGGCGGTTCCGAGTCCTATCAGAATTCAATGTATGATACCTAGATAGAGTTTTAGACACATTACCTACCGATAGTTAATAGGTAGGGAGCCCTCAGGTAGCAAATATCTTGATTGAGTCTCTCATGAAAATATTTAGTCACTTGTAGACAACATTGGAGATGAGGGTGAAACTTGCTACTTGTATTCAACAAGGACCATCTAAGTGCTCGAAGGACATCATAGTAAATGATGGAAATTAAGAAGACATGAGAATAATTTTATAATGATATTTTTATTTGGAAAATTTTCCTTCAATGTTTGATATTTTTATGATCCCGATGATCGGATGAGTGATTTGACCCTTATAGATAAAATGATTCTACATTATCTTTTTTTCTGTGTGAGAAAAGTAAAAGACACACACATTATATAGTGTAGTTAGAGATTTCTAAAACAATGGGGAATCTGAGGGATGATCAGCTCTGTGATATTATTCCATGATTCTTGTGATCAATGTTGAGACTAACTAATCACAATTTCTGTCGGCGGGGCGATGACCGGAATGTTGCCTCACCTCATCCTGCTCCCTTCATTCCTGGCCAAAAGATGTTGCCCCGCGGATGTCGCTGGACTGGGCCAATACACCGTGGTCATGCCGCGGTCACGCCGCGGTCACGCCGCAGCCATGTCGTGGTCACATCACGGTAATGTCGTGATTTTTCCCTGCTCCAGGATGACACCCCGCAGCGGTTCACAGCCCGATCATAATTTGGTGTATGATACCTAGATAGAGTTTTAGATACATTACCTACCCATAGTTAATGGGGAGGGAGGCCCTCAGGTAGAAAATCTCTTAATTTCATCTCTCATGAAAATATTTCTTCACCTCTAGACAACATTGGAGATGATGGTGAAACTTGCTACTTGTATTCTAAAAGGACCATCTAAGTGCTCGAGGGACATCATAGTAAATGTTGGACAATAAGAAGACATGAGAATACTTTTATAATGATATTTTTATTTGGATAAGTGTCCTTTAGAGTTTGATATTTTTATAATCCCGATGATCGGATTAGTGTTTTGACCCTTGAAGAGAAAATGATTCTACATAATCTTTTTTTCTGTGTGAGAACAGTAAACAATACACACCTCATATAGTGTAGTTAGAGCTTTCTACATCAATGGGGAATATGATGGATGATCAGCTCCATGATAGTATTCCATGAGTCTTGTGATCAATGTTGAGACTAACTAATAAAAATTTATATCGGTGGGGAAATGGCCAGAATGTCGCCTCGCCTCCTCCTTCTCCCTTTGCTCTTGGCTGGTAGATGCTGCCCCGCATATGTCATTGGACCGGGTCAACACGCTGCGGTCATGCTACGGTCATTCCATGGTCATGTCGTGATCACGCAATGGTCACACCATGGTCACGCCGCGGTCATGCTGCAGTCACACCGCAATCACCTGCAATCCATCCCACACCATCCATCACACCAGCCCCCACCCCCAGCCTCTTACAAAACACTCATGCCATCCCTCTGCCACCTGCAAAACATCCCCAACCACCATTTTCATCCCACACCATCCCCCTTCCATCCCCCTATCATCTGCCTTCCCACCCGCACCAGCCACTCCATCCCGCACTAGCCACCGCACCAGCCCCCAGCCTCCTGCATTCCAGCCTGCACCATCCCCCTGACACCTAAAAAACAACCCCATACCACGTGTTCCAACATACACAAGCCCCTGCCATCCCCCTACCACCTGCATTCCAACTCGCACTAGCCACTCCATCCCAAACCAGCCACAAACACCAACCACAACAGCCAAAAACCCCATCCCCTGCACACCACCAGCCCACACCTAGCTCTACAACATACCAACACCTCATCTACCAGAAAACCACTCCCACTATATGTAGCCAAATCCACCATCCTACAAAACCAATACTCCAGACCCCATACAAACCACACCTCCAGCACCGAAAAATAGCAAGCCACACCCAGAGGAAGCCAGCAAAGGTCCTTTTCAATGAAAATTCCTATGGGTGGCTTCAATGGATTTGACTACTCGATAGGGTAAAATGAAGTGATAACACTAATAATCTTTCATACTAAAATGAACCGATTGAAATAGCTGTAACTGCCCAGTATATGAGAGAGGTTTATTAGTCCAAACTTTCACTCTCTGAACAATTTTCTCTTCCAAGACCACACAATCAGAATCTCTAAGCTTAGAAGTGATGGGGGGAAATCCTAGATAACTAAGAGGAATAGACCCCTTCCTAACCCCCATAACAGCCTCAATAGAATCACAAACATCATGAGAGACACCATACGCAAACATTAGTGACTTCAAAAGATTAACATTCAAACCAGACATGGAAGAAAAAAGATCCAAATCATGAAGATGAAGGCATTTTCCACTAGAGTACCATGGTTCTCCTTTTTCTCAAGGGATATTATGTATCTGCCAGTGTGAGGGGGTTTATAATAAAATAACAAGTCATATTACTAACTCCCAGAACCACTTTTTATCCTTCGGTGGAATAATTACACTAGTGAATTTCATCCTTATCTCCATTACGATTCATGTGTTATCAGTCCTAAAGGATAAAAAAGTTGTGTTGGGGAATATTGAAAAGATAATGAATTATTTCATATTGTATTCTCATTGGGAGGTAAGATTTTTCTAGGGCTATGGGGATGAGGATGGACATACTAGGGGTAGATGGTGGTATCAACTTATGCAGTGTCAGGGGATCAATGCACATTCTTCAAGCTAAGTTTTCTTGGGAGGTTCTTAAAGGTCGTTATCTATGGGGAAATTACATATCTATCAAAGTATTGATCTGAAATTGAGGATATAGTGTGAAAAGTATCATGGATGTGGAAGGAGTTTCATGGGAACATTCTGGTTCTCAAGAAGTAGTCTCAGTGGATTGTGAAATGAGGAAAAATAAACATCTGGTTCGACAACTGGGAAGGTTCCCCTCTTGGATTCCCAGGCTATCTAACTCCCAATAGTTTGTTTGACAAGGAATTTTGTTACCCCTATTTTACACAGGTTGTTCTTAACCACCATCAAATTGAATGTTTTGATAACATTATTATATCTTCTTAAATGGAATGTTTATTCTTCACAAGTCTTCAATGGGGGTTTTCTTGGCCAATATTTATAGGTCTATACATCAGATTCCAAATGGTATCACTGGTGGTGATAATATGTACTTGTGTAAATAAATCTCGATTAAATGTAACATTTTAGTTTGGTGGATCAATAATCATTGTGTTCCTATGAATGAAATTGTCAGGATAACGGGGAGGGTGTAGGTGGGGTGTCTAGGAGGGGTTGTCCAGGGGGTGTCCAAGGGATGTCTGGGGGGGTTCAGGGGGTATGTAGGGCAGGGGGAGGGTGTAGGTGGGGTGTCTAGGGGTTGTCCAGGGAGGTGTTCAAGGGCTGTCCAGGGGGTCTACACGGCAGGGGGAGGGAGCAGGTGGGGTGTCAAAGAAGGTGTGTCCAGGGTCTGTCTGGGGGGTGTCTGGGGGGGGATGTCCAGGAGGGGTGTCTAGGGGGTAGGGGTGTCCAGTGGGGGTGAAAGGGGGCTCTCCAGGGGGGGCATGGGGGCTGTCCAGGGTTCATGGGGGTGTTCAAGTGGGATATCCAAGGGGCATGGGGGTGCATGGGGGTGTCTATACCTTTTGAGCATTTCAAAAATAAAACTCCACTTTATTGTATCAAATTACATGGAGATATAAAGATTTAGATCAAAGTTACCATGTTTAACCTTTTGTTTCATGATGTTAATATAGTTAGAGGCAGTTTTGAATATTTCTACTAGGGATAAAGGTAAACTGATTTGAAGAGATAAACCCACAAGCAATGGGACCTAACCTCATAGAAATAATTTTTCTAATGATTTTTGGAAAGGTATTCCCAATTTAAATAAGTCCGAAATCCTTTACATCCATAACATTTTCCTTCTTTGGGGTCAGGGAAATAAAATTGGAGTTCATTCCATAGGGCATTGAGGTGTGGTTAAAGAACTCACTCATAGCGTTAAGGAGATCATCATGAACTATGTCCCAGTAGAACATAATGAATTTATTTTTGAACCCATGAGGACCAGCCACACTCTCAATATTTAGAGAAAAAAGGGCACTCTTAACCTTCTTCTTATCATGTGATGCAACAAGGGAGATTGTTGGACTGGTGTAGCCCGATCCGGTTGACCACACTCAAGTGTAGGAAGGATCCATTTTTTGCATCCTCTACCAGACTTTTTTTGATTCAATAAGAGACAAATGATTGTGATGCTTTGTAATTAAAAATTAATTTAGGACTTTTCAGATAATAACTTTTTTCTTCTTTGAACACTTTGGCTAGATCTACTTATGTTTTAACTGCTGAAAACAATGCATTGTGGTTCCATTGTTTTTGCATTCTGGTTTTCATTATTTCACAGTGGTTTCATAGGTGGTGGGGGCTTGGTGCGGGGGGGGGGGGGGGGGCTGGGTGCAAGGGGGATGGGGGGGCTGGGTGCAGGTGGTACTGGGGGTGGAGGTAGGTGTCCAGGAGGGGGGTAGTGGTGGTGCAGGTGGGGAGGGGGGACAATGGGGGTGCAATGGGGGGAGGGGGACAAGGGTTTATGGGGTAGTGAGGGTGCTAGGTGTAGGGGGGATGAGGGGCTGGGTGCGGGGCTGGGGTACAGGTGGTACTGGGGGTGTAGGGGGGTGTTCAAAAGGGGGGCATTGGGGGTGCAGGTGGGGGTGGACAATGGGGGTGCAGGTGGGGGGAGGGTGACCTGGGTGTAGAGTGTAGTGGGGGGCTGGGTGTAGGGCTGGGTGCAAGTGATACTGGGAGTGAAGGGGGTGTCCAAGAGGGGGCAGTGGGGGTGCTGGTGGGGGGGTGCCTTGGTACAGGGGGAGTGGGGGGGCTAGGTGTAGGGGGCAGTGGGTGCGCACGTGGGGGGGACAGTGGGGGAGAGGGGGACCTGGGTACAGGGGGTAGTGAGGGGGCTGGGTGTTGCGTGCAGTGGGGGATGGGGGGATGGGTGCAGGGCTCGGTGTTGGTGGTGCTAGGGGTGCAGGAGGGGTGTCCTGGAGGGGTGGATGGGGTGCATGGGGGCAGTGGGGGTGCAGGTGGGGGGTGGTGGATAGTGGGGGTGCAGGTGGGGGGAGGGGGTCCTGGGTGTAGGGGGTAGTGGGGGGGGGGGCAGGGTGTAGGGGGGTGTCAAGGGGGTGTAGGGTGTTTTGTACAGAGGGGAGAGTGGGTGTGAAAAGGGGGAGGGGATGTGCTGGTGGGAGTTTGTCTAAGGGGGGATGGAGGGGCTGTAATGGGGTCTGTCCAGTGGGGAAGCTGCTCTTTCTGGGAAAAGAATATATATCCACGGTTTGAGACCTGTGGGTAAATATGATTCTATAGAACCCTCTATACCCATGGTTTAAAAACCATGGCTAAATATGCTGGTGTAGAACCCTCTATACCTATAGTTTACTTAATTGTTGGTATCTACTTTATACTGTAAAAATGTATACCCACGGTTCTGTAAACTCTGGGCATAGATCTATACCCACAGTTCTGTAAACTGTGGGCATAGATCTATACCCACGGTTCTAGTGAACCATGGGTTAGTTGAAATTTTAGTGGCATATTGTAGTTTGTTCTTATAAGGGATTGGTAATATCATCATGTGTAGAAGATATTTTCGACATGTGTAGTCAAAAATTTAATTTATATTATGTTAATTTAGTAGAAAACATAATATTTAATAAGGAAGAACATAATATATTAACTAAATTACATTCTCCTTGAACCCCCCTCCCCCCCGTTTTTAGCGGTTTCATGGGTTTTTTACCTCTATGTAGAATAAAAACCTCCCCTTTATGGATCCCTCTAAAATAAAAGACATTGTATATATTGAGGCTAACATGAAATAAATGTGATGTCCCATTGAAAGGGTCTCCTTGAATAAATATTCATTTAACTCAACATTTGTTTTAGTCTCCAGTAGGACCATCAACCAATTCTTGTTTGTTAGATCAGATACATAAAATACTTTCACTTGTTGTGATGGAATTATAAATGGATAGTATTCTTTCTCTTCTATACTAAAATTAACCTTCACAAATCCCATTTCATCGACTCTAACTCCATTGATATTGTGAACACATTTTTAATGGTAAAGTGGAACTTGAAATGTTTTATAATCATACATATATATCTATTCAATAATGCCAAAATAACACATATTTTCACAAATTGGATTTATATCCTTTGAACCAGATATGTGCATCACATCAGAAATATGTTTAACACCACAATTTATCATCATACTAATGTCATAATGTTCTTCTGTAGGGAATGTATATCCATTGACTAAAAAACCTAGGTAACTTATAACATTTTAATTTAGTCCTCTATCTAGACATTGAAGTCGTTAAGATATGGAATTCATTTTTTAGATAAATCCTTATAAATTTGATCTCTAAACCATCCTATAAACTTTTGATTGTCTATATTTGATATCCACCCTTCATCAATTTATGGATTCGAATCTGTAAGATTTTTTTTTTGGGGATTCAATATATGATTCAAAATCTTCACTATAATGCAATATGCAAATATTTTCATACTCCCAATCAATCAATTTAATTGTAACAATATCTCTTTTGTAAATACCTTGTCCCACAAGGTTTTCATTATAAAGATAATTTGGGAGACCAATTTCTTCAACATTTGATAGGTAATCATTATAGAATTCAATAGTGTAATCAAGAAAATATATTTCTTCAATAAAAACATCTTGAAAACTTCAATTAAAGATATACCCATTCAAAATCATTATGTACCATTCAACGGGGTACATCCATATGTAATGGATAGGACCACATAGTTTATCCTCTATGACCAAGTGATCCATCAGGTGGACCATTATATCAATGAATGAGGGTGAGAGGAGCATATCTATTTCACATAATATGACTGAAATCCCCTTATCCATAATGGAAAAATCCGTTGGGTCTAAAAAATAGTTACATATGGATTTCAAAATGAAATGTATTTAGGTTAATTTATTTAGTACATTTTTTAGTCAGAATGCAACAGAATGATACAATCATTATATCTAGAATCAAAACATTACCATCATGTGATTTTAGTCCATGTGACATCAAATTATTCATTTGATTTACATTCTTGATATTTTATGAATACCCATATTGGACATTTACACAAGGAAAATTTTAACTTTTTTTATCTCGATTGTGTGTAAGATACTGGTGGAAGAAACATCCTCCTTATACCTTTCACCGGTTCCAAATCCACCCATATCCCCATTTTAATCAAGCCCAACCCAGCCTTGATGAAATCATTCATTTTTATAGGAACATGTAGTAACGTTCCAATAACACTATAAAATAAATTTTTTATACATGAAATAAATCAAGAAAATGTAAGGCATTAAAAGAAATTGAAAATAAATTAATTCAAGTCAAATTTATATCTTCTTCCAACCTAATTTTAGAATGTTTTTAAAAAATGGTTTATCAAAAATAGTTTCAAACTTTTTTTAATATTTTGTACAGATAATCACCCATCAATGGAGACAGTGTTTTACCATGTTCGATATTCCAATCAAATGTTTTCATTCATGATCAGTATTTCTTCAATCAAGGTAAAATTTCCAATTTTAATAAATGCATAGAAATTGAAGAATGTTTCTACCAAACTGAGTATGTGTGTTTTTCACAAAGGGGAAACCCCCAAAATTCCATTAATGCAATAGCCAGATAAATTTTAATAAGAGAGGAAGTCATGTATAATTCCATACAACACGTCCCTCAATTTGAACTCTTCACGTCTATTATAATCATACATTGTAACACATATATCCCACTTAAATTTCAGATCATTGATAATTGGTGCCAAATAGAATTGCATATCTTTACTAGGTTTATTATTTGTAGATATAAGTAGATAAAAATAAATGTATTTGCGCCACATGAAAAACCATGGTGTCAAGTCATAATTTAGAAATATGATTGTCCATAAACTATGAGTACTAACTTTCACACTAGAAGAATTTGTTCCATTTGTATATGATTCAAGACCAATGTTTCTCAGTTCATCATCAAATTTAGGAAATGCGTATTAAATTTTACTCCACTAAGGAGAATTTTCTAGATGATGTGGGTTCCCATATTTAATTCATGTATCTTCATGCCCTATTAATTGTCTTTTGGTTTCATAAAATTCATATTGTCTTCTAAACCATGGAATGATAGGAAATTACCATACATATTTTTATGGACATGATTCATTTTTCATGTATCGACCAATTCCCCACTTAGGGCATTTTATGAGTGTTCATGGTCCTTGTGAAACAATATGCGATCATTTGGACAAACATGTAATTTTTAGATATCATTCCCATTGAATGTGACATTAATTTTGAGTAATATGTTCATAATTGTATTTCATGTTCTTCTGGTAAAATATCTTTTAGATGACCAAGTAGTCCTCTAAAGATGGTGTCACTTCATCATCTACCATATTTCAAATTATATAACTTCTATGAAGATAAATGTTTTGTTTATTTATTATAATCGTTATACAATGCTTTCTTGGAACAGATTTTTAACTCATCAAATAACTTTGTACAATCATGAAGGTAATCTTAAATGTCTGTTTTCATTTATTTCATGAGATATCCATCATCTTTTACAAATATATTCATATCAAATGATTCATAAATTGTAGTATCATCACAATTGATATCCACAATTATTTTTACCCATTTTTAGGTCAACATTTAAAGATTAAATCTATTTTATGATGAATCAAATGTTCTTTCAACTCTTCCAGAATAATTTTTAATTAATAACAACATAAACATAGATAGGGGATTTTAGAAGGGTAGTCTGCATTATCTCATGAAAATATGATGAACTCTTTAACTACATCTTCAAATTTATTTTTCTAATGATTCGAGTACATCCATTTTCGGTTCATAACCATATTATGGGGGTCAAAAAAGATTAATTTTAAATAATATATAAATAATTACAAAAACAATATTCATTATAAGAAGTTTAGGTCATAGAAAATTCTATTAAGAAAAACTCAACATTTGATTATTTCAAATAATTTATGTATGTCGAATAAAATGGGTAATTTATTTTAGGAAAATAATTACTCCACATCAAATATTTCATAAATACCCTAATCAAATGAAAATATAATATAGGTAGTGAAGGAATAATAATAATCTCAAATATGATCAACAAGAATAATAAACTATCATTCAATAAACTAGATCAATGGTGTCATGGATAGATGAATATCACCAATGATAATCGGGAGGGAACTATGATTATTTTTTTATTATTTTGGTGAATTTATAAGGAAAGGAATAAATCATGGTTCTAGGGGATTAATGCTTTGTTAAGGGAAATTTAGATCCCTTCTACTAGAATATCTAATCGCTGAGATATTTCAAATCCAATAATAATGGAAATTTGGATTTGAAAAGATATTGGGAGGTAAAATATAATCATTAATGACATCACAATAAGTAATAATTAAAATGTACTAAATATTATTTGGGTTTTTTAGATAATGTAATGTTACATGACTACATAAAATTCATTATGATTTAAACTAGATAAATAGAATATTATATCTAGTGAAAACTTCTAAAGGAAGTAGTGACACTAACACATTATATTATACCACGAATAGAGGTATTTTTTTCAATCCAACATACCTGATTGTTGACCACATAGAGAGTGTTAAGGTGAGAAGAATGAATATATAAGGCACCTAGGGGATGCATCATATTTAAAATGAATCATGTTATTAGTTATATCTCTGATTTGAGGATAATGGATAAGGACATGGATAAATACACTATGTTGAATCATCTTGAAGAATATGATAATTATTGGGAGATAATATAAGATCATAAATGATATTATCACTAAACTTTATAGGTGTAAACCGAATGATGGATCGTGTAATGACCCTATCCTGAATTAACCAGGAAACATCTAGTTAGATCATCAAATGACCTATCAAACACTGCAAAGGCACTAAATTATGGTTCTGATGTTTGGGTCTAAAAAATAAATGGGAGGTAGTACCCCACCCCAAATAGAAACAATTACTACAAGAGGTCAAACAAAATTCTAGAATGACCCTTGGGGTCAACGGAAATGAAGACCCAAAATCATCATTACCCAATATAGGCATACCTGTTAGACAAAATAAAATGGAAATAAATGATGAAATAGCTATATAGACACACTTACATATCATGTATAAAAACTCACTTATAGTATATAAGAAATATTAAATAGATAAAACATGATATTGAAACATAACGTGAACTAAAGGCACTATAATAATTCTAAAATTGAAGGCCTGATGTGGTAAAACCTCATGTGTTTAACTAGGGATGAACCTTTTAAATATTATTCATAAGATAACTAAGTACCATAATGAATTATAAGAGGAACTAGATCATATATTTTATATAACCAATGTAGGATCATACATTACTCCACTAAGTTGGTTCCTGAAAAATAGCATCTGAATCTGCATGTCTACTGAGATGTCAATGAAAGGTGTCAGTATATATATAATCATTAGGGAAACAACAATGTGCCTCAAAGAAGTAGTCAATAAATAGAAATATGCATGATAATTTCTACATATTTATATACATATATGAAAAAATTATTTAGTAAGAATATATAAAACATAGAAGTAAAACAAGATCAAATAAATTCAAGGTTCAGTGTCAAGTATGACCATTAACTCTATATACCCAGAGGTTATATACATTAGTAGTAAATACGAATAGATCAAAAAATCATTCTATTCATAATATAAAATCCAGATAGTGTACAGTCACCGAAACACAAATAATGACATCCTAGAAGAAGAAATCAAGAATGAAACCAAAAATACACAGGGAAAATCAGAAGGCATACCATTCTTGGTTGAGTAAAATCTGATACCCTCATTGTGAACCCTAACTAACTTCCAAAAAGGATGTCATAATAGATGTTTGACCAAATGGAGGTAGTCGAGTTGTGTGATTAGAGACTTGATTCCTGATGAGGATCCCCAACAGTGGGTGGCTTCTAGAGAAAGCTTTTGACGTCTTGATGGGTTCGAAAATGGTTAGAGTTTTTTAAATAGGCTTGCACAATTTTATCTGTTCTTATAGATAAGAACTGATAAATGTATGTATTTATAATTGCTAAAGTTATAGCACTGATTTATATTCCTTTTTTCAGTGCTTTGTTTAGTGCTGATAAAGATGCTTTTATCAGCACTTAATACTAAAGCACTGAAAAAGAATTTATAATTATCATTATAGTTAAAAAATTTAAATGTTTATATAAACATAATAAATATAAATAAATATAAATATTTTAAATATATTTTTTTTAATATATTTATTATAATTTTATATTTATTTCTTAATAAATTTTTATTATTTTTAAAATAATATTTCTATCATTATATATATTATATAATTATTCATATATATATATATATTACAATATATATGTAAATATAAATATTGTAAATATATTAGATACTTAAGTAAATCTATTATAAATTTAATATTTACTTAAATATGAATATTTTTTAATAATAATTCAAATATATTATAAATAATTTATTTAGTTGTAAATTTAAATATATAATTTTATTAATATAGTAAATGTGAATATATATATATATATATATATTATTTAACAAATATAGTTTTTACAATATTCCTTAATATCTAAATTTAAGTGCAAGCATATATGTTAAAAATGAGTGAAATTGAATAAATTAAGAATAAGTACACTTTAATAATATTGAAAAAATGGATATTTTTGTGTGTGTGCATTATATATAAAAATTCATTAATTACGTATATGTGAGATCAATACAACACACATTAGATTTATGTTAAATTGAAAAATCAAACGACATTAAATTATCTGTCGAGTACTATGCAATTAGTCAATATTTTTAATTAATATTAATTTTTAATTAAAAACTATTTTTCAATAAACAAATGACTAATTAATGTAAAGTGCATAAATATTTTTTAATTTATAAATCATATATACATACGTTAATATTTATTCATTTAATACATATAATTTAATAACATTATTTATCATAATTATCTAATTAATAAATATATCATTATTTTATTATGTATAATATTTTTATTTATTTTTTTCAATAATTATTAAATTAATAAAATTTATATTATTTTTTTAATAAACTCATTTTTTATTTTCTATTTATTTAATTATAACATTTTATTTATTCAGACAATTATCAATGCTAAAAAAAATCACGGATGAAATAAATATTTATCATCACTAAAAATAATGTGGTGATAAATGATACACTTTATCTACACTAAAAAACGAAACTATGAAGGATTCCTTTATTAGCTCTAAAAATAATGTGCTGATAATGGTTCCATTTATCAATAGTATAAATCTCATAAAAGGTTAAATTTATCACTGGTTTCTTTATCATTGATATATATTACATTTATTAGTGCTTGTTTCTAGAATTGATAAATAAATGCACTGTTAATAGCACATTTTTAGCAGTGCTTCTACATTTAGATGTTGATGTCGACCTATCGATATACTATTCCAAAAATTAGGTGGTGGAATATCTAAGTGAAATCTTTCGAAAACACATTCCGATGATTGAACCAGCAATCATGGTGCCAGAGTAGTGGGAAGGAAGAATAATTGTTACCCCAGACGAAATACAGTCACTAGGGGAATAACATGATAGGAATATAGTGGTTGGGACATCGCTGGTTATGGCTACATTCTCTTCTATTGAAGAAGAATGTCCCCCCAAGAGACCATGAGGGATAACCAAAGAGGATCCTATAACGAAGCTAAGATTTATCTTACAACTAGTTACTAAAAATGTCTTCCCATCCACCCTGTCTTACTGGAGAACACTCCGACAATCGATGTCACCCAAAGACCTATGGAAAAAGATGAAGCTGGATGGGATCGACTTTCCAGATGTCTGGAACATTCATTTTGAAGATAGGGTAAACATCCATCTGATACATTCATTCCTAGAATCCATGGATATCTTGGCATGCTAGAGGGGGTATTATAAGGAACCTCCCACCTTGGTAAAGGTAATTCTTAGCCAAGAGTCAGATCAAGTAGAGAATCCCCCCAAGGAAGGCATCGAAGAATAAAAAGAAGAGGTGGAACTACATAGGAATCCCTAGGGGTGGATTATCAGCAAGGGACTCCCCGAGTGAGTGGTGAGGTCATGAGATCTAATGAATAGTTCTTTTAATACCCCTTGGTAATCTATATTTACCCATGTATTTCCTTGATCTCTTCTTTTCTACACACAGATCAGCTTTCCAAAAATCACCCTAAATAGGAGATATTAGTTTTTTAGTGAGGGCTCCCCACTATTGGGGGTGAATATTTTCTGGTGGGTATGTAGGACTATGTGTCAAGGCCAACGCCTTACACTAGGGCTGGTGGTGTTACAATTGTGGTTGAAATGACTAGTAGTGGTTTGGTCGAGGAGGTCGAGCTGATAACATTACAACCCCATGCTCTTCCCAACATCTATGGGGGCCACTCCATGGTATCCCTATGGTGTCACCCATTATTATTAAGGAGGCATGTGTGATATGGAATATCATTGTTATTTCTCCGATATATAAGTGAAAATCATGAACAATTTAGTCATAATCAGGTTTCTATGGAGCTTCAGCGTCAATGTGTACCCCTTTTATGTAGCATGTACTTGAACGACATAAGGAGAACTAGGTCTAATCATTGAAATACCATGAGATTATTCCTATCATGTTGTGGAATCCCCTTTTCTGAATCACGAGCTTAACCCGAAGGTGATATGATCTTGTAAGTACTTACATTTATAGAGTTCCACTTGTCACTTGTTGAGTGAATTGATTGAGGTTATTTGTTAGATACAATGATCGAAAGATTATGAGCTACTGATCAAACTGGGATGGGGCATCCGTGAGATCATTTTTGATAGTTTCACATGATAAATTGGATATGGGCATCCAAACCAATCCATCCTTGGTGGTTTTGAATGAACAGTTAGATGTGGTTGTGAGTGATGCCATTGGTGCGTAAGAACTCAGGATAGGTAGGGAAGAGGATGATGTGGAGGAGGAATCAAGAGAATATGTCCTCCACCTATATATTGATCCTAGTACCTTGGAGAGAATACCAGTGGAAGGAAATGCTGGTGAACTTCTAGCTGATTTCTCAAATGATGAGTTCGTAGATCCTGGGGAGCCGGACTACTCCAACCATGAGGCGGACAAAGGGAATCACATCTTCTAGAACATGGAATGGAGGTGCATTAAAACATTCTTTTAACATTCTTCAGTGTTTCAAAAAGTGATCTGGATAGGGTTTCTTCAACGTTTTCTGCATAATCAATGTGTTGGATGGGTGGTTGGCCATGGTCTCCATATACTGGTCTGTGATTGTATCGTCAATATTATGTCGAATGGAATCCGTCATCTAGAATTTTCATGTAATAAGGAGATGTGTGATGGCATGTGAAATCTTTATAATGTAAACCAAGAGATCTAGAAGCTAGAATAACATGAATGAGAGCATGCTTCTTCCTCATAAATCAAGTGAGTGTTATCAGCAAACTAGGGGCTCAGCTGGAAAAGGCATAGTATCAAATTAAGAGGGATACATATAAAATTTCTTATATGTAGGTTGATTTGGGATGATCATAGACAATAAATGATGTTCATTTTCCATTTTCCAATGATTAGTAATTAGAGATTGGAATATAGCACCAAATCTTCTAAGTTGAATGCCATATGCTGGAAGAGTTGATGAACTCAATCACTGGAGTATTTCTATAGTGAAAAATCATCCAAAACTAATAAGATTCTCTAGTATATGGATGACCCTTTATATGCCTCCATATGTTTTATTACTTTAAACCTTTGATAATTATGGAATAAATATATATTTTCATTCATTATTTGTCACATACATGAAATATTTTAAAGTTAAATTCCATTTAATTTCTATTCATGCTTTGTTTTGAGGGTTTCCCAAGCATTTATGGAGGAATGAGTGAGTTTTTATGAATTGGGCCAAACTATGAGCCCAATTCCGGATTTAAAAATAAATTTTGATTCCTTTATAACCTCTTCATTTTTCAACATTTTTCATCCATTACAATTCCTAATTGTCATACCCTGACATATTAACACCACCATATTTATTTGGACCATTTATAAATCCATAATGATGGTGGATATGGGTTTTTATTTAAGGAATTGGGGCTGCCCGAAAGCCCATTTTCTGCATTAAAAATAAATTTTAATTATTTAATATCTCCTTCAATATTTTCTTGTTTTTGGTGATTCTACCTCCCCCTATACCCTAATAATCCCAGGAGCGCTCCCAATCATTTTCCCCCTCTTTGGAGCTCTTTTGCAGCGAGATTGAGTGCTCAAATTATTAGGGTTTCTAAAATCCGGCAGATTTGAGGAGGTAAGTTATTTCCATCATAACTCTCTCAATTCTTACTCTTTTCCCCCATTACAATTCCTATATGATCTCATAATCCTTGTTCAAACATCTCTTGAATGTGTGGATGTTTTCAAATTCAGATTCTTGTGGATTTTGGGTCGTTTTATTCAAGATTGTTTTGAGTAAGTGTTTCTCTCTTCAATTTTTCATTCTCCTTAGGGTTTCCTCCCTCTTTCA
Source organism: Viscum album (assembly GCA_963277665.1). Taxonomy (NCBI): domain Eukaryota; kingdom Viridiplantae; phylum Streptophyta; class Magnoliopsida; order Santalales; family Viscaceae; genus Viscum; species Viscum album. The sequence goes on along the minus strand of OY728155.1, from coordinate 852,603,545 downwards.
TTATGTTCTAAATTGTCCAGAAGTTAGGGATAGATCCTAAGGTCTGATTTGGTATATTTTGGGTCATTTTTTGGTGGTCTAGGTCTGGATTTATATTCCTTGTGGTGCGGTGGTGGTGCGCTTAAGGTTTCGCACCAAGTTTTGAGGGTTTCGACTCAAAAGGTAGGTGGTTCCATGTGTAAACAATTTGTGATGAGTTAGCTTGCTGTATTTAACCATTTTTCATATTCCTCATATGTTTGGTGTGGTGAAAAAACTGTTTATGATTGATTTGGTTATGTGTTAAATTTTATAGTCGCTTTTTAACATGAAATTGGGTGTTTTCATGTGTAACTCATGGGGTTTTATTTGGGTGTGGTTTATAACTTATGAAATTGGTTTATTAAATCTTGTTTGGCCTGCCAATTCTGGTTTGGTAATTTAATATTTTCATGTGGTTCTAAAAATAAGGGTTTTGAATGGGTTTGATGTGTAAAACATTGTTATACTTCTTGAGGTCATTTTAGGAAAATGTGTGTTTTTATTTGTATCTTTTGTGGTATTATTCAATGTTATTTTATTACACTTTAATGTGTTTTTATAAATGTATCTAGGACTGAAAATTCTATTTTTGATAGGAATTGGTATGGTTTTGGTCTTAAATGGGGGTTTTGAAATGGGTTTTGTGTGCAAGACATAGTTACACCCCTTGAGTTGTTTTATGAAAATTGTGAATGTTTTGTTTGGTTAAACAAAGTGGATAAAAGAGTGTATATGTACTGTTTGGTGGGTGTGTTCACCTAATATGGGTTTTTGAAAGGTATGGTAGTTATTTAATATTTCAAATATTTTTTTAGAATGTTTTATAAAGTGCTAAAATGTTTTATAAAATGGGAAGAGAGCTGCAAAACATGGTTGTGGGCTGTTTTGTGTGAGTGTGTTGTGAAAATTGAATTTTGCTGATGAAAGTGGTATTATATGTTATTTGAGTGGGCTGTCATGTGATTTATAATGTCTTGTAATGGTTCATAAAAATGGTTTAAAGGATTTGTGGAAGTGTCCATGTAATGTGAAGAGTGTTGTGGGCTATTTTTGTATGAGTCGGATTTCAAAATCAATTTGAATGAAAAGTGTACTTTTGTGACTTGTGTGGTATACATGTGGGTTGTTTGGTGAATTTTTGATATGGAAATGATATTTTCATGTGCAAAGTATATATCTTGACTAGTTGAACTTGTTTGAGCATAAAGGGAAAACCCGGGTATCTAGGTGGGTGGACGTGTACTAGTATGCTAGTGAATCTGTGAGGTTTGGCCTTAGTTTCACTTAGAAAGATTGACGCTTACAACTCTAACTAAACTATGATGATGATTATTGGGGACCACTAGGTTATGGGTATGTTCCCTACTAGTGGCTCCTGCACGAGAATGGATATTTGTGCTGGTTACTCTCACCGAGATACGAGGTACCTGGGACCCACAGCTAGCTAGTGCCTAGGGGTTATTTCCCATTGATTGTGCTCACTGGATACTTTGTTCTTACCGTCGGTATACGGTATGAGAGGCTGGAAAATTCAGTATCTATGGTATTTATTTTAAATTTTGTTATTCTTTAAATTATCCCACCTGAAAACTGTTTTTATTTAATGTTGCATCTTTTATAAATTTTAACTAGCATCTCATGTCTTTGATAACTTGCATTCTTTTCGCCATTAAATGTTTATCACATGGAATCTATTAGTGGTGGTATCCAATTGGTCTTTGGCTCACACCCTACTTACACCCTTAGGTGTAAGTAGACTTGGTTATTTTTGTGGTTGTAGGTTGGGTACAGTTTTTAGTTCTAGTGGTTCGGGTTTCTGGTAGGTCCTTGGTAGTGAAGTCTTGTGGAGATAGCATAAGTGCAGTGCCCCTTTCCATAAGGGTTATTGGGCTATCCTTATTTGCTTTTTTACCTTTTTAATGGTCTTTAAACATAGTTTTATCTTATGTAATTCAGTTCTGAAATTTTTTAAAAGATGGTTTTAGTTGAAAAATCCAGATTTGTTTTATTGAGTTTTTTTTGTTGTTTAATGTTTATAAAATCGGGTAAATCGTTCCCAATTATCATTATATGATACCCGGGAACTTGTTCCAGCCCGTGGGGATCGGGAACGCCCTTCGGGCCTTGTCATGGTTTGGGATTGGTGTCGATTTTGGCGGCAACCAGATTTGGTTCGTGACAAAATGGTATCAGAGGATGTTCGCTCTCTTTGGGTCATGTTATTTGGGGAACAGTCAGGATAATCTGGAGTAAGGATTTTTGGGACTTGGAATTTTTTTTATGAGTAGTGTGGCTGATCAACACACCTCATGATAGGATTCAAGTCTCTAGGGGAAGTCAAGACCTTTCAGATTCCTTTGGTTTTCTTGGTTTGATGATGATTAGGGGAAATGAAAAGAGAGTTGGGTTAATGGTCTCAGTGAGCTCTCAGGTCCTGGAAAGCCATGTGAAGCCGGGGATATTCCCTAGAACACTCTCTGTGATAGTGAAGTGATTGTAATATGGACGCCAACCATATTTCCAAGTCACCCACTAAAACTAGTTTCCTCTCACATTTTTTTGTGCTTTAGTTTTGAAATCTTATCACTTTGGTTTTTAGGTGACTTGGTTTTAAGAAGCATAAAGTTTTTATGAAATGATTTTCAAATAAAGATGGAATGGTTTGGTTTATGAAATGGAGGAACTAAATTTTCGGAATTGTTTTGAAATGTAAAATGGTGTGCTTACACCTCTTTGAAAGAAGGAACTATATTAAAGTTGGTTTTGAAAAGTGTTTCCAATAGATTTTTCTAAACAATCAGAGTGTGTTTTAATGGGATGAGATGTTTTGAAATTGATGTGAATATCTTGAAAGTGAGTTATTTTCTAAATGGTTGTGACTTTCTGAAAATTTTTGTAAGATGTGAGTTGGGATTTTGATCTCGTGGTTAGCGGTTATAAGAAAAAAGGATGTATTGGTTAACCATTTTGGTTTTGAAAATTGGAAAGAATTTTTGTTTTAACCTTTGGTATTTCCATTAGCGACCACATGCATGGGGTTATATGGGATGATGGATGGTTGATGGCTTGACTGGATGAGTTCTGGGATGGATATGAGGAGGGTGTCTGGTGTGGCACAAAAACATGCATGTGTGAGGCCCATGGGGTACCATTGGTCGATACTCTTACCGCTGAACCGTTTGTTTTCAAAGAAATGGTTTTAATGAAAAACATGATGTATTGATGAATAGTTTGTCATGGTTTGTATTATGGTTTTTTGAAAATTTTGTTTTTGTGGGATGTTTTTTTAGTCCAATAACCCCTCCTATTTGAACTGTGTTTTGGGTTTATGTTTGGTCGGTAAGCTGGGTAGAAGGACCGGTTAGTAGTCTCCTCTGAGATATGTTTCGGGACACCTTTATGGTGGTTAACTTCATGTGTTTGGATCTGGTTTATGGTTTTTTTGACCAATGTACCATCTTGGTTGGGTCCTTGGGTTCTACCATTGGATAAGATACGCCCCCCATTTGGGGTTAGTGCACAATTTAAGTGAAACTCGGATTGTTTTGTTGTTGGAAAATTCTCCAGTTGATCAATGTAAGGAATCTTTTCTTGAGCTTTGTAGAATGAGTCTACACCATTTAGATACTTGGTTTTTTTGGATCCTCTTGTTGTAGAAGAGTGCTCGTGGATGGTTAAAAGAGACCTTAGTTTCTTAAGCTACCTGATTCGTCGAAGGTGGAAGTTGTCTGGGGTTGTCAGTATGGATAGTGTCTAAGAGGGCCTCTGAGTCCTTCGTATTCTCTTCAAAGAATGAGTTCACAATAAACTACCAGTGTGGGAAATCTGGTCACAAGAAGATATTGTGGCCACTTTATAGAATTATGTGTTGTTTGGGGATGTTTTATAAGGCACCTCTCCATGCATTGTTTATATTAGTCGCAATGGCCATGTTCAGTGATGCCTTATGATGTCATGTGCTCGATTGACCATATAGGTGAAAGTCGTGAAATCCTATGAGAGTCCCTGTTGTGTTGGGTGAATGCCTCCCTTGGAAAAACTTCAAAATCTTCCATTTTAGAGGAAGGTGAGGGTAGGTGTTCTTTAATTATATTGTTTTTCACATGAACAAACAAGGTGTGATTCCTCTTAGCCCTTGTTTCAGTGAAATATCGGGATAGGGTAAAGTGAGTATGGAATTTTTTATATCTGGAAAACTTATCTTGGGTTGAGGTGTAGTTGTTGGTGGCACCGAAAGAAGAATTCTCATTCAGTGGGTTTCCGAAGACTAACTGCGAGGCCGAAGATGCTTTAATCATTTGATCTCCAGCCATAGGTCTTGGAGAGAAGTTGGCTCATAGTCAAGGGAAATCATAGGGTCATTTAAACCCTTGTACAAAGTACTATCCTAAATATGAAAGATATGAAGTGTTTAAACCTATGGTTTCATTATCTTTCTTCTGTTTTTAACATTTGGTGGAAATAGGTGGAGGGCCTTATACCCATGACATTTCCCAATGTCATTACCTCCCATTTTGGTTTCCATTGAGTATTTGGATAATGGATGTAAATTTGGCTAGATAGGCTGAGCACATGGTTTTTGAATGATTAAGAAAGACTATGTGCCTAGAAGTCAGGCAGGAATATTGATCTTCATAGTTAGTTCACAGTTTCACAAATTGTGCGGACTAACCGTGCGACCTTCCCAAATCATGGAATTTTTGGGTGTTTTTTTTGTGTCGGCACATGCTAGTCAGTTAAGATGGTTGGTTCTTATGGTGGGGAGACCCAATATGATTCTCATGTATGTTCCTTCGGAAATTTTGAATGGAATTCTACCCTATGTACCAGGGATTCCGTTCAGGCCTCCCCCTATTAGTGTCCTGTTTTTTTCTCAGAAAAAAAGTTATTGGTTGTCTCTTATGGTGGGGAGGGTATTTGTGTCCCACCATACCAGTAACTTACATTTATCCATGGTCTTGGATTGGTGTAGATAGTCTTATTCGGATCTATCTAGCTACCAACATCTTTATTGGGTAAACGTTGGGACTGGAGAGCACCCAATGGATTAGTTAAAGTAATGTAAGTGTAGCCTTGTTCAATGTTATTGTTCGTTTGGGTGAATTGCTTGAGTCTTGTTCGGATAGTGTTTAAAGAGTTTTATTTTGGGATAATGTATGAATGTTATTGATCATTTCAGGAAAGTGGTATATGTTTTTCTTGTGAGAGTAATCCTTAATTGATCACTGGAGGTGTTTTGGCTTTTGGGGGTGGAACCTGGCAAAGGAGTACCTCTTGGTTTCTTAGTTGGGTTTGGTTTTTTCTTTGTCCTTGATGTGACTTTCTTGGGTGGAAATTTTTCATGGTGGGGAGAATTATCACATACATTAAATATTTTAAAGTTAAATTTCATTTAATTTCCATTCATTCTTTTTTTTAAGGGTTTCCCAAGAATTTATGGAGGAATGGGTGAGATTTTATGAATTGGGCCAAACCGTGAGCCCAATTCCGGATTTAAAAATAAATTTTGATTCCTTTATAACTACTTCATTTTTTCAAAAAATTTCATCCATTCCAATTTCTAATTGTCATACCCTGACATATTAACACCACCATATTTATATGGACCATTTATAAATCCATAATCATTGTGGATATGGGTTTTTATTTAAGGAATTGGGCCTGCCCGAAAGCCCATTTTCTTCATTAAAAATAAATGTTAATTATTTAATATCTTCTTCACTATTTGCGTTTTTCAGTGATTCCACCACCCCCTAGACCCTAAGAATCCCAGGAGTGCTCCCATTCATTTTCCACCTCTTTAGAGCTCGTTTTCATCGCGATTGAGTGCTGAAATTATTAGGGTTTCTAAAATCGGGAAGATTTGAGGAGGTAAGTTATTTCCATCATAACTCTCTCAATTCTTACTCTTTTTACCCCATTCCAGTTTTTATATGATCTCATAATCCTTTTTCGAACATCACTTGAATGTGTGGATGTTTTCAAATTCAGATTCTGGTGGATTTTGGGTCGTTTTATTCAAGATTGTTTTGAGTAAGTGTTTCTCTCTTCAATTTTTCATTCTCCTTAGGGTTTCATCCCTCTTTAATTATGTTCTAAATTGTCCAAAATTTAGGGTTAGATCCTAAGGTCTGATTTGGTATCTTTTGGGTAATTTTTTGTTGGTCTAGGTTTGGATTTATATTCCTTGTGGGGCGGCGGTGGTGCGCTTAAGGTTTCGCACCATGTTTTGAGGGTTTCGACTCAAAAGGTAGGTGGTTCCATGTGTAAACAATTAGTGATGAGTTAGCTTTCTGTATTTAAGCATTTTTAATATTCATCATATGTTGGGTGTGGTGCGAAAACTGTTTATGATTTATTTGGTTATGTGTTAAATTTTATAGTCGCTTTTTAACATGAAATTGGGTGTTTTCATGTGTAACTCATGGGGTTTTATTTGGGTGTGGTTTATAAATTATGAAATTGGTTTATTAAATCTTGGTTGGCCTGCCAATTCTGGTTTGGTAATTTAATATTGTCATGTGGTTCTAAAAATAAGGTTTTTGAATAGGTTTTATGTGTAAAACATTGTTATACTTCTTGAGGTCATTTTAGGAAAATGTGTGTTTTCATTTGTATCTTTTGTGGTATTATTCAATGTTATTTTATAACACTTTAATGTGTTTTTAAAAATGTATCTAGGACTTCCAATTCTATTTTTGATATGAATTGGTATGGTTTTGGTCTTAAATGGGGGTTTTGAAATGGGTTTTGTGTGCAAGACATAGTTACACCCCTTGAGTTGTTTTATGAAAATTGTGAATGTTTTGTTTGGTTAAACAAAGTGGATAAAAGAGTGTATATGTACTGTTTGGGGGTTTTGTTCACCTAATATGTGTTTTTGAAAGGTATGGAAGTTATTTAATATTTAATTTTTTTTTAGAATGTTTTATAAAGTGCTGAAATGTTTTAGAAAATGGGAAGAGAGCTGCAAAACATGGTTGTGGGCTGTTTTGTGTGAGTGTGTTGTGAAAATTGAATTTTGTTGATGAAAGTGGTATTATATGTTATTTTATTGGGCTGTTATGTGAGTTATAATGTCTTGGAATGGTTCATAAAAATGGTTTAAATGATTTTTGGAAGTGTCCATGTAATGTGAAGAGTGTTGTGGGCTATTTTTGTATGAGTCAGATTTCAAAATCAATTTGAATGAAAAGTGTACTTTTGTGACTTGTGTGGTATACATGTGGGCTGTTTGGTGCATTTTTGATGTGGAAATGATATTTTCATGTGCAAAGCATATATCTTGACCTGTTGAACTTGTTTGAGCACAAAGGGAAAACCTGGGTATCTAGGTGGGTGGACGTGTACTAGTATGCTAGTGAATCTGTGAGGTTTGGCCTCAGTTTCACTTAGAAAGATTGACGCTTACAACTCTAACTAAACTATGATGATGATTATTGGGGACCACTAGGTTATGGGTATGTTCCCTACTAGCGGATCGTGCATGAGAATGGATATTTGTGATGGTTACTCTCACCAAGATTCGAGGTACCTGGGACCCACAACTAGCTAGTGCCTAGGGGTTATTTCCCATTGCTTCTGCTCACCGAATACTTTGTTCTTATCGTCGGTATACAGTACGAGAGGCTGGAAAATTCAGTAGATATGGTATTTATTTTAAATGTTGTTATTCTTTAAATTATCCCACCTAAAAACTTTTTTTATTTAATGTTGCATCTTTTAGAAATTTTAACGAGCATCTCATGTCTTTGAAAACTTTCATGCTTTTCGCCATTAAATGTTTATCACATGGAATATATTAGTGGTGGTATCCTATTGGGATTTGGGTCAAACCCTACTTACTCCCTTGGGTGTAAGTAGACTTGGTTATTTTTTTGTCACCGGTTGGGTACAGTTTTTAGTTCCAGTGGTTCGGGTTTCTGGTAGGTCCTCGGTAGTGAAGTCTTGTGGAGATAGCATAAGGGCAGTTCCCCTTGACATAAGGGTTATTGGGCTTTCCTTATTTGTTTTTTTACCTTTGTAATGGTCTTTAATCATAGTTTTATCTTATTTAATTCAGTTCTGAAATTTTTTAATAGATATTTTTAGTTGAAAAATACAGATTTGTTTTATTGAGTTTTTTTTGTTGTTTAATGTTTATAAAATCGGGTAAATCCTTCCCAATTATCATTATATGATACCCGGGCACTTGTGCTAGCCTGTGGGGATCGGGAACGCCCTTCGGGCCTTGTCACGGGTTGGGTTTGGTGTCGATTTTGGCGGCAACCAGATTTGGTTCGTGACATTATTTATAACACTTCATTCATATTTATGAGACAATTGATGACCAATCCCTTAGATCAAGTGGGTTAGGCCTTGTATGAGAAATGATGGACTACCACATAATTGTCATTCTTATATGAGAATGTTGGATAACCATCAACCACTTTCGGTATGCTATTGATGACTGGACAATAAAATTTCCTGAGATGATAGAGGATGTGGCTTGAGAATCAGGCTCTCAAAATATCTACCCTTTTTCTCTAATGTGTGTGTCTGCACAAAAAAGAAATATAATTCTTGGGCTACTAAAATCTACCTGAATAAAAATGAATGAGATATGTGAATCATAATACGCAATATTTTCAGAAAAAGGAGAGTGGAATTTCGGTATAGAAAAACTATTGACCATTTTTGAAATATATCATATGTACCATTATCCAGAAATACAAACAAACAAATGGGGGACACCCACATACCGTGTTTGAAAAATGAAACCTATCACGAAATGTTGTCAAATTATCTTCAAGAACGTTGGACCAGGATGGTAGGTTATCCGCTATGTCAAGAGACCAAACTATTAGGGAGTCCCTTTAAATGTGGAAGTGGTCTAGGATCCAAATAAGGGGCCCACAAAGTGTGGAAATGGAATGATGGAATGTTCAAATGGATTTTAACACACTTAGTATAACATAATCATAGATTAGAACACACCAGTATAAGTGTATTGGTCTATAAAAAGATGAAGCTCATCTTCTAGGGTAGTTTTATCTCTAGTGTCGAACAATAACTGCCAAAGCAAACAATACGGTATCCAACCAACATCGAAGTATAGGACCAATCAATTGAGGAACCGGGATGCCTTGTAGTTTTATATAATTCAATTGAGGATGATGAACATGAAGTTCATTTTCATAATGTGAGGACATTCATGGTAAAATTTAGAATCATGTGATCTGGAAATACCCTATAGTTTAACTTCATGTGACTATGATGTTTCATAGAGTTTAAGGTTATATTACTTGGACCCTGGGTAATAGTTTAAAGTCTTGTTTCATGGTATATTACAATGTCTATGACCAATAAATTATCACTGCATAGTTTAAATAAAACTAACATGAATGATCCCAAAAAGTATTGTGTACCACACAAAATTTTGGAAATAGGTGGATGTTGATGTAAATGAGGACTGTGTCCCCCATGTTGTACCATTAATCCCTATTGGGGATCTATGTATTAGGCCAAATAGTTTGGACCATGAAGGGATCAGGTGATTCTTGGCCACATCGGTATGCACCCCACCAGAATTCCTAAGACCACGTGAGTCATGCTCATTGTGGGAACCAAAGAATAGTATATGGGGTATACATGACATGTGGGAGTGTGCATTAGAGGTGATTCTAAGGGTGTAAGTCCACCTTTATAAAGGTCCATAGAAATGGGGTAAGTCAAAAACATCATTTTCTACATAAAGGAGTGAATAGTGAGTTCGGATGATCTATTGACAATATTCAAAACATAGGGACCATTACCAAACTAGTTAATAATGGCACGAGCAGGAACACAATAAACCGTTGAAAACGATATAAACCCATCATTCTTCATTTACTGCCAAAGAAAAATTAGGGTGTTATACCATCATAAGACGTGAGCCACAATGGAATGAGACAATCACCAATATGGGGCTCGTCTAGTTTTGATAAATTATATGAATCCAATTCAAGAAACACTCAATGTGAGGAATGGTTAATATTAAAAAGTGGAATTCAAACCTTGATAGTACAAGTGGTTTGATGACATTTTTGTCCAAAAATAGTGAATAGCTTAAATCCATGTTACTTGGACTATAAGGGATGAAAATAGATTATCATCATAATTCTGATACCATGTATAAAATGTTTGGTCAAATATATTCTGGTGGTGTAATGTTAAATATCTAGCGTTAATGATCCAAGGAGGCCCTATAAAGTGTGGAACGACCCTGATGCTCGATACAAATATGTTAATGTCACACAATCTTGACCATAATCAAGTCCAAGGGGATGATAGTTTGAATGAACGTGTAGATGTAACGAATGATGAAATGTATGGATGTCAATACGTATCCCATGAATTTGGGAATAAATCCACACACATTTCTCAATCAATGTTTTTTCAAATAACAAAAATGATGGGGTAAATCATATCTACCGAGGGTTATGAGGAATTCCTTGATTATCAGGGGAATCCTAATCTTTTTCAGGGTGTGGTTGTAGTTTATCATCATGCTTGCAGGATGGTGGATTGTAGTTTATGGTCATAGAGTTTATACCACAACGGAAGGCATCTCACGTGGACATGTTTAATGTAGTTTAATGGATAGGGTGACATGAATGAAGCCAAGGAATATCAAAACCACATGAATCATCAAAAAATATAACATAAAATAGTTTAAAATTATAATTTACGGACTATAGGCTCTCATTTTAAGGTTGTGGACATCAGACATTAGATAGGACCCCCCCCCCACACACAATTGGTAAATGTGGAATGATAGGGTTATAAATAGAAACATAATGGGGGATTGGGAGGACCAATGAATAAAAACAATTTATTCGAATATGACATTGATATTGGACCTGTAGACATCTATAGGGAATGAATAGAATAAGTACTTGATGTTTAAAATCAAAGGGTGATCACATTCCATGAATATGGCATGATGGCGATAAACAAAATATGTTTTGAATTGGGGGATGCACGCAAATGCAATGTTACTATATGTCACTAAATATCACATATGAATGGGAATAAATCCAAAATTATTTAACAAACTATGGTTTATTGGATGACCGATGAGATATGTGATGTCCTCTCTGGAGAGGGAATCATGCTAATATTTTGTTTTTCATCATGTGACTAGGGAGATAATTGTTACATAGTTTAAAGTCATGTCACTAGGGTGTATGCTATGCATTTTATCATTCTATATCTAGGATGATAATTCCATTGTTTATGTTCATGTTACAGGACCAGTCCTTGCATTTTAACATAATGTGGGAAGGACACTTGTTGTTACATTGTTTATCATCATGAAATGTGGTTGTTGGGATAGTGGTACATCAGTTGGAATGTCAATGATGTAACTACTATTACTAGACATGAATTTTGACTATATAGTCCCACTCTACACTATATGGTCCCAAAGAACACATATACATAGTTTAGAATCATGATTCCTATACTTGAACTGCTAGTTTAAGGTATTAGAGAATTTACCATGTGAATTTTGACGTCATGTGCTTGAGACCTTGATGCTTAGTGGTTTAAAGTGATCCAACTTGAACTATAGGTGTTGAAAATGGAATAAGGTCATAATTCATGGACCAAAAGCAAATAGTTTATGGTTTTGTTTCTGTGACCATCATATCAATTGTTTATTTCATAGAGTTTAGACCATGAGATAAGGATTATAAAGATAATATATGTAGTGAAAAATCATGAAAATCTTGATGTAAATAATGTCGATGAAGGCCCACTCCACAAAACACATTTGAAAGAAGAACTCAGACAAATATAAATTCAATGATTCTTAGAATAGAGAAATGTAGTGAAATTTATACAACTCAGACTACAAGATAGGGCATATCTAAAAATGGTATATGTTTAGTGAAGTAGGAACAACTAAATGTGAATGAAGTCAAAGAATTATCACACTTCAAGACAAATTTACAAGGAAAACCCACACACAGATTATTGCCATGATGTTTGGAATCAGGTGGCTAATATAACATCATTTACCTAGGACATATAACTACTCGTGTGAAGTACTTATTGACAATATTGGCATTGGTTGTGGAGTGATATACTCTCCATCCATGGGGACCAAATAGTATGAATTCTTATGATATAACTTCTAAATGATGTAAAATCCTTCCAACATGGTTTCCAACCATGGTGGATTCTTACCTGGTATCATTGATTTTTTGGGATCCATTATTTTATCACAATGAAGGAAAGAGATGAGGAAAAAATTCTTATTGAACACTCTCGTTATTTTTTTCTAGTGCCTCTTTTGATTGTGCATAGTTATAGAATGTTCTCATAGAGGTCTTCTAGTTCAAGTCGATGGACCTAAACTATGTTTTATAACATCTGATGATCATATAAAACTATTAAGAGTGATGGTAACTAAATCTATATGGGATGGAATACCACTGTTCCATACACCAGTTAATATGGAGTCACCCAGTTGTAATTCCAAGTCATCATATGATAATCCCAAAGAGAATTTAAGAGATTTTCCCTAAAAACATCTAGTTTTGACCCACCATATTATGAAAAATAATTATAGACTTTAGTTTAATGTCTCTATTTATACATTTTACAACGTATGATAGAGATAAGTATGGTTGATTTGATGCAGTACTTGGCGTACAACTTCTGCACCTCAGCAGTCTGGAATTTGGTGTCCATGTAAATGATAATATAATGAGGGACTCCAAATTGATAAATTTTATAGGAGATCACAAATACCACCATAGAATAGTCCTATAATTACTTGAGATGAATCATTTCTTCCCATATATAAAATAATTCTATCATGGCTAGAATGAAAATTCATTGGTGAGTTATTGGTGGTTGATATGGTCTCATGGTTTTGATCCACAAAACTCTAAAGGGTCATGAATACTTGGTAGTGTGGAGGTTTCATGGTGGTTTATGGAAGATTTTGGCCTAGATCATGCCCACATAAAATCTATTGGAGAAATGAATATATTCATAGACAATGGTGGGCTTGAAATAGCCCACCCTTCGAATCTAGTGGGAGTGTTTCAAACCTACCTGATGGGAAATACAAGTCCTGGAGTGAACATCCTACATAACCAGGGGGATTTCACCTCCCTGGATGCATTGAAGGAGGATTCCATCAAAACAAAAATTTTAGAGAGTTTTTTCAATATTTGGTCCACTTTGGAGGGTGAAATGAGCTATGTATCAATAGTTTCACTCATGTTCAGATCTATATGGTGGTAAATTGTTGTGATGGAGATAATCAATGAAAATATTTTCCATTTTGAGGATTATTCCACTTTAGTGGATTCCAGAGGTCTCAATGTGGAATCACCGACAGTCAATTAATTTTCCTAATCATCATCTTCATCATCATCTGGAAGGATGGTAGTTGATAACCTTTCTATGTACCATGTGAATGAATAGATAATTCTAATAAAGCTCTAAAAGTGGTGTGGCAAGGCTGGCCAGGGCATCCTATTTTCCATTCTATGACTGAGTTACATGATTCTACATGAGAGGGGACATTGGAATTAGATGGTGTGTTTTCTTTACCAAGGGTATGGTATATGGATTCCAAACTACATAGACATCATTGACCTACTTGATTTCTACCTTAGAGTTTCCCTTCATGTGATGATGGGGACTATCTATCTTGAGAGCCATCTTCCAACCAGTAATGAGATCTTACTACTCTTTTTCATTGTTGGTACATACTTTTGATAACATAAACAAGTATGGGGAACCAGAGTTGGGGTGATGTAAATAATCCATATGCCCACTCTATTGAACCTAGGATCATTGACACTTCTACTGGTTAGACTCTGGGAGGAACCATCAAAATACATCATCCAGTACAGTATAGATTGGTCCACTAAGAGGATAGACTCATCTGGGATGTTGGGATCTAGGGACTACTCTACTGGGGTTGGATGGGTTCCCATTAATTCATCCAACACCAAACCCTTGATATCCTTCTTTGAGATGAACCTGATGTCGAATTTCTGATGGATTTACTCCCGACATGCTTTCCTTCCTATCAATATAGGGTTGTTCAGGATATACATTAGTAGATACAAATGGGATACCAACTATATCACATGATTTTGTAGATAGATATTCAACCTTTATACTTTGAAACCAAGTGTGGGGAATCTCTTATATATAAGAGATTATCTAGACACTCTTTCGAGGATCATGAAATAGAGATAGTGTATACCATTCTCTTTTATGTTCTTATTCTTATGAATGATAAGGGAACTGTGGTATCATTCTACAGTGGACATGTAATGGACCAGCAGATTTCTTGAGATTGGTGGAATCAAAACTTGGGGCTGAAATAAATAATGCTTGATCTCCTCAAATGTGGTATGAAACTCTTCATCCAATTGGTAGGTGGTAACTTTCTTCATTATCCTAGAAAATGTATTAAAATTTCTAACCATGTCCTCAATGAGTGGACATATATTGGACAAGTGGCTTTGATGGACTTGGAGACCCTAGAGGTTACTGAAAGGAGGAATCTAGAGGATGTCCTTGATATTCTCTAGGATGATTTCAATGACTCTTTATCTAATTACAGATACAAGAATCTTCCCATTAGTAACAAAAAAAGGAACACATTAATGGGTTCATCTTCAGAGTATGGGAACATGGGAAGTCAAAAACATTCTCATGATCTCTGAGATGGTCTTAACATTGGTGGTGTTTGACAACCAAAACATCTAAGTATCATTCCACTGGAATCCTAAGGATTGGTTTAAAGATACAATGCATGTCTCGATGTTAAGTTTCCCCTACAGTCTTCAAATTGAAAGGCATTACCTAATAGAAGTAGTTTATTCAAAGTGGTATAAAGTTTCTTGAATCATAATATTCAAGGGCCATTTGGATCTGGTAGTATCCATAGTATCCACCCATAAATGAGGGATCTTAGAACCCATATATGGAATCGATCAATAGTTCTATCATGGAATGGGGAAAATCATCCTTTGGACAGTGGGGATTGAGGTCCCATAAGTGAATAGAAACTATGATATGTCCATTCATCATTTTGATGGGGATGATGTGGGCTAGAAATATGGGGTACTAAATATCCTTGATGATGTTGGCTTCAATGATCATATCAAATTTGGCCTTGATAATGGATCCATGATAAAGGTGAATTTTCATGGGAGGTTGTTTGAACCTATGATGACTTATCATAAATCCAAGAAAATTTATAGAAACCTGAGGATATATTCATTGAATCATTATATAACCCCCTTAAAAATCATGATTTTGCTCTTGGAAGTCCACATAATACTGTTGTTCTTTTATAGGCATGGATACACTAATCTGATTTTTCAGTAGATCTTCCCCAGTGCTGAGATTCAGCAGAACCAACTAATGGACGGTGGTGGAGACTCCCTCTTCCAATGCAGGAGTAGATTTTTATATTTCATCATCATCATCAGAGTAAGGGTGATTAGTGGGAGGAGACAACCCATCCAAGCCATCTGATTTTGTAAGAACATCGATACCTGCATGGGAAGATAATGAATTCATACTAGGGAATTCCTACACTATAAAAACCATGACAGTGACTATTGTTAACCTGATTTAATTCATCATTAAACCATGGGATACATGAATAATATCAACATAGTGGTGGTATGTTGGTTTCTAGAGACATATCCCAGCTCCATGAAATAGATGAAGGTGTTGTGGAATGGTGTCCATTGGGAGAAAATATCAATACTGCACAAGGGTAGGGTTTTCTAGGATCACATGATCTAATATTGTGTATAAGTACGAGGTAATATTATGATGTTCCTTATACCCACTGCATGTCTCACCTTCTTATTATAAATTGATGAGGAATTGTCCCAATTCTTTCTTTGTGTCCCCTAACTGGTGAATTCGGAGGAATAAAGAATCATCCATGTATTTTCATGGGTCATCCACAATGGAAATTTTATTTACCTTATTGTTTTAAAATTCCATTTCCTTTTTATGGTAATATCTATTATCCATTTAATGATCTTGATAGGGGTCATAAGAAGAAACATGAACGTAGTGCATGTATAATCATCCTTTGAGGGAGAACATGAAAAATTTGTGATATAAGGAGTGTACTAATACATGCTGATGGAACCAGGTCCTACCAATCAATGCATTATAGGTGATATACTATAAGACAACCATGAATTTAGTGAATGAATCCAAGACATCGAACTATGTATTCAAATTTATTATTCCACAAATACTTTTCTATGTTCCTTCATTAACCACAACTATTAGGTTAGAGTGACTCAGATATAATTCATAATGTCTCAAATTTTTAATCATCTATGTCAGGAAAATATTGGTCTCAAAACCTATGTCAACCTAACAACAATGGACCTCCACAACATTGATCTGGAAAATGATTTAAAGTGGGTGAATATTCCACAATATGAGGCCTCCCACATCTCCTCTGGAGAAGGATATCAGGGACTCACATTATTCTTGTTCATCTTTTGTAGCATTGAATCTCTCTACGGCCACAACCTCTATTTTGAATTGGAGGGGGGTTTTAAGGATTTTGTGACATACTCACACATCTCTTCTGGCAGGTTAAGGGCCTCAAGGATCAGGAGAATGATAGAAATTTTAGATATGTTCTTCAACACAGTATAATTTTTTTTGAATTCACACTTATAACCATTCTGAATTTCCCATTGGCAGAAGTCACAATGGGTACATTTATCTAAACCTATGGATTCTGATTAGAACTGGTGAGGTAAATCTTATCCTTAGACAAATCACAATTAATCACTACTAGATTATTGTTAGTTGGATAAGGACCAGACATAGTTGGATGCATCTGTTCAGGATGTAGTCATGATTGTTCTACCTGGTCGAGTAGCACAATCGTTGGTGGAAATGTATTCGACATAACAATACGAATGGATTGAGAATTCTGATCTCTATGTGAACCATGTTATATAGTCTCAATATCATTCCCAACATGGATAAGTCATTGTACTGAGAATTTTGATGACTCACATGTCTTCACCTCCTTCTATGATGTTATCTACCAGAGGAATCTCAGAATATTTATTGACACTCCTCCCAATTTTGGACCATGAATGGGACTATAAAATAGATATAATTCATAGAATCATACTCCAAACCATTGTATTAGGAGTCTTCCAATAATGGATGAAATCATGGGGGGTAGATTCCAAAATCTGGGGGAATGAAATTTCCTAGAGTATAGGGTGATTTGGAACTGGTGGAGGAATTTTCATTTCCTTACTGTAGTGGAATTTGTTTTTTTATATTTGGAAGGCCACAATGTTGATTCCTAAGATTCTAGTAGAGAAGTTATGATAACTACATGATTCTCATGCAAGCCTAAGAAAACTTGAATGATTCCATAGCCTTGAGTGATTACTCTATGGCCAAACAGTCATCGTACATATGAGTCCCATGTTTGGAAACCTTCTACCATTCATTGGAACGTTCATTATTTACTCTAGTTATCAGTAGAGATGTATGTCACCTTTTCTCATATAGGGCCCAATATGACTACACCATTGTCCACATGGTACTATATCCACTACTTAAACACATATAACTTCTTAATGGTATATCTAAGGATTCTTTAGTAAGGGAAATTGTCAAGTGGATCAGTGAACTTATCCTTATCCAGTTTCCTGCATTCTGGTAGTTGTAAGACCCTCTGTTGTAGGTAACTTCATAAATAACTAGGGGAATGTTCATCCTTGATGTATTATATTTATTTTATCATGTATGTGAAGGGAAATATGGGTGTTTTCTTTAAAGAGGGTCTAGATACTGATTTGGGGAAGGATCCATGTCGTATCGTCTAGCACGTAGTTCTTCGAGGGGTGGTGCCAATCCATTTTGTGTTGGGTGAGGCCAAACCTGGGGTTATTTCACTCAGAGAGGTTTTATTTATTGAGGAAATGTAGGTAAAATATCTACTACAAATAGCTCTAGATGATCTAGAACCACTACCTATACTAGAGTAGAAGTCTATTCCTTTTCGGTTTTTCAAGTATGATATGTAATAGGAAATAGATGTGCCTACATGGCATGTTTCGAAGATTCCTCCAATGGTTGATCCTTTTTCATAGAAATATATAAATACACCGAGGATGTTGGGAGTGGTATTTTAAGGGACTATATCATTGTTATTGTTCTCCACGCACATATTTAGAATATTATCTTGAGTTTGAGGCCTGTCAAGGGAATATGTAACTCTTTTCCACTGGGGGCCAAAATCTATGACACACTATTTATTTCACAAGAAGTGGTTTGAAATATTGGTCATGCTTGTGGTGGATCTGAACTGGTAGAGGAATTTCTTTTAGAGGTCATCCCAACGAATGATGGACACAATTGGGAGTAGGTTACACTAGAAGAATGTGTGACCTTCCAATATTTGAACTAAACATCGTAGATTGGGGGCCTCTTGCTACTCAAGAGTTCCCCACATAGGTAAAAACCTGTAGATTTTGTAATATATATTTAAAGTAGATCACCCATCCCATTGATGAGGAAATGGTAAGATTCTCAAAATATGGGGGTGCTCGCACATCATCCACCCATTCTGAACATGGATTTTCATCTAGTGTGAACTTTTCCTATCATGTCTCAAGGTATTTTAGGTGAGCAGTAAGAGAAGATATCCAATCATCCTAGTGGGGGTTCATATCTGGGAATGGATTCTTGACCACTATGGAATTCACTAGCTTAACAACCTAACAACCAGGCTCAATGAATCATTAAGTGGCTTATGGAGTATGTTGATATAGATTCTAATTGCGGTTATCCCATTTATTAGGTATATTTGGAAATACATAGTGTGTTATTTTTCCATAAATTCTTTTCTCTACCCT
Organism: Viscum album; assembly: GCA_963277665.1. Classification (NCBI taxonomy): domain Eukaryota; kingdom Viridiplantae; phylum Streptophyta; class Magnoliopsida; order Santalales; family Viscaceae; genus Viscum; species Viscum album. Next base: position 852,584,598 of record OY728155.1, on the reverse strand, counting down.
ATCGATAGGCATAGGACTTCCATGATCGATCAAGGGCATATGGACGAGAAGGAATTGCGACAAACACAATAGAGTATGAACCTGATCATATTGAGGATTACCATAATCTAGGCACCACTCAGAAAGTTTCTCATTAATAATCAAGTTTCTATCTCTAATATGCTGTCACATGGTTTCTAGGTTTGGATTCACCTATGTCTATGGTGAATCCAATGATGGGTTATATGTCTTAGTGGCCCTGCTCTTCTCCTTACATTTTTTAATGTCCAGAATGATGGGCAATGATGTGAGGGTTCTTCAAGGCCATGTGCATTCCTTTGAAGATGAGTGAGGAAACCCATATAAGGGTCAACTTGATATTTCAATCATCTATGGGGAAGTTCCTTAGAATTACACCCTTCATTGGTGTCCTTTTCCATGAGTAAATGATGATTATATATATTTACCATTACTGTACCTAGATAAAAATGACCAATAACAACAGGGATGTTAGGACAACAGATTATGGGATTGAAGAAGAGATTAGTGTACTTCCATCAACCCCATATCTCTATATGCAGGGATACCTCTTCAATAATTCTTTGAATCCCTATAAACCCTAGATAAATAATTGATTGAGGGTTTAATGGTATCCAAGTAATGCAGGGGCTGATCCATGGAAAGTTCTTCCTAACCGACTATGTGTCACTACAAATAAATGTTGTAAAAATGATAACTAATCATTGCGTAGACCATCTAATTTTCAAGGAGGTGAAAAAACATTGACCATATAGTCTGATGGGAGCACGTTTCCTGGTCCTGGGAATGTGAATTATGAATGTTTAATTTGGGTTTTCATTTGACCAAAAGACCACATAAAATGATAGGAAACCATAGTTTCCTATATGATTTCCTTCTCCGGAGTGTAGTCTTAATATTGTTTTCCCCATTCTATGATCGGTGCTTCTTGAGAAACTGGCAATAACACAGATGTGGACCACTATGGTGGTGGACAAGATAATGGAGAGACAACTGCATGAGTAGGCTAATAACTGCAGGTTGCGTTGTCTCTAGGGGAAGTGCCAACCACATCATCTCATCCCAATATACCGATGTTCTCACCACTCTCTCATGTGTGAGGTTAGGGGTGGACATCTATGGGACTATAAAATTATATCTATAAATAAAATACTTTAAGAAATCTATTTGATCTTGGGTAGATAAAGGGAATGAAACTGGTGATGATAGAGATGAATGCTTTGAAAGGCCCTATAAGGAAGTGAAGTCTTCCTATACATGTATGAATCTATGAAGGGATTTGAGGATTTTGTGCTTTTTGCCTTTCGGGATGATGAATCTCACTTTTTGATCTCCTTCCCTTGTCATTTATGTATATTTTTGGGGTGAAGGTTCCATCATTAAATCGCATTCCACCTCAGAATTTGATAAGTGAATGGGATCGACAATGATTTTGTGCTTCCTAGGGTTTATATTGAGGTGAGATGTTTTCCATTATATCCAAGGATTTTTCTTTAGGTAATATTGGTTAATCAGTATCGACTGGAACACCATTTTGGTTTGTCTTGGAGTGTGAAGGTCCTCTACTTGAGCTAGCTTGGATATAGGGAGATCCTCTATATTGGTTCATGTTGGGGCAGTGAGAACCAATGATTGACCTGCTGTGAGGGTGGGGAGGGCCTCTACTATAGATTCTAATGTAGTAGAGAGGACAACTTCATTGGTCATTGGGAACATGGGTATCACCTCCATGCTAACTGGTGGTAATATCATGGTGAAGGCCTCAGTACTTGTAGTTGGAATTGCATAGAATACCTTTTCACTGATCGAACTGGACACAAGGGGTTATATATTGATTGCCGATAGAGTATGTTAGACCTCCACATTCATTTTTTCTGGATCAGATATTCCCTCCAGTTGATCTAGTAAAATCATGGGGAGGACCTCCATGCTATATGGTTATTTCATGGAGAGGGTCTCTGTACTGGCCAGTGGTTGTATGAGTAGGGCCTCCATATAAGTTGTTGATAAAGTAGGTAATAACTAATCTTGGATCGATGCTAATGTAGTGAGGACCAATGCTAGTGTTGGGGATGGAATAATGAAGACATCCTCATTTATGGTCCATTATATAGGGTGTGACTTCTTATCGGGAACCATAGGCAGGATTAGTACCTACATAATGGATGATAAAAAAATTGGGAGGAACTCTACTTTGTTTGATTATGGGAACATGGGGACAAACACCATGATGAATGCAATAGTGGGGGGATCTTTACATTTACTAGAGATGGTATGGTGAGAACCTTGGTATTGGATCTCATATTAACTAGTTGGTCCACAATTGCTACTGGTTTCACTAGTGGTTGACAGTTTTTAACCAACCTACCTATATGGAGTTTTGGGTCTCGATCCCAACCTAGTGTGGTTATATCCATGCTATAAAGTATAAGGGATTTATCAAAGTGTTCTGGTTGTGGTAGGATCCATATGATCCAAGGAATATTTTTCCCCCTAATGAAATTCTCATACGATTGGGCCAAACGCTAGCATTAGGTCATCTGGACCAAGGGTAGAGGAGCAGTGGTGTAACTCACCTACACCTATTCCTAAAATATTGACTATTGGTTTCATTTACAGGGCTTTTTAGGAGACCTTCATGGTAGTTCATGTGATGTAGTCACATTCTTGGTGACCCTGGCATCCCATACCTCTCCGGTGCTGGGGAGAGAGTCATAGGATCACTCAAGGGAGTGGTTCCCAAAGCGGTTCATTCTCATAGTGGGGAGTAGTGGATCTTTTCCCGGCCCATGGGGGTGGGGGTGTTATTAGGGAATAATAAACCTATAGGCCTTGGAGATCCATGTACCTCCTGGTAATCACTCCCTCTTACTATTATCATCATATGAGGGTGTCAATAAACTGCATCTGAACAATCTCTAGGGGTGAGATGGGGGTGGGCTCCCAGTAGTCATGGTGATGATTGGATTCGTGGTAGAGTTGGAGTTATACATGATTCCTGAATTTCTATTTATCTTATCCCTATGTCTATGGGTGGGGGTAGCTAATTTCCTATAGATTGGGTATTGTAAATATGTAGGATTCAACTGTTAGTATGGAAACCATAAATGAAATTTAAAATTCCACAACATTGTCTAATAATCCAAGGTTGAAGAGAGATATTCACACTGATGATGTCACAAACCAGAATTCCCAATGATTAACTTCCCCAATTTATAGTGAGTTCTATGTTGGTTTCATATTATTATTGATGGGACTTGGTGTCAGATAGTGGGATCTTCTGACATGTTAATCTAATGTTGTCCAATATTCTACAAGTCCTCCTGTTGAGGAGAATAGTATCATGTTGAGTTCACCATTATTGTTCTTGATGCTTTCATTGGGGCTCCCACCACGCATGTTATGTCGTGATGCTGGAATGCATTGTTACCCAAAATTTCTATTTTCCAAAGGATAGAGTTATTCCTCAACTTCAGCAGTGATTTCTATTCCATGATTGAAATGGGATGATGGGATGTTAGTTCCTCCTTCCATTGATTCTCTTTGAACTCCTCCTCTAGCCCAGGCCTCCCTCATAGATTAAGATATGTTTAGGAAAATAAATCTTCATTCCATCACTTTATTAATTCCTGATTATTATATGGCTTCTGTCTCGATATTCCAATGGGTGTTGATGGGGAGATATCTTTCAATTTGGGAAGTATTCATTTCGTGAATCACTGGATTGTCCAAGAACTAGAATAGTGGTAACTTATATTCTTTCTCATAATAGGGATTCTCATGAAGGAATCTTGAGCACATGACCCAATGCATCCCATGTGAATCATAGAGTATGTCATTCTAATGGTATATCTTTTGAGTTTTTACTCAGGCATCCCATTCCTAGCATGAGTTAGCAGATTGTGGTCATAATTTTAATATATTTTGGAGACGGTGTTAGTGTACTAGACAACCTCATGGGCTGGATCAAGAAGCCGCATCCCTATGATGAAGAATCTAGAAATTTTACCATTTGATGGATCAGAACGCCCTATAGAGGTAGAACTGAGGATGTGTGTCCTATAAAGGGAATATTTCACATCATGATGGTTAAATTAAACACATCTGTAGGTAAATCAGGGTGGTGTAACCTTATGAATGGGCCACCATGGTTTTCCATTGGTTGGGATTGAACATAAAAGAAGAATCCTACATGCCAAATTTAGGATAGAAGAATCAAAACACACATAGTTCAATGGATGTTGTATGGATTATACATGAATTATTTCTAGGTGCTTCTAGGAGTAGTGATGACATGCATGAATATTATGTATAGAAATGGCCCAAATTGATTCCCTGATTCCACTGGGATGTGGCAGTTTTCTTAAAATCAAGATGGATTATAGATGGAATGAATATACTATATGCAGTTGGTGAAGTGAATGTATTTTTGGATTTTTGGGTTTGGACGTCAAATATGCTTATTACGTATCCCAAGAAATTTATAATCAAATCCCATTTAGTTCAAAAATAGTATTTGATGCCTACAATGAAGGAGGGGCATATGGAAATGGATAATGTGGTTGATGAATACACAAGGTGGGATGCCCTTTTGGTTGGGGATTATGAATATAAGAATATAATTGATCGTGGATATGTTTCAAGGTCCCCACAAACATATAATAACACATGATTCATGTTTTATGTGAGAAAAAAGAGGAAGAAGTAGACCTGCCTGTCATGCCATGAGTGATGCACCAATGAGATATGGTTTTGGGATTATACATGGGATATGGCCATGGATGATCTCATTCCATGAATGGAGGATATCATTCCATGTGATCGGGGCTTGATCATAGAAGCAACCCTTGTTGACAAAGCCCAAAGGGAGAAGGATGGGGTGTTGATAGTGAAGGAGGAGGAATGGTTCCCAATTCTCATCCCCTCCATAATCCTTATATACATGGTAGGTAAGGTGTAGCTGGATTACATCCTCTTATATGAAAGGCATAGAGATTACTACTGGAGGGATACCTTGGAGGATGTCATTCCTTGTGCGGAAGATGTCAATCCTTATGAGGAGGATCTTATTCTGTTTCACTCACACATGGGGAAATTCATTGTTTTTCTAACATGATGATATCATAGTTTCACATCATGTCTTGAGGAAATTTGTGGTACGTTGTTTTAAATCATGTAACATGGATGTGGGGGACTCACTCCTCACCACTTGGTATTTCATAATCATCACTTATCATCCCTTGGGAGGCGATAACTTCAAAAATTCTAGTATGGAATGGTGAAGAGTAGTGGTCACTCTCTAGGTACACATTATAATCCGTATATCAAAATCAAGGGTGGGTTACAATACATATTTTTTAAAGAAATAGGTTGGTGGAATAATGCACTAGGGGATATAGTAGATCACATTGTGGACCAAGATGTCACTACGCACAAGCCATGAGGGGTAAGTGCAAGATGCACACATAAGATATGGGGGTTGAGCATAAGATTGGATAAAACATGGTGTCTTTATAAAGGAACAATAAATGGAGGATAGAATAGGGGGAACACTCAAGATGGAGGAGTTTCGCAAAAAATAAATTATTGATTGCATGATTGGGTTGTGCACTAGGCTAGGGGGTGAATGTAAGTTGGGATATCTCTTCACACCAACCATAGACCAAAAAAAGTTAGATGAATGTCAAGCCACTATGGGCCCACAAGAAGGAGGCCTCTAGGAAATCTATCATGAAATATATTATACCAAATGTTTTCCATTCTTTCACAATGTCGTGGAAGACTAGTATTATTCATAATAGAGTGATGATTCAAATTTCGGAAGATCACTAAGAAGAAGGGGTTTTGACATCAATATATAGATAAAGACATACATAGTGGCGTGACATATTTAAATTGTAAAAAATTATTTTATCCACATCCGTGAATTAATATGTGCAATGGAAGGGTGAAAAGGGTCATTTGATGCTGCATTGAGTGTATAAAGGTTATTCATGTGATTTCCTTTCATGTGCTCAAAAGGATCCACTTGTGAACAAATTGTGTGGCCATTTTGAATGGTTAGGGAGGAATATTCCTATTTGAAATACCATTGGGTGTATAAGGTATTATCAGGTGGATTAAAATCTTTCTTACACACATCAGAACTTTTACATTATTTCCTTCATAATATCAGGATGATCTGTGGAGAAATATAGTGCCATCAGTTCACCCAAGATGGCCCATTGTGTCCTCGTGTTGAAATAATTTCCAAAAATTATATATTTGAGAAACAAAGAGGAAGAGGTAGATCTTGACATTTGGAATTAAGAAAAATTATATTAAAATTGAAAACTAAATTAATAATGCGTAAATCATTCAACAATATTTTAATAATTATAAATAATTATATGACCCACTCTGAAACCAATTGAAGGTTCAACACATAGTGGAATCATGTAATGGGTTATTCCAATCCTTCCTTTTTCCATTATTTATGGTCAATCATTGATTTACTTGGTGGTAGACACCATGATCATTGTAGTTAAAACAAATAATGCACAAAATGTATAAAATAGTGGAACAAAACAATAGAATCATCACATAATTTTTAAAATTAACATAAGAAATTATAAAATTACCTTATGAGAAATTATATCTCTGTTTAATGATCTAAAAATTGATCTAAATCATATAATTATTTCATTATCCAATTCAATAATAGATTCCCTCTATAAGTGATACACACATGTACTACCTATATTTGAACATCATCGTATGAATCTCAAGGTGCTAGCATGAAAGATCTTATTGCTTGTATAATTTTCTTTTGATCTCCTAGTGAATCCCTTCTAATGTATTATTTTTTATCTCTATTGAATTATGTGTCAAATATAGAGTAAGATTTCTCTCTATTCATGGTGGAAGTCGTGGAGAAAAAATCTATCTAATGATTCGAGAGGATTCACCGAATTTCATTGTCCACAACAAAATAAATTCAATGGATATTTTAAAAAATAATATAATTGGGTGTATATAATGATAGGGATATAAAATAATAATTTAAAAAGGTCCATTTATTATTAATTTAGTACCTTCATAACCTCATGTCTATAATTATAATATATTTTTTTCATGACCTATTCAAAGCTCATGAATTTAATTTTATATTATTTAATAAATTATTTTTAAATATAAATTATTTCTCACCAAACCATTAAAATCAATCCTCCATTACTCCACAATATTTATCTCTTTATAAATAATGACTAAATTTTTAATAAATAAATACCAATGCATTATTCACTAATAGATAGATAGATAAATGTTATATTCAATAAATAGTAAATAAATATTTCTTAAATATTCCACTAACATGTTATTCCATCGAATATATTGTGATATAATATATCAGATCAAGAAAACATGAGTAATTATTAAACCATGTGCCAGAATACTAGTTACACAAAATTCTATACAAAAAATGAATAATATATTTTTTAACTGAGATTTTAGATTAACATATTGGGTGACCCATAAGGCCTCTCTCTTGGTGGAACTAAGAAAAGCATCCTAAAGTTGATGGTTAGAGTCTAGGAACACATGTAGTAACCCCTGTAGAAATAAGATAATTCCATAATAACATACAAACTCATACAGACACTCACTATATAATATAATTCCTTTATCTTGATATCTTTAATCAAGCATTTTTATGCTAGTGCCATCAACCTATGGGCTCAATGTGTCTTTATTTGAATTTCAAAAAAATAATCATTCATATAGAACACCATGTCCATGTATTTATTAAGTATATATAATTTATATCAAAATTATTTATATGTCATCTTATGTCAAAATATATAATGGGAAAATCTTTTCTTTCATTATTCATAAATGACATCTTACTAGTGATGCACCCAATGTATCCTACCTCATCGCAAACATATGTCATCACTGTTTTCATCAGTACATAAAATTACTTGAATTATAATACTAATTAGTAATAATATTTGTTCATTGATAAATTTATATATCCATGTGTTGGGTCATCCAATGGCACATGTAAATGTTTATCTCTTACTTGTGCATCTCATTCTCATTATATCATACCCTTGATTTTACAAATCATTTACACTATGATAAGGTTCTTGAAAGTCTAATTATTCTCTACCCCTAATAGCAGGAACCATATTTATCCCACAAATGATTTAATCTAGAAATATAACTTATATATATTTTAGAATACTATCATATAACTTTTTGGTTCTCATCCTGGTGGGGAATTAACATGACCATTGAATGAGACTACTACTCATTTGACAATATCCAGTACTATATTATGCATAAGAATAATCATTATGTGATAATATTTTTTATTAATATTCAAAACTAGAAATACATGTTTTTATATAGTAAATATATGTTGGTCATAATGAACAAAATCTAACATATTCTACATCATATCAGACTATAAATTGGTCTTCTTCTGATTATACTTGTTGGGATACTTGATGCTCTTCTTCAAGATAAGAAAATATATACCAATAGATACATGTGGTGCATGATATTTAACTAAATCCTAGGGACATGTCACCAATATATAGTTAATATTGTACCTATTTGTAGAAAGGATAGTTCATTTAATATTTGATAAATGATTCTTATAGTTTATATCAATTCTAAGGGTAAATTTGATAACATATATTCAGATAGTTTAATTTTTTACATGGTTGGTAAATGGTTTGAGTTTGATGATGGATTTTATATGTGATTTTATTTCAATCAAATTTCAATTTAGAGTGCGATCGGAGGGAATCCCATGTTTCATGTAGTATTCCTTTGAAATTAGTGGGTACTATCTCATTTAGTACTTTCTCATGCTTGAGATTTATGGTTTTTACAAGGTATAGGAAATGTAATCTTTTTTACTATCAATATCACATTTTTTATCACCATAGGAGAGCGACTTTCATATCTCTTCAGGGTAAAATTTATGTCTACTTTTTGTATTTTGATATCTATGGAGGTTTCATCAGGATGGTTTTTCAATGGTTTTTTATACTCACATCTGAGGTTTCAATTATGATTATTGTTTATATGGGATTGGATATTGATGTCTTCCAAAATATAGTGGACTATTTTCAGGACGTGTTTCCAATGGAGTTTATAGGGTTACCACTTGAGAGAGAATTTTAGTCCATGATTGAGTGGATACCTAGGGATTAATTGGTTTCTATTCAACATTATAGAATTTTAATATTCTATATTCACAATGTTAATAATTATTTAGTGGATTTGGAGGAAACAATATTCATCTTCTCGAGTACGTATCCCAATAGATCTCATGATTCATTCACCAATTAGGTTGATAGAACATTTCTTTTTTTTGTTGAATAATAGAATCTAATCTAGATAATGATTAAAATCCAGTATCTTATTATTTCTCTGAATGATCATTTTGACTAGATGAAGGGTGTGCGTGTATTCAAACCCATTTATTTGAGATCTCAGTATCATCTACTGAGGGTGATACCATAAAATGTACAATGAAAATATTTTAGAAGAATTAATATTTTTTATGAGCTTATTGTGATGTTGATTTCATTGAAAACTAATCATGATTAGTTCATGGATTTTATGAACATGACAATTCACCCTTAATTGAATGATTTCATGTTTGTTTTTTGATGAAATCTTGGTGTACTCACAAACTCAAGATGATAATACCAAAAATCGTTACATCATCTTGATTATGTTAATAAATCATAGGATATATGATAAGATATCTATGTTTCAATTGTAGGTCAACAATGTATATTTCATGGGATATATTATCTCATAGGATATTGTGTTAGTGGACCCTGAGGAGATTTGAGCGGTAATTTTTTGGTTCCTAACCAATAATTTTTTTGATATCTTAATATATTGGGGTTTTGAAGGATACTAATGAATGACCATCAAAACAATTTCACTCCATGATGTTCTAATCTCAGGACATACAAATAATTGTGTGAAATTTGAATGGTGTGGGGAATATGAGAATTAATTCAATGAGTTATATAGAAGTTTGACTATATCCATGATTATGATCATACCCAACCCAAATGATGACTATACGTAGTTTTTTAATGCCTTTGGAATTTGAATTGGGGTAGTGTTCATGTGGGGAGATTTATTCATGGTTTATTTGTCATAACAGATGATGGGTCATGAATGGAAATGCGATATGAATTATATTGAATTAGTTGTAGTGGTGTATATCTAGGATTTTTTGTGGAATTACCTACTTTTTTATTACTTAATTGTTTATACTAATCATATAATCTTCAAATATATCCTCTCATAGTGATATTTAAACCACTGGTAATGGAGATGGGTGGATTATATATAATTCATTTATTTTATGATAACATATATTCCAGGAAATATAAATTTTTTTTTTGATACCATGAGATAGAATATTCAGACTCAAGTAGTTTAGGACACTAGTTATGACTTAAGGATAATAGAATGGTTCATATAGATGCATTTAGATGTTTATTTAGAGTGGGAGTAGGTGACCCTTGTGTCATTATTAGTTTAACCTCTTCTGATGAAGATTAAGGAAATGAAATATGTTGATATATGGTGTCTAGAATATATGGAAAGCTTCGATGTTGTAGAGATTACTCCTAAAAACTCCATTGATGGTGATGTGATCATCCATTTTCATGGCATTTCATTATTCCAACTTATTTGCAGGAGGTGATAATTCATCAGCATCATGATTTTTGGAAGTTGGTACATCCTTTATCTAAAAGTATGTCTGTGATAATAATATATATTATTGGTGGATGTGAAATTGAAAGGATATCGTTGGTTTTATGGTGTGATTCGGCACCAAGCAGTAGGTGATGGCTGAGCACAAGTAACTTTTCAGTATACCAAAACTATTTTTCATTTCTAAATGGTTTTTGTATGATGTTACCATGTATTTTTTGGTGGTACTAACAAATAATTCTCATAATATTGATCAAATAATGATTATTTTTTAATGTTTAGAAAAAATATCACATTTCATTCTCATCAGGGAGACATTCACTATCGATCAGTTGGGTGACTTGAATGATCCATTGATAGTAAGTTTACATTGGGAATTTCAATATAGTGTTTTGGATAGAAACCTCTATTTCACAATATTATTATATCAAGGTTTGTTTATGTTTCTGGGTAGTCAGGTGTTTTTAGTATAACTCTTCACCAGTAGATGTATGGGAAATAAAAATGGGATATCCAGGTGTTAGAGGGAATTATATGTCCATGCATATATTATTTCAGATTAACATTGGATAAGCAACTATTTTTTCATTATTTTTCATTAATAATATATTTTTAGGAATCTATTGAGAATTAACAATATTAGGGACTATATTTATGGCCTTTTACATCACCATTATTCTGGATGGAAGTGGGATAATCATATTTTTTTGGGTTGAGTTTCATTTAGTAAATGTCAAATCAAGTTTAATTGATCTCAAAGAATGTAACTATGGCCAAGCCAATTAAAAATTCAGATTTTGATCAATTTCATAAACCACACATACTATGGGTTTATTTGGGTTTCTCCAACATTAGTTAAAAATTGGATTCAGAAAGAGGGAATGTAAATGCCTAAGAAATTGGGGACATTGGAGATTGTGGAGAGGATAAGAATGACAATATATCAGTTACATCTTCCATATAAGTACTATTTCATGCATGGTTTTATCATGTGTCACATATTTAGAAGTATTATACTAACCCTTATCACCTAATTATAATTGATGATTTTGAATATGATACTAATATATCATTAAAGGAGAATCATATTCCCATTATGAACTATAGAGATAAAATTCTCCATGGTTAAATTGTGCATTTGTTCTATGTGTTGTGGATGCATGGCTGTGTTTACAAAGAAAATGGGAGAGGTAATATGATATGACGTCCCATATGCCTGATATTTCTAACATTGTGGCTTAGTGACTCATGGGAGAGTTTTTCGACTGTGATATGTTATAATATTATGTGGTTGTAAGATCCTAACCATTTGATGAGGTATGTTTACATTTAGTTTTTTTAAAATCCTTTTAAAACTATTAATTGAATTATTCCCTACAATAGGGAGGGTATTGGGGATATTACCTTGTTTTGGGACATTAATGGAGGGAAAAGGTGTCAACTTATTTATAGTTCTTGTTTAACTCATTGTTAGTACTAATCATGCACCCTGATCGTGCAACCTAAACAAGGGGGTGTGCGGTTTTTAAACTATGTACAGAGTCCTAGAAACCATGTGAGATAGTAAAATCCCAACTATAAGAATAATTAATTATTTTCAAAAACTATGGGATACTTAAAAAAACATGTGACCCATGCCTCTCATGGACAGATGATTCCACACAGATGTAAAATAGTTTTTCCCACCATTGGGCCAAACCATACTCCTCCTTAAATGTGTTAAAATAATCGTTTAACCTTATCATCCTCAATATTATTTTATTTATATTTAAAAACTCATCCATAAAAAACACCATGTGGTGTTAACAAAGATAACATTTCCCTCCCATGGTCCAAACCATTCTGATTCAAAGGAGTTTTATTTTCTATTTAGTTAAAATCGAATCTCTGAGTAAGTATAAAAGTTCACTTTGTACTGTATTATAGAAGGAATTTTATAAAGTTGTTACATTCCATAAAATTATCAAAAACACTATTAATACTAGGGGAATATTATAATTGGTGTTAATTGTTTTTTTCGGGAACCAAGTAACATGATTGGGAGAGTATTTCTTTTTATGAGCAAAAGGTATTTGGTTATAAAGAAATCTCTTAGAGTCTTGGTGTCCTTGTTATATATGGTTTGTCAATTATGATATCTTTCTATAATGTTGATTTAATAAATAATAGTAGTAATTGTTTCCTGTGTATGAAGTGTGAGTCCCTTCAATTCCCTTCTTAGTCCCATTAGCAATCTTAATACCATCGTTACATCCACCGATGGGGTGTTTCATTACCTGGATAATGGTTAAGTGAGTTGTAAATATTGGGATCAAGGGGTATATTAATTTAAACATATTAAACATGAGGCATATTTTATTTTAATTGAATGATGCCTATTTTATCTGAATTTTGGAATTAAATGGTTTCTGACATAAAAAAGGGAAGATAGGGAAATTAGTTAGGTGTAATATTCAGGTTGAACTTTTTTTATAGAGATACTAAATGCTTTTTTTTCTGTGAATAAATTTTTAAATGGGTTAATTATTATATTTTTCCAAATTTAATTTTAGTAGTTAACTATATAAATAATGATGAATTATTGTGTTTAACACGGTATACCACACGAATATTAAATATTCAAAAAATGTGGTCCCTTATTGTTTTTGTGTGCTAAAAATATGATATATAGTCCTTTGAAAATGTGTTCTTAATGAAATCATTATTAGATATTTTCATAAAGTTCCACATCAAGGTAACGATGTAGGTCGTGATGGTTCACAATGAGGAATGGATGTTGGTTATGGAATTCCACAACATGGTAATGATGTATGTTATGTTTTCCCACTACGTAGTTTTTAATCGTGGTTATGAATTTTCATATCCATGATTTGGATAACTAGATGTATTTCCATGGTATAATAATAAGTTACCATTACTACATATGGGTTAGATGACCAAAACTCTCCAATGCATGTTGATGGGTTTATGTGTCACTTAAAACTCAAGGGTTAGTTTGGTTAAAATGAAAACTAAAAAATGATGAAGCATGTCATATTTATTATATTATATATTGTTTCTTATACATATGAATACACTATTATTAGACATGATATTTAGTTATAAACTATTGGTGTTGGCCTATTGGGTTTTACTCACATACTTCCATGTCTTCTATTAATTCCCACCTATGTCCCATGATTTAGGTCTGGGTAAGGGAAATCTCCATGTATTAGATGGTTGACATGGGATGGAGAATGGAAGAGGGGACCGGATATGATGATCGAACCTAAAATGAGTGTTTTTATGGTATCTCTATTTTTTATCCTTTAACACCATATACTGTCATGACATGGAATTTTTTTCTCTATTGGGTTTTTAGTACTAACCTAGTTTTGGAAAGTTGTATGAGATGAATGGTTATTTTCCAATCTTTTATTCTATTTCATATATTTATTTCAATTTTTGGTTACTCTAGTATAGAGGATATATTCTACCCATGTTTCCTAGTATACCCTCACTATTATTCAGTAGCCTTTGGCATAAGGGGAGTTTCACCAGAGGTCATGTAGTAAATCTACTTGGGGAGCTAGTATAGTGGTATCTGGGTCAAGATATTAGAATTTTCAATTTTTTTCTCCAATTTTGTATTAAAAAATATATTGTGTTCTAATAAATTCACTATATTGGGTTTAAAATAATTTTTTTCAGATTAATTGAATAAAAACATATCAATGAAATAGATAAAAAAAAGTATTTTTGAATTTATTTTAAAATTAAATCATCAAAATATTAATTGGAAATAAAATATAAGAATTTAGAATCCCTATTACATTGAGTATATTTTTAATTGATTATTTAGAATTGGATTTAATATAATTTTATGACACATTTGGATGATCATGGTGGTTATGTGCACTAAAAGGATGACTATGACATGGTGGTTTATAAAACGATAGGTTTTGTCCTTATATAAACCATGAAATTTTGTATGAAAGTCTATTGTGGTTGATATATTTGTTATTTTTGAATTATATTATAATTATTAGTTTTAATATTTCATTTCATAAGAATTATCATAAATAGTTTTCATTATATGATGATGATTTTGAGACTTTTAGACATTAGATATGAACATATAACATTAAATTGAATTATGATGGATTAATGGAACATTTAATGATTTTAAAAAATTTCATGTGTTTTATGGAACTCATAATCAATATATTAATAAAATTTCAATTTTGGTATTCCTATATAAATATCATTCATCACCATGAATTTTAGTGGATAGATGTTGTTTCGAAATTTTTTTATAACCCCATACATGTTTTTTATAGATATTAGATCACTCCTACATTTAATCCATAGGATATAGAACAATTTGGAATAGGAATGTACCTTCTTATTCATTGATATATTAATTATAACAATGTATGTCTCTAGATAGAGTAATATTTTGGTTTATTTTTATCTATTTTTTCTAAATTCTGATGAATAATATCAGTAGACTGTGTCGACTTATGTATGATAACTTATTTACATTATTAGTAATTTTTTTTAGTATTGACAAATATATATATATTGGGTTAAATTTTATATTATATTTGATCATGGATGTAATTTTAGATGTTATTATTCTTTTTTAAATCCAATTATGGCAATTGATCCAATCTATTAATTTTTTGTCTAAATTTAAAACGGATGAATCATACATGAAAAGAAAATTTTTCAACTACCTAAAAATAACTAAATCTAAAAAAAATAATTTAGTTTCATTATAATCAAATTCCACAAAATAGTTATTTATAAAATTTTATTTTTTTTCTTTATTCTGACAAACAATAACATAGTTCATGTGAAACCTGAATTTTTTGATATTTTAAGAGATCGTAGGGAAACATAGCACTAAATGATGGTGTTCGTATTATTCAACAATGGTTAGTGAAACTGCATTTAGGGGTGGGTAATATATTTTAGAGTAAATATAATTAACTAAAACCAATTATTTTTATCAGTATTTATCCTCTTAATAGATCTCACACACTCCCCTCACCATCCATTTTCATGAAATTACTACAATCAGAAAATGAAAATAATCGGTAATGTATGTTTTTATTAATGAGGACAACATATAATATTGATGATAGCATCATCAATTCATGGTTTTTGTTATTCCATTAAAAAATATCATCTAAATTATTCACATAATGAATCATAGTGAATATTATATCATTGAACAATTTATCTTTACAACAACATGGTATAATACACTATACTAGATGGAAAATAAGGCACACACATTCTATTTTTAGAATAATTCAATATTTAATTTTTTCTTATTGAATAATATATTAAATTATATCCAATATTTTGTACCATTCACTGTATATTTTAGTGTTTATCCACGATACTGTAATTCAAATATCCTTTATAAAGATTAATAAATCAAAAGGATGCCTCTAATAAATTTATCTAAGATAGTTGTGAAAATAAACATTGGTCCTTGTCTTTTTTAGATATCATAGGATATTATTTTAAATTTTTATACCTTTACCTTTAAAATATTCATCAAATAATATGCATATTTTTCTATCCCTCTGAATTTAACTTATCTTCATCTTCATTAATATCTAAGGATGATCTATTAAAATAAATATATTAATATATTTGTATAACATAATAATGATGACTTTTGGGATTGTAGTTTATTTCCCCTTAAACCTCATATATTATTTATAATTAACCAATTTATTGTTTATTTTATATATTATGCATGAAATAGAAATAAATTTTAAAAAATGTGGAAATTAAAATTTAACGATGGAAATGTCAATTCAATAATTTTCAATTCCTCACCGAGAACACGTTGGTTTTCTATGATTTTCCATAATCTAAAAATCAATATTATTTCCCTATATCCCAAAATACTTAACAAACATTCCACATATACCAAATATCAACACAATAATAATATTCAATGTATTTTTCTGGATAATTCCTTTATATTTGATATCTATAAAATGACTTTAAATTTCCAATTGTGAAAAATAAGGAAATATCATGTGAGAATAACATTAATTAATTCCCATTAATTCCTCATTTTGAATCAAATATAATCAAGGATTAATAATTAAAAATAATTATATTAATGGATTAATTAATATATTAGAATAATAAAATTTAAAACATAAAATTTCTAACAGTTATTTAAAATATGGAACTTTAAAATTAAATATCTTACATATACAAGTTGATAGCTCAAATATATTATGTATTACAATAGATCAACTGAATTTTTAAATATTATTTGAAAATAACTTCCATATCAACATCATATATTATATATTTAATGTAATATAAAATACATAATCTGAAATATCTTATATATAAATCAAAATATATAACAAATCACAGGGATCATTACTAATTCCCGAATTTATAATCATTTAGAATATTATGTTTCATCTATTATATAATTAAAATTATTTATAATACCTCTTCATGTTCCAAATATATTATGTTTGACATCATGGTATTTGGATTTTCCCTATTACAGTCATATCGTGAACATATATCTTCTATATTTTTTCGAAAATGTTATGTATTAGGAAAATATCAAATGTATCATATAAAATATGTCGTGTATTACAATTTAAACTTATATGAAGAAATTAAATTAATCATTATATCTTATATATCATTCATTATAACTTATGAACCTTAGGGAGCGCTATTAAATTAATAATTTCTAGATTATATGTTTTATATTATACACTTCTTTTAATCAAACGTAAATTTATAAATATCCTCAAATAAGGAAAAAATTCATATGCAATATTGATCCTTAAATACTTAATTAAAATTAACTTATTAAATATTCAAATATTTTTCATCTATATTAAAAACCATTAGAGTGATCATATTGGATATAATATCTTATTAGAGTACATTATTGTTCTTAAACTACCTCTACAAACACTAGATCTTTATTATGTATTATCTTTGTCTCCTATTATCATAACATTAATCTTCAATAAATGATAATAAAAAAATATGGAAATTCAAAAAATATATTTCTCAATATCATATTATAGATATAATATCCCCAATTTTCTTACCATATGGAAAAATTATTATCATTTTATATTCCCAATCCCAGTGAATGAAAAAATCATCCATATTAATTCTACACAATGACCTTGCATTATATATTCATATTGTAGAGATCTAAACCAAGTATCTTAAATAAAATTTCAATATTAATACATTGGAATAAGATTCATGGAACAATGTCTTGAAAGGCCGAATAGTTTATTATCCTTGTAATATATATATATAAATGAATACCATATTATATTTTAATACAAAAACTACAAATAATATTTTTTAGAGAATAAAAATATCCCTTCTAGATATTAATTCATAATAATCATATTTAACTTCATGGATTCATGGGAATATAAATCATATAATTGACATCTCAAATTCTCAATATGTGTTAAGTAAAATGAAATCAACCGTGAATAAAATAACCATAATAAATAAGGAATTAGAAATATATCATGATAAATATCTCAATAGAAATTCTATTTAAATTATTTACTAGAATAATCAGTGGAAAGGTAAATAAATCAAATACCATTTTGTTTAATCAATAACATGAATACTATAATTAAATAATCCGTAATCAATATAGCATAGTTAATAGCTTAAAACACATGTAATTTAATCGATAAACTACGATTGAAATGAATCTGAAGATACTATAGTAGTGAAAATTCCATGGATAATAATAATTTAATTTTTAATTAATGTAATTATTAACTATTTCATTTCATCTATTAGGAACATGATATCTCGAATTTTGAGGTATATCCTCAATAAATTTCAAAAATAATGGTTAAAAACATGTTTAACTAAGACTAGACAACTAATTCGTCCCAATACACTACCAATACACCATGGGGATAAATATAATTGGGCCCCAACCATGGCTTTTATATCCATGGAAATACTATTATATCTAATAATTGGTTTAATTCATAAATAAATTTCATTATCATCAAATATTCATGTTGATTAAGGAATATGAATTGATAAATTTTTATCTAGACAAATAAATATCTTTCAATATAAAGATCCATATGTAAAAATGATATACAGTTTAAAAATAAAAATATTAATGATATACTATATGGGAATTTATGGGAAATTTAATGCCCAATAATCATAGCGAGGTTAACATTTCAAGGGAATGTTATTGGAAAAAAATGAATCAATAAAGTGAATGTCAAAACTCTACTTAGCATAAATTATCATAAACCATAAGGATTGAGAATAATTATTGTATCAATAAAACATATCTAAAATTTAGTATATGTAATATAAATGTTTTTTTACATGGATTAATAGAAATACCATAAATATATATTTAAAAAATTTTGTGGAGAATATAAATTTCATTTTGAAAATCAATTTATTGTTTTTTATTGAATATACATTTCATTGAAAAGTAATTTTATAATTATTGAATTTATAGAATATTGGGAAATAATTTTCTTTAAAAATAACCTTTTAAACATGAAATTTATGCTTCAATTACATGATTTTCATGTTTTTGGGTAGTACCATACATGTCATACATGTAAAAAATGACAAACCTTTTGCACTGTAAAAAAGTTATAAATGTGCATTGTTTAGAAAAAGACCGGAACACTCCTTCTTAAAAATTAAGAAGGAAAAATTCTTTAAATATATTTAATATTTTTTATGACGTTAAAAAATTTTCAGAACATATTTTTTAACATTATTTTAGAAGATATTATATTTTATATCGAAGGAATAAATGAAGTTTGATTTTCGTAAAATGCTTTGTTAATTATTTTAGGAAACAAAAAGTTGGGAAAATGAGAAATTACATCAAAATATTCTAAATAACCAAAGGATAATAAAATAAAATGATTATAATTTTAAAATTAATAAATAATTTACTTCCACTAATATTTTATAATGACCAATATCGATTAGAATGATATTGTGAAATAAACTCTTATAGTTATTATAATATAGAAGTGATAATTAATTGATGAATTTATTAAGTGTATCAACTATAAATTCACATAAACCTATTGGAAATGATGAATAATTTAATCAAATTAAATTATACATATAATCTTGGAATATCAATGATAACTGAGAGTAAAATAACCCACTGAAAAGAAATATAGTTATGAAATTCAGGAAAAAATTGTAAATTTTAATTGAAATATCATTGGATGAAATAATTCAAATTAAAAAAATATATAATAAATTATTAATTATTCATGATACAACATTTTAAAGGATAACTATATTCCCCATATAAAAGAAATTAAGTGAATACCATTACAATATACTTTAACGAAATGAAATTGAGATGACATCACTTACCTCACATTTCCTTTTGGATGAGCATTCTTTATGCTCATGTATAGTTGTTTTAAACATATTATGAACTTATAATAGAATAATATTAATATATATAATTTAATATTTTATGCTTTTATAAAATATTACCCCCCATTCATTATTAAAATTTATTATTTTCGGTTTTTCAGGTGTCAATTTCCTTGTTTTATCGAGCTTGTTTCATATAGAAATATCTTATTATTTCTCATATTATATACTAATATCATCTAAAATTTAATAATAATGTCATAATATTTGTATAATTACATAGATTATATTTTTAAACCATTTCATGAGTATTGGTTGTGAAAATGGACTATAAAAATCAGGGAGATGATGGGTCGTGCTTACCCAAGAGTAACATATCCATATTTCAATGATCATTGGAAAGAAACTAAATAATATTTAATCATTTCATAATTATAATAATATAATTAAAAAATAATATTTATCTCAATGTACATATATATATCATTTATGTGGTGTGGTGAACAAAATAGTGTCACATCACTTCGTGAAGGTTGTAATCCACACGTACAGGAAGAATTTTATCATTTATATGTATAAAAAAATAAAGATAATATTTTATATTCTTATAATGATAAATATATCATGAATATCATATTTAATTCAGTTATATCAGTTATAATTAATAACATTATTCTTAGTACCTTCCATGTAAATAATTAGTGGAAAAAATTCCCAAAAGTGTTTGAAGGTGTATGGTGGAGAGGACATTCGGTGGCCTTTTATAAATGAGGTGAGGGCCACACTTGTAAATTTTTGAAAATGATTCCATCATTTACACTTTATATAATTAAAAAAACCAAAAAATGGGACATTATCAAACATAAAAGATATATGGTCAAGATATGGTGAGTAAATGAGTGTTTTACAATTTGGTATGTGATTTTAACTAATATTTTCATAGTTTAACCACTGGTAAATCAATTTTTTACATGACCATAATAATTAATTTATATTATTTTCACCATTTGTTTAGTAAAATATTAATTTGAATATATTATATATATTATATTATTATTATTCTAAATATTGAGTCTTTTTTAGATTCTATTTAAATAAGTAGAAAATTATTATTTACAATTAATCCAAGAGATGCAATGTGGCAGTTGTTTTTTAAACGGAATTTTTCAAAATAATTAAAAATATCTATATCTAAATTAGAATTGAAAATGCCTCTGAAGAGATAAATTGGAATACATGATATGAAAATAAAATAATTTTACATTAATCACAATTTATAATATATTTTATCATTTTATATTATTTAAATGAAATGGATGTTTTTAATTAATATTCAATATTTTTCACCATTTATAAAAATAAATCTTTTCAAACTAATTAAAAATAGAACAAATATGATAATTTTTATATTATATAATCTAAAATATTATTACTTTTTTAAAATAATTTTTCCAAAACATTTAAAAATAAAATTTAAATTAATTTTGCAAAAAGTGACAAATATTTCATTTAGAAAAATTATGTTTTTCAAAAAACAATTATTTTTCTTTTATTTTATTCTTATTTTATTTCAAGTTAATTGATAACCATAATTTTAATATTTTTATATATTAATATTAATAACCTATAATTTTAATCTTAGTCATAATGGTAATATTCAAATAAAAATATTTTAATAATGCATCATCATCCATCCAAACTAGGACTAGTTTACATTTCATGTTATCGAAGATATTAAGATAATTTAAAAATAAATATTTCTTAAATTAATATAATGGTATATTCATTTATACACTTTGATTTATGTGTCATACATGATATTGATTATGATTATAATACATTAAAATCATTTTCTATTACATTCTTCCAATCTTAAATAATTTTATACCTTGCAATTTAATCATTGTATCCATATTCAGTGGTTAAATATTTGAAATTTATTTTGTTGAAAACCCACATTGTAAAAATATTTTATAAAACATCCTCTGTATAATATATAAATGGATATACCATAGAAATATGGAATAACACATAATTAGTATTCCATGTAAGAGAACATTGGTGGAAAGTGAAGATATGGATATAGTGTAAAGGAGTAAATAATTATAGAGTTATTAAAGTCCTTCATCAAAATTATGTGAATGATAAACGGAATGTTAAGGTCTTAAAAACCATAAATCATTTATGATTTAAAAAACTAGCTAATTCATTAGATAATAATTTAAAAGTATATTAATTTTTCTTGATTCTTTTCTTAAAGTTGGGGAATTCATTTATTTTCTATGATTATAAGGAAATATATTTACCTGATATGTTTCTATTTCATAAGAAAAATTTTAACCTATAGTTTTCTATCAATTGATTTCAAATTCATCCCTTACTGTAATAAATGAATGTAAATAAAATTATTCATGAATCACCAAAATTCAATTTTAATGGATCGTATGACCAAACATTATTCACTAGACTTTCTATATTCCCTTTAATATGTCCCATAACTGATATTATTAGCATAACTAATCCAACATAATGTTTTAATTTCTCAAAATAAAAATTTTATACCACTATTTCACCATTAATATTTATTTTTAAAATCATTTACGTAAAATAATGGTATATTGACCAGGACATCACGTAAGCTAGGGATTGGTTCATTACCCTTATCATCCTTAAATAATTGGCTCAATCCCCATGGAATTGAGGGATGTGATAGACCTCTACCCATCATTGGGGATGACCTTTTTCAAAACTATATTAATATAATTATTATAAAATTCCAAAAAATATATATTACGGGAATCCTTGAAATAAAATTAATCAATAATAACCGTTTTACTATGGTTTTCAAAGAGATGTTTTCTTAGAAAAGGCAATAATATTATATGAAAATTATTACAATTTCATTAATGTTCATATTATAACTAAGGGTTATTATTACATATAAATATATGTATAAAAAATTTAATAGAATTTTTCCTTAAATATTTTTTTCACAAAAACAAATACTAAACCAGTGTGTTGTTTTACCATAATATTCCACCATAATTTATGTAATCCTCGATGACACTCATAACATAAAACATACCTAAGGGGTGTATTTTACATTGACCATATGATCAATATTAAACTCTTAAACCCATTATGGTATCCAAAACACTTATGTTAATGGATATAAACATGCCTAAAAAATTAGCACAATCATTATATGTTTCACAATACATATCAAAAAACAACATGGCTAGAAAAAATACTTCAACAATTTAATTCTTGAAACCCACATAAATACTTCATCTATTTTATTTTCACATAGTTCTTCGCTTGGTATAATGGATGACCTTTATAATATAGAATTTACATGTATATTTACAAGGTCATCTATATTTATAAAAATGAATGATTAATGTATCCCTAGGGTGAGATTTATATCCCTTAACCACAATCTTCATTTTCCCTTAGTAATTAGTTTCTTTTTTGCATCATTTTCCAAAACTAATGAAGTTTTTCGAATGAGACACTATTTTTTTAGTCAATGATACCTTATTTTAGACATAGGTCATTCATTTTCATCAAATATTAAAATCCATCATATTGTTTGGTAATGAAAATATGAAATATCAAAAGCATATCCACCAATATTGTCAAACTAGGTGCATAGTAAGGCCCATTATGATACATCAAGTAATTATCGAGTCAATCCCAATTCACCTTTTCATAGTTATTTCCCATGGGTACGTATGTTCTAGAAATGTATCTAGTTTTAATATACATAAAGGGATGTATTTATTAGAAACAAACATGACATTTACATTAAAAAAACATTAATATGTTATTCTATAATTATCCTCAATGGTTTTCATGGGGTTATGATCCTTAATCCATGTTTTCAAACTTCTAGTTCCAAAATATTCAAATAAAGTTCCTATGAGAAAAAATATAGATACCTTACTCTAGTAGTCTATAGTTAGTTTACACATTATTAAATTTTTATAAGATGCTAGGAATCAAATTCTTATAGACCAAATAGTTTTGTAGACATAATAAACTAGATTCATTTTGAATTTTCATATTATATGTGTATTCAAAATTTAAAACATAATTTTTTCAAGAATAACAATATTATCATTATAATATCCTCTCATATGAATAATGGTAAACATCAAGGATTCATATGAAAGAAAAAAAATAAGGGTGAGCTTAAATTTTGAGTGGTGGTTAAGTATAGTGGAAGCTATTACGAATTAATAAAACATAAATAATAAAGAATAAACAATATGGAAAAGAAAATAGCAGAACAAAGGTTCCATTTAAATAACTCACTCTCAAAATAAATTTAAATGTAACTAACTAAAAACCCATTTAATTTAATTAATAATATAACTATTTGACTAGAAAATTCATAATCAATATGTCTGGGAAAATAATTAAAACCAAATTCCATTTAATCAATAAAAATTAAATGACATATATCTTGAGATAATTTCATTGAAAAAAATATCAAGGATAATAATAATTTAATTTTTAATAAAGGAAATGATTAATTATTTCACATCATGTCTCAATTAAATGATACCTATACCAACAAGATTTATCCTCATTAAAATTTAAAACTGATGGATAGAAACTTATTTAATTACGGAAAGTCAACTAATTTTTCCCGTTATTCAACTTATTCGTTAAGGGGTTATTTATAATATAACCACATGTATTTATTGCATGTCCAAATATTTCCTCAAATAACAAACAATAAATTTAATTAATAAAGAAAATTAATTATCATTAATTATCTTTATTTAGTGAAGAATATGAAGTTGTCATTATTTCCCTTGATTATCAAAGGACATGGAAAATAGACCAGTATATATAAAATTGACATATGGTTTAAAAAATAAACATATCCATGATAAATAATATGGATATTCATTGGAAATATAATGGCCAATGATCACAAGAAGGTGAAATTTTTAGGGGAATATTTTAAACTACAAAAATGAATCAAGGTTGTGAACATCAATACTATCCTTGGACAAGATGATCATAAACCATTTATAGGGAGAATAATGATGATATCAATACAAAATATACCTAGTTTACTATATGAAAAATGAATTCATTTTTTATATTGATTAATATAAATAACATAAAATTATATTTGAAAACATTCTTGAGGAAAATATAATTTTCCTTACAAAAATCACTTTTCAAAACATAAATCATTTTGAAAATCCATTTCTTTGAAAATAACATTTAAAAATTTATAATTTCCAAAATATTAGGTGAAGAAATTTCATTAAAAATAACCTTATATACATTTAAAAAGATATTCAGTGAAATTATGGTCAAGTTATTGAGTAATTTTGTACATGTTATATAAGATTAAAAGATAATTCATTTTTCACTATAAAATGATAGAAACGAGCCTTGTTCAGAAAATGATAAAATAAATCCATTTAATTTTTTTTATAAAAATAAAAAATGGATAAAATATATATTTAAAAATTAATTTTGATAATTCTTCTAATAATTTTGATTTTTTTTTAAAAACATTTTTTTGCAAAAATGTAGATTTTTTGACCAAAGAGAGAAATGAATTTTATTTAAAAAAGTATCATTTATTTTAAGTTAAAAAGAGTGGTAAAATTGTAATATCACATAAAAATATATTAACAACTAAAACAAATTAAAACTAATTTTTTTTTATTTCAATAAGGGTCAAAAAATTTCATTCAACATAAAATCAAGAATAAATCGTCTCAATTAGAAAGATATTGTAAAATAAACACTTGAGATGATCATACAATTGAATTGGGAATTAATACATAAATTAATTATGTGTATAGACTATAAATCCTCATAAAATAATTCAAAATACATCATAAGATAATAAAAATTCATTATACACATAATCATACAATATCAATGATAAGAAGGAGGTAATATAACCCAATAAAAGTTATTGAGTTATGAAATTATTTTCCACTTGGATATTTTCAAGTCAATTCCCCTTGGATGTAATAAATAGAATTAAAAAATAAAATATCTTAAATTGTTATTTAATAATGATATAACATAGAAAATGTGATATATATAAACCATATAAATAAAATTAATAGAATAAAAATACATTATGCCTCAATAAAATGAAAGTGAGATGAAATTACTTACCTCACGCTTCACCTAAGCTGAATGTAATTTTTTCTCTTGTATAGTGAAATTAATCATGTAATTAAATTATTAAAGAACCATATTAATATTGATAATATCATATATGATCCATTTTCAACATATTATGACCCATTCATTAACAACATTTCATTATTTTCATTTTTTTGTTAATTGCCTTCATTCCATATATATGTTTCATCATGTAAGAACTGGTTATTGAACATATTATATAGTTAAATAATTTAAAACATATTATTAATTAAATAATTATCATATTTTTACATTATTTATAATTTTAAAACCAATCATTAATGATAGTTATGAAAAATGGACTAAGTTGCAATCCTCGAGGCGGTATAATGTATGTATGCATGAGTAACCTTTCCATTTTCCAAAGAACATTATAGAAATAAGGTATGAAATATTTTAACATTTAATAATGAAAATAATATAATATAAAAAATATGCTTTAATTAAATATTCTTATATGCACCATCCATGTGTTGTGGTTATGAAAAGAGTGCCACATCACTTTGTGAGGATGTTAGTCCCTGCATACTTGAATGAAGTAATTATATTTTAGTGTAAAAAAATAAAACTATGTGATTTAATCTAAGAGTGATAAATATTTCATGAGTATCATAATTATATCATTTATATATAATATATTTATTATATTTATACTTATTATCTCACCTATAAGGTGTTAGTGAAAAACTAATCACATCGCTTGGATTGGAGGTAGTATGTCATACACATGAGTGACATTATGGTAATGCATATAGAATGGAAATTAAAAAAAGGAATATATGATATAATGACACAATAGTTATACTAATTTTATAAATTTAGTATATATATACATATATTAGATACATCATCATACCCAACCTTGACAGGTGTTAATTTAAAAACCAATGACTTGATTCATGAGGTTTCTGTCTTCCATACATAACAGTTATGATTTCATAACCCATTAAATGTAAGTGGATATTGTTGAAGGTCATGACCATATTATAACTAAATCATATTATATGCAAAACATTATGGTTATTATATCAGTATGGTTTAATAATAATTTAATGTGGTAGAGGACTAAATAAAATAAAAACTCTCACCAAAGAATGTTACCTCTTCTTCATGTATCCTCAATAAGTTTGACAAAAAAATAATAGGTTTTATTTCTACTAAATTTAATACTACAATGAGAGGAGAGACGTTTGGAAGTTATTTGTGCATGGAATGGCAGATAAAAGGGTTTTATGGTGTGAAGTTGAGTGGAGAGTGGGTTTCCTTTTATAATTGTGGTGACTAGGATAATTGTAATTTTTAAAAAGATTAAATCATACCCACATTTTTTAAATTAACTTTATCATCCTACCCATAAATCCACTTACCAATTCCTTGAGAATGTTGGCCACATGACCTCAAAAGTGCCTCCATGTATGCCAGATGTTGTTGACTAGTAATGAGGGCCTATGGTGTGTCTATGGGGAGACTATTCCCTTATTAATAGAAATGAATCATAGTGGATTTCAAAATATATAATTAGTGGAAACATAATATTTATGTAGTCATGTAATGATAAAAAACAACCTGAAATATAAACAACATGAGTAATCTGAGTTAAAAATAAATACAAAATGATAATGATCATGTTGTCATGTAACTATACAATAACAAGAGAAACAAGATACTGGGAAACAATAATATACCAAATTTTATAAAAAATATAAAAAAGAAAAAAAAAATATTCTACTATTATCATCATTATCATTTTTATGGTCCCCTACACACATTTTCCATTATAGAATTAGAATCAATCATCAAAATATATCCACTACCCTTTATCAATACCTGAATCCATAAAGTTTTCTTGGATACCCATCGTGTCCCAAGAATTGTCTGTTATATACTCATTATGACACCCCCAATGGTGTCTACATCAATCTAGTACATACATAAAAAATGGGATGTATTATAACAAAGTAAAATCAAAACATGTAAATAAATAAAAATATTTTTCTGGCTTCCTCATTGGATACTCGACTGCTTGTACCTGCATTACCCTAATATGGATGACACTAAACTAATGTAACATTCACTTGTAGTAAAATATTGTGAATGTATCAATATAAATGAAAGGTAAAAATCACACCACCCCAAAGCATGTGATTTTTTATTGATGTGTTTGAGAAAACTAGTTAATCATTCTATGTCTTCAACTTAATTCGATTAACCTATTTCTAAATTATTAAGACGGACCCTGATATGATCCCGGGTTATCCCAATGGAATCCAATGTATCACATTACGGGCTCTGTATATGTCTAATTCCATAGGTGTTAGTCCAGGGAGACCAATGATTGAGATCCAAAGTATGACTATATAACTTGTATAGGGTGATGTTAATAAACCTCCAAGTCCATCTTGTGTATCTCACGTAGGGGTCAGAGTCTCTCTTATGGTATGGTACAACCATCTCACCACCCAGACCATCCATAAGGTAACCCTTACGGAACTAGTATAAATCTTCTGGTGATAAAAAAGAAAACTCAAGGTGAGGCCATCCCAGACATAGCTAATATCACCCCTTGTGTATTTAAAAAATAATTAAAAACCTAACAATAAGGAACAACGATACAGTACATGGTGTACATGAGTCATGAAACTTGTGTCATCATTTCTCTATTTTATATATCACTATATATTACACCATTTATCAATGAAAAACATTTATAAATTTGTTAACAATTTTTTCATTTCATTTAATTCAACATTCCATTAGCAGAATAAGGAAATTCATGACGTAATAGCGAATGAGGCATATTGAATGTGAAATAAAAACATGGCCTACCATTACTACTTGGTAGAAAATATTTATTATTATTCCAAGTCAAAAATCAATGTTTATTTAACTTGTAAGTTAGAAATAATCATGAGTCTATCCAGATAAGGCACTAAAAGTAAATTATTTTACAATATAGAGATTTCTCTAGAGTGGTTTGGCTTGAGGCATAGTGGATCATGTAATAAAATGAATCAAAACATCAGAAAGAAGATATACTGACATCCATAGTTTATTTTAATACCACCCATCTATTATTAGCCCTTTAATCAACCTAAAATGAAAGTCATCGATGAAATCATTAAATTACCTAAAAATGCAAAAATTGTGGTTGCACAAAAATAACACAACATAGGAGAAGGGACATATAAATTAAAAGGAATCGATGTGTAGAGATTAACTAAATATTTCCAATGCTTTTCTTGTTGAACAATTTAGATGATGGATGAGGGAGATATTGAAAAAACATAAGATGTATTGATGAGGAACCCATAGATATGGATGAGGGGTCACATCTATTGGAGAATGAGAAAGATAAATGCTTTGATGTATTTTAATTCATTAATTAAAAGGGTTCATTTCAAATCATTTAATTGGTCCCATGGTTTTGTTGAATGTTTGAAAAAACATTTTTCTAACGGTGTGACCCATTTTGCTTATAGAGGGACCCCACAGAGGCAAGGTGCACAATTTGGCTAACAATTCTCTATATCTGAAAAATTCCACATTCTTTATGGACCTAAAACTCCATAAAGGCATGTGACCGACTCTGCATAGTTGTAGAGATACATTGTGGTCCCCTTTCTCCTTCTACCTGACTCCTACATAGTTATGGAAACCATACAGACTTGCTAAATAGTTTCTCGTAATTATAAATCCCATTATCCTTCTCTATGCACTTGGGATATAGGCTTTGAACACACCCCGGAAACCCCTTTTACCTCTATTACTCTATTGGGTAACTGGAAAAAATTTAATAACCAAGGAATTAAAGTTGAAAAAACATTATGTACAGTTTAGAATATCAGGGATGTCGCAAACACTCATTCTTAAGGAAAAATAGCCCCAATTTTTCATTATGAGGTTGGTAAAATGTCATATTTGAAATGTTCCATCTACTCTGAATGTACACCAACTTGTCACTCCAAATTGTCATCCCAATCACAGTCGTTATTATATAGAACCAAGACAAGTGTAAATAACCTGCCTTAGAGAACCTTCCTTCTCCAATAATTTATATGTATCAGATACTACTCAAAGGATAAATTCATCGTCAAATTGATATATTTATGGTCAAAATAATAGTTCATTCAATATGAGATCAGAAAAACTATGATAAATGGAAGGTGTTGTGCATTCCATGGTACCTATGTGGTAACTATAATAGATATTCTACTATACATAGACTATCCACTATCTCAAAGGTCCTAGAATAATGAATAAATATCTTTCCCTATCTCAAAATTCTTCTACGGTCCACTCTTGTCAAAACATGTAGAAATACCAAATGTATTGCCTCATACTCTAGAGGTCGATGGTGAGGAGAAGTATAAATATTATTCCTAGACAATGTTGTATCCATACATTTCTAAATTAGTTTCACCTTCTCTGAAGTTTCTGGAATTAGTCAAGGATCCAATAATATTACCTCATGATCCACTATCAATAATAGAGGTAAACTGAATACATTATCTCAAAAAACCTCATATTGATTTATTGTAATAGTTTCCAAAAAATCTATTATCCTAGGACAACTCAAAAAAGGTATCTTCTATTTCCAAGAACCTCCAAAATCAATGATAGATTCTTGGATCACGTCCTCTAACACCATTATCATCCACTCGAACTTCTCATCAATCTGAGGGTGATAAATTGTACATAATAGAACTTGTGATCCCTCTTCCTTCTTCATCCCCAACATGAACTATGATGTAGAATAGACATCTCAGTCCAAAATTATTGAAAGGGGAACACCATGATGTTTCACTGACAACCATATATAAAACATTCTTATATGATAAAAAAATAATCTCCCTCTAATTGTTAATATGAGTGAAACTATGGTCAACTAGTTGATGATTGACCATACTACATCAGCGCCTTGAGGGGATCATGGAAAACATATCACAAAATCCCCTGAAATATATTCCTATTTTCACTCAGAAAAGGATATAGGATTTTGAATCTACCATGATAATGTTTCTCAGTATTCTATACCTAACAAGTGGAGTACTGATTAATGAAACATGAAATCTACCTCGTCATACCAGGACACCAATTCTAGCAATGTATGTCTCGCAACATCTTGGTAATCCTAGGGTGAGCCTCCCAAACATAGGCATGATATCCCCGCATCAAATATTCCCATCTAACAATAGGAACCAAAAAAAACCCATATAAGTGTAGGCTCTCACTCAAATGAGAAACAAAACCATGGGTTGGTTATCCATAGAGATTATCTACCACAAAATGAGGCCTCTGAATATGATCATTGTCTCATCTGTACCTTCTTCATTAGAGAATTTGTCACTTCTAGAGATGATAAAATATGTTTTCAATCTTTTCCAAAACCTCTAGGTGTATCAAAAAAATAGATAAATCAACTATTATACACATCTATCCACATGAATATGAAAATTTTGAGTCTTATGACTCAAGGTATTAGTAATATTTTCTTAAATGGTGGTGTTCTTGTCAATGAACGAAACAAAATATTTATTAAAGAAGAGAATTACATGAGTCTGAAATATAAGATTTTTTTACAGTCTATATAATAAAGAGAAAGTAAATCAAATGAGATATCATTAAATTAGGTAATTTCATGGTTAACTCCCATATCTCGGAGGCGATATTATACCTTTTTCACTTCACTATAAGTTTGAGTGACAATGTAGCTGGTATCCATGAGCGAATGTAGACAGTTCATCCAACCTAAAGTAAGTGGCTATAAAAGGTATACTACTCCATTCTAGTTAGCTTTCACAATGTTCTTTGAATGACATTCAATCAATATATTAATCCAAACAAAAATCTTTTCAAAATAGATAGAATGAATCACACCCATAATTTCATATTCCAGAGTTGATGTGACACCACAGCTTCCATGGAAGCAACCTAGAGTCCTCCCATTGTGGTCTCCAAAGATAGAACTAGAACACGAGGATCCCAGGTTGACCTTATAAGCACCATGAACATTTAATTTAATCTATCCCGGAGGTAGTTCATTCTATGAAACATAAAAATTCCATCTAGGTTGGGGATAGATACCCTTCACACCAAGCTGCCTGAGAATCTGAAAGCCTCTCACAATGTTGCTACAAAGATTTTTCTGATTTGAGGTGGCTTCCTGAATGGAAATCAGGACTCTCATTTTACTTTCATTAAGACTAAATGTCTAATTTTTAGGAATATAAGAATTTTTGTCATACCAGATAACATGGAGAATCTCAACTATATTAGTTGTTAATAGATTCATGATTTGTTGGGAGGCTCTCATATGCACACAACACTATAGTTTAGAGTTGATAAAATCATAATATAACCATCTTCACTCAAAAAGATCAACGACATAATTACAAAGGGTGGTGTCTTTAGAACTATAATGAAACAAGAAATTAATGTCTTTCTGATGTTGGAAACAAAAAACGCATTTTGAGAAATGTTGAATCCCAAAAGATTAAAGGTATTTTTTTGGGACCCTTTTCTGAAAAATATGCCAATAAAGAGTGAATCTTGAGGTATTTAAAAATAATTTATTAAAAAAATTAGCCAACTCAAATCATTTTCAGATTTATTAAAATTTTGATCATAATAAATTTTGGATTCAAGCATTCCATTTTGACCAAGTTCCCAAATTATGAAATCAACGGTGGTGGAAAAGGGATAGTATTCAATGAACTGCTTAATATTATCAAGTAAGATAGATATTTGAGTGATTAACATGTCTTTAAATGTAATATTAGAGTGATTCGGAGAGTGAGTGGGGGATACCATAGAGATGAGAGGAGAACCAATCTAGTAGGAATGATAGAATCTCAAGGTAGATTCTTTCCTAACCGTCCATCTAGAGTTAGACATGTTGTTGGAATAATAATTCTTAATGTAATGCCTCATAGAAGAGCTCATATAATTCATATTTCCATTATTTAATATGTAAATAACCCAATTTTTAAGTAACTCAAGGGAGGAAGATTTATTTTGATGAAGATTCCAAGTGTGTCTGGCCTATAAGTCATCATTAAAAAATTTGAGATTTTTTATGTTGAGTCCACCTTTATCCAAAGGCATGAAAAAGGTAGACTATGGGAATAGTAACCAGATTCCTCTCAAGAGTTATTCCAATCCACACAATAATTTTGATGGAAACATTTGTTCTCTTTAAAGGACCATCATGCCATTTATAAACCAACATCAAATAGAGCGATTTGGAAACAATCATGGAATTGACAATACAGATCCATCCAGCCATTGAGATGGATTTACCATTCCATGAGGAGATTTGGTGGATAATTTGGTCAAAAATGGAGTAAGGGTAACTATATTTAGGTTTTACCTAAATAATGAAAACAACAAGATTGGTGAAGTGGAGGGACCCTTCCTTAATTTCTAAAACCATAATAATATTGCGTTTTTTGCTCATGAGGTTTTAGCTATATGGACTAATACACTAAAACTAGATCATTTGGTATTATTACTTGTACTGTCATGATTATTTAATGTATAAATGTAAACAACATAGCCTCCACTTAGATCTAGCATAATCAGGATCAACACTGATGTAAGTCTACCTTTCAATACTTGAAAAGCTATCTCAGATGATTTTGAACAGACAAATATCACCCAGATGTCATTATATTCCAAAATAGGTTCTTCTATATTTGATAAATCTTTGATAAACACCATGTAGTTGCAATAAATACCCCAAAATTGATTATATGAATCACATTTTTTGGTTGTTTTTAGGAAACAATGGTTCTCACATTCTCATGTTTAAAGAATTCACCAGCCTCCGAAATAATATGACAAAAAAAGTTAAATATTTTGGCATAAAAGTGGAATTTACTGAGCTTCACATATAGATGGTATTCTCTCAGTGTATTCAGTAATATCTTAATACAATTTTCATGGTCGTGTCTAGTTCCCTAGTATACTAGGATTAAATGCATTAAAAACCCACAAATGAATCCAAATACAAGTGGAAAATCTGATTCACATAGCCATAAAGACATTCATTATGATTAGAAGTCAAAGCCACATCACCAGAAACTTGTATAAATTATAACTACATTCGAATGTTTTATATGGAATGTTGGATAGACTGAAATAAGCCTAATGATAACCTGATATAAAATTAAACTTATTTAAAATGAATGATCCATAGAGATATTCTAATATGAATTATATACGAGGATGTGGATACAATTGCATCACCATATGATGGTTCAAATAGTTTTTATAAATGTAGAAAAGACAGGGGTACCATAAGCCTGCTTCATGATAAGTTTTGGTAGACCCCAAGGTAATTTGAAGGGTCATATAAAACAATTTTTCACAAGATCCAATAGCTTCTTCTTGTATTTTAGAAACCCTATAGTTGTCATCCATTAGAGAGGATTGAACTCTAGTGTCACACCGGGAACTATCTTGATGGTGATCTCCACTTCTCTCCTCAGATGTATGCTACCGAAATCATTAAGTAAGAAATACCTAAAACAATCCCAAACTATATGGAATTTAACAAGAAACATTCTCTTATCACTCTTGAAAAGTCTCTCCATTATTTTATCAACACCTACAAGGGCCTAACGCAATGAAAAATCTTCATATTCCTGGATATTGCATTAACCATTGTTGAAATACATGTTTTCCTCAGGTGATGTGAAAAAACCCCATCAGGGATAGAAATCCACATGGTCATGATAATGAAAAAGGTAGTCCATACTGATAATGAAATCAATTCTAGTCATCTCTGGGATGATGAAATTTATTAAGAAGAAGTACCTACACATCTCAAGGGGTAACTCCCATCACTAGTGTGATTCCTATAATCCAAACCCCAATAGTGTTTCATGAGTCATGTTTTAGATGATGTGATCTAAAATTAGGCATAGAATTACCAGAATTTTAGTAGATATAAGAGTGTTTTATGGACCTATATCAAATAGGTGGAAAAATAATATAGAGGATAAAAGAATATTACATTGTTGTGTAAGACACTAATCTTTAGGTGAAGAATTCAATACATTTATATGGCCAGAAATGTGGTCCTATGATGTATCCTGACAGTTATGAGAATATCTACTCTACTATATATTTACATATGAATCCTAATTACCTTGGACATGACCACCTCCTTATCCTGATTAGCTGGTAAAGACCCACACCCATCCTAATGTGGAGTCCCTGATCCAACCCTGAATTTTTTTGGCATAGATCCTTGTTTACATTTAATTTTATGAAAATATAGTTGAAAACTCTAGAGGATAATAATTATTATGTAATAACAACACTCAACCAGGTTCCTTGTGCAGTAAGTCTTTTTATGACCAAACCTATGTAGGTTCCAGGAGCAACGGAAGCTCTAGATGTACAGTGCCCAACATTACTTTTTCCATTATTGATAACCAATCAGAGGTCCATTCCAACAAAGAACATCATGACCAATATAATTTAATCAAAGGACAAGAAAGTTATAGAAAAAAACATAACCAAGAGATATTAGATCAACAAATTTTGCTTATAATTAATTTAAATAAAAAAAAATTAACTCTATGGTTATTCTTTCTTTGTTGATTTTTCAAATAATATATTTGAAGTGTCCCACCATTTCATTGTATAATACAGGTGTATGATTAGTCTAGTGGTGATATACATGAGTTCCACATATCTCTGGATGTTGTCAATTGATTCCCCATGTGTTAGTACGGAAGATCCTCACACTTGTGATGTACGCCTTCAATCTCCTTGAGAACCACGTCCAAAGGGTTCTCCTTGATCTGGTAGATGAGGATCATTGTTATTCTTGAAATTATTATATGGGAAGAAAGAAATCCCTAGGCTTCAGATCCTTTCTCTAATTCATTTTTCACAACCAAATAGGTGTCCCTTGGCTTTCCCTTGGCTAATGCGATAATAATATTAATAGGTATTTATTTCACAATGGTAATAATAAATAATTTGCACAAGTGACTTTAATTATTTCATTAACCCTGTCAAAATCCCCTTGTCAAATAATAATAGTTATATTATTATTTCCTAACAAGTGATTAATTTTAGTGTTATAATTAAATATTATTTAACCAAATAATATCCAATCTTATTATTTCTCACTAGATCATTAATATAAGGACCTAGACTTATTACATTACATAATCATGATTTCATGTAAGAAATAATTTCATTTACATTGAATATATTTTCTAGTTTAATGATTTAGAGAATTGTAACATAATAAATTCATAACCTTACACATTGTTATAGAGTGGATACCATAAAAACAGTTTCAATTTTTAAAAAATATGAAATTTTAAGGATTAAAACATGATTTCATTGAAAATTATTCAAACATTTTACATGGATTCCTTCTTTATCTTAGACATCCTTATGCCATGTAAAAACAATTAAAAACACGGGATGAGCACAAAAAGATCATTAAGGGATGTAAAAGAAGGAAAGGCCACATTAGTCCATGATTACTTGTAACATATAAAAACATTTTTCAAAAGAAATATTTGCTGGTCGGAATGGAATCTCAAGAGGGGGTGAATTTAGTTTCTACTTAAAATTTCTGTTAAAACATCAAGATAAAGATCCCCAATATTGAAATTGCCCAGTTAATTAAGGAAGTAGATATATAAATGCTTAGTTGGTCAACATGTTTCTCAAAGGGTGTTTAGTCCTCAATTGAATTAGTGTAAAACACTTCTTCAACTTTTGAAACAAGTTTACTCAATTAAACACATACACAAACTAACCAAAACTGACTATCAAAGTCAATGAAAAATGGTTTTCTATTTTTGTAATTATAAGTAGCTAAAATGGAAAAAACTATGTATAACAAAAAATATAGTTCACAATGGAGTTAATAAAGAGGTTCATTCTCCATCTAAGACTTAATCCTCTCCAATTGATGATCACCTGCCACCAAGCAATTTATATAAATGAGAAACTAGATACACAACCTGTATCAGATTTTACAATGTTTTTCATAAACTATCTAGGGTTCACACCCTCTACCATAGTTATTTGTAGAAAAAAACAATACAGACCACACATGGTCTCTTCCACAATTATACGTTAGAAACAAAATGTAAAAGAAGTTTGATGTGAGTATTTTCATTATCGTCCAGTTCAATCATAGGAGATAGTGTGTGTAACAGAAAAACGCACACTTCTTTGAAATTTAAAATAAAATAACACAGTAGATATTATATTATTAGATTGAGTTTATAAAGCTCTATGTGTTTTCAGTTCATCTCTAGAGTCCTTGGAGTGAATAAATTGTAGTTTGAGTCTTTCTCTAGAATTTTTCCTCAAAACAGAGTATCGCAAATCCAGGTTCTAGCTTCCAAGAATTGAGTATTCTGCTTCTTGTATTGATCGAGACTTGATGAAGCACATAAGGTATCCTTTAAAATTTTCTCCCGAAATGATCTTCTTGAGACTCTTGGGTTCATAGTGTTAGTGATGGATGGTTCTTCCTCTTTCACTTTGATCGGGCGAGTAAGTTCTTTCTCATGCATTCCTATGTTGTTTCTCACATCATATATTATCTCTAATAATATATTCCATGGTCTTATCTTTTATATTTTATTTCCTATAACTGGAATAAGTAAACTATGTTTGATCCTCCTCATACCTCATACTATCCCCAGATATAGTTTCTTAATATGTCTACAATCAGCATTAGTTAATGCCAGACGCTTTAAATTTACCAAATAAAACTGTTAGAATAATCTTAAGAATTTGACAAAGTATGGAAGGGTAAGCATAAGTAGACTTGTAATGGTAGCCTTCATAGTGGAAAGCTTCAATAGTAGTGTGCATCGGTATCCTTCATCGTTAGCATTTTGTAGTAGCCTTGCATCAGTGACCTTCTCAACAGTAACATTCAGTGGTAACCCTGCATCAGGGACCTTTGCATCAGTGACCTTTGCATCAGTGACCACTGAATCGGTGACCTTTGCATGTGTGACCTTTGTATCATTGATAATTTCATCAGTGACCTTTGCATTGGTGAACTTTCCATCGGTGACCTTTGTATCGGTGACCTTTGGATCGATGACCTTTTCATTGCTGACCTTTGTATCAGTGACCTTTTCATTGGTGACCTTCACACTATAAGATTAAACAATAGAACAATGAGGTTAATGATACATAGGTATCCCTGGAACATGATTATCACATTAATGAAACATGATTATTCTATAGTTGAAACATTATTATCACATTAATGGAACATGATTTGGGATTATCAAAACGTGTGAGTCCCACAATATCCCCCTTTTTGATAGTCACAAATTATGTTAGTATTTTCACAATCAGGGTTAAGAACATTTTCTAATATCTTCATAGATGTGTATAATTGAAATTGAACCATTTTATGGTGGAAAATATAAATAGTGTATATATTCAGAAATTCTAGGTAACTTAAAAACTTCTCCCCCTTTGAGTAACTTTTGGGAACTTAAGAATTCTCCCCCAAATAGATAGCATATACATGCAACGATTCAGGAAACATAAAACATATCCCCCTTAGTGATTAACAAAAATAATTTAAGATAAAAAGTGACAAAATTGTATTATATTATTATTAAGGAAATACCACAATATAAAAAAATTGTATAAAAGATCCCTATCAACTAAGACATCTCACAGTCAATCCACATCAGAAATGTCCAAGGGAGCTTTGGATTTTGAAGATGAGGAGTCAGGGTCTAAAGATGGAGGGATAGTCCTAGGTATGGTAGTCATCAGGGTTGGAGGATCTACAATAGAGGTATCAGTAGACATATAGTGATTAGATCACTGAGGAATTATAGGGGTCAAGCTTCAGATGGCATGTGTAGGAGTTATCATTGGTGCATTACTAGTAGATCCTAAAGTATCCAAGGAATAAAGTAAGGCTAAAGGAACAATGATAGGAGGGAAATCTAGATAAAGGAAAGGCAAAAGAAGATTTATAAAATCCATAATAATGTTTCCCCCTCTCTCCATGGATGAGATAAAGTCATCCTTATTATCTATGAATCTCTCTATGGATGGAGTCATCTCTATAAGCATGCTAACTTAATACATAAATGCCAAAGTGACAGGTGGGGTCATAATGTTCTACAATAGTAGCTTAAAGTCACCATCCATATGATGCTTAGTGTACACCCTTTTCTAATATAAGTCAACTTTCTCTTTGATGGCCTTTTGATCTTGAGCAGCTTCCCTTAGATAATCTCCCACAAGCTTCTGAATTTCCCTGGTAGTGGAAATGACATGAGTCATAGACTGAGGGTCTGAGGTACTTGCACCAAAGAACTTCTCCATTTCTTCTCTAACAACTGACCTGAAGGATTCTAGATCAATCGAACGAGAGGATAAAGAGGAATCAGTGGAAATTAGAGTTTCCAAAGAGAATTCCATTGTATCCTTAATATATTTTGTTAGCCCACTAATCAGCCTTTTCTCATCATCATCTTGGACACTCACATGTGCCTCCATTGACTTCCTAAACTCCTTAAACATAGTGACCTTATGGTGAACCACACTCTTAACATATCTATGATCTCTGTCCACTTGAAACCTTGATTACATATATGAATCTAATCAGGAAATTTACTGCTTTACAAATTGCATAGATTCTGCTAAGGTTGGAATATGATTCTGACAATCATTCACTTCATGTAGAATATTTGAGCGAGAGGTAAAAATAAATATTTCTATAGAAGATACTACAACTTCTTGATTTAGGGCCGCATTTCCCTCTATCTCAACAGATTTCTCAACAAAAAGACTTTTCAAATCTGACATAAAAGATTCCAAATCATCCTTCTTCACATAGTCTCGAGGATAAAGTAAAACTGGATACACAATGTTAGTCTCTGTAACTAAAGGAAGTATAGGACTTCTGATAGACTGGTTATCATCAGAGTCTCCATAATCTAATCCTACGACCACAAATCTAGGGTCTTCTGACTAGTCTTCTATTCCATGAGCAACAACAACTAAACCTGTAGAAACTGGTTCTTCCCCCTCACTTGGATCATTTTCCTGAACAACTACATCAATCTTAGCCATATCTCATTGATCAATAGTATCAATAAGATAGTTCACTACCACTTCCTCTACACAATCATCAACCACTCCCATTGAAATTCCAACATCAATTGAATCATAAACCTCTTTATTCACACTTTCTACCATTTTTTTATGTCTTATCTGAGGAAAAACACATAGACATTCCTCTTAACATTCACCAATAGTTGTCTCAATGTCATCATGACTAGATACAGTGTTTTCTTCCTCTTCTGAGGTTTCTCTAATGTCTCTTAAGACATTTTGATCTCCTTATTCTTCAATGGTTTCCTCATAATTCCTATCAATTATGACATTCTCTCTTATAGGAAGGCATTTTGGTTGGATAGGCTCACAAAAAGATACAATATTAGTCTGAGGAAGGTCCAGATCACTCCTACTATCTATAGGAGAATCCTCTCTGACTTTCATAACAGCATCTTCTACTTAATCATCTGAGTATACAGGCTCCACTTCATTAAGATTATGACCAAGTTATATCTTATCCTTAGGCCTAGTAGGATGTGTAAATGGGTTGACTTCCTCATATAGATTATCCTCATCATTTACCCATATTCTTTTCCAATGGTTCGAACTGATCTTCATAAAAATGGAAATTATCTTGGTGATGTAGAAATTATTTCTCACAGCAACTATTTCGTCCTTATTTTCAGAAAATCCTTTTACTTTAAACATTAAGGATATCAATCTGGCATGAAATAAGGCATTGGACTTAGAGCTGGGCTTTGTCATATACTCAAATTGAATCATTATAAATATACAAAAATTTACCTTCTGACCAGTCTTCAATAGATATAAAAGAAATACATCCTGAAGCTTTAATGTAGCCAAGTCCCTTCTCCTGGGACTCAAGACATGATGAACAAACATAAACAGAAATATGTCTTCTCCTAACATTTCATCCAAAATTATATTCTTAGGGATCTCATTCCCTGTTAGTTCAGCTAAGTCTTCTTCATAGTAGAAGAAATCACTAGTGGGTGGCACCACTCCTGAGTAGTAATCAAAAACCCCTTAATAGAGAATTCTCAAACACTCATCCCATTCAAGAGAGGAAAAACCCAAAATTACTCCATCTACCATTAAATACTTTCTATTCTCATCCACATATTGTTCGAATCTCAAAAAATCATAAAATTAATTCACTAACATTGGGTCGTAATGTCAATTATTATATGAAAAGCATTCAACCCAGCCCTGAGCTTCAAGTTCCTTTATCACCAAATACCTGCTCGACATCAGTCATTCTGAGCTCAGTTCCTTCTCAACCATGATTTCCCTCTTTTAAAAATGAGGGTTGATTAGCTTTTTCACTACTTGGATTCCACTACTCAACTCAGCTCGAGGACTCTTGGGATTTGTAATATCTCTTTCATCACTGACCAATTGTCACTTCAACCTTACAATTTCAATCTGGAGTGGTGTGAGGGTTTCAGCAGAATGAGTGATTATAGGGTTATGGAGAAAGAAGTTCGGGAGAGGTTCGAAGTGGATCAAAATGTGGTGTGTTATTTATTTTTATCATTTAGGGTTCAAAAAATAAATCAATGAATAAAGAAATAAGTAATACAGAAAATGTTTTAGATTCTTGAAGAGAAACTCTAACTCTTAAAAACATCCAATATCGGTAAGGTAACAATAGTGTGGTTCCAAATGTGAGGTTCCAAAGGTGAGGTTCATAACAGTGAGGTTCCTAATAGTGAGGTCCAATGGTGACGATCCTAACGGTGTGGTCCAACAGTGAGGTTCCTAATGGTGAGGTTCCTAACAGTGAGGTCCAACTGTGAGACGGTGAGGTTCCTAAAGGTGAGTTCAAATGGTGAGATTCCTAATGGTGAGGTTCAACGATGAGGTTCTGAATGGCGAGGTTACAATGGTTAGGTTCCTAACTTAACAGTTTATCATACCTAACTCATGTTTGATGAAACATAACCTCTTAGAACTCAATGGCTTTGTGAATATATCATGCAATTGGTGTTCAGTTCTAATGAATTCAAGAGTGATATCAACTCTTCGATAATTATCTCTTAAGAAGTGATGTCTCACATCAATTTTATTTTTCCTAGAATGAGATTCTAGATTTTTGAAAGATGTTAATAGCACTTGTATTGTCATAGTGTATAGAGACATCTTTGAATTGAAATTCATAATCTAGTAAAGTGTGTTTCATCCACATAATTTGAGCACAACAACTACCAGCTGCTATATATTCATCTTCCATAGTATATAATGAAATAGAATTCTATTTCTAACTACACCATGATACAATTGACTTTCCCAAAATGTGACATGTTCTAGAGGTGCTCTTTCTATCTAACTTTCAACCAGCAAAGTCATCATCTGAATAACTTATAAATTCAAATGATGGTCCTCTTGCATAAAATAGTCTTAAGATTGTAGTATACTTAAGATATTTAGAAATACTTTTAACAGAAGTTAAATGAGTCTCTTTGGGATTGGTTTGAAAATGAGCACACATGTATATACTAAACAAAATATTAGGTCTGCAAGAAATAAGATAGAGCTGACACAAGATCATACCTCTATAATTGGTTAGATCCACTGGTTTCATCAGCATGAAATTTTTAGGTGGTACTCATAGGTGTATCACTACCTTTATTACTTTCCAAACCAAAACATTTCAAAAGATCATTAGTATATTTACTTTGATTTAGAATAATACCTTTTTTATTTTGAAAAAATTGAAATCCATGGGAAAATTTAATTTCCCCTATTAAACTCATTTCAAATTCATCTTGCATCATATTTGAAACATCATTACATAAAAAAATTTAGATGATCCAAAAATAATCTCATATACATAAAGTTTTACTATTAAAAAAATTTTAGAAATCATTTTAATAAAAATAGTAGGATCTGCTATTCCTTTAGTAAAACCTTTTGAAATATGAAAAGAACTAAACTTGTCATACCAAGCTCTTGGAGCTTGTTTTAGACCATATAGTGCTCTAGAAAGTTTAAAAACATGATTTGAAATAGGTGGATTTGTATAACCTAGGGGTTGTTCAAAAAAAACATCCTCAACTATATACTCATTTAGAAATTCACTTTTGACATCCATTTGATAAGGTTTGAAATTTCAATGAGTTGTATAGGTAAGTAGTATTCTAATTGCTTCTAGTCTAGCTACAGGTGTGAAGTTTTCCTCATAGTCTATTCCTTATTATTGACTATATACTTTTGTAACTAGTCTAGAATTTTTTCTTAATATGTTTCCAGATTCATCAACTTTATTTCGAAACACTCATTTAGTGCCTATGGTCAAATTCTCTTTCAGTATTTCTACTAATACACAAACATTTTTTATTTTAAAATGATTTATTTCTTATTGCATATCTATCACCCAAAATTATTCAATGATTGCATCATCATTATTTTTAGGTTCATGTTGTGAAAGAAAAGCTTGTTGTTCATCCTGGTTTCTCAGAGAATCTCCAGTTTGTGTTCCTCTATTTAGATCACCTACTAAAACATCTAATGGATGATTCTGGAGAGTTCTAATACCTCTAGAAAGAGTTGAACTAGAATCCTCATGTTTGTCTATTGGTTCAGATTCACCATGCACAGATGTGGTAATATTTCAAGAACTAATTGTTTTCTCTATGGGTTCACGATCTTTATCATTAAGGTCCCAAAATGACATATCTTCCTCAAGATTTTCAATATATGTTTTGGACTCATGTGGACCAGTCTCATTGAATTTGACATGAACTAATTATTCCACACATTTGGTTCTCTTATTGAATACTCTATAAGATTTACTAGAGATTGAGTTACCTAGGAAAATTCCTTCCTCACTCTTAGAAGCAAGCATGCCCTGATTATCCTTATTGTTAAGGATAAA
The DNA here is from genome assembly GCA_963277665.1 of Viscum album. Classification (NCBI taxonomy): domain Eukaryota; kingdom Viridiplantae; phylum Streptophyta; class Magnoliopsida; order Santalales; family Viscaceae; genus Viscum; species Viscum album. The sequence continues at coordinate 852,540,245 of OY728155.1, read as the reverse complement.
GGCTTTGAAACAAAAACTCTAAAGTAATAATCTTTAGGCTTTCTATTATTCTATATCTCATAAGGGGTCTTATTAAGAATATGTCTAATTAAGACTCTATTGATAATGTAACAAGTTTTATTAACATCTTAAGCACAAAAATAGATAGATAGATTATACTCATTTAGCATAGTTCAGGCATACTCTGGAAGTTTCTTATTTCTTCTTTCTACAACTCCATTTTTTTTTGAGGTGTTTTAGGAGCTAGGAAATTTTTATTATATACATTTTGTGAGAAAAAATATTCAAATTCCTAATTTTATAACTCACGGCCATGATCACTTATCATGGCCTTAATTCTAAGTCCACTATGATTTTCTACAGACATGGAATATTTAATGAAGTAAGAACAAGCTTCACTTTTGTGAGAAAGAATGTATACCCAAGTATATCTAGAAAATCATCTACAAGAATATAATCATAGTGCATCCCATTTAAACATGAAAATCTAGATGGTCCAAACAAATCTCTATGAACCAAATCAAGTGGTTGATAAGTAGAAGCTACTTTCTTTGGTTTGAAAGACACTTTGTCTTGTTTTCCCTTTTGATAAGGATTGGAAACTTTGTTATATGGAAATTCCAGTTTAGGTAAGTCTCTAACTAGACATTTCCTAGTTATTTTCTTATGTGAGATCACATTGCAGTTTCCTAATCTTTTGTTCCATAACAGGGATTCCTTATGAAAATCATTTAAACAAGAAACTTTTTGCTTAGCTAAAGAATTTAAATCAACAACATATACATTTTCTTTTCTAAGACCATTGAATATTATATAATTTTTATAATTAAAAACATTACATGGATCATTTTCAAACATAACATTAAAACCATCATCACATACATGAGAGGTACTATGTAAATTGTATTTTAACCCATCAACAAAAAGTACTTTTTAAATTAATATAGTATTTGGGGTACCAATATGGCCAAAGCCGACAATCTTCCCTTTAGCATTATCACCGAATGTGACATTTCCACCATCAAAATTAATTTGTATCTTGAAGAATTAATAGTCTCTTATCATATGCCTTGAACATCCACTATCCATGTACCATAGTGTTTTACCAGAGCTCTTTAAATAACTTTCCTAAAATAGAGATTAAGTATTGGGTAAGTTTGGTACCTAGATTTTATGGGGTCTAGAGAGGTAATCAAGTAAAAATTTTGGAACCCATACTTGTCTCACAGGTTACCTATTATCAGCAGATATGTTTTGAGACCTGAATATATTGTTAGTCACTTTAGAAAAATGTTTTTTCAAAGATGGTCCAGAATTAGAACTAGCGGGGAACTTTCCAGATTTTGGAATAAATTTATTTTTTATAATCCTTCTCTATCCTAGTTGATATCCTATACCAGTTTTATATTTTAGAGCAATTTTTTTCACTAGAAATTTAGTTAAGGTATCTATACCTATAGTAAACTTCTCTAGATTTCTTTTTAGATTCTCATTTGATAATTTATGTTCAGTATGTTCTTTTAATAGTTGAGCACATTTTTCTGTTTCAATATCCTAATTAGACATATAATTAGAATTTAAATCATGTTTTCTTTTCAATAATTTATATTTATCTTTGAGTTCATTAATGGAGTCCTCAAGAATTCCACAATATTCAAATAGTTCATATTTAGTCATATTATTTTCATTATTTGATTCACTTTCATTCCATAAATAATCATCATTATGTATAAGGGAATTGGGTGTTACCTTATATATTTCTGTCATGAAAGATAGGTTTTCATGTTCGTCCTTCTCAATATCAAAAGCATCAAATCCACTGGATCTATCTTCTGAAGCACTCCAAGTAGCTTTCATATTATTTTTATATCCATTTCCCATGTATTCGTATTTCTTCTTAAATTTCAACTTGGGGAAATCAGCCTTCACATGGAATTTTCATTTACACTCATAGAAGACTATCTCATCTGTGTTTTCATTCCATTTTCTATTTATTTTTTCACAGTCCTTTATTATCATACCTTCCTCTATTGTTTAACAATCTAAATAACTGCTTATTACGGTAGAACTTTTTGAATCTTCTAGAAAGATGAGCCATCTCATCATCACTGTCAGAGTCTCAGTCTTCAATAGTGGAAGTGCCTATAGGAGCATGAATATTTTCTTTGTCTTTCCTCTTTAAGGTTGAAATCTTGAATTCTACTAATTTCTTTTTTGGTTATTTATCTTCTTCTTGATTTACCTTAATCTCTTCTTCATACATCATAAATTTTCCAACTATTTCCTTCACTAGTATCTTGCATATGTCTCAAGATTCTCAGATGGAGATAGAAGTTCCTCTCTATCTGTAAGGTAGGCATCAAAGCAATCTCATAATCAGATCCTTATTGTCCACTAGTTTCCCAAGTAGACTCATGGTATTCAATATTTCATTGAACCTGAGATACATTTCAGATATAATGTCATCAAGGTTCATTTTAAAATTATCATATTTAATTGTATAAGTATTTAAGCTCGTTTCTTTAGCATTGGTTCTTCCCTCATGAGAAACAGGAAAAGTATCCCAAATTTCTTAAGCAGTTTTGCAGGAAGATATTCTATTTAATTAATTTTATCATAGGGAATAGTACAATGAATTCATTTCTTTATAGTTATTGTTGTATATATATTTAGTCACCTGAGACCATATATCCCTAGTAGTAACAGGTAGTACATGTTGTTTTTTAATTATGTCCCAGATTTCAGGACTCATGCTCCCAAGATACATTTTTATTTTTAATTTCCACTTAGCATAGTTATTTCCATTAAGGAAATGCGGCTTGGTAGTAGCAGCACCCTTAACTCTGTTATCCATAGTTATTTATAATTTTAAAGGACTAAAAATTTAGATATGATAGAAATTTTAAGATCTTTAAGATACAACTAAAATCACAGTTGAGAATATTTTGAAAATTTGCACAATAGTTTATATCTTTGCAATAAAATTAGACCCTCTCATACCAAATGTTGGTCGGAGTGGAATATCAAGAGGTGGTGAATTGAGTTCCTACTTAAACATTATAATAAAAAATTATTATAAAGATCCCCCAATATTGAAATGACCCAGTTAAATAAGGAGGTATAGATATAAATGCTTAGTTGTTTAACAAGTTTCTCAAAGGGTGATTAGTCCCAAGTTAATTTAGTGAAAAACACTTATTTAACTTTTGAGACACGTTTTCTAAATTAAACACATACACACACTAACCAAAACTAACTATCAATGTCAATGAAAAATAGTTTTCTGTGTTAGAAATTATAAGAAGCATAAAATAAAAAAACATAGTATAACAAATAATATAGTGCACTGTCGAGTTAAATAAGAGGTTCAGTTTCTATCTGAGACATAATCCTCTCCACTTGGTGATCACCTACCACCAAGTAGTTTATTTTAATGATAAACCTGATACATAGACTGTAACAGTCTTTTTAATAGTTTTCACAAATTTTCTATGGTTTTCACCCTCTACCACAGTTCTTCTTGGAAAAAACAAACAATAGAGACCATGCAGGGTCTCTTCTAGAGTTATACATTGGAAACAAAATGTAAGATAAGTTTGATGTGGGGATTTTTAGTATCCTCCAGTTCAAGAACAGGAGATAGTGTGTGTAACAGAAAAACACACAATTCTCAAAAAATGAAAATAAATTAACACTGTAGAGATAATATTATGAGAATGAGTTTAGAAATCTTTATGTGTTTATATTTCAGATATTGACTCCTTGAAGTGAATAAATTGCACTTTGAATCTTTCTTTGGAAGTTGTCCTCAAAAAAGAGTGTTGCAACTCTAGGTTCTAGCTTCCAAGAACTGGGTATTCTACTTCTTGTATTGATCGAGATTTGATGAAGCATAGAAGGTATCCTTGAAATCTTTCTCCAAAAATGATCTTATTGATACTCTTCGGTTCACAGTGTTAGTACTGGATGGTTCGTCATTAATATCTTTGATCTAGAGAGTAAGTTCCTTCTCATGAATTCCTCTATTTTTTCTCACTTCTTATGTTATCTCTACTCATTTATTACTCGATCTTCTATTTTATATTTGAGGTCCGACAATAGGAATAAGTAAACCATGAGAAATCCTCCTCGTACCTCATACTATCCCTTGATACAGTTTATAGATATTCCAAAAATCCTCATTAATTAATAACAGATGCTATAAATTTACCAAATATGACCATTAGAGTAATCTTAAGAATTTGAAAACGTATGGAAGGGTATGAATTGGTAGACTTGTAATGGTAGCTTTCACAATGGTAGGATTAAACAGTAGTTTTCATCGATAGCTTTCATCGGTATCCTTCAGCAGTAGCCTTGCATCGGTGACCTTCTCAACAGTAGCTTTTAGTGATAACCTTGCATCGATAACCTTTGCATTGGTGACCTTTGCATCAGTGAAATTTTCATCGGTGAACTTTGCATCGGTAACCTTTGAATCTTTGACCTTTGCATCAGTTACCTTTAGATCGATTACCTTTGGATCAGTGACCTTTTCATTGGTGAACTTTTCATCTGTGACCTTGGCACCGGTGTCCTTTCTAACAGTGGTATTTCCACTGTAAACATAAACAAAAGAACAATGAGATTAAATATACCAAAGTATCACTAGAACATGATTATCACATTAATGAGACATTATTATTCTATAGTAGAAACAATATTATCACATTATTAAAACATTATTTGGGATTATATAAACATTTGAGTCCAACAATAATTATCACCTGTATATATATACATACTTTGTAAAACATGAGATTTCCACAATACATAAGAAAATAAGTAAAACCATAAAGGTATCATGGGTCATTACATACATAATCATGTAACTGTAATGGCCCTGACCCTCTTGGCCCATTACTTTTTCAAAATAAGGCTCCACCAAAACAGTGGCACTGTGACAGTGGCACCGTGTCCTCACCCAGCCCTCCGTTTTCTTTTTCCAGTCCCGCTCCCGTAACATAAATTTTTTAAGTAAATTAATTATTTTACTTTTTTAAGCCATTTAAAGACCATAATTAATTCCTAAAAATCCCAATAAGCCTCCCCAATATGGGGGTATTAAATAACACCATAATATCATCGTGTGTAAATGCCCACCAATGTAGGAAACCGAGATTCAACTTTCCAGGCGTTCAAAATTCCATATACCGTAACTGTGGGATCTTCTCTTTATACCTCCCTCTAGAGATTATTTTTTCTTCTCATATGGATTTATTTATTCTCCCTGGTGCGCCTAGATTTCATCCCATTATGTGGCTTTTGGTGCGCCTCTTCTGGAGATTTCTGCACCTCTTGGAGTCCATGGAATTCCTCCCCTACAAGTCGTGCATCTGTTGTTTTTGGCGCGTAGAGAAAAACATCAATCCTTGATCAACCAAGTAGGGTTTTTCCTTCATCTATCCTTTTTTAGTATCATGTGGGGTAGGTACGCTGTTGTTCCTATGGGAATGGATGAATCTAAACCATAATGAAGATAACAAACAGACTTTAAAGAATGAAGGGAAGGGGTGTGAATGATGTTCTGTTGTTTTGTTAATCTTCTCTTCTAAGATTCTTATGTTGTGAAATATTGGGCTATGCTCACTAAAAATCATGGTCTTTGGTGGTATTCCCTTGTTCACTAATGAAACCTGGCCTTTTGTGTTGATTAAATGACTGTAACTTGGAAATTGGTTAATCACATACGCTCGGTGGATTAAATGGATTCCCAGTAAACATAAAGCCCTATGTGGTCACCCTGACTAACCAACAGAAAGAAGAAAATAATGAATGTTGTGTTGAACCTGGAAGTTTCCCTACTCTTTTTTAGTATTAGGTGTGTTTTTCTGTTTGATTGCTTATGGGGTGATGTGGGTGAGGATGGGATCCTCTTGGTTGTGAGTCTGAAACTGTGTGGTTTCTCTACTGGTGATACGAATTTGGGTGGGATCCTCTATTGTTTAGAAATCATTGGTTCCTAGTTTTGGGGACATGGGGCTATGTCTCGAGGTTTTCTTTGTTTCTAGTACTTTGAGGGATATCACTTATCCCTTTTGTGAGGTTTTCTTTGGTTCGAGTACTTTGAGGGATCTCACTAATCCCCTTTTGTTGTTGTAACTTTACAAGAGAACCGGGTGTGAATGCTTAAGTTGATGTTGGTTGTTTCTCTTTTCCTTTGGCTTGTGGTTATTCCTGCTAGTTTCCCAATAGTGTATAATTCACTTAAATGAATTATATTGAACATGAAACCAGAATGATTTAAATGGGGAATTTATTTTGGGAATGAGTCGTGACTTGGTCTTGAGTGTTGTGTTTCTTACGAATGAATAGTCACGAGGCTGTTTGTCTTTAGGTTGGTCCTTGGAAACCCTAGGCTGGGATAAGTCCTTGTTACCTATACCTATATCTATAGCTTTTATGTTTCTTATTCGTGCCCTACCCAAGTTGAGAACTTTATGTAGAGACCCGAAGCCTGACGTACATAGACATTACATTAATTTTGCAGAATAGTTAGTACATAACAAAAAATACACACACAAGGATCGTAATAGTTTAGTGTCTTTGGAAACTCGGAACGTAATCTTCTAATCGTGGTGAAAGATCTCCAATATCTCCCATAAAGATCTTCCTTTTTTTAATACCTAAAACCTTTCTTTATATCCTGAGGAAAAGAAAACATAAAAGGGTGAGCTCAAATGCTCAGTAAGGGTAAACAAAATAAATATAAATCTCATCGTATACACAAGCACATAACTTTTGGAAATCTTAACCTGCAAAAGAGATCATAATTTCATAACATGGGATAAATCATGGTAGTGAAATGTAATCACAATAATCATAACTTAAAACATGAAACTTTGTGGCATACACACATAATCATAGAGAATCATTTCTTGTTAGTCAAGACTCATTGCCAAGACTATCTTAGTGGACAAAGTCCCTTTCTGAATCGACTAACCCTGGTTTCAGTCCTGTTTCACTGAACCGGTATAACCTACCGTTCCAGCCCTGTCTATCTCATGAGATATAAAATCTTTACCCAATGCATTGGAGGGAGATATAGGTCCCACCCATCTTATAATGAATCCTTTCTTATGTGTGCCACATAATCATACATCATCGCATAACACATGTAACAAAAATGGGATTCTTGAAACATCATGACAACATGATCAAATCAATGTAATAATAGGGATAAAAACATAAACCTTTATTATCTTAGATGGAAAATAATTTTTATAAAACACTTGAACTCCATTCTTGAGGAAAATATCCTATCTTCTTCAAAAACGTTTTTCCTTTCATAACATGTCATACAACTTTAAAATAAAAGAAGTTGATTAAAAATAAACTTCAAAACATGTAAAGGAAGCTTCTTGGAAATAATTTTTTAAAAAATCCATTCATGCCGTATAAGTTAAAAAAAACATTCTTCGTACTTTTGTTGGAAAAGTCAAAAAGTACCTCGTATGACAAAAGATTCCTTTCATAGATATTACTAAAAACTCACCGAAGGGTAAAAATGGATTTAAACAATTGTAGGTGGATGGAAATAATATTACATATTGATGAAACATGGATTTTGATGATAAAATACACCCCATTAAATACTTTCGAATAAACAATATCGGATAAAAATGAGATTGTGATATTTCCCTTACCTTAGGTCCGTTTTGCTTTGTACGTGTCCGAGGATCCTGTATAATGGTTTAAATAATGTTATTGACTTATTAAAGAATCATATTCATTGTTATGATATCATATATGGTTCACTTATGACTTTATATTACCCATTCTTTTGTAAATTCCATGTTAAAGAAGCGTTTTGGGTAAAATCATTTCATTTATCGTAGGTGTTTTGACTTGTTGTTCTTGAAATTATTATTACTTATATCATGATTTACTTACTTCCAGAATATAAAATATGATTTATATATCATATATATTCAGTATATATATATATATAATAGATAGATAAATGAAATGAAAAACATCGTTCATGGAGACGGTAGTCTGTACGTACGCATGAACGCTGTTTTCCTTTCCTTATTATCTTGAATGGAAGTAAGTAGATGACATACATATACATATATAAATAAATCCAGTAGCTTTATAATTTCATATATTTCATTATTATTTCTTATATATACTTTGTAATCATTCTTAAATGGTTAACATGGAGAATGAATCTCATCGCGTCGTGGAGACGGTATTTCGTACGTACGCACGCGCGGTGATTTCCTTTCTCCGTAGGATGGATAGAAGGTTAATTAGAGTTGTTTCATATTTATAATAACATATCAGTATATAATAAATACTGATGTTATTACTTTATCATGAAACAACTAAAGAAGAATAAGTTGAAGAAGAAAGAAATTGAAAAGATCGGTAATGGATATTACCTCTTCTTTGGAACACCTCTTTGAATCCTCCACTTAGGGAACTAAGATTGGTCTTTGAAGAAGAGAAGGACCTCTAGGATTATTCTAGGGAAGTGGAGAAGGGATTTTGTCAGGGGTTGGCCGAGCTTGAGTGCTCAAATTGGTGTGAGGAGGAGGGGGAGGAGGTGCCCTTTTATAAGGGAGGAGAGGGGCACCTTAGGAATATCTCAAAATATTATTTTATATTAAAGTCAAAATCAGTTTATAATGGTTCCAAAGGGTCTTATTTCGAAGCTAAAGTGGTTATGGGTCGAAATCCTATCAACCAATAGGATTTAGACAAGTTTAGGTTATTATTTTAACCTTATCAATTAGATTTAACTCTAAGTTAAATAATTTAACTTTGACCGTGTCTTTTTGTTTTCTTACACTATATGGTTAATACACTTACTATAACATGCCAAACGAACCCCAAATTGTTAATTATTAATATATATATCCTTATCTAAGTCATTTGGCCGAACCTTAGATTTTTAAAAATAAAATAACAATTAATAATATAATATTACATTTAAAAACTATTTTGTGTCAATTTTGACACTATTTGATATATGATTTTTGTGAAAGTCATAAAAGAATTATATGTTCGAACCAAGTTGATTAAATCAATAATAATATATCATAGTAACCTAGAAAATTAGTGTAATTCATAAAAAGTCTTAAATTACATTTATTTTGATATTTATAATATCAATTATGTCAATATTTCATTAATAAGATAATTACTGCATCATCTTTGTGTCATAAATAAATTAAATTATTTGATGTCTAAAAATTACAAATAAAATACCATTATATAGGAAAGCTTTTTATCTTTCTAATTAATATTTACAATCGAATTTATCTTGTGTACAACCCTATATTAAAAATGGTTTAGTAAATAAACTTTGATTTTAACTCTTTTAACTCTTCTTTGAATTAAATAATAATAAATGTCCTAATCTAATCCAAGTGGTCCTAAATGATAATATTTTACACTTAAGGTTGTTTTTGGTCGAGATACACTTGTACAATAGGATTAGGACATGTGTTAGGGTAATATTAATATCATTTTTACCCTTAATTACCCTATTTACTTTTAACCGTGGTAAATAAAAGTAAAAAGTTACTATTCACCAAAAATCATTTTCATCTCATTGAACCACATTTTACTTACTGACATCAACCGTATCTCTCGGATTTTTGAAATTCCATTCACATAAGCGGTAAAATTAAGTTTTATGAAAAATTCAGTTTTTTTTAACTACCACTTAGTAATTTCACTATTCATCAAAAATTGATGTTTTTCAGAACAATGCCAAAATTTCATCCTAAGCTATATTTCATATTCCGAATTCAAAAATGAAGTATATTTTTCCAAATTCATAACATAGAAGTTGCATTAATTAATTTTATAATTAAATCCCGCTGTTAAAACAAATAGCGTGTTTTTAAGAAACAATATCTATCAAAAGATTGACACTTGTTTATGTCTGGTTTAAATGTGAAATTACATCCAATGACCAACATTGTATTAAATTGTAAAAATATATTCTAAATATACTTTAAAACCACTCAAATTAATAATTTATCACTATTAATTATTTTGATTAAAAAAGTTGTTTTTTAATTATAATTTAGTAATTTTCACTATTCATCAGAATATGAAAGTTATCCAAAAAGTACCAAAATTTCACCTTAGGCTAAATTCGATACTTCGAATCCAAAAATGAAGTCCATTTTGAGAGCTAAAATTTGTAAAATTTTAAAAGGTGGTTATTACTATTCATAATGGCTAGTTATAATAATATTTTAATAGCATATCGTTGTTTAGTGAAACTCGGTATTGCGTACTACACACGCTATCGAGGAAGGTCGCGATTGCGTGTAATGCAAGGCAAGTCAAGGATGCGTGTTGTGCAAGCTCCTTTTGATGTAGTGTAAAACACAAGACATTAATAAAATTAAAAAGAATATTTTTCATTAAATCTCGGGCTGTTACATTCTACCCCCCTTAAAATGAATTTCGCCCTCGAAATTCGTCGGGGTTATAAATGGTTTATTATTCGAAAGTTTCTTTAATAGAAACCCACATCGTAAAAAGGAATATCAAAACCAATCTTTAAAAACAAAAGTATGAAACGTAATGGTTACCCAAATAAACTAGTCACTGGGTTTCCACATAGGTGAAAATATGGATATGGAAGAGAAATCTAACCATCATGTTCTGATGGAGAGTGGTAGAGAACATGGCTATGGAAAATCCAGCAATCACAAAGCCATAAATTTGTGACGATCTAAGGTACCATCTGATTCATCAGATATAAGATCACTAGGACAACATTTTTGGTTTTCAAGATCGTTTCCCTAATGTTAAAGAATTTGAATTAGAATAAATACTTACTTTATTTTGGTACTATCTCACTGTTGTTCGTGCCTTTAACAATTTCCACTTCATCTCTTAAATAAATGAAGTTGAATTTGTTATTCGTGAAGTGTTAGCAGATCATGTGATAGAATGACGGGTCATTCCATCTGTCTCAAACAAAAGGTTAGCAAAAAAATTATATACATAAGTCGATCTATAGTGAGATTAATCATATATGGTTCCTAAAATGGACTTATAAATCATATGTCATACAACTTAATATAATAAAACTAGTTTCTACTAAACAGGGACTTCCTGTAGGCCAGTGGTAGGCGATAAAGGCCAGTCGCACTTCGGTTGTGGGTTCGATTCCCACAGCCTTGTCCGATGTGATGGGTTGTCGCCCGTCCTGCAGGTTGTCCTTTTTCTAAAACTATATTACTATAACATCCCATCAATAATATCGAAAAAACATTTATCCTTAAACAATAATAACTTATGTCCAACATAATCCATTCCAATATTTAGGCTTATCCATAATACTGCAGTCCACTCTTATAACATAGTGAAAACGATTACCAGAGATTTAACACCATCGTCGATCCCCATATATCATAAGATATGTTTTGTTGGTCACATTCCAAACATTCAAAGTCCTTAATCGTGTATTCTCTTGAATAACTTAGTGAAAACATGAATGCAGTTAAAATTTAACACTTTCCACATACCAAAATCCTCAAAATTCTATATACTCAAACCATGATATCACTTAGTCCTTATATCAATCATGAGCTCATGAATACTTTCAAACATTTCATTTTCTCATTATCCCTTCATTATGCGCATATCATCTGCTTTCCAAAATATTTGAATCACTTTTCATGGTTACCGGTACCTTAAAATTATTGAAAACCACAATAATACAAAAATATTATAATAAACAATAAAAGTACCTCAACAACATTATTCTTGAATACCAATACATAAAAAATTCAATCCATCCTCTTCAATTATTGTCCTGTAATAAGTCCTTCCATGATTTAGAAGTAACTTTTTAGGTCAGGGCATTGAGTTGGGTAATGCCCATGTTCTCCACAAATAATACATTGAACTCCATAACAGTCTGTCACTCTATTACCCTTATCTCCACACAAATAACATCGGTCCCTCCATTTGAGGTATTCTTCAAGGTTCTTCTTCCCTTCTTTAGAAATATCAATCTTCCTTTCTTTATGCTGCTCAACATGCGAACATGCATAATAGTCTATCTTCCTCTTCTTTGATGAATTAGGTATACCACTAAATTTCACCTTGTTAATCATATATCGCGATGACTGATTCGGCATAATCACAATATCATTCTCTCTAGGCTTTACATAATTTTGTTGCTTATAGTCACCAATTTGTCCATTGGATTCAATGTTAACCAAATTCCGTCCGGTTCCCTCCATTAACTAAAACACAAAAAGAATTCGTTGAGAGGAAAAAATCATGATAGAGAAAACAACATAGTAAAGGGGGATTACCCTCAATATCTAACATCTTAGGTTAAATTCTAAGATCGTTACCATAGTTCTAGGACTATATCCTATATGTATACTTATCCTTAGTGACATCCCTAGACATACCTTAGAAATATCTCTAGGGATCTCACTAACGTTCTCACATCCTAGTTTCCAAAGGTTGACTAAACCTTTCCTCTGATACCAACTGTAGAGACCCGAAGCCTGACGTACATAGACATTACATTACTTTTGCGGAATACTTAGTACATAAAAAAATACACACACAAGGATCGTAATAGTTTAGTGTCTTTGGAAACTCGGAACGTAATCTTCTAATCGTGGTGAAAGATCTCCAATATCTCCCATAAAGATCTTCCTTTTTTTTATACCTAAAACCTTTCTTTATATCCTGGGGAAAAGAAAACATAAAAGGGTGAGCTCAAATGCTCAGTAAGGGTAAACAAAAGAAATATAAATCTCATCGTATACACAAGCACATAACTTTTGGAAATCTTAACCTGCAAAAGAGATCATAATTTCATAACATGGGATAAATCATGGTAGTGAAATGTAATCACAATAATCATAACTTAAAACATGAAACTTTGTGGCATATACACATAATCATAGAGAATCATTTCTTTTTAGTCAAGACTCATTGCCAAGACTATCTTAGTGGACAAAGTCCCTTTCTGAATCGAGTAACCCTCGTTTCAGTCCTGTTTCACTGAACCGGTATAACCTACCGTTCCAGCCCTGTCTATCTCATGAGATATAAAATCTTTACCCAATGCATTGGAGGGAGATATAGGTCCCACCCATCTTATAATGAATCCTTTCTTATGTGTGCCACATAATCATACATCATCGCATAACACATGTAACAAAAATGGGATTCTTGAAACATCATGACAACATGATCAAATCAATGTAATAATAGGGATAAAAACATAAACCTTTATTATCTTAGATGGAAAATAATTTTGATAAAACACTTGAACTCCATTCTTGAGGAAAATATCCTTTCGTCTTCAAAAACGTTTTTCCTTTCATAACATGTCATACAACTTTAAAATAAAATAAGTTGATTAAAAATAAACTTGAAAACTTGTAAAGGAAGCTTCTTGGAAATAATGTTTTAAAAATCCATTCATGCCGTATAAGTTAAAAAAACATTCTTCGTACTTTTTTCGGAAAAGTCAAAAAGTACCTCGTATGACAAAAGATTCCTTTCATAGATATTAATAAAAACTCACCGAAGGGTAAAAATGGATTTAAACAATTGTAGGTGGATGGAAATAATATTACATATTGATGAAACATGGATGTGGATGATAAAATACACCCCAGTAAATACTTACGAATAAACAATCTCGGATAAAAATGAGATTGTGATATTTCCCTTACCTTAGGTCCGTTTTGCTTTGTACGTGTCCGAGGATCCTTTATAATGGTTTAAATAATGTTATTGACTTATTACGGAATAATATTCATTTTTATGATATCATATATGGTTCACTTATGACTTTATATTACCCATTCTTTTGTAAATTCCATGTTAAAGAAGCGTTTTGGGTAAAATCGTTTCATTTATCGTAGGTGTTTTGACTTGTTGTTCTTGAAATTATTATTACTTATACCATGATTTACTTACTTCCAGAATATAAAATATGATTTATATATCATATATATTCAGTATATATATATATATATAATAGATAGATTAATGAAATGAAAAACATCATTCATGGAGACGGTAGTCCGTATGTACGCATGAACGTTGTTTCCCTTTCCTTATTATCTTGAATGTAAGTAAGTAGATGACATACATATACATATATACATAAATCCATTAGCTTTATAATGTCATATATTTCATTATTATTTCTTATATATACTTTGTAATCATTCTTAAATGGTTAACATGGAGAATGAATCTCATCGTGTCGTGGAGACGGTATTCCGTACGTACGAACGCGCGGTGATTTCCTTTCTCCGTAGGATGGATAGAAGGTTAATTAGAGTTGTTTCATATTTATAATAACATATCAGTATATAAGAAATACTTATGTTATTACTTTATCATGAAACAACTAAAGAATAAGAAGTTGAAGAAGAAAGAAATTGAAAAGATCGGTAATGGATATTACCTCTTCTTTGGAACACCTCTTTGAATCCTCCACTTAGGGAACTAAGATTGGTATTTGAAGAAGAGAATGAACTCTAGGATTATTCTAGGGAAGTGGAGAAGGGATTTTGGCAGTGGTTGTCCGAGCTTGAGTGCTCAAATTGGTGTGAGGAGGAGGGGGAGGAGGTTCCCTTTTATAAGGGAGGAGAGGGGCACCTTAGGAATATCTCAAAATATTATTTTATATTAAAGTCAAAATCGGTTTATAATGGTTCCAAAGTGTCTTATTTCGAATCTAAAGTGGGGATGGGTCGAAATCCTATCAACCAATAGGATTTAGACAAGTTTAGGTTATTATTTTAACCTTATCAATTAGATTTAACTCTAAGTTAAATAATTTAACTTTGACCGTGTCTTTTTGTTTTCTTACACTATATGGTTAATACACTTACTATAACATGTCAAACGAACCCAAAATTGTTTATTATTAATATATATATCCTTATCTAAGTCATTTGGCCGAACCTTAGATTTTTAGGAATAAAATAACAATTAATAATATTATATTATATTTAAAAACTATTTTGTGTCAATTTTGACACTATTTGATATATGATTTTTGTGAAAGTCATAACAGAATTATATGTTCGAACCAAGTTGTTTAAATCAATAATAATATATCATAGTAACCTAGAAAATTAGTGTAATTCATAAAAAGTCTTAAATTACATTTATTTTGATATTTATAATATCAATTATGTCAATATTTCATTAATAAGATAATTATTGCATCATCTTTGTGTCATAAATAAATTAAATTATTTGATGTCTAAAAATTTCAAATAAAATACCATTATGTAGGAAATCTTTTTAGCTTTCTAATTAATATTTACAATAGAATTTATCTTATGTGCAACCCTATATTAAAAATTGTTTAGTAAATAAACTTTGATTTTAACTCTTTTAACTCTTCTTTGAATTAAATAATAATAAATGTCCTAATCTAATCCAAGTGGGCCTAAATGATAATATTTTACACTTAAGGTTGTTTTTGGTCGAGATACACTTGTCCAATAGGATTAGGACATGTGTTAGGGTAATATTAATATCATTTTTACCCTTAATTACCCTATTTACTTTTAACCGTGGTAAATAAAAGTAAAAAGTTACTATTCACCAAAAATTATTTTCATCTCATTGAACCACATTTCACTTACTGAAATCAACCGTGTCTCTCGGATTTTTGAAATTCCATTCACAGAAGCGGTAAAATTAAGTTTTATGAAAAATTCAGTTTTTTTTAACTACCACTTAGTAGTTTCACTATTCATCAAAAATTGATGTTTTTCAGAACAATGCCAAAATTTCATCCTAAGCTATATTTCATATTCCGAATTCAAAAATGAAGTCTATTTTTCCAAATTCATAACATAGAAGTTGCATTAATTAATTTTATAATTAAATCCCGCTGTTAAAACAAATAGCGTGTTTTTAAGAAACAATATCTATCAAAAGATTGACACATGTTTATGTCTGGTGTAAATGTGAAATTACATCCAATGACCAACATTGTATTAAATTGTAAAAATATATTCTAAATATACTTTAAAACCACTCAAATTAATAATTTATCACTATTAATTATTTTGATTAAAAAGTTGTTTTTTAATTATAATTTAGTAATTTTCACTATTCATCAGAATATGAAAGTTATCTGAAAAGTACCAAAATTTCACCTTAGGCTAAATTCGATACTCCGAATCCAAAAATGAAGTCCATTTTGAGAGATAAAATTTGTAAAATTTTAAAAGGTGGTTATTACTATTCATAACGGCTAGTTATAATAATATTTTAATAGCATATCGTTGTTTAGTGAAACTCGGTATTGCGTACTACACACGCTATCGAGGAAGGTCGTGATTGCGTGTAATGCAAGGCAAGTCAAGGATGCGTGTTGTGCAAGCTCCTTTTGATGTAGCGTAAAACACAAGACATTAATAAAATTAAAAAGAATATTTTTCATAAAATCTCGGGCTGTTACACTTTAGTTCCCAAAACCCCTGTTTCACGGGGGAGGGTGTTTTTTCCAACACTCTTATGAGTGGATGATTATTAGCTCCTTTTCCGATCCCTTTACCGAATAGCCCAAGACTCTTCGGGTATGCTGTGATGGCATGAGGTACATTATTATCTCATGAATCATCGAGCAGGGGAGTTGTCGTGGTTGGCCCAACTGTTTGCGGGAATGTTGTTTCCCAAGTGTCTTCAGGATAAGGCCAAGGTGTCTTCGGGCGTGGCAGTAGTTGTTCTGACCTAGGTGTTTTTGGGTGTGTTTATGTGTGGCGGTTGTGGCCCAGGTGTCTGCGGGTGGGATGTGTGGTTGTGGCTCAGGTGTCTGTGGGCTGAATGTGCGGTTGTGGCCCAAGTGTCTGCGGGCGGGATGTGTGGTTTTGGCCCATGTGTGTGCGGGCGGGGTGTGGCAGTGGGACTGCAGTAAGAATGCCAGGATTGGTTTGATTCATAGGATGTCTTCAATAACTAGTGGGAAAGTAGATCGGGGTACCCAAATATCGATGTCCTATTACTATATTTTACTTGAATTGTGTTATTTGGGGAGTGTGCCTTGGTGAGGATTGGGTGGATAGTTTTCCTTGCTAGGTGCTTGGGTTCTCTCCTTTTTCCACGGGGCATTAGAATGAATCCCCACTTGTGCATGATAGCTTTTGGTTTTTCCCTACTGGGTATACTTGTATGATCACCCTATGTATATAAAACTGCTTTCAGGTTTCGAGGAGGACTTCAGGGATCATGCGGGACCGTACTAGCTCAGACCTTGGTGAATTTTCTATTGTCGTTTCCCTTATTATTGGTAATTTACCATTGGAGTATGTGTAGATTGTATCATTTACTGTTGAACATGCATATGGGAATGGGTTACTTTTGGATTTACCTTTAGTTTCAACTTTGGAATTGTTGGGGTCCCTATATTATCTCTCGATCCTATAAAAATAAAAAGGGTAATTCCTTCCAGTTTGTGTGAGATTCTATACCCTTGGTGCTGGTCGCCACTCTGGGACCTATTGAAAGCGGGTTTCGGGGGTCCTTATCTCTCCTTCAGCTTAAAGAAGGAAGGGCATGTCAATCTGTTGTCCCTTCCCTCCTTTTGGTGAAGGCGGGTCATGAAAAAACGGTATCAAAGGAGTGAGGTTTAGAGGTAGGATGGATTCAGGAGTTAGTCATGGTGAGGATTGCATGGGGTGGTAGGGAAACATTTTTGGATAACCTTGGTGTGTGAATTAGGCCAGGGAAGACTGGCTAAGACATGGGATTTTAGGGCCCTCCATGATCTGATGCAAGGACTCTGGACCTACCAAATGACCAAGTGAGTCTACACTGATTGTATGGGAGAGACCCTAGTAAAGTTACATGCATCATAATAACTTGTGTTCTTATGTTTCATGGGTGTCTTAGAGATTCAAAATAAATAAAGAAGTCTAAGAAATTTTAAAAACAATATTCTACACAATTCGGCTTTATGCATTCTTTGTCTACCTTGCAGTTATGGCACCATGGAGGCGACCACGAGTAGTGTGGGTGATCGAGGCCCAGAAGGTTGACTTGGCTGATCAACAGAGGACCGACCGAGATGAGGAGGATAATCAGTGGCAGAAGATGCTTTGAGCCTTTCAGCGACAAACCCTCGGGAAGTACGAGGGAAGCATCTCAGATATGGAGACAGAGAGTTGGCTAGAGGATCTGGTGATAGCCTTCAGCTTGATCTGGGATCCGATGGAGTACTGGGTTCCTCTAGCTATAAGCTAGATGTGTGGAGCATCATGTTAGTGGTGGACGCTTTATCTTGGGGAGAATAGGGAGATAGAGGTGACATGGGATGACTTAGAGAAGGAGTTCCGTGCAGAATTCCACTCTTCCACGATGATGGCTGAGAAGTGGTAGGAATTACTCTCCCTCCAGTAGGGGAATATGTCAGTGAGAGAGTTTGGGATCAAGTTCAATGATCTCCTTTTCTTTGCTTCCGTCCTCTTTCTGGATGAGAAGTCTCGGTCAAGACATTTAGAGGAGGCACTTCGACCTTATCTCCAGTATGTTGTTACTCCCTTTACCCTACCAACCTACTTGGAGGTCCAGAAGAAGGTTGAAGTGGTGGAAAGGATGAACATGCTGGGAGGTGTGTCATGGGAGGGAATCCAGTTGGGCTCGTCAAAGGGGAAGGCCGTTATCATCAGGCCTCCAGTATCAGGACCCTCTAGGTGTCGACCAGTATGGAGTAGGCCTCAGCAGTTCCAGTTCTGACCTTCCGGCCCTCACCCTTTTCTTGCGGGCCCAGGGTTGAGATTCTTCATCTATGGAAGCCATGAGAACCTTCGTAATCAGTGCCCAGATAGAGTATAGTACGGTGGGGGTGGGTAGTTCTAGAACCCACCTCAGCAGGAGCATTTCCCATCTAGACCCTTTCAGCAGCAGCAGCAGGGGCAGCGGGCTCCCGCTTCGCTGAGGGTAGACATTGCAGGAGGAGGCCAACCTCAGGGCACTTCTCAGGTACCTCGACCCGGGTGTGGTCGGGGAGGTGGCCGACAGCCGAGAGGCATAGGAGATGGGCGTGGGCAGTTGCACGTTGTGGGGGCAGCAATTCCCACAGGTCTAGAGGTCGTTCGAGGTACGATCATCTGTTTTAGTACCCTTGCATATGCCTTGTTCAATACAGTATCTTAGGACTCCTTTGTTACACCCAGTCTGGCCCATGCTCTGGGTTTAGATGTTGAGAGACTTCCAGTGCCCCTGGTGCTGACCACACCAATCGGAGGTCAGACCGACTTGTTGTATGTTTGTCGAGGATGCAGACTGACGATAGGGACACATCAGTTAGTCATGGATCTTCTACTATTGTAGATACAACCATACGGTGTCATCCTAGGAATTGACTGGCTATTCTCCGTATGTTCCGTCATTGACTGCTTCTAAGGAAGGGTTGTGTTTTCAGACCTGGGCGGTTGATGTGTAACTTTTATCGGCGAGTGAGGTGTCTAAAAGAGCAGCAGGTGACAGGAACCCCTTCTTTCCTTGTTAGTTGAGCTGTCAATGGAGTCGGTGGACGTAGAGATGTTGGAAGATACAGGGGTTGTCAGTGAGTTTATGGACGTCTTCCCTAAAGAGGTGACAACTATACCCTCTCGATGTGATGTTGAGTTCGGGATAGACTTTCATCTTGGTGTCTGTCTGATTTCGATGGCCCCCTATCGGATGGAACCTTCTAAGTTACGAGAGTTTTGGATTCAGATTGACGATCTGATGAAGAAGTGTTTTGTTTAGCCAAGTGAGTCTCTGTGGGGTTCTCCTATCTTGTTTACGAAGAAGGCGGAAGGTGGTATAAGACTATGCATAGATTACAGGAGGCTGAATCAGGTGACATTCAAGAACTGTTACCCCCTCCTGAGGATAGACGATCTCTTTGATCAGCTGAGGGGAGCAGGTTGATTCTCGAAGATCGATCTACAGTCTGGATACCACCAGTTGAGGGTGAGGGAGGGTGACATCTCTATGGCTTTCTTTAGGTGAAGATATGGGCACTTTGAGTTTGTGGCCATGCTGTTCGGCTTCACAAATGCTTCATCTGTGTTCATGGGGCTCATGAACTCCGTATTCCGGGAATATCTGGACCATTTCGTTGTAGTGTTTATTGAAAACATCTTGATCTACTCAAGATCAAAGGAGGATCATGCAGAACACTTGAGAATGGTATTAGAGGTCCTCCGATGGCACCAACTCTATGGGAATTTGTCCAAGTGCATTTTCTGGATGAGATAAGTGCACTTTCTTGCGCACGTGGTGTCCGAGCAGGGGATAGTAGTGGGCCCATATAAGGTCGAGGTGGTTGTTTCATGGGCATCACCCAAGAACGTGGTGGAGGTTCATAGTTTCCTCAGGTTGGAAGGTTACTACCATAGATTCGTGCCCAACTTCTCCCGAGTTGTAGCACCATTGATAGCTTTGACCAAGAAGTACTAGGATTTCTTGTGGGATGAGCACTATGAGGTGGCCTTCAGTTATCTAAAGGAGAAGTTGGTTAGTGCCCCAGTACTAAGGTTTCGAGAAAAAGGGGCGGTGTATGAGGTGTTCTGTGATGCTTCAGGGAAAGGCCTCAGATGTGTGTTGATGCAGTGGCAAGGGGTGATCTCCTATGGGTCTAGGAAGTTACACCCCCATGAGCGTAACTATGCCACCCATGATCTGGAGCTTGCAACGGTCGTGTTCGCACTAAAGTGATGGCAGCACTACCTCGTCGGGGAGCGCTTCGTGGTCTTCACTGATCATAAGATCTTAACGTTTATCTTCTCTTAGTGGGACCTGAACTTATGGCAGTGAAGGTGGATGAAATTCCTTCAATACTACGACTTCAAGATTTCCTAGAGCTCAGGGAAAGGGAATGTGGTGGTCGATGCCTTGAGCAGGAAGTCGCAGAAGGATGCGGTTCAAGAGTCTTCATATTCTTGGAAGGCAATGGAGGAGTTAGCTACCCTGTACTTGGATGCGAGGATGGATGGTGGTAGAGGTTTCATGTATAAGATTATAGTGTAGTATTCTCTACTACGGTAGGTGGAGGATTATCAGTGGGGAGATGTAGAGATTGAAGTGATGTGTGACCAGGTTAACCGAGGTGATGCTCCGGAGGGGTGGACGGAGGATGGTCAGAATCAGGTGCTTTTCTATGAAAAGTTGTTTGTCCCAAAGGTGATGCATGAGATAGTTCTTAGTGAGTTCCACAAATCACCCCTAGCAATGCACCCAGGAGTTTCCAAGATGTACCGGGGTTTGAAGGGTTAGTTCTGGTGGCCTGGGGTAAAGCAGGCGGTGGTGGAGTTCGTGGCTAGATGCCTATTGTGTCAGCAGGTAAAGGCTGAACACCGTGTTCAAAGAGGTTTTATGAAGCATTTGTATGTCCCCGAGTGGAAGTGGGATGACATCTCGATGGATTTTGTCATGGTGATACCCAGGTTTCAAGGAGGTTGTGACGCTATCTGGGTAGTGGTGGAACAGTTCACGAAATTGGATCACTTTCTGGCGATCAAGGAGTCGAGTGCAGTGGATGCCGTAGAACGGAGGTACGTGGATGACGTGGTGCGATTTCATGGAGTTACAGGGTCTATAGTCTCGGATATTGATGCACGTTTTACCTCACGAGTCTAGAGAGGACCGCAGCATGCTTTTGGCACCCGACTAAATCTTAGCACTGCTTTCCACCCCCAGACAGACGGAAAGACAGAGCACACCATCCAGATGTTGGAGGACATGCTACGGGCATGTATTCTGGATTTTGGGGGATCATGGGTGCGACACTTGCCTTTGGTAGAGTTTTCCTACAATAATAGCTATCACTCTACCATTGGCATGGCTCCGTTCGAAGCTTTGTATGGAAGGACGTGTCGCTCACCCGTGTGCTGGACTAAGATTGGAGAAACAAGTGATCTTGGCCCAGAGGTGGTGCAGAGCATGGAGGAGAAGGTCCATATTATATGAGAGAGGATGAAGGCAGCTCAAATATGACAGAAGTCATATGCCGTTAATAGGGGGAGACCCTTGGAATTCGGGGTTGGGACCACGTATTCCTGAAGGTCTCCCCCCGGTGTGGGTAATAGAGGTTCTGCAGAGGGAGTAAGCTTTCCACCAGGTTTGTCGGACCGTTCAAAGTGATGCATCGGGTCGGTAGGGTAGCTTATCAGCTGGTGTTGCCACCACCGCTACGAAGGGTGCATGACTTCTTTCCATGTGTCCCTGCTCCGATGATATCTACATGATGATTCACACGTCCTCGACTGGGGAGAGCTAGATATCGGGGATGATGAAATGTTCGTAGAGCGACCAGTGATGATCGAAGGTCGTGAAGAGAAGGTGCTTTGTGGATGAACCATTCCTTTGGTTCATGTTTTGTGGAGGCATGGTGGGCTTGAGGAGAGTACCTCAGAACAGGAAGCACAGATGCGTGCCCAGTACCCAGAGTTGTTTTGAGTATTGTGTTGTTCTGTTTGTACTTGTTTGTGATGGAATGATTTACCTTGTTGGCTATGAAATATGTGGTTTTCCTTGTTCTCTTAATGTGTGTGAAAAGTCCTGTCTATGGGGAGGGGAGGAACCAATCCCTAATCAAGAAGCATTAAGTTGGATGTGATTAAACCCATGTGGGTGAGTGAGTGCTGCCCAAAGCGGATAGTATATTGACATGGAGGAAGAGACTCCCCAACCCATATGGCTGGGTAGTTTGACCCTTGTATGTTTCCTGGTTTCTTTAGGGAAAGGTGTTTCTAGATGATTATGTGGTTCACTTTTGAGAGGTATCCTTTGAGGTGGTTGTTCGGACCCTCTCTTTTCTTCTAGTTTGTTTTTGATTCTCGAGGGCGAGAATGGTTTGAGAGGTATCTAATGTAATGGCTCAGACCCTCATGGCCAATTACTTTTCCAAAATAAGGCTCCACCAAAATAGTGGCACTATGACGGTGGCACCGTGTCCTCACCCAGCCCTCTGTTTTCTTTTTCCAGTCCCACTCCCGCAACGTAAATTTTTGACATAAATTAATTCTTTTACTTTTTTTAAATCCATTTAAAGTCCATAATTAATTCCTAAAAATCCCAAGAAACCTCCCCGATGGAGGGGTATTAAATAATACCTTAATATCATCGTGTGTAACTACCCAACCATGTAGGAAACCGCGATCCAACTTTCCAGGCATTCAAAATTCCATATCTCGTAACTGTAGGATCTTCTCTTTATACCTCCCGCTATAGTTTCCTTTTTCTTCTCGGAAGGATTTCATTCTTCTACCGGGTGCGCCTGGAGTTCCTCTCTTCCCATGTCTTTTGGTGCACCTCTTTTGGAGCTTTTTTCACCTCTTGGAGTCCACGGAATTCCTCCCCTGCAAGCCGCGTATCCCCTATTCTTTGCACGCAGAGAAAAACTTCGATCCTTGATCAACCAAGTAGGGTTTTTCTTTTGTATCTCCTTTCTGTGTATCATGTGGGGTGGGTACGCTTTTGTTCCTATGGGAATGGTTGAAACCAAACCTTAATAAAGATAACAAATGGACATTAAAGAATGAATGGAAGGGGTGTAAATGATGTGTTGTTGTTCTGTTTTTCTTCTCTTCCTTGATGCTTATGTTGTGAACTGTTGAGCTATGCTCACAGAAAATCATGGTCATTTTTGGTCTTTACTTATGTACTAATGAAACCTTTCCTTCTGTGATGATTAAATGGCTATAACTTGGAAATTGGTTAATCACATAAACTCGGTGGATTTAATTAATACCCAATAAACATAAAGCCCTGTGTGGTCACCCCGGCTAACCAACAGAAAGAAGAAAATAATGAATGATGTGCTTGAACCTAGAAGTTTCCCTACTCTGTTTTGGTAGTAGGTGTGTTGTTCTGTTTGATTGCTTATGGGGTGATGTGGGTGAGGATGGGATCCTCTTGGTTGTGAGTCTAAAAATGTGTGGTTGCTCTATTGGTGATACGAATTCGGGTGGGATCCTCTACTGTTGAGAAATTGTTGGTTCCTGGTTTTGGGAACATGAGGTTGTGTCTCAGGGTTTTATTTGTTTCCAGTACTTTAAGGGATCTCACTTATCCCATTTGTGAGGTTTTCTTTGCTTCCAGTACTTTGAGGGATCTTACTAATCCCCTTTTGTTGTTGTAAATTTACAAGAGAACCGGGTGTGAATGCTTATGTTGATGTTAGTTGTTTCACTTTTCCTCTGACTTGGGTTTACGCCTGATAGTTTCCCAGTAGTATAGAATTCACTTAAATAGATTTGATTGAACATGAAAACAGAATGATTTAAATGGGGAATTGATTTTGGGAATGAGTCGTGACTTGGTCGTGAGTGTTGTGTTTCTTACGAATGAATAGTCACGATGTTGTTTGTGTTTAGGTTGGTCCTTGGAAACCCTAGGCTGGGATGTGTGATTGTTACCTATACCTATATCTGTATATTTTATGTTTCTTATTCATGCCCCACCCAAGTTGATCACTTTAGTTCCAAACACCCCCATTTCATGGGGGAGGGTGTTTTTCCCAACACTCTTATGAGTGGTTGGTTATTAGCTCATTTTCTGCTCCCTTTCCCAAATAGCCCAAGACTCTTCAAGTAGGCTGTGATGGCCTGAGGTCCATTATTAGCCCAATAATCTTTGAGCAGGGTAGTTTTGGTGGTTGGACCAGGTGTTTGCAGGCAGGTTATTTCCCAAGTGTCTTTGGGAGGATGCCCAGGTGTCTTCGGGTGTGGCAGTAGTTGTTCTGACCCAGGTGTTTGCGGGTGTGGTAATTCATGGCGGTTGTGGCCTAGGTGTCTGAGGGAAGGATATGCGGTTGTGGCAGAGGTTTCTATGGGTGGGATGTGCGGTTGTGGCCCAGGTGTGTGCGGGCGGGGTGTGGCAGTGGGACTGTGGTAAGAATGGTGGGATTGGTTTGATGCGTATGATGTCTTCAATAACCAGTGGGAAAGTGGCATGGGGTACCAAAATATCGATGTGATATTACAATATTTTACTTGACTTGAGTTATTTGCAGAGTGTGCCTTGGTGAGGCTTTGGTGTATAGTTTTCCTTACTAGGTGCTTGGGTTCTCTCCTATTTCCACGGGGAATTAGAATGCCTCCCCACTTGTGCATGAGAGCTTTTGGTTTTTCCCTACTGGTAATACTTGTATGCTCACCCTACATATATAAAACTGCTTTCAGGTTTCCATGAGGACTTCAGGGATCATGTAGGGCTGTACTAGCTCAGACCTTGGGGCAGTTGCTGTTGTCGTTCCCCTTTTTCTTGGTACTTTACCTTTGGAGTTTTTGTGGATTGTATCATTTACTGTTGAACATGCATATGGGAATGGGTTACTTTTGGAATTACCTTTACTTTCAACTTTGGTATTTTTGTTATCACTATCTTATCTCTCGATCCTATAGAAATAAAAAGGGTAATGCCTCCCATTTTGTGTGAGATTCTATACCCTTGGTGTTGGTCACCACTCCCGGACCTATTGAAGGAAGGTTTCAGGGGTTATTATCTATCCTTCAACTTAAATAAGGAAGGGCCTGGAAATCTGTTGTCCCTTACCTCCTTTTAGTAAAGGTGGGTCGTGACAGTAACCCTCTAGGCTACCTTATAATTTGAAACCCTCACAACTACCTTAGAATTTGAATAACCATCACAATTACACTTGGATTAACCATACTATAAACCACCAACTTACAAATACTCAATGAATTGGAGGAAGATATAGGTCCCCCCATTCATCACAAACAATGACCAAGAACTAGAACATAATCATACAACATGAATAATTTCATAAAAAAATTATTTTTAAATTTGTAAAATAGATTTCTAAAAGAGGATTTTAAAAGAAAACCCCTTATAAATATCATACAACTGAAGAGAGACTTAATAGAGTTGATGGATTATGTATATAAACATTAAATAGACATAATTAAACATAATATAAGCAAAAACCATCACATATTCAATTTTAATACATGATAAATAATGTAGTAGATGGTTAACCCAAAGAATGGAAATCGGGTTAAGAATTCCTTTACAAAAATTCGGCAGCCTAACAGATGTGCAACATTGTTTTTGAAAATAATAAAAAGAGAGGGGACAAGGGTCACCCATACAGAAATGAATCATAAAAGAGAATAAATAAATAATAAAAAGGAAATATGAACATGGTATGGATACTTGAATGTTATACCACATAAAAGAGAACTTGAATGGAAAAAAGAAAGAAAATGATAATTTTCTTAACTTGTAGAGTAACACCTAGAAAATGAAGGTTGGGACGTGGGGGGCTTGAGGAAAAATTGGGAGGACTACTAGGGAGGTAAGGAGACCATGTAATCATTGAGGATGAATTGGGAATGAATTTAATTAAGTAAGTGGATGGTATTTATAGTAAAAGTGAGGGATTATTTTAATAATTTCAAAGGGACACCTCGTTAGTGGTATTTGAAAAACAATGGGCATGCCCTTGGTATTTTCCATTGTTATTATCCAATTGGGGCACCTCACATCTTATTTTACTGCACACAAGTCAACCATATTTATTACATCATTAATGATGTCATTAACACATGGATACCCAAAACTGTATTTTTTACTATCCACTGAATAATATATTATTTCAAAAAAATCCCCAAAATTCAACCTAACCATTTATCAACATGTAGAATTCCAAAATGAATTACATTTTTAAAAAATATTTTTTAAAATATCATTAAGATAATTTTTAAATAAAATCATACCTAATTCAAAAATTTACAATTTTAAAACTATAATTGCTTTTATATCACATAGAAAAATTAACCAAAATGTCATTATCATCAGTCCTTATGAAAATAAAATAATAATAAAATTTACTATTCATTATGGTCATATTTATATTCATACTACTATTCATAAGGGTATGTTACTATTCAACAAAAAAACAAGATGGTTCCATTAGAATCTAAATAACTTACTGAACACAATTGTAGATGACCGTTTTCCAAAATTCTAAACCTAGAAGTGGTAAAACTATGTTTAAAGGATTGTTATAAATATCTACTTTAAATAAAATTTCATGCATTTCAATTTATTTTTTGAAAACCTTGTTGTGTTACAATATCCCCACATTCTAGAAATTGCGTCTTCGCAATTTTATTTACTTATTAAACAAGTGAGGGTACCTTTCCCTCACGGCATTTTCAGACTCCCATGTTGCTTCTTCTACCATGTGGTTTCTCCACAAAACCATTGCATGGAAGATTACCTTATTCTGCAATACCTGTTCCCTTTGATCAAGAATCTAAATAGGTTTCTCTTCATAAGAAAGGTTCTCTTCCAGTTGAATTTCTTTTAGGATCCTGACATGTGATGAATCTAGCACGTAATTTCTCAACATCAAAACATTAAAAACATTTTGTACCTGAGACAAACTCGGAGGAAAAGTTACTCGATATGAAACTGTTCCAACATTATCAAGGATTAAGAAAGGGCTGATGAATTGCAGACTTAGATCCCTATTCATACCAAAACACATCACACTTTTCTAAGGATAGATTTTAATGAAAACATGTTCACCTTCCTTGAAAGAGAAGTCTTTACTTCTGTTATCTTCTTAACTTTTCTACATGTTCTGAGCTGTTCTCATGTTCTTCTGGATCATCTTCACTTTCTCAGTAACTTATTCTACTAATTCGGCCTCCATAAACATTATTTCACCGACTTAATCCCAAAATGATGGATTCTGACACTGCTTCTCATATAATGCCTTGAAAGGTTCCTTCTTTACACTGTAATGAAAACTTTTATTATAAGAAAACTCATCTAAAGAAAGACGTTGATCCCAAATTCCTTGGTTGTCCATTGAACAAGCTCAAAGCATATCCTCTGAAGACTGAATTGTTCATTCTGACTTCTCATCTAATTAAGGATGAAAAGATGTACTAAAATTTTATTCTATGACCAACAACATCTGAAGTCTCTTCCAAAAGTTAGAAGTGAATCTTGGATCCTAATCAGATACAATGGAAAGATAAAATCAATGTAACCTGACAATATCCTTTAGATATAGTAGAGAAAGTTGAACCAAATACATTGTATCTCGAATAGAAAGAAAATGGGCATATTTTTTCAGCCGATCAACAATAACCCAAATTTCTTTGTACCCTCAAGATGTCTTCGGTAGTCCCATCACAAAGTCCATGGATATATTCTCTCATTTCGACTCTGGCACTGGAACAGGATAAACAATCCCTTTTAGTAACTGGCACTCTTCTTTAACCAGTTGACATGTCAAGCATTTCATGGTAAAATCAGAAATATCTCTTTTCATTCCACCCAATCAATAATACTCCCGAAAGTATCTGTATATCTTAGTACAATTAGGATAAACTAGAAATGGAGAACTATAAGATTCACACAACAAGTATTTCTTCAACAAAAAATTACAAGGAATACACAACCTTTTTTCAAATCCTAAATCATAATCTTTACCATGAATTAAATTCTGGAAACATACCCATTTCAACCAATTCTACCTTTTTCTGTAGCTCACAGTCTTCCTTCTACGCTTTTTTAATTCTATCTGATAATGATGAATTCACTGAAACCTGAGAAAAACAGATGTATTCCATGCACCAACAACTTCTAATCCAAAATTCATCAAATCGTTAATTAATGGATCATGTTCCAAATGTAACATGGTTAATGATGTATGATGTTTTCAACTAAAGGCACTTGCCACTTTGTTTGCATTTCCAGGATGGTAATTGAACGTGAAATCATAATCCTTTATCACTTCTAGGAATATTTTCTGACTCAAGTCTAATTCCTACCAAGTGAATATATACTTCAGACTTTTATGGTCAGTATATATTTGACATTTGGCTCCCTATAAATTATGCCTCCAATTTTTCAAAGAAAAAACTGCTGCTTCCAATTCCAAATCATGTGTTGGACAATTTAACACATCAGGTTTAATTCATCTTAAAGAATAAGCAATTACTTGATCATTTTGCATCCAAACACAACAAAGTCCCTTTAAAGAAGCATCAATGTTCATAAAAACTCACCATTTTGGGAAGGAAAGTCCAAAATTTGAGTATTAACCAATCTCCTATTCAGTTCTTGAAAACAAACATCACATTCTTTTTTCAAAACAAATTTAACTGATTTTTATGTTAACTTAGATATCGAGCTAGATTACCATTCAAAGTTCTTATCAAACTATCGAGAATAACCCACCAATCTAAGAAAACTACAAATCTCTATAACATTTGCAGGTCTTGGTAATTCATCAACTACTTTTTTTTGGAAAGATCAGCTATTATTCTATTCTTATTTACAGTGTACCAAATATAAAAAAATTCTTTCATCCAAAAATCACACTTTCTGAATTTTCCATGTAGTTTCTTTTATTTTATGATTTTTAGAACAACTCTTAGACATTTTTTATGCTCCTATTTATTTTTAGAAAATACCATAATTTCATCAATTAACATAACCACATTCTTTTCCAATAACTCATGAAATATTCTATTAATAAGATTAATGAATACATCAGGTGCATTATTTAACCTAAACAACATAACCAAAAATTCATAATTCCCTTATCTGCTAAGAAATGTTATTTTCAGGATGTCATCCTCCTTCACCTTTAGCTGACGGTATCCAGATCTCACGTCAATATTGAAAAGGTACTGATCTCCATGGAGATGATCAAATAGGTCATCGATGTGAAGAAAATGTTACTTTTTTTAACAATAATGTTATTAAAATCTCTATAATCAATGAAAAGTCTCATGGAACCATCTTTTTTTTAACAAACAAAACAGGAGCTCCCCATGGTGAAGTTCTAGGATAAAGGAAGAATTTATCATGAAAATGATGAAACTTGTTTTTCAATTCAAGAAGGTATATTTGAGACATAAAATATAAGGGGTTTTTAAATTGTCTTAGCATCAGGAACTAACTTGATTGTGAATTCGACTTCCCTATTAGGTATGACATTGGGTAACTTATCTGGAAAAACAAAAAGGTATTCATTTACCACAGGCACATCATCAATCTAAACAGTTCCCTTGTTTTCAACATTATGAGAAATAAAACATTCATTTCCATTTTTCAATAGTGTCTCAGCTTCCTGATATGTTATCAATTGTTTGGGTTCTTTCTTATATAAAAACCGAAACCCTTTCTGAAAAATAACTTCTTTAGCTCTACAGTCAATCTTAGCAGAAAAAACAGAAATCCAATCCATTCCCAGAATAACATCAAACTCGACTAAGGGAAAAACAACAAGGTTCATAGGTAATGTATTTCCATAGAACACAACAGAAATATTATTATAATTCCTCTTTGCTGTGATATTTCCCACTGGTGTTTTAAAAAAAATCTATGGTTTCATTTGTAGAGGTGGTATTTCAAATTTTCCTAAAAAATTCTCAGAGATGAAGGAATGTGTAGACTCTATATCAAATAAAACTTTAGAAAAATATGAGTAATAAAACAATATACCTAATACAACTTCATTAGATGGACCAACATTTGTTGATGTAGTCGCAAAGGATCTCACTACACCTTTCTGCATATAGTATGAATTCTTTTCATCATTTAGATATCTATTTTGGCAGGCATTTGCATAGTGACCCATCTCACCACATTGAAAAAAGTTTATAATTATCTTGTCAATATTAGTCTATGGATCATTTTCAATACAATATCAATCCATATGTCCAAACTTACCACATTTAAAACACTTCCATGTTTTTCTAAGACATTCCCCAGGGAATTTCTTGCCACACATTTCACAAACTAGAAATTGGATTTTCTTACCGTCATATTTCTTTGGTTGATTCTTACCCATCACTTTCCATCTAGACCTCTTATTCTCCATATATACAAAATCCACATGATCATCTGGAAACTCCATCTATACCTTCTCAGCGAATCAGACAAGTTTCCCATTACTTTTGAATTCACTGGAGGCCAACAACCCTTCGATACCTTGGATTCAATCCTATGTTAAAATGGTTGATTTTTCAATCAGGATCTAGAATATGATTTGGAGCATACCTCTCCAGTTAGATGAAGTTTGATTCATACAAAACCACTGAATCTTTATCCTTTTTCTTTAATTCAAGGAATTCCTTCTCCATCCTAAGCCACACCACATTAGGAAAAAACTCAAGGAAAAGTCTTTTAAATTCATCCCACCCTAAGGCATAAATATCCTCTTTATCCTTGGTATTATTTACCATTGACCACCACTAATCGGGTTTACCTTAAAAACAATAAATTTCTTGGCTTACCTTTAGATTATCTGAATATCCCATAACACCAAATATCTTTTCAAGGTATTTAATCCTTCCTTTAGCCGCTACTGGGAAACAAGATCCATTGAAAGCAAGAGGGTGTTATCTCATTAAATGTTACACTATTGTCATGTTATGTTGTGGTACCTTTGGTTTTTCTCTTTCATGAATGTCACCACAATTTATTGCTTGTATTAGCTGAGTCATTACTGTCACAAACTGCTCTATTCCAACCCATACCATTCTGGGCTGCATATTCGGAAGGATGTCATTCTATCAGTGCGTCTCCTCTTCAGCTTCCTTATTTCTTCTGCAGACAAACATTATAAAAAGACATATCATAGATGATGAAACATGGTAATATTTAAATTATATAACATTTCAAATTAATCATAGAGTAAAAATAATTTACGGTATTATTTTAACATCATCCAAACCCCTAAAGTTACATAAACTGTCCTCTGATACCAACTATAAGGACTCATTCTTATTACATTACATTATCTTGATTTTAAACAAGAAATCATTTCCTTTTAAATTGAGAATATTTTCAGGTTTTTGAGTGTTAGATAATTGATACATAATACATTAATAACCTTAGACATTGTTATAGAGTGGATACCATAAAAACAGTTTCCATTTTTTTTCAAAATATGAATCATTAATGCTTATAACATGATTTCATTTATGATTCTTCAAACATTTGACATGGATTCCTTATTTGTCTTACACATCCTTATGACCCATGAAAATAATTAAAAACATGGTTTGAGGACAAAAAGATCATCAAGGGTTGTAAAAGAAGGAAGGATAACATTAGTCCATGAATACTTGTAATGTATGAATATATTTTCAAAAGACATACTTATCACCTGAATATATATACTTACATAGTGAAACATGAGATTTACACAATACATAAGAATATAAGTATAACCATAAAGGTATCATGGGGCATTACATAAATAATCTTA
The DNA here is from genome assembly GCA_963277665.1 of Viscum album. Taxonomy (NCBI): domain Eukaryota; kingdom Viridiplantae; phylum Streptophyta; class Magnoliopsida; order Santalales; family Viscaceae; genus Viscum; species Viscum album. Next base: position 852,507,967 of record OY728155.1, on the reverse strand, counting down.
TAACCCTCTCAGCTACCTTATAATTTGTAACCCTCATGGATACCATACAATTTTTGTAACCATAGTTGTTACACTTGTAGTAACCATACGATGGACATCCAACATACACATACCCCATTCATTGGAGGGAGATATTGGTCCCAACCATCACAAAAACAATTCCCATGAAACATAACATAATCATACAACATGAATAATTTTATAAAAAAATTTCTTTCAAATTTGGTAAAATAGATTTGTAAAAGGGGATTTTAAAACGAAAGCCCCTTATAAATATCATACAACTGAAGATAGACTTAACTGGATAGAATATGTATATAAATAGTAAATAGACAAAATTCAACATAATATAAGCAAAATACATCACAAAATCAATTTTAATACCATATAAATAACAAAGTAGAAGGTTTACCCAAAGAATGGAAATCAGGTTATGAATTCCCTTACAAAAATCTGGCCGCCTAATGGATATGCAACAAGGTTTTAGAAAATATTTAAAAGGGAAGGGACAAGGTTCATCCATCCAAAAATGAATCATAAAGAATAATAACTCATTATTAAGAAGTAAATAAGAACATGGTATGGAAACATGAATGTTATACCACATAAAAGGAAACTTGAATGGAAAAAAGAAAGAAATTAATGATTTTCTTACCTTGTAGAGTAACTCCTAGAACTAGAAGGTCGGGACATTAGGGGCTTGAGGAAACTTTGGGAGGACTACTTGGGTGGTCAGGAGGCCATAGATTCATTGAGGAAGAGTTGGGAATGAATTTACTGAAGGAAGGGTTGGTATTTATATCAAAAGTGACGTATTATTTTAATAATTTTTTAGGGACTTCTCATTAGTGGTATTAGAAAAACCACGGGCCTGCCCAAGGTATTTGCCCACGGTATTAGCCAATTGGGACACCTCACATCTTATTTAATTGTACACATGTCAACCAGATTTATTTCATCATTATTACACCATTAATGATTTCATTAACACACTGAAACACAAAACTGTATTTTTTACTATTATCTGAAAAATCAACTATTTCATAAAATTTTCCAAAATTCTCCATAACCATTAATCGACATTTAGAATTCAAAAATGAAGTCCATTTTTTAAAATAATTTTTTTAAATAACATTAATTTAATTTTAAAAAAAATCATACTTAATTAAAAAAATTTACCATTTTAAAAATATAACTGCTTATATATCACAATGAAAAATTAACCAAAATGACATTATATTCACCCTTAAGAAAATAAAATAATAATAAAATTTACTATTCATTATTTTCATATTACTATTCATAAGGTATGTTACTATTCACCCAAAAAAACAAGTTGGTTCAATTAGACTCTAAATAACTTACTGAACACAATTGTAGATGACCGTTTTTTAAAATTCAAAACATATTAGAAGTAAAAATATGTTTAAAGGATAGTAATAAGTATATAATTTAAACAAAATTTCATGTATTTCAATTTATTTTTAGAAAACCATGGGGTGTTACAATTAAACTAAGTCTTCTAATCCTCCTCAATATTTTTTAATTATTCCACCCAAAATATATTCCCTCAAATAACTAGTGATGGAATAAATTTATTCATGCATAACTGAATAATTATTAAACCAAGACTGGGAATAATATTTGATCAACTTGTTAACTAATAAATTTCTTAAAAGATATATTGTAAACACTTTGTGTGTGAACCTCTAGGCCTCTTTCTCAGTGTCACTAGGTGAACCTACCTAATGTCCAAGGTTCGAATCTAGAAATATTACAAGGTTCCCATATGGGAATAATTTACTTCCATAGTGACATTTCACCAAATACGATTGGTAAACATGTAATATAACCCCATTATCACAATATCTCAAATCGATTAGTTTGCATGTCAATTCCCTCAACCTACATGCTCAATATCTCTTTTTTTGACATTCTAAAAACAGAAAATTCTTATTGATCACCAACAACATGAATTAAATTAGGATATATAATTTCTATAAAAGGGTCTAAGATATTATCTTTCATTAAAGAACAGAAGGGATAAATCCTTTCTTGCATTACTCATTAATGCATTATTCTTCGTGATACACCCTACATATCCAACATCACCACAAAAATATGCCATCAAGGATTTTTTTAACACATCTAACTGTGCGACACATAATATCCATTAATAATAATATCGAAGTCTACGGACTAATACACACATCCATATATAGGAACATATAATGAATCATATAAATGTGTACATCCTACTGTTGAGTCTCATTATCATAATATCCTACTAGATATCATGAAAGGCATACACAATGAGATGTTACCTCAAAGTCCTATGATTATCCACCTCTGATATCTTATTAAATTTGTGTCCCTCAAATTATATCATTTGGATATTGAACATATATTCAATAATAATTTCATAGAACATCCAATTTCTCATCATAGTAGGGATCCTTTATGCCCTTTGTGTATGAGATTTACTCTTAGGACAAGATCACATTGAATGTTATGAAGAAGAATAATCATGATGTGATAAAGAATTTTTTAATATTCAAATCCAGGAATATATGTTATCATAAAGTAAAAAATAAGTTTTTTTAGGGAACTAACTCTAAAAGAATCCAATATTCTCTAGATCCAACTATTAACAACCTTCATTCCACTAGATTGCACATAAAACTCATGCTTCTACTAACACTGGAATTTAGTCAAGGGGTGTGCCATGTTATCTACCATGGATACTCTGCACACTTCAACTTTACCCCATTGATAAAAATCCATCAATAGTGGATACCTTCAGAGTATGTTCTTTTTTTGTTGATGTGACCATGTCACATTTTCAAGAGCCCCTACAGTAGTATTATCACAATACAATATGATAGGGTCTTTACTTCTAGGTACCACATCAAGATCCTTGACAATGTTTTGAAACCAAATGGATTCCTTCGCTGTTTAAAAAGTTTCTATGTACTCAGAATCAACTGTAGAATCAGCTAAAACCGGCTTCTTCAAAATCTTCCAGCTCACAAATCCTCCATTGAGATAGAAAAAATATCCTAATTGAGAATTTAGATCATTTTTATTTCTTTGAAAACTAGAATCATCATACCCTCTAATTAAAGGCTCCTCGTCCCCTCCATACACCTATAAAATCTCATTAGTTCTTCATAGATACATAAGGTTTGTCTCAATAGCAGTCCAATATTGATATCCTAGATCTTAAATATTTTTACCTACCATGATCAATTCATAGGAAACATAAGGTTTAATTTATAACATGGAATGCATGATTGATATTATCACCAAATCATAAGGGATCATACTCATTCTATCATTATCTTGTTGTGTATGGGGACATATTTTATTAGAAATATGTAAACCATGGGGAAATGGAACCAATCCCCTCTTTGATTAATCGATACTAAATAAAATTAGTATCTAGTCAATATATATACTTTTTCTTAGTCTAAGAATCCTCTTATATCTATCATGAATGATATTGATCCCAAGAATGTTGGTTGATTTGACTAAGTCCTTCATGGAGAAGCAGTTGTTCAACTAGTCCTTAACAAATTGTAAGACTATTCTATGATTTTCAATACGTAATATGCAGTCAAAAAATTATACTATGATAATGATATAATTCCCACTAAACCGTTTATAAACACACAACTCATAAACTGTTAATGAAACTAAATTCGTTTATGGATTCATCAAATCGAATGTTCCATGACCTGGATTCTTACTTCAATCCATAAATGGATCTATGCAACTTGAAATTTCTTTTGGCATAACCAGGTGTAACAAACCCTTCTTGTTATGTTATATAGATATCTACTAGAAGTTTCATGTTATGGAATGTAGTTTTGACATCCATCTACCAAATCTTATTGTCATGGTAAGTTGTTATGGAATGTATTATTCTAATGTATTTAAACATGGAAGCTAGATAAAAGGTTTCTTCATTGTCAATTCCATGATGTTTTATGATCCCTTTATCCACTAGCCTTACTTTATAGGTACAATATTTACCTTCCATGTTGTTTTTCCTCTTGAATTCCCATTTATATCCAATAGGATTTACATCAACTAGAACATCGACCAGAAATCGAACTTAGTTCGGAAGCATGGAATCCATATCATAATTCATAGCTTCTAGCCATATTACAACTTATGATCTCTATAATCCTTCCTTGTATGATGTAGGTTCATCATAATCCAATAATAATGATTCACCATCCTTAGTAACTAGAAATCCATAACCCCCTAGTTTCCTTACCTCTCTTACACTCCTACGAAATACTTGTGTTTCAGGAACTAATTCTTCCATGTAGACATGTGGTGGTTCATCCTATACAAACTTATATTTCTCTTGACAATCAACTTAATCAAAGTTAATAATGCTCCCATTATCACTTTTGAGGATGTTCTCCCTCCCATAAAATACATATTGTCTACTAATAGTCATGTTTTTGTCATAGGGGGTTGTGTAGGTAGTGTCCCATTGATTCCTTTGGATGCCCTGTAAATATACACATGGCACCCCTAGAGTCCTAGTTTGTTTCCTGATAAATTCATAACAAACTGATCACATACTGGAACACATGTATGCAATAAAATGGGATTCATTCTACTCCATATCTCAAAGGGAATTCCATTTGCAACATTAGCTTGTACTCAATTTAATGTGTATGTCGCGGTTTGTAATTCATATCTCCAAAAGGATAATGGAAGATCTGAATGACTCATACTTGACCTTATCATGTACAAAAAGGTATGGTTCCAACATTCACTAACACCATTCCACGGTGTTGTATAAGGTGGAGTCAGTTGAGACAAAATCCCAAACTCCCGTAAAAAGTCAATAAACTCTTGGTTAAGATACCATTCACCTCAATCCAATCAATGCATTTTTTTATATTACCAATATGATTCTATAAATCATTATTTAGTTATTTCAACATATCTAAGGACTCAGACATATTCCTCATCGAATAAATTTACCCATATCTACTCAAGTCATCAGTAAAAGATATGAAGTAATAATGACCACCTCTAGAATCTATTAGAAATATTACACACACATCATTGTGTACCAATACAAGAATCTCTTTGTCCCTTTCAACCTCTCCATAAAATTGGGGTTATGTAATTTTCCCTTCAAAACAATAATGGAATATGTCTTGTGGTTTTAGATCAGAAAAGGTAAAAATAACCAACATGACAGAGCTTTGTCAGATGCTTCTTGTTTACATGAACAAGCGAGTGATTCCATAATTGGATGTTATATTAGTCATGTGAACATGAATAATTATCAATTAACAACACTTTCTTTCTTAATTTAATACATACATAGTGTTATTAAAATGTTCCATACCATAACATATGTTGTCCTTATAAAAAATACAACTTTTAATTCCAAACATAAAGGTAAACCCAACTATTTCAATACATGATACAGAAATTATGTTTCTAGTAATAGTAGTTACATAATAACATTCATGAAAACCCAAATCATTCCCATTGTCATGGAATGATGCTTGTCACAAATATCACATGAAGGTAGCCTCATATCATTAGTAGCTCATAGATCCACCTCTCCTCAAGAAATTTTTGGAAATATAATTGGTTGATACATTTTAATATATATGTAAGCACCATAAGGTCTATCTAATAAAAAATGTGTATAAATGTAAATATTTCACTCAATAATGAATGCACCTCAAGAATCCCCAAGCCTCATACTACAATTCCTCTTCTAGTGGCCTAACATTCCACAAGAAAAACATACTACCTTCTTTTCCTTTCCCTTCCTTTGGATCTTTTTCTTATTGGTCGAATGGTTCTTGGGGTATTTAGCCTATTTATAAGGCTTAGGCCCCTTTTCCTTGTCCTTCCACTTCATACTCACCATTGGTAATGTGGGTTTATCACAACCCATGTTCTAATCCATTTGTTGAATCATGGTCAGATATTTAAAGGGACTCTTCTCCTTATTGATCATATTATAATTCATAATAAATCTAGACAAGGTATTGGTATGGGATGAAAGTATGATATCTATCCGCAACTCATCCGGGAATTTAATCGATAATATGTCCAAATTCTCAATGTAGCTGATAAGCATGAATTCATGAGCCCTATCTGGCATAGAGTCTCTAAGCATAGTCAACAACAATCCGTTGGAGATCTCATACCTCTTTTGTCTCACCTTATCTTTATTGAGATCTCAAAGTAGAGACACCATGACATATGCATCCATTTACTCATGTTTCTTCAATATAAAATTTAACATGGATGTTAGCATTATGAACTTAATATATGTAGAATCATTCAGATGCTTCTTATAGATAGAGATATCTTCATCACTCACCTCATTTCTAGGTGTAACTAGTAAATATTCTTCCAGTATATATATTTTCTTTTATGGAGATGATGGCCCTTAGGGGCATTTTCGACTCTAAGAAATTCATGCTAGTGAGAATGTTTTAATTCTTGAGTATGGATCTCAAAGATATGTTTCATGTCATTTTGGATGTTGTTACTACAAATAAGATGAGAAATGTTTTTTATCATTATCTGATAAAATTTATGAAACCAAATAAATATATTTATTAGTATCCCAATATTTTATCAAAACTGAATATCCCACACTATTGGATTTGAAATATCTTATTTCTTTCATATTATAGTGGAAAGTATCCATACTCCATTTTCATTACCACAACATTGGATGCTAAAATAATTTTAATGGTTTTAGGTAGACATTACAAATTCTAATTGCATTAACTCGTAGTTACTTGATCCATCGAGTGGACTCCTCAATCCAGAAATCATTAATTTAGTATCCCTAATCCTTTTCCTCCAATTCACACCATGTCCTATTTTGGCAGTCAACCCTTGATTTTAACAAAGTTATGTGAACCCAAAAACTAAAATTAAAATTCCCCAATAATTTAATGCACCCAAAATTTGGATGTCCATGCTCTTTGAACTATGGTTCAATTCTGAACGAAGTAATGGAAGGCCATACCAACTTAAAATTTTATGAGGGATTTATCCTTTATACATGACTTTCCTATTGTTATCGTTTTACATTCTTGTTAATATTATGTAGGATTACATAATTGATTGACCATGTCATTAAATAATATTTATATGTAGGCTAGTTTACTTTATATCCATCATTTCATGTTAGTTCATTCAATAATTATATGATTGTGGCCAAACATCGATAATGAATTAACCATTCAACTAAGAGAATTAAAATAAATGGTATGATCCTAAGCTTGTACTAATGGTTAATTTTTCTGGTTCTTGCTAAAGTGATTGCTGGCCTAGGGGAAAAAACCTTGAGCCATTTAAAGATCATGCTTACAACATTCCACATATCCACCATTGTATCTCCTTAGATTGGTTTCACCTCAACTCCTAACCTAATCCACCTCCCTCAGATTGGGAGCTCCATCCATGACATATGATTTTACTCAAACACATTTGAGGGGTAAAAGAGGTTAAACATAAAAGAAATCATGGGAATATGGTCCCTACATATTAAGGAAGAGATAAATAATGCATGCCAATAATTTAATTTAATAATAAATTAGAAGAAAACCAATCACTTACAATGGGATGTTCTAGATCATTATCATCCACAAGATTTCAAAGAATTAATCATTTAATAAAACTATCATTCAATTTGTTAATAATTCTAATTTAAGATAAATATTTCTCAAATTGATTAATTATTATCATTAATTAATCAATCATTTTGTCATAAATCGTTTCTAAATTTCCTATAGATTCTCATCCATTATAATTTTAAATAAATTAATAAATTCATTTAAAATTAACTACATACAAAACATGTTTCTTGGAGGTAACACGGTGAATACCCCTCCAAAACTACAAAACTTGTATTATACTTGTATACACTTTATTATTTCTGAAAAATAACATGAACATAGAATAATAACTATAATAAAACTCCTACAAGATGTGGAGATCTTGAATATTACACAAATGATAATAAAACATACACATATATATCTTAATTCTTATCTCATGGTATGTCACATTTTTACACACATACGTAAGTATATTTCTCAAGGGTTACATAGTGTCTTAAATTTTAAATCAATGTAATGGGGTAAATGTAACTGACATGTAGATTCGATCTACAAGGCGTGTAAATTATTTACCATGTATCCAAAGTACATGCATAGGGACTCGGAGTGTGAGGCGTATGTCAGAAATCATGGAGTACATGGCATGTCTATTTGGCCACATGCCATGTCAACTCTATGCTACATGGTCACTAGTCAGGTAGGTTGTGTATAGAATACATGACCCATCCCTAACCAGAAGTTACTACACAGTGTGTGCAGTAGGCCACATAGTGTGTAGTCTGGCTGACCATGTGCCAACTAATCCTGGTCAAGACACAGTGCATTAATGATGTAATTAACTAAAAATTCACATGGTCAACACATGGTGCATTAATCTTGGTCAACTCATGGTGTATGTCATAATCAAATAAATAAAAATTCACATACCCATGCTCATAAGGTGGAATTATTAAAAACTGCAGGCAAGTAAACTATAGAAATAAAATGAAATGTGTTAGTAAATAATAATTGATATTGGTTGGCATTTGAGAATCAAAAATGTAGGTGGTAGATATTGGAGAAGAAGATGCATGTCCATAAAGGTACTCTCTGTGTAATAGATAATTGATTTCTTTTAAGTGAGTTGAGACTTAATTAATTCGCCTCATTTTCATAACTTAGGCCTGAAAAAAATTATATAATTTCTTTCTTTATTGAATTAAATACATCAATCAAATGTTATGGAAAAATAGAAAGAATTAATAATTTTATAGAAGACATTTTTTTAGTTATGTTGAATGCATTAAATTAGAACTGAAAATTGCACAAATATGTGAAAGAAAACGATGGATTTTATATACATTTACAAAGAGTGAATCATTTTTTAACGTATTGTAATTAAAATAATTTAATGGAAATGTGAAATGGATTTGGAAAAATAAAATTATGTAAAGGATGATCTTTATAAAAGAAAGATAAAATTAAACCATGGGAATGATGCATCAATATATGTTTATTACATTATAAATTAACTACTAAGAATTTATGAATGATATTGAAAGAAGGAAAATTTTGAAGTTTTTTGGGTATATTATTCCATTAATGTATCATTATTGTGGAATGACAATGTTATACCAAAAATAATGTATTATATGATGAAAATGAATACAGGAAAAAAATTTAGTATTGAATTTTCCAAATTTAAAAGAATCAAACATTTTTTTTGAAGTAATAAATTGTTGAATAAATGATAATGGATTTTTTTTATTCAATTTAACACACCAATCAAATGATATTAAAAAATAGAAATAATTGAATAATTTTATAGGGTATTTTCTTTGATTTATTTTTTAATGGTATAAATTAGAACTAAAAATTGCATGATATGTAAAAGAAATTGATGGATATTGTGTACATCATTAAATAAATTGAAATTAATACAATATAGTGGTAAAAAAATACATTGAGCATGTTATTTCCCTATTTATTTCAATGAGATGAAACACGTTGTGGGAAAAAAATGTATAAAGTAATATATTTCAATACATTTTAGAGAGATATAATGCACGCAGTGAGATACAATGTATGTAATGAGATACAATTTAATAAAAGCTACAAAATGAGATTTAATATAAATGTTGAAAAACTACACAAATCAATGAAAATTATACAAATAAAATATTCCAATGGTACAATCAAACTATTATTCCTCCTTTCATATGTTCACAAATACAACTCAATTTAATATGAAAAATTAAATACACCAAATGTTTAGAGATTATATTTAAAGAAGAAGAATACAACACAAAGAATTAATAATTAAACAAATAATAATATAATGTTAATTCAAAAAAATTAAAAACATTGAATGTAAAATGACATAAACACACTTGGTTTACAATCGAAAAATCACCAGTGAATGGTCCCATAATGTAGTGCATGATCATAGAATCCATCACTGTACATGATCACACAATCCATCGTACAATCATTGTTCCCTTCATACTGTCACAACTAATGGTACCATGTTGACCATGGTTGTTGTTCCATACTTAGTGTCACACATCATAGTATCACACTATTCATAGTAGCATGCCTTTTCATTTTTGGGTGTTAGAACACCAAAACCCATAGGTAAAAAGGTATAAGATAAACATGTGTCCCAATAACATAGATAAATTTAATCAAATGGCATAACTTTATAACATATCATTTAATGGAGGGTGAAGAGTTCAAAAACATTATTGTCTCGCATTGATGTAATGTAAATGATAATTGGTTTTAATAAACCTTATAAAATCATTAGTGTCCCAATTGTGAGTATCTGGAAAAAATGTAGGCATCCTCTTCCACAGCTGTCGTGCCACCCCCACACAAATTCTCATAGCATCCCTTGTGCGATACATCATTCATATTCAACTGCTTCATCTCATTGTTTACTTGGGAAAACAACATGGATGGGCTCCATCATGGTGTGATTTAATCTCATATGGCTGGCTGTGTTGGCCCATTGGTTATATGTTGATGGCCATTATTTTTATCAAACTCTAATAAAAATAGTTAAATAAAATATACATATATTTCAATGCCTCATTAAATATAATATTATTAATCACAAGTAATATGATTTCCCAAGAAAAATCACAAAAAATGTTTCCACATCACAGAGAACAATCTAAAAGATCATTTTCAGTTAACACCAAAAACAAATCATAGAAAGAAGAAAACAAATCTGCAAGGCACATAAAGTTCATGAAAATGCTCATAATAAAATTTTCCTTGAGTTTGAAGATTGGGCCTGAGTCTTCCCATGCTCCCAAATTGGAACTATAAAACAATATTTTACTATTCAAACAATATTGCACTCCATTATAATGAACCACATGTGTAGAAATCACTGAAAATTGTTCCTAAAGGTATAAGACCTAAACAATTCACACATATTCTCATTCATGCTATTAGATTATAGTAGCGGTAGATATAATGAATAATGGGTTCCACACAAAGTTTATCATAACATTGGGCTTATAATACACATAGATACACCACCACACCTCTAGGTCATCGTCGTTCACCTCAGGTACTCTCATCGAGGGCTTTAGAATAGGTTGTGGGTATCACTTAATTGATATCATAAACCTCATGAACAATCCCCACATTGGGAAGAAGGTTCTGAACCGATATACCCCTCCCCCTATGTGGGAAAAGATTATGAAACCAAATGAAAATCAACCTGGGTCACTACATGAATATCTGGGAACAAAACCCCCACTAGGGAGAAGATTTAGAAATGAATACACATCCTGAAAAAAGTTAATAGGAGTACATAAATATTTACATAGGTTCCACAATTCTTGGAGCCCTTGACAACACTGGTATCCATGGTAGAGACTACCGAGTTGTGTCATCTCTGGAACCTGATGCCTCAGGAGGTGGAGAAGATGAGCGTGAAATGTTTGGATAAAAATCAGAGCTTGACGGAAAAATATGAAATCAATGAATCTCTACCATAAATAGTAAATTAGATTCCAATTTGAAGGAGTAGACCAAGGTAGGAATGATCTTGGTTGGATGGGGGGTCAAATTCGGGGGAGGAAGAGACATAGTTGGAGGGGGAAATGGATACGGAAGCAGAGAGAATGCTGGAGGGGATTTGCAGGTGGAGAAGGAAAACACTGAGTATATGTATGGGTATAAAGAGAGGGAGTCATGGTCAGAGGTAGAGTTGAAGGTGGATATGAACATAGTTGGGGGAGGTGTTGGAGGAGGAGGTCAAGGAAAGAGCATGAGGTGGAGGTGGGATAGAGGATGTGATGGGAGGAAAGAGGGTAGAGGGGTGGAGAAGATGCAGAGCTAGGGATGGGATGTAGAGATGGGAATTCAGGGAGGTGATTCAGGGGTGCTGGGAAGAGAGAAGTTCCTTAAATTTGTGTGTTGTATAATTTTTTCTGTAATTTAGCATTCCCTTGAATCCATGTAAATATATAAATATGTGAATCATACTTGAATCCTTGAATCCAATTTAAGTTATGAACAACCTCCTCATTCATTATATGTTTATACTCTCCTGACCTATGTAAAGCTGCAAAACTACACCATAGTCTTCTTTGTCAAAGCATATACACTTGTATAAATCCATTCCATTACATTAAGATTCAATGGTGGAAAATTCATGATATGAAAGGAAGAATATTAAAGATATGAAATCAGTGTCTTATGATTCAAATTCCATGTAGTGAAAACATACGATAGAATGAATGAAACCAAATTATGAATAGTTATGTAGAAGGTGACATTGTTTTATTTTTCTTTTCCACCTCCATGATTGATTAATTTTATAGTTTAGAGTCAGAGAAGAAGTTGAATTGATGGAAACGGTGGTAATACCAAATACATGAAAAGTCATGACCCCATGATTCCATCACTTTATCAAGTCCTAATCCCTCTTTGTACATTCCATTCCTTGTGTTGTATGCAGGATTATATCAGTCTAGATTCTCCTTAAAATGCTTCAAATTGAAAACATATTAAAATTTGGAAAGGTAAAAAAGTTTCTGTTTTTATATAGAACTGATTTTAAATGACCTTGTGATAAACTATGGATTCATGGAAAGCACAACTGAGAGGAAATGTGTCACCTGTGATTATGGATTTTGACTGTGAATCTAATTAATTAATGTTATATTAACTTAGTTTTGAATTGAAATCTCACCTAAAACATCCCATTGAGGGTGCTCCCTGATTTGAGGAAGAAGAAGCACCTTCCCTATATCAGATATCAATGTTGGATCATTAATTTATAATAAAGATGAATAGATGATAAAATTTCTTGCATACAATGGATCAATACAATAAAGTGAAGATAATATTCATCCAGGAAGTCCTTCCTAATGGCCTCCACCATCTGTAACTGATGCTCGATCTATGGATCATCCAAATCTATATCATTGTCATCCATTATGTTATTCAGCAACTAATAGCACTCCCATATGATCATCTCCACCTTGTCTAATCTATATTACTCTCGCATCCACTTCACCAACAATGCCATCAATTAGGGTTTTGGAAAAAAATAAATATGTCAATATAGAAGAACTATGACTGATGAAATCTTAGTTCTGGTGAATGGGGTTCTCTCGATATAACTATTCCAAGGACATCTTCTTTTAATATTCCACATTGAAATCCCTACATCATTGTTAAAATAGTATTACTAACCAAGAAGATCATCGATAAGTCAGGAATCGTTTCAGGCAGTGTACTATAATGTATTATCAAAAGCATTGATATTCGGTGGAAGAAATCCATCGCTAGTGACCATGACCTTGGTTTCATCATTGGTTTCAATCCTCTCAAAGCCTATGCCAAAAAATAAATCATTAATAAAGGTGTATAATCATTCTCATCAAAAGAATAAATAAAAAGAGAAAAGTCCTCTCATTGAGGATGGGTTGATCAATGAGGATCGTTATGTTTGGAAAATGACATAAGAGTGAGTCAGAGGGGGAGACGGAGATGGAGGTAGAGGTAGAGAGCGAGTCATAGGGGGAGTTGTAGTTGGAGAAAATGAATGTCGAGGATATGGATGAGTAGACAAAGGGGGATTTGTAGTCCAAGGTAGAGACAAATGTGGTGGAGAATGAGGTTGAGGAAAGAGGAGGAGGTGAAGGCAGGATAGAGGAGGGACAAAGGTGGGATGGAGGATGTGATGGGAGGAGGGAGGGGGGAGGATGCAGAAGAGGTAGAGCTGGGCATGTGATGTGGAGATGGGAATCATGGGAGGAGATTCAAGGGTGCGGGAACCCAATCAAGATATGAGATGAAGCGTGAGTGGGAGGAGAAATAGAGGGAAACCACGTGCAAAAGAGGGAGGGAGGGAAAAGAAGGGATTGAAGTAGAGAAGGAAAATGGAAGACAAGTGGAGCATAAACATGGGTTTCTGTAGGGTGGACACATTGATCGGAGAGAACCAAGGATTATTATAGTTAGTAGATTGCATGATGAATGAAAAATATCGAATTTATTACCGAAAAAAATCATGATGAATGTAACATGACTACACTGTGTTAAATGGTGATTACATGACATGTAGTCTCATGATATATGTCAAGGATCCTTGTAACCTCTGGATGAGATCATCGATTTTATTTTAGTCATAAAATTAATCATCTGTCTTATATCTATGAGAAACAAAAAAAATAATATATATATATATATATATCATAATTCACATTTAATTAACCATTAAAATTGAATTTAAAAACAAAATTAAGAATGCATAAATCATCCATAGAACTAAATAATTGTAAATAATGATGTGACCCCCTCTGATATAACATGTAGGTTCTAGGCACAACGGAAGCATGTGGTGGATGGTGCCAAAATTTTCCTTTTTTATTATTGTTAATAAATCCAAGGTCTATTCAGATGAAGAACATCATGCCCATCAAAATTGAATCAAAGAACATGCTAGGGATAGAAAATTCTGGTGCCAAGAGAGAATATATCAACACATGTTGCATATAATTAATTTAGTTAAATAATATTTACCTCCATGTTTATTCTTTCTTCATTGATGCACCCGGCCGTATATCTTCAATTCACCACTGTTGCATTGTAGAATTCATGTTTAGGATTCCTCTAGTAGTGATCGACACATGTTACATGTATCTCTAAAATCCCTAAAGGAGTATCTGGGTTCTAGAATGAAATATCCTTGGCTTGTATTGTCCACCATCGATCACCTTGAGAAGCACTTCCAAAGTGTTCCCCTTGATTCTGTGATGGAGGATCACTCCCATTATTGAGACCATCTATAGCCAACCAATGTTTTATCAATAAAATTCCCTTATTAGAATTATGTCTTATAGTATAATAATACAAGATTACATGATATTTCTATTATAACTTAGTTAATTTTTCAGTGTGTGGGAAAATCTGTTTTAATCTTAAAATTTATATTTTTCATGTAAATTATGATTTTATTTATAAATTAAATGTATCATATTTAGAAAATTATTCCCATAAAATGGAGTCCATTGTTGAATTATACACAACTAAAAATGGTTTGGGAGAATTTTTTGTATTTTTCTAAAATAGTTGAATTTTTGGTGAATAGTATAATATGATAATTTATGATAAATGATAAATAAATGAATTTAGGCATCATTTTTCAGTCATGAGTGATTTAATGGCCATTCTATTGAACTAATATTACCTATTTAATATCCATAATAATCAAGACTATTCATTGTCTTGAGGAAAATATTAAAATAATGGGTTACCCATCTCTTACTCCACTATATATACGACCTCTCTTTTCCTCCTCTTCCCACACCTCTCAAGCTTTGTGCCTTGTCCAAATTCTATTCAAATCTATCCCTAATCCCCCAATACCAGGTATATGAGCTATTTGTCTCATAAAAAAGATAAAATCACTTTTCTAAAGAGGCTCTCAAAGAAGATATATTAAAGAGATAAATTCATATGTTCTGTTCATTTATTTTCATTTAATGTTCCTTTGTTTTAATTTCTTTCCACAACTCTCCTCATCCAATGGTGTGATAACTCCAATACCTTACATGTACTATAATTTTTTATACTAATAAAATAATTCATCATTATCTCTCCATTCCAAAACTTTTATACTAGAAATGAAAACACCATCCAAGATGTGTCAATTCATCATATTCAAGGATGACGAGTTTTCATATTATTTTACCTTCAATAGTTATTGTCAGGAAACCATTTTTAAGGATGAAAAACTATAATAAACGTATAATGTTTAATTTATGTTTCTCTATTATTTCTTACACTAGTTATTAATTTAAAAATAAAATTGAGTTCATTGTGTAAAAAAAACACAAATTAACAAAAATGGTTTTCATTAATGTTTTATATAATGATTCATCATCACTCTAAATAAAAAAAAGGAATTTTAAAACCATTTAATCTTCTAGATATTCAATAATAATAAATTTCTCCAATTCTAGCCAACCATTCTAACAATACGTGTTTATCCTTACATGAATATAAGTAAACCAATCATGAAAACCTTGGAAACAAATGCTCCCAAAACAAGGAAATTGAACATCTTAACCCACTAAAAAGGTCATGAATGAACATAATGAGGTTATAATAAATAAATTACATGTATAATATGTTATTTAAATTTTAATTAATAAATTTAATTTGGTTATCCAGGACATTAATATAAAGTGAAGGACGTCATCGTACTTCAGGTAAAGGATTCTACCTGAACCTCCATTATTCCATTAGATTGTTCTATCTTTCTTTTTACCCAATTTAAGATATCTATTATTTTTATTAAAAGTGTATAAATGTGGTTTATATTCTCCTTAATCATGTATCAAGATCCATCGATTATTCTATTTCAGGGATATACATGTTTTAAATGATTCACTCCTAAGTTATTCCTGATAAGTAAGAAAGTTTTAAGGGAACATTCCAAATTCATACCTTTTTTCAATAACACTATATAATCTATTTTTAAGTAATTTTTTTTAAACGATAATTTTAATAATGAAAATATTATTGGTTCACTAATTGTTTTATATGAAATATTATTCTATTTTATGCTTTAAATGACCTTTGATATTTTCCTTTAATCGCACTAAAATGTTTTAATTCTAAAGTTTCTTAAGTACTCTTTTTAAAATTTTACTACCATAGGTGGACATCACTTTTTATAATATATGCATATTCTGTCATATGAGTTTCCATGCATGATGTAATTATTTTCCATCATGGAAATTTTTATGATACTTCTTTTTTATGCTTTATGACATGATTATTATACCCAATTCTTACCATGGGTAACCCTTATGTTTATGTACAATTTATTATGTATAATTATATATGTGTAATGAATATTCATGAACATTTTATGATGGTATTTCCTAGAGAGTTCTCTAATTCATTGGGTATAGATGAGTCTCATGATATATTATGTGAAATGGTATTGGATGTTAGACTTGACTTGTGCTTCCATGTGCAACAGTCTTGTTGGTTAACCTTTACTTGTGATCCTCTATGTGAAATGGTCCTTGAGTCATGATAACGTCATGTTTTATGTTGTTTCCACACTACTATGAATCCCTGTTTATATGATCGCATGTTAATATATTATGAATCCATTTGTTCCATGACTTTTGTTATCATTATGTCATTCCTTCTAACCCTTGTGATAAAGCATTATTCTTATGTTTATTAACATATTGGTATTTTAACTCATCCCATTTTTCATGTTATCCTCATGTTATCCTATTAAGATGCATGATAATAATGGAATTTAAGATCTCATTATGAAGATTAAAAAACTAAATTTTTTATTAAGTCCCATGTTTTCATTTCTATGTACCCAGTCTTTCAATACACTACACGTTACGATCCTTGGCTTGTAATATGATTCTTTATTATGATTCCAATCATGTACTGATATGTTTAAAATGCATGGGTAACTATATTTTGTATTAGAGTACGGTATAGTTATTTATGGATATTATGAATATAGAAAATTAGTAAGAACCTTAGGGATGAGACTAATTATAAGAAAACATACCTAGTGTGGTAAGTATATAGTAAGTGGTTTATCTAGAAAATACATCCCTATCTAGATATGAACTAATTTATCGGGCTCTAGAACATATTTATATATGGGTAAATCCCAAAAATACTTCTTTGAGAAAGACATAAATGGGAACTTGCACAAAAAAATTGGCCTTGTAGCCCTTCTGGTTTGACACTCATAGGGGATATTATTTACTAATTCCCAAGCTTAGTAAATACCATTATTATGAGAATAGAAAAAAGTAAACCCATAAGAATAAATTTTAGGAATAAAATCATAGGTAACAAATATTGAATCCTAGGGAATCACATGTTAGGATGTACTTTTCCTTTAAGATTTTATCATTTTATATTTAATGTTTACTTTTTCTTCTTATTGGATAAATATTAAATCCATATAATTTTATGTTAATTTTATTAGTTAATGTAATAATATATAAGAACATGTGCCAAAAATCAATGTGATAGGAAATTGGAAGATTCACCTAATGATATTTTTGATGAGATTGGAATGGGTGCTCAAAACATTATGATAGTACTTTCTCAACTGGATCAAGTTATGAATAATAACCTGAATCATGTGTAATTACCTCCTCTACCAATGAAATTGAATGTTTCCATCAAATACTTCATGTATAAAATTTTTCCCATGATTAGTTGATCATTTTATCCCATCCTATGAGAATAATGGCTCAACTCCATTGAAAAGATATTTTATGTCTTCCAATTCTTAGAAGAAGATAAAGTTGTACTTGAAGGATATCATTTTGATGAATACGTTTATTGGTGGTGGAAACTAATCAATAATATGATATCCTAGGGGAAATCGATTCCATGGATTTGTGGAATTCAAGAAAAAAATCAATAAATATTTTCCCAAAACCCTCTAACTCAAGATAGAAAGAGATTTCCTTGAACTTAAGAAGAAAGAAGAAGAGTCTGCCAGGGTGATATGAAGAAAACTTCAACAGGCCTGAATTATAATCCTCTAGATTTTTTCTGAACACCTTATGAAACGTGGATCACTTATTTAGTGGACTAAATCCATGTCTACAGAATGTGTTGGGTATTTCAGACTTTCAAATTTATGATGAGATTTTCTGGTGTACCCTCAAGGTCGAAATTGAGTTCGGTGACTCTCAATGGTCTCATAGACATGATGAAAAAAAGTATAAAATGGGTCTAATATTGGTGATTCAAAAAATAAATCCTATTATAGAAAGAAGATCGAACATCCCACATGTCGAAATTGTGGGAAGAAACATCCTTGGAACTATCTAAGTGGAACCAGGAATTCCTTAAAATGTGGATGGATGTGAGATTTATCTATGAACTGTTGAAGGGATGTGAGGAATTCCACTATCATAGAATAATAAAGGAAGTTTCATATAAAAACTCAACTTATATTTCAATGTTACACCTGTATGAAGCATGTCCATTATTTTATCAATTGTCCTAAGCCAAGGGTTGTTAGAGGAAATCAATAAAAACATCTAAGGAAACAAGGGAGGGCTGATGAAATCATTACTACTACGGTGGAGTAATACAATGATGTGGTGACAATTATGCTACTTATTCATTCAATAATAGTGATTGTACTATTTGATTCTGGTTCTATGTTATCTACCTTATCTTTTAAATTTAGAAAAACTGTTTAAACAGCACCTCAATATATGAAGGTTGAGTAATTTTAGAGAGCAGTGAATGGGTAAATTATTGTTTCCATGGATTATAACTCCTACCTCGTAAATGAATGTGGACAGAACCTCTATGTTAATCATGTCATAATTCTTCTAGTGGATTTCGATGTTATTTGGTCCTCCATTAGCTATCTTTATAAACACTCAAATTAACTATCAAGAATGTGAGGTCAATTTTCACATCCAAGAGTGTCCTCCAATCTTGTAAAAGTGTAATGAGGAAAATGAATCTCTTTTCTAATCATCATCTCAAGTGTCAATAAAGTATCCTTTGACCAAGAATATCTTTCTCTAATAATGGAGACAATGAAGATGAGACTTCTCAAATATATTCTCATCATGAGTGATTACACTGATATATTCCCAAAAAAATAATCTTTTATTTCTCGTGATCAAGAGGTTGATTTATCAATTGAACTTATTCTTGGATCCTACCTATATCAACGAAACATTATCGAATAGACACTGTTGAGATAGACAAGATGAAGAAGCATATGCAAGAGAATCTGGTGAAGGGTTTTATACATGAGAGTGCTTCACCATGGGGTGCACCAGTCCTCTAAGATAAGATGAAAGTTGGATAAATGTTCCTCTACATATATTATCATCATCTAACTAAAATCACGATATAGAAGAAGTATCTCCAACCACAGATAAATGAATTGTTTGATCAACTATGTGGGGCTAGTTATTTCTTTAAGGTGTACCTTCGGTCGGGATATCACTAATTTAAGATGAGGAATGAAGATATTCCCAAAACTGACTTTTAAATGATGTATGGACACTATCTGTTCATAGTGATTCCCTTAGGACACACAAATGCTCCAACTATATTAATTTAATTAATTAATAGTGTCTTTTTAGATTACTATGAAAAATTTGGGGTAGTCTTTATTGATGATATTCTGATACACTCTAAGAGCAAGGATGAACATGAGGAGCATTTGAATACCATGTTAATGGAATTGAGAAGGGAGAAACATTATGAAATGTGTAGTAAATGTGAGTTGTTGATGGAGGAATTATCATTAATGGGGAATGTTTTCACTAGAAAGGGAATATATGTTGACCCTTCAAAGATAATGGAAATTGAATAGTGGCTAAGGGAAACATCTGTAAGGAAGTTCCAAAGATTTCTATATCTAGCTAGGTATTATCAATGATTTTTAAAGAACTTCTCATGATTTTAAACCCTAATTACCTAGATAAAATTAAATTGAGTGATGTTCTAATTAACATAATAATGTAGGGAAATATTAAAGGATCTCAAAAGTGGCTTATCTCTGCACCAGTACTCACACTCCCAATAAGTGGGGAACTCATTGGGGTGTATAGTTGAGATCCAAAGAAGATATTAAGATTTAAACTTATACAAAATGATAATGTGATAACATAATCCACAATGCAATAGAAGTTTCATGAGAAAAAACTATCTTACACATGATCTAGATTTGGTGACTATGATTTTTTCATTGAAAATATGGTGGAATTATCTCTATTGGGAGAAGTGTGGCATATATACTGATCACAAGAGTCTCAGATATTTATTCACATATAAATAGATTAATATTAAATTGTAATGATATTTATATATCATCAATGATTATGAGTACTCAATCCACTACCTTCCCTGTGTGGAAAATAAAGTGGAAGATGCTCTAAGTAAAAAAAACCTCCATATTTATCAATGATGAGAATTGAAAATGATCAAATATTCATATATTTGAATAGGTTGGAGATGGTAATCATTAATTGAGGAATATCATAGATCCTTTCTCAAATTATTACAAAACCATGCCTCTTAGGAAACATAAAGGATGCTCAATGAATTGATGTGGAAATTCAGAAATGTATGGAAGCTATCAAAAATGAGAAATCATCTGAGTTCATGATTGAAAATGGTGAATTCATAATATTTGTGTCATGATTATGAGTACCATATGATCCAGAGATATAAAAGGAGATTATGAATGACTCATGTATCTCAAACGTATATATTCACCTAGGTAGCACAAAGATGTATCATGAGATCTGGGAGAATTATTAGCAGGACAATATGAAGAAGGGGATTGTAGAGTATACATAAATGTTACTTGAATGACATAAAGTGAAGGTTGATATAAAAAATTTCTAAAGGGATAATGAAACCACTACACATACCAACATGGATGAGCGAGAACATTTATAGGGACTTTTTCAAGGGACTTCCAAGGATATTCAGGGGAATGAATTCTTTATGGGTCATTGTGGATCGTCTTTCAAAGAAAGCTGACTTTATTTCAATTCAATAAGAATTCTCACTAGATCAACTTTCACGGATATATATCAACAAGTTGTTAAGGATACATGGATTTCCACTATCTATTGTGTCTTATATAGATTTGAGATTCACCTCAATGTTCTTGAAAAGTATCTTGCATGATATAAGAACTAAACTGAACTTCAATGCGACCTATCATCCTAAACTGATGGCCAATCTAAGAAAAATAATTAGACAGTAAAAGATATGGGGAGATCGTGTCCTATGGACTTCAATGGATGATGATACCAATACATTACACTGGACTAAGTCTCTTACCACAATAGTTTCCACTCGAACATTTGAATGACCCCATATGCATCCCTTTGTGGTAAAATGTGATGAAAACTGATGTACTGGCATGAAGTCAGTGAGTGTAAACTAGTAGGACATGAAATGGTCTACAAAATGGTAGAGAAGGTGAAAACCATTCAGCATCGCATCGTGGAAGCCCTAAGTCAATAGAAGATCTATGCACACAACCATTTATGATAGATTGAGTTTAATGTTGGTGACATAGTATTCCTCTGTATATCTCCATGGAATAAAGTCATGAGTATTGGGAAGAAAGGAAATCTATGTCCAAGGTGTAATGCCCCCTTCGAGATTCATGATCATGTATGAGTTTTTGCCTAACAAATATCACTTCCACCAACCATGTCTAAAGTACATGATGTCATCCATGTATCCTTATTAAAGAAATACATACCAGATCCTTCACAATTACTATCTTCATAGTTGGTACAATTATAGAATGATATTTCTTATGAAGAGAAACCTATAATGGTACTTTGATCATAGAGATAAATGTATATGTAACAAGACTACTCACCTTGTCAAAGTACTATGGAGTAACCATAAGTATGAAGTGGAATCATGTGAACTAGAAGAAGGAATGAAGGAAAATTAACCATGCTTATTTTCATCGTAAAATATATAATGAGATTTCAAGGTTGAAATTTTTTAAGGGTGGAATAATGTAATGACATAATGTTTAATTACTGAAATACCATTATAATAATTGTTTCTTATAGTATAATCATATAATTTCACATATAAAACACAATACAATCCTTATAAATAAAACAATTGTAAAATAAAAAGGTATATCTAAAATTTAAGGATCATATACTGATGAAAGAGTAACATGACCTTTGGAATTGTAATGTGACCTTTTTGAATAGTAAACCTACCAATTGAATAGTATACTCACTAATGAATGTATAAATAAAATTTATCCATTTTATATGCACTAATATCATATAAATATATCGTAGTATAAGTTTGAAATATTTTAAAAATTATTAATTATGTGTTGGTATTTTTGTAAGTAATGTATATTTAATGATAATTTTATGATTAATTTAATGAGATTAAAGAAAATCTTTTTCATAATTTTTTTCATAAATAAATATTTTTAAGACTTTTGATAAAAGGTAATTTTTAGAGACCTTAATTAATTATTCAAATTGTTAGAAAAACAGTTTTTATTTTAAAATCGAAATTTACAAAAGTAAATTGTGATTTTAATTATAAATTAAATCTATCATATATAGAAAAATATTTCAAAAAAATGGAGTCCATTAAAAATATTTTACGTTAAATAATAAATAAATAATTTTTTGCATCTTTATTGAGTCATGGACGATGTAAATATCCATCAGTTAAAACTCATATTATCTCTTTATTTTTCACACAAATCATGACAATTCGAAATTTTGGGAAAAATTTTAAACTAATGATTATAATAATGGGAAACCCATCATATCCTCCTTAGTAAATACCACTTCTCTTTACCTCCACTGCTCAACCCTCTCAATACCTATTCTTAGTCTGAATTCTACTTAAAAAACTCCCTAAGACCCTCTCCCGCGTCTAGGAGGTCTTGGTCTTATAAAAAGTCAAAAACCTCTCTCCTAAAGAGTCTCTTAAGGACGATATGTTTAAGAGTTAAATTTCACATTGCTTTGATTTTATTTTATTTTCATGTTTTTTTATTTCCATTTCAATCCTCACCTATCATCATATAAATGTTGTGACAACTCTATTACATTAAATTTACTATAATTGTGTTATAAACTGGAATAATTCATCATCATTTCCCATTTCCCCTCATTTTATACATGAAATGAAAACACCATCTGAGATGTCTTAATTCATCATATTTAAGGACGATGGGTTTTAAATTTCTTTTACCATCTTAAATTATAGCCATGAAACCATTTTTATGGTTGAACCACAATATATTATATGTATTATGTCCAATTCGAGGTTATGTAATATTTTTTACACATGATATTAATTTATAATGTAAATTGTGTTCTTTTTCATCAAAAACAGCCACTAAACAAAATAATTATCTATAAAATTTTATATAATGATTCATCTTCAGTCAAAAAAAACCAATGAATTTTATAACCTTTTAATCTTATGGAAGATCACTAATAACATATAACTACAATTCTCGTAAATAATTATCACCTTAAATTTTTATCCTTACATGTATATAAGTAAACCAATATTGAAAACCAAGGAAACAAATGCTCCCAAAACAATGAAATTGAATCTATTAACCCATTAAAAAGGTCATGAATGAACATAATAAGGTTATAAAAAATAAATTACATGTATAAGAGGTTCTGTAAATATTATTTAATGAATGAAATTTGGTTATCCAGATCATTATGATCAAGTTAAGGACACCATTAAACTTAATGTGAGTGATTCTACCTGAACCTCCATTATTCCTTTAGGTTGTTCTCTCGTTATTTTTACGCAAATGATGTTATCTATTATTTGTATTAAAATAGTATAAATTTTTTTTATATTCTCCAAATTCAGGTCTCAAGATCCATTAATATTTATCTTTTTGTGATATACATGTTTTTAAATGATTCCCTCCATAATTATTCTCGATACACAAGCCCATTTTAAGGGATCTTTTTGAATTCTTACTTATTTTCAAGTATAGAATATAATATTTTTTTAATCCACCATTATTTTTTATAAAACCTCTATTTTATTACTAATCATAATTGGTTTTATTATAGTTTTAATAAAATATTATTACCTTTTATGTTTTAACTTACCATTGATATTTTCTATTTACCAGACTAAAATGGTTTAATTTTAAATTTTTATATTTAAAATTTTTACATCCATCCAAATAATATTTTTATTCAAAAAAATAAAACTAAAAAACCCTAGGGATCTCGAGGGAGAGGTCTTAAATAGTGAAAACCAAGGGAAATCCCTCTAATTAAGTTAACACACTCTGGCTTCAAACTATTGACATGTGATCCTCAATGTGAAACGATCCTTTACTCATTCTAGAGACATGTTTTATGTTGCTACCACATTATTATGACTCAATGTTTATATGATCCAATTTTTATATATTATGAATCAATATTTTTTATTCCTATTGATATCATTATTTCATGCCTTATATCTTATGTGATAAATCATTATGGCTATGTTTATACCCTTACGTAGCATTTAGATCATCCCTTTGTAAATGTGATACTTTGGTTATCCTATGAAAATTCATGAGCACAATTTACGTTAGGAGATCTTTAATAATATTATATAAAGACATTTCTTATTTAGTCCCATGTTTTTAGTTACATCTACCTAGTCTTCCAAGACACAAGACTTTATGATCCTTGGATTGTAATATGATGATTTATTATGCTTAAAATAATGTAAAGATATGTGTTAAATAATATTTTCACTATATAATTCATTGATAAAACATAACTATGTAGTCTTGATATCTTTTATACAATTCATTTTGCACAATTGAATAATATTATATTATATTTCCCATGGATAATGAGAGAATAATATAACCAGGCATTTATTTCACTAGGGTAATAATAATAAAATTTCCCAAGTTCTTTTAATAATTTCATTAATCCTAGTGAATCCCCTTTGTCAAATAATTAGAGTAATATTATTGTTTCCTAATATGAACTTAACATGAAATTTATAATTAAATATTATTCAATTAAATAATATTTAAACTTATTACTTCTTACTGTACAATTAAACTTGATCTGTCAATCCTCTTCAATATTTATTAATTATTCTACCCAAAACATCTTCTATAAAATAACTATTTATGGAATAAATAAGATCGGGAAAACAAGAATAATTATTAAACCATGATTGGGAATAATATTTATTCATCTTGTTAAATAATATATTATTTAAATGAGATACTATATACACTTAGTGTGTGACCCTCTAGGCCTTTTTCTCTCTGACATTAGGCGAACCATACTAATGTCTAAGGTTAGATTCTAGAAAAATTACAAAGAACCCATAGAGACATATGTTAATTTCACAAATACATGTGACCTAATAGAAACATTTACCATGTAATATAATCCCTTTATCACTATATCTATAATCGATCAGGTTGCAGGCTAGTGCGATCAACTAATATGGTTGATATATCATTCTTTTACTTTCTATAAATAAAATATGCCTACTGTTTACAGTGGACATGGATTTATTTACGCAATATCATTTCCATAAAAGGGCCTAAGATATTATCTTCCATTAAATAATAGAATTTATAAATCCTTTCTTGCAATATTTTTTAAAACAATATTACTCAAGAGGCTCACAACATATCCTACCTCACCACAAACATCTTTTATCACGGTTTTCATCAATACTTATAAGTGTGTCACTCATAATATCCATTTATAATAATCACAATGTTTAATGACCAAAACACACATCCACATATAGAAACATACAAGGAAACTTGTAAATGAGGATTTCCTACTTTTAGATTTTGTTCTCATAATATCCTACTGGATATCACCAAAGGTGTACTACATGAGAAGGTACCTCAAATTCCAATGAGTCTCCACCCCTGAGGGACTTTATCATTTCTGTCCCCTAAATGATATTATTTGGCTATGAAACATGTATTCTCTAATAGTTTCATACCACTTTCAGTTTCACATCATATGAAGGATACACAATGAACTTTTAGTGTGATAGTTACTCTTATGACATTATCACATTCAATGTTACCCATAAGAACAATCATATTGTGATAAAGAAATTATTAATACTCAAAACCATTTATATAAGTTATCATAAAGTAAAAAATAAGATGGTTCTAGGGAACCAACTCCAACATTATGCAACACTAGTGACACACCACATAGTTTTTAGGGTATTCCACCTAGATAGTACCACCCCTTTGTAAACCCTTAAAATGAAGATTATTTCCAATGGATAAACCACTTCTCTATTAGGATGTAGAACTACACTAACTCATATTGTAAGAATCCCTCAGAATTTTCTCAGTGATAAGGGACTGGTTCACTATATAGGAAATCATGGTCATCCTGAAAACATTTACCTATGATCGATATGCATAAGCAATACCATCTTCAAAATATCTCATCATTTTCAACACATAATTGATCAACTTCAGCACAAAATGCTATAATTAGGTGAAGCATGTTTAATACTTCATCACTAACATGTCACCATACTGGAAGAGCATGTACTCTCGAGCATGGTCCAATTGCAACATATGAGTAAATAAGTATTCTAAAAAGGATGTCTAGAAGTCCACCCAGATCATACCCTTATTTCAATCATCCAGATTAAGGAAATCGAACCATTTCATGATATTTTATAAAGAATGTAGGTGAAAATCATGATCCTCAACTCTAGAGATATCTTGATCTTCTTAATGATAGGTTGCGTGACCTCAATCCAAGACAAAGTAGTTTGAGGTTATCCATCCCTTAAGAATTTGGGAGGATCCCACTAGTTTAACTCTAGGTTCAACTCTTCCATGGTAGGGGATGGTTGAAGGTCACCCTTTACTCACTCCATAAAGTGGAAGAAGATGTCATTGAACTAAGAACCCACATCTAGTTTACTATATGATGGAGGTGCCTCAAGTGGAACTGTTGGAGGCAATATGGTAGCTCAAGGCCCACCACCTCTATAGTGTGGTCATCAGCACCCTCTTGGAATTCAATTTTAGAATTTCATGATGAATTACTCTACAATTGAGAGTTCATTCCTTGGATATGATTTATAACAGATATGAAAAGTAATTAAAATAAGGGAAAAATATATGACATTCCCATCCGAGAGTCATAAATCCCATTATATCTCTGGAGTGAGGTATATATGATATAACAGATTCACTGAGGGATCACAAAAGAAACATTATACTACCCACGACTAATGTTATTTTAGGGTTAAGGTATTAGATAAACAGTATAGGTTCTAGTATATAGAGTATAAAATTAAAGGTATGGAGGAAAAGAAAATTTAAATTACATATGGAATCCCCATATAATGGTAACCATTTTATTATAATTAATTTATTTATTGACATTTTAGTTATTTATTTTGATATAGATTTCACAGACCAGTTAATTGTGTCCCAAATTAAAATTTTTAAAGGATCATATGGTTTATAAATTAAAATTGGCACATCAATTAATTACTTCCTGGAATATACATCTAGTATCATAATTTAATAGGTCATGTATTTTGATTTAATTGAATGAATTACCATTTAAAATATATAGAAGTAATATACTCTTAAATTTCCATTGGCTTCTTTCAATCATTCCTTATAATTTTTCATAATAGGTTAACTAAGGTTTCATCATCAATATATGTGGGAAAACACTATTTAGAGTTATGTGATAACTTTAATAGAACCAATTATTTCATTTCTATAAGAAACACTAGAGAAGTACAATTCATAAAAAATAGGAAAACCCTCAAAAATAATATGAAGGATAAGAAATGCATGCTGAAATATTGATATGGCATGGTATAATTCATAAAATTTTAGTCCTATAGTGGCTAGTATGATGCATGAATTTTATACACACTCATATCATTGGTCTAGGGTTAAATAAACAATAATAATAATATTTTAAAAATAAACACCAAAAAATAAGTGCCTCACCGGACAATAAAATCCAAAAAACTGTAAAACAAATATATTGGAATACCAATAACCCGTTTCATGCAATTTTTGTATCCCATGTATGAGGTATATCTAATCCCTAGAGAATTATCATTACCAAATACCATTTATTCCCATTTGGCTATCTAAACCGATATAGTATGAAAAAAGAAAATTAGCTATGATGCCCCTTTTTACCTTCACACCCATGAGCCAACTTGTTGGCGCCCTCAGATGATCAGCCACATGGCATAAAGCACACTACACCATACAAAATTTATTTTCGACTATTAGATAGGGAATATGGTCTCTATAGGAATTCTATGCCCACATAGATTAGTTTTAATAATAGTTTAATTCAGTATATATAATCAACAAAAATTAAATAAGTAAGTTGTAGTGGAATGAAAAATAAATATTCAATAATTTAATCAACATGTGGAAGATAAATAAATAATAAATTCAAATTATTGATGATAATGATTTTATGAAGTTATAAAAATGTTGGAAATAGTAAACATTGAAATATGAATATACCAGAAGCTATAAAAAATAAAAAAATCTAGTAATAACTTACTACTCCCATCAAAAGCATAAGCTCAGTTTTTTTCACCTGTTCTCCATCGTACAATCAGAATCATATATTGGAATATGAAAACTCCCATTAAAAAATACCCACAACTATGACTGATTAGGTACTAATGAAAACCAAAGAATATGATGAGATTTACTCAGTAGGATGCCACAAATTATTTCTCTATCAATCTAGTATGTGCATATAAAAAATTAAAAGTTTTTGAAAAATGATAAATTTGAGGATGTAAATAAATAAAAATGTCAGTTTGAGTATTTCATGGGATACATTATAGCTATTAAATACATGGGCCTAATCCAGATGACTCTAAACAAAGAAAACCTACCCATTTGGGGAATATGGTTAATTGCTAAATATTAATTAAACATATAAATAATACCATCACCTAGAAAGTTATTTTTCATGGAAGATGTGTTCTAGGAAAAAAAGATTCACATTCTTCCTCTTAAATTTAATTTAAATAACGGCTTTGTAAATCACTAAGGGGGCCCTGATCACACCCAAGGAAATCCCAATGGAATAATATATAGTACTCTAGGGGCTTCATATATCCCCAATTCCATAAGACTGAGTCCAATGAGGGCCATAATTGAGATCCCAACTATCACTCTTTGAATGGTATGTGGTGATGTGAACAAACCAGTGAATCTGTCTTTAGTAAAATGCATTGGGGTCAGAGTCTCTATCATGGAAAGGTACAACCATCTCGCTACTCATCATGTCCATATGGTCTCCCATAGGGAATCAGTATCTCTTCTCGAGAGGTAACAATGAAAATTCATGGTGGGCCCATCATAGTCTCATATATTGTCTCTATCGGTATATTTACAAATTCATTAACAAACAAATTATAAGTCATGAAGATCGCTTCCAATGTTCCCTTATGTCATGACCATTGTGTCCACCCCGACCTAAGATATATGTCACAAAATATTAAACCATTTAGATAGGAAAAATATTTATAAATATATTAATAATTTATTCATCTCAATTAATTATACATTCCATCATAGGTGTAAAGCCATGCTTATGCCAATTTGGCACAAATCATAAGGAATTAGTCTTAAACACATGTACTACCATTAATTCTATGTTAACAACATTTAATATTAGACCAATTCATACCTCAATAGTGATCTAAAATGATAGGAAGAAAGGGACACCAGTGCATTGCAATAAGAAACTAAATCTATCATATTTTACAATTTAGAAGAATCTCTCTAAAGGTATCATATGAAAAATAATGAGGACTGTTATAAAATTCATCAAAACATATGGAATAAACTATTCCTCCTATATTATTTTTGAATTAGACCACTCATCCATTTTCACCGCTTGCATCATGCTAAAATAGAATATATTGAATAAATTATCAAATACTCTAAAAATTGGGCATATGTGGTCCCACAAAAGTAGTATAAAAGTGGTGAAGAAAAAAATAGAATGTAAGTTAGAGGATCATAATGTTTACCTCTTTCACTCCAATACATCAATTGGTGACTGGATAGCGTGACTGATGAGGGACATTTCAAAGAGACTAAGATGGATTGAGGATAAACCCATGGGAGAGAAGAATGGATTATGTCTACACGAGAAAGAGGGATAATAGAGTTTGATGGATTTTAATTCATTTTGGGGAAAAAGTTCATTTCCCATCATTTACTAGGTTTCACATTTTTTACGCATGATTGCCAAACCATCCATTAATTATTTTCCGAGTTTTACTATGGAGGGACCCTACACAAGATGGGTTAATGGATTGTCTAATCATGTTGAAGTAGTACACAATTACACTATCTATTTTGATCTAAATATATATATGGTCATGTGATGGGTTCTGAAATGATTCAGAGAGATGGTACGACCCCCTTCCCCCTTCTTTCATATTCCCAAATGGTTACAGAATCCTTAGGGACAAGGCTGGATGGTTTATCCTAACAATGCATCCCAACATGAATCTAAAAACATCATGGATCTGAGGTCTGAACAATCCTCAGTCACCATCATGACATCTATGACCCCATTACGTAACATTTCAATGGTCAAACCAATGAATTAAATCTGAAAAATGACACATACCTTTGAGAATGGTATGAACGTTGCATCAATAAGCCTCCAAAATGGAATGTTCTCTAACCTATAAGATATAAGGTCAAAATATGTCTATACAATGGGTTTTCTACAAGTTATTAGATCCTTTGTAACCCATTTTATCTTTCTTTAACCCTTCATAAATAATTTTTTACCTTATCTATGGTAATTAATTATTACTATTTTCGCTATTTATTGTGGGAAAAAATTATATTGCACTTGTTATGTAATATAAATTATGATGATTCCAAATATTTAAATATCATTTTCTAAACTCAATTCACATGGGTGGTAAGATATTATTTAAAATTAATCATACATATGGAACACGAAATTATGTAATTAAAAATAAAATGAACAAAAATTTATAAAGTTTTTATATATAGAATAAATATGAAAATAATTCCAATGCACTAAATTGGAATATTTGATATAAAAATTAACTTATCATATTCATATCCCAATTAAAAATTTTATTTAACATTATAAAATATTTAATCCCAAAGGTGATTTCTAAATAAAATTCAGTATTTTTAATAGTTTATAAAAAATGAAACTATTAAAAAAAATACCAAAAATTCACCCTAAGATATTTATGATATTTTGACCTCAAAAATGATGTTTAATTTAATAAAATTATTTTTATAAATGTGATAAAAATTAAGTTTATATATTTTTTGAATTATAGACTATTCAGTCTTTCAGAAAAAACAAAATTGTTTAGAAAAAATTTTTTGTTTAAAATGTTGGGGCTGAAGCCTCATTTTATAATTAAAGAAAAGTAAAAGCCTATTTAAACTGGGAAGAGGGAGACCCATTACATATCCTGAAGGACCAGTGGGTATGTATCCTATTACATATCACATAGGGACTGATTTTTTTCCTAAGACCCATTCTGTGAATAGTACTGCTACAATACTTCTTGCTACAGTGTTGCACAATACCCACCGCTGCAACAGTTCCATGCCACTTCTACAGTACATGCCATTGCTACAGTACCTTTTTTACTAAAATAACACTACAGTCCTTCTATAGTACCTATTCCCAATGGGTTTTGAACCCCATTTTTTTATGTAAGATTATGGGGTGCTTACCACTAAGCTAAACCCTAACTACATCAGAAAACATTTGTTTTTTGTTTCATGTTTTATTATTTAATTTATAATCTAAAGAGAACATCATGTTTCATATTGAATTCATTATTACTCATACACACCAATTATACGGATGGACTGTAGTAGTAATGTTTAAATAATAATATTTTAATATTGTATCACATTTCATTCAAACCTCATGTTACGTGCGTTGAAAGCTATCATAGATATTGAATTTACTCTAAAATAAATATATCATAAAGTATTAAGATGTCATATTCCCTTACACAAAGTCTATAATCAATCAACATTATTATCGCTAACATGCATTTCTAATCTCTAGTCTTTAAACAATATTAGGGTAAACCCAAAATCATTTCAGTATATCGTTAAACCTAAAAGTATAGTAGAAATATTTCAACCATAATCCTTTGGAATATGAATAATTATAACCACTAACTTATATAATACATGTTTTTGTAATATAATCATTAAATATAAATAAAAAACATATATTTATACCTATATCAGTTAATACTCTTATTATTAAATTTTCATGTGATGAGGTTCTCTATTCTCCCCCATAATTATCATCAAAAAGAATATTTACATCACAATTATTGACGTCATTATTATTGGAATGAAATAAAACAAAAAACCATGTGGTTCCTATAGTCTTCCACTTTGGATTGGATACTAAAAATGAAATAGAAAATTATGTCAATATATATATGTTCATCTTTTTTCTTCTGTCTCCCACATACTGATAATAATTATAATGAACTATGAGAGTGTGTTATATCATTTCCTTGAAATTCGTGTGTAATAAAATATTCATCCTTGTCTTTATATGAGAAATTATATATGCAAAAATGATATATACTAATTTAGGCCACATTTTTTTCTATAAAAAAACAAAACCTGATAATAACTATAAATTCACTTCTCAAGTAATTTTCAAGAATATTTTTATGTTGATGATAATTGTTTAATATATTTTCAAAATATATTCAACATTAATCTATGAAAACTTATGATAAACATAATAAAATAATTTTAAACAACTACTATGGTTTGTTTTTTAAACTATCTCTTAGATTTTTCAAAATATACTCTTTTTCATGTCCTTAGTCAAACCGATTCCTACCATATAACATTAGAATCTTACTTTTAAATAAAAAATGAGATAATATATTTTCATATCTTTTAGATGATATTTAACTTTATATTTTACAAAAATCCAAAATTTATGAGAAATATTATCTTTCATTAGCTTTAAAAACACCCCTTACTAAATATAAACACTCCAACATCACTTCATAGTTGTTTATCACATAATTTAATAATCTTCACTATAGAAAATTGTATATTATATTCAACGTAGTTACTTCTAATATTCTATCATGATTTTAAATCATACTTATCTCTTATATTCTCCCCCTGGAACATCTCTTTCACCATTAATTACATGCCTAAATAGAAAAATATTATAAATTGGAAAAAGTTAGTTCTTCCTTTAACATTATTTATATATACATTTTCTATGATTTATTCTTAAAAAATATAAACTATCATTTTTAGTGTCATATTTAGATGAAATTATCCATGTTTTTTTTAGATTTCATTATAGTGGGCTCCATGAAAAAAAAGGTCTTTTAAATTATTTAAAAAAACCTATTATAGAATTAACTCCTGAGATTTAGTTATAAAATCACATGATACCTTTAATGGTAATAATATTTTCTTCAAAATATATTCTAGATTTAGTAGGATAATCAAATCACACATTAAGATATGAATTTATTTTTCCACCTTCAATAATGATAAAAAAGAACTCATGTGTCATTAATTTTAATATATTTCTCTCAAAAGTTATGTTTTTTATCTTGTTTTACTAGTTTCCCATTATAAAATTCATTATCTTGTGTTATATGAATTTTAATTGTAATTTCATAGTGAGCTTGGAAAATAATCACTAATTAATCAGGAATATGGTTATTTTTATTTCATTTTTCACATAGAATTTTTGAAATGCCTTCCACCAAATAAGTTCTTTTATTTATATCATGGATTAACATATTTATTTATTATATAGTATTTAATACTTTAAAATTAATTGTCCCATATTGTTTTCAATATTTCATATCATATCATTTCTGTCTATAACAGTTGTATATATGTTTTAGTGTAGTATTATTCTTTGTTAACATGGGTGTATATGATTCAACATTAAAATGCTTCATATAATTAAATGATAATTAAACTTTCTTATTTATTTTTCCTAAAATTGTGTGGTACTCTCATAAAAATTTCATTAAGATCATATTTTGTAAATTTTAATAGGTATTCCTCATTGTAATAACTACTATGATTGAAACATCCTAATATATATCAAAAACAATAAAATAAAATTGATATAAAATAATTATTACATTTCATTAATGGATTTTACATCAAAATTACTTTATTCTAACTAATTATGGGGTTTTAATCTTCATTATGACATAATATTATGTTAGTATTAATGTTACATTTTCAGAAGCCCTCTAAAAAACTAACAGTATACAAATAATATTAATTTTTTATTTAAATATAATTATTGATAGATTTTATTATTTTATATTTTTGTGTCATTATATACGCAAGATGTGATTATATCATGGGAAATTTTATTACACACATGATTTAAATAACCATTAATGTATTAGTAGGAACCTTATTATTTTTCATTATAATTTTTTTCTAGATTCAAATTTAAGAACTACATGGTTCTTGGAAAATGAATTACCACAATCATAATTTCATTTTCTGGATGGTTCTTTTCCCATTGCTACTAAATGGGTTTATTATAGAATAATTTCAAGTTTTATAAAAACTTATTATAATTAATTATACATATTTATCTTTATTGGAATATTGGATTATAGAAGGTCCTTACTTAGTATCATGTATGCGATCAGCTTGTGGAACTTAAAAATTTTATAATTCGACTAAAAACTCTGGATACATCATGTTGAGGATACTATTCTCATCCTTTAATTATCTTAGATTCCTATAAACCACTATAATTGTTTCTATAACTATATATGGACGTATAGTTTTCTTTTTCCATCATGTAAATATCATTATCCATAGACCAATAGTCATTGATCCCAAACTGAGCATCTTTAACAAAAGTTAATTATTTTAATGTTTTTAAATTTTTCATGATTCCATTATGTACGCTCATCTATTTCCTTGATATCATTAAGCTACATAGCCTACAATCATGACCGCATTTATAAAATTTCAATATTTATAGAACTGATAGATCTAACTATCATAGAAGGTTTTATACATGTCTAGAAATTTTTTCTAAAAAATAATCCCCCATTCTATCACAATGATCATAATTTTTGTTTATCTCTTACTTCATGTTTCTAAAAAAGAATCAAATTTACAGTGTTGTTTCTTAATGATATTTTTATTATATGTACTTTACAACCAGAATAAATTTATCTTGTCAATCATCATATATATGATCGTCCCTACTTCATCTTATTTCTATATTAGGATTATTTTCGTTTGAAATATCTGTTACCCATTATTTATTTCAACTCATTGAAATACCTATGGTATAAATTTTTTCCATCTTCTAATTTGGTAATTTTTCACCAAACTCTATCTATTCATTCATTTTTATGTATACTTTATGATTTTAAAAAGATGAAACTGGTTTTTTCTCTTTCAATGAGATGTTTGTTTAATTCAAAATTAATATAGCTTTATTCATTATTTCTCATCTGATTATAAAATATATGTAATTCTAATTAATAGTGGAAATGTCATTTCTATGTCATCCCTTAATAATGATATAGAAATAGTACCCAAAACAGAAAAATAACCAAGTCATCATATTTTTAAGAATTTAATATTTGGTGTTACGATATCTTGGATACTCGATGTTATTATAGTAAGACAAGTGAAGCTACATTGAAGGATATGTTTAAATAATTATGGTTATCCTTTTACCAATTATGTCTACAATTTTCATTGTACACATAATCAAGGAATTTATCTCACAAAATATTATCACCATAAGTTTTTATGAATGTATTATAAGAAGGAAATAATTTAACGAGAAAGAAAATATTTTATTAAAAACATTCACCAATAATATTTAGGACATTAAGTTTTTTTGTATTGTGGATAATATCCACTCCATACACTTATATCATTTTTATCAAGAAAAATCTCATGATATGTTATATCATTGAACCTAATCTCCTTGAACTAACTATATAAAAAGCAGGAAACCATCTAGAAAATTGAGTTCCAATTTATTGTTTTCATAATCAAGGACTAACTAGGCCTTCCTCTTCAAATAAAATATTATTTCTGTTCACATAGAAATTATATTTTGCATTATATGATCATGTATCTCTTGAAAAACGTGATTTTAATCATTTTCCTTAACATCTGCAAATCAGATTTTGTTTAATATTATTCTTGAATAACTATCCAAATATTCTTTATTCAGTACAACACAAAAACATAACATGATGATCTCATATATTACTATACTAATGAATACTATACTATCATCTAATAATATGCATTTTTGTCTCTCCCTCAGTCTCTCCTTCTCTTTTAATCGTCTTCTACAACACCCAAAATGATATCATAAAACATTTTTTTCATTTTTTATTTTATATCACATAAAGGATCACATTTATGATATTATAATTAGGTCTCATAAACATACTATATTATTATTATTATTATTTATATTATATTTTAATTTATATTATGATTATTAAAACAATAATGTATTCAAATTATTATAAAAATTACAATCGATGCGTGGAACAAATTTTATATTCCCAACAAAACCATTTTATATTTCTCATTTGAAAACCAATCTCATGGTCCAACCATACAAGATCCTCAATTTATTTTTCATACAAAATCATGATCATTAAAAAAACCATATCAAATGATATTTATCGATAATTTCTCCATCATTTATGTTTATCAAATTTTTTCTAATATTCATACATGAAATACTAT
Organism: Viscum album; assembly: GCA_963277665.1. Classification (NCBI taxonomy): domain Eukaryota; kingdom Viridiplantae; phylum Streptophyta; class Magnoliopsida; order Santalales; family Viscaceae; genus Viscum; species Viscum album. The sequence goes on along the minus strand of OY728155.1, from coordinate 852,470,470 downwards.
AAATATTCTAGGGATGATCCTATTAATTACTTCTCAGCCATTCCTCTTTATAAAACAAAAACAATCATGTATCAATTCTATAAAATTGATTTAATTTTTATATGAAAAGTTGATCATCATCATCATAAACATCTTGATTTATCATATTTCACTAAAATGTAAATACATATTTAAGAAATATTTTTTATTAATGTATAGAGGTAAGAAATCATAATAATTACTATTGATTTAGACAATTTCAAAATATTCTCATAAACTATATAACATTCTATCATATTATATTATGTATTAAGTGTAATAAAAGTTTGATTATCTAAAATATATTACGTTGAAATAATAATATCATATACATATATATGATATCTTGTACTTATCTATGTTTAACTATAATAGAATCTTACATTCATAATATGATATATATCGTATTCCATGAAATCATTCCATGGGATCAAAATATATTTCATAACCCAATGTTTTTTAAATTTCCAAATTTCAACCAATGCTTTAAATTTTATAATTAATATAAGATTTAGTATGAAATTTATATAAAAAATATCAAACACAACTTATAAAATATTTCACATTTTATATTATAAAAATAATATTTGTTTTATTATTCTTCCGGATATCATATATATCATCCTAATAATAGTTTATATCTCTATGAGATGAAACACTTCCAATATTTTCTATTTACAGATAATTATGAATTCCTTAAAAATCAACTAATAAATATAAAACAACATCATTCCTTCTAAAATGATTATGATTCTTTCTTAGGGAATCGTGATATACACTATCTTTTTTTATATCACCTTAATAAATTTTAAAATATCATCTGAAATATTAAAATATTCCCATAGGTCATGCAATATATAAGAACAACATAAATTACATCAATGATCTTTCACATATTTAACCAATATCTATTCTTCCATGAACAACTTTCAAATACTGTAACACCCCCAAATGATAAAGGGTTAAATGACTAAATGATACAACTCATGTCAACAAGGTGCACCTTCTTTTTCGAGAGCCTACCTGATTAGAACTCCATAATTAAGTGTGCTTGGCCTGGAGTAGTGATCAGGATGGGTGACCTTCTGGGATGTTTCCCAGGGTGTGTGTGAGTGAGAACAGAAGACACTAGAAAGGATATGTGTTGGACTATGGGGACTAGAATTTGTCAGATGACACGTTCGGTCATGTGGGTGAGACCTAGGGTAGGTACCACATGTCTGCGGGGCAACTAGGGTACTTGGTGGGCAGGGACCCGATGACCATGTTAAGGTGGTGTGTTTGTGCTATCACTGAAACTCAATTGTGATGTTTGGTTTTAGAGGTGGTACCCAGCCTTAAGTGCAGCACACTGCCTGGGTTGAGTTGTAGGGCCCACAATGAGGAAGTTGTGCTTTAAGGGGGGTGATTGTAAAACCCCCAAATGATAAAGTGTTAAATGAATAAATGATACAAATAATGTCAAAAAGGTGCGCCATCTTTTTTAGGAGCCAGCCAGATTAGAACTGCACAGTTAAGAATGCTTGTCCTGGAGTAGGGATTAGGATGGGTGACCATCGGAGATGTTTCCCAAGGTGTGTGTAAGTGAGGACAAAACACACTAGAAAGGGGATTTGTTGGCTTGTGGGGACTAGCATTAGTCAGATGGACATGTTAATATGGGGGTGATTGTAAAACTCTTAAATGATAAAGGGTTAAATGACTAAATGATACGAATCATGTCTGCGGGGAAACTGGGGTACATGGAGGGCTGGGACCTGATGACCATGTTAAGGCTGTGTGTTTGTACTATCACTGAAACTCAGTTTTGATGTTTGGTTTCAGAGGTGGTACCTAGCCTTAAGTGTAGCACACTGCCTAGGTTGAGTTGTAGAGACCACAATGAGGACGTTTTTCTTTAAGGGGGGTGATTTTGAAACCCCCAAATGATAAAGTTTTAAATGACTAAAGGATAAAAATCATGTCAACAAGGTGCACCATCTTTTCGGGAGCCGGCCAGATTAGAAATGCACAGTTAAGCATGCTTGGCCTGGAGTAGTGATCAAGATGGGTGACCATCTGAGAAGTTTCCCAGGGTGTTTGTGAGTGAGGAAAAAACACACTAGAAAGGGAATGTGTTGGTATGTGTAGACTAGCATCAGTCAGATGGCCATGTTAAGATGGGGTTGATTGTAAAACTCCCAAATGATAAAGGGTTAAATGACTAAATGATATGAATCATGTCAACAAGGTGCACCATATTTTTTGGGAGCCTTCCATATTAGTACTCAACAGTTAAGCATGCTTGGCCTGGAGTACTGATCAAGATGGGTGACCATCTGAGAAGTTTCCCAGGGTGTGTGTGAGTGAGGACAAAACACACTGGAAAGGGAATTTGTTGGTCAGTGGGGACTAGCATTAGTCAGATGGCCATGTTAAGATGGGGTGTCTGTGCTGTCACTGAAACCTAGTTGTTACATTTGGTATCAGAGGTGGTACCCAGCCTTATGTGCAGCACACTGCCTGTATCTGTGCTATCACTGAAACCCAGTTGTTACATTTGGTTTCAGAGGTCATACCCATCATTAAGTGCAGCACACTACCTGGGTTGAGTTATAGGGCCCACAATGAGGATGTTGTGATTTAAGGGGGGTGATGGTAAAACTCCTAAATGATAAAGGTGGTACCCAGCTGTAAGTGTAACACACTGCCTGGGTTGAGTTGTAGGGCCCACAATGAGGACATTATTCTTTAAGGGGTGTGATTATAAAACCCACGAATGATAAAGGGTTAAATGACTAAATGATATGAATCATGTCAATAAGGTGCACCATCTTTTTTGGGAGCCTTCTATATTTGAACTCCAGGGTTTGGCATGCTAGGCCAGGAGTAGTGATCTGGGTGGGTGACCAACTGATAATTTTCCCAGGGTGTGTGTGAGTGAAGAAAAAACACACTGGAAAGGGAATGTGTTGGCCTATGGGGACTAGCATTAGTTAGATGGCCATGTTAAGATGGGGTGTTTGTGCTGTCACTGAAACCCAGTTGTCACATTTGGTATTAGAGGTGGTACCCGGCCTTATGTGCAGCACACTGCATGTGTCTGTGCTATCACTGAAACCTAGTTGTTACATTTGGTTTTAGATATGGTACCCAGCCTCAAGTGTAGCACACTGCCTGGGTTGAGTTGTAGGGCCCACAATGAGGATGTTGTGCTTTAAGGGGGGGTGATTGTAAAACCCCCAAATGATAAATGGTTAAATGACTAAATGATATGAATCATTTCATCAAGGTGCACCATCTTTTTAGGGAGCCTATCTGATTATAACTCCACAGTTAAGCATGCTTGTCCTGGAATAGTGATCAAGATGGGTGACCATCTGAGAAGTTTCCCAGGGTGTGTGTGGGTGAGGAAAAAACACACTAGAAAGGGAATGTGTTGGCCTGTGGGAACTAGCATTAGTCAGATGGTCATGTTAAGATGGGGTGTCTGTGTTATCACTGAAAACCAGTTGATACATTTGGTATCAGAGGTGGTATCCAGCCTTATGTGCCACACAGAACCTGATTTGAGTTGTAGGACCCACAACTAAGATGTTGTTCTCTAAAGGGGGGTGATTGTTACACCCCCAAATGATAAATTATTAAATGACTAAATGATATGGCTCATGTCAATAAGGTTCACCTTCCTTTTTAGGATACTTCCTGATTAGAACTCCACAGTTTAGCGTGCTTGGCCTTGAGTACTGATCTAGATGGGTGAACTTCTAGGAAGTTTCTCAGGGTATGTTTGAGTGAGGAAAAAAGACACTATAAAGGACATGTATTGTCTTGTGGGGACTAGCATGAGTCATATTAGCCATTCAGGGGCATGGGTGGGACCCAGGGTGGGGACGAATTGTCTGTAGGGAAAATGGGTTACCTGGCAGGCCGAGACCCGACAACCATGTTAAGGATGGGTGTTTGTGCTATCACCAGGGCCTAGTTGTTACATTTTTTCACACCTAAACATTTTCATTTATTTAATTCTTGGTCTCAAGTTCCCTCACCAAGGTCTGAGCTGGGTCTCGGGTCAAAAAATTTGACGTTTAAGGTTTTTACAAGGTTTCAGACCCGTAAGAGGTGCAGTTTCCTTTTCGGGAGCCTACCTATTTAGAACTCCAAAGATAAGCATGTTTAGCCTGGAGTAGTGATCCGAAAGGGTGACCTTCTGGGAAGTTTCCCAGGGTGTGTGTGAGTGACGACAAAACACACTGATAAGGGCATGTGTTGGCATGTGGGGACAAGCATTAGTCTGACAACCATGTTAAGGCAGAGTGTATGAGATGTCACTGAAACTCAGTTGTTACATTTGGTATCAGAGTTGGTACCCATCCTTATGTGTAAAACATTGCCTAGGTTGAGTTTTAGGGCCCATGATGAGGATTTTCTTCTCTAAAGGTGGGGTGATTGTTACACCACCAAATGATAAATGGTTAAATGAATAAATGATATGACTCATGTCAATAAGGTGCACCTTTCTTATCAGGAGCCTTCCTGATTTGAACTCCATAGTTAAGCGTTCTTGGCCTGGAGTATTGATCTGGATGGGTGACCTTCTAGGAAGTTTCCTAGGGTGTGTGTGAGTGAGGAAAAAACACATGAGAAAGGAAATGTGTTGTCCTGTGGGGACAAGCATGAGTTAGATGACTTGTTCAATCACGTGGGTGGGACCCAAGGTGGGGACCACGTGTCTGCGGGGCAACTGGGGTACCTTGCAGAGTGAGACCCTAAATCCATGTTAAGGTGAGGTGTTTGTACTGTCATCAGGACCCAGTTGTTACATTTTGTCACACCTCGACATTCAATTCATTTTTACTTATTTAATTCTTGGCCCTGAGTTCTCTCGTAAAGGTCAGAGCTGGGTCCCGAATCAAAATCATTGACGTTTAAGGTTATTATTTGGTTTCGGACCCATGCGCGGTCACCGCGCAATTTTCGGTAGCTGCCCAATGGACCCTAGTGTCGTGTGATTACTCAATATTATTATTTTAATTTTTATTTTTATTATTATTATTATTATTATTACCATTATTATTCTTGTATTATCAATTTTATTATTACTAATATTAATAAAATGAAAAAATGAAAAAAATAAAACCCTATCTACCCAAGAATCCCTCCCATCCCTGATTGTTTCCATGTAGCACCTCCCTCCCCCCCCCCTCTCAGTTCTCTCATTGCTCTCATCACCCACCTCTACCTGCACCGCTCTTCCACCCCATATCGGACCCTCATTCCCCACTGCCTCTCTCCCCAACCTCATGCCTACCTCGCCCCTGCATGATCCTGCCACCCAACCAACCATCCAACAAGCCTCGTGCCTGCCTCACCCCTATGCGATCCTGCCGCCTAGCCAACCAGACGACCGGCCTCATGTCGCCTCTCACCCCAGGTTTTGGCTGCATCCCGGCCTCCCATACTCTATGCCCTACCACGACTAGGCCACCCCCGCCTGGCCTCATGGGACACACCCCCCACCCCCGCACCCTCCTTCCCACGCTCTGAACACCCATGGATTGTTGTTCTGGTTCTTGGCTACCTTCATCCAGCTACTCCAGTCTCTTTCGTACTGGCCAGCCCCCCTTCGTGGTCTATTTTATGGCTACCCACTGCTCTAAATCCCCCCTTGTGCACTATTTCTGGTAGTCTTCTATCATGATCAAAGAACCTCTACCTCTCCTTCAGCATGCAGATTTCACTTTTCTGGTGCGTGATCGGTCTTCAGGGTGTTTCTCCTCATTCCATTGATGTTTCGTCACACCCTCTCTTTCTTTGTGGTAAGCGAACCCATGTTTCCCTTTCCGATTACATCGATTTAATTATTGGTTGATTTTAGTTAAATCTTTAACTTGTTTCACATTCTTGAAATGGAATTAGTTAATATATTATAGTATTTTCAAATTTATTGGTTTATTAGAAATAGTTTTGAAGTATTTTTTCAAGTTAAATTTATTTGTGAGTTTTCAAGATATGGGTGACTTATTTGACCTGGTTATGGAATTGTTAACAAATTGTGTGGTTTTCTTATACAGATTATTAATGTATTGTTTTCTCTACTTAAAAAAATTGTTTAGAAATTAGTTTTCTTGTTCATAAAGTATTCCTGAACTAGTTGAGTCTTTGTAACATTTTATAAATGGGGCAGTTGGTTTATCAAATTGTGTGGATGTTACGAAACATGTTTGGTTAGGGATTTGGTGTGTGTTTTCTTCTGAAAGAGGATTTTTATTGTGTTCACATTGGTGGTTATGTCACAGTGGTTGTCTTAAAATGTTTTGAGAAGGGATTGATGTTTCCAATATGAGTGTTGGTGTAATTTCATATAAAGGGAGCAGTTTATTTTGATTTTAAAAATGGTTCTTGAATCCCAAAGGATGGAGTTTCTTTTGTGTGTTTTCAAAGAAGTGGTTTTAATGGTATTCCTTGAGGATTTAGCTCGTTTGGCGTGAGATCATGTTTTGACATAATTTTAAAAGATTTTAGAGAACCATTTTTTTGTTCTGAAGTGTTTGATTGTGCATGTTTTGGTACTCAAGGCCCTATTTGGAACTTTTGACCCAAGAGAACTGTTTGTACTATCTTTTAATAGAGGTTGTATTTTTGCGAAAGTGTATGCCTGATTGGAAACTTAGAACATTTTATGAAATGTTTTAAAAGTTAAATGGTGTGACGGCCTCAATGTCACTTTATTAATGAAAAATATTTGAATGTGTATTTAGGGGTTATCTTGTCTAGGATAACCCTTTATGGGTGAATACATAGTAAGCATCTGTGTTTGTGGTAGGCAAGTGCGGTGGGATAAGTCACATGTGGGAAGGAAATCCTACTTAAAATGTATTTTTATCAACACCATGGGTTCCAAGGTGTCTTTTAGATGATCGAGTGATAATTACTGGTCATCCCTAATTAGACAGGTTGGTACCCCCGAGATTTTTTGTAAGGCCAGAAGGGCTTTTCCACTAGATTGGTTTGTTTGGGTGGCCAGTTGGTTATATACATAGGATATTCACTATACTCCAGGAGATGGTTCTGAATTAGAGTACATTTATGATTCTATTAGGTATTTTTAGGATCACCTATGGTTTTTATTTTCTTTGCTTGTTTTTTTCTAGCTTATATTGTCACCTGTTTCTTTTAGCACTGCCTTGTTTTCCTTATTTGGTTTTCATTTACAAAATTGAAATTTGTTTTAGAAATGGCATGTGGTGTGCGTTGGGGTTTTTAAAATGTGTAAATGAAATTGTTTTATTAAATTATGGAAACCCTACTTTTACAATTTTATTTCAAACTTGTGTTGGTGGATTTTTTCCGGAAATGAGATATCAGATTCTATGGTTTACCTTGGCAATCATTTTTAATGCTAACACCTATTTATATTTTTAGATGTAGGTTCATTAACTTGTTCAAATTTTATTGGTTGAGTTTCTCATTATACGAGTAAGGTCGTCCTTTGGTTGGGAGGTGACATGGAAGGTCACGTGGAGGTATGTTCAGTTTTACTTTCGTTCCGCTGCTAGTTTTATCATTGTCATCAGTTTTTATTTATCAGTCTGTCTTTTTTTCTTGGGCCAAATGTTCGCAACGATTGAATTTTTTATGCCTGGTACTAGTTGCCAGCATGTGGGGATCGAGAGAGCCCCTCGGGCCATGTCAAGGGTCGGCTCATGTGATCGGGTCAGTTTCGACCCGAGTTGATTTGTGACAAAATGGTATCATAGGAGGCCCTTGTTATTTGGGGTGTCTGTTAGATGGAGATTAAGACTTTTGGGACTTGAGAGGTAGGTGAGGGAAGGACATCATGAACCCTCGCTCGTTCTGAACCTCGATTTGCTAGTGGTAGTCCAGATTATGAGCCTTCTATTTTTGTTTTGGGATTGAGGAATGACAATGGAGGCGAACTATAGGCATGCCATGACCTAACTTGGAGTGGTGACCCACGTGAAGTCTGATTTTATGGTTGATCTCCTCTTGTCCGTTTACACTTGGTTGGCATGTGGATCACTACTATTTCACCATGTTTGGCATAATGGCTAGTTCCTCGTCCTGATGGTTTTTATAATTAGGGTTTTTTTTATTGATGTAAGCATGATTTTGAAAATAAAAATGGTAAAATATTTTTGGAAATTAAATTTGATTTGAAAAGTGTGTTTGTTATTTGGAATGTGGCCTCAATAGAAGGAGGGTTTGAAATTAAAATAGAAAGGGGTTTTTGAATGTGTAATTTATGAGTTGTGTTGGTGTTTGCTTGTTTCATTTGAGTCAGTTGTTTTGGATGAATGCACTTTCTTTGATGTTTCTTCATCTTGATAGTATTTTTGGCTCTATGTTTTATATGTTGTCTAGAAAATGCCTCCCAGAAAGGTCCCCAATGTTTCTGATAAGTCATGCCTATTTTTTGGTCCTTCTAGGATGTTGCATGTCCTTCGTGGTGAATGGGGTCTGTTAGAGGTATCAGAGTGTCTTGAAGAGGTAAAACGAATCTTTAGGGTATTAGGAACACCCGAAGCTATCAGAGTACATGTCGTTTTGGGTTTGTTTAATGGTCCAGATCTTTATGAATGAGAGTTGGTTGCCCTAACATCAATGCATGTTGGGATGATGTGGAATGTGTTTAAATTTTTCTTCGTCCAATGCTTGGTACCTGAAGAAGTGAAGAAGAAGAAAAGCGAAGAGCTTATGAAAATTCAACAAGGCCAATAGATTGTGAAGACATATGTTAACCATTTCAAAGAGATGGTGTCCTTTTCTCTGGAGGAGGCATTGTATGATCTGATGAATATTTCTCTCTTCATCGGGGGCCTTCGTCTAGAGATCAAGGAGTGGGTCCTCCCTTCAAAGGATCATTGTTTTGAGAAGCTAGTGGATGAGGAGTTCTTAGCAGAATTAGTCTTCGGATCATATGTGATTGGCAATCTGGTAAATAATGTAACTCATGAAGGTTCCCCATCAGCTAAGTTGGGTGTGCCAAAGGGACCTGTTTCTAAAAAGTCATATGCAGTAGTTCTTGTTTCCATTCGTTCAGACTGTTCAGTGTTGTTCCACCAGTGTGGTCGGTTTTGGCACGTGAAGTCATCGTGTCACATATATCCAAAGACATTCCATCGTTGCAGATGTCTCGATCATCTAGAGAAGTTTCGAAGGAAGAATCGCTTGAAGAAGATGTTGTGACTGGAGAAATTCTAGTACTTGACTGTGATGCAGGAGATGTTTTAACCATTAGAGCCCCAAACACAGGTCTGGGGGTGAATCTCCCGTGTAGTCAGGAGTGGCCAGGGGTGTGAAGCCTTGGTCCAGGTCTTATGTTCTATGATGGAAGTGGAACATTTAAAGCCTTTTCATTCTCTTTTTTTTGCTATTAAAGTTTTGACATCATTATAAGATCATTATTTTGTCATGAGGTTATGACAGACATGTTTTATTGTAATCCAAATAGTTCTTTTTACCTGATCATGGTTTTATGAGTCATGCACTTTTCTTAAAAGTGTGTTTGGCCGCATCATGGGTTGATCTTGGTTTAGTGGTGTTTTTTGGGAGATGTAAGTGCCTGAATGGGAGTCAATTCTTGTAGTTATGCTCGGGTTTACTACTAGGATTAGGGTTCTCTCATAGGTTTTTCTCTAGGGTTTAGGGTATTTGGTTTGGGTCGAGAGGTCCATGTTTTAGCGGAGGTGTTTTTTCACTCATTCTATAGAAGTTTGTTTAATTCGGTTGGGAGTTACACTGTTTCCCCCCCTTCCCAGGGTGTTATGTTTGAGTGTTAAATTTACACATTAGTTGAATTATTATGGTGGGGAGAACCCTCTCGTGTTCTCCCATTCTCTTGTGGTGTGCTTCCTTCCAGTTTCAGTCAGGCATGGTCTCTTGTTTTGTCTATTGTTCGGTCGGGTGACTTTCTTGGGGTAGAATGTTTCTGTGGTGGGGAGAATTGTCACACCCAGAAATTTAATTCCTTTATATTTATTTAATTCTTGGCCCCGAGTTCTCACTCCACGGTCTGAGCTGGGTCTCGGATCAAATTTGTGGACATTTATTGTTTTTACTGGGTTTCAAACTTGTGTTCAGTCACCACGTGGTTGGCAGTAGCCATGCAACTGGCCCTAGTGTCATGAAATTTCATATTATTATTATTATTTTTATTGTTATTATGGTTTTATCCTTTTTATTATTATTTTTATTATAATGATTAATAATAATAATAATATTATTATTATTATTATTATTATTATTATAATAAAGTGAAGAAACCCTAGCTACCCAGAAATCCCCCCACCCTTTCCTTGATTTGTATCCTATGGCTCCCCCCTCTCCCCTCCATGTTCTCGCACTGCACCTATCACCCACCTCCACCTTCACTGCTCTGCCACCCTATGCCACCCCCATGTTCCTCGCCGCCTCTCGCCCCAGCCTCGTGGATGCCTCGCCCCTGCGCGATCTCGCTGCCCATCTGACCATCTAGTCAGCCTCACATTTCCTCTCGCCCCACATTCTTGTTGCATTCCAGCCTCCCATTCGTCGTTCCCTACCTCGATCCGGCCTACCACACTCGGCCTCATGGTATCCCCCCTCCCCTCACCCCGTACCCTCCTGATCGCACTCTGACCAACCGCAGAATGCCACTCTGGTTCCAAACTACCTATATCCTACTGCTCTAGTATCTTTTTCACTGGCCAGCCCCCAACGTGGACTATTTTCTAGCTACATGATGCTCCCCATCCCCCCAAAATGCACTACTTTCAACGGTCTTCTGGTTTGATCGCAGCGCCTCTGCCTCTCCTCTGGCACACAAATTTCACTTTACCTATGCTTGCTCAGTCGATAGGGAATTTCTCCACATTCCATTGATGTTTCAGAGTGCTCGCACTTTCTTTGAGGTAGGCGAACCCATGTTTCCCTTTCCGATTACATCCATTTAATGCTTGATTGACTTTAGTTAAATCGTTAACTTGTTTCACATTATTGACATGCAAGTAGTTAATATGTCATATTATTTTCAAATTTATTAGTTTATTAGAAATAGTTTTAAAGTATTTTCTCTAGTTAAATTTATATGTGACTTTTCTTGATTTAGGTAACTTATTTGACCTAGTTATCGAATTTTTAACAAATTGTGTGGGTTTCTTATATAGATTATTTATGAATTGTTTGGTCTGCTTATGAAAATTTTTTAGAAATTAGTTTTCTTATTCATAAAAGTGTTTCTGAACTAGTTGAGTCTTGGTATCATTTTATCAATTGTTCAATTAGTTTATCAAATTGTGTGGATGTTTTAAAACATGTTTGGTTAGGGCTTTGGTGTGCATTCTCTTTTGAATGAGGATTTTCAGTGTGTTCACTTTGGGGGTTATTGCACAGTGGTTGTGTTAAAATATTTTGAGAAGGGATTGATGTTTCCAATATGAGGGTTGGTGTTATTTCAAATAAATGGAGTCGTTGATTTTGATTTTAAAAATGGTTCTTGGATCCCAAAGGATGGAGGTTCTTTTGTGTGTTTTCAAAAAAGTTTTTTTAAACGTATTCCTCAAGGATTTGGCCCATTGGGCTTGAGAACATGTTTTGAAATAATTTTAAAAGAGGGTAAAAAACCATAGTTTTGTTCTGAATTTCTTTAGTGTGCAAGTTTGGGAACTCAAGGGCATGTTTGGCACTTTTTACCCAAGTGATGTGTTGGTACTATCTTTTAAAGGAGGATGTATTTTGGAAAAAGAATATGCTCAATTGGAAACATAGAACATTTTATGAAATGGTTTAAAAGTTAAATGGTCTGACATCCTGGTTGGCACTTTGTTAATGATAAACATTTAAATGTGTATTTAGGGGCGCTCCTATCTAGGGTAACCCTTTATGGGTGATCGCATTGGAAGCATCCGTGTTTAGGGTAGGAAAGTGCGGTGAGATGAGTCACGCGTGTGAGGGCCTTCCAACTTAAACTGTATTATTATCACTACCATGGGTTCATGGGAGTCTTTTATATGATTGAGTGACTATTTCTAACCAACCCCAATTATAAGGGTTGGTACCCCCTAGATTTGTTGTTAGGCCAGGTGGGCTTTGCCACTGGATTGGTCAGTTAGGGCGGCCAGTTGGTTATAGACTTAAGAGCTTCATCATATGCCGGTTGATGGTTCCGAAACAGAGTATGTCCTGGGATCTTCTAGGGATGTTTAGGATTACCCATGGTTTTTCTTTCCTTTGCTTGTTTTGTTTCCAACTTATACTGTCACTTGTTTCTTTTAACACTGCCTTGTTTTCCTTATTTTTATTTTTTTTGAAGAATTATAATTTATTTTAGAAATGTCATGTGGTGGGCATTGGGGTTTCTAAAATGGGTTAATAAAATTGTTTTATTAAAGTATAAAAAACATATTTTTATAATTTTATTTCAAACTTGTGTTGGTGGATTGTTTCGGGAAATGAGATATCAGATTTTGTGGTTTACCTTGGAAACCCTACTAAGCATTTTTAATGATCATGCCTATTTGTCATTTCAGTTGCAGGTTCAGTCTATTGTTTAGGTTTTCTTCGATGAGTTACTTGTTATAGGAGAAAGGTGGGCCTTTGGTCAAGAGGTGACCTGTAAGGTCACGTGGAGGTATGTTCAGTTGTACTTTCAATCCACTACTAGTTTTATTTTAATAATTAGTTTTTATTTATATGTCTTTATTTTTTTCTTTTTCCAAATCATTCCTAGTAATAAAATTTTTATGCCTGACACAAGTTTCCAGCCCATGGGGATCGGGAACGCCCCTCAGGCCATGTCGCGGGCCACCTCGGGTGATCGTTTTAGGGTCGACCCATGTTGGTTTTTGACAAGTACCTTATTATCATATAATGTATCAACATCATGTGAAAATAACTTGGATTAATCATCATATATAGTCTTCTCAATTACCAATTGTTAGTATAACATCTATATTTTACCATAATCCATGGAAATATTTTCATTATATGATATTATAACTCTCAATTAATTAAACAACATGGAATATTAGTTCTATAAAAAAATATAAAAAATAAATTTTCACTCCATAAAATATAATCTTAATCATATTGAACAATTTTTTTAATCAATGGTCTCCAAGATATATCCTAAAAACAAAAAAAAACTTATATATATATATGATTAGGTCTCGATGAATAGTATTATCAACTCCTTTATATTCCTTTTTCAAATGAATAATGACATCATAAAACTATCATTATCTATGGTGTTTATTATATATCCATGAAATGTTCATAGTTGAATATATATTGAAATCTTGATTGGGTACTTCTCTTTTTCCAGTCTTCCCATATGTTAGGGATCTCCAAAATGTTTAGAGACTTCTCATCCCAACTATGTTTGAAATCATTATTATTGTTAAAAAATAGAATAAAACACCAAGTTGAATCAATAGTAATATGATATTTTTAAGATAAATGTTTCATGTTGGCATTTCAAATTTAAACAACCATATAATACTAAAAAATAGAAATACATTTTACAAAATGTATTTGTAATCTGAAAAAAAAAATCCAAAAATGGCATGAATCAGAGTGATGTAATATTGGAACCATAATATTGAAATTCCTTAGGTAGTAAATATTGAAACTAAGATGTTTATGTCCATACCAGGGTCTACTTTCTCTTCATGTTGAACACTACTATATCTTTCTTGTAATTTTCATTATTTTTTTAGTAAAATGATGATTTTCTTAAAATTGTTACATAAAATCACAATGGTGGGAATACATTTTTGATAATGTATTTTAGAGTGGATTTTAATCCATTTAAATGATAATATAAAATATTTTTATTGGACAATAATAAAATGTTCAGTTTTACCAATCAATAAATTACAATTGTTTAAATATTTACTATTTATTTATTCACACGTTTTTTAACTAATATTTATTTATCTAAATTATATAATTTTTTTAATAATTTCTATTATCACATATGTAAACAATTTATAATATAAATTTTTATTAATGAAATAGTTTAAAAGATTATCATTATTTAATAATATTCTTGCATGATTCCAAGAAGTTACATTATATTCATGAAAATGGATTTGGTTTTCTTCTATATTAAATTTTTCCTCCTTTGGATCATGATATTCAATTAGTCAGATGATTATATTGTTTAAATATATAGTTCCTCAATTATTAGGTGTTTGAAATTGATTATTGATTATTTTATCTCTAATTAGAGGGACTTTTGGTAAGAATAATTAGTAGTTGGAAGTGTTATGCCTTTTCTTCAAAATAGGTTCTTCACTCTCTATTGCTCCACAAGTACACTTTTATGGATAATTAGTATTTTAAGTCTTTAATAATTTACATAGAATAGTTTTTTATAACTTATCCATGTGATGTATTTGGATATGTACAAATATCATTCAATTTTAATTTCTATTATTAACATAAGAAATGAGTTATGTAAATTGTTACAAATAAATATGGTTTAAAAATATTAATTTCTCATAAGGAGTAATATTCAAAATAAAATCATTAAAACCATGAATAATAAATGTAAATACATGATAAAATAATAGGATATTAATTTTTATTTCAAGTTCAACATGTCACAATCCTTTTAAAGAAACTCTTGAAATAATCTTGATCATCTAATTGGGTAGGGTGTGTTAAAGTTGGGTTCCCCTATATTATCTTCTGTATGGAAATATAAAACTAAAAACTCCCTAATAATTACATAAATTACTCATATTATATTTATTTTATTACAATTAGGTTAAACAACTGAAATATTTGGATACTAGTGGAATCGAGTTAAGATAATATATATGTGTGTGTGTGTGTGTGTGTGATGTATTAGATTAATTGTTATCCATTGAACTACTAATGTGTAATATGTGATATGATTGACATGATTATCTAATAGATATATTGATGGATAATTTATATAACAATTTTTATAATAAAAATTTATTTATAAGCTTTATTCCACTAATGGATTTGATGATTTTAAAAGGGTTCATTATTTATGTATGAGTATAGCTAATAAAAATTATTTTTATTATTTTAAACCTAAAAGCCATCTGATAAAATTATTTTGTAGATAAAATAATTATCATAATCAAACTTATCATTAAGAGAAATTATAAAAAACAAAATAATAAATTTATAAAACATTTTAGTCCAATGAAATAATAATAAACCTTCTTATGAATTTAAAATTCTATATTAAATAAAAACACAATAATAAATCAAATAATTTCAATAATAGTTCAAAAAATAAATGCGAATGATTTTGGGTAGCATTGAATAACTCAAGAATGATATATAGATGGACTTTTCAAGATATGGAATTCAGTATACTATAAATTCTATTATTTCATGACGATTTAAATGAGTTCAGGATATGTTTCCAATGTTTTATCTTAATATTAGGGACATAAGAACTTTGTATGGGATGTTTAGGTTATACTGCATTATTGATTGTACTTCTTTATAAATATTCCAATTTTAATAATAAAAGTTCATTGTAAAGTAAAATAATGTTTCCTAAAATTGATATTTAAGCTCTTAGATAACTAAAGTTTGTGATAGGAATGATGTTGAATTATTTTTATATGATGAAATTGTCCAAAATTACTGAAGGGGTTCATAGAAACAACCTTGAATTACCATTAATGGTATTAATATTATATAAACTAATTATTCCAATATTAAATATATATGACACCCAATATATTATGTATAATATAATTAAATATCAAATAGTAAATTGTTGCATATTATTGTTTTTAATCAAATGATGAATAGGTGGGTTGTCAAATAATTGTTTTGAATGAAAAGAAAAATTTATTTAATATATTTATCTTGATAAAAGATATGTATTTTCATCTCATTCCCTTATTTGATAAAAGAAATTTATTTTAAAAAAAATGATATTATAAATTAAATAATTTTATGGATTCAATATAAATTATTTCTGATAGAGTATAATTTGTAACATATTTTTGAGTAAGATAAAGAATAAAAGAGATTTAATTTGGATAAAAATAATTTTACATAGGGTAAAAGAGTTTTTCTATATAGTTATAAAAATATAAGGAAGGTTTTCCCACCACATAATAGATTAATATTTTGAATAAAAAGTATTATTCTCATGAAATTTCACTAGAACACATATAATACAATATGAGATATTGATATAATTTTCTATTTTATAAATAATTTCTCTAAATAAGATGAGTGTTACTTTCAAACAAAAATAAGTTTTTGTATCTTAACATGACATTATAAAAATAATTTTATATTATAGAAATTGGTTGGAGAATTTGTTTCCTTATAGATTATTAATATTAACAAATAATATATAATTTAATTCCAATAATAAATTAAATATCATCCAAAATCCTAGAAGAATTATGGTATATTGGTAATGAATTACAATAATTATTTTCATAAGATCCAAATAGATTTTATAGTACAATTTTTAAGGAAAACTTATATAGATAATGATGATCATATAAGAGTTTTATGTAGGTGATAGAAGTTTTTAACATTATAACATTTTCATTCATGAAGTTAAATAGATTGAATACTTTTTATAGAGATGGAAATTAGTAATATGATTTCTATAATTGATAATTATTCAACTTGTATTTAGATAAGTAAATTAATCACTAATTATTTTAGTGGATGGTTTATACACTACGGTTCCATAGTGTTGAGGCTAATGTAACATAAGAAATGAAATTATTTTACCAAAGTCCTTAAAAGGTTATAAAATATAAGGATGATATAGAATAATATCATATATGATATGTTATATATGATTTTAAAATAATTTTTTTATTATTATAAAATTAAATTTCCAATATATAATATATCATATTATGTAATTGGAATACTATATTTTATTATTCATTCAAAATGGATGTATATATCTCTGTGTGTATGTACTAAAATAATTGAAATGAGAACTGACCTCTCAAATTTTTAATTTGAGTAATATATAACTAATATTTAATGTTTACTATTATAAATTATAATAATTTTTAGGTACAAAATTATAAGTATTATTTATAATGGTATGGAATATTATTAGGTTCAATGAAATGGGATTTTAGAATTGGATGGCCAATAATTTATGCATCATAGAATGTTATACATACATTTTCATGATTTATATATGGATTTCTCCATTCAAATGTTTTATGTGATTCATAACATTAGAGTCTTCATACATTGGAAAATCCTTAAAAAAAATTATGCCTTAGTTCATAATGGGTGGTTGGGGATATTGGTGGTTGGGTCATCATATGGATCTTAATATATATGGGATTTATTTTATTTTGTTATAAATTTTACATTTGGTAACATTAATGGGATATAATGAAAATGTTTACAGGATAATAAAGATCATATATATGATATTTTTATCAATTTGGGATAGGTTTATGTTATGTACCCATGAAACTAAGATCAATTACATATGATGTATTCATCAACTTCGTAAATCAATTCCATGAAAATTATGAACATATGAGTTGCTATAAATTATTGAAATACAGCATTTATGGGGTTCAATAAATATATTATAAAAACATATTATATGAAAATTAATACTTTAATACGATGCATATGATGACGTTTTTTTTAGATACATGTGTTTCAGGGAGACCAAACCATATTAATTTGTAGCTTTAATTGAATTTTCACCTTTCAAAACAATTTTTTACTCATTTATGACTTTTTTAGTTTTATTTTTTATATATTATAAATAAAACTGGGTGTAACAATTTGTATTCATGTAAATGAAGATCTTTTTTATGAAATATTGAGTGTTATAAATGATGTTTTTTAGGATTCCCTTTAGCAGTTATTATTATATATTGATGAATGTTTATATATTGTGTAAAATATACTTATAGTGTAAAAAAATATTCCAAAAGGAGAATTGGATATATATATCCACAAGTAGTTACAAATGATTTCATATGAGTTGATTGTTCACTATGTTTAAGAGTATTTTAGTGTATGAGGCATATTGGTGTCTATGTGCACTAAATGGCCGACCATGGAATTGTGGTTTACACCACATATTGTTGTACCTATATGTTCACCATGTAATAATTAGGACACTATTTTTAGGTAGGTGTGTATAATTTTTTCGTACTATTTTATAATTCATGGTTTGACCATCATCTTTTATATCAGCCAATGAACTCTTTTATTCATTATATGATGATAAACAATAAGATTTTTACATTTTATATGGTCATTTAAGAATTAAATATTTGTTATTTGGGTAGAAAAAATGATTAATGGAGTTTAAATGTAACACCCCACGATTTCATGGTATGATATATCTTCAAAGTAATTTAATAGATTATATTTCATGCAACACCGACTTGTTTTTCTGTAAAACAACACATTAGTATTATAATTATTTAAACAATATATTTATTTAGAAATGAAATATTGTATTATGAATAGTGAAAGATATATTTTAAATGTTATTTTAAATGTTTTAAAACAAATAAAAAATATTTATAATGTAATGTACACGTTTTGTTAAAATAGATATATATCTAGAAAAATTATTTTCTTAAAAGAACTACTTTTTATGTTATTCTGTGAACAATAATAAAAATAATTTTATACAACACTAAAAAATTAATTTATTAAAATAGACGTCATTTTTGAATTCTTAATATAAAAAATAGCTTAAGGTGAATTTTTGGTGTGTTTTTTAAAACATTCAATTTTTTATGAATAGTGACAAATACTACATTGTACATAAAAACTGAATTTCTCATTTAAATAAATATTTTTATTTAAAAATTATATTAATGTCAAAATAGATACCTATTACATATATCAGACCAATTTAACTCAGTTGTGTAATTTTATAATATATTTAGATATAAAAATTAATTGATCTTTTTAAACATCTATTTACCCATCTTTTAACCACATTTACCCACCTTCTCGGCAATTTGCAAGTTAGAATAAAACATAATTTTACCGCTTCTGAAAATTGAATTTATAAAATATGACATACATGGTTTTAATTAGTATGTAAAATGTGGTTCAGTAGGATCAAAATAATTTTTGTTGAATAGTAACTTTTGAATTTTATTTTCCATGGTTAAAAGAAAATATGGTAATTAAAGGTAAAAATAATATTATAATAATATAAATTCACCCTAAAAATTTCCCTAATTTTATTAGATAAGTTTATTTAGAACAAAATCAGGCTTAGGAAAAAATATGACCTTTTTTAATCCACTTGCGTTAGATTAGGAAATTTATTATATTTTATTTAAAGAAGAGTTAAAAGTCTCAAATTAATATTTTAATAACTAATCCATTTTTAATATAGGGATATGATTAAGATAAATTAGACTATAAATATTCATTATGAAGATAAAAATATTTCCTACATCATTTTATTTTATTTATAATTTTTATATAATATATAGTTAACTTTATTTATGACCCAATGGTGATACATTAATTGCCTTATTAATGAATGATTAAAATAAATGATATTATAAATATTAAAATAAATGTGATTTGAGACTATAGATTCCACACACTAAATTTATAGGTGAATATAAATAGTTAGTATTGATTTAATGTATTTTTTTTGAATTAAACAAGTCTTTAGGACTTTTAAAATATTATTTTTTAAATAGTAACCAAATTGACAAAAATGATATTTTAAAATAAATAATATTTTATTAAATAATGTAAAATTCATAAAAATATAATTTTCATCCAAAATAAATTTTATAGTGTTAAAATTTCATAAATTAACCACTTTAGGTTCGTTTGGAAAATTATAGTAACTATTAACCTTATTGTATAAAAATACAAGAAGACATGGTAAGAGTTAAATTATTAAACTGAGGGTTAAATATAAAAGATAAGGTTACTATGATGACATAAAAATATATATAACTTATTGGTTGAGAGGATTTAGAAATATAATTATATTATTATTTAAATAAATCAATTTGGATCAATTATAAAACTAACATCATTTTATAATAATTTAACATTTCAATCTTTTCATAAAGTGCCCCTCACATCTCTTATAAAATGGAACCTCCCTTTCCCTTTAATTCACACCTCTAAAGACCTTTGTCTCATAAAAACCCTTTAAAAACTCATAATAACTTCCCTAAATTCATCATAGAGGCAAAATTTGGGTGGAATGCCAACATAAGGAGTCATTTTGTGTAAATCAAAAGGAGACACCAGAAAAAGAGGTAATCATTTTTCCCTTCATTCAAAGTTCAATTTTTCTTATACTTATGCTTACTAAGTTGTTACAATAATAAAAAAATATCACTATCATATAATATAATATGAGAAATTTTAAAGATAATGGGATAACAATATTACTCTTTTTACCCATCCTATGAAAAACTATACCACCATGTGTGCGTACGTACAACTTACCGTCTGCACTCCATGGTGTAAATTGTTTTTCATGTAAAGTTTATTTATATGATTATAAATAAAAATATAATTGATTTAAATAATACATATAACATTATATTTATTTTTTAAAATTAATATTCCATCCAATTACATACCATTTTACCATTAAGGAAATGATATTGTTTATCATGCGTATGTATGTCTTTCTGTACCCACGAAGCGGTGAGATTTATTCTCCACTTTAACCACCCAAGAATGATTATAAAAATATATATATTACTCATAATTATAAAATATATGACATAATAAGTCTACTATATATATATATATATATATTTACATATATTTCATTCACTTACTTCCATTCAATACAATAATAAATTGGAAATAGCGTTCATGCGTATATACGACCAACCGTCTCCATGAACAGTGTTCTCCATTTTATATATCAATCTATTATAAATGTTTATATTATGAATATATATGTTATATAAATCATTCTATATATTCTTAAAGTATGTAAATCATGATATAAGTAATATGATTAAGAATAATAAGTCAAAACACATACAATAAAAAATAGATATTACCAAAAATGTCGTATTAACTTGGAATTGTTAATAAATGGATAATATAAAGCCATAAAATAATCATATATGATATCATAAATATTATTATGTTTCTTATATAATTCAATAATATGTTTCAAAACATTATGTGGTAGTTTGAGTCACATATGGAGTGTATCAAACCTAAGGTAAGGGTTAATTCCTCGATCTCGTTATTATTAGAGATTGTTTATATGTCATTATTTATTGAAACATATTTATCATCCATTTCCATGTATAATAAAATATTTTTCAAAAGGATTATTGTTAATGGAATCTTTAGAAAAAACATCATTTCAAATGTTTTAAATATTTATTCTTCTAAATCATTCTCATTAATTTCCATGTTTTCGAAATGGTCTTAAAAATTTATTTATATAGACATGAATGTTTTAAAATGTTAATTACAGTCAAAAGTTTCAAAGTGGAATGAAACACTTGGATTCAAAAATATCATTAGAATGTATTATGTTATAAATTGTGTGACATTTATATGATTTCAAGAAAAAGGGATATTTCTCTCAATGATTTTTGCTGATCATTTTAATCAATGTCAACATCCTTTAATGGATATTGTTCTTGATTGAGGTTGATTTATTATAATACAAAATTATATATTTTTAATTGAATTATTTATGAAATTTTTTAAAATAGATGTGCTATTTTAATACCATTCATGATTTATGGTTAATATATTGACATTCTGTATGTTAGTTTGGTTGAGAAAGTGTTGTTTTCAACAATACATAATGTTTTTATTTAAAGGGAAAGTTTGTTGAAAACAATACTCTATCTCTTTATGATAATTTTGATGCTCACAAATACCCTTAATTATTTTGTAATTATTTTATTTGTTAAGTATATTTCATGAATTTATTATTCATTATATTTTTATTTCTGGATGAAATATTTATGTTCTTGAACAATAAGGATTAATTACTAAAGTATTCGTATTAGCATGTTCTGGAAACACTATTCATGATCTACATATTCGGGATCTGCATTAGTGTGTTTGGAAAACACTGTTCATACCCTACGTGGAGAAACGTAGCGTAAGGATGAAATGCAGTGTATACTTTAAGTGTTATTGAAAAAGTATGGATGAAGAACCCTGCGTTAGGAAGGAACCCTATGTTTGTGTTGTCGAAAAAGTGTGGAAGAAAAATTGTATGTAAGTTTTAAAAGTTACGTTTGTTTCTCAAAAGTATGGTTCATCAAACATACTTTTTTAAACAACCATATGTTCTTAGAAAAGTATGGATCAAGTACCTTTCATTTAAAAGCTTATAAAAGTATGGATCTTTCATCATACGTTTGAAAGTTGAAGAGAAAAAGTATGGATGACCAACCATGCATTTGTGATCAACCATACATTGACAACCCTACGTTTGTGATCAACCCTATGTTTTTTGTCAACCCTACATTGACAACCTTACGTTTGAAGGCTACGTCATCAAACCTATGTTTATTATCTACATTAAGTTCAGAGGATACATATAATGACCCATACTTTACATACATTGTTAATACTTCAAAATTGAAGCACACTTATTACAACATATGATAAAACCACAAAGGACCGTATAGGTATAGTGTCTTTAGAAACTGGGAAACATAAACAACTGGTTCATAAATCTTCTACAGTGTCTCCCATTTATTTCATCATATATAGGGTCCCTTTTAGCATATTCTACTTAATATCCATCTTCCTGACATGGGGAAAAGAAAACATAAAAGGGTGGGCTCAAATGCTCAGCAAGGGCAAATAAAGGAAATAAAAATCATATCATATCTTTTTGAAAATCAAAACCTGCAAAAGAGATCATAATATCTTAACATGGAATAAATCATAGAAGTGAAAATGAGATCCCCATAATCATAACATGAAACTTGAAACATTGTGGCATGCACACATAATCATGGAAAATCATTTCTTGTTAGTCATGACTCATTGCCAAGACTATCTTAGTGGACAAAGTCCCTTTCTGAACCGAGTCACCCTCGTTCCAGTCCTGTTTCACTGAACCGGTATAACCTGCCGTTCCAGCCATGTCTATCTCATGAGATATAAAACCTTTACCCAATGCATTGGAGGGAGATATAGGTCCCACCCATCTTACAATGAATCCTTTCTTATGTGTGCCACATAATCATAAATCATACATCATCGCATAACCCATGTAATAAAAATGGGATTCTTAAACAACATGACATCATAAAACAATTCATATAAGATAAAGGAATTCATAAAAATGTTTCCATCACAACATAATCAAATCCATGTAATAATAGGGGTAAAAACAGAACCCTTTTATTATCTTAGATGGAAAATAATTTTGATAAAATACTTGAACTTCATTCTTGAGGAAAATATCCTTTCTACTTCAAAAACACTTTTCCTTTCTTAACATGTCATACAATTTTAAAATAAAAGAAGTTGATTAAAAATAAACTTGAATACTTGTAAAGGAATCTTCTTGGAAATAATTTTTTAGAAATCCATTCATGCCGTATAAGTTAAAAAAACATTCTTCGTACTTTTGTCGGAAAAGTCAAAAAGTACCTCGTACGAAAAACGACAAAAGATTCCTTTCATACATATTAATAAAAACTCACCGAAGGGTAAAAATGGATCTAAAAAATTTTAGGTGGATGGAAATAATATTACATATTGAGTAAACATGGATGTGGATGATAAAATACACCCCAGTAAATACTTACGAATAAACAATCTCGGATAAAAATGAGATTGTGATATTTCCCTTACCTTAGGTCCGATTTGCTTTGTACGTGTCCGAAGCTCCTGTATAATGGTTTAAATAATGTTATTGACTTATTCCAGAATCATACATATTGATATGATATCATATATGGTCATATTCTTAGCTTCTTGTTAGTAATATTTCATTGTTACTTGTTACTCGGGTCTTTGTTGCCTTTTGTTCTTATGCGTGTTTTGCCGGATAAATTCTTATTCTTCTTTTAAGGTTATAGATAACTTATATCCATAATGTTATTAGTGTAACATATATCATATTTATTCATTCAATTCATTTATATAATTACTATGTAATGATGATCATGTAGAACGAGTCGCATCACATCGTGGAGACGGTATTCCGTACGTACGCACGAGTGATGATATCGTTCCTATGATCGTGGAATTGTATTGGAGTATATATATATTATTTCAGTATCAATATTACTTAATAATAATCATAAATAGTTACTCATTACACCATTATACCCATCCTTGTAAAGTTATGGTGGAAAATAGATTACACCACGGCGTGGAGACGGTATTCGGTACGTACGCACGCGCGGTGATTTCATTTTTCCGTAGGATGGATAGAAGGTGAATTAGGGTTGTTTCATATTTATAATAACATATCAGTATGTAAGTAATACTGATGTTATTACTTTATCATGAAACAACTAAAGGAGAAGAATTTGAAGAAGAAAGAAATTGAAAATATCGGTAACGGATATTACCTCTTCTTTGGAACGCCTCTTTGAATCCTCCACTTAGGGAACTAAGATTGGTCTTTGAAGAAGACCAGGACCTCTAGGATTATTCTAGGGAAGTGGAGAGGAGAAAATGGCAGGGGTTGGCCGAGCATGAGTGCTCAAATTGGTGTGAGGAGGGGGAGGAGGTGCCCTTTTATAAGGGAGGAGAGGGGCACCTTAGGAATATCTCAAAATATTATTTTATATTAAAGTCAAAATCGGCTTATAATGGTTCCAAAGGGTCTTATTTCGAAGCTAAAGTGGTAAAGGGTCGAAATCCTATCAACCAATAGGATTTAGACAAGTTTAGGGTATTATTTTAACCTTATCAATTAGATTTAACTCTAAGTTAAATAATTTAACTTTTACCATGTCTTTTTGTTTTCTTTCACTATATGGTTAATACACTTACTATAACATGCCAAACGAACCCCAAATTGTTTATTATTAATATATATATCCTTATCTAAGTCATTTGGCCGAACCTTATATTTTTAGAAATAAAATAACAATTAATAATATAATATTTTATTTAAAAACTATTTTGTGTCAATTTTGACACTATTTGATATATGATTTTTGTGAAAGTCATAACAGAATTATATGTTCGAAAAAAGTTGATTAAATCAACAATAATATATCATAGTAACCTAGAAAATTAGTGGAATTCATAAAAAGTCTCAAATTACATTTATTTTGGTGTTTATAACATCAATTATGTCAATATTTCATTAATAAGATAATTACTGCATCATCATTGTGTCATAAATAAATTAAATTATTTAATGTCTAAAAATTACAAATAAAATACCATTATGTAGGAAATAGTTTTATATTTCTAATGAATATTTATAGTCGAATTTATCTTATGTATAACCCCATATTAAAAATGGTTTACTTATTAAACTTTGATTTTAACTATTTTAACCCTTCTTTAAATAAATTAATAATAAATGTCCTAATCTAATCCAAGTGGGCCTAAATGGTCATATTTTATTCATAAGGTTGTTTTTTGTCGAATTACACTTATCCAATAGAATTAGGACATGTGTTAGGGTAATATTAATATCATATTTAACCTTAGTTACCCTATTAACCGCGGTAAAAAAGTAAAAAGTTACTATTCACCAAAAAATTATTTTTATCTCATTGAACCACATTTTACTTACTGATATCAACCGTGTCTGTCGGAATTTTGAAATTCCATTCACAGAAGCGGTAAAATTAAGTTTTATGCAAAATTCAGTTTTTAACCTACCACTTAGTGGTTTCACTATTCATCAAAAATTGAAAGTTTTCAGAAAAATACCAAAATTTCCCCCTAGGCTAATTTCGATATTATGAGTCCAAAAATGAAGTCCATTTTGAAAAATAAATTTTATAAAATTTCAAAAAGTGGTTATTACTATTCATAACGGCTAGTTTTAATAGCATATTGTTGTTTAGTGAAACTCGGTATTGCGTACGACGCAAGCTATCGAGGAAGGTCGCGATTGCGTGTAAAGCAAGCTAAGCAAGTGTTGTGTAGAAAAAGATTCCTTTGATGATTTATATAACATAAAAGTCTCGGGTGTTACATTCTACCCCCCTTAAAAAGAATTTCGCCCTCGAAATTCGTCACTTTGTAACAAACAGATGAGGATACTTCTCCCTCATCATATCCTCAAGCTCCCATGTAGCTTCTTCAAGTTGGTGGTTCCTCCATAAAACTTTCACCAATCGAGTGGTCTTATTTCATAGAACTTTTTCGCTACGATCCAGAATCTCTATCGGCTGTTCTTTATAAGAAAGATCTTTCTCCATCAGTACAACTTCTGAGCTGAGTACATGTGAAGGATCAGGTATGTACTTTCTCAGGAGAGATACATGGAACACATCGTGAACTTGAGAGAGATTCGGTGGAAGCGCCAATCGGTAAGCTACCTTCCCAACACGATCCAGTATTTCGAAAGTACCGATATATCTAGGGCTCAACTTCCCCTTCTTTCCAAATCTCATAACCCTCTTCCAGGGAGATATTCGTAAGAACACTTTATCACCCACTTCAAACTCTAGGTCTTTTCTTCGGTTGTCGGCATAACTTTTCTGTCGACTCTGAGCTGCTCTTATGTGTTGTTGAATAGATCTAACCTTTTCTGCCATTTCATCAACGAGATCAGGTCCTAATAGGTTTCTTTCCCCAACTTCATCCCAGCAAGTTGGAGTCCTGCATTTCTTTCCATAGAGAGCTTCATAAGGAGCCATCTGAATACTGGAGTGAAAGCTATTATTATAAGAAAATTCCACCAAAGGTAGGTGTTGATCCCAACCTCCTTTGAAATCCATAGAGCAAGCTCTCAACATATCTTCTAGGGTTTGAATTGTTCTCTCAGACTGACCGTCTGTCTGGGGATGATAAGCAGTGCTGAAACTCAACTCTGTATCCAGAGTATGCTGAAGACTTCGCCAGAACTTCGAGGTAAATCT
Organism: Viscum album; assembly: GCA_963277665.1. Taxonomy (NCBI): domain Eukaryota; kingdom Viridiplantae; phylum Streptophyta; class Magnoliopsida; order Santalales; family Viscaceae; genus Viscum; species Viscum album. The sequence continues at coordinate 852,443,447 of OY728155.1, read as the reverse complement.
CGGATCCCGATCAGATATAATAGAAAGTGGTACTCCATGAAATCTTACCACTTCCTTTACATATATCCTGGCAAGCTGATCTAGATAGAAATCCTCTCTAATAGCAATGAAGTGTGCAGACTTTGTAAGACGATCAACTATGACCCAAATAGCATTATTGCCTTTGGATGTTTTAGGAAGTCCTGTGACAAAGTCCATAGTGATGTTTTCCCATTTCCATTCGGGTATGGGTAATGGTTGTAACATCCCCTTATACTTCTGTCTCTCAGCTTTAACTTGTTGACAAACCAAGCATCGAGAGACATATTCAGCAACATCTCTTTTCATGCCATCCCACCAGAAGTACTCTTTCAGGTCCCTATACATCTTCGTGCTTCCAGGATGAATATAGAATGAAGAACTATGAGCCTCATCCAGCAGCTCCATCTTTAATTCGGGGATTGGAGGAACACAAACCCGATTCCTGAACTTTATTATCCCATCACAATCAAGGTTGAATTCAGGAACATTTCTCACCTTCTTTTGTAACTCGACATCTTCTTTCTGTGCCTCCTTAATCTTCGCATGTATAGATGGTTGAACATTCATTTGAGAAAGATAAGATTTTTCCCCTTCCATTATAATTCCAAGATCCATCCTTTGTAAATCCATAAATATTGGATCTTTTGTGATCCTCATCATGGATAAACTAGCATGGTCTTGTCGACTTAATGCATCTGCCACCTTGTTTGCTTTCCCAGGGTGGTAATGGATTGAGCAGTCATAATCCTTAATCATCTCCAACCATCTTCTTTGATGCATATTCAGCTCCTTTTGTGTGAAAATATACTTTAAACTTTTATGATCAGTATAAATATCACACCTTTCACCATAAAGGTAATGCCTCCAAATCTTTAATGCAAAGATTACCGCAGCCAACTCCAAATCATGTGTTGGGTAATTTTTCTCATGGATTTTCAACTGTCGTGAGGCATAAGCTATCACCATATCATTTTGCATAAGAACACACCCCAATACCTTCTTGGATGCATCACTGTAGATCACAAACCTTTCTCCACTACAAGGCAGTGTGATCACAGGTGCACTGGATAACCTTCTTTTCAACTCCTTGAAATTCTCTTCACATTCCTCTGTCCAGACAAACTTAACTCCTTTCCGAGTCAACTTGGTGAGTGGATTAGATAATCGTGAAAAATCTTTTACAAAACGTCGATAATATCCAGCCAAACCAAGAAAACTTCGAATCTCAGTTACTGTTGTTGGTCTCGACCATCTTTCGATAACCTCTGTTTTTGCTGGATCCACAGATATCCCCTCTTTTCAGATTATGTGACCAAAAAATGAAACTTTTTGAAGCCAAAATTCACACTTGGTAAATTTGGCATAAATCTTCTCCTTTCTCAGGGTCTTCAATATAATTCTCAAGTGATCTTCATGCTCTTCCTTGCTCTTTGAATAGACAAGAATATCATCTATAAAGACTACCACAAATTGATCAAGATAGTATCTAAAGACTCTATTCATTAGATCCATGAAGATAGCAGGGGCATTAGTAAGACCAAATGGCATCACTATAAATTCATAGTGTCCATACCTTGTACGGAAAGTCGTCTTTGGTATATCCTCCCTTTTGACCCTTAATTGATGATACCCTGAACAAAGATCAATCTTGGAAAAGTATTGAGCTCCGCGTAGTTGGTCAAATAATTCATCAATGTGTGGGAGAGGATATTTGTTCTTGATAGTGATCTTGTTAATTTCTCGATAATCAATGCAGAGTCTCATTGATCCATCTTTCTTCTTAACAAATAGAACAGGTGCTCCCCAAAGGTGACGCACTAGGGCGTATGAATCCCTTATCAAGATTCTCTTGGAGTTGCTTCTTCAATTCCTGCAACTCAATTGGGGCCATTCTATAAGGTGTCTTTGAAATAGGCAAAGCACCCGGTACGAGTTCTATTGAAAACTCAACTTCACGATTTGGTGGAAGACCCGGTAATTCCTTCGGAAAGACATCATCAAACTCCCGTACAATGGGCATATTCTTAATCGTGAGTTTCTCACCAACCATTTGAGATAAATAACCTTCATTTAGTGGAATCAAGACCCATAAGATGGAAGGAATTTCCACTGGAAGGTTATGTTCATCCTTGTATTGATAGACGATCGTAGATTGATCTGGAATATGAAATGTGACTTCCCTTATTTGGAAATTGATATGAGCTCCATGTAGATAAAGTCAATCCATGCCAAGAATCACATCAAATTACACTAAAGGAAGGATCACAAGATTTTCAGGAAGCACTTTCCCACATACTTTGATCAGAGAAGAATTATAAACTTTTGATGCGACTGTTGTGCCATTAGGTGTTGTCATAGCTAACTCAACATCTAATTGTTGAGGTAGTACGGTGATACCCTTAGAAAATTTTTCATAAATAAAAGAGTGGGTGGATCTAGAATCAAATAAAACATTTTCTACTTTAGAGTGGATGGTAAGTGTACCTTTCACCACTTCGTTATTGTACTCCACATTGCTGATAGAAATTGCATGTGACTTTCCTTTGTCTTTAGCCTTAAGATTTTGTTGACGTCGACCATCATCATCAACCCTTGGATTTGGGCATTGATTGGAATAATGCCCCATCTCCTTTCACTTGAAACATTGAAGTGTAATAGGTTCATTATGTGTATCCCTTCCTTTGTTTACATCATTAGACTTCTTCTTCCCATTATCGCGACATTCAAATGCCCGATGACCTTCCTTTCCACATTTGAAACATTTACATGTCCCTTTAAGACAACTCCCTCTATGTTTCTTTCCACACTTTGAGCATAAGGGAAATATCATATTCTTTTCTGTGTGCTCTTTAGATTTTTCTTTGAATTCCATCTTCCTCTTCTTATCAAACCCATGTGACTGATGGGTTACTCCAATCTCCATCTCGACTTTGAGAGCACATCGAACGATTTCCTCGTAGCTATTGAAGTCCCTTATGGCTAACGCCCTTCGAAGACTTGGTTTTAAGTCACTAAAGAATCGATCGATCTTACTCTCAGGTTGGATAATAATACCAGAAGCGTACCTTGCAAGTCTTGTAAAATTTGCTTCATAGGTACCAACAGATTCATCATCCCTTTGCTTCAGTTCAAGGAACTCTTTCTCCATCTTTGTTCGGAGAATACGAGGGAAGTACTTATTGAAAAATAAGTTCTTGAACTTGTCCCATTCCATAGACTCAATTTCATCCCTTTGCCTCGTATTCTTATTAAGATTCCACCATTGATCAGCATCTCCTTCCAAACGATACACTGCTAGGATGACTTTATCATGTTCAGAACATTGAAGAACTGAAAATATCTTTTCAGTAGTACTAATCCATTGTTCAGCAAATAATGGATCAGTAGACCCGCTGAAAGAAGGTGGACGCTGCCTCATGAAGGATTCAACAGAATGTTGCTCCTTCCTTTGCTCGTTTGGAAGTCCTGCATGATTCATAGCTTGAGAAAGTTGTGTGAGCATGGCTACAAGATTTTTCATTCCAGCTCCCATATCGTTTGGTTGCTCAGGGGGACAATCATTGCATTGCCCATCGCATTCCGCATTAACATGGTTCCTTCGGGTTCTAGCCATTGACTAAAACCAAGAAGAATAGTGTGAGCAACACTAATTATAATAGGAAAACCATATAATTCAAGAATAAAATTTTCATGCTTAAGGTCTTATCCTAGGTTATTCATGGCCATTTCTAAAACACTAAGATTGTGTTCTATTCGTAGACTTATCCTTAGGGTTTTTACTAAGGCTTTCAAATCCTAGTTTCCAAAGGTTGACTATACCTTCCCTTTGATACCAACTATAACGATCCATACTTTAAATACATTGTTAATACTTCAAAATTGAAGCACACTTATTACAACATATGACAAAACCACAAAGGACCGTATAGGTATAGTGTCTTTAGAAACTGGGAAACATAAACAACTGGTTCATAAATCTTCTACAGTGTCTCCCATTTATTTCATCATATCTAGGGTCCCTTTTAGCATATTCTACTTAATATTCATCTTCCTGACCTGGGGAAAAGAAAACATAAAAGGGTGAGCTCAAATGCTCAGCAAGGGAAAATAAAGGAAATAAAAATCATATCATAACTTTTTGAAAATCAAAACCTGCAAAAGAGATCATAATATCTTAACATGGAATAAATCATAGAAGTGAAAATGAGATCCCCATAATCATAACATGAAACTTGAAACTTTGTGGCATGCACACATAATCATGGAAAATCATTTCTTGTTAGTCATGACTCATTGCCAAGACTATCTTAGTGGACAAAGTCCCTTTCTGAACCGAGTCACCCTCGTTTCAGTCCTGTTTCACTGAACCGGTATAACCTACCGTTCTAGCCATGTCTATCTCATGAGATATAAAACCTTTACCCAATGCATTGGAGGGAGATATAGGTCCCACCCATCTTACAATGAATCCTTTATTATGTGTGCCACATAATCATAAATCATACATCATCGCATAACCCATGTAATAAAAATGGGATTCTTAAACAACATGACATCATAAAACAATTCATATAAGATAAAGGAATTCATAAAAATGTTTCCATCACAACATAATCAAATCCATGTAATAATAGGGGTAAAAACAGAACCCTTTTATTATCTTAGATGGAAAATAATTTTGATAAAATACTTGAACTTCATTCTTGAGGGAAATATCCTTTCTACTTCAAAAACACTTTTCCTTTCTTAACATGTCATACAATTTTAAAATAAAAGAAGTTGATTAAAAATAAACTTGAATACTTGTAAAGGAAGCTTCTTGGAAATAATTTTTTAGAAATCCATTCATGCCGTATAAGTTAAAAAAACATTCTTCATACTTTTGTCGGAAAAGTCAAAAAGTACCTCGTACGAAAAACGACAAAAAATTCCTTTCATACATATTACTAAAAACTCACCGAAGGGTAAAAATGGATCTAAACAATTGTAGGTGGATGGAAATAATATTACATATTGAGTAAACATGGATGTGGATGATAAAATACACCCCAGTAAATACTTACGAATAAACAATCTCGGATAAAAATGAGATTGTGATATTTCCCTTACCTTAGGTACGATTTGCTTTGTACGTGTCCGAAGCTCCTGTATAATGGTTTAAATAATGTTATTGACTTATTCCAGAATCATACATATTGATATGATATCATGTATGGTCATATTCTTAGCTTCTTGTTAGTAATATTTCATTGTTACTTGTTACTCGGGTCTTTGTTGCCTTTTGTTCTTATGCGTGTTTTGCCGAATAAATTCTTATTCTTCTTTTAAGGTTATAGATAACTTATATCCAGAATGGTATTAGTGTAACATATATCATATTTATTCATTCAATTCATTTATATAATTACTATGTAATGATGATCATGTAAAACGAGTCGCATCACATCGTGGAGACGGTATTCCGTACGTACGCACGAGTGATGATATCGTTCCTATGATCGTGGAATTGTATTGGAGTATATATATATATTATTTCATTATCAATATTACTTAATAATAATCATAAATAGTTACTCATTACACCATTATACCCATCCTTGTAAAGTGATGGTGGAAAATAGATTACACCACGGCGTGGAGATGGTATTCCGTACGTACGCACGCTCGGTGATTTCATTTTTCCGTAGGATGGATAGAAGGTGAATTAGGGTTGTTTCACATTTATAATAACATATCAGTATGTAAGTAATACTGATGTTATTACTTTATCATGAAACAACTAAAGGAGAAGAAGTTGAAGAAGAAAGAAATTGAAAAGATCGGTAACGGATATTACCTCTTCTTTGGAACGCCTCTTTGAATCCTCCACTTAGGGAACTAAGATTGGTCTTTGAAGAAGACCAGGACCTCTAGGATTATTCTAGGGAAGTGGATAGGAGAAAATGGCAGGGGTTGGCCGAGCATGAGTGCTCAAATTGGTGTGAGGAGGAGGGGGAGGAGGTGCCCTTTTATAAGGGAGGAGAGGGGCACCTTAGGAATATCTCAAAATATTATTTTATATTAAAGTCAAAATCGGTTTATAATGGTTCCAAAGGGTCTTATTTCAAAGCTAAAGTTGGGAAGGGTCTAAATACTATCAACCAATAGGATTTAGACAAGTTTAGGGTATTATTTTAACCTTATAAATTAGATTTAACTCTAAGTTAAATAATTTAACTTTTACCATGTCTTTTTGTTTTCTTTCACTATATGGTTAATACACTTACTATAACATGCCAAAAGAACCCCAAATTGTTTATTATTAATATATATATCCGTATCTAAGTCATTTGGCCGAACCTTAGATTTTTAGGAATACAATAACAATTAATAATATAATATTTGATTTAAAAACTATTTTGTGTCAATTTTGACACTATTTGATATATGATTTTTGTGAAAGTCATCAAAGAATTATATGTTCGAACCAAGTTGATTAAATCAACACTAATATGTCATAGTAACCTATAAAATTAGTGGAATTCATAAAAAGTCTCAAATTACATTTATTTTGGTGTTTATAACATCAATTACGTCAATATTTCATTAATAAGATAACTACTGCATCATCATTTTGTCATAAATAAATTAAATTATTTAATGTCTAAAAATTACAAATAAAATACCATTATGTAGGAAATCTTTTTATCTTTCTAATGAATATTTATAGTCGAATTTATCTTATGTATAACCCCATATTAAAAATGATTTACTTATTAAACTTTGATTTTAACTATTTTAACCCTTCTTTAAATAAATTAATAATAAATGTCCTAATCTAATCCAAGTGGGCCTAAATGGTCATATTTTATTCATAAGGTTGTTTTTGGTCGAATTAAACTTATCCAATATAATTAGGACATGTGTTAGGGTAATATTAATATCATATTTAACCTTAGTTACCCTATTAACCGCGGTAAAAAAGTAAAAAGTTACTATTCACCAAAAAATTATTTTTATCTCATTGAACCACATTTTACTTACTGATATCAACCGTGTCTGTCAGAATTTTGAAATTCCATTCACAGAAGCGGTAAAATTAAGTTTTATGCAAAATTCAGTTTTTAACCTACCACTTAGTGGTTTCACTATTCATCAAAAATTGAAAGTTTTCAGAAAAATACCAAAATTTCACCCTAGGCTAATTTCGATATTCTGAGTCCAAAAATGAAGTCCATTTTGAAAAATAAAATTTATAAAATTTCAAAAAGTGGTTATTACTATTCATAACGGCTAGTTTTAATAGCATATTGTTGTTTAGTGAAACTCGGTATTGCGTACGACGCAAGCTATCGAGGAAGGTCGCGATTGCGTGTAAAGAAAGCCAAGCAAGTGTTGTGTAGAAAAAGATTCCTTTGATGATTTATATAACATAAAAGTCTCGGGTGTTACAATACATACTGTACAACTCAACCTTATATTTGGCATTAGATAATTTAAAGTCGATATCCTTATGCAACAGTTAGCAAGCTATATATTAGGCTGAATTCAAGCCAGTTTTAAAGTTGATTCTAAGAAGTGTCTTTGATGAGTTTATAGCCATTTAAGGATCTAATTAAAAGGAGATTTTCTTGGTGAAATTCAAGGGAAGTTATGAATACTCTGTAAATTCAAATGTTTGAATATCATGAGTCAGAAGGATGCTTTTGTGGATCTAAATTTGCTGGAGAAGTTCTCGACGTTACTATATAGATTTGATATTTTATTTTTATAAAAAGGGGAAAAATAGAGACTATCAAAAAAACACATAGAGATCTGCTGATTCAAAATAATGACAAATCTATGTTTATTGAAGAAGAATCACAATAGATGATTCACTTAATCTACATCAAAGATCATTTGTGAATCTGCTACATCTGATGTTGTGAATTATATTTCAATATCTATTGCAATAGGATCGACTCAGAACGACTCTTATTTGAAGATCATTATTTCTGAATGCAACGATCCATCTACTCTTAATTGAATTCTCTTGCAATTGTGAAGAAAAACTGGAAAGTATTTTCAAAAATACAGATACCTTTCTTTTCTATTCTCGAGTGACCAGCTTCTCGTACTAAGCTATGTAGGTTCTTTGAGAGAACCAAAAGGCTTTGTTTTTCCTTAGATTGTAAAGGTGCCAACTGCCTGTACTCAGTTGTGAAACGGTTTTTGGAAATGAGGACCAGATAATGAAAATCACCAAGCTCATGGAGTGGAGCATTTGTGGAGTGGACTAGGGGGCCTTTTGTTCCCCGAACCACTATATATCTTGTGTCTCTGCTATTTAAATTTCCACTGCATTAATTCATCTGATTTAAGTTAAAGGGTAGAACATGATCTCAAAAAGAATTCTGAAAAGACACAATTCACCCCCCTCTTGTGTGTATTTAGTATAATCCGATCCAACAATTGGTATCAAAGGTTGAGCTTTCTGATTAATCCTTAACATGCAGAAAGTGATTATTCACAGAGAAAGTTGACTGATACAAGAGAGGGAATGTATATGGTCATAGCACCATACTTAAATGGAGAAAACTATGTATACTGGATTTCGAGAATGATTGTCTATCTGAAAAACCTTGGATACAGAGTATATTCTAAGATTCTGACTCCATTTGAAATACCCAAAAAACCAGAAACATGGAGTGCAGCTACTGAATCAGAATATGATATGAACTCGAAGGCAATGAATGCAATTATATGTGGATTGGGACCAGATGAGTTTAATAGAGTATCTCAATTCCCGACCGCATATGAAATTTGAAAAACTGTTGTTGTTTCTTATGAAGGAACTAACCATATCCGGGAAATGACATATGATACTGCTAAGCTTAAATTTGATACGTTCAGAATGGTTAAAGGTGAAAGTATTACTCAAATGAATAAAAGATTTAAAGAGATTTTCAATAACATAACTTCCTTGGGAGATCCAATTAAACAAGCTGATCAAGCTTTAAATGTACTAAGAGTACTGCCTACAAGATGGAATGGAATATCTAATGCAATCAGACAGTCAACACCTGTCAAATATTTAACCAAGAGAGAACTGATTGTAACACTAATAATGTATGAAGATGAGATGAAAGATGAAGCAAATGAGCATAAAGTGTTTATCAAAAGAGATGACACTGCCTTGAAAGTGTCATCACAGAGCAAAAACAGAAAGATGAAGAAAAGTGTAAAAGTAAAATCAAAAAGTTCTGATTTATCAAATTCGGATGTGGAACTGGCTCAGCTAGCCAATAAATTCACTAAATTATATAGAAAGAAAAAGGGCTTCTGAAATTCATTCAAAAATGATGACAAGGAAGTCAGATGTTGTGAGTGCAAGAAAATGGGGCACATCAGACCTGACTGTCCTCAGCTAAAAGAAGACAAGTAAAAGAAAGTCTTCAAAAGAAATGATTATGAGCATAAGGACAAGAAGGTAATGAAAGATACATGGAGTGTATCTGAAGACTCCAGTATCACTTCTGAATCAGACTTAGAAAAGGAGGAATCAAATATAAAAGCTAACATGTGTTTTATAGTAGAAACAGATGAGGTGCAGTCTTAATACTCTTCTAGATCTAGTTCTGAATCTAGTTACTCTAATGAAAAACTTGCATCTTACTGCAATATGCTTGAATAAAAATATGATTCTCTATTTAAGAAGAATAATTATTTAAATAACAGTCATAAGGTTGTTTCTGATGAAATATATACAATGTTTAAACAACATAAAGAGTTAACTAAAAAGTTTAACTCAATTAACACTAATAAAACAGATTATGAATCAAAGATAAAAACACAGAAAACTGATGTGGAAACTTATAAAAATGCAGCCCTTGTTTTTACTGAAGGAGAAAATACTTTAAATGAAATTCTTGGGAAAAATTTCATTAAAAATAAAAGATTTGGAATTGGCAGTAAAGGTGAAAAACCTAAGATGTACAAGAATTATTTTATCCCAAGTACAAAAATATTAAATTGTAATTACTGTGGAACAAGGGGACATATTTCTAAAAATTGTTTCTTAAGACAACCCCAAATAAGTTATATTAAGAAATATTTTGTAAAAAATAATTTATTTGACTCTTCTGTATTTAGAAAATCAAAGAATGTATGGATTCCTAGATCTTTGCTGTCTAACACCCCTAGACCCAACAGAATATGGGTACCAAATAAAATTGTGTAAATGCCTTTGCAGGGAGCAGGTCACAAAATCAAAAAGGACATATGGTATATGGACAGTGGTTTCTCAAGGCATATGAGTGGATATTCAACAAATTTATCTACACTAACTCAAAAAGATGGTCAAGTTGTCACTTTTGGTGACAATGCCAAAGAGAAAATCATTGGTATTGGAACAGTTGGAGATCCAGAAGTTGTCTCAATCAACAAAGTACTTTATATACAAGGATTGAAACACAATATGATAAGTATATCTCAACTATGTGATAATGGTTATCCTACTGATTTTTCTTACAATTTTTGTTTTGTTTTCAAAAATAAACTGCTTAAATTTAGAGCACTTAGAACTGGCAATGTGTATACCCTGGATTTAAATTCCTTGTGTAAACAACAAGTAAAATGCCTAACAGTTAAAATAAATGAATCCTGGATATGGCATAGTAGAGTTGGACATTATAATTTATATTTTTTACATAAATTATCTATGAAACAAGTATTTTCTGATTTTCCTAGTCACATATTTGAAAGTGACAGATTCTATGATGCATGTCAACCTGGAAAGAGACACAAATCATCCTTCACATCTGTTAACAAAATTCCACATCTAAACCTCTAGAACTTATCCATATGGATTTGTTTGGACCTTTAAGAGTAGCAAGTTTGGCTGGTAAATTATATTTATATGTTTTAGTTGATGATTATTCTAGATTTACATGGATTTTCTTTTTAAAATTTAAAAATGAAGATTTTATTTTATTTTAATGTTTTAATAAAGTTTTTCAAAATGAAAAAGGTTTTAGAATAATTTCATTAAGAACTGATCATGGTGGTGAATTTGATAATCTGGAATTTAATTCCTTTTACTCAAATATGGGTATTAAACACACCTTCTCTGCACCAAGAATGCTTCAATAAAATGGAATTGTTGAAATAAAAAATAGGACAACTCAAAAAATGACTAGGACTATGCTAAATGAATACAATATTCCTACCTATTTCTGGGTAGAAGTTGTAAGCACAACCTGCTATATAATGAATTGAGTTTTAATTAGACCAATTCTGAAAAATACACCCTATGAACTTTGGAATAACAGAAATCCTAAAGTAAATTACATTAAAGTTTTTGGATGCAAGGTTTACACCTTAAACACCGAATAAAATCTTGGTAAGTTTGATCCAAATTTTGATAAAGGCATTTTCCTAGGATATTCTTCTACTTCCAAACCTATAGATTCTATAATAAAAAGTCAAGGATTGTTGAAGAATTAGTTCATGTGAAATTTGATGAATCTGATCCCTTTGAGAAAACGACAGATCAAATGGATGAATCTGACTCTAATGATAACATGAGACTTGAGAAATTGAAAAAATATTTTGAAAAAGATATAAATGAAATTCATTCTAGTTCATAAGAACATGATAATGAAGAACCTATAAGAATACTTCCTAGATAGAATAAAACCCTAAAGAATCACCCTTTAGAAACTATAAACAGTGACTTAGACACATGAATAAAAACTAGAAGAAATATAGGAAATCTGGTATAATTATATACCTTTTTATCCTAATTAGAACCCAATTCTATAGAATAATCTTTAGATGATGAAAGCTATATCATAGCAATGCAAGAAGACTTAAACCAGTTCCAAAGAAATAAATTCTGTGAATTAGATGAAAGACCACAGAATTATCTAGTGATAAGAACCAAATGGGTCCTTAGAAATAAACAAGATGATCAAAGAATAATAACTAGAAATAAAGTAAGACTTGTAGCTAAAGGATATAATCAGGAAGAAGGTATAGATTATGATGAGACTTTTTCACCTGTAGCTAGATTAGAAGCCATTAGAATCCTTTTAGCTTATTCATCTCATATAAACATTAAATTATTTCAGATGGATATTAGGTCTGCCTTTTTAAATAGTTATTTAGTGGAGGATGTTTGTGTTGGGTAACCTCCTGGTTTTGAAAATTCAAAAAAACTAGATTCTATTTTTAAACTTACTAAAGCTCTTTCTGGCCTTAAACAAGCACCCAGAGCTTAGTATGAAAGATAAAGCTCTTTTCTATTGAAAAATGATTTTTATTTTCGAATGGAAGATCCAACCCTTTCTAAGATAACTATAAATTCTAATATTTTATTGGTTCAAATTTATGTTGATGGTGTAATTTTTGGATAAACTAATAAATCCCTTTTTCATGAGTTTTTAAAACTAATCAAAAAATAATTTGAAATGAGTATGATGGGATAATTAAATTTCTTTTTGGGAATTCAAATTTATCAAAAAGATTTTGGAAATGTTTTAAATCAAAGAAACTACATTACTGATTTACTGAAGAAATTTGGACTTGAAAACAACAAGACCTATACAAATCCTATATGTACTAATATAAGACTTGATTTGGGTGAAACTAGAAAATCAGTTGACAATAAGTTATATAGAGGTATGATTGGTAGTTTATTATATCTTACCACTAGTAGGCCAGATATTATGTATTCAGTATGTCATTGTGCAAGACTTCAATCAAATCCTAAAGAATTCCATTTAACTGCTGTTAAAATAATTTTTAGATATTTGAAAGGAACTATTTTTGAATCTCTTCTTTATCCCAAAACTTATGATTTTAATTTAATTTCATATTCATATGCTGACTTTTGAAGTTGTAGATTAGATAGAAAAAGCACTTCAGACACTTTTAACATTTTAGGGAAATCCTTAGTTTCATGGTCAAGTAAGAAACAATATTCAGTTGCCCTGTCAATAGCTGAGGCAGAATATGTTTCTGCTGGAAATTGTTGCGCACTAGTGTTGTGTATGAAAAAAATCTTATGGACTTTAGACTAAATTTTAATAATATGCTTATTTTATGTGATAATTCTATTTCAATTAATATTTCAAAAAATCCTATTAATCATTCTAGGACTAAGAATATTGATATCAAACATCATTTTCTAAGAGATCATGTTCTTAAAATGGATATATCTCTGGAATTTGGAAGTACTGAAATTCAATTAGATGATATTTATAATAAACCACTTCCCAATACAATTTTTCATTTTATTAAGGGGGGATAGGTTTATTTAATTTTAAATAAAGTTTTGTTTTATTATGCTATTTCTTTATATTAATACTGTTTTAAAATAAATTAGTTTTTTTTCCAATAGTATAAGTTTATTCTTGTGCAATAAATTTTATTCGTTTTTAAAACATAAGTAATAATTATTGATGACACGAGAATCAAGGCTTTCAGAAACCTTTCGAATTATGAATTGTTTTATTTATACCAAAAACCATTTCGCACTCATGATACTTTACCGCTCTTTGTCCATTCGAACCTAAAAATCATCGAAACCCTAATCCACTTTCGAACCTTCAAAGATTTATCATAGAAATGGACAAAACCAAGAGAACTGATGAGGCTGAGACCAACACCATCAAGAAATGGCACTCCGAAGCAAGAAAAAATTTGCAAAGAAAGGTTATAGACCTGGAATGGATATATCAGACGAATCTTCTATTGAAACAAGATCTCGCTTTTTAAAATCTAGAGCAGAACTTCAATGGTGAGAAATATGAGTTTTTGTATGAAGTAGAACTATGATATTTCATTTAGTCTGTATAATTTAGTCTGGGAGAGGACGAGGATACCATGGTATCTATGATAGAAGATCGAGATGTCTCGATATCCTCTGTGGAGATTGGTCAGATTATGAACTACCCTCATGAGGGAGTTTTTCATTTTGATTTGAGAAATATTAGAGATTCCATGCATAAGTCTAAAGATATCATGTCTTTTCTTTTTGTTTCTACTCTTATAAAGAAGATGTTCATAAAGGACCTAAATCCAGATCAGAAAATTGTAGTAAAATTTGTGCAAACAGGGATTGCACCGAGGATGTTTGAGTTGGAGAAAATATTGTATCCAGATATGTATATAATGTTTCTATTAATGATTGATATAAGGCTTAACTTTCCTAGGTATATGATAAGGTATCTTCATTACTACTATCAAAGTGAAGTTAGGATAAATTTTTATCCATTTGGTAGATTTATCTCAAAAATTTTGTTCAAAAAGGATATGGTAAGGCTAGTGGAAGCCAGAGTTATATGATATCACAGAAACACCTTTGGTGTTAGGACCCTAAGAAAAATTGGCTATTTTTGCAGCACATTAAAAGGGAAACTTTTTCCAGTATGAGCTGAGGAAGAAGTAGAAAATGCTCAAGCTCAGTCTGCTAAGTCCAAAGAGGGACATGCTGAATCGATAGTAAGCACTACTGTAAGAAGAATAATATTTGAAACTAAAGACACTCAAGAAGAAAGAATTCAGGAGGTACTTTAGACTCAAAGAAAAATAACTGTTAATGGGGAACTCGTTTCCCCTGTAATGACAACAAGAGATTTACTCCCTTATAGTTTTATCAGAGAAAAAGTTGTTGAGAAGCCACAGGAAGAGGATACTGCTCAAATTCCAGTGACTCCATGTAGAGACCCAAATCTTGATGTACATGTACATTACATTACTTTTGCGGAATACTTAGTACATAACAAAAACACACACAAGGACCTTAATAGTTTAGTGTCTTTGTAAACTTGGAATATAATCTTCTAATCATGGTGAAATATATTCAACATATCCCATAATGATCTTCCTTTTTTTACATAAAACCTTTCTTTATATCCTGGGGAAAAGAAAACATAAAAGGGTGACCTCAAATGCTCAGTAAGGGTAAATAAAAGAAATATCAATCACATCATATTCATAAGAACATAACATTTTAGAAATCTTACCCTGCAAAAGAGATCAAAATTTCAGAACATTGGATAAATCATGGCAGTGAAATGTAATCACAATAGTCATAACATAAAACATGAAGCATTGTGGCATACACACATAATCATAGGGAATCATTTCTTATTAGTCAAGACTCATTTCCTAGACTATCTTAGCGGACAAAGTCCATTTCTGAACCGAGTTCACTCCTGGTTTCAGTCCTGTTTCACTGAACCGGTTTAACCCATCATTCCAGCCATGTCTATCTCATGAGATATAAAATCTTTACCCAATGCATTGGAGGGAGATATAGTTCCCACCCATCTCATAATGATACCATTCATATGTGTGCCACAAAATCATAAATCATACATCATTGCATAACCCATGTAATAAAAATGGGATTCTTAAACAAAATGACATCATAAAACAATTCATATAAGATAAAGAAATTCATACAAACAATTCCATCACAACATAATCAAATCAATGTAATAATAGGGATAGAAACAGAACCCTATATTATCTTAGATGGAAAATAATTTTGATAAAAAGCATGAACTCCATTCTTGAGGAAAATATCCTTTCTACTTCAAAAACATTTTCCTTTCTTAACATGTCATATAATTTTAAAATGAAAGAAGTTGATTAAAAATAAACTTGAAAACTTGTAAAGGAAGCTTCTTGGAAATAATTTTTTAACAATCCATTCATGTCGTATAAGTTAAAAAAACATTCTTCTCGTACTTTTGTCGGAAAAGTCAAAAAGTACCTCGTACAAAAAATGACAAAAGATTCCTTTCATATCTTTTACTAAAAACTCAACAAAGGGTAAAATTGGGTATAAAATATTGTAGAAGGATATAAATATTACATATTGAGGAAACATGGATGTGGATGATAAAATACACCCCAGTAAATACCAAAGTATAAACAATCTCGGATAAAAATGAGATTGTGATATTTTCCTTTACCTTAAGTATGATTTGCTTCGTAAGTGTCCGAACATCCTGTATAATGATTTAAATAATTTCATTGACTTATTCCAGAATCATACTCATTTTTATGATATCATATATGGTTCACTTATGACTTTATATTACCCGTTCTTTTGTAAATTCCATGTTAAAGAGCGTTTTGGGTAAAATTGTTTCATTTGTCGTCCGTGTTTTGACTTGTAATTATTCATATGATTAATTAGATCATGATTACTTAATTACAGAATATAAAACATGATTTATATATAATATATATTCAGAATATACATATATATAATAAATCAGTAAATGGAAATAAATACACCGCTCATGGAGACGGTAGGTCGTACGTACGCATGAACGCTGTTTTCGTTTCCTTATTGAGTTGAATGGAATTAAGTAGATGACATACATATATATACACATAAATCCAGTATCATTATTATGTCATATATTTCATGATTACTTATTATATATACTTTATAATCATTCATGAATGGTTAAAGTGGAGAATGAATCTCATCGCGTCGTGGAGACGGTAGTCCGTACGTACGCACGAGTGATGATATCGTTCTCATGATCGTGGGACTGTATTGGAGTGTATTTATACTATTTCAAAATCAATATAACTTTAAAATAATCATATATAGTTGTTATTTACACCATTATACCCATCCAAGTTAGGTGGTGGTGGAAAATAGATTTCACCACGGCGTGGAGACAGTATTCCGTACGTACGCACGCGCGGTGATTTCATTTTCTGTAGGATGGATATATGGTGAAATAGGGTTGTTTCATACTTATAATAACATATCAGTATATGAGTGATACTGATGTTATTACTTAATAATGAAACAACCTAAGAAGAAGAAGTGTAAGAAGAAATAAAGTTGAATGAATCGGTAACGGACATTACCTCTTCTTTGAAGCGCCTCTTTGAGATCTCCTTTTAGGGCACTAAAATTGGTCTTTGAGGAAGACCAGAACCTCTAGGATGTTTATAGGGAAGTGGAGAAGATAATTTGGTAGGGGTTGGCCGAGATTGAAGGCTCAAAGTTGTGTGAGGAAGAGAGGGAGGGGGGTGCCCATTTATAAGGGAGGAGAGGGGCACCTTTGGAATAACTAAAAATATTATTTTATTATAAAAGCCAAATTCGGTTTTAAATAGCTCAAAATTTATTTATTTAGATGCTAAGGTGGGGAGGGGTCGCAATCCTCTCATCCAATAGAATTTAGACAAGTTTAGGTTCTTATTTTAACCTTATCATTTATATTTAACTTCAAGTTAGATAATTTTACTTTTACCATGTCTTCTTGTTTTCTTACACTATAAGGTTAATAAACTTACTATAACAAGACAAACGAACCCCAAGTTGATTATTTTTAATATATGTAATCTTATATAAGTCATTTGGCCGAACCTTAGATTTTTAGGAATAAAATAAAAATTAATAATATAGTATTTGTTTTAAAAACTATTTTATGTCAATTTTGACACTATTTAGTAATTGTTTTTTGTTAAACTTGTAACAGAATGTTTAGTTCGAAAAATGTTAATTAAATAAATACTAACATGTCATATTAACCTATAAAATTAGTGTAATTCATAAAAAGCCTCAAATTACATTTACTTGGGTATTTATAACATCAATTATGTCAATATTTCATTAATAAGATAATTGCTGCATCATCATCGTGTGATAAATTAATTAAATTATTTAATGTCTAAAAATTACAAATAAAATACCATTATGTAGGAAATATTTTTATCTTTTTAATGAGTATTTATAGTCGAATTTATCTTATGTATAACCCTATATTAAAAATTATTTACTTTTTAAACTTTGATTTTAACTATTTTAACCCTTCTTTAAATAAATTAATAATAAATGTCCTAATCTAATCCAAGTGGGCCTAAATGATCATATTTTATTCCTAAGGTTGTTTTGGGTTGAATTAAACTTATCCAATAGAATTAGGACATGTGTTAGGGTAATAATAATAACATTTGTACCCTTAATTACCCTATTTACTTTTAACCGTGGTAAAAAAAAGTAAATAGTTACTATTCACAAAAAATTATTTTCATCTCATTGAACCACATTTTACTTACTAACATCAACTGTGTCTCTTGGATTTTTGAAATTCCACTAACAGAAGCGGTAAAATTAAGTTTTATGAAAAATACATTTTTTTAACTACCACTTAGTGGTTTCACTATTCATCAAAAAATGAAAGTTTCCAGAAAAATACCAAAAATTAGGCCTAAGCTATATTTGATATTATGAACTCAAAAATTATTTCTATTTTACCAAATTCAAAACATATCAGTTGCATTAATTAGTTTAAAAATTAATTCCCATCGTCAAAACAAATAGTGTGTTCTTAAGAGATAATAACTATCAAAAGATTGACACTTGTTTATGTCTGGTTTAAATGTAGAATTACATCCAATGACAAACATTGTATTAAATTGTAAAAATATATTCTAAATATACTTTAAAACCACTCAAATTAATAATTTATCACTATTAATTATTTCGATTAAAAAGGTTGTTTTTAATTAAAATTTAGTAATTTTCACTATTCATCAGAAAATGAAAGTTATCCGAAATGTACCAAAATTTCACCCTAAGCTAATTTCGATATTCCGAATCAAAAAATGAAGTCCATTTTGAAAAATAAAATTTACAAAATTTCACAAAGTGGTTATTACTATTCATAACGGCTAGTTTTAATAATATTTTAATAGTATATCGTTGTTTAGTGAAACTCGGTATTGCGTACTACACACGCTCTCGAGGAAGGTCGCGATTGCGTTTAATGTATGGAAATTCAAGGATGCGTGTTGTACAAGCTCCTTTTGGTGTAGCGTAAAACACAAAACATTAATGAAATTAAAATAATATTTTTCTTAAAATCTCGGGGTGTTACATTCTACCCCCCTTAAAATGAATTTCGCCCTCGAAATTCGTCAGGGTTATAAATGGTTTACTATTCAAAAGTTTCTTTGGTAGAAACCCACATCGTAAAAAGGAATACCAAAACCAATCTTTAAAAACAAAAGTATGAAACATAACGGTTATCCAAATAAACTAATCACTGGGTTTCCACATAGGTGAAAATATGGATATGGAAGAGAAATCTAACCATCATGTTCTGATGGAGAGTGGTAGAGAACATGGCTATGGAAAATCCAGCAATCACAAATCCATAAATTTGTGACGATCTAAGGTACCATCTGATTCATCAGATATAAGATCACTAGGATAACATTTTTAATTTTCAAGATCGTTTCCCTAAAGTTTATGAAATTGCAATTAGAAGAAATACTTTCGTGATTTCGGTATAGTCTCACCGTTGGTCATTCTTTGGACAATTTCCACTTCATCTCTTAAATAAATGAAGTTGAATTTGTCATTTGTGATGTGTCAGCAGATCATGTGATAGAATTATGGGTCATTCCATCTGTCTCAAACAAATGGTTAGAAAAGTTATCAAAAAAAAATACATAAGTCAATCTATAGTGAGATTAATGATATATG
Source organism: Viscum album (assembly GCA_963277665.1). Classification (NCBI taxonomy): domain Eukaryota; kingdom Viridiplantae; phylum Streptophyta; class Magnoliopsida; order Santalales; family Viscaceae; genus Viscum; species Viscum album. The sequence goes on along the minus strand of OY728155.1, from coordinate 852,423,934 downwards.
GTTCCTAAAATGGACTTATACATCATATATCATACTGCTTAATATAATAAAACTAGTTTCCACTAAACAGGGACTTCTTGTAGGCCAGTGGTAGGCGATAAAGTCCAGTCGCACTTTGGTTGTGGGTTCGATTCCCACGGCCTTGTCCGACGTGATGGGTTGTCGCCCGTCCTGCAGGTTGTCCTTTTTCTAAAACTATATTACTATAACATCCCATCAATAATATTGAAAAAACTTCTATCCTTAAACAATACTAACTTATGTCCAACATAATCCATTCCAATCTTTAGTCTTATCCATAATACTGCAGTCCACTCTCATAATATAGTGAAAACAATTACCAGAGATTTAATACCAACGTTGATCCCCATATATCATAAGATATGTCTTGTTGGTCACATTCCAAACATTCAAAGGCCTTAATCATGTATTCTCTTGAATAGCCATTAAACCTTAGTGAAAACATGAATTCAGTTAAAATTTAACACTTTCCACATACCAAAATCCTAAAAATTCTATATACTCAAACCATGATATCACTTAGTCCTTATATCAATTATTACCTCATGAATATTGTCAAATATTTCATTTTCTCGTTTTCCCTTCATTATGCGCATATAACCTTTTTCCAAAAATATCTCAATCACTTTCCATGGTTACCGGTACCATAAAATTATTGAAAACCACAATATACCAATACATAAATATTCCAATATTCCACGATACTATATACAACATTATTTTGGAATCCCATTACATAAACACTTAATCATTCCACCACATCGTTATCATATTCAACATCTCCAATAGTGATCGCATGTGACTTCCCTTTGTCCTTTGCCTTAAGTGGTTTCTCATGTTGATCATCACTAACCCTTGGATTAGGGCATTTATTATCATAATGCCCCATTTCCTTGCACTTGAATAATTGAAGTGTAGTATGTTCATTCTGTGTATCCCTTCCTTTTTTTGCATCATTAGACATCTTCATCCCATCATTGCAGCATTCAAATGCCCGATGACCTTCCTTTCCACATTTGAAACATTTACTTGTCCCTTTAAGACAATCTCCACCATGCTTCTTTCCACACTTCGAGCATAAGGAAACATTCATCTTCTTTTCACCATTATTCTGAGATTTCTCCTTGAACACCATCTTTTGTTTCTTGTCAAAACTATGAGATGGATAAGTAACACCAACTTCCATTTCTACCTTGATAGCACACCGCACAATTTCTTCATAGCTACTGAAGTCTCTTATAGCTAATTCCCTTTGAAGATTTGGTTTTAAGCCACTGAAGAATCGATCAACTTTACTTTCAAGTTGGATGATAAATCCAGATTCATACCTTGCAAGACTTGTAAAATTCACTTCGTATATACCAACAGATTCATCATCCTTTTGCTTTAGTTCAAGAAAATCCTTCTCCATCTTTGTTCGAAGAATACGAGGGAAGTACATATTGAAGAATAAGTTCTTGAACTCGTCCCATTCCATGGACTCAATTTCATCTCTTTGCCTCATATTCTTGATAAGATTCCACCATTGATCAGCTTCACCTTCCAAACGATATACTGCTAAGATGACATTATCATGTTCAGAACATTAAAGAACTGAAAATATCTTTTCAGTGGTACTGATCCATTGTTCAGCAACAAGTGGATCAGAAGACCCACTGAAAGAAGTTGGACGTTGCCTCATGAAGGACTCAATAGAATATTGTTCCCTTCTCTGCTCATTTGGAAGTCTAGAATGATTCATAGCTTGTGTAAGTATAGCAATAAGATTTTTCACTCCATCTCCCATAGAATTTGTTTGTTTAGGAGGACAATCATTTCTTTGTCCATTGCATTGATCAACACGGTTCCTTCGGGTTCCAGCCATCGTCTAAAACCCAAAAAGAATAGTGTGAGAGGCAAAAATCGTGCTAGGGAAAACAACATAATAAAGGGGGATTACCCTCAATATCTAAAATCTTAGGTTAAATTCTAATATCGTTAGCACAATTCTAGGACTATAACCTATACGTATACTTCACCTTAAGGAAATCCTTAGACATAATTTAGACATATCTCTATTGATCTCACTAACGTTTTCGCATCCTAGTTTCCAAAGGTTGACTAAACCTTTCCTCTGATACCAACTGTAGAGACCCAAAGCTTGACGTACATAGACATTACATTACTTTTGCGAAATACTTAGTAGATAACAAAAACACACACACAAGGACCGTAATAGTTTAGTGTCTTTGGAAACTTGGAATATAATCTTCTAATCGTGGTGAAAGATCTTCAACATCTCCCATAAAGATCTTCCTTTTTTTACCTAAAACCTCTCTTTATATCCTGGGGAAAAGTAAACATAAAATGGTGAGCTCAAATGCTCAGTAAGGGTAAACAAAATAAATATCAATCACATCATATTTATAAGAACATAACATTTTGGAAATCTTACCCTGCAAAAGAGATCAAAATTTCATAACATGGGATAAATCATGGCAGTGAAATATAATCACAATAGTCATAACTTAAAACATGAATCTTTGTGGCATACACACATAATCATAGGGAATCATTTCTTATTAATCAGGACTCGTTGCCAAGACTATCTTAGCGGACAAAGTCCATTTCTGAACCGAGTTCACTCCTCATTTCATTCTTGTTTCACTAAACCGGTTTAACCCGTCGTTCCAGCCATGTCTATCTCATGATATATAAAATATTTAACCAATGCATTGGAGGGAGATATAGGTCCCACCCATCTCATAATGATACCATTCATATGTGTGCCACAAAATCATAAATCATACATCATTGCATAACCCATGTAATAAAAATGGGATTCTTAAACAACATGACATCATAAAACAATTCATATAAGATAATGGAATTCATACAAACAATTCCATCACAACATAATCAAATCAATGTAATAATATGGATATAAATATAACCCTAGATTATCTTAGATGGAAAATAATTTTGATAAAAATCTTGAACTCCATTCTTGAGGAAAATATCCTTTCTACTTCAAAAACATTTTCCTTTCTTAACATGTCATACAATTTTAAAATAAAAGAAGTTGATTAAAAATAAACTTGAAAACTTGTAAAGGAAGCTTCTTGGAAATAATGTTTTAACAATCCATTCATGCCATATAAGTTAAAAAACATTCTTCTCGTACTTTTGTCGGAAAAGTCAAAAAGTACCTCGTACGAAAAACGACAAAAGATTCCTTTCATATCTTTTACTAAAAACTCACCAAAGGGTAAAATTGGTTATAAACTATTTTAGAAGGATATAAATATTACATATTGTGGAAACATGGATTTGTATGATAAAATACACCCCAGTAAATACCAAAGTATAAACAATCTCAGATAAAAATGAGATTGTGATATTTTCCCTTACCTTAGGTCCGATTTGCTTTGTATGTGTCTGAACCTCCTGTATAATGATTTAAATAATGTCATTGACTTATTCCATAATCATACTCATTGTTATGATATCATATATTGTTCACTTATGACGTTATATTACCCGTTCTTTTGTAAATTCCATGTTAAAGAGCGTTTTGGGTAAAATTGTTTCATTTGTCCTCCGTGTTTTGACTTGTAATTATTCATATGATTACTTAGATCATGATTACTTAATTACAGAATATAAAACATGATTTATATATAATATATATTCAGAATATACATATATATAATAAATCAGTAAATGGAAAGAAATACACCGTTCATGGAGACTGTAGGTCGTACGTACGCATGAACGTTGTTTTCGTTTCCTTATTGAGTTGAATGGAATTAAGTAGATGACATACATATATATACACATAAATCTAGTATCAGTATTATGTCATATATTTCATTATTACTTATTATATATACTTTATAATCATTCATGAATGGTTAATGTGGAGAATGAATCTCATCGCGTCGTGGAGACGGTAGTCCGTACGTACGCACGAGCGATGATATCGTTCTCGTGATCGTGGGACTGTATTTGAGTGCATGTATATTATTTAATAATCAATATAACTTTAAAATAATCATATATAGATATTATTTACACCATTATACCCATCCAAGTTAGGTGGTGGTGGAAAATAGATTTCACCACGGCGTGGAGACGGTATTCCGTACGTACGCACGCGCAGTGATTTCGTTTTCTGTAGGATGGATAGATAGTGAAATAGGGTTTTTTCATATTTATAATAACATATAATTATATTAGTGATACTGATGTTATTACTTCATAATGAAACAACCTAAGAAGAATAATTTGAAGAAGAAATAAAGTTGAAAGAATCGGTAATGGACATTACCTCTTCTTTGAAGCGCCTCTTTGAGATCTCCTTTTAGGGAACTAAAATTGGTCTTTGAGGAAGACCAGAACCTCAATGATGTTTATAGGGTAGTGGAGTAGACAATTTGGTAGGGTTTGGACGAGCTTGAAGGCTCAAAGTAGTGTGAGGAAGAGAGGGAGGGGGTGCCCTTTTATAAGGGAGGAGAGGGGCACCTTTGGAATAACTAAAAATATTATTTTATTATAAATCCAAATTCGGTTTTAAATAGCTCCAAATTTATTTATTTCGATTCTAAGGTGGGGATGGGTCGAAATCCTCTCATCCAAAAGAATTTAGACAAGTTTATGTTCCTATTTTAACCTTATCATTTATATTTAACTTTAAGTTAGATAATTTTACTTTTACCGTGTCTTCTTGTTTTCTTACACTATAAGGTTAATAAACATACTATAACAAGCCAAAATAACCCCAAGTTGTTTATTATTAATATATATAACAATATCTAAGTCATTTGGCCGAACCTTAGATTTTTAGGAATAAAATAACAATTAATAATATAGTATTTGTTTTAAAAACTATTTTATGTCAATTTTGACACTATTTAGTAATTGCTTTTTGTTAGAATTATAACAGAATTTTTAGTTCTAACAAAGTTAATTAAATCAATAAAAACATGTCATATTAACCTAAAAAATTAGTGTAATTCATAAAAAGTCTCAAATTACATTTACTTGGGTATTTATAACATCAATTATGTCAATATTTCATTAATAAGATAATTACTGCATCATCTTTGTGTCATAAATAAATTAAATTATTTAATGTTTAAAAATTACAAATAAAATACCATTATGTAGGAAATCGTTTTAGATTTATAATGAGTATTTATAGTAAAATTTATCGTATGTATAACCCTATATTAAAAATGATTTACTTATTAAACTTTGATTTTAACTATTTTAACCCTTCTTCAAATAAATTAATAATAAATGTCCTAATCTAATCCAAGTGGGCCTAAATGATCATATTTTATTCATAAGGTTGTTTTTGGTCGAATTAAACTTATCCAATAGAATTATTACTTGTTTTAGGGTAATAATAATAACATTTGTACCCTTAATTACCATATTTACTTTTAACCGTGGTAAAAAAAAGTAAAAAGTTAATATTCACCAAAAATTGTTTTCATCTCATTGAACCACATTTTACTTACTAACATCAATCGTGTCTCTAGTATTTTTGAAATTCCACTCACAGAAGCGGTAAAATTAAGTTTTATGAAAAATTCATTTTTTTAACTACCACTTAGTGGTTTCACTATTCATCAAAAAAATGAAAGTTTCCAGAAAAATACCAAAAATTTGGCCTAAGCTATATTTGATATTATGAACTCAAAAATGATGTATATTTTACCAAATTCAAAACATATCAGTTTCATTAATTAATTTAAAAATTAATTCCCATCGTCAAAACAAATAGCGTGTTCTTAAGAGATAATAACTATCAAAAGATTGACACTTGTTTATGTCTGGTTTAAATGTAGAATTACATCCAATGACCAACATTGTATTAAATTATAAAAATATATTCTAAATATACTTTAAAACCCCTCAAATTAATAATTTATCACTATTAATTATTTCGATTAAAAAGGTTGTTTTTAATTAAAATTTAGTAATTTTCACTATTCATCAGAAAATGAAAGTTATCTGAAATGTACCAAAATTTCACCCTAAGCTAATTTCGATATTCCGAATCAAAAAATGAAGTCCATTTTGAAAAATAAAATTTACAAAATTTCAAAAAGTGGTTATTACTATTCATAAAGGCTAGTTTTAATAATATTTTAATAGTATATCGTTGTTTAATGAAACTCGGTATTGCGTACTACACACGCTATCGAGGAAGGTCGCGATTGCGTTTAATACAAGGCAAGTCAAGGATGTGTGTTGTACAAGATCCTTTTGGTGTAGCGTACAACACAAGACATTAATGAAATTAAAAAGAATATTTTTCATAAAATCTCGGGGTGTTACACTCCACAAGTCCAAACAGAAATTGAACCTAAAGTTGTAACTGATGCTGAAGTTACACATCAATAGGAAAAAGAGGAAGAGCCTGGTGAGGAAATGGCCAATCCTCAAGAAAATCAAGAAGATATTATTTTAGAAAATCCAATGGAAGAACAGCATGTTGATGTTCATACTGAGAATGTTTCTGAAGTTCACACTGAAGTAATTCATAATGGTTTTCCTGTGGAAGAGTCCAGAAAATACTCTAAGGAAAAAAATTAGATCAACCAGATCAGGAGAAGGAAAAAAGAAAAATATGATGCAGATTCACTACCTTTAGTACTGCTGCATCACATTGAAATTGAGAATGATAATCAAGCAGAGGGTGCCTCTAATTCAGGGAATATGGAAGTCGAAGAGCTGTATAGAAAGTTATCTCATTTGAAATCTAAAAATGTTACTCTAAGGAGAGCCTTAGAAATAGAATAGTTTAAATTTTAGAGACTTAAGGGAAGTACAGTTTCATGACAAAAAGTTGAAAATTTTAAGCAAGAGATGTTGACAGAGGTCTACAAGCTGAAATCAGAAATGATAAAGAAGACAGATCTGTTAGATTTTAATGAATTTTTGGAGACACAATTTGAATCTGTCGGGACTAGTGCTGCTTGTGGATCAGGTACTTCGCCCTATTTAATCATAATGTTTCAAGCTATCACATCTTCCATGAGCAATATGAATGACAGATTTCAATATATTCAATGTAACAGTGCTCCTTTATCATCCTTGTTAGATAATGAGAAATTTTTGGTTGATCAATTGACATCAAGTGAACCAAATATTAGACATGTGCTGACTTAGTTCATATAAAAGTTTTCCTTGATTATGGAAAAGGAAGAAAGACTTAATGAGTTTTTCAGATTAAACCTCATAGAAGACATTCATATGACTCAAGAGACCAGGGATCTTATTGTTAGGATTGGTGATGGAATGATGAAAAGGATGAGGGAGCAGTTGAAAGAAATCAAGTTCGTAGTTCAGAGGAAATAGACCCTATCTTATTCCCTTACCAAAACTTGATTCATGTTTTCATCATGATTATACCTATTCCATGTACTCAATGAAAATTTGGATTCCTGTTATTTATTCTTATTTGTTTTCCTGTCCTTTTTGATATGTCAGTATTCTAGATTTAATTATTGACAAACGGTAAATGATATAGCATTTACTTTAGTTTAGTGCTACATTAAATGTGTTCTATTCCATATTCTATGATTCTTTTTGATATCACAAAAAGTGGGAAAATTTTGGATAAACACAACATTTTATTTTTGTTTCATATTATATATTTTAAATGTTTTTTTTCTTTTCTCTTGTGGGAGAAATTATAGGTAGAAATTAAGTTAAATATAATATTTCATTTATCTTTGAAACATTCAAAATTATATGTAATCAATTTTTCAAGTTAATTTCATTGGTTAATTTATGGGTTTTGTGATCATCAAAAAGGAGGAGATTGTTGAGAAAGTGTTGTTTTCAACGATACATAATGTTTTTATTTAAAGGGGGGGTTTATTGAAAAAAATACTCTATCTCTTTATGATAATTTTGATGCTCACAAATACCCTTAATTATTTTATAATGATTTTATTTGTTAAGTATATTGTAGGAATTTATTATGCATTATATTTTTATTTTTTGATGAAATATTTTAGTTCTTGAAAAATAAGGATTAATTACTAAAGTATTTGTATTAGCGTGTTCTGGAAACACTGTTCATGCTCTATATATTCGGGATCTGCTTTAGAATTTTCTGGAAACATTTTTCATACCATATGTGGAGAAACATAGCATAAGGATGAAATGCAGTGTATACTTTATGTGTTATTGGAAAAGTATGGAAGTGGAACCCTACGTTTGGAAGGAACCCTATGTTTGGGTTGTTGAAAAATTGTGGAAGAACAACTGTACATATGTTTTAAATGTTACATTTGTTTCTAAAAATTATGGTTCATTAACCTTACCTTTGTAAACAACCATACATTCTTAGAAAGTATGGATCAAGTACCTTTTGTTTGAAAGCTTATAAAAGTATGGATCTTTCATCATATGTTTGAAAGTTTAAGAGAAGAAGTATGGATGACCAACCCTACTTTGTGATCAACCATACATTTCCAACCCTACGTTTGTGATCAACCCTACGTCTGTGATCAACCCTAAGTTGACAACCTTATGTTTGAAGGATACATCATCAAACCTACATTTATTATCTACTTTACGTTCAGAGTATGCATACAATACAACTCAACCTTACGTTTGGCGTTAGATAACTTAAAGTCAATATTTTTATGCAACGGTCATCAAGCTATTTATTAGGATTATTTAAAGAAATATTTAATGCTGATTTTTAGATGTGTCATTGACGAGTTCAGAGCCATCTAAGTATCAAATTAAAAGAATCTTTTCTTGGATACATTCAAGGGAAGTTGCGACTACTCTGTAAATTCAAATGTTTGAATATCACGAGTCAGAAGGAAAATTTTTTGGATCTAAATTTACAGGATAAGTGCTCATCTTTATTATATAGATGTGATATTTTACTTTTATAAAAAAGGGAAAAACATAGACTATAAAAAAACAAAGAAATCTACTGATTCAAAAGAACAACAAAGATCTATTTATTGAAGAATAATCACGATAGAAGATTCAATTATTCTAAATCAAAGATCATTTGTGAATCTGATACTGCTGAAGTTTTGAATTATATTTCTATATCTACTGCAACAGGATCGACTCAGAATGGCTCTTATTTGAATATCATTGCTTCTGAAGGCAATGATCCATCTACTGTTAATTGCATTTTATTGCAATTTTGAAGAATATCTGGAATGTATTTTCAACAATACAGATACCTTTCTTTTCTATTCTTCAGTTACTGACTTCTCATACTAAGTTGGGTAGGATCTGTGAGTGAACCACAATGCTTTTTTTCCTTAGATTGTAAAGGTGTCAACTTCCTATACTCAGTTGTGAAATGGTCTGTGGAAACGAGGACCAGATAGTGAAAATCACCAAGCTCATGGAGTAGAGTGTGGGTGGAGTGGACTAGGGTCCTTCTATTCCCCAGACCACTATATATCTTGTGTCTCTGATATTTAAATTTCCCCTACATTAATTCATCTGATTAAAGTTAAAGGGAAAAACACGATCTCACGAAGAATTCTAAAAAGACACAATTCACCCCCCTCTTGTGTATATTTAGTATAATTCGATCCGACAAGTTTTAATATTAATGGTTATGTTATGTTTCACCCTTTCCATATAAGTAATGTGTTGGTCTTAATAAGTGATTGTAGGGGGTCTCTATAGCCCCTCTATACATCAGTAGGTCTCATGAGACAAACTATTGTCTTGGAACAAGGAATTGATAGAATATTTTTGAATTGTCTTTTCACAAGGCCCTAACGTTGTTGTTATTATGTCCAACATTATGCATTACCTCATTATATATTTAGTTATGAAATGTGATAATTCAACTAGTAGAATATACATGTGAATGTTTATATGGTAATATTTGACTTATTTTTACCATATTCTATTCATTTTTTATAATTAAAATGATTTTGTTTTTATTATACATCTTGCATTAAATATTTATATCTTCAGCAAAATTATTTACCATTACTGAGCATCTGAGCTCACAGATTTATTATGTTTTTTCTCAGGATTCAAAGAAGAGTATTATTATTGATATGTCAGGTTAGGCTAGGGGAGTAATATATTTCTCAAATGATTATTTATATAGTGTTAGAAAGTGTAATTTAATGTTCATTTATGTAATCTATTTTCCAAGATTGCTAAACTAGTTTATCCTTCAGGACTAGATTCATTGCAATCATTCCAATGTATTAAAATTATGCATCGTCTCTGGGTAACTGGGGTTGGGTTGTTACAGTTTGTATTATATGGAGGATTATCATTCATCAAGGAAACTAGATTTAAATAAACTCTAATTAGGGAACATTACCCTATGATTGACTTTGAATATTATTATAGAAGAACTTCCTAGAATTTAGGTAATATAGAGATTATGTGATTCTTCTACAAAATACATCCACGTATAGATACTATATGTGGACGTGGTTCTGGAACGGATATAGCTAGGGGTGAAAACTATGACATGGTGTTCCAGACCTCACTCAGTGTAACCTGGTACATGATAATGATCCTTACTGCGCACCTGGTTTGGCACTCCCTGGGGATATGCTTCGGAAAATTTACATTTTTATTAAAAACCATTATGTAGCATTTATAATTAAATATGTCTGAAAATAATCCGTTTTTATGATTGTTAGATGAGATATTCATAAATTTTTAAATTTATGTTAAGTATTTTACTGGTTTAGAATCATACATTATGATTCATAACTTAATCGGGTGTATGATATTATTTGAAATGGTTCCCAGTAGAAGGAATGTCTACACCACCAATGCATATGTTGCAAAGAGTAAGAAGGATACTATCTTTCATGCTCGTAAGCCAATATTTTTATGGGAAATAAACTCCTATGTATTCTCATCATATGAGGAAATAGTATCCTATTTTAATAAGATAATTAAATATTTATCTGAGTCCTATGGTTTTGAAGGGAATCCCTAAAGAAGAGGGTGATAGAGAGAAAGATTGATAAAGGGAAGAAGGGAAAGAAGGATTTTACCGTATGTGATAACTAGGGAAGGAACCACCATAGGAAGTGCGTGAAATGACTTGTATTTTTTTATAAGTGTGGAGAAAATGGTAACTATGAAAAAGAATGAAAAGGGAATAAAGAAAGGACTAATATTTGGTTTTTCAACTGTAGTTAAATGGGTAATTGCACAAATATATGTCCTAAGAGTAAAAAAAATATAGCTCAGAAGAATAAAAGTGATCAAGGTCAATCATAAGTTGTTACTATAGTCGACATGTAATAATTAATGTATTAGTGCTTCTAGATTGAAGAAATATTTTATTTGAGTTTTGTATCAATTATGTACTTTTTACATGAATTATGGAAATAAATATGGATCGTACTATAGTACTATTTCATTGAGGATTTGAGATTGTATGGTACTATGAAAAGTCACTAAATATAAAGTTAAACTTTTTGGAAGATACATGGTTGAGGGAAAGATAAACCTTAATATTGTCCCAATACCGCGGTAGTGATTTTGGAATAAAAGATTGTTGATTTGGAAAAATTATATTGGATATTCTTGAGTACCTTAGAACTAATTATTTTTTTCATTCCATTACTGTTAGAGATTACATTATTTTTGGATTTAAGGAGTATATCAAGTATTCTATAAAAAATAAGGAAGTATGAATGTGTTCAATAAGATTTTATTGTAATTATGGGTGTATCCATGTTTTAAGAGAATAGACGATGAAGGTATTAACATGTCATAATGGGGAAAAAGATATATTCATTATATTTACCTCCCATATAAATTTGTGTTCTGTGATATTTGACACAAGTAATTTGGATAAGTCTAAAGGTTAGAATGGAGTTAGTTAAGCACTTCATATTTTATTTGTGGTTAAAGTATAATTTATTGAAAAATTTGACCTAATCATTTTGATTTCAATAAAAATATAGAATATTAATTAAATATTTTGGGCCTTATGATTTATAAAATATTCTTTAGGCATTAAAAAATCATTTTGAACCTTAATTTCTTATTGTAATGGATGAAGTGAAAATAGATCAAAGCACAACCAAATGATGAGATTTTGATTATGACAGGTAATGAAATCAGTCGTGTTTTTTTGAGTTATTATTGATAGTAAATTAATCTACTCTCTTTAAAAAAATTATCTATAAAAATTGTTGTCCTAATACCATATGTTTTTTTGAACAGATGATATTTTAAATCATCATAGATTTATGGATTTATGGACATCAATTTTCCTTTCATTGTTCACTTTTTTGAGACTGATGACCTCAATAACTCACTATAAATATTTACATTTTCCCACAAATTATGTGCCTATAATTTCCAAAAATGTTTTCATATTTTAAATCCTAATTTGGTGGTGACAATTTCATTTCCTTGTCCCTCTTATTAAGTGTAAATTTTATTAACCCAATTTACAATGTGGGTTTTCCACAAATGTATTTTCAATTTTTGACCTCTTATTTTTGAAGAATAATTTCAAATTATAAGGATGAAATTTATTATAGTAGGATATAATGTAATACCCCATGCCTTCATAGTAAGTTATCTCTTTAAAGTAATTTAATATCTTATATTGCATGCAACACCGACTTAGTTTTATGTGAAACAACAAATTATTATAATTATTTATACGATATATTTACTTATCAATTAAATATTATCATATGAGTAGTAAAAAATAAATTTAAAATGATTTTTATAATGTTTTAAAATAAATAAAACATATTTATTATGAAATTTATAAGTTCTATTAAAATAATTATATATATAGAAAAAATTAATTGTTTTAGAAGAACTAATATTTATGGGATTTTTTGAAAAATAATAAACTTAATTTTAGACACTCATAAAAATTGAATTAGGTAAAATAGATTTTAGTTCTATATTTAAAATATCAAAATTATCTTATGGTGAATTTTTTATATTTTTCTGAAAACATTCAATTTTTGATGAATAGTTAAAAATACTACATAGTAAATTAAAACAGACTTTTTCATTTAAATAATTATTTTTAATTGAAATTTATATTAATGTAAAAATAGATTCATAATACATATATTATTTTAAAATAAGTCATTTTAGTAATTTTATAATAGAATTAGATATGAAAATTCATTGATCTTTTTTAACATCTTTTTACCCACCTTCTAGGCACATTTCCAAAATTGCAGAAAACATAATTTTACAGTTTCTATGAATTGAACTTAAAAAACTTGACATAATTGTTTTTTTTTCAGTTAGAAAAATTTGGTTCAATATGATCATAATAATTTTTTGTGAATATTGACTTTTGAATTTTATTTACCACACATAAAAGTAAATAGGGTAATTAAATGTAAAATATTATTGTAATAATATAATGTTACCCTAAAACGTTTCCTAATTCTATTGGATAATATTATTTTGACCAAAATAATCTGTAGGAATAAAATATGATCCTTTTTAATCTAGTTAGGTTAGATTAGGACATTTATTATATTTTCTTTCAAGAAGAGTTAAAGGTGTCAAATTCAAATTTGAATAACTAAACCATTTTTAATATAGGGTTATACATAAGTTATATTGGACTATAAATATTAATAATAAATCCAAAAATAGTTCATAAATCAAGGTATTTTATTTATAATTGTTAGAAATTAATTAATTAAATTTATTTATGACACAATCTTGATGTATTGATTTCTAAATTAATGAATGATTAAAATAAATGATACTATAAATAATAAAATAAATTTTATTTGAATTATTTGATGCCATAAACTACTATTACTGGTGTCTATGACATTTAGTAATTTATTCAATTTATAGTTTACGAATGAATCATGTTTCTATGACTTTTACAAAAATCATTTATTAAATAGTAACAAAATTTACATAAATGATATTTTAAAAATAAATAATATTTTATTAAATAATGTAAAAGTAATAAAAATCTAGGGTTCTACCATCTTACAAGTATAGTTTTAAAAATTCATAAATTATCCACTTTAGAGTAATTTGGAAACTTATTTTAGCTATGTTAACTTTTTAGTATAAAATTACAAGAAGACATGGTAAGAGTTAAACTATTTAGCTAAGGGTTAAATATAGAATATAAGGTTACTATGATGACCTAAACATGTCTAAAACATATTGTTTGAGATTATTTAGATCCATCTTAATTTAATCCTCAAAATAGGAAAATTTTTATCTATTAGAAACCTAAAATCAGTTTAGAATAAATTAATATTTTTTGTTTTTCCTAAAGTGCCCCTCACCTATCTTACAAAAGGGATCCTCACTTTCTTGTTAATTTACACCTACAAAGTCATTTGGCTAAGCCAAACACTACCCAAATATCCTACATAACATCCCTCAATTCATTCTGGAGGAAAGACATTTGGTATAAAACCAACTTACTGAGTCCTTTGGTTCAAATAAAAAGGAGACACCCAAAGAAGAGGAAATCGTTTTATCCCTTCTTTCGAAGTTCATTTCTTCTTATACATACTCTTTGTAATTTTTTACCAAAAAAATAATAATTCTAGAATCTAATTTATTATGTGAAATTTTGAAGATTATTGGACAACCATTTTTCTCTTTTTTACCAATCCTATGAAAAACCATACCACTAAGTGTGCGTACGCACTGCTTACCATCTTCATGTCGTGGTGTAAATTGTTTTTCATGTACATATTATTTATATGGATATAAAAATGATTATAGTGGATTTAAATAATACCTATAACATAATATTTATTCATTAAAATTTATATTTTATCCAATTTTATACTATTAGACCATTAAGTAAATGATATTTTCACTCATCCGTACGTACGTATTACTGTATCTACGACGCGATGAGATTAATTCTCCCCATTAACCATACAAGAATGGTTATAAAAATTATATATTATTCATATTTAGGAAATATATTACATAATAATTAAACTAGAATGATATATATATGTATGTACATATATTTCATTCACTGACTTCCATTCAATACGATAAGAAAATGGAAACAACGTTCATGGGTTCGTACAACATACTATCTCTATGAACAGTGTACTCCATTTTATATATCTATGTATTATATATGTTTGTATTATGAATATATATGTTCTATAAATCATAATATACATTTTTGATGTATGTAAATCATGATCTAAATAATATGATCAAGAATGTCAATTCAATACACTTACAATAAACAATGTGATATTACCAGAAATGTCGCATTAACATGGAACTGTTAATAAATGGGTAATATAAAGTAATAAAAGAGTCATATATGATATCTTGAATAATATTATGATTCTAATCTAAGTTAATAATATGTTTAAAAATATTATATATATGTTTCAAACACGTGGAGAGAGTATCATACCTAAGGTAAAGGTCATTTCCTCAATCTCATTATTATAGGAGATTGTTTCTATGTAAGTATTTAATGGGAAATATTTATCATACATGTCCATGTATCATAAAATTGTTTTCTAAAGAATTTTAAATGGAATATTAAACTAAAACATCATATGAAATGTTTAAAATGTTTATTCTTCTAAATCTTTTAAATTAATGTCAATTTTTTCAAAATTGTATTAAGGATTTATTTATAGAGACATGAATGTTTTAAAATGTTAATTCCATTAAAATGATTCAAAGTGGTATGGAAAACATTGATTCAAATATACTTTTTTTTAAGTTAAATTGTACGATTTTTACATGATTTCATAAAAAAGGATTATTTCTCTAAAAGAGTTATACTGATCATTTTCAACTATATCAGCATACTTTACTACATATTGTTCTTGATTGAGGTTAATTTAATATAATAAAATATTCTATATTGTATTGAATGAGTTATGATATTTTTGACAATAGATGTTTTATTTTTATAACATTCATGGTTTACGGTTAATGTTTTTTCATTTAGTATACCAATTTTAATACGAATTTTTTTGTTATGTTTCACCATTTTCATATGAGGATTGCATTGGACTTAGTAAGTGACAGATGAGGCCACCTATAGCCCCTAAATGATTTGGTAGGTCACATGATACAAACTAGTGTCTTGGCACAAGTCCTTGAAATAATATTTGTGAACGGTCTTGGCACAAGGCTTTAACTTAGTAATTATTATGTCTGACATTATGCTTTCCCAAATTATGAAATTAGTTATTACATCTGATTATTCAACTAGTATATTATCAATGTTCACATTTATATGGTAATGATTGACTTATTTATTCCATATTATGTTCACATTTTATGTTTAAAAGGTTGTTGTTTTTATTATACATATGGCCTTAAATATTTATAGCTTCTACTAAATTATTTACCCTTATTGAGAATCTGAGTTGACTCCTTTCTTATGTTTTATTTTACAGGGATTCCAAGAAGTGTATTATGATTTATATGATTGGTTATTATTGGGGAATAATTTCATTCTCAAAAGATTAATTATATTGTTTTAGAAAGTGTAATGTAACATTCACGTATGTAATATATTTTCCTAGACTGGTAAAATAATCAGTCCTTCAGGGTATGATTCCTTGTAATCATGCAAAGGAATTAAAATAATTTACCAAATCTGTGTAACTTGGGTTGGGCTGTTACATTAAATGATTGTATGAAATTATGAAATACATAATCAATATATGTATGAATGGTTTATTCTTGGTGGCATATATAAATTACTTTCATCCACATAATTTTGTATAGTGGTTAGTTATGTCAAAATGTTTTATATATATTTTCATAAATTATTTTATTTTTCACTCATTTGTCTCATTCCATTAATAATATAAAGACTAAGACTTTTCATATATATATATTTTCTCTTAATATATGAGTTTTAATCTCATAATCGAATGGTCCATGTCAGAATCGTTGAGGTCTACTGCCTTTGGAAACATGGGCGCATATACAATTGGTCCATAATTGATCTATTTTATCCCCACTATGTTTTTAACTACTAGAACCCATCTTAGGCATATCATACATAAAAACATTTAACATAAGATGGTGAATGTCAACATAATAAATGATCAACTCAGAAACTCAGTGGTGGTAAACAAGATAGATATCAATGATATCATAATCATAACAGGAGGATAACATATTAAAACAATAACATAAAATATAAATGATCATAATCTTAAGTTAGATAATAACCATTGAATTTCACAGGAAGTAAATCATAAAAGGATAAATGAACATATACCATAAGAACATAACATTATCCAA
Organism: Viscum album; assembly: GCA_963277665.1. Classification (NCBI taxonomy): domain Eukaryota; kingdom Viridiplantae; phylum Streptophyta; class Magnoliopsida; order Santalales; family Viscaceae; genus Viscum; species Viscum album. Next base: position 852,406,663 of record OY728155.1, on the reverse strand, counting down.
ATTCATAATCTTGTGGAATATATTTAATAATAGAAAAAATATATCTTTAATACCAATGGATCGGTGGTAAAACTATCATAGGAGAATGGGTTCACCCACTAAACCATTTTTGATGTCATGGTTCACTTCAATGATGATTGTGTTAGACAATTTCCCTTACTAGACCAGCGTCACTACCCATTTAAGTCATGTATATCTCATGAGATATTAATCATTTCTCAATTCATTTTTTGTGAGATATAGGTTACACAATTCAAATAATGAATATCATACATATGTATTCTAAAAAATCCTTTAATAATTATAATATAATAACCCATGAATATAAATGGTATTCATAAACATTTTTTAATATTGTAACTTGTGGAATGGAATTATTTTTCATAATAATTTCATTGTTTCATCATAAAATAACTTATAGAAAAAATATTAATGATTAATAAATATTTCATCATCTTATAACCCATGTAAAAATGAAAAGGTATCAAAAAATGATTCCATAAAAAACATAAACCATGTATAGAAATAAGAATAAGTTTATCATTGGATCATATCCATAGTAAATAATAAATATCATCAATATATATCTTCTTATATTGAAAATGATCTAGAAAATCAATTGCTACATTTCCTGAGGAAAATAAAGTTCCCATTAAAATCATTTTTAATCTGAAACTTAACCAAATATAATTGAATTAATTTTCAATGAAATTATACTTTTAAAATTATAAAGTATTGATTAATACATTGGGTGGTCATGTAATGAATAAATCTTGTACATATCGTACACATTAAAACAATGATTACTTTCACATTTTTGGTAAAAACAAAATTATTGTGGTTTGAAAATTTATTTCACTAATTAATATGATTTGTTTTTAAAAAAATATATAATTTTCTATATTGAAATCTTGGTTTACGGAGAAAAAATGTTTTTCATTCGATGATTCAAAGAAAGATGATTTTTCTTAAAACATTATTTTGAACAAATGAGTTGGTGATGAGAGGAAGATGAAGTGGAAATAGTTATTTTCCCATAATAAAAAGATTGTAATAAACTAAAATATCCAATTGAATGATAGATCATAACATTTCATCATTGGTGACATAGTCATGAAGAATCCTCGATAAAAAATTAGATTGTGACATAAAACCCATACCACTATGGTAGTTTTGAATCATATACCCCCTAAAATAATAACATTAAAAGAAACTAAAAATATCATTATAATATATAAATAATTTATATTACATTTAAAGGGTTTTTATTTACACCTCATTAAATAATATTGGTGCATAACATAATATACATCACGAAGACGGAAAACTGTGAAGGCAAACACTTACCGCTTTGTTAATATTTTGAATAGTAAGAATCAATAAATAATAACATAAAATGAAACATTAAATATAATTAATATTGTTATATTAATGATATAATATGTAAAATGGGAAATATATATACCAAATAAAAGAAACTCGTGGTGAATTTGAATATGTCTCCCTGAAATAAAGGAGGGGCTACAAATCCCTTACCTTAACTATTGACTTCCTTCATAAAAAATTTAACCTCAAGTATGAAAAACAAAATTTTATTATATATATATATATATTCTATAAATATATATATCATACCATATTTGATTTAACTATGACCTCATATTACCTATTTAATAACAATTCCTCCTTGAAATCTTGATTCAGTCAATTACTGCTTTATTTTCATGTATGTTTAGATTCATTATTTATTGCCAGCATATGTTTGGACATGGTCACATAAAATAATTAATTTTAAATATTATATATTTTTAATATATAATAATTATATAATTTTTTATAGTAATCTATAAAATTTATGAATCAAAAATGTAATACACCATTTATTGAGACGGTAGAATGTACGTACACATGAAATTTGTTTCCATATTCTTAATGGTTAAAATTGAAGAAGGATAAATAATATATTAACATTATTGAATGATATTTATTTCATATATATTTCATATATTCATTAAATGAAATATAATCACCTTACAGTAAAATCATTGGTGAAAGATGAATCACATCGCTTTGTGCGAATGTAGTCTATCGTACACCCAAAAGATATTATGGTACCCCCCACGGAAGGGGAATTAAGAATTTTGATCTGATATAATTTTTTACAAATGTATAATTTTGTTAAAAATTTAATATATTTAAATTTATTATGTCCTTATTACAATATATTTAAATCAAAACGTAAAAACACATCAAACATTTTATTAATCGGTAGTCCACCAAACACATGAGTGATGTAATTATTTTCCAAATGGGTTTAGAGGTAAGATCATAAATTTGGTATTAAATTTACATAGGTATAATAATATCACAAATATCTAATATAAACAATAAATACATTATTATACTCTATATTGAGAGCTAGTGATGGAAAATGAATAACATCATTTTGTGAGGTGGTGGTCCTCCATACAAAGAAATGATGATTCCGTATCACATTTCATAGAATAATAATATGATTTTGGTTATTAAATTGACATAATAATATCTTATTATATGTTAGATAATTATACTATAATATCATAATGTTTTAATAATTATTTATGGAGTTTTAGGAATGAATAAAATAAAAAATTGGTTATGTATGTTACCTCTTATTCTCAAAACTTCTCATGGTTTGCACAAAAAGGATTCCTGGGTCTTATTTCAGAAAAAAATAATCCTTCTAGGATGATAGGAATTATTTTTGTAAGTAATTATAATTTTTTTTTCTCTCTAGAGTATTTTGTACTTGTTAAGTTGAAAAGAGAGTTGGTGTCCTTTTATAAGTCAGATTAGTGGAACACAAGTAATATTGGAAATAAAAAAGGTGTACCCATATTATTGACATTCCAAAAGGCCCCAAAATGGAACATTATCTAATATTATAGGTTATAAGGTTTCTATATTTCCATAAACTAGGTTTTAGAAATGTTTTGGACCATTATTAACCCTTATCCTTTTAGGTTAACCCCACTGTAAACCCATTTCCACCGTAACCGTGAAAATTATTTTTTAATGCTTTTAAAATTCTTAATGGTAGAAAAATAATGTTGAACTTATTACAAAATATAAATTATTTTGGTTAAAAATATTGAATAAATTTTCCCAAATAAAATTTATATAAATTACAAATTTAAAATTAAAATTAAACCCTCACAGGTAATGAAAAATAGTTTTTGAGTGAGAAAATCATGAAATGATGAACAACATTTTGTATTAGAATTCAATATGAAATTAATAATGAATAATAAATGTATTAATAGATATCTTATTGAAAATTTTTTACTTTTAAAAAATTCATGAAACAATAACTATGTTTTATATTCCTATAATTAAATAAAAATTATAAATAAAACTAGTACTTTTATTATTCCTTGGATGAATAAACATTCCAAAAAATTCTTAAAAATTGAATCTGTTGTATTATTTAAACTCTAATTTAAAAAATTATTAGTTAATTTTATAAAATATATTTTCTAATTTTTATAAAATTATTATTAAAATATGTTCACAAAAGGAATAAATTTATTTTTCAGAATAATACAGTTTTCATGTGAAAAGATGATTTAATATTATCTCTAATCTAGAAAAAATATAAGATGATTGTTAAAAAATTTATTGAATATATAATATATAAATTTACATAAAATATTTCAAATAATTTTATTTCTAATATTTATTGAGGTAAATCTTTTTTTTCATAAATTTTTTTTTTAGAAAAAGATTTTTGTTTTTTTCAAATAGTTATTTTTTTCATTTATAAATATTTTTTCAACAAAGAATTAATTTTATAAAAAAAAATTATACCATATATTTTCATAATGTAGTTTATCTTATTCTTACCCAACATTCCAATATCTAGGTGATTAATATTATATTAAATAATTATATTTTAATAGTGTGGGACATCTTGTTTATACATAGTGTTATACAAAACTAAAGAAAAATTCATTATTCTATGTGATGAAATATAAAGGAAGTGTTTTCGGTAACAAAAAATATGAAAAATATTAACTTTTTTTGGAAAATATATATTTCAAAAAATCTATTGGTTTAACATTATCCCCCCTTTAAAATTAATTTCAACCTAACAATATGTTACTTTGGTACCAAAAACTGAGGATTCTTCTACCTCATCACATCCTCAGTTTCCAACATAACATCCTAAAGATTGTTGGTTCACCATAAAACATTGTCTGATTGAGTGTTCTTATTACATTAAAATTTCTATGTATGATAAAATTACATCTATTTATTATTTTATTATAGAAATATCATGCTCTAGTGGTATGACAATAATGTTTACTAAATTTGAAGGTTTAGGTATAAATGTGAATGTTTAGGTATGTACATAATCAGGAGATATACATGGAACATATTATGGACTATATAGTGATTCAGTAGAAGTTATAATTGATTTGATATAGTCTAGATATGATCAAGAATATCAAAGGGACCGATATACCAAGGGAATATCTTCTTATTATATTGTATGAACAATTCTATCTTTAGGATGTGCTTCAATAAATTTCCATTTAATCTCACCTTCCAACAAATGAAGATTAATTTTATTATGCCTAATTCACTAATAGATCATAATATCTATAATATAATGATAATTTATTCCTACTATATCTAGTTATCATTATAACAAAATGGTTATCAAAAGTTATCCAACATACATAAACCATCACATAGTGATATAATACATTAATCTCTAAAACCTCAACCATGATCAGCTTAAATTAATCCATAAATGGTTAACCCACAGACCATCCAAAATTATTATTTTTTAATAGATGTCAAAAAATTCCGAAAATCAACTTAACATTAAAAACGAAAAAATCATTAACTATATCATAATTATCACATTCCAAATATATAAATTACCTATTTATATATTGTCTTGAAGCATGGTAATATCTAGAACTTAAATAAAACATCATTTAAAAACATTCATTCTTCCTCATTCCTCAAATAAAAAATAATATTACTGAATATATTCTCGATTAACAAAATTCATTATAGACCATCAATGATAACATAAACCACATTTTAAACATAACATTTATCAGTTCTGGTGTAATCAATAATAACTAGTTTACTTTATCCATATAAATTATATCTTTATCCAAATTATACCCTATTTTTTAATATAATGTTCATATTAAGTGTTATATTCCCCTAATCATATGTTTTCCATAAAATACCAAATTTTAATTAAATCCATTTTCCTGGTCATTAGTAATATTCAAAATAATCTATCAAATCCTTAACAAAAATATTATATATAACATTTATATATATATTATGATTCATATAAAAAAATTCAGGTATTCACATACACAAACACATCAATAATTCCACATTATTTATTAACCATTAGCTGTGTTTCGTCATATTATTCCTTAACACCCCTTTCCAAAGATATTTAATAAGAATCTTGTATTTACATTCATGAACCTCATATTAATCATTCCTTTGAAGATTAATATAAAAATATAAAGATGGGGGAGAAATGGGATATTGGTTAAAATAATCAATATAAAGACCTCAGAGGTGTTAGAAGAAAATTACTGTAGAATATCCAAGGTTATCATCACTAGTGGACCATGGTGTACACAAATAATTATTTCAACTTGAGTTAATATATTTGAATGTGGAATATATAACTCTCAGTAATTATTTTGTCACTACGAAAAACATAATATAGGTAGAAATTCTTGATCTCGACCCCTCCTTTTTATATTTTGATCGACCTTTGATCGACCTCATCTTGATGGATTATTCTAGAAGGTTGGACATTGAAAATTCCAGCAAATCAGGCGGTAGATGAAGATAGAGTGAATCTTAGAGGTACTCCATTATTGTGAGAGTTCGTGTTTAAAAGGGTTAGAGGCTATTTAAATTCAATGACCTCACAAGAATTATTGATTAGATATAAGGATTTAGTGATTGTAAAATAACATAAATTGGGAAAGGGTACTTCTATGTGGTATTTCCCTTTGTTTACAAAAAACCAAGATCTTGGATTTTTGGGTCATTATCCTTGAGGCTTGGATTCTAACGTACAATGGAATGGGATATGAAATTTGACTGTGATAAAATAAAGAATACTCATATATAATTATGGATTCGTATTTGTAAAATGAATTTGTTATACTAGAATATTCATATTCATTGGAATATAGGTTCTATAATGGGGAACCCAATTTGGTTGGATAAGTAAATATAAAATCATTGATATAGATATTATGTGAGGAACCTGGTGGAGGTTGATGTGTAAAGAACCCTTATGGAAGAATTTGTTCAAACCATGTGGGAGTTATCATCTAGTTTTTGGTCTTGTATAAAGGAATCTAATTTTCTTATACAGTTTTCATAATTTTGGGAATCTTTTATCTGAATGTAATAGGGAAAATGATTGATATTTATTCTAAATGAAAGGAAATAATGATCCTAATTATGGAAGGAGGCACACAAATAATATAATCCTACCACCTGTTCCAAATAAAAACATCCATGTTGGACCTTATAATGAGGAAATTGTGGGAAATAAATCTATTAATATCGACTCATGGAATGGAAACTGTGAGAATTATGGTAATCCCTCAGCCTCCACTGATGTTAATCAATGTAGTTGTCTTAAGTATGTGAAAGATATGAAATTTAATCATTCATTAGAAAATAAGGGAAACTGTCTTGCGGATTCCAATCATGGACACTCTCAGACTCTTCACCTCACATATGGGTAAAGTTACACTTCAAATGGTCAGGGTGGGTAGGTAGAGGATTCTCTGAAGTCACAAACTGAGGGGAAGATGGAAAACATGCCCAATGAGCATATACTCAGATATGATGTGGACACATGCAGACTATAATCCCAAATCTGTGATGAGACAAATAATAATAGTTTTGGGAGAACAAATAAATTATCCTCACCTAATGTTTGGTAGGAATTACATATTTTTTGTCAGAATAAAGGCATAGTGGAGCCTATAGGATCATGGAAAAAGTGATGTGTATATGAAAAACAACAGATAAATAGTCACTAAGGAAAATAATATCCATAATATCATATGGAAATTAATGACAGTAACAAACCAGAAAATGTGGGGAATAAGTTGGAATGTTTAGTGGAAAAATCACTTTGTTTTTTATAGTGAGAAATTTTTGTTTCTCAAAATCCTGATAAAAATTAAATGGCTGAGTCCTTTTCATAATTTTATCATCTAACACTTACAGAAGGTAGATTCTTACAATCAAATTACATGATCTTATAAACTCCAAAAATATTATCACCCCACTAGGTGGCATATTATGTGCTGATATGGTTATGAATTCTTGACTCCTGATACAAAATGAATGTAGTGATCATAATAACATAGGGGAAGATGGTAATATTGAGGGATCAATAATAAGAACCAACCCATTTGAAGTAAATAATAAAGGAATAATGAAGAATTAGAATTTTCATTCTAGCATGGACTAGAATGAAGGCCTTGTGACTAGGGGAAAGGGCCTCAAGAAATGAATCTATTCTTCTTGAATTTCCAAGGGATAGTAAATGGTGTAATGTCCAAAGTTCATAGGCACTTCATTTTGGATAACATTCTAGTTCTTATTGGAATAGAAGAACAAAATTTAATGTTTGATAATTTTAAGACATTAATGTTGCAATTTATGCGATACCACTTGGTTTCTCAAAACCTTCACAGCACTCGCATGGATCACATATGGATTTTTATGCAATAATGAATTAAAGTGGTTACATGTATTATAAAAAAAATCATAACTTCCAATGTCAACAAATTCGACTTTATTATTTAGATTTCTTTTATATATGAATCAAAATTATATTTCTAGATAAGAGATCTATGGATGGAACATGAGGAAATATCATGGAATGTGGCTCCCCATTAGGTGATTATGGGTGACTTAAACACTGTCCTAGCACAAGATGAAAAAACTATATATATTTTCAATAAGACAACATCTATTTAATTCTTATCATTTTATGATCAGTTCAATATTTCTAAGTTTACAGTTGATGGATGTGAATTTATATGGAGAAGGTTCACATTAAATGGAAGGAAAAAAGTATTCTGGATAGATTCATTGTAAAATGTATGATAAGAGTGTTTCTAATGGATTATCAGGTGACACCCTCCCTAAGAATTGTATTAATCATAATCCTATAGTTGTTTTTTTATCAAAAATTCCAAGGCCATACCCCCTTCATTTTCATTTAAAAAATGATTGGTTTATGATTCATTGATGTAGTGAAACTCTTTTGGAGGATATGAATATCATGAAAATATTAATCCCTCACTAAATTATTTTTGAGAAATTAAGATAAACTAAGATACATATAAAGGGATAGAGAAAAAACTCATTCTCAAAGATGGTCTTGTATATCTAGAATGCTAAACAGCACATTGAAATCATAAAAAACAGAAATTAGATCCATAAAAACCTCATTAAGGGGGAATTTTCCAAAAAATAGAAATTTGGATGACATCCCAACCATAAAAGAAAGGTTGGAAAATAATCATATTAATGTGAAATGGTCATATTAATGAGATAGAAAATAAATGTTTTTACATATATTACATTGGGAGAAGATAAATAATGAAGGATATAATACTATCAGTATAAATAGATAGTTGTATAACTATGAGAATGATGTTTCAAATGTATTGGTTGATTATTCTAATGGAAAATATGTAGTTGATAGGCTGGAAAATACACTAAAAATTATTGATAATATATCTCCTTGTATTGATGAGAAATAGAACCGATGTCATGTCCTTGCACCAGATAAATTTGAGGTCAATAAAGAACTATTGTATCTTCATATTAATAGTACTTCTAGGATAAATGGATTCAAAAAAATCGTCATGGTTTACTAGGAAATTTTATAAGATGACCTTATAAATTCAAAAAGTGATTTCTTCACTCATGCATTTCTTCCTTATGGGATTAAGTCAAACTATATTACATTGATCCCAAAAAAGGAAATTGTTATTGATATTAAAGAATTTAGAATAGTTTTCCTTGGAAATTATATTCCAAATTTCATTGATAGAATCATGATGTCCATGATGGGGTGAATTATTATAGATCACATTACTCCAAAAAGGTATGGTTTTTTCCTTGATGATGCATAAAAAATGTCATTTCACACCTTTAGAAAGTGTTAACATAATGAAGAGAAGGGTAATGAGGTGAACTTTCTTCTCCATAATAATTTATATAAGGAATTTGAAACCCTATAGTAGAAAATATTTCTATTTATCATTAGGTTATATGGATTTTCAAATAGATTTTTAATATTCAAAAGATTTATTGTCTCATCCCTAAGGATATCCATTTTAATCAATGGTACCCCCAAAGGATATTTTCAATCTACTAGAGGTGTAAGACAAGGTGATCACTTTACATGGATTATCTTTTATTTTTTCCAATACTACATGATTATATGAATTAATTATCTTCATCAGGTTATCATTTATATAGAAATTAATGTGGGGAGGAATAAGCTATTCACTCATCCTTGTTACATTATAATGATTTTTTTATTTGGGATGTCTTCATAGAGAAACATATCTACTATCTAGAAAAAAATTATCACTGTGAAGAATTTGATGGATATGCTATCACTGATGGAAAATAATTCATTATTTATGGTGATGATTGATATGTGGGTAGACATAACATGGTAAGGAGGAATATTTTGGTGAAAAGATGACAAATCCCCTTTGACTATCTTGTTGTTCCACTAATTTTGGGAAAACTGAAGAGCCAATTTTTCTAAGGAATAATTTATGGCATCATCAAGAAACTATCTAAAGGGAAATAAAATTCCATGTATCAAGCTAGGAGGGTATTTCTAGAAAATACAGTCATCACTTATAAATTGTTTTACTCATTATGTATCTGTTTGTGTCCAATATAGATCATTAAGAAGATACATAGTATAATTAGTAATTTTATCTATAAAGGGTCTGTGCATGTAATAAAATTGATAATTTTCACATGGAAAGAATTAATAAAACCCATATAAGTAAAGGTACATGGAATTAAGGACCTAAAAATATTCAATGATTGTTTGATTGGAAAATTAACATCGAAACTATTAACCACTAATGACCCATCATTTATCTTTTTATCAAATAGTTTCAAGAGCATGTTGATGGAAGGGTATACATAAAGTATTGGGTCATTGATCTGGATCTCAATAAAGAAATCATTCAATGATATTATATATAACACCAAACAGAAACCTATCAGGAAATATGATCCAAATTTTTACAACATAAGTTTTCTTGATCAATCATTCATAGATTAGATAATCATCAATCCTGATAGATTGTAGATGGAAATTTCAATATTCATGTAATAGTATCATTATTTTTGTACCATAACAAGCTTCAATGGAAATATATAATTATGGTTTTATAGACCCAAAAACCCTTGTGTGGAGCCCTAGTAGAAATGGGTAGTTCAATTCAAAAGAATAATACAAGGTCAAAAGTGATAGATCCTCCATGAGACAAACATGGATCCCCATATTAAAAGTAAACATTATACCACCAATTATGTTTTTTTGGTGAATCAATATAAAACAAGTTTCCAACACATGATAAAATATATAAGGCTATATAATACATTTTTTTAGCCTACTATTTTTGTTTAAGAGTAGAAAAAAATGCATAGAATCATTTTATCATCTATGGATATGAAAGGGAATTGTGGAATTGTTCAAGAAATTTTTTTTCTTTCCATTAAATATAGGTTGGAAGATGGAATACCACATGGTCAACCTCAGAGACACTAGTTATAGTGACTAGATTCAGCACCTCCAACTAGAAGTAATTTCATCTATAATTTCATCGATCTAGAGGGATCTAAATGGAAGGTTTTTTAAGAATAAGATAAATCCATCCATTATAGAACATTGTTGATGCACAAATGTTTGATTATTATCAAAATTTTAAGATGGGATCAATGAATAGTATAATGAAATACCTAAAAATTATTTTATTACTAAGAGTTACCAGAAAACCGGATTATCCCTTGGTGCACAAATCTGTGAGGCAGATCCCCGTAAGTAGCTTATGGACTAAATTCAATGTTGATGGAGCAGTCTCCAACATTATAGGTCCATTACCTTATGGAGATATTTTCTAAACACATCATGTATTTTTTATAGTCATATTTTATAATTTATAATAATTAGAACTATATATGATGTTGAATTATGGGAAATGATGTATGTTATCAAAAATTTGTCCAACTTTGGTGGACCTTCATGTGGATTGAATCTAATTATGAAACTGATGTAATATATTTAAGAGATCTAACCATGAATGTTACATGGAAACTACTACCCTTTGAGATTTATTGTATGAATCATTTCACTCAACTCAATCTAATTGTCTCACGTGCATACATGGAAGCCAACCAGGTGGTTGATGATTTGTCCAAGATAGAGATCATTGAAGCATGTATGATGTTGGAAATTAGAGATCATGATTACAATACTATGTTTTTGTATGATGTAATGCGAGTGGAGTCTCACTCCAACCTTTTTGAACTCCCTTATAATGCATAAAATTGTCTATTTACTTTTTAGTAAGAGAATTTTAGCTAGATTTTCTGAGAAACTCGATCTTCTTGGTGACATAAAAAATACTATTAGAGCAACCCATATCTATTATATATAATTTTGAGTCTCCTCATAATCAATAGTATATCCATCAGTCATACCAAACTTTTTATTCTCTCCATGATCTTTCCTCTTTGAAATCGATTTGTATAATTCCAAAATATTCCACATTTATAACATTTATCCATTAAATATTCCTTAAGTAAAAAGTTATTCTAATCCATTTTGTTATCAATATTTTTTATTTATCCAGAGCAATTACTTTATTTTTTTCCTTCATTTCCACACACAAAACATATTCTTATCCATTTGAGATATTCTAAAATCTTTTGATTCCCACCTTCTTGACATGTACGAATATGAATCTTTATTCCATTGGTTTCAATACTACATGAAAAATCATAAAATTTCCCAAAACTCTTATTTTATGCATTAGGAATCCAATAAAAGTTCATATTGTTAGTCATATATGTTGATAGATGATTAGGAATAATGAAAATATTATTCTCTCCAATTGTCAACTAATTTGGTCTCTTATAATCACCTAATTTTCCATCAAAATCTATATTAACATGATTATTTTTGGTTCCATAAATGGATTAAGAAAAATAATTATATGGTTAGAAACAATAATCATTATGGAAAAACCAAATAATCATGAAAAAATAATTACAGGATGTATAAATTAAGACTCTTTATTTTCAATCTATGATACCAAATGTATAACCTGGGTATTTATGTTCATTATTCAAATCCTTTAAGATGTTTTTCATGGGGTTTGTGAATTTACAACCCATATACCCCATGTGTGTCAAAATATATGTGCATTAAGCCCCATTTTTATTCACTAGGTGATGATGCAGTCCTTCGAAATAGTCCCTTTTCAGTGTTATTAACACTAGAAACATCTCAGACAGAGAAACATCCACTTGTAGTGTTATGATAGGGATATAATTTTATTGAAGAAACACTCCCTATATTTAAAACGAAATCTTGGATGTTTTCCAATACATTAACTAATTCATAAACATATCCTTAGACGTATAACTAGAAATATCCTTTCAAATATCAATGAGGTTCTCACAAATATTTACTCAAATTAATTTCTAATGGACACTAAACCTTTCTCTAGTGCCAACTATAAAGAACCAATCTTCTCACACATAAATTTAACATATTTGTAGATAAATATTAAATACATAACATAATGATCTATGGAAGAATCAATAATGTTTAGTTCATTTAAAAACATTTACTCATAAACAACTCATCTGCAAGTGAGTTATGACTCCTACCACTATGTTCTTCATAACTAGAATCCTTCTTAGACATATCATACAAAATACCATTAATCATAAAATTGGGAAGTGAAACATAATAAAGGTTGATCTTATTTGCTAATAAATGGAAATCAGGGGTTGTATCAATGATTATATAATAATAACATGATCATAAGTGTATGATAAAATCATCTTAACATTTGAAAACCATTCCAAAAACATCACATATCATAAACATGGGTCATGGATTAAATCATTGTATTTCATAATCCCTAAATCATAAAGTAATAAAATAACATGAACCATGATAACAAAAAATTGTGATAGGCATTTATTATTTGCGTACACATAAGGATAGTAACCCATTTATTTAATAATCATGGATCATTTCTGAAACTATCATAGAGGAATGGGTTCACTCTCTCAACCATTATAGTAGTCATGTTTAGATTGTAAGAATACCATAATGAAAAAATTCTCATACTAAACTAGGTTAATTAAACATTCATGTCTTATTTATCACATGATATATCAATCTGTTTCCCATGCATTGGAGGGAGGTATTGGTTTCACTCATCAAATAATGAAAATCATACTTATGTATTCCACAAGATTATGAAACATTTTTCATATTAGATCCCATTAATAGAAATGGGTTTTTTTTAAAAAAAATTATCATACCATAACCAATATAAATAAATCATGATTTATAATCATTTCCTTATTGTATCCTAGCATAATCCATGGAAAAATAAGTTAGTTTCATAGTCATCTTATTATGGTATAACTCGTGAATGAAGAAGTGTGTTTTATAAAAATATTCTCATCATAAAAATTACACATAAAAATAAATAATAGAAATTTTATACTTTTATAATATCCCAAGTGATGTATAAGTAAAATTAAATATTTTATTCTTATATATATAATTAATTTTAAAGATCACCTAAAACATTTCATGAGGAAAATAACCATTATTTGAAAATAATTTATTTAAAAAATAAACATTCATAACATATTTTTGAAATCATTTTCAATAAAAATAATCTTTGAAACATATAAATGATTCTTTAAAATATTGAGTGATCATGAAAGTGGAAAAAGTTTTATATGTAGAACATGTTAAAAATATAATTCTATTACTTTTGTATAAAGGTACAATTGGTGGTTATTTTGAAAACGACATTAATATTACTTTAATTTTTTTCAAAAAGTCCAACAAGGTTAAAAATTTATTTGATAATTCATTTTTATAATTTGAAATATATTTTTGAAATTGTTTTTATAAAATAGTGTTTAGGATGAAAATCTTGTTTTCAGTCAAAGAGAGAAATAATAATGATTTTTCAAAAAAAAATGTTGGCATCATGAGTACATATTAAGTGGAATGTGAACGATGTACATTTATTTTCAAGCAATTATTATAGGATAATAAAAAATATGTTTTTCTCGATATATAAAATATAGTATTTCATCATTGAAATCTTAATCCTGAACAATCCGGATAAATGATAAAATTTTAACATCAAACCCTCACCACTTCAGTAACTTTGAATCATATAACCCATAACAAAGTATAATTAAATGAAATATAGAATATCATGAGAATTAATAATATAATTATATTACACATCAAATTTGATGTGTATACATTTCATTAAATATGACAGGTGCATAACATATCATGTGTCACAATGAATATAAATTGATAAAAAAAAGATTTTGTATATCTTTATTAATATTTTGAATCCAAAGACCCAAAAAAGAATACAATCACCTAACAAATTAAATATCATTAAAATAATTTTTTTAATTATATAACATGTCAAAGGGTAAGTATATATATTACACACAAAATAAATGAGTACTGAATATCTATATGTCTTGTAAATATAAATGAGATATTAGAAATTCATTACCTTAAGTCTCAACATTGTTTGTACAAATTATAACATCATATATAATAAATATAAGTTTATGATAAATATATTACAAAACCATAATTATATATATCATTCCATATATAGTTTACTTATGATCATTTATTACATTTTTTAATAATTCATAGTTAAAATTATTTTTCAGGGAATAACTACCTGATTTTTCAGGAATGTTCTGAAATTTTATTTTATGTACTCTTAGCTTGTTCAAGGTTAAATGATATCTATAATTTTAAAAATGATTTGAATAACATATATATTAATTTTATATTTATTTATATTAAGTAATAAAATATAGATATAGAAATTGGAATACACCATTCATATAGTTGGTTCGTCGTACATACACATGTACACTATTTCCATTTTCTAAACTGATGAAATTAAATAGGGGTAAATAATATATTAAAATAAAAAAATATTTTTAATTTCAAATTTAATATATATATTTTTTATATTTACCCAAATTTACTTCCATGCAAAGCATTACAAAAAATGAATAACATAGCTTCGGAAAGCTGAAGTTTGTTGTGTACAAAAACAATGTTATCTCATCCCCCATAGAATATAAATTCAGAATATATATGTGAAGTATTTGTTAAATAGGTATAATTATTTTAAAAAAACATATATATTCATTTAATATATCCTTATTATAATAAAAGTAAATTATAAAAGTAAAACATATCACATCTGTTCGCGAGGCGGTAGTTTTCCATACACATGAGCGATATTATTATTTTCCTATCATGATTGGATGTAAGAATAATTATATGGTACTACAATTAAATTAGTATAATAATATAAAAAATTTAGTATATAAACATCATATTTATCATCATATCTAGCTATAAGAGGTGGTGATGTAAAACGAATGACATATGTTCCTATGGTGGTAGTCCACCATACACATGAATAATGATTTCATATCCCATTTGATAGAACATGAGATGGTATTAGGTAATGAGAATAAAATAATAATGAATATTGTTGAATATAATGAGGTTAATATATCATCATGGTATAATTTTAATAGAATAATTATAGGATGAAATATATTATAACACTCGGTTAGGGTCATCATCTTTTCTTGAAAAAAATCACTTTTTAATACACCAAAATACTTCTAAAGTTGGATTTTGAACCAAAATAATTATTTTATGATTATTGTAGAGAAGTAATGAATTTATTTGGGAATTTAATTTCTTAAATATTGGGTTTTGTAGATGAGAAGACGATAATTGGTGGGTTTTCCTTTCAAATTTGAGATAAGTGGTACACCTGTAATAATTAGAAATAAAAAGTGTACCAAATTTTACAAATTAAAAAAAGTCTCACGAATAGTTCATTATTGATCCATATAGGTCGAAATTCCAAAACATTTCAATCCAATTAGTTTAGGACAAGTATTTAGTGATTTTTAACAGTTATATT
This sequence comes from Viscum album, assembly GCA_963277665.1. Lineage (NCBI taxonomy): Eukaryota > Viridiplantae > Streptophyta > Magnoliopsida > Santalales > Viscaceae > Viscum > Viscum album. The sequence goes on along the minus strand of OY728155.1, from coordinate 852,390,299 downwards.
TTTTTATTTAACCAACCAGTAAACATATTATCACCTCAACAGTTGTAATTAATTTTTAATTATTTTACAATTCCTAGTGTAATAAATTTATGTTAAATTTATAAAAATAAATAAATTATTCTATCTCTAAATACCGAATCCATTTTTCCAATTTCTATTCATATAATTTGAAATTTTTAAATTTTAATTAAACCTACTAAAGTGATGAAATAAATAGTATTGTAAAGAAAAAAACATCAAATTATTAATCTGTTTTAATATATATTCAATATGAAATTGATTAAAATAACCCAAATTGAATTAATAAATATATAATCTAACTAATTTTTCTTTTCAAACCAACTTAATGAAATTTGGATGAACATAAACTCATTAAAAGAATTAAATATTCATAAGAAACCAAGTATTTTTCACAATTCATCAAAACATTTATCTTTATAGAAAATTATTACTTATTCACTCCAATTAAAATTTAAAATGATGATTTAAATAATTTTTTTTATTTTGAAATATAATTTTTATGAAATTTGAAAAAACTATTTTCTACCCAATTTCACAAAATGTAACCAAATTGTATTTTAGTGATATAGATTTTTTAAGGATAAATTGGATTGATTAATATATATTGGCTAAAAATACAATAAAAAATGTTAAAAATAGGATTGGATATATAATATATAAATTTCATTAAATTATTCAACAAAATTAGTGTGTTAAATGTATTGATTTTAAATTCATTTGTATTCATGAAAATAATTTTTTTAGAAAATATTACTTTTATTTTAAAATAGAAATTATTTAAATTTCTAGTTTATTTTTCATCAATGAATTAATTTTACACACATGTATAAAACATAAATTTTAGAAACATATTTAATCCAATTCCTAAACTCCATTACAATGGAAAGGTGGTATCTATTATATTAAATAATAATATTTTAATTGAATATCATGTTTTGGTTAAACTCGATATTACATATAACCCAAGATAAACTCAATTTCATGTGTAGGGAAATCAAAAATTAGTTTTTCATGTAAAGAAAAACATCTAAAATCATAAATAAATAAAAAGAAAAAAAATAAATGTTGTTATAACATCAATAATTCTCTGTGGATGCCTCCAAAAGATTTAATCATTTAGCTTATTTAAAATGATCACAATCAAACCCTTATGAGTTTCTCAAATAATCATAATAAACTAAGGTTATGTACAATTTTTTTTGTTTTTAATTTTTATTAATTCTATATATATAGATATATTATATGATTTATTTGGTTATAGAGTTGTTCTTCTAGGATTCTGTATAAGTTTGAAACCCCGATGAAATACAGAAGTCCCAGTGGAATATATCTGAATTTTTTCATATATATTTCTCTATATATAAATTATTCCCCTCATAAATCAGATTAATTTATCACAATATACTTATGATGTTTCATTCTATTTTGTTTATTGAAAACCATTAACATTTATATTTCTCAAATACTATGACCTATAATTTCTTATTTGGTCATTAATATAATTTTATAAATATATAATATATTTAATAAATTAATATCATGTCTACATTTTCATAAAATGGATATTTAACACTAAATAATACTTGAAATATCACATGATCATAAATTGTTATGATTTCGTTTTTTTAATTAATTTTAATCTAATTTTTATATGACTAAATCCACCAGTATGTGATATTATAATCAATAGTATTTATTTTGTTATTCTCTTTCTATAAATTTTAATACAAATGTTTAGAATTTAAATTATTGATCATATTTCTAATCATCGTTCATTTATATAAAATAATTTTTATCTGGATCATGAAGAAATCTCATTCTATAATTTTAAAAAATAAATCCTCAATATATAATAGAAAATATTATATTTATATTGTAATTCATTTGGTAAATGTTGATCATGTTTATACACATGCTCTAAAATAACCCTTTCATTCAATATTTCTTTTTAAATAAATATATATATATATATATATATCTTATAATAACTTCCCATAAATATATAAATCCTAGTACACCCCCATATACATTTTATGGAAGGTCATATCACAATCCTTTGAATCAAAATGAATTTTTTATATAACAATTAATTATTTATTATTTATCATAAAACATTTTACAACACATGTCATGTTATAATAATAATCTAATAATCCAAAACCATTAAAATAATATTTGATAATTATATATCACATCAATTATTTAAAATTATTTATTACTATATGAAAGTAAAAAAAAATTATTTTCCAAGTTATTGAAACATTTTAAAAGTATTTAATATGGAATTTTATAGAATTACACTGACTAAAATGGTGTTCCCTAATATAAAATATATTATACCTCAATAATAAATATTTCACTAATCTAGGACTAAATATTTTTTATTCTCTCATAATATATATATTTCAATATACCATCATATCAATTATACCTTATGAAATTATTGGATTGTTCAGTGGGAAAATATTATCCAAATTATTAAAATGAAATATCCAAACATCTTCCCCTAGAAACATAATTGTAAGGGTCAGATAGAAAATATTAATACAAATGTTTAAATTTGTTATAAGAACAAAATGGTTAGGGGTACTCGGTATCTTCTTTATTTATAAAAATCATCCATGGGAATAAAATATCTAAATTTACATTGGTTGAATAATTTATTTTTCTGACTATTCACATTAGAAAGAATCTAACAGAATTGTATTTTTAGAAGAATTTTTTATATGATATCAAAATACAAATTTTTTTACAAATTTCATATCTTAAATATAATGTAATATTAATAAATATAAACCTTCTTCAAATGATTTAATTTATTAAACCAGTGATTTTAAATAAATTATATTGAATCAATCTTGGTAAGGAATAATTCATATATGACTAGTAATTTTAACTCTAAAGACAAAATATGATAATTTATTATAATATTTTAGAATTAATCAGGAGAATCATCAATGAATGGTATATAATACAATTTTTATATAAAATATTATTGTCATAATAAAATTAAATTCTATTATTGTTTGGGTATAGTGAAATATATTGTAACCCTATATATTTGATGATAGATCCACATCCCTTACGAAAATGATAAATTTGACTCAAATCCTCATAATCCATATGTTATTAATCAAGTGTGATTTAACCTTTTAAAATGAATTCAATTTTAAATATATAATACCTTTTTGTAAAAAATGATCTAATTTGGAACTATTCCAAATAATCCATTACCATTGGTTGAAATAAATTATATATATTGTTATAAATATCATAAAACTCCAAAAATAAACAGTATGACATGTAAAGATAAAATATAAAATATAAAATTTATGTTTATAATATTCATAATTGAAACATTTCATAAAAAACAATATAAATCATAATAAATAATAAATTAATTGTTGGTATCATAATTAAAAAAAATTGGTTTCTAAAAATGACATAATATAAGAATTAAAAATTTGAATTCATATGATATGCATATTATTAATTTATAAAGAAATTTAAAACATAGATGTATGAAATAAAATATATATAAAAAACATTTCATTTTTATTTCGTATTCATGAATAATTCATGTTTGAAATTTATATTATATATAATAAAGAATTAATTCCTAATATTATATATAATTCCTAGAAAAATAACATTTAGTGTTTCATAAATATTATATAATGCCTTTAAATATAATGATGAAATAAATTTATGTTAATCAAAAGAATATATTCTAATTTTTTCTCTTAAATAAAGTTTATTTTAGATGAAATCCCATATAAAAACAAAATTTTCTAGGGACTGCTTCAATAGAATACTATTTTAAAAAACATATATTTTAAGGTGAGGGGTTATGTCATTATCTTATGTTACTAAGGTTATAACATATGAAACAATTTCATAGACTTGTGACTCTCACTAAGTCATTATTGTGTTTTATTTTTAGTTTTACATAATTACTTATATATTTTAGAGGGATTTGGATTTTAGGTCCAAAGTCCATATTTTTAGATAAATATGTCCAGGAAAATAGTTGTTGGAATTGTAGAAGAAAATGTGTTGTTAACTATTTGTGAGGGGATTTTGGGAGATAGTTTTGTTTATCATGGTTTCCCCGTGATTTTTCAAACTGTGTGGCTCCTTCCTAAAATCATAGGCCTTTTATTTAGTGAGACAATATGTCCCATATGGTTGGTAAATATATTACCCAACCATGCAGTAAATATATGAAACCTTATCCATCTCATTTAATGTGTTATTATAACAAATTTCTTTTGCTAATTTTAACCAGAAAAACACCAATATTCCTTTCATCCATGAAACAGCCTCTTCACCATGGTATAAGGCATCTTCCACCTTTTATTGTAATACCTTCAATGAATATTGTTGATTTATGTTAGGGTATGCTAGTTTTTTTATTTATTTCTTCGACATATACCCTTATTTAACCTTTATTCATCTTTTTCATTGAGTTTTGATATCCTAGCATTCTATGTGGAAAAATATATTATTTTGTATAGAGAGTTTTGTTTTTTCATTAGGGTTATGATTTTTAAAGAGTCATCATACCCAAATCATGTTGTTTTTTTGTGGAAGGTTGGGAGTTTTGAATTGATTTTGAGGTAGGTATCTCTATTAAGGGTGGTTTTACATGGATTGATTTTTTTTGTTCCCTTATTTTTTCCTTTGATAAATTGAATCTATTGTGGGATGGTATTTTTTCCCTAGCATTGTTGTTTTGATTTATGATGTGTGATAGAATGTTTTGGATTTAACAAGGATTATCAAAAGTAAGTGGTTTAGGTGAATGAAATGTGTTTGATGAAATTATTAAAAGATGTATTATGGTTTCAAATGGATTTTAAAGGGGAATTATATAAAGGATTTACATTTTTATTAAATTATATATATTATTAGATAATGTGATTTATAAAAATTTAACTTATTATACATTTAATTCATTCGAAATATTTACAGTGTTAGAGGTTTGGGAGAGTTAACGACTTCAAAAATTAATCCCACATATAATATTATAGACTAGCTAATGAGTGTTACTGAATGAACGGGTTAATAACATTGAAGGAATGTTACCCCTTTAATAGAGTGCGCTCTTATAATTAATGTTGTTCATTTGGCCCCAATTCACCCATAGAATATAGGTCCAAGGGAAGAACAAGGGAGAATCTAATCTTGTTATTCTTTCTTAACTGTCTTAGAAACCAAGTCTTTGACTACAGAATACATGATCACAACTATTAGAACACATGAATATTTATTTCATGTGAATTGATTTAATTGGATTATTTTATAGTAATTCCTAAACCCATATTGGGTATTTAATTATTTTCATGCTTCTTCTTATTCTTGAGGGTTTTATTTCTTACTTATTGAACCGTGTTCAGGCATTTTTTTTGGAAAACATGATTTTTTTGAATATTAAATGAATTTAAAAACTAAATATTCTCAAGGTGGATTTATTTTTATATATTTAATCAGAATAATGTTATTTTTTCATATATACAAACATTATATAAATTCACATAGGAATCTGTCTGGGATTTTTCTTCAATACTTGCATGTTCTTTTGGTCGCATATGGATTGGGTTTCATAGTACGTAGTTAATGGTATGGTTACCATGTCATTTAGTATCTATTAATTATTATTATCATTCATTATTAGTTTATTATAGTGGAGATAAGTTACTCATAAGGTTTATCACATGTTATGAATATTGGGATTTCATATAGTTTGAGATGTTGTGTATTGATTATTTAGTATTGACCCCAATTTTGATATTTTCCCTTATATGAATGAAAAATATCTTCATTATAGAATCCTTATAAATTATTATATTATTTTTAATATGATATCATTTTTTTCATTGATATAGATACTCTATTTTAATATTATTTATTTTGATTCTTATTATAAAAACCTATGACCTTGAAGAAAAGAAGATGTAATTATATTATATTATTGTTAGGAAAAAGGCATTTCTTCATGATACACTATATTTGTTTCATTAGAATATTATATATATATATATATATATATCATTATAAAACATAACAAAAAAACATGAACACATTATGATACCACATTTTTCTTCCTAAATATACCAAAAAATCCCACAGAATTCCTTTGTTGGTTTCCTTGGGAGAGGAGAACAAATAAGGGTGGGATCAAACAGTTTGTAATGGGTAAAAAATCATGGAATCTATTCTAAGATGTAATTTTAACAAATGATATGGTGGGAATAAATAAATAACCCATTTTTTGTTGTAACCCCTAAGTGAATTTTATTTTATAATACAATATTAATTTTTGGAAAAATCAATCATCGTGGTTTTGAAAGAGCATGTAAATTTTTCCAAACATGCCTCATATGAGTTAATATTTAGGTATATATTATTAAGCCAATTCATTATGGACCAGGCTTAGGGTTGTGTTATTTCATAAAAAACCCATTTTGGGGTGCTAACCTATATGTGAATCTGTGTTACAACCAAATCCACTTGTATGTACCTAGATTGGGATTTCATAGCAAGAAAACCCATACAGTCTTTACATTGTCTGACATTAAGTTTTTTGGAATTATGATGGATTAGGGAATGTCTTACTTGAGATAAAATGTCATTCTAAATATCTAAAATGTCTGATAAATCTATATAATTACAATTATAATGAAATTAAAATAATTGTTTGTAATTGAAAATTAAAAGGGGGGGAATGAAACCCCATTTATAAGAATAAAAATGTCATCATAAAAAGGATATAATGGGTGTAGATAAGTATTATATCATAAAAAACATATCAAATGGGTGTTAATAATATAAAATTAAATTAATGTTTATATGTGGAATTGGAATTAACAAAAATATTTTTAAAGAGAATTATTAGAAACACATACCTTCTTTCGTTGCTTTCTAAAGCATGGGTGGACTCCTTATAAAAAAGAAACTCCATTTAAAGTATTTAAAGAGGGAATTAAAAGGGAAAATCATGATAAATTCCTTTTAGGTAGTGTATAATGAGGTAATGTGTGATAGGGAACACTTTTTATAGGAGTAAAATATAGACTTTTTCATAAAAACTAAAGATAGGTAAAATATTGTAATGGAATCACATGGGTATTATGTGGGTTAGGTAATATAGATAGGTTTAGATGATGAATTTTCAATTAGAAATATGGTTATTCTATTCAAAGATAACCTGGAATTCTAGTTGGTGTATCTGACCATTTAATTATTAAAATTTTGATATGTTTATTTACATAATTTTATTATTCATAATATTGATTAAAATTTAGTCTTGGGTATTATTTTGAAAAAATATATATATAAAATGACCCCACTTACTAAATATGGAAAATATGAATCAAAATTTAGAGACCATATATTCTAATTAAATTTCTAAATGTGACAAGATAATCTTTTAAATTAAAACATAAGAAATTAGAAAAAAAAGTCTTATGAATGAATACATTTTATTCATTTCATGTTTTTATTATTATTTCAAATTAATTATTATTTTAATGATTTTTAATATAATTTTCATATGATTAAAAAAAATATCTATTCAATATTTAAAATATATTTATGTAAACTAATTAGATGAAATTTACATAACTCATAAAAAATAATTTTTTAAAAAATAACCATCCTACTTTTATTTTGGTAACTAATAATTTACATATGAAATTAACACACCATGACCAAAAAAATATTATATTAGTCATATAATTTTCAAAAACTAATTCTAATTATAAATCCCATTTTATCGATAAAATTAATATTTTTAGGAAAAATTATTTTTAACATAACAATATTTAAAACATATTCATTAATAAATGTGTATTTTGATGCATAAATATTATGTTGCATAAATAATTAAAAGTGAATTTAATTTTTCTAAAAAATAAGTAATTATAATAAAAATAAAAAATATTTTTGATTCCAAAACATCCAGAAACTAAATTGTATCAAAATTATTTTGGATTAACATAAAAGTCATACAAATTTTTTATTATTGGAAACTATGAAATTTTTTCATAAAATGATAAACATTGGTTTTATATATTATAATAGTATTTAAAAATTTTATATTATTAAAACATAAACACATATCATACGATTTAAATATCCTTATAAACATATTTTTATTTTTAATATAATGATAACATAGTAAATTTTAAAGTTATGGTAAAAATAATATTTTACACTACTCATATAAAAACCATATACTTCTAAAAAATATCTAACAAATATTCTTAAACATGTATCTTAATAATGAATTATGTTCTGAAATTTATTTCATTAATCAAATTATAACATTCACAAAATCAATATTTAATTATTCACATAAATAAAGTCTCTCCAATGTATGTATGGTCTGATAGTTCATGATATAGTTTTTATAAACTAATGTAGTGTATCAGATATTGAATTACCTCCATTAAATAATTTCATCCTTGAATCCATGGTTTCTTCTTTTACTTTTATATTTACTAAAAACCAACTGTGTTTTTAATTTCAAACACACATTCTCTCAACTATCAAGATTTTGGATTGGATCCTCATTATAAAAAAATCCAAGCTAAAACTATATTTTATTTTATCATATAACTTGTTTCGGGTGTATAATGTATTCCATTATTAATGAAACATGGAAAATATTTACATTAAAAATCTTGGGAATCACAACCAATCGGTAAGATTCAACTCCAATTCATTCTAATATTTTAGAAGGACCAATGTATGAAGAAATTGTCCTCTCTTTTTTTGTAAATACTGGAAAACCATATTCCATGTTAAAACCTTAAATAATACATGATCTTAGACATGAAATTATATGTTGTACCTTTTATTTTTAAAATTGATCTAGATTCATGAATAGAAACTATTAATATATAAATAATCTACCAAAGTTATTTTCATACCTCATATTCCATAGATGTCAATAAAACATGATCCCATCATGCCTTTTAATTTCCAAATAGTCCTTTTAGAAGACATGCCATCTTTGGGATGACAGGAGGAATATAAATGTATCTTATTGTCGATAAAAAATTAAAGTCACTTAAATATTTTTAAGCTCATTTTAGGCTATTTGTTATAATCCATCAATATATGTTCCCATTAAGAATTATATTATGATTTATATAATTTTAGTCAAGGCACCTTATGGGTATATCATTTTTTTAATGATGTTAAATGAGTATCCAATGTTAGATTTTAAATAATGACATGTATAAAATCATTCTTCATTGTGTCTTTGTTGGTCTAAAGATGATTACATTGGAATATTATACAACTTCAATATATTTATATATTGAGGTTAAATCACTCCCTTAGAATTTTTTTCTTATACCCTTTACCAAGTAGCATACTATTATTCTAAAAAATAGTCCCCAATTTCCCCCATCATACAATCCCATAAGAAATTTCCTCTTCAATACATATACATCATTGTAATACTTTGGTGTTTATATAAATCTCATCTAAATTCTACATCTTGATATTACCTTTTAATCTTTGGTATGGATAGAACATATAAACTATTTAAAAACATCAATACACCAACATAATATATTATGCTTATCAATTTTTCATCATTTAGTAATTTAATCATCCCTTGTTAGTGTAATACCCAAAAATTAAAAAAGGAGACTGTTTGATATCATATACAACTTGTAAAATTGATCTTAAGATAACTATGATATAATATTATTCAAAATATGACCATCACAACCAAACTGTTGAAAACTTGGATATTAACATGAGTAACTACATTATTAGATATATGTATAATGTTTATATTCAATATAAATTTATTAATTACTTCTTAGAAACAAATGAATCTATATTCATGGGAGTTATTTTATTCTTTTAAAATACATTTTCATGAAAATGATTTTTTTTATTATTATGAAATAGAATAATAAATAATTTCTGCCACATCTATTAATATAATATATTAAAAAATATCATTTTTGAAATTAATATAACATAATTATCTTGAGGGGTTATCCTTGGATATTTTTAGAAGATTAATCTTTCAGGGATTACTACAAAATATCTATGTTATAGAGAAATGTATTTTCTATTCATGTTTTTAATAATTCGAATATAGTTTTTAACATATATTAAAATTTATTTTGATCATTTTTATTAAATATAATCCATCTGAGTACATCGAATTTGGAATTGTTGTAAATTTTGGTAAAACAATATTTTGACACTTAAAATAGTATTTCTCTGGAAAATCATTTTTTATTACATTTTATAGGATTATTTGAAATTTAATTTCATCCAATTATATGGATTTAATTTGATAAATTGGATGCATTATTTTTAATTAAAAGGTACAAATTTTTAAAATAATCCCCATTTATTTACTCTATTATGAATTGTAACCATTGAAAATATTTTCTGACAAGGTATGAGTAAATCAGCTAATAAATGATAAAATTAATATGATAAATATTTAAAGATATGTCAAAAAATAGATTTATTTATATTTTAATAGTTTAGTTTGACCATTATCATCAAATATATTTTGATATAGAAACATAGTGGCATTCTTCTTAGATATTCTCAAAAAATAGATTTATTATATTTTTTAAGGATAAGGAAAGTTATAGACTATTATAAAACGTTTTTTTGAATATGAATAATTTTTTATCATTTTTATTAATTTTTTATTTTTATATATTGAATAGTTAACATAAGTTGTTACATAACATTGAAAAGTGCTTGTGTAAGTAGTAAAACAATCAAGTAAATGGTTTTATAAACATAGAAACTATTAAAATTTGAATATAATTTTTCATTAAAAGAATATTTTTCATATATATAGAATATTTATGTTATTTAATTTTTTATTTTCAAATTCCAAAACTATCTTGATGTCTTTAAAGTCAAATTTTATGAATAGTCCCCAACATGAAATTTAGAGTGATTTATTAAAAATAATAAATTATTCAATGATAAAAATTTCATAAAAAACAACCATTTAGAAAATTTAATGGGATATGATTGAGAATTTCTACCACTTCCATTTGTGATAAACTCATCTGTTTATTAAAATGTTCTTGACCCATGATGAGTTAATACATTGATATAATGATAATCATAATAATTATTAACTAGGGGTTAAAACTAATAGATATGTATTAAAAATTCTCCTGAACTATTATAAATTTAATTTTACTATATAATTTATAATCCTTCAAATATTATATTAAAAAAATATCATTTTTAACAAAAAAAAATTGTGAAAATTTAATTTACACTAATATATTTAGTTAAGTAATACTAAGACTTCCCTTCAACTAATTTTTGTATGGACACCACACCCCCTCTATTTCTCACAATTAAAGATCATCTTGGCTCAACCAATACCTACCAAAACCTCTTATTAAATTCCTTATATACATTCTACAGGGGATTTTATTTTTAAAATATAATACCTAGGTTGCTTAAGGAGAGATTGAAATTAGGTTCTTTTAAGAAGAATTAATTGTATTAGTCAAGCGTTTTAATTAAACTTATTCTTTTAAGACATTATATTTTCTCCTAGACATTCAAATGTAATGATATAATTATATCCCATATTCTGGTATACAATTATATTGATTTTATGACCATATTAATCTTCTTTACTCTCTTATGGGAGATAAAATATGGTTCATACATACATGTAGAATACCACCACAACTAAGAGATGTGATTCACTTTTCATCACTTCCTCACAAGGATCAATATTATGATAGATTTAATTAATATTTATTTTATTTATTATATAATTATCATTCAGTAAATATTAGATATTTCATATATTATTAATGTCCCACACATTAAAAATTATATCATCAATCATGTGTATGTGTGGAATATGACATACATGAAGCGATGTTATTTGAATCTCACCAGGAAAATTCATTGTTGACTATGAAATTATATTGGATGAGTCAAAATTGTAATTATTTTATGATTATTATTCTATATATTATCTAATAATTAACACTTTGATCCCGATCAACCTACGAAATTCAATTTTCAATTATAAACCCAATGTCCACAACACACAGACATGGAATAAATAGATTAATTAATTAATTATTAATATAAATAAATTAAATAAATTTTTTTAATTAATGTTATTACACCATGGAAAAGATCTTATAAAAATAACTAATTAATAAATGTTTTTTATACCTGTTTTAAATGGCATACACCTAATGTTGTGAAGTCCTGATAATTGGTTTTTAACACAATTTATATTCATTAGGTTATACGAACAATTAATTTGATATATTGTGAAATGATTTCAACGAAATAGTACATAATAATAATTTTTCATTACTTCAACATATTTTATGTTTTTTTCAGTAAGTACATAAATTTTCCAGATGTATTAACTATAACATCAGCGATATAGTCAATGTTATTATTCTTTGTATCAGTATTGTTTCCTAGAGACATGTTTGATGTTATGTAGCTATTTATATAAATGAAGTTAATTAAAATACCCATTAATAAATTTTATCTTGGATCCATATATATTATTGGTATTTATTATTACAATTAACATTTTTTTATCCAAGGGGATTTAACATGAAATTTACAATGTGGTGATGTTGTATTTTTATAAATTATCTTATAGGGGATATATATCAAGTTATACACCAATATTTTTAATGAGGTATATATACTATCCATATGATATGTCTTTTAATTAATACCCTTATATTATTGGTGTTTATATTTTCATATTATGTTATTTATTTCAAGTGGGGAATGATTCAAATTTTACTTAAGCGATTAGAATATATGTTATAATTTTGTTTATTATCAAGATTTTATATACTAAACTTTCATCCATTTAATTTTTTGGAATATTATCCAATAAACACCTTATATATTAAAAATAAATTTTTATTCAATAATTTTATATTATTATTAATATAATTTTCATTTTCGAACATAAATGATAACTAATATATTTTTATAGAAAATCAAACCTTATTTTTAATTTAGTCAAAAATATTTTTCTCCCTTTCCCATACTCCTAAAAATTTTCTTACCTATAACATAACTAATTTTAAAATTTCATTATCACTACCTTTGATTACATACATAATATTTCATAAAGTAATCCTTCAAAAAAAATTGAAAAAGTCATTTTCTGTTTTAAAAAAGTGTGAAAATATTGTTTTCATTTATGTTATAAGATATGAACTGATTTTTTTCAATAATTACAATTATTTTAATTGAAAATTCCATCTCTACATTACATTTTAATTTTAAAATAATAAAATTTTATCAATATTATGGGAATTTTTTGTTAAAATTGTATCAATATAAAATGTTGTTTCTATTGTTTTCAATGAAATGTTTGATTATAATATAGATTTTATTATTTTACTATATCATTATAAATTAAGGATTAAATTGTTTATATGGGAATATAATATTATGATACCATTTAATCCCTTTCATTTCATGGTTTTTGTTAATTTTATAGGTGGTTTGTAGGGAACTGATCTCATTTTGACGAGTAAATCTAGGGATGGTTCTTTTGATGGAATAAAACAATCCATGTGTTATGTTTCATGATATAATACATGGAAATTATTAATTAATATGGTATTAGTTAGTTATCAAAAATATGTAAGGGGTATTTTAAAATATTTTATTTGTTGTTTTATTATTTCCCTCAAATGAATTGGGTAATGATACAGAGTAGCTGGATAGATTCCACTTCTAGGTGATATCTATGAAAACTGATTTCAAGATAATATTAAAAGACAATGGAGTTTACCGGATTTATTTTAGTCCTAATATATATGATAACTATACAATTATGTAATTCCATATTGAAACCATGATTTTCCAAAACAACTGTATAGTTTTTCAATGTATTATATGATTTAAAATTTCTCCCATTCTCAGTGAGGAGTCTCACATTACTCATGATTGTTGAAATATATTATTATTCAATTATGATTTATATTTATGACTCATATCCTCTTTTATTATCCTCATTTTTATGAGTATGAATTCTGTTACATTATTCTCAAGAACATTGATTATTTCATCACACCCTTATGCTCATCATATGTTCATGGATGAGAGTCTGGGTTAAATGATTATTCTTACCCTTACTGAGCATTTGAGTTGACCCATTACTAGGATTCCTCTTACCTAGGTCGTAAATAATTATATCAAGTGAATTATATCATGAAATATATGGGTCATTATTACTAATTTTATTGAAATATGAAATTTTGGGTATATTTGGAAAGCTATGAATTAAAACATGGGTAATGTAAATTAAGTGTTTTTCCTCTTCCCAATAACTCTAATCCGAAAAGGATATTATGAATCTAAATGATCTAATAATTATATTTTATTATGTATGTTTTGGATGGAAGAAATTTGTTCATGTTTATCGGTATCAAATATTGTAATGTAATGACTATGTTTTTGTATCAGATCCTAGAATGTTAGTTCAGACCTATTATATTTTTTATCCTGTAAGGGATTAGATAAATTTAGAGATAAAATTTTTTCATGTGATTTAATCTAATGATTTATGTGTATCATCATGGGACGATATGTTTAATATGGATTATATGTTAATATTCATTGAAAGCAATTTTTATTTTTTGTGTAATAGTATTTTTAGTGATTAATTATACACTTGTTGATATAATGTGGGTTTGACATACAAGTAACACTTTGGTGTATATTGTGATATAATATGATGGATTATATGGGAAGAAAACTATTTCATTATTTTTATGTCATCAAAATGATATAAGATAAAATTTGTGTCTAATATGTTCTTATTGATGTTATTTAGGATATATTATTAATTATTTATGAAATTATCATAATTGAACCATTGTAGTTATTGTGGAAATTTTGGAGTTAAATTTATTATTTCATCATGTGAATGTTCATTCATTTTGGGTATTATATTACTTGGTGACAATAATTTTTTTATTAAGTTCAATAAAAAATAGTATAAATGCTTTTAGAATCATAATTATTAATCAAAAGTTAATTATTATGGTTTGGTAATTAATTATAAATAGTCAAAAAAAATTAAATGATTAGATAAATTTCTCAACTTATTGAAACTTTTAACCAATTTATGAAATTTCATTTATGGATTTGATGAAAATAAAGTTATTTTATTTCTATATGTAATTAGTCTATGTTGTAAATGAATTCATTTACTATAGGAAAAAGGATCTTGAAAAAATAATTTTATATTATTTCCATAATTTATGATTAATTGAAGGTATTTCTTACACCACATTGGATTATGGTTTTGTGCTCATTTACTTTCTCACCACCATTCACTTTTATGCGATCAATGCTCTTTTTCACTATCCATCATTATTTGGATGTTAAATTTTAATCCGTGTCTTTTTTTTCACATCCAACTATTGTTATCCTATTTTTAAGATACATGTTTATTTATTCAAAATGATATCTATATTTATCATTCCCTTTTTTTTGAAATAAATTTTTATGATAACTTTCTACAATGTGGGTTTCTGAAAAATGGGATTTTAAAATATTAAAACATTTATTTACCAAGATCCAGATATAATTACATAGAGAAAATTTATTTCATGGTGTTATAGTATAACACAAGTATATTCTAAATAAGGAAATTCTTTATATAATATGTGACACACAACATTGAACTTAAAGAAACCAAAATATAATATAAATTTAAATATGACCATTATAACATTGCCATTGAAATGGGGGATTTGAATAGGTATAATAAAAATGTGAAATATATGTTTAGTATTAGTGATCTATAAAAAATTATTGATTAAATGTATTATAATCAAATTACATGGGATTATTTTGAAAAAATTGATTCTGTATTTTGAATCAGTATATTGATATTTGGTAATTGGGTAACATCGAGTATCAGATATTATAAATAGTAAATGTGGTAAATAGTTTTTATATTGTTAATAGTAAATCATGTAATTATGGTAAAAAATTAATGTGATGATCCTTTAACAGTCTATATAACACCTTTATTATTTAAATTTTATGATTTTACATCATCCATTATCAACAAAAAATTTATGATATAGAAACATTATTCCATTTTTCATTGATATTGATCATATTATTTTATTATGTAACAAATAAATAAAGATTATTATTGTCTTTATATTAATATAGACAACATTTTTGTAGGGATAAAGGAATATTATTAATAATTTGATAAGGTAATTCATAATATCAATAAATTAATTTTATGATGGTCAATTATTTTTAATTAATAGTGATTAATTAATTTCAAAAACAATTATGCAATTCTTACACAATTATTATGAATGAAGGGAATAAATCAAGTAAATAACTTTATAAACAATAAAATTAATTCAATTTTGATGTATTATTGTGTTATTTTAATTTTTTAGATTTATATAACATATTATTGGTGTGTTCGAAGATTATATTGGAATTTTATTTTTATATTATATTCTTTAATTTTAATTAAGTAAATAGTAATAGAAATTAATTTTATGGAATATTATGTTAAATAATATTGTATTATTTGATTTAAAAAACATATATTATGCAAATTGAATTTTATATTTTCTATAATATCTTAAAAAATCTACATATGGGTCACTATTACATTCATAGTTGATTTTAGAATCATTAAAGAGTAAAAAACATTAATGGCATAGTAATCATAAAAAAGTGTTTATGGGAGGAATAAAGTGCAAGATATGTGTTAATGTATCCCCTAAATCTATATAAACATTTATAGAGTAAGATTTTTTTGAACTTTTCCCATAATTTAATTGATATATTTTAATTTGGATCAAAATTAACATGAAAATTAATTAATATTAATTTAATTCATTGTGTAATGCCAAGGGTGAACCTATACTCTATAATATAAATACCTCAAACCCCATCAATTCATCACACTTCAACATAATGTTTGAAAAAAAACACCAAAATAACATCTTAATGACTTCTATAGAGCCATTAGATAGGTTATTTTTCTTTGATGAGTGTCCATAGAAACTATTGAGGATAAATCTAAATGTGGTTCTTCCCATTTGATGTAATCATCTTAACTAATGGTTTTAATGTTACTTCTTCTTATACCTACATGAATTCTATCCTAACCAATAAAAAAATGATAATATTCATATCTACCATATTATTATATTTAATTATTTTAATTGTATAATAATATTAATCTCTTTTCACATCCTATGGGGAATGCAAACATTGTTCATGTGTACCTATGGATTATAACCTCGACCTAGCGATGTGTTTCATTTATCATTTCCACCACAAAATATTGGTTTTTAGTATGTATTTAATAAATATATATATTATATTCAAGTAATATTTATAATTCTATAAATATATTATATTAATTAACTTATAAGCCTTATACATGTTAAAAATTAGAATGTTGAACATACTTTCTTGTTCAATAATAGCACCACAAAGTGATATCATTATTATTTGTCATAAGACTTTAATGTGAGATTAAAAAATTGTTTTTAATTATAAAAATGACAATTATGAAATTATTATTGATTTTGAGAGGATGGAATAATGACAGGATGCCATGGTCATCCTGCCATGATCATTTTACCATTATGAACTAAACACCCCCGAAAACCCATAAATTTAAATAACTAGTTATGTAATTAAATATGAAATAAAATTAAATAAAATTTTAATTATATTCAAATAAAAATTGATAAGGTTCTCAATAATGTTAAAAATTAATAATTTTTTATTAAATAAGAGTTAATTTAACAACATATCATTTTCGGACTCATGGTAAAGGGGTTCTTGACCATGTTTTCATTCATTGGGTTATTCTTATAATTAATTTACTATATTTGTAAATTATTGTGTGTAAAATGATGAATTATTATATTTTATTTTATTTCCACGTGATTTAGGATGTTATAATATTTCATCTTTCGGGATTTGGCATGAATGTAACCAAAAGTCGTGTGTTTATCTTTTAAAATTGTCTTCATTGGAACATATGTTCTAGTATAAATAACAATTATTTTTTGTGGTTTATCTAGTTAACCTTTGATATTTTTTACCATGAATATAATTCTATTAATTTTATTTTATATTTCATTTTATTTTATTTAATCCAATAGATTTATGTTCCAAAATTTACCAACGCTGTAAGGATTTATGTTATAATATCATCTCTTTTCTAGGTTTTACATGCTAAATTTCTATTTCGGAAAATTTTGAAGATCATAAACCTTAAACCAAATAATTTTTATTATACTCTAATTATTAGGATAATTTTTGTGAATAAAATCCATTTCACTCTTAACGGTAATAAAAATTATGGACAAAATGATTTTAATGAAAATCCATCCTTATTTCCTTTTTAGTTGACAATAATTCTCATCCATGTCCATTAGTTATATGTAAGTTATTAACTATACATGAAATTATTTAAAATTTACATTTTCAATACCATTAACTTCATTTTATATTTTTAAATGTGGAATTTGTCTAAATGTTTTCCTAACAAGTCTTTTTTATCATTTTACTATAAAATTATAGAATGTTTTCATTTAATTAAAATTACATGAAAAGATCCTCCATCCATCATAACCATTTTTTAGTGAATATCACATTACATATTACAATGGTTGTTTTTTAAAAAATGATTTTCCCAATATTGTGGTAATTTTAGTTATTATGTTATTAGAGAAATATTATATTTTCTCACATATTCGAAGAAATGTTCGAATTTTATTTTGAAGTTATATTTCATCTATGTAAAAATACATTAATGGTTTTTATTATTCACTAGGGATACGATATTGTTATACTATAAACATCCTTTCACTGAATCTTTTATAAGGATGTTTTAAATGGATTTTTAGGGAACCCATTTCACTTTCATGAGTAAATCTGATTTTTTTATTTAAATGAAAAAAAAAAGTATACATATAATTTCTTTTTATGATATGGTACAAGTAAATTATTGAGGAATTCATGATTTGGGATAGATCCCAAATCCTTTTGGGGATTTTATTATCTATGAAATCATGTTCTATTATAGAACTCTAGGGAACTGGGTAATGAGATGTTGTCAACAATATGAATTATTCTCATAATATATAATTAAGTTAACTTATTTTAGGTAAATTATTATATGGATATAATTTATATATTATATGTTACACCTTTGGGATATATGAATTTCCAATTTAGGTTACTCAATGATTAATGTTTAATGTCCAAAAATACATAAATAGTTATTATAAGATTATTATAATTTTTAGTGGATCTTTTTTTCAAGGATTTTTTTCATATGTCCCATGATTATTTTCTTATATGAAACTTTTCTTCTTCTCAGTAATTATGAAATTTATCAAGATTTATTATCCATATTCTGATGGGTATAAACTATCTTATGTTATCTTTATTAATTTTGATTATGTATTAATTCCATTTTTTTCATCTTATGAAAATTGATGATGTTAAATCGTTAATGATTGTGTTTACCCTTAATAAGAATTTTATCTCACCCATTATTATACGTAATACTCCCCAGGTAATGAAGAAATAAATTTAACAAATTATTTATAGAATTTTATGGGACATGGTATTGAATTATAATGAGATAATAAACAATGGGTATAGTAGGAGAAATTATTATATAAAAACATGGGTATTATTATATATTTGTTTGTTATTATTATCTTCAAATATAATCCTAAAAGGTCCTTGAGTATATAAGTGATCCAATATATCCATTTGATGCTGATTTTTTTATATGGATAAAATTAGGTATTTTTAAATGACTTCAAATCCATACTTTTGTGGAAAATGTTTTTAAAGATGATCTGCATGTTATAATTTAGGGATTTTATTATAATCCCTCATCATCATATTGAAACATCTCAAAGTACGGTTTATTAATTACTTAAGAAGGAATGATCGATCTTCTTATATACTAATCAGATCACCCATCATTACTATATATCTATATATTGGATAATAATAAATCCTTTTCATCATCAAAACATTTGGGAACCTCCTAATAAATGAATCTACAATAATTTTTCCATCCTATATTAATATTGAATTGAGAATTCATATTTTTTTATAATTTTAACTATATTCATTGACACATGTTAAGATCCTTCTGAGGGAAAATATAATTCATACTATTTTTGTTTATATATATACTTTTATATATATCACATATTTCCCCACAAAAGAAGTATATGTATTTTTTAAGGAAAATATTATGGCTATGGTATAATGTTCATGAGTTGGATAGTTTTTTTCATAGATTCTCAATTTTCATAATTCATAAAAAATCACTATATTATTCTACATAAGGATAGAACCATGTATTTTCTTCGATCCATCACTATATATTACGAATCATCTTTTACTAAATGGTATAATAAATATTGGATCATTAATAATAATACTATATATATCTTTAAAACATTCCTCAAATTCCTATAAACATGGGAATTTAACCCCTTTTCTATTGAACTTGGTTAATGTGCAGGCCAACTAGTTGAGAACATGAAAAATCAACTGATAGTAACCAGCTCAACCTAGGATACATCTAATATTAGCTATGTTCATTAGTTTATTCCATTCTGTTACTACCCTTTTTAATGGTCAATAGATATTCTACACCTAGATAAAATATATCCAAGTAAACTGATATAATTGTGGATAAATTTACACATATTATATATCTCATATAATTACTTTTTAGGGTCTATAAAATTATTTTTAGATTAAACTAAATCTATTTATTTATCTTCATGTGTATTATGATATCATTAATGAATACCACCAAAAATATTTAATGAATATCCTTGAATAATATATTCCCCATTATATAAATATGAAAATTGAATTAGTTAACCAAATGGAATTGTAGTAAGATCCCACCTGAATGGCCCGAAGTCCAACATTTTTCTTATTGATTTTTGATAAATCCCCTTTCAATAAATATGGGGGAACCCTTACAAGGCCCATATGCTTGAGTGATTATATGACCCATTGTCTTAAGAGACATTACATGACCCAAAGGTCTTAAGGAATTAAATACGACTATAACTACAAGGAACTACCCCTCCCCAGCATCTACATCGTGATGGTAACTCTCCACCTTTCCATGACCATTTGGCTAATATTCCAATGAAAGAATAGGTTGGTCCTGTTAGTATAGCCATACCCTCTCATTCTTCCAAATCCATTGGTTCTAGTATGGTGAGTTCACCTACTCTGAATCCTCTTCTAGGGAAGTGCCTTTTTGTAGAGATTTTCTAGGGAAACTGCATGTTTCCCAAAGGCATTGAGGTGTCCCAAAGGCCTTAAAGGTGTCTTGAAATATCTGCTAACCTAAAGACCTGGGTGGAACAAATTCTTTAAGGACTCACGGCCCAAAATGATGGCTCAAGGTGAATAATTCCTACAGCTATAGTACCATATATTACCCAATACAATACTGAATAGTAACTGCTATATTTACTACTACAGTACCTTCACAGTTCCTGCTACAATACTACTAAAGTCGTTGAAATATTCCTCATCCTGGTTTCGAACCTGGGTCTTGTGGATACACTAAAGGATACCTCACCATCTGGGCTGAGGCTCATGTTCTTATTATAAAATCATAATTTATATACCTTCTCTGAAATATAATATTTATTATGTATTACTTATTATCCCTTAAACAATTATAGCTTGTGTAAAGATTGATATTTGAAAAGTATTGATATCCTTGAAGTTGATCAAATAATTTATCAATTTTTGGTAATGGAAAAATATTCAGTAATTGACTATGTATAATCCATTCTAAATCTCATTAACTCGTCCTTCTTTTTCCTGAATATATTAGGGTCTACCCACAGTAAAGCATTACAAAATAAAATCCCTTTATCACATAACTCATGTAGTTTTTCATAACGCTAATAATTATATCAATGTATTTATCTATGGATTTATAGATATCTATCTTGAATCAAGAATGATTTCAATGTAAAACACTAATTCATGGTTTCTTGTAAAATAATATATTTCCACAAGAAATACCTAAAAATTGTATTACTTAATAGGTTTACCTTATATCCATTTGATTTGAAAAATATTTCAAATATATTGTTTTTTCTACCAATTTGAATAATATTTAATTCTATGGTGGTTAGTAGACCACTTCTTCTCAAGATTTTACTTGAAGATAGAAATCAAGGAATATTTATTCTCTTCCTTAATGAAACATGAGAATATGTCCTAATAATATGAAAATGTAAAAGATATTAATGACCCTTAGTATCGAGGATTTATCCCATACAATAAATAATAAATATCAATTTTAGTCTATGTAGGTACTCTATATTATATATTGATCTCATTTTAAAGTCAACCTCATAGTCCAAAAATATTTATCCTCATTTTTAATATGATTAAGGAAATTATATTCAATTTCATCTATTATATAATGAGGAAATTATTTATCATATAACATATCATTAAAATTTCCCCATTTAATGCAGTTTATCTCTTATTCCTCTTTAGTTTTTTTTTCAAAACCTTTATTTCTCTATATCTCACTTAATATGATAATATAAAATGATGTTATTTTACTTTTAATAACATCTAGAAGAATTATTTATACTATTTAGGATCTTTATCTTGGGTTTAGATAAAATTATATTTTCAGTTCCATAGAATACTAGTTGTCGTTTTCTCATAGCGGAGCCAAATAGAGTTACATCATATTGTGGATTCATATATTTCTCTATAAAATCATGATTGTTTGTTATAACCTTGGTTCACTGTGTTAATATGGTTATAATTTTATTTTCCTCATCTCCTTATTCAATAAATTAATTGGGTAGAATATCCATACATTGAATACATATGTTAATATAGTTCACATTCGTTGTTTTTGTCTCCAACTCATTATAATGGCATATACATAATTTACTCATTATTCGTTATAGATAATATACTTCATATTAGTTTTAAAAATTGTTCCCTGTAGATATTGAGGATTTTTTTATAGTACATGTATAACGACCCATACTTTACATACATTGCTATTACTTCAGAATTGAAGCACATTTATTACAACATATAACAAAACTAGGAAAGGACCGTATAGGTATAGTGTCTTTAGAAATTGGGAAACATAAACAACTGGTTCATAAATCATCTACGTTGTCTCCCATTTATTTTATCATATCAAGAGTCCCTTTTTGGCATATCCTACTTAATAACCTTCTTCCTGACCTGGGGAAAGAAAACATACAAAAGGGTGATCTCAAATGCTCAGTAAGGGTAAATAAAAGAAATATCAATCACATCATATTCATAAGAACATAACATTTTGGAAATCTTAACCTGCCAAAAAGATCATAATTTCATAACATGGGATAAATCATAGTAGTGAAATGTAATCCTAATAATCATAACTTAAAACATGAAACTTTTTGGAATACACACATAATCATAGAAAATCACTTCTTAGTAGTCAAGACTCATTGCCAAGACTATCTCAGCAGACAAAGTCCATTTCTGAACCGAGTTCACTCCTCGTTTCAGTCCTGTTTCACTGAACCAGTTTAACCTGCTGTTCCAGCCATGTCTATCTCATGAGATATAAATCTTTACCCAATGCATTGGAGGGAGATATAGGTCCCACCCATCTCAAAATGATACCATTCTTATGTGTGCCACAAAATCAAAAATCATACATCATTGCATAACCCATGTAATAAAAATGGGATTCTTAATCATCGTGACATCATAAAACAATTCATATAAGATAAAGGAATTCATAAAAATAATTCCATCACAACATAATCAAATAAATTTAATAATAGGGATAGAAACAGAACCCTATATTATCTTAGATGGAAAATAATTTTGATAAAACACTTGAACTCTATTCTTGAGGAAAATAACCTTTCTACTTCAAAAACAATTTTCATTTCTTAACATGTCATAAAATTTTAAACTAAAAGAAGTTGATTAAAAATAAACTTGAAAACTTGTAAAGGAATCTTCTTGGAAATAATGTTTTAAAAATCCGTTCATACTGTATAAGTTAAAAAACATTCTTCTCATACTTTTGTTGGAAAAGTCAAAAAGTACCTCGTATGAAAAATGACAAAAGATTCCTTTCATATCTTTTACTAAAAACTCACCGCAGGGTAAAATTTGATATAAACAATTTTATAAGGATATAAATATTACATATTGAGGAAACATGTATGTGGATGATAAATATTCCCCAGTAAATTCTGAAGTATAAACAATCTCGGATAAAAATGAGATTGCGAGATTTTCCCTTACCTTGGGTCTGATTTGCTTCGTAAGTGTCCAAACCTCCTGTATAATGATTTAAATAATGTCATTGACTTATTCCAGAATCATACTCATTGATATGATATCATATATGGCCATATTCTTAGCTTCTTAGTAGTAATATTTCATTGTTACTTGTTATTCGGGTGTTTATTACTTTTTGTTCTTATGCGTGTTTTGTCGAATAAATTCTTATTCTTCTCTTTAGGTTATAGATACCTCATTTTCAGAATGTTATTAGTGTAATATATATCATATTCATTCATTCAATTCATTTATATATTCATTATGCAATGAATATCATGTATAACGAGTCGTATCACATCGTGGAGACGGTATTCCGTACGTACGCACGAGCGATGATATCGTTCCCATGATCGTGGAATTATATTGGAGTGTATGTATACTATTTCAGAATAAATATCACTTTATAATAATCATATATATTTATTATTTACACCATTATACCCATCCAAGTAAGGTGGTGGTGGAAAATAGATTACACCACGGCGTGGAGACGGTATTCCGTACGTTCGCACGCGCGGTGATTTCATTTTCCGTAGGATGGATAGATGGTGAAATAGGGTTGTTTCATACATATAATAACATAACAGTATATGAGTGATACTGATGTTATTACTTCATAATGAAACAACTAAATAAGAAGAAGTGGAAGAAGAAATAAAGTTGAAAGAATCGGTAATGGACATTACCTCTTCTTTGAAGCGCCTCTTTGAGACCTCCTCTAAGGCACTAAAATTGGTCTTTGAAGAAAACCAGGACCTCTAGGATGTTTCTAGGGAAGTGTAGAACAGAATTTGGCAGGGTTTGGCCGATTTGGAAGGCTCAAAGTGGCGTGAGGAAGAGAGGGAGGAGGTGCCCTTTTATAAGGGAGGAGAGGGGCACCTTAGGAAAAGCTAAAAATATTATTTTATTATAAAGTCATATTTGGTTTTTTAAAGATAAAAATTGATTTATTTAGAAGATAAGGTGGGGATGGGTTTCAATCCTCTCATACAATATAATTTAGACAAGTTTAGGTTTCTATTTTAACCTTATCATTTAGATTTAACTTTAAGTTAGATAATTTAACTTTTACCGTGTCTTCTTGTTTCCTTACACTATAAGGTTAATAAACTTACTATAACAAGTCAAAAGAACCCCAAGTTGTTTATTATTAATATATATAACCTTATCTAAGTCATTAGGACGAACCTTATATTTTTAGGAATAAAAGAACAATTAATAATATAATATTTTTTTTAAAAACTATTTTAGGTCAATTTTGACAATATTTGGTAATTGATTTTTTTGAAAATAATAACAGAAATATTAGTTCGAAAAAATTTAATTAAATCAATACTATCATGTCATATTAACCTATAAAATTATTTTAATTCAAAAAAAGTCTCAAATTACATTTATTTGGGTATTTATAACATCACTTATGTCAATATTTCATTAATAAGATAATTACTACATCATCATTGTGTCATAAATAAATTAAATTATTTATTGTCTAAAATTTAAAAATAAAATATCATTATGTAGTAAATATTTTTATCTTTATAATTAATATTTATAGTTGAATTTAACTTATGTATAACCCTATATTAAAAATGATTTAGTTATTAAACTTTGATTTTAACTATTTTAACCCTTCTTTAAATAAATTATTAATAAATGTCCTAATCTAATCCAAGTGGGCCTAAATGGTCATATTTTATTCCTAATGTTTTTTTTGGTCGAATTACACTTATCCAATAGAATTAGTACATGTTCTAGGGTAATAATAATAACATTTTTATGCTTAATTTCCCTATTTACTTTTAACCGTGGTAAAAAAAAGTAAAAAGTTATTATTCCCCAAAAATTATTTTCATCTCATTGAACCACATTTTAGTCCTTGATAATAACTGTGTCTCTCGGATTTTTGAAATTCCACTCACAGAAGCGGTAAAATTAAGTTTTATGTAAATTTGCAAATTCCCCTAAGAGGTGGGTAAAAGACGGTGAAAAGTTCAATAAAATTTTTATATATCTAAAATTATTATAAAATGACTCTAATTAATTACATTGAACTTATATAGGTATTATGTATCAATTTTTACCTAAAATAAATTTAAATAAAATAAATAATTATATAAATAAAAATTCTGTTTTTAAATAGTAACCTTGTGTTTTCACTATTCATCAAAAATTGAAAGTTTTCAGAAAAATACCAAAATTTTACCCTCGTCTAATTTTGATATTCCAAATCCAAAAATGAAGTCCATTTTAAAAAATAAAATTTATAAAATTTCAAAAAGTGGGTATTACTATTCATAGCGGCTATTTTTATTAATATTTTAATAGCATATCATTGTTTAGTGAAACTCGGTATTGCGTATGATGCAAGCTATCGAGGAAGGTCGTGATTGCGTGTAGAACAAGCCAAGATAGTGTTGTGTGTAGTGAAAGATTCCTTTCATGATTTATATAACATAAAAACAAAATATTTCTCATAAAAGTCTCGGGTGTTATAACATGTGTCATCTAACTCGACTCATTTTAATAAAATATCTATGGTTCATACTTAATTTTCTCAGATACCAAATTTAATAACCAAAAACCTAAGAAACCCAGATTCAGTAATTCTATGATATTTTTATTAAAGAACATAAGAGTTTATTCAGGATATAATAGCTTTGTAGTATTATATTTATGGGCATATACATGTAATATATTTGAATGTATATAATGCTACATGAACATATTGAGAGACAATTATTATCCCTTTTATAATATCCATGAATTTTATATATATTTATCCTCAATGTTTCCTAAGGAAAGGTAAAAAATATGGGTGGCCATAGATACTCAGTAAGGGGTTGAATGTAGTGGATTCTGTCACAACATTAATTTTCCACAAGATATATGGTAGGAATAAATAAACTATATGATGCCTTAATACCAATTAAAATGATAGTATATTATATCAATTTATAGAATTTAACATAAAATGTACATACTGATGACAAATATTAATTCCATAGAGATGATATTCATAATGTGAGACAAATAATTTCATACCACAATCAAGTATATCATGATCATTGACACCATGATCTTACCATCAAATAAAAAACATTATCTAGGTAGGAATACACTGAAATAACCAAACGTGTTTGTCTCATGAGACTTACTAATGTACCGAGTTAATTTTTAATGTGAGATTGTACACGTCAAATGTTTATGTCTAATACATTCAACCTATGAGAAGATGAAAAAAATAATAATGAACATTTCCATTAAAAAACCATATCTGAATAATAACATATGGTACACTAATATTTATCCCATGTCAATTAAAGATTAAATTTCATTATAACCCATATTAAGATAGATGGTTTATGATTAAATAATAAATATTCAACATTGATATAATTTTTTGTAATAAAATAACAAAACATAGAATGCAAATATATTTCCCCATTCTAGTAACAAGGATAACATGTCCAAATGTTATCCATAGAGATAAGGTACATGATTAAACAATAAATTGATAACTTATTAATAATTATCCATAATAGCATACAGAGTGCCAATAAATTTCCCTATTCCAATAAATGGAATGACATGATTATAATCAATCTCAAGAAATATGGTGGATTATTAGCAGTATAATATCATCATAGAAACTATAAGGTATTTTTAATTTAAAATGAAGTGCCATTATTTGAGAAATAATAAAAACGTAGTTTAAATGTTTACCTTCTATGTGATGGGTTATAAATAGATAATAGTAATTGAGATAATTTGTTTTCACTGGAAGGAGACCATGAAAATGGTAGAAAAAAATACTTCATCATATTTCAAAAAGATCATATTAATATTCTAAATAATATCCTCCATAAATTTCTATCCATGTGTACAGTCATAATCCCACTCTCTATGAATATAGTATAATGCTATGTAAATTTAATAACCACCCCTTTTCAGGATGATTATCCCCACATTCATTTGTTCCATAGCCACATCCACTTGTTAGTATCCTGAAATAGATGGAATTTCTAAGAAATCCACTCCTTAATTTTCCAAAAAATAAAATTTTTGGGAATTATGAAATAATAATAGAAAGAAACAATAGGTGGAAATATAATTTTAAATATATTAAATGGGATATAACTCAATATAATTACTAGCATGATGAAATTATAATAATAGTTTGAAATTTAAAATTTATGGGGAAGAATGAGAACCATTATATAAACATAATAATATAATAGTAAAACTGATATAATGAAACGGGAAATATAGTTACTTATTTACTAAATTTCATATGTAATTTAATATAATTAAAACATATATCAGTGAGCTATTTAGAAATGGTATTATAGAAAAGTAATTTCAATCAAATAATATAAAGAAGGATTGTCTTCCCTTTACTTACTTAGTAACATATTTATTCATTAGGGTGCTCCTCGGAACAAAATAAAATCCACAAGAGGGATTTATAAAGGGTGATTGAAGGTAAAATCATTATTAGTGGTGGAGTGGGATTATGGAATGGGTGTGAGTGTAAACATATTATTTAGTGATAATATTATCATTTTAAAGGGAAATAAAGTAAGCTAAGGGGTATAAATAAAATCATACTCTTATTAGGTGGTTTTGGTATGTTAGGTGTGTTGTGTGTATAAATTAAATATTATATGATTGGGTAAAAGATATTTTTAAAAGGTGTAAATTAATTTTAAACTATTAAAAATTCTTGATACATTATTTTCCAATTATACCCAAATTAATCATGATGAAAAATTAATCATGGATATTATTTTATTACAACTAATATAAGATTACACCTTTACTAAATTATGAAATGATAAATCCAAATTTTGTCTCTATTTAATATATTTCTATTTATAAATATTATAAAATGAATGTTATAATTAAATGATATGATATTTGGAAAAATATTATATAAAAAAAGTTATTTATAGATAATGTGTGCTTTATTAAAATTTCATATTAATTATTGATTTAATGAGTGTTTATATATTTTTTATATATTTAAACATCCTGTTAGTTTTTTAATTAAAAATATATTCATTTAATATTTTATATGAAATTTATATATATTTATCATATAAAATTAATTATTTGAAAATTAGTATTTAACTTTTATTGTGGTAATTAATCGTCAAGCTATGTAATTTACATTCAATTAATTAAAATTACATTATCCATGTAACATAATTTGAACCTATTTTATATTAATATAATTTTAATTATATAAAATAAATTCAGATTTTTATGAAATTTTAATTATAACTTGTGTGTGTGTGATCACAGTTTTCTAGAAAAAAAAGTAATTTTATTCATTAAAAATATGGCTTGGCTAAATTTTTAATGTTTTTTACTTTTATGACATAGGATATTTTCTAATAAAATAAATACATGATTTTGGAATAAAAATAATGGAAAAACTAAATTTTACCAAAATATTATTTAATTGAAATAAAATAACAAAAACATTTTCTTTTTTTATATTAAGATTAAATTCATCAAATATTAGTCATAGTTTTTATACATTAAGAATATTATTTGAAAAAACAATTAGAGACTATAAACACATTTTATCATTTAAGAAATCTTTACAAATAAATATATCTTTTTTAAGATGATAATTTTATAAAAGTTGTAGTTTTGGTAAAACATATAGTTTTCTCTATTTACCAAAAAAACGCATATTTCAAAAAAATTATAATAAAAGCATTCAAATATAATAATTTATGATGAATTAAAATATTATTTTTTATTTTCTTAAAATTAATTGATAATATTTTTAAATAAAACCATTAAATATACTCATGAATAAATTCCTTTAGAATGTATGTTTTAAGATAGTTAAATTTATGGTGATTGCCATCTAGAATTGGCTCTCAAGTATTAAATTTAATATTAATTTAATTGATTAATAAATCAATGATAGGTAATGTTATATTATTAGGTTTAATAAATTCCCAAATGGTTAAGTTTTATTCCATTGTTCTTTTCACCTGTTTGTGGGGATCAAGGTTGTGCTTTGACCCATATGGAAGCATAATCGATGTGACATGTTTGGAAAACCCTATCATATTATTTACAAACTATAATTAAATCCCATTTATTATTTTGTATTTAGTGGTATATAAGGGATTTTACCAGAATGTATTAGGTGTTTGGTGTAGAGGAGTGCCTAACAATTTCTTCATCATACTAAACCTTTGGAATCCATTGGTGTTCAGGCATTTTGTTTCTTGTTTGAAAGAATATTTTACTCTATAATTTTAACATCAAACAAAATGTTTTACTAAGGTCCATAAGTTTGTGACCATGGAGTAGGTAGACTATTCCATGATGGAATACAATACATTATTTTTTGACATAGTTTATTTTCTTCCATACCTCCACACGAATTGTTATTTCTATTATAGATGATATGAAATGGACCATTAGGATGTGATAAAATATATTCTTATCCTTTTTTACTAAAAAAATATCCACATGTTTTTTGATAAAGAGGTCATAACAGACATATATTTTTATTATAATACAATTCTTAGTGGGGTTTAATCAATAGTTATAGGTATTCAGAGCACTTCCTCTGGCTATAAGTGGAAGTGCGGTGATCCTCATAAGTGTAATGAAAGATGTGTTCAACCATCATATGTTTCCACAATAATGGATCCTTCAGGGTATAAGTTAACATATTGTTATCAAATTGTACTCAATAACTATACCAAACGTTTCATCCCTATGGATCGAAGGAAAATCCACTAATGTAGTTATTCTGGTTATCTTTAAAAATTTCATAAGAAACCCATATTATGATGCAGAGTTGTTTAATGGTTTTCTAGTAGTTTATAGAGAAGAAATCAGGTATCTAGAGGATTGAGAACTGACCCACTGTCTAAAGGGAAATCTCATTCAACAATCAAGGCTTATTGTGGTCCAAATTCATGATGAATTTATATGATATAGATAGAACCCTAAGACTCTAAATACATGATAGGAACTATAAATTCCATGTTTTTTATTCCTTATTCTACAAATTTTCCTTTGTTTTAGATTGGTTACCCAATTAAATTATCTTTTTGAATATACATTTTTATCTTGGAATGTGATAAAAGTTGTTAACATTTATGAGGGATAAATAAACCCTATTTAAAATAACAGAGTGTTTTTTTAAGTGTATGGAGTTTCATGTTTTATTTCCTGATATGGATATGGTTTGATTCATCATCAATATTTTCTTGTAATTTTTTAATCTAATTATCATTATAGATTAGATGAACAATTCCAATGTATCGACTAACTATTATCACTATAGTGTCTAGTTTCTATCTCCTAAAAAGAGAACTCACATATTCCATAATGAGTTAGACTCTAGGATGAGGAGGTAAATAACTCTTTTTTTGGATATGGTATTCATTCCATTCGAAATATCTAGGTTATTATTAAACACAACATAGTTTTGATTATGTGGTCATCTTCTAGTGGTAGATTTCTGATACCCTAGGATGTTTCCATATGATTTTTCTATATTTTCACCTTAGTGAGTTATTGATTTTTCTATCAATATAATATGATAGAAATTCCCCATTTCGTTACCATCATACTAGGTGTCCCTGACTGAGTTAAAATAGATAAAAACTCATATAAAGGAACCTGAAGGAATATGGTTTATACATTTTTGTGTGTCCCCATGGGAATTATTTGATATTTTTACAATGAAGGAAAACATTATTCTATAACATTAAATAGACTATATCAATACGAATTTGGTGCCCATTTAGAATAAATACCATTTTACCTGAATTAGTTATCTTTTTGAAAAAATATAAAAATCCTAGTGGTTTTGTAAAAATATCATAATGTCAGGGTACCATTAGATGAGGTTCTAAGAAGGGGATGTTCATAAGACCAATTTCATATGATTTTTAGGTCATTTTGAGTATTTTTAAACCATTTTCCTTACCAAAACTCATATGATCATTATATATTTGATTGAATAGAAAATAAATGATTTTTGGAATCCTTTATTGTCATGTTAATTAAAAAAATCTTATTATTAATTGAGGGGATGGGGGCCATGGGTACCAATAATCAGTTGTTTTAAAAGCCTTGATGGATAATTACAGATATTGTAATATTTATAAATTCCAACATAGATCCCCGAAATAATTATTTTATTCACTTTATTTCTAATTTTTCCATAAGAATAACCTATTGAAAATGTCTTTAACAATTCCAAATAATGTTTGGGTGAACAAGAACTTACTGTAATTGTTTTTGTAGAAGAAGAATTTTATTTTTAAAATATATAGGATAATATCCAAGATGTATCTAACATTTCAAGGTGTTAATTTATAGTGTATAATGGGGTTTTAGAGATCACTGAATTTTTTTTAGTTATAAATTAGAACTGGTTTTAGTTTTTCTAGTTCATGGGATGATACATGTAGTGTGATACGCTTATTCCGGTATAGGAATGGGGTTTTTTATTGAATATTATGATTAGGTGGTGGCATATGAAACCTATAATCTATTCTCACCAGAATGTAAATACCATTCATATGAAATGGTGTTTATATCCATGATGAATTCATTAATTATTTTTATAAATTATAACTTTGGGGAGTGGTAAAAAATTTATTCAGATATTAATAGCATGAAGTGTATTTTCTCTAAGTACGTGAAACTCATACACAGAATTTGGTTTTGTATCTATAGGATTTTTATTTAAAAAATGATATAACCATATGAACGGTAATTTTTTCTCTTATTACATTCAAATAATTTTAATAATATAATAAGTGAATGAGTTTTTGGGTGGTTAGAGTTAGATGGGGTGGCAAAAAAATTTGGCTCTATAGTTAGAAGAGGGCAGAGAGACAATATCCTTAGAAATTTTTTAAATTATAACAAAACATTATTATTTTATTTATTGTTAGGAGTTATCCAAAACTATTATACAATTGATTAAGATACCTTCTAATGTTGTAAAACCTTTGTGGTTTGTATCATTCCCTCAAGGTTTTTATATTTTTGAGAAAGTTATTGGTGGTTCCTTGGCCCATAAACTAGGAGGTGATGTAATGTGAGGAGTTATTATATTTGGTCCATTAACTACAAATATTAAAATATTTTTCAAAACATAAGGACTGGATTTTTGGACATGGATGTGGAAATCAATTATTGGTTTTTTATTTATTGTATTACTAATTAGTGGACCAATGTAGAGAACTAAATACTAGATATTTTGTTATTTCATCTTCTTATATGGTTTATTTGGTATTGCATCATACCATATAGTGTTTAAGTTATAAGATATATCCATGTAAATTATGATTTATCTTACTTCAAAATATAGTGGTAAATATTCTATTTTGGTGACTATATACCATATGACTAAAGCAACCCATTTTCTTCACATTAGACAATGGATTAATGTAGATGAGTTTGGAAAACTATTTTTTATAGAGATCATTAGGATTCATGGGATTCCCTCCATGATAATTTTCATTTTTTATTACCATTATATTTCATGAATTTGAAGAATTATATAGGGATTCGTGGGAACCATGTTGATGTTAAGCATAACACATTACCCACGTAGGGATGGTTAAACTCAGTGGACCATCTAGATTCATGAGGATATGATTTGACCTTATGTAATTTACATTGATGTATTTTAGGATAATCATATATATTTTTATTGATTTATTATTTAATAATAGTTAGGACTCAGTCATTATGTATTCCTTTGGGGGTGTTTTTAGGTCAATGTGTCAATTCCCATCATGTTGGGCAGAGTTGGGAGATCATTTCTTATAGTGGTCGAGTCTTAACCGTGAGACAAAAATGGAATTTATTTTGATTCAAAAGATGTCATTGAAAGCATATATTCACAAAAATACATATTTTAATGGTAGTAAACATCTATTATAGTTTAAAGTTAGTGATCAATTGTTTTTAAGGTATTTTTTTGACTAGTCAAACATCACTTGGGAAAGCATGTGAAGTTAGAAACTTGTTTTTTAGGTAATTTTTAATTTTAAAAAATTAGTGGAATGTAGAAATTTTTTGATATTTCAAACATTGATAACTTTTATGTTGGATTCATTTAATGTTTACATGTTTTAGAAGTATCATCCCAATACTTATCATGTAATAGAATTGATATTTTTAGATGTATATCCTGACACTACCATTAAAGAGTATTCTATTAATTCCAATATTATTTGAACAAGGTTCTCTATGGTAAATCGATCAATTTTTTCATTTTATAGATGACTTTAATAGCCATAAGGCATATGGGTCCAATATTTTTTTGATTTACTAGTGGTCTCACCACTTTTTAGATAAGTAATGTGAAAGAAATTATATAGAAATAAAGTGGTCGGGTAGAAAGAATTATTACTCCTATCAGGTCACTGGTATATTTTATTTTGGATTTAATTTACATATATATCATTTCATTATGCTTCCAAGATATTAATCAGGAAAATATAATTCCTTTATAAAAACAGTCCTTGTTGCATGGTTGGAGAACAATTAGTAGTAATCATGTATCTAACCATATGAGAGGTAAGTTTCAGAGACAATATGGTTTGTAATTTTCTTCTAAGAGTTTATTGAACCATATGGTGTTCTCTAGAATTCATATATCTTTAATCAATGTAGAATGTTAAACCCACATTGTTGGCACCTATTTTTTCAAACCACAAATTCAATCCTTACAGCCCTATATAGATAAAAAAATGATGGATTTTAATAGAATTCCTTTGTCAATTTTAACCAAAAACTCACCCATCATCTAACCATTCGCATGATGGCCACATCCCCACATCATGGAAAATCAACAACCTTTGTTGTTGGTGGATCACCTTTTATGAATGATGATTTCATTAAAGGTAATTTTTTTCTAAATTTTTTCATCCTTTTCACCTTTTATTAAATTATTTTTCTATTTTCATTGACTCATGAAACTCTCAAGTACTATGTGGATTAATGTAAGGTTTTGGAAATGAAATTTATTTTATTTCATGTTGGTATATTTTCATGAGTACTCCTACTTGATTATTTTGTATTTCAACAAAGAAAATTATTATGAATTTTGTTTTAGGGTATATGTCTATATATAAGGGTATTTTAGCATGTTTTACCATTATTTCATGATTTCCTTTTGTTTTATATTTTTAATTTCCTATAAATTTTTTACTTTTTTTCTAACATTAATTGGTTTTATTCATGGTCTCTAATGTAAATTGAAGGGTATAAAGTGACTTGTAAAAAGGAAGGTCCTGAATGAATACAATGTGTTTGATAAAATACGCCACAGTGGGTTTATAGTTTGAAATAGATTTATGAGTGGGTCATTGGAATTTATTTACATCAAGATTGGTGTTTTATTTTCATGATAAATTTTGGTTTATAAGATTTGAACATATTATGAATTCTTATGTTTTCCAATATATGGAACATGTGAGGACTCGGATTGATGATTGAATTATACAACTGAAGCCTTATCCTAGGTCATGAAATTAAAATATAATGTTACCCTATAGACTAAGTGATATCATGGAAATAATATTACCCAAGGGAAAGAGTGAGATCGTGGAAGGAATGCCTCCATTTTGGACTGATAAATCACATAGAATACAAGGTATATAGAAAATAAATGATTCTTCCAACCATGTTTTTCATGATTATACTAGAAGAGAACCCGTTAAAAGGAAATTATATACATGATTTAAATCATTATAATCTATGTTTCATTGTTTCTTATGTATTATTTAATTTTTATTCTATTTCATTTATTCTTAAACACTTCATGTATATTTTAGGGTTTATTTATATGAATATGTATAATTATTTCACTTCATCTTTATTGTGTATTGTTTATACATGTGTTTGAAATATATAATGTTTCGTAGAAAATAAATAAAATTTACAAAGGAATATTTTTAATGTTATATTATATAATATATGTGGTTTTCAAACAAGATTTAGTAGTTTACAAGGAGAATTTAGTTATATAGATTCATGGTGTTTACTACAAGGAATTCGCCTTACACCCTTTATATTCCATTAGGAGTATAAATATATGGTTTTATAGGACATAGATAATGGCAAGGGGACCATGTAGTATGATTTTAGACCATGATTATAATCATTTATTTTTTTCTTGATGGTGGTGTTGAGGTTCTAATAGTGTTTATCTCGTGTGGAGCATTTCATGATTTTTTTATTGATGTATATTTTAATTTAGGGCATAATAGAAAATTATATTTTTCCCAATTTACTAATTAATTTCTTATTTGTTTATATAAAAATTATTAAAACATTTTTATTATAATATCTATTTTGGTCACTATTGTTTATACTCTCTTTAAATATTTGAATATATCACTGATTATTATTTATTTTCATGGACTCCCAACTCTGGAATATCCCATTAAATATAACAATTGTTATACTAATATCTAGTGGTTGAGTGTTATTTAATGGTGTTTTCATTACCCTGTGGTGATCAAGAATTCATTTTGGGCCATATGGAGGAGTGGCCTGGGTGACTTTTTTCGAATGACCAATGCTGGATTTCTACAAAATCCCAAGATATAATATGAAAATTTACCATTTTCACATCATTATAAACACTTATAGATGGTCATGATGCATTATTTAGTTGATATATCAATATTTGGTTTCTAATTATATCCCAAAATATCAATACCTCACCTTGAAATGTCATTTCAGCCTTTTAACAACACCATTTAGTATTTTAGAACACGTTGCTCATGAATATAATCGATAATGATATATAACAATTCGATATTTGATATCATAATAAATATTTGGGAATTACCCATTTGATATTATGACTAGATATATATATATATATATATATATATCATATTCATTGATACCAGGTTTTATTTTATTTTCATAATGTACATCAAAATTTGGATTTCTACTAAAATTTAATATATTTGGTTTTGGGGGAACCGTAAATAATCAAATTGTTTCATTAGTAAAATTATATATATCTTATGGAAAACATGAAAACAAGTAATAAAATGTGCTAAATTTTTATATCATATAGATCCTATATTCCCCATATTTCATTACCTAACCTCATCTACCATATGTATTACATATGTCCCCTATAACTACATTACATATAATCTAAGTGCACTCTGTGGACCACACCCTCAATGTAAATAATAACCAATAGTGTTATTTAGTAGTTACCATTATGTCCAAGGCATTCAATATAAATTTGACTATAAAAAATATCACCTGAAAACCCATTTTGATAAAAGAAAATATAAAATTGAAATTAGTTGAGACTTGCTCCATAAATTTTAATTGAGATTTGATTGAGAAAAAAATAAGTCACCTAATCCACTTAAATGATAATATATTTTATTTTTATAGTTAAGACATGAATAGGGTAATGGGAAATAAGATTTATTGGTCCATCTGAGGGTATTGATGTTAAAACCCTTCATTAAAGAACACTTCACCCATGATTTACAATGGGTTAATTTGAATTACCCTTAGATAAGGAGATATTAATAATAATATTCCCTAATCATCATGAACCTATAATATCTACTATGGTAAAATACACCATTACCTTATAATGGTTATTTGTGAATTGATTTTGAATTACCTCTATTTTGAAGGACCAAATTAGGTTACCCCACACTACACCCATTCCTTTTAAAAATGAATATGAAACCATCACTAATGTTTATTCTTAAGAAACCCATTTTCTATGGTATCTTTCCTTGGATAAAAATAATATTTTTTCCCTATTTGCCCAAAATATTTACTAGAACATTATTTCCAATGTTAAAACCCTAAAAATTATAAATCACCAATTTCATTAAAAGGGAAAATAGATATACCTGAATGGGTGATTATGTAATCCTTAAATACCTCTTTCAATCATATATTCCCTCAATGATAGCAATTCTAAAAAAGTATTCCAAAATTATTATTATCCATTTAATACAAATAATAATGTATTCTTATGAAAATTGTGATGTTTATTCACAGGTAACCAATTGAGTCCCTCAATATCAAATACAATCATCCATGGTTATATAATTTTATTTAAATACATATTATGAATACAATTACACCCATTATTTTTAATAAACTGGACAAATAATTAAAATGAATTGCCTATTTGTTGTAATCCTAACCTTATTCCCACTTCTTTGTATATTCTTTGTACAAACTCACCATTTCTTACACTATTATAATTAAATGGTATACAAATTTAAATTGTATCCAAATTTTTGTATACCACGACCAAAATGGGTCTCTCGGTCATATGTCCTCCAACAATCCATTTCAAGGATTCATTTTCTTATAGTTTTTTTTCAAATGACTTTAATATACTCATAATTTATATTTGAAACATAGTTTTAAAACATGTATCATATTTCATTCATGAATGGACCTAAAATGCACTATATTTTATATTTTCATTTTAAATTTAAATTTATGAAGTGTCACATTAACATGAAAGTATCTACATTGGTTTTTGGTCCCTTTAAAGTGAAAAATTCATGTTCATTTTCAGGGCTCAAATCCAAAACTCTAAACACATAATACATCCATAGATATATGTAAACTCATATGCTCTTTACTGATCATTTTTTTGTATATCATAAAAAATCATAAATATATATATAGATAAAGATAATATTATACATATAGTGTTAAAAATAATACTATAGATCAATCAATTAATTTCAAATAAAAATGGTAACTAGTATTGTTACAATTGTGGTTTTTTAAAAAGCCCATTAATATATAACTGATCCCCATATAAGTAAATAAGCTACCTAGTGAAAATATTTGACCACCCATCCACTCAATTTCGATGTTTATTAGTGTGTTATCTATTAAATAACATTAAAACCATAAAACTTTTGAAAATTATCCCATATCAATGAGGATTATGAAGACCTAAAAACAAAATTTTGTATCCATAATGAATTACAAAATATGTGAATTAAATTGATTGATAATTTATTATAGTTTATTATCAAAAAATTATGGTTTTATTTTTTTATTACCTAATATAATTCTCTAAGAGTATACCAGTAGAATACTTACTAAATATACCACATAAAATTGGGTTCATCCCCAATGATTGGGGAAATATAAAACAAAATGATTTTGTTTACTTCACTAGTCTATACATCCTAGGAAGTATTTTCAAAATGTAATGGGTATAATAGATTAGATACCTAAACATACACTATTATCAAATCAGTGAGAATTAGAAAATTCCATGGTAAGTGAATAATTATAATATAGTAATATAACCTAATTAGAAACATACCATGCGAGTTAGGGGAGATCATGTCCAACAATAGTACTACAAATTATGAGTAAGTAGAGGTTTGTAAACCCCCATCACAAACTTGAAAACTCTCTTAATAATATCACCTCTAATAGACTAATTCAAACATCCATAAAATAATTAGGTCAAAGATCACTCCTTTTAAATTTTAATAGTTTCCAAAATAAATCATTCTAGTAAGGATACCACCAACCAAGGCTATCATGTGCATCACACATACAAAATATCTCTGGAGTTTATTATTAATACTTCAAAACCCATCTATCAACAATAGGAATAAAAAATGAGGGCTTATATGAAGTAGATGAATATAGAATCTCAAGACCAGGTGTGTGCTCCTGCTAATACCAAAACACTATAGGCTTGTCTATATGTCCAAATTTATGGATAATGAAAAATCATTATAACATTGTACAAAAAAAATTATATTTATTTTAAGGGAAGAACCATTGAGTATTCCAAATAACCATTTATCCCAAGGGTAAAAAACAATAATTTAGAGGTCTAGTGTTCATGTGGTTTTAATAATATTCATTTGTTTCATCATTTCCTGTCATATATGTTCTTCATAGACCACAAGAAAACCAATAGAATCCTTGAAGTAATTTATTTTTGTTAAAAAACTTAAAGTATTTAAGATCCCACAAAAATATCTCATAATGGTGTTCCTTCAAATGAAGAAAATATATTTTAACCTCAAAGTTCCTAAATATGTTAACCATCATCAATTAAAAAGGTCAAAATTTACTCCCCTAATTAATATAAATACTAACTACAATGATCCTCCGAATGTAATGGGATATGGATTAACTCACAACGAAGAATCATTCAGTCAAAAATTAGGCCCCATTACTAAAAACCCAATTATAAGTATCCTTAAGGATCATACCTAGGTAATTTTTAAGGAAGGTCCAATTATATCATAATAAAGGTACAGAAGGTCCTCCCCATAATTTTTCTCAAGTTTATTTCAATGATCAACATAATCGCCATTGAAGTCATTGCTATTAGAAAATACCCATTTAACATTTATTCCATCCCCTTATTGATAATAAGGAAACAATAATTCATGTATGGCTTCACTAGGGTGTTTAATATTAATTTCTTCCTGATTATAACATGGACCCTTGACATGAATTTCCATATGTGTTATTTTCATGCCTAAGCTTCCCAAATGTAGATATTCATTTTCAAAATGAAATGAAGTCAGACATGGAACCCACCCCCTCCCGACCATTAGAAGATATTGTATTATCCTAAAACATTGTTGTGTTGATGCATCAACCATTATCTATGCCTCCACATGATTACACAATATTTTTTATATGTGGAATAATTTAAAATAATTCATCAAAATATTGTGAAAAATTTGTATTTTCATGAATCAGAATAAGTTATCTATATATCAGATATCCAATCTTACCCCTGATATACCTGAAGGGCGTTACCAATGTTCCCAGTTGAGGTAAAATCTCTCTATCATTGTCTGTATGTAATAAATATGGTTTCTCCCTTGAATCAGGGAAGAAGTAAAAAAATAATTATAATGAAAAACTGGTATGACCCATTTGTATATTAAAATTTCAAGTGAAAAGGACAAGTAGAAATAAATGAATAGCTGATAATACATTAAGAAATAAACTATCATTTCACCTCACTCTCCCACTCATAAAAAAATATTTTAATTTCAAACCAAAATTTATTTTCATCCCCCGCATAAATATATTGTACACCACTACTAACATCAGGAATTACGTAAAAGACTAATTGTAAAATTTAACTGATATAATGGGCCACATATAAATAAATTTTTAAAAGTAAAGATACATATTAAAAATCCAACATAATTAATTATAAGAACAGTGGGTTAATATATCAATCTTACATTTGAACAATTAATGCTATCAATATCTCCAAAATGGTGGTTAAAATCCATAAAATGAAATGACAGATAAGTGTGAGATAAATTTTTGTAGGAATCCAAAGAGAAACCAAATGTTGTGTATAAACTATAATTTAATAATGCTTTTATTTCTAGTTTAATCATAATTATTTAATGATAGGTTTTTATTACTAATCTCCCAAAAAATAAAAAACTACCAATCTAATTTAATAGAAATTTCTATTTTTTAGGAAAAATAAAATAATCACAATAAAGAAGATATATATAAATCAAAAATTATTTATAAAGAAACCCCTTTTCATTTGGAAATTTCTTTCTAAACCAATTTTCAAAATGATTTAGAAAATCAACACATGACATGAGAATTTTAAGGAAACAATAATGTTCCCTTTCCTATATAAAAAAATAAAATGAAAAATGTCAATTTCAACCCATACTAAGGAAAAATGGTATGAAACAGAAATAATAGGATCAATATTTTATGTTAATCTACTAATAATTTAATAGGTTTCTTGAGCTATACCCTATTTTTGTTGAGGTTATGTGTCATCAAACATACATTTTTTGGATATTGTGGATTGGTCCAGTGATGCATCACAATCATATAGAGGGTAAATATACATCACTATGATAGCTAGTAGAAAGTTGCTTGTCCCATATCTTTCCATTTCACCTAGAACTAGGGTTGTCACGACCCGTCCTCGGGGCCCGTTCCATGACTACCCCAAGCCCGCCTTCCATAGGCCAGGGGCTGGCGACTAGCACCAAGGCATAAATCCCAGTAAAGGGAAGGCATTGCCTTTGTAATTAAACCACAAACACCACAGAGCAAGAAAGCAGTAGAATTAAACACTAAGTAAAACTGAGTACAACAGTAAGGGCAGAAAGTAAGT
The DNA here is from genome assembly GCA_963277665.1 of Viscum album. Classification (NCBI taxonomy): domain Eukaryota; kingdom Viridiplantae; phylum Streptophyta; class Magnoliopsida; order Santalales; family Viscaceae; genus Viscum; species Viscum album. The sequence continues at coordinate 852,347,659 of OY728155.1, read as the reverse complement.
GGGCCAGTATACAAGCCCAAACTGAAAGTAAAGTACAACTGGAAGGGAAAACAGCAACTGAAAAGTAAGGCCACAATGCCGATCTGTCCACTGGAAATCCCACCTGAAGGGTGGGTAAAGATATCCTCCACTGCTCCTCGGGTCCAGCCGACTGCTCCGAGCACGTCCCGCCCAGTGGTCCACCTCCAGGTACCGTCCTGCTCCGCAAGCCTCAACCACAATCAGCGTTGTATGTCGTCTACAACCAACACAATGTAGTGCGGGTATATCCCGTGCAGGGATGAGTATAAGCTACTCAGTAGGGACCCCGAGACCCCCGAAGGTCTCCCAGAATCCACAAAGGATAATCCACAAAGGAAAGATACAATCACGAAGTAACATCCGACACTGCTTAGGTATATGCCCATACATATACCTAAGTCATCAATTCTCATTCGGCTCCAACATCTGAACCCAATTACAACCCAGTCCACATAGGAAAGCAAAACGTATACCCACACAGGATAGCACAACAAAATCCACATAGGAAAGAAAAACAGGATTCAGCTCACACAGGTATACTTCTTCATATGACGATAAAGATAACCAGATATTTCCACTGATTTATCTAAGTCGTCGGACCCACAAAGGATCGATAGGTAATAACCCCTGTAATGAACCACAAAGGATCTGACCCACAAAGGATCGATAGGTAACTAACCCCCGCAATGACCCACAAAGGATCTGACCCACATTAGATCGATATGTAACTAACCCCTGCAAAGACCCACACAGGATCTATAGGCGCTGGCCCACACAGGACCGCTGAGCGCGGACCCACATAGGATTAGACCCACACAGGATCGGTAGCATTGACCCACAAAGGATCGTTGAGTGCTGTAGTCGTCGTCGTCGAATCCACTGAGGATCTCTGTACAGTCGTCGTCGTCACAGTAGCAGTCGCAGCCAGCACTAAGGTTCTCGCACACAGCAAGCTCGTTCGGGAGGGTCCATTCCACGAGCCGAGAGGCTGATACGTCAACTGACACATAGTCCAGAGTTGATGTATCCAAAAGTTCCATATCGTCAATAGGAACTCAACGTCGTAGACGGCGTGTCAATCGGACTCTCGGTCTGAGAGTTATTGGCTTTTTCGTCCCAGGGACCCGGTTAGTTTTTAAGGCAAAACCAACCCGACCGTACTCCACCTACATCCAAACCTCAGGCGGAGTAAGCCAAAAGATCCATCTCACTTAGATAAATCCATCAAAGTCGACAGTACATCAATCGGACTCCCGAAGCTCAAGATACGGGCAAAAGTCCAAAAAGGTCTGAAACGGGGGGTCTGGGCCCAGACCGACCCGGCCCAACCCCCCTGGGTCGGCCCGAACTGGGTCGACCCGACCCTGGTTTGGGTCCGACCCGGCTGGGCACGACCCGGCCCGGCCGCCATGGGACGGCTCGGCCTGTTATGGTCGAGCGGCGCGGGGGGGCATGCTGCCCCCGCGTGAGGGTACTGCGGCCCCGCATGAGGCTGCCCTTGCTAGCGGACGCGGCAGCCGGCCGCATCCCGTCTCTCGCCGGACCCGTGCGGTCGCGGGTCTGCCTGCCGCCACCGTGGCGGTTCTCCTCAGCGGCGCGCCGGGTGCCACCGCCTTCTGCCGCTGGCACCGCCGTGCCGGCGTGGCGCGCCGGCGGTTTGCTCCGCGGACCACTGGTTGAGTTTTGGTGGTCGGAAATCCTTGTCGTCTTCTCCAAAAGTCCTCCTGTGGTCCGTCATTCACTGCGAGGACCCCGCATCGCCCGTGCGGCCTGCTTGGTCGACGTCCTCCATTTCGCACACCAAGAACGAAAGGGGCGGTGGGTTCGGACTTGTTCGTTAGTCCTTACCCACAGCGTTAGTGGTTTAAAAGTCTCTCAAAAATTTTTAATCAAATGCCACAGGTATAAATCACAAAGATTTAAAGAATTAAAACCCCTACCTCATCATTGTCGTTGGACGAGTTCTTCATGGAATTGACCGTCGCAGAAGAAGAGGATCGTCGCATCGCGGAAGGGGCGTCGCGTCGTCGCGGTACACGGCGTCGCGTCGACGATCTCCGAGTGATAAAGAAAACACACAGATTTAATTTCACGAATTAAATCCATGTTGAGGACAAAAATACACAAAGGAAATTTAAAAGATCCGCAGTCTCCTACCTCAAGCAGTTGATCGAAGATTTGTCGCGGGAGGAGAATCGTCACAGAAGAACGTCGGGGAAGGAGAATTGTCGGCATCGCGGTACACGGTGTCGTGTCGTCGATCTCCGAGGGTTCGGAGTTCTTCGTCGCCTTTCGTCTAAGGTCGGCGTTCTTCACGTTCTTCGCATTCTTCGCGTTCTTCGCGAAGGAGGATGAAGATACAGTTTCTCCAAATCCTCTCAACAAGCAACCCGTCAACAAAAAGGGTGTTGGTATTATTTTATTATTATGCCAATAGTTTGAAAAACAGGTAAAGAAACGAACCATTAATTCGGTGAATTAATGGTAATGACTTAACTGCCCATTTAATAGGAGCGTTAAGAGATTTAGAAAACGCACCAGTTGACTTTCATTAAAGAGGAGTTTTCACGGGTGCGTTACTTAGAGGAAAAGAAATGGTGGGGCTCGTGCGGGCCCCACCTCAAAAATATCCTTCCAAGAGGGTAGGATATTTTGGGTTCCACCCTCTCTGCTTCAACTCAGCTTAATCAGCTTTAATTGGCTTTAAGTGGCTTTAAGTGAAATAAAATAAAGTTGTCGCACCACTTTATTTTATTTTCTTCACTTAACCCCAAAAATTAAAAACCACACCCGAGCAAACGTAACTTTGGAAGAGGAGTTTATAAGAAAATACCGGCGTTGCGATTCCATCAGTTCCCTCAGAATTCGATTCCAAGCACCAGTTCAAAAGTTAGAAAAACTCACTTGTTCGTTCACTGAACGTACCCGAGCCAAACTTCGGAAAATGATTCCGGGCACACCGGGCCTCGGAATCACATGCTGTCAGAAACTGCGTTCTTGTAAAATTCCAAATAAAATTAAGAAAAAAATTTCCTTGAATATTACAGTCCTTTAAATCACTCCCACCTCAGGGCTTTACTTCCCCGTAAAGATACATCACAAACTAGGGAAACAAATGTGGGTACTGAGCATGCATCTGAGCCTCCCGCTCCCAAGTGCTCTCCTGGAGGTTCCCGTGCTACCATCTGATGTGCACTAGAGGAATCAACCATCCACATAGGACCCGCTCCTGTTGATCCTCGATCTCCACCGGGACTTCCGCAAATGTTTCCCCATTATCAACGTCTAGCTCCCCATGGTCAATGATATGCGATGGATCGTGCAAGTATCTCCTCAGCTGGGATACGTGGAAGATGTCGTGCACCCGGTGCAACTGAGGTGGTAGAGCTAGGCGATAAGCCACCTCACCAATCCTGCTGAGGACCTGGAATGGTCCGATGAAGCGAGGAGACAACTTGCCACCTCAGCCAAATCTCCGTAATCCACGTCAAGGTGATACACGCAAGAAGATGTGGTCTCCATCCTTGAACTCTAGTGGCCTCCGCCTCCTATCAGCATAAGCTTTATGCCGGCTCTAAGCTATCCTCATCCTCTCCTGGATGACCTGGACCTTCTCTGTTGTGGCCCGGACCATCTCTGGTCCCACAAGTGTTGACTCCCCAGGGTCTGCCCAGCACAAAGGAGATCTGCAAGGTCTGCCGTACAACGCCTCATATGGTGTCATCCCGATGGTGGAGTGGTAGCTGTTTTTTTATGAAAACTACACCAAGGGTAGGTGGTCCTCCCAACTGCGACCAAAGTCAAGGACACATGCGTGGAGCATGTCCTCGAGAGTCTAAATGGTCCTCTCCGTCTAATCATCCGTCTGAGGGTGAAAGGCGGTGCTCAGACGTAGCTGCGTCCCGAACGACTCCTGCAACCCCTTCCAAAGCTGGGAAGTAAAGTGAGCATCTCGATCAGAGACGATATATGATGGCACACCGTGAAACCTCACAATCTCCTGAATGTAGAGACGTCCCAAGCTCTCCACTGAGCCCTGCTCTCTGATGGGTAAGAAGTGATCCGACTTGGTGAGTCGGTCGACAATTACCCAAATGGAGTCATGACCTATGGAAGTGCGTGGAAGTGCGTGGAAGTCCAGTCACAAAGTCCATAGATATCTCGTCCCACTTCCACTCTGGGACCTCCAAGGGCTATACCAAGCCTGCTGGTACCTGATGCTCTGCCTTCACCTGCTGGAAGGTGAGGCATCATGAAATGAACTCTGCCACGTCCTTCTTCATGCCCGGCCACCAATGCTGTCGTCTGAGGTTCTGGTACATCTTCGCCACTCTAGGATGTACCGCCAAAGGAGAAGTGTGAAACTCTCTCTGCACCTCCTCCCTCAAGGCAACTGGTACCAAGGTACGTCCTATGAAAAGGACATCGTGCTCTGCTCCAAAGGAGAAACCATCAGGTGCCTGTCCTGAGGATATATGCGCACACCGCGTCTCACAGTCAGCATCCCCACGATGTGCCTCTCTGACCCGCTGTAGTAGTGGAGGAGAGACTATGAGTGACTGAAGCAAAGCTTCTCCATCTCTATCCACAAAGGATATCCTCAAAGAGGCTAGCTGTTCTTTCGACTCCTCAAGTAGTTGAATGCCTGTCCTCCTGCTGAGAGCATCGGTTACCACGTTCCCCTTCCCAGGAGTGTAGACTATGTCAAAGTCATAGTCCTGGAGGAACTCGAGCCATCACCGCAGTCTCGGGTTCAGGTCCTTCTATGATAAGATTTACCTGAGACTCTGATGGTCAGAAAAGACTGTAAAGCGGTCGCCCATCAGATAGTGTCGCCAAGTCTTTAGAGCGAAGACCACTGCTACTAACTTCATGTCATGGGTAGCGTAGTTCTGCTCATGTGGCCTCAACTAATGTGATCCATAGGGGATCATGGCCCGCTCCTGCATCAGGAAACATCTGAGTCCAGTCCCTGATGCATCGCAGTAGACTACGTAACCTACTCCCTCCTCAGGCACCCTCAAGATAGGGGCACTGGTCAATATCTGTCTCAGCTCCTGAAAGCACTGATGACATCTTTCTGACCACACAAAGGGTTTCCCCTTCTTCGTAAGAGCTGAGAGTGGTGTCGCAACTCTGGAGAAGTCTGACACAAATCTCTGATAGTATCCATCTAGTCCCAAGAAACTTCGCACCTCCGTCACGCTCTTGGGTGGATCCCAAGCTAGCACAGCCTCGATCTTCGCAGGATCCACCGCAACTCCCGCCTCAGAGATGACGTATCCCAAGAAGTGGACCTCACATATCCAGAACTGACACTTCGAGAGCTTTCCATAAAGATTGTGCTCTCAGAGTGTGTCTAGTACAACCCATAAGTGGTAGGCGTGATACTCCTCAGTCGTCGAGTATATCCAAATGTCATCGATGAAGTCTACGAAAAATCGATCGAGGTATGGCTGAAAGATCCTATTCATAAGGCCCATGAACACCGCTGGAGCATTGGTTACGCCGAATGGCATAACCAAGAACTCATAGTGGCCATACTGACATCTGAAGGTCGTCTTCTGCACGTCCTCGTCCCGAACTCTGAGCTGATGATAGCCTGACCTGAGGTCTATCTTCGAGAACCACCATGCTCCCTTAAGCTGATCGAAGAGGTCATCAATCCTCAGTAGCGGATACTTGTTCCTCACTATCACCTAGTTCAGGCGACGATAGTCGAGACAAAGTCGCAAGCTCTTGTCCGCCTTCTTGGCGAACAATATCGGGGAAGCCCAGTGTGAAACACTGGGTCGGATGAATCCCTTTCCCTGCAAGTCCTCCAACTGTACTCGTAGCTCTCGAAGCTCAGCGAGGACCATCCGATACGCTGGAGTCGATATTGGGGTTGTCCCGGGGTACAGGTCAATATGAAAGTCTACCTATCTGCGAGGAGGTAGTCCTGGAACGTCGTCGGGAAAGACGTCTGCATACTGATCCACCACTGCCGGAAAACTAGGACTCTGCATGTCAACTGCTCCTAGGATGAGGCTAGCCAACTGATGAGTGATAGGCTATCCTCTCCTCTGCGGAAGTCCATCATGTGCTGCAGAGGCTCCCTTCTCGTCGGTGATGGTGAACCTGCTCTCGTCGGTGCGTACACATCGCACCTTGCGCCTAAAACAGTCAATCTGTGCATGGACTGTAGAAAACCAATCCATGCCCAAGATGAAGTCATAAGGCCTCGACGCTTCTACAAGAAGATCCTAGTCGAGGCTCTTGCCTCCTAGAGTAAGCTCACACTTCCGGCACCAGTGCATAATCGTCGAGTCTGCTCCCGTAGGAGTCTGTAGCCGTAAGGATCGAGCCAACGGCTCTGTCAGAATCTCTGAGCTCTGAACAAGGGCAGTGGATATGAAAGAGTGACTCACTCATGTGTCTATAAGAACTGCAGAAAGGGTGGAATAGACACAGATAGTACCTCGAATCATCTCGGGCACGCCGTGGTCGTAGGCCTCTACTGCCTGGAGTTGTTCATGTCTCTGCCCACCAGCTCCCTATGGCCGGGGTGGACCTCCTGGCGGTGGTGGTGGTAGAGCCTTAAAGCATCACCCACCACCTGCTGCTCGGCCGGCTCCTCTACCTCGTCTGCCTGCTCCCTGCAGACTGCCACGGTCAACCCTCTGCCTCTGCCTGGGTGGCCCATCAACCGTCTGCTGCTTCTCGACATGGTGGGTCGGGCAGTCACGAGCCATGTGGCCCTGCCCGCCGCATGTGTAGCATTGTCTTCCTCTCGAAAGACTGGCTCCATGATGTGTGCCCCGCACTACTGAGCCAGTGTCCTGAGGTCATCTGCATGAGGGTCTGGTCTGCCAGGACCCATGAGTCATCCGTCGACTGCCTACCACAGAAGACTCTTCTACGTGTCACCTCGCGGTAGGTCTCGCTGCTGATGAAGGCTCAGCAAGGAATCTCTCGATCAAAAGGGCTCGCTCTAGTACTCCTGCCTGAGTCAGAATGATGAGGGAGATCATTGATGCCCTGATCTCATGTCTCAATCCCTGATCAAAGGTCCAGGCCCGGAATAATGGGTCTCGTACCTTGTCTGTCGAGTAGCGCGAGAGATCGGTAAATCTCGCCGAGTACTGGGCGACGGTCAAGCTGCCCTGCCGCAGCTGAAGAAGCTCCAAGATGCGCACCGCACGGAGGGTGGCCGGGACGAATTCTGACTGGAAGAGGCTCTCAAAGTCTATCCAGAGAAGAGATGCCTCATCGTGCACCTAGAGCATCAAGCTCCACCATCGGCCCGCTTCCGCGTGCAGTAGGCTCACTGCGAGGATCACCATGAGGTCTGCTGGTGTCCTCACTAACTGGAAAACTCGTACAACTGCCTCCAGCCAGTCCTCGGCTGCCTGGGGGTCCATCTCCCCGCGGAACCTGGGCGGTCGCTGGCACTGGAACTCATGCAGTGCACTAAGGCGACGTGCATCGTCAGCGGCTGGGGCTGGAAGCATCGGTGGCTCGGCGGGTAAAGGTACCGCCGGTGCCTCAGCTGTCAAAGGGCCTTGCACCGAGGCCTTATCGCTCGGTGGGTTGTCGTCACGCTCAACTCTCGGAACCCTAGCTGGCTGCCATCGTGGGGCCATCCTAAAAAGGAAACAGGTGCGCCACGGTCAGAATAGTATACCTGGTGAGCTGATACAAAGTAACCTCAAAGAAAACTTGAAACACACATGCAATCAATGTTTTCGTGCATTAAGTCGGAAATCAGAAGTCAGGGTCCTGTTGTACGGATACGTCAGCCGCCGCACCAACACTGGACTCCCTAGACTGATAACCACACCCAATACTCTTAACACTATTGCTTCACATAGAAAAAGATAAGAGTCTGCGGTAGAACCGAACTCCTCTGATACCAATTTGTCACGACCCGTCCTCGGGGCCCGTGCCTTGACTACCTCAAGCCCGCCTTCCATAGGTAAGAGGGTAGCGACTAGCACCAAGGCATAAATCCCGGTAAAGGGAAGGCATTGCCTTTGTAAGTAAACCACAAACACCACAGAGCAAGCAAGTAGTAGAAGTAAATACTAAGTAAAATTGAGTACAACAGTAAGTGCGGAAAGTAAGTGGGCCAGTATACAAGCCCAAACTAAAAGTAAAGTACAACTGGAAGGGAAAACAGCAACTAAAAAGTAAGGCCGCAATGTCGAGATGCCCACTAGAAATCCCACCTGAAGGGTGGGTACAGATAGCCTCCACTGCTCCTCGGGTCCAGCCGACCGCTCCGAGCACGTCCCGCCCAGTGGTCCACCTCCAGGTACCGTCCTGCTCTGTAAGCCTCAACCACGATCAGCGCTGTCTGTTGTCTGCAACCAACACAACGTAGTGCAGGCATAGCCCATGCAGGGGTGAGTATAAGCTACTCAGTAGGGACCCCAAGACCCCCGAAGGTATCCCAAAATCCACAAAGGATAATCCACAAAGAAAAGATACAATCACGAAGTAACATCCGACACTGCTTAGGTATATGCCCATACATATACCTAAGTCATCAATTCTCGTTTGGATCCAACATCTGAACCCAAGTACAACCCAGTCCACACAGGAAAGAAAAACTTATACCCACATAGGATAGCACAACACAATCCGCATAGGAAAGCAAAACATGATTCAGCTCACACAGGTATACTTCTTCATATGACGATAAAGATGACCGGATATTGCCACTGATTCATCTAAGTCATCGGACCCACAAAAGATCGATAGGTACTAACCCCCGCAATGACCCACAAAGGATCTGACCCACAAAGGATCGATAGTTAACTAACCCCTGCAATGACCCACAAAGGATCTAACCCACACAGGATCGATAGGTAACTAACCCCCGCAAAGACCCACACAGGATCGGACCCACACAAGATCTGTAGGCGCTGGCCCACACAGGACTGTTGAGCGCTGACCCACATAGGATCGGACCCACACAGGATCGGTAGCATTGACCCACAAAGTATCGCTGAGTGTTGTAGTCGTCACCGTCGAATCCACTGAGGATCTCTGTACAGTCGTCGTCGTCACAATAGCAGTCGCAACCAGCACTAGGGTTCCCGCACACAACAAGCTCCTTCGGGAGGGTCCGCTCCACGATCCGAGAGGCTGATACATCAACTAACACATAGTCCAAAGCTAATGTATCCAAAAGTTCCGTATCTTCAACAGGAACTCAATGTCGCAAACGGCGCGTCAATCGGACGCTCGGTCTGAGAGTTATTGGCTTTTTCGTCCTAGGGGCCCGGTTGGTTTTTAAGGAAAAACCAACCCGACCATACTCCACCTACGTCCAAATCTTGGGATAAGTAATCCAAAAGATCCGTCTCACTTAGAGGAATCCATCAAAGTTGACGGTACATCAATCGGACGCCTGAAGCTCAAGATACGGGCAAAAGTCCGAAAAGGTACAAAAACGGTTCTCGTCGGCGGCGCGCTGGGCGCCCCCGCCTTTCGCCGCAGGCACCACCGTGCCTGCATGGCGCGCCGGCGGTTTTCTCCGCGGACCACCAGATGAGTTCCGGTGGTTGGAAATCATTTATGTCTTCGCCAAAAGACCTCCCGGGGTCCGTCCTTCACTGCGAGGACCCTGCATCACCCGTGCAGCCTGCTTGGTCGACGTCCGCCGTTTCTCACACCAAGAACGAAAGGGGTGGTGGGTTCGGACTTGTTCGTTAGTCCACACCCACCGCGTTAGCGGGTTAAAAGTCTCTCAATAGTTTTTAATCAAACGCCGTAGGTATAAATCACAAATATTTAAAGAATTAAAACCCCTACCTCGTCGTTGTCATTGGACGAGTTCTTCGCAGAATTGACCGTCGCAGAAGAAGAGGATCGTCGCGTCGCGGAAGGGGCATCGCGTCGTCGCGGTACATGGCGTCGTGTCGACGATCTCTGAGGGTTAAGGAAAACACACAGATTTAATTTCATGAATTAAATCCATGTTGAGGATAAAAATCCACAAATGAAATTTAAAAGATCTGCAATCTCCTACCTCAAGCAGTTGATCGAAGATTTGTCACGGGAGGAGAATCGTCGCAGAAGAACGTCGGGGAAGGAGAATCATCAATGTCGCGGTACACAGCATCGCGTCGTCGATCTCTGAGGGTTCGGCGTTGTTCGTCGCCTTTCGTTGAAGGCCGGCATTCTTCGCGTTCTTCGCGTTCTTCACGTTCTTCGCGAAGGAGGATGAAGATACAGTTTCTACAAATCCTCTCAACAGGCAACCTATCAACAAAAATGTTGTTGGTATTATTTTATTATTATACCAACAGTTTGAAAAACAGGTTAAGAAACGAACCATTAATTCGGTGAATTAATGGTAATGACTTAACTGTCCATTTAATAGGAGCGTTAAGAGATTTAGAAAACACACCAGTTGACTTTCATTAAAGAAGAGTTTTCGTGTGTGTGTGGAACTTAGTCGAAAAGAAACGGTGGGGCTTGTGTGGGCCCCACCTCACAAATATCCTACCAAGAGGGTAGGATATTTTGGGTTCCACCCTATCCGCTTCAACTTAGGTTAAGCAGCTTTAAGTGGCTTTAAGTGGCTTTAAGTGAAATAAAATAAAGTTGTCACGCCACTTTATTTTATTTTCTTCACTTAACCCCAAAAATTAGAAACCACACCCGAGCAAACGCAACTCCGGAAGAGGCATTTATAAGCAAATACCGGTGTTGTGATTCCATTGGTGCCCTCGGAATTCGATTCAGAGCACCGGTTCAAAAGTTAGAAAAACCCGCTCGATCGTTCACTGAACATACCCGAGCCAAACTTCGGAAAATGATTCTGGGCACACCGGGCCTCGGAATCACGTGCCGTCAGAAACTGCGTTCTTGTAAAATTCCAAATAAGATTAAGAAAAAAATTTCCTTAAATTTTACAAGTCTTTATAAGGGTTCCCATAACCAATGTAATGAATAGGTGTTCATGAAATGATAACATACAACAATATACATAACAAAGTTTGATAAATACAATAATAATAGATAATTCAAAATTGAACACCCTCAATTACAAATCCCTATCAATAAACAACATCGATTTCACATTTATAACATAATATGAAAATAAATCATGTCTCCAGGGTCAAATACGAGTCAATGAATTCCAAATGTGGTTCGATATGAGCTCATACACACACGAATTGTAATATATTTTTAAATATACATGCATTGCATACAATTATTTTCTTAATAATCCCCTAGTTAAAGAGTGACCTTATAATAATTGTACTCATAAACATTTACACACACACTCACTCAAACATATGTATTTATTTATTTTTTTCATTCCCCAACATTAAGTATTCACCTGTGAATTTTTATCCATATATATATATATATATATATATATATATATATATTCATTTATATTTATGGATATATAATCAATGGATTTAAAAATACACATTACGTGATCAATATTTTTTCATAACCAAATATTTAAATCATTTAAACATCCTTCTCCTACCAAAAAGACTTTCAAAAATCTATTTAGATTAGATTTTTAATGTTTTCACCATGTGACATTGAAATAGTTCCATAAGTAGTTAGGTCACATGGCCTCAAGTGTGCCTCTCTAGTTTTCTGACACTGTTGAAAATAACTGAAGGATATATGATGGTATGGGGGAGGCTATACCCTAATCATTAGTGTAGAAAAATGGTATATAAAATATAATTTAATAATGGAATTAGTAAAAATATAATTAGTGGAATCAATCCATGCTAATAATAATAAATGACCAAATCCCTAAATAATATCATATATATAATGATTTAATGTCAATACCAATTGGAAAATATACGTATTTAGAAGAAAAAATACATGAATAGTTAAAAAAAGAAGAACTTAAATGAAGTGTTGATGGGAATCTGGATAACCAACATATTTGTGTGCTCTTAGTCTCCCTTATCAAAGTTTGTGACACAAATAAAAATATATAATCATGAACCTATAAGCATGGGGTCTACTCAAGTATAAAGTAGTGTCCTAAATAGGATGTGATATAAAATCAGTAGGCCACCACCAACAACATCTAATGAAATCATGTCTATGAATATGAAATATTATAGTGTTCATGTATAAAAATTAGGTTAGTAAATAAAAAAATAATAATCAATCCAATATCTGGTTCTTTAATGGACACTCAAACGATAATTTGTACATCATCATAAGGTGAAATGTCTCTAAACATGACTGCATGTATATAGGTGCATATATGTATCATTAATATAAACAATGATATGCATGACCTTGAAATAACCCAAGGAATATGACCAAGGAATCTATATAATAGTAAAGGTAATGGTAATGATTTGATAGTAGGACCCATGGATACATCCTTCGACATCTAAGAGTAATTATAGATGAAACTGTGAAATGATCTTGGATTAACTCATGTATCAGAGTGTATTACCATTAGTTGTTATATGCCCAAAATAAACAAAAAAGGAAAAAATAATAGCAAATTCCATATGTGATCCAATGTGAAAAAGAATAAATGTTCCATTATGGTGAAGTATATAATTAATTTATTTCTATCCCATAATATTATCCAATGATATCCACAACAAAAACAATGTGTTTCCTAGGATATAAGATATTCCAAACAATATATGATCTTATCAGTGGAATTACATATAAGGATCCAAGATATCACCCAAGGATTAGAATATTTAAATTTAAATGATGTTCTGATCTATGAAATCCCATAATAGAATTAATGTATTGGTTTAGGTATATAAAAATTTCATTTAATCTCAAAACCCATCCAATTAATTTTTTATTAATGGAAACCAATAATCTCTCATGGTGTAATATTAATCATTTAACCTATGAAATCCTCCTAAAATTTTAATAGAAGGAACCCATGTGTTTCTTAATGTGTAATAATTCATCAAACCAATGAGCCAATCCATAGAATTCCAACTTGGGTAGCCATGATTCACCCTAAAAATATATAAGGGCATAGGATTACTGTCTTTAATAGGTAAAAATTGTCCAATAGTTTATATTTTTCATTAGAACATTTAAAAATAATTAGTAAATAATCCAATATTACTAAACATGTTGTATTATAGTTCTGTTACTAATAATAGAGGGGCCATTTCAAAAAGAATTCCTAATCCTAATTTAAGTATGAATAAATAAGATAACATGTCAAAATAATTCCATGTAAAAATTCAAGAATGAATAAATAAAAACCCAATGTTTATATGCATTCCATATCACTATTAAAATATGAATAAAAAAATGTGTTTGTTCCTATAAGAATTACATATCACAATTAAAATATGAATAAATATGAGGCCATGCCCCTAATCATGCCACAAAAAAAGTAAATTATACCATTTGGACTTTCATTTTATAAATAATTAATAATTCCATGGATAAATCCATGCCAATTATCAATTCAGAAATCTCTATTTTATTTATTCTCAATATTAATTACGATAGAACACCACATTGATTGTTTCATTATTAAATGGGTCACAGTTTTCACACCAACTCATTTGATTAAATTAAGACATATCTTAAATTATAGTTAGTCAAACAAAATTCAAATGTGATAAAATCATAAGCTATGAATTTTAATGTAATAATTCAACACAACATCAAAAAAAGCTGATATAATTTCTAATATGAAGCATAAGTCATGAGAATATAAGAAAAACAACCAATGGGGAGGTTTGAGTTGAGTTGAAGAACAACAAATAGTTCAATTAAATGAAAAACAACTATTTAATATAATTCACTAGGTTTTACATATTTAATTTCACATTTAAAGGGTCAAACATTGACAGTATAGCATGTGGAATATTGGTGAATTTTATAAAAAGATAAATCTATAATGAAAAATCGATAAACTTCATACCATAAATTAAGGAAGATTAACTAATCCATTCTCCTAATCTACTTTGAGCCAAAATAATAGGAATATAAGTAAATGAAAAATTCCATAACAATAGGTCATATAATCCTTCACAACGATCACATGAAAAGCAAGAAGAGAAACTAATAAAGTAAAGATCAGGATTCATATTATTACCTATATGAATTCATCATGAAAACCATCATTTGATCTGAACTATAAACGATGGAAAACCACCATGGAAGAAGATAGCGATAAGAGAGAACATGCGGGGAGCCTCTAGGTCATATTAGGGATAAATAATGGGTAAACCTCTTAAATGATCCAAGTGGAAAACATGAAATTTTCCCCATTTTATAGGAAACATTATTTGGCCACAAATATTGGATAACTTTCTTCCAAATGTGTTTCTTACACTAACCATGGGACACACCCAACATGGTTCATGCACATGGTTTGACATACCATGCACAAATGATTCCCTCAGAACAATCTGAACCCTCCAATCCTAACAATGTTGCAATAAACTATTTTATAATTCATCTGTAAACATTTCAACATCCACTATGGATCATAACCATTTCACATGGTTCCCTAGATCATCCAATCAGTTGTAACACACAATTTTCCTTTCAATAAATTCCACGTGGTTTTTCCACAGAGTTATTACTAAATATTTTCCAAATGTGTGCCCATTTTTGTCTCCCCCAAAAGTAATATTTTGAATCCCAATTCCTCTAAAAATAATTTGTTCTTCCAAGACACCTACCAGACCTTAATTCCCATAAAAGTCTTATTTTTAAGTACCCCAACACATAGATTTACAATCTTATGGTTGGTTTAAAATTCATCATCCAAAAAATGAAAAGTTTAAGAACCTTTTTAAATTATATTCTCTATAAAAAAGAGGGTATTATTCATTAAAAATTATAAATAAATGATATTTTATAAACCCTTTAAATATTAAATTTATTTTTTCATTGAAAAAATAAAAATGACTAAAAAATAGTTAAATATATTCCTTGACCAATCTAGGTCAAAATCATTTCAAATATCCCAATATATTTTAAATAATTATTTTAAAACATAATATATTTTTATAATTTCATGTTTTACTTGAAATGTTATGTTAAGTCAATATTATATATGTATTATACCTTTAAGAGTTTAGAAAAACAATTTTAATATTCATAAATTGACTTATACAAGTAAAAAAACATTGAATATCATGAAATAAAGGGTTATAAAATTTAAATTGTATAAATGGGGTAAACTACATAAAATAAAGTGGAACCATGATATTGAAAGTATGAACATGTCACCTTTGTTGGAGGACACCCAACTGGGGAAGAAGATACCAACATGAAGCAAAGAAATTATTGAAACTACAAAAATTAGTTTAATCTATAGACCTATGGTCCATATTGGAGATAAAAAACATGTGAGAGATAAAAAAAGAATAGAGTGTAATAAGTGGAGAAAATTCTAAACCAAGAAGGATCTCCAAATAAATCAGGATAAATCTAAAGAAATGGAGATTTGGATGTAAGTCCAGGAGAAGGGAATCCAATAAAAATTGGGATCAACCATACTTGATAGAAATGATTTGGTAAGGGAGAAAAAAATTGAGAAAATAAATAAAAATGAAATAAATGATGAAAATAAAAAATAAATTTAAAATATGGACAAGTTCATTGTTTTCATATACATATTATTAAAACATTCAAAAATGGTGCCGCCTATATGGGATAAAAAACCATTGTGCATAGTTAAACCTATGAATCCCCGTAGTTTTATAAATTGTATTCTAACAATGACTAAAGAATGTTTCTTGAGACAGAACTAATCAAATTGTCTCTAAAAGTTTTACTAATTGGGTAGAAAAACTACCTTTACAAAAAAAATTCATTTAAAATAACGTTAATTCAAACTTGAAACTCCAAAAATATCTTTATGACTCAATTTTAAATAATATAATGTTATTTAAATTAATAAATTAAACATTAAGCATGATGATTCCCCCTCATAATATGGCTTTTACCCTATGAAATACATTTTTATATGATAGAATGAAACCATACATCCAAAGATCAATCATTTTTAAAGAATAGAAGAATGGTAAAGAGAATGGAGTCTACACTAAATAAAATTAAAACACTCTTTATAATGATTCCTCAAAATAAATGAAACACATCATGAATTATCATCTAACATATCTAATTGAAACATCACACAAAATGGGGTAAAAAGGTACTATGGAATACATAGACCAACCTAGGTCTCTCCCCCATTTAGACATGATTTAAAATTGTAGACTAAAAACATACAATTCCAAGAGACACAAAACAGAAATACATTAAACCTACTTCAAAAAAGCTATAAAACACAATAAAAATTCAATTCCATGTGGGGGATCCAAGAAATATAAATAAAAAATGAAAAATTGGACATATTCACAAATCACCACATTCAGATAGGTAAATTTATAAATCAAATTTAGAACGCAGTCTCATGGGAAACCAAAAAAAAATCATAACACTTTTGTAATCAACTATCCAAAGTCCATACATCCAAATTAGCCCTACTCTATCCTAAAATCACCCATTTTCAACCCATCAAAACCAAAAATCATAATACACAAACCCTAAAAAAAGAACCACAAGGAATCATCTCTTAAACATAAACCATAATGAATATGATTACCATTATGGAATATCCACCATAATTAACAATAAAATTGCATAAATAACTTGGTATAAACATCCAAGGAATAGTTTGTCAGACCATGACCCTGATTTTCCTTTTATGTTATTCTCTTCTTGGTGTTGTTACTTTTTGTGGAAGCTCATGTCTAGTTCCCAGTTAAAATCCTTGAGTTTTGGTAATTTTGTTGAAGGTTTCTAGGCCTCAACATGGTGTCATCATGGTGTGATCTATGTTAGAAAAATTGAGCAACCTATACATAATGTGGTCTCATGGTTAAGGCATGGTCAAATTAATTGTGTAGAGTAATTTTTCATCCCATTAAACTCATGATAGTGATGAATTACATAGTTTTTGAATGTTTTGTTTAACCATGTGAGATAACCTTGAAATCAATTTGAAGAAGAGTATTTTTATCTCTTTTCCATATTTGAAATTCGGGTTTCTTACATAGAACACAACATTCATATTCACCCAACATGTTTTCCTACAATGGATAATTTTTCTCCACCATACTCCTCCATGTGGATTACAAAGTGGTTTATTGGTGATTCTTCTCCAGAATTGAATGGTTAGGGATCCCCTCTCTTTCTATATTGGTTTTATTACATTTTCCACATCTCCTCTAACCCTAGTGGCCATCCCTGGATGATTTGGATTACAAAGTGATTTGTAAATTTGGGTTTTTTCTTTCTTAATGTTTTGAGATGTAATATTTGTGTCTTTATAGTGTATTTCATCAAAGGCTACATGATTCTTTCACTTGGGGTAGGTGTTTCCAATATTTTTATTTCTAGCACATTCCCTATAGGCATGATCTCTTCTAATTTATTTATAAATTCAACGTACATTCTTGTGGTGTCATATCATAAATGTTTTGGTGTTATGATTATGTTAATTTTATGAAAATGGTTTTTTAATGGTTTTTACTTAGTTATATGTATATATATATCTATATGAATGAAAAGTTTTTTGATAAAATGTAAATTATTATTTAGAAAAAGAGTTTGGTATTTTCAGATTCTGATTGAAATTTTTTGACCTTTAGTTATTTTTTGGAGTTTTGGATTGTCTGTGAATTAAGTTTTTAGTGGAAATTTTAGTGACTTATAAACTTTATTTCCCACTAGTAGATGTTGTGATTAGTGGAAGAGCTATTGAAGAAACATATTTTTGGTTTTTGGTATTTTTATGATTTGCCATCATTGTTCCATTTGATGTGGGTCCATCCATAATTGTATAGTGTGAACATATAGATATCCACACAAATAAAGATGGTATTTGATAAACATTCACATGATTAACCCTGGATTTTAAAACACTAATTACCCTACCTCCATCATTATTCAACCAATGTGTCTTATAGTGGATCCTTCAAACCCTCAGTGTATTTATAAAGGACCAATGGTTTCAAATTACTGAAATGTGTTTTCAAATTTTTTGTTTTAAATCATGGATCATTTGGAACTTTGAGATGTAGGTTTGTTTCTAAATTACCTAAAGGAATGTTTCATACCTTTCATACATGTTGAGTGTTTTGACTTATTTTTTAAAATGAATTTGTAACAGGGAAATGGAAAAGTAACTATAATATCTAAACCCTCCACATTGGATTGAGTTGAGGAGGAGGGACATTACATGGCCTTAAGTGACATTACCAAGGAAATAAAGGTATGAAATAAATGAAAAGGTCTTCATTAACATATGGGGGATGATTTTTAACTTCAAGATAAAACAAACCAACCAAAAATACCATAAAAAGACACTACATAATGCAATATAACAACGTAAAACAACTCGATGTTATACAATTGATTTAAAAAATCAAACAACAGAATAGTACCACAAAGGATGACAACTGTCATCAAAGTACACAGTAGAATACTAAACTGAAAAAACCCAAAAACTCAAAGGAAATATCTCCATAAATCCAAAAATTATTGATGATTAAATAACACATAGTATATAATAATCATGAATCACCACAAGATAAATGTGATACTTTATCTTTACAAGTTTCCTAGTAAATTATATATGTAGAAGCTCTAAAGTGATAAAGAATGGGTGAGTAATGAAACTTGGTATTATTTCCCCAAATGACATCCCTACTCAAGCCACTAGGATATAACATGTTATCAAATTTATATAAAATAATTAATATAATATAATTGAAAACATTTTATATCAAAGACAAGTAGTTTTATAGCAAAACAGTTTTTCATCTAAAATAGTTTCGAGGGAAAATATACCAAACACCTTAAAACAATATCTAATTCATTTTTGATATACCAAATACATGATGCACCACTCACCCATGAATTCATGATTCTTTTATAGATCCATACTCATGAGAAATATCTCATCCATCCACTAGTTCTTCAAAAAGTTACTAATCTCTTCACTCCCTAATGACACATGCTCTTTATTTAGGGTCACTTCCCTTCGTACCCCAATGTTACACACTGATTATTTAGGGTCACATAAAAATAACTAAATCTCACAACTAAGAATGTGAAAACAATTTCATTGAAACCATTTAAAACCATTTCAATAAAATATTCTTTTAAAAAAATTCATTCCAACAAACAATTTCAATATATTTCAATAAAACCATTCTTTTATTGAAAACAACTAAACTAACCCATTTAGAAATAATTGATCCAATCCATATTTTAAAATCAAAATTTTAAAATCATGGAAACAAATAACATTGCCCAAATTCAATTCGAAATTCTATAATTTCACTAAAAATGCACAAAATAAAAAAAACCATCACTAAATAGATTTTCTAAAAATATTTTCATAAAAAAATTAAAATAAATTTTAAGAGATTTAACCAATTTCAAAAAAAACATCAATTTATAAGAAGAGGAGTTGAGGGTGAATCCATAAAATTTTGAAATTTCAGAAAAATGAATAACGGAACTAAAACACCCCCAAAACTGGGTTGAATCTTAAAAAAACATACCTTATATCTCTTCCCCTATCATTAAAAAGGCCAAATATAATAATGATTAGAATAAACCACCCAACATCTATATGCATGGGACTAATTCTATGAAATTGTGAGAGAGAGATAGAGATATGTAAATCTAATAAAAACCAAGTAAAACTACCACAAAAGGAGACATATAAAGGGAATCTAGATTCAAAACACCACGAAACACCTTTAGATCAGCTCCAAATCAATGAAAAAAGATTACACGTCATTTGGGTGGGATAAATATAAAGTTAGGGTTGATTTTTAGAAAAAACAATGGGGTAAAGGTTAATCTTATCATAGATCCACAAGTTAAGGATATAGTTTTTATTCCATGCATGGGTCGTCACATGATTAGGAAAACAGTGCACTAACCTTGAATCTGCATCTACCTCAACCTTGCACGGTTGGATCACAAAGTTATAAAAACAATTCCCCAAACATGAAAAATCCCATTATACCACTATGTTTTCATTATCCTTGTGGGATACACGGTTTGGGAAAAATAATGCACCTAATGGTGTGCCTTCCCCTTAGCCCATGTTTACATTCAATGGTTTACTGTGGGTCTATCACAGTTCTCATTAACCATGAACCAACCATAAACCATTATAAAATCCAAAAAACATTCCAAAAGTATCCCAAATCCTCCCAATAACAACCCAAACATTTTACAAACATAAAAATAAAAATTAAATGGTTTCTTACTTAAAACGAAGGGGTGATACATTCTCCCCAGCATTGACCATTCCATCCATTGAAGGTAGAAAACAACTGCTACCTCAAAATGGTTTGGGCCATTGCTCGAACATTTAATTCTCCCATTCCTAGTGTCTCTTTGTTAGGTCCACTAGGCTGGATACCCTGAGAGGGGGGTGAATCAGGGTATGACTAATTAAAAATTAATGCCTGTTCTGATCTTGTTTCGCTGTTAAGAAAAACACTCTTCTCTCTTTTTCCTGCTGCACGATATAAACAGAATGTAAAGCAAGCACATGACACAGCAATTTTACTTGGTTCACCGCTAAGGGCTACGTCCAAGGAGCATACGCCGACAGGTTTCCGGTCGTACCAAATTCCAATAATCTTCACTAGTTGTGGATTACAAGGTTCGGGCTAGATCACTTCTATGCCCAGGCTCACTGCCTTTACAATGTTTAGGGTCAGCTCACTGCTTTCCCAAGGGTCACTCCATGTTTCTCTCTCTCTGGCTCACTGCCGGTGGAGAGGATCACCTTCTTCCTCTTCCTGAGCTCACTGCTCTTGGATGGAATCCACTCACAGTTTATAGACCTGTAGGTATCTTCATTTTCATGAAAGAATGCATCTTCTCTTGTATGTAGATGCTATGTTGAAGTTTAACTTTCACCCGTTGATGAATATCTCTTTGCACCGAAGGTATCGGGCAAACTTCCAGCTTCCACGCAGCCCGAAAAACACTGCTGGAACAAACCTTACTTGGAGCGCAAGTCAACCTCGGCGCACAAGTATCGGCGCGCAATTCACCCTCTAACACTTGCGTGACACAAGCTTCCACAACTCCAAACTTGCGTGTCTCTCTGCCTTTTACGCCCAGACCACTATTGGCGCGCAACTGCCAACCGGCGCGCAAGTTCTAACACCGGCGCACAACTTCAACCACTGGCGCGCAAGTCCCACCTGCGCGACCACACACACCACTTGCGCGACCACCACACCTGCGCGACGGGAGCTCTCATCTTGAACTCCGGTGAGAAATGAGGAGGGGTGGTCTGGTATTTATAGGCAATCTGACCACCCTGCGCGACGGCGCGCAAGTCACCTGCGCGACCCAATCTCGGCGCGCAAGTCTTCTCTCCTTTTAGACACTTGCGCGAACCTATTTCCTTAGCCATATTTTGATCTTCTGATCTTGAAAAACACATGGCGTGCAAGTTTCCTATACTCCAAGTCCACGGCGTGCAAGTCCCTTTTCCAAAAACACTTTTCTTCTTTTGCCGATTTTCAGGCCCAAAAATTTGGCAAACACTGGAAAACGGCGCCACCTTGTATCTGTTCTTTTGTACCGCCTCCAGATCTTCCATTCCTTTTATCGACATTCTTCAATCAAACATGGATCGTTGACCTCAGCTCTTGAACTCGACATTCCATCATGAAATCCTCTTTGTCAACAATCACAACTCAGATGTCCACTTTGTCAACAAACACAATCACCTCAAAAAGGCTCCAATGATACCTTGAGGGATTTTTGCCCAACAATCTCCCCCTTTGGGTTTGTTGACAACTCTTCCAAACAAAGATACGTCATTGATTCTTCAGCCTCTGTTCGCCTCATTGCGATTCTGATAGCGACCAAGGATTTACTCAACACATACTCTAATCCCACATGAGCAATGCTCGGCGTGAGAAACAAGAGTAAATGAAAAGTTCATCAATGAATCACTTTTTCTCTGACATCCACTGTTGACACCAAACACTGTCCAACACCACTCTTCTGCTTTTATCACGATCCTCAGCTGTCGTGATATATATTCTTTGATCGATCACTTCTAGCATCGTCAGATTTAATACGCTCCCCCTTTCTGCTCACAGCTTCAACACCTCTTTAGCCATATTTCCTGTGTTGTCCAAGCTAAGCTCTGGTAAGCACGTTCAACTAGTTTCAACTCCCCCTATCTGGCTGCTCCACCTGTCAGCTTCTCCCCATATCATTCATGATTTATCAAATCTCTGCACTGTCTCCCCCTTGAACAACCACTATTTTCTCCCCCTTTGTCAACGAACCCAAAGGTCACGCCTTTGTAGTCTGTAACATAGTAGAGAACACATTATCGCAGTAGGGAAAACACAGCATACATCGGGGAGAGGGGGTGGGTCCCATATCCACACTATTTCAAGTGTGGGGAATCGACTGAACTCCCAGAGCCAGTCGATGCCTCTCAAAAGCTTCCTTGGGTAAGGCCTTTGTCAGAATGTCTGCAACCTGTAGCTCTGTAGGCACATACTCCAACTTCACGATCCCCTGCTCAACCTTTTCCTTGATAAAGTGATACTTAATCTCAATGTGCTTTGTCCTTGAATGATGGACGGGATTTTTTCTAAGATTTATAGCACTTGAGTTGTCGCACTGGATTCCGATCGGAGACTTCACTTCAACTCCCATATCTTCAAGCTGCTGCTTCATCCACAATAACTGTGTGCAGGCTTGAGTGGCCGCAATATACTCAGCTTCTGCGGTGCTTAATGAAATGAAATCTTGCTTCTTGCTTAGCCAAGAAATACACAATCCACCAAGATAGAATGCACCACCAGACGTTGATTTTCTATCATCCGCTGAACCGGCCCAGTCTGCATCAGTGTACCCCAATAACTCTGTCTGAGATTTGTCATTGTATGTCAAGCCGAAGTCCACCGTGCCCTTAATATACCGAAGTATTCTTTTCACTGCGAGCATGTGACTTTCCTTGGGATTACTCTGATATCTCGCTGCTTGGCATGTGGCGAAAACAATATCAGGCCTTGTTGCGGTTAAGTACAACAGACTTCCAATGATTTGCCTGTATTCTGTGATATTAACTGCCTTGCCATCCTCATCTTTTGATAATTTCATCCGGGTAGCCACCGGAGTCTTCATCTCCTTGTAATTGTCCATTCCAAACCTTCTCAGGACCTCCTTGGCATATTTAGATTGAGAAATGAATGTTCCATTCCTTCCTTGTGTTACCTGTAGACCAAGGAAAAACGTTAGCTCTCCAATCATTGACATTTCAAATTCGTTTTTCATGAATTCAGAAAACTGTCTGCACTGAGCTTCATCTGATCCACCAAATATTATGTCATCGACATAAACCAACACCATCATCCTTTGATTACTGTAATTACTGAAATAGAGATTGTAATCAACTCCTCCACGCTGAAAACCAAGCTTCTTCAAGTACTGATCAAGCCTTGAGTACCATGCCCTTGGTGCTTGTTTCAGCCCATACAATGCCTTCTTCAGCCTGCAAACTTTGTTCTCATCCTCATGAATGAGAAAACCATCTGGCTGCTCAATATACACCTCCTCTTACAGAACCCCATTCAAGAATGTGGATTTGACATCCATCTGGAACACTTTGAACTTTCTTTGCACTGCGATGGCTAGGAATAATCTTATTGTCTCCAGCCTTGCAACCGGTGCAAATGTCTCATCAACATCAATTCCCTCGATTTTGGAGTACCCCTTGCACACTAGACGTGCTTTGTTCTGAATCATTGTGCCATCTTCATTCATCTTGTTGTGATAGACCCATTTGGTCCCAATGACATTCTTGTCCGCTGGCCTCGAAACAATCTCCCATGTCTGGTTCTTCTCAATCTAATCAAGCTCTTCGTTCATGGCCTGAACCCAGTTTTCATCTTCAGCTGCATCAGAAAAACATTTCGGCTCCACTTGAGACAAAAACGATGCTTGCTGTGATGATTTCATTCTTCGAGTCTGAACTGGAGCTGTTTGATCACCAATGATATTCTTCCTATCAATCTCAGCTCGACTCTTTGGCTTCCTCGCAGACACCGACTTGACACTTTCCTCTTCATCATCAGTATCTTCTTCTGAGTCAGCTTCTGGCACTTCTGCTCCCCCTGGGTTGCTTATCTCATCATCACTTTCATCCAGGAACTGTTCACTGGTTCGTTGAGCAGTCTGTTCATTTTCGACTATAGTGACATCATTACTCTCAACAATTTTTCCCAGCCTCTTGTTGAAGCATTTATATGCTTTGCTTTTCCCTGAATAGCCAAGGAATATCCCTTCATCTCCTCGTGCCTCAAACTTTCTATGATGTTCTTTGTTGAGAATGAAACACTTACTTCCAAAGATTCGAAAGTATTTCAACGTTGGCTTCTTTCCGTACCACAGTTCATACGGAGTATTCCCTTGCTTCGGACATAACAGGGACCTGTTTGAAACATAGACCGATGTCAAAACTGCTTCCTTCCAAAATTTCTCTGGTAGGTCCTTATCAATAAGAATTGTTCTGGCCATGTTGTTAATGATCTGATTCCTCCTTTCTACTACTCCATTCTGTTGGGGAGTTCTCACTGATGAAACTTGATGCCTTATCCCATGTTTCTCGAGATAGTTTTCAACCTGACTGTTTGTAAATTCTGTACCGTTATCAGTACGAAACTTCAGAATTTTCTTCCCAAGCATCTTTTCTGATTCCCTCCTATACTGCTTTATGCAACTGAACACCTCTGTCTAATGGGTAATGATGAATACCTAGGCCATTCTGCTGTAGTCATCAATGAAAAGAACATAGTACATTTGCCCATCTATAGCTCGTGGTGAGATAGGTCCACATACATCAGCATGCACCAATTCGAGCAGTCGAGTTGCTTTTTGTTCCTTTGGCCTGTATGTCTTCCTGGTGATCTTCCCTTGTTTACAAGCATCACACGTATGAGTGCGATCACGTGATAGTTTGGGAAGGTCTCTAGCAGCATCACACTTTACCAGATCTTCCATAGATGGTTGAAATAGATGTCCAAGTCGCTTATGCCACAACTGATTTTCTTCTTCTCTGGATAAAAGGCATGAATCTTCTTCTCCACCTACCAGGTAAAGATTCCCCTTTGTTCGTTTTCCCTGAAGAATGACTATTCTATCTTTTCCTTTAACAATACCCATCTTCTTGGTAAATAGTATAGAGTGCCCAGAGTCACATAGTTTACTGACGCTAAGCAAATTATGACTGAGACCCTCTACCACCAAGACATCAGCATGTCTCATTTCTTTGCCCCCAAACTTGGCTTTTCCTGAGCCAACAATCTTCAGGCCTTCATAATTTCCAAACTTGACAACTCCTTCTTTGTCATATTTTATGCCTGTAACCAGATCCTTATTACCCGTCATGTGGGATGTGCAACCACTGTCAAGGATCCAAACACCAGAACGATCTGATGCTTTAAGGGAAATTTCAGCAACTACGGCCTTCTCAGTTTTCTTCTTCCTAGTCCATACTTTTTCTTTCATTCTCGGCATGGATTGAGGCTTCTGTTCTTTCTCAGAGTATGATGGACCAGCTTCATCTTGCAAAACTGCAAATCTGTTCTGAACTTTTAACTCACTTGTCGGTTTACTGATCTGCTGCTTGCGATCATTTTGATTCTGCTTTGACACATTTTTCTGAATGGTCGGAGTGCAGTACCTAGCCATGTGTCCAAATCCTCCGCACCAAAAACAGTGTCCTTCAAAAAATGTTCTGGAAAACCGTTCTCTGTTTGGCTGCCATCTCTGTTCTTGTTCCCTTCGATATCTTTTGGCTATGGAACACACATACTGTGAATGTCCCATCTTTCCACAACAATAACACCTGATATAAGGTTCATTCCTTCGTGTTACTTCGGCACTACGATTTTCCCCTTTGGATCTCTGAGTATTCTGATTCTGCTTTGTGCTCAAATCCACTTTCAATCTCGGGACAGGTGCTTGTGGTCTAACTTCAACTGCCGTAGATTTTTGTTTCTGATTAAGCCATGAATCAGCCTTAAAATCTGAGTTCAATTGCTGCTTCTTTCCTGCTGAACTACTAGGCTCTTCTTTCTTCTTTTCCGTCTTCGTAACGACCTGATTTCCCAAGAATGTGTTGGGATTCAAAGGTTTTTCCTGGTCTTTAACTTTTCTCCGCAGACCGACAACTTCCTCTTCAAGCTCTTCAATACGCTTGACGTGATCTTTCACTTTTCGACTCAAGCAATCGATCTCCCTTTTCTGCTCTTCAATCTCGAGCTTATGCTCATCAACCTTTTCTGTGCGCTCTGTACTGGAAGACTTAAGATTTTCAATTTCTTTTTCAAGCTCAGACTTCTCTTCTTCTTGTTGTTTCATGTAGAGTTTGGCATCACGTACTATCTTATTGGTTTTCTTTGTTTTTGCTCGCCAAACATCTATCTCTTCAAGAGCTGCTTCTAATTCAGCTTCCATGTCAACTCTCCCTTCAATTTCTTCTTCTTCTTCATCAGTTTCAGTTTCTTTCTTTTCTAGAGCGCTACTAGCAACAGCCACCATCGCATTTTGACCACGATCTCTACAGTTTTCTATCTCTTCAACTTCTTCACCCTCAGACTCAGCTGAACTGTCAATTTCTTGGGAAAGAAGATTCTTCTTCTTAAAGAAATTTCTCTTGAACTGCTTCTTCCCTTTCACATAGGCTGCAAATTTTTTCATGGGAATCTCAACTTCATCTTCATCGCTTTCTTCTTGAAACTTTTTGGGGCATCTTGCAGCAAGATGACCAACCTTTCCGCATCGGAAGCATGCTAGTGGAAGTTTCCCTTTAAACTTTCCTTTTCCTATTTGCAGATTTGAAGAAAAGAACGACATCACCTCATCTGACTCTTCTTCCTCCTGAGAATCTTCAATAGTGAGCCTCTTCATGGCCTTAAATTCCACCTCTTTGGATTTCCCCTTTTCCACAGCATCATTGTCATCATTTCTCATTTCATATGCAACAAGAGTGATGTGTAGGTTATCCAATGTTAGCTCTTTCGGATCTTTATCTTCCAACACAGAAACTTTCGGATTGAACCGAGGTGGAAGATTTCTCAAGATGCGCTTTATGATTTTAATGTCTTCGATAATTTCTCCAAGACCCCGCATGTCTTCTACCACAGCATTTACCCTGTCAAAGAATGCATCAACAGACTCATTCGGGTTCATTTTGAGATCTTCATACTTGTTCCACAACACTTGCAGCTTTGCCTCTCTGACTTTTGTATCCCCTTCATAAATATTCAAAAGTTTTTCCCACATGGCATGTGACGTTTTTCATGACATCACCTTGTATAAATGGGATTAGAGAGGGCTCCCCATAAGGCGTTTATTGCTTTGGAATCAGCATCCAACTCTTTGTGCTCAGCTTCTGATAATGCACCACTAGTAATATCAGCTGTGATACCATGCATAGCTGCTGAAAACACATCCATTCCCAGAGATCGGAAATAGTGTTGCATTCGATTCTTCCATATCTGAAAATTACATCCGTCGAAGATCGGAATCCCTCTATGATTAGTGACCTCCATTGAGAGAAGACCAACTGTTAACCTTTCCCTCTGATACCACTTGTTAGGTCCACTAGGCTGGATACCCTGAGAGGGGGGGTGAATCAGGGTATGACTAATTAAAAATTAATGCCCGTTCTGATCTTGTTTCGCTGTTAAGAAAAACACTCTTCTCTCCTTTTCCTGCTGCACGATATAAACAGAATGTAAAGCAAGCACATGACACAGCAATTTTACTTGGTTCACCGCTAAGGGCTACGTCCAAGGAGCATACGCCGACAGGTTGCCGGTCGTACCAAATTCCAATAATCTTCACTAGCTGTGGATTACAAGGTTCGGGCTAGATCACTTCTATGCCCAGGCTCACTGCCTTTACAATGTTTAGGGTCAGCTCACTACTTTCCCAAGGGTCACTCCCTGTTTCTCTCTCTCTGGCTCACTGCCGGTGGAGAGGATCACCTTCTTCCTCTTCCTGAGCTCACTGCTCTTGGATGGAATCCACTCACAGTTTATAGACCTGTAGGTCTCTTCATTTTCATGAAAGAATGCATCTTCTCTTGTATGTAGATGCTCTGTTGAAGTTTAACTTTCACCCGTTGATGAATATCTCTTTGCACCGAAGGTAT
This sequence comes from Viscum album, assembly GCA_963277665.1. Classification (NCBI taxonomy): domain Eukaryota; kingdom Viridiplantae; phylum Streptophyta; class Magnoliopsida; order Santalales; family Viscaceae; genus Viscum; species Viscum album. The sequence continues at coordinate 852,319,407 of OY728155.1, read as the reverse complement.
CGGGCAAACTTCCAGCTTCCACGCAGCCCGAAAAACACTGCTGGAACAAACCTTACTTGGAGCGCAAGTCAACCTCGGCGCGCAAGTATCGGCGCGCAAGTCACCCTCTAACACTTGCGCGACACAAGCTTCCACAACTCTAAACTTGCGCGTCTCTCTGCCTTTTACGCCCAGACCACTATTGGCGTGCAACTGCCAACCGGCGCGCAAGTTCTAACACCGGCGCACAACTTCAACCACTGGCGCGCAAGTCCCACCTGCGCGACCACACACACCACTTGCGCGACCACCACACCTGCGCGATGGGAGCTCTCGTCTTGAACTCCGGTGAGAAATGAGGAGGGGTGGTCTGGTATTTATAGGCAATCTGACCACCCTGCGCGACGGCGCGCAAGTCACCTACACGACCCAATCTCGGCGCGCAAGTCTTCTCTCCTTTTAGACACTTGCGCGACCAACTACCAAACTTGCGCGAACCTATTTCCTTAGCCATATTTTGATCTTCTGATCTTGAAAAACATATGGCGCGCAAGTTTCCTATACTCCAAGTCCACGGCGTGCAAGTCCCTTTGCCAAAAACACTTTTCTTCATTTGCCGATTTTCAGGCCCAAAAATTTGGCAAACACTGGAAAACGGCGCCACCTTGTATCTGTTCTTTCGTACCGCCTCCAGATCTTCCATTCCTTTTATCGACGTTCTTCAATCAAACATGGATCGTTGACCTCAGCTCTTGAACTCGACATTCCATCATGAAATCCTCTTTGTCAACAATCACAACTCAGATGTCCACTTTGTCAACAAACACAATCACCTCAAAAAGGCTCCAATGATACCTTGAGGGATTTTTGCCCAACAATCTTTTAATCTAACCATGTTGCCAAAAAATCCACACTAAACCATTGATTTTCCAACTCAAGACATTCTCTTTCCTATCCACAATCCATACTAGAATGCGAACCAATGATGAATCTGACTCTTGGTCAACCTGATCTTATAAAATCAAATGGTTAAGATCAATATGATACTTATTCAACTAAGATACATGAAACACGTTATTTATCACACTGAATTGTGGTGGTAATGAAAAATGATATTTACCTCAACAACTCATTCTATTATCTCAAGAGGTCGTATGTGTCTAAGATATAACATTAACTTCTCCCCAAAACAATGATGTCCAAGCCTTGGAGAGATCACCAAGAACACATGATCACTCACCTAAAATTAAAAAGGTCATAATTGATGATCCAAATATGTCTTCTAATGAATCGGTGTCATAACTATACATTTTCACATAAACCAAATCCTCTTTGTTGTATCTTAGACAAGTCTCATCCCAACTAGTGAAGTCTCAACTATTTCCACAAAACAATGTGGACAACATAATGGACACCCATAAAATGGTTCAAAATAAGCCATATGTATCAAGTCTTGATAGGTGTGGTTATATGAGAACTCCATTAATAGTACACGTTATTCCCATGAGCCGCCATAATACATTACACAATTGTGCCACATGTCTTCCACTGTTTTTATTAACCTTTTGGATTTCCCAACCATTTGAGAATGATATGTCATACTTATAGTCAACTCAAACCCAAGGTATTTCAATAAGTATATCCAAAAAAGAGATGTAAACCTCATATCTATGTCTTAAACTATAAAAAATAATACAAAATTACTCTTTACCACATATCCTATTTAAATATTTTACAAGTCCTCCATCATATGAGATTCATTAATAGGGATGAAATTGGCTTATATTGTCAACTGATCCACTATCACCAATATAGAATTGTGTTTCTAAACCATTATTGGGATAACTTTTACAAAATCCATAGCTATTTACTCATATTTCCAAATATTAATTGGTAAAGACTGTAAAATATGTGTTAGTCATTTATGCTCTAATTTAACTTGCCAATAAGTTAGCATCTCAAGAAAAGTCATCCACCTTCTATTTCATGGAAACCCAAAAAAGTAATATTTTCAATTATTTACTCGTATTTTGTAGCCCTATATGGATAGACCATTTCAAATCATGGTAATCATGAAGATGTTGTTTCTAACAATCTATAGGTATGACCATCCAATTTTGAAACCATGACATTGAATACTCTTCTAGCTTCCATCACTAAATGGGCTCCCCAAAATTGAATTTTTTTTACATAGAAACGCATTTATAATTGAACATCTAATTCACATCAACCATCTCATCCAAATCAGAAACCAATAAAACTAGAAATAAAACTGCAACATCGCCTTTTTCATTTATTTCGAAGTGCATTTCGTATATGATTGACATCAACTACAACTAATCTGAAGCCTCTTCGGCCAACTGAGTATATGAATTTATAATTATTTCATCGGCTACCGTATCTAAATTACCCTATGTACACATCAAGTGAAACTTAAATATTTGGATATACTTAATCTTCATTATTTTTCATATGTTCAAATCACTTCATGATAAAATATGTTATAATATTTTATAATCACTATACATTATAAATTTCTCACCAAATATGCAATGATGTAAAGTATTCAACACATGGACTACATAAGATAACTCGAAATCATGTGTTAATTAGTCATTCTCATGAAACCATAATTTCCTTATTCAATAAGAAATAACTAGATCTCCTTACATGAGAACACATCCCAACCATGATCCTAAAGCATCACAATACATCACATTCCCTTGTGATCATTCTAGAAAAATCATAACTGGTGCTAATGTAAGGAATAAATTAAGAACATTTAAACAAAATTATCATTCCTCCATCCATTGGAATGAAACATTATTACTCATAAAATATTCCATTGGTGATTATATTCATGAGAAATCATGAAAAAAGTTTCAGTAATAACAAACCAGACTAAGGAAACTGGGTATCTCGAAGATATTATTTGGTAGTTTCCAAGAGATAACTACCTCTATAATACCGAGATCTATAGAAATTACTTTTTCAAAAAATAAATGTACAAGGAATCATACCAATTGTATACAAAAATCACACATTGATAGTATAGATTACTACTAATGATCCCTCAAAATTCCCAACACTCTCTCCATGAGTTTCTCGTGATCATAAGTTGTCCTTGAATACACCAATATGTCATCCACAAACACCACCACAAAAAAATAAAAATTTCTATAAAATTTATGATTAATAAATTATATAAATAATATAAGTGAAGTATTAAGACTAAAATTCATTACCACACATTCATAATTTCTACATCTACTTCTGAAAGTTGTTTTCAAAATATCCCCTTCCTAACCAACAATTAGAAATATCCTGATCAGAAGTCAATCATAGAGAACCATTAAGATCCCCTAAATTGATTGAATAGATCATAAAATTCATGTAAGTGGATACTGATTCATTATCGTACCACGATTATTTTTACAATTATTCAAACATAGAGACTGTGTTCTAACTTCCTTTTTGAAAAACATAATTAGTGCTACCCTAGGAGATGTGCTACTCTGAATGAAATTATTTATTTTTAGCTCCTACAACTTCCCTTTCAATTACCTTAATTATTTTGGTTCAATCCAATAAAATATAAGGGAAATGTGATGGTTCCCAGGGGGTAGATTGATTATAAATTTCACATTTCTTATGTGTGGAAACCTTGATAAATTTTTCAGAAAACATCATGAAACTGATCAACAACAGCTAGAAAATGGTTATCATTGATCTATTCCATTGATTCCAAAGATAAATCTATCAAATATAATGAGATAATTCCCACTTATGGTAAGAAAAATCCCATTGCCTCTTAATTTACATTCTGTTCTCATCTAAATATATGCTCAGTTCTATCGTCAGTCATGAAACAAACCATTTTTTATAAGAGTTGTTGTGAGTCTTTAATGTTTTCAATCAATACATAGATAGGATTATATCATATACATAATAATAAATAATTGATAAGTACCATATCATCTCCTATCCATCAGCATTTATAGGACATGATCTACACAAAACTTCTTGAAATTCTCTTTGTCCAAGAAGAGTTTTATGTTTTAACATTGAAGGCACCATCTCAACACTCAAACACAACAAATAAAATTAATGTAAAGTAATAAAGGAATGGGATTCACCCATATAAAAAATGATTTAATAAGGTCATAGATCACAATAATTGTACCTCACACCATCGATGGTCTAGATTCATCATTCATAATAAGCTTCCTAGCTCAATATAATTGCTTTATCTTGGCACTTTTTTCATTATTCCCTTATTAATAATTCCCCTATTGAGGTGTCATGGTATTCTTGGAATCACCATGGATAGTTATGTTCTACTGAGGAGATGTATTCCTCTTCCCTCATCCTATTGAAGTATACAACATCTGTGACACATGAGAAGTGTCTGGAATACCCGTCCTTGGAGCACTATGACAATAGATCTAATGATTCTCCATATGGTTTCCATTATGGAATTCTCTTGGTGTTTCTGTACACTCTAAATTCATGTGGTTGAAGAAGCACATTGGAAACATCCATCTTCACTCTTGGATCTTGGAGGAAGATTTTCCAATCCATTTGTCTGATTATGAGTCATTTACATACATTGTAAATAAGTGTCCCTCTTCCTCTAGCTCGCAGCACATAGAGTTCCCACCATTTCCCATATGTATCAACAAGATTCCTCCACCTATATATTCTGAGATATCCATTTATTCGATCATATATCTATTGACCATCTTTATATAATTCGTAATATGGATCATAATAATCATTGAGTGAATCTCCTGCCTCATCCCTGAATCCATGATGTGTTTTTTTAAGGATTGAATAGCAGCAACATCATGTGTCAAGAAAACTAAATTCAGAAATTTTATCTATGTACTATATCAATGTGAGGCCCCCTTCTTAAATATTAATAAGTGCATCATTATTTTGATTCTCAGCATATGGGGATTGAATTTCTTTTAATACACTTAAAAATCCACCCATGAAAGACGTCGGTCAAATTTATATTGAACCACTAAATCCCACCATTGGAATGCATGATATTACAAATTTTATGTCTCCATAATGACTTTAAACTCTTTTTGTGTCCCAATTAAATAAAATATTCAATTCAACTTCTTTATCAACACCTATTCCTTCTCTGTTTTTGTATCACCGTGAAGGATGGGTGGATTCTTCTACTGAAATTGGATGGTCTTATCTACTTTCCTTATTTAATCCTTCATGTTACCTCATTCCAAAGCCTGAAAATATTGAATTATACTCTAAACCCACTATTGGTTCAATTGTGTCTTAGGTGAAAAAACATTACAAGTAGCTTCTTTCGGTTAGTTTCAATGATGCCTACCAGGTTCCATTTTCTAAAAACACATCAAATGTAATATCTCTCTCTCTCTAGAAACTGAAGGCTTAACAATTTCAAATTATACCGCATTATACTATCACAAAATTTCTTTCATGAATTCAACATTTACATATTTAACCATTTTTTAAAATTTCACCAAACTTTTAAAAATCATTCAAACATAAAAAAAATAATGACTTTTCAAAATATAATAATTGAATATAACATAAAAATTTAAAAAATCAACACTTTTTCACCAAATCATAACTCATTACTGAAAATTAAATGTGCACCCAATAGTGAATCCATTTATGAAATGAATTTCATGGTCTTCTCATTAACTAAACCCATGACATTGAGATTTTAAATCCTATAAGTGTATCCAAAACACTTATGTACCCACCGACATGGTAACTTGAGGATCTGCATAAAAAGGTTATATATTTGTTTTATGTGATATATTTCATTCCTCTATAATCCTAATCTTTTCTATTATCCCAACTCAAAGAGGAAACCAAAATGAATTATCAACTCCAAGACAAAGACTACTATTCACAAAGGACTGAACAAATAGATACCACTTCCAAGTCAAGGACTGAACAGGCTGATACCACTTATTCCCAAGATATATTTTGATGGAACAAGATAGATACATATAGTGACATCCCATCCCCCCTCATTGGCTTGAGTCAAAGAGGAAGTAAATTACTTGGCCTTAAGAGGCATCTCAAAGGGGCCAAAGGCTAACAATAAATGTTATGGGATTCATTAAAATATGGGGGAGGATTTTTTCTCTGAAGATAAACAAACCAACCAAACATACAATAAAAATTACCGCTGCATGATTCATGATATAAATGTAAAATAACTCAATGTAATTCCATTTATATCAAAAATAAAAATACAAAAAAGTACTACAGTTGAAAACAACTGACATCAAAGTAAAAAGTGGAAGACAAAACTAACAAAACCCAAACACTCAAATGACATAGATCTATAGATCCAAACATGTTCCTTGGTCCCATACCAAAAAACAATCCATGTATCAAGAAGGACCTCTAGATAAGTGTGATATTGTACCATTTCCTGGGTCTTGATAAATAATCTCTGAAAAACAGCAAAGTTAAAAAGAAGTGGTGAATGAAACATATTCGGCATTCCTCAAAGTACATACATAGTCACACCACTAGGATAGAACTTGTTATCACATTTATATAAAAGTATTTTTATAAAAAAAATCAAAAAAAAATTATATCAAAGCCATGAAGTTTAATACCAAAAATGATTCCTAACCAAAATAGTTTCATAGGGAAACAAATAAAAAAATTCCATAAAAACATTTCACATTCCTTTTTGATATACCCATTCTATTATCCATCACACACCCACACACAGATGTTTATTTGATAGTTCTGTACTCATATTTGGTTTCACATCAATCAAGTAAATCATCACAATGTTCCCAATATCCTTGTGTCCCAATGAAACATGCCACTTGTTTAGGGTCACATCCCTTTGTACCTCAATGATACATTACCCATATTCATTGTCCCATAAAAATCATGAACTCACACAACCATTTCTTCCAAAATAATTTCATATCAACCAATTAGAACCATTTCAATAAAATAGTTATTTTATTGAAAAACTTTCAAACAATCAATTTCATAACATTTAAATAAAATCATAATTTTAATGAAAATATCTCAATTGATCCAGTTACCAAAAATTGAACCAATTCATATTTTAAAATTAACATTTCAAAATCATGAAAACAAATCATATTGCGAACCATTTTTGATAATTTCAATATTTCACCAAAAATCTACAAAATACTAAAATCATCACTAAAGAGGGTTTGTACCATACATTCCACACTAGTTTTAAAATAAAATTAATGTGATTTAACTAATTTTAAACTAATCATTAAAGTTATAAGAAGAGGAGTTGAGAGTGAAGCCACCTAAATCAGAAATTATAGCTAAAATGAATAATGGAACAAAAACTACCACAAAAGCATGATGAATCTTCAAGAACCCAACTAAGATCTCTTCCCCAATCATAAATAAGTAAAACTATAAGCATTAAAATAATAAAAAATCTTATATCTATCATAAGAAAACTATATTTATGAAAAGAAGAGAGAGATGGAATTATATCTAAGAAAAACTAAGTAAAACAACCACAGAAAGAGACTTACCATGGGAATGTGGTTTCAATACACTAAGAAATGCCTTCAAATAAGATTTAGGTCGATAGGTAAAGATTCCAATGCCTTTGGGTGAGATAAATATTGAGTTATGGATAATTTGGAGAATAAATTGGGTTAATGGTTATTCCTAATCATGTTCCACAAATAAAAGATCTTATTTTTAAATAGAGTATAGTTAGTCACACGATTAGGAAAATAATGTTCTACCCATGCTCCAACCTCTTCCTCAAAGAGGACCTCACATGGTTGGATCACTTGGTTATATAATTCATGTTCTGACTGGGAAGGATCCCATAGTACTAATATTCATGGTTTTACCTTGGTTGCTATAAGTTTTGGTGAAATAGTGAACCTAACAGTGTTCCTTCATTTTGTCCCCTATTTCACAATGCATGGTTTTATGTAGGATTTGCACGGTTTTCACTAACTGTGCAAAAAATGTGAACCTTTATAAATGGCCCAAAAAATATTCCAAACGTCTTATAAACCCTCCCAAACATATCCCAAAAACATTACATAGATACAAATCAATAATAAAAGGTTATATACATGGAATCATAGGTTTTACAGGCCTGGTAGCTATTTTATAATGTTTTGGAAGGTGTTTTAAAAATCATTTGATGTGTAGAGATAGTTGACACATTATGAATGGATCGTTGTGAGATTGTAACCTCAATGGTGGACCTTCTATTGATGGGAACATCACACAGAAGGTGTCGGTGTGTTGGATAGGTAAGAATGGTGGTTGGGGGTTTCAGTTTAAGCCATGAATGTGAGGATCTACCCCCATTTAATATGTACAATTATCATGGGATTCATTGGTGTTATCTAGAGCATCGAGTGAATATTACTTTTCGACCCTAATTAGATAGGTTGGTACCCCCTAGATTTACTGATAAGCTAGGAGGGACATTCCACTAGAATGGATAGTTTAGAGAATCCAGTTGGTTATTGAAAATGGAACTACACAATACACTAGTAGGTGAGTCTGAACCAAGTACATCCAAGTATTTATTCTTTATATGATTAGAAAATATCTATGATTACATCTTTATGTTATTTTTTTTGTGTTTCCCATGTTTTTTCAACTCTATAAGTTTGTACCACCTTTTATAGTAACCTTTATTCTCATCACAGATGTTCTATCATCTGGTTTGGTTTCTATTTTTGGAATTGGGTTTGTAATATTGGGTATTTCATATGGAAGTCTATTTTTAAAAGTTATGTGACGTTCATAAAGTTTTAAAAAGTGATATTTCATGGAAATCTATATTTGGTTCATTAAAATGTTAAAACCCTATATTATAAATGTTTTTCATCTTAGTTTTTATATAATATTTAAGGAAAGTATGTGTATATATTATGTTTTCATTTCCCACTAAGTGTTTTATACTCACAAACTACTCGCTCCCCATAAAATTTGTAGACCAGATTTTATTTTATAGTGTAGTCTTCCCATTCTATTTACCATTGGAGCAGGTTTGTTTATGGATGGTGGTGACTAAGAGGTCATGTTGGGATCATGTCAGTTGTATTTTGGTTTAGTTTTATTTTATAATTTCTATTTTTTATGAATCCTCTATATCTAGATTAGTTTGTATATTTATTTATGTTCAGTAATTGTTGATTATGATGCATCCTCAGTTTTTTTATTAGATCATTGTTATCATGGGTTGAAACATTCCCACAGTGATATCATTGATACCATGTGATTTTCTCTATCCTAGGAGGGTTAAGAATGCCTCTCGGGCCTTTCCTTGAACTGATTCAGGTGTCGAGTTGCATGGAATCCTAGAATGGTTTATGAAAAAATTGTATTAGAGAAGTAATTTCTTATTATTGTGTTAGGTATAATGTAGATTAAGATTATTAGGACTCAATAGGGATGTTCCAGAAGACCATCACGATCTCTTACTGATTCTGATCCTTGAGTTTTCTTATCTCATAAGATTTTTGAGTTTTTTATTTGGTTTTTGGTGAGTTGGTATGGAATGAAAATTAAGGTGGACCTATGATGCATGGTGTTCCTACAAAGAGTCATTAGCCATGTTGAGATTTTGTATATAGTTTAAGATACTCCAATAGATTGGTTATATATTGGGAAATGGTCAAATAAACCTTGTTTCAGAGTCTTGTATAGTCACTTGTTCCCTATTCTAGGTGTTTCTATGTCAGTTTTTTGTTGGTAGGGATTTGAATGTTTTGGCTCAATTTTATAATGAAATTTGATTTTTAGAAAAAGGGGTTTTCAAAAATAAATGGTTTCACGGTTTTGTTTGTTTCAAAATAATGAATTACTATTTAAAACTACATTTGAAAGAATCTTTTAGTTTTTGTTCAGTGGGCCAGAAGAAGGGTGTTTTTCAAATTGGAACAAAATAGGGTTTTTATAAACCTGTTTTTGTTTTTTTTTTATTTTGGATTATGAGATGGTTTTTTCTAGGATGATCTTTTGGTTGTGTTTTGGTTGGTGTTGATTTTCATTTTGTTTTTTCTTTTTTTCAGAGCATGCCTCCTACAAATGTATCCAATGATTCTAGTGAGTTTATTTATTCTTTTGAAATGGCCAATTATCTCATTGGAGTGGATGAGTTTAAATTTTATTTCCTTCATCCTATTTTCTATGGTGATAAGGGTTCATTAGAATCAATGGAGTGGTTTGAAAATGTTGAAGGCCTCTTCATGTCATTGTGAACTCCCAAAGTTATGAGAGTCCATTCCATTATGGGTTAATTTGAGGATTTTCATTGGATAATGGAAGGTGATCACCCCATCATCATTGAAAGTTGGGATGATGAGGTAGGTGATTATAAACACTTTTATCCAATGGTTTATATCATATAAAGTGAAGTAAATGAATGTGTAAGTTCTGTTGGGTGTTAATAAATGTAAATGGATCTTGAAGGATTTTATTGATCAATTCAAGATGTTAGTTCCTTTCTCTATAGAGATAGTGTCATAGGATCAGTCTAAAACACATCTCATAATTTGGAGTCTTTTTCAAGAGGTCAAGGAGCATGTTCTTTTTTCCAATGAGGCTCAATTGTTGGAGGATCCTAGATGAATCATTTATATCTATGGTGGTTCATGAAATACACTATCTGGCTCTTAGAGATCTGGTTTCCATTGGTGATAATGAAGGTTATCCACATTTCAATAGGGTTTTTTTAGAGGAATGTGGTCTTGAGGAGTATCCTTTTACCGGTTCTAGCCATTATTTTTTCAGACCATTCTCTCGAGTGCTTCTAGTGTGGTCGATTTTTCCCTTTGAAGTCATCTTGTCATAATACTTCCTAGGCTTGTTGTTGATAAGGCTTATTGAGTCATTTGTAAATTTTATATAAGTGGAGTTTCCATAATAATAATATTTGGTCAAAGGATGTTAGATGCAGACTACAGAGAATAAAATTATTCAAGAAATCCTAGCTCTCTTCACATTTTCCAGAATTTCCATGCGTTATGGAGAACCACTACTATAATTGTTTGTTATAGCCACAGATATATTTCCATGGTTTTTTAAAACCATGGTTATATCTGACCTAAACTTATTATATCCATGGTTATACCCAAACCTGCCCATGCTTACTCCTCCCCATCCCTTACCTCCCTCGTGATTCTTCCCTCCCTGTAAACCTTGTTCCACTACTTCCCTTTCCATTCTTCCCTCCCTACATACCTGATTCTGCTTCCTCTTCCCCTCAGTCCCATACTCCTCCGCCTATGCCTCCTTCACCTTACGACCTCCCTCTAAGCCTCCCCTTCTCACATCTTCAACCGCACCTCCTCCTCACCTCACATAGTCACTACATCTTCCTATGCCTTCCAGTCTCCCCACCTCCTTGACTCCCCCTTCCTATATCTGCATCCACACATCCCCACCTCCCCTTTCCCACATCTCTTTCTCTGCCTCTCCACGTCCCCGCCTCCCCACATTCATTAGTTCTCCCCACCATTCTCCTCTCTGATTTTGGCTCCACCTTGCTGATCATCCCTATCAATCTCCCTCATTGATCCCCTCTCTCATGGAATGCACATCGCTTTCCTTATGGGTCCCATAAACTATTTCCACCTTCCTCTTGTAGGTTTTTTTCCCAAAAAACTAATGGAAGGTATGTATTTCATTATCCACTACTATGATAGTGTGTTATCTCATTGTTCCATAACATAGAAAATCTTATTTTTCTAAAACAAATTGAAGTTTTTTGTGGTCATAAAACTCATATCATGTTTATTTTCTAATTATTATTGTTATTTTGGATTGGGATGGAACAAGGTGGATATCTAGGTAATTCCAATGGAAATTTCATGATTGTTAATTGATTGAAAACTTCAGAGGGAATGAATCTAGTCATATAATAGGTTTAATTAGATGTTTTTGGGAATAAATAACCCCTTTAACATTGTTCATCCATGAAACCAATCTCTACTAATGGAATCATGGACATGTTGTTGATTGAACTAAAGAGAATTTTTTTGAAGTCCTCAAATTTTCTATTAGTTTTCCTTATTATATCAAAAACACCTCCCTTGGGAAGATTATGAAGAATGGTTTGGTGGATTGAATCTCCATGAATTTTGAGTTAATCATAAATAAATTGACCCTACATGCATTCTCCATCATTACAATGGTTATTACACTAAAAGGGGAAACACTTTGGAATTTCATTGACCACTTTAAATAGTCACTAAAATATGAGGATATAATGATTGAAAAATTCATTCATAGAAAAGGTTTATTACCAAAATTTCTTCCTCAAATATGAATATAAAAATTGGAGAATGTAGTTCTAGATTATTCTCTCTAAAACTAGGCCTCTTAAGAATATAAGTGTCGCATCATAATTTTGAACCCTCCCATGCGAGGAACATGCGTTCCAAAGATTGTATTCATAAACTCAAGATAAATATTAGTATTGAAATACTCATAATTTATGGGATATTGATTCTTTGTAAGGAGTTAATATAAGAATGAATAGTAAATATAAAATATAAGATCTGGGCACAATTTCATTTTACTGGTTGAAGTGGACCTGTATACAACATGTGTTGAGGAATTTCAACACAACCATGGAAGATAGCATAACCTTGAAAAATAAATAAAATTAATTCCATGAATTCTATAATAAATGAAATTACCTCTGGAAATACTCATTTTAATGAAAATATTTTAAGGAATATATATTATGGAAAATCAAAGGGTATGTTGAGATCACATGTTAGAGAAAACATCCTAAGGTAAAATTAAAAGTCAAATATCAATTTAATTATGACACAGTCTAGAAAAATATTTGAAAATGAACCCATGTTTCCTAGGAAGGATCACAAAAAACCTGGTGTATCTCAAAACAATGCTACTATTATATAATTGGAGGGTGATACTAGCCACACTTGAAACTAAAAGGTGATCAAAACACTATTTGAAGATCCCACTCAAATAATTAACAATATTTATGAGTTAACTAAAATAGAGGAAGGGTACACAGTATTTATTAACACCCAGTTAGAACACAATTGTTCTAAGACCTACAGTCTTGTTAAGGTAGTGGATGGTGAATTTTTTTGTCGAAGTACATGTGTCTCTGATGGGGGTGATCCTATGATGGTAAAGACTAAATCCCCTGAATATATTTTTAAATAAAATTTGGGGAACTTTTAGGGGACCAATTTAAATGATGAGAATGTGATTAAACTAGAGAAGACTCATCTTTGAAGAATGTAAGATAACACCCTACAAGAGAAGGGATATAAACACTTCACACAGGTGTCCTCAGATAAAATTGATAAAAGGATATATATTTATCTTTCACTTTTATAAGTAGATAAATAAAGTAATAAATTAATATCCTTTTTTGGAATATTTTTATTTTATGGTGAAGATGAAACTCAACTCCCTGATATAACTAACTACCCTTATTATGTTAAGGAACATAAACTACTTGAAAAAAGGGAAAGCCTTTTATAAAACTATAACCCCAAGAAAAGGGGTGGGAAATAGTAATGGTAGGAAGATATTTATGGGAGTGGTATAGAATAACGCACCTTTGAAAACTTGTAGAATAACATCAAATTAAATATACTTTTCATAAATTTTCATGGGATAAAATTATTGAAACATCTTTTTCCCTTAGTCATTTAATATCCTATTAATAAAAAGACATAATTATCATAGTGTAACCTATGTTTAAGACTGATTTCATGAAAATGTATGATTGTATATAAATATTACATGTTAGGATGTGTAATAATATCAATATTAGTCATTTGGATATCATGTGGGTTCTCGTGAGAAATTGTATTTAATCCTAAATTTTTGAATTTGGGTAGTAGTACATCACTATTAAGACAGACAGTGGTAAATCTGCATATATTGTAAATTTTATATATACCTAAAATTGTTATATTAAAAGAATATGATAATTCCCTCTATAGTGGTTTTTGATATAATATAAGGAAAACTCATAGAAAATTTGAGAACTACTTCCCATTGATAGTATGCCTTGATAATGTGAAGAATGTACTTATGAGTCTAATTTCTTGGGGAAGTAGGGTAGAAAAACTAATAGTGGTGATTATATACCTAAAATGGTTCTCATAAGTGCATTATTCACATTATCAAGGCATACTATCAATGGGAAGTATGGTAGAAAAACTAATAGTGCCTTAATTTCCCTCTATAGTGGTGATTATATCCCTACCCTTTCAGGAATATCCCTCCCAAGGATCCACTCTAATCACACTCTTATTCTTCTCACCCTGGTTAGGGATAAAGGTATAAACTGTTCTACCTTTTAAATTTTACAATAAATTGTTCACTTTTGAAGATTTAATGGAGTTTTTGGACAATTAATTGTATTGTTATGAAATTGGGTTTTCCTTCCAAAGGCTCTTAAAAATGTTAAAGAATACCAAAGTGTCCCTACAGACATAGAGTAATGATAGTTTCAATAAGATAAACTCAAATATTTTCAATGGTGATAATGATCTCCTTCAGTGCATGACCAGTAATTCAAGGTTATATATACCTTCTATTAATGAGATACAATATAAATATCACTTGGATACTCTCTTAAATAGTAATTAAGGTATTTTTAAGTAACAACTTGATCTCTAGTGGATCAAAGTGGTTGACAAAATTTTAAAATTATTTTTCCACATTCACATGGAGAGGAATGAGTAGAAAGTGATTTCATCCATCAATATTAATGGTGAAACCTTTAGCACTAATGATGATATAAGTGATGAATTTGTTTCGAACTTTTGATACCTATTTAATGATTAAGGAAGTAGTTATATAAACCCACCACTACATGATTTTTGTAGTTACTCTATGAGATATATGCATAATGTCTATGTTATAGCTCCTCCATTTGATACAGAGATTAGTAATGCATCGTTCTCTATTATTATGTATAGTAATAAATGACCCAATGAATTCTCTAATTGTATCTATATGTATTATTTGGACATTTTTCATTATTATATTGCACATACATCAAGGAGAATTTCAATAAGGTGCATCTTCCACCTAGTCGTAATGCATAATTTATAACCATTATTCTAAAACATGATTATTCTAGAAAGGTGATAGAATATATATATATATATATTGTGATAAAAATTCACAATATTGATGGGGATATTTTTTATTTGATGCATGGGAATATTTCCAATAGTTTTTTTATGACCAACCAATTTAGGTTCATTTTATGGATAAAAATCTATGATTTAATATACACAATATTAGAGAGAGTTAACATCCTTCAGAACAAATCAAACCCTAATATCAATGATAAAAAATATTATATATCCAACATGTTTGATTCTTTGAGACGAGACATTATTTTGAAAATCTTACAGAATTATGGTTTCTCCTACAAGTTTATTAAATTTATTCATAGCTTTCTTCAGATATCTTGGATATCTATCATTCAATATGGATCACCTAAAGACTATTTTAGTGTATCAATAGGTGTAAGAGAAGGTGACACCATA
Source organism: Viscum album (assembly GCA_963277665.1). Taxonomy (NCBI): domain Eukaryota; kingdom Viridiplantae; phylum Streptophyta; class Magnoliopsida; order Santalales; family Viscaceae; genus Viscum; species Viscum album. The sequence goes on along the minus strand of OY728155.1, from coordinate 852,303,868 downwards.
TCTGCCCTTTTTTATTTGGTTAATGATTACATTAGTATATTCCTTATCAAATCTACTATGATTGGATTCCTCACACATAGAAAAGCTGTCAAGAATCATAGAGTTCTCACACATCTATTTTATACCAATTAAATTCTCCTATTTAATGAGGATGGTAATGATTACATGAACACCATTTAAGGAATATACTCCCACTATGAGTAGGTCTCCAAGAAATTCATTCCAAATAATAAATATGTGGTTATATTTTCGATGATATTTTCTAAAATTAAGAAGAGAGAAGTTATGAATTATTTTCAGGGTAAACAAGAATAGATATGATTACATATTTGGGAGTACATTTATTCTTTTAAAGAGTTAAAGAAACATAACATGAATGTATCTATAATATAATTACATCACATCTATCCAATTGTAAATTAAAACACTCTATATTGAACGGTAATAATATGTTGGGTGAATATAGTCATTATATCAATTTTAATCTATTGTTTTCAAATTTATAAATGGAAAATGGAGTTACTCAATTTTTAGACAGCTTAATAAAGAAAATTTAATGGGAATAATGCATACATGAAAAGAATACTATATTTTTTTCTTATATAAAATTCATCAAACCCATTGACATGGGAAGGGGTGGTATCTGAAATATCATCCTTTTCAATAAATTTATTATCAAATAAATGGTTGGTTCTTGCATAATTCCTATATTGGATCAACAAATTTCCTTACAGAATGGATTTTTGAAAGACTAAATAGGGGAAACAAAATATTTTTGGGAAACATGGTTTGGACAATAGTAAGGTATGAGTATAAAAATATCATAATGAAAAAAAATTGGATTTCATCTAAATACTCTACCATAAAAATATAGAATACAAACTAGCTCAACACTCCCATTATTTAAGACATTAAAACCCCTATTGAATTGATAAAACGTTCTATAATTAATTATCTTAAATGTTTTTAATTGATGTATTCTATTCTCCCACCAAATACCATAAGTTTTATTATAAATATAATCTTTATGGAGGATGTAATTGTTTTTGGTTCCCTGAAAAGTTTGGAATATTAAATCTAATGATAAATTACCATTATTAGTGTTGATTTATAAAAGACCCCCACCCTGAATGATAAATCAATTTATGTGATCCTTTATTCACAATTCAAATAAACTAATTATGAGGAAAATATATATCAACCCACTTCTAACTAAGGACATTCTTCAAATATTCATATGATAGTTTACTTCTTGAAACTCATTATATATGTTCAATGTTGGGTATATCTAGAATATATTTTCAAATTGTGCCTGTACAAGGGAGATCTTATGACACTTTGAGTTTATCTTTCATTGAAACATACACATTTATAGTGATCTCGAAGATATTATAATGGTTTTCCAAAATCATTATATGAGCACACATATTAGGAATGTACTCTACTCCCATTTTTTCCTTATGTTCATTAAATATGGATGGTCAAGAATGGCCTCAGGTTTAAGTTAAAACATCTCTCCATTAAAAAATCATTGTGGGTGTTTTTGGGGATATTCACTGATGATTTTTTTGATTTTATATTGACCTAATGTGAATATCAAAATTTTAGTGATTTCTTCTATATGAATATTATTTTTCATCGAGGTTTTATGTTTTTTCTTGTAATTTTCTCAAATGTGTGAATTTATAGAAATCAATTAGTTCATTAAATAATGTTTAAATAAATATGTTTGTATTTAAAAATTCAAAAGAAATGATTAAATTATAATAGTGATAAAATTTCTCAAAATATCACCATAAAATAAACACTTATTTAGGACTCAATTATGAAATATTTTTCACAATATATCACTATATTAAGGATTAAATTTCTATTTTCCCCTCTAGTGGGTATGAGACTCTAATTGTGTGTATTTATCTTCTAAAAATATCATTATAAAAAATAAAAGAACCAAAATAAAATTTATAATAAATATGAATGTTAATAAATTCAATTAAATTTAAACAAATATTAAATTATATAGACCGAGATAAGTAATTTTATGGTGTATCCTAGAATACTATACATATCCCAAATCATCATGTATGGCTCTTCTTCAAATATTGAAAAAACATATAAAATTTAAAAATACACCATATTCACCCTCTGATTTAATATGAATTATAAATTTAAAAAATCTCTTTAATAAAATATATTTAGAATAATTTTTGTGGTCTCCTTATAACCTTTCAATTATACTATATATGTAGAACCCGTTTCATTTATCCAAGCTCCTAAGATCATATTTTCATATAAGAGAAAGAAGGGATAATATAACTTTACATATAGGAAGGCTAGATAAAATTTTCCATCATATTGTATTTCACTAGTCAAAATAATTAAAAGATATTATGATTTATGAATATCTAGTATGTATCCAGAAAACTTCATATCCTCATTAATCTAAATTGTAACATCCTTCCATTTTTTGAGATGAGATGATGGTTTAATTTTTTAGTGATCTTATATATAATTTCTAATTGTAAATAATATTTTGTATGATTTTCCATTTAATCTAAAATTTTATTTTATCTAGTGTTTTTATATGTTTTGGGGGATTCCATGTTTTACCAAGTGCACATGGATTGTTTTTCCTATGAACATAAGTTCACTCATGCACAATGGGGCCCTGTGGAAGTGTTAAATATTTAAGGAGTGGTGTGAGATGATTTTTTGTGTTTTTTTTTGGATCATGGGATGGGGTTGGTGTTTGATTTTAGCTATAGTAGTATTTTGGGTCTACATTAGTCAAGTATTAATTGGTCTATAAACATTGGTAATGGGTTTTATTAAACCCATACATGATGGACATTAATAAATATTTATAAAATTCTTCCACTAAAGGAGTTGGGTAGTCTTGAAAGACACCAACATGGAAACCCTACATGGATATATATATATGGGATCACCATTATATAGGTAATCCTTATTGGATAAACCCTGTGTGTAATCCTTATGGGATCACCCTTATACTTGTTGACCTATAAAGGATCACCCCTAAGTGTGATATTTACTCGATCATCCTTACATAGGTGATTCTTATGGGATCTACCATACATATGTCACCCATGTATTGTTGATCGTTACACTAAGAGGATTTGGAGGAACCTTACAAGGGTCTAGAGGCTAGTTCGTTTAGTCCTAGTTGAAAAAACAATAATAAGAAAACTATAAATAAAATAAATATGGAAATAAAAGAAAAATAAAAGGTGGAAATGAATAAATGAGTATTTAATGGATGAGAGGGGTGGGGGTTATGTAGGGGGCTAGGGTATTGGGTTTCTGGGGATTATAGAGGATTCCACTTCAATGCATCTTTATTTATGATATAATAATTATTTATAAACATGTATTCCATTATTATATAGTAGTTATTTATGATTATGATTTATTCAATATCCATATAAATGACTATATAGTAGATATTTGTGATTTAGATTTGTTCAAGATCCCCTTCCAACTGTGTTTGGATTATACATTTTCCCACATATGAATTTTTTTATGCTTTTCTTACATCTTAGCATATTCTTATGCTTAGGTCTAGTACTTTCATATTTAAAAATTTTATATCTTCTCAAAGTAGTTTGGTTTCCTTATTCTACTATTATGGGATTCATTATTGATTTCTATTTTTAAACATAACTAATTTAATTAGAAAATAATTTATCACTAATTTGAACACATTGATTACAATTTCAAGAGATGGTCTTTGTGTTTTCAAAATGCAATAGGATAGACTTCTTATAACATCAACCAGAATATAAAATTCCTTAAAAAAGGTCTAATTCTCCTCTCATTATTAATGTTTAGTATAAAATTTTTGAATTATTATCAATATTTTTTCTAACATTCAGAAATTATAGTGTGTTTCACAATAGCATTAATTTTCTACAGAAAAATGCAACAAGATAGAGATATAATTATTCAATGGAAACATGTATGTTGTATTTTAGTTTGTATTTTATTTTCTTTATCACATCCGACACTTTGTATTTTTACCAATTTCTATGGATGGAGGGTGGTTATATTCTACGAAGGGGTCCAAAAGGGTACTTGAGGCAGCTACATGGTTTTCTTTGCGGGGGAGGGAGATCGGTGTAGTGGAGAGATTAATTTGTGTATTTCATTTTCATTTTTTTATACAATGTTTCTTCTGTTTTCTTTTCCTTTGGAATGGATGTTCGATGTATTGATGTCTCATGATGAAATACTACTATTGAACCACCCTTACCTTTTGGATTCACATGTTTAGTTCAATTTCACTTAGTCTTCTTGAGGCCACTCATTGGACACAAATTGATAGAGATTCAATGAATATGGGAGAAGTTTATATTCATGATTTAGATATCTACTGAAAAATGAAAGTTCAAAAATTTTATTTTCACCACTCAAATGAATAATCCCAACCTCAATCCCAAGTAAATCCTTACCTTCTAAAATAATAATAGTACAATTCCCTCCCTCACAAACAAACTCATACTTATAATCCATGTCTAAAAACACCCTTACATATACCCCAAGGGTGCTATCAGAAACACACTTATGTATCATAAACTGACCCTTAGATATCATATTCACCCTTAAATATGAATAATAATACACTTACATATCAATATTATTACCCTTAAATATCCCACTCCTTGTGTATGTGAAGTATATGGGAGGCCTCAATCGACTACCGAGTGGACAGTGGAGTCATTCTCCATCACTAGCCTCCTAGTCATTATCCCTATCATAAATATTACCATTATCATCTTCTCATGAAAATCCAGCTTTATCTCTAGGAGGAAATTAGGGAGTCTATTTTCACCTCCACATCATCCAAGGTTTTTCCCCCTTTTGTTCTTCTATTCCACATGACTAGCTCCATTTTAGTTTTTCCCAAGATAATCTTCTTTAATAAATTTATTGGATAGTCTTTGTATTCTAGACATTGTCATTTTAAATTTCCTCCATGAAATTTTTCTAAAAAATTTCCCTCAATTGGGACACATGAAAAATATTATGTATCCTACTATATTTAGTGAGTAATAAATTGTACTAAATAGTCCCAATTTTCCCAGAAATCAGAATAGTGACCATAGTACTGGGAATCCAACTTCTGGTTGATCTTAGATATAACCCTAGGTTGATTATATCTTAACTCAACCCTAACAATATCTCCAACATAGTAGGTCATATCCATTTAATTTTTATTTAAAAAATTATCAATTACCTATGGATCACTATGTATATTCACTCAGTGTTACTGTAATGATTCATCTTTGATACTAAAAACAACACAAGGTCTTCCATTTAACTTTACATCATCCTTTATAAACACTTTTTCAACCATTTTTTATATATTGTTGGTCTTAAAGTACCTAATGTGTCTCCCATTTAAGGGTATAATGTATTTTTTAATGTATCTTAGGTATTAAAACAAATTTATTTAGGAAAAAATCGTTATTTTTAGAAAACAGAAGCACATTTCAGGTTGTATATCCTGAATTTATGATACAATATTCTTTCCATGTTTCATTTATTTCCATTAATCCTACATTAATTTGTATCTCATAATTCACTAATTTGAGTTTTACTTAACATAAACATATATTTGTAACTTTAATTCTATATGTACTCATCAAAATACATCTGTAGGTGGGGGCAGGGTGAGTGGGCGGGGTGGGGTGTAGGGTGAGGGGGTAGGGGGTGCATTATGGGGTGCAATGGGGAGGGTTCATGTGGGGTGAAAAGGGGGTGCAGGGGTGTGGGGGTCTATGGTAAGGGCAGGGGGTGATGTTTGAGGGGGCCGAGGTGCAAGGGGTGGTGTAGGTGGGGTGAAAGGGGGACGATGCAGGTGAGAGGGTGGAAGGTGGGGTTCATGGGGCAGAGTTTATTGGGGGGGTATGTCCAGGGGTGGGGGTCTGCCTAGGAAGAGGGTTCACAGGGGGACTATCTAGGGAGGGGGTGCATAGTGGGGGGGAAGAGGGGTGATGGGGGATACAAGGTGGGGTTCAAGGGGGAGGGTGCATGGGGGAAGGTGCAGGTGGGAGGGATCAAGTGGGGTGGAAAGGGGTGGGTGTTGGGGGAGGTTGAATGGAAGGTTGCAAGGGAGAGGGTGATGGGGGTGTTGTCCAGGGGATGGGGGTCTTTTTGGGAAGGGGGTCTATCCAGGGAGGGGGGGTACAGGGTGATGGGGCAAGGGGAACAGGGTGAGGGGGTTGGGGTTGAAATGTGGGGGCAAGTGGGGGTCTATCCCAGGAGGTGGGTGTTTGTCCTATAGGGAGGGGGTATGTCTAGGAAGGGAGGTCTATCCAGTAAGGAGGGGTATATCTCGGGGGATGTCTTGGGGGAGTGGAGAGGGTAAGGGTGTTTTAGTGGGAGTGGGGGGCATTGAAGGGTGGTGGGATAATGTAAGTGGGGTTGGGATATGTAGGGGAGGGTGGGGTATTTTTTTATTAAATTGGAACACCTATAGCCCCAATTTCAAATTGTGGCTAAAGTCTTATAGCCATGGTTTCAAACTATGGCTAAGGACATGTGTGGATTAAGCATCTACCATGGTTTGAAAATGTGGCTATAGAGATTTAGCCATATTTCAAAATATGGATATAAGTATTTATCCATAGTTTGAAACTTTGGATATAGGCCTTTTTCACTATCCATGCCAATACCAGCCATATTTTGTTAAACCATGGCTATAACCTATAGCTATAATTCCGAAATTGTGGTTATAGCCTAAATTTTTAGTAGTGAACATTCATCTTGTTTTTCTCTGATCCATTGTAATGTAGATGGATTAAGTTACCCTACATTACATTCCTTCATATTAAAATGTTTCTTATTTTGTTGTAAAATCATTGGGGTATTATAATTATTGAGACTTTGTGGTCCTGTTGTCATGTTATTATAGCAGTCGTTCCCTTTAAGTGATGATTAATTGATTAATTTCAATGATTTTTTTTAAATATCCTTTTCACATATCAGTTTTCTTTTTTTATTTACTCACTTTAGATATTCTCATTTCCTTTGTAAAATATAATTGGGGTTTTTTTTCGTGGTTGGGGTTGAGTTCCATTGTGTTGGGGGTTTAGATAATTATGGGAGTTTTTTGTCATGGTATATGTCAGTTCTAGTAGGTTTTCTGTTGTGGGAAGTACTATATCATATTTAATTGGTGTTTTGTTTTCTCAAGATATGGTCTTGTGTGAATTTTGGAGTTAAAAGTTAACCCCAACATTTTGGTTTCTATTCCAACTCATTCAGTTTCGGTTTTGAGTTTTGGTTCCATTCACCTTTCTAAAATTATGGATGAAGAATGTTTTTTATGGGTAGAATTACCACACTCGAACAATGGTTAGTAATTTATTTTATTCTTCTCATGATATTGGTTTTTTTATGTTTTCTTCAAGTTAAAAATTAAAATTTTTGTTTATTAGGATTTTTTTGAAGGTTTTTGGGCATGTGGTCGGTTTGAGCTCAGTTGGGCATGGATAGAAAAAGTGTGAAACTTATACATAATGGGGCCACATGATTTTATCATGGTTAAAATAACAAGGTATCCAAATTTTTCATCCTATAAAACTCTTAATAGTATGGAATTATACAATTTGTGCCTGGTTTTCTTAACCAGGCATGATAATCCTAAAACCCACACAAAGAGGGGTATTTTTTCTCTTTTCTATCTTTTTCAGTGGGGTTTATTCTAATGGACACCCTACTCAAATTCCCCCAATAGAGAAACATCCCATATAGATTTTTGTATCCTATAATGTCCTCTATGTATATTTTAAGGTTGTTTCTTGGTAATTTGTCCCATAAATTGAAAGGATAGGGCTCCCCTCTCATTATCCATTGGTTTTCTTCCATTTTCCATTTATTATATGACCCTATTTGTCATGTCTAGCCAATTTGGATACATAGGGGGTTCATAATTAGGGGTTTTATTTTATAGGGTTATGATTCATACTATGAGTGTCCTTCGGATGGATTTTTTCAAAGGCAACATGGTTCTTCAACTTGAAGAAGGTGTTTTCATTATTTTCCATTTTAGAATATTCCATATAGGCTTGAGATTTTCTAATTTTTTTATAAAGGTGATTTTATTGGTTATGTTATTTTAGAACAAATGTTTTTAGTGTTCTCATGATGTTATTTTAATAAAAATGTGTTTTTCAAATGGTTTTCCATGGTTTCATAGATATTTGTGTGTGTGTGTGTGTTTGTGTTTGTGTGTGATTGCATGGTTTTTTATTAAATTTAATATATATTTTTCGAAATCAAATTTTGTATTTTGAGAGACTAACTATTCTTTTTTAAACTTTTGTTATACTCTGGTGTATTTTTTATTTTTTAATTTATTTTTGAGTTGTAAATTATGTGACTTTTATGATTTAGTTCACATGTGTGGATGTAGTGATTTTTGGTAAATCTAGCTGTGAAAAATTGATTTTTTTAGGGTATTTTTATGGTTTAACATGGTTGTTCCCTGAGATTCAGGAAAATCTATAAGTGAATGGGGTTCACATATGGATGAGAATAAAAATATAGGTGGTATTGGATAAACATTATCAACATAAACCGTAAATTTTAAAATATTTATCCCCCTATCATTTATTATTTATCCCTATTGTCCTAAAATGGTTTCATCAAACCCTTAGTTTTTATAAAGGTACTTTGGTTTTAAAGGACTCAATTGTGGTTCATAATTTCTCATTTGAAATCATGACATGTTTGGTACTGTGAGATGTGGTTTGGTTTCTAAATGACCGAAAGGCCTGTTTGGAATATTTCGTACATGATGAGTGTTTTTTTATTGGTTTTGTTATTAATAATACAAATGGATTAAAAACATTGAAATGAAAAGTCCATGGTTGGTATTTTATAAAATTATGGAATATGGATTGAAAACTCATGTGATGTGTAGACCCATTTGTCACATTATGAATGGTTTGTTGGGAGATGGGTACCTCAATGGTGTACCCTCCATAGAGAGGGTCATCACATAGGTGGTTTTGTTTCTTGGACTAGGAAAGTATTTTGGTTGTGGGTTTTATTTTGATCCATTCATGTAAGGACCTCCCCATTCACCATTTACTATTATAATGGGATTCATGGGAATTATCTAGAGGTTCGATTGATGGTTTCCAATTGAACATGATCGGATGGATTGGTACATCCTGGATTTGCTGAGATGTCAGCTTGGACGTGCCACTGTATTGGATAGTTTAGAGGGGATAGTTGGTAATAAACTATGGAACTTTACCATACGCCGAAAACTAAGTATTATCAAAGTACATCAAAGAATTTATTATAGAGATATTTAGTCAATGTACATGATTACTATAAGTATGTTCTATTTTATTATGTTGCACTTGATTTTCCTACTATATAAATTTCTTCATGTTTGTATTTTTTCCCTTATTCTTAGCATATATTTTTTATCACCTTGTTAGGTTTCCACTTTTGAAATTCCATTTTCAAACTGGACATTTTCAATGAAAATTTATTTTGAAAAGGGGATCTAAGTAAATTATTTGTTTAAAAGTGGTATTTCATTGATATTTGTGATTTGTTCTTTAAAAATATAAAACTTTATTTTCTAATTGTTTTTCAACCCAGTGTTTATGGAAGTTTTTAGGAAATTAAATGTAAAAACTATGTGGTGTGTACCTAATTAGTTTTTTATGCTCACACCCTACTTGTGAAACTCGATTTCGATGGTCTAGATCTATTTTCCGAGTTAAGATTCCATGATCGAGTTACATTTATATAATGTTTTTTTTGGATGGCAGTGACCAATTGGTCACTTGGGGATCACGTCAGTTGTTTTTTGATTTTGTTTTCTTTTTCATTTTTTATTTTGGTTAGTATCAATTTTATGTATATTAGTTTTTTATTTATTTATTTTCATTTATTTTTGGTTATGATGAATTATTTTTTGGGGTTATTTGATCCTAGTTATCTTGGGCTAAATCATTCCCAAAGTGGTATTCTTAATGCCCGATGCTAGTTTCTAAACCAAGAGTATCGATAATTCCTTTTAGTCCATGTCTCAGATGAGGTAAAAAATTGATTTGGAGGGAAACACAGATTGGTTTGTGATAAAATTTATCATAACATCAATTTCTTATATAGGGAATTAGGTAGACTAGATATTAGTATTTTTGGTACTCGAGAGGTATGTGTGAAAATATATTTGTAAACTTTAGCTCATTCTAATCCTTGATTTTCTTGGGATAGTCTGGGATTTGAGTATTTCTTTTCTTTTTGGGTGAGTGGATAGGGAATGAAAATGTAGGTGGACTTGTGTTTCATTGTGGGATTATATAGATTAGTTACCCATGTGAAGACTGTGTGCATAGTTTAATAAACATATAGTGATTTTTTATTTCTTGGTATATTGTCCACTAAACCATGTGGTTGATCCATTTATAGTCACAAGTTTCTTATTTTGGGTGTTTCTATTTGATTTTTTTGTAGGGTTTTCTTTCATTGGTGTGGGTAAATTTTGAAAAGGAAAATGGTTTTTAGAAAAATGTGTTTTCAAATGGTAATTATTTCAAGGATTGTTTTACAAAAATACATGATTTTTTTTTTGAAAAATAATACTTGAAAGGGGATTTATGTATTTGGATAGTGTCCTTAGAAGAATAATATTTTTGAAATTTGAAAAAATGGATGTTTTGGACAATTGGATTTTGGTTTAGTTTGAGATTTTAGGATTATAAGCTTGTTGTTTTGTCCTGGTATGGTCATTTGGTTGAGTTTTTGTTGGTGTTGATATTGGTTACATTTTTTTCTTTTGTTCAATGTATGTCACTAAAAAAGGACTCTAAGGTTTCAAATGGATCAGATTGTTATTTGGGCCCACTCAAGGATCTTAGGTGAGTGGATGTGTTGAGAACATCTTAGGTGTTTTCCATTTTCTATAGTGATTATGATTCATTATTAGTTGTCGAGTGGTTTGAGAAAGTAGAAGGTGTCATCATCTCATTAGAAACTCTTGAAACCAAGAGAGTCTGTTCTCTTTTGGGATCATTTGAAGGTCCAACTTGGATTGATTTAAGGTGATCACCCCATCAACATTTCTAGTTGGAATGATGTGGTAGGTGCTTAAAACCACTTTATTATGTTTTATGAAAGCTGAAGGTATATTTTTTAGAGCTATTTGGTGTTTTTAGAGGTAAACAGATATTGAAGGATTATGTTGATTACTTAATGTATTTGGTTCCTTTCTCTTAAGAGATATAATTGGGGATTAGTTGAAATATCTTATATTTGTTTGGGGTCTTCCTATAGATATCGCACAACATGTTCTTTTGTCCAGGGGGGATATGTTTGGGAGACTTATTGATGAATAATTTATAAGGTTGATCCTAGATTATTATAGTGACCCTAGCCCTTCCATATTACATTATATGAATTTAAGTATAATTAAATATCAGAGTACAAGCCAAGGATCATAAAGTCTATTGTCTTGGAAGACTAAGAACATAGTAAAACATTATAAAAAACATATTTTTATTTAAAATCCAAAATTTTCTTCCATCTTCCATTGGTCTCATACATCGGCATAGGATACCCTGGGGAACACATGAACAAAGGGATGAGATAAAAAGCCCAGTAAGAGAGTATACATATGAATAAGGCTTAAGCACATGGGTTAGAAGGCATGAAATAATGAAAAAAACCATGGAACATAAGAATCATAACATATAAACATGATATTTTATCAACATGGAATCATAGTAATTGTGGAAGAAACTTAAAACTTGACTTTAGTATGATTAAAGGCTAACCGCCAAGATCATTTCACACAGTAGCACAAGACAAGGCTAACCACCAAGACTGGAGCACATAACATCATATGAGACATAACATTACCCAATGCATTGGAGCACTATATGGGTGCACCAATCATAAAAATATCATGAATGTACTTTCCACATAAATAATCATACATAATCAATCATACTTCAACAAAAGGGATCCCATGGAGAGAAATGGGTATCACATTCATATCATAAAGCATAATGAATGGGAGTATCATAAAATTTCCCATGAGAGAAAGGAATTAAAACATACGTGGAAATTAATAAGGTAAAATAGTCATATATCATGGTATGTGATTTAAAATAGATGTGAAAGCATGTAAGAATATTATATTGGAAATTCTTAGCATTAAAACATTTTAGAGTGGTGTTAAGGAAAATACTTAAAATCATTTAAAATCATAAAAATAATAATATCTTATATAAAAGCATAAGTAAAACATTAAGGTTTTAATAATAAATATAAATATTTTATAAAAACAAATTTACCTAAATATAATATAGAGTGCAATTGAAATTGGGTAAGATTTTTAGAATGTTCCCTCAAAACATGTTTTCTTATTTGGAAGTATTAAGGAGAGAATCACTTAAATAAACATGTATATCCCCGAAAAAGAATGAGGGATGGATCATGAAACATGGTTTTTGAGCATATAAGTAGTATTTATAAGTTTTACAAAAAAATAAAGGACTACACCACGTGGATAAAAAAAATTTGAGCAACTTGAAGGAATAAAAGTGGTTCAGGTAGAATCCCTTACCTTAAGTCCAATGGTGCTCTCCGCATGATATTAATGGCCTGAATAATAAAATTAGGTTCATTAATTAATAATTAGAGAACCTATTATTTATTAATATGATTTATTAAAACCTTTTTGGAGTTCATTCATAACTTTTTGATTGGTTATGAGGTTCAATTTCATTGTTCAGGAGCGTTTGTTTCATAGGTTCAAATGGTTGGTTCACTTATATTCATGTTCGAAGAATCATGTAAAATGGGGACGGTTATCTAGAATTGGATTTATATTATATTATTGAATATACATAAGTTTATATGTTGTGAATTTCATTTAGTTACATGGAGTAATTATTAATCATTATGTAAAACTATAGTGATAACTGTTTGGGTTAATTGGCAGTTTTTGGCCACAATGAACATGTTTTGTTTTATAAATCAATCCATATGTACAAAAGGATTCCAGAATCATGTGTGAGACATAATATATATATTATTCTCTCAGGAAACTATGAAAATGGTTTCATTACCCTAATTGATGATGCTAATAGAAATTGAAAACCCACCCTCCTTGAATGTGGTAAAAGAACACATCTCATATGGTTTTTTCATTTTTAGTATTGAAGAAAGGGAAATGAGAGATGATGATAAATTATTCCCCTATCATGAAAAAATTACAGTACATGTAAGGTACTATAGTAATCAAAAAAATTTGATTAAAGGAGGTGAGTAATGAAATGAAATTAATTAGACTTGAAAACCAAACAAAAATTGAGAGATACATTAGGAAAATTTGGCAGCCTAACAGTGTCGATTAAATTTTCATAAACTAAATTGATGAGAGGGAAAAAGGTATCTAGTCATATTTAAATCAAAATTATAGTATTTGGGATACATAATATCAAACCCCAACATATTAAAATGTATTTTCAAAGATATAACATAAAAGAAGTGTTGATTAAAAGAGGAGGGTGAAAGGTTCTCTTACGTTGTGTAATAACTCCTAAAACATACAGGTTGGGACCATGGGGGCATGAGGACACCATGGGAGGACACCTAGGGAGGAAAAACACCATATCTTCAAGGATTATGGGCTTGGACATAATGAAAATGAAGGAATTAGTACATATTTATAGTAGAAGAGGGAGAGTTTTTTATTAATTTCCAATGACACCTCATTAGTGGTTTTTGAAAAACTATGGGCATTCTAATGGTATTGGCACACAGTATTAGCAACTTGGGACACCTAATGTGATATTTTACTGTATAAAAGTCGAACATAATTTTTTATAAATAATTACATCATTTTAATTTCATTAAGCATACTGAAAACTCAAAACTGTATTTTTACTATTCATGAAAAATTCAAGTATTTTAGAAAAATCCCAAAAATTCACCCAAAACTTTTTTAGGCTTGTATAATTAAAAATTAAACACCATTTTTTTGAAAATAACTTCCTAATTATTTTTTATTTAAATTTTAAATAAATCATAATTTATTAAACAAAATCTACATTAAAACTATGACACCTTTGATAACACCTGGAAAAATTAATCAAGGTCCCCTAAAATTATCTTATAACCATAAGAAAATAATTTAAAATTTTATATTACAATTTATGAAAATATATTTCCATTTTAAATTATTAAATTAATCATAAAATTGTAAATAAAATATTTTTTACATACAAAAATACCAATTCTTATACTATGATTGTTTTTTTCACTTTTAAGATGTCTAAATTGAATTTATACATTCATGGGTGAAGATTCTATTTTTTATAGAAGATTAGTATTAATTAATATTCATAAAGTTATGTTACTATTAATAAGGGTATGTTACTATTAATAAAAAATTATGTTCGTATTATTATACTCTAAATAACTTACTGATCACAAATGTAGATGACTGTTTTTCAAAATTCAAATAACGTAAGTGGAAAACTAATGTTTAATGGTCACATAGTACTTAATAGTTCATTGTGTTGTGATTTCATGTGATTATATGACATGTTTATAAGAAATTAATTTCCATTAATAAAACATTGGGTCGTTACATTCTTTCCCCTTTAATAAATTTTTACCTTAAATTTTTATTTACATTCTTGGCCATAAATAGGTGCGGTTATTTTTCCTTCATTACTTCTTCTAGTTCCCATGTTGCCTCTTCTTACTAATGTTTCCACCATAGTACCTTGACCAGGGTGAGTGGTCTTATTATGTAGAACATTATCTTGATGATCCAAGATCTTCACCCACTTCTCCTCATAAGAAAGATCATCCTTCAACTCTAACACCTCTAAAGAGAGTACATGTGAAGAGTCTTGTATGTACTTCTTTAAGAGGGATACGTGAAATATATCATGTACTTTGGACATGGTAGGTTAAAGTGATAGTGGATAGTCCACAACCCTAACATGATCAAGAATCTAAAAGGATCTGATGTACCTTGTACTAAACTTCCCTTTCTTTACAAACCTCATGACCTTCATCCATGGAGATATGCATAGAAATACCATGTCTCCAATATTAAACTAAAGGTCTCATTGACAATTGTCTACATAACTATTTTTTCAACTTTGGGAATACATGATGTGATGTTGAATGGTTTTCACCTTCTATACCATTTCATTGACCATTTCATGTCCTAGAAGTTTACGCTCACCAACTTCATCCTAACACGCAAGTGTTATACACCTTTTCCCATAAAGGGCTTTGTATGGTGTCATTCTAATGATCAAGTGGAAACTATTGTTGTAGGAAAATTCAACTAGTGTAATATGTTGGTCCAATATTCCTTTTAATCCCATAGAACATGCTCTCAACATTTATTCCAGTGTCTGAATATTTCGCTCAGATTGGCCATCATTTTGAGGATGATAGGCCATACTGAAGTTCAGTTTAGTTCTTAGAGCATGTTATAGAATTTTCCAGAACATCAAGGTGAATATTGGATCATGATCGAATAAAATAGATATTGGTAATCCATGAAACCATACCAATTATTTTTTATATATCCTTTCATGTTTATCTAATAAAAATTCCTCTCGAATTGTGATAATGTGAGCTGTATTTTCAAGATGGTTCACAATGGACCATATAGAATTGTTTCCCATGGATTTCCTTGTAAGTCCTATGACAAATTCCATAGTAATGTTTTCCCAAATCCATGTTGGTATAGGTATTTATTTCATCATCCACTTAGAATTTTTCCTCTCAATATTCACTTGTCGACATACCAGGAACTTTGATTTATATTCAGCAATATCTCTTTTTATATTGTCCCACCAAAAGTTTTCTCGTAGATCTTGATACATCTTTGTGCTCCCTCAATGGATAGAGTAGGTCGAGCTATGTTTTTCATTCAAAGTCTTATTTTTTATCTCTGGATCATATGGTAAACAAAATCATGACTCAAATCTTACAATTATTTCCTCATCAATAATGAACTCAAAGGATTTCCCATTTTAACGTCTTCCACCCTTTTTAGAATTTCCACATATTTTATTTGAGCATCCATTATTTTCTCCATGAGGGGTCATTAAGAAATCATTTTATAAAATATTGATTATGTTCCTTCCTTATTGATTATCATGTCCATCCTCTACATATCTAAGAAGATTGGGTCCTTTTCAATTCTCAACATTGATAAAGACGCCGGATCTTTTCTACTTGGAGCATCTTCCACATTGTTTTCCTCACTGAGATGGTAGTGGATTGAGTAGTCATAGTCCTTGATGAGCTCTATCCATATTTTCTGGAGCATATTAATCTCTTATTGTGTGAATGTATATTTTAGACTATTGTTATTCATATATATCTCACACTTCTCTCCATAGAGATAATGTTTCTAGATTTTCTACCCAAAGATCATAGCCAACAACTCCAGATCATGTGTGGGATAGTATTGATCATGGATTTCCATATTCCTTGAGGCATATATTATAACTTTATCATTTTTCATTAGCACACAACCTAATACCTTATTTGAATCATCACTATACACCACAAAATTTTTTCCACTTACTAGGAGTGTGAGTACTTGTGTAGTGATTAGACACTCTTTCAACTCCTTGAAACAGTCTTTACATTATTGAGTCCTGAAAAACCTTACGACCTCCCATGTCATCTTGGTCATTAGGATTGAAAATCTTGAATAGTTCATCACAAATCATAGATAATACCTAGATATACCCCAAAATCAATGGATCTCCATTACAGAAGTTGTCCTTGTCCACTCCCCAATTTACATTGTCTTGGAAGGGTCCATAGATATGCCATTGTTGGTGACAACATGCCCCATGAATGATACTTCCTCCATACAGAACTCACATTTACTGTACTTTTCATACAGCTTCTCCCTTCACAACATCTTTAACATAGTATTCAAATGGTCCTCATCTTCCTCCTTTCCCTTGGATTATATCATAATATTGTCAATAAAGACGACAACAAAATTTTATGAGGTAATCTCTAAAGACTTTATTCATTAAATATATAAAAATTGGTAGAGCATTAGTGAGTCCTATGGGAATCACAATTAACTCATAGTATCCATACCTCATTCGAAAGGCAGACTTGGGAATATCATCCTTCCTCATCTTTAATTTGTTATATCATGACCGAAGGTCCACCTTATAGAAATAACTAGCCCCATGGAGCTGATTAAACAAGTCATCTATCCATGGAAGGGATTATTTTTTCTTTATCATGATTTGATTGAGCTCAAGATAATCAATGTAGAGGCACATTGATCCATTCATCTTCTTGAGGAAAAGGACTGGTGCACCCCAAAGTAAAGCCCTAGGGTGTATGAAACCCTTCTCTAGATTCTCTTGTAACCACTTCTTCAGTGCATCCAACTCTATAGTGTCCATTTCGTACGGTGTATTTGATATTGGAAAAGGTCTTGGAATAAGTTCAATTAAGAACTCAACCTCATGATCAGGAGGAAGAACAAGAAACTCTTTGAGAAATACAAATGTGTAATCTCACACTATAGGCATGTATTCAAGTATAATTATATCCTTTTCCTCAATCAATTGGGCTAGATAGTCTTGCTCATAAGGAATCTATATCCACACATGAGATGATGATTCTAAAGGAGATTCATCTTCCTCCTTACACTTGTAAATAATTTGAGGATACTTCAGAATGTGAAGAGTGGTCTCCCCTTTCCAACAGTTGAAGTTGGCTTTGTATAAAGTTATCCAATAAAGGCCTAGGATAGTTTCAAACTCCACTAAAAGAAGTATGACAATATTTTTTGGGAGGTTCATTCCATAAAAATTAACCAGGGAGGTGTTATAAACCATGGGCGTAATAATTTCCCCATTCAATGTCCTCATATATACCTTTTTCTCTAAATTTTGAGGTGGTGTTTGAATAGTTCTACTAAAATTGAAATATATTTAACAATACATAGAAACTGAATCAAATAACATGTTCTCTATTAACAATAGTTATAGAATAATACCTTATTTGTTTCTTTGGAGGTTTTTGTTGATTTCCTCCGACAACCCTTGGCTTCCTGAAATTTTTTTCATAATTCCCATGATCCTTGTAGTTGTAACACTACACCACTAAATGAGCATTGATCTAAACCTTATTTTTTTCTTCCACATTATCTTGATTTTTCATATCCCTTCTTTAGTGCTTGGCCAGATTTCCCAGCTTTCCACATTAAAATAAATTCATGGTTCCCTTTAGATAGTTCCCTAGATGCTTCTTCCCACAACTTTTACACAAGGGATATTTGGTCTTCATTCCATCATTGGATTTGTTTGTTAAACCACCCATGTTGTTCTCCATTTTTTACTTCTTGTCATCGGTCCCATGATACCACTGAGATTCTCCAATCTCATTTTCATCTATGAGGTAACAACGACAAATATCATCATAAAAGTCAATGTATCTGATCTTGAACACCTTCCGTAGACTTAGCTTTAGACAACTAAAGAAGCAATCCACCTTGCTTTCATTGTTCATGACAATGCCATAGTCTTTCCTTTAAATCCTTGTAAATATTTCTTCATACGCCCTGAAGGACTCATATTTCTTCTTCTTGAGTCTGAGGATCTCCCTTTCGATCTTCAGATGGAGGGTTTGAGGAAAATATTTATTAAAAAACATCCTATGGAATTCCTCCCAATCCATCGAATTAATTTCCTTTTGGGGATTTGTATTCTTGATCAGTGTCCACCATTGATACACATCCCCATCTAAATGATATTCTGTCATTACAACTTTCTCTTCTTCTGAGCACTAGAGGGAAGATAATATCTTTTTAATGTAGGTAATACACTATTCCATGAGGAGGGGATTATAAGATCTACTAAACATATGAGGTCTTTACCACATGAAGGATTATACATATACTTTTTATCTTCTTATAGTAGGAGGTCATTACACATGATTCATGTTATCATTCATAACTTTATCCAACTGAGAAACTATTATCATGAAGATTTGATCACTCATTCCCGTCATATTTGGCATATCATTTGGGCATTCTTGACATTCCCTTTAACATTTATTTTTGGAACATGTTTTTTTCCACCATTAGATAAGAAAAATAGAATACAATTATATGGCTTTAATACATAGTTATTGATCATAAAAAAGGAAACTTTTGGACAAAATTGGGAAAACATGTAGAGGAGAAGTATATCCTAACTTGTGTTTCCTTAGGTTTAAATCTAGGTTATCCTCGATATATTTATTGAATAATATTATTATGGGTCTTTTTATTCCCTTAATAATGTTCTGTACAAATCTCTTGAATTTACCAAATCATATCCTTAGAGAGTTTCAATACCAAGAGTGTTTCAAGGCCCATTGTCGTGTTCCAAGATATCTCAGGTCAAGCCCGAAACTCCTTGTCAGAGTTTTCACTCCTAGGTACATCGATGCCAGATCCACCTCTATGTGTTTGTATCTAGATAGGGATGTATTTTCTTGATAAACCACTTATTCTATACTTACCAAAAACATAGGGGTGTTTTCTTATACTTTGTCTCATCCCTACGTTTCTCACTAAGGTTCTCCATTCCTAATCTCCAAAAATAACTAGACCATGCTTCGAATACTAACAATAGCGACCCTATCCTTTCAGATATACCAATACATGATTTAAAGAATAATTATACATCAAAGTACTGGAAAAGGATCATAATTTCTAGTGTCTTGGAAGACTAGGTACATAATCAAAAATTATAAAAACAACTTTTTATTTAAACTTTAAAATGACCTCATATCATCCATTCTGGTTATTAATCTCCAAAGGATACCCTAAGGAACACATGAACATAGGGATGAGATATAAATCCTAGTAAGGGATTATATATATGAATAAGGATTTAGCACTTGGGTTAGAAGGAATGACATAATGATATCAAAAGCATGGAACAAATAGAATCAAAAAATATAAACATGGGATCATCTAAACAAGTAATCATAGTAATGTGGAAGCAACATTAAACATGACTTTAGTACGATTCAAGGATAACCGCCAATATTTTTTCACATAGTACAACAAGCCAGGGCTAACTGCAAAGATTGTTGCACATAACATCTCATGAGACTTAACTTTACCCAGTGAATTAGAGCGGTATCTGGGTGAACCCATCTTAACATGTTCATGAATATTCTTTCCACACAAATACTCATACATAATCATTCATACATAAACAAAATGGAACCCATGGAGAGAAATGGTTATCACATTCATGTCATAAAGCATAATGAATGGGTGTATCGTAAAAGGGTCCATGAAAGAAATTAAATAAATAATTCATGGACATCAATAAGTAAAAATATCCATGTATCATGGTAAGTGATGAAAAAATATAAGTGACAACATTTAACAAGAGTATTCAGGAAATTCATAGCATTAAAACATTTTAGAGTGATTTTATGGAAAATACTAAAAATAATTTAAAATCAAAAATGGAATAATATCTTATATAAAACCATAATTGAAACAAGAAGTTCTTCATAATAAAAATACTGATTTTATAAAGTCAATGGTGTCTTAAAATATATGGTAGAGTGAACATGAAATTAGGTAAGAATTCGGGATGTTCCCTCAACACATGTTTTCTTGTTAGGAAGAATTAAAGAAGGAATCACTTAAAAACATGTATATCCTAGAAAGAGAATGAGGGATGGATCTTAAAGCATGATTTTAGATAATATAAACAACATTTATATGTTTTAGATAAAAATATAGTACAACTTAATTTTGGTAAAAAAATGTTGGAGAAACCTGGAGGAATAAAAGTGGTTTGGCTTGAATCCCTTACCTTAAATCTGATGGTGTTCTATACATGATATTAATGAGATGAATAATCATATTAGGTTCATTAATTAAAAATTACAGAACCTATTCTACATAAAAATTATTTATTACAACCATTTTAGTTCATTTATAGCCATTTTGATTGGTTATTTGGTTCAATTTCATTGTTCGGGACTGTTTGTTTCCTTGGTTATAATGGTCAGTTCGCTTATAATCATGTTCAGTGAATCATGTAAATTGTGGATGGTTGTCCATAATTGGAGTTATATTCTATAATTTAAATTTAATATGGTTAAATTTTTAGAAAATTTTATTTGGATACTTGGAGTGATGATTAATCATTATGTAAATCATTTGTGAAAACCTTTTGGGTTAATTAGCGGTTTTTTTCTACAAGGAACATGTTTTGTTTTATAAATAAAAACCATGTGTACTAAAGTATTATAGAATCATTTATGAGACATAATACATATATTTTGTTCTGTTTCTACCATGAAAATTTATTCTTGCTCATAATTGACGATGGTAACAAAAATTGAAAACCCATCGTCCTTGAGTGTGGTAAATTAGCACATCTCGGATGGTGTGTTCATTTTTAGTATTAAATAATGGAAAATGAGATATGATGAAAAATTATTCCTTTATAAATAGAACATAAGGTACTTTATTCATCAAAAAATTTGGATGAAATGAGATGATTAAAAAAAAGAAAATAAATGAACATGAAAACAAAACAAAAGTTGAGAGATCCATTATGAAAATTCAGCATCCCAACGGCATCGATTAAAATTTCATAAAATTAATTGATGATAGGAAAAAAAAAGTTATATCATTATATGGAAATAAAAATTCCAGTACCAGGGATACATAAAATCAAACACCAACATATAAAAATAGAAGTTCAAAGAAATAACATAAAAGAAGTGTTGACTAAAAGAGGTAGGTGAAAGGTTCCCTTACCTTGTGGAGTAACTCCTTAAACATGAAGGTTGGGACCATGGGGGATTGAATACTCCTTATGAGGACTACTAGGGAGGAAAAACCACCAGATATTCTAGGATGATGGACTTGTAATTAAATCAAACGAAGGAAAGAGTGGGTATTTGTAGTAAAAGAGGGAGAGTTTTTTATTAATTTTAAAAGACACCTCATTAGTGGTTTTTGAAAAACCATGGGCTTTAAAATGGTATTTTACCATGGTATTAGCCAATTTGTAAACATAATATGATATTTTACATTACACAATTCTTCCAACATCTTTTACTAATTATTACATCATTATGATGTCATTAAATATACTGAAAACTCAAAACTATATTTTTACTTTTCATGAAACATTCAGGTATTTTAGAAAAATCCCAAAAATTCACTCTAAGAGTCTTTTGATGTATTGAATTAAAAAATTAACTCCCTTTTTTAAAATTAATTTTTGAAATATTTTTAATTTATCTTTTGAATAAAATCATAATTTATTCACCAAAATCAACATTAAAACTATGACTCGTTTTATAACACCTTGAAAAATTAATCAAGGTCCCATAAAATTATCTTATAACCATAAGAATATAAAGTATCAATTTCATATTAAATTTTATAAAAATATATTTCCATTTTAAATTATTTAATTAAACCTAAAATTGTAAATAAAATATTTTTGACATACGAAAATACAAATTCTTATACTATGATTATTTTTTTCAATTTTAATAAGTTTAAATTGTATTTATACATTCATGGGAGAAGTTTCTATTTTTATTTTGGCTTATTACTATTAATTACTATTCATATATTTCTGTTACTATTCCTGAGGGTATGTTACTATTCATAAAGAATTATTTTTTTCTTATCAGACTCCAAATAACATACTGATCACAAATGTAGATGACCATTTTTTAAAATTCAAATCACATAAGTGATATATTTATGTTTAAAGGTCACATTGTACATAGTAGTTCATTGTGTTGTGATTTTATGTGATTATATGATATTTTTATAAGAATGGAATTTCCCTTGAAAAATCATTGGGTCGTTACAAGTATAGTATATGGAAGAAGGTCATCTGGTTTCCCTTAGTGATCATAAAGGTTCTCTATCATTCAATATGGGTATATAAGAGGTACAACTTCTTGAGGAGTCTCATTTTTCAATTCTGGATTTTATTTTTTCATACTATTCACTCATGTGATTTCAGTGTGGTTAGTTTGGGTATCTGAATCTGCTTGTCATAATCTTATAAAGGATTGTTGTGGATGTGTCCATTTGGGTCGCTTGGAGGAATTGTGTAACCAAATTTTACAGAATAGGAATATATGGTTAGAGGATGTTATCTTCTAACTATAGGGAATCAAATTCTACAATACAATAGGGATCTATTCATATACCCCAAATTGATGCTCTTCACATAGTCAGAAATTGATTGGGGGTATGAGGATCGTTGGTCCAGCTCTTTTCTCCACTGTTGAAGTAGATATGGTTTAAGTACCCCTATTATAGTTTCCTTTATTTTCAAGAGCTCCCTCATTTGGTCTAAAAGAATTGTGGTATTTTCTTCCCTGAAACACGGTGGTATTATTTTCATGAAATTTTAATGGTTTTGAACTTTTTCTGTTGAGTAATTTATTAATTTTACTTTCTTATGTCTTCTTTGGATTTTCATGGACCATTTTTTGGTTTTTGGTTGTAATCTCTTTTATGATTTTCATGTCTTGTGGAAAAGATGAGTACTTGTACGGTTTTTTATCTATGTTTGGGATCCATTGAGTTGGAAGTTCAGTTCATGTGGGTAGTTCCTAGATATAGTGTTGGTCAGTGTTGGTTGGATTCTTATGGTGGGGAGAACCCTCTCTTATTCTCTCCATGTTATGCTTTCTCTAGAGTAGGTCGGGTGTGACATATGGTGGTCAAAGGTCACCACATGTTTTTTGATCCTATTTGGATTCATTCTATTTCAGGATGATGTTTTGGTTCTCATTTTCCTAGGTCAATTGTTTGGGAAGAAATTTTTTTATTTAGGATAATTGCTACACCTCATTGATGGTTTTTCTTTTTTTTACACTTTTTCTGAAGATGGTTATTTTGGTTGAGGTTTGGGTTGAGTTCCTAATGATACATTTTGAGTTTACATGGTTCTGTTGAAGGCTTCTAGGCCTATGAACTATTTGGGCATATATTGATAACATTTATATAGAGTGTTAAATTTCAAAAAATGGGGTTTCATGGTTTGAGAACAGTTAAACCAGGGGTGAAACCTTTGTTTCCAACCCTTTCAACCCTTAACAATGGAAAATTTCACATTTTCTCATGGTTTATTTAACCATGGGTTCTTACCATGCAACCAACATGAAGAAGGGTATGTTTTTCTCTTTTTATAATTTTAAATTTGGGTTTATTCACTTGGACACCCCACTTGAATTCCCCAAACACGGATGCCTCCAATGGATCTTTCCTTCTCCTCCAAGATCCACTAATTAGATTTCATGGTTGTTTCATCGATATTTTTCAAGCATATTATATAGTTAGGGATCCCGTGTATTTCTCATTTGGTTTTCTTCCATTCTCCCTTTATTCACTAACTTTAGTGTCCATGATTGGGTGATTTGGATACATAGGGGTGAGGAATTGGTTTTTTCCTTTCATTCTTTTGTAAGTTATATTATGAGTGTATTTCTAGTGAATTTCATCAAAGGCAAGATTATTATTACACTTGTGGTAGTTGTTTCCATTAATTTCCATTCCAGAAAATTCTATAGAGGATTGATCATTTTAAATTGTTTTATAAATGTGATGTTCTTTCAAGTGGTGTGTTAGGAAAAATGTTTTTTCGGTTCTAATTATGGGATTCTGATGAAAATGGATTTTTTAAATGGTTTTACTCAATTATATATATACATACACATATTCATGTAAGGTGTTTGATAAAATTTATAACATTATTTTGAAATATAGTTTGGCATTTTGAGAGTGTGATTGATCTTTTGGGATATTTTGTTATGTTTTTATGGCTTTGTTATTTTATTTTTTGAGTGGAAATTATAGTGACATTTATGTTTTAGTTCCCATGTGTGGATGTTTGGATTAGTGGAAGAGATAGTGGTGACTCTTTGTTTTGGTTGTGGGTATTTTTATGGTTTTTTGTGAATGATTCATTAGATATGAGAACATCCATATGTGCATGGGGTGATCATATGGATGGGCACACAAATGAATATCATATTTAATAAAATATTAATCGATCCATCCATCAGATTCCCAAGAAGTCTCATGATGTACATCGTGGGAGTTTGAGATCCTCATGGATTGGATCCTAAAACCTGAGATTCATATACTTATTAGGGCATATTATTCCACAATGAATTTTCATTAAAGAAAAACATAATTCCAATTTAAACCCATCATAAACCGTCTATGTATTGGATTTCCTCAAAAATTTAATTTATTAAAATAAATAAAAGATATATAAAAATGAAGAAAAAACTCTCTATTGACGCTAGTCTTCATCAAATGAAAAAAATGTACAACTCCACCTCATGCATGCCATTTCTTCTACCACTAGCTAATATAGTGCACCAACAATTATTTAAACTATCTAGTAAAACAAAAATGTTATAAATTGATTTATATAATACTAAACACATTGGATATTCTATATATATATATATATATATATTTATAAATATTTCCAATGAAATCAAGAAAAAGTTACCATTGGCCAAACATTATAAAATAATCAATTAATATTTCATTAATCAGTAGTCATTCTAAATTGAAACCACTCTGAAGGGCCCGAAGGCCATCTTTTTTTAATTTTATTATAGATAATCCCCCTTTTAAGGGTTGAAGGGGAACCCATACATGGCCCGTAGGCCCAAGGCACAAGGCCCGACATGACCCGTAATACATGACATGAAGGCCCAGAGGCATACCATGCCCATAACATGACCCATAAGCCCATCCCACAGAATTTCCTATCCCCAGCTTCTACAGCATTGATCGCCTTTATCTCCCTTCTTGCATTACTGATCGGCTAGCATTTCCCCGTACAAAGTTGCACGGTGCCTGGTCCAGATGGCAGTTGTTATACCCTCTCATTCTTCCAATCTGGTTAGCTCTACTTCTGGTGACTGCTAATGGTGCTCTGATCCTCTTTTGTGTCATGCTCTATGTAAACTAGGCTACTTCATGGTCTTCAATGGCCTGAAGTCCATGTGGCTCGAAGGCCTTTTATGGACTAATGTCCCTTCAGACCTGTAGGCCCAAACCGGTTCTCTGAAAGCCCAAATCGGATGAATAGTTACAGCTGCTACAGTGCCAAACAGTACCTGCTACAGTTTCTGCTATCACACTACTATAGTAACCTGCAAATTCGCCTCCACCCGGTTTTGAACCTGGGTCTCTTGGATTCCAAGCAGGATCCCTTACCACTCGGGTACGGGCTTGTTGGAAAAACGTGTGTTGCTAACACTGACTCCCAGAGGGGGACCCCACCAGCCCAAGTGCACACCAATTTCCCCAGATAAGAAATGTCTTTGAATCACCCTATTCTTAATATGAATATTATTCGAGACTGGTGGGACTCGATCCTGCGCCAGTTCCCATGAAGAGCGAGGGGTACATAAGAAGTATAATACCTAAAATATAGAACATTTTAGTTCATTTTAAAACTACATTATTAAAATATAGAATTTTTTAAAATATCACCAATCCGATCCATTTCCAAACCATTTTAATAATAATATTTTAATTTTATTAAATTGAAAACAATCGCATTAAAACAATTATTTATAAATAAGGAATGAGTTATAATAAACCATTTCTCATTTGAAAGATAATATTAAAATAAAATCTATTAATGATTTAGAAAATAAAAAAATTCCACAAAACATGAAGGGAAATAAAGTATGGAACCATGTAATAGATAAAACATGTATTTAAAAGTAGAAAATTTGAGAATCCACACATGAAACAGAAATTTATGAATCTAAATAATCCGGAGAATTACCAATATAGTAATATACCAATCAAGGGATATGTTTATTGGGATCTATCCTATGGCCTCTATGTATATGTAACTTTAATCATTCTTTACATTCATCTATAATATAGGTCTATTAATACATTACTAGCTTGTTTAGGGAAACATAAATTACTAGAATAGCTAGTAGAACTGATCCTATCCTAGATCAGTTATCTTTAACACAATCTTGTGTTCCAATTAACAAATTTAATAATGTGTGAGTAATAAATGAAAAAATATAAATATAATAATACATAATAAATAATTATCAATACATGCATCACCCTTATTTTCAAATAAATCACCCTTGTCTCCAACACCCTCTCAAAAAATAACATAAATTGTATATCCACAATATAATATAAAACATAATTCATCCTTGAGGAAAAATATCATGGTTAATATAGGCCTACAAGGTTTTTATATGAGCTTCCACACTTCCATAAATTTTAAATTAACATAACAATTTCAAATAAAACATTTAATTTCCTTTTTGGAAATCACAACTATAAGGAAATCCTGGTTATAGTTTTACTCATATATATTTTCTCACATAGAAATATATATATATATATATATATACATATTTTCTCACCATGAAGATTAAAATATTCAAATGATAATTTGTACTCATGAATATATATATATATATAACCATTTATATATTTAATCCCACAAATTAAATATATATATATATATATATATCATAATATACCTTATAAAGTATCCATTTAATTCAAAAATTTATATTTATATATTTTATATACTACTAAAATTTAAAAATGATATTTAAAAATACATTTTAAAAAAAAATTAAACAATTTATATAGAAAGGTATTTTCAAATCCCCTTTGTTGAATTAAATCAAAGATCATCATAATGAATTAAATGGAAAAATAAAACCTTTAAAATTTAATTCCTAACCTCAATCCCCCCATAAATATTTTAAAATCCTAAATTTATTTTAAATATATAGTTAAACACTTTTTAAATATTTTGAATATCATGTTCATTTTTTAAGTTCATGTAGTAATATTACTACAAATTAAATATACCTTTAATAATTTATAAAAATAAATTTAACATTCACACACATATATAAATTAGTAAATAAATCATTTATAATTTCATAATAAAGGCTTCATAAATTAAAATCCTAAACACAGGGAATCCTACATCAAATGAAGTCTAATAAATCTGTGGAAATCAAGAACATGTCGATAGTTATAATATACCCCCAATCATGTAATAAGATACCTACATAAAAACTAACCATTGAATGAACAGAAAAATATACTAAAAACCCCTATCTCTAGAGTTTGGATTCAAGAGATTCAATGGGAGGGAGAGAGTAAAATGCATAAAAATATTGGAATGTAGAGAAAGGATTTCATCCCATGACGAATCATCAAAGAAATAAGAAAACATCTAAAGAAACATTGTTCTGAGTTGTGTTTGGGAGAGGGGAATCATATGAGGTAGAGGGGTCAACCATAGTGGTTTGGAATTACGTTGTTGGGGGAAATAAGTAGAGAAAATAAAAATTTAATGGAATAAAAAGTAATTTTGAAAAATACAAAATACAAATTGGGCTAGGCACATGGTTTACTCACATGTTTTAATAGATTGTGCGGAAACGATCCCACTTATATGGAGACCCTAAACCACTACACATGGTTAATCATATAAGTAAACATGGCTTAATAAACCTTTTGATAATAATACCAAAGGATAATTTCTCTAATCAATATGCAATTGAAAATGCTTGACACAGTTTACATATTATGTTGTCTGATTGTGCTCTCTAAAAAAGTACTAAATTTTCAAAAACAAATGACATGAAACTATATAGAACTCTTAACAACTCAAAATTAAATATAATGATATGAAATAATTTAATAAAAAAAATTATACATGACCAAGAAAAATTCCACTATGGATGATACAGGATAATGAATAAGATGTTGATGAGAACGTTATCATCCTATATATGTTATTAGTTACGTGAAAATAGTAGTAATCTTCTAGATCATTATTTTTTTATAACATAAAATTCACACATCCTTTAAATATGAATCAATATATTATATCCATTATAATATATATGTTATATCCAACCATATTAGTTGTAAATTTCTATATTTTTAATGGTATGGTGATTATATCAAGGTGTTAGATGAATAGTGTCTTCATATTGAATTATCTTTACAGCTAGTAGCACTGAATCTAAAAGCAATAAAATTGGATGATAATCTATACCAATAATCATGATATGTTTTAGGAAATAATAAAAAATAATCTTTGAATATCTTTCAATTTTATAAATTAGAGGATAAGTTGAATAAAGAGCTTTCTACATTACTACTCTATAAAGGAATCATAAATTGTTTTAGCATAGGCTAAAATTTTAGGCTATGATCTTTATATGAAAATTACATAATTAGGAACATCCCTATTTTCCATATATTATATTAGTTATTTACTCAATTAGAATGGGTGATTGATAGGAATTCATTGGAACCATCGAGAAAGGAGAAATCGAAAAACAAATTATTCCTAGAAAAATATAAAAACCTAAAAACTTTTGATGATAGATTTATCATGTCCAATATTTCAATAAAATGTACTATAACAATATCATTCCATAAAATGATACTAAATGGTTAAATATATATATAAATAACCCTAATGGTTGGAAATGGTAAACCCATTCCAATAGGTATTTTTGGGAATGTTTACACAAATCATGAAAACCATTGGTTTCATTAATTACATAAAGGAGTGGATAAGTTCAGAAAACATATATGATGCCCCAAAATATAGAGTTTAGGTCCATTTTTACCTTTATTAATTAGGTGTTCTTCTCTATGGTAGAGAATAATTTAACAAAATCATACAAAAAATATCCCTTATTAATAGTCTAATACCAAACACCTAAACCATGTTTATGTTTAATAGATGTTATATAATACAAATTAAACATATCAATACTTGATAAGACATCCAATTCATAAAAATAAGATTTTTATAATGAAAATATGAATAAAAATAGAGTTTATAAGCCCATGTGGCCTATCCATATATAAATTCAAAATAATGATTATGACATATCCCTTAAATGAAATTATATTGTAAACAGGGTCATTTATTTATCAAATAGGGGTATCTATTTAGCCTCTTATATTAAATTTATATTTGTTAATCCAATTTAAATAAAACCAATATATATTTATGAGTATAATATAGATGTTCATGAATAAAAAATTGATATTTTTCTACGATTTCATTCATACTTAAATAAGAATGGAATTTTTATTCTAAATGGGTAAATGGAAATCCATAAATATTTGGGTTCCTCTTACTATTTTTATTTTAAACACTTTAAAATATAATTCAATATATAAATAGAGATATGATTCTTGATTAAAATCCTACCGATAACATAATGTTATTTATTTCATTTATATTGATGAGAGCATTTCTCAGTACAAGGATTAAATAATACAATTGAGGCTAATATATGCTTTCTTTATCATGAGGAATATTCATGTTCAATGTGACTTGAATATAGAAGGTATCGTTCCTCTATAAACTGATATTTATTGTGAGATATCACATTATTATGAGTTTAAAATAATAAAATGAATTTTATTTTTTTACTGGATAGGTAGAATTTTAAATTCAGTCTAAAAACTTTTCTATTTTAGTTGTAATGCCTTAATGTGTTGTTTTTAAGTGAGTAATAAGTCTTAGAATATATATTGGGTGAGACTTAGTAGATTTGGTTTATTGTTTGCGGGTTTCTAGTTTTTTCTTCGCTGGGGTGCATAGTATGGGGTCAAGTATTTAAGAGAATCCATGGGAAACCATTATGCTCAATGTGTTTTTAGTTACTTTTGAATAAATCAACGTCATGTTGCATGGATATAGTGTTTTTTAGGGTAAACCATTAAATCCTAAGTAGAAACCATGAGATATGGTGCATTTATGGAGGAAAATAGAAATTTAAAAACATGGTTGAAGAAAAAAAATTCCCCTTCCTTCAAAATGGAGGCAGTGCTGATAGCATGTTTGTCACATTATTTTTCTAACTATGTGTAATAATCATGGAATGAATTTTTTAACTCCATGTGAAGGGATAATGTTTTTTTCATCATTTATAAAACCCTAAAACAAAATCATGTGGCTTTTCAAAATTTCCTTAAACTAGTTAAATGACTAAATTTCACCCTCGTTTATTTTTATCCACTCCAACCTATTTTTACCCCATTAGGCATATGTGGACTAGGGGTTATATAATACCCATTTTTATTCTCTGACCCTTTATTATGGGTTTATTTAATGAAATAATTTTTAATTTTTTAGTTTATAATAACCCTGTGATAACTTATAATTTTTTCCTTCTTCCTTCTATCAGGTTTTAGAGTTCCCTAGTTATGATTTTTTTTATTCTTCCACAAGGGTATAGTAGAATTATTCATTTCTCATTAGGATTTTGCTTGTATTTAAAGATTATATCTTACAAAACATATTAAAACCATTATTTGATGTTTTGTTATGGCATAATATCATGGATAAATTTTCTAGGTTTTTTATAGTGAATTATTTAATGAATTGTGTAATGGTGTCACTTGATATGTATTTGGATAATATTGGTGTTGGGAGTCCATTGTAGACCAATCATTGTGGTTTCAAGGAATTTTGATAAGATTTTAATGTACTTTGATCACTTATACATTATTCAGAGTTTGGGTTCAATAAATAAATTAATAATAACATTATATTTAATGAATTATTTTTTTTCATGTAGTTAGATCATGGTTAGTTGAAGAAGGCTCAGTTATATACTAAAGTGTTTGGTGAGGCATGGATGGGCCTTTTTAGGACCACTAGTCTATTGGAAATTTTCTTAAGGATTAATTGATGACATATCTCATTTAAATGTTTTATACACAATCTTTTTATTTTATTTACATGTGTATTTATTGTATTATATAGAGTTGTAATGTGATTTTTATTCATTCATGGATTATGAAAATAAATTGGACTTAGGTTTTTTTATATGAACTTCTATGAATCTATGAGATATTTTTTTGATTGTGATACCAAACAAAATGCCATTCATAGGGTGTAGTGATTCATGAAATTTGTATAGTGGGATATTAAATAGTTATATAAGATGAATATGGTATTCAGCAAGAAAAGAAACTTAGATAAATGGATAATGTGTATAACATTGTTATTGAGAATATTTGATGGTTTTTTTATGTGTTATGATTTATAAACATTATATAATGAATTGTAACTGCTAAAAAAATTCACATTGGTTCTGAACCCATTTGTTTGTTTCAATGGGTGAAAAACAGGTTTTTAAGTGGATATAGATTAAAAATGAAGTGTAGACCTCAAAGTTATTCTGAAATGGGTTTTAAATTAATTTAAAATATTATATTTAATTTAATGTTTGTGGTTTCCCATTTGATGAAAATTAATTAATTGATTTTTTGATGGTATTGGTGGGAATGAAATCTTGGGCATTACCTTAAGTGTTAAAGAGGACTTCCCATGTTTTATGTGTTCATTATAATATTTTTAAAATGGATGTGTTGGATCCATAATTTCTCCAAGAGGATTTTGAATAATATATTGACATTTTAAAAGGATCAAAATTATGCACCTTATTTTTGTGTTAAATACCAATCAACACCTTTTTATATGGTAATGTTTAAAATGGGGATTTCAAGTGATATTTAAATGTTTTAAAACTAAAGTAGTTTTTATAATTGTTATGTTTATAAATGATTCAATGGTTAAAATTTTGGAAAAGATTCTTCATATGTATAATTCTAGATGTCTAACATGGTAGTCCACATCTGCGGATAATATTGTTGGATATAGATACACACACTGATAGCTTGGGATGATAGACATGATGTGCCACATATATTGTGTGGGTCTTGGGAATGGATCTCCACACTTATGGTTTGGGATGTTGGAAATGGTGATCCACAAAGGTGTTATGAGTGTTTTACAAGGAGATCAACTCTAATAATCTGGGATGTTGTAAAGGATTCTCCACATACATGGTTTTATAGTGGGAAATACCTTTATACCCTTAGGGTTTCTAATATTTGACATGATGCATCATATCAATATTGATTTTTCTATTCATGGTATAGGTGATAGATTCAGGTTTTAGGCATGAAATATTTTGATACATAGATTAGGTTCTGGGTATAAGTTTTGGGCATATACGGTATCTTGTGTGGATTAATTATGTTTCAACCGATGATTTTTAAATCAAAAACTCATCTTGGGTTGTTCCAATTCTAGTGGACCTAGGTGTTAGGTTAGAACTATATGTCTAAAAGGTTTCTATATAATTTTTTTTAAAGCATATCTTCTTTTGTATACAACATATTTACCATAGTTTTTTTCTAAATAAACAAGTTATCCTAGTTTTATTTTCTTTATATAAAATTGGTGGTTTCATATTGAGTTGTAGTGACAATAAAATATGGATTCCACTATACATGGGTACTCCCATAGTTATCACATGTTTATTATAGCAATAGATTTGGGATAAGGCCTAGGTTGAAGACTGTATGACCAGGCTCAATTCATCATGGGGTATCAGGAGACTGGATGAGGTTTGTCTTATAGATTTTGTAGCTCCCTTTTTCTTTGTTTTTATATTACTCTCTCATGTTATGTAACTTTCCCAAGGGAATGTTAATTATATGGGTGTTTTCAATATTTCATCCTTATTTTATTTCAATAGTTTTATAGTTATGTTATAGTTATATACATCCATTTCAATTGTCTTTTATATATAGATATCTATTTATTCATTATATGTACTATATATTTTGTTGTGAATAGTTATTTATATTATTATCCCACACTCTCATATGGGGGTATAGTCACCAAATAGTAACACATCAGACCCTTACTATTAGTTGGCATCCTTTAACATAATAGGAGGCATGCCAGAGCTCTTGGGATGAACTAGTCTAGTTACTGTTTTAGAGTGAACCAATAAATATGTTAAAATGAGGCATTATTGTGGGTTACATTACAATTTTTTAATATTTTTGATTTTTTATATTGGATATATATTAATGTGTTAGAGCATGTAATGTATTTTGGATAGGTTCATTGAAAATAATTCTTCTGATGGGATGTCCTCATTTTTAGGGATGTGATTTCTTTTATAATTCATTGTGTTACTATTGTATTTCATTTTATCAATGTGAAGCACACATGGGGTTTTTATTTGATTATGTATGATGTGTTTATTAATCCTAGTGCATTTTCAAATAGTATACAATTCCTTGTTTACCCATGAACTATATAGGCATGGGGCATCTAGTGCATCATATCAGGCATTTAGGATTCTCATGACATATAGGCCTACTAGTGTGAGGTTTCAAAACATATTACAGTGAAAATTTATAAAGTTTCAAGAACTCCTCATACAAAATTTTCAAATATATCTTCTCAGTGTAATTATACTATGATGAGTAAATATTTATATGGATTCATTTCTAATGTGTGGTCAAGTGAATATATGTTGAGATGATCGATGATGATGATGTTAACGTGATCCTCTTAAATAGATGATGTATTTACCTTATTGTGTGGTCTTAAAATAAGTTTATAACTGATGGAACCTAGTGAGTAATTATTTTCTATATCTATTTGTGTGGTATTTTCCTCTAGGGAGTAGTGTGATGTGTAGATTCCTAAAGAGTCAAGTTTTCTATTTGGGGATGGTTTGTTTGGAATATGATTTCTGTTAGATGTGATACTCGATAGAAGGGTGTTTTGACTTGTTGATGTTTCGTGGAATTGATATAGGGGAGTGTTTTTTTCCATAAAATATTCCACCTCATGTGTGTTGTAATAAATCTATATGTTTTTACATAGTGTTTTTTTCAAAAAATACAAGTGGTGTTAGGTGGAGAGCATATTTTTTATTCTGATGTGACAATTGTTTTGGTAGTTGGGACCTTATAACTTTCAAGAGTGATGAATGAAAGGAAAAAAAATAAGTTATGTATGAGATTGGGTGCATGTAAAATATGTGGATGTTTCAAACAGTGGATATCAATGTTTAAAGGGTGATTCTGGGTATGATTTTTTGGCATGTAAGATGCCTTTTGTATTTGAGATAGATAACATGGGTTCTAGCATTTTATATTTGTTCTTATTTATTATAATGGAATGATCTCTCTAGTGCCCATCCTTGGTAATGAAAAAAAAATATGGGATGTTCTTGGTGGTTATGAGATGGATCAAGATCACTTGTGATGATTGATTGTATGTATTCATAGACAAGTAATTTTTCATTTGGTGGAGACCATATCAGTGATGTAGACCTAGTGTGTTCGAGGAGGAGTTAACAGGTGTTTACATTCCTCATAGAAATCTTCCAAAACTATTTTGATGTGAGGTATATGAAGATTTATATTTTCCTTGAGATAAAAAGTACATTGAGTGATGATTCTTTTCGGGATTATGTGGTTTCTAGGGGAATGAATAGTTAATTTCATTATATATTAATATTTTTATGTGTCTTCAATAACATGTTGAAATAATAAATGAACATAGTGGAACCTTTCAATGACATTGGGGTCTTCTATGGACATTCCAGCGGTTTTTGAATAGGTGAGTATTAAATGGTTTTGGGGAGTAGAAAGGGTGCACTACATTTGGTGAGATGGGAAAGCGGGGAAGATATGGCTTGTGTATCACCTAATGAGATGGTTTTTCATGAGATGTGAATAGCTAGATCCATACATGGGTTCTATGATTAGAATACAAAATATAATTTATAGTTAATAATAAAATCAATCCTTGAGAAATTAACATACTATGACACTCTGTTTCAATGAGTTTGTGGATTAGACATCATGGGAGTGTATGTATGTGGTGGTTCAATTGAGAAAGTAGTCACTAGTTGACTTAGAATTGATGTTGGTTTGATGAGATACATGTAGGATATGAGGCTCGGGGGCTTTGAATGGGTCTGACATGTGTCTGTTGTTAGAGTGTACATCAAAAATATATGTCTATTGGGTTGTATTCATTTAAGAAATATTAGCATAATCAATGTATAGAGATGATCACACCCTATACCTTGAAATCTTGTGATGTATTTTGAGAGAGAATTTGATAAATTCTAAACAATCAAAATTTTATTTCTAGTTTGATGAAGGGAATCCATGGGGATTTCATTATTGGCGTGGTGTATGAGAAGTTTTGTGGATGGAAGAGTGCCATTAGGGGTCTATGAGTAATTTCCTTATGATATACTAGATGTTATTAAAATTTATGGGTTCCATTATTGAAATATGATAATGGGTGGTAATTGACATTTCATTATTTCTCCCAGGGAGAGTGAGATGGAATCATTCAATAATTTTTTTTACAATGAATGAAACAATTACCATTGTGATTAAGATCCCATGAGTGAGACAATGATATACACTACGGAAAAATCACGATTTAGCGGCGGTTTTTTTTTCGTTTCACGGCGGTTTAAACCGTCGCTAAATAGATTGGCGGTGGTTTTGAAAAACCGCCGCGAAATCGTGTGTCAGGAAACTATTCGCGGCGGTTTTTAAAACCGTCGTAGAACGTTTCGCGGTGGTTTTTTAATTTTTTTAAATTTTTTTAAATTTATTTATTTTATTTATTTTATTTATTTTATATATTTTCTTTATTTTCTTTATTTTATTTATTTTCATTATTTTCTTTATTTTCTTTATTTTCTTTATTTTCTTTATTTTCTTTATTTTCTTTATTTTCTTTATTTTCTTTATTTTCTTTATTTTCTTTATTTTCTTTATTTTCTTTATTTTATTTATTTTATTTATTTTATTTATTTTATTTATTTTATTTATTTTATTTATTTTATTTATTTTATTTATTTTATTTATTTTATTTATTTTATTTATTTTATAATTTTACTGTGTTTGGTGAGATTTGAACCCCTAACTTATTACATAATAAATAATAAATAATAAATAATAAATAATAAATAATAAATAAAAAATAATGAATAAATATAAATAATAAATAAATATAAATAATAAACATAATTAATAAATAATAAATAATAAATAGTAAATAATAAATAATAAATAATAAATAAATAATAAATAATAAATACTAAATAAATATAAATAATAAATAATAAATAAATATAAATCATAAATAACAAGTAAATATAAATAATAAACAATAAATAATAAATAAATATAAATAATAAATAAATATAAATAATAAATAGTAAATAATAAATAAATATAAATAATAAATAATAAATAATAAATAAATATAAATTATAAATAATAAGTAAATATAAATAATAAATAATAAATAATAAATAATAAATAATAAATAATAAATAATAAATAAGAAATAATAAATAATAAATAATAAATAATAAATAGTAAATAGTAAATAGTAAATAGTAAGTAATAAATAATAAATAATAAATAAATATAAATAATTAATAATTAATAATTAATAAATATAAATAATAAATAATAAATAATTAATAAATATATAATTAATAAATTATAAGTAAATATAAATAATAAATAATAAATAATAAATAATAAATAATAAATAAATATAAATAATAAATAATAAATAATAAATAAATATAAATAAATAATAAATATAAATAATAAATAATAAATAATAAATAATAAATAACCAGTAACAAATATTATTATTATTAATAATATTTTATTATTAGTACTAATAAATAATTAATAATAAATAATAAGTAAATATAAATAATAAATAAATAATAAATAATAAATAATACAGGTAACACATGAAAAAGTATGAAAAGACGTGGTAAGGGATGAAAAATCATGAAAACGCATGAAAACGGATGGAGAAGCATATGAAGAATGAGACATTCGAAAGAATGAGAACGCATGAGAACGCATGAAAACTCATGACAACTCTGAGAAACCTCTTAATAATTCAACATAATCATCATAATAACCCACAAAAAACCATTGATAAAGATAACAAGTCATGGAAACCCAAATAAACAGTAATAAATGAAGCAACCGTTAAAACCCGTCAAAACAGTCATAAAGAGACAAAAACATTGGACTCACATTAACGAAGATAACTTATGATCCAAGAGTCTGTTTTAGATCCACGACCTGTCAAATCAAAGATCCTGAAACGATCTTCGACCTGATAGGTGAAATAGTCCAAATGGACAGGCTGATCAGAAATTATGACCATTTAAAAAAAAGCTGACGGGGAACAGGTGCTAGAAACGTGGCATCGAAAAACATAACAAACCCGATACCCACTAAAAAGGCCGTAACATATGATCCAGGATTGCATGTGGGTGTCGTGACCAGTCAAACTGAAGCTCATGGAATGAGCTATGATCTGGCAGGTGGAGGTGTCCGAAATGACACGCGGATCTAAAGTTAGGACCATTTGAAGACAAGTTCGACGGGACACCGGTGATGGAAACTGGGTTTTGGAGGTCTTCCGAGGGGTTTTTGGGGTCAAAAAACATGAGATAAGCTTGATTCTGTTGATCTAGTGTGTAGCTCTCTTCGCTAGCTTCGATTTGATATGTGGTAGAGCCCAAACGGACACCCGGAGCGAAAGCTGTGGCCGTTTGAAGTTGGAGAACTTTTTTCAACATTCTTATAACTCTAATATCTTCTGCACCTTAGAACATCTCATGGTTTTTATTGAATGTGCCTCCAGATCTCTTCATGAGCTTCTATTTTACTGGTCGTGGTGCTCCAACGGACGCCCGGATCAAAAGTTATGGTTGTTTTAGTGATTTCAAGGTTTCTCGTGTTTTTTTATTTTTTCCTTTCATTTCGCGGCGGTTTTACCAAAACCGCCGCTAATCCTCGAAAAAAAAATTAAAAAAATTAAAAAATAAATAAATAAAAATATGGCATTTCGTGGCGGTTTAAAAACGACCACGAAACGGCATCCTGAAACGCATTTTGCGGCGGTTTTTAAAACCGCCGCGAAAAAACCACTGCTAAACGGAAGTTTTATTGTAGTGATAGAAAATTATATAGTGGGGATTGATGTGTTGGTTTTGGGGTTTTTATCCTCCTGTTGAATGATTTTCAAACAGGTGGATCTAATTGTGGGTTAGTTATGGGGGAACCATGATGCGAGTGAAGAAAAATGATGTTTGTGGATAAATAATTTTGGGAATGTTGGTAGAAAATTTCATGTGGTGGATATTCTACCCAAACATTTTATTTGAGATCAAAATAGTTCAATAAAGTAATATTATGTGATTTTTGCATATGTGAATTTCTATTGTGGTAGGGTACTATGATTTTTTTAAGGTTAGTGGAGTATGTGATTGGAGAATCTTTCATGGTGTTAGGTATGGACTGTAGTGGTTCTATTTAGGTGGTCATGTAATTTATTTTTCTATGAAGGAATAATGATCTGGTAAGGTGGAAATATTACATCTATTGTATATGGGAATCCTTGTGTGTGTATTGGAATGGTACGATAGGAACTATAGTGGGAACATTGTGGGATAGTTATTTATAAGTCAGGTTTGGGTTTTCTTATGGTAAGGTATCCAAGTATCAGAAGTTGCTTGTTGTATGTGCAAGGTTATAGTAAGGATCTCTATAGCTCTGGAATATCATCTTATGAAAAAAAATTAGTGTTCTAGTTGGATAGTATTGACTAAAATCCATCCCAGTATTTCAATTTTGAGAATGGTTGATTCTTCCAATATGGTCCAGTTGAGAACCTTAAGTAGGAGTTCATGGCTTGGTTGTGTTTCTAACATCCTAAAAAATTTATAGTTCATTATATATAATATTAATAACAATATTAGTTTTGAGGAGTGCTTGGATAACCATCAAGACGTATGGAGGATGAAAAATATTATATTTGATAGGTTGAAAGACCATGTATCTATACCAATGGAAATTTTCTGAAGGAATTTAAATTTTCATTTACGTGATAGGTAATATTTTGTTTTGATACTAATAACTGAATTGTTATAGTTAGAATTATTCAAGGTTTTTTAGGTGATTATTGTGGCTCATAATATATAATTGGTGATTTTTGATAATGGAGAACATTGGATTATAGTTAGAGGGTTTTGACTTATATGGAATGGGTGTCTAATTTGGTGTGCATGGTATAGGAAAACCCATAATATACCTTGATTCTCAGGGTATTCTTGTTACTTTGAATATATCCCAATTATGTTGCATGGTTAATGCATAGTTAGGCTAAATTGTTTGGGCATTGATCAAGGAGGTGGAGATGTTGAGGAACAACACTTGTTTTGTGAATAGTGTCAAAAAAACACATGCCTTGTTATATAAAAGTGATCCGCATTAAATTTATCTAACTATGTGGGACAACAATGCGTGGCCTTTTAATTCTAATTTAAGGGTAAATTATTTGTGAAGAGTTTGGAAACCTATATGGGGAATCCATGAATCTATATAGAATTTCATTCGAATGGGAAAATTACTAAAACTCCCCCATAGTGTTTTTAGCCACTATCCCATCTTCCTAACTTATTTGATGCACATAGAAAAGGGGTTCTCCAACCCACATCCTCCATATCCAAATCTTGATTTGTAGAGAATTTATGGTGATTATTGTGTTTTTTTATTTCAACACCCCCCTTCAAGTAACTATTCATTCATCTTTCCCTTTTACTCTATAATTTTGGCGTTCTATTTTTTATGTATTTTTATGTTTCCACCAAATATTTGTAGAAGAATTAGTTTCTCATGTGTATTTTGGTTGGATTTCTACGATATAATCTTGAGATAACTTTTTCACATTTTTTTTATTCATTTAAGGTTTGATACCATGGTGAATTTACAAATGTTTTAATAGTGAATTAATTTAATTAATTATTTTAATGGTTTCTCCTATTAGATATTTTCATGGGAATCATTTTTTGGAGTCTTTTATAGAACACCTTATTGGATTGATATTTATGGATATTATGACATGCAGGTTAATATACATTTTAAAAAATTAAATATAAAACACGTAGACTTATAAAATAATGAATTTTACTCAGTGTTTTGTTCAAGAAAAGGGATGTAGTTGAAATAATAAGTAACAACATGAATATTTATAGTTCTTTTGGATCAAAAAGATAATAGTATACTCCTCAACCTCCTCTCCTCCTCAAGAAGACTATTACCCACTAAGAACCACACTTTTAAAGGGGTGAGAGCCTTGATACTGATCATTCCTTTAAAACAACCCATAAGCACTACCTAGTTTGTTATAAGAGACCAACCTTTTATGTTTAATGGAATTTTTATTGGGAGTCACAACCCTAGAATCCTTTTTGGTGGTGGAATAACTGGATAACATAATACATACTTTTTAAGGGGAATATCATAAACCAAATAGGATGAAATATAAGAAATGGAAAATATTAAACAAAAAAAATTAATATAGGAAAATTACTAGATGATAAAAAACGTCTATGATGTCGAAGATTATTGATCATTTATCTCATGGGATAAAACCCAGTCAATGATAAAGTTTGTTGGTGATCACATCCGGAATACAGAAATCAAAGATGTTTGTGAACAGTTGAGAGTAGGAAGAAAGTCAAATAAGTTTCCATATGTTGTCTATGTTATAATGTAAACTGGTATATATTTTTTTCCTTGATAATATTTCCCAAATAATTAATGAAAATATATTATAGGATCTTTATTTTATCAATATCTATTCAAAACATGTTAGATAATAATAATGAATATATTTCATTGGAACTTTTGTTTTTTAAATACATGTTAAATAACATAGAAAAAATATGATTTATATTACATCATGAAAAATTAATATAAATAAATAAATATTATCAATATAAAAATTCTATTAAAACACAATTATAAAAAATTGATATAAAAATATAATCTTTTAGATAATATAGATAGAATAATGTTGTAAAACAGAGCGTAACATTAATCTTAAACTACAATCATATATATACGTAAAATAATGCAACAATTAATTTTTATACACCTTA
Source organism: Viscum album (assembly GCA_963277665.1). Lineage (NCBI taxonomy): Eukaryota > Viridiplantae > Streptophyta > Magnoliopsida > Santalales > Viscaceae > Viscum > Viscum album. The sequence goes on along the minus strand of OY728155.1, from coordinate 852,261,901 downwards.
AAATTTAATTTCAACATAAAATAATTATACTTTTAAAAAAGAAATTTATTTTTATAAAATCAATTTAAATAAGAAATAAAACTTTTACAAACTAAATTTTAACTCATGAAGACTTATTTTTGTCATCGCTCAAAACAGAGTGTGGTGGTCAATTTTTTTAATGCTAAAACCAAAGGGTGTTTTCTAACCACTAGTGGATAAAGAGAAAATATTATTCCATTTTAATTTGAAGAAAAAAATAAAAATGATCAACCAACAAATAATATTTCCATGACACTGATAAATCAAAGGCTCTAAGGGGGGCCAATAAAAATAAATTCTATTATTTAATGTCTAATAGTGACTCATGACCTACCATAAGAGATGTCTGACTGTAAATCACAACCCATCATTGGAGATATCAGAGGTGATAACTACAAACACTACATACAATAAGGAACAATCTAAAGATAAACAAATAATATAATAAAAAAATAAAAATAATTAAACAATAAGAGTCCTACTGAACCTCATCGAAGAAGGAGTTGAGAAGTTTTTGGGTCTTAATGAATCCCTTACCAACAAAAAGAAATAGAAATCGTTTTTTAGAAACTATCTTTTAGTTTTTGTCTAGTAGTGACTCATGACTCACTTTTGATGTCAAACAGTGGATCATAACTCACCATTATTGTTCAAATGTGGCTCATGATTCACCATTGGGGTCTCATGATGGATCATGACTCATCATTTGTGTCTAAAAATGGATCACGATTCACTGATGATTTCTAACATTGTCTAATTACTCACCATTTCTATTTAAATTTGGATCATGCCTTATGGTTGGTGTATAGATGTTATTCATGACTTACCATAGAACAACCATTAAATGAGACTAATTCAAGCCAGAGAAGTATCTGAGAATAAGAGAGGAAAGGGAAGCTTGAAAATAATATGTGGAGTTGATATAAACCTAGTGGAAGGATATGATAAACAGAACATCATCAAGAATATTCAAACTACATAAAAATATAATAAAAACTTACAATCTTCCCAAAACATGATTGGTTTTTTCACTACAACATTTTCCTAAAGAGCTATGATGTATAGGATCTCACTGTTTGTATATCGATGAAAATGGAGGGACACATTTGTTGAATTTTTAAAGTAATAGTGTAATAGGAGTTAAAAAATGATCTTGGGATAAACAGAAATAATGGAAAGATCATGGGACTTTGATCCGATAACTAATATATATCTAATATTTTTAACATGGGATAATACTAAACATAAATGTTGTCCTAGATATGTTTGGAGTTAAGAGGGATAATCATTATATAATAAATCTTGTTGTAATCCTTGGTTCAAGATAGATACCATGTATCATCACTAGTTACAAAACAAACACACATGGGCCTTCATCTCAACATGCGACTTGCCCAAACCCATTCTCTTACCGACACATATTGCGGGCCTTAAACACAGACACACATGATTTTGGCATACACAATGAATATTGATATTTCTATTTCTTCTATGTGGGAAGCCTTAGAGAGACCTTCAATTATAGATAACCTAATAGGTCCACTAATAGGTTTAGGTATTTCTAAGTTTCTCACTATGGATGGAAAAATATTCTTCATAAAAAAAATATCAAACATTAGTAAATATAAATAAAACAATCATAATCTATAATTAAAAAATTTAATATAAAAAATATTAAAACAATTACATAATTATTTTTGGAAAATGTAATAAAAATATGAAATATTTAAAAACACTTGAACGATTAATAAACATGATAAATTAATAGTTAAATTTTATAAAATTTTAATTAAAAATAATTTGTCATAAAAAACTATTAAATTATTTCCTACAATTTCAAATACTCACAACCCCACATTTAAATTTAAAAAATTGTTAAATTTTCATCAAAAAATATAAACCATTTTCAAATTTTTCAAAACATACAAATAAAATATTAGAGATAAAATAGACTCCCTTGTTAATCAAAATCAACAATAACAAAATTTAAAAGTAGTGTATTTTCATAAGAGTAAACATTATTTTATAGTATTCACAATAAAAAAATAATTAAAATAGGGTAAAATACTAAAAAATCATTTTAAATAGTTATATTTAATAATAATTTTGTCATAATGAACAATATTATCCAAACTATAGATTTTCACAAAACACAAAAATATCAAGATTCTTCCATGTTATGTTCAAACAGTATTATATTAAAAAAATTATAATCAATAAAATACTAATTCTTGAGAACCAATAGTTAAAACAAAATTCATCCAAAATAAATTTAAAGTTTATTTTCTTTAAGGGTTTTAAAAATTAACTCTCCCAAGTTTAACCATGAAAATATTAGACTGAAAAAATAAAAAAAATCCAATTTTATTGTAAAATTTATTTATAGAAATTTAAGGAAATAACATATATTTAATAATTTATAACAAAGGTTGAACTAAATTATTTAGACAAAGAAATTTATCTTAATTTATAGAGTAAAAAAATCTACATGTTACAAATGAATCTAATTTTGAATAAATTTATTATCTAAATAAATTTAGAATTCAAAATATATTTCATCTAAGAATTATGAAAAACTAAATTATCTATAACATAATATACTTTGAAAAGTATAAAATTATTCCCTAGTTTAGTTATTGAAAAAATATCCCAAACAGACTATGAAATTTTATGTTTTCATAAGAAAATTGATTAAAAACTTATTTAAACCATGCATAGTTATATATTATTTCAATTAGAAAACAAGGGGTAGCCCCACATAAATTCATGAATAATTAAAGATAGTTAAATTATTAATATTAAAATAATTTATATAAATGTAAATATATAGTAAGTATATTCACAACTGAAATTTTTATTATGTAAACTACAACAATTTTAAGTGAAAAAAATTGTAATTAATGAAGATTTGATGAATGAGAAATTAAATTATTATTAAAAATATATTAGGTATCGGGTATTCTAAATAAAAAATTATATTATAGTAGATAATATGAATGATGGTTGAAAAATACATAGTTGTTCATTGTAACATGATTAGGTCCAATTAGATTTGAGTAACATCTTTTGGTACTCATACAGTCCTAAATTCAGAAAAATTCACATATGGTCTTTTTGAAATCCAAACTGATTTCAAAAATTTTCATCTAGCCAAATATAAATGAAAAGTTTTAGATAAAGTTGTTCTAGTATTACAATAATATTTAGTTAATCTCATTGTCAATTCATTATCATAGCTCCATTTCACTCTACATTTAATGAAAGTTACATTAGAAATGCTTCCTTTATTACTTGTAAAAAAAATAGTCTTATTAATTTTTTGTGAATATGCATTATAAAAAACAAACATTTCTTATTCCTCTTTTGTTTTACCATTAAAATCATTTTATCATATTTTTCTTCACATTAAACAAAATTTTATAAATACTCTTTAGGATTAAAAACTCAATTTTTCAGAAACATATTTTCATTATGAGTATTTTATAAATCTATATAAACATTTTTATTGGGTCCAAAATCTATTTTTATTAATTGTTTATTTATTTTATTTAAATTATTAAACACATTTATTATTTTAATTAGATCATACACACATAAATTAAATATTATATCCACTTATTTATTATTATTTTTTAAATTTAATATGTATTTAATTTTATTCCTTCAGTTTCATGATCATATTATCACAATTCCTTTTATTTTATACATTCTACGAAATAATTATATTCACATTTTCACATTCCCTATTTAGTTTGTAATTTTCATTGATTAACTTCTTATTTTTAAATATAATTTATCAATAAATTTCAATAATTTTGAAATACCATTCCACAATTGTTTAATCTATGTATGAAATTTTTAAACAGTATAATTATTAGAATCATAATTAAAATTAGAATCAAAATTGTTATCTTTTTCATTTTCATATATTTCATTATAATCCAAAGAAATTATTAGTTATCAACTGAGTAAAAAAATAATCATTCACCTAAAATTGTATACACATTGGGTCAAGGTTACCTATTTTATTTTGAATTCCAAAGAATATTATTGAATCAGAACTATATGAGCAGTCACATCTACTGACCAGTTATTATTTCTATTTTCTCTTTTTTAATTTTTACTTATTTAAATTATTTAGTTTTGGGTATCAAGACTGATGTGGCCTTTATTAATTCACACAAAACATTTTATATCTTAAAAATCATTATTCTTATATGATTTCTTGTAATCCTCTTCATTTATCAATCAAAATTATTTCATTCCACTATTGTTTTTTTATAAATTTAAATATATTCTTGATAAAGTGATCCACCTACTTTTCAATCACCTCAAACATGGAATCAAAATAATTGTTAGTATCAATTATAGTATATTTAAATTCAATACCTTTTATATTTTTATAATAACTATTATAAATATTTTTGTGGTCTAACTCATACTGAAATATAGAGCTTATTAGTTAATATAAACTACAATCCAAAAAATTATTACTCTCATTGATGGACACCATCTTTTCATTACATATTTTTGGAAGAGATCTCAGTACTCTTTCCAATTGAGAAGTGTTCTACAAGATATCTCTAAGAGCACACATACCATTAGTTATACTGATGAACCAAAGGATCATCTGGTTTACAAATTCTTTATCTCCCTTCTTGTGGTCCTATAATTTTCCTCGGATCATTCATAGGTTTATTCTATTGATCTTTTTCATCCCATAATATGTCGCTAGATGTTTCCTCCTTATAAAATCTTTCATACATGTAGAAACATGGTTATTTATACTTTAACATATAACACAGTATAGAATATCATTAACTTTATAATTCAAAACACGATTTACCACACAATCACTTATAAGAGTCTCTATATTATCCTTGGGTGGCTCATATGGCTTATACATGGTGGTCTAGGGATCCACACATAGTTGTTTCATGTAGGATACCATTCTATATTGAAAATATCCATAGTCCCATTAATCAAATAATTGGGTTTTTTAATCATGCATTAATGTAACAGACACCTATCATCTTAAAAGAAATATTCTCTTTTTTAACATAGACTGTTCAGTCTAAGAAACCAGGTAGGCACAAAATTAAAATTAAAAATATAAATACTCACATATTAGAGAATATATTTTTTAGGTTATTTTTTTATAGTAGAACCGTAAATCTATTTTCCTAGCTCTGATAACATTTTTTTGTATTAGGTTATAACATTCAAAGACTAAAAAATCATAAACCTTCTATAATGCCAACTTTTTGGTATTAGATTAAAACCTAAAAATAATATCCAATTAGATACCTTCTCTTATAACAATTCATGGTTTAATATTGATGAAAATTATGAGTAGACGTAAGTATAATAATTGTTCTTTAAAATTTAAAGACCAAACAGTCATAGATTATTAAATAAATGAATGATAGTGAGTGCAGTGTTATTGAAAAGGGATATAACATAAATAAAAATTAAGAACACCAAAATTTATAGTGGTTTAGAACAAAAATATCATTTTATACACTTCAACCTCCTCTCCTCTTTGAGAGTACATATACCCACAATGAACCTCAATTTTAAAGGTGTGAGAACCTTATTATAGAACCTTCCTTTTAAATAACTTGGTGGCACAAAATGATCTATTACAGGTGACCAACCATGTCTATTTAACTATATTTTGATTTAGAGTCACTAAAAAACTCCCTATTTGGTGGTGGAATAAACAAAGAAATCAATTCATTCTTTTTGGGGAAAATCATAAAGAAGATATGAAGAAATACAAATAAATGGAAAATATTACCTAGATAAAAACTAATATAGGGAAATTATGAGATGATCATAAATTTTGATCATATTTATGCTCAATGATCATTGGTTACATGAAATTAAATAATGTTAATGATGAATCCCTTTGGTGATCACACCCAGGGTACAAAATCTGAAGAAGGTTATGATCAATTATGAGTAGCAAGAATATTGATGTTTTTTTCATAATTTTTCTATGTAATTATATTCATGGGAAATATTTGGTTCTTTTAACATATATCTCATATCATTATAACAAAGATATTCTTGGAGTGTCTCTATGTCCAATATTTATATGAAACTAATTAGAGAATAATAATGAAATAATATGACTATTATATTTATTTATTAAACCTAACTAAATAACATTGAACAAACATGCTTTATATTTCTTCATGAAATATTAATATAAAAAAATTAATATGTTACATATAAAAAAATTAAACAATTCAAAATATTAACAAAATTAATATAAAATGGTAATATTTTAGAATATACAGATTGTAAAATGTTGTAAAATAGAGCATCACATAACTTTTAAATTGTAAGGATGTATATATATAAAATAATGATACAATTAATTTTTACACACTAGGAAAAAAATTTCAATATAAAATAATAAAAAACTTAACAAGAAAATTTTTATTAATAAAAACAATTGAAATAAGAAATAAAAATTTTATAAATTTATTTAACAAACTAAGAATTTTTTTTCACAGGTGAAAACCCATAGTACTTTATTACATTTTATACTATTAAAAATAGAGATTGGTGCCTATAAATCACTAGATAAATTGGGTATATGATATTGTTGCACTTAAAATAAAAAAATAAAAAGACCTATCTAAAAAAATTCACAAAATTGATCCCCAAAAGGCTTTAGGAGAAGTAATAGAAATTTTTTTCTTCTGTTGGATGTCCAATGGTGACTCATTAAATATTAATATAAATTTCCAAGAGTGAATTGTGACCCACCATTATACATTTCCAATGGTGACTAATTGAAAACACTTCATATGATAAGGAATAAAAAATAGATAAAAAATCATTGGATAAATGTAATGAAAACAAAATTAAAAAAATATGAATCATATTTCACCCAATTAATTAAAGAGAAGAGATTTGGTAATATCATAAACAATTTTTCACCTATAAAAAATAAATAAAAACATGTGGGTATAATCTAACTCACCATTGATATCTAATGGTGACTCGTGACTAACTCTTGATGTCCGACAGTGGTTCATGACTCATTATTGGTGTTTGATGGTGGCTCGTGACTCACTGTTGGTGTATGATGGTGGATCACTATCCACCATTGTAGTTTTATTGTGGATCATGGCACACTATTTGTGTTTGACATGTTCTCATGGATCACTATTCTTATGCAATGGAGACTCATGACAAATCATTGATCAACCATCAAATGGGAAGGATCCAACCCATAGAATCATTTTGAGTAGGGTTGATTAGTTGGAAGTATGAAAAAATTATGTTGAGTAGAACTACACCTAGAGGAAGATGATGATGAATAGAAAAACATATAGATTTTTAAAAATACATATAGATAGAATAAAAACATAAAAACATCCAAAAATAGGATTTCTTCGATCCCTTAAACATTATCCCAAAGAGCTCTAGAATACAGTATATCACTATTTAAAGATCGATAAAAATGAAGGAAAAAAGATGATATAATTTTTATAGAAATATTGATGGGGGAGTTCAAAAATGATTGAGGCATAAATGGAATGTACGGATGACATTGGGGATTTGATTTGAAGGATGGTATATATCATATATTATTAACGTGGGTGAACTATGAATATAGATCAATGGACCACATCTGTTTGGGGATATGGAAGGTGAGTGGTATATTATACATCCAATTATGATATGTGTCTTGATATGGGTATTTTGTATTGAGACTGGTTTCACTATGCACACTCACGAGCCTATGGTCCAATGAGCAACCTAGCCCAACCCCAACACCGACAGGTGCACTTTTCAGGCCTTATACATTGTAATGAATGCATTTGGTGTGCAGTATAGATGCCAATATTTCCTTATATTCCTTTTGGCATGGCTTCCCATAGGTTTGACCCTATGGTTCCCTAATTTGGTTGATGGATAGCGAGGTAGGTCACTAAGGATTTTTAAATTTTTTTCTTAAAAAAATTAAACTTACGTAAAAAAAATAAAACCAACATTAAATATCATTAAATAATTTAACATATAATATTATAAAAACAATTACATAATTTTTTTAGAACTTATAATCCAAATAAAATTAAATTAAAAAAATAAGAGAATTTTATAAACATGATGATTTAATAAGAGAATTTAGTAAAATGTTTATTGATAATAATTAAACAAATAAAACCGTTAAAGTATTTAAAAATAAAAATATACTAACACAAATTTTCTAGTAATGTGGTGTTCTTATAAGAGGTTAAAAATAGTAATTTATTCAACATTTTCCGGATTTGGGGATTAATTAATTTCTTATTTATAATTTTTATTAAAAAATATTATTTTTTAGGTATGAGGTTTGATCTTGGGTGTTCGAGATGAGGTTTTTTAGACATTGAGATGTTTAGAAGTGGTTTAGAAGGGCCTTGGAAAATCCACTAGAATTTATAAATGATTAAAAATCATCATTAATGAAGTAATTTTTTTAATTGATATTATCATAATCTTGTTATCTTATAAACATCTATATGTATTATGGACTTAAGAGATATTAATTAATACATTTTATACATGGATTATGTAAATAAATTTGACTCTAGATTGGTGTCTTTAATTTTCCATATATCATTCATATCTATTAGGTATTGTTAAAACATAACTATGCTCAAAAATGGGGTGTAAAAATTCTTAAAAATGGTAGAGTGTAGGTCTGAATGGAAATTTAGGTGGATAATGGGATTAACATGGCTGAGATCATTGGTTTGATCAATATCATATTTAACGGGAAAATTGGTATAACATGGAAATAAATTTATGATTAATTATAAGAATAAAAAAAATTCATGATTTGAGAATTAATGAAATACCTACGTGGCTTTTGACATATAAATAATTGGGTATGTTGTTTCCCAATACTATTTAGGGTTCCTTTTGTAAAAATGAATTTTTAGATGTGGATAGGTTTCTAAAATGAAGTTCTTACCTCCACATGATTTACATGATTTTTATTAAATTAACTTCATATATTTTGCAAAATTATTTTGTTTGGTTTCCCCATTTATGAAAATCCCTCATTATCTAGTTTAAAATTTTTGATGTCACTGAAGGCTTGTTCGTTTCCAATGGTTTTAATAAGGAAATTCTCAATTCTATGGGTGGCTCTAAATTTTTTGAAAATTAATATTTGATATACATAATTTGTGAAATGGTATTTGTAATGTTGTTTTGATATGTTAAAAATTATTGGAATTCCCAAACATAATTTAGGGTTTAAGACCCTTTTGGAACATAGTAAATGATACCATTTTTAAAAGGGTTGTTTTAGTAATTCATGGATGTTTTTAAAGGACAAGAATTTCAGCCAATAATTTATTTCAATGATGGATTGGTCAGAATTTTGGGCATGATGCTTCACATATATGTTTTCAGATGATTGACATGATCATCCTAATGTGTGGTTTAGAGTTTTGGATATGCAACTCCATAATGATGGTCATTAAATATTTACATGATTCTATACATTTTTTGTTTGAGTTCCAAACATGGAGCCCTACACATATGGTTATAGATGTTTGAGACTATGTTCCACATCAATGGATAGAGTGTCGATCAGGGAACTCTACACTTATAGTGTGGGATGTTAGATGTGACACTACACATTTTTGGTATGAGTGTTTGACATGGTAGTTGTCACTTATAGTTTTTCATATTAGACATGATGTGTTGTATCAGTACCAATATTTTTGTGCATGGTATAGGGTTTGGACCATGTTTACAACCAAAAATGATTTTGATTAGTGTATTATCTTCTTGGTATAAGAACTAGGCACCAACGGTATCCTTATAAATTTATGTATGTTTTGGCCTATTCATTTTGAATTATTTGACTAGATTGGTTCTATGAATTTTTAGTGTCCCCATTTTCGACCTTATATCTTTATTGTAAATTTTTTCTTAGAGGAATAGTTATTTTTATCATATATTTTTTACTCACTATATATTTACTTCATTTTTTATCCATATATTTTATTTCTCTTAATGGTATTTTCTATAGACACCAGCAGTGGTGGCCTATTGAGTTGTCCTGACACCATTCTCAAGATTCCACTGTACTCTGGTACCCAATAATCTCTCACATGTTATTTATAGGAACAAGTGAGGGATGTTCCTTGGGTTTTGTTTTTCACAATCGGGCTGGATAATAGAGAGTAAAAGGATACTATATGTGTTTTCATCAAGTATATTTAGTAGATTCATTTTTAAGGTTTTATTTTTATTATGTCTTTTCATGGAACTGGAACAGTGGTTGGTTGGTTATATATGTGTCATGGTTATTATATCCATGCTAAATTTCATTATATTTATAGTCAAGTTCCATTTATAAGCTTCATTTTCGTGTTATTTTGGTGACTGTTTTGACTATTTATTATTTATACATACTATAATATATATGGGGAATTGTTATTTATATATTAATTTCACATATTTATAATGGAGTATATCCACATCATATTTCGATTTTATTCCCCTAAATCTAGTTAGTACCCTCTAGCATATGAGGAGGCACACCTAAAGATTTTAGGAAAATAAGTGTAGTTACTATTATATAGTGATCAGGGACTGGGCCTTATACTCTTTAATAGAAAGAAACCAGTTTAATTGAAATTTCATAACAATTTCTCTCCATTAATTATAGATCATACCAAATTATTCACTTTATTATATAATTTTTTGACTATCAATAATTAAATTCACATGGTAAATTTCTGATAAAAGTTTGATAATGTTCACCTTTGATAACCTGGGAAGTGGCGATGAAATAGGTTATGTAATCCAAAACTATCAGGATTATGAATAAACTATAGAATAAATTTTAGCTCATGCTATACTGAAAAAAATTACATGAATCGATTATTGATTGAATGGATGTTTTGGATGGCTTTCATAGACTATCATAGTAAGAGTGTAAATCATACCCAATATAGGTTGATTTAACTCCACCTAGAGAAATCAATGTAAATAATTAAGTTATAACATCTAATATAATGGGGGTATAATATAAAATTCATTCAATATTAATCTTATAATATTCTAATTATAGGGAACCTCAAATAACATGAGATAGAAAATCCCATCTTCCTCTTCAAAAAACTATAAATACTATAATTCCTTTCAAACAATACCATATTATTTTCATCAATATCTCTGTAGAAATTCCCATGTTGATAATTAAAATACTAATTCAATTCAAACTAATATTTCATGCATTGGTGACCCCTACAACTATAATAAAAATAAATAATAATCTCAATTTTCACAATATTTAATGATATAAGGTCTAGAAAAATTCAAAAGAAATGCATCATTCTAAGAAAAAACATCTAAAAAAACATAGATACGTTATTAGACAATCCATCCCCTAATTCAATCCTGCATATGTATACTAAAGGATTTAAATTATTAATTTATATGGTTTCATGCTTAAATTATCCCATTTAGCTGACCAAATACAAATATTAGTCAACATCATCATTAAATGATATAAAATCCAAAAAAAATGATGCCATTATTTTAAACAAATTCTATCCAATACATTGGCCTGTAAAAGTACTAAATAATATATTGTTCATGTTTTGGGATATATGGAAAATTATAACATCACAATGTCCACACATAGTGCATAATCATTATTGAAACCTTTTAAATCAATTAAAACTATAATAATCAAGAACATTCTATTTTGAAAATAATAATTATTAGAGTGTTTCATTACAACTATGGGTAAAAATAGTCAAATAGATAGAGATCAGATTACCCATCAATAAGGATGAATGATCTCCCAAACTAGTTTCCATTCCATCAAATATAATGGAACAATATACACTACTAATTTTTCTTTAAATACATTCTCAAAATGATGGTAGATGAGGGGGAAATTACAATACATATTCATACACTGAACATGAATTTTGTTTTAATTTATCCACTGGAACAATACAAAAGAGGGTGAAATGGGGTCCAAAATAAGTATATATAAATGTTCAACAACAAAATAAATTATATTAATTAATTTTTATACAAGTTATTATGTCACAAACCAACATTGGTCAACCTTGAACCAATCACCCGAGCCGGAACACGATAATTCATGAAGGGTGTTCCTGATCCCCATAGGCTGTAAACTACTGTCATGCATCAAAATAAGTTTGTTGGGATCTATTTTGGACATAAATATAAGATAGATGAATAATTTAAATCATTAAAAAACATTATATGGGTAAAAAGAAGTGGAACTAGGTCGGTAAACATACCTCTATGTGACCTCATGGGTCACCACCAGACATTGAAACACACTCACCGTAAGAGCGATCCAAAACTAAAATCTAAAACTGAAAAAGATAAATTGGGTTTGAACACTAATATTCTTAGTAAGAGTGACATGTATAAACAACTCCCAACTCCCTTACCTTTAAAAAGAAACCCAAATCATACTAGTTTTTAAATAAGACATAATAATATAATGTTTTCCGTTCTTTTTAAATTTGAGTAACATGTGTATATTTTTAAGAAAAGTTTTTCTATTACACTACATTTTCAATATAGTTTCTAATAATAAATTAACATATCAATCTAAAAGAAATAATTTTTTACTAAAATATAGTTTTCACACAAGATAGTACAATCACGAAACAACAGAAATGGAAATCACATCATAATAACCATGGGAAGTCTGTAATAATATAATGTTAGCTGAGGACCTATGATCATCGTACCTTTGTGGAATGTAATATAGTAACCCCAACCAATATTTTTCTTATGCATGAGACACTATATTTTATAAACATATAATTTTCTAGTGGTCTCCATTCACTAAAAATGATTAGTTAGTGTTGTAGTGTCAATCCTACTAGACGGAACTGGGACGAACCACTTCAGAATCATTTAGTGTAATTTTCCTTTTCTTCCCACCTAGGTACCCAAGGTTTCCCATGTGATCTATTTAAAAATGTGGTGTTTTTCATTAAACAAACACATATGAATGTATCACTTTGTTTATCCAAAACTAATTCAACATCTCACCACCAAACATCTCCTTGAGTGCATCCACTTTTTTAATCCAAACAACAAAGAATCATCCTCTACACAAAGAACATAACACAAACCACACGTTTAACATACATATAATTTTTATAAAACATGGTGGTTTTTCTTTGATAATGTTTTCCAATTACCACAAATCATTCTGGAAGTTCCAACCATGCCTTGTTATTTTGAAATGAGTACTTTCACTTTATAAAATACTTTTTCCAAACACGTTTAAATCCCAAAACTATTTAAAAGATCATACATGTCATTAAATTTTGATAACAAATATTGGCCAAAAGAAAAAAACGCTATAAATTTCCAAACCACCCAATATAATTCATTCGGAAAACCAATCATGCATTCAAGGTTCCTATCATTACAAAAACCTACATAGAAAACATATTTTTAATAAGAAGGACCCATAGTGAAAAATAAGGAATGTTCTGAACAATATGATGTAATCAAATTATTCTCAACATTATATTTTCTATAATATATTAACATTATAATATAATTAAAATAACTAATAAAAAACACAATCAATTATAGTTTTCAATTTAAGGGTTTGGAAATAGGGAAACCTACCTAAAACATGTTGTTATTCATTATGACGACCACTCAAACCAACCCTTTTCACTTATGCGAAAATGCATATTCAGCTATATACATAAATACCCCTATATGAATTTCATATATTCCATCCTCAATGATGGAATATGTACAAAGGGTGAATATATATATATATATATATATATATATATATATATTCCTTACATATGCATGTACATATAGGCATTCTTGATACACACAGCCCGAAACGACATCAACGAGACTGAACACACTCTAGAAAAATTACCTGCAACTCAAAACCCACAAAATAACTATTTAAAATTAAAACACACTAAAATAATTGAGAAACCATACTGAATATAATGGTTTCTGGACTGAAATGGTCTTAAACCTTATGCGGAGGACACCAAAACATGACTAAAGGAATACCAAAAGACCCATCGCAAACCCTATTGAGGATAGAAACACAAAAATATGATCTCGGTAATACATATGGTTAGACCAAGACATACACACCACCCAAAAGAGATTAAAAAATAGGGGAGGAAGATGGTATTGAAGACTCATAGGATGAGTTCAAACCCAAAATCAGGAGGTGGAGTGGTCATCATAAGGAGGGAGCGGTGCACCGAAGCTCTCTCGGCTAGCTAGATCGTACAAGACGGATGAGTATGGGGTGAGGTCAGCCATGAAATAGAGGATACACGTGAGGTGAGGGAGGAAGATCTACTGCCATAGGAGGAGAGAGGTGTGCCAAAGGGATTTGGCTGGTGGGGGTCATGCAAGTGGGAGAGTATAGGGAAGAGGAGTGTGTGTCGTGTGGGGTAAAGGGGAGGAAATGGGGAAATCCCCATTTAGGGTCAAAAGAGATGAAAAAATAATAATAATAATAATAATAATAATAATAATAGTAATAATAATAATAAACCAAATAATAATAATAATGGAAAAATTGAAAACAAACATAGTAATTATGATAATAATATTCATATATTATTCTTATTATTATCATTACAACTTTTACATTTTATTTTATTGTATATTCATTTTATTTTTATTTTTATTTTATTTATTTTGAATACTAGTAAACTTCATGGTTAAGGAACAGCTTACCAAACCATGCTCTAATCAAGAACTAACCACTACCATGGCTAGGAAACCCTCAAACAGTTACCTATAGATAGGTGCACAGTTTATAAACCCAATCTCAAAACATGCCACTCGGTACTACCCACGTAAAAATTCAAACTTCATGCTTGTCTCACAGTTCAATAAAACATGTGAAAGTCATTCTCCACACCTATGACCCACATGGGTACCTCTACATGCACCACATGGTTAATCCAAACCATTCGGGCTAAATGTGCAACAATAAAAAGACATTTAAAATTTTATAATTCGACTACCCTGCTACCCAAACCCAAAATAAAGATGAGAAATAGTTAAAATGATTTAAATAATCAATATTCATGGTTGGGGTCTGAAAATTCTCATCACGAAAAAAACATTCTGCTCCCAGAAATTCACCAAACCGAACAAGGAATCAAACTCAAGTTCGAAATGGAACGAGGATAATGAAATCACAAAATTAATGTTACCTTTCACTCTAAAAGTCACACCTGACCAGCTCTAAGAGAAAAAAATGAGGAGAACCATGTGTAAATGATGAGGTTTCTCCCTAACACTAGAATCCAACTAAATTGACCACTATAGAAGGGATCGTAGCAAGATTTACAATGGTTCTCCCAGTATGGACTGATATGGGTAACACAACACGAACTACCCGTGAACTCTCTACATAGAAAAAATCCCCACCACATGGGGTTCTTGATGAAACTAACCATCTTTATTCTCCTAGTATGGACTAATATGGGAAACACAACACGAACTACTCATGAACTCTATACATAAAAAAATCACCACCACATGGGGTTCCTGATAAAAAACCCCCATTCCAAATGGATTACCAAACCACTATTCATTATTCCCCAAGATTCACACATCTCCAAAACAAGTTCAACCTAGAACTAAAACTAAAACTGGTCCAAAAGGCTAACCAAAAATAAATCCATTCAAATACTCACATCCATAAAGAGATAATTGTTCAGGGTTTATCTTCAACAATTAATAACCATAACTATAGGGGTTTAAAAAGATACAAGGTCACCAAATTTTCCTACAACCAATGTGGGACATTCAAAAACAAATACCACAATGAGGAGAAGAGGCATGTCACCCTTTTCAACAAAATAGAACCATCAGGGATGAAGAATATATAATAGAGAAATATAAACTGTCCAAATACCATCACAAGAGACAAAAATCAGGGCCAAGGCCCTCCACACCCAAGGATTTTTAACTACATGAAAATCTTCACTCTGATAGCTATGGTTAGAGCTCTGATATCTTGAAGAATTTTTTTCCCCACAATCAAGAGTAGATAATCACAACTAAAACCTCTCTTTAAGTAGTGTGACTCATAGAATCCCTCAAATAACCCAAGATACTACTCCAAATATAACATCAATTCATACATCATTATGAATGATACATTTTCCATTTTTAGCTAATGATGGTGGGTGGAAAACAAAGTAGACTCAGGTGGGGTCCAAAGTCATGAAAGTCTCCCTATATACAACTCAATTGATTTTTTGGGTAGAGTCATAAATGATAATACTTAAAAAACATTCATTTTTAATTTCTTAAAAAACCCTACCCACTATAGTTTTTAGAAGTTCAAACCACTAACGAAGACTAACATTGATTCCCAAAACATAACTTCACCAAAAAAACAGATGAATAAATCCTAGAGTCTGATTGTTCATTCTATATGGGTTCTTTTCTGAGGTGTACTTAAAAACAAGAAGCATGACACCGAATTTAAATACAGTATAAATAAAAAATCCACACTTCATTTACAAACCAAAACCTAAACTCAAAACACCTTTTCACACACATTTTCAAAATTTCAAAACCAAAATCCCTTGAAAAAGAATTCCAAACATGAAAATTAAAAAATAATCAATTGCTCACTTTTCAAAACATTGAAATCTACTCTTTTGAAAACCATTTTGAGAAAACAAAATAACGTAAATGTCCACCATTTTTATTCTCTGATGTCACATATATATATATCTACCATTTCACTATTGTAATCACTCTACCACACATATCACAAATTATCCATTTTACACACATGTATATCCTTATATGTGATCATTCATAGAAATACCAAGGCTTATTAAAAACATTTCTCACTTCCAAAACATATCATTTAACTTATATTCAAAATCCAGAACCAATTTTATGTCACCCCTTATCAATAAATAAATTCATTCCAAAATCACTGAGAAATTTCATTTCACAGTCAAAAAGAGTTTTAAAAGCCCTGAATAATTTCCAAAATAGCTTCAATTTTATCCCTGTTAAAACACGCATTCCATTAAAAGAAAAAAATTCTCATTTCTAAAACCATTTTCAACTCCAAAACTACATTCCCTTTTTAAAACCTCTTTTCCTTGAAACCAATTTCATTTTTCGATCCACTAACAATAAACAATATGAATCCCAACATAAATCACATAAAAACATCCAAAAATAAAAAACTAGTGGCCATTCCAGTCAGGAAACATGACTTAATAGACTATGCTCAGAGAGATCATCAACCACAGCAGGTACTTTGAACCATGGACTTATGCTATACATGAGTTGTTGCACCATGAAATCCCCTAGCTTAATATCATCTCACACCCATTTTCTTTCCTTATCCACACAAACCCAAAAAAATAAAAAACATATCCAGGAATGCCCCTGGAAACTCAAGGCTTGGGGTGGGAAAGGTTTTATGACATCCTTACTGTACATACCTATCAAGTCTCAATAATCATAAAATATAATCTACCTGACATCCCAAATAACAAGTGCCTATTTGATACCATTTTGTCATAAATCAACCTAGTTAATCCATGAATCGGTTACCTGAGCTGGCATGTGACAAGGCCCAAAGGCCATTCTCGATTCCCATAGGTTAGAAACTAGTGTCGAGTGGAAAATAAAATAGTTGGGAAATTTGTGGCCCATAAATAAAAGAAAAATGAGTAAATATAATCTGAACAAAATTAACAAACAATAGAAGTGGAAAATTAAGTATAATTGTGTGACTAAAAATTCTTCCAAGTGACCTCATGAGTCACCCCTAAACACTGATACACACTCATAGTGCGATCGATTCAGTATTATAACCTAAAATTTAAAACATAAAGTAGGCATGAGCACTGAGATGCTCAGTAGGATTGGTAATTATAAACTACACCTTATTCCATTACCTTTAAAAATAAATCCAAATCATTATAGTTTGAAAATAATACATAATAATAAAATGTTATACATTCTTTTGAAATTCATGTAAAAAGATTAAATTATTACAAAAGGCGTTTCTATTCCACTAAATTTTCAAAATAGTTTCCAAGTATTTTTTAACCTTTAAAAATAAAAGAGTGAAATTTATAATAAAATATGTTTTTTCCAAAATAGGGGATGAGCATGAAACAACTGACATAAAAATCACATCACAAGCCCCATGGGAATTTCATAAGATATTAGTTTTATTTTGGGACCTAGCATCCTCATACCTCAGTGAATCATATTATATAAACCACAAACAATATTGTTCCCATGAATTATCAACAATATAAGTGAAATATCCAATGTTTTAGTTGTCTCTATTTGTCACAAATGTTTAGTTTGTATTGTATTGTCAATCCAGCAAGATGGAACTGGGGCTAACCACTTTTGAATCATCTATTGTACTAGTCCTAGTATTCCCACCTAGGTATCTAGGGCTAGCCATGTGCTTGATTTCACATGGTGGTGGAGTTTCCTTAAATAATCACATGTGAACATATCGATTTTTTGTACAAAACCCATTCAACCTCTCCCCACTGAACACCTCCTTGAGCGCACCTACCTTTTTAATCCACGCAACAAAGCATAAGCCACTTTACTAGGTAACATATCATAAATCACATATTTAACATTCATATAATTTTTCTAAAACTAGGGTGTATTCCATGATAAGGTTTTTCCTTTCCCAAAAATCCTTCTTGATGTTCCTACCAGGCCTGGTTATTTTAAATGGAATACTTTCACATTTAAAATCACTTTTTCCAAACACCTTTAAATCCCAAAACCATTAAAATTTCAAAAATGACATAATAATTTTTATAAAAAAATTTACCAAAATTCCAATGACCTTTGGATATTTTCAATTCCCCAAAAAAAATCATTCGTAATACCAATCAAGCGTTCAAGGTGTATAGAATTACAAAAACCAACATAGAGAACATATTTTTAATAATAATGATTCATAGTGAAATATAATGAATGTGATGAAAAAAATTAATTAAACCAATTGTGATCATCAATATATTTTTCTAAAATTTACTAACTTTATAGTATAAGTAAAACACCCAATGAAACTCAAAAGAAATTATAATTTTCAATTTAAAGGTTCAAACTTAGGGAGACTGAATGCGTTTTCATGACATGTCCAATTGATTAGGATTTAAATATTATTTTATTATCTATGGCAGTCTCTTTGACGTCTTTGAAGGACCATTGTTAGGTTTAGAGTGTGTATTTTTAATAAAAGTACTAAAATAGGGTTGTCTTTGAAAATAGTTTTAAGAAAATAACTTAATTTAATGATTTTAGTAGTTTGAAGACCAAGTAGATTTTGAAAATTATTAGAGAAATGGGTTATTGAGATTTCACTACCCATATTTAATGTTTTTTTATAAATTCATTAAGGTGTAAAGTAAATCTTTGGTTGAAATTAATTGAAATCCTGATTACTTTTTAGTGTTTTATTCCAATACTTCAGGAACCAAACCATGACATAACAATCCTACTTCCAAGGTCCATATATTATTCAAGGAATAATATCCTAAAAATAAAATTTAAATATAAATAATGTGGACAATAAAAGGGTTCTTGTGTTGTCCAATCTTAACACACAATTCTTGCACTCAAAACCTCGCACTGATCGGTTAGAAATTAATATAAAATCAATCAAATGAATAAAAGATCTAATATGAAAAAATGTATGATACATGGAAATGA
This sequence comes from Viscum album, assembly GCA_963277665.1. Classification (NCBI taxonomy): domain Eukaryota; kingdom Viridiplantae; phylum Streptophyta; class Magnoliopsida; order Santalales; family Viscaceae; genus Viscum; species Viscum album. The sequence goes on along the minus strand of OY728155.1, from coordinate 852,242,107 downwards.
ATGTTTCAAAACCCTAATTAATCCAATATAGTAGATAATAAATTCTTTGGAACTCCCTGGAAATTTGTGTAGGTCCCTCACAACGAACATCCACTGTTTGGCCTGACATTGAGAGGTGAAAGCAGCTCTTGTGGATATATTTCTTCATTTCAACTCCACCTATGGGAATTAGGGACTCTTGAACATATAGGATGATGATATTACTGCTTTGGAACTCCAAATAGGAATCACATCACTCCATGACTAAACATAAAAATAGGGATCCCAAGGTAATCTTTTATGGGCAATGTGTATGGTGGTTTTAGGAACCCATATTTTGAGAAACCACTTGACCCAGGTTTCTCGACCACCATATAGTAAAATATCTCAATAGATAAAATTAAAAAGTTTTATCCCCAACTCATTAATATCTCCAAGAAAAATATGGAACCATTTGGAAAACTACATGTCGATAAATAGATTGAATACTGAACCCACTTTTTGACTTCGAGTAGATTTGATCCCCTGGACAGATTAGCTCATATGGGCCCCATAAAGTATGAATGAGGCTTGGGGTTTTCATATAAAATGTATCCCATGTAATTTTTTACCATAAAAATTTATTATCCCATTTGTATGCAGGATTTAGTAGTAGTGTGTGGTTGATTCCACTGGTGAGGATGTATCCTATTGTAGTTTGGCCCATTTTTCTTGAACTTCTCCATGGGACCTCCAAATAACCTCCACCTAAAATGAAATTAATAAAAAGTAACATTTCCCTTTTTAATAGTTATAGAGAAAAAATAATTGAATCAAACATGATGTGAATTTTTTTATTAAATTTTGGAATTTTAAATAAAAAACGACATTAAAATAGTTCTGTAAGAGTGAAATAATGTTTTGAATCACAGTGCAATCACACCCTCACACCTAAAAACTTTTAATCCAATGAAAACTCATATTAAAAAAACATTCATGTAGATATTTCTAACTTCTTAAATATTTGTCATTCAATGAAAATTGAATTTCTAATATAAAGTTTATCAAATAAAAATAACATAGTGGAGTTATTCTCAGTGATCATGGAAAAATACATCTCAAAAATTGTATTAGAATGAAAATATAAGAGATCTATGAAACCAATTATTTAAAATAATTCAGAAGTTAATAATGTTACTAATTCTTTACGTGCATGTGTCTGACAACCATTTCATGATATTCTTCCTCCTTTCCAGTGAGTAAATATAAGTTTTTTAAATAAATTTATACTTACATTATCCATTCCATCAAAACTTCCCAACATCCTTTGCAATAAAATTTCAGGACCCACCCACATAAGAATACCTAGAAGCCAAACCATAATCTCTCAACTTAGATAACCCCATATATTGTACATTTCATCACTCCCCTCAATGTTTTTTTTGTTGTTTTTTACGGTGTACAACAACAAGATAAAAGGTATACATGAATTGTTAAATATGGTATAGTAATAAAATATATAGGATAAGGAATGAATGTATGAAAAAATTCATTTTTTAAGGTAGAGAAAAATGATCCTAACTTATATTTACTTTTTATTAATTATTGACTTTTTCACATCATGGTTGGGTGAAAATATGTGAGGGTGGATTAAGAGAATAAATTTTATCTTAAAAAATTAACCTAAAGGAACCCATTATTCTCAAAGGTTTCAATATGATAAAAAAAATTATATCATCACCAAACAATAAAATTTCAATAGAAAGTCACAACATGGTACTGAATTCTGGTTGAAATTAAAATTTCCATAGAAATTTATTTTTTGAATGTTAAAACAAAATGAAATAGATAAATTCACCATTCATTTTAAATAACTTACATGATTAAGAACATATTGTTTTCCATGATAATGTGTGAATAAAATATTAACATTCTGGCCCAAAAGTGAGGGGATGGAATGGGGGAGCATGTTACAATACAATACAGTAATCTAAAAAGATAAAAAATAATAAAGATGATGAAAATTTAGAACTAAACTTGGAATATACCCACCCCCCCCCCCCAAAAAAACACACACAAAGAGTGTGCAATGTCCTCACTATAATAAAATATGATGTTGGAAGGAAAGATAAAACCCAATTTGTGTAATTGGTTGGCTGCTTCATGAACTTGTATTTATTATATTAGAAACTCTGTAAGGGCTTCATAGACGTTCTTAAGCCACTTCCCATTGATATTAATGGTTTCCTTCATTTCATTATTTTATACCTAAACCAATCCAAATTTATAGACATTAGTAACAGTGTATGGTCCAAATGAGCAAGAACAAAGCTTACCTGGATACAACTTCATCTATGCATTGTAACGGAGGACCTTATTCCAAATTAGGAATTGACGATGAAGGATGAGATGGTCATGGGAAGCCTTTATTCTCTTATTATAAATCTAGGTGTTCTCATGTGAATATATTCTCATTTATTCTAGCTCATGAATACGTAACTTCCTTTGAGAACTTGTACCAGAAAGATTATAATTGATTTATTAAATATCCCAGTAGGCCCAGTGTTCTATCTCAATAGGGAGATGAAAATTATTTTCCAACAAAAGCATATAAGGTTACATTATAATGGTATTTTTAAGGGTATTACGGTAAGCCCATAAAGAATCATTGATTATAAGACTCCAATCATTACAGTTGGGTTGAACTATTTTTTCAATAATTCGGTTTACCTACTTATACATCACCTCAACTTGACCATTGGTCTATGGTTGATAATCAGTATACACTTGACACCCAACCCCATACCGACGCAAAAGGTATTGCATTTTTCAGTTTTATAAGTGAGAACCCTTGACACTAATGATGAACCTAGGTAATCCAAACCTACAAAAAAAATTTATTCTCAAAAATTCCACAACTATCATGGAATCATCTATCATTTTGGTGCATGATTTTACCAATTTTGACACATAATCCACTTCCATAAAAATGTAATGTCTCTAAAATTAATTGGTTAATGGTCTCATAAATTTAATGCCCCAAATATTGAATGTTTCACGAAAGGGAAATGGTTTTTGTGGCATTTCATTTCATTTAGATATGTTTCCTATTCTTTGAAAATGTGGACTATATTTACAAAAACTATGGGCATATTGAAATAATGTTACCCAATATAAAATAGAATCCAAGACCTTGTGAGTAGAATGTTGGGATCCAAAGTGGGGCCCACAACTAAGATTGTTGCAGAACCTAAGGAAAGACTGAAATCTCTACCAGTAACACAATATCCACGGCCATGATCACTACATATGTACCAAAAATAAAAGTCATCCAAAATATAGCAACAAGACTCATATTTTAGACGGTCGGCATGGTTTTTGATTAAATTGTCATGAATGCAAGATGCTAGGAAATAATTTACAATTACATCATACCCCAGAATAGCATCTTGCCCTTGGTACATTTTCTCATTAGGAAACATATAATTTATTGAAATATGGAGGGATGAGTCAATGTATGATGATGGGAGGATCCTTCTAAAATTTTCTACCACCACATTCTATTCTCATTTTTATCTCTAATTTCTAGATTGAATTACTAAAGTATGTGCATACAGAGAATGAGATGTGGTTTGGCCTCTGGTTTCATAAAGAGATACTGGAGGGGTGCACAGTCTAAGAACACAATGACTTTAGACCCTAAATCGTATGACCTAAATTTATCCAAGGAAAACACAATGGAATGAAATTAATTTCCATTTGTAGTGTACTTTGCTTTGGCATGGTCTAAAGTACATGAGGCATATGCAATTAAATATGGAGGCTCAGTCAAACCATTATGATAAGACTGCCACAACTATATAGATAACGGGGAAACATATGAGTTCAACAGGTAAATCCCAAAAAGGTGGTTGGATTATCAGGGGTGATGTGAGACTCCAATTCAAAATTATTACAAGCATCCTCCCATTATTTATAAAAAAATTCTTTTTTTGAGTAATTGGGAGATGTGGGTGTAATATTACTAAAGTCACAAATGAAACGATGGTAAAATCCAGCCTGAACTAGAAAATACCACAAATCCCATTAATTTTTGAGAACTGATAAGGAAGAAATGACATCCACTATTTATTTATCTACTTTGATAACATCCCTAGAAATTACATTTCCCAAAACTATACCATATTGTACCATGAAATAGAAATTATCATAATTTAATACAATATTCTTTTCAATATAGTGAAATAGGAAAGAACCTAAACTGCTCAATAATTATTCAAAGGAGGAGACAAAAAATAATGAAATCATCCATGAAAACATCAAATAAATTTTCCTTATAATCTAAAAAATACTAACCATGCATTGTTGGAAAGTACCTAAGGCATTTCATAGACCAAATTTCATCCTCCTATATAAAATGTTCCAAAGTTCCAAGTATAGGTGGTATTTTTGCTTCTCCTTAGGGGAAATATGGATCTGAAGGTATCCAGAATACCCATCATGAAAATAGTAATGGGACTTCCATGTTATCCTCTCTAGAATCTAGTCAATAAATGGAAATTGGAAATGGTCCTTCCTAGTGAGTTTTTTTGGTCTATGATAGTCTATACAGACTCACAAACTATTCTAAACATGATGTGGAACAAAGAAATTGTTTTAATTTTTAATTATTGTTAGAAAAATTTTCTTTGGAAGCATGCCCATTGGCTATCAGAGATGGGGTAAATGATTCCTACAGCCAATGATTTTGTTACCACCTTTTTTGAAAACATCTATGAGGTTTGGATTTAGTTAACATTGTGACTGCCTCACTAGTATATCATCATCATTTAACAATATATGATGTGTAAAAAATGATTAGATAATTCCAAGTATATCAGCATGTGTCCATCACAATTCTTTTTTATACCCCCTCAAAAGATCAGGTATTCTCAATTCATGCTCATGAGGGAGTGGACTAGAAATGATGACAGGAAACTTTTTCCCATTCATAATATTGGAATATTTTTAATCTTAACGTAGTTTATTAGTTCCTATTAAGGAGGATTGTGGATTTATGTTAGTGTTTGTTAAAGTGAGAGGTCACAAATCTCATCTAACTACTCAATGCTATCATCATTAGATGAGGAATGAGATTCTAAAATCATATCAGTGTCATTGATGGTCATCGGATCCTCAATTTCAAACAAATCATCAATTAAAAAACATGTGAAAAAAATCAAGACATTTTCAGAATTCTATGCATGATTCATTTTCTAGAATTTCAATCAATGAATAAAACTCAGAAAGTGGATTAGGGGAATGAATGGTTTTTTTATGGGTGTATTACATCAATAGAATTAACAGAGAGAAAGGAATGTTCTTCTTAAGGGGTTATTTGTGGCTTTAAGGATATTGAAGTGAACAATGTCACCACCAAAGATAATTTACAATTGTGAACATTAATTATGGTTTTTTTTTTCAAGAAGGGCCTCCCCAATATAATCAAGGCATGTCCATTCATCCTATCATCTTCAATTTTTTCACATAAAAATCTAAATGAAAAATTAAATTTTTCACCCACACAAGAACATCCTCTAACACGATAGAGGGGTGTTTGGTACACCTATTTTTCAGTTGACCAACAATTCTAGTGGGATTCAGTTCATTGATCAATAATGGTTTGTAAATATAGTGAGGTATCACATTTATAGAAGCACCCAAATTAAGAATAACATTGGAAAATTAATATTACCCTATTTTTCATGGAATTGAGAATGTTCAAATTTCATTTCATTTGGTGGGAATTGATGGCTCCATCAATACTGATACATTACTCCCCAAGATCACCTTCTCATAAAATCAATTTTTCCTTCAGTGTGTACACATCTCCTTTAAAAACTTGGTGTATCATGGAATTTTCTTCATGACATAAATTAATGGAAGGTTAACCTCATATTTTTTAATAGTTTCCTATAATTACATATCAATATAATTTTTCTTTTTTTCCTAGGTTGGGTGGACCTTTTGGAAAATAGAAGAGGAGTGGTTGGGCTAGGTGACTCATCAATAGACACACTCTTTCCTTTGGAAGGGGTTCTCTCAAGATAATTTTTTTCAATATTTAGACCATTTACAGTAGTTTGGATGGTGGTTTCATTAGGATGGGATGACTCTATAGGAGGGGTTAGTTGGATTTTAAATTGTGTTCCACTCTTAAGGGTGACATAGCTAACATTTTCATTATTACTAGGGTTAACTACTCATCGAGAGGGTATTCTACCAGACCCATAAAATTTAATTTATCCCCACAGAGTTAGAGAGTTCTATTAATTGTGTTTTTAGGTATTTTATTTCTACATGGGTGGTTTTTTGGAATTAGAGATTATTAGTAGTCATTTGTTTCATCATGTGTTCTAGGACATGCTTTACTTTTGGAGGGGGTGGTTGGAAATGTCTTTGTGTTTGTTGGGTATTTCTAGGTGGTGGTGGTGGATGAATACTCTGCCCCAGTTGGTTCTATTACCTATGAGGTTGGTTTGAATATCACACTTTCATATATGATTGGATTTGTTTCCACCTATGGTTCGATGGATAGTAAGGTTCCTACCCAAAGGGTTGGTTATAAGGGTGGTCGGGAAAGATTACCTCAAAAAACGTAGAAGTTTCCCTCAATTGGGGGAATTTTTTATAATAATGGGTGTTAGAAGAACATATTACAAAATGGGTGGGAGGAGTACATTGGGATTTCCCTTGGTAAAGAGAAAGTTTTCTTATAAGGGTACTTACCAATTCAAACATGGTGTCCACATTCTTCTCGAACGTAGAACATTAATCCTCATAGACACCTCGAATGGGAACAATGTACTTTGAACCAAAATTATTATTTATTCTATTCTAGGTCGTAATTAGGGTTCTTGCAGCAATTGGGGTCTTATCAACAAGCACACAACCTCAAGTAACATCAATAATGTTTCAACCAGTAGGAAATAAACCTTCATAAAAATGATGAATTAAAATGTTTTCACTTATTTGGTTGTGTGGGAAACTTCAACAAAAGCATTTTAAATATTTTATATTAATCATAAATCATTACCTCTTAAGATTTACTTATACCACAAATTTGATTCTTTATTTTTTCAATTCGAGAGACTGGGAATTAATTTATAGGAAAAAAGAATTTTATGTCCACCCAAACACTAATTGGTGAATTAACAAAACAAAACCAATCTTTCGCAGTGTCTTCTAATGAAAATGGGAATTCTCTAAGCTTTACTTGTTCTTCATCGACATTAGAATTTTTTTATAACAGACATTATTAAATTATTTTAAATTATTGAGACAAGATTCTCTAGTGAGTCCATGAAAGTTTGGAAATAAGTGAATTAGACTAGATTTTAGTTCAAAAATAGGTGCCTCAACCTATATTTGAATATAGGTGGGTTGGTTTTCAACATTAGGATAGGATAGTTCCTTTATTGTAAAGATATTTTCAACTATGTTATGAATGTCTATTTCAGTTTTGATGTAGGTTCCAAAATAAGAAGAGGAATTTTCAAGAAGAGTGTTGATGTTTTGTACTTCCTCCTTCAATGTGTTCTCTTATGTGTCTCGATGTCGCTGATGTAGGATCCTCTCTAGTTTGGGTTCTAGAGGTTGTAAGTCTCGCAGAGTAGAACACATCATGTACAGAACCTACAAAATAAAAAAAGTATAACAAAAATATATAGGTAATGGTATAAGATAAAACAAATAAATATTCAAAAAATATATATATAATATTATCAAAAGAATACATTGAATACCAAAGTGCTCCCCAAAAAAAGTTTTACAAAATTTAACATTATGTCACGACAAATCAAATTTATTATGAGTTAAATATTATTTTATAATCTAAGGAAAAAACCTAGGTCATATCTAAGGGAGCGTTGATAGGTTTTGAGTTTGTGTTTTTAATAAAAATTTGCTAAATAGCGAGTGGTTATGATAATATATTTAAGAAAATAACTTAATTTAAAGAGTATAATTGTTGTAAAACCTAGTATATTTTAAAAAATATGACAAAAGGGGTTGTTATGATTTCACTACACATATTTTAAGTTCAATATTCTTAGATATTCCTTTAGGTTTTATGTAATTCTTGTGTTGAAATTAATTAAGATCCCAATTAATTCATAATAGTTTATTCTAATACTTGAAGAACCAATCCTTGACATAACAGTCACACTGCCAAAGTCTAGAACATATGCATGGAATAAGAGCTTCCAAATCAAATTGAAATATCTAAAATGTTGGTATGAAAAGGTTTCATGTGTTTTCCAATCAAAACACACAATTCATGCACCCAAATCCTCACACCATTCAGTTAGAAATTAATATCAAATCAATCACATGAATCAAAACAAGAATTCAATTATAAAACATTGTAATATACATGGAATGAAATGGTATAACACCAAAACTACTCCCAAATAGTAGCTAATAAATGTAGTGGAACTCCCTGACATTATTTTATAACATAATATATTTAATAAAAATGAGGAATGAGGGGATTTTAGAGATATGGTATACCATCTATCTCAAGAATTCATGAATGCTTAATGCTTCTCTGCCCGTTTTCTTGGATATTTATCCACATGGAAGATTTTCTCACACCTGGGAGATTTGAATCCTTCCATTTTTTGACTCCTCGAACATTATTTGCAACTAATGCGCATGATCTTGTGGAGGAAAATCTAAAAATTGATTTCCCTAATGGAAGTTTCCATAATCATTCATTCTTCATTAGAACATAGGGGATTTTATTTCATGATGCCCTGAGGAGTAAAAAGATGGGAAAAAATCATGACAAATCCACCCCTCTTCAAGAGACTTGATGGTGGTTGTTTTCTGGTGGAATCAGACCCATACTCTCTTCAACGAAGCACAAATCTATGAAAATTCTCTGTCATGGGCCACATATCCAATCTTGAAGGTTATCATCCCTGGACTTTACCTGATTTACTTTTGTGTATTTCACATTGCTGGAATACTTCAAACTTGAAATTGATTCCAATAAGTATCGTCTATTTCGCATTCTTCTGAAATCACATGAAGATCTAGAGAAGGGTTGGAATATAGGAAACATTAATCTAAAAACAGAATTTCTTAGATTATGTGATTGGGACTAAGCTTTCAACCCACACAAATATAGGAATACCATGGTACAAGTCTAGGTCAATCTACATGGACTGAATTGGTTCTTTTGGCATCCAAAAATATTGAATGATATTGTATCTTGTATTGGATATCATCTCAAAATTGATCAAAGAACCTTAAATGATGACCTTGGCCTCTTTTTGATAGTAATGGTGGAAATAAATTTAGATTCAAATCTTCCTAGAACAATTAATTTCAATGCTAATGACTAAAAAATAAAATTAGAATAGAATATGAAAGAAAACATCTTTTTTGTGACATTTTCAAGATCATTGGACACACAATATCCAATTTTAGGGTGGTTAGGAAGTTGGTAAGTCATCCAATTGAAAATGAATATAATGAAATAATGAAAAATAGGAATGATAAATCTCCCATCTTAGATATACCTAAACCTCCAAAAAATAAATCAAATGTATGGGTGAAAAAATAAAACAATTCGGTACAAGTAGAAAATAATTTGGGTATAACATAAAAAGTTGTTTCTAAAGAAGAAGATAACTCTAATAAATAACACATACTCTTAGAAGAAATAAAGAATTTTGTTTTAGATACTATTAAGCTTTCTAATTTTGAACATGACAATGCAGACCCTAGTACCTCTCAATCAAAATAGTTTGTGTGCTCTAATTTTACTAATAATGCTACACATACACTAGAAAGGAGGGATAAAACACCTCCAAATGAACAAAAACATTGAAATGCATACAACACATGCACTGTATATGTTTACATAGCTAATCGCCTTGGCTCAACCTCTATGAAAACTGTCGATACATAAACCTCCCCTGCATCGGGTACTAGTCAAATCTAGGAACCCCCCTCCTTGAAGGACACTACTTATCTAGTGATGAAGAATGAGATCAAATTTACTGATAATGACTTAGATTCTTTTCCCTCTGATCTCAACATTTTTTTATCATAACTCTAAATGTATGGACATCACTTTCTTGTCTCCTAGATAGAGGGATGTTCAAACATTGGAACATTCCATTACTACTATGGTTAATGAAACTATTACAAAAACCCTAAAATCTATAAAATCTTTTAAGGGAAAGACACCCTCAACATATGACCCTATGAATATGAAGGATAACAATGTCGCCACTAAGAAGATGCATTAGTTTCCACCTTCAATGGTAATCGTCCACACCAATTATTTCATGGAGGTATTTGGTGTGTAGAAGTTCAAGAAAATCCTTTAATCCCCTGCACTCACCTAGAGAAGGATTTGGCTGTCTCAAATGATCTATGTACCTCTAATTCCTCCCATTTTTCTATTGATAGCCTGATTACCACTACTGTAAAATCTAGGAACCTGCATACTAGTCCAATGAATGTTCCATCCAAGGTACAACCCTCTAATAACATAGTTAAGAAAATCATTGCTCAACCCTTGGAATATATAAATCCTATAAAGGAGAATTCATCCTGGGTACATGAAAATATGAAAATGCAGGTCAACAGTAACTCCACTAGGCAAATTAATTGTCTTACATCTACTCTAGACACTATAAAGCTCCAGACTTCTTTGGATTCTAGTGTAGAGAAAATAAAAGTTGATGCTATAGTCTCCTGCAATGTTCAACATCCAGACACATCATCCTCAAATCTAGGTACACTTATTCCTCCTGATACAAACTCCTTTCTGGTTAGTTATCAAACTATAGAAAATTTGGATAATACATAGTACTTTGGAAACTTACTATCTAATCAAAATAATAGTCATTTTATGTTGTGAAATAATAACAATATGGTCACAGATATAAATTTCTCATTGAAAAACCTTACTAATGGTGAGTGTTATTGATAAAAATTCAAAAAACCCCTACCAAATCTACCTATGAATAGTAATAGGCTGCAAATAATAATAATTCTCAGAATGTTAGATGGTCTTCTATAAATAATGTTTCTAAGGAAAATAAAAATGGGAGTTATAACTCCAAATTAAAGTTCAAATAAAGATTCTATTTTTTAATTTTCAGGGTATGGCCAACTCTGACACATTTACTATTCTAAAAATAATGGTTAACACACATCATCCTATGTTATTTTCTATTTCTAAACCCAAAATTTCCTTATCTTCAAAATATTATCATTTATGTAATCATAATTATATTTTTACTGGTTCAATAAAACATATCTCTAATGTGGAATCTCTATGTATTTTTTTCTATTCCTCTTAATAGAATGATAGTATTTTCAATGTCTTTGATTATATTTTTTACATTCAATTTTAATACTGATGGAACACAATTATTTTGCACTTTTTTTAATGATAAGAATACATACCAAGAAAGGAGAACTCTATGCAATAACCTTTCATATCTAGGTACTAATATTAATCCCCCTTGGTTTATTATTGGAGAAATTAATTCCATTCTCAATGCAAGTGGAAAAATTGGACCATCACATTATTCTATATATTTGAGAGAATATAAGGCCTCAATTGATGACAAAAATCTCACTAAAATTAACCTCACTAGTGAAAAATACACTTGGTATAGAATACATTACTATCAATTGGTTTCCACCAAGTTATATAGAGTATTCACGAATGTCCATGCTTTAGATAAGTGGGACACAATCTCAAGAACCAATCTCCCCAAGATGGACTCTAATTATCACCCCATTTTGGTCAATATATCCACCAATGACATGAAACCCTAGAACAATTTCAGATTTAACAACATGTGGTTCTCTGATATAGATTTCACCAATGTCATCCAAACCTCTTGGTAATCCATGTCACACACCAATAATGCCTTTGTTTGTACTGTTAAATTTAAACATCTCAAACAGTCTTTAAAAAGATGGTGTAACTTCAATGAAAAAAAAATTAACAATAAAATCCATATTCTAGAGGGGAACTTAATACCTAGTAAAAAAAATACTGGTTCTGACCATAACATTGATACAACTCATGAAATAAACCATGCAGTTAAAGTTAAATCTTTTCTCACTTTTAAAGACAATATGAGGAAACAAGTTTTTAAATTTAAATCATTATAATATGGTGACAGAAATACCAAGTTATATAACATTCATCAACGAATCAGGTATTATCTCAGATGGTTAACATTTCTAAATGATAGTGAAAAATCTTCTTGACAAAGAATATGACATTTCTCACCACATATTCTCCTACTATGAATCCCTCGTCAATAGTCATGATATCAAAAAATATATTATTTATAAGGTCATCCTGTTGGTGATCACTGGTGAGGAAAACACTCTCTTTCTTTCCACCCCTTTGGAAGATGAAATCAAGGACACTTTCTTTAGTTTGAATCCTTATAGTGTTCTAGGTTATGATGGATTCATCAAGGTTTTCTTCCAACATTATTGGGATTTAAATCAGGTTGATGTTTGTAATATTGTCAAATACTTTTTTTTCCAAAGGTGTGCTTCCTCATTCTCTTAATGCTCAAATTCTCACCTTGATCACAAAATTGGAAAATGATTATGAGATTCACCTATTTAGACCCATTTCTCTCATTAACACTCTTTACAAAATCATCACCAAAATAATTTAAAATAGACTTTCAACTATCACGGAAAAAATTGTCTCCTGGAATCAATTTGGTTTTATCAAGGGTAGATCCATTCAATATTGCATCTGTATTGCCGTTGGGTGTGTCAATAACATGAAAAAAGATAAAATATGAGGCAATATTTCTATCAAACATGCCTTCAAAAAATCTTTTGACACCATGGAATAGAAATTTATCTTCATGGTTGTTCATAGTTTTGGTTTTAGTTTATCATTTATCGATGCAATCCAAACTCTTTTCCATTCAGTATTTATCTCTATACTGGTAAATGATCGTCCCAAGGTATATTTTAAATGCTTCAATGGTGTCGGTAAAGGTGACCCCCTCTCTTCCATTCACATATCGATGGAAGATGACTATCTTAGTCACCTCATCAACCGTTTGGGGCACCAGAATGAGCTGAATCCAATCCATGTTTCTTGAAACGTAAATGCTCCCACCCACCTTTTCTATTTTGATGATATCATCGATTTCCGTTAAGGTGATAAAAGAAACATTTTCAACCTCAAAACAATTATCTCTAACTATGAAATTATTCCTGGTCAAACCATTAGTTAGAAAAAACATTGCATCTTCTATTGGAAGAATTTTCCTTTTAACAAAAAATGTAACCTCATAAATGACCTTGGTTGTAAAGAAGGAACTCTTCCTTTCACTTATCTTGGTGTTCCCATTTTTTGGGGCAGACAAAAGTCTATCCATTTTGCGTCTATTGTTGTCCAAATTTTAAACCATATTTCATCTTGGAAATGTAAATCTCTCTCTATGGAAGGTCATACTTGCCTTGTAAAATCAATTATTGTCTCCTAGATGGTCTACTCCATGATGGTTTACAAATGGAATCTTGGTCTTATCAAAAACATTAACATCACTTTAATTAACTTCATCTGGACTTGTAGTACTCGAGAAAGATAGTGTGGGACTATCCCTTGGTCAACTTGTTGCAAATATATTGAAAAAGGTGGTATCAGTTTAAAATATATAAAATACTTTAATGAATCTCTTCAAGCTCACCTCACTTGGAACCTTCTTCACAATACTTTGGAAGATATTAGTTTCTTCAAAGATAGATTTCATGATAAAATTATGATCATAAAATTGAATTTTACGAGCTCCTCCATTTTTCTGTCCATCAAAAAATCCTTCTCAAATATTATGAATAATTCTAGATGGATGGTCTTGAGAGATTCTGCCATGGAGTTCTAGATGGAAAACTGGACTAAAATGACCTTAATTTAAATTATATCTCATGATCAAGCCCCTGATAAAACCAACTTCTCTATTAGAGATATTCAAAACTCTCAACATGATCACATCCAGTATACTATTATAAACATAATTGATAACTAATTCTTCACTAACACTAATGATTTCATAATTTGGGAACCTTCTCACAATGGGATTCCTAATATAGAAATTTCAACAATCATTATTTTTATAACACTGAGGTTGATTATAGTTGGATAAAACATTTAAACAATCCTTGTATTAAACCTTCAATATTAAATCTCAAATGGAATCCTGTTAACAATAGAGTTTCTAAAAAGACTTTCCTTTGATCTTTTGAAATCTAACTCCGATCTAAGTGAAAAATATGTAACCAACATAAAGAAGATACTAACCATATATTTCTTTCTTTTACTACTGCTTCTGCTCTTTGGAATTATACTCCTGACATTTTTTTATTATAGATGGATGATTCTTGACTATGTCAATACACAACTAAAGAATTGGGGAAAATGGAAGGCTCTCGGCAAATAAAGACTCTTTTAATAACTACAGTTGCTGAGCTCCATCATGTGATCTGGTATGATCGGAATGCTATTACTCAAAAACTTACTCACCCATTCAAAATGTAGGTTAGATGAGGATCCTTATTTCAATACATGAAATTGCTTTGATGCAACAGGGACATTATCACAACACTATACATGACTTTGGAATTCTGGGATGTCTTTAGATCATAGGAAATTTCAATCAACCCTAGCACACTCTGGATGTTTTCTGGAGATCTACTCTTCCTATATGGGTCAAAATTAATATTGATGGTGCCTTCAAAGGCAATATGGGTTCCACAGGATGTGGTGTTATCTACCGAAATCACCTGGGTCAGATCCTTGGATGCCTCACGGATAGATGTGGCATTTCCACTTCTCTTGAAGCTAATATTTTGAGTTTAATATAGGTTATTTACTTCCCCAAGAACCTTTAATGGAACAAAATTTGGATTGAAAGTGACTCTACGACCATCGTGCAGGCGATTTGGAATGGCATAACTCATATTTCTTCTCCAATTACTACCCGTTGTATGGATTTCACCAGTTATATTAACAATATCAACTATATCATCACTAATTTTTATCGAGAAGAAAACACAGTTGCAGATGGCCTGGACAACATGGGTTTAAATCAAGACATTACCTGGTTCAAAGACCTTCTGCTGATCTTATTCCCTTACATGAAAAATATTGAAAAATGATGTTGTATTTTAGACTCCTATAATCCCCCCTTATATAATATATGTGCTTTGATATTCATAAAAAAATGTTCTGTAACTCCCTTGACATATGTGTAGCTCACTCACAATGAAAAGCCACCATTTATCCCTACATTGAGAGGAGAAGGAATCTCGGGTGGATCTCCTTCTTTATTTCAGATCCCCCTAGGATGATCAGGGCCTCCATAACATCTATTATGAAGACAGGAATCCTATAGAACTCCAAATTGGCAGCACGTAAATCTTTTTCTGAATATATAAATGGGGTTCCCAAGTTACACTTTTATAGGCAATGTGGATAGTGGTTTTGGGCACCCAGATTTTGAGAAACCACTTGGAATATGGTTTTTGACCACCGGATAGTCTTATCGTATTTTTTGGAAAATTAAAATTATTTATCCCCAAATCATCAATATCTCTATAGAAAATATGACACCATTTGGACAACTATAACATGAGATATTGATCGAATACAAAACCCACTTTTCAACATTTAGTTTATTTGATCCCCTTGACATATTGGTTCAGATGGGCCCATTAATTGAAGAACAAGGCCTAGATTTCTACATATGAAATGTATCCCATAGAATTTCGGACCAGCCCACAAAATATCTACCCATTTGGATTCACAGTTTAGTAGTAGTGTGTGGTTTAGTCCACTGGTTTTTTTGGATCCTGCGTAGTTTGGCCCATTTTTCTTGAACTATGTCATGGGCCCTCAAAATTACCTCCACCTATAATGCAATTATCAAAACAATTACATTTAACTTTTTAACAATAATTGACACAAAATAATTTAATCAAACATGATGTGATATTTGTTATAAAATTTGGACTTTTGAATACAAAACCAATTTAAAATAGTGGTGTTAGAGTGAAATAATGTAGTGAATCGTGGTGCGATCAGAGACTGACCACAAAATAATCCATTCTTTATGAAGACCACTTGAACCAAACCTTCTCACTTAAATGAACTTCAATTTACCCACCTATATATAAACACCCATAGATTCATTGCACCAATTCCCTTTTTAATGAGGGAATATGTACAAAGAGGGCATATATATACTCCTTACCTGGCATGTATATATAGGTGTTCTTGACACCTGCTGCCTGAAAAAATATCAACAAGACCCAATACACTCTAGAAAAAATATTGATAACTCATAACCTGCAGAATATATAATTAAAATTAATCCAAAGAGTAATAATTGAAAATACATACCAAATATAATGGTGGCAGGATCGAAATGTTCCAAAATGTATTGCCTTCAGCGGCAGACATCGAAACATGCCTAAAGAAGGCCTGAAAGACCCATCACCCACCCTATTGGGAAGAGAAATGAGAAACATAAGCTCACTAAAAATCATAGGGTATGTATAATCCATATTAACCACCCTAAAGAGATTAAAATCACAAAATATGGGAGGAAGATGAGAGAGGAGACTCACATGAGGGATTCACACATAAAATTGGGAGACTGAGCAGTTGTTGATGGGAGGGAGCGGCATGTTGGAACTCTCCCAACCGGCTGTATCACATGATCAGGAGGAGAGGGGGGAGGCCAACTATTTGATAGAAGGACCACATGAGTTGAAGGAGGAGGAGCAGCCTATGAAGGAGGAGGGTGGAGAACTGGAGGGCTATAGCTAGTGGTGGTCACTCGAGAAAGATATGGAAGGTGGGGTGGGTTTTTTTCATGTGTGGTAATGTCATGACCCATCCCCCAGGGCCTGTGTCGTGACCACCCCAAGCCCGCCTTCCATAGGCCAGGGGCTGGCGACTAGCACCAAAGGCATAATTCCCAAAAACTGGGAAGGAATTTCCTTTATAACCTGTAAACACACACACAAGCTAGCTCACAGATGGATACAAAACACCAAGTAAACTGTATAACAAAAGAGTGATGAAAGTAAAAAAGGGTCCGGAATACAAGCCCAATAGTAATGTACAAGAAACTGAAAGTAGAAGTACAACTGAAGAAAAAGTAAAACAGCTACCGGGTCTTCCTCCGAGGGTCCTACCTGAAGGGTTGGTACAGATCACCTCCTCAGCACTCCTTGTCCATTTTTCTCCTCCATGTACCGACACGTCGTAAGGTCCACCTCTGGGTACCATCCAGTCCTGGTACTCTTAGCCTCCATCAGCATTGTCCGTCATCTGCATCCAACACAACAAGGTGTGGGCATAGCCCGTGCAGGGGTTACTATAACGATAATCACTAGGGACCCCGAGACCCTCTAGGTCTCACAAAATCCATCAAGGATAAAAAAAACGTATGAAATAAATAGACAAACTTACTTAGGTATATGCCCATAAATATACCAAAGTTATCAAGTGATCCATCTCAATCGTGAATAAAACACAGAAAAACTGTCTCAACTCAAACCGGGATTTTATTCTTGATGTAGTATCAAGTACCCCAGTCACATTGTCGAAACCTCTGCTGTTGGAGAACTACTCCTCTATCGAGTACAGTGGGCCTTCCATGGAACCAAGAGCGCTTCCCGCTAACCTTGGATAACTGAGGTACTCCTCCTGTCAAGTACCGTGGATTTGTCGCGTCACCAAGCGTGCTCCCCACCATGGGTCTGCCTCGTCACCAAGCACGCTCCCCCTCGTAGCCTACTACGGTAATCTTCCTGTCGAGTATCGTGGGTCTGTCGCGACACCAAGGCACTCCCCACTGTGGGTCTTCCGCAACATCAAGGAGATCCCCACTGGGCTAGTAGAGTCACTCCCAGTCAAAACGGTCAAAAATCGTCAGGTCTCATCCAGCTAATAGGTCTCCGAACTATGCTCGCTCATCTCTAGGAGGATCCACTCCACGAGATACTGGTTGATACTCCAACTCTCACGAAGACTAACAAAGATGTTTCTAAAAGGTCTTCCATGTCATAGGGGTCTCAACGCAATAGGCACATCAATCGAATGATCGGTCTATGAGTTATTAACCATTTAGTTCTGGGGGCCCGGTTGGATTCATGATCGATCCAACCTGACCATTTCCCATCTCAAACCAAAACTCCAACGAATCATACTCAAAGGTATTGTCTCACTCCAAGATTTCCAGTTCTGCTGATGGTTCGTCAAACGGGCACCCAATGCCAAAGATATGGCCAAAAGAAAGTAAAGGGGTCGTAGTGGGCCTGGGCCCGGTCCAACCCAGTCAGACCGACCCGGCCCGACCCGGCCCGACCCGGCCTCGGCTGAACCGATTCGAGTCAACCCGGCCTGACCCTTTGGGTTCGGCTCGGGCCACTTCATCTAGCCCAGTAGGCCCCGAGGGGCCACAGATATCCGCAAGGGGTCGTGGAGAGCCGAGAGGGGCCGCAGAGAGTTGTGAGGGTGCCTTGGCCGCGGAGGGTGCCGTGAGGGAACAAGGTTGCAGTCCAACTCAGAGGTCTATGGGCGTCTTGAGCCGGGGTGGCTCCGAGGGTCACGAGTGGCGGGGCTGACGGGAGGTGTGGCTGGTGGGTGGCACGACCGGCGAGGCGGTGCGGACGGCAGGCGGCGCAGCCAGGGAGGCTCGGTGGGCGGGTGGCACGAGCTGGGCGCGGGGCCATTTTATCCCAGGGTGGGTCGATGCGGTGAGGGCGCACAGTTGGTTTAACCGAGAGGTCAGATCACCGCGGGGGCGGTGCGGGTCACGGTGGTCATGGGCGGCGGCATCGTTGCCTTTGTCGCCTTCGTTGTCTTTGTCTCCCTCCTTCATTCTGAAGAACACCACAAAGAAGAACGACAGAGGGGTCCGACCATGTTGGTTTGGCCCGCACCCTCTGCATTAGGGTTGTATCATTTGGATCAACAAGAAATAAGATCGATGAACTTCTAACTTTACGACCCCCACAATGATTCTTTCTCAAACCGCCAAGAAATCAAGAAAATTATTATCATGAAAATAAACCCACTACCTTTGTTTTCTTGATTTAATTGGCGCAAGAAGGAAGGAGGTGAAGTTGTCGACGTTTGTCGCATCCGCCACACACCACCAATTTCGGGCTCGTGCTTCGGTTCTTCATAGTCGAAGATTAGGGTGTCCCACATCGGAAGAAGTCTCGAGGAAGAAGGTCGAAGGAGGTCAGCGTTCTTCATCAGTGGAGCGTTCTTCATTGGAGAGCGTAATCCTCCAAGTGTTGGGTGTCACGAAACTTTACCAGTTCTTCATTACTTAGTGAAGCCGTCCAAAATCCTCCTCCAAATCTCAATATATATAGGAGAGTGGGGAGGTATATAACGATCATGGAATTTATGACGGTTCATTTATTAGTAACCTTCCTAAATTCCAACGACGTTGTCACTTAATATTTAAAAAGGGTCAAGCCAATTAATTTAAGTTGGAATAATAAAGTTATATGCATTGGAATAATTAATGTGGAAGAAGTCAAGATGCTCCTCCACATTAATGATGGGAGTTGATAGTTTCTCTCAATAAATGGGGTGTTTAATCCCAGGTGGACCCCACCACCATAACCTCTCACGGGAGGTTATGGTTCAGGTGATCCCCACCACCATAACCTCTCATGAGAGGTTAAGGTCTGGTGGTCCCAACACCTCAACTTCCACATGGAGGTTTAGTTCTGGTGGACCCCACCTCCAAACACTCACATTGGTGTTGCAAATAAAAATAAAAATGTCATACACTTTTATTTTTTTAATCTTACACGAAAAACCCAACAACTAACTTTAACCCTCAACCAACTGCCATCGAGGTGAAAGTCTTCTTAAGAAAATACTGGTGCTGCGAGTTCAATGGTGCCCTCAGATTTCGATTCTGAGCACCGGTTCCAAAGTTATAAAAACCCTCTTGCACGTTTTCTGAACGTACCCGAAATAAAGTTCAGAAATTTATTTTGGGCACTCTGGGCCTCGGAATCATGCGCCTTCAATTTTCGCGGAATCTTGAAATTCCCATATATTTAAAAAAACAAATACATTGAAATTCAGGTTCTTTACATTCTCCCTACCTCAGGACTCTACACCCCCATAAGCCACAACTCAAACTAGGTAAACAAGTGGGGGTACTGAGCATGCATTAGAGCCTCCCGCTCCCATGTTCTCTCCTGAAGGTTCATGTGCTCCTGGAGAACGCGCACCAGAGGTACCGACCATCCCCAAAGTATCCACTCTTGTCGATCCTCAATATTTATTGGAACCTCCATAAAAGTCACCTCATCTTCGACGTCCATCTCTCCATTGTCAGTGATGTGATAAGGGTCGTGCATGTATCTCCTCAGATGGGATACGTGGAAGATGTCGTGCACCCGATGCAACTGAGGTGGAAGAGATAAGTGGTATGCCACCTCACCAACTCTTTTTAGGACCTAAAAAGGTCCGATGAACCTCAGATACAACTTTACACCTCAGCCAAATATCCATAGACCTCATCGGGGTGAGACCCATAGAAAGACATGGTTTCCATCCTCGAACTCCAGAGGTCTTTGTCTCTTTTCAGCATACGACTTCTACCTACTCTATGCAGTCTTCATATGCTCCTGGATGATCTACACCTTCTCTGTTCTATCTTGTACCATCTCTGGTCCCACTAGTACTAATTCACTTGGGTCAGTCCTACACAAAGGTGATCTGCAAGGTTTCTCGTACAACACCTCAAAAGGTGTCATCCCAATAGTGAAGTGATAGTTGTTGTTGTATGAAAACTCCAAAAAAGGTAAGTGATCCTCCCAGTTGTGACCGTAGTCAAGGACACAGGAATGCATCATGTCCTCAATGGTCTGAATGGTCTGCTTGGTCTGACGATCCATCTGAGGATGGAAGATAGTGCTCAAAAGAAGTTGCATCCTGAAAGCCTCCTGCAACCCCTTCAATAGCTGGGAAGTAAAACGTGTGTCGGGATCAGAGACAATTGTCGAAGGTACTCCATGTAGCCACACAATCTCATACACATAGAGGCATCCCAAGCTCTCTACTAAACCCTTCTCTCTGATAGGTAGGAAGTGGGCCGACTTGGTGAGTCGGTCGACGATCACCCAAATCGAGTCATGTCCCTTGGATGTACATGGAAGTCTTGTCACAAAGTCCATGAATATCCCATCCCACTTCCACTCTGGGACCTCTAAAGGATAAACTAAGCCTGCTAGTACCTGATGCTCTACCTTCACTTGCTGACAAGTGAAGCATCGAGAAAAAAACTTTATAACTGTTTTTTTCATTCCCGGCCACCAGTGCTATCGTCGAAGGTCCTGGTACATCTTCGCCACTCCTGGATGTACCGCTAGAGGGGAATTGTGAAACTCCCTTAACACTTCCTCATGAAGGGACACTGGTACCATAGTACATCCTCTAAAGAGGATGAATTTCTCCCCACCTTCATAAAATCCATCAGGTTCATGTCCTATGGATATCTGAGCACATCAAGCCTTGCAGTCAACATCCCCACGCTGCACCTCCCTAACTCATTAATGAAGTGGGGGAGTGACTATAAGAAACTGAATAAAAGCTTCTTCATCCCGATCCACAAAGGATATCAGTAAAGAGGCCAGCTGCTATGTCACCTCACCTATTAGCTGTATACCAGACCTCCTACTGAGTGCATCTACAACAATGTTCCCCTTCCTAGTAGTATAGAATATATCGAAGTCATAGTCCTGGAGGAACTCAAGAAAATGTCATTGTCTCAGGTTCAGGTCCTTCTGGGAGAAGATATACCTGATACTCTTATGATCAGAGTACACTGTAAAATGTTCTCCCATAAGATAGTACCGCTACATTTTCAAGTTGAAGACCACTTCCGCTAACTCCAGGTCATGGGTAGCGTAGTTCTACTCTTTCTTTCTTAGATTCTGAGAACTATAAGCGATCATTGCTTGCTCCTACATCAGGACACATCTGAGCTCAGTCCTTGATGCATTGTAGTAAACTACGTACCCTACGCCCTTCTATGGATGCCTCAAGATGGGGTCACTAGTCATCCTCTGGCTCAGTAACTGAAAACTCCAATGGCATATCTCTGACCACACGAAGGGTTTCCCCTTCTTCGTCAAGGCTGATAGTGGTGCTGCAACTCTGGATAATTCTAGCACAAACCTCTGGTAGTATCCAGCCAAACCTAGGAAACTTTGTACCTTAGTCACACTCCTGTGTGGCTCCCAAGCAAGTACCTCCTCAATCGTTGTTGGATCCATTGCAACTCCAGCCTCCGAGATGACATGTCCCATAAAGTGAACCTCTTGGATCTAGAACTGGAACTTCAAGAGCTTACCATAAAGTTGGTGCTCTTGGAGTGTGTCCAGTACTACCCACAAATGGTAGGCAAGCTCCTCCTCAGTAGTCGAGTAGATCAGAATGTCTTCGATGAAGACTACTACGAAGTGATCAAGGTATGTCTGAAATATCAAGTTCATTAATCCCATGAACACTGCTGGAGCATTGGTTACACCGAATGGCATAACCAAGAACTCATAATGGCCATACTGACATCTAAAGGCCGTCTTCTACAAATCCTCATCTCAAACTATGAGCAAGTGATAGCTTGATCTGAGGTCTATATTCCAAAACCAATGTGTTCCCTTCAGCAGATCAAAGAGGTCGTAAATCCTCAGAAGTTGGTACTTGTTCTTCAGGATCACCTGGTTCAAGTGTCGATAGTCAGCACAAAGCCTCAAGATCCCGTCCAGATTCTTGGTGAATAGAATCAGAGCTGCCTAGGGAGAAACACTGGCCCGGATTAATCCCTTCCCCTGCAAGTTCTCTAGCTGTACCCACAGCTCACGAAGCTCTACGGGAGCCATCCGATATGCTGGTGTAGAAATCGGTGTCATACCATGGTAAAAATCAATTTAAAAGTCCACCTATCTATGAGGAGGTAGATATGGAACATCATCAGGGAATACATCCACATACTGGTCCACCACTATAGGATAACTCGTACTCTCCACATCAACAGCTTCGAGGGTAAGTCTAGAAAACTGATAAGTGATCAGCTGCACTCTCCCCCGTTTAAGTCCATCATGTGATGCATAGTCTCCCTTCTCTCCGGTGAATGTAAACCTAGTCTCATCTGTGAGGACACACCGCACTTTGTTCCTAATATAGTCAATCTGAGCATGGATTGTAGATAACCATTCCATACCCAAGATAGCATCGTATGTCCTTGACACCGCTACTAGGAGATCTTAGCCAAATCTCTCACCTCCTAGAGTAAGCTCGCACTGTCTGCATCAGTGAATAATCGTTGAATCTTCTCCCAAAGGAATATCTAGCCATAAGGATCAAGCCAACGGCTCCATTGAAATCTCTGAGCTCCGAATGAGGTTAGTGGAAATAAAATAATGACTGGACTTGTGTCTATAAGTACTGCATCTATGGTGGAATAGACACAGATTATACCTCAAATCTTCTTCAGAGCTCCATGATCGTAAGACTCAGCTGCCTGGAGCTGAGATCTCCCATGTCCACCCACTCCCTATGGTCGGGGTTGACCTCCTGGTGGTGGTGGCGGTAATATCTCGAATTTTTACCCACAACCAGCTACACGAATAGCTCTTCTGCCACGTCCGCCTTCTCCCTGCAGACCACCTTGATCGAATCTATGTCTTTTCCTGGGTGGTCTCTCGACCATCTGCTGATCATCCGAATGGTGGGTCAGAGAGTCACGATCCATGTGATCCTTCCCACCACACGCATAACACTACCCGCTCTTGGCATGACTAGCTCCACTTCGGGTGCCCCGCACAACCGATCTTGAGTCATGCGGTCGTCCACCTGTAGGTCTAGTCCTCTTAGACCACTGTGACTTCTGTCTACTGCCGGCTTCATAAGACTCCACTACGTGTCGACTAGTGGTGGATCTCGTTGTTGGAGACTACTCGTCAAGGAAACTCTCCACTATGAGGGCCCTCTCTAACACCCCTGCCTGCGTCGGGATGCTGAGTGAGATCAAAAAAGCCCTGATCTCCCGCCTGAATCCCTGATAAAAGGTATGGGCCCTGAATAATGGGTCCCACACCATATATGTGGAGTAGAATGAGAGGTCAGTGAACCTCACTGAGTATGGAGCTATAGTCATACAGCCCTGCTGCAGATGAAGTAACTCCTGAATGCACACTATACGAAGAGTCGCTGGAACAAACTCTACCTAAAACAGGATCTTGAAGTCTTCCCATAGAAGCGTCACCTTATTGTGGACCTGGAGCATCATGCTCCACCATCTTCCCACTACTTCCTGTAGAAGGCTAGCAGCAAGAATCACCATGAGATCGGCTGGTGTCCCTACCAGTCGGAAAACTCTCACCATGGCCTCCATCCAATCCTCAACTGCTTGCGGGTCTATCTCTCCCCTGAACTTGGGAGGCCTCTGGCACTGGAACATGTAGAACGCGCTCAATTGATGTGCATCATCTGTTGGTGGGGATGGTGTCATCGGTGGCCTAATGGGGTATAGTACTGCTGGTTCCTCTACTGAAATAGGGCCCTACACCGAGGCCTCATCGCTCGGTAGGATAACTGTAACGCCCCGACCCCAGCTACCCAGAGTCGGTGCATTACTTCGTAACATTGGCATGATCACAAAAGATAAAGTCTCGAAAGACCGATTAGTTTAGTAGCCTTGGAAACACTAGATACATTCATAAATTTTACATTACATCATAAAGTGAAAAACTACAATAACAAAGTCTCCATAGTCCACACTCATATCCTCTTCTGAATATCCCTGGAGGTCATTCATAAAATACTTCTTCACATCCTGGAAAATATTAAAACATTGAAAGGGGTGAGCTCAGATGCTCAGTAAGGATAACAATATTGTGGAAGCTTTCATAAATAAACATTAACATTTAAGGCAATGTATAACTAAAACAAAAGCCTTTTAAACTTGAACTTCAACATAATATGGCAAAAGTAAAATGAGATAATGTCATTTACTTATTCACAAGGATATTCTACTGGTCGAATAATCACATGCAATATCAATAACCACTTTCATAATGATGGAATGCATAATGCCAGACTATCATAACCACGTAGTCAAGGCCTCGTGCCAAGACCACAAATAAGATTTTGTCAAGGCCTCGTGCCAAGACACTAGTTTGTCTCATGAGACCTGCCGATGCATCGAGAAGCTATAGCGGGCTCCACCCGTCTCTTACTAAGTCCAATGCATTCCTCATATGAATGGTTTTAAACATATCATAAACCATAACATAATCGTATCACATAAAACATGCATAAAGGAAACATAACATTTCCACATTTCAATCACAAGATTTCAATACAACACATTGATATAATAAAAATGATTTCAAAACCATTTTCAATACCAAAATAAAATAAAGTTAAAACTTTGTATTTATTTTTCATTAAAAAAAAGTGATGGCTTGTAGAGGAAGCCGAAACTCAAATAATGGTCATGGCGGCGGAGAAGTCATTGTTGCCGCATACGTACGACAAAAAAATTCCCTTTTGTCGTTTAGTAAAACGATTCGTATAAAAAAGATTCCTTTTGAATAAACGTAAAAGTCAAAGGGGTTTATACACCGTATAAAAGAAAATTGTGTATAAAACCAAATATGCCTCAATGAAAGGAGATTGAGACAAAGTTCTTAAAAAGATTATTTTTAAAATAAAATAGATCTATTATGTGTATTCACTATAGGTACACATAAAGAACGTAAAAATACAACATAGGACATAATAATATCATGACATAATTTGAAAGTAGGATATTAACCCAAATAATGGAAGTTGGGTTAAGAAATTCCCTTACCTTGCGTCTTGTCCTGACTCGACCGTTCTTTAACCTCCTGAATAATAAACTAGAGTTAATTTATATTTACTTAAGAACCTTTTTCCATGTTCATTATTCCTTTTATATCCCTTATTACCATGTTATGAATATTATGTAATTATTAAAGTTTATAACGGTCATCTTGTCGATCTTAGGTACTTGAGTCAAAAATAAAATTCTTATAATTACAAGTTGTTCATGTGGTGATATATCCATTATATCCAGAATTATATTCATGATATAGATATCATATATCTCATATATATCCAGTATATACATGCATTTATAATACTCCATAACGTTTAGAGGTAAGAAATGAAATGCACCATTCATGGAGACGGTAAGCCGTACGTACGCATGAACGCTACTTTCATTTCTATTTCGTATTTAATGAAATAATAATGATATAAAGGTATATTATAATTCCAGTATAACATCATATATAATATCATTTACTCCATCCTTTATACATCCCACATATGGTATTAACGATTCAAATCACTTTGAGGGGGCGGTAGTCCGCACTTCCTAAAATGAAAATATCACGTTTACCCATAATGGAAATAATAAAGGTATAAAATAAATGAAAAATACAGAACCTTAAGTAAAACATAAACATATTATATATCATTTATAAATATAGTGACATCTTAATGTCCACCTTTGGAGGTGTTTTATGAGTGTTGAACAATCATCATTTCGTGAGGCAGAAATTCGCCATCCACAGAAACCGTATGTTCTTTAACCATTAGATGTAGGTGTGTGTAAGTGTAGATAGAATACTTGTTATAACAACATCATAGTATATTGAGGATATTGGTGTTGTTACAAAAGAAATGAATAAAAAGAGTTTATGGGGTTGGAGAAGAAAAATAAAACAAAATAACATAAGAGAAGACATTACCTTAAAATCGGGTAACTCTTTTGATTTGAGCCAAAGGCTTCCTTGGGAAGAGTTATTCCCAAAGTTAGACTTCTAGGAGTAATAGGGGGATGTTGAGAGAGTATTTGGGTAGATTTTGGCCGATCCAAATGGTTTGAAAGTGTGAATGAGGTGGTAGAGGTGGGGGCCTTTTATAAGAGGAGAGGAGGGGCACTCTTGGAAAGTAAGGAACTTTTACATTATTATACAATGATTTTCGGATTCTAAAGGTCCCACACTTATATAATTCGTAGATAAGGTGATAAGGGTTCGAAATATACCCATCAAATAGTCTTTGGACAAGTGTAAGCCTTGGATTTTACATTATCTTTTCATTTTATTAAAATCGTTAAATAATAAGGTCATCGCTGCATCATAATGATGTCATAAATAATTTAATTTATTTAATGTATAAAAATTATAAAAAACTACTATGATGTAGGAAATATTTTTATCTTTCCAATGAATATTTATAGTCAAATATATGACTTGTATAACCCCATGTAAAAATTGTTTTAGTAAAACATTTCATGTTTGTGTCATTTTTTACTTTAACATTAAATAAAAGGTATTTATGTCATTTTCCAACTAAAGTGGCTCCATGGGGTCCCCAAGTTGACCCATGGATTGTCTTGGTCGGCCATGTCACATCCAATGAGGGTAGGACATGTGTCAAGCTCATCTCATATTATTAAAACATTATTTTTACCATAAACTACACTAATTACCTCTAATCGCAATTAAGAACTTAAAAGTTACTATTCACCAAAAATTATTTTAATCTCATTGAACCACATTTTACTTCTTAATGACAACCATGTATGTCGGATTTTTGAAAATCAAATCACAGAATTGGTAATATTTCATTTAAATGAAAAATCAGTTATTTAACTACCACTTAGTGGTTTCACTATTCATCAAAAATTGAAGTTTTTCAGAACAATGCCAAAATTTCACCCTAAGCTATAATTGATATTCCAAATTCAAAAATGATGTCTATTTTAAAAAATTCCAAACATATAAGTTGCATTAATTAATTTTATAATTAATTCCCACTATCACAACAAATAGCATGTTTTTAAGAAACAATTTATATCAAAAGATTGGCAATTGTTTATGTCCAATTTCAATGTTAAATTAATTATAATGACCACCATTGGATAAAATGGTAAAAATATATTCTAATTATACTTTACAACCACTAAATAGTATAATTTATCACTATAAATTATTTTGATTAAAAAAGTTGTTTTTAAGTATTTTTCACTATTCATAAAAAATTAGAAGTTCTCAGAAAAATACCAAAAATTCAACATAGGCTAATTTCGATATTTCGAATCCAAAAATGAAGTCCATTTTGAAATATAAAATTTCTATAATTTTAAAAAGTGGTTATTACTATTCATAACGGCTACTTTGATTAGTCGCGGTGTTTTAGAACTGGAAGTTGCGTACAATGCAAGCTATTGCATTATTGAATGAGAAGCGTATCGTGGAAGATTGGGGTGTTACAATAACTATCCATACAACACTCGGAACTCTAGCTGGTTGTCTGCGTAGAGGCATCTTGAAAAGAAACATGTGTGCCACAGTTAAAAGGTTATACCTTCTGTGATGGCCTAGTGAGCTGAATTAAAGAAAACTTTTGAAAACACACATGCAATCAGTGTTTTCGTGCACTGAGTCTGAAATCAGAAGCCAGGGTCCTGGTGTATGGATACGTCGGTCGCCGCACCAACACTGGACTCCCTAAAATGAAAACCACACTCACAACACTTAACACTATTTCTTCGCCAAAAAAAATCAGAGTCCTGAGTTCTATGGTAGAACCAACTCTTTTGATACCAATTTATCATGACCCATCCCCTGGGGCCAGTGTCGTGACTACCCCAAGCCTGCCTTCCATAGGCCAAGGGCTGATGACTAGCTCCAAAGGCATAATTCCCTAAAACTTGGAAGGCATTGCCTTTATAACCTATAAACACACACACACAAGAAATCACACAGCTGGATACAAAACACCAAGTAAATTGTATAACAAAAGAGTGTTGAAAGTAAACAGGGGTCGGAATACAAGCCCAACAGTAAAGTAAAAGAAACTGAAAGTACAAGTACAACTAAAGAAAAAGGAAAACAGCTACTGGGTCATCCTATGAGGTTCCTACCTGAAGGGTAGGTACATATCATCTCCTTATAACTCCTCATCCATCCATCTCCTCTGTGTACCGACACATCATAAGGTCCACTTCCGGGTACCATTCAGTCCTGGTACTCTCAGCCTCTGTCAGTGTTGTACATCATCTATATCCAACACAAAAAGGTGCTGGCATATCCTATGTAGGGGTGAGTATAACGATACTCAATAGGGACCCCAAGACCCTCTATGTCTCACAATATCCATCAAGGATAAACACAAATTATGAAATCAACAGACAACCTTACTTAGGTATATGCCCATACATATACCTAAGTTATCAAGTGATCCATCTAAATCATGAGGAAAACACATAAAAATTGTATCAGCTCCAACCAGGATTTTATTCTAGGCATAGTATCAAGTAACATCCCCAGTCACATTGTCAAAACCTCAGCTACTGGAGAAATCTTCCTCTATCGAGTACAGTGAGCCTGTTGTGACACTAAGTGTGCTTCCCACAAACCTTTAACTATTAAGTTACTCCTCCTATCAAATACCGTGGATCTGCCGCATCACCAAGAACGCTCCCCATCGTGGGTTTTCCGCATCACTAAGCGCGCTCCCCCTCATAGCCAGCTGAGGTACTCCTCCTGTCGAGTACCATGGGTCTGTCGCAACACAAAGGCGCTCCCCACTGTGGTTCTGTCATGACGGTGCTCCCCACTGGGCAAGTAGAGTCAATCCAAGTCCAAACGGTCAGCAATCATCAGGTCTTAGCCAGCTACAAGGTCTTCGCACTACGCTCGATCGTCTCCGGGAGGATCCGCTCCACGATCTACTGGTCGATACTCCTACCGTCACGAAGTCTCACAAATATATATCTCAAAGTTATGTCATATCATAGGGGTCTCAATGCAATATATGGTGTGTCAATCGGACGCCCGGTCTTTGAGTTATTAGTCATTTAGTCCCGGGAGCCCGGTTGGATTCGTGCTCGATCCAACCTGATTGTTTCCCATCTCAAACAAAAAATCTAGTGGAGTATAACTCCAAGGGACCGTCTTTCTCCAAGATGTCTAGAGCCACTGATGGTTCGTCAAATGGACATTTGGTACCAAAGATATGGAAAAATGAAAGTAAAGGGTGGTAGTGGGCCCGGGTCCGGTACCACCCAGTCGGACCAACCTGGCCAGGCCCACTGGGTCTGGACCAGCAGGCTGTGAGGGGCCACGGAGAGTCGTAAGGGCGGCTCGGCCGTAGTGGGTGTCTCGAGGGCACGAGGCCATGGGGCAGCTCGGTGGGCCACAGGTGGCGCGAGCTGGGGTGTCTTGGAGGGCCGGCGGGCGGCACGGCCCTGGGGGCTCGGCCGGACGGAGGTGTGGCCGGCGGGGGCTCGGCCGGCAGGCGGCGCTGCTGGGGGGCGGCACGGCCGGGGTGGCTCGTCCGGTGGGTGGTGCGATTCGAGGCGCAGGGCCGTTTCGGCCTGGGGTGACGCGGCACGGTGAGGTCACACAGCCGTTTTGGCCGGGAGGCCGTAGTGTCGTGGGGGTGATGCGGGTCGTGGTGGCCGCAGGTCGCGGCACTGTTGCCTTCGTTACCTTCTTCGTCTTCATCGCCCTCCTTCATTCCGAAGAACACCACAAAGAAGAACGGAAGAGGGGTCGGGCCATGTTGGTTTTCCCTACACCCTCCACATTAGGGTAGTAGCATTTGGCTCAACAAGAAAGAAGATCGATGAACTTCAAACTTTATGACCTCCACAACGACTCTTTCTCAAACCGCAAATAAATCAAGGAAAGTATTATCACGCAAATAAACCCCCTACCTTTGTTCGCTTGATGTTGTTGGCACAAGAAGGAAGGAGGAGAAGTTGTTGACGTTCGTCTCGTCCACCACACACCTCCAATTCCGGGCTCGTGCATCGGTTCTTCATATTCTAAGATAAGGACATCCCACATCGGATGAAGTCCCAAGGAAGAATGTCGAAGGAGTTTGGCGTTCTTCGTCAGTGGAGTGTTCTTCATTGGAGTGTATAATCCTTGAAGTGTTGGGCATCGCGGCACTTTACCAATGCTTCATCACTTTGTGAAGCCATCCCAAATCCTCCCCCCAAGCTCCATATATATAGAGGAGAGGGGGATAGGTATGTAACGATTGTGGAATTTATGATGGTTCATTTATTAGGAACCATCCTAAATTCCAACGACACTGTTACTTAATATTTAAAAAGGGTCAAGCCAATTAATTTGCACTGGCATAATAAAGGTATATGAGTTGGCACAATTAATGTGGAGGAATTCAAGAGGCTCCTTCACATTAATTAGGGGATTTTGGAATTTCTCTCAATAAATGGGGGGTTTAATCTCGGGTGGTCCTGACCACCATAACCTCTCGTGGGAGGTTATGGTTCTGGTAGTCCCCACCACCATAACCTCTCATGAGAGGTTAAGGTCTAGTGTTCCCCACACCTCAACTTCAACATGGAGGTTTAGTTCCAATGGAACCCACCTCCCAAAACCCACATGGGTGTTGCAAATAAAAATAAAAATGTCATACACGTTTATTTTTATTTTATTCTTACACGAAAAATTCAAAAACTAACTTTCACCCTCAACAAACTGTCGTCGAGGTGAAAGTATTCTTAAGCGAATACTGGCACTACGAGTTCAACAGTGACCTCGGATTTCAATTCCGAGCACCGGTTCAAAAGTTATAAAAACCTACTCACATATTTACTGAACGTACCCGAAATAAAGTTCAGAAATTCATTTCGGGCACTCCGAGCCTCGGAATCATGCGCCATCAATTTTCACGGACTCATAAAATTCCCATATATTTAAAAAAATACATGGAAATTTTGGGTCTTTACAGATAATGGGGATTAAAGGGAGAATTCCACCTATAGGGTTAAAATATAAGAATAAAGGAATAATAATAATAATAATAGAAAACTTGATAACAATAATAATAATAAACATAATTAAAATAATAAAATTTATAATAATAATACTGAAAATATTAATAATAAATAGTGTAATAATAATATTCATATTCATATATTATTATTATTATTATCATCATCTTAATTAATACATTTACTTTTAAATTTATTTCAGTTTTTGTTAAATTTCATTTATTTTCAATAGTGGGAAACTAAATTGTTCGTGCACGGTTTGACAATCTCTGCACCAACTGTGCATCGATGACTACCATGGTCATTCAACCCTCACTCAGTTACCTATATATAGGTTCATAGTTGAGAAAACTATGCTCAAACCATGCCTCTCGACATTGTCCACTTACAAAGACAAGCCACACGTTGTTGTATGGTTTAAGAAATCCTGTGAAAGTCATGCACCACAATGCTGACCCACCAGGGAACCTGCACGATCACCGCGTGGTTACTCCTAACAATTCAGGCTATCTGTGTACTAGAAAAACAGCTTCATATATTTTAAAATTCAATACTCCATCTTCTAAAAAAAGAACATAAATAATTAAAAAGATTAAAATAATCATTATTCATGGTCGGGGTGTGACATGTTATTAGTGAAAGATTGAATCAAATGTTCATGACCCCACATCCCTCTATAATTCCTCAGGTGGAATCTTCCGCCTTTCCTTTTTTAATGAGTCTATCAAGAAAAAATGATGAAACAATTAACCAGACGATAAACCCACATGAGATACAAATCATCTAGTCTCCAATGGACTCCCTTCACACAGCACTAGGAGGATGGAAACCACCTTACCTAATGGAGTTCACTTATACTGAGGAACACCAACATGTCATTATAACCATAATCCAACTAACAATACTAGATTAAAATGAAAGAGATGCATAAAAAATGGATCTCATAGTCATTCTAGATATGTATTCCATTGAATCATACAAAGTATAATTAAGATTGTATATGAAGAATAAGATTCATCACTAATGAAATTATATGTGTGGAAGAAATCAGTACACATCAATGTCAGTTACACAAACTAGAGCATCAATATGATTCTTAATTTTTTGAAATTTATTCTACCTCAGTCAAACAATTTAATAAATATATTATTATGAAATAATATAATATAAAAAAACATGAAAATGAAAAAGAAATCACTTTAAGGATTCACTCCTCAATATTGGATTTGTAGTGGGAGAGTAATCATTACATCTGGTTTTAACTCTAAATCCTTAATCATAAAAAAAATTATTTTTGTGAAACATAATTGATGGGATCAATAATATAGTTTTGTATATAAATTTCAATTACCATTGCATGTTTTTTTATTCTGTACACCCACCACCTTCCTTCGGTAAAAATTTATGCACTCATTGAGTCTTTGTTGAGACCATAAGATTTCAAGATTGATCGTTCCACTGTAAATACATATTAAATAGAAGATAATCCTATTGAATGAAAAATTCCTATTTCTTTCCTAAAATTATATTTATAATCCTTACTATAATTTTATATCAATCCCATATATATATATATATGGCATTGTTGATGTTTTTAATCTCTAAATGACTATCATTGATAATGGATCTGGATTCAGTATCATTCTAACCAGGACCATTCCCTACTTAGGGGTATGTGTAGGATCATATATCCACATAGGATGTATCAATTCAAGTATATGATATAATCAACTAGAAATTAGTTTTGGATATCAAATTCAGAAATCAGATTTTAAATCTCATATCTATGTATGAATTCATATTACTCAGCCAAGAGACTACTTTTAATGAAATTTTGGTAATATTATGTCTTTATATGTGTATAACAGTCCCCTCTTTAAAACATAAATATGTGAAATATTCAACTATTTAGAAAATTAGGGTTCAGTATGATGATAAATTACCCTTCTATTCCTAATAAAAATTATTTTTAAATGTATGAAATCTTAAAATAAGGGAAATTGACATAGAATGATGTCGAAACAAAAGTTATTTTACCCAATGGGTCAGAAATGTCTAAAACAATAAATATAATTAATTCAAAGAAGATTTAATAATTCTAATAAATTTCAATAAATTGATGGTTGTAGATTTTGTATATAATAGATTCATTGTAGGTAAATAAAGAGATCTCTAAATTACATTATTATATTAAGATGTGTAGATTATTACAAATATAAATAAACCTTCATTTGAAAATAATAGGGTTTCTATTCTACTAATGTGTTTTAGCTACTTATCTTTGAATATCAACCTGAATAAATGTGCAACATATATGTAGATAATATAATAAAGTAATTTAAATTGCTAATAATGAATCATAAAAAAGCAACATGTTGTTTAGGAACCATTGTGTCTGATCATTTAGAAAAACCATGTTTAATGGTATTCCATTATATCTTGGTGAATATAGACATATTAAATAAAATAATTAAATTGAAAAATATATTTAAATTAATCAATGGTAAAAACATAAAAAACATGTTGAAGATATGGGTTAAGATCTCATGGATTCTCACCCAGTTTATGAAGAATGATTTTTAACCACAATAAATCATTAAATCTTGTTAATATGGATACTAAAGAGGACCATAATCGTATAGTAATCAGTGTATCCATAAAATATAAAGATAATAAATAATACATTTCATTCCATATATGGCACTAGGATTTATTTTCAAGTTACTATTTCACAATATTTGGATCAAATTTCTAGTCACTCATGTATCAACTTTTATTAACTATTAACAACTATGGTTATAGAAATGATGAAAAAGAGGCACATCCAAATCATGGTTCCAAAATTAAAGTAGTTTTTATTTAGATGATCAAATACAAAAAAAATTAGATCTATAATAATTAACATAAGTTTCTAATTTCAGCCTCATGAATAATATTAATGGGAAATAGAAGTATACATTGACTTTGGGGGTTTAAATCATTTTTTGTTTAAAGTGTAATTTACTTATTTTGAAAATTACCTTGAGGTTTCTTCTTGAATGATATTAAAAAAAATATAGAGGACACAAATACTAATTTATTTGTTTTTGGATGTTTTCTCATTTCTCTAAAAAATCTCATTGAATACTATTTCCATCTCCTAGAAGGATTCCATGATAATAAGGAAAAATATCACGGGGACATTAATATCTAGAAGATATTTTTAGTGCCACCAATAATATACATAAATAGTGTAGGAATCCCTATGATGGTCATCAATGAAATTAATTCTAAATATTCAATCATGAATGTGAAGCATTTCCCTTACTCTATAATTCTCAAGAACTAATGTCACAATTTTGATCATATTTGTTTTTTTCACATATTTAATTCTCATAAAATAGCTGAGATGATGCAATTTAAAATTTTATAATTGCTTTAAAATATCTACATTCATGTGATTGAGTAAACTATATTTCAAAATAGATAATATTTTACATTCACTTACCAAAATATAAAGGATATTTATGGGGATTTCCCTAGCTAATATCATGTTATTTAATCATATTCACTAATCAATATAATTACTATATGGATACAGATAATATTTAGATATTTAAAAATTGGTTACTCCCACTATAACATACTCAAAAGAAATATATTTTTTATTGAATTTAATAATTTTACAACAATTTTGAAAAAAAAAATTCTTATTTTTCTTTATAAAGAATCCTTTTATTGGGTAATTTGTATGTGATTTGAATATAGAGGGTCCATTTTTATTATAAATTAAGTCCACTCATGTGGGTATAAATATACTAAAGATAAAGATTTATCCCCTTTATCACATTAGAAATAAAAATATATTTGTATCCCCTTATAATGAATGATTTCATCGAACTAAAAAAATCCATGGTTTTTGTATGAATGCTATCACAATTCATTAACCCTTAATATTGTTTTATACAACTATGTAATTTAATCCATTCATTATAAAGGGGTAAATTTTATTTTTATATACCTTCTATCCAATGTTCGTCAATTTATGTTCATTATCCCCTTTAAAAACTTCCTCATAAAATTGGATTAAATAGTAACATTAATGGATTTTAGGGACATTGTTTTGTTAACATTTAATATCTAACATCATCAATGGATTTATTTTTTCTCATATAACTCTCAAGGACAATACATCCGCCATTTGTATGTCTGGTTTGAATAAATATTATTTTGAATATAACATTCAGTCTAATAAATTATCCATCAACCAAATGAATCTAAATAGATAGATAAGAAACATTAAAAAATGATATTTAAAATCCATTAGTCTATGGAGGACTAGAATAAGGATTTATCACCTAAAAACTCTTCAGTGGTTTACAGATTTTTTACACAACTACTAGAACTACCATGTAGGTGACGCCAAATTCAATAGGCTATGTGACTGAAGAAGTATTTCCCATCCAATTCCATCATCCCTCCCCATGAATATTGTTTTTTAGTAATTCTATAATGGTAAATTATTATATATTCATTTTAATAAATATAGAAATCATATTGAGAGAAGACTACCCATATTACACAACCATTACATTTATTTTATGTAACACCCCAACCCCTCTAGGATGAAGCTGGTGCATTACTTATGATATTGGCATGGTTAGAAGGAATGAAAATCTTGAAGGAATGATCATTTTAGTAGTCTTGAATAAAATAGAAACATAGATTTTACTCAAATTACATTGGAAAAGATTACAAAATACAATACATAATGAAAACTAAAATGCATCCACAAGAACATAATAAATGATATCCTATTTTCCACCTATTGAAAGTAAACAATTAAAGGGGTGATATCAAATGATCAATAAGGGTTAAAAGTAGTGGAAGCATGAATACAATAATAAGTGGATCATAGTCAATCTGACATAATCAACATGGCATGGGGAATAAATGAAAAACTAATGCCATTAATAAACTGAGAATAAAACTGCATCCATAGATTTTTTTCATAGTGAAAACATCATGGATAATAATAATAACAACTGATAATGAATAAAGATAATTCTTATTAATTGTAAGTCATGTATCTGGAACATTAAACCATAATACCATTAAAACGGTTTAGTTCTGTGGGTAGAAACTTGTCGGATTTTTTGGAAACAAACTTGAAGGGTTTGTCGCCAAACTGATTTGTATCATGAGACCTACCAATGAATAGAGGGGGTTTATAGGGCCCCACCCACCACTGAATGTCCAAATCATTCTTTATACATTGATTCAATACAAGACCAATATTCCTTTTCAATATACGTATAGAGTAGAGTATACAGATTCATCAATATATCCATAATTAAAATAACTTTCCAAATAAACAACGTATGTAAAATAGTATACGGTTTAGACAAAAAACATATCCATGATATGAGATTATGGATATTTAATATAAATATAATTTCAAATGAAAAGTGATCTCAAATGGTTAGTAGGTACACCACAAAAGGATTATTAGGTGCACAATACAAAGTCAGTCACAACAAAATAGTAGTTGAGACAAAGTCTCTTTCCACAATGTAATCGGTCGAATCATATGACCAGAACTTAATAACTCTCAAATTAATTATTTAATAACATTAATATAAATAGAATCATGTTATTATATATCAAATGGCAGTACACATTAACCACATATAAGAAATAAGTGGCGAACAACGAAAATCTCACAAAAATGAAAGTGAGATGAGAAACCCCTTACAAACATTTCGGCATGGTAACGAGTGTTATTTAGAGGGATTAATGATAGGTAAAGGGGTATTCCATTATTTATATTTCACAATGTAAATATAGGGGAGTTTAAAAAACATAACCCATCATTAGGAATTAAAAAAAGATCACAACATAGGGGAGATTCTTGAACATAAGTGAGAGAGAGAATCTCTTACCTTACGCTTGAAGGTGTTCTTGTTTGTTCTTAACGACCTGAATAATCAAATATATATTCATTAATTAGTAATTCCAGAACCTCATAAACTTTTAATTTATATTTTTATAACCATATTAAGTTCATTAATGGCCTTTTTGATGGGTTTAAGAGAATCAATTTTATTATTTTAGAAGCATTTTCTTCTTTGGTTTTCATGATCCGTTTACTTGTATTCATGAATGGATGTTTTGTTGAAATATGGTTAAACATACAGAATTGATAATATAAATTCTTATTGAAATTAAAGATATATAAATGATCTTATAATTATTCTGGTTATATACCATGAGGATGAGTCATTCGATGAGTTAAAATAAACGCTTGGATTTGGCTTGGCAGTTTTGTGCACAATAAACTTGTTTTGTATTTGTATTAAATATTATAAACGTGTAAAGATTTCAGAAAATTAATAAAGATAAAATGCATATATAGTGACCTGGTTCAGCCATTAAAAAGGTTTCATGACCAGTATTGAATATATTAATGCTAATTGAAAACCCGTCTTCCTTGAGTGTGATAAATTTACACAACTCGGATGGTGCTTGCATTTATTGTATAAAAGGAGAGGGAAAAGAGAGATTATGATGAAATATTACATTAGAACGATGAAAATACAGTACATGTAAGGTACTGGAATTATCATGTCATTTGGATGAGGGGAGGTGATAAGGGAGAACAAAATAATGGAACTTTGTAAAATAAATTGAAAGAAAAGAGAAGGAAGGTTCACCTCTTGAGTACTCCTCCTTGAGAATCTCCTTAAGGCATTTGTTTTTTTTATTTTGGGTAGACCAGTAGGTCTTGGACGTGGGGAGAGGTCTTGAGGAGAGTATTGTTCTTAATTTAGTCAAGTCTTGAAGCTTAAGTGGTGTGGGAGGAAGAGGGGGTGAGGGGTAGTTTATATAGTGGAGGGGAGGGGAGTTTTCTTAATATTATAATCATTAATTTATTATTTCCTCTCAAGACAACCAATAGTGAGTATTCCATGACCAATAATAGTAATATATGCATGTGAATTCTTACCAATTGGGCCTACATCATAAGATCATCATCAATGACTCAATAAATTCCTTATTTAGCATTTATCGTAAATTATCGCATTTTACTATTAATCAAACATTTAAGTATTTCATAAAAATCCCAAAAATTAACCTTAACCATTTTTCGACGTGTAGAATCCAAAAATGAATTAGATTTTTTAAAAATAATTTCCTAAATATGATTAATTAAATATTAAATTAAAATAATTATTTAATCAAAAAATATAAACACTTAAAATATTCATCTTCATTTTTAAGGTCCCTAAATTCATTTATACCTTCAAGGGAATGTATACCATTCATAAGAGTCATATTAATATTCATAAGGGTAAGTTACTATTCATAAGGGTAGGTTACTCTTCATAACGGTAGGTTACTATTCACAGAAAATTAAGTTAATTCTATCACACTCTAAATATCATCTTGAACACAACCATGTATGTTAGATTTTTAAAATTCAAAATACAGAGTTGGAAAATTTATGTTTAATGGATAGGTTATGGATATCTTCTATAAGTAACCATGTTTTCTTCCATATAGGCTCAGTGATTCATGAAATATAGGCTATAACTAGAATGTTTTTAATAGAAAATACCATGACGTGTTTGGGGTGCTACATTATTCCCTCCTTTGGAAATTTCGTCCTCGAAATTTTTTGTATGAAACTCACCAAAAATATGTGGGTGATTCTTTTTCATAACATCCTTAGGTTCCCATGTTGCTTCCTCCATATTCTGGTTTCTCCAAAGAACCTTTACTAGACGAGTTATCGGATTTCTTAATACCTGCTCCCTTATGTCAAGAATCCCAATAAGCTTTTCACTGTATGGCAAATCAGGTTCCAGTTCAATTTCTTCATATGTGAGTACATGCATTAGGTCTGACATGTATTTCTTTAACAATGACAAATGAAACACATCATGGACTTTGGAGAGATTTTGTGGCATTGCTAAACAGTAAGATATTACTCTGATTCTTTCCATAATTTCAAATGGTCTGATATACCTGGGGCTCAGTTTCCCTTTCTTACTAAACCTTAAGACACCCTTCCATAGAGATACTTTCATAAAGACATGAACTCCCACCTAGAATTCAAAATCATTTCTCTGATTTCCAGCATAACTCTTCTGCCTACTTTGGGATTCTTTAATATGGGATTGTATTTTCTTCACCTTTGTCATGGTCTCTTCAATAAGTTCTAGGCCTATAAGTTTCCTGTCACCAACTTCATCCCAACAAGTTGGAGTTCAGCATCTCTTTCCATATAATTCTTCATATGGAGCCATTTGAATACTAGAATGGAAACTATTATTATAGGAAAATTCTACCAAAGGTAAGTATTGATCGCACATACCTTGGAAATCAAGAGAGCATGACCTCAGCGTGTCTTCTAAAGTTTGAATAGTCCTTTCAGACTGTCTATAAGTTTGGGGGTGGTAAGCAGTACTCATACGAAGCTCAGTATTCAAAGATCTCTGGAGACTTTTCCATAATTTTGATGTAAACTGGGGATCTCGATCGGATACAATCGATAGAGGTGCACCATGAAGTCTTACAACTTCATTAATATAAATTCTTTCCAAGCACTCAAGTGGAAAGTCCTCTCTTATAGGAAGGAAATGTGCTGATTTTGTGAGACGATCAACAATTGCCCATATTGCATCATTCCTTCTAGGTTTCCTCGGTAGTCTGGTGAAAAAAATCCTTCATAATGTTATGCCACTTCCATATAAGAATAGTTAGAGGTTTTATCACTCCTTTGGGATGTTGTCTCTCTGCCTTCACTTTTTGAAAAACTAGACATCTTGACACATAGTCAGCCATTTCCTACTTTATATTATCCCACCAAAAATATTCCTTCAGATCTCTATTCATCTTGGTGCTACCTGGGTGTATAGATAAATTTGAGCTATGAGCATCATCTAATAGTCAACTTTTTAGATCAGGTACTAATGGAACACATAACCTCTTCCCAAATTTCAGAACTCCTTTTTCATACACAAAGTCATCCAGTCTCCCATCCTTAACTGCATTAATTTTCTTGTGCAGATTCTCATCATCAGTTGGATATTTTTTCTCATGAGTCTTCAATTGTCTTGATTCATAAGCAATAACTTTATCGTTTTTCATCAGGATGCAACCTAGTCCATTCTTTGATGCATTGTTGTATATTACAAATCCATCACTTCTAGATGGAAGAGTCAAAATTAGAGGGTTGACCAATATTCTTTTAAATTATTCAAAGAATTATGTAAATTATTATTTCCATGCAAACTTAACTCCTTTACATGTGATCTTGATTCATGGGTTACCCAGTCGGGAAAAATTCTGAACAAAACGCTGATAGTAACCTGTTAAGCCAATAAAAATGCGTACCTCAGTTATGTTTGTTGGAATGGGCCATTCTTTTATTACCTTTGTCTTTGTAGGATCAACTAGGATTCCATCCTTAGAGACAATATTGCCTAGAAAAGAAACTGATTGAATCCATAATTCGCACTTGTTAAACTTCCCACATAATTTATTTCTTCTAAGAGTTCTCATAATAACTCGTAAGTGATTCTCATGGTCTTCATAGATTTTTTAGTATACGAGGATATCATCTATGAATACCACAAAAAATTTATCAAGATATTCTTTGAAAACTCTATTCATTAAATCCATGAAAATAGAGGGTGCATTTGTCAGTCCAAAAGGAATCACTGTAAACTCTTAATTCCCATACCTAGTCCAAAATGTTGTCTTAGAAATATTTTCCTTCCTCACATGCAACTGATGATATATGGATCTAAGGTAAATCTTTGAAAATTATTTATCTACATGAAGTTGATTAAATAAATCATCAATTAGGGGTAGAGGATACTTATTCTTTATTATAATAGCATTGATTTCCCTGAAATCAATGCAAAGCCTCATGGATCCATCTTTCTTCTTGACAAAGAGGACGGGGAATCCCTATGGAGAAGCACTAGGTATAATATATCCTTTATCACTAAAATCCCCTAGTTGTTTATTTATCTCTACTAATTCTATAGTGTCTATTATATAGGGATTATTTGATATAGGTCTTGCATCATGAATTAAATCAATAGAGAACTCAACTTCTCACTCTGGAGGATGTCCAGGTAAATCCTCTATAAATACACCGTTTTACTCTTTCACTATGTGCACATATTTAATTTGAATATTTATTTCCTCTCCCATATATATTGGTTTATCTTCCTCTCCATGTATTTCATTTAGTAGAGCTACTGGGGGTGGTTCTAAATAAGAATCAGGTGGCGAATTTTTTTCCCTAAAGACAAGGTATTCTACACCATTTTCAAAAATTGTAACTTCCTTATTCTTACAATATATCTTCACATCATAATTTCACATCCAATCCATACCGAGAATTATATCAAATTTAGTCATTTTTATGATGATAAGGTTAGAAACTAAATCACTCTTTGGTGTCTGGATGGGTACTAGTCGACATGCATTTGTTGCAATGATACATCCCCTGGGAGTTTTGACAGACAACTCCTTTATTTAATCAAGTTGGATATATCTAATTTTCTTAGAAAACTGGGAAGATATAAATGAATGTGATGATCTAGAATCAAATAAAGTGTTTGTTAATTTTGAGGAAACAATTAAAGTACCTACCACCATGTCATTAGGAACTTCAACCTCCGAGGTTGTAATCTCATAGGCTCTCCCTTGTTCACTTGGCTTTTTCTGAGTCATGTTTCCTTGTAACTTAGGAAACTCATTTGCATAGTATCCCATATCTTTGTAATTGTATCATTGAATATCATTGAATTGTTTCTTCTCCTTTCATTCATCAGATCGATGACCCTTTTCTCCACAGTTATAGCAGACTCTCATGCCTTTCAAGTATTTCATGAGATGATTCTTTCCATAGTTCTCACATAATGAGAATATCTTTTTCCCTTGTGCTTCTTGGGTGCTTCTCCTTTTCCTTTGTTATCAGAGTACCGCTTCTTATCTTGGTTTCCTTTGAAAATATTTGATCTATAAAATTCCCTCTCTGTTTTGATGGAAATTGATACAATTTCATCATATGATGAAAATGATTGAGAAGCTAGTTCCCTTCGAAGACTTGGCTTAAGGCCTTCAAAGAAATTATCAATCTTGTCTGCCGAGTCACATATGTAATCTACAGCATACCTGGCCAGCCTTGTGAAAGTAGCCTCATACTCTGCAAAACTGTCTTCATCCCTTTGTTTTAAGCTAATAAATTTCCTATTCATTTCATTTCGTTGCTCATGAGGGAAATATTTTTCAAAGAATATTTCCTTAAAAGTCCTCCATTCCATATCTTCTATTTCTTCTTACTCCGTGGTATTCTGAATCAAGGACCACCATTAATCTGTGTCACCCTTGAGACAATATACTTTCAGTACTGCCTTTTCATTTTCATTGCATCTTAATGCCATGAATATCTTTTCAAGGGACTTGATCCATTATTCATCAACCAATGGGTTAGTAGTCCTACTAAAATATGGGGGCTTCTGCCGCATGAAACGATCCAACACAGGTGTGGAAGGTTATTCGTTACAACTTGAGTAAGTTGTCCCAAGATGGTCATAATCTGATATGCTCCCACATTTACTGTGTTGACTTTCTCAGTACGGAGATCCCTACCTTAACCACAAGTATTGATTCCACTTCTTCCATTAGATGCCATTTCTAAATAATGGGATACACTAGATTAGTTTATGAATCTCAAACAGAAAATAACTCAACATAGATTGAAATTCTAGGCATAGCTAATCTTAAAAACATGGTTTCTCTGAGGAAAAATTTACATTAAACTCCTTCATAATGGCTTGAAAAGAAAATTTGAATTATCTTAAGAATATCCCCCGGGAGTGTAGTAACCAAGAGTGCAGCAAGGCTCATTGTTGTTCACCAGTTCACGTTCGAGTCTAACTCAAAGTAGTGATTTTGGGTTTTACCCCTAGATACATTTGTGCCTAATCTGCCTCTACCTACTCATATACAGATATGGACACATTTCTTAAAAGATCCACATAATATATTCCTTTCCAAAATACTAGTAAGTTCTTGTACGTTTATCCTTCAATACTACCATAGGGCTTTGTTCCCTACTATACATTTCCTACTCTAGTTTCTAAGTTTTCTACTAAACTTCCTCTGATACCAACTGCAACACCCCAACCCCTCTAGGATGGAGCCAGTGCATTACTTGTGATATTGGAATGGTTAAAAGTAATGAAAATTCTGAAGGAACGATTAGTTTAGTAGTATTGAAGAAAATATATACATAGATGTTACTCAAATTACATTGTAAAAGTTTACAAA
Organism: Viscum album; assembly: GCA_963277665.1. Taxonomy (NCBI): domain Eukaryota; kingdom Viridiplantae; phylum Streptophyta; class Magnoliopsida; order Santalales; family Viscaceae; genus Viscum; species Viscum album. Next base: position 852,197,867 of record OY728155.1, on the reverse strand, counting down.
ATATAATACATAACGAAAACTAAAAACTGCATCCACAAGAACCCAATAAATGATCTCCTCTTTGTCACCTACTGAAAGTAAACAATGAAAGGGGTGAGATCAAACACTCGGTAAGGGTTAAAATTAGCAGAATCATGAATAAAATAATAATTGAATCATAGTAAATCTGACATAATCAATATGGCATGGTGAATAAATGAAAAACAAATGCCATTAATAAACTGAGAATGGAACTGTATCCATAGATTTTGTCATAGTGAAAACTTCATGAATAATAATAATAACTAATAATGAATAAAGAGGATTCATATTAATTGGATGTTATGTATATGGCACATGAAACAATAATATCATTAAAACGGTTTAGTTCTGTGGGTAGAAACCCGTCTGATTTTTGGAAACAAACTTGAAGGATTTGTCGCCAAACTGATTTGTCTCATGAGACCTACCGATGCATTGAGGGGATTTAGTGGGCCCCACCCACCACTTCATGTCCAAATCATTCTTTATACATTGATTCAATATAAGATAAATATGCCTTTTCAATATCCGTATAGAGTAGAATATACGGATTCATCAATATATCCATAATTAAATTAACGTTCCAAATAAACACCGTATGTAAAATGGTATAATGTTTAGACAACAAACATATCCATGATATGAGATTATAGATATTTAATATAAATATAATTTTAAATTAAAATTGATCTAAAATGGGAAGTAGGTACACCACAAAAGGATTATTAGGTGCATAATACAAAGTTAGTCACAACAAAATAGTAGTTGAGACAAAGTCTCTTACCACAATGTAATCGGTCGAATCATATGACCAGAACTTAATAACTCTCAAATTAATTATTGAATAACATGAATATAAATATAATAATGTTATTATATATCAAGTGTAAGTACACATATACCACATACATGAAATAAGGGGCGAACAATGAAAATCTCACAGAAATGAAAGTGAGATGATAAGCCCCTTACAAACATTTTTTCATGGTAACGAGTGTTATTGGGAGGGATTAATGAGAGGTAAAAAGGTATTACATTATTTATATGTCACAAGTGAAATATGTGGGAGGTTAAAAAACATACCCCATCATTAGGAATTAAAAATAAAAGAGCACAACATAGTGGATATTCTTGATCAAAAGTGAGAGAGAGGATCCCTTACCTTACGCTCGAAGGTGTTCTTGTTTATTCTTAACAACCTGAATAACTAAATTTATCTTCATTAATTAATAATTCCATAACCTCATAAACATTTAATATATATATTATAACCTTATTAAGTTCATTAATGGTTTTTTTGATGGGTTTAAGAGATTCAATTTTATTGTTTTGGAAGCATTTTCTTCTCTGGTCTTCATGATTTGTTTACCTGTATTCGTGAATGGATGTTTGTTTGAAATATGGTTAAACATAGATAATTGTTAATATAAATTATTAGTGAATTTAAATAGATATAAATTATATTATAATTATTCTGGTTATATACCAGGAGGATGATTCATTCGATGAGTTAAAATAAATGCTTGGATTTGGCTTGGCGGTTTTGTGCACAATAAATTTGTTTTGTATTTTTATTTTATATTATGAATGTGTAAAGATTACAGAACATTAATCAAGATAAAATAAATATATTATGACCTAGTTAAACCATTTAAAAGGTTTCATGATCAGTATTGAAGATAGTAATGTAAATTGAAAACCCATCTTCCTTGAGTGTGATAAATTTACACATCTCAGACAGTGTTAGCATTTATTGTATAAAAGGAGGGGGGAAAGAGAGATTATAATGAAATATTACATTAGAAAAATGAAAATCTAGTGCATGTAAGGTAATATAATTATCATGGAATTTGTATGATCATATGTGATAAGGGAGAACAAAATAATGGAACTTCGTAAAAGAAATTGAAGGAAAAGAGAAGGAAGGTTCACCTCTTGAGTACTCCTGCTTTAGAATCTCTTTAAGGCCTTTGTTTTTGGCCTTTTTGTGAGACCAGCATGTCTTGGACGTGGGTAGAGGGATTGGGGAGATTATTTGGAAGAATTTAGGCAAGGATTTATGCTTAAGTGGTGTGGGAGGAAGAGGGGGTGAGGGTGGTTTATATAGTGGAGGGGAGAGGATTTTTCTTATTATTATAATCATTAATTTATTATTTCCTCTCAAGACAACAAATAGTGAGTATTTCATGACCAATAACAGTAATATATGCATGTGACTTAAAACTAACTGGGATTACATCAGCAGGTCATCATTAATGACTCAATAAATTCCTTATTTATCATTTATCGTAAATTATCGCATTTTACTATTCATCAAAAATTTAAGTATTTCAAAAAAATCACAAAAATTCACCCTAACCATTTTTTGACATGTATAATACAAAAATGTATTCCATTTTTCAAAAATAATTTCCTAAATATGATTAATTAAAAACTTAAATAAAATATTTATTTAATCGAAAAATATAAACACCTAAAGTATTCATCTTCTTTTTTAAGGTGCCTAAATTCATTTATACCTTCAAGGGCATGTATACCATTCATAAGAGTCATATTAATATTCATAATGGTAAGTTACTATTCATAAGGGAAGGTTACTATTCATAAGGGTAGGTTACTATCCACCAAAAATTAAGTTAATTCTATCAGACTTTAAATATTATATTGAATTTTTTAAATTCAAAACACAGAGTTTGAAATTTTACGTTTAATGGATAGGTTATGGATATCTCCTATAAGTAACCATGTTTTGTTCCGTATAGGCTCAGTGATTCATGAAATATATGATATAACTATAATGTATTTAAGAGAAACATACCATGAAGTTTTTAGGGTGCTACATTTTAAATGTACAGAAATGTCTTTTAATATGGATATTTTCTCGAGTCATTTTTAATTAGGAATTGGTGTCAACCTTTTGTATTATATAGATTCAATGAAGGATAAATCTAATTTTTATCATAAATAGGATGAATTTTGATTATATATAATCTTTTCTTCAATATAGTAAACTCCCTATACTTGATAGTTATACAGTGTATTAATCCATCCCCAAAAAATACTCGCTTAATAAATATAGTGAATAGATTCAAGGAGGGTTCATATAGTCCTAGTTTCATGACATTACGATGTATAATTTATATTCCATGTCACAAAAAATTTTACAACATCATATATTTTCCTTGTCACGTGATTTTGAGAAATAAAATACACAATCATTTTTCAATAACAATAAACAATATAGTACAACGTTCCACCATATGGGACCCCTAACAGCTTGGAGTGGGATATTCCATCTGAATAACTCTCATGATTTAATATAATGATCTATATTATAATTAATTATATAATTCATATCCTTTAAAAGTAGGTTTCATTATTAATTATTACTAAATAGTAATAAAATACCTGATTTCATTCGAGTGTATGGGATCTCAACAAAACACATTAGGGTTTCTTCAAATAACCCTTCACTAGGATTAAGATAATCAAGCTAAATTAGGAACTATGTTTGGAAATGATTCCTATTTTCACATGATACATTGAAAAATATATATATATATCTTATCCATAAATTTGCTAAAAATTTCATTTCCCCCACACTGAATTTGAGCTTGATAATTAGGTTCTAATTACATCGCATTTAGTTTTTTTCATTATCCTCAAAAAATGAAAATATATATTTTCAACCAACTATTTCCTTATGCATGAGAATGATCTATGATGAAAAATTATATGACATATTACCTAAAAATTACATGTTTTCATTACACTATAAGTTCATCTAAGGTTCTCTCAACTCAATAATTATGCATGGATTAACTTATATTCACACAAGATATGAAGTGATGTATATCATGTATCAAGTACCCAACAAAAAATTTAATCTCAACCACATTTCTAGTCAAATATGTCCTATTTTATTGGAATTCTTAATTATCCTTACATTTTGACATCCCAAATAATATAATCCTTTGAAATAAAAATGTTTTTCGTGATTTATATATCTACAAGACATACATAAATATCTAGATCATATACTATAGACCTAGTGACAAAAAAATCTAATATTTCCTTTCTTTTATAACCATTTCATACAAATTAAATTTATTGTGTCTCATGCAATGAATTTCCCAAAATATTTAAAAAATCCTTACTCAATTATCATAATTAGTGTTTTGATTATGTAGATTATGAAAACTATTCATGGTTATTTGTAGAGATTATATAAAATTTAATTATATTTAGGTTATAGGATAATGATATATTCACTAAACATATAAAACACCTAAAAAATATAAATTAATACATTTTTATTAAGAAAAAGTCCCTAAAATCTATATATTTTGAAGATATTATAGTGTTGTATGTTTTTCAAAGGTGGTTTTTAAGCATACTAAGTAAAATTTTCCAAGATTACTGTAAAGGAATCATTATCCAAACATGGCCAATGATAATCCCAGCCTCTGTATTATCTCATCATAGTCATCTATCTTCAAGACACATTGATTTATTATTTAATTTATTTTCCATTATTCGTTCAAAGATGTTGAAATTTTTTTAGTTCTCTTATATTTATTTCTGTTCATAAGATTTCATCATCCCTATCCTAATTCATTCACACCAACATCATTGAAATTTACATTTTTCAATCAAATTTAGTTTAGGGATATAAATTCAACACTTATTCTACTATATATCCCATAATTAATAAACTCAACGACACTTTTTTCTAAGAACAAAATACTAAACTATGTGTTTATCTCCCCCTGTGATATATTGGAATTGGGTTTCATGATCCTTGTTGGGTTTATTTTTCTTCTTCTTTCTCATAGGAAACCTCACTCATATTTAGTTAAAATAGTACATCCTTCAAAATAATTAAATGTTTTATCTAATAAATGTGAAACTAAACTATCAATTACTTCTAAAACTCTTTTTTCAAATTCCTCAAAACCATAATGAAATATATGTTTAATTGATATGTTGTAATACCTACTAAGAGATACATGAAAAATAATATGGGTTTCTTATATCACCCAATGAATTAATAATATTTTACATTTTGGAAAAAAAATATCTTGCTAGATTTTTACACAAAACCATATTGATCTTACACTAGACAAAAAAATAAGTTGTCTTACGTTACCCACAAGACCCAACTTTTCCAAACAAAAATAAAATAATATTATGATTTTATATAATATATAACCAAACCATTAAATTAGTGGTTATGAATAATATTACCCAAATTTTTAATTTATATATTTTATATAATTTATAAATTCATATTATGTTTTTTCTAGACATGATATAAGAACAAATCCAATTTTTCGGATAAAATAAATATTTTTCAAAAACTGCAGTTTTTTTGTCTTTTAATGGTGAACCCACATTAAATACAATATTTAACAATTTTATATATTAAATTTTAAAAAAATAAAATTCTTATTTGAAATCATAATATCAAAATTTAATTTGTTTCAATATTTTTAATTTATCTGATATGTTTTCTGTTTGGATGAATAGTAAAATAATACAAACTTTAAATTTAAAAAAAAATTAATCAAAAAAGATTGTTGTGATAAATTATAAATTTTATTGGTTTAAAATTATGAATAGATAATACTTTTATTATTTATAATTATTAAGGTAATTTTAATTTTTTTTCACATGAAAATTGTATTTAAACACATGTTAATGTTTTATTTATTTTTACTTTTAAAAAACATGTTCTCTCATTCCATTAATGAGATTAATTTTAATTTAATTACTACAAATTGTGTGTTTTGAATTTTTAAAAAATGGAATCCATATTTGGAATCAGGGGGTCTAGTTTATGTAAATAGGTTTCTTTTATTTTATTACACTATAAATAGTAACATTAGTAATTTTTTTATTTCCACAATTAATGGTAAATTGGGATATTAAAGATAAAGAAATTATAAATTACCCTAACACTTGTAAAAATCCTATTGGATGACTAAATTTGACCCTTATCATCTAATGTTCTGTGTTTAATCATTTAATGACACTTTCTCATGAATATGACAAGAATATTATTAAAATCAATGAATGTGACAAAATATCAAATTCTCATTTCTTATAGGTATAATAATTAAAATATAGATATAAAAAGAAGATAAATAATATTATTAATAGTTTATATAAACTGAAAATAATTTCTTATATCATATTAATTTATTAAAAAAAATTATTTATTAAATATTTACTATTAATTATGACAAAATAGTTACACAGGAATTATTTTATTAATAGAAATATCAAATAAATGGACTTGAAAATATTAAAAGAAATAAAATTTGAATTAATTAAGGTTTTAAAAGAATTCTTTATATGAATATGAAATTTTAGGAGTATATTAAATTTTTTTTTGAATTTATTCTCCTATTTTTATTTTATTTAATGTCAAAGAAATGAATAGTTTCAAAATTGACAGTATTGATGTTTTATAAAAATAAAATTTTATTAAATTATATAAAAATATTTAAAAATATTTAAAAACAAAAAAATTATTATTATATGGTCTAATATTTCCTAAAGTGTCCATTTATAGACAATTTATACCAAATAGATAAATATTTAAATCTATTTAATATTTATGAAATTATTACAATAATTAAAATTAAATAGATTAATTAAGGATAAATAAATTTGATAAGGTAATATAAAATAAAAACATGTATGAATTATATTTTTTGAGATTATTAATACCCAACCTTATCTTAACTTATAAATAATTCACTTTAGATCCATTTGGAAATGAAAATTCATTTATATTAATTTAATACTTTGAGAGTTTCATAAAGTTCCCATCACCTCTCTTATAAAAGAACAAATATCCTTATCTTTTAATCGCACCTCTAAATACCTTTAGATCATCTATACCATAACCTCATATCCTCCCAACATCCCTCAATTATTCTTACAAGCCATAAATCGGGAATAAATCCAACCTTTGGAGTCCTTTTGTGCAAATCGAAATGAGACACTCAAAAAATAGGTAATTTTTTTTCAATTCAATTTAATTTATTTTCATCTTATACTTAACCATACTATGTTGTTTCTATATATAAGTATTAAATAAATAATAATATATATGCTGATATTTTATTATGATTATGGGATAACCATATTCCTCATTTTATCTATCTTGGAAATAATAATTTCACCATGTGTGTGTACATATGGCTTGTTGTCTTTACGTCGTGGTGTAATTTGTTATTCAAACATAATTTTTTCGATAGGTATAATGATGAGTAAAATTGATATAAATAAATAATAAAAAATTATAATTATTCTGTATAATAAATATACCATCCTATTCCATACCATTTTAACATCAGGGGAATGATATTGTCGCTCGTGCATATGTATGACATGTTGTCTCCACGACGTAGTGAGATTCATTATCCACCTTAAGAATTCATGAATGATTATAAAATTAATATGTGGAGTAAAAAATAATAATTATGAACTTAATATAATTATTTATATGAATCAAATTCACCCTATTCATAACAAACATGACATACAAGACAAAATAGGAATGGGAAAACAAAGTTGTTAACACCAGAAACTATTAGGTCCACTAGGCTAGATACCCTGAGATGGAGGGGTGAATTATGGAATGATAGATTAATACAACTTCCCCCTTGATCTTGTTTTTTTGTTAGTCAAAAATCTCTTCTCTCTCCTTCCCAGTGTAGAGTATGAAAAAAAATTAAAGCATGCATGTGACATAGCAATTTTACTTGGTTCACCCTCACTAGGCTATGTCCAGGGAGCATACACTCGCAATATGTCAATATACCAAGTCCACTAAAAGTGAACTACTTATTACAAGGTTCGGATCGGACTCACTATCCCTCCTGGTTTACAACCAATCACAATATGAAAGCTCACTACTATCTCAACAGAAGTGTGCACATTGCTTCTTCAGAAGATCCAATCACAGATTAAAGACTTGTAGGTCCCTTAATTATAACAAATGAATACATCTTACTATGTATGTTGATTCACTATTTGAGTACCACTTTCATCCACTGATGAATACAACTTTACCACAGGTGTACCTAGAAATCATCCAACATTCGTGACACCCTATAATGAATAGACTGCTTCTCCATGCCTGGCGCACTTCTCAATGTATGGTGCAAAATTGTCCCCAAACTACTTGCACGATAATCCGTTCACTAACTCAAAACTTGGGAGACTCACACCATTTTACGCCCAAACCAATATTAGTGTGAAACTATCAACTTGCGCGCAACTTCTAAATATATTTATAATTCTGTGCTCAAACAACCCCTTGTGCGAATGGTGCTCTAATTCTCTATAAGTGTTGAGATACTTCTGAAATGAGAAGGGAAGGTCCTCTATTTATAGGCATTTTGGGCACCCTGAGCACCATGTGAAAGTCTCCTCATGGCATGCAAGTCCATCCGCTTAAACCTCTATCGCCATAGTCACCTTGCACTCCCAAACAAAAACTTGGGCGCTTCTCTTTCCTATTCTATGTTTTGATGTTATGATCCTGAAAAAAATATAGCACGCATGATTCCAAGACTCTATGAAATTGGAATGTATGTCCCTTTTCCAAAAACAATTTTCTCCATTTTTTGATTTTGAGGCCAAAAATTTTGGCAAACACTGAAAAAGGTCTCCACCTTGTATCTTATCTTTTTTGTACTGCCTCTAGATCATCCATTCCTTTGTCGAGGATCATCTATCAATCATGGGTTGTCGACAGCATCAATTGAACTCAAAAACTAACCCTGATAACCCTCCTTTTTCAACAAATTGAACATCGTGTTCCACTTTTTCAATAAACACAACATGGAGGCCCGATTTTCCAACAAACACAATCTCCTCAAAAATTATTCAGTGATACCTTGAAGGATTTTTTTCCCAATAGAAACATTGGTAATATTGAAATGTTATTAACAAAATGATATAAGAGGATCATATATGAAATTATAAATATGGATTTTGTTCTAGAATAATTTAAGAACATACTATAATCATTATACATGAGGTCAACACACCCTCTACTAAAGGAAAGTACAGGTTAAGTGTTAATTTCATAGTCTCATTATTATTCAAGGTTGTTTATAGGTAAGTATATACATGTATATATTTATAATCCATGTCCATTATTTGTAAAATGTATTTCAAATTAGTATCAATTATTGTTTTTTTCATTTTTAACTATGTTTTAATTTTTACAAAATGTTTTGAAATCAAACTTTTCGTCATTTTCCAAATGAGGTACATTATGAACTTTTCGATAAATTATGAAAATAATGATTTTTTAACATATACGGCATGAGAAGCTATTTTCCACCATAATAATTCCTTAAAATTTTGAAACATCCCTTTCAATATTAAAATTTTATTTTCAATATAAATTTTTTCTTTAATAATTGCCTTTCTTTTATATGATTTTGAAGTAAAATTTATATTTCTATCAAATAATTTTAATGATTTTGTTTTATTTTTTTCATCTATGTCAACATCCTTGGTATCATTTTATGGTTAATTGATGTTGATTTATTATGATACAATATTAAATATTGTATTAAAGGTTTTATAATATGTTGGACAATGAATGTGCTATTTTGATAGCATTCATGGTTTTTGGTCAAAGTATTAACATTCCGTATGCTAGTTTTAATATGAATATTAATGTTATGTTTCACCATTTTCATTTTAGTAATGCATTGGACTTAGTAAGTGACGGGCAGGCCCTGCTATACCCCATCGATGTATTATTAGGTCTCATGAGACAAAGTAGTGTCTTTTCATGATGCCTTAATAGTTTGGTTATGTTTGGAATTGGCACGATCCATTTACGGTATGGTTATGATGTATAGAATTATGCATTTCCTCATTATGTTATTAGTTATTGATATTACATGTGATTATTCAGCTAGTTGAGTATCCTTGTGAATATTTAAATGAAATTATTTTATTTATTCTTTCCATATATGTTCAAATTTATTTTTAAAAGGATTCTTATTAAGTTTTATACTTTCATTAAAGTTTATATTATTTATGAAATCTTTTCCCATATTATTTAACCCTAATATGCATTCGAGCCCACACCTTTCTTATGTTTCATTTTCCATGGATACCAAGAAGTGTATTATAATTTATATGTAGGTTTAGGATGGGATAATAATAGTGTTATAAAAGGATTTATGATTTTATGTTTGATGTTTTTAATATTATTTTAATGGTCACGTATCTAATCTATTTTATATGACTAATAAACTGATCGTTCCTTTGGGATTTGATTCCTTGTAATCATTCCAATGTATTAAAATAATTCATAGAAATCAGGCATCTGGGGTAAGGGCGTTATAATTGGTATCAAATAAATTTTAGCAACAACCGTGGAAATTATATTTTGAAACCATTGATTAGGGATCATAACACTAAGATAGACATTGGGGATATGTATAGAGGAAAATCCAAAAAAATTGGTAATGTAGAGATTATATGGTCATTCCTAGAAAATACATCTATGTCTGGATACTAAAAGGAGATGTGGTTCTACAATATATTTACCTAGGAGTAATAACTCCGAAAATGTGTTTTGGACTTGACTTGGGGTAGCCTGAAACTTGACAACAGGCCTTACTACACACCTAGTTTGACAATCTCAGGGGAGATTCTTAGGATAATTCAGATTTTATTTAAATACCATTATGAAGGATTTAAAAGTAAATATACCCCCAAAGCAACCAAATTTTATGATTCTAGTATTTTCATGAGAAAATTTATCTTATGTGATATACGAAATTTAGAGTTATAAATAGTACATAACATTTTAAGATAATAAAGTATATTCAATCTTATAGAAATGGAATCTGGCAGAAGGAATGAAAACTCCTTTAATGCACATGATCTAAATATTAATAAGTATCATATCTTTTATGGTATTAAGAAAACATTTTAATGGGAAATACACTCTCATGTATACTTATCATATGATGGAAGAGTATCATGTGTTAATAATATAGTAAAATAATTCTCTAAGTCATATAAATTTGAAGGGAATAAATATAAGAAGAGGATGGTAGATAAAAGGGTGGATAAAGGGGTAAAGGGAAAAAATATATTTTACCACATGTGATAACTATGGAAACAATCACCCTAGTAGATGCTTGAAGGGGGTGATATTTTTTATAAGTGTATATAAAAAGGAAACAAGGTTTGTGATTTCAAGGGTAATAAAAAGTCTTCCAATGTACAATGCTTCAACTATAAGGAGATAGGACTCTATGCAAATCAATTTCCCAATTGTCAAAGGAATATAGCCAAGATGATGTTATTGGATAATGATCATGTTATGATACTATGATAGATGAAGAGGAATGATTAATATTCCTATAAATAAATTATTTAATTTGAGTATTTTATTAGCAACGTACCGGTTATAATAATTGTGGAGTATATGTGGATTGTATTGTAGTATTATTTCATTAAGTATTTGAGATTGTTTGGTACCAAGTAAAGTGACACAATTTCTAGTTAAAATTTTTGGAATGTATATGGTTGATGTAAAGAAACAAATAATATTTTTTTAATAATTATATAATAATGATTGAATAAGGATATGGTTGATTTTGATAATATATATTGTATATTATTTACAATCATGGAACTGATTAATGGTTTGTTTATTCCATCATTGTTGGAGTTTACAACATTTTTGGATTTAAGTATTATATCGACTATTCCATATTTTACATATTGAATAAGTATGATTGAATGTATTCAATAAGGTTTTATTGTAATTAAGGGTAAAGAAATTTTTTAAAAGAATACATAATGAATGTATTAACATGTTTCATATGTGAAAGAAGAAATATCTACATTATGTTATGTTGATTTTAGAAATTTTTTAAACTTCCTTATAAATTTTTGGACTGTGAGTTTGGGCAGAAGTATTTAAGTCTATAGATTGGAATGGATTATTTTGAACATTGGATGGTATTTTTTATGGTTAAAAGATTTCTTAAGATTATTTTTTGGAATTTTATAATAATATAGTTTTATGAAAAGTACAACCTGTAGGTTGGGTGACAACATATCCCATCCGGAAAGGTTGTGAGACTTAAACCTACAACCTATGGACGACAAGGGTGCATCACCTACCACCGGCCTATGTGATATCTTGGATAATATACCATAGATTTATTTATTTAAATGATATTAAATAAGAAATATAAGTTCATTATTGTAACCCATTATGATTAACATAAATTAAATATTGCATACATTTATTATATTTTGGAGAGAAAGAAGAGTTTGATATAGAAATTGATTAATGGATGAAACTATACTCATCAAGCAACAATTTTCCCTTATGTTCTTATTTTATGATTTAAATTAATTATAAAACTATAGGGAAATGGTCTTGAAACAAAAAAATGATATCTGATTAATTTTTCTGATGAATCAAATAATCCCATAGATCATCGCTGTTTTATAGATTTTTTATTGTTAACTTTCTTGTAACCATGTTCTCTATCACTCTTTATCAGAACATGATGGTTAAATTTTTCTTTCATGTCTATGTTTTCCTACATGAAACCTTTTTATGTGTTATCCTCTTTGACCTTCATAGTTCCCTTTATTTATTTTAATGTGGGGTTCCCATTAATCCTTTTTTTGATGTTGTATTATAGTAAAGATGTTTTGAAATGTCAAACCCCATGATTTTTATCCCGAGTTTAAATTGCAAGGATGTAATTTATTGTAATAAGGGAGAATGTTACACCCAGATACATTATAATATTTTATATTTCTGAATAAATTTAAATTTTTTTTATTTCATTATTTTTACACAACAACATATTAAGCTTACGGTACACAAAATAATGAGTTAGCTTGCATTTCACGCAAGGCCCAGTTTCACAGAACCAAAATATATTATTATTATTTAATATAATATATAACATATATATTAAATTAATGTTTATTAATAGTACTAACCACATTATAAATTTTTTATATTACAAATAATTTTAACATTCATCTTATTTTTTCTAAACTGATATAAAAACAAATTGAATTTTTTTGATAAAAGAAGTATTTTTCAAAAAATACATCTTTACTTCTATTTACTGCCAGAGTGATTTTAAATCCAATATTTAACACTATTATATATTAAATATTAAAAAATAAAATTATTATTTTAAATTTTAATATCATAATTTACACTGGTTAAATTTTTTGTATTTTTCGGATAAGTTTCTTGTTTTGATGAATAGTAAAAATTACTAAATTTTAATTTATTACAACTTTTTTCACCAAAATAGCTTATAATTTTAAATTATAAATTTTATTTGTTTTAAATTATAAATATATTAAATTTTTATCATTTAATATAATTTAGTTCGTTGTAATTATTTTCACATTAAAAGATGTTATAAACACTTGTCAATCTTTTGATCATTTTTATTTTAAAAATACATGTTTTGTCATTCCATCAACAGAATTAATTTAAATTTAAATAATACAACTTCTGCGTATTGGATTTTGAAAAATGGATTCCATATTAAGAATAAGTGGTTCCAAATTATGTAAATATGTTTTTATTTATATTTTAACATTATTAATAGTAACATTAGTAATTTTTTATTACCACGTTTACAAGTTAATGGGGTAATTAAAGATAAAAATAACATTATAAATTACCCTAGCACATTTCCAAATCCTATTTCGGAATAAATTTGACCCATATCATCTATGGTTCTAAATTTAATCATTTAATGTACCCTTTCCCATGAATATGACTTGAATATTTTTAAAATCAATGAATTTGACAAAATGTCACACTCTCATTTATTATAAGATAATAATTTTAATATAGAGATAACAAAGAGATAAAATTTATTAAAAATAGTATCTATAAATATAAAAAAAAATTATCTAAATCAGGTTAATTTATTTATAATTTTTTGAAATTAAATAGTTACCTTTAATAATGACACAATAGTAATGGAAAAATTATTTTATTAATATAAATATCAAATAAATGGTTTTAAAAATATTAAAATAAATATAATTTGAATTAATTAACGTAATTCAAGGATTATATAGTTTACTATGTCATGTTAGGAGTATATTAAATTATTTGGTTCAAATTTATCTTGCTATTTAGATTTTATTTTAAGTCAAAGAAATTAATTGTGTCAAAATTGATAGTAATGTTGTTTTATAAAAATTAAATTTTATTAAATTATTTAAAAATCATCAAAATATGAAAAAACTAAAAAGTTATAATTATGTGTTCTAAAAGTTCATAATGTTTCCATTTATGTACAATTGGTGCCATATAAGAAAATATGTAAAATCGTTGAATATTTAGATTATTATTTCAACAAATAAAAATTAAATATATTAATTAATGATAAATCAAACTTATAAGGTCTAAAATAAAATCAAAACACACCTAAATTTTATTTTTTTGAGATTATATTTCCAAATTATTATTTTATCTTATGAATAATTAACTTTGAAACCATTTTTCATTCTAAAATAATTTATAATAATTTAATACTTTGAGAATTTCCTAAAGTATCCCTCACTTCTATTATAAAAAGGGAACATGTCCTTCTCTTTTAATAATGCCTATAGCACCATTTGGATCATCCAAACCCTAAAAAATTTACCAAAAAAATTATATCACATCATCCTTGATTCCATAATTTTTTATGAAAGTCAGTTTATGGAGACCTTTTGTTAAAAGAAAAAGGAGACACTCAAAGAAGATGTAATTCTTTATCAATTCAATTTCTTTTCTTATTATACATCCTCTTACTATGTTGTTTCCATACTAAAGTAATAAATATATATATATATATATATATATATATTATTTTTATGGTACAGTCATACTCTTTTTATCAATCATATGAGTGACAATATCATTATGCGTTCTTACGTACGGCTTACCATCTCTACATCAGGGTCTAATTTATAATTCAATGATACATTATTAGGAAGGGTATAATGATGAGTATAATGGATTTAAATAATGAATCTAACAAGATAATGATTCTATATAATTAATATTCCATGAAATTCTATAGCATTTAACCATGAAGGGAATGATATCATCGTTCGTGCGTATGTACATCCTACTATCTCCATGACACAGTGATATTTGTTATCCATGTAAAACATTAAAAAATGATTTAAAAATTTATATGATGTGTAAAAATAAAGATAATTAACTTAATATTATTATGTATATGAATCAGATATATCTTATTCATAAAAAATATGACTTACATGACAAAACAGGAATGGGAAAACTAAGCAGGTAACACCTAAAAATTGTTGTAATACTGAAATATTTTTAACAAAATGATATAAGAGGATCATATATGATATCATAAATATTTATTTTGTTTTGGTATAATTTAATAACATACATTAACCACTATACATTTTGTTAATGCACCCTCGACTAAAGTAATGTACAAGGTAATTGTTAATTTCACAATCTCATTCTTATATGAGGTTGTTTATACATAAGTATCTTCTGGGACATCTATATCATTCATTCCCATGTATCAAAAACTATATTCCAAAATATTATCAAATATTTTTTAAATTCATTTTTACCCTTTCTTGACTTTTTATAAATTTTATTGAACGGAATCATTCTATCATTTTTCAAAATAGTTACTTTATGACCTTTTCGAAAATTTAAGGAAAGAGTGTTTTTAAACTTATATAGTATGGGTATCTATTTACCACCATTATGATGCCTTAACATTTTGAAGGTTACCTTTCAATATTACAAGTTTATTTTCAGAATAAAATTTTACTTTTATAATTGCGTAGCTTTTATATGATTTCAATTTAAAGAAAGAGATATTCCTCTCAATGAATTTTAATGATTTTGTTAGATTATTTTCATCTATTTCAACAACCTTTGTTGTATTTTTTTGTTTAATTGAACTTGATTTATTAGGATACATTCTTAAATATTGTATTGAATTTTTTATAATATGTTTGACTCTGGATGTTCTATTTTTGTACCATTCATGGTTTAGGGATAAATTATTAACATTACATACACTAGTTTTAATATGAATATTTATGTTATGTTTCACCTTTTTCATATGAGGAATTAAATAGACATAGTAAGTGATGGGTGTGGTTCACTATATACCCTTAATGCATCAATAGGTCTCATGAGACAAACTAGTGTCTTGGCATGAGGCTTTGACAGTATGGTTATGTATGGTCTTGGAATGAGGCCTTGACGGTATGGTTATGATGTCTGAAATTATGTATTTCCTTGTTATGACATTATTTATTGATATTAAATGTGATTATTTGACTTCAAGAATATACATGTTAGTGTTTTAATTGAATTACTAGATTTATTATTCCCATATTATGTTCATGTTTATGTTTAAAAGGATTCTATTTCATTTTTATACTTCACTTAAAGTTTATGGTTATTTATGAAAGATTATACTATTTTGTTTCACTGTACTAAGCATCTATGATCACCCCTTTCTTTGGTTTTGTTTTCCCATGATTCCAAAAAGTGTATTATGATTCACATGAATGGTTATGTTAGGAGAACAATGAAGTTCTCAATGTATTATCTATGTTGTATTTTATGTTTTGAATTGTTATGTGAATTTTATGTTTGTAATCTATTTTCCAAGATTTCTAAACAGGTCAGTCATTCAGGATTTTATTCCTTGTAATCAATCTAATGTATTAAAAATAATGTACTTGTTCTGAGAATCTAGGGTTGGTGTGTTAAATTTCCACTAATTAAGCCCTTTATTTTTGACTTTGGGAGTATTTAAACCATTAATAAATTAATGGAGGCACATAACATACTAGGTATAAAACATAATAAGATAATCCTTGGAAAACCCCATTTACATTTCAACAAATAATTTCCCTTTCAAGTATAATAAAAAAACCTCCACAAAAAATGACACAAATCAAACAGAGGAAATAATTTGTAACGAAAACAAATCCATCTTTGATAAATAAGACCTGGGATATTAGAATATGTTTTTGAATTTATTTTTTTCTCATATATATTAATTCATATGATCCATGTTGATAATTGAGTTATTTAATTTCAAGGTACTCTAACACTTCCAAAAAAGTGTCCATTTCATACAACAAATAAATATATGGTAATAATAATAGTGATATAATAACTCTCCAGAATTGCAATGAACTAACATTGGATTTTGGTGATGGAAGGCATTGTATATCCATCCTTCTATTATCCTATAAATAATTCATGTCCAAGAAAGACATAAAATTCTTATTCCATGTGTCCAATATTTTAAACATGACTTGCGATGATGAAGCATATTCTATGTATCGATCATAGAAATATATATCCAAAAGAACAATACATAGAGTATAATCTATTAATCTATTATTTTGTTAAGTGACCCATGTAGTATAAAGTTACAATTTATATAATACTCATTTTAGTCTAATGTTAAAATAGACTCAATTAAATGACATAAAGTTTTTAATATTTTCAAATGTTATCATGAGTTGATATTTTAATTTATTGAAATTTAAAATGTCAAATAATTTATTCAGTAAATATTTTTTTATTTTTTGAATAAAAATAAAGAAGATAATAAAAAATAAGGTAATTAATATAGGAAAATATATAGGGATATTAGAAAATAAATATAGAAATTATGAAAAAAAATATATTTGATGAATAATCTAAATTATCATTTGGTGGTTGAGAAGCATCAACATATCCTTAATGATCTTCCTGCATAGTATATTCTACATCAGTTAGTGGATGATGTTTCTTGATCCTCACTAATAGTTCTTAATATTTATTTCTAATGGTTTTATCTTTGAATTCAATTGATATAAATTTTTATTTCATGGAAACGATAATAGATTAATACTAATCGGATTCTAATATTTGAGAAGTTATCCAACTTTGAATCGATAATTATTTATCTTAACCTTCAATCATCTTTTCTAGTAGCTGAATTCACCTATATTCTATACTGATCTAAAATTTTAGGTGCATTATGTTCATTTTCCCAACCTATTTTTATCAAAAAAAATCTTAATGTTTATTGTATGTTTTAAAAAAATAATTATAATAGAACCCACATACTCCTATAACATTAATGTTTTATCATAATTGATCAATGATATATAGGTTTTCAGAGCATGGATATTCATTCATTCACTTTATTTTTCTACACTATTCATAAAAATAAATTCATTTACAAAGTATGATTATTTTTCACATATTTTTGAATATCCTTAAGTGGTTGAAGTTTTTAATTGGTTATTGGGACTATATATGATATTTTAATAGTGAGTATATCCAAAAAATTAAAATTGGGTGTTGCATACTCTAAAGAAGCATGACTGGTGAGAGTGTTATGAGAATTCAATAGTAATGGATCCTTATTGGTGATGTTTGAAAATTTTTTCTAAACATTCAATAATATTATTAGAAAAATCAAATGAACATATTATAATATTGGAACCTTATGTATAAATTAAAGAATTAAATTTCAGAACTAACACAAAGTCTTCAAACTATTGATATATCCCCACAGTGTGACCATCAACCATATCGTAGGTAGAATCTGACTAAATTAAATCACATTCCATTTTAGACTACAGAAAAATTTATTTCTTACTGAGTAATGGTCTCCATGTTTTTATAAAAAAATACCACTCATTATTGTACCACTATAAAATTAATTCCATGTTTTTTAACAATATTGGTAAAAATGATGAGTGACTACCAGTGGTATTTCAGTTTGGATATAAGTTTCATCACCCAATAACATCCCCACAAATTTCAACATAATTATTAGATTTTTCACAAAGCATACCTTATTATGTAATGATGTAAGGATACAGGAACTGTATTTAAACTATCTATAAAATAAGGATGATTGTACGGTTCACATTTTTAAATCCCTTCTACCCAATCCAAAAGAACTCCATCCTAGAGTGATATTATTTATAAGTGGTCAACCAACATTATTGTAACAACCCAGGTACTTATAAAATAATTTATTTTCATTCTAGAATTAAATATTTTAATACAATATAAATGTATAACAACATAGGTTGTATTTATAGAAATAAGAAATTTATACTAATATAATAGTAACTTCCCCAATTCAAGTAGAAATAAAATTTATTTTTTCTTATATGTGAAAATATGATATATTTATATCATGGAATAAGTAAAAAAATTTAAAATGAGGAATTAAGTTTTGGTATTTCTGTGAAACGTAATTGGTTATTTATAATCTTATAATTAATGTAATGATTTATAAATTTTATTTTCTAAAATAGATTATAAAATTCAATTTTTTTTATTTTAATTATAAGATAATGTTTTGAGTCAATAATTAATTTTTTAAAGTTTCATAAAATCAATTATAATATAAAAACAGTATTTCCTGAATTAATAATTATTTTAATTAAAAATTAAATTTCTCATATTTGTAAAATTATTTTTTAAAAACGGAGTTCATTTTTGAAATTTTTAAATTGAAAAATGTTTAGTTTGAATTTTTGGGATTTTTCTGAAATTGTTGAATGTTTGGGGAATAATTAAATATGGTAATATACTTTATTTAACATTTTAAGCCTAATACATAAATTATTGAGTAATTAATGACATAAGAAACCATTAGTTCAAACTCAGATGTACTAGTTATTATTCAAAGTCTAAATAATCAACACTATTGATAGTCTTGATCCAAAATAATAAATTCATGAATATAATATTCAAAAACACCCCTTTCATCTCTCTATAAATAGCACCCCTCGCACCTCTTCTCCACAAACCTGAAAACCTCTCTATCTTTACTAGATTCTCTCCAATTACCTTGTTAGTCCTATTGACCACTATTATGACTTTTTGGTATCACAAAATGACCAAACTCGTGTACCTTAAGGAGGTTTTCAAGGAGACAACAATCAAGAGATAAAATCCTCATTTCTATTTTTAAATTCTTTTTCTTAATTTCATTATATCTAATCCCTCCCTCACATAACCCTTCTAAAGTGTCATGATAACTCCATTATCATAAATATAATTTAATTTTCTTGTATTAATGTAATATCCATCATCAAACCTCTCATATTCTCCTCTTATTATAGAGGGTGAAAATGTAATTTGTGATGTGTTGATTCACCACCTTCAGGGATGATGATATTTCATCTTCCATTTATGAATTCAAGCATAGTGATTAAACAATTATTATGGGTAAACCGTGTTTTATTATGTATATAATAACTTTTTTAATCTTCTTCAACTAATTTATAGTCAAAATGTTTAATAAAAAGAAATTCATTTTTGATAGTCTACCAACCTACCAAACATAAACCAAAGTTTTATCATTAATGTTTTATATAATGAATAATCCACATAAATGAAAAAAAAATTATATATGGGATAATTTAAAATTCTAGATTTATATTAATACATTTTCACTCCACTTCTGGAGTTTTACGTCCATTAGACAAGAACTCCCATCATTAAACTCGATGGAAATGACCATAAAGCCATGAAACGAACACATCGAGAATAATTATTATGATATTTATAACCCATATAGATTTACGTTAATGTACATAATAAAATTTTAATAACTAAAATATATTTTAAAAAGGTTATTAATTATGTAATTAATTATTATTACTTGATTTTATAGGAAATTAAGTTCATGGGTAGAAATCTTTCAGACATAAGCTAAGGGACATTCTATTTAAAATATTCATTAATGTATCTTTTTACTGAATAAAAAAGGATTTTTCATGAAATATAATACATTGAGTGGAATTTCGCATTTTCATTATGCATTATTTTTTTTTTTGAATCATTCATTTCAATATTAAATGTATATTTTCAAAGAAAATGTTTTCCTTTATATGTGTACAATATTATTTTTATATATGTGATTTTCCACAAGGAATTTTTTTATGATCCAACTATTCATGTTTTATGATTATGGTCTGGTTCTTAAGAATTTTTTATGATAATGGGTGGTTACATTATAATCCAAATATAGTTTGTTCTGTGATATCCCTCTAATTCATTGGGTATTTTGGAAGTTTATTGTAATTTTTATTCCAATTGTAACTACGATAATTACATTATGAGGTAACTACAAGGGTTACATTATAAGGAAGTTGGGGGAGTTACTAATCATTTGGTATCCATAAGGGTTACAATCATAAGTATGTATATTAAGAAAATGTTTCCCCAATTTACCAAAATGGATTTTTAAGCCTTATATGATTTATGGAAAATTGTTATTTTCACAAATTAAGTATATGTTTCTTTTAAGGGTTAGAAGTATAATATTCATGTGTTTATAAGAATTCAAGGACTAATGGTTTTTTCACTTATTGATATTTTTATTCTCATACTAAATTTTGAATTTTTTTCACAGGGTTTATGGTTGGATAATAAAAAATAATAATCCTAGATAAATGTTGTGAATATTATTCCTGAAATGAAATCATCTTATTTAAGAATTTTTTATTATAAAAAATGGATACTATTTTAGAAGTATCGACATTGTAAGCTTGTGGGTTTTTTTAGGAATTATGACCAAATTATATAAAACTATCAACCAAAATGATATTTGGGAATAAAAGAAAATTAAATATCATCTAAATATTCCATAATATGTATTGGTTAATGATAGGTTATTATAGTTGGTATCAGAGAAAGTTTTAGATAAAATTAGGGGTTGGGAATATGTTAATAGAATAGAATAAATGATATTTTTATTTATAGTTATGTTTAAATGATATAGAATATAAATATTATCATATTCCATCATCTAAGATATGTCTATTCATAATGGGTTTCCATATAAGAAATAGGGAATAAAATGTTGGAAGGCACTGAGAGTATGTTATCTTTTTGAATTCGAAACCAGGAAAGGTGGGAATTGGATATGAGACATTTGGGAATGAAATGGATTAGTTGAATCAAGCTAAAAATATTTGTGGATTACATTAAATAGAAAATACCAATCTACTAAAAAGGAATACAACAATAGTGGAACATTTTGAGATCCATCGCCCTCATACTTTTAGTGGATCTTCTGGCCATGTGATAGCTAAATTTTGGATTAAATCCCTTGAAAATATATTTTATGTCATGGGGGTTTATAAAGTCAATTTATTTTTCTTTATATTTATTGTTTTGAATATGAATATGAACAATAGTGTTAAATTGTAATAATATCATAAAAATAGAAGAGATCGATGATTTGGAATGAGATGAATTTAAGAATCATTTCCTGGAATAATATTTTCCTATAGTAGTTCAAAATAGAATAGAATAAAAATTCCATGAATTTGAAAGAAGGTGGAAGATCCAATGGTCGTGTATAAATTAAAATTCACCTTATTGGAAAGGTATGATCCAAATATTATTTGGGGTCTCGATAGTCAAATCAATTGTCATTACTCATTAATTGTGCCACAATATTGAAGGGTTTTGGCATCCCATTTATTAAAATGTTATGAGAAACTTTTTTGATGTGTTGAGAGGGTAGAAATTGATTTTTATGGTGATCAAATTTAATTTTACAATAATCAGAAGAAAGGGTTCATATGGAAATAAATGTGTTGGAATCATTCATATAAATTTTAAGGTAAGAAGATCAAGTTTTCAGTTTGTGGAAAATGTTGTAAAAACACTCATTGAATTCCATAAACAATACATGAAGTGTTTATAATGTTATATGTTTATAAATATGGCATGATATTTCAATGAAAAAAATATTAGATTTTGTATTCTTAATTATGATACGAAAATCGTAATTTGTTTTAAATATTTTGAGATGGGGAATTATTCATATTGCTGCAAAAAGAAGCATCTGAATAATGGGAAGAAGCCATAATATATGCAGAAAGGTGTTGTGAAAAACTCTATGACTACTTTAGTATATTTTTTGTCTATACAATTACGTGGAATGAGGTACATTGTGTTTTTACTCATATTTTTCTAATTAATTGATTGATACAGGGCATTCACATTCCATTATTTCTAAAAAATATTTTAAATTATTAAATTCACTAAAAAATGAAACAATAATGTATGGTTAAAATACTGTGGGAAATATTAAGGGAAAATTTTTAAAAAGAATATTCATGTTGTTTTCTGTGGAACGAAATTTCCTATAATCCTTATTGTTTTGATTTTAGTAGAGTTTGTTGTTATTATGGGTGTGGATTGGATTCCTATTTTTTTGGATAATATTGATTATAGAGCTAGATAATATTTTCCAAAAATATTTTCTGTTTGTATACAATAATGAAGTCATTCCATTGATAACATAATGGGGGGATGGGAGACTATTTTAAAATTTGAATGAAATTTATCTTGAACATATTTTTGAAAAAATGGAACTATATATATTAAAAAATTTCTAATGGAAAATGAATACCTGTATTTGTTTTGGATGAGTTTCCTATTTTTATACCTAATTGAGATGAATAATTTAACATTAACTTAGTTACTAATTCTAATCCAATATGAAAACACCCTTATTGAATGACTCAAGTGGAACTTCTAGTATTAATAATGTAGTTGCAAAACTTTTTTTATAATTTTTTCATTTTTTCTATAACATCACACATGGGTGCCCATTTTTTATTTATTAAAAATAAATATGCCTCCATGAGGATTTTCATTGATTCTATAAAATTGAATAACATTATTGTTAAGAATAAGTATCCCTTACCTCATATCGATGACTTATTTTATCATATCTAGGGAGTTCATTATTTTACCAAGATTGACCTCAGATATGGTTACCATCAGCTCAAGGTGTTGTATGATGAGATTAAAAAAATAGTATTTTATACTAGATATGGAAATTATGAGTTATCATATTCCATTTGGATTGAAAAATATCCCTCATGTATTTATGGATCTTATGAATAGAATATTCAATTAATATTTGGATTTTTTTTGTTTTAATTAATGGTATTTTGTTTAATTAAAAAATTTATGAGAGTCGTGGAAAATATATAATCATTTTTCTTAAAAATATTAAATAATATAATTTGTACAAAAAATTTGGAAAAAATTATTTTTGGATACAACAGATTTATTTTCATGGGAACATTATAAATAAGGATATCATAAAAATTAGTCCCATGAAAACAAAATTGGTTGAAGAATGGAAGACTTATAAATATTACTGAGTTTATTAGTTTTCATGGATTAGAAGGATGTTACCATTGGGTTATTAAAAACTTTTAACAGTTATCTATCCTACAAAATATGTTTACACCAAAAGGGATTAAATATATTTAGATATAAGAATGTGATTTTTGTTTTTAGGAACTAAAAATAGGATTATTAAATGCTCTGGTTTTTTTTATACCTTCAAGAAATAAATAATTTGTAATCTATTGTGATTATTCTTAAAGGGACATGGATATGTTCTGATGAAGAATGATTAGGTAATTACTTATGCTTCATGGAAACTGAAACTTCATGATTTAAATTATACCAAACATTTTTTTTAATTAGAAAATGTGGTTTTATCATTAAAATTTTTGAGATATCATTTATAAGGATCCAAATGTGAAATATATAATTAGTATAATAGGTCTAAGTGTATATTCCCTCCGAATGAATTGAACATGAGGAAGATAATATGGATGGAACTAATAAATAATTCTGATTGTACAATCAATTTCCATTATAGAAACAAAAATAAATTTGTGTATTCCTTTAGTCAAAAACAATATGCTACATTATTCATGTAATGTTAAGAACAGGACTCCTTGGTTAATTATTTGATGAATTTTATCTTATATTTTTTTGGTTTATGAAATTTCACTATTTTTCTTCAGGTGTTAGTAAAATAACCTCTATTAGATATAATTAACCATGTGTAGAAGGAATCTACTATGAATTTAAATATATCTATGAATTATTAGTGGTATTATAAAAAATTCTTAAGGTAACAATGTTATTTGTGTTATTGTTGATCAACTGATTAAATCTTCACATTTTATTCTTATTCAAGATATTATGCCTTTAAAAAATCTATATCAACTATACCTTATAGTGATAGTCTGGTTATGTTGAGTTCCACTATTCACTGTATTTGATCATTATCCAAGGATCACATATAACTTTTGGAAGGTCCTTCCTAAGTCATTAGGAACAGAATTTTTTTTTAGAAAAATAATTTTATCTTTAATTTTTTTGACATTATGAGAGAAACATTTAGACCATGGAAGATGTGACAAGTTCGTTTTCAATGTAATACTAGGGAATTTTGGACCATTGTCTTTCTTTATTTTAGATTTCATATAATAATGGTTCTCATTATAGTATAAAGATTGAACCTTTTGAGGAAATATATGGAATGTGGTTTCAAACTCTAGAATTTGAAAATAAAGTTGGGTAAATATTGATTATGGGAATAGAATTAGTATAAGAATTTTATTATAAATTAATGATGATCCATCGATCAATAAGGACATCTCGAAGTAGGAAAAAATTTATTTGGATAACTGGAGGGAGGATCTTTGTTTTTAGGCAGGTGATTAAGTCTTTCTCAAAGATTTTATATGGAGAAGTGTGATGAATTCAGATAGAAAGGGGAAGCTGATTCCATGGTTCATTGGACATTATGAAATCCTAGTGAAAGTGGGATTATGTTCTTATTGAGTGTCTTTACCTCTGAGTTTGTCCCAAGAAAAAAAAATTAATGTTTTTTTATAAAGAAATTACATGCTAGACTCATATCATGTTCTGAGCCTTCATATTGTTCAGTTGGAATATAATCATTCATATGTGTAAAATAATATTTATTTATTTTTTGTTGAGAGAAATTATTGCGAAATAAGTTAATTCATCATGTAAATGTTTTGCGAAGAAACCTCATGGTTAAAGAAGCAACATGGTAATCATAAAATTATATTATGGAAAGTAATCCTCTCATTTTTAATAAAGGAATAAAAATTATGAGGATTTAATTTTCAAATGGTAGGATAATGTAACAACCCAGGTAATTATAAAGATATTTTTTCTCAAATTAAATAGTCAAATTCATTATAAATATATAATTAAAAAATATATATTTAAAAATTAAATAATTTATAATAATATAATAGTGACCTCACTTATTAGATTTTAAATAAAATATAATTATCATATATGTAAAAATATAAAATATTTATATCATGTTATAAGTAAACATGTGTTTTCAAAATGATGAATTTAGTATTGGTATTTTTGTGAAGCATAAATGTTTATTTACAATTTTATAATTAATATAATGATTTGTAAAAAAATATATTTTTATCAAATAGATTCAAATATTAATAATTTATTATCATATAATTATTATATAATTTTATGAGAGTTTAATTAATTTTTCATAGTATCATAAAAGCGGTTATAATATTAAAATCGATATTTTTCAAATAAATGATGTATTTAATTAAGAATTAAATTTACCACAATAAGAAAATTATTTTTAAAAAAATGGAGTCCATTTTTAAAATATACATCTTAAAAAATTGTAAGGGTTCATTTTATCTTTTTTCTTTTTTTTGAAATAGTCGATTTTTCTATTAATAGTGAAATATTGAAATTTACAGTATTAAAAATTAAAAGCCCAATACATGGATTTTTTTGTCATGAATGAGGTAAGAAACCATTAGCTCAAACTCACATGAATTATTTATGGTAATTATTCTCAATAATAAAATTTTTTGATATTTATGAGACTAAATCATAAACTATTGAATATGATATTTGAAGGAACCTCTGTCCTCCCCCTATAAATACCACCCACACCACCGCTACTCCACACACCTCAAAATCATTTTATATTTACTAAATTATTCCCAATTTTGTTCCCAATACTCTTACCTAAATCAAGGACCTTCTGGTGTCAATAAAATTCCAAAATCATGTGTCTTAAGGAGGTTCTCAAGGAGGCAACATTCAAGCGATAAAATACTCCTTTATCATTTAAATTCATTCTTTATTTCTTTATTTCGTCGTAATACTCTCCTAAAATCCCATATAAAAAGTGACATGACAAATCCAATTTAATACATATACTATAATTTCATTGTGTTATTTTAATATTAATCATCAAACCTCTCCACTTCTCTTATTCTCAAAAGTGAAAACATTGCCTTTGATGTGACCATTCACCACCTCCATGGATGACGGTATTTTCTTTTCTTTTACCACAATAAGGTATGGTAATAAAACCATCATAAATGGTAAACAATGTTTTAATATGTATTTTATAACTTTTAAAACGTTCTATAACTAATTTATAAACATAAAATTAAATAAAATTAAACAATTTTGTGGTAGTTGGAAAAACTATTAGAAATAAACCAAAAATATATCATTATTTTTTTATCTAATGAATAATTATAATATTATTAATATATATATGGGGTAATTTTAAAATCTTTAATTATACTTATATCCTTTTATTCCACTTATATTGTATTACTTCTATTTGACAACAACACCCATAATTATACTCAAGGTAACAGACAATAAATCCATGAAACCAATGCTCATGGAAAAATGATTATGATATTTACAACACATTGAGGTGGACATAAATGCACTTAATAAAATGGTAATAAAAAATATATATATTTACAAGGTTATGAATTAACTAATTAATTAATATTATTTGATGATATAAAAAATTAGGTAGAAGTATAGAATGATTTAGGATATAAGGTAAGGTACATTTCTTTTTA
This sequence comes from Viscum album, assembly GCA_963277665.1. Taxonomy (NCBI): domain Eukaryota; kingdom Viridiplantae; phylum Streptophyta; class Magnoliopsida; order Santalales; family Viscaceae; genus Viscum; species Viscum album. The sequence continues at coordinate 852,170,015 of OY728155.1, read as the reverse complement.
AATTCATCCTTAATGTATCTTTTTAAAAAATACAAAAAATAATGTTTATTAACTTAAATAGAAGGAGAATATTCTCCCGTTTTCAAGACTACTTATTGTTTTTAAGCCTTCATTCCAACATTATGTGTTTATTTTTAAAGAAACCTTTTCATTTGTATGTGCAAAATATTCATTAAAATAAGGGATATTCCTCAAGAAATGTTTTTTTGATGCAAGTGTTATTTTAATATGAAATTTTTTAGTTATTGGTAATTTTTAATGATAATGGTTGTTTATATTATACACCCAAGATGGGTGGGTCTGTGATATCCCTCCAATTTAATGGGTATGGTGGAAGTTGATCATAATCGTTATTCCTTGTGTAACTGTCATAGTTATATCATAAGGTGACTATCAGGGTTCCATTGTAAGGTACCTATGAGGGTTAAAAATAATATTTTAGTCATGATGGTTACAATAATAAGTATTCTATTAAAATTATTCCCGAATTTATCTAAATGGTTAATTGTATTCTTTCTATGTTTTATGGAAACCCCATACTTTTACAAAGTGAGTATATGTTACTATTAAGGGTATGAAGAATGTATTTCATGAGTTTTAAGTATTCATTGACTAGGGGTATATTTTTTCCCATTACTAATATTTTTCTGGCTATCACATGTTTTGTAATGTTTTCATAGGTTTTAAGGTTGGCCAAGAGAAATGAAGAATCCAAGCGGAATGTTTTGAAGATTTTTCATGAAAAGAAATAGTTTTTTTACTTTGTATTTTAAAAAATGGATACTATTTCAGTAATATTCACCATTTATACTTTTGGGTTGTTATGTATTAATTATTAATTAATTTTCAAAATATATAAGATTAAATGTTCTTTGGTATTGAAAGAAAATTAATTCTATTATAAATACACTACAATATGTAGTGGTTAGGGATGGGTTATTATATTTTTGGTTACATTTTATATCTATACTCTATTGGGAACATTTCAGGGAACATACAAAAACTAAGAGAGTTTACCAATTTCATAGTAAAGGGAATGAGAATTTAATTTTATTTGTCATGTTCTAATGGAATTCAATTGATTCAGCCCAAATCCAATATGAGGTTCTATTATAGCGAGTTAAAAATACAATCATTGATATTTTATATTATCCATGAATGTAGAAATTAGATTTGTCTATATTACATTTGGGGGTTAATATTACATTAAAAATAAGAATTTGGTAATGTTTCTCTAATTATATTATGGAAATATTTTTATTCCCCCAAGATGGAAGCAATATGTTCATAATGAAAGTTTTTTCCTTCATCTCGATACTGATATCCAATGATGATGAAAATCACCGAATAATAAACAATTCCAAAAGGATCCCTTTTCATTTTCCATGATTTAAGATAAATGTGATATTAAATTTATCAGGACCCAATACCACCAAAGATATCATAATTAGGGGAGAGAGATACTGAACCACAAATTCCCACCTCCAGCAGTCCTTTGGTTGGAGATAAGAACTGATAATATGAAAAAATATCACAAATTGGGGGAATTACCCTATATGAAAATATAATATCGGGATATAAGATGGATATTCAACAAGAAACTCTAAAAACAATCTAAAAATGAAATCAAAATCATCCTACAATTTATATATAAATAAAACTTATACAAATAGAATTCTCCAAAATAAATATGCAAAATAAAACCAATGCAGTGACATAACAACAGTCCAAGGGTTTGAGCTATCACTGTACAACACAATCCATGTAATCCTCCTAGAAAAAAGAAAATCATTTCCTATGTAAGGTGGGAATACAAGTATACTCTATAGAAAATACAAAGTCACTCATGAATAGGTGATAGAAGCACACTATGGAACCTATGAAAAAATATTATAACTAACACAAGTTTATTAGGTCAACTATCCAATACAACTTGCACTAAGGCACGCTCACCGAACAACATAATCCAAGACTAATAACATAAAAAGTAGCATATATTTAAGGGGTATAATGCACATACTTCCTATATATTTTCACCTCACACACACAAATGTCATCTATCCTAGTGATTCTAACTCTTCCATGTAATATATACTACATCCCCATATCATGGTCAAATAACATCATGCCCGCAGACACCTGGAACGACACTCCCACAACACAATCACATCACATCTTACCCGAAAACACCTACTCCATCACACCACATTCACTTCAATAACTAGAGCAGTAGGGTACCAAGAATTTGATGTAAATTAGTCTCATTTCCACCTCCTTCCATGCATTCCCCCACCATAAGCCTCCCCAAAACACAGTGACATCAAATCATTCCCTAATACACCTAGTCCAACACTGAGTTCACTAACTGATCTTTTTCTATCATAACCTGTACATTTCCACTAGCCTAGATGAGAGATAATGAATGATCATATATACAACCATACATCATCATTATTAGTATATTTTGAAAAAAACCTGGGTAAATATATGGGTGTTAGAACAATGTTCATGATGTGGGTCGGGTCCACATAGAAATCACAAGAAACAAACAATGTATATATATAGCCATATACATAAGCATAAACTATGGGTTCTTAATAAATCACATACCAACTCACAACATTCCCATTATTTCCACATCCTTTAAATATTTAAAACTTCATAATAATCAATATTTCACATTACAAACTACATTTCACATAATAATCACATTCCTTTCATTATTCATAAATGATGGAATTTAACTATGCTACCATATATTAGTTCATTCACTAATAATTTCCTTCCCATTAACCAAACCAATCCAATTCCATTTGAATCATTATATAAAAATTCCATTTATACCTATGAAACTACAACAATGAATAACAACACAACATATACAAACAACACATCAATCAAACTAGGTTCACCATTATCTCAAATCCACGTAACACACCACATTCCATCACTACTACCCCCACAAAATAGAAAAAATCCCATCACCTAATCACCCCTCAACATGACTAAAGAAATATTACCTCACCAACCCACAAAACGAACAAACAAATCCATCACCAAGTAGCTCCACATCATCACCAAACAGACCCATCCGCCCCATATGTTATAAGCATGCATCGTCTCCCCACAACATGACTACATATCACAACACATCACAAACCATTTTATTGACTTATGAAGTATATTTTCATCAATTTCACTTCTTTATTTTAGGTGAATTATCACTCAAGATAAAATCTAACGGAATCAATTTTATTATCCAAATATAAGTGGACATCAAATTTTCATTTTGTGGGACATCATAGAAACACACGACAAGGTTTTCATATCACAAAAACCACAATAGAAAAAAAATCACCAATGAAAACCATTATTAGTGATGTGTTTAGATGCATAATCACAACACAACAATATCAATGTTGTTAAAGCATGTGAATTGAACCTATTTCTCTTTAAATTCCAATTAAACCAATTAATTTATATGTATTAGTCTAGTGAAAACCATCTCCCATATAAAAAATCAGTAAACCACTCCCGCAAGATACCCAAAAGTTGAGAAAGATGGATTATATACCTCAAAAAATCTTTTACAAATTATTATGTATTTCATGGAAAAGAAGAAACACCTGAAAACCATATCTAGAAGAGAAAACCAAGGATTAACCTACACAACATCAAGGGTTATAAAAAATGAATCTCACACACACTGTAAAAAAACCATGCCACTAAATTTTATCTCCGATGAAAAATGGAAGTGAATACAATGGTAAATGATATAAGACTTACCAATGATCTCCAATAGATGTCCATAAGAACCAAAAGATCATGCTGATGGATGGAGTGTTGTAATTACCATCAAATTTTCCTTCGGTATTCCTAGAAATTAGATGAAGAGGTATATATATGAATGAAAATGTATGATCTTGTTGACCTTTTTTTAATATGAATTATATTCTTTTCACGTCATATATTCCTTATATGATGTGAATTCCATGGGTTTTCAAATTCAATCAAAAATTTACCCACCTTGAAATTATTTAAAACCACAATATGAATTAATTTCATGATTGGAATTCATTTCATAGACTCTATATTTTCCTACATATAATCCACGAATCTGGAAATATACACAAGTTAAGAAACGTAAATTCACAATATCAACATGATTAATATCATGAAACACAATGTGCAGCACTCCTCCATCTCCAAACTCCACTAAACCCTTTGGGGATACCTTAAAACACTATAAAACCACTAAAAAGGGAAAAGTAATTGGATGGGAAGGCATGGGTGGATATATCTAAAACCTATAAAATGATTCATTTCTTCAAGAATATAAAAAAAATAAAAATAAGATAGTTGTATGAGTAACCATCCCCAGAGATTGTAAGAACCTGGATCTTCTTTTTACGTATGTTTTTCTATTCAGGTTTTTTTTAGAAAAAAGAGGAGTTTCAGGAAATTTCAGGAGTATACATCGTGTACATTAAGTACATGTCATGTACCCAGTTTCCAAGGGTGACCGTGTACTAGACATGTAACGGACGAGTACATGGTTGTGTGTGGTGACCGAGACACTGCCTAAAGTGGAGGCCAGAAAAGGCACGCACACATCGTGTACTTTTAAAATACACATAGTGTAATTTACTTTTTTCATTAAATGGACCAGGGTCACGTCTAATAGACAGAACCCTTTTTATCTTCATTTGTCTCATCCAAGAGCGACCGTACGGCCGCGTATCTTCACCGAGCCCCCGACTTGATTTCCATTCTCCGAATCAACCGTTGTCGATTGCGTTGGAATCGCCACGGTGAGTTCATCCTTCTACTAGAACTGCATATCCGTATTTCTCCTCTCTCAAGAGCTATCCTCGGTCGAAAATTTTAATCATTTTTGTATATCTATGACATTATAGAGAGATTAATGTCATGAGGTTCACGTATATTGATCTGACAATGCCAAGATAGGTGGTTTGGGCCTTTCTATAGTTATTCCTTGAGTTATATGTGAAAAATTTCCCAATACCCTCATTTGGGGTATTTTGTGTTTATGGTTTTATCCCTTTTTTGCCTTCTATGCCTTTTTTGATTGGATAGAGGTTAATTAGTTGAGAATAGAGTTATCTTTGTCATGATGTGGATGTTTTTTCCATGTTTTTTTGTTATTTACTGTTTGGTCTATCCTTGCTTGTTAGGATACTGCTTGCTTTCCATGCCGAGTATTGTTAGGATGGGGTGATTATTATTTGACATTCTATGATATGTTGTATTTGTTTAGCAATGTTTTTCGTGAGGTTTACTTTGGCTACTGATTATCATTTTTGAATGATTGCATTACATGGGGCTGTGAGAACCAGGTGTAGTGAGACCATAGGGGAAGTTTATGTAGAGGGATTTTCTAGAGTGTTTGTTATAATTATTACGTTGTGAGACCATAGGGGGGATTGATGTTGAGTGATCCCTCAGAGTGTATACAGTTACGTTATGAGGCCACATGAGGAATTTATGTTGAGTTCTTCCTCAGAGTGCATGTAGGTTACCATTAAATTATTATAGGTTGAATTGACGGTGAGTGCTTTCTCAGAGAGTCTTTGATCACACATGACTATAGGGTGGATTGATAGTGAGTGCTTCCTCAGAGGGTCATTGTTATATCTTTTTAACCAAAGGGGTTAGGCTATGATAACAACCTAGAGGGTTGATTGTATTTGTTTTTTGTTGATTAAATACTTGAATGTAAATGTTTTTAAATTAAACTGTAGGACTGTTTACATTTGAGTACTTCTTTGTTTACTACTTCTTTTTGCTTATTGCCTGCCATATATATTCACTGATGGTTAGGAACATATCTTTGGTTGGTTACCTATTGGGATTAGTCTCACAGCCTGTTGGGGTCATGCTTTTGGGCTCAAACAGATTATATTGCTGAAGGTATAGATTTGGGAAAGCGCCCTTCTACTTCAGGTACTTGATTGCTGCAGAGATGGGGAGAATAGGACCATGCTGAGGATTACGATTTTGTGGAAATATTTAATTTCTTTTCTTTTTTAGTTTGGTTTAGTACTGTATTCTAGCAATGTGGTTTGAATGGCTACTTTCTTAGACATATGTATCATGCATCATTATATATGTGTTCCAGTTGTTTATTTCTTTAGTCTTATATTGTTTACTTATTGCATGTTTTTACTACTTCTGCTAATGTATATCTATTTTACTTCTATTGTGTTACTTTCCAATGAGGACATAGTTTCCCCATTATCTCACCCAAGGCCCTTGCTACTAGTCATCTGCCTTTGGAGTTTGTTGAAATGCGATTGAAGCCATGTGACCAACTAGGTACAGGGAACCTCTGGGCGGCTCCCGAAACCGGGATGTTAAAAAGTGGTATAAAGGGAATTATTTTATTTGTGACTTATTTTTTGGATCCTATAGCTAGGTATATGAATGAATAGGTACTTGGTAATAAGTTGTTTCTGGGAGTATCTAACTCGTGTACAGGGAAAATCCAATTTACCTCGTATTTGCTTTTTTTCAGATTTTGTGAATTTACAGTTGATTGATTTCACCTTGAGTGATTCACATGTTTTGTGTTGTTATTGTTGATATTATTGAGGTTCTATTCTATTACAACCTGAGGAGATGAGGGTATTCCATCTCATTCACTATATAATAACTTGCTAGAAATCACATGTCATGCATTCTTTCCATGCCATTTAGGGTTTATAAATGATTACATGTTGTTGTGATAGATTTTGTGTAAGATATACATGTTTTTGTGATAGATGTATTGATAAGAACACCTACTATTTGATAGGGTATTGAATTGTGTAATGATTTAGTTTGAATGAATGCCAAACTTTGGATCTTGAGGTGTTATGGGCCCCCATGGACCGGAATTTGGTGGATCATTTCTCTATTATGTTTATATATAACAGTTATAAGATGTTAATCTTTGATTCTTGGGGACTATGGGCCCTCACAGATCGGATTTTGGAACCATACTATTCATTTTAGTGTTTTAAGGGTTCCGGAGTAGTTTATGAGGCTGACTATCCAGAAAACCCTAGAATACACAGTGTGTAATGATGAATACACTCCATGTGTCCTTCTGTTCAGGAAGGAACTATTTTTCTTAAGTACACATTGTGTACTGTATGTACATGCCATGTAGTCTCTAACCATGTCACTGGTTGTGTGGGAAGAGACGTGAGGTTGCGAAATATTTGGTCAGACACGTCGTGTACCGGATGTACATGTCGTGTTGTGTAGTCCATGTGTCCACCTGTGTGACTAACAACACAGATGGATAAAACATAGGTTATACACGCCATGTCAAGATTGAAAACACCGGGTATTTTAACCCTTGTATCCAAACTTGTAACGAACAACACAGGGTAGTAGAATCCTTCTAGTACACATTGTGTCTATCATAAACATGTCGTGTAGAGTCATCTATGTAACCGACCATGTAAAAGATAACATGGGTCAGTGAAGTTTGTCTAGAACACAGAGGTTCTGGCACTAACACACTATATAGTCTTGTTCTAGGAGAACTATGTGGCTTATCCATGTAGAAGAAATTGGGTAGGAGAATAGGATTCATGTAAACGCCATGTGTTAGGAAAACACACCATGTGTATAGGGGGTTACACATCCTGGGTTGACAAAAGTACATGCCCATGTGGAGGCTTAAGGGAACACACCGTGTAGTGGAAATACACATCATGTATCCATGTTTTGAATAACATGAATTCATCCTTCCTTCTATTCCATTCTTACACATCTATGTTTTAGTTCCTTTTAATATTGATATAAGGTGTGCACTTGACCTTGTAGATTCATTCCACTGAGATGTCCTCTGATTGTCTGCCAGTTATAAGGTAGTGACCAGGAACTAGACATGGAAGATCAAGGACCACCAGCAGATCCTCTAGTCGTGCATATCTTGGCACCAGTCATTATCCCAGGTGTAGGAGTCTATGTACTGTTCTGAGAGGAATTTATGAGGATGATCCAGACCTTTTAGGGATCACCACTTCTTTCCCCTTCTATGGCAGAGCTAACTCGGTTTTTTCAACAGTAGCATCCTCCCACTTTCTATGGGGATGGAAGACCCCAGGCTGCAGAGTCCTGGCTAAAATCCATCCTGGCAATCTTCGAGCATCTAGAGATGCCTCCATAGAGGAGGTTCAAGATCGAAACATATATGCTTCTGTATTCCACCAATAGATTGTAACGCCCCGCCCCAGCTACCCAAAGTCGATGCATTACTTTGTAACATTGGCATGATCACAAAAGATCAAGTCTCGAAAGACCGATTAGTTTAGTAGCCTTGGAAACACTAGATACAATAATAAGTCTTACATTACATCATAAAGTAAAACAAAACTACTACATCTTCTCTTTATATCCCCTTATAATATCCCTGCAGGTCATTCATAATATACTTCTTCACATCCTGGAAAATATTAAAACATTGAAAGGGGTGAGCTCAGATGCTCAGTAATGATAAAAATATTGTGGAAGCTTTCATAAATAAACATTCACATTTAAGGCAATGTATAACAAAAACAAAAGCCTTTTAAACATGAACTTCAACATAATATGGCAAAAGTAAAATGAGATAATGCCATTTACTTATTCACATGGATATTCTACTGGTCGAATAATCACATGCAATATCATTAACCACTTTCATAATGATGGAATGCATAATGCCAGACTATCATAACCACGTAGTCAAGGCCTCGTGCCAAGACCACAAATAAGATTTTGTCAAGGCCTCGTGCCAAGACACTAGTTTGTCTCATGAGACCTGCCGATGTAATTTTTTTAGAAGATACTTATGTTTCAAATTGATCAAATATACTCCAGTGTTTTTCTAAACACATTATGCAAGCTTCTGAAAACAAAATAACTAATTCTGAGACTGCTCGACTAATTATAGGACATGATGGGTCCATGCCCAATCCCTTCTTGTCTACCATACTCGAGAGTCGGGTTTTCTGAAAACATTTTTAATCTTGCGTTAAATACGTATAAATTTGCACTATATTTTCATATATTTGAGAGAAATATATCTCTCTTTTTTGAAATCATTTAAAAATCACATAATTATAAAATAAAACCTTTTGAATAAATGTAAAAGTCAAAGGGGTTTATACACCGTATAAAAGAACGTTGTGTATAAAACCAAATATGCCTCAATGAATGGAGATTGAGACGGAGACCTTAAAAAGATCATTTTTAAAATAAAATAGATCTATTATGTTTATTCACTATAGGTACACATAAAGAAAGTAAAAATATAAAATAATACATAATAATATCATTACATAATTTGAAAGTAGGAGATTAACCCAAAGAATGGAAGTTGGGTTAAGAAATTCCCTTACCTTGTGTCCGACTTGATTCGACCGTTATTTAACCTCATGAATAATAAAATAGAGTTAATATCTACCATTTTCAATTTCATTATCCTTTTTATATCACTTATTACAATTTTATGAACATTATGTAATTATTTAATTTAATAACGGTCGTTTTGTCGATTTTTGGTACCTGAGTCAACAATAAACTTCTTATAATTACAAGTTGTTTTTGTGGTAGAATATACATTATCTCCAGAATTATTTTCATGATTTAGATGTCATATATTTCATATATATCCAGTATATACATTCATTCATAATATTCCATAATGTTTAGAGGTAAGAAATGAAATGCACCATTCATGGAGACGGTAAGCCGTACGTACGCATGAACGCTACTTTCATTTCTATTTCGTATTTAATGGAATGAAATCATAATTATATAAAGGTATAATATAGTTTCAGTATAATATCATATATAATATCATTTACTCCATCCTTTATACATCCCACATATGGCATTAACGATTCACATCACTTTGAGGGGGCGGTAGTCCGCACTTCCTAAAATGAAATTATCGCGTTTACCCATAATGGAAATCATAAAGTATGCCATAAATGAGAAATACAGAAGCATAAGGAAAACATAAACATATTATATATCATATATAAATATAGTTACATCTTAATGTCCACCTTTTAAGGTGTTATATGAGTGTTGAACAATCATCGTTTCGTGAGGCAGAAATTCGCCATCCATAGAAACCGTATGTTCTTTAACCATTAGATGTAGGTGTATGTAAGTGTAGCTCGAATACTTCTTATAAAAACATCCTAGTATATTAAGGATACTGGTTTTGTTACAAAATAAATGAATAAAAAGAGTTTATGGGGTTGGAGAAGCAAAATAATACAAAATAACATTAGAGAAGACATTACCTCAAAATCGGGTAACTCTTTTTGATTTGAGCCAAAGGCTTCCTTGGGAAGAGTTATGCCCAAAGTGAGGCTTATAGGAGTAAGGGGGGAAGTTGGGAGAGTATTTGGGCAGAGTTTGGCCGAGCCAAATGGCTTGAAAGTGTGAATGATGTGGTAGAGGTGGGGGCCTTTTATAAGTGGAGAGGAGGGGAACTCTTGGAAAGTAAGGAACTTTTACATTATTATACAATGCTTTTCGAATTCTAAAGGTCCCACACTTATATAATTCAAGGATAAGGTGATAAGGGTTCGAAATCTACCCATACAATAGTCTTTGGACAAGTGTAATCCTTGTATTTTATATTATCTTTTCATTTTATTAAAATCATTAAATAATGAGGTCATCGCTGCATCATAATGATGTCATAAATAATTTAATTTATTTAATGTCTAAAAATTATAAAAAAAATACTATGATGTAGGAAATCTTATTATCTTTCCAATGACTATTTATAATCAAAAATATGACTTGTATAACCCCATGTAAAAATTTTGTTTAGTAAAACATTTCATGTTTGTGTCATTTTTTTACTTTAACATTAAATAAAAGGTATTTATGTCATTTTCCAACTAAAGTGGCTCCATGGGGTCCCCAAGTTGACTCATGGATTGTCTTGGTCGGCCATGGCACATCCAATGAGGGTAGGACATGTGTCAAGATCATCTCATATTATTAAAATATTATTTTCACCTTAAACTACAATAATTACCTCTAATCGCGATTAAGAACTTAAAAGTTACTATTCACCAAAAATTATTTTAATCTCATTGAACCACATTTTACTTCTTAATGTCAACCATGTATGTTGGATTTTTGAAAATCAAACCACAGAAGTGGTAATATTTCATTTAAATGAAAAATCAGTTTTTTAACTACCACTTAGTGGTTTCACTATTCATCAAAAATTGAAGTTTTTTAGAACAATGCCAAAATTTCACCCTAAGCTATAATTGATATTCCGAATTCAAAAATGATGTATATTTTATGAAATTCCAAACATATAAGTTGCAGTAATTAATTTTATAATTAATTCCCGTTGTCACAACAAATAGCGTGTTTTTAAGAAACAATATATATCAAAAGATTGACAATTGTTTATGTCCAATTTCAAAGTGAAATTAATTCTAATGAACACCATTGGATAAAATGGTAAAAATATATTCTAATTATACTTTAAACCCACTCAATAGTATAACTTATCACTATAAATTATTTTGATTAAAAAATATGTTTTAAGTATTTTTCACTATTCATAAAAATTTGGAAGTTCTCAGAAAATTACAAAAAACTCAACTTAGGATAATTTCAATATTCCGAATACAAAAATTAAGTCCATTTTGAAATATAAAATTTATATAATTTCAAAAAGTGGGTATTACTATTCATAACGGCTACTTTGATTAGTTGTGGTGTGTTAGAACTCGAAATTGCATACAATGCAAGCTATTGCATTATTGAATGAGAAGCGTATCATAGAAGCTCGGGGTGTTACATAGATGGTGGGATGTGATCTCACTGGCAGGACACTCGCTGGTTTTGGCTTGGGAGGAGTTTCAACGTATCTTTTATGACTACTTCTACTAGGAGCCTTTGAGGGCCGATCAAGCCTGAGAGTTCATGATTCTCGAGCAGGGTACTCTTTTAGTTATAGAGAATTATTCTCACATCACATAGCTGTAGTTCTTCATGTATATCCCATAAGGTGATGAGTAATTCCTGGTAAGGAGGTTTAAGGATGGTCACAGGCACGACATCCGATCTCAGGTGAACATCATCAGGTTGACTTCCTTCACTTCTATAGTTAACCAGGCACTAATAACAGAGCACAATATGATGGATTATGGAGTGGTGAGCTAGGTTAGTTCAACATCCGGAGTTGGTATCCCTTCTACAGACAGAATAAAGCACCACAGGGAGTCTACATGTAGGGATCTGAGTAGGTGGGATGCACCTCCAGGTAGCCAGGTGGTATGCAACTGATGTTATTAATATTTTCATGACTTATTATATTCCCCCTTTACTTATTTTATATGAAATGTGCATAATTTGTGTGAAATATTAATGTTTTAATATTAAGTATAATATTTGAGCATTTTTAGAAGTAGTCAAATTGAGTCAGTTTAATGTTTTAATTATAACTATCACTATACTGATCCAAATTGTGTGGTTATTGTTTTGTAGGATTCTCCTTTCAATATAAAACATTTCATTAGAAGGAACCATGAGCCAATTCTGCCATTTGAAGGGTCATATGGTCCTCACAAACAAGACCAAAGAATCTGTGAACAAACTGGACCATCCATGAAGATTGATTTACTGGGTTCAATCGAGAAGTCCAAAGACCTTCAATCTCCACCATAATTCGGGGGAAACTACATTTCATCTTGGATAAAAATTGCATGGCCCAAATCCAAGTACAAGGGGCCCAAATAAACCTTTGAAGTCCAGCCCACCATTCTGGCCGAGAATTAAAATCAGTATAGTATGCATGACATATCTCCTGATGTAAGCATCCAATCGAGCTGAGATGTTGCAGTGTGAAAGAGGAGATATAGGCGGCCGACTTTGTTGAAGAAGTCATTCGAATTTGAAGGCATCTTCATGTTCAAAAATCCATTCACATTTTGGCCATCGAAAAAGAATGGATAGAAATGGACAGTTTACCTTTGTTTAATCAACCGGCCATAACTTTGGCTCCAATTGTCCAAATGCCTCCAAATTTGAGAGTAGTCGGCCAACATTATTGTCTACAACTTTGAAGAAGGATGTATTTGAAGATTCGGCTGTCTGTATAGCTCAATTGGCGAAGCAAGTGGAGGGACAGATTGGGAATGCAAACAGTCCACTCCTTGGGCTATAAATACTCTCCCCTTCTCTCCTTGAGAGGGGTTGGCATTTCAGAAGAGAGGAGATCACATTGGCACGACCAAAGCTTTGTCAAAGGCTTGGGAGGACCTTCCATACTCAAGTTTTTACTTGAGAGACCTTTCCTCCTCTCTTTCTTTTCACTTACTTTTGAGTTCTTCATTTTTGTAATCTTGTAATTCTCTTTCTTTGTAATTCTATTTTAATGCAAGTTACTTCTTCAATATCTCTTATTCTCTTCCACCTTCTGTATTTTAATATTAATGTTCTTAAAATAGTTTAAAATTCAGTTCAATCCCCTTCCCTTCTTAAGCTTCCTCATTCAATCGAAATTCCATTTTTGATTCTTAAATTATTTCGTGTGTGTGTTCGGCACACTACTCTTATCTTGTCCCTTTCTTTTTCTTCTCTTTATAATTCATCACCATAAACATATATTACCAGATTATTAATCACACAAATGGCTGAGTAAATCTCTCATTGGGGTGAGTTATAATTTAGGTATGTTAAGTGATTGAGAGCTTCTGCTCGATGAATATTCTTTGAATTAACATTGTGTATGTTGGACTTAACATGTCATGGATTAATGACTTGTTTCGTTTAACATGTGGTTTCCATGGATTATTGGAACCATAAATACACAACCATAAATAAGATCTGATTGAGATTATAACCTTAAGTTAAGTTAAGTCTTGGTTTAAAGCCTTAACACTTAAGAATTCTAATCAACATCATCTTGTGACATGGGTGTTAATTTAAATGCAATATAAAGCAAAGCTCGAGGATATCACAAGCTTAACTAACCTAATGATGAACTCACCCCAATCTTTATCAATTTGGTAAATCAAACATCATCCATAAATCATTTCAATTAAGCTCTGCAAACAAACCCCCCTAATCAAAATACAATCAACTAAAAACAAACGACTACTACAAAGTATCATCGCCGAGGATTCGACCCGAGTGCTGCTATATACATTAGCAGAGCACCGGAACCTTGAACGGTCGATAGGCGACAATCGGCCGCACTTTCAAATGGAGCCGTTGCCGGGGATGGTGCTTTAAGTAGTCATTAGTTTCTGGTTATTGTAAAAAAAAACCCAAAAAAATACAAAAGTTTAAAAAAATTGAAAAAAAAAACACAAAGAAAAACCCGTCTTCCTCTTAAAATTCATAAACTGAAAAAATACAAAGAAAAACCCGTCTTCCTCTTTCTTCCAAAATCTCTCTGAATGCCCCGTAGCCTTCCAAACAATCCCTCGGATTTGTTTGACCCTGAAATTGAGCGAACACTTCGCCATCTTAGGAGGAACATAAGAGATACTCAAATAATTCAAGAACCAGTCCTCATCCAACCAATTGAAATTGAAATGGCCAATCCTAGGGAACAAACTCTAAAAGAACTCGCTGCCCCTGATATGAATTACCAACCTCTTGGTATTCAATATCCAAACATTGAAGCTGACTTCGAACTCAAATTGGGTTTGATTCATCTTCTCCCTCATTTTCACGGGCTAGCCGGTGAGGATCCACATCTTCACCTTAAAGAGTTCCAAGTAGTATGCTCTACCATGAAGCCTCAAGGGGTTTCTGAAGAACAAATCAAGCTTAGAGCTTTCCCCTTTTCCCTAGCGGATTCTGCCAAGTCTTGGCTCTACTACCTCCCACCTGGTTCCATAAACTCATGGGTTGACATGAAGAGACTTTTCCTTGAGAAGTTCTTTCCCGCTTCCCGAACAGCTTCTATCCGAAAGGAAATAAGCGGCATCCGTCAATTCCCTAATGAATCACTCCATGAGTATTGGGAGAGGTTCAAAAAGCTTGTGGCAACTTGTCCACACCATCAAATCCCTGACCAACTCCTGATCCAATACTTCTATGAGGGGTTATTGGCTATGGAGCGAACTCTCATTGATGCCGCAAGTGGCGGTGCTCTTGTTGACAAAACTCCTGCAGCTGCAAGAGATCTCATAAGTAACATGGCTGCAAACACGCAACAATTCCATACTCGAGCACATGCTCAAGTGAAACAAGCCCAAGAGAATCAATCCATAGAGCCCAACAAGATGACTGAGTGGATGAGTGAACTTACAGGTCTTGTGCGTCAACTAGCGGTGGCTACCAAAGCCCCAACCTCATCTTCTCCACAGTCACTATTCCCTGGACCTATCAAGAATTGTGGAATCTGAAACTCTCCATCACATCCGACTGACACATGTCCACAACTTCAAGATGATCCATCTGATTCATCTAGTCCAATGGAGCTCAATGCGGCATATGCTCAGCGAAACTTCAACCCTCAACAATCAGGTCAGTTTGTTAGAAACTTCAACCAACCCCACTCCGAGCCCTTCTCTTCTACCTTTAACCCACCTCTGAGGTATGGTAATCCCATTTCTCATCCTCTTCAATTCCCTCCTCAAAACCCAAACCAATTCCAATATGGTCAAGGTGGTGGTAACTTCCATCAACCTTATCCTTTTGTTCCTCAACCTCAAAGGAACAATCCTCCTCCTGGATTCCACTATCCTAACGAGCCTTCCCAATTCCCCACCCAATACAATCGCTTTCCCAAGAACCAAAATCAAGGCCAACCCAATTTGGGACAAGCCTCTTCTTCTAAACAACCATGGGAAAGTGCTGTAGAGGATCTTGCTTCCTTCACCCGTTCTAGCCTAAAGAACATTGAAACCCAAATAGGTCAACTTGCATCCCACCTTAGCCAGCAACAACCATCCAATTCATCCCAACTCCCAGCTCAACCATTACCCAACCCCAAGGGTAATGTAAGTGCAATTGCACTTAGATCAGAAAAGCAACTTTCTATGCCTCAAGATAAATCCTCAAACCCCCCTTTCGATGTTGATCTAGAAAATGAAAAGAACAAAAAGCTGGAAAAGGAACTTGAATCCACTCCTTCACCTTCTTCCATTCCACTTAGGAACCCAATTCCTTTTCCTCAAGCCATCTCCAAGCCTAAGAAGTCCTTTGAACCTGATCCTGAAATGCTTGACATGTTTAGACGTGTTGAAGTGAACATCCCCCTATTAGATGCCATCAAACAAATCCCTAAGTATGCCAAGTTTCTTAAGGAATTGTGCACCCATAAGAGGCAACTTAGGAACATTGAAAATGTTTCAACTCAACAGTCCATTCCCATGAAGTGCAAAGATCCAGGGACCTTCACGGTTCCATGTCAAATAGGGAGTTCCAACTTTGATGATGCACTCATAGACCTAGGAGCCTCAATTAATGTCATGCCCAAATCCATTTTCTCCAACCTTGGTCTAGGTCCCTTGCACCCAACAGGTATTGTCATTCAATTAGCCAATCGAAGCACTGCCAGTCCTGAGGGGATAATTGAGGATGTTCTTGTTCGGGTCAATGATCTTATCTTCCCAGCTGATTTCTATGTCCTTGACATGGAAGGTGAGACGACCTCTTCTCGATCTCCCCTAATTCTAGGAAGACCATTCCTCATGACTGCGAGAACCAAGATTGATGTCCACTCAGGCATCTTATCCATGGAATTTGGTGACCAACTGGTCAAGTTCAACATTTTCCAAGCCATGCGATACCCATCTGAGGATCACTCTGCATTCTCAATCCATGCTTTTGAGGACACTTCTAAGATTCAATCGAACCCCAATCCACCATGTTCTTCATGTTCTAATGATAAAGGATCTTGTGAAATATGCACCATGATTAACAAAGTCATAAATGGTGAAGTTGATGTGGACCTCTCATTCATAGACTCCATCAATCTAGAGGAACTTGAAAACTCTCTTGAATCCCACATCAACTCTGATCTCTACTGCTCCACCTTGGACAGTGTTGAGGAAAATGATCCAAACCCATCTGGAATCCCTTCTCCTGCTCCTAACTTTTCTAGCTCTCAAATAAAGGCTGAAACTGATCTAAAACCACTTCCTTCATACCTCAAGTATGCATTCCTTTTCCATGATCCCTCCTACCCTGTCATTATCTCTGCTTCACTTTCTGAAACTGAGGAGTCCCAACTTGTTCAAGTGTTAGAGGAAAACAAAAATGCCTTAGGTTGGACCCTAGAGGATATTCCAGGAATCAACCCTGCCCTTTGCATGCATCACATCCATCTAGAGGAATCATCCAAACCAATTAGGCAACCTCAAAGAAGACTCAATCCACTCATACTTGAGGTAGTTAGGGAAGAGATTACCAAGCTTCTTCAAGCTGGTATTATCTACCCAATTTCTGATAGTGAATGGGTTAGTCCAATTCAAGTCGTTCCTAAGAAGGGCGGGATAACAGTTGTCACAAATGAACATGGAGAAGTGGTCACAACTCGAGTGAAAAACAAATGGCGTGTGTGCATCGATTATCGCAAACTGAATGCTGAAACACGAAAAGATCACTACCCACTTCCTTTCCTTGACCAAATGCTTGAGAGATTGGCCGGAAAGTCACACTATTGCTTCCTTGATGGTTACACCGGCTACTTCCAAATTCCAATCGCACCTCAAGACCAAGAAAAGACCACATTCACTTGCCCCTTTGGAACTTATGCCTATAGGCGAATGCCTTTTGGCCTTTGTAATGCTCCTGCAACATTCCAGCGGTGTATGATGAGTATCTTTTCTGAATTCATTGAGAATTGCATGGAGGTATTCATGGATGACTTTACCATTTATGGCGAGTCATTTGAATCTTGCTTACATTCACTCTCTTTGGTCCTTCAAAAGTGTGTCAAGTGCAACCTTGTGCTGAATTTTGAAAAATGTCACTTCATGGTTTCAAATGGGATTGTTCTAGGGCACATAATTTCTCAAGAGGGTATCCAAGTTGATCCAGCCAAAATTGAGGTGATCCAATCACTTCCTGAACCCAAATCAGTTCGAGACATTCGGTCCTTCCTTGGTCATGCCGGTTTCTATCGGCGATTCATTCAGAACTTCAGCAAGATTTCCCTCCCACTCACTCGTTTACTTCAAAATGATGTCACATTCAATTTTGATGAGGCTTGCAAGAGAGCCTTCGTCGAACTCAAATCTTCTCTCACATCTGCTCCAATAATCCAACCCCCAGATTGGTCCTTACCATTTGAATTGATGTGTGATGCTTCTGATAGGGCCATTGGGGCTGTTCTTGGTCAAAGAAGAGAAAACATTCCTCATGTCATCTTTTATGCCTCAAAAACATTGGATGAAACTCAATCACACTACACTGTGACTGAAAAAGAACTTTTAGCTGTGGTTTTTGCCTTGGATAAATTCCGGCCCTATCTCTTAGGTGCCAAAATCATCATCTTCACGGACCACTCAGCATTAAAGTTCTTACTTAAAAAAAGTGATTCCAAACCAAGGCTAATAAGATGGATTTTAATGCTCCAAGAGTTTGACCTTGTGATAAAAGATAAACCTGGAAAAGAAAACCCTGTGGCTGACCACCTGAGTAGAATTTCTAATTCTTCTCATTCTGAAATAATTGATCCTGAATTTCCAACTGAACACCTCTCATCTCTCACTCCAAAGTTACCATGGTATGCCCCAATTGTCAATTACTTGGTTTCTGGTGTTTTCCCTGAATATTTTTCAAAAGAACAAAAAGAAAAGATGAAAAGTGATTCAAAGCATTATTTTTGGGAAGATAATAAACTTTGGAAAACTGGGGCTGACATGGTAATTAGGAGATGTGTTGATGAAACTGAACAATCCTCCATCTTGGAATTCTGCCACTCAATGCCTGGAGGTGGCCACTTTGGACCACAAAGAACTTCTAGAAAGGTCCTAGATTCTGGATTCTTTTGGCCTTCACTCTTCAAGGACTCACACGAGTTCTGTCAATCATGACCCACTTGCCAAAAGTCTGGCACAATTTCCAAAAGAAACGAAATGCCTCAAAAGCCATTAATCTTCTGTGAGCTTTTCGATGTTTGGGGCATCGATTTCATGGGACCTTTTCCCCCTTCCAATGGATTATCCTACATTCTTTTTGCTGTTGACTATGTTTCTAGGTGGGTTGAGGCCAAACCCACTAGGAAAGATGATGCTCAAACTGTGAGTGAGTTCCTCAAAACCCATATCTTCCATCGATTCGGAACACCACGTGCTTTGATAAGTGACTTAGGAACTCATTTCTGTAATAGAACCATGGAGTCACTTTTGAAAAATAATGGGGTTGTACATAAAACATCCACTGCATATCACCCTCAAACAAATGGAATGGCTGAACTTTCTAACAGAGAAGTGAAAAGAGTGCTTGAAAGAATTGTTAAGCCCACAAGAAAAGACTGGCCCGATAGACTTGGTGAAGCACTTTGGGCCTATCGAACAGCCTATAAGACACCCATTGGGATGTCTCCATTTAGGCTAGTCTTTGGTAAAGCCTGTCATTTACCAGTTGAAATCCAACATAAGTCATTTTGGGCTGTCAAAACATGTAATTTTGATTGTGAAAAATCTGGTGAAGAAAGATTGTTGCAGTTGACTGAATTGGAGGAGCTTCGACTCGATTCGTATGAGAACTCCATTCTCTACAAAGAAAAGGCAAAGTCACTCCATGACAAGCACATTCTTCGAAAGGTATTTCATGAAGGTGAAAAGGTAATGCTCTTCAATTCTCGATTTCGACTTCACCCAGGTAAGCTCAATTCTCGTTGGGATGGACCTTTTATTATTACTAATGTTTACCCATTTGGTGCAGTGCAAGTCGAAGACCCTTCTTCAAAAAGAACATTCACGGTAAATGGACACCGGTTAAAGCATCACCATGAGAGGCCATTCACTTCAGGTTCCACATCGACTTCCATTGACCCACCACTAGATGGAAATGGCGACCCACCAAATCCAAACCAGGGGGCACCTCTTTCCCTTTAACTATCTCTCTATCTCTTCCTCTCTCTACCTCCTTCTTCTTCTTACTCTCTCTTTCATTTTGTTACCACTTTATTCATCAAACCCTTTCTTTTTATCTTTCTTGTGTGGGTGTGTATTTTAAAAAAAAACCTTAAAAACTAAAAAAAAACAAAAAACACAATTACTTAAAAAAATTACAAAAAAAGAGTCATGCTTACTCACCATCTAGTTTTGAAATTTTGTCCAACCATTTTGGGGAGTCAAAGGCTTGTTTTAAACTCAAATATATTGAATTTTTATCTCAAACTTGGGTAAACAATTTTGTGTCAATAACAAACATTTTGAATGAACAATTTTTGGTGGAAAATGATTTTCCCCTACCGTGAGGAATAACATTAGCCTTCATGCCAAGGTCATCTATGGCCATCTTTTTCATTGTGTGTCTTCACCACTGATTGTGAGTCTTGAGTTTGTGGACCTTCGAGCTGAATTTCCATCTTTTGTGTGCATTAATATGATAGAGGCATTTTCTAAGCCACATGAGAATCAGAATAGCCAAATATCCTCCCGTTACCCTTACATTGATCCTACTTTTGAAAGCCCCTTTGAGCCTATGAAAACCTTTCTTTTGATAGCCACATTACAAGCCTAATACCTTGTCCCACCCAACATCTTCATGGATTTTCATTGTACAATTTATTGAAATTTAAGTGTGGGGGGAATGAACTTCATTTTTGGGCGTACTTTCATTGATTTCCAATGTGTCATCATATGCTTGAGGGCAAGAATCCATTCAAGTGTGGGGGAGAGGTTGTAATTCTGTGAGCTTTGGGGTGTATATGTCTAATTGTCATTTTTACAAAAGTCATTGAAAAGTGTTCAAAAAAAAATGAAAAAAATTTATATTAAAAAATGAAAAAAAAGGAATGGGTTGTGTCTTGGGTGGGTCAAAAATCATTCATCCTCAACCTTTGATCGTGTTATAACTACTAAAATTAGTTCCATGAGAAGATCAAAAATGGGTTGGGAGATGACTGTGAGACTTGTTTCAAGCACAACTTTCGAAAAAAAAGAAAAAAAAAGAAGAAAAAAAGAACACTTGAATCATCTTGTATTGTGTCATTATTGGAAGTATTCCATGTTGTACATATTCCATCATCTCACCCTATTCCATTTTCTATCTCCATCACTTTTCATTCATCACATATTCATGCCCTTGTAAATATGTGTTTCTATTTCCTTTCAATTCAAATTTCAAAAAAAATGTGCATTGATTTTTCCATGTTGGTGTTTTTAACCCCTCTTTTCCTTTGGACATTATATACCTACCGTCCCATAGCCACTGAAAAACCCCTTAAAAGACCTCTTGATTATTGTACACATTAGATTTGGGAATGGAAGCTGAGAGCTCTTACAAACTCTTGATTTTCACTTTTTGTTGGTGAATGAGTGAACCTCCTAAAATACATTTTTATCATCTTGAGAGGAGTAAGTTTGGAGTGCCTACATTTTCCAATTCAAACCTTGAACATGAAAAAATGAATTGTTTATGATGCATTATTGTGAACCAAATTTGTGATGGAATTCATTATGGATGAGTAAAATAGTCTAAACCTCCCCTGATTGGAGAAAACAAAATTTTAATATTTGTTGGTGAGTGAAAATGATTTTGTCATGTTTTTATATTTGTTGCACATGAGGACACGCGCAAATATAAGTGTGGGGGAGTTGATGTTATTAATATTTTCATGACTTATTATATTCCCCCTTTACTTATTTTATATGAAATGTGCATAATTTGTGTGAAATATTAATGTTTTAATATTAAGTATAATATTTGAGCATTTTTAGAAGTAGTCAAATTGAGTCAGTTTAATGTTTTAATTATAACTATCACTATACTGATCCAAATTGTGTGGTTATTGTTTTTTAGGATTCTCCTTTCAATATAAAACATTTCATTAGAAGGAACCATGAGCCAATTCTGCCATTTGAAGGGTCATATGGTCCTCACAAACAAGACCAAAGAATCTGTGAACAAACTGGACCATCCATGAAGATTGATTTACTGGGTTCAATCGAGAAGTCCAAAGACCTTCAATCTCCACCATAATTCGGGGGAAACTACATTGCATCTTGGATAAAAATTGCATGGCCCAAATCCAAGTACAAGGGGCCCAAATAAACCTTTGAAGTCCAGCCCACCATTCTGGCCGAGAATTAAAATCAGTATAGTATGCATGACATATCTCCTGATGTAAGCATCCAATCGAGCTGAGATGTTGCAGTGTGAAAGAGGAGATATAGGCGGCCGACTTTGTTGAAGAAGTCATTCGAATTTGAAGGCATCTTCCTGTTCAAAAATCCATTCACATTTTGGCCATCGAAAAAGAATGGATAGAAATGGACAGTTTACCTTTGTTTAATCAACCGGCCATAACTTTGGCTCCAATTGTCCAAATGCCTCCAAATTTGAGAGTAGTCGGCCAACATTATTGTCTACAACTTTTAAGAAGGATGTATTTGAAGATTCGGCTGTCTGTATAGCTCAATTGGCGAAGCAAGTGGAGGGACAGATTGGGAATGCAAACAGTCCACTCCTTGGGCTATAAATACTCTCCCCTTCTCTCCTTGAGAGGGGTTGGCATTTCAGAAGAGAGGAGATCACATTGGCACGACCAAAGCTTTGTCAAAGGCTTGGGAGGACCTGCCATACTCAAGTTTTTACTTGAGAGACCTTTCCTCCTCTCTTTCTTTTCACTTACTTTTGAGTTCTTCATTTTTGTAATCTTGTAATTCTCTTTCTTTGTAATTCTATTTTAATGCAAGTTACTTCTTCAATATCTCTTATTCTCTTCCACCTTCTGTATTTTAATATTAATGTTCTTAAAATAGTTTAAAATTCAGTTCAATCCCCTTCCCTTCTTAAGCTTCCTCATTCAATCGAAATTCCATTTTTGATTCTTAAATTATTTCGTGTGTGTGTTCGGCACACTACTCTTATCTTGTCCCTTTCTTTTTCTTCTCTTTATAATTCATCACCATAAACATATATTACCAGATTATTAATCACACAAATGGCTGAGTAAATCTCTCATTGGGGTGAGTTATAATTTAGGTATGTTAAGTGATTGAGAGCTTCTGCTCGATGAATATTCTTTGAATTAACATTGTGTATGTTGGACTTAACATGTCATGGATTAATGACTTG
Source organism: Viscum album (assembly GCA_963277665.1). Classification (NCBI taxonomy): domain Eukaryota; kingdom Viridiplantae; phylum Streptophyta; class Magnoliopsida; order Santalales; family Viscaceae; genus Viscum; species Viscum album. The sequence continues at coordinate 852,146,756 of OY728155.1, read as the reverse complement.
TTTCGTTTAACATGTGGTTTCCATGGATTATTGGAACCATAAATACACAACCATAAATAAGATCTGATTGAGATTATAACCTTAAGTTAAGTTAAGTCTTGGTTTAAAGCCTTAACACTTAAGAATTCTAATCAACATCATCTTGTGACATGGGTGTTAATTTAAATGCAATATAAAGCAAAGCTCGAGGATATCACAAGCTTAACTAACCTAATGATGAACTCACCCCAATCTTTATCAATTTGGTAAATCAAACATCATCCATAAATCATTTCAATTAAGCTCTGCAAACAAACCCCCCTAATCAAAATACAATCAACTAAAAACAAACGACTACTACAAAGTATCATCGCCGAGGATTCGACCCGAGTGCTGCTATATACATTAGCAGAGCACCGGAACCTTGAATGGTCGATAGGCGACAATCGGCCGCACTTTCAGCAACCAATGTGGAAGGGTCGAGCATATAAGGAAACATTTCACAAGAGACCCAGTATAGTGCCATTATTGTGGCAAGATGGTCCATAATCTTCACTTATATTAGATCTTCTCACCACCAACTGGTGACAGGGGTTCATCTATGACTCCGCATTTAGGTGCAGCACCATCAGTTTTTCATCAGTCAGGGAACTGGAGTTTATTCGGCTGTTTAGGATGAGGTGGAGGTCGTGGATGTTGTAGCCAGTCGCTAGGATTTCTGTGACAATAGTGTAGATCAACTTCGGATGGTCAGGCAGGGTCACAGGGCTACGGTGCAGGTCAGACTTTTGCAGTGGAGCAGACCCAGTAAGAGCAGGATCCTGAACCCTCTACAGTTTAAGGTATGATCCTAGTTGCCTCAGTTTTAGTTTCTACTCTATTCAATACAGGGTATTACCATAGAATTATATCTATTTCTATTGTGGAGAGCCTTGTGCTCAGTATATTTTCTTATGCTGATATCTTGACGTTAGACACTCCGTTGGAAACTAGAATGGATAGTGTATGTCAGTGCAAGGAGTGCCCTCTTGAGGTTGGTGGGTGTCACTTATTCTAGGACCTCTATGTCTTGGATATGACAGGATACGATTTCATTATCGAAATGGACTGGTTCGTTCCCTTCTAGGTTGTTGTTTATTTCTATCATCGTAGGGTGAGTTTCATGTTGTTAGAGGGTAGATCGTTTCTTTATAAGGGAGGATGGGATGTTTAGGCGAGCAGAGAGAGACTCAAGCATCATGGGTTGGAAAGTGTTATAGCCTAGATTTCTAGTCCATATCTAGATGACTATGGGACTTCATAGATGAACTTTTTTCCAGTGGTGGATCGTTTCAGGGACATCTTTCTAGATGACCTTTCAGGTTTTCCTCCTGAGTGAGAGGTGGACTCTTCTATTGAGCTCGTGCCAGGAGCATCACCGGTGTCCATTACACCTTATAGAATGGCTAAAACATAGTAACAGGAACTCAAGAAGCATTTGGAGGTGTTGTAGGAAAATTATTTCATCTGACCCAGTACTTCTCATTGGGGTTCTCCTGTCCTATTTTCTAAGAAGGCGGACGGTACCCTCCAACTTTGTGTGGATTATCGGATGTTGAACCAGTTGATGGTCAAGAATCGATATCCCTTTCTAAGAATTGATGATCTCTTTTATTATCTTAGAGGAGCCCGAGTGTTCTTGAAGATTTACTTGAGGTCTAGTTACCATCAATTGCATGTTAGACCACCATATGTACCTCTTACAGCCTTCGAGAGCAGGTATGGTCTATACGAGTATGTGGTTATGTCGTTCGGTCTCACGAATGTGCCTACAGTTTTCATGGAACTAATGAACATATTGTTCCATCCATACATGGATTCCTTGGTGGTAATCTCTGTGGACGATATTTTGGTGTACTCTCACACTCGACACAACCATGCCACACATCTTGAGATCATTTTAAGTATACTAAGCGAGCATCAGTTATATGTTATTCTCTCAAAATGCCTCTTTGGGATGGACAGTATTCACTTCTTGGGTCATGTTATCTCAGAGAATATAGTATCTATAGATCCAGAGAAAGTGAGAGTAGTAGTATCCTGGGAGCATCCAAATAATGTCTTTGAGGTATGAAGTTTTCTAGGGCTGGCTGGTTACTACGGGTGTAGCATACAAGACTTTTCACGCTTAGCAGCGCCACTAACAGGTCGGACTAAGAAGGGTGTGAAGTACTTGTGGTCAGAATCATTCAAGTGATCCTTTCTTGAGCTGAAGGGGAGGGTGACTTCATCACTGATACTAGTTTTTCTAGAGCCATAAAAAAGCTATACTATTTACTGTAATGCATCAGGTATCGGGCTAGGAGAAGTGCTTATGCAGGGAGAAGGGGTCAATGTGTATGGGTCTTGGTATTTGAGGCCATATGAGAGGAACTATCCGATGCATGATCTTGATATGGTTTCAGTTGTTCATTATTTACGTTGTTGGAGGAATTATCTTCTGAGAGAGCATTTTTTTGGTTTTCACCGACCACAAGAGACTCATGTATATCATCACTCAGTGTAATCTAAATTTGAGACAGTGAAGGTGGGTTGAGTACCTTCAGTATTTTGACATTATTCTTGCCTACACGCATGAGAGGGTAAATGTTGTGGCTGATGTGTTGAGTAGGGGGACTCAAATACAAGCAGTTCAGGAGGCCAGTAGTGAGTGGAAGCTTATGGCTCTATTCTTTGAGATTCATTTGGAGGTTCACGACAATTAGGGGCATATGTTTATTTCTTTTTTGGTTGTTATGTCTACTCTACTTGATCAAGTGTGAATATGGAAACTATCAGATTATAAAGTCCTATCCCTAAGGGAGACTGTTTCAAGAGAGGAACCTAATCCTGGATGACTAGTAGGTGAGAATGATATCTTGTGTTTTCATGGACGTGTGTGGATGCTAGTAGACATACGTGAGGAGATGATGTGAGACTTTCATTCCTCAGTCTGGGCAGTTCATCCTGGTGTCACCAAGATGTATTGATATATGAACCGTCAGTGTTGGTGGCCATGTATGAAGGGAGATGTTGTTGGTTTTGTCATGAGGTGTTCCACCTACTAGTAGGTGAAGGAGGAGCATCAGCGACCAGCTAGGCTTTTGCAGCAGTTACCCATTCCTGAGTGGAAATGTAATGATGTCACGATGGATTTTGTGACAGTTTTGTCGAGTTCACCTCAAGGAAATCATGTAGTTTGGGTTGTCATTGATAGACTCGTGAAGGATTCTAACTTCTTATCGATTAAGGAGACCTTCAATGATGATGAGTTGGGTAGGTTGTACATCTAAGAGATTGTATGTCTACATGGCGTTCCACACTCCATTGTATCAGATAGGGACACCCGTTTTACTTCTCAGTTATAACAGGTACCTCAGAGGTCTTTGGGTACATAGTTACTTCTGAGTACAACTTACCATCCCCAGACAGATGGTTAGTCCGAGTGTACAATTCCGATGCTTGAGGACGTGCTTCAGGCATGAATCTTGGATTTTGGAGGTTTGTGGGAGAAGCACATACCTCTTTTGGAGTTTTCCTATAATAATTGTTTTTAAGAAACTATTTAGATAGAACCTTATGAGGCCATGTATGGTAGGCCACACCGATCACCCTTATGCTGGCTGGAGGTAGGAGAAGAAGCTTTTTTGGGACCTCGACTTTTCCAAGAGACCACAGAGCAGATAGAGTAGATTTGGAAGAGGATTTCTACTACACAGTCAAGACAGATGTCTTATTCTTATTAACGGAGTCAGTGTCTAGAGTTTAAATATGGATATTAGGTTTTTCTATGTGTCACACCGATATTGGGACACATGAGGATTAAGAGCCAAGGCAATCTTTCACCGAGGTATGTCGGACCGTTTGAGGTGTTAGAGAGAGTCGAGCCAATTGCTTATCAGTTGTAGTTACCTCATAGGTATCGGTATATGCATGATGTCTTCTATGTTTCTCTACTTCGACGTTACTTCTCAGACTCGTATCATGTTTTCCAACCCAAGGATGTTAAGTTAGAGGTGGAAGGATCCATCAAGGAGAATTCTCCTACGTCGCCTTACTAGGGAAATTTAGGGATAAATTTCTTTAAGGGGAGAAGTTTGTAAGAACCTGGATCTTCATTTCAGGTATGTTTTTTTTAGGTTGTTTTGAGAAAAAGGGTAGTTTTGGGATATTTTAAGAGTACATGTTGTGTACCCTATTTCCATGGGTGACCATATACTAGCTGTGTAACGGCCGAATACATGTTCGTGTGTGGTGACCTAGAGACTACTTATAGTGGAGGCTTGAAAAGGAAAGTACATGCTGTGTAATTTTAATATACAAACCTTGTAATTTATTTTTTTCATTAAATGGACCGGGGTCATGTCTAATTGACATAACACTTTTTATCTTCATCTGTCTCGTCCAGGAGTGACCGTACGGCCGTGGATCTTCCTCGAGCCCCCGACTCACTGTCCGTTCTCCGAATCGACTATCGTCGATTGTGTTGGAATCGCCATGGTGATTTATTCCTTCTTCTAGAACTTCATATTTTGATTTCCCCTCTATCACGAGTTATCCTCAGTGGAAAATTTTAAGAATTTTTGTAGATCTAAGGCATTCTAGGGAGATTCAAGGCCTGAGGTTCACGTATATCGATCTCATGACGCCGAGGTAGCTGGTTTGTACCTTTCTGTAGTTAGTCTTTGTGTTATATGTGAAAAAGTTCCCAATACCCTCGTTCGGGGTATTGTGTGTTTATGGTTCTAACCCTTTTTTTCTTTCTATTCCTTTTTTTATTGGATAGAGGTAAATTGGTTGAGAATAGGGTTATCTTTTTCATGATATTTATGTTTTGCCCATGTTTGCTTATTATTGACAGTTTGGTCTACCCTTGCCTATTAGGCTGCTGCTTGTCTTCCATACCTAATATTGTGAGGATGGAGTTATTATTATTTGACATGCTTTGATATATTGTAGTTGTTTATCTAATTAGGTTTTGAGGTTTACATTGGCTATTGATTATCGTTTGTGCACGATTTCTTTATAGGGGGATACAAGAACCTGGTGTATTGACACCATAGGGGAAATTGACGTTGAGGGATTTCCCAGAGTGTATGTAATAATTATTATGATGGAGACCACATGGGGGATTGATGTTGACTTCTCCCTCAGAGTTTCTATAGTTACATTATGAGGCCATAGGAAGAATTGACATTGAGTGCTTCCTCAGAGTGCCTTTAGGTTACCGTTAAAAGACTATAGGGGGAATTGACGGTGAGTGTTTCCTCATAGATTCTTTGATCACACATGAATATAGGGGGAATTGACGGTGACTGCTTCATCAGAGGGTATTTGTTATATCTTTTCTTTTATTGTGAACCAGAGGGGTTAGGCTATGAGAAAAACCTAGAGGGTTGCTTGTATTTGTTTTTGGTTGATTAAATACTTGAATGTAAATGTTTGTAAATTAAACTGTAGGACTGTTTACATCTGAGTACTTCCATGTTTACTGCTTCTTTTTTCTTATTGACTGCCATATATATATTCACTGATTATTAGGAATAGATCTTTGGGTGGTTGCATACTGGGATTAGTCTCTCACCTTTTTTGGGTCATGATTTTGGGACCAAAAATATTATATTGTTGCAGGTATAGATAAGGGCAATCCCCCTTCTACTTTAGGTACTTGATTGCTGCGGAGCTGGGGAGAATGGGACCAAGCTGAGGCTTGTGATGTTGTGGAACTGTTTACTTGCTTTTCTTTTGTAATTTGGTTTAGTAATTTATTCCAACATTTTTATTTGTATGGATACTTTCATAGACATATGTATCATTCATCATTATATATGTGCTCCAGTTGTTTATTTCTTCAGTCTTCCGTTATTTACTTATTGCATGTTTTTATAGCTTCTTCTATTGTATATCTGTTTTAATTTTTCTTTATTACTCTACCAATGAGGGAATTGTTTCCTCACTATCACACCCAAGGCCTTCAATTCTAGTCAGCAGCCTCTAGGGTTCAGAGAAATTCACTTGAGGCCATGTGACCAACCAGGTACGGGGCACCTATGGGCATCTCCTAGAACCAGGATATTATAGGGATAAACCTCAAGGATCACAACATTTATAAACTCTACCTCCATCGAAACTCATGAATGGAAACACTCATAAACAACCCAAAAAACAATATCACCACATAGTCACATCAACACCTCTCACCAATAATAACACCACATCGTCCATTACCATCAATGAACCTCTACAATTCAAACAACCACATCACAAAACAACCAACCCAATTACCACTACAACCAATAAACAGTACTTACATAAATATTAGTATCATGTAGATTTGTATTCCATGTCATGATAATATCATATTTGGGAGGAACTAACTATACCTCATTGGTTCAATCACATTGTAGTAAAATTTTTATAGACTAAGAATCAGGTCCCCCCCCCCTTTTAACATGTTGGAGTTTTATCATCTATATTACACCATAAAGAATAGAAAATCTCATTAAAATTTTTTGAGAACACATAATCTAGGAAAACCCATTAAATATGAAAGCTCAAAACACACCAATGTTGTAGGAACACATCTACATCTCTCACTCCCAGGCATTCTCCTCTATCCCACCATGCCACCTAAACACATGAACAATGTGAGTTGTTTGAGCACACAACACCATCAATTGAAGATCCTAGATCTCTACTGGACCCTCAATTAACACCACATCTTCCAAGATATTAAACACACATTAGAAAATGAAATGGGAGTTATCATTAATATACTAAGGAATCTATGGTATGAAAAATAATTCTTGGATACAATCTTGAAACGGTGAAAATTTCAACCAATATGTCCCCTAACCAACTCTCCCTAACACCTCAAAGAGCCCAAAAAACATGGGAGAAATTTTCCTCCCCCAAACAAAACACTACTACCAACATTGAAGGGAGTCCTTCAAGAACAGGTGGTCTCCTACCTCAAAAATATATGTACATCCTCCTATAATCAACATAATACTTCAACCATTTATGTGCATATTTCATACTCTCATGAGAAAATTGAACCTTTTCTTTCATGATATACACCACATCAACAACAATAACTACTACCTCCCCAATCTCTATCTAGCATAAAAGAGATCAACATGGTCACCCACACAAAGAAACATACAAAGCCACATTGATAGGTAGTAGATAGTTTTTATTTTGTTTAAACTAAACCAAAAGAATTTGTCTTAACAATGATCTTCCAATGTCCATGATGCATGTACCAATATATCCTCTAGTGCACAGATAGTCTCCTCTATCTAACCATCCACCTGAGTGTGAAAATTATTGTTAATGAATAACTTAGTTCCAAAAAATTGTAGTAAGAATTAAAAGGAACACATAATTATTGTGACTACTTTTGTTTCAATAACCACATAAGACCTCAACATACCTATATATGTTCTTAATAGAATAATTATTCATTGTATGTGCATTGTACTTTAGTAATATATGATTTCTCTTAAAAAATATACTCCACTTTAATAATGTCATAATGGAACTATCATATACACAAACATTATTCCAATGCTAATGCCCTTATGGAAAAGTGTCCAACAACAGAAAAAATATCCAAAAAATCATGATTTATATTCTAGTGGTATAATTTGGATGAAATTTACATAATGAAATTTTTATGAAACATTAATTAATTATTAGATAATTTTATGTGGAAGAAGAATTTATATAAGTCTTCATATCCAACTTTGATGATATGAGGGGGTTTTCATCATTATTCATCAACCATTTTTTAGAGGAATTATTTTTTAACAACAAATTGATGATAAAACAACAATACTATAAAAATATTATTCTAGAATAAGGGTTACCTATTTCAATGATATTATAGTATATTTATATTAAAATAATTCCAATAAGTACTTGTAACTAGATTGTTCTTTACAAGAATAATATATATTTTTAGATTTAATTTTGGAAAAAAATTATCTCATAAGCTTGTGAGAATTGAGTTTCAATGTTATCTATATTTATATTCATTATCACCATCTCAAGACATTTAATATTTAGTGTTTTCATTTCGTCTTCAATTTACTTCACCATATATTTATAATATTTTTGTGATTAACTTAATTTTCTATCCTTCATGTTATTAAATTTTATTTCAAGTTGTAAACACCTCATATTGAGGGACTTTTTATTACCCTTAATAACTTTTAATTTGTCATCTTATTTACACTTCAATTTATAAATCCAATCTTCATGCATTTCATATACCACTTGTAATTAATTTCCAAATAATTTATTCTATTTGATTAAACCTATAGATATCCTTATTTAATATTTATATAGGTTTTGTGTAGTTTCTCTAAATCATATATTGATTATTTAAAAACATTATCAAGCACATTATTCTCAAAAACAACCCATTGTAATTTTTATTCATCTATAATGAAATATTTATTACAATGTGATACCAACTATTATTCTGATTCATTGGCCAGGATGATTGTCCCATACTTGTCTTTGATTACCAACTGAGAGTTCATAATAGTAATTCTAGATTTATGAGAGTATTTCTATTTATGGTTCACCTCAGTAAAATCCTTTTCAGTCATTACTTTATCACACATAGTCATTTTCAACACTTCTTATAAAAGGTGTTACGTTCATTAAAAATTTATTAAGTTTTCTCATTATCTTCAATATGTTGTGTGAAAATTTTTAAACATTTAAATGTATTATATAATTAATTGTCCATAACTTATAATTTCAATCCAAAATATTATTTTTCAGCATATAATAACTTGATAAATGAAAATATTTATGGGAAATCCTCAATAGTAAATATTTTCATATAATCTTGGAGTTGAAAATAAAAATCAGGGAATGATTTAGTAAATTATTCTTCATCGTAGCTTGAATTGGAGTCATCAAAAAAACATTATTAATTAGCATAATAAATACACTAATACACTACTACTTTGTCTACATTCAGATTTTTCAGATTCCTCTTTATTCATCAAATTTATTCTAATGTTTCTTTAATTTTTCTTCTTCTTATTCTTTATTTTTTTAAGACACGTTTTTTTCTAAAAAAAAATATGAATAGATTTTTCAATTTCAGTCAACTTTGATTATCCTTAAAAATTAAATCTACACTCTATATAGGTTTGATACAATAAATTGGGATAGAAAGTTAGACCCAATCTGAGTTCGAACCTTTCCTCAAATACCAACTGATGTTCCTAGTAAATTGTGTAGGTATGGTGATAGGGGGTGTGGTGGGGTTAAATATATGTACACATGTTTTATAGACTTATTTTCATTCACATTTACCCCATTTGAAATTCGAACGTATACACATTTTACTATGAATTGATCTTCCTTATAAAAAACAAAATTATACCACATGAAATATAGATACTAAAAGTATCACATCACATTTAATTTTGGCATGGTTAACCCTTGATGTAGGTAAATATGTGTTTAATGTGATTAGATTATTCAAGACTCAAATTATCAACTAGTGGGGAGAAATTATTTGTAATAAAAAAAATTAAATAAACGTTTTTGATAGGAAAACATCAGTAATTCATGATAACTAATGATTATAGTGGGACATATTCGAACGGGTTTTTTGAGATGGAATCACCACAGTGTTATATATAATGACTCATTATGATAGATTTATATACCAAGGAACACTTATTATTTATTTGGGTATCCCAAAAAATCATTAATGATTATCTCTACAATATATAAAGAGGTATTCAACTGCATCTTCATACTCATGCAGTGTTCACGCCGCCCATATTTCAATTTAATTATACTATCTAAAATCTTCTTCAAATTAATTTTTGGTCATACAAACCTTCAATAAAAGTCTCAAACTAACATTAAATTCTATAAAAAAAATTATATTCGAGTTAGTTGATTGTACTCTTTTTAATAGGGAGAATATATCACTTTTACAATAACTACATTTATTATCATAATGATTAACTTAACGGTATCTAGTACATGAAAATTTTTATTCTTACTTATCGATAAATATCAACTTAAAAAATCTTCATGAAAATAAAATTTAGTGTGTATATATCACTTCATGCATGTATATTTATTGACCTTTCATTTTATGCAGTGTGTTGTCAATTGTTTTTTCAAGTTCCTTTCATGCATGCCTGAATTTATTTTCACAACAAATTATTGATTCTTATTTTCAAACTCAAATAGTCTTAATATCTATTTATCTTTATACACCATAAATTCTCATTTTACTTTATTCAATAATAAATTTTTCCATAATTGTATCACATGCATCATACACCACACCTTCACAAAAGTGTATCATGTGATTTCCTCCTCTATTTCACAACAACATACGATGAATGATCTAATTTATTCCTAGTGTAAAAGCATTATGTGAAGTCATTTCTATATCACATAATTTTTTATTCAAGTAAACGATTCTACATGAAGAATATATGCTCATGAATCTACAATATATCTTTTAATAATATTTTATACATGGATTTAAAAAATAATCTTGTGGTCAAAAGGGAAAAACATAGCATGATAATGAAATATATCTTACCAAGAATGCAGATCTCCATCAAGTGTATTTTTCAACATAACTATCTTTTGATGTACCCATAGTTCATGTTTATCCCATAAAAAATGGAATAGGGTTGGGTTATTTATATAAAAAAATCACTAACTTTCTCCTCCACCTTATAAAATTATGAACACGCCCTTAATCATATTTAATACTTCCAAACATCATAAAAAAATATTGATAATTATAGTCCTTTCAAAAAGAGGCTTTCTTCGTCAACTCGTGGGTATCAGAACCTTGTTTCCATTATGACATAACAATAGTGGGTAATCATTCAATTAAGAAATTTTTATGCATTCCATAATATCATAGAAACTGAAAAACTTATCACACTTAGATATCCATTATATTCATGCTTAAAAACCTCATTATTATTCTATTATGCTTATAAAAACCTTTTATGATTGATCCCATGAGTTAGGAATGATCATTGTATGTTGTACAATGATACTTCATCAGAATAAAAAAATAATACATATCATCATGAAAAATATTTTATGCATGTATCACACCCTTGACTGAAGGTAGAAGGACATACATTTGATGATTGGATATATTTAATATTTAGGATTAGACATTGTGAACTCTATGCACCCTTTTTATCTTATAATAGTACCCACTATTCAAATATACCATATTGAATATACCATTAATCTTGTTTCTCTTAATAAACAAATGAAATTCATCTGACCTCTAGAAGTGAGTGTCATGGTATCCTCCTAATACCCCATTGGAACTACCATTTGGCCACCCCACTTGGTGGTTTCACCACTCTTCTCTCATGTGCCTCTATGTTTTCACCCAACATCTCATGAAGGCTGACTACTACCACCCCATCATAGTGAACTATCACTCCCTCATGGTTAAGGCCTCACCCCAAAATATGGTATTGAGATGGTTTATGTGCATTAGTGGTTAACAACATCATTTAAATAAAGGTTAAAAATTATTTAATCAAGGAAAACAAGATATATTCCAACATATAAAATCTATCTAGAGGCTTCCACTCTTCAATATTTTATAGAAATTCTCATCATAAAATTCACTTAACATTATTATTAATTCTTTAATTATATTGATTATTTATAATAAAACACCATGAAAATATATTTTTCAAAAGATATAAATAATGTGAATTCACTTAATTTACTTGGAACCTGTCCTTTACATTAAGAACAACTATGAAATCGTCCAATTTAGGACACATTAACTATCACTTTAAAACATATTTAAAAAATCAACGTCATCATAACTCAAGCATTAATAAAAAAACATGGTTTCATAAATTAGATGATAATTTAACCTTACCATAATGCAACTATATTTGATGTCATCATTAGGTAACTTAATTTTTTTAATCCTAGACTTATAGGATACTAAATTATTTTAGATAGAAGAAAAAATAAAATATATTAGGTTAAAGAGTTATCTATATGACTTTCTAAATGTCATATATGGTATGAATGAAATTATTGTCTAAGAGATATAGTAATAGAATATTATATGAGATTATTTTGGATAAGTTTTATGAAATATAGATCCTATAAAACTAATTAATATAATGTAATTTAGATGGGGTAATCATATTGTGGGATAAATTTAATATATTTCCTTGTTAAATGAATATATGACATGAAACTAATTTGATAAAATATTTTTTATATAAAATGGAATCATCATCATTAAACATGAAAATGTATTCAATCTATGATAAGGAACATCATAATTCAATAAAATTTCCTGAAAGGTATAGAAACATGATAATCGTTAATAAGAAAGAATGAAAAATTTTTGTCTTATAAAAACACCTTCTTGGAAAACCAAATGCTAAAGTCATTATAAAAACTCAATACTTCTGTGGAATAAATTATTGATTAATTAGATGTATCTACTATCATGTTAGTTCCCATATATCCTATATTACAAAATTAATATGATAATTTAGATACATTTAAGAAGGCTGATAACCAAAAACATATTTATTAGGAATGGGATAGGAATTTGAGGTATGAGTATATAATGAATTTTATTTATTAAATATTTATAAATAAACATTTATCTTCCATTATATACTTAATTAGATTAGATATGTTTAGAATAAGGAGGTTCTATAGTCTCCTTTATTTTTTATCTGGATACAAATATGATTCTAAAATTACTGTGGGGAATGTTTAGAAAGTTTATTTTTAATACAATATAAATGAGTTCGAAAAACAATATTACTCGATCTTGTTAATATATTAAATATAATTTAGTGTGCCCTAAGAGGTTTAGGCTCAAGATATATATTGATAATGTAGGCTGGTTAAATTTGAAAATTCAAAGATGGAAAAGTTTACATAAAATTAAAAAAACAATATTGATTGTGTTGTAAAAATATTTGAAATATATACATTGAGTTTGAATATATGGAAATTAAAAACATAAATGAATGCCTAGTCACAATAAAGGATTTAATAATATGACCTATATGGTCGAATGAAGACTGAAAAAGATTCAATGTAATAGATAATTATATAGAAATAAAAAAATAAAGGATTTTAAAATGAAATGTAAAATTTTTAGAAGTTATAAATATAAAGGAGTTAAAAATTTATAAAAAATTGATGGGAAGAGATTAAAATATTAATTAATTTAATGGTATAAATATTTATAACATTGGAAACTTGTTTGAAGGAATTATTTTAAAACTCAGATGGATCATGTATATGGATTATGTGTTTTAATCTTTTTTTCTATTATATGGCATTGGATATTTTTAAAAATGGTTCTTTGATCACACAATATGATTTATTTAATACACATGGTTATAATTAACCCTATTATGTATCGTTTTTAAAAAGAATAAAAGCATAAAAAATAATTTTTATAATGATATAAAATATTTATTCAAAATATTTATTAAAATGCGAGGAATCAAGATTACACCATATATCACTATTCTATATTAATGAATAGATATTTTTTATTAAGAGTATTTAAAAAATAAAATGGAATAACATTTGTGATATAGTGGTTAGTTTTTTATTTTTTATACATACCAACTAAAGAAAATATGTGTTTTTAATAAAACACAAAAGGGATTTTATATCATATTATTTATTTTGGAAATAATATAGTTTATATTATGTTGGTGGGAGTATGTTTCAATAAGGATTCTCATATATAAAAAATTAATTTTTATACCATTTAAGATTCAAAGTGAACGTTATATGATATCATAATAATTTTTATGAAATATTGAGGATAAAAAATATTTAATGATTTAGATTATGATACAAAAAATAAATATCAATTAAATTTTTAAATTTATTTTCTATAATAGAATATGATGATGATGAAATTTAAAAAATATATAAGTAGACTATATATATGTTAATTGTATCATCTAGTTACCATATTTAAGGTATTTAATATATGTTTAATTGTATTCCACTTTAATTGGGTGTGTATCTATACTTATTAGGATGGAGAGAGTTTGTGGGGGTAAAATAACCAAATTTTAGGGATGTATTTTTATTTGAATTAATGGAGCCTAACTATAAATGTGTAATGGATTTTTTGGGTTGTTTCTGAGTTCATAGAATGTTGGAGGTTGTTTGGATTTTTATATAAGAAAATAATTTCACTGACTATTGTACATTTAAATGCCTTGTAATGGGATTACATGATGTTTAATGTTCTTCAAGATCATGACATGATATATTTACATAGAGTGAAAGTATTACATGCTATGTAAGTATTACATGTCATGTGATGTTAAAAATTAGGTTTTTAATAAAATGGTGATGGGGTTTTTTGAATATGCTGAATTTTAGGATTACACAATGTGTAAAGTGGTTATAAAACATGTAGATTTCAAGGATATTCCTTTTAGTACACCGTACAAGTTATATGTCTTATCATTTGTATACAATCCTCTTTTCTCTTGATCTTGAGCTATCCACCAGTGATTTTGGGGGACTCTTCTCCATTTGAGTCACTTCATTCAACAATTTACTACTATTATAGTTGGGTTGAATCTCTCTTATGGATTAATCCTTTTTCATTATTTGTTACCTTTGATCATGGTGGCATCATATCATTTCATTATCAGATTTTTTGAACAGTGGTGATGATTCTCTTTATTCCTTTCTAGATCCATTGTGTGATCCTATTCTAGGGGCCAATATTTTATTAGTTCTAGTGCGATGGGTGTTTTTTCTTGAGTTATGATGTGTTATTTCATCTTTCTCATAAATTTTTATTAAATTTAAATTACATAGATATTTTTTTATTGGTTATAGGGGCTCTGTTGTCATTTTGTGCTCCTCTTTGTTAGTGGATCACATTATGGCCATGTAAAACCTGAGTTTTGAGGTTAGTGATTTCATTTCTATCCTATGTTGGTGAAATCTATTGCTCTATTTATTATAAACATTTTTTTATAAATAAAATGTAATTATTAGCATATTACATTGGTGTTTTTGGAAATGGGTTTTTGTTAAAGATTTTTCCATAGTTTTTGTAAATGAATGGGGTTTCAAAAGCATTGTGAAATGGTTTTTTGGAATGGTTTTCAAATCATGGTTTTATGAAAATAGTTTTATGAATTGGTTTGTAAAATAGAACACATGAGTATCCTTGGGTACACAGGTGGAAGGTGTCGTAATTGACCTCATCCACTATCGAGGGGGGTCTAATGGGGATTTCCCCAGCTCTCTAGGTCTCTTATTCTAAGTACTTTTTATAACTATTGGGGGTTCACATGTTGGGGTGTTCCTCTACTCTCTATACTCAATGAATATGTATAGAGTATTTATATTCACAAGGTTTTCTATGTTAGGTATGATTTTCCTAGTTCTCCTAACATAGTGTGATCCTCAGCAGTATACCACATATGCTTTTGGCCAATTTGAAATTATATTGGTTAGTATTACTTTGGTTGTACTACTATGGATTTTATTTGATAGGTAATACTTTATTTGGTAGGATTTGATATATCTCATTTGATATATGTATATGAAAATTTTTGAATATTATTTACATTATTTATTCGGAAATGAGGAAAGTGGGGAAATTAAATTGGATTTCCATTCTTTTTATATAAAACTGTTAGACTCTAGATCATGATTGGTTTTATTTAAAATTGATTATTATTGGATTATTTTATAATGTATTGATATGGAAAACCATATTAAGATACTTCTAATACTATTATCTTACACCTTATACACCCCTTCAGCGCTACATAGACCATGTTATGTTTTTTAATGCTGGGAAAGGCAAGGTCATTTAATAAGACGATGAGGTTTTTTGTCAACTAGGTTTTGTGTAGCTGGTGGTGATATGGTGGGGGGTTTTCCAAAACTATCACATGGAGAATGTTGGATTTTATATTTTGTTTTTACATACATTATAGTTGTACTTATCTCTTTGAGAATGTTTTATACCATTTTATTTGTAGTTATTCCATTGTTATCTATCTGTTGTGGAATATATTTATCACTCCCACTATTTCTCTATTCAATGTGGGTGTATATTCCATGTTTGTTTATTAGGATGGGAAAAATCATTCCATATGGTTGTTGTTTGATGTCTAGGTGATAGTTACAGGCTTGTGGGGATTTGGAACACCCTTCAGTTATGTGGTAAATCATGTAAGGTTCATGTACTGAGAGGGTATCTAGGTTAGTTCATTACGAAATGGTATCTAGGAAGGTTTATTCTTACTATTCCTTGTCTTAGTACATTTAATAGGCTTGATAATGGATTGTGGGGACCTGATTGGTAGGCCTTATTGAGTTCTTTGACAAATCCTTCCATGATTAGACTCACGTTACCATTGTATGTTGGGATGTGTGTCTTGTGATTTTTTTTTTTATCATAATCAATGTTTTTTATGGGTTTTCTGGTTTGGAATGAGATTATTCTATGTCTGATCATTTGAATTCTTTTAGTGTGTGGTAGTATGCCTTCATGCCTGAATGGCCCGAAGGCCTTCATTTTTATTTATTTTTTGATAACCCCCCTTTCAAGGTATGAGGGGTAACCCTTAAAAAGCCCATAGGCTCAGAGATTACATGGCCCGTAGGCTTAGGAGATTACATGACCCGAAGGTCTTAGGGAATTCAACTAAACTATCTACAAGGAACTTCCCCTCCTCAGCATCTCCATCCTAATAGTATCTCTCCACCTTTTCATGACCATTTGTCTAGGCTTCCCATGCAAGCACAGGCTGGTACTGATGGAATATCCATACCCTCTCATTCTGACAATCCATTTTGCTCTGCTCAGGTGAATGCACCTGCTCTGAATCCTCTTTTGGGGCTGCTTCTTTTTTGTAGTGTGTCTGGGGCCAGCATTCATGTGGCCCGAAGGCCTTGGGTGGCCCTAAGGCCTTAAGGTTGCCCTAAGGCCTTGATAATAAACTGGCATGAAGGCCTTGGGTGGCCCTAAAGCCTTGCAGGACCCAAGGACCAAATCGGTGGCCCGAAGGCCCAGATGGATGAATAGTTCCGGCTACTACAGTACTGAACAGTGCCTGCTACAGTTCCTGCAATAGTGTAGCTGATTATCCTCATTAGAATCTTCTAATGGATCTGAATATTATTTAGGATATCATTTGGGATATTCATATTATTTTCCAGAATGTAATGAATGTTTATAACTTAGTTATGTAGGTACATCCTGGAGTTGATGGAGAGAGGTATTTTCCAAGTTTTTTTTTTGAATGAGAGACCATCATTGTTTATAGGTTAGAATGAACAACTAAAGGAAGAGAATGGATTGAAATGATTTATCGTATTTTAGACTTCCTAGATACACCTGAGAGTATTAAGTATAAGTTTATAGTTTTTATAATTGAGGGTCCCAAAAATCTATGGTGGGATTCCAGGGTTCATGTAGATAAGAATGTGTGCTTGGACTTCAAGGGTTTTAAGACACTATTCTTACAGTACTTTTGAACATATTATCTACATATTTATAATTATATATAGTTCCTCTCTTTGTAGTAAATAGATAATAAAATGGATGTGATGGTTGAGAAGAATATGGAAGTAAAGGTTTGATTTTATTCCTCTTCACTTACACCTAGTGTATGGTTTAGTAGTATTCCATAGAATAGTAAGAAGTCTCAAGATCTTTACAAAAGTGGTGGGGGTAGTTCTTGGTAAGAGAACTCATCGTAACCTACAGGTGAAGCTAGTAGGGTGCCTATAACATTCTATCAGTTTGGAATGGTCAGACACACCTGGTGTTTGTTTCCTTCACCTACAAAGATGTGTAATAGTTTTGGACATTATGGATAACTATGGTGTTTATGTTCAGCTTTGTCGACAACTCAATATATTCAGGGATTATCTTCCCTAAAGGATACTATAGAACTATTTTATTCATAAAAGACTATAGGGCTCTATCCAGAGGAATATAGAGAAAGAACCTCTATGTGGTAGATGATTTTCTAGTGGAGAAACATGTGGGTCTATTGAAAGTAAGTGGTACCATCATTAATGCATCTTTAAAAGTGGTTTCATTATTTGATACTAGTGATTCCCACTTATTTATATCTATCTATTTTTTATATGCTTTAACATCCAATGGAGATCATTTAATTTCTAATACAGTTATCAATAACTCATTGTAGGAGGAAATGGTAGGGGTTTTAATGACCCTCTAGTGTGCTTTTAATATCTAAAGCACATTTAGACTAGGATTTTATTATTCTTGACCTGGATTTATTTGATGGAATAAGAATGATAGATTATTTCACTTCTCAAAATTAGGAGTTTGATTTTTATCACCAGGGTTTCATGTTTCTTGTAGCTGATAGGAGATCACAGTTGTTTTAGTGGCAGTTGGATATGAGGTTTGTTCATGCAGGACCTTCTCGTCTAGAGATCAAGATTTTTTTCATTATTGTAGTTGTTGAGTCTGATGATGTCACTTTTATTTCTGATCATTCTACTATTGTTTTTAAATTTCCTGATGTTGTCCCATATGATTTCTCCATTATTACTTCATATTGGGAGGTAGAGTTTACTATTGACATGGGGACATGTGTGTTTATAATTTAGATAACTTATTATCATATAGAACTAGATGTGCTATAGGAGTTCAATATCTAGCTAGATAATTTTATGGAGAAGGTTTTTGTTCACCCTAGTGTTTTTCCTTAGGTATCCCTAGTGATCTTCGCCAAGAAGTATCACAGTTCACTCTGATTGTATGTAGAAATTCGAATGTTAAATTGAGTAACCATTAAGATTAAGTAACATTTTCCTTGTGTGGTTAATTTGTTTTACCAATTAACGAGGTAAATTTTGTTTTCAAATAATGATATTTAGTTTCTTTATCATCAACTCAATGTATGGTAGTTTGATATACTGGAGATTTATTTTAGAAACTAGTACAACCATTTATAATATCTTGTGATTTTGTTTATTTTGATTATTTCTCATTTAGTTTTTACGGATCTGATGAATAAAATATCTCATTAGTATCTATGTAATTCAGTGGTGGTGTTCATGGATTATATTATGGTTTATTTTAGATCTAAACTCGATCACAATAACCATTTGAATCTAGTTTTAAAAATCTTTAGGAATCATTATTTGTATGGAAAGATTTGGAAATTTGATTTATGGTTTCAAGATGTAATGTTCATGGAATATGTATTTTCTAAGAATGGATTATTAGTTCATCCAAATAATGTAATATATGTCTTATCATGAGAAGAAACATGGAATTTTTTTTAGATTCAGATATATTATGGTCATTCTGGACACTACTGATGGGTTTTCAAGGATTTCTCAATGTTGTTGTCACATTTTACTTGTCTTACTATGAAATGGGTGAAATTAACATGTGGTGAAAAATTCTAGTCTTCTTTCAGGGATATGAAATGACTTTTAAAAACATATCTTATTATAATAATACATTATCCTAGTAAAAGGTATATGGTTATCAATGTTTCATTTGGCACTGGTTTTTTTTGTTCATGAATTATGATCAAGTGTTAGTTTATGGCTCTGATCATATTTGAAAAATTGAGAATAATTAACACACTCATGATATAGATCTTTTAAAAGTTGTGAATGGGCTTAAATGTTAGTGGAATTTACTTTTCAGGGAATGTTTAATAATCATTTCAGACTACAAGTTTTTAAGATATATTGTTTCTAAGAAGTAAATGAATATTAGACAGATTCTGGGGTTGGAAAACTTATAGCTATTTTTATTTGATATCAAAAAAACCCTATGGAAGGAAAAAAAATCATAGAACCACTTAAGTATAATGTTCCATTGTAATTTTTTTTCAAATAGAATGAATAATGGAACCTTATGGTGATTTTTCCTCAATTCCATCTCGGTGATCATGAGGATGTTTTAGGAATGGTTCTGAATAATATTAATTTATCATCATCTCCCCATGAATCTATTCAATAGATTCAGAAACATGATGATTAATTTAGGGGACTTCAAGAAACTCTACATGGTGGGGATACCATTTCAAGTTAGTTTCTCTCTTCATATGGTATTCTCAATTTTTGGGGCCATTATTTCATCCCATCATTAGTGAGGATATTCATTTTATCATATTGTCATGGTTCTTTATGGTCTATTTAGCTGGGCCATGTGAATTTGTATTAATACATGATAAATTCATTCTAGTGTCTAGGTATTAAACATGAAATTGGTCATTTTGTGTCCCACTATTACACCTCCAATGGATAAATGCATAGAATCTGAAACCCGATAGTTTTCTCTAGCCTCTTTCAGTGCTGGTTTTGAAATTTGACAAAGTCTCCAAGTAATTTTTCTATATTAACATGGAATCCTTGATAGGATAATGATATTTGGGTGGTGATTGTTTGATTCACTAAGTCAACCCATTTCATTTTGATTAAATACATCCAAAAATTTAAAGATATATATAAGCTGTTGGTGGAAGTGATTGGGAGGTTACATGGGGTTCCTTATACCATTGTTTCATAAAAGGATCATATGTTTATATAGAGGTTCTCTAGAAGTGTCCTAGAGATGATACACACTCAGGTCATATTAATTATAGCTTATCATCCATATATAGATAGTCAGACAATACATGATATTCAGACCCTTGAGGATATTATCCATTCCTATGTCTTGTATTTTAGTGGATCTTGGTATATCCATATTGGGTTGCTTTAGTTTTCTTATAACAGCATTTATTAAGCTACGATTATAATTTCTCCTTTTTAGGCTTTGTATAGTCACCTTTTCATATAACTACTTTGTTGGGAAGAGGTGGGGTAAAGATTCATTAATGGGAATGAGTTTGTTTTAGAAGACATCTATGGGGATTCATGATAATAATCTGTATATAGTTACATCTCTTTGTCTATATAAGTATTATGTGTATCAGCATCATCATACTTTTTATTTTTATGTAGGTGACTGGGATTTCATTAAATATTATCCACAGTAGGGTCTCTTCATCTTGGAACATATTTATCATTATCTCTGAGATATGTTGGGTCGTTTGAGGTCATTTAGTGGGATGAGAGGGTTTCTTATTAGTTTTAATTTCAAGTTCAGTTAATGGGAATCCATGATATTTTCCACATATCAGAGCTGAGAAAATACCATAGTCACAAAATTTCATAGGTACCCTAGTACCCTGATACCTGCTTCTATTCTCACATTTCCCTAATGGAATTATCGATCCCTATATGTTGGTGACTAGAACCTGGCATCTTGAAATAAAGTGTGGGAATGGATTTTCCACAAACACAGCAGTGGAAAAAGATACATATGAGTACGGTCAAAACACAGAAAGGGAAATTTTACCAAAAATAAAATATATATATCCTAAATTTTCAAAAAAAAACAAATAGTTATATCATAAAATTACTTGAATTTGAAAAGATAAACCCAACATCCCAACTCACATTTCATTTGGAGCACCAAGGGACCAAGAACATCCACCACCTCTAAGAGGTACTTTCCTTTTACTCAATCATTGAAGGGGATAATCTACCAATGATCAAAGTAAAATGTATGGATTGAGTTAAAAAGTTTAGTAAGGCCTCATCAAGTGTTGTATAGTATGATTACATAATAATAATCCAATGATTTTACAATTTTAATTAAATCATGCAAGGAGTAATACATTCATATTTAAAAAAACATGCTTCATATTAGAATGATGGAATACATTACAAACAAAGATTAAAAAATTTATATAAAGTAATTTATATAAAATAATAGGAATGAGTAAACCCACATCGAATTTAATGAAATATATATCATAAATAATGAAAACAAGCACTATATTCATCTGACTTGTGGTGTGATATTCTACATCTATGGAATCATCACCCGTGTAATATCAATGATCATGTGTAATATGTTTACCCATTTCCCATATGCTAATACCAAATAACACTTATAAAAATACCACCATTGAAAATATCTATCAAACTATGTTTTTTATAGTTTTCATCATAAATCTATTTCCAGGGAATTACCATCTTAGTGCGTTTGTCCCAAATATCCCACTAACTTATAGGATCTCAAGCGCTCAATAAATCAATCAATAATGGGAAAATAGTTTCAAATCAATTTATAATAAAATTACCCCATTAACAGTTTTAATATGAAACTTTTGTTTCAAAACCATATAATAGGGTTTTTATCCTTTCACACCTCTTTAAACCAAAACCATTCATAGGTTTCTATCAATTCGATTTAAGCCATTTTTTTCAAAATTAATTCAAAAATCCATAAATTTAAAAATACACCTCAATTTCTAATATATTTTAATTGGGGGAGAATTCCCAAAATCCCATGTTAATTCAATTTAAATCACAACTCACATAAAAATGATTTTTTATAAATCAATTTAATGTAATTTCTATCAATAAGTAAATCCAATTTTAATCAAATAAAAAATCTTAAACAGAACCACCTACCTTTTTCAATAAAATAAACATAAAAAACAAGACTTATTAATGAAGGATAAAGGCATAGAGGATACATGATCTCAAATTATAACCAGGATTCAACAACATAGTGTTTATATCCATAACATACAATATGATCTATCAAAATCCCGTGGGAAAAGAGAGAAATTTGGAAGAGGAATGGACACGGCCTACCCATAGAGATGTAATGAATCCAACACGATGATAAATCACTAAATGGATTATCCAGAGAGACTATAAATTACTAAAATAACCTAGTAGAAGCCTCTCAGTCCAGTGTACAGAACCCTAGAGGAAGGAAATAATAAATTTTTCCAAATAGGCTTCTTAAATTTGATACTTTTGATTTTACAGGGAATACAACCCAATTACACATCGCTAATTTTTGAGTCCCCCATATGCTACAAAACACATCATATTTTTTTTTAAATACTATTTTTAATATTTAAAAGTTGTTTTAACTATAAATGGAATGTAACCTTTCATGTTGACTACAATTTCATTACATCTTCTAAGTGGTGATTACACATCATGTAACCCCATTACATGTCATTTAAATCCAAAAATACTATAGACACTATAGTTTTTATACTATAAATTTCATAAAATCCCTAAATTCACCATTTTAGGTATCCTCCCAATTCTTACTTAACATTAACCAGTCATATAAAAGGGAAAAATTAAACAATGGTTAAAACAAACTTGACCGAAATGTAATGGGGATTTACAACCTCCCCACCATAAAAATGTCCCCCCCCATAAATCCTGTCAGGAAGAATTTATATAAAATAGGTGAGGTCATTGCTCTATCATCCATGCCTCACAATCCTATGTTTAATTCGAATCATAACCAATCTACCATAACACATGCACCAATGGTATCAACCTCCCATGATGTAACTTTTTCTCATAATCAAAAATCATCACTAGTTTCTTCGTCACATAAAAATAAGGATCATCATCAAGATCAGTCTATCTCAATACAGAAGATGGATGATAAATATACTTTCATAGCTAAGATACATGTAACACATTATGTGTCAACATTAAGTATGTAATAAGTGATAAATGGTAAGACAATTTACCCACCTACTAAACATCCTCTAATGGTCCCATAAAATGGGGACCAAGCTTCCCTTTCCTCCCAGACATCAATGACCCAAATGGGTTGAGACATTCATGAAAACTTAATCACCAACTAAAACCCCAAAATTATACACTAAAAATCATCATAAGATTTATACCATATATAAACCATCAAAATTCTCTGGTGAATAAACTAAATCTTTATTGTCGTCACATAGACCAAAAAAAGTCCCACCAAGAAACATTCACCAATCAATGGACAACAGAGTTGTTATTTTGATGTCCTACCATGCACAATTTTAAATGTATCTATTCTGGTCATCGACTAGAAAATATTTTTATAAGATAAATCAACAAGTCCCAAATGTTCATCCCAAGCTCCACCAATACCATAGAGGAAAAAAACAAACATATCCTCTAGAATCTAGATATATATCTCTGACTGGATATCAATATGTAAAGGGTATTCCATACTTAAATGAACCAGATATCCTACTGCCTCCTGGAGTAATCTACAAAATAAATAATTAATATGTGGATCCCTATGAGATACTATAGTAGATGGAAATTCTTAAAAACAAACAATCTAACTCACATTGAGATTTCTAGATCCTAAACATTGGTTAAATCGTAAATGGGTACAAAGTGAGCTGATTTGGATAGCATGTTAATCAAAACCCATATAAAATTCTTTTTTCACTAGGTATATTGAAACCCAACCCACAAGTCCCTTGAAATATCATCCCTCTTCCAAGTAAACACTAGAAGTGGCTAAAGAAAACTAGAAGGCTTTCAATGCTCAGAATTTACATGTTGGGAAGTATGGCGTTGTAAAAAAATCTGCGATGCCTACACTCATACCTAGAAATAGGGAAAATAGTTTCATGGAATATAAAATATTTTTGGTTTTGTGGGTGCACAACCCCTTAGAAATTATTCAAATCCCCCATCATGGATTTTTTCATCATTAATAGAATAACAAGATGATTCTAAAAGCATTGGATAACATCTATAGAGAACAAACACTTAGCAACAGTCTTCCCACCATAAAGAGAGTTCATAATGCAATAGAATTTATCATCTATCTAATGTTCCTGAAGAATTATCTCAAGAAGATAAAAGGATAACTGAACATTGTCCAATACAACCACATCCCTTATTTTCTAAATTACAATATTCAATAGTGGAAAAAAATCCATAAATTTCCACTATTCAGATGATTCTTTCACGACATGGGAAAGATGTTTCCTACTTAAGGAATATGTTACAATGTTCTAGTACTTTGAGTTATATCCAATATCAAAATAAAAATTTTACTCGAACTCCACCTAACATCTCTAGTGGAGACTAAAATATTTTTTAGAGAAGTTATAACACAATATATTATTTTTGGAACACACGGTGAACCTTTATTAGGAAAGGTAATACAACCCATTCTCATGTTCATGAATCCTGTCTTCAAGATCAATTTAAAGGGTATGGTAATTATTCTCATGTGGCCTACGATTATTAGAATCATAGGAAATTAAGTAATCACCATCATAATAAAATAATGAAAACAAGAACTTGAGGAATTATAAAAGACCACATATACCTTTGTAGACTATTAAAGATTCAATACTAGCACAAAATTCAATAAATGATTTAGCTCAATAAAATAATATTGAAACTCTCATCTCAAGAATGATTTACCCATTATAATCTAGAGCATCATTTAACAATACAAATTTGATAAATAACTTATTAAATGGTGATAATATCTTACTAAGATAAAGAATATTGGACTCTTGAAAAACTTACATGGTTTCTCTTATGTCGTAACTAATTTCACCTTCTTGTAATCAAAGAAAATACCATGCTATTATACCATGTGTTTTAAAAACATAACTTCCAAAATCTAGAAATAAAATTTTTACAATATGACATACAATGGTAAATTTATCAACAATTCCCAGACTACTATAAAATGGAGCACATGATCATCCTCATACATTGAGTATACCATGATCTCATTCAAAAAACACAACCACAACCATATCGAGATACTAGTGGAAAATATTGTTTATTAAATCCATAAATAATGTAGGAAAATTTGTTAGACCAAATGGCCTAAAAAGATACTCATAACGGTGATACATAATCTAAAAGGTTGTTTTATGAAAGTTATATTATTTAATTCTCAACTGGTGATAACCTGATCGAAGACCAACCTTCAATAACATCTTCAATCCTTTCCACTAGTCATAAATTTCATAAATTTATGGTAATGAATACTTCAAATTTACTATGACTTGATAGAGTTTCCATTAGTCAAGACATAAGAGAATTGTTTCATCAACTTTCATATAAAATAGAATAGGAACCACCCATGGTGACACACTCATGCATATAAAGCTTTTCTCTAACAGATCATCCAACTAAGTCTCGAACTCTTTAATTTTAATAGGTTTCATTCATCAAGAAAGAAGATATACTAGTTGATCACCCTTCACAAAATCAATATAAAACTCTCCCTCCTTTATCAGTTGAAAACTAGATAATGTGAGATAAAATTGTTAAAAAACTTGACAAAACTAGAGAGAGATCACTGCTCAAAGATTCATACTCCAAATCAAAAGTGAACATTGATATTACTTTCCCAAACTTGGGATAAGATGTTCTGGATATTCTTGACCTCGAGTCACATTATCCCTAAATGATATGGCACACCCCATCGGGCTCCCTAAATGAGACCCATAAATGAGAACTATCAATTTTGGATCTATTAGTAGTGGTTTGATCTATACTAAAGATGGCATCAAGAGTATTCATGTCGAGAACCAAAAAAATACATAGTAAGCTATGACTCTGATAAAGAGAACAAAAAAGTAGGACAACTAATACCCTTGTCTCTATTTGTTATGAGAGGTGTAGTAATATCCATCACATAATATAAAAACTCCATTGGATGATTTATTAGGCTCTCTATTAGAGTCAATATAAATGAATGAGATTTACTAGAATCAAAAAGTCTATCAGTATAGATGAATCTATTTTGATAATACCTCTCATAGTCATTAGACATGTATCAGCTTCCACTAGATACGTTTCTACTTCATGAAGAATCTTCAATCCATATTCTTATGGTCGAACCCCCTTATATATTGAATAATCTAATTTCAAAATAGTAAATTTAGGTAATGTTGATCCCCTAACACTACATAGAACTGAATAAATATAACATAATTTCAGAATGATTCATAAAAGACCATAGGAACAACATATCTTCAATGCCTTAGTGAAAACCTATTTTCAATTCCCTAGCTTTCCACACAGGAATCATGAAAATTTTCCTCTTCTAGACATTAAATGAGGACTAGAGGAACCCCAAAATCTAGATCGATCATGAGACTCACCACACTTCATCTTCCCTTTATGAGAACTCACACAAATTCCACTATGATTAAAATGAACTCCTATCAACCCCAAATTACCTTCCAGATCAAGTTCAACATTCAATTCCATGTCCATCATGTCAGCATAAGAAAACTCCTTCATTAAGAAAACATAATAATTAATACCATATTGAAGTACCCTATTATTAATAGTTTCTTCATATTCTCATTTGATATAATATCAGGTGAAAACTATAGAATATCATAAAAACTATTTTAATTGTCCATCATAGTCCAATCATCTGACTCGATATTGAAGAACTTCATATCCTTTTCCAATACTATAGACTCCAGATAGAACTGGTCAATCCAAATATCATTAAATTCCTTCCCATCCAAACCCTCATCATTACTCATTGAAAAAAAAAATTTCCCACCATCTTCTTCTAGGAAACTCCAAATTAATGGTATCAAAAATTATCTTAATGGATTCAATAGTTTTCAGAATGTCAAAGAGAAGAATTATATTTATCATCCAAACCTTAGCCTATTGAGGACCATTCCACCCTTAGAACACTATTTTTTATGAAAATAAACACCAATTTATGATTCTGGGATTTATCCCTTTGAGGTTCTACAACTGGAGCCTAAGTGAGTATGTTTGCAGGTGCATGTCCAAGAGCTTGGATATCATGTGCAACATCCTCAACTAGATTCTGGTCCAC
The DNA here is from genome assembly GCA_963277665.1 of Viscum album. Lineage (NCBI taxonomy): Eukaryota > Viridiplantae > Streptophyta > Magnoliopsida > Santalales > Viscaceae > Viscum > Viscum album. The sequence goes on along the minus strand of OY728155.1, from coordinate 852,119,008 downwards.
TAGAGATTTTGATCATTGTGGTTCAACAGAAACTTCCTCCTAGATCCTAGTTAAAAGGATTATTAGAGGAATTATGTTATATAACATCAACAAAAAACATTGAAAATATCATAACATTAATCAGATCAAAAACTCAATCAATGAAAATAGGTAAATTAATCCAATATAATAAAAAACAAGATTTGGATTTCAACTATCCAAATAAAAAGTAGGTAATAGAATAGAACTAATCCCTAATACACCATTCTAAAACTACCCTTGTTGATTTAAGAATCATTATAATGAGAATTTTCCAAGAACTAACTCACAACTGTCTATTAATTCCCAATAAGATATCTCAACTACATATTGAGATCAAGGAAAGATGCTTAACTTACATCATTGATACCAGTTTGTCATGAACCATCCTAGATACCCCAGTACCCTAATACCTTATCTAGATATGACATGGCCCAAAGAGAATTATATATTGAAAGGGTTCGAAAATTCCACCTGACATTATGAAATACAAATACAAGAACAAATTTTCTACAAACGTAGTGGAAAAAAGAGACATATTAGTATACTAAAAAACTCTATATAGATAATGAACTAGAAACCAAATAGGTATATCAACAACTTACCTGAAACTAAACTAGTATATCATAAATGTACCTTAATTAGACAAGGGAAACTTAATTTCCCAATAGACACATCACTCAGAGCCCCAAGGGATCAAGAACTTCCACCTCCACCAAGAGGAACATTTCCTTTAATCTAACCTAAAAGGATAAAATCTATAAATTCCCAAATGAAATAGTATTGTGTCAGCAAAAAAATCCCATTAGGGTCTCACCAGTGTTCCATAGTAAGATTCCATAAAATAAAACCAAATAATTATTTCAATTTTAATTAAAACATATATGGAATTACACATTCATATTTATAAATAAAACATAATTCATTTCCAAATGATGGAAAAAAAATTAGACATGGATTAAATAATAACTTTATATAAAAATGTTTATATAAACCAATTGGAATGATAAAGTAGTTTCACATTTAATTGAATATATATGAATACCATCACAACAAGGATAATAGTTCTTTCCCCTTTGGTATAATAGTTTCTGGTTATGGTATCATTAAACATATCATATCAATGATCATGGATAATATTTTTATAGATGTACCTTAGACTCCTACAGAATAAGACTGATTATTATCCCAATGGGGATGAGATTTTCTGGACAAAGTTTTTTTATAAATTTCATCACCAATCCATTTCATGGGAATTACCATCCTAGCATGCTTTTCCAAGAATACCCACTAAATACCCAGGAATTCATGTGCTCAATAAATCATTCAATAATTGAAACATCATTTCAAAATAGTTTAAAATGCAGTTTCCCCATTTTTAGTTTCAATATGCCAATTTAATTTCAAAAATATGTGGTTTTAATCAATTTATTCCATATCATGTGGAAACTAATGATAGTGTTTTTCTAATTCACCTTAAGCTATTTTTCTCAAAATCAATTCACAAGTCCATCAAATTCAGAATACATCCAAATTTTCAATTCTATTTAAATTGGGGGTTCTTCCAAAAATTACATACGTAGAGAATTTACATCATAATTAACATCAAATTTATATTCCATAAATCTATAGATGTAAATTTCAAATAATATGAAAATAAAGGTTTAATTGAATAGTAAATATTAAAAGGAACAACCTACTTTTTCCTCAAATGAAACACAAACAAAATGGTATATTCCAATGAATGAAAGAGGTTTAGAGGATCTAGGAACTCATCCTAAAATCAGGATTTAAAAACACGTGGTATAGATTCCACAATCCTAAGAAGATATATCAAACTCCTAGGAGAAAAGATATAGAAGTAGAAGAGATAAGGATATCACTTACTCGAAGACATGAACCACAACCAACATGACTATCAATTACTGGATAGATGATCTGGTGGGATTTTAAATGACCAAAATTTAATTGTACAATCCTATAGGTCAATAATAATGAATCCTTGTGGATGTAAATAAAAATTTCAGATGAACCTCCTGCTTAAAACCTATCAAAGTTTATTAAAACTATGTTTTCTTGTATTAACATAGCATGTAAAAAGTACATGGTGTGTAACCTTCCATGCTATAACCCGATTTCAAGGAATCTACCAGGTGATGATTAGATATAATCTAACCACATTACATGATATGTATGTCCCCAACTAATTAAAAAACTGTAGGTTTTATACGGACAAGTCAAACAAATCTATGACCTCACCAATACAGGTATCCTCTCAATTCTATCTCATCATTACAAAGCCATAGAAAAATAAAATCAGAAAAAAAAAAGGTAAAAAATAAATGATAGAAAGGAAAAGGGGTCTTACAAATTTCATTATACCTATCGCATTCAGATTTGGGAATATATTGAGTTATAACCACTTATACATGTTGTGGAGCATCCAGTAGAGATCATTGATTGTCATGTAAGAGTATCCCAAAGGAAGTCGATTTTTTTGTTAGAGTGTTATGGTGAAACGGATCAGATTCTCAAAAGTCATTGGAGTTTGAGTTTTTGATGAGGTATTAGTGGCCTCACCTCTTTAACAAACATTATTCATTCACTAGACTTATAAATGATATAAATTCTTATGGTGGGTACTTTGGAGAATCCCATTAACATCTTTCAAGTATTTCCCATTTCATTAATGTTTTTACACTTTAATTGGGTGCATCACAGTACTCATTTTTATGGAGATAATTTTTTCAGGATAATGATATAAATCATATATATGTTTGTTTATTTGAAATAATTGTTTCTAGTTTTAAACGTGTAATGGATTTTTAGGGTTCTTCCCTAGTTTGTAAAATGTCTAAGGTGTTTTGGGTTTTTTCCAAAGAATCTATAGATTTCGCTAACTATTGTTAATTTACACACCATGTAAAGGGAGTATAAAGTGTGAAATGTTCTCCAATGTAATCTTATGAAATAAATACATAGTGTGAAATTATTACATCCCATTTAAGGATTATATGTTTTGTAATGTTAAAAATATATTTTTTAATAAAAAGGTGATGGGTTTTCCTATTTACGTAGGCCTGTTGGATTACACAACATGTAAAGGGGTTTAAAACAATTAAAATTTCAGGTAAATGGATCTTAGTGAATCATATGAGTGTTTTTTTTTTCTCATTTTTTTAAATTCCTCCTTGCTCTGAACCTAGATATCTCCTATGATGATTTTAGGGACCTCTTCTCAATCTGAATCACTTCATTCAGTGATTAATCACCATTATTATTTGGTTGAATCTCTTAATGCGTGTAATACTTTGTTATTTTTTATTTACATTGTTATATCTATCAACTTTGTGTTGTGTTATCATATTTTATAACCTGTTGAGATAGCACTCTTTATTCCTTTCAAGATCCATTGTGTGATCTTGTTCTAGGGTTGATCATTTTTTGGTTGTGGTGAAGTGAGTGTGCGTTCTTGAGTTATTTTTGATACTGAAACTTCACCAACCCATTTATTTAAATTTTATAAATTATGATGTTATTGGATTAGTTCAATGGCCTCCTTTTTCATTGTGTATTCTTCCTTTTTAGTGGATCTCCTTGTGGGCATGTGGGAAATTAGATTTGGGGTAGGTTGTTTTTTCCCTAGCCTATATTGGTGAACTTCATTTCTCTTATTCTTATACATTTTTTTTTACAAATAAAAAGGCATGATTTAAAAATTAGATTAGTTTGTGTGAAAATGAATTTAGGTAAAATATGGTTATCCCCTAGTTTTGGTAAAAGAAAATGTGTTTCAAAGAATTATGAAATTGTTTTCAATGAATGTTTTGATAAAAAATATGTGATGAATTGGTTTGTAAAATAAAGATCATGGGAAGCCTTGGGTACTTAGCTGTAAGGTTCATTAATAGTCCTTGTCCACTATAGAGGTTTTTCTCATGGGTCTTTCCTCTGCTCCATGAGCTAGTTGTGTTGGGGCTTGCCAAACATGTTGGTGGTATAACTTTATAGTGTTTTACTAAGTTCTGTCAACTTGATTCATATATCTAAAGGAATAATGTAGATGCGATTTTCTATGTTAGGTATGACTTTACTATCATAGCTATTTTAATCCATAGTGTGATGTTACCTATGCTTTTGACCAATTTGGGCTACTTTTGACATGTAAATTTTTTATTGTAATGCCATAGATTTTATATGATATGTGATACCTTAATTTTGTTGATTTTAAATATCTTATTTTATTTATGTGTGTGAAATTATTTCAAATTAATTTAGGTTCTATATTTGGAAATTTAGAAAATGGGAAGAATAAATTGTTTTCCATCCTTTTGATATAAAACTACTAAATTATATATCAATTCTTAATTTTTTTAAAGTAGATAATTAATGGATTCTGTACAAATACTTGGTATGTAACACATTTTTGAGGTCCTACTAATCATTTTAGCTCACACCATGTTCACCCCCTCAATGGTGCATATAACTTTTTAGGTCTTTCAATGCATGTAAATTAAAGGTTTTGTAGTGGGGAGGCATGTTTTTCTACCTACTGTATTTTTGGTAGATGGTGGTGAGATGGAGGGAGTTTTCACATCCTATCACATGGGTGTTTTTGGAGTATCTATTCAGTTCATCCTTTTTATGTGTACTCATTTCTTAGAAATTTATTTCTACCTGTTTAGTTGTATCACTTTTATTTTTCTCTATCTATTATGGTATATATTTATCTCATTAACAATTTCTCTATGATATATCTGTGTATTTTCCATGTTGTAACATTAGGTTGGGAAAAATTATTCCCTTTGGTTGTTTTCTGATGCCCATGTGCAAGTTATTAGCCTATGTTGATCGGTAATACCCTTCATGTATGTTAAGAATCAGATCAAGTTCCAGTTTTGAGAGGGTATCTAGGTTGGTTTGTTACATTAGTAATGTTGTACAATTTCACATTTTGAATTAATTTAAATTGAATAATTATTCAAAAGTTTCAAATTATGAATATGATTCAAAGTGTCATTATTATTCATACATTCTTTTATTACAGATTATACCCATTAAAATATTTTTTAGAAGGGTTTTATCAAATTTACACAAAAAGATGTGGTATGAATTAAAATTAGATGTATTGGGTTTAACAAATTCTAGAATGTAGGAGAAAATTTAATGTATCACCCCCAAAGAATTATAACATAATCCTTTTCAGATAAATATAATTTTTATTGTAGTATTCATTGTACAAAATTTTAACCTTACACTATACAAAACATTGTATTAGCATGCATTGCCTGTAAGACCAATTTTTTCAGCCTTTTAATTGAGAACCTATTTTAATATAAATGTGGAAATTTTTGAATTTTATTTTAAAAAATACTAATCATTTTTTAATTTATTAATTTCCAAATTACTTTGGGTGGATTTTTGAGATTTTTTTGAGAAACTAAATTTTTTTATGAATACAATCAATTACTATAATTTAGTTAAAAACAGCCCTTTCATTAAAATATTTATTAGTGATAAATTATATTTTTAATTTGTTTTTAAAGTCTAAATAGTTCAATTATTCATATGTTAATAGAATTTAGGTTATTATATTCATTTTTATATTTAAATTGGATATAAAAATCTATTGAACTTTTGAACATTTTTACTTTAAAAACCCACAATCTCGCCACATCTATAGGATTAGTGTTACTCTTAATCTTCCCACATATTTGATTTTCATTTTGAAAGAAGGATATACATGTTTTTAATTATTAAAATATTTTGGGTCTAATAATATCAACTTAATTTTTGACCAAAAATATTATTGAATGTAATTAAAATTAATTATGGTTATCAATGTAAAATTAAACTTCATAAGGAAATAAAACATAATATTAATGAGCAAAATGAATGGGAAACTTGTCCAAAATCCATTGGATTCTAATAATTATATCATATACCCTCTGGGTTCTAATTTTATTGGTTATTTGGATATTATTAAATGGATGTTCCCTATATAAAAGGTTATATAATCAAAAAGGGAAAAAGAGAACTTTCTATACCATTTACATTTATAAAACATTAAGTTATGTAAATAAAATCATATTTTCAGTTATACATATCACTTGGACAAGTAAATGGGATATTTTTATCATAATAATTTATCAACAATTGTTATATATGATTTAGTAAAATAAAATAATTAATAAATGTCAACATCATCATTATTTTGTTAATAATTAACTAAAACAAATGATACTATAAATATTAGAAGTGAAATATATTGATTAAATTATTATCATTATTTATTTTTTAGATTAATATATCATATTAAATATCTATATAATTATTACATTTTAATTTATATACTATTTTTATATTTTAAAATTAATATTAAATAAATAATGTTAAAATTAACATTGTTGTTATTTTACAATAAATGATATTTTATTAACTGAATTACCATTAATAAAAATATTATATTCTTCCAAGTGAATTTTAACTGTTAATGAAAATTAAATTTTCCATATTAATATACCAATTGATCTTTTTGTAATTAACATATTGACCGATATATTTTAAAAATGTTGTTAACATGGTTCGGGTTTAAGAAATGTTTTAGCATGTCACGTGTGTTTTGTTTAAAATTAATTTCCAAAAAATATGGTGTTTTTATTTTATTGATTATATATCATATTATTAATTTATTGTCTCTATATTTTATAATAAATATAAATTTTTTTCATATTATTAGTAAAATTACTATGGTTGGAAAACTAGATTCTTTAATAAAAATGAAAGTGATAAAATTGGGGAATCGATGATGTTAAGGAACCAAATTATTTAAATGGAAATATTTTTTTATTGAGATTTTCATTGACTATTATTACCCTTTAATCAATTATTTGTTCATTTTTTATGATATTTAGATATTTTATACCTCCCATTAATGAATAATTTTTGGTATTTATAATAGTTCCACTCCACCTCGACTATAAACAGACAAGCACTTTTCCCCTTACTTGCACAACTCAAGCCACATTCTATAAGATCATGGACTTCATGATGGTATGTATTTGTTTAAATTTGTGTTCTATCCACTTTTTTTGTAAATTATATTTTGTCGATTGTACTGGGGGCCTTGGGGGTGTCTTGGGGTTTCGGGGCATCAAACAAAGGAAAATCGGGCCAAACTGTGCTAGGCACACGATGGGTACACGGTTATGTAAACTGTGTAAGGTGGGAGTAATTTTTTGCAGTAGAATCTTGCACAATTAACTCACATTTTATAAATTGTGTAGATATCCCTAGGTAATTGTGCAACCCAAATTCTGTTTGATAGTGGCTCACAAATGTTTTGCACATAGTTTGGAAAATCGTGCGGGTAAACCATGCGACCCAACACAGTTGGGAAAATTTTCAAAATTGCCACCATTGGTTCTATGTTCCAACTTGGTATTATCCTCCATTTCATCTCATGTCTCCCTATGTATGAACCCTAGTAACCCAAACTTCATGGAGGTGATTTACCTTAGATCCTAAACTATTATGAGTGTCATTAGTTATGGATCGAAACTTCGGGTATGTCTAATCCTTCTCTTGGTTCTCTTTTGGGTTTATGGTTTGCATCTTCCTCTTATCTCCATCCAAATATCTAAAATCATGTTTTTTAGTGAGATATAAATTTAGCCTTCATTGGGTAGTTGAATCAGGATTTGAGGCTACGATTAAGATTATGTTCGTCAATGGATTCAAGGTAGGTGGTCTACAAGTTATATCCCCTATTTTCATTGTATATTTGTGCATTTATAGTTTCATTATTGGTTATCTCTTATTGTACTCACTATTAACTTAGAGAGGTTTGGTAAAATTGGTTTCTAAATGATGAATAAAACCCTAATGGTACTTATGGGATGCATCAAGGATGATTTCATATATTTTGGGCCATCCATGTGGTGTTCCTATATTACCACACCTAAAAATAGTCATGTAAGTGAAAAATCATTTTCTGTTAATGTAGTTCTCTTATTGAATATATTTATGTGTTTAATAAAACTTAAAATGGAATATTTTAATGTGTCTATATTTGAAAATGGCTTAAATGAATGTTATCTACGACACAAAACTGGGTTAATTGGGTTGATTGAGATTCTAACTTGTGGCTTATGAATTATATTAGAAATTCCTAAGAGAGTTAGTGCAGACAAATCAATGAATATGATGAATTGGTAATGGTATTTTAAATGGAGATATATTAAATGGGATTTTATATGGAAATTGATGAATATGTGAAATTGGTTGATATAAGGGAATTATAGAATATTCTTAGTGAGTTACACATGATAATGAGAATTGGGAAAAATGTACTAAGTAATTTAAATGACAAATGTGTTAATGGGTTATGGAATTGTATTAATTCCCATGTTGAATTTTTTGGATTATGATTATTATATGTATTATTTGTGTATGGTTTTGATATTGTTTTTGTGTGGTGAATGGACAAATAAGAATGTGCACATGGCTTGAGGTGTGGGATAAATTAATAAGGCTCCTACCATGGGTCGAATTGGATTGATGCTCTAACACCATCCACAATGCATGTTTTAGGGAGGGGGATAGAGATCAATTCCCCTAAAAGATTCCTTCCACCTGGGATGAATATTTTAGGTGAGGACATTGTGATGGTGTGGTATATTATCTCTAGTTATATAGGAAATGAGTTATTCTTTTATATAGAATTATAGGTGGCATGAACCTTTGTGTGAATGATGTTAATGTCTAACCCATGGATTTCATGTTGATGATAAACTATGTAAATAATAAGATGCACGTAATGAATTTAGTTCTATTGTTAGTTGTATCTTTGTTGATATTTTTGGCCAGTGGACCCAAAACTATCTTTCATAATTTATTTCATACTATCGTGTACTATCTGTTTAGACTACATATTTTGTTGAGGCCATTGGTAGTGGCCTACTGAATTGTACTCACACCCTTCTCAAGCAGCAGTTGGGTACCCAAGAAGACATCATGGTTGCATATCTGGATTAGGGAAAGGGCCATGTTCTAGTAAGTTGAGATAGAAATGGTACATGCATGGTTGATGTTTTGGAATTTGAGTCAGGATAATTTGGGGATTCCGTTGTTTATTTTTATTTTCAGTTTGATCTCTTTAGCACTGTTTATCATGGCATACCATGTTTACTATTAGCGGTGGTTGTAACTCATTTTTGGAGAGGTCAGTTGTTCATATTTATTTTTCATTTCATATATTTTCTATTGTTGAATTTTTTATATATTGTGACTTACTATGGTATGAGGGTATTTTCGCCCTAGATGACTTATCTACAACCTTGCTACTAGTCAGAAACCTCTAGAATATGGGGATGCACATTTGAGGTCATTTGGTGACCCGGATTGGGGCACCGGTTTAGTGGCTCCCATCTCTAGAATGATACAAAGTGGTATCCAAGAAGGTATATTCTATGAATTAATATTTTTGAATTTTATATAATATGTTAGGAAGGATTTAGGCCTTATTAACAAGCTCGTTCTTGGGAGAAGATAACCCATGTATGAGGGAATCCCTAAGTCACCCAGGGTGGGAATTATTGTTCTTATTGCGTGTTATTACATTTAATAATATTTCACCATTGGGAGGTTCATGTGTTGAGTGATTTCATAACTTTGTGATATTTTTCTTATTTATCGAATGGAATGAGGTTGTGCATTCATGAATCATGTTTGGCATTGTAGAGAATTTTGACCACGTAGACGTGTGCTAGTTGGGTGACAAGATTACATTGTTGAGAATGCTCCGTTAGTAGTAGTGTGACAAAAATTAATGGATAAAGATGATGTGTAAGATAATTTTAATGATAAATTTGATTATTTTATGTCGATAATGGAATGGGACCCAGGGTAGGCTGCACCAAGTATGTTCAAGATGACCAGGGAGTTTTAGCTGGAGCGCCATCTATCTTCTACCGATGAGGTTGGGCCAAAGGTGCCAAGTTCTAGATAGAGTCGATATGGATGATTCTAGATCACCTAGAGACTACTCTCAAGAAGTGATTAATGTTAATCTTATATTTTGGGGGTCCAGTAAATGCATTGGTGGGACATTGTAGTTTCGATAGAGCAGGAAAAATGAATGGTATGGAAGAATTTTCAGGAAAGGTTTCTGGAATACTAATACCCAATGACTCTAAGGTAAGACACTGATATATAGTTTATGATTAGGATCCATTGGGTTTCATTGGGGATGTATTATTCTAGTAATTTCACTAATCTGGACCGCTTCATTCCCACGTTGGTAGGGGATGAGGAGACTAAGGATAAATGTTTCTAGGATGGGCTTAGACATGAGATAAGGTCCAAGGTGAATATCTTTCATCTGAAGTGGTTTACAGAGGTAGTGGAAAATGAAATTATTACATAGGTGAAACTTAAGAGAGAATCAAGTGGTGGAAATGTGGTACTAGATGGGTGTACAAGTGGTGCAGCTTCAAGGGGAAAGAATCATAGTTTTGAAATTTTCCAATATGGTGATCGTGTATAGAGTTTCTAGAAGAAAGGTTCAGTCACACATGGCCATGAACAAGTGTTATTTTATCAGTGTGGAAGGATAGGAAACATTTGGGGTTAGTTTCCCTGACCACTAGTTAATTTCTGGTCATGTGGTATATTGGGGAATATATAGAGGATCTATAAGAACCCTTGACAGTTGGGAATAGATGGAGGTCATAGGAAGGTGTCGAGTGTAGGTAGGGGTTGGTCACCCCATATCAGGCTATTAGTTGGAGCTCCATAGGTCTTATCAGTAGGGGTGGTAGACATGGAACTCTGGGGAAATACATTCCATACTAGTATAGTAGTGTAGTGCATGGAACTGAGGCTAGAACCCATGGTGGAGGGATAGGTTATCTTCGAATAGTTCAGTCAACACCTAATGCTTGAAAGTCTAGAATTTCTACCATTTGAGGTATGATTCTTATAGATTCCATGTTTTCTAGTTGTTTATTTTATATAGGTGGTACACATTCTTTTATATCTACATAGTTTATAGTTGTGTTGGTCTGGACCATGGGAAGTGTATGTGGGGTTATGTCAATTGATACACTATTGGTGGTGAAAGTTAAGGATATTAGATAGTGTAAGGATTTTTCCTTTGAGGTTTGTGGATTTAATTTTATGTAGAATATATTTTTTCATGAGATATCAGGTTTTGATCAGATTTTGGGAATGGAATAGTAGGTAATTAATCAATACCATATCAATTAATACTGACGTTGGGTAATGATCGCATCTCTTTAGGGGGATACTTATTTCTTTAGTGGTGATTTGGATGTTCGATCAGGTCATGCAGGTCCAATTTTTCAGAAATTATGAGAAATATTGTCATTCATTGGATGAAGGGGGGAAGGAGAAATTATTCTACCTTCCTGTTGTTGATATTTTTCAGGAATTTTTCCCTGGGGATATCTCAGGGCTACCACCAAGAGGGATGTTGAGTTTACAATAAAGTAGATGTTAGGGGAAGAACCAGGTTTCATTCTTTCATATTGAATAGAACTATTAGGACTCCAAGAAATTATGGTGCACCTAGAATAGTTAGAGTGAAATGGGTTAATTTTCTCTTGTACACTACCATGGGTATATCCAGTGATGTTTTCTAAAAAAGAAGATAGATCATTGTGTTTTGTTATTGATTTGAGAAAACTAAATCTGATGAAAATTTTGAACTGATACCATCTTCCAAGAATTGATGAAATGTTTTACCAACTGAGGGGTGCCTTAGTGTTCTCCAAGATTTACATGAGATTGGGATATCCTCATTTGATGGTAATACCATCTGAAATATTGTAGGAAGCTTTCTAGAGCATGGAGGGGTTTAATGAGTCTATGGTGATGTTATTTGGATTGACCAATTCACTAACTATGTTTGTGGCTTTAGTAAACTCAATATTTCTCACATATCTGGATCAGTTCATGTTTTTCATTGTTGATGACATCTTGGTGTACTCAAAAACTCTTGATAATGGTTCCAAACATATTTTCTTTGTCCTGAGTACACTAAGAGATTATAGGATTTACATTAATCTATCAAAATGTATGTTCTATATTGATAAATTAAATTTCGTGTGTCCCATCATTTCTGAGTTAGGGATGTTTATGGATCCAGAGAAAGTTTAGGTTGTGGTGTATAGGGAGTATCTCAAGAATGTTCCTGGTGATCAGATTTTTATAGTCTTGTCTAGTTATTACCAATGTTTCATTAAATATTTCTCCTATATGGCAATGCCAAATTTGACCTACACTAAGAAGGTAGTTATGTGTGAGTGTTTTGGGGTAGGTGAGAACTATTTTAAAGAGTTGAAGAATTGGTTGACTGATTCCCTGATGATGACATTACCTGAACCCGATAATTGGAACAACATATTATATTATTTCACTTCTGTTAGACTTGGGGTAATGTTGATTCATGATGATCAGGTTATAGCTTATTGGTCAAGGTAGTTGAGACCACATGATATGAAATACCCTCTCCCTGACCTTTATCTAGATATTTTTGTTTATTCCTTAAAGAGTTGGGGCATTACATATTGGGAGGGTAGTTCATAATTTATATTGATCATAAATGTCTTAAGTACATATTTTATCAGTGGGATTTGAGTCTTCAACAGAAAAGGTGGGTCGAGTACCTACAGCCCTTTGACTTTGAATTTTTTTACATACCAACAAAGGGGAATAGTGCTGCAGATTCTCTAATCTGGAAGACTCAAAATCAGGTGCTTTGAGAATCCAACTCTGAGAAGATAATGATAGAGTTTTTTGTATAGATGTACACATAGGTTTAATAAGGGAATTAACCAATGACCCTTGTATCTATGGAACTTGAGTCCATGATTTTGAGTTTGGCCAAGGAGAATCGACATGAGGATCTAGATTCATTGTCCCTAAAGATAATTCTTAATTTTGGGGAGTCACCTTCTAGTTGTTCTATTAGTGATATTTGGATTTTAAGTGTTTTTAGTTGTATCGATATGTATAATAGAATAGTTGATGTTTGAGTTCTCTACATCAAGGTGAGTAGTGCATCCTGACTTGACAAAGATGCATCGCAATATTTTTAGGTATTATGTGTAGTAAGGAAAGAAGAAATAGGTTTTGATTTTTGTAGAACAATGTTTTACCTATCAATAGGTGATGGCTAATATTCATCAACACGGTGGTCAGTTACTACCTTTTCCCAACCCAAATGGAAATGGGGTGATTTAAAAATGGACTTCATAGTGGGTCTTCCAATAATTCCTCAGAAGAATGATGTAGTTTGGGTAGGTTTGGATTGATTGAATAAGGTGTCCCATTTCTTTCTGATCCATGAAACATATGCAATTGATTAGTTTGGCTAATTATATGTTCAAGAGATAGTGTGGATCCATGGTGTGATGATAACCATAGTATCATATCATAATCCACATTTAACATAAAAAAGTCGCTTGGTACCCATGTATTTCTATGAACGGATTATCACCCATAAAGGGATGGTAGTCAGAGCATACAATTTAGGTATTAGATGATATGTGGAGAGTTTTTGTTCTAGATTTCAGTGGTTCATGGGAAAATAACATATCTCTTGTTGATTTTTCTTACAACAAAATTTTTCTTCTACAATTCATGTGGCATTATTTAAGTCATAACATGGTAGTCCTTGTAGTTTTACATTGTGTTGGTTAGATGTGGGGGCGTCTGAGATGTTGGAACCAAGTCTCATTTAGGATACATTATAAAAGTTTCATTTGATTCTGAAATGCATAAAAATGGATCAGAGTATATAGAAGACAGATGTAGATTCACATTATAGAAATCTTTAGTGTATGGTGGGTGATAGTTTGTTTCCTAAAGTGTATCCAAGGTTGGGTCACCATTGAATTCCAAAGTAGGAAAAGTTGGTGTTGCGGCATGAGGGGTCATTTGGGATTGTGGATAGAATTAGACTGATGTCTTATCGATTGGATCATCCATATAATTATAGTGGAATGCATTATTTTTTTCATGTTTCACATCATCGGATATATCATCCTGATCCATCAAATGGGATAAATGTTGAAGATGTCGAACTTGTGGTTGATGAAGCCTTTAAAGAGAACCTGGTTTGTATAGTGGATCATAGATATAATTTCTTGTGAAGCAAGCTAGTGCCCCTAGTGTAAGTTCTGTGGCACCATGGGAAATTTGATGAAGTAAATTGGGTTCAATAATCAGATATTCTAGCCAAGTATCCCAATCTCTATTCTTCAGGAACACAATAATTATCAAGAAGAGTGGCTTGTGGATTAGTCATCATAAGGTGGTTAGGTTGTAAGATCCTAGACATTGTGGAGGTATTTCATTGTTTAAATTTTCATTCCAAACTATTATACTGGTTTAATGAAATATTTCCAATTGTATGGGGGACCTTGGGGTGTCGATGGGGGTCAGGACATGAATGAAAGGAAAACTAGGACAAAATATACTAGGTGAACTATTGGTGCATGGTTAAGTAAATCATGTGAGGTGGGAGAAATTTTGGATAGTGTAATCTCACATGGTTGGTCCATGGTTTATAACCCATCTAAAGCTCCCCATGTAATCATGAATCCAAAATTCCTTTATACAATGAAATTAACATGGTTTTCACATGTTTTGGAAAACCATGAGGGAAAAATATGTGTCCTAGTATAATTGGGAAAAATTAAAAAATTACCACCTCAGGTTTTTATTTTCTAACTCAGGATTCTCCTCTAATTCACCTCATTCAAGCCTATGGATTAATCCTAGAGGCCTAGAATTTTAATATGTGATTCTCCTTCAATCCTAAATCATTTGGAGTTCTATTTTTAGCGGATCGAAGCTTCGATTAATTCTAATATTTCCCTTTCTTGTCTTTTGGGTGTAGGGTTTGCATCTTCCTCTTATCTCCATCCAAAGATTAAAACACCCCTTTTTCTGGTGAGATATTGGTTGAGGCTTCAAAGTTTGGTTTAATATAAATATAAGGAGATGATTAAGAGTGTGTTCATAAATATATTCAAGGTAGGTGGTCTAAAAGTTATATCCTATAGTTTCATTATAGATTTCTGCATGTTCAGTTTCACTATTGGTTATCTCTTATTGGGATCTTGATGTCGCTGGTATCATTTGGAAAAATGGGTGTCTAAATGATAAATAGACACCCCGATGGTCCTTATGGGATGCATTGATGAGGATTTTACATATTTTGTGCCATCTATGGGGTGTAATTAAATTCCCATACCTCGGAATTGTTAAGTAAGTGAAAAGTCATTGTGTGTTAATGTAGAGCCCTTATCCAGTATGATGGTGTGTTTACTAGAAGGGAAAATGGAAAATGGTATTGTTTTTATATTTATTAATGGATTAAGGGTTGTTGGGAATGGAATGAAATTGAGTTAATTAGGAGAATTGAGATTGTGACTTCTAGCATATAAATTATATTAGAAATACTTAAGAGAGTTAGTTCATAATAATTAGTGAAAATGTTAAATTTGTAATGGTATTTTAAATGGAAATATGTTCGAAGGGATTTCATAAGAGAATTGATGAACATGAAAATGGGTTTATTTAATGGAATTATTAAATATTCATAGTGAGCTCAGAATGATAATGATAATTGAGATAATTGTGTTATGTAATGTAAATGAAAAATGCATTAATGGGTTATTGGAAGATATTGATTTCCATGTTGAATTTTATGGATTATGATTGTAATATGTGTTGGTTTTTTTGGTTGTGATATGGTTTCTGTGTGGTGAATGGATGAATAAAAATGTACACATAGACTGAGGTGTGGGGTAAAAGTCTAAGGCTCCTCCCACACATCAATTTGGACTAATCCTCTAACTCCACCCCCCCCCCACAATCCACATGGTAGGGAAGGTGACAGAGCACTATTATCCTAATAGTTTCATTCTACCCAGACTGAGGTTTCGAGGTGAGGAAATTATCATGTCATCTTGTTTTGTCCCTAATAATATAGGGACTTGACATGTTTCTTCATGAATAATGATAAGTTCCATGAACCATTGTATGAATGAATTTAATGTATAACCCATTTATTTCATTTTGAAAATAAACTATGTAAAAAAGAATATGAACATAAGGAATATGAAACTATGGTTAGTAATATGTAAGTATATATTATTGGATACTTTCCCTAAAACTATTTTTTATATAATTTTCTTTTTTTCACATTATCATTCACTATCTATTTAGATTTGATATTTTGTAGACACTGTTGGTGGTGTATTACTGAATTTTACTCACACCTATCTCAACCCGTCGTTGGAAAGCCAAACGCACTTCATGGTTGTAGGTCAAGACAACGGAAGAGGACCTATGTTAGGAAGTGTAGTTGGGAAAGTGACATTCATGGATGAGGTTCCAAACATGGGGTTTGAACCATTTGGGGACTCCACTATTTATTTTTATTTTTGGGATTTATGAGTTTAACATTTGTTATCATTACATACCATGTTTACAATTGGTGTTGGTTGTACCCCATTTTGGGAGAGGTGAATTGTACATTTTTAATTATTTTTTCATATTGTTTACATTGTTATATTTTACATATATTTTGAATTACTCTAGTAATGAGGTTATATTATCCCCATGTGACTTATCTACACCCTCAATGCTAGTCGGAAACCTATGGCATTCGAGGAGGTGCGCTTGAGGTTATGTGGTGACCCGGCTCGGGTGCACCAGTTTAGTGGCTCCCATTCCTGGGACATTAAACTTTGGTTTGACTGAGATCTTCCCAAATATCTCTTAAACATCCCTCAAATCATCCTAGAAGCATCCACTTGTATAGAATACTATCAAAGGAATCCTTTTTGTAAAATCCAAAAATACTTACCCTATTAAGAGGTATCAAACTTCCACAAGATATTTTATATTATTTCCATTCTACAACCGCTCAACTCTTATTATTCTGTTCTTGTATAAGAAGATTAGTATAATAAATATACTAGTATGTTTTTCTTCTATGGGTTTGACCTAAACTTACACACACATCCATATAATGGTTAAAGAACATACTATTTCTATGTACGATGAACTATTGTCTCGCAAAACATGGATTGTTCATTTTTCCATTACTGCCTCTCATGGTGGGAATTATGATGGTAATTATGTTTATATATGATATAAATGAAATTTATGATGTCTTTATTCATATTAAATTTTTATTTATGACATAACTTTATGCTTCCCAATTTATTTAAATATGGTAATTTCATTTGAGGAAGACTGGACTGCCACCCCCTCAATCTGAAGTGACTCATTCATTCCATACATAGAATGTATAAAGTATGGTCTTAATAAACATATGAAACACATATAAAATAGATATTATACTGGAACTATAATATACATCTATATTTTCCTTTTATTTATTTTAATAAAACTACTAAATAAAAGTTGTGTTTATGCTTATGTACGGATTACCGACTCCATGAACGGTGAACTTCATTTCTTTTCTCCAAACATTATAGATTATCCAAAATGAAAATGTACAGAATATATATCATAATTAAATCATGTTTTAAATTCTATAGATTATAAAATCATGATCTATTTAATAGAAACAAAAAATGAAAGGTCAAATCATACAAGAGAAAACTAGTCAATTAACACCTGAAATGGTTAAAATATTGAAATAGTGTTAACAAAAGGGTAATACAATATTATAAATAAATACTATATAATATTTTAAACATTAATATGGTTATGGTATAAGTTAGTAACATATTTTGAACCACTATACATGATGATAAATACCACATAACAAAATTAAGGTTAAGGTAAAGTTATTTTGTCTCAATTTACATTCCATTGAGTTTTATTTGATAGTATACCCTAAAACACTTTTATTTCGTGTATATACATCCTTCTCTAGGTAATGTGAATTCTCTTGAAAAATTAATTTTTTTAATAATTTTTCATTATAAGTCTCTTTAATATCCATATTCTCATAAAATGGATATTAGTACTTCCAAAACTGTATATCAATTTTAAATATGGTGTTCACTTTGACAGTTATTTGGTTAACTGGGGAATTGTTGATAAAACTATATTTGTATTAAATAAAAATATTTGATATGGTGTGTTATTTATTTAATTATTCTATATGAGTAATGATTTTTACTGGTAATGAATGGTGGGTTTCAAAATTTATATATCCCCTTGATGCATTGATAGGATCTAATGAGACAAATAATGTGGCCAAATTAAACTATTTTCTATCCATAGTTTTAAAAATATCGAGAATTGTCTTGATAGTATATGTTTTTATGTACCTTAAAAATGATGTCAATAAAAAATCATTTACCTCATTTTTTATTTATTATTCATCCATGAGGTTTTTCATTGACATATCTATGCATCTATTTTATTTTCAGTTCAATGATTAAATGGTATGTGTTTCAGTTTCTTACCTTGCCATATAGATTTTTCCTTATCTAGTTATTTGAATGGCATATGATATTAGTTATTTTCCTTTTCATGTTAATTTATTCCCATTGATTTGTTATTTCTTATACATTAATTACCCTTATTGACAATTTAATCTCACCCTTACTATATTTCATTTCTCCAGGTTATGAAGAGATATCCTTTGAATGGGCTTTCAAGTATGTTGTTTATTTATTTTTTATTATGTATCATGTTTGTATTTTCTATTTACCAATTTATTATGGGTATCATTTATGTAATAATTATTTTCAAGACTTCTAAATTGAACAATCCTCTTGGATTTGATTCATTTTAATCATGCCAATGTAATAAATTAATGCATCGAATATTGGATTTTGTGGTCATTGCATTATAGTTGTTACCAAAGGATGTTTAGAATCAACCTTGGAATCTAGATTTAGAAAACAAATAGATTAAGGATCATAACCCTGATATAGACATGAGTTTATGTATTGAATAACATCCTTGAATTTTAGTAAGATAGATATTATGTGGTTATTCCTATCAATACATCCCTTTCAGGATACAACAAGTGGACATGGTTCTAGAATAGATATATGTAAAAGTAAAAACACTAAAAACGTGGGCTATTCTAACTCTGTGTAACCTAGTACATGATAATGGGCCTTACTACATAGCTATTTTGATACTCCCAAGGGATACACTTAGGATAATTCATGGTTTCCTTACAAACCAATATGAAGGATTTAAAAGTAAATATATCCTAAAAGAAACCATATTTTTTATTATGAGATTAGCCTTTTAAATTTATGTTATGTGTTTCACTAGTTTCTGTATTCTACATTATGTTATGATTTAATCTAGTATGTTCCAATATTTAGAAACTATTCTTAGAATAAATAATGAGGACTTCACCAATGAAAATAATCCAAAGTGTAAGTAGGATCATATCATTCATGGTCTTAAGCCTACATTTCTAAGGTAAATAGTATGCCAAATATTCTCATCAAAAGAGGAAATAATATCTTATTTTCAAAATATAAGTAAATAAATCTCCATGTACTATGTCTTTTAGGGGAAGAAAGAGAGGAAACGGATGGAAGATAAAATGAGGGATAAAGGGATCGAGGAAAAGAATGATTTTACAACATGTGAAAAATGTGGAAATAATCACCCTAGTAATTTCATGAAGGGAAATAGAGTTCTCTAGAATTATGGTGATAGGGGTCCCTATTCTAAAGAATGAAAAGGGAAAAATAATAAGGCAATTATTTAGTGTTACAACTATAAATATATGGGACACTATGTTAATAAATGCCTAAAACATCATAGGAATATACATCAAATAATGCTATTAGATAATGAATGAGTTATTCTAGTAACATATATAAAGAGGAATGATTAATATTCAAATTCATAAATTATATCATTTGAATATTTTATTAGTAATGTAATGGTTATAATAATTACTGAATATATGAGGATTTTACTGTAGTGATTTTTTGTTAAGGATTTTAGATCTTATACTGATTGGTACCTAGAAAAGTTATTCAGTTAAGGGTTGATTTTTTTTTTGAAAACATATGATTGAGGGGAAATAGAACCCTTAACATGTTCTTGAATTTGAGATAATGATAAATAAATGATTGATTTGGAAAAGTGAAGACTAACTTGTAACTGAATAATTAATTTTTGACAAGTGGATTTTGGTATTATTAATGGAGTTGAAAACACTTTTTGATTTAGGGAATATAGTTGATAACATGTGTCTTACCAAATGAATGAGGAATAATGAAAAAAAATTATATGGTTTTAAGGTAAATCATGTTATTACCATATCTCAAGAGGATACATGATTGAGGGTGTTCACATATTCAATGTGTGCTGATTAAAGAGGTACTTAAAATTGATTGAAGGCTAATGATAGGTTTATTTTTTAAATTCATTGACCTTATTTACAATGTGTAGGATCATAATATTTTGGAAAAGTTAACCATTTATAAAATATATTAATTTGATCATTGGATGAGATTTTATACGGTAATGTATTACTTCACCATATAATGCATCCTCTACAAAGAGATGAGGTAGAAATAGTTCAAGTTATAGTCAAAGGAAAACATTATGTCTATATAATGTATAGTAACTTATATTATTAAAGAGTGAATGAATTCCAAAACTCAAGAAAAATGGTTTTGATACAAAATTTTATTCATGTTATCATAATTTTTTGTGATAACAATGATCTTTAATCACACCTCTAGTCTATGGTTTTGTGGTCTAAAACATTTAGCTGAACATGTTCTCTATTACTATCCACCAGAAAATGATGGTTAGGTTTCTCTTCCATGTTAAGGTTTTCAATAATTTTCTCCTATTATAATGCCTAATTTTTTGATGAACTTCACAATTCATTTTTCCTCATATTAACAGTATGTGTTGTTAATCCTATTTACGATGTGGGTCTTTAACAATAATATTTTTAAATATCAATCCCTTGATTACCAAGATCAAGTCTAAATTTCATGGATGGAATTTAATGAATTTGGGTATAATTTAACATCCTAATAACTTACTATATTTTCTTCTTGAATAAATATAATTATGCTATTAGAATGCTTTATAAATAATGATAATATTACACTACACATAACACTAAATTAGCTTGTGTTACATATAAGACTATGTTTTACCACCTTTTAATAGTGAACCTATTTTGAAACAAAATTATGAACTTTTTTTAAATATTTTTTAAAAAAATAAAAAATATATTTTTTAATTCATAATTATGAAATTATATTAGGGTGATGTTTTTGAATTTCTCTAAAAAACATATTTTTTGATTAATAGTAAAAAATAATTCTATTTACGTAAAAACAGTCGTTTCATTTAAATAATGATTAGCATAAATTTATATTTTAAATTTGATTAGAAAATCATAATATGAAAATTATTCATATTTTAATCCAATTTAAGTCATTATAATATTTTTTATATTTAAATTAGATAAAATAACTTATTGAACAGTGGAATATTTTTACATTAATAACATGTATTCTTGTGACATCTGCAGGATTAGTGTTAATCTTAATTTTCCTATTAATATGATTGGAATTTTAGAAAATGTACATAAATGGTTATAATATGTATAATATTTTGGTTCTAATAAGATCAACTTAATGTTTGAAAAAAATATGTAGTGAAAGTGATTAAAATTAATTATGGTGAGTAAGGTAAAATTAAGCTTAATAAAGGACTAAATAAAACATTTAAGGAACAAAATGACCTGAACACATGTCCAAAATAAATTGGTAATGTGAATGGGTTTTGGAATAGGAATATTCCATAAAATAAAAATCATTTCTTCAAAAGAGTTGTCTGAACATATCTCCTATTTCACACTACAAAATATCATCTCTAATGGATGTCCACATCAGGAGAAATATCATTATTTGTGTCCTGCTTTTATTTCTTGGCCATAATGGTGATCTAGATTTCAATGAATCATTTGGGCCAATTTTTGTTATTATTATGCCTTGAAATTTTTATCCTCGACTCCTTAAATTGTCCCCCGAACTATGGTGGGTAATAATGGAATTTGTACTTTTGTATTTAGCCCAGTAAATCAATCTTCATGAATAGTCCAGTTTCTTCATAGATTCTTTGGTCTTGTTTGGGAGTACCATATGACCCTTCAAATGGAAGAATTGTATCATGGTGCCTTCTAATGAAATGTTTTATATTTAAAGGAGAATCCTAAAAAACAAGAACCACACAAGTTGAATCATTATAGTGATAGTTATTAATAAAACAGTAAACTAACTCATTTGGACTACTTCCAAAAATTCTCAAAAATTATACTTAATATTAAAACATTAATATTTCACATAAATTATGAACATTTCATATAAAATCAATAAAGGGAGTATATAATAATTCATGAAAATATTAATAACATCAACTCCTCCAGACTTATTTTTGTGCATTTCCTCATGTGCAACAAATATAAAAACATAACAAAATCATTTTCACTCACCAACAAATATTAAAATTTTGTTTTCTCCAATCAGGGGAGGATTAGAACATTTCACTCATCCATTTTGAATTCCAACATAAGTTGTTACAGAAACAATGTTACAAAACTAATTCATTTTTTTCATGCTAAAATTTAGAAATGGAAAATGTGGACACTCAAAACTCACACCTCTCAAGATGATAAAATTCATTTGTGGAGGTTCACTCTTTCACCAACCAAAAGTAAAAAACTTAGAGTTTGAAAGACCTCTCAGCTTACAATACCTATCCAAAGTGCACAAAAATCAAGAGGACTTTTTAAGGGGTTTTTCTATGTCTATGGGATGGTAGGAATATAATGTCTAAGAGAGAGAATAAGAGGGTTAAAACACCAATATGGAAAAAGCAATGCACTTTTTTTTTTAAATAAAACATGGAAGGAAATGAAAACACATATTTACAGGGGAATGATTGTGTGAAGAAAGACACAATAGAGGACTAAAAATTGAAGGGTATGAGAAGATGAAATATTTACAAACCACAAAACTTCTCTCAATGACATAAGAATATAATGCAAGTGTTCTTTTTTTCTCTTTTTTCCTTTTTTTCGAAATTTGAACTTGGAAAAGATCTCACACTCATATCCCAACCCATGATTGATCTCATCACGACACTAATTGTAATAGTTATAACAATATAAAAGGCTGAAAAATAGTGATTTTTGACCTACCCAAGACACAACCCATTCTTATTTTCATTTTTTTTTTTGATTTTTTTTTTGATTTTTTTGATTTTTTTTGAACACTTTGCAAAAATATTTATACAAGATTTCATAAACATACACAAATTCCCAAAACTCACTGAATTAAAACCTCTCCCCCACACTTAAAATGATGATTTCCATCAAGCATAAGATAATATAGTGACATCAACAAAGGGTACCCAAAATGAAATCCATTCCTCCCCACACTTAAATTTCAAATAAATTATGCAAAGAAAATCCATGTTGATATTGGGTGAGAAAAGGTATTGGGCTTGTAATGTGTATATAAAGGAAAAGGTTTTCATAGGCTCTAAGGGGATTTCAAAAGGAGGAGTAATGTATGGTTAATGGGAGGATATTTTCTTATTATAATTCTCATGTGGTTAATAAAAATGCCTCTATCATATTAATGCACACTAAATTAGGAAATTCAGCTCGAAGGTCCAAAAACTCAAGATTCACAAATAGAGGTGAATAAAAACATTTTGAAAAGATGTCCATAGGTGGCCTTGTCATGAAAGCTAGTTTTTGTTCTCACAGTTGGGGAAAAACATTTTCCAAATCAAAAATTGAGCATTCAAAATTTGTTGGTTTTGACTCACTATTCTTTATCCAAAGTCACGATGAAAATACAAACTTTTTGAGATGAAAACATTCCTGTTGACTCCCCAAAAAGGTTGGAAAAAATTTCAAAACTCAATGGTGAGAAAGCATGACTCTTGTTTTTTTTATTATTATTTTTGTTATGATTTTTTTTGTTTGTTTTTTTTAGTTTTTAATAAAGACACACTCCCACAAAAGATAAAGAGCAAAATAATGGTTTTGAAAAAGAAAGTGGTAAAAAAAATGAAAGATAGAGGAGGAGGAATAAATAGGTAGAGGGAGGAAGATAGAGAGATAGAGTTTAAGGGAAATAGGTGCCCCCTGGTTTGTATTTGGTGGGTCACCATCTCCATCTAGTGGTGGGTCGACTACAGAAGTTGGGGATCCAATGGAAGTCAATGTTGATCCAGGATTGTGCATCATCTCATGGTGATGCTTTAACCGATGTCCATTAACCGTGAATGTCCTTTTGGAAGAGGGGTCTTGGACTTGCACTGTACCAAATGGGTAAAAATTAGTAATAACAAAATGACCTTCCCAACGGGAATTAAGCTTACCTGGGTGAAGATGAAATCAAGATTTGAAAAGAAATAACTTTTCGCCTTCATGTAATACCTTTATCTGGATGTGTTTTTCATGGAGTGCCTTAGCCTTTTCTTTATAAAGAGTGGAATTCTCATAGGATTCAAGTCGAAGCTCCTCCAGTTCAGCCAATTGCAATAATCTTTCTTCACCAGATTTTTCAAGATCAAAATTACAATTTTTCACTTCCCAAAATGACTTATGTTGGATTTCAACTGGAAAATGACATGATTTACCAAAAAATATCCTAAAATAAGACATCCCAATGGGTGTTTTATAGGCAATTCGATAACCCAAAGTGCTTCACCAAGTCTTTCTGGCCAGTCTTTTCTGGTGGGTTTTACAATTCTCTCCAGCACTCTTTTCACTTCTCTATTAGAAAGTTCAGCCATGCCATTTGTTTGGGGGTGATATGCAGTTGAAGTTTTATGTACAACCCCATTATTTCTCAAAAGTGATTCCATGGTTCTATTATAAAAATGGGTTCCAAAGTCACTGATCAAGGCATGAGGCGTGCCAAATCTCTGGAAGATGTGTGTCTTTAGAAACTAACTAACAGTATGTGAATCATCCTTTCTAGTGGGTTTATCCTCAACCCACCTAGAAACATAATCAACCGCAAGAAGAATATATGATAATCCATTGTAATGGGGTAATGTCCCATGAAACCGATGCCCCAAACATCGAAGATCTCGTAGAAAATTAATGGATTTTGGGGAATTTCATTTCTTTTGGAAATTGTGCGAAACTTTTGGCAAGTGGGACATGATTGACAGAACTCATGTGAGTCCTTGGAGAGTTAAGTCCAGAAGAATCCAGAGTATAGGACCTTTTAGGAGGTCCTTTGTGGTCCAAAGTGTCCACCATCAGGAATTGAGTGATAGAATTCTAAGATAGAGGAATGTTCATCTTCATCAACACATCTTCTAATTACCATATCAGCCCCGGTTTTCCAAAGTTTATTTTCCTCCCAAAAATAGTATTTTGAATCACTTTTCAACTTCATATTTTTTTCTTTTGAAAAAATTTCTGAAAAAACACCAGAAACCAAGTAATTTACAATCGGGGCATACCATGGTATTTTTGGAGTGAGAGATGAAAGGTGCTCAGTGGGGAATTTAGGATCGATGATTTTAGAATGAGAAGAATTAGAAATTCTACTCAAGTGATCAGCCATAGGGTTTTCTTTTCCTGGTCTATCTTTGATTTCAAGGTCAAACTCTTGGATCATTAGGATCCATCTTATTAGCCTCGGTTTGGAATCACTTTTCTTGAGTAATAACTTTATAGTAGAATGGTCTATGAAGATGACGATTTTGGCACCTAAGAGATAGGGCTTGAATTTATCTAAGGAAAAAACAACTGCTAAAAGTTCTTTTTCAGTGACATTGTAGTGAGATTGAGTTTCATCCAATGTTTTTGAGGCATAATAGATGACATGAGTAAGTTTTTCTCTTCTTTGACCAATAACAGCCCCAACATCTCTATCAGAAGCATCACACATCAACTCAAAGGGTAAGGACCAATCTGGGGGTTGGATTATTGGGGCATATGTAAGATTAGTTTTGAGTTCAATGAAGTATCTCTTGAAAACCTCATCGAAATGGAAAGTGACATCATTTTGGAGCAATCGAGTGAGTGGGAGGGAAATTTTACTGAAGTTATGGATGAATCTCCGATAGAAACCGGCATGACCAAGGAATGAACAGATGTCTCGAACAGAAGTGGGTTCAAAAAGTGATTGTATCACTTCAATTTTGGCAAGATCAACTTCAATACCATCTTTTGAAACTATGTGCCCTAGAACAATCCCATTCGCAACCATAAAGTTACATTTTTAAAACTTTAACACAAGGTTACACTTGACACACTTTTGGAGGACTATAGAGATTGAATTCAAACAAGATTCAAATGACTCACCATAAATGGTGAAGTCATCCATGAAGAGTTCCATGCAGTGTTCATTGAATTTGGAAAATATACTCATCATACACCTCTGGAATGTTGTAGGAGCATTTCAAAGTCCAAAAGGCATTCTTCTATATGCATATGTTCCAAAGGGGCATGTGAAAGTAGTCTTATCTTGGTCCTGAGGTGTGATTGGGATTTTGAAGTAGCCGTTGTATCCATCAAGAAAGCAATAGTGTAACTTTCTGGTTAGTCATTCCTGCATTTGATCAAGGAATGGAAGAGGGTGGTGATCTTTTCTTGTTTCAACATTCAATTTCCTATAGTCGATGCACACACGCCATTTGTTCTTCACTCGATTTGTGAATACCTATCGATGTTCATTTGTGACAATAGTTATCCCACCCTTCTTAGGTACAAATTGAATTGGACTAACCCATTCACTATCAAAAATTGGGTAGATAATACCAGCTTGAAGAAGCTTGGTGATCTCTTCCCTAACTACCTCAAGTATGAGTGGATTGAGTCTTCTTTGTGGTTTTCTAATTGGTTTGGATGATTCCTCAATATGGAAGTGATGCATACAAAGGGAAGGTTTGATTCCTGGTATGTCATCTAGGGTCCACACTAAGGCCTTTTTGTTTTTCTCTAACACTTGAACAAGTTTGGACTCCTCGATTTCGGTAAGGGAAGAAGAGATAATGACTGGATAAGAGTGATCATGGAAAAGGAATGCATATTTCAGGTGTTCAGGAAGAGGTTTCATATCAGTCTCATCTTCTATTTGTGGGTTAGAAAACTAAAGAATGGAGGAAGGGACTTCAGTTTCTTCAAATTCATTCTCCTTAATACTTTCCAAGGTGGAGTAGTAGAGATCAAAGTTTATGTGAGATTCAAGAGAGTTTTCAAGTTCCTCTAGATTTATAGAGTCTATGAATGAGAGGTCCACATCAACTTCATCATTTATGAATTGGTTAATCATGGTGTAGATTTCACAAGATCCTTTGTCATTATAACATGGTGAACATGGTGGATTGTGGTTCGATTGACTCTTAAAAGTGTCCTCGGAAGCATGGATTGAGAATGCAGAGTGATCCTCATATGGGTATCGCATGGCATGGAAAATGTTGAACTTGACCAGTTGGTCACCAAATTCCATGGATAAGATGCCTGAATGGACATCAATCTTGGTTCTCACAGCCATGAGGAATGGTCTTCCTAGAATTAGGGTAGATCGAGAAGAGTTCATCTCACCTTCCATTTCAAGGACATAGAAATCAGTAGGGAAGATAAGATCATTGACTCGGACAAGGACATCCTCAATTATTACCTCAGGACTGGTTGTGCTTTGATTGGCTAATTGAATAACAACACCCATTAGATATAAGGGACCTAGACCAAGGTTGGAGAAGATGGATTTGTTCATGACATTAATTGAGGCTCTTGGGTCTATGATCGCATCATCAAAGTTGGAACTTCCAATTTGTCATGGAACCGTAAAGGTCCCTGGATCTATTCACTTTATGGGAATAGACTGCTGGGTGGAAACATTTTCAAAGGTCCTAAGTTTCCTCTTGTGGGTGTACAATTACTTAAGAAACTTGGCATACTTAGGAATTTTTTTGATGGAATCTAAGAGAGGAATGTTGAATTCAACACGTCTAAACATGTCGAGCATTTCAGGATCAGGTTCAAAGGACTTATTTGTATTAGAAATAGCTTGTGGAAAAGGAATCGGATTCCTAAGTGGAATGAAAGGAGGTGATGGAATGGATTCAGATTTCTTTTCAATTTTCTTTTTCTTTTCATTTTCTAGGTCAATATAAAAGGAGGTTTGGAAGACTTATCTTGAGGCATAGAAATTTGCTTTCCCGATCTAAGTGAAATTGAACTTACATTACCCTTGGGGTTGGGTAATGGTTGAGCTGGAAGTTGGGAAGAATTGGATGGTTGCTGCTGACTAAGGTGGGATGCCAGTTGACCAATTTGGGTTTAAATTTTCTTGATACTAGAACGGGTGAAGGAGGAAAGATCTTTTACAGAACTTTCCCATGGTTTATTGGAAGAAGAGGCTTGTCCCGAATTGGGATTACCTTGATTTTCGTTCTTGGGAAAGTGATTGTATTGGTTTTGAAATTGGGAAGGCTCACTAGGATAATGGAATCCAGGAGGAGGATTGTTTCTTTAAGGTTGAGGAATAAAAGGATAAGGTTGTTGGAAGTTACCAACACCTTGACCATATTGAAATTGGTTTGGGTTTTGAGTAGGGAATTTAGGGGGATGAGATATGGGATTACCATACCTAAGGCCTTGGTTATAGGAAGAAGAGAAGGGCTCGGGGTGAGGTTGGTTGAATTTTCTAATGAACTAACCTGATTGTTGAGGGTTGGTGTTCCTCTGAGCATATGCTGCATTGAGCTCCATTGGTCCAGATGAATCGGATTTATCCTCTTGAATTTGTGGACATGTGTCAGTTGGATGAGATGGAGAGTTGCAAATTCCACAGTTTTTGACAGGTCCAGGAAACATTGATTGCAGAGAAGATGAGGTTGGGGATTTGGATGTCACAGCTAGTTGTCACACAAGACC
Organism: Viscum album; assembly: GCA_963277665.1. Lineage (NCBI taxonomy): Eukaryota > Viridiplantae > Streptophyta > Magnoliopsida > Santalales > Viscaceae > Viscum > Viscum album. The sequence continues at coordinate 852,090,051 of OY728155.1, read as the reverse complement.
TGTAAGTTCACTCATCCACTTGGTCATCTTGTTAAAATCAATTGATTGATTATATTGGGATTGTTTGACTTGAGCATATACTTGAGTATGGAATTGTTGTGTGTTTGCAGCCATGTTACTTATGATATCTCTTGCTGCTACAGGAGTTTTAAAAACAAGAGCACCGCCACTTGCGGCATCTATGAGAGTTCTCTTCATAGCCAATAACCCCTCATAGAAGTATTGGATCAAGAGTTGATCAGGGATTTGGTGATGTGGGTAGGTTTTAATAAGATTTTTGAACCTCTCCCAGTACTCATGGAGTGATTCACTTGAGAACTGACAGATACCGCTTATTTCCTTTCATATAGAAGCAGTATGAGAAGCAGGAAATAATTTTTCTAAGAAAATTTGCTTCATGTCATTCCATGTGGTCATGGAACCAGGAGGGAGGTAGTAAATCCATGACTTAGCAGTGTCATCTAGGGATAAAGGGAATTCGCGGAGTTTGATTTGTTCCTCAGAAACCTTTTGAGGCTTCATGGTAGAGCACACTACTTGAAACTCTTTAAGGTGGAGATGTGGATCATCACCGGCTAGCCCGTGGAAATGAGGGAGAAGATGAATTAAACCTGATTTGAGTTCGAAGTCAGATTCTATGTTTGGATATTGAATACCAAGAGGTTGGTAATTCATATCAGGGGCAGCAAGTTCTTTAAGGGTTTGTTCCCTAGGATTGTCCATTTCTAATTCAACTGGTTAGACAAGGACTGGTTCTTGAATTATTTGATTATCTCTTATGTTCCTCCTAAGTTGGAGAAGTGTTCGCTCAATTTCAGGGTCAAAAAAATATGAGGGATTGTTTGGGAGGCTACAGGGAATTCAGAGATATTTTGAAAGAAATATGAAGACATGTTTTTCTTTGTTTGTTTTTCATTTATGATTTTTATGAGAATACGGGTTTTTCTTTGTGTTTTTTTTCAATTTTTTTTATAATTTTGTTTTTTTTTGGTTTTTTATTACAATAACCAGAAACTAATGACTACTTAAAGCACCATCCCTGTAAATAGCACCATTTGAAACACGCGTTTGACTATCACCTATCAACCATTCAAGGTTTCGGTGCTCTGCTAATGTGTATAGCAGTACTCAAGTCGAATCCTCATCGATGATACTTTTTAATAGTCGTTTGTTTTTAGTTGATTGTATTCTGATTGGGGGGTTTGTTTGCAGAGCTTAATTTAAATGACTAATATATTATGATTGATTTAACAAATTGATAATTATTGGGGTGAGTTCATCATTAGGTAGTTAAGCTTGTGATATCCTTGGGCTTTGCTTTATATTGCATTTAAATTAACACCCATGTCACAAGTTGACGTTGATTTGAATTCCCAAGTGTTAAGGATTTAATATAAGCCTTAACTTAACTTAGGGTTCCAATATTGATCATATATTGTTTATGGTAGTGTATTTATGGTTCTAATAATCCATGGAAACCACATGTTAAACAAAACAAGTCATTAATCCATGACATGCTAAGTCCAACATACACAATGTTAATTCAATGAATACTCATCGAGAAAAAGCTCTCAATCGCTTAACATACCTAAATTAAAACTCACACCAATGAGAGATTTACTCAGCCATTAATATGTTTATTAATCTGGTAATATATGTTTATGGTGATTAATTATAAATAGAAGAAAAATAAAGGGACAATATAAGAGTAGTGCGCCGAACACACACACAAACGATGAAGAAATCGTTAAATATAGAATTTTGATTGAATGAGGAAGCAAAATAAGATAATGGATTTTAACTTGATTTAGGATATTTTAAGAAAATTAATATTAAACTATAGAAGGTGGGTGAGATTAAGAGATATTTAAGGAGAAACATTCATTAAAACAGAATTACAAAACAAACACTTACAGGATTACAAATAAAGAAGAACACAAAAGTAAATGAAATGAAAGAGAGGAGGAAGGGTATATCAAGTGAAAACATGAGTTTGGAATTTCCTCACAGGCATTTGGCAGAGCCTTGGTCATTCCAATTGATCCTCCTCTATTCTGAAATTCCAACCCTTTTGAAAGGAGAGGAGGGGATGTTTTTATAGCCCAAGGTGGTAGACTGTTTGCATTCCAGAATTACCCTTACACTTGTCTCAACAATTTGGACATTCATACATCCAAATAATTAAATATATCCTTCTTAAAAGTTGTAGATATTAAATTCCTCTATCTACTTTGAAAATTTTCATCCATTAGGCTTAATGAGAAAAGGTTATGGTGGTTGTACTAAACAATTCTGATCTGTCCATTTCAATCCATACTTTTTCAAATTCCATAATGTGAATGGGTTTTGGAATATTAATATGCCCTCAAATAAAAATAATTTCTTCAAAAGAGTTGTCCGACCATATCTACTATTTAAAAATGAAAAATATCAGCTCTAATAGATGTCCACATCAGGATAAATGTCAATATTTGTGTGCTACTTTTATTTCTCGTCCAGAATGGTGGGCTGGATTTCAATGCATAATTTGGGCCAATTTTTGTTATTATTAGGCCTTGAAATTTTTATCCTGGACTCCTTAAATTGTCCCCCAAACTATGGTGGATAATAATGGAATTTGGACTTCTATATTTATCCCAGTAAATCAATCTTCATGAGTAGTCCAGTTTCTTCACAAATTCTTTGGTCTTGTTTGTGAGGACCATATGCCCCTTCAAATGGAAGAATTGGCTCATGGTACCTTCTAATGAAATGTTATATATTTAAAGGAGAATACTAAAAAACAAGAACCACAGAAGTTGGATCAGTATAGTGATAGTTATTATTAAAACAGTAAACTGACTCAATTGGACTACTTCTAAAAATGCTCAAAAATTATACTTAATATTAAAACATTAATATTTCACACAAATTATGCACATTTCATATAAAATCAGTAAAGGGAGTATATAATAAGTCATGAAAATATTAATAACATCAATTGGATACCAATAATTAGACCATATCCCCTCTTTTATATAATTTTATGGATTAGGGGGATATTATTAAATGGAAATGCGCTATATAAAATGTTATGTAAGGAAAAAAGACAAAAATTGAAATTTTTGTAGCTTTAAAATTTATAAAACATTTAGATATGTACTAAACCTCATATTTTAGGTTATACATATCCTTTAGAAAAATAATTTGTCTATTTTAATCATAATAATTTATTAATAATTTTTAATGATTATTTAGTTACTTAAAAATGTTTATGCAATGCCAACGTAGTGATTATTTAGTAAATAATTAATTAAAATAAATTATACTATAAATATTAAAAGTGAAATATATGGATTGAATTATTATAACTAATTCTATTTTTATATTAATATATCATTTTACATAGGTTTAATATTTAATATATTTCAATTAAAATATTTTTTGATATTTTTTAATTAAAATAAAATTAATAATGTCAAAATTTAAATTTTTATTATTTTATAATAAATGATATATTATTAAATGAATTAGAATTGATAAAAAACAAATATTATTCCAAGTGATTGATAAGTGTTAATAAATATTATTTATTTTCTTTTAATGGACTAACATATCTTTTATAATTAACATATTGACCCATATATTGAAAAAAATGTTGCTAACACAATATGGGTTTAAGTAGTGTTTTAGCCAGCCACATGCGCTTGTTTTAAAATTAATTTCCAAAAAACATGTTATATTTATTTTATAAATTATATATCATATTAATAATATAGTTTCTATATATTTTCATATAAATCTAACTTTAGTTTAGTCTTAATGGTTAAATTACTTAGGTTTGAAAACCATATGATCTATTAAAAACCAAAGTGATAATATTGGGGAATCTTAGAAGTTAAAAAAATAAATTATTAAAATGCAAATATTTTTATTTTTTTGAGGTTTACATAGACCATTATTAGACATTATTATATTATTTTAAATTTTGGAGGCACATTAGGTAAGGTATACCTCCCAGTTATGAATACCTTTGGATATTTACAAGACTACCACTCCCCCTCCACTATAAAAAGGCAAGCACTATGCACCTTAATCACACCACTCATGCCACATTTGATTGACCAAGATATGAAAAAATAGTTCCTAAATATCCCTTACATAATCCTACAATTCTAATCTTGTGCAGGAAGAAATCCAAGGAAGCCTTTTTGTACAAACCAAATGTAGTTACCCGGTTAAGAGGTAACAAACTTCCTCAATCTCTTTAGTTTTGTTTCTATTTTACAACCACTAAAATTTTATTATTATATTATTGTATAAAAAACCAGTTTCCTAAATACACTATTTTTTTATGATAATTTTTCATGATATAGTTACACACACTTCTTTCTAATGGGTAACAATCATATTGATTCTATGTAGAGAAAACTAATGCCACACGAAATGGTGATTGTATGTTTTTTTCATTTACCTCCTCTCATGGTTTCCATTATGATAGAAAATTTATTTATATATGATATATGTGATATTTATAATTAATTTATTATTATATAATTTTTTTTCTGACATAACCATATTCTTTCCAACTTGTTTAAATACAATAATTTCGTTTGAGGAAGTGTGGAAGACTGCGCCCCTCAAAACTCTGTGACTAATTCATGTCATACATGGAATATATAAAGGATGGTATTAATAAACATATGTAACATATATAACATATATATGGTACTGGAATTATAATATACATATATCATTTAATTTTAATTCTTTTAATACAACAAATAACTGAAAGTAGTGTTCATTTCTCTATATGGACTACCATCTCCATGAACGGTGTATTTCATTTCTTATCTCCAAACATTTTAGATTATCAAAAATGAATATATAATGAATATATATGATAATTAAATAAAGGTTTAAATTCTATATATAATTAAATAATGATCTTTTAATAGGAATAATAAATGAAAATTCAAAGCATTCTTGATAAAACTCAGCAATTCACACCATAAATATTTAAAATAATGAAAGAGTGTTAAAAAATGGGTAATAAAATATAGTAAGTAATTAATATATGATAATATAAAAAATGATTATGGTTATTATATAATTTAGTAAAATATTTTAAACAACTATAAATCATGATAAAAATCACAAAACCAATGGAAGGTTAAGGTGTGGGTATTTCGTCTTAATTTACATTCCATTGAGACTTATTTGTTATTATGCACCAATTAAATTTTATTTGGTGTGCATACTGAATTTTTCATGTTTTATAATGAATATTATAATTTTAATAATATTATAAGTTTCATTTAATGTCATACATTTCTGTATAATGTGATTCAAATGTTTCATAGTAGTATTGGACACATTGGAATGTTTAGTGATTGTTCTCCCAAATAATTTTCTTAATTATTATCTTTGAAATCTCACTTCCCTTTGTGATTTTTAACATTATATTGAAACAATAAATTTATTTTAATAATTTTTCATTTCATGTTTACTGGAATATCCATATTATCATACAATTGTTATTAGTATTTCTTAAACTATATATTATTTTTACATATGGTGTTCACTTTGACGGTTTTTTGATTAACTGAGAAATTATTGATAAAGTCGTATTCTTTATTCAATACAGATATTTGATAAGGAATATTATTTATTTAATTATGAGATATGAGGAATTATTTGGACTTGTAATGACGGGTGGGGCCTAGATTATATATTGCCCCTTGATGAATCAACAGGATCTCATATGACATATAAGATGACAAAATTAAATAGGTTTCTATCCATAGTTTTAAACCATCCTATAAAAGGTCTTGATGATATATGTTTTCATGTGCCTCTAACATGATGTATATTAAGAAATAATTTCCCTCATTAATCTTTAGTTATTATTCATCCATGATATTTTGTTTCGACATATCTATAGATATATTTAATTTTCTGTTAATTGATTAAATGCAATGTGTTTCAGTTTCTTACAATTCTAAATTGATTTTTACTTATCTAGTTATATTAATGGAATGTTAAATCAGTTATTTACCTTGAAATGTTTATTTATTCTCATTGATTCATTATTTCAACCACTTTATGTACACTTACTAGGAAATTGTGCTCACCATTATTGTGTTTCCTTTCCCAAGGTTATGATGTGGAATCCTTTGAATATGATTTCAAGGAAGATATTTATTTATTTCTATTGTTTATCATGTTTTTATTTCTTAATTATCAATGTATTATGGGTATCATGTATTTAATCAGGATTTCAAAGACTACTAAACTGAATGGTCCTTTGGGATATGATTCCTTTTAATCATCATAATTTAATAAATTAATGCACATACTTTGGGCATATAGGGTCGAGGCATTACAATTAATTCCTGAAATTTATCATTTATGCAGTTAGAATAGATATTATGTATTAGGTTTTAGTTATTTTTAGTCAAGGTTAAGTGTATGAATTGTATTATGTGACACATTTGAATCCCCGCATTATTATTCTCTTAGGATGGTTGTGAATAATACATGGAGTGAATGATAACAAATATATTAATGTGTGGCATTGAGATAACCCCAAATAATGTTCATCATGAAATATTATACTTTATATTATAATGATAAGGTTTATGTGAGTAATTTTTTTACATAGATATGGAATATGCTCATGATATGAGCAAAGTTTTTTTGTTACATTCCCCATGTGGCATACTCTATGAAGTATTATACACTATGTATTCAGTACAATAAGGGTGAATGTGTCATATTTTAATTATCGTATTACTATATGTTAAAAAACATAAATATAATTAAAACCTTAATACATTGATTCCATTATTACATTATACATGACATTGTGCCAATTTGGGGGTAATTGGGAATACTTTTTATCATACACCTAGTTATGTTTAATAAGGATAGGGTTTGTCCTCTAATATGAATATTATTAAACTTAATAGATCCAATGAGTTATAATAATGGATTATATAACCATTCTAATGTAATATTTATTTTATGTGGTTTTCAATTGGATAATGGGTATGTGATGTACTCATCCATTATGTTGACTGACATGTGATGTGTCTTTCTATAAGATCAATATATACTTAGATAATCAAGAATGAATGAATACATATATGGTAATGGTATATTTTTTTCCATTGTTACTCTATTTCATTGAAAGAGGGACCATATTAATTTTCCTTCTTTTATATAAAGTAGTTTGTGGACATAGGTATGAAGATTCCTATATTTGATAATGATCATACCAGATCCTTTTGTATCTTGACTAGCACTAATTCATTTCAATAGGAATCTTTTTTATACATTTTTGAATTTAAAAATTCATATTTTTTTTCACACAAAAAATTATTCTAGGGTCACACCTTGGGGTTGAATGAATAGGTATTATCTTATAAATACATTTTGAGATACTCTAATAGTATTTTAAAATGTATGAAAACAAATTTTGGATTCGTTTTTTAGACAGTTTTTCAAATGATGTGGTACATGGGGAAGCAGAGTATTTCATTCAAAAAATATTTTTTCAAAACAAATAAAAATTATTTTGTATGTGATTTAAATAGCTATTGAATAATATATTATATAATATGTAAAAATAGAAAACTTATAAGGAAATAGTGAAAATGTGAGATTGATAGTTATATTCACTAAATCTTAAAATACATGTGTCATATTCTAGAGATAATTCTTGAGATTATATAGGGATATAATTTATATTAACTTTATATAACAGAAAATCTTTGTATATTTAGATTGTATCATTAGTTTTGATATACTAATTTTATACCAACCCCCATATTGGAAGGTAATGTAATATTATATGACTATATCATAAGTGTTATGATATTAAGAGTCATATGATATGATTCACAAGACATTTTATGGTTGGTTATGATGTTGAATGCTATGTACCAATGTTTAAGAATCTTCCTCAAACAACTGTCATTTATTGTAATTGTTTCATATATTGAAGCATTTTGTATAATTGGTCAAATAAACATATATTTCGAATACATAATTATTTGAGGGTTTACATATCACTTGTTATTTTATTTAATTTAATCATTGATAATAAATATATGTGTAAATAAAATATGTCTCAAATAGTGTCATTAAGGCAAATATAAAGTGTCTAGAGGCTATGAAAATAGGGTTTATCCTTTCATTGATTCTCCCAAGACATATTTATCTTCTCCTTCTTCCATGTCTTTTAGGGGTATAGGAATTAATTAAACATAAGGATAATCACAATCATGCATTAGGTGATTTGATGGCCTATGAATATATCATGGATAAAGGACCCCATTGATTAATTCCCAATAATATTCATCATTTTTTATGATGGTATATTTTATATATATATATATATATATTGTATAAATTTACATATATTTTAAATTATGCATTGTTTAGTTTTCACTACATTCTAACCTTGGTTTGTGTTTTCATTATGAATTTCACTAGATTAATTATTGTTATTTGATCCTCATAAACCCATCAATAGGGTCTGACATATTATTATTATAAGAAAAGGAATTAAAATTGTTCATTGAATAATGTAGTTTACAATTATAGGAAATAGAATTAATGATAAAATATATCCTAATAATTTATGATTATTTACACACTTTTTATATAAATTAGGTGTGTAGAAGATCATTATGTAAAAACTTTGGAGTTTGTATATTGTTACATTGAATTATCAATTATTCCAAAATAAGAACTGTATAACTAGGGACCTGATAGAGGCTGAACCAAATATATGAATATCATCCTTCTATAGAAAAAGTCCCCTATCAGAAATAATACATCTCTTATACCAAAAATACCTAGAGTACATGCGTAAGAACCCAGATCTTATTTTCATGAATGTTTTCTTTTCTAGTTTTTTTGAGGGAAAAGAGAAGTTTCTAGAAATTTATAGAGTACACACCGTGTACTTATAAGTACACATCGTGTACTCAGTTGCTACCCGTAGCTGTGTGTTGGCCGGGTAATGGACAAGCATATAGCCATGTGGGGTGACCTAGAGACCACCTAAATAAGAGGCCGGAAAAGGCAATCACATGCCATGTACTTTTAAAGAACATGTCGTGTACTTTATTTTTTTTCATTAAATGGATTTCGGTCACGTCTAATCGGCAGAACCATATTCTTCTTTATTTGTCTCATCTAGGAGAAACTGTGCAGCCGCAGATCTTATCTGATCCCCTAGCTCACTGTCCGTTCTCTGAATCAAACTCTGTTAGTTGCATTGGATCCACATCGGTGAGTTCTTCCGTCTTCTAGAACATCATCTCCTATTTTATCCTCTCCTGTGAGATATTCTCGATTGAAAGTTTTTAAAATTTTATATATCAACAGTGTTCTTGGGTGATTCAAGGCCTGAGGTTCATGCATATCGATCTCATGATTCCGAGGTAGGTGGTTTGTTCCTCTCTGTAGTTATTCTTTGAGTTATATGTGAAAAATTTCCCAATACCCTTGTTCGGTGTATTGCGTGTTTATGGTTTTATCCCTTTTATTGTCGTTTGTGCCTTGTTTGTTTGGATAGAGTTTGATTGTTTATGAATAGGGTTAATTTTTCCATGCAATGGAGGTTTTTCCCATGTTTTCTTATTTTGACCGTTTGGTCTAGTTGCATGTTAGGTTGTTTGTTATCCATGCCTAGTATTGTTAGGATGGAGTAATTATTATATTACATGTTATGATATGATGTAAATTGATTATCCAAGTAGTTCTTTAGGTTTACGTTGGATACCATGTATCTTTGTGCACGATTGAATTACACTAGTCCATGAGAACCTGGTGTAGTGGATTATAGGGATAATGGATGTTGAGGGCTTCTTCAGAGTGTCTTTTTACTATTACCTTGTAAGACCATAGGGGGGATGGACGTAAGTGCTTCCTTATAGTGTTTGTAGTTCCTCGATGTAGGCCACAGGGGGAATTGGACATTGAGTGCTTCCTCAGAGTTCCAATAAGTTACTGATACGAGACTAAAAGGGGAATTGATGTTGAGTGCTTCTACAGTGAGTCTATGCTAAAGCTAAACTAGAGGGGGTAGACTGTGTGTACCTCCCAGAGGGTGGCTTATGTTTGTTTGGTTGAACCAAATGGGTTAGGCTATGATTACTTCCCAGAGGGTTACCTTATTTTTATTAGCTACATACTTGATATGTGAAAATTAATAAAATTGAATTTGTAAGATGGTTACAATGTGAACTTCCATGTTTACTACTTCATTTTGTTATAGACTTCCATATATATTCACTAACTGTTAGGCATAGATCTTTGAGTGGTTTCCTACTGGGATTATTCTCACACCCTATTTGGGTCAAGCTTTTGGTCCCAAACATATTATATTGCTACAGGTATAGATAAGGTAAAGTGCCCTTCTACTTCAGGTACATGATTGCTATGGAGCTGGGGAGTATAGGACCAAGCTGAGGCTTGCTATGTTGTGGAGTTGTTTACTACTTTTCTTTTGTACTTTGGTTTAGTACTGTATTCTAGCATTTTGATTTGTTTATGCTTTCCTAGACATTTGTATCAGGAATCATTTATATATGTGTTCTCCAATTGTTTATTTATTCAGTCTTCCATTGTTTACTTTGGTATGGTATTATTACAGCTTCTGTTATTTCTATATGTTTTAATTTCACTGAGTTACTCTTCCAATGAGGGCATAGATTCCCCACTATCACACTCAAGGCCCTCACATCTAGTCGATAGCCTCTGGCATTCAGGGAAATGTGCTTGAGGCCATGTGACCAACTGAGTACGGGGTGCCTCTAGGCGGCTTCCGGAACTAGGATGTTACAAAGTGGTATCAGATGAATTATTTTCTTCTTGACATACTTTTTAAACCCTATAGCTAGGGATAGGAAGGAAATAGGTACTTGTTAATAAGTTGTGCCCAGGAATAGTTAACTCGTGTATAGGGAAAATCCAATTTACCTCGTTATTGAATTTTTTTGAATTTTCTATTTTTATAGTTGATTTGATTTCACCATTGGGCGATTCACATGTTTGGTGCTGTTATCGTTGATATTATTGAGGTTCTATTCTATTGCAACCCGATGAGATGAGGGTATTCCATCACATGCATCATATAGGGACTTGTTAGAAATCACATGTCATTCATTCCTTCCATGCCATTTATAGTGCATTAGTGATTTCATGTTGTTGTGATATATGTTGTGTAAGATATGCATGTTATTATGATAGATGCCTTGATCAAATACCTACTTTTAGATAAGGTATTGGTTTGTGTAATGTTTTGTTTGAATGGATGCCAAAAATTTTTTCTTGAGGTGTTATGGGCCCTCACGTATTAGAATTTGGCAGACCATTACTCTGTTATGTTTATATATAACATGTATAAGATGTCAATTTTGATTTGCAGAGAGTATGGGCCCTCACGGAACGTAATTTGGCACTTTAATGTTTGTTTCAGTATTTTTATGGGTTCCAGAGTAGTTTCTGAGGATTACTGCCTGAAAGAACCCAAAATACATGGCATGTAATGATAAATACATGCCATGTCTTCTTCTATTCGGGAAGGAACATTTTTTCTTAAGTACCCATCATGTACTATATGTACACGCCGTGTAGTCTCTAACAATGTCACTGGTTGTGTGGGCAGGGACACGGGGTTGGGAAATCCTTGGTGGAACAAGCCTTGTTTTTAATGTACATTCTATGTTTTGTAGACCATGTATCCGCCCATGTGACTAATGACACGGATGGATAAAACTTAAGTTATACACACCGTGTCAATTTTTAACACTCTGTGTAATAAAACCCTTGTATTCGACCGAGTAACGAACAAAACGGGGCAGTGGAATCCTTCTAGTACACACTGTGTCCATCTAGAACACACCATGTAGAGTGAGCCATATAAACCATTCATGTGACGAACAACACGGGTCGGTGAAGTTCTTCTAGTAAATGCTATGTTTGGAACTAACATGTTGTGTAGTCTTGTTTTAGGAGAACCATCTGTCTTAGCTGTGTAGAAGTAATAGGACAGGGAAAGAGGATTAAAGTACATGCTATGTGTTAGGACAACACACTGTGTGTTTGGGGTGTTATACATTCAGTTTTTGCAGGAGTACACACCCATGTGAAGGCTAAAGGGAACACGCAGTGTAGTGGATATACACGTCGTGTATCCATGTTTTGAAAAACTTGAATTCCTTCTTTCTCTTGTTCCCTTATCACACTTCTAAGTTTCAATCCCTGTTAATCTTGATCTAAGGTGTGTGCTTGAACTTATAGTGTAATGCCACAGAGACATCATTCGGTTGCCCGCCAGTTATAGGGTAGTGATCAGACACCAGATATGGATGATCGGGGACTATTAGCAGATCCTCCGGTTGTGCCAATCTTGGAACCAGCTGTCATTCTAGACACAGGTGCTGACACACAGTTTTGAGAGGGATTTATGAGGTTTATACAGACCTTCTGTGGAGTACCGCACCATTCCCCTTATATTGTAGAGTTGAAACGGGTTTTCCGGTAGTAGCATCCTCCCATATTCACAGGGGAAGGAGGACCTCAGGCGGGAGAGTCATGGTTAAAAGCCACACTTTCTATCTTCTAGCATATGGAGACGCCTTCAGAGAGGAGGTTGAATATCACTACGTATATGCTTTGGGACTCTTCAAAGAGATGGTGGGATGTGATATCACTATCGAGATGCTAGTAGGTTATGGATTGGTATGAATTATAGCATTCCTTTTATGACTACTTCTACCTGGAGACTTTGAGGGCCGATCGATCCTGAGATTTCATGAGTTTGGAGTAGGGTACTCTTTCAGTTATGGAGTATTCATCTCACTCCACATAACTGCAACTCTTCACACCTATTCTAGGAGGTGATGAGTTATTTATGGCAAGAAATTTTGTGGATGGTCTCAGGCATGACATCTGATCTCTGGTGAACATCTTCAGGTTGACTTCCATCACTTCCATAGTCAACCAGGTGTTAATAACGTAGCACAATCTGAGGGATTTTGGAGTTGTGATCCAGGGTGTCTTGACATCCGGAGTTTTTATCCCTCCTAATTACAGTAGGAAGCGCCACACAGAGTCTATATGTGGAGATCATAGTTGGTGAGATACTTATTCTGGTGGCCATGTGGGGTGCTACCAGTGTGGGAAGAGTGGGCATATGAGGCCCCATTTTCTGAGAGACCTAGTGGAGTGTTGATCATGTGGAAATATGGGACATCTTCAGTGATTCTGTCATATCTTATCACCAGCAGCTGGTGACAGGGGTTCTTCTATGAATTCTCCTTCAGAATTAGTACCATCAGTTTCTCATTAGTCAGGGAACTGGATTTCTTTTGGCTGTTCAAGATGAGGTGGAGGTTGCGGTCGTTGTGGCCAGTCACCAAGCTTTCAGTGATAATAGGGTGGATCAGCTCAGAGTGGTTGGGCAGAGTCACAGGGCCGTGGTGTAGGTCGGAATTTTGTAGTGGAGTAGACCTAGCAAGAGTAGGATCCCAGACCCTCTATAGATCGAGGTATGATCCTAGTTTCCTTAGTTTTAGCTTCTTCTCTTTTCGATTCATGGGCATCCAATATCTTTATATATGTCACTATTTTTAAGAGCCTTGGGCTCTGTATCTTTTCTTCTGAAGAGATCTTGATGTTATACACTCCTCTAGGGACTAGAACGGATAGTATACATTTGTGAAAGTAGTTCCCTCTAGAGGATGGTGGTTTTCACTTCTTATGGGACCTTTTTTTCCTAAAGATGATAGGTTATCATGTCATTCTTGGAATGGACTGGTTAGTTCCCTTCCAGGTTGTTTTTTATTTCTATCATCATAGGGTGAGTTTCACATCCCTAGAGGGTGGTGGATCATTTATTCATAAGGGTGAGTGGGATATCCAGGAGAGTAGAGCAAGACTCGAGCATCATGGGTTGGGAGGAGTTACAGCCCAGATTTATAGTCTATATCTGGATGACCAAGGGAATTCATAGATGGAATTTCCTCCAGTGGTGGATCGTTTTATGGAAGTCTTTCTAGAGGACTATTCAGGTTTTCCACCAGAGTGAGAGGTGGAATTTTCTATTGAGCTTGTTCCAGGAGTGGCACCGGTGTTCATTCCTCCTTATAGGATGGCTACACCTGAGTTGGAGGAGCTAAAGAAGCAGTTAGAGGAGTTGTAGGAAAAGGGTTTCATCCAACCCAGTACTTCTCAATGGGGTTCGCATGTCCTATTTGCGAAGAAGGCAGATGGTACCCTCATACTTTGTGTGGATTATCGGATGTTGAACTAGTTGACAGCCAAGAACCAATATCCCTTTCCAAGGATTGATGATCTCTTTGATCAGATTAGAGGAGACTTGGTGTTCTCGAAGATTGACTTGAGCTCCTATTATCATCATTTTCACGTTAGACTGTCTGATATACCTCTTATATACTTTTGGAGCAGGTATGGTCTATACGCGTATTTGGTTATGCTGTTCAATCCCACGAATGTTCCTGTAGGTTTCATGGCACTAATGAATCGAGTGTTCCATCCATACATGGATTATTTCATGGTAGTCTTCATGGATGATATCTTGGTGTACTCTCACACTCGACGCGACCATGATACCCATCTTGAGATTGTTTTGAGTGCACTGACAAAGCTTTAGTTATATTCTAAGCTCTCAAAATACCACTTTTGGATGGACCAGATTCACTTCTTGGGTCATGTTATCTCAGAGATAAGAGTATTAGTAGACCCATAGAAAGTGAGATCAGTAGTTTTTTAGGAGAATCCAAAGAATGTATTTTAGGTAAGAAGTTTTCTAGGGCTGGATGGTTAATATAGATGTTTTATATATGACTTTTCACACTTAGAAGCACCACTGATGAGTCTAACTAAGAAGGGTGTGAAGTACGTGTGGTCTGATTCTTGTGAGTCATCCTTTCAGGAGATGAAAGGGAGGTTGACTTCAGCACCGATACTAGTTCTTCCAGAGCTGGGCAAGATCTATACTGTGTACTGTGATGCATCAGGTATCGGTTTGGGAGTAGTGCTTATGCTTGGATAAGGATTCATTGCGCATGGGTCACGATAGTTGAGGCCACATGAAAGAAATTACCCGACACACGATCTTGATTTGGCTACAGTTGTTCATTATTTATGTTGTTGGAGACTCTACCTGTTGGGAGATAATATTTTGGTTTCACCCACCACAAAAGTCTCAAGTATATATTCACTCAGCGTGACCTGAATTTGAGGCAATGAAGGTGGGTTGAGTACCTTCAGTATTTTGACATTCAGCTTTCCCACATGCCTGGAAAGGGAAAAAAAGTGGTTGATGAATTGAGCAGGGGGACTCATAAACATGCAGTTAAGGAGGCCAACAGTGAGTGGCAGCATATGGCTCTATTCTCTGAGATGCATTTGGAGGTGTACGATAGGTAGGGTAGATGTTTCTATCTTATGTAGTTTTTACCAATACTCTTCTTGATCGAGTGCGAATGAGGCAGTTATCGGATTCAGAAGGACTAGTCCTATAGGAGAGTGTATCAGGAGAGGTCCCTATTCCAGGATAGACAGTAGGCAAGGATGAGATATTGCGTTTTCATGGATGCATGTGGGTGCGAGTAGACATACACGAGGATCTGATGCAAGACTTTCATTCCTGAGTTTGGGCAGTTCATCCTGGTGTCACCAAGATGTATCGATATCTACACCATCAGAATTGGTGGCTAGGTATGAAGAGAGACATTGCTGGGTTTGTCAAGAGATGTTCCACCTGTCAGCAAGTGAAGGAGGAGCATCAGCGACCAGTAGGGCTTTTGCAGAAGTTACCCATTCCTCAGTGGAAACGTAATGATGTCGTGATGGATTTCATGACAGGTTTGCTGAGGTCGCCTTGAGGGAATGATGTAGTTTGAGTTTTCATTAAAGGACTCACTATAGTTGATCACTTATTGTCGATCAAGGATACCTTCAGTGTTGATGAACTGGGATGGTTGTACATCTGAGAGATTTTACGTCTACATGGGGTTCCACAATCCATTGTTTCAGAGAGGGATTCACGTTTTACTTCTTGGGTCTGGTAGGGACTTCGTAGGGATTTGGGTACACAGGTAATTCTAAGTATAGCTTACCATCCCTAGATAGATGTCCAGTCCAAGCGTATGATTCAAGTGCTTGAGGAAATGATTCGAGCATGATTCCTAGATTTTGGAGGTTCTTGGGAGAATCGCATACCTCTTTTGGAGTTTTCCTATAATAATAGTTTTCTAGAAACTATTCATATGGCACCTTATGAGGTTTTGTACGGTAGTCCATGCCAATCACCCTTATGTTGGTTTGAGGTAGGAGAGAGAGCTATGTTGGGACCTCGTCTTGTCCAGGAGACCACAGAGCATATAGATTTGACTTAGAAGAGGATGGCTACTGCACATTCATGACAAAAGTCTTATGTTGATCGACAGAGATGACCTCTGTAGTTCGTGGTTAGAGAACAGGTTTTAATGCTTGTCACAAAGAGGTTGGTACATAGGAGTATTAGGAGGTAGGGTAAGATTTCACCAAGGTACGTTTTACCGTTTGAGGTTTTGGAGAGAGTCGTATTGGTTTCCTATCGGCTGTAATTACCTCAGTGGTACTGTGAAATGGATGATGTCTTCCATGTTTCTCATCTTAGACATTACTTATCAGACCAGTATCATGTTTTCCAAACTGAGGAGGTTGAGATCGAGGTGGATGCCTTATTTTAGGAGTGTCCTATCCAGATTGTTGATCGAAGTGAAAAGGTTCTTTGTGGTTGGTCTATCCCTCTGGTACGAGTGCTATGACAGCACGAGCGAGTACAGGACAAGACTTGGCAGAGGGAGGCCGATGTACGATCACAGTGGCCGGAGCTATTCATGGATTCTTTTTCTATGCTGCATTTCTAGGGAAATTCAAGGATGAATTTCTTTAAGGGGGAATTTTGTAAGAACCCGGATCTTTTTTTTAGGTATGTTTTCTTTTCTGGTTGTTTTGAGGGAAAAGCGATGTTTCTGGAAATTTCTGGAGTACACGCTATATACTAATAAGTACACGCCATGTACTCATTTTTCACTCATAGTCGTGTATTGGCCATGTAATTACTGAGAACACAGTCATGTGTGGTGACCCGGAGACTGCCTAAAGCGGAGGCTAGAAAAGGCAAGTACACACCGTGTACTTTTAAAGAACACGCCGTGTACTTTCTTTTTTTCCTTAAATGGACTAGGGTCACGTCTAATTGACAGAGCCCTATTCTTCTTCGACTATCTCATCCAAGAGCGACCGTATGGCCATATATCTTCCCCAAGCCCCCGGCTCACCATCCGTTCTCCTAATCAAACTTTTTCGGTTGCATTGGATCCGTATCGGGGTGTTCTTCCTTCTTCAATAACTTCATCTCCTATTTTCTCCTCTCTCATGAGATATTCTTGGTTGAACGTTTTTAGTTTTTTTGTAGATATATGGAATTATAGGGAGATTAAAGGTTTGATGTTCACCTATATCGATCTCACGATGCCGAGGTAGGTGGTTTGTGCCTTTCTGTAGTTAGTCTCTAAGTTATATGTGCAAAGGTTCCCAATACCCTCATTCGGGGTATTGCGTGTTTATGGTTTTAGCCCTATTATTTCCTGTTATTCCTTGTTTGTTAGGATAGATGTTGATTGTTTATGAATAAGGTTTTTCTTTCCATTCTATTGAGGTTTTTCCCATGATTTCTTGTTTTGACAGTTTGGTCTAGTTGCTAGTTCAAATGTTTTCTTTTTATGCATAGTATTGTTAAGATAGAGTGATTATTATCTAACATGCAATAATATGTTGTAGATTGTTTATCCAAGTATTTATTGAGGTTTACTTTGGATTCCATGTATCGTTGGGCATGATTGACTTACACAGGGTCGTGAGAACCTGGTGTAGTAGACTATATAGAGAATGGACATTGAGGGCTTCTCCTGAGTGTCTGTGTACTGTTATGTTGTGAGACCATAGGGGGGATGGATGCAAGTGCTCCCTCACAGTGTATGTAGTTCCTCGATGTGGGCCACAAGGGGGAATTGGACGTTGATTACTTCCTCATAGTGCCTATTAGTTACCGATATGATACTAAACAGGGAATTGATGGTGATTGCTTCCTCAAATAGTCTGTTCTAAAGCTGAACCTGAGGGGTTAGACTGTGTGTACATCCCAGAGGGTTGCTTTGTTTGTTTGGTTGAACTAGAGGGGTTAGGCTGTGAGTACATCATATAGGGTTACCTGATTTTATTTAGCTACTTACTTAATATATATAAATGATTGCAATTGAATTTGTAGGATGGTTACTATGTGTACTTCCTTGTTTACTACTTCATTTTGTTATAGCATGCCATATATATTCACTAACTGTTAGGCATAGATCATTGGGTGGTTGCCTACTGAGATTAGTATCACACCCTATTTAGGTCATGATTTTGGGCCCAAACAGATTATATTGTTATAGGTATAGATAAGGGCAAGCACCCTTCTACATTAGGTACATGATTTCTATGGAGTTGAGGAGCATGGGACCAAGCTGAGGATTGCGATGCTCTGGAGCTGTTTACTTCTTTTCTTTTGGACTTTGGTTTAGAACTGTATTCCATAATTGTGATTGGTTTGGCTAATTTCCTAAACATATGTATCATGCAATATTTATATATGTGTTCTCCAGTTTTTTATTTCTTCAATATTTCACTGTTTACTTTGGTATGGTATTATTACTACTTCTGCTATTACTATCAGTTTTACTTCTACTATGTTACTCTTCCAATGAGGGCATAGTTTCCCACTATCACACTTAATACCCTCGCTGCTAGTCAATAGCCTTTGGAATTTGGAGAAATGCGCTTGAGTCCATGTGACCAACCAGTTACGGGGCACCTATGGGTGGCTTTCGGAATCAGGATATTACAACAAGGGTATTTATTTAATTGATTTTATGGTTATATAAAAAAAAAATTACAATATAAAAACTTATAAAGAAGGTGAAATGAATAGAAATAGAAATATATCATTCAAATTATAATAATAACTTCATACCAATGAATTTTATTGGAATTTTATTTTAAAATTTAATATAAATTAAAATTATTACAAATATGAAATGAGTATAGTATATTAATAATAGTTATTTTTCTATGTTGTTTCATATTGTTTCATAGATAAATTTTTAGAATATTTTGATCATATGGGGACGTCCCTTGAGAATAAAAAATAGAGGATAATTGAGCACAAGGGATTTATAATAAAGAGGAAATGAAGGATTGGTGGGTATATATAAAAAATATTGTATAATTTTCAATAATTGTTGGGATTTTGATTTAGATATTTTTTCATAATTTAATATTATTATCTTACCAATAGTCTTAGATTACTTTAACTAAAATTTAAAATATTTTCTTAACATTTTTTGCTAAACAACCAAAATAAAAATATTTATATTTTTTGGAAATAATAGTCTTTTTTATCAAATAATAATTTTAGAAACCTTAAAATTTAATTTCTATATTTCAAATTATTTTTAGGTATTAAAAATTGATTTTAGTATTTTTAGAACTATAATTTCAATTAATATACATATTTTTAAGTCCTGGAATCATTTAGATAATTTATTATATAATTTCTAAATAAAATTTATTATATAACAGTTATCATATATGAAAACATTATTTCTCTATTCAAAATAATATTTATACTTGAAAATACTCAAATATTCTTCATTTGATTGAGCTAATGTGTCAATTTATAATTTTATTTATTTTTTAAAAAATTGTTTTTTATATTTGATGAAGTTATTTATTAAATAAAAAAACATAACTAATTTTATATTCATTAATTTACAACCAAAAACTAAAATTATTTTTGGATTAATTACATATCAATCTAAGTCATATATTTAATTACAATTAATTTCCTACCTATAATTATCAATATTTTTTTAATTATACTATGTCCATATGATATTATATATTTTATACAGAACAAATATATATAAAGTTTTTTACTGTATTAGTAGTCAAAGAATCACCTTACCTTCTAACCCATCAAATTACCCTTTACAAATACATCTCATTACAAAAGTAAAAATATTCATATTATTATTAATGATTCTATATCATATTAACTCTATGTATTATTAATTTTTATAAAAGAATTAAATATCTCTTCATAGTTTTATATGGATAATTTGATCCCCTATATTTCAAGATAATGGTGTTGTTATATTTTTTATTTTTTATATCTCTATCTACTGCTATTGAAGTGAATGTGACATTATTGTTATTTTATACTACTATTATTAAATAAAATGGATAGTATTATGAAAAATCTACTTTAATTAAATGTTATATATTATTATATACTTTTAATTTTTACAATATTCTAACCCAAAAATAAGTAAATTATTTAAATTTGATAAACCCAATATTTCATTAATATCTTATTTTTAATTCGATGTCATTAATACGTCAGTATCCCCTATCACATCCTCAAGCATTTTATTACCAATATTATATTCAATTGATTAAAATTTACTTCTATAATAAATTCTCTCTACTATCAATGGTCAATGAAAAACATCAACATATGAGAATATATGCACTAAATGTATTTCATTTTTTGTGTGTATATTAATTATGTCTATAATATAATTCCTCAACAATAATATATAGAAATTTTCATAAACATTATATTGGACAGATGACCATCAAAATAATATTCCATGATTCAAATTTTCTCGAAACTCTCAAAAGATCCAATCTATATAGAATTAAATCCCCCATCATCAGAAAAAATTATAAATCCCTTATATAGTAATACCATGAATAATATATGGCCCTATAACTACAATATTGAGACCTTAAATAAATTATTATCATTTCTTTTATAAATATTTTCATCTGACATGATATGTTTCTCGATAGCATATACATTCATAGATTATTCTTCAACATGTACATCACCCAAGAATGTGGGAGTGAAATATAAATTTTCACATAAATCATTGAATTGTTGCATTTATATTATGGAGTGAAATATGTTTTTTTATTTAACTTCCATAAAAGGATGATATTACCCCATGATCCTTGAAAAGTTTTTGAGAGTGATTGAAATATATCCAATAAATCTTGGATAGTCCTTTATAAATTACAATCAATTTGTGGTTGATTTTTAATTCTAATGAGTATCATTATATTGAATTTAATTCCAACAATCTATAAATTTTATATAAAATAAGTTTCATGATCAGTTATAATTGATATAATTACACCATAAAAGATTACAACATCATTAATATGAGTATTTGAAAGTACCTATTGATTTATATATTTACTTTATTCCTGTAATTATATTTGTTTTATAAGGAAATCTAGGATAATTTATGTCACATACCTCCTCTTGGATGAAATATGGAGTATCTTAAAAAAATGTTGTTATGTTTTGGGGGATGTTTCTTAATAAGAATTATGAGTTTTCTATAAGAATTTACATTTTTTTCAATATATTCTTAAATGATAATCTTAAATTTACCACATTGTTTAATACCACAAGAAGGGTGCACTTTAATCCCAATTCATTATGGTGTAATCAGGGTATATACCTAAGTATAACTATGATATTCTTCTATAAATTCCAAATTAAGTTAGGTATTGATGTAACTTATATCATCATTATGTATTTAAAAATCTCATCTTCATAGTTGAAACCCACCAATCTCACATCTTCCATATCTTTTATATATCTTTATAGTCCCATGTCATCATGTTGAGACTTCTTTATATTCATCATTAAACATTGTTGGGAAATTACATGGAAAATGAATGATGTTTACCCTACCATAATAATAACAATGTAGGAATTTTATATTTTATGAATATTATATCAATGTCCATAAACATCATGTATATAACTCCATGATCATATCAAATCAGTGAATTTTCTAAATTTTTTCTTCTTAAGGTAGTATTATATCACATAGTGATGATCCTTAAGTAGTTTTCAAAATCTCCAATATCTTAACAATTATTTATATGATGAAATATAATTCATACACTTATTACCCATATATATATCATTAGTTTTTAAATTGATATTCTATTGATACTTATTTTAAAAAATAACACTTCCAATAGAATTGCATCATTTTTTAGAGGAAAAAATTACAGTTCATTAATTATCTCTTTCTATAAAAGAAAAACATATAATTTTCTATAGGAATTATCCCCTTTCCTTTCATCAGTGCATCAAAATACATAAAAAATTATTAATTAAAATTTATATAATTTAATAATAATTAATTGATTAGTCACTTTTTATGTTGATTAAAAATTTAATCACAACAATTTTACTTTTGTATTGAAACACACTCTGTGTAAAATTGATTAATAGGAATCTTAATGAGGAAAAATATTCAATAAAAATCATATTAAGAATAAAATTTAAGTAAAATTTAATTTGAATTGTATTCATTCGAGTAAAAAATTCATCAACTACCTTTCCCATCATTGGGTCAATTGATATTAAATCCTTAGAGATATTATGTTATAGAAAACAAAATTGTTAATGATAAAATTAATTCTTACTAGATTTCCCATATAAGTTCTTCTCTATAAGGGTATTAATAACAATTCCAAAATTATATTTATATTTTTTATATTTATTAGAGTATATAAATATGTCATGATGAAATCCAAAATAAATTTTTCAATATAATACTTGAATAATATACTCATCAAATCCATAAAAAATGAGCTTACAGTTTTTTAATATAAAAGAAATTACTCTGAATTCATAATAACTATACCCCATATAAAATTTCTTTTATAATATAATCTTTTTATGGATTCGATGATTGAAAAAAAATTGAAATATGTCTTTGAATCATATTGATCATTATTCATTTAATGAAAAAATAATAATCAAAATGTGGTCAATGATACATGTTATTTATTCTAATATAATTTATTTATCTTTAATTAACGCATGTTCTCATAGAACCGTTATCCTTTATAAATATAATATGTTCTCCTATATGTGAGAAACTAGGTTGATACATCCCTCATCATGTTAAAAGTATATGTGTCTCTTAAATTATCCTTTATCCACTATTGTTTGTTTATACAGTAGCATAAAAATGAGTATGTATCTAGGATGAGGTCAATGAAGAATTAAACATCATGATCTTATGGATATCTAGGTAATTATCATGAAATACATATATTAAATTATTATTATTTGATACCTTTAATCTTATAATATATGTTTCCATCATAGATATTATAGGATCTCATACCTTCTCCAAAATGTCATTATCTTATTATACTAGAGGTAATTCTAGTTAAGAACATTGAAATTAAGAAATCCCTCAAAAAATAACTTCTTTTATAACCTCCACATAGATAATATTCTTTCTCATATGGTATTAAATTCCAAAATTATCTTCTGAGAGCTAATCTACCCCTGTAATTATATCAATGTAAATTTTGGTGTGAAATTTAGGTTGGAATCTAAGAAACCCATGTGCATTCCAATTAAATAACCCAATAAGATTTTTTTTTGTAATAGTTCTATGAGGAAATTTAATTAATAAATACTTAGTGAATTATCCGATGATATAATACTCTATGTGAAATTTTATGAAATTAAATATTGTGTATATATTGAATAAATCAATTTATTATCTCTTCATGATTTCATAAAAAACATAAAATAAAATCATTTGGGGACTAAATATTATATGTAGTAATTGTATAACCATGGAATTTATTTATTGGGATATTATGTGGTAGATACCATTCCTTCTTGGGGGAATTTATTTAAATAGTGTCTTATTTATTGAAATTGAATCATTCGAAATTATTGGATTTACATTTTCAATTACACTCATAAGCTTGAAAACCTTTATAGATTTTACTACAATTGATATGTAATCCATTCAACCAAGAAAAAACATATTTATTTCCATAATTATTATATGTTTATAATTCATACCTTGCCTGATTACCCATCAGTGTTATTTCTACATAGAAGTGAACTATCCCCTTATTCATTGTATTTATTTTGAAAATACTATATATGATTAACTCGTTTATAACCCTTATATTAAAATGTATTGAGATACTAATTCTCTTCAATGTTTTGAATTTATTACATTAAAACGTTAAATATCATACATTAAGGATTACATATATAATTTATAGTATGTAATAGTAACCATTTAAAAAAATTCAAACACTAAAATGTTTATTTAGATTTCTTTTTATATAAGTTCATGAATTTTCCTTCCGTACATGCCTATTTTTTCAAGGGAAGCAAGAAATATCATAATGAAATTATTTCATTTTATCCTCTCTTCACTTAATCATTTTTTTGTGTTTTGAATTAATATTAACCATTGATGGACATCTCATGATTGATGACATATATTGATAATAAACTAATCCCATTCATTAAACCGTAAATATAGATATATTGTCTCTAAGGACATTATCCATTGTAGTGCAACTAATGTATTAGTGATTCTATTTGATGATAATGTTTGTTTCCATATAAAATGATCCAAAATAGTTATACCATATAAAGTATTAATAGTTTGTTCAACATATGTATATTTATTTATAAATACCTAACCAAACTAGAATAATAATCTGATAATATTATTGGCTCCAATACTAACATCATTAGAATGATAGGAAGGCAATCTCGACACTTATTATAGTTTTTTGACAATGTTTTCCTTCATTAAATTAGGTGTTTATTCTTAAAAATAGAATATAACTATTTATTTCATGAATAAAACTATAAATTAAATGTAATAGTATATAATTCATATTTATTTAATAAAAATACATATCAAGGACTCAATAAATTATATAAATTTTTAATATATCTTAATAATTTATTATAAATAATACTTATCTTATTATGTTACTTTAATTTTTTTTCTTAATGTTTCCACATAACATTCTACAATACCAACTATATTAATTCATTCTATAGTAAGACATATAAGGTGGTTATTTATTAAAATGGTATAAAATATATAACATCACCATACACAATATATAATTATTTGGAAGGCTTAAACCTCTACATATTTGAAATAACTTTACATTACATTAGGTATATAAATAACATTATAATAATAATTGAAACATTATTAAATCTTAATTCCTATTATTCGGGTAGAATTAGTATTGAATTTATTTTCCCTAAGTAAATAATTAAATAATACAAAGGGAGATCTTGAACAATTAGTAACGAATTGATTACAAAATAATCTCACATGGCATAAATATAACATAACTAATATGAAAATAACACATTATCAAATTATATAATATAAATAATGAATTAATACTAATGAATATGTTTATTTCATAATAATAGAAATAAACAATCACCTGGATAAAAATAAATGATCCCATTATAATAGTGTGTATTGTATAAGTCATTATAACAATACTATTGAGGAATTTCTTGAGGAAAAAAACATTGGAAAGGATGATCCAATTAATGTGTGCTAGTTTTTTCATGATACCTATATATTAATCTAGCGGTTATATAATTTTAATACCATCTTGTTACTTAATTTTTAAAATTCACCCACTATAAAAATTAAATGTATAACAAAACATTGTCATAATTATTCACAAGAAAACCCCATTAATAATTATGAATAGTAAATTAATAATCATTCATAATTAAATAATGGATATATAGTTCATCACGGTTACAATTTTATTACAATATTTTGGATTCCTAGGATAATATCTATCTATGAAATTATTTACATGGTAGGATATTCATAATTAAAGTCATATCTTTATTATCAAATGGAAAATACTATAGTATTGGGAAATGATATTTTCATCATAAAAGGATACTAATAAAAATTATTCACTGATTATAATAGTTTTCAATGGTATTTATGTAAATTATTCATAAAAATTTAACTCTAAAAATTATAGGTATGTGACACACATATTTCATACACATTATGTTTGAAAAAATATTTATGGAGAAACTTTCATGTCATCATGGTTTGATACTAAATGCTTACTTATTCCAAAAAAAGATTACTATAATATGCAGTTCATATCATCTTCACCATTTATATCACCATCATTATCACTCAAAAATATTCCCCCATTTATAAATAATACATCAATAATAAAATGAATCCTTTGAATATGTCAATATTTAGGTAAGAGTTTATGGTTTTGTAAAATTTTTTAAATTTTAACAACTTTTAAAGATGGTATAATAAGAGGTAAAGGAAAAAAAATTATATGATCATAGAAAATAGTGTGAAAAATTCCCTAATTTTTTGTGGATTATAAGATTATAGGAAATTAAATTTTGAATTCTGGGAGATCTATTATCTTTTATTTTTTCTCTTTTCTAGGGAATGATGAAAATTATCTCCTCAAAAATTCTAGGCTCTTGGAGTCCACTAAATATTATTTTTTGAAAGTTTTACATGGAGAGCCCAATAATGGAGAATCACATCCTCATCATTACTTGGAGGGTAAAGAATACTCTATAAATCATTGTCAATATTTTGATTACATGAACAACTTATTTGGTTTATTCATGCTAAATTTTCATGTGTAGATGCTCACATTTGGGAAAATTATACATATATAGAGATATCCCATCACATTAAGTGGGAGTGATATTCTTTCATATTATATTTATTGTCATCAAATTTTTCATTTACCCTCTTCTATTGAAGTGTGGGAAATTTGTTTCAAAGAGAAGCAAGCTACTATCCTCATATTCATTGAAAAAGGGAAGAATATTTTTTCATATTTACATGATTTAATTTCTATAGGTGATTAAGCTATCCCTAATGTTCATAATGTGGTGTCTGACATTGATATGGAGGATTAACTTCAATATGATTCTAAAATTGGGAAATATAAATAATATTCTAAAATAAGGAAAGGAAAAGTAAAGGTGGATTCTCCAATGCAATTTAATAAGAACAATTTTGGATCATCTGATGTTAACCCACTGGTGGCCCCTCAACTGAACAGAAACAATATTAGGGAAAATGGGAAAATGATTACTACTCAATGTCTTGTTTAATATAAATAGAATTCTTAGGCTAAGCATAAAAAAAGTAATAGATAAATGAATATTTAATTGGTCACTCATCAGAAAGAAATTTTATTTGAGCCTCCATATGTGACTGTGTAGTATGAGTAAGACCATGTGATTGACATATCCTATAAATATTTTTGATAGGGATGGCTGACAAAAACACCATGTATGATATAGTATTTCATGTTTATATTGAACCCTACCTTCAGAAGTAACATCAAAAAACATACCTTTATAATGTAATAATTTGAATGGATTTGAAAAGGTGGATTAGTCTTACCCATCACCCTTTTCAATCCAAATGAATACAATATATTATTTTTTGGAAAGCCTTTGGGTAAGGAATGTGATAATGAAATGTTCCAAATTTCAATCATTAAATCTCCTCCAAAGTAACTTTAATTCGAATGGTCTCCAAAAAAATCGGAAGGAAGTCTTTGAATGGTTTGATTCACAACCTGAATTCATTTTCCTATGATAAAACATGATGTTATTTTCTATAATTACTAGTTCTTATTTTAGAAACTATTTTCAATAAACCTTGAAGATGGAATCAAATTAAATATAGAGATTGAAAAGTTGTCACTTTTTAGGAAATACAAGATATATTTAAATAAAATATATTACGATTTAGTTCTAAAATAGTATATTAATAAAACTAAATATACTATAGTTGGATTTATAGTGTATTCGATTAAGAAAAAAATCAAAAGTATTGGTTTTCATAACTTAGTATCCATTAATTGAGTCATAGTCATTTTTCATTGACAATATATTTATAATTTTTAATATATTATTACCAATGTTTTCACAAAAAAAATCTATTTCTAAATAAATTGTATTTCCTTATAAAAATATTCTTTTTTTGGAGTCATACTTCATAAAATATGTCATTGTGATAGAAAACATCCACCCTAAATTTTAAAAATAAATATTCAATTTAAAATTTATTTCTTCCAAAAAATGTGTGTATTTAATATTTTGAATATTAAATATATTTTAACATAAATATCATTAATATTTCCATTTATATAGATTAATATTAAATTTATTATTTATTTTTTAATATATGTTATTTTCAAACCACGAGAAAACACATATAATGGGTTTATTTCAACTTATATAACATTTTTTAAATTTCATTATTGGTTTATTCTACATTACCATTATTTTATTTCAAGGCACTATTACTGGGATTTTAATTATTATAATATATTTTAGACACTATTTTTCAAAATTTAAAAATCGTTTTCAATGATACTTGTATTTTTGATTTTTTTATAATATTTTAATTTTTTATAGAACTATTTTAATGAAAAATCTATCATTTAACATTTTTCATTAAAAGATACATATTCTATGAATTTTTCTTATCAGTAATTTATCATCGTCCAAATTCATTAATTCTTTTTTTCTTCTTAGGGTTGGAATTGTTATTTCTTTCGATCAAATTTTATAAAACAATATCGTGTGACGCCCTATAAAAATGATGCGTATCCCATTGATTTCGATGTGTTAGTCATTTTATGTCTCTAGTGTATTCCTTATTGATTAATTTTTATTGAAAAATATACTTATATATCATTATATGATAGTTGTGACTAGATTTATATTTTCATAAATGAATTGGGTAAAGTTTATATCTCATTGGATATTATATTATGAGACATAGGAGATTATACTAGTCCGTTATGTAAATCATGAAGTTATAGTTGCAGATTTTTTCCAATTTTTTTTCAATGTAGTGACCATTGAAAAATGTTATTATTATCTATACTAATTCATGTTTCGTGTTCCAATTTTATATAAATGTGGTTTAGGATTATTGATTTAACATTATATTATTTAATTATATAGAATATGTTTTAGATTTTATCCTTTATGATCCAAAATTAATATTCAACGATTTAGAAATATAAAATCATGCCTTATGATTAATTATTTTTATTCTACATTCTCATTCTATTAATAATTAAATTTCACTAATTTTAATGTTTCTTGGATAATATTTTTTCATGGATAATTGCTTTATGGTTCATTATTATATTTTTATCTTAATGAGTGTTTGATATCACACCTTGTATCTTTTACCCTATTCCCTATGAAATGAATAAGTGTAGTATAGTATATTGTATATATCTATAAGGTAATAATGTATGAAAAATATAGTTAATGAAATTTACACTATATTTTAAAATATGATTGATATATACATAATATCTAAATAAACTAAAAAAAAATTCTATGTGTGTGTTTTAATTATTAGATGTTATTTATAATTACTATAATATATTGGAAAATATATATTTATTGGGTTTCTTTCACATAAAATAAAATATATATAAATTCTTTATCAAAAGGTATGGTGAACATAGAAATTCATCCAGAACATTTTGGGAGTAAATCTACAATAAATATTAACATTTTTTCATACATTTTCCTCTATAAACTCTCAACATTACATTATATATTACTCCCTATAGAGTCAAGTATAGTTTGGAAATAATAACCCCAAAAAACTTTCATATTTATAATTAAACCCACATTTTCTATCTTATAACACCCTAAATAAACCATATTACTTTTAATGATCCTATATAATAATAATAATA
Source organism: Viscum album (assembly GCA_963277665.1). Taxonomy (NCBI): domain Eukaryota; kingdom Viridiplantae; phylum Streptophyta; class Magnoliopsida; order Santalales; family Viscaceae; genus Viscum; species Viscum album. The sequence continues at coordinate 852,060,288 of OY728155.1, read as the reverse complement.
ACTATTATTATAACAATTATGAATAAGATAATAATGAATTTGGTGGAGGTAAATGTTGATCCCATGAAAAAACATCTTACAAAACCTTCTCAAGGTATTACATATGGATCACATATCAATTTATCGATTATGTAAAGTCAAAATGACTCGATTAAACATTATTCTCCCAAAAAACCTTCTTTTAAAGGGTATACAAATGTTAAGGTGGATAAGAATAAGATTATTTATGAATTTATAAAATTTACATCCATATGAAATTTATATAATTTGGACACATCCTCACTTAAGATGGTGATCATTAATGTTTATGCCTCCCTTTTCTCTACTAATATAATGATGGTCAAAGAGATACTGACATTATCCCGGTTCCTTATAATCTCTCGTGTTATAATTGTTATAGGCGAAAAGGTTTTGAGATTCACAAATCAATCCTAATGAATCACAGAGATATGGGGGTTTGATAAATGTAAAATTATAGCAGTGGGAAGAGAGTATTTCCATATCATCTTCCCTGATATTAATGAAAAATTTATAGTATTTTAGTTTTGGATCAATTTTCTTCATTCCTTTTTGTCTTATAATTTTGGAATGGTATAGGTACATTAACTATAGTAATTTTAAGATGAATCATTCAATGGTTTGGATCTTGATCCAGAAGTTTGATTGGATTTATTGGCATATAATAATCCTTCAGAATCTACATCATTAGTTGTTGTTCCTATTAAACGTAGAAGAGAAGTGATCAACCCATGTTTTTATCAAATTTAAGGTTATTGGATGAAGTTTAAATGGAATCTAGTTGGGATGATGAGGTTTTTTATGCCATTATTGAGGACAATATTAAGCTAGAGATACAATATTAATAGTTCCCCCTTTATTGTAAGGAGGGTATAATTATTTTTGACTCCCTTGATAATTTTTGTAGGAAATTGGTAGGTATTAATTAGAAATAATATTGGAAATGGTGTTTCATCTAGTCAAATGTGTCCTAGAAAAGGGAATTAAAAGGTGAAATATCTATCTACTTAGAACTTTGGACATTCAGCAAAAGTTGTGATAACTAAATACACAATGAAAGAGTCTTATAACAAGATATATAATCTTGGAATCACTGGTATATAAAATTTTTATATCAGGATATATTCCCTTTCATATTAATAAAAACCCATACCCAAGAATTAGAGGAAATATGATGATCTATTTAATTCCCCTAAAATAACAATTCTTATTCTAAACTCTCAAAACCACAAGATATTCTTGGTTTCTCCTGAAGTCCCCTTACATGTGTCTGGGAAGGAGAAAGTGAGTTCTTGTAGTGATGAGATGATTTTGTATCATCCATTCCAACACAATGTTAAAATTGATGAAAAATATCACAGTTTTAACACATTCACACATAAACTACAAGAATAATATCATGGTGTAATTTTTATCTTAGTCATTCTAGAAGGAACTCGACCATAACATGGGAAGTTACATGAGATTTTTTATTTAGGGAAAGAAATTTTTTTGGTGGTTTTATCCAAGGAGATCCAATCATGTACATTCATCTTCTAAAAAATAAGTGTATGGGGGGTAAATATATTATTTAATTTTGTGAAAGGTAAATTTGTAACTATCGATATTGTTATTCTAAAACAGATGTATTCAATGATTGGAACCCCACTTAAGATCTTGGGAAAGACTCCCTCTCTGGATGATGAGGATCAAATGATTATGGTATCCTCCTATAAGGATTAAAAAAGAGTGAATATATTGTACATAAAATGTGGAATAAAATATTTAGTTAATATATTCATCACACTATGTATATTATTTTGGGATGATGATGTAGAATAAGAGAATGTAAATGACCATGATGGGATGGATGAGGCACAATACTTGGGATGTCTCTAGGACTAAGGGAGAAATAAATCATCAAAAATAAAATAAGGAAACCAACTGGAAAGTAATAGAAAATAATAAATAAGAATAATCCAATGAATTAGGACCATAATAAAGGAAATAAACCCAAAAATTAATGAATATAATATTCTATAATTGTCACAAACATAAAAATGCTTCTATTTTAACTTCTCTGGGGCAATGTCAAGAAAAAATCTCTTCTTTGTTTGTTGTAATTGCTAAACCTATGATGAATTTTTATAATTGGAGGTACATTAATTGTACCTACATTGGATAATCCTTTATATCTCATAATATATATGATTTTTTGGTTATAAACCTATGGGTTCTTAAACAAGGTAATGTATATATCCTATATTTATCTTTAATCATTTATCATGTATTTATTTCAATATATGTTTGTGTTAATCCATTTATATTATCATTAATATCTGTATAAATATCATATGCTAATAGACGGGAATTGTGGAGGGAGATACCTATAATGTATGAATTCCTAAATAAGTATTGCATCATTATCGGATATCTCAAGATAGTTTTAACAACTGAATATAAATTCTGATCAATGAAGACTATGATCACAGACAATGAATTCATAAAACATATCGATCAATGAAATGTCATTGATGTATCTATTATTGGTTCTATATACATATGGGTGAGGTAAATAATTAATTCTATAATGGAAATAATTTTTGAAAAATTCATTTATCATATTCATGAAAATAAAACTATGGTGAGTATCCCACTCTTTACCCATCACAAGATCAATTTAGACTACAACCCCATCATTTGGGAATCACATGTCAATGATAGGAGGTCTTTCCCCATACCCATTATATTTAATAACTCTTGGATCACTATTCATGGATATAAGTATATTTCATGTGATGCGTAGAGATTTTAAATCTCTAGTAGGAAGCTTGAGGCATAGGCTTGGTAGTTGAGGCTGCTCAAACATGGTCTAAGGCAGTAAAGAAATAAATCATTATCCATGTTTGAAGATTTAGTTATGAGTTATAAAGGTAGTTTATCCGGTTATCAAATGAAACACAAAATGAATGATGTACCCTATTAGTAATAGATCCAATTTCACTAAAAACATGATAGCCCCTTAACCTTAATAAAAAATTTATGAGGTACCAGTACAATGTTAAATGGTAGGATGATTGTGATAGAAACATAAGGTTAATAAACATTCATTATAAAGAAAATAGATAAAGGATATGCCCTAATGAAATTTATATTTTTTGATTCCATTCACAGATCTTAATCGGATATTTCATTATTTGTGGTAGAAAACATTCAGAATATATAAATCTATGATGGGAATGACAAAAAATCACTTCTTTTAGAAAAATATTTTACATTCTATTAATTAATATTAAAATAATACATTACACATGGCTCATGGTGGGGATGAAATCAATTTCACTATATTCATTTTAAACAATGGTTATGCTAAATGTCATTATTTATTATAAAATATGTTCTTTATACTCTACTAAGACAATATCTCTAACTACCTTACTAGTGTTATAAGGAATCTATTTTATTTTTCCTTATTCATATCATATAAATTCCCACTTATATGAACTTCTTTCTAAAAAGAAAAAAATAGTGGATATTAAATATTTTTGGATGGTTTCAATAGGTAATACTATCCCAAATATCATTATATCGATTATGGAATTGATGTTTGGATGGATTATTGATTAATTCATTACTACAATCCCATTTGGATTTATTCTATAAAGGATAATACATAACACCCTTGACATGGAATGACATTATATTATTTACACGATAAAGAAAGTCAGAAATGGTATTATTTCTATAATAATTTACATTTAAATGGACTATTAAAACATTAAATATATCTTCATCATCTATTTACTGAGAAAATATATTTTCTCCCACAATCTCATCAATGTGATAAATTCCATTCTTAAGTGTGCTTAGATTTTAAATCTTATTAATTGATCAAAAAATGGTATCATTGAGTGATTAAAATAAATAAGAAAATTTGATCCTCTAACTTTCATAATTTTTGTAGTCCTGAGGAATAATAAATTAAATGTTTTAATGAATAAAAAATTCCGGATCTCTTTGACTGAATTAATGTTATATAAAATTTTTATTCACTCATACTCCTATTGTATGATAATGGAATTTTCTCTTTTAGTGTTTCTCCAAAAAAATATCAAAGGATATTAATGTGATAATTATTCATTATGATAAGTTTGTTGGGAAATCCATCAAATATAACTAATCATTCATTGTCTATTTATAGGGGATCCTAAATCCATGAAAAATAAGTTTAACTAAATTCTTGGATTCAAGTGCGGATCTTTTCCATTTGATTATTTGGGTTTCCTACTTTTCTAGGGGAAGATTAGGAACATTTATCAAAGAGAATATTTTGGTATAATTAACTTATCAATAATATAAATTAGTGGAGAAACAATATTTCACATGATGAGAGATTTAATTTTCTTAATTAAGTGATTACCTTGATGTTTCTTATGTATTTTCCAATTACAAATGTCCAGAGTGACTTTTAATGAAACCTCAAGTGAAGATCATAGATTTTATTTGGACTATGAATATATATGAAATGAAGACGATATTTATTCATTGAATGAGTGCTCTAAACCCATTGAAATTAGAGGGATGGGTATCAAGGACCTTATAAAACTCAATGGGGAGTTTCCTATAAACTATTCATGGGATAATGTCACATCTAAGGATCTATATTTAGAATGTTTTCATGAAAGGGTTCTAGTGAAAGTGTAAAATAGTTATTTGTTATATATTTCTTCATCAATATTTTTATAACTTAAACAATCCTATCAAAGCCTAATGAAAAACTCTATCTGTATACATTATATTCAATCTGATAAAAACTGTTAGATTAAAATATTACTCGAAAGAACTAATTATGATATTGTAGTGTATAATTGAGCATGAATAAAAATAATATAGATGATATAAATTAGATCATTTATTATTATAGAATATTTTTTTCATGAAATATTATAAAAAAATTTAAAGGTATATTTATGTTGGTAAAGAACCACTAGAAATATCCCTTAACACATTTGGTTAGTTAAACAAGAGGTAATACATCATGAATAAATTTTTCTTATCTAAAAATTATTTTAAATTGCTAGTAGAATCAAAATTCCCTTTCATTTATTTATCTAGAGTCACTATATTATAGAAATAATGTATAATCAAACCTCTCACTAATGAGAAAAACAAAAACATGCTATGTAGATAGCCTTGGTTTTTAACTATTTTAAAGACCCCAATGAACCAACAACATCAGTTTTTTTAACTTCTTTATTGTGAAGTAGATGTGTAATAATATTCATGATAAATTTTTCATCAATATTTAAATGGTGATTATTTTATATACCTGATGAAATAAGTCACTAAAATGGATCTAATGTGAAAAGTGTAAGAACTATTTATAGAAGCTTTAGTGGGGTTCATTGTTAATATCTAGAGCTTGAGGAATGAAATTTCATTTGATTCACACCATAAATCAATCAATGAGGTAATTATTTTGATCCATAATGTTTTCCAATATGAATCAAAAATATAAAATGGTTTTATGAATAACTTTATTTATGAACTAAATAATATTCACTTACTATATGTCTTTAGTAGGTCCAAACAAACACTAGTATTGATGTGTATTTATTGGATCCCACAGATTTCATCCAATAAAAAATTGAACATTGATGTTGTAGTGTCAGGTGCACTGGTCTTATTGAGTTTATGGAGGGGTTTGAATGTAACGTATTTTTTTTAGGTTTTGTTTTCATCGATATAATAGAACTTACCTCATGCTTGATATTGATCAATTAGAGATAATTTATTAAATTCAATATCCCAAACAATTTAAATAGAAATTTATATGGATTGAATCAGACTCAATGGTTTTTATTTGAGAACATAAGTAAAAAATAGGGCATGTCGCTTAGAGGATCCTACCATTCAATATTGAAAGCCTTAAAGCTAACAATGAGGTATGTTTAAATGTGATACATGCATATTGAGATTTAGAAAATGTAGTTAATTCATTCCCTAAAATGGAAGGAAAAATTCTATCTTGGTTTTTTGTTATGATTCCTTTAACATTCTCACCTTAGGTAAACTTATATGTTAGGGGTTATCAATTATCATGTCCTTCTATACCCTCATTATAACACCATATTCTCATTTCATTTTTAATCAATTTACCTATAGATGGGCATGATTTTTCCTTAAACATTATAATGATTATTATTATTATTTTTATTATTACTATCATCATCATCACATGACCCTAGTCAAGTCATTTTGATGTCAGATTGGTATCATATGGATTAATTTTTAATGTATATCCCATTGTATATTTCCTGGATTTCTTATTGTTGTGGAATTTAGTTTTGGATTTATGGGTTTTGATTATGGTAAAAACTATATGTTACTGTCTGGATGAAGATAATCATATTATTATGGTTACCTATTATATAGACATTACGATTAATACCGTATGAGGGAAGAGCATACAAAATGTTGAATGTGGTCATCATTCCAATTATTTAATAAAAATATGGAATATGGAGAAGTTATATCATTAGGTGGTGGGGTCTTCTGATTATTGATAATATATTATAGATGTATCATGTATATTTATAGTGATAATAATGTACACATGTCGTGATTTATTTTAGGTTGTAAGGGAAATAGTTAAAAAAATATTTGAGGGTATTTTTATTTGGTCTTATCTATTTGGATGTTAAAATAAAAATTTATTAATTAGTGTCGTAATCTGCTTTGGATAATTTAATACCTAGTTTAATTGGGTTGTTAACTGAGTTTTTTTCCTAAATAAACTCTTAGGGTTGTGGTAAATATCAAACTCTTTATGGTAGTTGTAAAATAATATTTGGATTTAATAAATGTTGGTTACAACTCTTGAGGAAGGTTGTGGTTTGAAATATTTGAGCTCCTAATGTGTGGGTGTGTTGTCTCATTTTGTCATAATTCAACAAATATTTATGATCAAATATTTTTATTATTGTTTTTATTATGTCTATTGTTTGTATTATTTTGGTTATTATTATATTTATTATCATCATCCTGATAATTATTAGAGATAGGGAGCATGAAACTAGCTCCATTGTATAGAAATCATGGGGTAATTATCTTCAAACAATAAATAAAAATTTTATCTATGTTGTTTCCTAAATTCTATCCAAATATGAACTCATTTTTCATTATAATTAATCTCACTCAACTTCGTTTCATTAGATTTTTCATCAAATAATTATTATCTCAGTGAAATATGTTGACGTTTTGTATTTATAAGTTTATTTATGTTTTGTTGGTAAGTTCATTAATCATCACCCCTCACTCACATTTCATTGTAGGTCATTTCAAAACATTGAATTTTGATAAATTGACTTGGCATTCCAAGATTAATATAATATAATGATTAGAATTTTATCTATAGGATTTGAATTTTATATATTTGTCTTGTGGAATATTGGTTTTCTATTAGTTTATATAGATAAATTAGTTATCAAATTAAATTAGACTTAGATACTTATAAAAATACATAAACCCCTATAGAGAGTATTTTTATAGAGGTTGATATTTCAATGTCGGGGAATTATATTGTTGCGAATCAATATATGGATGTAACATTTCAGTAGAGATTTACCAGTGAAAATATCTGAAATTACTATATATTAGGTCTAAATTCTAAAAATATCAATAAATATTATGACCATTATATTTCAATGAAAATTTCATTAGTTGGTCAGCATCTTTTCAACAAGAAGTCAATTTAGAATGAATAGTAGAAATAAAAAATTGGAAATCTTATCAGACCTTTAAATGAATGGAATAAAAAAGATATAACTACATATATTTATGAACCCCATCGGACTAATGTAGAAGGAGTTTTTGAAGGTAATGAGAAAGTTTTTTGGGTGGTTAATGATGATAATTCCATAGATAAGGATAAGTATTTCAATTTATTTGAGGGAGTTGTTCATGATCTACTAAAACTGTAGAAATATTAATTAATTGGGTAATAATTATTTAAATCAAATTTTAAAAGTTATGAAACCTATTATGGACTCAGATGGATTTATAACCCCATATAAAAAAGGTAACATAATTATTACTCAAATATTTAAAGGAAATTTGTTATGAGATCTTGAAGGACACATATTTATGATGGAATGAATATGGAAAATCCAAATAATTGAATGATTTCATTAAAGGACATAAATGTTTTAGTATCCACCTCAGAGACTAGTGATGATTATGAGGAACAGAAAAAACTACAAGAATGTTCATATTGTTGTTGGCACCAAAATTTGGGAATAGGAAGAACAAACGGGCAGGATTGCAAAGTTGTTTTGTAGAGCCCCACAGCACAATGGCCAGCGCAAAGCTCCACCCCCCCCCCCCCCTGTGAAGCCACCACACAGCAAGGAGGTAGGCGGCTCCGCGAACCAGTTTTACATTTCTGAAGTTGTCGCGGAGCAAGGAGGTTGGAGGCTCCACAAACCAGTTTGATATTTGTGAAGCCATCACGAAGCAAGGAGGCAGGAGGCTCCACGAACCCATTTGACATTTGTGAAGCCGCTGCGGAACAAGGAGGCGGGAGGCTCCGTGGTTACGACAAAATGCCATGTGTCTTCATGCCCAATAATCTCTACTTCGTGAAGCCTCTTACCTATAAATACCAGGCTCCCCTCCAACCCAAAGAATGGATCCTCCAACCTTTTGTCTTCTTATCTCCCAAACCGCGAAGCGATTTCTGCTCTATGAACCATGAGCTCTTCAAGGTACTTTTGCATCGTGAAGTGCCTTTCCCATTGCTTACATTTGACCCATCCTCAAAGGGGGATTCCCTTCACGGATCCCACAAGCTATTTCCAAGGAAGTGGATCCCCAAGGGGACTGAGGTCTTCATAGAGAACTTGTGATTCGCAAAATAAACTCAATGCACATGTACACCCTATGCTAAGGCGGGATCACTATGCTTCGCGAAGCACATTGCTTCACAATGCTAGGCATCACATGGCACCCTTGATTCATGAAGTACTACTCTATGAAAGTAATTCCAATTCGTGAAGCACCTTCCATATGCACATATTCCCTATTCCTAGGCTTTTCCACTTCACTTAGTGAATCATACCCCCTCGCAAAGCCCCTCCACTACATGGATCACTAGAGCTTCACGAGGCTTCTACATGTGAACCCCTTTTCTCCACAACTTCTCTTCCCCATAAGACCCTCCAGGTTTGCATGAAGTAATTTCAAAGTCCCCTGGGTGGTGCATCCTATTGCATTTATTAGCCTTATGCTTCTTCACATTGGCACTATAATAGCTATTTCTTCTTTGCATAGCCATGATAATGTGGTCCCCTTATTGGACCACTCCATGACACCCCCTCACAATGTCATTGCGGATGCCTTCCCTTCCTCAAGGGCGGGCGGGTATTAGTTATTTAATTCCTAGGGCTATGGAGTGAACTTTCCTCATCCGAGCTGCAGGATGTTAAACTAACAAGCACCATCATCCTCCTCACAAGACGTAAAACTGTGACCCCGCCCCGTGCATCGTACATAGGGTGCCCCATCTCAGACATTCTCTATGCTCTCTCATCTCTAAGGGAGTGAGATCCTTCTCACATGGAATTATATCCTCTTTTTTGTAGCATCTTCTATCCACGGGGAAAGGGAAACCATCTTGGTGTAATCCCCTAGCCTTACTTTCAAGAGGTAGTACACTTAATCTTCCTTTATTCTCCCGTTCTCTGGATCAAAGGGGTGGATGGGAACTAGGACCTTCATTATCTTGTCCCTCTCCCTCTGGGCTTTGTCACCACCCTAGCCTCCATCTTGGAGTAAGTACCAATCACCATTAGATGGGTTGTGAACCACGCATAAGCCCTTGCTTCCTCTTTGGGCTTCGATCCACGTGAAAGACCATGTTTCCTTTTTGGGCCGCTAACCATGTGTAATCCCCATTCCACTTCCCATGAACTCACCTTTCACGATGTGATAATCAGGTCTCTATAGCCTCTTTTTTCTCACACTGAGCATGACTCACATGGGGTTAGAGTATGCATCGACCATAACATTCTTTCTGGGTCACCCTAGAGTGTAAGTCCCAACACCTATTCCGAACTATGTGGACTTTGATCCTTTTCAAGGCATGGTATGTAGGATGTCTGTCCGAGGTTCAATCCCAACAACCATTGGTCCCGACCCCCTTTACATCGGTTCTCCAAACAATACTGAATAACATGGACTTGGATCCTTTCCAAGGCAAGGTATATAGGAAGCCTCCCTGAGGTTCATGCCCAACAACCATTGGTCTCGACCCCCTTTATGTTGGTTCACCAAACCATACTGAACTACGCAGACATTGATCCTTTCCAAGGAAAGGTAAGTAAGAAGCCTTCCTGAGGTTCAAGTCCAACACCCATTAGTCTCGACTACTTCACTTCCGTCCACCCTCGCCCTGCATGATGTTAAACTGTACCCCCCCCCCCATCCCGCATGAGGATAAACTGTTCCCCAATTAGCAGTAAATTGTTGGAACCCCAATCAACGGTAAGCCATTGTGATCCCCAATCGATGGTAAGCTATTGTACCCCGATCGACGGTAAGTTGTTGTGTTCCCCAACCAACAGTTATCCATTGTGTTCCCTAACCAGTGGTAAGCCGTTGTGTTCCCTAACTAGTGGTATGTCGTTTTGGTCCCCAATTGATGGTAAGTCATTGTTCCCCAATCAATGGTAATCCATTGTGATCCCCATCCAGCGGTAATCCATTGTTGTCCCTTTTATTCAGACCCATATCTCTTGGCCATCCTAGTGGAGTCAGAACAACCTCAGGATGCTAACCACGCGTATGACCTAGTATATCATTGGGTCCCTATTCTTTGCACACACTCTGATCCTATACCCCATCCTGAATTATGTGGAATTTGATTCCCTGTCACGGGGATATGTAGGAAGTCTCTTCGAGGCTCAATCCGAACATCACATTCACCCTTGAGTTGACCCCATCTCATTCTCCATCCACTTCACTTAACCATCCATTATCCATCTTGATTTTTACCCGGGCCGCCACATCCCGGTGAGATCATGTCAATTCACCTCTTCACTACTTTTTGAAACTCTCGGGTAACTAACCGCACGTTAGCCCCAACTTCAGTGTTCCCTCTAGGGGTTTCACCCATCTGATCCACTATTGTCAGTGTTCTGATCAGTCTGATCCATCTCCTCTAGATGTTAAACTTGTGGCATACCCTAGGTTAAACATGGGAAGCTAAGGAAGACCTTAGAGACCTGCCTATGGAATATAATTCCTTGTATTCGACGTGGGATGCCTCGTGATTCTGTGCCCTCGAGAAGACCTATAATAAGGGGAAGAAGCCCAGTCGCATCAATGTTCCAGCATCCAGACACGCCAGTGGTGTCCAACGTGACTATTACCCAAACCAAAGGTGGCTGCCCTATCCAGACCCCCTGGAATGACCTGATAGATGTAGTTTAATTGACCAATGTTCGTGAAGATATAGAACTGGGAAGAGTTTCATGAACAATGTCTTAATCTATAAGGGAGACCCAGAATAGGTGATGAGTTTCGAGGAGGAATCCATGTATGGAGAAACTGACATCACATCATCCTGTTTTGATCAAGGAGAAAATGTCCCAAAACAAGTGACAGATGTCACCCACCTTTGGAAAGAGGGAATGCGGGGCAACAGCCATGCGTTCTCTTCCTCCGAAACAAATGAATGAGTGTGCCTTTGAGAAAGTGTTGGAAACATAAATGGTAAACCCGAAGTGAAATTATTCTCCTCAATGTGGATATTAGTATAATTCAAGTCATTAGTGGACTAGTGTGTCACCAGATCCAGTTATCCAGCTCCAGGTCCTGCCAAGAAAATTATGGGACAGGCATGAAACTCACCAGACATTGGGGCAGTTGAATGTGGGAGATCTCGATATGCGACATTGTCAGCATGGATCCTTTTTACCATCCATTAAAGACGAAATTAAATTGGGGCACTGGATGTCAATTTCCTTTTTGCATCACTAATGGTGTCATCTCCCTACCTTACAGGACCAAAGCTTCCATAATTGGAAACTGATCACTACTCATACACCAATGCATGGGTAGGGGAGATGTCAACGTGGCAGTCCAACATGGCTCCACCACTTCTACGATGGCTTCCACAACCACAGTTGTTGGGTTCCCATGCCCTATATCCCATTCTAAATTCATTCAACAAAGGGTGATAAACGACCTCGTATGTCGATACAAGGAAGAGGGTATTATCCCGACTCGGGATATATCTCATCAAGATTTAGGGGCATCTTCACCTTTTCAGCACCGCACCCTCTATGGCCCACATAGGTAGCCACTGCTACACACTCTGATGAACAACCGTTTCAGAAGCCTCTCCCCAAAACGTTTCGATGACTCCCTCCCCTATGCCAATGAGGATGGGGATGTTTGGGTCAGCCCAACCGGGATCCCATTTTAGGGGATCCCAAGGAGGGATCCCACTTGGCCACATAAACTCCGCCACCCAGCCCCGTGGGCTAAATAGCAGGTAAGCTATGTGCCTGCACCACAGGCCCTGGTCCGATTAACCCGATGTCAGCGTCAGGTATAGGCTGAGGAGGATGCCCACCAAGGGGCATCAATGTCATCAACTACTATGGATCAGGCCATAACTGACGTATATCATCATCTCCTAATGTATGTTGAGTAGGGGAACATATATACCCATCTTGGATCGAGGCCCCAACCACCCCATAGGCAAGCTGGGTTGACTCTCTTGGTCGCTGGTGCAGGTGGTGGCCGTCGCGGGCGGACCTACGGCAATGACACCAAGTACGGAGGTCCTCCCCATACCGCCACCATAGAGAACATGAGTCCTACCCACTTCAAAGCTAGGCATGGAGGTCCTCCCTGTGCAACCTTCAATCTGATTGAGGGTCCTCCCCACAAAGTGAAACTTAGTACGGAAGCCTATTCTGTGGTAATTACATCAGGTATGGGGTCATTCCTCCTACCACAGCCCAAAGATGTGGAGATGTTACACATCTGATCAATCTCTAGTGTGGGGTCCTCCCCCATGTCTTTACAACATTCATTAAAGGTCCTCCTCACCTCAGTAATTAGAGGTGTGAGGGTTATCCTCACTTCATTGGTACCCAGCATGGACATCCTACCCATGCTCGGTTTGACCAGTACGCGGACCCTCCTCACACTGAAGTTACCATAGGAAACAATAATGGAGGTCCTAATCATGCTCCTATCAACTCCAATGGTGGTTCTACCTACTCCAGCACTTTTGACAGAGATTCCCTCCACACATCAATTAGTGGGGAAAGAGGTCCTCCACGTGTTCCCTTTGATGTCTATCTAGGTTCTCCTCGCACCTCAGCTTACTCAGGAGGAAATACTCTACTCCCTATCACTAGTATAGTCGAAGGTCCCCCTTGCACCGGAAATCTACCATCTCCTGATGAACTATCCTGGGGAAAGAGGGCGGGATGCTACCGCCATAAAAATAATACCGAGAAGATTCAGACCTAGATTAAACTAGTCTGTTTCTTAGATTCTGAGGCGGAATATGAATCAACGATGGAACCCTTTCCTAGATCCTCCATTTCAATGGTCAGGGTAGGAAAAATGTGTTTCATCCACATACTTCCAGTATGTGAGGTCCATAGGATTCCCACCTCCCTCTACAGGTAAATCTCGGAGGATGAAAATTTGGCAGCTCTGTATGTTTCGGTCATGCAATAGCCACCATCATCACCAAAAGAACTCTCTACCTCAACCATAGATCACAGAGAGCTATTATGGGGACCAATAGAGGACAAGAAACATCATGTTCCATTTCCAGTATCCATAGTACATGTGACAGTAATTGAGGTCGTTAGCACGTATTACTGCGATATGGTGGCAAAGTCACTACACTCTTTAGAGGATAGCCCGAGATGCGGTGGTTTGTCAGCTCGCTCACCGTATTCTAGCCTGGTCAGCCTTCCATCTTAGCGGTCTACTTCAGTACCACTACCGGTTCCCCAGCCACCTCCATTTTTCGAGTGGGTAAATGAAGGGACTGACCCCGAATCTAGATCAAGGAGCTTATGGGATATTCTCGCAACCAACTATTTTCTAGAGATGTTTTGTCCAGTTATAGTGCCAAATTTTTGTGCACCAGAAGTAGTCACCTAGGAGGAGGTTAGATGCTTTTTCCAGACCCTCTGAGTGACTCATTTCTATCTTCCTCATCGACGAGTGGCCTACCCCAAGAGTCAAGTGCACTTCGAAAACATCATCCAATAATGTTGTTTGGTTGATTTGGCTGCACTCCCTATGGATTAGAATCCTGAGTCACCAAGTCACCATTGAAACCTCCAATAATGATGTGTCCATAGCATTAAATTGATCCACAGTATAATCAAGGAGGCTTCTCCACACAAGCACATCTATGGTTGGGGGCAGTACACGACCCTCCATTTTAATTTCATCCAGCGCCAACCCGATTTTCCAGGAAACATATAGGATATGCCTCTATACAGGGTCGTGATTAACATGGTCGATCTTCCAAGGGTGAGAACAAGCTAGAGATTCTGGGAGAGGACCTACCCCCAAGGGATTTTCACACCTATTGAATCCATTTGGAAGGATTAGTCATCAATAGGGGAATTTATTGGGACTTCTCATACCCACTGAGGCGTTGGTCCTCAGTTGGAATCCCAACAAGGGTAAGGAACACCTCAGAGTCATCAAACCCTCTGACCCATCTGGCTCAATGAAGAAGGCAGAAGACGATCTTGAAAAATATGTGTTGCATCTGGAACTCACAGAACACAACAAGATAGTTGATGACCTCCATGCAGAACGTGCTACGGAGCAACGACCAGACTATGGTGATCCTCGGTCGGGGCATTAAGGGAAGTCATAACTTCCCTCGGTGAATTTACTCTAGGTGACCTTGACCATCATACCCACACAGATAGGTTTTAGGCTGGAACTTATGGCAATAGGTCACGGTATGTGTCACCAAATCTATCAGAGCAACAAGACAATCTTCGGGATCCAGCTTAGATTCCCCCAACTCTTCCACATGTCATCCCACTAGACACTCCATGAGCCACCAAGCCTGCGTATCGTGTTGAAGAACCAGCCAACACATTGGTGGTTAGGGATAACCTTTAAGAAAGGGACCCCCACCTTGATGATCTAATGGTGGCACTCATCGCCTGCCTCAAGGTTTTGGAGACTCAATAGGTGGAAATCCCACCTGATGGCATGCCATATCTTGAATGGGTGGATGATATGCCAGCACCCCCAGTTTTCGGAAATCCCACCTTTTCCTCCTTCAATGGGATGGGTGACCTGTTGGATCATCTGGACCACTTCATCTCAAGGTGTGCGCCCATGTTGGGGACTCCAGCATAGCAAGAGGACACCAAGATCTGATACTTCGTATAGACATTGGATGGGCCTGCATTTGTCTGGTACAACCATCTCCCCATCGGATCAGTTATAGGCTGGGTAGACCTCCGTAGAAAATTTCTCAACAATTTTAGTTCCTTCACTCTGAAGACGAGTATTTATGACCTCTTCATGTGCAAACAGAGGCCAGACAAGCACGTCACAGACTTTATCACCCGGTGGAAGGGGATCACATACTCCCTTAACATTCCACTGACTCAGGAGAAACTGCTAAAGATGTGTGTAGGGAATGTCAAGATAGAAATTTTCCCCTCTATGATCACCCAGAACTACCTCGGGGGGTTTTGAGACTTCCCTGATAAGGCTCAGTGCCTAGAAGAATCCTTGAAATAGGCCATCCATGCATGTCTGTTGCCTCCTGCAATCCCCGTGAGAAGGGCCGCCAGGGCCGAGCCCACCGCGGTGGCTTAAATAGAGGCCCCGAAAAAATAGAAATTATTACTGTTGGAGGCTCCTCCACAGCCTTTCAAGGGCCCTCCACCTCAGGCACAGGCTCTGGCCTAGTAGCGCCCAACTCGAAATCAGATGGCACCCCCATGAAATGAACTGCTACTACCCAGGCGAGACAACCAGGTTCCACCTCCTCGACAGGCTCCTCCATCACCTCATCGGGGCCAGGATCCCAGAACCCCCTTCCTAGATAAGAGGAATAAAACCTACTAGTTCTACGAGAATCAGGTCCCCTGTTATTTATATAGTTCCTTGGAAAAGGGAATTGTACTTTTTCCTGAATGCAGGAGGCCAGAATAGGAAAACCTCACTGATCGCCCAAATTACTGCCCCTATCACCAGATCCTAGGTCACACCCCCAAATAGTGTTATGTGTTTAAAGAGTGTCTTCAAGACCAGGTTGATAACAACGTAGTTCGGTTAGGCCCAGCTCCGGCATAGGTGGCATTTGTCTTCGTGAAGCCAGATAGCAGCAGTGATAGTGAAGGTGAGTGGCATCAGGTTTCTAACCATGGGTCCCAGACATAAGATGATTGGATGGCTCATAAAATAGCTGCTCGTGCCCATTGTGTTATCCATGAATGCCTGAATTGACTCGGGGCTTTAGAAGCCTCAACTACTACTTATGCATCTTTATCTCAGCCCGCCCCTTCTTAGAAGAGCAAACACTGGCGGTGCAAGGAAAACAATGTCCCCCACAAATGTAATTTTAGTCACGTACTCTTAGTGATTTCATGCCCAAATAGATGAAGATTACTCCTAGTAAATCTCTAGTTGTGGAAGACTCTTTGAGTGACAATAAATGGCAATCCTCAGTTAATACAGTAGAACTGGTAAACCCCTACATGATTCCTGACTATGAGGAGTGCCAGGAGGATCCTCTCAATGTTCCCAGTCATCCCCAACATTTATGGAGTCGTGGAAATATTGTTCATTAGAGTTCCTCAGTTATTATCCCCAATCAGTCTGTGCATGCTACCGAAATCAGGAAGTTGGCCCTATGCAGATCATAGCACGCGCAGCCTTCTCATTTGGTGTCATCAGGTCCTCCTTCTCCACCATTTGTGTTTCTTGATCAGGAAAAGCTACATCAACCACACTATGACCAGCCACGCTCTGCTACGGACCAGTCTTAGTCATCTGGACCCCATTCGGTGGTCACTTCGTGGGCTTCAATTAGCGACCAGTGAGATATTCCCAGCACCAGTCAGCCATCGGTCTAGCATGTAGGGCCCACCATACCTCCTATCATATAGCGACCTCCTATAAGCAGAAGATTGCCCATGGCATAGAAGTATGATGTCCTCAAACATCTTTCCAGAATTCTATCAAAGCTCTCAATACTTGAGGCCCTTCGCCTATCATTAGATATGTGTGAATCCCTTGCCAAGGATTTAAGAACCCCCATCCTGTTTTAGACAGAGGTAGCAATCGAAGAATCCTTTCATGCTGAGGTGGTCAAGCATGGTGAATGCAAGGTCATCATCTCATTCTATGGATAATATGAAGGCTATTTCATGCAGGGGAACATTCTCCCACTATACATCACCATCCAATTCAATGGTGTGGAATTTATCCGCTACCTTGTTGACATGGGCTAAAGGATCAACCTAATCCTGACTTAGACACTGCGAAAATTAGGGTTGTCTGAGGATGATCTGAGTCCCTATGACCTAAAAATCCATGGTTATGATAGGACAGAATAGACACTGGTCAGAAAGATCCTCTTGAAGACCCAGTTCGGTGGCTTAGTTTCTAGCACTGAGTTCATGGTTGTTTCCCATGACACCACCTGAAATGCATTGATGGGAAGGCCATGGCTCCACCTTCATGTGGTGGTTCCCTCATCGTATCACCAGTGCCTCAAGTAATCTATTAATAGTCGAGTGGGGTGCATCAAGGTGACTCATATCCCTTTGACTCTTGTGAATCTCGCTATCTTGATGAAGACTATTACAAGAGCAAAGACAAATAGTTTCAGGAAAATGAGGTTGAGCATGCCATGGTTGTGACCAACCCATGGACAGATCTAGATGATGCCTACGTATTTCCAATCCACCAATTGGAGGCTACCACCCTAGATATAGGAAAATGTTTCATTGTTTCTAGAATGAGGGGGGAGAACATTCCCATGTCTAGGAAATGTCGTAATATCACCTCTTACTCTTACATGAATTGGGCTCAGGTGATCCCAGAGCCTCCTACTCCCATAAGGTATCGAGATGTCTACCCCATGGAAACAATAATATGTCATACATGCTTGTTCTATTAGGAAAGGAGAAACCAGATCAGGACAATGTTCCACTATTTCATCGATATCATCAAGCTTCTCCCCTTATTCTTAAGACCTAATGGGATTAGATCAACATCCTTCATCGCTATGGTTTCAGCAGTGCAGGAGTCCCCCGATGCAGTGTCCACTACCGCTTAGGCTGGTACTGGACTCCCATTAGGATCTATCGACTTAAAGGAAACACCTCCCACTAAGTATCCCTCCTGCATAAGTTAAGAAGATGATTTATAAGATTCTCCCCCCCCCCCCCCCCCCCGCCATTGAAGAGGGCGTCTCCTCCACGATCGACGAATTGGTACAAGTGAACCTCAGTAGCGAAGTGGACCCGAAACCCACATTGATCATTGCCTTCATGCCCCCTATAGGGGAATAACTAGTATATAGACTTCCTTAAATAACATCTTGATCTATTAACCAAGAGTTATGATGATATTCTAGGACTAGATCCTTAGGTATTCTTCCACCACCTCGGTCTCCCAGAAAATCATCGTGGGTTCAAGAATCCTCCCAAAAAGATGAACCATTCTCACGGTGCCATGGTTGAGGCTGAAGTTGATAAGCTCATTAGATCCAATTTCATTAAGGAGGTCTATTACCCCAAATTTCTATCCAACATTATTCCATTTAGGAGGAAGAATGGACATATTAGAGTCTGCATCGACATCCAGGATCTCAACCATCAGTGTCCAAAGGATGATTTTCCCCTTCCTATGACGAAATTGTTTATCAATGATACAGCGGGGTTTCAAAACCTCTCCTTCATGGATGGGTACTCTGGGTATAACTAGATCTGAATAGCCCTCATGGATGAGGATTCTATGGCCTTCAGGGCACCACAAGGTACTTTCTGTTACAAAGTCATGCCCTTTGGTCTAAAGAATGTAGGTTCCACCTATCAGTGGGCTATGCATCGTGTATTTAAGCTAATCCTCAGAACGTTGGTGTAATGTTACGTCGTTGATCTAGAGGTAAAATCTCATCAGTGTTAGGACCATCTCAAATACCTTGATAAAGTGTTCATCTTCCTCCTTTACTGCCACCTGAATATGAATCCACTAAAGTGCACCTTTGGGGTCACCACTGAAAGTTTCTCGTCTTCGTTGTCAGATATAGGGGTATCGAGATCGACCCAGATAAGATCAAGGCCATCATCCAACTATCTCCTTAGAGAAAAATCTGGGAGATTCGATGTTTCCAAGGCCACATGGCCTACATACACTGATTCATTGTGAATTTGGCTAGAAAGTGTTATCCTTTTTTCATCTCATGAAGAAGGGCACTGTCAACCAGTGGGATGAATAATTTCAGACTTCTTTTGAGGAAATCTAGAAATTCCCACTTCAACCACCGATATTGATTCCACCTATCTCTAGAAAGCTACTGGTCCATTACGTGACCACCCTGGAACGGTCTCTCGGCACCCTTATATCCCATAAGAACAATGAGTGGAAAGAGAACAATCTCTACTATATCATTCACATGCTCTTTGATGTAAATATGAGATACTCACCTATCGAGAAGATCTGTCTCATGCTAGTATTCGTGGTATGTAAATTTTGGCATTACCTCAAGAATCATTAGGTATAGCTAGTGTCCCACATAGATCTGTTGAAGTACATACTAAAACTCCCCATGTTGACAGGACATCTATCTTGGTGGGCAGTAATCCTTATGCAGTTCAACATCAGGTTTGTTCCTTAGAAGGTTATCAAGGGACAAGCACTGGTAGACTTATTTGCGACTCATCCAGCTCCTATGAACTAGTCCCTAGACCTTGATTTTTCTAATGAGGCAATCCTCTCGGTAGACCAATCCATTTTGTGCTGGAAAATATGCTTTGATGGTGCCTCCCAGAGCCCCACCGGTAGAAGGCTCAATGACCCTATGCTCAATAGAGTAGGCTTGGGTATTGTCTTCATTACCCCAGCACAATCCATTCTATCGTATTCATTCCTATTGTCAGAAGGTTGCGCCAACAATGTGGCAGAGTATCAGGCTCTCATTACTATCCTAGAGCTGGCCCTCAGGATTGGATTACCTTACTTGCATGTGGAACGGGTCTCTGAACTAGTCATCAAGTAGATCAACAGTGACTAGGTCATTAGAAATCCAATGCTCGTACCATTGTTGGAATGCACTCTCTATCTTATGGCTCAGTTACCATCATGTCCAGAAGTTATTCATGTCCCTCAATCCCAAAACGTTCGGGATGACGCCTTGGCCAGCCTTGCTGCATCACTTGCAGATCCCGAACAGGATGATCTGATTATCTATGTGGCACATTGAA
This sequence comes from Viscum album, assembly GCA_963277665.1. Classification (NCBI taxonomy): domain Eukaryota; kingdom Viridiplantae; phylum Streptophyta; class Magnoliopsida; order Santalales; family Viscaceae; genus Viscum; species Viscum album. Next base: position 852,039,778 of record OY728155.1, on the reverse strand, counting down.
GATTCATTGATCATGTCACTCAAAATAATGATGATAACCTGTAGTTAATCCACCTTACCATCAGCGCCTCCATGTCAGGACCTCCAAGTCCCTCGGATGTGGTGATTGAGGTGACTCCAGATTGGAGAACCCCTGTTTTCAAGTATCTCAAAAATGGTAATCATCCAGCAGATTGGGCCAAGGGTGAGCGAATCTGATGCCGCTCATTACAGTTTACCCTTTAGGATGGTCTTGGTTGTGAGACGATCATCTACAAGAATGAGTTTGATGGGAATCTACTTTGTTTCATCCAAGGAGTTGATATTTCTCAAGTCATGCTGGAGGTTCAAACCGGTTCATGCGGGGCTCATCAGACTAGGCCGAAACTATCCCACTAGATCCAGAGACTGGGGTATTTTTTCCCTCCTTGATTCATGACTGCATTGAATTCACCAAGAGGTTCCATGCATTCCAAATTCTTCCATATTTTTTCATTATCTTCCAGAGCCTCCACACACTACCAAGTACTCTTGACCTTTTGTGGCCTTGGGACTTGATGTTGTGGGACCATATCCACCGGAAACAGCTCACCAGTGCAGGTTCATCCGCACAATACCAAGTACTCTTGGCCTTTTATCAACTTGTTTCATTGATCATATTCACTATTTATAAATGTATCAGAATATTTCATTACTTTTCATCCTTATAATGATTTGACATTTTTTCTTGGATTTTTTTCATTTTATATCTTTTATGTTACACATGTGAATCCAAAATATTTAAATAAAAATAATTATTTTTTACCTCAATATATTGATCTCAAGATTGTATATCATCACGTCTAGTTGATATATTCATTATTTTAATTTTCAATTTTAAAAATATAAATTTCATTGAGTTCAAAATAAATACTTGTTTATCCATTCATGGTTGTTTCATGAAGGTATCAAAAAGAAATTACTTTCATTTAGACTATATTTTATATTTTATTCATGTATTATTATCTTAGAAACCATTTCTCTAGATGAAGAATAGATGTTTTGTATTATAAGAGATTACTCATCAATATCATTTTCATATATACCTCTTATTCATTTTAGAATGTTATTAAATTTATAATATATGTGTAAAACAACCTTAATCAATAATATTTCTAAATTTTTAACATTATTGAAAATCATGGATCATTTAATTCATTATAACTTATAAATATCATGATATTTAATTTTAATTTTTTTATTGAAATATTTTTTAGTAAAATTATGGTCAATAAAATTACTTATCAAGTAATTGGATAATAAAGGAATACCATTATATTGAAATTAAATTAAAAAAAATTATTAATAAGTGAAAAAATATAAATCCTTCATTAGTGTATTGAAATTATTCATTTCTATGATTTTAACTTTTATAAAAAAAAATCAGATGTATTTTTATAGATTCAATCCAATAGATATATTCTATTCCATTGAAAAGCGTTGTATATTGGTTAATAACCTATATATTAGACTGGAAGGGGAAATGTGGCATAATAATTCGCCATTATTAGAGACTAGGAATGAATACCAAATAGAATGTTTTAATGATATAAAAATGTATTGTATTCATTAAAATATTCTAGAAAAAATATTATATTAAATGGTATTATTTAATTCTTCTTTTTATCCATTTTTAAAAAATATAAACGGATAAATTATGGAATATAATACTTTTAAAGATTAAATAATTTTTATAATTTTTCTACATAAATTATAGTGGTAAAATATAGTGTCTATATATATATATATATATATATATCTTAAAAAATAATGTCTTTTGTTAATGAAATATAAGTTTTAGAGAATAAGAAAACAAAAAATTTAATTCTAATATATATGTTGGATGATTAAATAATTTATAGATGAATTATATACTGATTATGTGGATATATGATTATATTGAGTAAACTTAAATAATTTTTATAACACCCCAAGATTTTATAGTATGTTATCTCATTAAAGTAATTCAATAGCTTGCGCAACACGCAACACCGAGTTCAAATGCACCACAACTTACCAAACTAGTTGTTCAAAAACGGTTATGAATAGTATTAACTACATTTTGAATCTTATATACTCTATATAATTTTAACACCCATATTATGTGTTTCTTAGAAATAATATAAGGACAAATTCAATTTTTTGGATAAAGGAAGTTGTCACGACCCGACCCTACCGGTCCCAAGCCACAACTACCTCAATCCCACCTCCATAGACTAGAGGCTGGCGACCAGCGCTGAAGGAGTAATAATCTCGGGGAGGAATTTACCTAAGTACCTGTACACACGCACACACAACCCACTCGATGTAGAAGCGCAAAGTAAAGAAAAATAAAACCAAAAGACAAACAGATATATCCCAACCACAGTCATGCATCAACCACTAAATAGAGTAAGTAAAGTGCTGGAAGTACTGACAAGTAAACTAAAAATTAGAAGGGGAAAAACATGCGCCCAACCACAAAGGTGACACAATCCGAAAATAGGTAAACAAAAGAAAACAACTGGATAGACTCCCACCTGAATACTCTAGCACGACCACGGTACGATGCTCCAACTACTGTGACCTCTACGCTCCTCCGTAGTCACGATCGACCTGTCTGTCATCTGCAAGGGCACACTAGGTGCGGGCAAATCCCAAGCAAGGGTGAGTATAAGGATACTCAGTAGGATTCCCTAAAATCTCGAGGGAGAAAAAAAGGAGGCACTAAATAGGTGAGTATTAGACTAACAAAGATAGTAGAAGAGTTTAGTAAAGAGAGTGCAGATCAACCCAACAGAAATAAGTAAGCACGGACCCCAAGAAGTAGGAAAAAAATTAGGGTGTAATTATATATATATATGATCAAAAAGAAACCCAAATGAGTGTGTAAGGGGATCTTCATCACCAAGATCATCCCAGGATAAGTCTCCATTAGTTCCAAGTAAAACCATCTACATAGCCCAGCATCTTGCCTCATCCACCTAGGAAGCCCAAGTCAAAGGACCTCAATCACCACACTTTGATACTATCTGCTTTGGGTGGCACTGACTCACCCGCACGGTTTTAGGTCGCGTCTCAAGGACTCATCTCCATGGGGAAAGTTCCCCTATTCTTTTTGGGTCATTAGGTAATGTTAAAACTACCACACCACTGATCCGTACAACCAGGGCCCCGCTCTGGTAGTCACGGTGAAAATTCACTGACCAGCCTCATAAGAAGGGATGAGTCTGATATGCCAACAAGTGACCCACTACCCAGCCCTGCTGGAGGGTAAACCCTAATACATCATCAGGCGACCCAATGCCCAGCCCTGCTAGAGGGTAGACCTGGAATAAGTCGACAGGCGACCCACTGCCCAGCCCTGCTGGAGGGTAGGCCTGGAATAAGTTGACAGGTGACCCACTACCCAGCCCTGCTGGAGGGTAGACCTGGAACAAGATGACGAGTGACCCACTGCCCAGCCCTGCTAGAGGGTAGACCCTCAAGAGTCGTCAGGTGACCCACTGCCCATCCCTACTGGAGGGTAGACCCTCAAGATTCGTCGGGTGACCCACTGTGTAGAGACCCAAAGCTTGACGTACATGGAAAATACATTACTTTCGCGTAATAATTAATACATAACAAAAACATACACACAAGGATCTTAATAGTTTAGTGTCTTTGTAAACTCAGAATAAAATCTTCTAATCATGGTGAAAGATCTTCAACATCTCCCAATAAAGATCTTCCCCTTTTGTTCTTACCTAAAACCTTTCTTTATATCCTGGGGAAAAGAAAACATAAAAGGGGTGAGCTCAAATTCCCAATAAGGGTAAACATAGAGAACATAAAACAATCCATAAACATTTGAATGTAAAAACTTGAACATAAAATCTAAACATCAAAATCTTGAGAAAATACATGAATCTTGGAAGTACGTAAGGCATATATCATAAAGTAACATCAATCATGATAAAATAGCATGGGAATAAAACATGTAATTGTGGCATCCATTAAGCACATGTAATGATTTCCATAGTAGCCAAGGCATTGCTTCCAAGACCATCTTAGTGGACAAAGTCCCTTTCTGAATCGAGTTCACTCCTCGTTCCAGTCCTGTAATACTGAACCTGATTAACTTTTCATTCCAGCCATGTCTATCTCATGAGATATAAATCTTTACCCAATGCATTGGAGGGAGATATAGGTCCCACCCATCTCATAATGAAATCATTCTTTCTTGTGCCACAAAATAAACATACATAACCCAATAAATAAAATGGGTTTCATAAACATCATCCCATCATCACATAATCCATATAAAAGAAATGGATATCATTTCATAATAAGAAAATTGAAACCACGTAAATCATAGAGGAATGATATTTGAAAAATACACATATTAAATAATTTCATCTTAGATGAAAAATGGTTTTTGATAAAACACTTGAAATGAATTCTTAAGGAAAATATCATTTCTTCTTCAAAATCATTTTCCTTTTACAAAATGTCGTTCAATTTTAAAAGAAAAGGATTTTGTTTAAAATAGTCATGAAATATTTTGGATGAAGCTTTATGAAAATAAGGCTTTATAAAACCGTAAAAATCCTTTCATTCCGTATAAGTTAAAAAGAGCATTCTTCTCATACTTTTGTCAGAAAAGTCAAAAAGTACCTTGTAACGTAAACAAAAGAAAGATTCCTTACATACCATGTAGTAAAAGATAAAATAGGTAAAAATTAAATTAAACATACATAAAAACAATTTTATAAAACATGGACTTTGATGATAACAATAACCCCAGTAAATACTTAAGTATAAGCAATCACGGATAAAAAAATGAGATTTGAAAAATTATCCCTTACCTTAGGTCCGATATGCTTTGTACGTATACTAACCTCCTGTATAATGATTTAAATAATGTCATTGACTTATTACAGAATCATATTTATTGTTATGATATCATATATGTTTCACTTGTGACTTTATATTACCCGTTCTTTTGTAAATTCCATGTTAAAGCAGCGTTTTGGGTAAAATCATTTCATTTATCATATGTGTTTCAACTTGTTGTTCTTGATATTAATACTTATATCCTGATTTACATAATTCCATCATGTAAAACATGATTTATTTATAATATATATTCATCATATACATATATATATTATAGATCCATAAAAGGAATGAAATACACCGTTCATGGAGACGGTAGGCCGTACGTACGCATGAACGTTGTTTTCATTTCCTTATTGAATTGAATGAAACTAAATAGATGACATACATATATATATACATAAATATAGTATAATTCATATATTTCATTATTATTCATTATATAAACTTTATGATCATTCATGTACGGTTAACATGGAGAATGAATCTCATCGCGTCGTGGAGACGGTAGTCCGTACGTACGCACGAGCGATGATATCATACCCATAATTATTGAATAGAATTGGAGTGGATGGTATAATATATCATAATCAGTATTATGTTATAATAACCATATATAGTTATTCTTTACACCATTATACCCATCCATGTAAGGTGTTGGTGGAAAAACAGATTTCGCCACTGCGTGGAGACGATATTCCGTACGTACGCACGCGTGGTGATTTCATTTTCCGTAGGATGGATAGATGATAAAATAGGGTTGTTTCATACTTATAATAACATATCATTATATGATTTATACTTATTTTATTACTTCATAATGAAACAACTAAATAAGAATAAGTGGAAGAAGAAATAAAATTGAAAGAATCGGTAACGGACATTACCTCTTCTTTGAAGCGCCTCTTTGAGACCTCCTCTTAGGGCACTAAAATTGGTCTTTGAAGAAAACCATAACCTCTAGGATGTTTCTATGGAATTGTAGAAGAGAATTTGGCAGGTTTTGGCCGAGATTGAATGCTCAAAGTGGTGTGAGGAAGAGAGGGAGTAGGTGCCCTTTTATAAGGGAGGAGAGGGGCACCTTTGGAATAACTAAAAATATTATTTTATTATAAAGTCATATTCAATTTTTAATAGATCCAAATTGATTTATTTAAAATATAAGGTTGGGATGGGTCTAAATCATCTCATCCAATATAATTTAGACAAGTTTATCTTCCTATTTTAACCTTATCATTTAGATTTAACTTTAAGTTAAATAATTTTTCTTTTACCGTGTCTTCTTGTTTTCTTACACTATAAGGTTAATAAACTTACTATAAAAAACCAAATGAACCCCAAGTTGTTTATTATTAATATATATAACCTTATCTAAGTCATTTGGCCGAAACTTAGATTTTTAGGAATAAAATAACAATTAATAATATAATATTTTTTTTAAAACTATTTGATGTCAATTTTGACACTATTTGGTAATTGATTTTTGTGAAAATCATAAAATAATGATTAGTTATAAAAAAGTTAACTAAATCAATACTAACATGTCATATTAACCTATAAAATAATTTTAATTCATAAAAAGTCTCAAATTACATTTATTTGGTTATTTATAACATCAATTATGTCAATATTTCATTAATAAGATAATTATTGCATCATCATTGTGTCATAAATAAATTAAATTATTTAATTTCTAAAAATTATAAATAAAATACCATTATGTAGGAAATTTTTTTATCTTTCTAATGAATATTTATAGTCTAATTTATCTTATGTATAACCCTATATTAAAAATTATTTAGTTATTAAACTTTGATTTTAACTATTTTAACCCTTCTTTAAATAAATTAATAATAAATGTCCTAATCTAATCCAAGTGGGCCTAAATGGTCATATTTTATTCCTAAGGTTGTTTTTGGTCGAATTACACTTATCCAATAGAATTAGTACATGTGTTAGGGTAATAATAATATCATGTTTACCCTTAATTATCCTATTTACTTTTAACCGTGGTAAATAAAAGTAAAAAGTTACTATTCACCAAAAATTATTTTCATCTCATTGAACAAAATTTTAGTACTTTATATTAACCGTGTCTCTTGGATTTTTTAAATTCAATTCAAATAATTGGTAAAATTTCATTTAAATAAAAAATTCAGTTTTTTAACTACCACTAAGTGGTTTCACTATTCATCGAAAATTGCAGTTTTTCAGAAAAAATACCAAAAATTCAGCCTAAGAATTATTTGATATTCCAAATTAAAAATTGATGTCTATTTTTACAAATTCAAAACATAGAAGTGGAATTAATTAATTTTAATATTAATTCCCATTATCAAAACAAATAACGTGTTTTTTTATGAAACAAAAATTATCAAAAGATTGATACTTGTTTATATCCAATTTCAAAGTGAAATTAATTCCAATGACCAACATTAAATTGAATGGTAAAAATATATTCTAATTAAACTTTAAATCAAATTAAAAATATAATCTAACCATATAAATTATTGCGATGAAAAAAGTTGTTTTTAATTAAAATATAGCATGTTTTTACTATTCATTAGAATATGAAAGTTATCAGAATAATATGAAAAAATTATCCAAAGTAAATTTTTATATCCTGATTCCAAATAATGATTTTATTTTTTCAAATTTAACTTATAGACAAGTCAAAAACAAGATTTAAAGTGGGTGCGTCATCAAAAGGCAGCAAAACTACATTTTTTAAAAATTACTTATTTTACTTGAAAAATTGATTTTGTTCTCATACCATGTTCTAGAAAATGTGTAAGATGAATAATAATATTATAAAATTCAAAATGTAGTTGATACTATTCATAACGGGTAGTTCATATAACATATCGTTGTTTAGCGAAACTTAGTATTGCGTACAACACACGCTATCATGGAAGGTCGTGATTGCGTGTAATGCAAGCCAAGTCAGGGATGCGTGTTGTGCAATCTCCTTTTGGTGTAGCATAAAACACAAGACATTAATGAAATTAAAAATAATATTTTTCATAAAATCTCGGGGTGTTACATTCTACCCCCCTTAAAATGAATTTCTCCCTCGAAATTCGTCAAGGTTATAAATGGTTTACTACTCAAAATTTTCTTTAATAGAAACCCATATCATAAAAAGGAATACCAAAACATGGCTTTAAAAATTAAAGTATGAAACTTAACGGTTACCCAAATTAACTCATCTCTGGGTTTTCACGTAGGAGAACATAGGTGAAAATATGGATATGGAAGAAAAATCTAACCATGAAGTTCTGATGGAGAGTGGTAGAGAACATGGCTATGAAAAAGCCAACAATCACAAAGCCATAAATTTGTGATGATCTAGGGTACCATCTGATTCATCGGATATAAGGGCACTAGGACAACATTTTTGGTTTTCAAGATCATTTCCCTAAAGTTGAAGAATTTGAATTAGAATAAATACTTACTTTATTTTTGTACAATCTCACTGTTGTTCGTGCCTTGAACAATTTACACTTTATCTCTTAAAGAAATGAAGTTGAATTTGTTATTCGTGAAGTGTTAGCAGATCATGTGATAGAATGATGGGTCATTCCATCTGTCTCAAACAAAAGGTTAGAAAAATTTATTAAATATACATAAGTCGATCTATAGTGAGATTAATCATATATGGTTCCTAAAATGGACTTATACTTCATATATCATACTGCTTAATATAATAAAACTAGTTTCTACTAAACAGGGACTTCCTGTAGGCCAGTGGTATGCGATAAAGGCCAGTCGCACTTCAGTTGTGGATTCGATTCCCACAGCCTTGTCCGACGCGATGGGTTGTCACCCGTCCTGCAGGTTGTCCTTTTTCTAAAACTACATTACTATAACATCCCATCAATAATATAAAAAAAAATTCTATCCTTAAACAATACTAAATTATGTCCAACATAATCCATTCCAATCTTTAGGCTTATCTAAAATACTTCGGTCCAATCTTAGAGTATAATGAAAATTATTACTTGAAATTTCACATAACAATCACGTGAATGCCATCATTTATCCCCAATATATCATAAGATATATCTTTTGGTCAAATTACAAACATGTGAATACCTTAATCATGTATTCTCTTGAAGAATGAATACCCATTAAACCTTAATGAAAACATGAATGTTGTCAAAAGTTAACTCTTTACACATACCAAAATCCAAAAATTCTATATACTCAAACCATGATATTACCTTCTACTTATATCAGTCATGAGCTTATTAATACTATCAAACATTTAATTTTCTCTTTATCCCTTCATTATGCGCATATCATCTACTTTCCAAAAATAATGGTACCATTCATCACACACTTTCAAAACTTAAGGAAAGACAACAGTGTAACAATCCCTAGATGTCTCTTTATTCCATAGTACCATGAGATTACTTATACAACATTATACTTGATAAACATTTAATCATTCCACTACCTTCTTAAACCCTTGACCGAGCTTCAACAATTATTTCATGTCACATATCATTTGTAGTCTCTTCATCATCATCAACATAAATATTACCCATACGACCATACTAATTCTCTTCATGAGACTTTCCCTTAGGGAATTGGTTTTCATAATGCCCGTACATTCCACATTTAAAACACTTAACCATTGTTGATGTCGTAGCAATACCATTATCCTCATCCATGGTGTTAACTAAACTTTTTCCTTTGCACTTACTGGATTTGTGTCCATCTTTTCCACACCCAAAGCATCTTCCAGTTCCTTTGAAACATTCTCCTTGATGCCCTTTCCCGCATGATTTACATGAGGGAAATTGAACTTTCTTTCCTCTATGATCATCATGAAACTCCATCTTTCTCTTATTAGCTGAGTCGAGATACTTACCAAAGTTGAGATTATTGATCATATTATGAGATTGATTATTAGGCATAATAATTATGTTTGGACTTCCAAATACCGTTTCATTTGGTTGCTCATGAAAACTATCATTCCATTGTCCATCATATCCTCCATTATCGTGAATCTTCCTGTTTCCAGCCATTTTCTAAAACCCAAAAAGAATAGTGTGAGAGGTAAAAATCATGCTAGGGAAAACAATATAATAAAGGGGGAGTACCTTCAATATCTAACATCTTAGGTTAAATTCTAATATCATTATCGTAGTTCTAGGACTATATCCTATACGTATACTTATCCTTAGGGACATCCCTAGACATACCTTAGAAATATCTCTAGGGATCTCACTAACGTTTTTGCATCCTAGTTTCCAAAGGATGGCTAAACCTTTCCTCTGATACCAACTGTAGAGACCCGAAGCTTGACGTACATGGAAAATACATTACTTTTTCGGAATACTTAATACATAACAAAAACAGACACATAAGGATCGTAATAGTTTAGTGTCTTTGAAACTCGGAATAAAATCTTCTAATTGTGGTGAAATATCTTCAACATCTCCCAATAAAGATCTTCCCCTTTTTTTCTTACCTAAAACCTTTCTTTATATCTTGGGGAAAAGAAAACATAAAAGGGGTGAGCTCAAATTCCTAGTAAGGGTAAACATAGAGAACATAAAACAATCCATAAACATTTGAATGCAAAAACTTGAACATAAAATCTAAACATCAAAATCTTGAGCAAAGACATCAATCTTGGAAGTGCATAAGGTATATAAAATAAAGGAACATCAATCATGATAAAATAGAATGGGAATAAAAAATTTAATTGTTTCATCCATTAATCACATGTAATGATTTCCATAGTAGCCAAGGCATTGTTGTCAAGACCATCTTAGTGGACAAAGTCTCTTTCTGAATCGAGTTCACTCCTCGTTCCAGTCCTGTAATACTGAACCGGATTAACTTACCATTCCAGCCATGTCTATCTCATGAGATATAAATCTTTACACAATTCATTGTAGGGAGATATAGGTCCCACCCATCTCATAATGAAATCATTCTTTCTTATGCCATAAAATAAACATACATAACCCAATAAATAAAATGGGTTTCATAAACATCATCCCATCATCACATAATTCATATAAAAGAAATGGATATCATTTCATAATAAGAAAAGAGAAACCATGTAAATCATAGAGACATGATATTTGAAATATACACATATGAAATAATTTCATCTTAGATGAAAAATGGTTTTGATAAAACACTTGAAATGAATTCTTGAGGAAAATATCCTTTCTTCTTCAAAATCATTTTATTTTTACAAAATGTAATGCAATTTTAAAAGAAAAGTATTTTTTTGAAAATAGTCATGAAATATTTTATAGGAAGCTTTATGAAAATAAGGCTTTATAAAACCGTAAAAATCCTTTCATGCCGTATAAGTTAAAAATAACATTCTTCTCGTACTTTTGTCAGAAAAGTCAAAAAGTACCTTGTAACATAAACAAAATAAAGATTCCTTACATACCATGTAGTAAAATATAAAATGGGTAAAAATTACATTAAACATACATAAAAACAATTTTAGAAAACATGGACTTGGATGATAACAATAACCCCAGTAAATACTTACATATAAGCAATCTCGGATAAAAAAATGAGATTTTCAAAATTATCCCTTACCTTAGGTCCGATATGCTTCGTATGTATCTGAACCTCCTGTATAATGATTTAAATAATGTCATTGACTTATTACAGAATCATATTCATTGTTATGATATCATATATGTTTCACTTATTACTTTATATTACCCATTCTTTTGTAAATTCCATGTTAAAGCAGCGTTTTGGGTAAAATCATTTCATTTATCGTATGTGTTTCGACTTGTCGTTCTTGATATTAATACTTATATCCTGATTTAAATAATTCTAGAATGTAAAACATGATTTATATGTAATATGTATTCATCATATACATATATATATTATAGATCCATAAAAGAAATGAAATACACCGTTCATGGAGATGGTAGGCTGTACGTACGCATAAACGCTGTTTTCGTTTCCTTATTGAATTGAATGAAACTAAATATATGACATACATATATATAAAAATAAATCCAGTAGAATTCATATATTTCATTATTATTCATTATATAAACTTTATGATCATTCATGTATGGTTAACATGGAGAGTGAATCTCATCGCGTCGTGGAGACGGTAGTCCATACGTACGCACGAGCGATGATATCATTACCATAATTATTGAATAGAATTAGAGTGGATGGTATAATATATCAAAATAAGTATGATTTTATAATAACCATATATAGTTATTATTTACACCATTATACCCATCCATGTAAGGTGTTGGTGGAAAAATAGATTTCACCACGGCGTGGAGACGGTATTCTGTACGTACGCACGCGTGGTGATTTCATTTTTCGTAGGATGGATAGATGGTGAAATAGGGTTATTTCATACTTATAATAACATATCAGTATATGATTTATACTGATGTTATTACTTCATAATGAAACAACTAAATAAGAAGAAGTGTAAGAAGAAATAATGTTGAAAGAATCGGTAACGGACATTACCTCTTCTTTGAAGCGCCTCTTTGAGACCTCCTCTTAGGGAACTAAAATTGGTCTTTGAAGAAAACAAGAACCTGTAGGATGTTTCTATGGAAGTGGAGAAGAGAAATTGGTAGGTTTTTTCCGAGATTGAAGGCTAAAAGTGGTGTGAGGAAGAGAGGGAGGAGGTTCCCTTTTATAAGGGAGGAGAGGGGAACCTTTGGAATAACTAAAAATATTATTTTATTATAAAGTCATGTTCAGTTTTTAATAGCTCCAAATTTATTTATTTCGAATCTAAGGTGGGGATGGGTCTAAATACTCTCGTACAATAGAATTTAGACAAGTTTAGGTTCCTATTTTAACATTATCATTTAGATTTAACTTTAAGTTAAATAATTCTTCTTTTACCGTGTCTTCTTGTTTTCTTACACTATAAGGTTAATAAACTTACTATAACAAGAAAAACGAACCCCAATTTGTTTATTATTAATATATATAACCTTATATAAGTCATTTTTCTGAACATTAGATTTTTAGGAATAAAATAACAATTAATAATATAATATTTTTTTTAAAACTATTTGATGTCAATTTTGACACTATTTGGTAATTGATTTTTGTGAAAATCATAATAGAATGATTAGTTAGAACAAAGTTAACTAAATCAATACTAAAATGTTATATTAACCTATAAAATTATTTTAATTAATAAAAAGTCTCAAATTACATTTATTTGGGTATTTATAACATCAATTATGTCAATATTTCATTAATAAGATAATTACTGCATCATCATTGTGTCATAAATAAATTAAATTATTTAATGTCTAAAAATTATAAATAAAATACCATTATGTAGGAAATATTTTTATCTTTATAATTAATATTTATTTACTAATTTATATTATGTATAACCCAATATTAAAAATTATTTAGTTATTAAACTTTGATTTTAACTATTTTAACCCTTCTTTAAATAAATTAATAATAAATGTCCTAATCTAATCCAAGTGGGCCTAAATGGTCATATTTTATTCCTAAGGTTGTTTTTGGTCTAATTAAACTTATCCAATAGAATTATTATATGTGTTAGGGTAATAATAATATTATTTTTACCCTTAATTATCCTATTTACTTTTAACTGTGGTAAATAAAAGTAAAAAGTTACTATTCACCAAAAATTATTTTCATCCCATTAAACCACATTTTAATCCTTGATATTAACCGTGTCTCTTATATTTTTGAAATTCAATTCACAAAAGTGGTAAAATTTCATTTAAATGAAAAAGTCGGTTTTTTAACTACCACTAAGTGGTTTCACTATTCATCGAAAATTGCAGTTTTTCAGAAAAAATACCAAAAATTCAGCCTAAGAATTATTTGATATTCCAAATTCAAAATTGACGTCTATTTTGACAAATTCAAAACATAGAAGTGGAATTAATTAATTTTAAAATTAATTCTCTTTATCAAAACAAATAGCGTGTTTTTTAAGAAACAAAAATTATCAAAAGATTGATACTTGTTTATATCCAATTTCAAAGTGAAATTAATTCCAATGACCAACATTGGATTGAATGGTAAAAATATATTCTAATTACACTTTAAACCCAATTAAAAATATTATCTAACCATATAAATTATTGCGATGAAAAAAGTTGTTTTTAATTAAAATATAGCGTGTTTTTACTATTCATTAGAATATGAAAGTTATCAGAATAATATGAGAAATTTATCCAAAGTAAATTTTTATATCCTGATTCCAAAGAAGAATTTTATTTTGTCAAATTGAACTTATATACAAATCAAAAACAAGATTTAAAGTGGGTGTGCCATCAAACGGCGGCAAAACTATATTTTTTGAAAATTAATTATTTTACTTGAAAAAATTGATTTTGTTCTCATACCATGTTCTAGAAAATGTGTAAGATGAATAATAATGTTATAAAATTCAAAATGTAGTTGATACTATTCATAACGGGTAGTTCATATAACATATCGTTTTTTAGCGAAACTCAGTATTGCGTACAACACACGCTATCATGGAAGGTCGTGATTGCATGTAATGCAAGCCAAGTCAGGGATGCGTGTTGTGCAAGATCCTTTTGGTGTAGCATACAATACAAGACATTAATGAAATTAAAAAGAATATTTTTCATAAAATCTCGGGGTGTTACACACTGCCTAGCCCAGCTAGAGGGTAGACCCAGAATCGGTCTGATAGCTCTGACCTGCTACTGACATCACCAGTTGTCACTAACAATGCCACCATGCGCTGGTTCAGAGTGCATCAAAAAGGGATCTCCATCCAACACCCTCCTATGTTTCCACATTTAACATGATCTCAAAGAGGCTCCTCATTCCCAAACAGATTATGTTGTTGCGGTCCTCACGGAGAAACAAGAGAGATAGACTACTTACTCACCCAAAACGGACAATCAGTGAATATGGTACTATTCACTGTAGCCAGTCCGTGTGGGGACCTCACCCCAACTCCGATACTCGTCGGGTAAACTGTGCCATCGCGATGCTCTCGGAAAAACATGCAGAAACGACTACTAAAATGCCTCGAACGGACATATGGTGGAAAAAGGCGCAAAAAATGTTGAACGCAGCTCAAAGACGGCCTCATAGGGCCCATGTCTCAAGTCCCACTTCAACGCCCAAAACCATACTAGAAAACTTCTCCTCGACGCCAGGGTCGTAATGCCACTTATGGCGCTCAGATCGGACATCGGATGTGTCCGCACCAACCAAAACAAGAATCCCGGCGTAGCACTTAACGAGCGTGTCGCGCCACTGAGCTCCCGTATCGGGAATTAAAATCCCCGAAACCATCTAAAAACCTTCTTCTTGATCCAAGGATTACACTGCCATAGACGGCACGCAAAACAGACACCCGTATCGAATGTTACGAGTGTCCGAAGTCGGAGGGGACGAAGCCCCTTGAGCTGGACCGGCCTGGTCGGCCGGTCCGCCCGGTCTGGGTCGGCCCGCCCCGGCTGGCCCGGCTCGCAGTTTCGATCCACAGCTTAGCCGCGCAGGCTGGCCGTGGACCTGCGGTCCATGCTCAGACTGGCTGAGGCCGGTCGTCCCGCGTGAAGACTCGCGGGATGCGGGTCTTTGTTCCCCCGCGGGGTCGCTCGCCGCGACCCCGGTCCACCCCTCCGTGTCGCGAGCTGCGCCCGCCGCCTGCCGCCTGAAGCCAGAGCCTACCACCAGCCGCCTAAAGCCGGAACCCATCGCCAGCCACCTAAAGCCCAGAGCCCTCCGCCAGCCGCCTAAAGTCGGGAGCCCGCCGCCAGCCGCCTGACGCCCGGAGCCCGCCGCCAGCCGCCTAAAGCCCAAAGCACCGCTGCCGCCTGGAGCACCACCGCCACGCCACCTGGAGCCTGCGCCGCCGTCGCCTGGAACCCGCCGGACCACCGCTAGAATCACCGGAAAACGGGGAAAACGGTCGGAAAACTTCCCAGGGCCACCCCGGGCACCCCTGGGACTCCAAAATTCAAACTAAAACATGTGTTGGAAAGAAATGAACGAACCCTACTCGAAAATGGGCTTCGCTCGATGATCAGACAACAATTCAACATATGAAATTAAATTTAAAGACAAAATAGGAAACAAAACGGAGAATGAACCCTCCTACCTCGTTGGGCGTAGCCCGAAGCTTCGCCGACGGTCCGCCGGAGTTTCCGCGCCTCGCCGGAGTGGTGGAGGAGAGGGGAGGAGCTCCTCCTTCTTCATTGGGAGGACTTGTGCTAGGGAAGAATAAGGGAGGGGAAGAATTAGAGGTGGTTGTGTTTAAATAGAAAAATTAATTAATTTTAATTAATTTTTAAAACATCCATCAGCAGTCCCGTACCCGGACTCCCAACGGGGTCGAGGTTAAGCCTCCCCTAGGGTAAATGTCATGCCCTGAGCGTAATGGCGGTCTTGGAATTTTAATCCGAGCCTCCATTCAAAAGTTATAAAATTTGACTCCTGAGACTGCTAAATTGCGAAAACGCCCCTGGTGATGTTTTTCATAGAAGGGTCACACTCGTGAAAGTTACACCTTTACTAGGGTAAATGGCACGTTCCGAACTCAACGGTGCCCTCTATTTTCCCGTATGAGTTACCATTCAGGAGTTATTCTATTTATTTAGCACATCTAGTGTGAATGCACGCCAAATTTAATTTCGGCCACACCGGGACTCGGAATCGCACGACATCTGAACGCCCTGCTCTAGAATAAAATCAAGAAAGTTTCAAAGTCTTACAGGCTCAAAACTGGGGTTCTTACATCATTCCCTCCTTCACGTTTTTCTTCCTCGAAAAACAAAACTACAAAAAAAACTCAGGATACTGAGCCCTCATCTTGATCTCTCGCTCTCAGGTGCTCTCCTGCACCCTCCCGTGTTGCCACAGCACACGAACTAGAGGAATAGCCCATCCGCACATAGTCTGCTCCAGTCGGTCCTCAATCACCACCGGGTGCTCCTCAAAGGTGGCTCCATCTCAATGTATATCTCTCCCCAGTCGATAACATGTGTCGGGTCGTGCACGTATTTTCTCAGCTGCGACATGTGGAAGACGTCATGCACTCTCTCCAGCTGCGGGGGTAGAGCGAGACTGCAGGCGACCTCACCAACCCGGTGCATGATCTCAAAGGGCCCAATGAACCTCGGGAACAGCTTGCCTCCCCAGCTGAACCTCCACGTTCCACGCCACGGGGAGACTCTCAAAAAGACATGGTCTCCCTGCTCAAACTCCAAGGGCTTGAGATGTCGGTCTACATAGGACTTCTATCTTCTCTGAGCCATCTTCATCCGCTCACGAATGACCTACACCTTCTCCACCGTCACCTGCACCAACTCTAGGCCCATGAGGGAGGTCTACCCAACCTCCGTCCATTATAAGGGTGACCTTCAGGGTCTCCCATAGAGGGCCTCAAAAGGTGTTATGCCAATAGTAGAGTGGTAACTGTTGTTATATGCAAACTCTACCAAGGGAAGGTGATCCTCCTAGCTCCGGCCAAAGTCTAACACGCACGCCCTAAGCATATACTCCAACACCTAGATAGTGCACTCAGTCTTCCCATCAGTCTAGGGGTGAAAAGCTGTACTCATCCACAACTGAGTCTCGAATACCTCCTGCAGGCCTTTCCATAATCGTGACGTAAACCGTGTGTCATGGTTGGAGATGATCGTTGAGGGTACTCCATGAAGGCGAACGATCTCCCGAACATATAACTGCCCCAGACTCTCCACCGAGCTCTGCTCTCTGATAGCAAGGAAGTGCACCAACTTCATGAGTCAGTCCACTATCACCCAAATGGAGTCATGGCCCTTCGCCGTGCGCGGAAGACCTATGAAGAAATCCAATGATACACCATCCCACTTCCACTCTAGTATATCAAGGGGCTGCAACAACCCTACCGGAACCTGGTGCTCTGCCTTCCCCTGCTGACAGGTAAGACATTGAGAAACGAACTTGGCTACGCTCTGCTTCATGCTAGACCACAAAAACTACCGCTGAAGGTATATGTACATCTTCCCCACACCGGTATGTATGGCTAAGGGAGAAGTGTGGAATTCCCACATCACCTCCTCCCGCATCTCCACTGGTACTACAGCTCATCCCTAGAACAAGATCTCATGATTCCATACTTCAGAATACCCATCGGGTGCATCACCCGTGGATATCTGATCACGTAGTACCTCGCTGTCGATATCCCCCAGTTGGGACTCTCTCACATTCTCAAGGAGCATAGGGGTCAACACCATCGACTGCAGAAAATTCGTACTCTCCTGCTCCACCAAGGTCAGCTTCAGGGAAGCCAACTGCTCTGAAGCTTCCCGCACTAGATGAGCGTGGGACTTCTTGTTAAGGGAATCTGCTACTACTTTTCCCTTCCCTGGAGTGCAGACTATCTCGAAATCATAGTCCTGTAGAAACTCCAGCCAGCGCCTCTGCCTCAGATTTAGATCCCTCTGAGTGAAGATATACTTGAGGCACTAGTGGTCTAAGTAGACCAAAAAATGCTCACCCAGAAGGTAGTGTCTCCATATCCTCAAGGAAAAGACCACCACTACCAGCTCCAAATCGTGATTCGCATAATTATTTTCATGGGGCCTCAACTGCCTCGACCCATATACAATCACTACCCTATGCTTCATCAGCATGCACCTGATCCCAGCTTCTAAAGCATCGTAGTATACCACGAACTCAACACCCTCCTCTAGCAGCCTCAACACTAGAGCACTAGTCATCCTCTGCCTTAACTCCTCAAAGGCCTTCTGGCACTGATCAGTCCAGGTGAACAGTCGTCCCTTCCACGTCAATGTGGTCAAAGGGGTAGCAATCCTGGAGAAATCCTCCATGAACCTCCTGTAGTACCCCACCAAACCAAGGAAGATCCGCACCTCTGACACATTCTTGGGTGGCTCCCAAGCAATAACTGCCTCTATCTTTGCGGGATCCACAGCCAAACCATGTTCAATAATGACATGCCCCAAAAAGTGAACCTCATGAATCTAGAACTGGCACTTCGAGAGCTTACCGTATAGATGGTGGTCTCGAAGTAATTCTAGGACCATCCTCAAATGCTCTGCATGCTCCTCCTCTGTCGCCGAGTAAATGAGTATGTCATCAATAAAGACAACCACAAACCGGTCCAAGTACGGCTGGAATATCTGGTTCATCAAAGCCATGAAAACAGCAGGGGCATTCGTCACACCAAAGGGAATCACCATAAACTCATAATGCCCATAAAGACAACGAAAATCCAACTTCAGAATATCAGCCTCACAAACCTGCAACTGGGGGTAGCCGGATCGAAGATCAATATTCGAGAACCACTTTGCACCCTGCAACTGGTCGAAGAGTTTGTCGATCCTCGGAAAAGGATACTTTTTTGTTATCATGGCCTGATTCAGGCGACGATAATCTACGCAAAGTCATAGGCTCCCATTTGCCTTCTTCACAAACAAGAACGGAGCTGCCCAGGGGGACACACTAGGCCGGATGAATCCCTTCTCACGAAGGTCATCCAACTGAATTCGTAGCTCCTGAAGCTCTGTGGGTGCCATCCGATATGCTGCACAAGATATCGGAGCATTCCCCAGCTGCAAGTCAATGCAGAACTTCATATCTCACCTCGGAGGTAGTCCCGGAACATCCTGGGGAAAGACATCCATGTAGTCCTCTACGACGGTAGGGATCCAGGTGCCTGTAGCGTCTGCTGCTCCGAGATCCATGCTTGCCAGCTGGTTCCAAAAAGGTTAGGGTCTCCTTATCAGAGTACCCATCTACTCTACCATGAGGTCTCATTCACCAAGGATGGTGAACCTCGTCCCATCAGAAAACTCACCTATGACTCGTCTCTGATGACAGTTGATCTGAGTGTGAACCATAAAAAGCCAATCCATGCCCAGGATGATGTCGTAAGGTTTCATTGTGATGACGAGAAAGTCCCATGTGAAACTCCCTCCTCCGAATGACAGTTCGCACTATCTACGGATAAAGGTCACTAACGAGGCACTTCCTGTAAGAACCTTGAGGCTAATTGTAGGTGTCAGTGCCTCTACTGGAAGCTCCAACTCTCGTACCAATAGTAGTGATATAAAGGAATGGTTGGAGCCTGTGTCTACTAGTACTGAAGTAAGTGTGGAGTAAACACAAAGCATACCTCGGACCATCTCGTGCATTGGAGGGTCTCGAACACCCATGGCCTGAAGCTTCCCGCAGCCCCTACCGCCAGCTCCCTGAGCCTGGCATGGGTCGCCCGGTGGTGGCAGTGGAGGGATCTCAAAATGATGTCCTCCACCTTCTGGTCCTGCTACTCTGCCTGTGCCACCTCCCTGAGGACCTCCCGGTCCTCGCCTAGGTGACCCCTAGTCATGACACTGCCTCTGCCTCTGTGGTTCACCCGCTGCCTGCCATGGCTGCTCGGCATGCCTGGTTGGGTAGTCCTGTGCTAGGTGACCCAATCCATCA
Organism: Viscum album; assembly: GCA_963277665.1. Taxonomy (NCBI): domain Eukaryota; kingdom Viridiplantae; phylum Streptophyta; class Magnoliopsida; order Santalales; family Viscaceae; genus Viscum; species Viscum album. The sequence goes on along the minus strand of OY728155.1, from coordinate 852,019,451 downwards.
CAAGCATAGCACCGACTCTCTCTTGTTTTCCTCGGTTCCCTACGGCGCCACTGCGATGTGCGACCCTAGCCCTGGGTTGGTCATGGAAGGGCCTCCTCGGTTGGGGCCCAGCCCTCTGTCGTCTGCCTGCTGAAGACTCCGCTCTAAAGAGGCCACTGCTAGGTCCTGCTATCTAGAGCCCCTCGGCCAGGAAGCTCTCAGTCACAATCACCCGCTCCAGCACCCCGGCGTAAGTGGGGATGCACAAGGGTACCATGACGGCACGATCTCCCTGCGAAGACCCTGCTCGAACTTCCGCACCCAGAAGTAGCTGTCGCGGATCATGTCCTGCGAGTAGTGGGTAAGATCAGTGAACTGGGCCAAGTACTGGGACATAGAAATCCCTCCCTACTTCAGCTTTAGAAGATCCTGGATCTGAACGGAGCGTAAACATGAGGGGGGTTACTCCTCCCGAAAAAGCTGCTAAAATCCATCCCATGTGAGGGATGACTCATCATGGGTCTACGTCACCAGATCCCACCATCGTCCGGTTGTCCCAAGGAAAAGACTAGCGTCTAGGGCCACCATCAGGTCTGCTGGGGTCTGTACCAGCCTGAAGAGTCATGCCACTAACTCAAGCCAGTCCTCCGCCACCTAGGGATTTGGGTCCCCATGGAACCTCGGTGGCCCTGATTCTGGAAGTCTCGCAGTGCGCTCAATATGTGCGCAACATCAGCCTGATCTGCTGGTACTAACTACCGATCCTCGAGTAGAGGGGCTACTGATGAAGAACTAGGCAGAAGGGGATCACGTGAGAGTCCCTGAACTGACGCCTCGTCGCTCACCAGGTTGTCTTGACGAACTAGAGAGGGTAACCTGGCTGGCTGCTGTCGTGGGGGCATCCTGAAAATTATCAAGGGATACCATAATCAGATGAGAATATATATATATATAAATATATAACACTAATAACAAAGGGGAGCTGACTCAAACAAAGATAGTCAAAGACTCAATCCTACGGGATGCATGTTTCAAAATTCCCTGCAACAAGTGTCTCATCATGCCGAGTCGATAAGCGGGTTATCCGGGTCCTAGGGAATGGATATACCGGCCACCCGTACCATTACTAGACTCCCTGGACTGAGAGCCTCTCTCAAGACACATCGACATCATTACCCTAAATCCCAACCAATTCCTTTTTAGGGATGTCTGAACAACGCCCCAAGGAATGAACCACCTCTGATACCACTTTTTCACGATCTGACCCTACTGGTCCTGATCCGCAACTACCTCAAGCCCACCTCTATAGGATAGAGGCTGGAGACCAGTGCCGAAGGCGTAATAATCTCAGGGAGGCCTTCGCCTAAGTACCTGTACACATGCACACACAACCCACTTGATGCAGAAGTGCAGAGTAAAGAAAAAGGAAACCAAAAGACAAACAGCTATATCCCAACCATATCCATGCATCAACCACTAAATAGAGTAAGTAAAGTACTAGAAGTACTAACAAGTAAACTGAAAAGTAAGAGGGGAAAAACATGCGCCCAACCACAAAGGTGCCACAACCTGGCAACAGGTAAACAAAAGAAAACAACTAGATAGACTCCCACCTGAATACTCTAGCACGACCGCGGTCTGCTGCCCCAACTGGTGTGACCTCTACGCTCCTTCATAGTCATGATCGACCTGTCTATCGTCTTCAAGGGCACACTAAGTGCGGGCAAAGCCCAAGTAGGGGTGAGTATAAGGATACTCAGTAGGATGCCCCGAAAACTCGAGGGAGAAACAAATGAGGCACTAAAGAGGTGATCAGTAGACTAACAAAGATAGTAGAAGAGTTTAGTAAAGAGAGTGCAGCTCAACCCAACAGAAATAAGTAAGCACAGACCCCAAGAAGTGGTAACAAAAGTAGGGTGCAATTATATATATATGCTCAACAAGAAACTCAAAAGAGTGTGTAAGGGGATCTCCATCACCAAGATCAGCCTAGGATAAGTCTCAATTAGTTCCAAGTAAAACCATCCACACAGACCATCATCTAGCCTCATCCACCTAGGAATCCCAAGTCAAAGGGGCTCAATCACCGCACTTTGATACTATACGCTTTGGGCGGCACTGACTCGCCCACATGGTTTTAGGTCGCGTCTCAAGGATGCGTCTCTATGCGGAAGGTTCCCCTCTTCCTTGTGGGTCCTTAGGTAATGTTAAAACTGTCACACCATTGATCTGTGCAACCAGGGCCCCACTCTAGTAGTCATGGTGAAAAGTCACTGACCAGCCTCATAAGAAGGGATGAGTCTGATATGCCAACGGGTGACCCACTGCCCAGCCCTGCTGGAGGGTAAACCCTAATACATCATCAGGCGAGCCACTGCCCAACCCTTCTGGAGGGTAGACCTAGAATAAGTCAACAGGCGACCCACTACCCAGCCCTGCTGGAGGGTAGGCCTGAAATAAGTTGACAGGTGACCCACTGCCCAGCCCTGCTAGAGGGTAGACCTAGAACAAGACGACAGGTGACCCACTGCCCAGCCCTGCTGGAGGGTAGACCCTCAAGCATCTTCGGGTGACCCACTGCACATCCCAACTGGAGGGTAGACCCAGAATCGGTCTGATAGCTCTGCCCTGCTACTAACATCACCAGGTGTCACTAACAACGCCACCATGCACTGGTTCGGAGTGCATCAAAAAGGGATCTCCATCCAACACCCTCCTATGTTTCTACATTTAACATGATCTCAAAGAGGCTCCTCATGCCCAAATGGATTAATCAATTACGGTCCTCGTGGAAAAACACGCGAGATAGACTACTTACTCACCCGAAACGGACAACCAGTGAATATAGTACTATTCATTGTAGCCAGCCCGTGTGGGTCCCACACCCCAACTCCAATACTCATCGGGTGAACCACTCCATCGCAATGCTCTCGGAAAAACACGCAGAAACGACTACTCAAATGCCTCGAACGGATGTCTGGTGGAAAAAGGCGCAAAAATATTGCATTCAGCTCAAAGACGGCCCGTAGGTCCCACGTATCAACTCCCACTTCAATGCCCAAAACCATACTTTAAAACTTTGCCTCAGTGCTAGGGTTGCAATTCCGCTGACGGGGCTCAGATCGGACATCGGATGTGTCCACGCCAACCAAAACAAGAATCCCGGCATAGCACTTAATGAGCGTGTCGCGCCACCGAGCTCCCATCCCAGAAATTAAAATCCCCAAAACCATCTCAAAACCTTCTTATTGAGAAAAGTATTACACTACCATAGACGGCACACAAAACGGACACCCGTAACGAAAGTTACGGGTGTCCGAAGCCGAAGGGGAGGAAGCCCCTTGCGCTGGACCGACCTAGTCGGCCCGCGCCGGCCCACATCTGAGCCATACAGGCCGACCGTGGACCTGCGGTCCACACTCAGACCGGTTGAGGCCGGTCGTCCCGTGTGAAGAACCATGGGACGCGGGTCTTTGTTCCCCCGTGGGGTCGTGCGCCGCAACCCTGGTCCACCCCTTCGCGCCGCAAGCTGCGCCCGCCGCCTGCCGCCTAAAGTCGGAGCCTGCCGCCAGCCACCTGAAGCTGGAGCCCGTCACTAGCCGCCTGAATCCCATAGCCCGCTCCCAGCCGCCTGAAGTCCGGAGCTCGCCGCCAGCCTCCTGAAGCCCGGAGCCCGCCGCCAGCCGCCTGAAGCCCAGAGCGCCGCCGCCGCCTGGAGCACCGCCGCCGCGCCGCCTGGAGCCTGCGCCACCGCCGCCTGGAACCCATCGGACCACCGCTGGAATCACCGAAAAGTGGGGAAAACGGCCGGAAAACTTCCCAGGGCCACCCCTGGGACTCCAAAATTCAAACTGAAACATGCATTGGAAAGAAATGAACAAACCCTACTCAAAAATGGGCTTTTCTCGACGATCGGACAACAATTCGACATATGAAATTAAATTTAAAGACAAAATGGGAGAAAAAATGGAGAACGAACCCTCTTGCCTCGTTGGGCGTAGGCCGAAGCTTCGCCGACGGTCCGTCGGAGTTGTCACGCCTTGCCGGAGTGGTGGAGGAGAGGGGAGGAGCTCCTCCTTCTTCGTTGGGAGGAGTTGTGCCAGGGAAGAACAATGGAGGGGAAGCATTAGAGGTGGTTGTGTTTAAATAGAAAAATTAATTAATTTTAATTAATTTTTAAAACATCCACCAGTAGGACCGTACCTGGACTCCCAACGGGGTCGAGGTTAATCCTCCCCTAGGTTAAATGCCATGCCCTGAGCGCAATGGAGGTCTTGGAATTTTAATCCGAGCCTATGTTCAAAAGTTATAAAATTCGACGCTTGAGACCGCTAAATTATGAAAACGCCCCTGGTGGAGTTTTTCACAGAAGGGATGCGCCCGTGAAAGTTACACCCCTCCTAGGTTAAATGGCACGTTCCGGACTCAAAGGTTCCCTTGGTGTTCTCGTCCGAGTTACCATTCAGGAGTTATTCTATTTATTTAGCGTGTCCAGTGTGAACGCACGCCAAATTTAATTCCGTCCATACCGGGGCTCGGAATCGCACACCGTCTAAATTCCCTACTCTGGAATAACATCAAGAAAGTTTCAAAGACTTACAGGCTCAAAATTGGGGTTCTTACAGAAGTATTTTTTAAAAATGTAATTTTACCGCCTACTAATGGTGAATTTTTTTAAATGCAATATCTAACACTTTTATATTAAATTTGAAAAAATAAACATCTTATTTAGAAGCAAGAAATAAAAATTTAGTTTGGACAATTTATTTGGTACTTTTCTGATAACTTTCATATTTGGATGAATAGTGAAAAATACTATGTTTTAATTGAAAATAACTTTTTTAATCGAAATAATTTATAGTGTTAAATTATACATTTGAATGGTTTTGAAGTATAATTAGATTATATTTTTATCATTAAATACAATCTTGGTGATTATAAGTAATTTTATATTTAAATTTGACATAAACACATGTCAATATTTTCATAGTTTTTAATTTTTAAAAAACCTGCTTTTTGGTTTTCACAATGGGAATTAATATTAAATTAATAAATTCAACTTATATTTTATTAATTTGGTAAAATGGACTTTATTTTTGAATTCATAATATCAAAATTTTCTTATGGTAAATTTTTGGTATTTTTCTGGAAACTTTCAATTTATAATGAATAGTGAAAAACACTGCGTTATTATTTAAAACTGACTTTTTATTTAAATAATTATTTATTTTATTTAAATTAATTTTTAGTCAAAATATATATATAATAACTATATAAGTTCAATGTAATTCATTGGATTCGTTTTATAATAAAATTAGATGTATAAATTTTTATTGAACATTTTAACCTCTTTTACCCACCTTCTAGGCACGTTAGCAAATTTGTGTAAAACTTAATGTTACCGCTTCTGTGAGTTGAATATCAAAAATATGAGAGACATGGCAGACATTAGTAAGTAAAATGTGGTTCAATAAGATTAAAATAATTTTTAGTGAATCGTAACTTTTGACTTTTATTTACCATAGTTAAAAGTAAATAGGGTAATTGAGGGTAAAAATTATAATATAATTACCCTAACATATGTCCTAATTCAATTGGATAAGTGTAATTAGACCCAAAAAAACTTTAGGAATAAAATATTATCCTCTTTGGTTCACTTGGATTAGATTTAGACATTTATTATTATTTTATTTAAAGAAGAGTTAAAAGTGTTAAATTCAAAGTTTAATAACTAAACCATTTTTAATATAAGGTTAGACACAATATAAATTCGACTATAAATATTCATTAGAAATATAAAAATATTTTCTACATAATGTTATTTTATTTATAATTTTTATACATCAAATAATTTAATTTATTTATGACATAATAATGATGCAGTAATTACCTTATTAATGAAATATTAAAATAATTGATATTATAACTATCAAAATAAATGAAAATTGAGACTTCTGATAAATTACACTAATTTTATAGGTTAATATGACATGTTAGGGTTGATTATATAATTTTTTTTCGAAGTTATAAGGTTGTTATGACTTTCACAAAAACAAAAAATAAAATAGTTTCAAAACTGACATAAATTAATTTCTTTTAAAAATACTATATTATTTGTTGATATAATATTCCTAAAAATATAAGGTTTAAAAAAAAGCTTAAATAATATTATATATTTCATTAATGAACCTCTTTAGGTTCCCTTGGAAGTTTATAGTAAGTTTATTAACCATATAGTGTACGAATACAAGAAGACACGGTAAAAGTTAAACTATTTAACTAAGAGTTAAATCTAAAAAATAAGGTTAAAATGGTAACCTAAACTTGTCTAAAACCTATTGTTTGAGATTATTTGGACCCATAACCACCTAAGGCTCGAAATAAATTTATTTGGAGCTATTATAAACCGAATAGGAGTGTATAATAAATTAATATTTTAATCTTTTTCTAAAGTGACCCTCACCCCTCTTATAAAAGGGCACTTCCCCATCTCTCAAAATCACACATACAAAGCCATTTGGATCGGCCAAAACCTGCCCAAATATCCTCTCAAATTCCCTCACATCAACCTATAGTCCTTAATTTTATCATAAATCCATCCTAAGAATCCCTTTTGGTCAACTCAAAAGGAAACACCTGAAAAAACGATAATAATTTCACCACCCTCTTTCAAGTTCTTTTTTTCATTCACTTCCTCTTTCTTTGTTTTTTCATGCCAAAATAATAACTCTAGTACCTACTAAATACTATTATGTTATTATAAATATGGTACAACCATATTAATTATTCTATCCATCGTATAAATAACAAATCCACCATATGTGCGCACGTACGGCTTACAGTCTCCACGTCGTGGTGTAGTTTGTTATTCAAACACATCATTATTTGGATGGGTATAATAATGAGTATAACTGAGTTAAATAATAAACATAACATGTTAATTATTCTGTATATATGATATACCATCCAATTACATATGATTTCACTATCAATATAATGATATTGTCACTCGTGCATACGTACGGATTACCGTCTCTACGACGCGATGAGATTCATTCCCACGTTCACCATTCAACGATGATTATAAATATATATATTATTAATAAGTATGTAATATATGACATAATAATGATACTGGAGATATATATGTGTATGTGTGTTTATTTATGTACTTAAATATATCTTATTCATTTACTTCCATTCAATACGATATGAAAACGATTACAGCGTTTATGCGTACGTACGGCCTACCGTCTCCATAAACGGTGTCTTCCATTTCATATTTCTATCTATTATAAATATTTATATTCTAAATATATTTTATATATATATCAAGTTTTATATTCAGGAATAATTTAAATCATGATCTAAATGATACGATCAAGAATAACAAGTTAAAACATGTACGATAAAGAAAGAGATTATTACGCAAAATGTTAATTTAACATGGAAATCATTATTAAATGGGTATTATGAAGTCATAAATGAATCATTAATGATATAATAAATAAGAATATGGTTCTGGTATAATTTAATAACATATTATAGTCATTATACAAGAGGTTAAACGTACCCTCAACCAATGGAAAGTGCAAGGTAAGGGTTAATTCCTCAATCTCATTATTATTCGAGATTGCTTATGGGTAAGTTTTTACTGGGAAATATTTATTATCCATGTCCACGTTTCATAAAAGAGTTTTCAAAGGGATTCTTTTTAAGGTACTCTTTTATTAAAACATCATTTTAAATTTTTTATATTTTTTATTTTTCTAAATCATTCTCATCAATGTTCATGTTTTTATAATGGGTTTGTAAGGATTTATTTATATGGACATGAATGTTTTTAAAACGTTAATTCAATTAAAAAGTTTCAAAGTGGTATGGGAAACTTTGATTCAAAAATTTATTGAAATGTCTTCCTTTCTAATTTGTGCAACTTTTAAATGTTTTCATGAAAAAGGGATATTTCTCTCAAAGAGTTTTACAAATCATTTTCATCTATATCAACATCCTTTGATGGATTTTAAACTTGTTTGATGTTGATTTATTATGATACAAATCTTCCATATTGTATTTATGGTTTTGTGATATGTTTGACTATGGATGTATTATTTTTATACCATTCATAGTTTATGGTTAAAGTATTGACATTTTGTCTACTAGTTCTAATACGAATGTTTATGTTATGTTTCAACCTTTTCATATGAGGAATGTATTGGACATAGTAAGTGACAGGTGGAGCCTGATATAGCTCCTCGATGCATCGGTAGGTCTCATGAGACAATTATATGTGGAATTGGCCAAGGCCTTTCCCGATTTGTTATATGGTTTTCGCTGAGGCCTTAATCATTTTTAGACATCTTGGTCAAGGCCTTAACAAAATGTTTCAGAATGTATAGCATTATATATTCCCTCATTATGAAAATAATATTGATGGTACATGTGGTTATTTGACTAGTAGAATACCCATGAAAATGTTTTATTATGGAATTATTTACTCAACTCATATTTCTACCATAAAGTTTTCATGTTTATTGTTTGTAAAGGCATGTGTTTTCAATTATTCACCAGACCTATTGTTTATATTATCTTCTGCTAAATTATTTACCCTTACTGAGCATCTGATATCACCCCTTTATTATGTTTTATTTTCCCATGATTTACAAGAAGTGTATTATGATTAATATGTAGGGTTAATAAAAAAGGGTATAATGGTGTTCTCAAAGAACTATCTATGTTGTATTTTATGTTTGAAATTGTAATGTGAAGTTGATATATGTAATCTATTTCCAAGACTACAAAACTGATCGGTGTTTTGAGACTTGATTCCTTATAATCATGCCAATATATTAAAATAATGCACCGACACTGAGCTTCTAGGGTCGAGGAATTACAATTGGTATCATAGTAAGTTTAACAACAACCTTGGAAATAGATTTAGATAAACTCTGATTATAGAACATTACCCTAAGATATAATTTGAGGATTAGTATATAAGAACCTCCTAGAATTTTGGCAATGTAGAGATTTTTTATATTTTCTGAGTAATACATCCCTGCCTGGATACAAGAAGGTAGAGGCGGCTTTGGAACAAATGTACCTAAGAGTGAAAAATCTGACAAGGAGTTTCGGGCTTGACTCGGGATATCCTGGTCCATGAAAACGGGTCTTGCTACACTCTTGGTTACGACACTCACGGGGGATATGCTTAGGATAATTCACATTGTCATTATAATCCATTATGAAGGATTTAAGAGTAAATACATCCTCAAAGAAAACATTTTATGATTATATATTATATGCATAATCTTTTCAATTTATGTTAGGGATTTTACAAGTTTGGAATTATGCATTGTGATTCATAAACTAACTTAGTGTATGCCATTGTTTAGAAATGGAACCCAATAGATGGAATGATAACTTCAGAAATACGCATGATCCAAGGAGTAAGAAGGATCATATATTTCATGGTATTAAGCCAAAATTTAGAAATGAAATAGTCTCCCATGTATTAATATCATATGAATAAATAGTATCATGTGTTAATAATAAAAATAAAGAATTTTCTGAGTCCTATGGCTTTGAATGGAAGCCATAGAAGAAAAGGATGGAATAGAGAAGGATGGATGAAGGGAAGAGAGGAAAGAAGGATTTTCCCATATGTGATATCTGCAGAAAGAATCTCCTTGGTAAATGCTTAAAGGGAATGGGAGTTTGTCATAAGTGTGGAGAAAAAGGACACCAAGTACGTGATTGCAAGGGTAAGAAAAAGGTTCTAAATGTACAATGCTTCATCTTCAATGAGTTGGGACACTACACGAATCAATGTCCCAATTATCAGAGTATACCGCAAATGATGTTGTTGGATAATAATCAAGTTATGATATTACCACAGATGAAGAGAAATGACTAGTCTTCTTATGTTGATATTAAATAATTATGTCATTTGAGTTTTGTATCAATGATGTATTGGTTATAATAATTATAGAGTATATAAGGATTGTATTGCACTATAATTTCTGTAAGGACTTGAGATTGTGTGGAACCAAGAAAAGTAACTCAATAGTGGGTTAAATATTTTTGGAAAATATATAGTTGAGAGAAAGATAAAACATAATATGATTCTGATACCGAGTAAGTGATTTTGGAATAATATATGATTGATTTGGATAAACTAGATTGTATATTCTTGACTACCTTGAAATTGATTAATGATTTGTATATTCCATCATTGTTGGAGTTTACAACATTTTTAGATATAAGGAGTATATCCAGTATTCTATAAGGAATAAGAGAGAAATAATATAATCAATAAGGTTTTATGGTAATTTAGGGTGTTATAGTGTTTTAAAAGAATACATGATGAAGGTTTTCACATGTTGTTACATGGCAAAAAGGATCTTCATTGGGTTTACCTTCCTTATAAATTTTGGACTATGAGTTTGGATAGAAGAATATTGGATAATTCTAAAGGTTGGAATTGATTAAAATTTACATTAATTGGATTATATTGTTGAGGTTAAATCATTTCTTGAAATTATTTTTAGATTGTCATAAAAAGGACTACCTGGAGGTTAGGTAACAACCTGTCACGTCCGGTAAGGTCGTAAGACTTGAACCCGCAACCAAAGGGCAACAAGGGTGCATCACCTGTCACTATCCTATGTGATGCCCTGGTTTGTATAATGTAGATTTTTTAAATATTCTGATAGATTAATTATAAATTTATTTTTTTGGAACCCTATACAATTGGGATAAATAGAATATTTTTGAATTCTATTATCCTTTGGTATGAAAGATGAGTTTGTGGCAGGAATTAGTTGAAGGATGAAACTTGACTTGTCAAATATATATATATATATATTCCTCTTACTATATGAATAAATTAATTCTTAAACTTTAGGGAAGGGATCTTAAAACAAAAAATGCGTTATCCTAATACCATATGTTTTGTTGAACCGATGATATTTTACATCATCTTATATTGATGGCTTTGAGGCCCAAAATTTTACACTTGTTTCAAATTGATCACATCAATAAATCCCTATAAATATTTATGTTTTTACTCCAATTATGTGTCTCTAATTGACCCAATTTTCTCCTAATTGGGATCATAATTTGGTGGTGTATTTTTTATTCTCTTTCTCTCTTATTAAGACTAAATTTTATTAACCCAATTTCCGATTTGGGTTTTCCACAAAGGTATTTTTTTATTTTTAACCTTTCATTTTTGAAGAAAAATTTCTAATTAATAGGACACAATTTATTTAAGGAGGGGATAATGTAACACCCCAAGATTTTATTGTAAGTTATCTCATTAAAGTAATTCAATAGCTTGCGCTACACGTAACACCGAGTTCAAACGCACCAAAACTTACCAAACAAGCCGTTCAAAAAGCAGTTATTAATTGTATTAATTTCATTTTGAATCTTATATACTCTATATAATTTTAACACCCATATTATTTTTTTCTTATACATAATATAAGAACAAATTCAATTTTTCAAATAAAGGAAGTATTTTTCAAAAAAGCAATTTTACGGCCTACTAATGGTGAATTTTTTTTAAATGCAATATTTGACACTTTTATATTAAATTTAAACAAATAAACTACTTATTTAGAAGAAGGACAAAAAAATTTATTCTCGACAAATTTTTGGTACTTTTCTGATAACTTTCATATTTTGACGAATAGTGAAAAATACTATGTTTTAATTGAAAACAACTTTTTTAATCGAAATAATTTATAGTGTTAAATTATGCATTTGAATGGTTTTTAAGTATAATTAGATTATATTTTTATAATTTAATACAATTTAGGTCATTATAAGTAATTTCACATTTAAATTTGACATAAACACATGTCAATCTTTTGATAGTTTTTACTTTTTTAAAAACCTGCTTTTTGGTTTTGACAACGGGAATTAATTTTAAATTAATAAATGAAACTTCTATGTTTTGAATTTGGTAAAATGGGCTTAATTTTTGAATTCTTAATATGAAAATTAGCTTAGGGAAAATTTTTGGTAATTTTCTGAAAACATTCAATTTTTTATGAATAGTGAAAAAAACTGCGTTATTATTTAAAACTGACTTTTTATTTAAATAATTATTTATTTTATTTAAATTTATTTTAATTAATAATAGATATATAATACCTATATAAGTTCAATGTAATTAATTGGAGTCATTTTATAATAAAATTATATGTATAAAATTTTATTAAACTTTTTAACCTCTTTTACTCACCTTCTAGGCACGTTAGTAAATTTTCATAAAACTTAATTTTACTGCTTCTGTGAGTTGAATTTCAAAAATCCGAGAGACATGGTTGAAATCAGTAAGTAAAATTTGGTTCAATAAGATGAAAATAATTTTGGTGAATAGTAACTTTTGACTTTTATTTACCACGGTTAAAAGTAAATAGGGTAATTAAGGGTAAAAATGATATTATAATTACCCTAAAACATGTTCTAATTCTATTGGATAAGTGTAATTCGACCAAAAACAAATTTAGGAATAAAATATGATCCTTTTTGGTCCACTTGGATTAGATTATGACATTTATTATTATTTTATTTAATGAAGAGTTAAAAGTGTTAAATTCAATGTTTAATAACTAATCCTTTTTAATATAGGGTTACACACAATATAAATTAGACTATAAATATTCATTAGAAATATAAAAATATTTCCTACATAATGGTATTTTATTTATAATTTTTATATATTAAATAATTTAATTTATTTATGACACAATGATGATGCAGTAATTACATTGTTAATGAAATATTAAAATAATTGATATTATAAATATCCAAATAAATGTAAATTGAGACTTATGATGAATTACACTAATTTTATAGGTTATTATGAAATTTATGGTTTATTAGATAAATTTTTTTAGAATTGATAAGGTTTTTATGACATTCACAAAAACAAAATACCATATAGTGTCAAAATTGACATAAATAAAGTTTTTTTAAAAAATACTATATTATTGGTTGATATAATATTCCTAAAAATCTATGGTTCAGACAAAGGGATTAAATAAAATTATATTTGTCATTAATGAACCACTTGAGGTTATTTTTTAAGTTTAGAGTATTTTTATTAACCATATAGTGTAATAATACAAGAAGACACAGTAAAAGTTAAATTATTTAACTAAGAGTTAAATCTAAAAGATAAGATTAAAATGGTAACCTAAATTAGTATAAAACCTATTTTTTGAGATTATTTCGACCCATAACCACCTAAGGCTCTAAATAAATTCATTTGGAGCCATTATAAACCGAATATGATTGTATAATAAATTAATATTTAAATCTTCTCCTAAAGTGACCCTCGGCCCTCTTATAAAAGGGCACTTCCCCTTCTCTCAAAATCACACCTCCAAAGCCATTTGTCTTGGCCAAACCCTAACCAAATATCCTCTCAACTTCCCTCACATCAACCTATAGTCCATAATTTTATCATAAATCCAACCTAAGGAGCACTTTTGATCAACTCAAAAGGAAACACCTGAAGAAGAGGTAATAATTTCACCACCCACTTTCGAGTTCTTTTCTTCTTCCACTTCCTCTTTCTTTGTTGTTTCCATACCAAAATAATAACTCCAGTACCTAATACATACTATGATGTTATTATAAATATGGTAAAACCATATTATTTATTCTATACATCCTATAAATGATGAATTCATCATACGTGCGTATGTACGGCTTACCGTCTCCACGTCGTGGTGTAGTTTGTTATTCAAACACTTCATTATTTGGATGGGTATAATAATGAGTATAAATGATGTAAATAATAAATATAATATGTTCATGATTATTTATATATGATATACCATCCAATTAAATATGATTTCACCATCCATAAAATGATATTGTCACTCGTGCATAAGTACGGATTACTGTCTCCATGACACGATGAGATTCATTCCCAGGTTCACCATTCAACGATGATTATAAAAATAAATATTAATTATAAGTATGTAATATATTACATAATAATTCTAATGGAGAGATATATATTTATGTATGTATGTACTTATATATATCTTATTCACTTACTTCCGTCCAATGCGATATGAAAACAGAAACAGCGTTTAGGCTTACGTACGGCCTACCGTCTCCATAAACAGTGCCTTCCATTTCATATGTATATCTATTATAAATATTTATATTCTAAATATATTTTATATATAAATCAAGTTTTATATTATAGAAGTATTAAAATCATGATCTAAATGATACGATCAAGAATAACAAGTTAAAACATGTACGATAAAGAAAGCGATTATTACCCAAGATGTTTATTTAACATGGAAATCATTATGAAATGGGTAGTATAAAGTCATAAATGAATCATGTATGATATAATAAATATGAATATGTTTTTGTTATAATTTAATAAGATACTATGGTCATTATACAGGAGGTTAAACATACCCTCAACCAAAGGAAAGTGCAAGGTAAGGGTTAATTCCTCAATCTCATTATTTTTCGAGATTGTTTATGGGTAAGTTTTTACTGGGAAATATTTATTATCCATGTCCATGTTTCATAAAAGAGTTTTCAAATGGAATATTTTTAAGGGGATCTTTTATTAAAACATAATTTTAAATGTTTTAAATATTTATTCTTCTAAATCATTCTCATTAATGTCCATGTTTTCAAAATGGTTTTTTAAGGATTTATTTATATGGACATGAATGTTTTTAAAATGATAATTCCCTTCAAAAGTTTCAAACTGGTATGGGAAAATTTGATTCAAAAATGTCTTTAAATGTCTTCCTTTATAAATTGTGTGACTTTTAAATGTTTTCATGAAAAAGGGATATTTATCTCAAAGATTTTTACAAATAATTTTCATCTATGTCAACATCCTTTGATGGATTTTAAACTTGTTTGATGTTGATTTATTATGATAAAAATATTCCATATTGTATTTTAGGTTTTGTGATATGTTTGACTATGGATGTGTTATTTTTATACCATTTTATAGTTTGTGGTTAAAGTATTGACATTTTTCATGCTAGTTATAATATGAATGTTTATGTTATGTTTCAACATTTTCATATGAGGAATGCATTAGACATAGTAAGTGAGGGATGGAGCCCGCTATAGCTTCTCGATGCATTGGTAGGTCTCATGAGACAATTTGATGTGGAATTGGATGAGGCCTTTCCCAATTTGATATGTTTTTTTGGCCAAGGCCTTAATCATTTTTAGACGTCTTGGTCGAGGCCTTGAAAAAATGTTTCAGAATGTCTGGCATTATACATTCTCTCATTATGAAAATAATATTGATGGTTCATGTGGTTATTCGACTAGTAGAATACTCATGACTATGTTTTATTACGGCATTTTTACTCATCTCATATTTCTACCATAAAGTGTTCATGTTTATTGTTTGTAAAGGCATGTGTTTTCAATTATTCTTCATGCCTATTGTTTATATTATCTTCTGCTAAATTGTTTACCTTTACTGAGTATTTGAGCTCACCCCTTATGTTTTATTTTCCCATAATTTCCAAGAAGTGTATTATGATTGATATACAGGGTTATGCTAAAATAGAATAATGGTGTTCTCAATGAAATATTTATGCTTTATTTTATCTTTGAAATTTTAATTTGAAGTTGATGTATGTAATCTATTTACTAGACTGCTAAACTGATCAGTCTTTCGAGACTTGATTCCTTGTAATCATGCCAATGTATTAATATAATGCACCGACTCTAAGCTTCTAGGGTCAGGGCGTTATAATGTTTATTTGGGTTATGATAATTTATAATAATTAAAATTGATAAAGGGAATATGGAAATTATTTTTAGGTATTCATTGTAATGCCATGTAATAATAATAATTCAACAAAATTATTTATATAGATTCATGTTAAATAAACTATTTATTTCTTCTTTGACCAACACAAAGAAGTATCTAAAAAGGAATAAAATAACATCATAAAGAAATTTAATCCATATTCATAATATATTTTTTAATTATAACCATAAATAATGTTTAAATCCGTTGGATGGAAGGAATTATTCCAAATATAATAATAGGTACAAGATATTTTCAATGAAATATAATTTTTTTTATTAGGTTCTCTATATTCCATGAGTATTTTAATGATCACAATGAATTAAATATAGTCCTTTAAAATTTATACCCAGGAATAGATATGAGCTTCTAGTTTTCATGTGTAAACCATAAATTTATTGAATGTGTTGACAGGTCCTAAAAATATATTCTAGAACCAAATTTTTAGTGAGATATAGATATTTACTAATATCAATAAAAAATTATTCTATCATTGTTCACTATCTAGATAGGAATACAATGATATACAAACTATTGTAGTAGAAATTATTTTACTAATCATTGATGTTCTAGATGAATTTTTAAAATTCCATATATAAGTAATCCAATATGTTAAATGAATACGAATGATTATTTTGATTATTATATATAGAATAAAGATATGAGTCCAAACCTCATATCATAGGAAACACATAAAAATCAAATGTAAAAGGAATGAATAAATAATAAAATTCAATAACAAAATTGTATGACATATATCCTGTATTTATTTATTTAAAAATAGTTAAAACGATTCTGAAAATTATGATAAATATTTCTAATTGTATCATAAAAAAAGATTTCCCATTACATAAAAAATTATTTCCACATTATACAACATATCATTCAATATATGTCTGGAAACTTTTTATGTTATTCCCCATGAAAAAAATTTATTTCCTCATCAATATGAAATAGGTTATTATACATAAAAAAATTAAACAAATGTAAAATAAAAGTATTTAATACATAAAAATACAATTTTTATATCGCCATAAAATTAGTTTCTAATCACTAAAATATACTAATATTGTCTTTTATGATAATGGGTAATTTTTTTAGTTATATTTTTAATATATAATGGGTGATATTAACTGCTATCACCAAAATTTACTATTGTAGGAGACGAAATGAAAAAAATGGTATATAATAAATCATAGTATTATAATAAATATAAATTCTACTATGAATAAATGAAACTAAAGAAAATATAAATATAACTCTTTCACAATATATTATTACATTTTGTTAACATTTCAACAGTGACAATTAATGTATTTACATGACATGAAAACTTCAATAATAGTGTGTCTATTAATTAAAAATTCGTTAATTTTTAAAAAAATCAATGAAATTTTCATATAATTAATATGAGTATTATATAAGTAATTTGAAAACAAATTCATTAATAACTCAAAATGAATTTAAATAAATTATATAATTATATAATAAAAATTTTGTAATATCATCCCCACTGTACACCTGAGTGATGTGTGGTTCATTTATATTGGTTAAAAGTAATCAACAGTCATTTTTGTGGTTTTAAACAAAATATGAGAACATTTACACGATTTTAAGCATGTAACATATATTTTGGTTGAAAATGTATCTTAGGTACTTGAAATACATATATTAATTCCTTCTGATAACACCACATGTAATAATGATATGAAATTCCATCCTAAATGTTAAAATAATATATTTTAATTATCTTAGATTTAAACATCAATCTGAGATCATTGGCTTTGTTTTCAGCTTTCGATAAATTTTTTATACAAAAATATAATATTTAAATTTAAAACTAGAACTTTTGACTTATGGGATGATCCAATCCTCAAAATTTCCTTCATTTCCTTCTTATATCAAAAAAATGAATCATAGGACATTGTAATTGTTTTTCCACACCATTGGATGCTTAATTCTATATTTTTAGCTTCATACATGCATTTTAAACTAAAATAACATATTTTAATAAACAATTGCACAATTTTTAACATATCAGACACACTATATATTGGAATATATCTAGTATGTTTCTAGAGGTCATTTTCTTTGAGTTTCAGATCAATGAAAAATAATTTTCTTCATTTTCCTCTTGTGTGACACATTTTGAACTGAAATATCAATTTCAAATTCAAATAATTATTTCACTTTAGACACACCACCTATCAGAATAAATTTTGGATCATTCCAATATATTATAAGTTAAGAAAATATATTTTATCTATATTATCACATAAATTTTAAATTTAGTTATCATTTTTAATATGTGGATCAAGTTTTGAACACATATGTCACTTATAGATTGAAAACATTAACTTTTAGTCAGACCCACCTCATAATCTATTAGAAGGATGTAAGGTTTATTCCTACAGGTCGTAGATGATTCATTCAACATTATCCTAGTGATTCATTTCTATATAATATCATTTTCTTATTTTTAATCATATAATTATTGTTTTTTATTGAAATATCACTATTAAATAAAAAACATGTACTCTTATTCATATTGAAAACACAAAATATATGAATATTTTTTAGTTTGTTACTAAAAATAAAAAATTACAAATTGATGATTTTTTTAGCTTTACAAAAATATGATATTTTTCTCAAAGTTGAGTATCTGAAACATTTTGTAAACTTAAATTTCACTTATTAACTGAAAACATGAACATTCAGTCATACTTTCCACACCATGGGTTTAGATTACATTAAGATCATTATTATATGTCCAAAATGAGTTATTAGTCAATCTTCTTTGTTTTTATCACAATTTATTATCATTTACATGGTTTTTACTAAAATAAAAAAATTTAAGTAAAAACATTTACCTTTAGTTTTAATGAATTCACAACACATTATAATGAAATTAAATTATTTAGTATAGGTAAAAAATGATTCTTATATAATTATCATATAGTTTTTTTTAACATATAATTTTAATTAGTTATGAGAATTTGAATCCAATTTTTAATTATAATATTACTTTTAATTAAAAACACACACATTAATTATAATGGGAACACCATATTTCAAATTGATTTTTTTGTTCATTGTTATAGTGAATAAATGAATCATTGAACATTTTAAACTTATTTAAAAAATATAATGAAAAAATGTTTTGTAATTTTTACAAACCATAAGTAAAAAATGACATTCAACTAATCCATATAGGATAAAAATAAAAACATTATTTATATCCATGAATTCTACAAAAAATTTATCACATCTTCTCTATTCTACGAATTTTATAGTTCATATTAAATAATTTTTACATGTAAAATATAAATAAACACTAATAATTCGTGAAACTAAAAATATGTCCCAAATAATTATAGTCAAATATGAGTAATGAATGATTATTCAGATTTATACGAAAAAAATCATTATATATTACATTAGGGATTTAATAATATTATTTTATCTAATATCCCAAATAAATATAGAAATTAAAGAATAAGAAAACACAATCTTTAATTTCATGATACAAAAATATGTGTGTTTTCTTTACATCTTTATCATATTTAGTGACATTAATTTTTCAATTCTGATTTTGTACTCAGTATAGAAATTTTTTATCAATATGAAAATTTAGTAAATATGTTATAGATAAATATATTTTCATTATTTTTCATTCTAATGTGAGTAAAATCTTGATATTGAGAATGTATTTTTTTCTTCCCAAATTAGAAAAGTAAATTCAATTATCCAAGTATCATATTTAATTAAAATCATAAAATTAGAACACAAATTATATTTAAAAAATCATGTAGAATTTTATAAGATTATATAATTTATTTATCGTCATGTTTCTTTTCCAATTTATCAATTGTGAAAGTTCCCTCTTCATGGTCTCTTTCAATATAGTGGGCATCATCTATATTAGGTACTTCAGAAAATATTTTTGAAACCCTAATGAAATAATGATCCTCCAAATAATTAAAAAATATTTTTCATTAGATATCATCGAAAAATCATAATGGAACAATTATAATTTCAGAATTATGAGTATATAAAATCCACACTTCATATGATTTCATTGTGAAGGTTTTACCATTATATCAATATCTACAAAAAAATTCTTAAATATCATGTCTTTAATTATTACTACTATATTTTAATCAACATATATTAATTCTATAATTATGACATTATGTCATGACCCATCCCAACTAGAAATCAATCATGGGTCTGTAGTGAATAAATGACTGGCCCATGAAGCCTACCTTTTGAAGTAATTGGGATGGCGACTACTTTTAAGGGTATAAAACATTACAATGTAAGTCATTTCCATCATATATCCCAGGAAAATAATAGGGAAACCCACCAATCAACTATATAATATAAATAAACCAAAAAACATAATATTCTACTTTTGATAATAATTTAATGAAACAAATTTCTCTAAATAAAATACCAAATAATAGTACAAAGAAATAATGCTATAGCTAGTCCCAATATTCAATCTAGTACTATATATCGCAGTCACCACACTCACTCTAGAAACCTAAAAACCAGTTTATATATAGTGGGTGGAATAATATATATACTCAATAGGATGTTACTCCAGACCACTCATGAAACTTTAGATAGAGAATAATTATTCTTATATGAATAGATAACATAACCAATAAGCACATATCAGGTCATTATTCAAACTAACTCTCAACAGCTCAGTAACCAAATAAATCATCCAAATATAAATAATTAATAGCAATGGGAAATATTATGTGGTCCCAATCTCTTTCACAGTTGTACTAAAACAAATTATACCAATCTCTTGACATATTATGTGGTTGAAATTTCTATCCTACCTATCATAATCTACCTCAGGTAAATAATCACATATTAACATCAATCTCGCTACACAACAACCATATATATACTACATTCTATAATTATACCATCCTCATCATCCCATAGTTGTTCTCCCATTTCATTCCTCATGCGTACATCATGTATCCTGTATATAATGATTTTTTGAATGTAAATGGAATCAACCATATTCCCTCCTACCATGCTATACCACCACCCTATATCTTCACATCATTACCCCGAAGAGTCATCCATTACCTGAAATTATACACCACATGATCTTACCTACCTTGACACAACAAAACCTATGCCACACATGAATTATAGAATAATGTATAATGAGTTTTCAACCATCACCTGCCTCGTAAAAACTGGATGTAAGGAGAATTCACACCAAATTTAAAACATTTGGTCTTCAATATGGCTATCCAACTACAGTGGTGTGGATATATGAATAAAAATGGAATAAAAGAATATTGATCCAAAAATATTCCCACCAGTATGTTTCATATAAAAACCATATCATAGACCATGAACAACACCAAAATATAGAAAATTCAAATAGAAACAATTTCCACACACAAACCATTTCTTCCAATTACTAAAAAATGGAATAGTCTCCCATTTATGCCCAAAACAATCCACCCCAAGTAGGAATGTATTTCTATTTTTTTATTTCCATTATTTAACATATTTAA
This sequence comes from Viscum album, assembly GCA_963277665.1. Classification (NCBI taxonomy): domain Eukaryota; kingdom Viridiplantae; phylum Streptophyta; class Magnoliopsida; order Santalales; family Viscaceae; genus Viscum; species Viscum album. Next base: position 851,998,088 of record OY728155.1, on the reverse strand, counting down.
TAATCATTCCATTTAATTCTTCATTTAATGTCAATCATTTATATCCATTACCCATATTCATCACAACCATTTCCCTTTAATTATAGACGTCATTATTTCACTTACATCCATGATTTAACTAAATTCTAGTTGTACCCATTTCTATGTTCATAATTACATGATATATTCTAATACTACATTCCATTTAAAAATAAATTCAACATCTATTGTCAATTTTAGTCTTTCAAAATGACCTCGTCATTCCCCAATTCCAAAAATGGAAAGGTAGTCACAAAACCACTCAGAAATCCACATCCATAGTCATAACACACTATGCCACCCATGGAATATCCCACTATAATAGCTGATAAATTTATTTTGATATCCAAAAACAGAAAAAAAAAATCATACCATATAAGAAACCCAAAATATTCATTATCACAATTGCATAAATAAAAATATTTCTTCATCATGCACTAGTATAATTACCTTTTCAAAAAATAATTTATCTTTAGTTAATCATATCAAATTATTTTTTTCAAACTATCCATTAACTTTATTGAGTTATTAAACATTGATGAATGATTTTTCCAATATAAAAATATTCATTGGTTCCATAAATCCTAAAAAAACAAATTATATTGGTAATAAGATTAATTTCAAGAATCAATAAGGAACTTGCATCAAGCATATATGAAATATCATAGAAATGATGTGGCACATTCAAAACACCCATTACCAATCAATTTAATTTATCCAATATTATTATCATCATTAAAGAAATTTGTGTATACCACCAAAAAGAATAAAAATATTTCTATTTCCACGTTATTTATGAAATAGATAAGATTTATATAATCAATTACCAATATCAGTGTTCAATATCTTTATTCACATGGGTTAGTGGATGAAATGATGGAAAGACAAAAAAACTCATAAGGTAACTATAATGTAAACCTAGATCATAGTGATTCACTATCAAACATCAACACAACACACTAAAATTAAAATGATCACTTCTATTGATATCTACAATTTGGATAACAAAAGTACTAAGAGGGAAAATAAGGTACTCACATTGGATCACATATAATTTAAATTCTATATCCTAGGATAAAAACCCTAAAAATGGATCTAAATATGTTCAAAATAGTTAACGAATCTGTCATTGTTTACGTAATCGATGATAGAAGAAATTCCTAATTCATACATAGTATAGAAAATGTATAGCCATTATAGAAGGTCTTATGTCATGGTAAATGTCATCAATTTAAAAAAAAATATGGTCTAACATGATTGGTCACAAAATAATGGATCAAAATCAATTGAATCTATGAAAATAAAACTGCATATCTCCATATTTAATCCTTTATCAATATTCATATGTGATTAAACTGATAAGTAATCCTAATGTAATGATGATAACCATGATGTATCCTTTATGCCTCCAAAGCCCACCCTCTTATAGAATCAAAGTCCATTCTAAAATGACCCCTAATGTTCTAGATCCCCAAAAATCATCCTAAAAACCACCTCAATGTCTCTAAAAGGCTACATTGAATTTGTGGGTGTCCTTCACTTTAACAATAACCTACCTTGATCCTCCAAGATGCATATCAAGGATCCATACTACAATAGTATAAAAATGGAACAGATACCGATGTCGGCCACCCATGGCCCTACATGCCAACAATCAACCCCATAAACATACCAGACCTTCCAACTACACTCACATGACATAGTATATACCTCAACACAAAACAAACCATCTCTAATCAGAAATTTCATCTCAAGAACAACCCATCAATTCCAAGACCCTCTCCAAACATGTTGAACACTCAATCATATAAAATACCAGATTTATATGGTTTGTACGATTAAATTAGTTACCTATTAAATTTTTATCATCCTTATGAATAATAACCAAACCCCAAAATAGGAATGATACTTACACAATCATACAATACTCCCTTGAAAACACCACTCAATTGAGATGGAAACAGCAACCAAACAAATAATAAATGAACAATAAATTTAATTAAAGCCCCAAATGTTGACTCATTAATTTTTTTATGAAATACATGATTCAAAGAGCCGGAGATATATAGTTTAGATCATTGACTAATTTTCCCATGTATCCTCCTCCATACAACTATTTCACTATAAAACTCGAACATAAGGAATAAGGGTCCCACAAATTACATCCTCCTAACAATATTAAACCTCATCAAGTCACTTCATGGAAGAGTCATTATCCTCAATATATTACTTTACTTAGTAAATGAAATGAGAGTCAACTAGATAATACTGATGATTCTAAATACATAAAAATAATAAAGACTCTAGTAAAACATTAGATTTAGTGAAAACTGATATAACACCTCCTCAACATGTTTTTATGCATCAAAAGACCCGATACACCAAACTTGTATTTCACACCCTCAGATAAGTATCCAATTCCCATGATGATGGGAACCCCTCAATAACTAAGGGTCACTTACATAAAATTCATTTTTTTCACCTCCACTGATAAATATAATAATTATAATGGTCTAATTCCACCTTTATCCACTCCCAATATTTTTTAACCTTTTATGTCATGTTATGCATCACATCTATTCCAAAAATCACTAAATCCCCATCCTTAGTCTATCATGATAATGATTAAAAAATAAAAAATAAAAATCCTTGTATATTACCACACCCAAGGATGAGTAAAAATTGTTATTGTAGGAAAACTCATTTAAGGGATAACTATTCTTCTAGGTTCCATAAACATCCATATAAATAACCTAATGAAATGTCCTCTATAATATTTATGGTATTCCCACCTACCCATCCATATAATAATTGAAGGTATTTATAAAGTGAAATGGGGATAAAAAATACTCCAATCCTCTTCATACCTATTATATAATTTGACAATCCATATTAGAAATAATGGTCCTTAGTATATCATGATGTGGTACTACCTTGTCCAAATACAGTCTCGCTAGAACCTCCACATCACCTAACTTTATGAGGTATTTGAAGTGAACCAACATCATTATACCGTCCTAAATCACACAAATAACATTACATAATCCTTGACTATTATGTAAAATCTAATGATATATATATTATGTTATACTCCCAATTCCATATGGGATCATCTAACTACTAAAACAACCAAACTGAAACCTAGGGATCTACCTTTAAAAACATGAATAATAGACACTAATATACAATTTATAATTAATATAACTTATTTAAAAGACAAAAAATTAGGTCCTATAGGATTTTTACATCTTTAAAATGATAGGATTCACTTTAGTTACTGATCCATAGAACTTATGGAGAACCTCCTCCTGCATCTCTGATAGAATATACAACCTCGCACAAAATAATATCTGCTATTGATCATCCATTGACTATGCCTCCAGAGCCTCATTATGGATGGCACAGTCCAACATCATCTCCACCATCTAGTCTTCCCAATGAGACTCATTTACCATATACATACAAATTATTAAACTATCTTGTGAATTTTATAACCTCAACCATCGACCTCCTCCTAACTGAGACTCCTTACCATAATCTCCACCGCCTCTGTCCAAGAATATTCAAACTCTTGAAAAATATCTTCCTATTAAATGATACACATATCATCATAAAAAACATTTTCATTCTCGTAGCTTTCATAAATCTCAAATTCATATCCCTCTAAGATCTCTATTGAACACCATTTTCAGTGATTCAAACCCTGCTGAGAGAAAATACACCTCAAGAGAATGTGATCTGTGAAGACCATTAAGAAATCACCCTTGACGTAATATTTTAATAGAATTAGAGAAAATACTATTATTTCCATCTCATCGTCATTATTTAAAAAATTAAACTTTGGTGGACATAACTTCCTAGAAATATATTATATCATTACTCGATGTTGTATCAAGATATAACACATACATATAAAAGATATATCACTGAAAATATAGAAAATCACTCCATCAATATGCAGCATAAGTAAAATAGAAATTATTAACCTATTATTTATATAGTCAAAGGATTATTGAAAATAATAATCCCACAAAATGTACAGCCCTTCCTAATCGGGTTTATCAATGAGGCCATAATCTGATAAAAATATAAAAAGAGCATCTTATAGATGTATGTAAATACATGGAAATTTCAAAATACAATAAAAATATAATGGATACTCAATAAATAACTTCATTGATCATATATGTATCTACCACAATTCCATATTGAGATACCATATGCTATAGTAAATGAAACTCATGTATTCAAAACATACACTTAGAAAACAATCAATGGATTTGGTGGTGCTGATGGAATTTCAAAATTGACCAAATATGAATAGAATTTACCCCCACTAAACTTAAGTATAATATTATATAATCAGTTAAAAATACCATAAACTTATATGAAAACTCAAAACGAACTGATTTCATGATTATAATGAATAATGATAGGACATTCATAATGTTGATTGTCTATTTTGGTATCTAAATATAGTCTTAAGGGTATACTCATCCTTAAACATCATTTGGGATATATAGACCATATATTAACTTTGAAAAACTATTTGTATCCTTTAAACATTTAAAATATATCAGTTATCCTCAGAACTGGGTAAAAGTTTCTAAACCTCACATGATTCAACCACCAGATGTCTATAAAAAACTGCATACTACCATCCACCTTCACGATGAATAAAATATTGGCACCCCACCATTATACACTAGTCTAGATTAATCATTGATATACTATATCATAAACCATAATGCTCATCTAGAAAATCTAAAAGAGTGTTATACCATAAGGATATATTTAAATTAGATAGGGGAAGGGCTAAAACTCTATCCCAGACTCAATGTGACATCAACAGCGAAAGGTCACAACACCTTATAAAAATCAAAAAAATAATCCATTAATCTTACAATCTCAAAAACATGCACTTAAATTATCCAATGATAAGGCTTATAGGTGATAAAAATGGATTTGAACCTCAATAACTCATCTGATAACATTTTTGGACAATGAATAGTATATATTGTCCCTCCTCATCACAGAAATTGCATCTCCTATGATATAATTCTATAATAACATGAACAGAATACAACTAGTTCTTGAAAAGTATGATATAATATAGTTATATCTGAATTAGAATGAAATCACTTGATTGATGATATTACCCAATCATCAGCTCAAAACCTGACACACACAAAACAAACTCATTTAAACTCCAACTAGCATAGTAAACCCTGAGGGAACTATTATTCTTAACACCTCAAGTCCCCATGAATAACTTTTGTGGATGAAATAATGGGATTTAAATAACTAGAAAAAAAATAATGCATAAAAAACAGTGGAACATAAATTGAAAATACCTTAGACAATATATGGTGAATATAGTGACAACACATTTATAGTATACAATATCCTATGATGAACCCATATTCCTTTCTACAGATAACCTCTATCATGGTCACACTCAACCTGATTTCGCTTATGGTGGGGGAATCATTGGGGATTCTTATACAATATTCATCTATTCTTTTCTAGATAAATTAATATTATCCTTGTTAATGATGTAGCTATAGAGGCAACTTCTCCTAGTGGGGATGATATTGAATCCATCCATATCCACAATAATGGGTTCCAAAAATAGTTAAGCAAAGATATCTACAATTAAAATTCCTTCCATTGTAAAATCACATTAACACAAAGCTCTCAAAGCAGGAAGATGATGATATTTTTCTAGGTAAGTGTAATGAATAAAAATTATGAGGTCAACACCCCACATTCCAATACCTGGACTACATTGGTACCTATGGCCCACTAAAAGAAATCCTACTTCTCATGGAACTCTAATGAATCCTCTATTAAGATAATTATGGGTTATCATATGTCATCTTATTCACTTTTTCCATATTATACATACCTAGATATATTGAAAACATAAATTTTGTGACTACATATTCAATAAATGATTGTAATTCCTCCAATAAATGTTGATATCTAGACTACTTATAATGAAACATGTTAATGGTGTTGAAAAGGTGGTCCATGAATTTGATCCTCATATAAAAAACACACATTGGATCCCCTTCTAAAAGGTGATATTTTTTGGACTCTTTGATGCCATCATCACCAAATATAACAACACTACACAGATATACCAATATAATTTATCATATGAAATATCCTTATCCTTTCTTTCTTAGAAAAAAAATATCTACCAAATTCATGTTACTCCCTAGAACTGATTAATGTTAGTGCTACCTAGTACACCACACTAACATGACACAACATGTAAGAAATATATAGATCCTCTAATCAGTCCTCTATCTAAAAATAAAAGACAATCCCCTAATCATTATACAACCACTAATTCCTGAAATCACATTATATTTTACACTAAATCACATCCTATTTTATCAGCTCTTCCCTCTTATAGCTAATCTGAAAAAATATAATAAATCACTTTGTCAAGATCCACTCATGGATATTGCCCAGAATGTAACTAAATAAAAAAGTAAAATAATTCCTAATACAAGTAGCATGATACTATTTAAAAATAAATTTAATTAAATTCATTGATAATTTTTAGAAAATCTAAAAAATAACCACAAAATAAAACAATTATGAGGCATGTAGCTCTATTATATCTCTACCCCATAGGGAACGAAATTACCCTCATCCTGTTCAATGACCTTATGATCCATGTGTTAGATCATTGGAGGAAATGAATTTATATTCCCAAGTCGGTATCCCTTTATAGAATCATATACTAAGTTAAACTGATGGTGTTTCCCAACCAAACCTTGAAATCCTCACGAATTCAAATTTCAAAACATCACCCTAACTCTCTACCAAATATATGATACCATGTTTTTACAACCCTTCTCTACTATGAATCCTACTTGTACTTACAAGGAAAATTATAGTGTCCCCTGATTCCCATCTCCAATTTTCCCCGAGTTGGGGAGTAGCACTAAGGGTATAAAACACAGAAATAAGAGGAATTACCCAAAAAATATCCATCAAACAAACTAGATACTCCCAAAAAATAATTGACATAAAAAATCAAAAACCCATCATAGTGCATCAATAATATATTTCATAAAAATACATATCTATTAATACATTACTAAATAAATTCTTAGGAAAAACACGATAGATAATCCCATTCCCCATATTAGCAATTTCTAGATCAGTCACCATACTCACCATGAAAACCTACAAAGATGAGTTTATTTATAGGGGCTAGCATAACTTATATACATGTTAGGATCATATAATACCTCTCATGATATTTTTTAAAAATAATTAAAATGAATTAGTGTACCAATAGTATAACCAATAAGAACAAGTCAAGAAATATGTCACCCAACCCCTCTAAGTCTCACATATAATGTATTGAATAAGAATATAATAATATAATATCAACAATATAAAAAATTGGTAACCCAACAGCCACATTACATCTTATTTTCACTCTCACGCCCCAATATAAAATATCTTATACACCTAATCCCTTATTCCTCTGTATTTTAGTATGCCAGACCAATCCCATCACATTTGATATGGGTCATACTGTTCCTTAAACTATCATACCCTCATGTAGGGTCCAACATTTCATATGCGCATTAGTCCCACCATACCCAAATCATTCCAATAACATATTCCACAACCATATCGATTTCTTCATCCCATATTATCTACCCCATATCATGTCTCAATAACATATCATAAATATATTAAGGTAAGGTATTATTAATATGAAATACATTAACCTCAAGCCATCCAATGATAATGTATGACCCCTACTATATCTCATCACATAAATAACATGTATTGTTTTTCAATACCACATATATTTAACCATATGATTTTTCCTACCTTGATATATCACAACCCATTATATACCTAGAAGGGAGAATGTGCAAAAAAGATTAGTTATCTATCCACTCCAAAAAAACCTAGAAGATTAAGGAAAACACTTGGAACAAAAATCATTTGTAAATCGGAAAGGTTACTCAATAATGATGTGGTTAATATAAAAATGAAAATAAAATTAATTATAATAATCAATTAACATTCCCCACATGGTAGTTTCACTACAAAAAGACCAATCAGATCCCTTGAGCATCACTATAGTGAAGCACTTTCAACTAGAATCTTCTACCATACACCAACCATATTGAATTCATTAATAAATTCAACACTATATTTAATGATAGATAATTTGTGTTACTTATACATGTTTAGTTAATCCATTATACATTCATTTCACACATAAATATTTCATTTATGTAAATGATATAATTCCATTCCATTCATAATTATTTCCATGTTCATTACAGGTGGTTATATTACTCTACTACTATGCATATTCAAAACATTCCAACATCGATCATCAAGGAAACATAAACCCACTGCACAATACACAATCAAATCAATATCACACTATGAAATCCATTTTATCTTCTGTAGCACCAGGATCTAAATCCACACTGATAGTCCATAAATAACTGCATCCTCTACCACATATTTTTCCTATAATAACCAATATATCATCAACAGACATAAATAAATTTCTTCACAAATAAATACCACAATTCCTATTTAAAAATAGGTGTTAACATTAGTTAAACATATAAAATCATTCATTTCATTTAATTATTTCATTTCCATATTTTAGTTATTTATTATTTATTAATATTTATTCCATCATTTAATCTTACCATGGTTCCATAAATAAAAAAGAAATATTAAATCTAAAAAATAGGAATAATTTATAACATTAATATTCAATAGACATTGAACACTTGAGTAATGTCATCAAAATAAGTAAAAATGAGAACCCCCAAACACTAATAAATTTTTTATTTCCACGCTATTTTTATTGTTTGGATAATCCATATCATCCACTCAAGGAAATAAAAAAATATTATTTCCATATTAGATATAAAATAAATGCGATTTTTTTAATATAATAAATAAACTATAGAATTTCAATCTACAATACGTGAGTAAGAGGATGATTTAATTTTATGAAAATAATTACACAAGGGAACCCTCAAATCAACCAACAAAACACAATTATTCTCCAAAAAACCACACCAAAAAGACCCTCCAATTTGAAGTAGCAATGCTACCAAGAAATCCCTATGGATATAGGGAATGATCCTACTAGGGATGTGAAGGAAATATTCCTGAATAAAAATTAATTTACCTTCCATATCTGAGGATAAAATCCAAAAAATGGATCCTTTAATGATCTCCCAAACATTATTCTATGCATCACCAGGTTGGAGGGAATGAAATAAAATATAATGAATTTTAGTGGAAATTAAAAATTTATAACCAACCTGGAAAACATTATACCAGGGATTATGGGTGTCAAACACTCTACAATGATCACCAATTTTTTTAACATCATTTGGAAACAAGTTAGGAAACATCACAATAGGTTATATTCAGGACGATCTCAAGAAATGAGAGTACATATATCCCTACTAAAATCATAGTAAACCATTGAATCTAAAAAAATAATGGAGGGACCAAAACGAATGGGTGATATATACAACATAACCTAGGAACCGTTGAACTAAACCATGTCACAACATCAAGTAACACAAAAAAATTACCCATAAAAAGGTTTTTTAACTAAAATTAAACCCTTAACCACTACTATGAAACATGAAGGCTCTGCATAAAAATTGGGACTACATCATGTTACTATGACATGACATCCATACTCTACACTATAGTTCAATTCTCATTTCCAAAATGGAACCAAAAAAAAGAAACATACTTGGAATTCAGTCTCCTAATGTAATATTCTAAAAACATAAATACTATATTGATGTAATGCCTTCTAGAAATCCTCTTGTGGTGTAATTCATGACTCTATTCTACAAAACCATCCCTAAGCCAAAAATTTTGTTTAAAAATCACCCTTCCTTCCTAAATCAACTTCTATACCTCTCCAAAATCTAAAACATGCAATGTAACTAGTTGGTATGGTACATATCATTATATATTAATTGAATTATAGTAAAAAATTAATATTTTTTCAATATCCCACTATAAGACATAATTTTTTAAGTTGGATTTCAATATTTAAAACTCGATACATGTATTGATTCATCCCTGTTAGTTACTCCATTATTCAAATTTATTCTATAAAATTTTTTTCTATAGAATGCTTAACCATTATATATATAGTGATTATATGATAATAAATGAAAACTTCCCTTGGGAGGACTATGTATGTTTTCCAAAAATAGATTTAATATTTATGGATAACTCTTTATTAATGTTGTTAGGAAATATTATAAATATATATTAGTAAAATGTATTTCTTATTTAACCTCTATATATAATTTAATTCAACCTCGTAATAATTTAATTATGGGGTTAAACATATAGCGTAACCACCATATTAATATTAGAATTATAAGGGTAAGGCCATTAAAAAAATCTTAAGGAGGGTTTTCATAACATCTCTTCTTAAAAATCATTTACCTTTGATGAATACATCATGGGGATATTATAAAATCCTAATACAATTCACATAATATTATTATTAACTTCATGTTTTATTTTTACATCAATATTATAATACTTCATAATATAACATTTTGGTCATATTATATTTCTAATTTACCCTTTCAAAATCTTTTTTAATGTAGTATAATTTACATTCATTTCCAATGTATGGGGCCAAAATAATAAATCTCCCTCAAAAAATGAATAATCATGTAAAACATGATCTAAACTAAATATAGAGAAAATAACATCCCTATTTCATAATATTTAACAACAATAAATTTTTCTATTATTAGAATCCTATTAGAGTCACCAAATTTAAAATATAATAATTTTAAAAAAGGTTGATTATGAATTTTCTATTGTATAATTTTCATAAATATGCATCATATTTCCATGGGAACATGATTTTGGATCAAAACAAGAAATACATTCAAATTTAATCCATTTATCTTCAATTCATTAATTGATAAATGTTTTTAATATATTATTGACACGAATTTGAGAAAAAAAATTAACAATGATTATAAATGAATAGAAAAATTTCCTAGCTGTGTGTGAGAGTATAATAGTAGAAGCTATCATTTACCCTCACCCGTTAGAAACAACTCTTCCCTAAGGCCCATTTCAATCATTTCTCACCAATCCTTGAATTTTAATTGTTCTTCCCATGTGTATTTAGTAACATATCAATTAAACCATAAAATTCATTTTCCATGATATCCATGACATACTGATATTGATTAATATTATGAATTCTTTAGTAAAATACTCAAAAAGATTATCTTTTATTCCATCCCACCATCGTACAATTTTTTCAAGAATTTATTACAAAATACAATGATAAAAATATTTTCCATATCAATTCTTTCACCATATATTAATAAAGAATGTGTCAATCAATTTTTCAAATTACTATTTAATGTTTTCATTTAAGAATAATAACTATTTTGTTAAGGTAAAAACCTTCGATTTATAAAGTGTACAATCTTTTTATTATGTTTCAATCTAAGTGAGTGTATATGATATTCTCATAAAGGATACCCTCGTCATTTTCAAATCATTAATAAGTAAATAAAAATAAATTAATATATCATTTCTAGGAACATTTAGACCTGAAATTAGAAATGAAAAATAATATACTTGTTCTTTATACGTAACTATAGTGGTAAATTTTAATATAAAAAAACTACCAACCAAGACTTTTTAGTTAGTATCTATATGCTAGAGTAATAAAAACCCTCAATAGAAATTACTGGATAAATAATTTAAAATATATTCCCAAATTCACTTTTGTCATTTTAGATTTTATTATATTAAGAATTTTCAATCAGGTGTCACAGTTTACTCTAAAACAAAATCACGGTTCACCAAGTTGGATATAATGTAGCATGTGAAATTATACATTACTCTTCTTACATAAGATACTATAAACTATTAGTAAGTTACTACATTTTCTAGTAGGGATATGATACCATTGATATGCCATTAAAAAAAATAATATACACAAAAAGAGAAATTCCAAATGAATAACCATTACAAATAAACATAGATAAATCCTCCATTGGTTGAAATCACATGATATTTATGTTAGGATACAATACATTATATATACATGTTTAAATAATAACAATGTGTGATTGTTTAATAATATAGAATTTATAAAATAAAAAATGAATAAAAAGGGATATAAGAAAAAAATGATCCTGGTGTACGTCCTAGAGTCACCTATATCCACGATCAAATCTACATTCTTAGTATCCCATTATAGTATCAATTCCCTTCATTGTTTCCCTAATAAAATCCCATTCATGAACTAGGGTATTTATGCAGGCTGTGGGTAATAAATTCTTGTATAATATAACCTAAACATCCAATTTATATGTTATATAGATATATAAAAGTTCATGCACTCATAACATTAAATATATAATAATCATACAACTAAATTTAGTCATTTTATAATAGGTTGGACTGGATGAAAACTGGTCATACCTCCTTTGACTCCATTACAAAACAAATATTTACATAAAGCCACAAATACATCCCATAAAATGACCAATACCAACATGTATCCCCTATTAGTTACCATAACACACCCTTCTAACTCAAGGGAGGTCACCTTCAAAACCCCATAATAAGTTCCTAATCACAAAAATCTTACTGATGGTTTGTGGCATTCCACCTTCTAAAAACGAAACCATCTCCCTCACGTTTAGACCATATCAATTATAATACTATGCAATTAAATAGAAACCAGCATCATCTCAATCATGACATGTAAATAACCACCCATATCAAGATGTCACATATCACATAGCATTAACCATAAAAAATAAATAATAAACAACTCGAAGTTTCCCTATGGCACATCAAATGCATATAATTACCCCATGGATATCCCCTTTAATTATAATTTACTACTTCTCATTTTTCATATAGAACCATGTTCACTCTATCCACACTTTCTTTGGTGAAGGGACTCATAAATCATAGCCATGTATCATGCATCTAAGTCACTCTCTCCTTAACCAATTTGGAACAGCTCATTCTAGGACCAATTCACACAAGTGGATAGCCCTACCTCTATCCACCAAAAGGGGCATGGTTCAACCATTTTTCAAACATTTATCCATAATCTTTATCTTGGGTCCAACCAAATCAATATATAAAAACCTAGTCACTTTGATACTAAATTAAATACATAACAAGTCAAACTAAAGAACCAATATTAATGTTAATTGAAATAATAGATAATGAAAGATATAACATGGTAATGACTTTCAACCACATGCTTAATAAAGTACACATTCCATTGAGAACTCTTTGGTTCACTCTTTGTAAAATGAAACAATAAAATCATCCCCAAACACTCAAAAATAGAATTTTATGATGGGGAAAATATAATAGATATAGGAATAGGTTTATACAGCATAACAATTATTATAAATTCCAAGAGAAGATCTCTATAACCAACATCCAATCCAAGAGAATAGAGGAGAGGATGGAAGATATTATAAACCCATGGGATATTTCTACCTTCATCCATAATCCCATAGGGTTTGATGGAGAACTTCCAGATGAGGTTAAAGGGGTCTAATTTGAATATATAAATCAATCCAATTAGAAACAACCACTTAGTAGCCTCATCACAACATCACCATGATAGTTATTCCATTAGGAATCCATGATGAATCTACAACATGACATAACCCCAGTGTAATGACCCCCTAAACGAGGACCTGAATCACCACCCACTAGCAATTAAAACCACTAAAATTTTTCCATGAACTTTACTATGGAAGGACACATGTGATGAGTGTTTAGCTAATCATAATGTTTTATGACATGTGATAATGATGCCTAGGTTTTTCGCATTGATTACCATCTTTTAATGATTATTATTATCATTCCATTATTGAAATTATTAGTATTATTATATGTTTAAAAATAATAATAATTATTATATATAAAATTAAATTAAATTAAATGGAACTATTCATTTGATGAAAATAGGTGCATATTAGGTGACTGGAAAACAATAACATATATTTTCTTATTTAAACTTGGGGTATCAAATATTTATCCTACCTATTTTTCCTAGAGTAGATACAATACATCCTTGAGCACATGAGATTAGTTACATCACATCTCATGGATTTATTTAGAGAACTACAGGTGTTCTAGGATACATCACAAGAAAAAACATATATCTCTTGATGAGGATCACACAAACATTACAATATATAGCTTGTGAGATATTGATAAGCTTCCATGCATACCATATGAACACAAGATACCACAAAAGAGGCACATTGATAGGGTTGGAGTGTGATGCATGTAGTTTATATTGATTCATTTGGCCTGGAAATTTAGGTATTAATCTGAATCACATGAACTTGAGAAGTAGAATAACCACATAGCTAGGTGTGCATTAAATTGTTTTGGAAAATATAAAAGACAATAAATACATTTTATTGAACAATTGAAGAAGACATTCAGTTGTCCATGCAAATAGAGAATGTAGTAAATGAGATAAAAAAAATGTCACTAATGTGAATGGTAACAGAATATTCTATGAAAATAGTGATTTTCATAAATAACATGTTCATGAGGAAGCTCCATAGATCATGCATGAAATTCCCTATACAAACTGCATGAAAATGGAAATCCTCCATGAGTTTACACAATCAATTATTTTCATGAATCATCATAGTGGTCTCATGATTCATGAATGTTATGTTCACTTGAATTCATACATCAAGAAGTGATGCCTTTCACGTCCTGCTATGAAGCCCATAGGGATAGGAATATCCCATATGATCTGAGTTATCCACCAGGAAGGATAAGGGTATTTTGAAACCCCTCTCTTACTAGTATTTTCTTTTTTCACAATTTATTCATCCATTAGAGTAACCATGGAATCTTCCTCATTAAATTCATGATAACAACCTATTGATTGGAAATGGAGTTACGCAAATAGTAGATAATTTGTAAACTCACAACAATATGGACCTCAAAATCATGTGAGGGTTATTTTATTCACTGATGTCCTTAGATTAGTTAAAGTTTGTGTGATAAATGGAAGAACATTTTTATAAGAAATTAAATTTCTCTCAAATGTTAATAGATAGTGATAAATATTATCTATAAATATATAAGGGAGATCATAAGTTAGAGGTCATCTATTTTGGTTGGAGAGATATTGTTTCCCTTTTATAACAGAGAATATAGGGACTATATAATGGTTAGGTGGTCAATTTTATCATTCACAAGAATAGATGATGCACCATGTATTCTATCATGTGAAAGGATGAAGAACCTCCTAACCTATCACACAAATTATTGGGATTCCATGAGGGAATTCTCTCACAATGATATGACTAAGATCCCATATACAAACACTATTATTCAAATATGGATGTGAGTACATATCATGGGCCTTACTTGGAAAAAATGTGATTGAATTACCACATACACAAGAAACTATGATCCATGCATATGAAATTATGTGTAGGGTTCTTAAAACAGTATGTATGATATGAATAAGTGTTGATTTAATATATTTCACTTTCATTAAAGAAGATTCAAAATGTAATCCATTAAAGTTATGATTAGAATGTAGTGGGAACCAAAAAAACATTGCATCACAAGACTATGCAAGGTCTATGAGAAGAGGAATATCCAAGAAGGAATCTTATAGTCATTCTCACGAAGGGGTGTTACCCCATTTACAAACCTCCTTATGTTATCACATGATAACATGAACTTCATGTGAAAACTTCATATAAAAAATTAACTACTGGAAACCATCAATAATCTTGGGCGTTGTGATGTATTCATGTGATGAAATTAAACTATAATCTTTTCACCCATGGTCATGCATCTCCCTCGATAATAAAAACCTAGTCTCATGATGCCATCATGCACTCTAGGGTGTGGGAATCATCAAACACCATGGATATGCACCCAATGATCCTATGAATCCTCTCCATTCATGTGAGATATCTTCCTTGACATGTGAAACCTTGTCCATGCATCCTTGGAAAGAACCCAAACATGCAACTCAAACCCCTTGTTACGCAATGACTTCATGAAACACTTGATATCATCAATCTACACTTAACCCTTATATAATGGGTATTACCCCTTGATCATTTGATGAACTCAATGTGTTTGATTGTGTGACCCCCTTTATGTTATTTTGTGACACTTTAAGGATAATGTGGTGTCCTTTGGATTCAAATACAAGAAGAGCAGCTATCTATGAAAAAACTCCCCTTCCATTATGAGGTCCAATATTGATCATGTGATGACTTGATGGAAAACCAATATGAGAATTATATAGGCTATAAACAATAAAATCTAAAAATTATTAAACCCTAACATGAAGGTAGTTGCGTTGATACCCATGTGAAGACTCCATACATGCCTTCTAGATCTTATAAAGAGCCTCAAACATGTCGACTTGATCTTACGATGTCCCTTCGACATGTATATTTGATTATGTGAAATATATTTCAAAATCCATGGTTTCAATAAATATTCCAATGATGGAGTGATTATGTGGTCACTTTTAATCATGTGATAGAAGGATGACATCTTGGATGACCTGTGGATGGTTCATATGAAAAATCTGATGTGACACTCTCTCTATTGACTCAAGCCCATGTATTCCATTTAAGAGTTGTATGAAGAGGTATAGATATGGAGTGGAAATTTCAATAAATTACCCCTCCCCTAGCATAAAAGGAAACACATAGGAGTGAACGCGTGATATCAGACTTCTCATAGAAAAGATCCACACAATTACATGAGTCTTACACCAGATAAACCTGGTGAATAACTTAAGGGATTGTGTGGTATGTATATATGTTTTTCATGATAATTATATTAATCATATGAAGGACTCTTGGAATGAATCCTAGATAATGAAAACGAGTTTCTATGTGCCTGAATGGTCTCACAATGGCCTAACAGTCCAGTTCCTAATGAACATTAAGTTATTTGTGTGATAAAAGTCTTAAAAATATATAATCCTTATGTGAAGGGGATACACATATTTTCATGCAAAGGGGTTAACACACATTGTGTGTCCCATGAATTAGTCATTTGGATATGAACAAACATGTTAGTAAAATCATGCAAATTACTCTAGACATGTCATCTAGGCCATGGGGAGTTCTCTGGACATGTCAGTTGGATCATATAATGACCCATTCAAATATGTCATCTAGATCATATGATTTCTTTCAGATATATAAGTAAAATCATGTGAATTCCTTTATACTTTTCATTTGGATCATGTGAATCACCCTAGATATTTCGGCCTTAATTACATGGAATATCCTAGACATGTCGGACTTGATCATGAAAAGAACCTTGGAAGTGTCTGATTTGATCATGGGAAGCTCTTTGGATATGTCATTACTTTCATGTGAAAGTAAATTGACATGTCATATTTGATCATGTGAGTCACCAAGGGACATTTCAACATTTCTAGGAAGACACTCTAGACTTTTTGGGTGGAAACGCATGAAATATCAAGAAAACACTCTATACATGTCATGAAGACACCCTAGACATGTCAAGAAAACACCCTATGACATGTCCACTTTGTCTATAAAGCATAATTAGACATATGGAATGTATACCCCTAGTCATGAACCATCTTATGGGAACCCCCATCAAATGAGGATTTCCATAAATGGGTTAGGTTTATGCACTTATGTGACCCAATTCATTTCATGCTCTTGGAAGGGAAACTGTGTCGTACCAAACATATTCAATAGACCTTATGTGTTAAGAGCCACTCTTTATCCCTTAGAGGATAGAGGATAAATATGTAAAATGGTATTTTGGCCTAGTATAACTTACTTACATTCCAAGACCTTGGGTGTGGTAAAAATAATTTTTTTGAGTGTAATCACCTATCCCAACCCACCAGCAGCTTAGTGATTCACATTACAATGAGAACACTAATTCTTGTCATAAGTAGTTGCATGAGATTCATTCCTAAGACCTGAGATACAATTGGAATCCCCCTTGGTGTAGGACCCTCTATACCCTCAATAACTCTAGATCATGGGACCCAAACTCTCTAATGAGCCTATCATCACTCCTTGTCCATAGAAAGATAGGGAATGTTCTCATACAATGGAATCCACTTTGTTTTATGTTCCAAATATTTCATAGGAATCACATCCTATAGATCTACCATTTTTCCTCATCAATCAGTGGATCAAGAAGCTAATGGAACTATGGGAACTCTATTTCAAATCCAAACATTATAAATTAGAGACCTTCATAAGGTTTGATCTTTATATCAAACACCACATTTTGGTTGTCCCCGTGCATAAGTCCTATATTCATATATAGTGAGTCCAATTACTTGTTATCTCTTGTATTTTACACTTAGCATGTCTTATATGGGATTAGAGATTTGCAACCATCATATCACTGAAATCATAAAATTCACCCATTTATAGAAAAATTATTTTGTAATCCCTATTCAATAACATGATGCAAACGCCTCCATATGTGGGATTCCACCTCAATATATATCCCAAAGTCATTCCCGTATTGATAAACACTAGGTAAATTATCCTCATGTGTACTAAATGTTTATCCCAACCCATCAGAAGGTAGAGGATACACTAAAATAAGAAGGCATTGATTCCCATTATAAGCAAGATGGATAGAACGCTATTTTGAGGCCCAATCTATACACTTATTTCCCATTATCCCTCATATATGTCCTTTACACATTACATTAAACTAAATGGTTTAGACCTAAGCTATTTAGATTAATTCTTATTATCATGGGATTTGTATGATGCCTCATTGAGTATTAATCCCATTTTTGAAGTTTCAACCGCCTTCAAGGATATAGTTGAATTTCAAAGTGTCTAATTAAATGGCTTCAAAATACAAGTAGTTACCCGTTGATATAAATAATGAGAAACGGAATGAGAACCCTAGATAAATATTGATGGTCTCAATTCAGGAACCCATTTAACATATGGATGGATCATACACCTAGTCGTTTTTTGGGCAGATAATCCCTTATCTGGATTTGGTAGGGAGGGATGGTGGAAATGGCTCCCTTCTCTCCCGGATCTCCCCCTCCCGCTCTCGGTTTCAGCTAGGGTTTCTCCCAAAACCCTTGTCTTCAGGGATGGCGGCGCGTCTGAGCACTGATTCCTCTCCTCCTCCTATCTTCCATCCTTCTCTCTTCTTCTCACTCAGTCTCTCCTCGTTTCCCCCTCTATGCCGTTGTTTTCTTTATAGTAGTGTGTTTTTGGTGCTTTTGTAGGTGACCTTTGATCCCGACGATGGTGGTGCTGCATCCCCCGACTGGTTTGTCCCCTCTCTGACCACGTGTTCCTTCGCCCCTATCCAGGTCGTATTTGGAGAGATGATTTCTCAACGGTTTTGGGATAAGTGGAATGGTGGTCAAGGGATTTCCAGGCGCCCCTATGTCGGCATGATCATGGTTTTGGCTTCCATCCTTAGTTTAGGTGAGAGATCGTCGCTTGGAGGCATCGTCTGCTCTTATGCCTGCCCTGACCCTAAGGCCCTCTGCTTCTCTTCGAGTTGGAGCTGGAGCGGTGGTTCCTCAATGGTTTTGGGAGGTGGTATCTGGCGGCGGTTGTTTCTTCTCGCGTTACTTGTTTCTCTTGGCTTTGGCGATGATGTGGTTGATCCTTCTTCGGTAGTGAATTTTTATAAGCTAGCGCTGTTGTCGCTGGCTCCTGATGAAGGTTGCTATGTCGAAGCCCTTGGACTCCCAAACCATGGCTCTGACCCCTTGTTTCTCTGCGACTCTCCGCGTCGAATTTGGAGCGGCGGTTACACAGGGGTTTTAGGTTACGAGGTTCGATGGTCTTCAGCTATCCTGGCACTTCTGTATCTGATGGATTGCTCGAGATTTCATCCTCAAGTCATGTTAAAGTTTGTTGGGTTTTTTCTGTGAAAGTTCGATATAATTTTTGGTGGATGTCGACGACGGGGATGTTCCTTTGACATTGGTGTCGAGCGATGAAGTCGGTGATGAAGGGGATGGAAGTTCCAGCTACGACAGTAGTGATGATGGTGGTGGTGGTTCCGAAAAGCGATGATGTCGGAGATGAGATATGTTGTTGCCTCGGTTCGAGACAGGTGACCGAATCAACAATTACGCGTCTCGATGTGGCTCTCAGATCGACTCATAATGACGACTGCTGGTGGCACGTGGTCTGATAACCGGTTTATTGTCTTTGAATTTTGAATTTGATTTCCCTGTTGGTGGCGTGATTCTAAAGAAGTAGGATCTCTGGAATTTGGAGTGTTTGTGCAGTTGTGGTGTAGTTTTTGAATCATATGATGTATGGTTACCACTTACCCTTAAAGTGGCTTTTAGAAAATATCAAAAAAATGGATTTGGAGATGGATTTGGTAGGGATTTAATAAACTCATTTTAACTATAAAAGAGAGTACATAAATAAGAAATATTTACCTTTAAATGGATTTCATGAGCCTGAAGTACTATTTATCGACCAATGTGAGATCCTAAGTGTCAATGGTCTTGAAATTACAATGCCCATCTACCTTTTTAATGTAGTCAGAAATTCATTAAGTGGTGGAAACTATTCAATGTTTCTATAAATAAAAAAAACCGATATAATTCATTGTGAATCTATACTGAGCCCCTCACAATTAACATGAATGGAAAAAAATGGGACCTAATAAGAACCTTTTATATTCAAAAGAAAATAGGATTACGCACATCAAGCCTTTTCATTCCCAAGTCTCATATGGAAACAAAAATGGTTAACCTGGTTTGAATCTCTCGAATAAATAAATTATTGGTTGATTATGCATTGGTCCATTTTTGTTGCATATCCTATCAAAAAATGGTATTCCCAATGTAAAATACACTAATAATATATCAATTTTCCTATAAAATAGGACATTCTCTCCATAAAAATTCCATGGGATAAAAATAGTCGAACTGATAATGAGAATGAATAATTGTGTTACTGTAAGTGAGCATGTTTTATACCTGAGAAAATATACTAATTGGTGACCTTGTTCCATGTTTTATTTTTTATTACAAATTATGGTCTCATAAACACAACCTTGAACTGATATCATGTCATCATTGAGAGAATTTATCAGATCTTAAGTTATGGAAGTAACCTCAGTGGGTAGCAAAAAACAACACCCACTTGACGCCTTCAGCTTCTGGTGTCTAAGCATAGTATGATCCTGACCCTCAAGGATGCACATAGATGTCTCAATATTTTGAATCCAACAAGACCCTATCATTTGTGGGAATCAACAATAAAACCAGTGGAACCTATCACCACCATTAACCAATTCAGAAGATTATCCCAGAGCATGCAAATTAGTACCTCCTTTTTATTTGGAAGGTGGATCAAAAAGTCGACAATGACTATAACCTCGTTCAAGAGCATCCTAGTTGGGATCATGTCAATCTCCACCTGCAGTGTCAACCTACCAGTGCCCCTAAGTCTCTTTCTTAGGGAACCACCTGAAAAATTGCCACCCCAGAACACTCATTCAGGGGTACTAATAAGGTCTCATCGAGAACATCATGCTATAGATGATAGGAGTGGGATTATATCCCTTCTTCCAATAATGAATCCCATCAGTATATTCTAGTGATGTCCACTAATCAGGCTCATAACCCTGCTCACTCGGATTATGAATGCTTGTATTTCTTACAGGGAGCATGGGGGAGACATATATATATATATATATATATATATATATATATTCCTCAAGGAATGAATTCCATATACATATTCTGATGGAATAAGGAGGTTAAGAGTGAGATTAAATCCCCACTTCAATCAAACACAAATTATAGATTATCATAGACTGATAAAATGCAGTTTTATATTTGTTTACACACTCTGTTCAAGTACTACAGTGTAATAAAAATAGTAAAAGGGATCCACAGGAATATTCTAGAACTTGTACAGATTTGGGTATAGGAACATATCCCTATCCCAATAGCCATAATGTCATATCATTGTGAATTTTATGAACATATTTCTAGAATGGAGAAAGAACACATTCTTTCTCCCATCCAATATAATTATCGGCATATCCTAATAAAGTATGAGCCCTTGTACTGGGCTCATATCCTTGTTTTGACCATGGCACACCAACACATTTTAACACATTCCTCAAGATAAGGACACATTAATATTGAAAATACCATCAGCATACTCCAATGGCAATGGACTAGACTCATATCCCCAACTATTTCAAGGCTCACTGACTCTATTTGTCACATAACATGGGTAAAACACACATTTCTATAGGAAAAGACAATAGTCATACTAAAAATGCATAGGACCGAGCTCATTTCCTCACAACAACTGAGGTTCATTAGTAAAATATGGAAAACACCTCAGATTAGGCTCATATCCCTTATGTTGAATCTACTCGACATATTCCATCATCTTACATAATCCAAACTCATATCACTACTTCGCTGATGAACAGATGCAACAATATCAATTAAAATCTATATAAGAGGAGGCACTTATCCCTTTTCTCATTTTATAGGTGTTTTGACATACTCAAAAGGGTAATACATATATTAAATGGTATCATAAACAATCTTCAATCTAGATTGATAAGAATATTTTGACATTCGGTCACAGGTAGGCTCATATTCATACCAATGATATAAAAGTTTGTTGACATTATCCAAGGTATTCTCAATTGTGGGATCATATCCCAGCATAATCATGTGAATATCCACTTTTTCTAGAAACTTTAATTCATCACACAAATAAATATTTCACTTTTTCCAACTTGAGACATATCTGTTGGTAAAAGAACATTTTATGTTGGTAAAACGTTTTACTAACATATATATCTTTTTCACTAAACCGTCGGAAAAAACTCCGTCGCCAAATGTTTTTGTGACCGATAAAATAATTCTGTTACAATTATAATAATACCAACAGATAATATATATGTTAGTTAATGTGTTTTTCTATAGTATCTACTAACAAATTTTTCTGTTGGTAATAATATTACCAAAGTAAAATGTGTTTATAAATTACATTTAAATAAAAATTATAAATTTCTATTACCAATAAAATTTCATATTATATTTATTAATTAATCATTTATAATACATCTACTTTAATTATTAAACTGGAGACGATTTTAACACATGTTCATTCATTGAAAAACAAAAAATATATTAATAATGAAATAATATATTATTAATTATATTACATCATGATCCATCACCCCCCAACCCATCCATGTCAGCGAACCAGCTCCCGCACATGTGACCAACGAGTAGCCCCAACAACTCATCCATGCTATGCTAGCATGGCAAGACCCATCAATGCCAACAAGCCAGCCCCAACACCAACCACCAACGAGAACCAGCGACCCATCCATGTCATCAAGTCAACTTCAGTAGCAACACATCCATGTCAGCGAGCCAACTCTAGCGACCATTGACTGTCAGCGACCAGTGACCATTAGCGACCCATCCATGCCCCAAGACCAGCAAGTCATCTCCAATATGGGTGATAAAAATCAAGTCACTGCTCCAACTCCATATCAGCAAGAAACAAATTGGGCTAGCTCCAGTACTAGTGAGAAATCTAAAGTCATTGATTTGTCACACCCTTCACCTCCAATATCTACATCACAAACAACCAAAAAACATAAAACCAAAAATTAGTGCAATATACATGCATGAATTGAAACCAAAATTGATATAAATGGATGTATAAAAAACTATTTTCATTGTAAGCAATTTTCATCATCTTTGTTGACATCCCAAGGATCGGTAGTCCAAATGACTCAAATCAATGTATCATTTATACTATCCTAAAAATCCCTTTTTAGGTATTTTTCAAAATAAATCCACTTTATGCTGAAGTGGGAAAGAATCTTCTTGAAATATGAAACATGAACCAAAACACCACATTCAAAATAAAAGAGGAACATAAATAGAAACACTTACAAACTATAAAACAAAAAAAATCAATAGCCACGTAAAAGAACCAGTGCCTCTAACCTCTAGCACCAGCTCTCCCTGACTTCTAGTTGTCAACACTGGCTCCCATCAATCACCAGCTTCAGATCCCTTCAACATCCAGCTTCTCCAACCCTTTGAACATCAAATAATGTGCCCATGGATGATGGATGAAAAATAATACATGAAGACACCAGAAAAAAAACCCAGACCAGCAAGAGCAAACCAACAATAACCGATAATAACCCCAGAACCAATATCCAAAACCCCTGTTTATCCAAAATGGGTCCTCATTTGTCCTTCTAGATGAAGTCAACAATCCAAGGGATGAAAAAACAACATAATTAATTCAAGATGATGGTGGTGGTATGGATCCTGAGGTGATGCATCGTTTTATGAGTTTTGGATTTTCATATAAGAAATCAAACTCAGCAATTGGGCAATATGGAAATGGCTTCAAGACTAGCTCCATGAGATTGGGGGCCGATGTTATTGTCTTCAGCCACTACCTGGACAATGGAAGACAAACTCAAATCATTGGTCTACTCTCTTACACACTTTTTACTCAAGCAGGCTATGATAGGATTGTAGTACAAATGGTGGATTATGAATTCAGTACATCGTCCAACCAACTAGAACCCTTTCTTCTGTATGAAAGAAAACATTTTAATTCTAATCTTTTGTTGCTGCTTCAATGGTCTCCCTATTCAATAGAAACCAATATTTTGAATCAGTTTAATGATATTGGATATCATGGAACGAAAATTATGACATACAACTTATGGTGTAAGAGCAAAGGGATTAAAGAGATTGATTTTGAGTCTGATCCAGAGGATATTTGTGTAGCAAGAGAAACCAAGAAATTTTAGACTACATCACATGGCGAATTTGATTTATTTTTCACTTCGTGTATACTTCTCAATATTATACTTGCGAGTACCTGAACAATTCAAAATGGTGTTGCCTGGTAAGGTCTTTCAGCGTCACAATATTGTTGATGATCTAAAATTCCCACAATTCATTCTATTTAAGACTCAAAGTGGTAGATGTGTGGAGGCTGTATCAAAACTTGTCCCCCTTTCTTTCACTTTCATATACATTAAATCCAGCAAAGAGGCAAGGTCTTAAGTAACCATGTTGTCACTAAATTTTCACCACAACAATACTATTTCATAAGAGAATTTTTAAAGCATCATGGAATACCAATGTGAGTAGATCAAAGACAAGGACCATCTTCTAAAAAATAAGAGATCATCTGCTTTGTCATAAGAACAACTCTCACAGTAATGATGGATGTACCAAATTAATGGGACACACCTGATCTAGTACCAATAAGGGTAATGAATGCAACCATTATAAAGCCCAACTTAATCAATTCCAAAAGAAATCCAAAGGGGAACAACCAAGTAAAGATAAAAAGAGGATGACACACTCATCTACTAGAGGAAGGCAAAAATAGAACAATACATGAAAGAGAATATTGCCAAACCTAAAGACAACCCAAGGGATACAAGAATAGAGCTCATTCCTATAAAACCACATGATATACAAAAATTATTATTGCCCTAGACTGTGGTGGATGGTTTATCTCCAAGGAGATAAAGTACATTTGGAGAGAAGAATTTTGCTACATCAATCCCACATCATATTTAAAGAAGTTAGAAAATATGAGAGAGAAAATAGGTCAGAAAAAAATCATACCAAGGTTTTGAGAAAAGATTTTTTTTCAAAAATTGGTACTCAAATAGTGAATTAGGTAGATCAAGTGCATGTTGTTCAATGAAACAAGAATCTAAATAAATGGAAGCCCATAACAACTAAGATTAAAATACAAAAACTCACCTTTTCCCATAATTGAATGGGTCAAGTCCTGAAAATATCCATCTCTTGTAAGTCTTCAATAAATGGACTTTAAGCTCGGCTCTAGAGGGGTGAAGGTGATGCCCAAACTTCTAACATTCTCTTTGAACACCTGGGGTGTATGATAAAAAGGTTTATCATCTGTGCACCTTTGAAGAGTGGGATGGAAGAAAATGAATAAAAAAATGCATGTTGGTTAATATTTTTGATGAGGTGGTAATATTGGAATAAGTAAAGATTATATGAGTCTAATGTGCATAGGGCCTCATATGGTCTTTTAAAGAAGAAGAATGGGAACCAATAAAAAAGTATCTAATTAAATCAATGCTCAATTTCGGTAGTGGTGGACATAAACCCATAGTTTCAAAAGTAACATCTCTTGTCTTTGATCCCAATACAACCCAACTGTTTCTTTTTAGAGTTTATCATTATAATAATCTATGTAATGTCGCATATAAAATCATTATTAAACTACATAATGATAGGATAGTTTATCTTCATCACCCTATTATCTTAGAGGAATAATATGTTGTATTTAACGGTATGAGTATTCATGGGATGGTAGTCTTATCATAAGAGATATTGATAGAACTATATTACAAGGTATTAGGTAGAAATTTTAGGGGTAAGATTGATATATAACTTTCATATTAAAAGGTTGAGTGGGGATTAATTCTTGATGATCTAAGGAGGATGGGATTCGTTAATAGATTTTTGGACTAGGATTTTTGATACATCTCCTTGACCAAGTTTTTTATTTCACTTAACGGTTGACCATATAGATTCCATAAATCCATTTTGACATGTATTTTTTGTAGTGTTTTTCTATTAATGATGTTCTACAAATGCCTGAATAATGTTTTGTTAAAAACATTTTTGATTGTGCATTGTTAATGTGTGGATTTAATGATCCCCTCATGAAAAAAGTCTTTTCTTCATCACAGAAACCCATTTTTGAATGGTCGCTTATAAGAAACATATATAACATTGATATTTCCTAGAATCATAAACAAAATAATCACATTTTGTTGCAAACATATATAACATGTCAATGTCCAATAATCATAAGCAAAAAAAACACATAATATGGATGTCGACCTTCACATCCTATTTTGTATCACCTTCTAACTAGTTTAATCACATACACACAACTTAAAATTTATAAAATAAATTTTAAAACTACATATAAAAAATAAGAAATGATTAGGAAAACCTATAAATACCTCATGTCTGGAGGAAGAACACTCAATGTTGAAGTGAAATGAAAACATGAGCAACCTTGCTAAGTCATATAAAATTCCATGAAAAACAAAACCAAATATGATATTAATAATCATTCATAAATCATAAACATAACAAAGCCATATCATTTTAATAAGGCATGTTAAACAAAAACTAAAACAAAATAAAACAAAACATGATAGTATTTTGTCTTGGCAGGAATTTCCAATCCGAATGAATACCAATGTCAAACATTGGTAATTCATGGTATTTGTAGACTTGAATGTAAGATTAATAAATATGCTAGAATCAAATAAAAATAATAATAAACTAGAATAATGTGTATTTGACATCATTGAACAAATCTAAAACAAAAAACATACTCAAACCCCTATAAACTCATGTTGATAGGTCCTATGTCTCGAACTGACATTTAAAATTTTTATTATGTACTGATAAAAAAAATAGGCCTCAAAATCATAGATTTACATTAATATAAACACTGAAATATCAAATTTGAGGTTCCTTAAATAGGTAAATTGAGCAAAAAAAAATTCAATTTACCGAACAACCCTTTCTTTTTACCATTAAATGGTCATTTAGGATATTAAAATTCAAAAAAAAATATTTTTATTGACTAATGAAAATCATAAATACACATTCATAAATAAATATAATTGAATATCATATTCTACTATAAATTTTTTATTTAAGCAATCAATGAGTGGTTATACCATAATTAAAATATTAAAATTTCTTAATAAATTTGTAGTTGTGTTAAAATTAATTTCCCGGAGATTTGTGATTAGGTATTTTGAAGCTAACTTTAATTTTTTGTGGGAGAAGAAATTATCTGTAAAAATTTGGGAGGTGGCCTAAAAATATAAACAAATTATATCCCAATAAAAAATGGTTGTATTGGGAACAATTTCTTATTACATTGGAATGTGTATCAACTTTCACATCTAAGGTTGTATTCCCATTTTTATGGTGCACATATATCACCAGTGAAAAAATTATCCCTCTTTGAACCCAAAATAATAAGGCTCATTATAGTGTTATTTGGAATTAAGAAAGTGAACTTGTGATGAAAGTTATAACACAATGTAAACAGATTTGTGTAAAAATGAATGATGATATGGAAACAAATAAAATTGATAGTCATCATATGTATTGAGAAGAAAAAAAATCTTTCAGGTAATAAAAAGAGGGATAAAAGATAAATAAATAACTTACCCAGCATTGAATAAAACCTTTTCTCTAGTGCCAGCAAAAATGTTGAAGCAGAACATTAAAAAGAATGAGCAATGTAAACAATTATTTCATAAAAGAAAGTAACTAGAAATAAAGCCTGAATTGAAAAGGGATGATAAGGGAGAACATGAAAAAGAGTGACAATAGTTCAGTCAATATCATATACGTCCCATTGACACACTACCTTCAGAAGATTTAGCAAGATCATATTGAGGAAACACAAAAAAAATGACAAGTAACGAACAAAATGGATGAAAATTTATTTCCAAAAATAAATTTGATTAGATTTCACTTGGAATTATAAATTACCTACTAGTGACTTACCAAGCACACTTTCTCCATTCCCATGTCCATCCAAAAACCTGCTATGTAAAAAACATGAAGCATAGCGAGCACGCCAACACATGAGCAGCAGAGTCTGCAAGAACTCAGAGATATCAGCTTCGCAGTGAAGAAATCACCCAAAGATAGCCTCAGCCTCCTCAGTGGATGCACCTCGTCTAGGGGATGCAGACTTTGATAGCCCTTTGGAGTTCTCGCTCCGCTTCACCAACCAATGTAGTGGGTTTCTTCTCCTCTTCATCGTTCTTCTTACCTCTCCACTGCTCAAACTCACTGACCTTCTCAACACAGGGTGGCATCCCTTTCATCACAAAACCCTCTCTTTCCCAACTACAATCCCTTGTTGGAATCACAGACCCCAGCTTCTCAAGAGTCTGCATCATCTCTCCATTTTCCTTCCGCAAAGCTTCTAAATCTCTAACCAAGCAGAAACACATACCCTTTAGCAATTCCCTCTCACCAATATCACCCACTCTATTTTTTGCTTTCGTCTCCTTCACCCCCTTAACCCTCTCTATTCTGATCTCATAAACAGTCAATCAGGGTAGCTTTTTCCAAAACTCCTCTGAAAGATTCATACCCACCGGAAATTCATATTCACTCCCTCCATCACCAGTAACACCATCCTCACCCTCAAGGCCAATCCAGATAGAATCCCTCCTTGTTCGCAATAAGAGTCCATTCTAAAATTTTTCTGCACAGATGGTATTCTCGGGGGCATGAGGTTCCTAGTCCCACCGTTGGCAGAGGCCCCAATAGTCCGCTCATCAGTGTCGGGATTGTGACTTCCATTGGCCATGGAATCAAAATCAGATGGACCAGTTTGGTGCGATTCAAAGCCCTCATTGGCACCCAAGTTTGGCACATGGGATGCGTTCTTCAAAGACCTGAACCCTGCACTGTCATATCTGGAAGGATGCCCGCCGCTAGGGTTAGGGTTCAGATTCCTATAGAACTGCGATGAAACAATTTTCATTATGGATAAATCTCCCAAATTGGGCTTGAACTGGAGAAAGAACCGAGGCGGTTGCGGGACCGGTAGCAGAGAGAAGTGAGCAGAGATCTAAAAGGGGGGTTAACGGGGGACCCGAAAAAACCCACCCTGAACCTTATAGAGATAGAGAACGGGCTAGTGATGGTGGCAGGAGAAGCATCTGCGGCGGCGGAAGGGATATAGGAATGCAAGAGTTTGGGAGCAGATGCGAAGTTGGTTTGAATGGAGAAGGAGAGATCGGAAGGGTCGCCCTCGATGATGGACAGGTGAAGGGAAAACTGTGGACGCTCACGGGGATCTTGGCTCAGAGAAGGGTTGACCGTGGGCGATGCGCTGAGATTCTGGGGATGGCTAGGGTTGAGCTAGGGTGATGAATACAGAGGGGTCGCGCGGGGGTACCGAACTAAATTGCTGTGGACGACGGCGTTCGAGCAGGGACGACATCTTGGAACACCTGGGATGGAACAGTTCATGAGGGGTTTCACGCAAGGATGTCGGCCGTGAACAGGAGGGGTTCACGCGATGATGTCGGTAGGGGACGCCGACTGGGAATAGAGTGGGGGTTCTTGCGAAGAAGTCATCTAGGAACGTTGGCTGGAAACAAAGAGGGGTATCTGCGATCCGTGAAGAACGCCGGCAGGAACAGAGTGTGGGTTCTGCGAGAAATGCTGGCTGGAACAGGATGTAGGGTTGGGGTGGGGGGGAACGGGTGTGGGAGGGTGGGTCGTCACACATTAGGGTTTTTGTATTTTTTTTTTTGCGTATATATATAATTAAAAAATCGATTAATTTATATATAATTTATATAAAAAAGTTATATATATATATATATATATATATATATATATATATATTCAAAATTTTATAAATATTTTAATACAATTAAATAATTTATTACAGCGAGTTTTTATAATGGTAAAAGATTTGTCACCAATAAAAATTCATAACAACAGATTCATTTATTGGTAAATCAATTGTTGGTTTTTTATGATAAGGCAAAAAATATAAATGTTTGTAAATGATTTTTTGGTATTGAACTGCTAATAGAAACAGATATATCTGTTGGTAAAAAAATTGTTGGTACTTGTAGTTAATATCAACAGAATTTACTATCTGTTGGAATTAATCATCTTTACCAACATATATATTATCTGTCAATAATTTTCTGTTAGTAAATGTGACTTTTTTTGTAGTGTTAGTACCATATGAATTATCATCCCCAAAATTTTGGTTATCACATTTCTTCCACGACACAGAATGAGGCTCGTATCAATGATCTACTCAATATTAGTTTTCATGAGGTTGTACAATACTTATCTGGAATACCTCAATGGTTCATTAACTCTTTATTCAAATAATAAAATGATAATTACTTCAATATTCGTCTTCACAATAGTTTTATATATGGATCATAGTGACTCTACTCCATATGCCCATAGTGGACAACCTCCCAATGCTAATATCACTCCCAGACAGGAGAATCCTCCCCTTCCCCAAAAAAAAACCTCGTATTGAGAGGTTCTCAAAACAATAGTGTTAACCATATATAGTTCCTAATAAAACATCATAAATGCTTCCCCTCAGTCATAAGGGGACCCAGAAAAGAATCATATGTGGAATAATCATGTAGAGGAAAATAATTCTGATGAAGAAGATGCCGAAATAGATATTTGGATAGATTTATCTAGAAACAACCTCCCAAACATGTTCTTGCCTATCACCACATCTTACTATGAGATCCTAGGTGAGCTAGAGAAGAACTGTATGCATTAATTATGCAATAATATATTGAATAAACATCATTGATGGAAGGATAAAAACTATTATTATCAAGGATATGTGGGTAATCTCCATATAAAAAAGACATTCTATTTTTAGCTGGACACGGTGACACTCTCTATAGTATAAAACCCAGGATTGGATGATAATGATAAATTTCTATGAATTTTGTTTATCCATATCATGAAAAATATTTTTCCACTAATGGGAAGATCCCCATCAAATGTATGTTTCCAAGAATGAGGAATATATAGATAATTACACATCATTGTGTTCCCCGAATAGAAAATATCCCAAGATATGACACCCATTATCATTTTACCCATATGATAAATCAATGGACTTAGTAACATGTAGGACTGTTGGTCAATACCATGAGGCTCCTCTACTTTTAGATTGGAAAGTCATTGTGAATAGAGAGAGAGGGACTCTAGCAATATCCTATATTGGACCTCTCAATAAAATTCAAACACATCACCAAAATAGTAGCTGATGTTGTTGAAAATGTGATAAATTCCCATGATAAGTGACTACCAGCATAAGTTTTCATTTCACAAATAAAATGCATGAGTAAAATTGTGTCAAATCATACAGATCACAATTGAAGCTACTATAAAATGCATCCACGAGCGAACCCATCACATAGGCTTAAGTGAATTTTTTCCACCACCCAACCATCTAGAGTAAAACATCCCTGAGAGGATCCTAAGTATATAGGTTGTAGTGGAAAACTAATTGTATCCCATCAGGTTGGTGGAGTTTTTATCTCAATCGATACCCCCTTGTTCAACACACCCTAACAGTGTTGTGGAAAAGTCAATGACATCTATATATCAACCCTGTCACATAGTGATGAGAGAATTTATAACTCAATTACCATCCCAAGAGCCATTACATCATTGAATGGAGTCCTTATATGAATAGAATCAGTATCATAAGGTTCTTAATGTGGCCGTAAATTATCCCCTCCCACAGGTCAGGGGGCATTATTATCATTTTCATCATCCCTAAAGGTTTCATTCTTGTCCAAGTAGGGTACTAAATATCAATAGCTGGTATCAAATACACTCCTTCCATGGTGAGACACACCTCTGTCATTTGGGGCCACTTGTAATGTACAATCAAAAACTCCCATGAGGTTACAATTCACAAACCGAGACAGGTAAAATGTATGGAAAAGGTGGTCAAACTCTATATTGTTATCATGTTAAAAAGGTCAAATATGTCTAGGGTCAGATAAATGACCTTAGTAAAACCCTCAAAGGGCGGGGGGAAGTAGTACAAAATCAGCCCATTGAGTAGAGAGCGATGGGATAACTATCATTTTCTAATACACCTCTCAGAATATTTTCACCACAAATCCAAAAAATTATGTGGACTATAATGCCTCAAAATTCGAATGAAAAACTTTCTATTTGATAGCGTGCATGACATACATCACAAAGCGTGTAAGGGAATATAATATCCCAAGAGTCTAATATATATTTAATATTTTAAATATATTAAATACATAAAATAGCTTGCAATGGACGCAACATAAAGTTATATTGCATTGCACGCAATAACGACCTTTCTCGAAATCTTTTGTTACATGCAAGAATGTGTTTTTCTAAATAACAATGTATAATTAAAATATTATTATTTAATATAATATCATATTTCGTAGTTTTTATGTTAAATTCTATGAATATTACTAACTGAATTATAAATTTTTTTGGTTTATATAAATATAAAATAAACTCATTGGTTACCAACTAATGAGAATCGAAAATGAAAAACGATTGAATATAAAAGGAAATATTATTTTCAAAAACATGTTTTACCCCAATATATTTAACTGATAATATTCAGTTGGTGATATTAATGTACTATACATATCACATCTTAAATATCACATCTTTTCTATTTATTGAATATATTTGATAAACGTAAGATAATAAAAAACTAAATCTTATACTTAAAAAAATATATATTTTATAAAGGCAATTTTACTGCCTTTTAATGAGGAACCCATTTAAAATATGAATTTTGAAACATTAATTCATTTAATATGTCACGGTAAACATAATATTTAAAATATAAAAAAAAATTAGGTTAGGTTGAATCTTAGATATTTTTCAAGAACGTATCATTTGTTAATGAATAGTTGAAAATGTTGTAATTTAGTTCTAGAATTCTTTATCATATGATTTACTTCTGTAAGAACTCATTTTTTACTGCGAAAGACTTTGTAATATTCTCGATATTATTCCAGAGCAGCGCCTTCAGACGGCGTGCGATTCCGAGCCCCGGTGTGGCCAGGATTAAATTTTCAGTGCGTTCGCACTGGAAACGCCAAATAAATGGGATAACTCCTAAACGGTGCTTCGGATCAGAGATCCGAGTGTACGGATGGGTCCGTAATGAGTTTTTTACCCTAGGAACGACATAAAACATTTCGGCGCGGGACGTTTGGACCCCTCGCTCGCTATCGGAACGTGAAACGGATAAATTAAATAATTAATTTATTCGTTTAATGGCTTAACTCAAGAATATCTTAAACAGTGGCTTGGATTGGGAAACTGAGGGCACCGTTGAGTTCGGAACGTGCCGTTTACCCTAGGAGGGGTGTAAGTTTCGCGGGCGCGGGCCGTCTGTGAAAAATGGCCCTATGAGCGTTTTCGTAATTTGGCGGCCTCGAACGTTCAATTTTATAACTTTTGAGTGGGGTCTCAGATTAAAATTCTGAGACCTCCGTTGTGCTCGGGAGGTGGTGTTTACCCTAGGAGGAGCTTAATCTTGACCGCGTCGGAGGTTTTGGACGTGGGTGTTTTCGGGGGTCGAGTCTTTTAATTAAAGTGTTTATTTATTTAAACTCTCCCATCCTCCCCTTCCTCCCCATTGACCCCCCCTGGCGAAACCCACCTCCTCTCATCCTCCTCCTCTCCTCCACATCTCCAGTGAGGCGCGGCAACTCCGGAGGTCCGTTGGCGAAGCTCCGGGCTACGCCCAACGAGGTAGGATCTTGTCTCCTCGTTTTAAATTCCCGCACGTGTTCGATTCAATTTTATGGCTTTGAAACTCTGTCTAAATCCCTAGAAAATAACATATCTAAATAATTCGTATCTTGAGCTTTCCAACGCAATTTATGGTTTCAAAATCCGAGTTTGGAGTTGTCTGCAATCGATCACCGAAGATGGGAAGTTTTTGCGGTAAATTCCGGTGGTTTTGGGGCGTTCCGGCGAGGTAGCGCGGCGGTCCGGCGAACCAGCGCGGCGACGGTGGCTTCCATGGGCGTGCGGCGTGGCGTCGGCGGGGTCCTCAGGCGGCGGTCGTGCGCGACGACACGGGGGAGGCAGCGCCGGGGTCGCGGCGCGCGACCCCGCGGGGGTGACAAGACCCGCCGAAGGCGGGTCTTCACGCGGCAGCCGCGACCAGCCCTCGTGGCCGGTCTGCGCGTGGACTGCGAGTCCACGGCCGGTCCAGGCCGGGCGGATTGGCCGGTCCAGCCCAAGGGGCTTTGCCCCTCAGTTTTTCAGATGCCCGTATTTTCCGCTACGAGCGTCCGTTTTACGTGTCATTTGCGGCGACACATTCCTTGGATCGAGGGGAACGTTTTGAGATGGTTTCAAATTTTTTTTAATTTCCGGGATGGGAGTTCAGTGGCACGACACGCCTTTAAGTGGAATGGCGTTTTCTCCGGGGGTTCTTGTTTTGGACGGCGCGGACGCGTCCGACGTCCGTTTTGAGCGCCGCCAGCGACGTTGGGACCCTGGCGCCGAGGCGAAGCTTTCCAGGGTGGTTTCGGGCGTTGAATCCGGAGTTGAGGCGTGGGCCCCACGACCCGTCTTTTGAGCTGCGTGCAGCGTTTTGTAACTTTTTCATCGGACGTTCGTTCGGGGCGTGGGAGCAGCCGATTTTGGGTGTTTTATGAGGGCATTGTATTGGCGCAGTCTGCCCGCTTTAATTCCGCACGATGGTGCGGGCCCCGCGAGTACCGTTTCGGGAGTTGACGGTGATTTCCAGCTTTATCACCGGGTGTCCGTTTTGGACAAGTGAATAGTCCATCTTGTGTACTTTTTCGAGAGGATCACAATGGTGCGATCTGTTCGTTGTGCTTCGGGACCAGGATGCGGGTCCCACGTAGCACCGCTCGTGTGCGGTGCACCAGAATGCATCTTTTTCTCCAGATATCCGTTGCACTCAAGTGAGCAGTCCATTTGACATGTTTTTCCGAGGGGATCGCAATGGTGCGATGCACCCGACTGTTTTCAGGGCCGAGGCTCATGACCACAGAACGTCGTTCAGGCGTAAGGCGGTGTTGGCGACTTTTCCGTCGGATATCCGTTGGAGGCGAGTAAGTAGTCGATCTCGCGTGTTTTTTCGCGAGGATTACAACGGTGTAATCTGTTCAGGAGAGCAGATCCTCTTACGCGATCTTATTAAATGTGGAAGCAATTAAGGCGCTCTGGTGGTGGTTCGTTCTTCTGTGTTTGTAGTGGACCCTTGGCATGTGATCGTGTGCACTCCCATGTGAGTGATGTAAATGCTTGAAGAGATGTGGTTGGTTGTGCCTCAGCCATTGAGGTGGCGGGTTGGAGTTGTTACGTTACGCCTTGGCGTTGACGTTGGGTGTAGTGTGCACGATAACCTTTGGGCTGGAACGTGGTATACTCTGGGATTATACGGGAACGCGTGGAAATACATGTGGTTGTTTGTACTTGGGAATGTTTGTATGTTTGGTTGGGGTTGACTTGGGGCCACACGTCCTGTGGGCCCCATGTGCGTGCCGTGTTCTGCTTTGCATACTTTTGACCTCTCACGACGTAGAGGGTTCCTCGGTTCTTGACTGTTGACCAGCAGGGTTGAGTTTTCCCCCTTGGTTCTGTTCTCGTTTGGCCGACAGAGATGGTATGGTTCCTCTGTTTCTTCAGATGTGAGGGGTTTCAGTACCGTGCCCTTTCACCGGACTGCGTCACCGTTTGAGACTACGCGTGTTCATACAGTGTGGGTGTTTTCCCCACTTTTTGGGATGAGTTGACTCGGTCCTCTTCGATAGTGACTCAGCAGATTGGAGCGTGATCTCCTTGAGAGGCTCGAGGAGTTTCTACCGTTCCTTCATGATCCCTGGTAGAGTTCTTGTGGATTCGGTGTGACCAACACTTTACGCGGGCACCGATCCTCTACCCAGGAGGTTGTTTCTAGCAGGGCTGAGGTTGTTTCCAGCAGGTATGAGGTTATTACCAGCAGGGCTGAGGTTGTTTCGAGCAGGGCTTGCCAGTTGTGCCATCCAGCAGGGATGACCAGTGGGTTACCATCCAGTAGGGATGGCTAGTATAGCGGTGTTTACTGAGTGGTACCATCCAGCAGGGATGGCCAGAGTGGTTCTGGGTTTACCGCCAGCTAGGCTGGGCAGTGGTCCCCGATGCCGGGCTTACCTCCAGCTGGGCTGGGCAGTGGTCCCTGATGCCGGGCTTACCTCCAACTGGGCTGGGCAGTAGTCCCCGATGCCGGGTTACCTCCAGTTGGGCTGGGCAGTGGTCCCGTCAACGACTTTAGTCGGGTCGCCCTCCAGTGGATTACCCTGTTATAGGACTGGGCAGTGTGGCACTCGTCGACTATTGCCGAGTCTCCCTGTAGTGGGAACCCGTCGACTTCTAGGGACCCTCCAGCAGGGCTGGGCAGGGGGTCACTTGTCGACTTTGAGGAGACCTCTCGACTGCGGGGCAATGACGAGGTGTGGTTGACATTCCCCCAGAACTCTCAAGTACGAGGGGCACTTTCCCCACCGAGACGCGTCCTTGCGATGCGATCTAAAACTGTGCGGGCGAGTCAGTGCCGCCCAAAGTGGATAGTTTCGAGGTGCGGTGATTTGACCCCTTGACTTGCAGTTTGGGGCAGACGTGTGGGATGCTGGGCATCGATGGTGTTTACTTCTAGGACTGTTGGCTACTGACTTTCTTGGGCTGAGCTACAGGATGAAGATCCCCTTACGATCTTGTTCGGGCTTCTTGATTGAGCATATGAATATGTATATACCTTTTTCTAGTACCCACTTCTTGGGTTTGGTTACTCTCCTTCCAGGAGAGGCGAAGACGTGCGGGGTATGCCACGTGCTTTCCGTGTCTAGCTTCTTGTGGTTGGATGAGTCTACTCTCCTGCTATAGGTAGCGAATACTCGACGAGAATTTCATCTTCTCACCGTTTCCAGGTCCTTATTTCTGGATGAGTCTACTTCCTTTCTCTTGTTGGGTTGAGCTGGACTCTTTACTGTACCCTTTACTGCACTCTCGGTTGTACTCCTTTACTTTTCCTATTCGATCTATTGCTCACCCTTCGGTGCCTCATTTTTTGCTCCCTTGAGCCTTCGGGGTATCCTACTGAGTATTTTTATACTCACCCCTGCTTGGGCTTTGCCCGCACTTGGTTTGCCCTTGCAGACGACGGACAGGTTGGCCGTGACTTCAGTAGAGCATAGGAGTTCGGGAGCTTGGACCACGTGCGGTGGTCGTAATCGGGTTCCAGGTGGGGGACCCTTCCAACTGTTTTTCTTTTGTTTACCTGTTGCTGGGTTGTGGCACTTTTCTGGTTGGGTTCATGTTTTTCCCTTTTTCCTTTTCCGTTTACCTTCATCTTACTTTGTACTGTTTAGAGGTCGATGCACTTTTGGTGGTTTATATATATAGCAGTTGCACTTTACTCTTCTTGTATTTTCTTTTACTCTGCACTTTTTCATTAAGTGTGCTACGTGTGTGTGTATAGGTACTTAGGCAAAGGCCTCCTCGAGTTGTTTAGCCTTCGGCTCTTGTCACCAACCCCTGGCCTATAGAGGCGGGCTTGGGGTAGTTGTGGCTCGATCCCAGGTAGGGTCAGGTCGTGACAAAGTGGTATCAGAGGTGGTTCGTTCCTTGGGACATTGTGCAGACGTCCCTAAAAGAGGAATTGGTTGGGATTTAAGAAAACTGTGTTAACGTGTCTCGAGAGCGGTTCTCAGGCTAGGGAGTCCAGTGATGGTGCGACGACCGACATATCCATTCACCAGGACCTTGATAACCCGCTTGTCGACTCGGCATGCTGAGACACTTGTTGCAGAGAAAATTGGTTTGTGCATCACATAGGATTGAGTCTTTGACTGTCCTTCTTAAGTCAGCTCCCCATCATTGTTATTGGTATATACATATATGCTCATCTGACCATGACACTCCTTGATAATATTCAGGATGTCTCCGCGAAGACAGCCAGCCAGGATATCAGCTTTGGTTCGTGACGACGACCTTGTGAGCTACGAGGCCTCAGTCCAGGACCCATCATGAGAGCCCCTTTCTCTAGGTGGGCCGGTAGCAGCACCCCCACCTGTTGAGTAGCAGACAGCTTTAGCAGAGCAGACTGAGCTTGAGCGTAGGTTGAGCACGCTCCGTGAGTTCCAGTGGCAGGGACCAGCTTGGCGTTGGTGGAGTCTGGTGACTCGGTTTCTTGACGAGTCGTCGCTTTTGTGGGGAGACTTTCAGTTTTTGTTTCATGAGGAGTTTTTCCACTCCTGCTTGCGCTCCATTCGGATTCAGGAGCTCCTTCAGTTTCAGAAGGGAGGGATGACGGTGGCCGAGTACGCGACTAGTTTCACAGACCGTGCACGCTTTTACCCGGATTTGGTCCATGACGACAACATCCAAGCGCGGGAGTTTGAGTAGGGTCTCCACCGAGAGATTCATGCTGTCATAGTACCCTTGGGCATTTCCATATATGTCGGGGTGCTAGAGCAGGCGCTGGTGACAGAGAACTTCCTGTCACGTCCTAGAGTTGGTGGTGGCAGCAGGCACGTTGGAGCCGAGACGTCTGTCGCAGCTAGCGGGTGTCAACAAGCAGAACCTCAACACAGGTGGCTTTCTGACAACCAGACTCAGGGGCGTGGTCGTACACCATAGTGGCACCGGAGGGCACCAGTGCACCCAGAGAGAGTCAGTGCTATGCTTGCGATGGACGAGGTCACCTGGCACGAGGCTGCCTAACCAGACATGTGGAGAGCTTCGGGCAGGCAACAGGTGCACCACCACGATGGAGGCAGCGCCATAATCGGAGTAGTACCCAGAGAGATGGTGCTAGAAGAAGAGTGTGAGGAGCTGTAAGTGGAGGAAAACCTTACGAGGTCTCCCTGTCACCACTAGGCGGTCCACGTCAGGCTCCGGGAGCTGATAGTTGGGACCGTGGACAGCCGCGAGCTTTGGATGTCTACGATCCTGCAGAGCATGAGGTGATAAGAGGTACACTCTACAGATCTTCTACTTTTTGCAATAAAATTGTTAAACTCCGTGTGTGAAATTATTTTCTCCTAGATCCTTGTTTGAGTTGTTACCAGGGTGGCGCGGGGCGTCAGTGTAACCCTGTGTTGGTAAGGTAAAAGGTATGAG
The DNA here is from genome assembly GCA_963277665.1 of Viscum album. Lineage (NCBI taxonomy): Eukaryota > Viridiplantae > Streptophyta > Magnoliopsida > Santalales > Viscaceae > Viscum > Viscum album. The sequence goes on along the minus strand of OY728155.1, from coordinate 851,958,190 downwards.
ACCTTTTTCTCTAGTTGATGGTGTCGACTCCTTCACCTTTTGAGCGTGTAAGAGAGCCTTGGCTGTGGGACATCGATTGTGGAACCTTGCGTGACCAGATATCCTTGGGTGTTTCACCATATGGATATTCTGAAGGAGGGAATCACCGGGCCTTGTTCCAGGTGCGGGCGGTGATTCCAGTCGCAACGTGTGATGTAGAGGTTCGTTCGGGGAGGTGAGTTACCCCCGAGGTCCTTCAGGTCGTTTAAGACCGTGCGAAGGGATGACGAGGTTGTCTACCACCTTGCCCTAACCCCAAAGTCTGGAGTGAGTGCACAGCGTCTCCCATGTGACTCACCTGAGAAGAAGTGTGCGTGCTCCTATGCATGTCATCGACGAGGGAAGACCTCACGTGAATAGATCAAATCATTTGGTCTGTGTGCGGTGATGCAGAACTGTGCAAGAGTTCTTCTGGGTACGGGAGAGTCAGGTGTGGGCTTAATACCCTGAGTTGTTCCCTGGTTTTGCTTTTCGGGGATGAAAAGCTTGAAGGAGGGAATGATTTAATAACCCGGTTTTTGCTGCGAAAGACTTTGGAATATTCTTGATATTATTCCAGAGCAGCGCCTTCAGACGGTGTGCGATTCCGAGCCCCAGTGTGGCCGAAATTAAATTTTCAGTGCGTTCACACTGGAAACGCCAAATAAATGGGATAACTCCTAAACGGTGCTTCGAATTAGAGATCCAAGTGTACGGATGGGTCTGGAATTGGGTGTTTACCCTAGGAATGACATAAAACATGTCAGCGCGGGACGTTCAGACCCCTCGCTCGCTATCGGAACGTGAAACAGATAAATTAAATAATTAATTTATTCATTTAACAGCTTAACTCAAGTATCTATCAAACGGTTTCTCGAATTGGGAAACTGAGGGCACCGTTGATTTTAGAATATTCCGTTTATCCTTTGAGGGGTGTAAGTTTTGCGGGTGTGGGCCGTCTGTGAAAAATGGCCCTAGGGGCGTTTTCGTAATTTGGCGGCCTCGGACGTTCAGTTTTATAAATTTTGAATGGGTTCTCGGATTAAAATTCTGAGACAGCCGTTGTTCTCGGAAGGTGGTGTTTACCCTAGGGAGAGCTTAATCTTGACCGCGCCGGAGGTTTTGGACGCGGGTGTTTTCGGGGGTCGAGTCTTTTAATTAAAGAGTTTATTTATTTAAACTCTCCCCTCCTCCCCTTCCTCCCCATTGAACCCCCCTGGCGAAACCCACCTCCTCTCATCCTACTCCTCTCCTCCACCTCTCCAGATAGGTGTGGCAACTCTGGCGGTCCGTCGGCGAAGCTCCGAGCTACGCCCAACGAGGTAGGATCTTGTCTCCTCGTTTTAAATTCCCGCACGTGTTCGATTCAATTTTATGGCTTTGAAACTCCATCTAAATCCATAGAAAATACCATATCTGAATAATTCGTATCTTGAGATTTCCAACGCAATTTATGGTTTCAAAATCTGAGTTTGGAGTTGTCTGTAATCGATCACCGAAATTGGGAAGTTTTTGCGGGAAATTCCGGTGGTTTTGGGGCGTTCCGACGAGGTAGCGCGGCGGTCCGGCGAACCAGCGCGGCGGCGGCGGCTTCCCTAGGCATGCGGTGTGGAGTTCCTAGGCAACCGGGCGATCCATGGCGGCTTAGCAGCAGGGCAGGCCGGAAGCGGGCGGTGTCGTCGGGGTCCTCAGGCGGCGGCCATGCGCGACGGCATGGGGGAGGCAGCGCCGGGGTCGCGGCGCGCGGCCCCGCGGGGGAGACAAGACCCGCCGAAGGCGGGTCTTCACGTGGCAGCCGCGACCGGCCCTCGTGGTTGGTCTGCACGTGGACCGCGAGTCCATGGCCAGCCCGCACGGCCAAGACGCGGGCCGGCGTGGGCTGGCCCAGGCCGGGCGGACCGGTCGGTCCAGCCCAAGGGGCTTTGCCCCTCAGTTTTTCGGACGCCCGTATTTTCCGCTACGGGCATCCATTTTGCATCCTGTCTGCGGCGATGCATTCCTTGGATCGAGGGAAATGTTTTGAGATGGTTTTGGAAATTTTTTTAATTCTCGGGATGGAAGTTCGGTGGCACGACACGCCTTTAAGTGGAATGACGTTTTCTCCGGGGGTTCTTGTTTTGGACGGCGCGGACGTGTCCAATGTCCGTTTTGAGCGCCATCAGCGGCGTTGGTACCCTGGCGCCAGGGAAAAGCTTTCCTGGGTGGTTTTGGGCATTGAAGATAGAGTTGAGGCGTGGGACCCACGACCCGTCTTTTGAGCTGCGTGCATCATTTTGTAACTTTTTCATCGGACGTCCGTTCGGGGCGTACGAGCAGCTGATTTTGGGTGTTTTTCTGAGGGCATTGCATTGGCGCAGTCTGGCCGCTTTAATTCCGCACGATGGTGCGGGCTCTGCGAGGGCCGTTTCGGGAGTTGACGGTGATTTCTAGCTTTATCACCGGGTGTCTGTTTTGGACAAGTGAATAGTCCATCTTGTGTACTTTTTTGAGAGGATCGCAACGGTGCGATCTGTTCATTGTGCTTCGGGACCGGGATGCGGGTCCCACGTAGCACCGCTCGTGTGCGGTGCACCAGAATGCATCTTTTTCTCCAGATATCCGTTGCACTCAAGTGAGGAGTCCTTTTGACGTGTTTTCCCGAGGGGATCACAATGGTGCGATGCGCCCGACTGTTTTCGGGGCCGAGGCTCGGGACCACGGGATGTCGTTTGGGTGTAAGGCGGTGTTGGCGACTTTTCCATCGGATATCTGTTAAAGGTGAGTAAGTAGTCGATCTCGCATGTTTTTCCGCGAGGATTACAACGATGTAATCTGTTCAGGCGAGCAGAGCCTCTTATGTGATCTTATTAAATGTGGAAGCAAGTAAGGCATTCCGCTGGTGGTTCATTCTACTGTGTTTGTAGCGGACCCTTAGCATGTGATCGCGTGCACTCCTGTGTGAGTGATGTAAATTCTTGAAGAGATGTGGTTGGCTGTGCCTCAATCATTGAGGTGGCAGGTTGGAGTTGTTACGTTACGCCTTCACATTGACGTTGGGTGCTGTGTGCACGATAGCCTTTGGGCTGGAACGTGGTATACTCTGGGAGTATACGGGAACACTTGGAGGTACATGTGGTTGTTTGTACCTGAGAATGTTTGTACGCTTGGTTGGGGTTGACTTGGGGCCACACGCCTTGTGGGCCCCATGTGCGTGTCGTGTTCTGATTTGCATACTTTTGACCTCTCGCGATGTAGAGGGTTCCTTAGTTCTTGACTGTTGACCAGTAGGGTTGAGTTTTTCCCCTGGTCCTGTTCTCGCTTGTTGACCAGCATGGTTGAGTTTTCCCCCTAGTTCTGTTCTCGTTTTTCCGACAGAGATGGTATGGTTCATCTGTTTCTTCAGATGTGAGGGGTTTCAGTACCGTGCCCTTTCACCAGACTGTGGCACCATTTTTGACTAAGTGTGTTCGTACAATGTGGGTGTTTTCCCCGCTTTCTGGGATGAGTTGACTCAGTCTGCTTCGACAGTGACTCAGCGGATTGGAGCGTTATCGCCTTGAGAGGCCTATGGAGTTTCTCCCGTTCCTTCGTGATCCCTGGTAGAGTTCTTGTGGATTCAGTGTGACCAACACTTTACGTGGTCACCGATCCTCTACCTAGGAGGTTGTTTCCAGCAGGGCTGAGGTTGTTACCAGCAGGGCTGAGGTTGTTTCGAGCAGGGCTCGCCAGTTGTACCATCTAGTAGGGATGACCAGTGGGTTATCATCTAGTAGGGATGGCCAGTACAACGGTGTTCATCGAGTAGTACCATCCAGCAGGGATGGCCAGAGTGGTTCCGGGTTTACCTCCAGCTGGGCTGGGCAGTGGTCCCCGATGCCGGGCTTACCTCCAGCTGGGCTGGGCAGTGGTCCCCGATGTCGGGCTTACCTCCAGTTGGGCTGGGCAGTGGTCCCCGATGCCGGTTTACCTCCAGCTGGGCTGGGCAGTGGTCCCGTCGATGACTTTAGTCGGGTCTCCCTCCAGTGGATTAACCTGTTACGGGACTGGGCAGTGTGGCACCCGTCGACTCTTGACGGGTCTCCCTATAGTGGGAACCCGTTGACTTCCAGGGACCCTCTAGTGGGGCTGGGCAGGGGGTTGCCTGTAGACTTTTAGGAGACCTCTCGACTACGGGGCAATGACGAGGTGCGGTTGACATTTTCCCAAAACTCTCAAGTACGAGGGGGCGCTTTCCCCACCGAGACGTGTCCTTGCGACGCGACCTAAAACCATGCGGGTGAGTCAGTGCCGCCCAAAGCAGATAGTTTTGAGGTGCGGTGATTTGACCCCTTGACTTGCGGTTCGGGGCAGACGTGCGGGATGTTGGGCATCGATGGTGTTTACTTCTGGGACTATTGGCTACTCACTTTCTTGGGCTGAGCTACGAGATGGAGATCCCCTTACGATCTTGTTCGAGCTTCTTGATTGAGCATATGAATATGTATATACCTTGTTCTAGTACCCACTTCTTGGGTTTGGTTACTCTCCTTCTAGGAGAGGTGAAAACGCGCGGGGTATGCCACGTGCTTTCCGTGCCTAGCTTCTCGTGGTTGGATGAGTCTACTCTCCTGCTATAGGTAGCGAAGACTCGACGTGAAGTTCATATTCTCACCATTTCCAACTCCTTATGTCTAGATGAGTCTACCTCCTTTCTCTTGTTGGGTTGAGATGGACTCTTTACTGTACTCTTTACTGCACTCTCGGTTGTGCTCCTTTACTTTTCATGTTCGATATACTGCTCACCCTTCGGTACCTCCTTTGTTTCTCCCTCGAGCCTTCGGGGTATCCTAATGAGTATTTTTATACTCACCCCTGCTTGGGCTTTGCCCACACTTGGTGTGACCTTACAGACGACGGACAGGTTGGTCGTGACTTCAGTGGAGCATAGGAGTACGGGAGCTTGGACCGCGTGCGATGGTCATAGTTGGGTTCCAGGTGAGGGACCCTTCCAGCTATTTTTCTTTTGTTTACATGTTGTTGGGTTGTGACACTTTTCTGGTTGGGCGCGTGTTTTTCCCTTTTTCCTTTTCCATTTACCTTCAGTTTACTTTGTACTGTTTAGAGGTCGATGCACTTTTGGTGGTTTATATATATAGTAGTTTCACTTTACTCTGCTTGTCTTCTATTTTACTCTGCACTTTTTCATTGAGTGTGCTACGTGTGCGTGTACAGGTACTTAGGCAAAGGCCTCCCCGAGTTGTTTATCCTTCGGCGCTTGTCGCCAGCCCCTGGCCTATAGAGGTGGGCTTGGGGTAGTTGCGGCTCGAGCCCGGGTAGGGTCAGGTCGTGACAATTTCTATGGTTAAATTATATTCTATATTGGTTTTAAAGTTTAATTAGACAATATTTTAATAAATTAACCCAATTTAGGTTAATATAATCAATTTCACTTTTAAATTGAGTATAAAAACATAGTAAACCTTTAGATGTTTTTTACTTTAAAACCATGTGTTGTCATCCCGCTTTCAGGATGAATTTTAAATTAATTTATGAAAAATATGTGATTGGAATTTGGAAAAATTTAATTCCGTATTTGAAATCATAATAATTTACAATTCTTAATAATTCCATCTTAGTTTTCTTACCAAAAATATTAGTGAATGTAATTAAAAATAACTATAATTATTAAAGAAAAATTAAATTCAATAAAGGACTAAACCTTTAACTTAAGGGACCAAATGAAATATACACTTGTAGAACACCCATTTTATTGCCATATATCATCCATAAACCTTTCATTATTGGTTTTTTGGTTTTCTATGACGTGTTTAGGTAATAACAGGTGCACACCTAACTAGTTTCCAAAAATTCCATTTGAGTCCATTTTCATCCCTATAAATGTCCACCACCTCTCCAACTTCATCACTCCTCTAAAACATCTTAGGTTCATCCAATATCTTACCTAATATTTTTCCAAAATTCCTACTATGGACCTTGAAGACTCCATTTTGGAATGAATCTTCCCATGGAAGCATTTTGGTATAAAACAAAAGAACTTACCCGGTTAAGAGGTAACATCTTCTCTCGAGATTTTTAATTTTATTTCCATTATTCACCCACTCAAATATATTTAATCAATTATTATGTGAAAAATAGATTTCTAAATATACTATGATGTTTTATGTAAATTTTTCAACCTACACTTACACACACCTCTATCTAATGGGTAATGAAGATACTGTTTATGTGTAAGGAAAACTACTAACTCATGAAACAATGATTGTTCATTTTTAACTTATCACATATCATGGTATACATTATGAAGTAAACTATGTTTATATAAGATATTTATAATTACTTTAAGAATATTTAATGTTTATTTAGAAAATTTATTTATTCTTTCCATCCTGTGTAAATACGTTAATTTTGTTTGAGGAAATGTGGACTACCACCCCCTCCAAGGGATATGACTCGTTCATTCATATATATTGAATCTATAAAGGATGGTTTTAATAAAGCTATGTAAAATTTTTATCATATATATGATACTATAATTATAATATATATATATTTATCACTTATTATTCATTATTTTAATATAAAATGAAATTAAAGTAATGTTCATGTGTACGTACAACCTACCATCTCCATGAACTGTGCACTTCTGTTCAAATATTCAAATACTATAGGCTACTACAAATAAATATATACTGAATATATATGATAATAAATCCATGTTTTACATTATAAAAATTATTAAATCATGAAAAAATTAATAGGAGCTAAAAATCATAACTCAAAACACACTTCAGAAAACTGGGCAATTAACACCCAAAGTAGTCAAAGTAATGAAAGATTGTTAACAAACAAGTAATAAGATATTTCATGAAATTAATATATGATATTATAAACATGAGTATGCTTATGTTATAAGTCTGTAATAAATTTTAAACCACTATAAATGTGGATAAACACCACAAAAAAAGTAAGGTTCAGGTAAGGGATTTCATCTCAATTTATATTCCATTGAAACTTATTTGTTATGTAGCACCAAATCAATTTTATATGTTGTATTAATTTTACATTAAAATGTTATATATTGAATATCATTATCCTTATGGTATTATGAGTTTTATTTAATTTTATTACTTCATGGGGTTTATGAATTAAATGTTTCAATGTGGCATGGGAATCATTGGAATGTTTAAAATATCATTTCCCTCAAGATTTTTTTGATCTATCAATGACATTCCATTCATTAATGCCAACAACACTTTTTTTATAATTATCCTATACTAGGGTGTTGTTGATAAATTTGTATCATTAATTAAATTAGGATATTTTGATATGGAAAATTATTCAAGATTCTGAGGAATGCTTTGGACTGGTGCGACACATGTGGGACCTAGTTATAAATATTCCCTCGATGCATCAATAGTCTCATGAGATGAAATAGTTGACCAAATTAGATGTGTTTTTACCCAATAGATATATCATCACATGAAATTTCTTTATAGTACTAGTTTTATATACCCATGAAATATGTTTCCCAATAATTAATCATTTCCCTCATTTATTTTCAGTTATTATTAAACTATGAGATTTTGTGTCGACATATCTATGGATACATTTCATTCTCAATTTGACTTAGACATAATTAGTTTTAGTTTTTTAACATTCTATATTGATAATTCCTTATATAGTTATTTGAATGGAATGTGTTATCATTTATTTACCTTTCCATGTTAATTTATTCTAAATGAATCATTATTACTTCCTTTTTATTCACCCTTAATGATCATTTTATCTCACCCTTATTATGTGTTTACACTAGTCAAGAAGAAGAATTATTTAAATAATAATTCAAGGATATGGTTTATTTATTTTTATTATGTATCATGATTTTATTTTATATTCTGAATGTATTATGGGTATCATGTATATAATATTGATTTCCAAGACTGTTAAACTAAATGATCCTTTGGAATTTAAACTGTGTAATCATTCTAATGTAATAAAATAATTAATCAACTTTGGGTTCTGGGGTTCGATAATTACAGTTGGTATCAATAGATGTTTAAAAGTAACTTCAGAAACTATATTTAGGAAACATATATTAGGGATCAAAACCCTTATATGAACATTTCCAATAAGTATACAATAACATCCTTGAATTTTGGAGAGGTAGTTATTATGTGGGTATTCATAGAAATACATATTTTCCTAGATATTGTATTTGGATGTGGTTTTAGAATAGATGTACCTAGGAGTAATAACTCTGAAACCGTGTTCCATGCCTAACTCAGGGTCACTCAATACACAACAACGAGCCTTACTATGCACATGATTTGAACTCTAGGGGGATACACTTAGGATAATTCAAATCCCCTTTGCCACCCATTATGAATGATTTGGAAGTAAATATGTCCCCAAAGTAACTAAATTTTATGATTATAGGATTAATGATGCATAAATTTATGTTATGTTCAATATCGTTTTTAAAGTTAAACAAAGATTATAATATTATGAGCTAATATATTATATTACATTGTTTAGAGATGACACCAAGAAGGACGATTGGTATAAATACTCATGGAAAATTTATAGGTTTACTTGATGAGGAAATCAATTTAGATGGTATAGGAACCATGGATTTTATGGAAATGTTAGGTAATATTAATCAGATTCTGACATGAAACCTTTCCCAGATGGATCATCCAGTTCCACAATGATATTCTCGGACGCTGGATCACATTATATGGAATAAGACCCTATCATTTAGTGGGGATACTAATACAATGGTAGTTGAGCAATGATTTAATTATTTAGAGAATATATTCATGGTATTAGGATTTTTTTAAAGGAAAATGTTACACTTTTAGTATATTGTATGAATGATGATGTAGATCAGTCTTGGTGTTTGATCCAGAATCCAAGGGAGGAAGAAGAAATAGAACTCCTGTAATGGATGAATTTTAAGGATACATTATTCAATAAATCCTTCCCTCTTGATCAAAAAAATGAGATGAATAGAATGTTTAGTAGCTTAAATTAAAATGAATAGGATAATTTTGTGGATTATGAAGCTACCTTTACAAGGTTATCTAGGTATGTTATAGATTAAATACCCCACATATAATAGAAGATCGACCACTTACTTGAAGGTCTTAAGCCAAATATTCAAGGGGTGTTTATTTCTCTAATTTTTTCATAAGATGAAGAAATTGGTTTATATACCATCAATATAGAGAAGTAATTATGAAAATACTATGAATTAAATGGAATACAAGAAAAGAAGAGTTCTTATAAGAACCAATAAAAAGGTAATGCATTGAATAAGAAGAATAAGTTAGAGTAATTTCCACTGTGTGAGAACTATGTAAATAATCACCATGGGAAATTTTTGAAAGGAATGGGAGTTTGTTATAAGTGGGGAAAAAGGGTCACCAAGAAAAAGAATGAAAATGGAGGAATACAAATTCTATTATTCAGTATTATAATTTCAAGGAGATGGGTCTCTATGAAAATTATTTCCCTAAACGTCAAGATAATATACCTTGGAAGAAGCTATAGGATCAAGGTCAAGAAAATGTTATTAAAACAACTGAAGTGGAATGATTATTGTTTATCTGTATTTGGATTTAGAAAATATTTATGTAAAATTATTTTCCTTATGAAGTTCTCAATATATAATTTTTGAACAATATAAGGATTGTAATTCAGTACTTTTTATTAAGTATTTTAAATCATATCCTAAATGGTACCAGGATAAGTTATAATGTATAATGTTAAACTTTTTAGAAAACACATGATTGTGGGAAAGAAACCCCTTAATATGTTCCTGATGCTGAGATAATGGTGAAGAAATTATTGAATTGGATAAGTGATAACTACACCAGAACTAATTAATAACTTGTCGTAAAGTGGTCTATTTGGATTTCACAACACTTTTTGATTTAAATAATATATCCAATAACATTTTTTTGAATTTGGAATAATGAAGAATGCATTTTAATTTGAGTTATTAGAATATTTCAAGAGGATATATGATAAATTTATTCAAATGTTTTGAATATGAACATTTTGATCTATGTCATGTTCGTTAAAGTATAATGATAAGTTCATCTTATAAATTTAGTGACCTTCTTTCTAAAGTTTTAGATCATAATATTTTGTAAAAGTTAACCATTTATAAATGGTTTAAGATTATCATTGGATGATATTTTTGAGGGAAACATATTACCTAACCATATGATGCATATTGTGCTAATAGACGAAGTAGAAATAGGTCAAGGCATATTAAAAGGAAAATATTATGTTTATAAAAATGTAAATTTACATATATACTTATAGAGTGAAATAATTACTTAACTATAGAAATAAAATGGTTCTGAAAAAAATGTTGCCTTATTATAATAATATTTGATAATATCAATGACCCTTATTAAAACCTATGTTTTATGGTTTTTTTCTCAAAAAATTTCATATTAACATGTTCTCCATCACATTATTTCAAAAATTGATTGTTGGAATTTTTCTTCCATATCCATGTTTCCATTTCCCACCTATGTTCTCCCATTAGGGAATCTAGTTATGCATCCATTGCACTTTCCATTATCTCTAATTACTAGGATGTGATATTAACTCTTTTTACGATGTGGTTACTTCAAAATTATATTATTCTAAATCCATATATTAATGAGGATAGGTTTAAATTGTGAGGAAACAATTTAATTAAGGTGGGTAGAATGTAACACCTCAAAATTCTAAGGTACAAAATTATATTTAATAGTGTGTATGACATGCACAAACAAGCATGTAAAGGAATATAATATCCTAAGACTCTACTATATATTTTATATTTTTAATATATTAATCACATGATATATCTTGTAATGAACACAACACTATGTTATATTGTGTTTCATGCAAGAGAGACCTTCCTCGATAGCTTGCATTACATGCAAGACCGTGTTTCACCAAATAAAAATGCATTGTTAAAAAGTTATTTTTTAATATAATATGATATATACTAGTCATTATGTTAATAGTTATGAATATTAATAATTAAAATACTAAAATTTAGGGTTTATATAAATATAAAATGAACTCATTGGTTACCAACTAATGAGAAACGAAAATGAATACCAATTGAATATAATAGAAAATATTATTTTTACAGAGCTTTTATACCCTAGTAGATTTAATTAATAATAGTTATTGGGTGATAGTATTTAGAAATATATATCATATATTAAATATAATATTTTTTAAGTTCATACAATAGATTTGATAAGTAAAATATATAAAATAATCAAATAGTACACTTAAAACCCAATATTTTTTAAATGAAATTTTACCGCCTTTTAATAGAGAACCCATTTTAAATCTGAATTCTGAAATTTTAATTGATTTAGTATGTAAAAATAATCTCTAAATTTTAAATATAAAAATAAAAATTTGGTTAGGGTGAATTTTTATATTTTTTAGAAACATATCATTTTTAATGAATAATTAAAAATACTACATTTTAGTTCAAAACTGCGTTTTCATCTAATTTATTTAAAAAGATAAATTGTGTTTTATATTGGTTTTAAAGATTAATTAGATAAAATTTTATCAATTAATACAATTTATTTTATTATAATCAATTTAACATAGAAATTTACTATAAAAACATAGCAAATTTTTTGGAAGTTTTTTACTTTAAAACCCCACATTCTTTTTCTGTCACGAACCAAATCTGGTTGCCATCAAAACTAGCACCCAACACCATCTACAACATGGATCGAAGGGAATTACCAATACCCATGGTCTGGAACAAGTGCCTGGGTATCATATATTGAAATTTGGGAATGAATTACCCAAGGTTATAAACATAAAAGAACAACCTAGTCAAAGATAACAAATATGTATTTTTCAAAACAAAACATCTTTTAAAAAAATTAAGAATTGAATTACATAATTTAAAACAATGTTAAAATACCAATACAAAGGTATAAAAATAAAAAGGATATCCCAATAACATCCTCATGGAAAGAGGCACCACCCTCATGCCATCTCCACAACACTTCATCACGAAGGACCACTAAAAAACCGAACCATTGGCACCCAAGTTTTACTCAAACCTATGACAACAAAATAACAAAGTCTACTTACACCAAAAGGTGTAAGTATGTTGTGAGAAAAATCCCATTAGAATACCCCCACAAATATATTCCATGTGATAAAAATTAAAACACTAAAATCTTTCAAGTTTTCATAAACATGATATGGTAATAAATTTTTTAAAGAGATGCATTTTAAATCAAAATAGTTTTCAAGTATACTGATTTAAAGAATCAACAATTTTAAAATAAAATGACAAAGCCACTAAATTTTCTAGCCAAACATACAATATGCCTATGGTAAGTATTTAGTATCTAATGTGCACAATCAATGGGAAAATAACCCCTGGGCACTAGCTCACTGTGGGTCCTAGGTACCTCGTATCTCAGTGAAAATAACCATCACAATATCCATTCTCATGCACATGAGCCATTAGTAGGGATCATACCACAAACCTAGTGGTCCCCCAATATCATCATAATCATCATAGTTTAGTTAGTGTTTTCATCATCAATCATGCTATGTGAAATTGATGCCAAACCCCATAGGATCACTAGAATATTAGTACACGTCCACCCACCTAGATACCCGGGTTTCTCTCTTGTGATCAAACAAGTTAATCAAGCCATAAAATATAATTTGATCATGAAAATACCACTTCCACATCACACATTCACCAAACAGCCCACATGTACATCACACAAGTCACATAATCCCCTTTTTAATTCAAATTCATTTTGAAATCATTCTCACACCAAAATAGTCCACAACATTTTTCACATCTCTTTAACTCTTCGACAAATCCATTAATTTTTTTATAAAACCTTTAAAAGAAAGACCAATTAATATAACAACCCACACAAATATCACATAATACTTCATCATCAACAAAATACATTTTTCACATCACACTCACACAAAACATCCCACAAACATGTTTCACACCTTTCTTTCTATTTGATAAAACATTTTAGTAATTTATAAAAAATTCTAAAAATGTTTGACATCTTAAATAACCACTTTAACTTTAAAACCCCCATCATAAGTGAACACACTCAAGAAAAGAGAACATATACATCCTTTTCCCATTTTTTTACCCAATAAATCATTCTCAATTTTAATAAAACAATTTGAAGGGGTATAAACATGTTTTTTCTAAAAAACCCATTTCAAAACCCTCTTTCAAGGCCGAAATCACACCAATACCAATACAAAACATAATTGGAATCCTTAAAAACATTTATTAAACCACTTTCATATGTTATAAAATAAACCCAAATATTACCACAATAGTTACACATGGAAAACAACCAATTTGAAGCAAAAGTGCATCTATAAAATTAACTACTTAACAAATTCCATCAAAATGGTTTTCACACAATTCAATGCATATAGGAAAAATTCAAAATAATTAAATAAATAATTCTAACTCATCAAAAAATTCTTACACATGGAATCACCTAATGAAATTGTCGAAACCCTCAAATCTTGGTGTGAAACATCAACCACACCACTGCCATATCTCATAGAAGAGAAAATAAACCTAAAACCTCAATATTAGTCCAAGAAACTCAAATACAAATCCTAGGTATGAACCCTAGATTCTGTTCATTTTAAAACTTCATGAAAGGGTGAAATAAACCATATGGAAAGGGAAGAAATCAAATAGAGGATGACTTACATGCATGATTTTGAAGTTTCCCAAATCAAATAACCATTCAAAATTGAGTTCCAAGGGAGGGTGAGAGACCTTAGAGGCTTTCCATGGAGGTATGTCACGAAATGGGGAAGAAATGGGTGGATTTGGGTTTATTCCATAAGGGTAAAATGGGAATTACAAAATGTTTTTAATGACTTGGACACCCTTGCATGGTTTGGCTTCACGGTTTAGTAAATCCTGCAGCCAAACCATGAGACATGTTCTGGACACCCAAAAAGTGATTTTTCCTCCAATTTTAGGGGGGATCCAAAGGGGAAACCATGGGAGAACGATAGACCATGTATATGGTAGAAACAATTCCCAAAACAAATCACTATTTCACCCCAAAACTCATCCAACTGAAGGGTTGAAATCACCTCAACAACTTACCCCACAAGTGGTTCCAATAGGAGTGTCAGTAATCCAACTTCAAAACACCCCAACAAAACACCATACCATTGAAAAAAGAGGAGGTCATTACCATAAAATACCCCCAAGACTAAGTTCATAGATGAAGAAAACGAGAGGCATCAAAACTTGAAATCCAGAACACCAGGAAACCAAGAGAAAGATAAGAACTAAAATATGACTTCAAATGAAGCATGGAATTGAAAATCCGGGTGTGAAAATTCTCCCAACCATATACCTTTCCACCCACGGAAATCCATAACAAGGCCAAAAGAGAAAACCAAACCCAACTGATAGGTCAAAAGGACTCCCTTGACATGTTTCACCCACCCCTAATGGCCAAAACACCTCCACTGATCAATTATGGAAGGAATAATCTCACAAACCAAAACATACAACACTTTCCTAAAACAATCAAGCATAGGAATACATTATCCTAAAAGAAAAATCCTCAAACACTATTCGAACAACACTCAAGTAATTTACTAAACAAACAACAACAACAACGAACAAGGTTACACTTACCTTGATTTCACTAAACTTTTGGGAACTCTCCAATCCCAACATTTATACAAGGAAGATGTTAGTAGTTAGATAGATCCAAAGGAGACTACCTACCACCAAGAAAAGACCAAGGAAAAATCTGAGTTACTATCAGGGGGATACAGAAATGGTCTCCCCACCATTAGTGACACTTAAATTTTTCACAAGACAGAATCATGAAACTGACAGGGGGAGGCCCGAATGGACTCCCCTATACATGAGGGTAAAATTCCATTAGACCTATTAAAAATAACATACATAAAACTCATAGTGGGTCTCCCCACCATAATAATCAACCATATTATTCGACAAGCACAGGATGGCCTTGAAAGACCCCAAAATTTAAAGAGTTTAGACAACTTCATCGTTAGTCAACACGGTTTGGGAAACCATGTGCTAACAGTGGGGATCCTTATATCTACAGAGTTTATTGGGGCATGTTTACTACAAACCATGCACAAATCGTGTGCTCAACCTGTCTTTCTAAATTTCAAACCTTTCTCCAAAAACTCATCGGAAACCAAAGGGGGAAGGAATGAAATCAGGCTACAACATGGAAACGATGTCACCCCACCTCTTTCCATTGAATGAGAACAGAAAAACCAACATGAAGACAATAGAGGTTTAAAATATTCCCATCTTTTATACTGAGGATTGGAATTTGTATAAGGGTTTGAATGACCCTGGGATTTCCCTAAACTACGTGCCAGATTCTCTTCGGGACCTATGGCTGGAGATCAAATGATTGAAGTATCTTTGACCTCACAGTTAGGCTTTGGAAACCCCATGAAATGAACTTTCCCTTTCGTTGCAATGATAACAATACCCTTATCCCAGATGGGTTCACCAATACATAACACACTCCAAACTCACTTTACCAAAATCAAACATTTCACTAAAACAAGTGCTTAGAATATGCACACACATAACACCTTCTTTCTTCGGGTGATAAACAACTAGAGGAAAGGACACATATAAACTCATTCCACTAAAACAGAGTATTTGATGTTTTTATAAGGGATATATACTCCCAATATAACAAACACTCTTAGAGGATTGAACGACCTTCACCTTCACATCCAAATGAGGGCACTTCATGGCAAGGCGTTACCGAACATGAAAATTTTGAATAATAAAAACAATACTTTGAGAGGGACCTTATGCGACATTCCCATACATCACACAATTCTAGAAAGTGTCCATAATAGCCTCTCATAACCAGATTTCCCACACTAGTGGTTGAACATGAACCCCTACTTTGAAGAGTCTATGAAGGACCCAAAGGCCCTCTTAGAGAACATCCAACACTAACAACCCCAGACCACTTCCACCTTTGACGAATCAGGTAACTTAAGAAACTATGGTCTCTTTCAAAATTCCAAGAGCTCCCTCCCTCTACAAGAGGATCCACAAAAAAAGAAAAGAAAAAGGTGTAGACTCATTCTACAATGATTGAGAAAATATTCCTTATATTGATCAAAAAGAGGATTTTCCAACGGTGAAACAATTTGGGGTACACTTCAGTTGTCCACTAACCCTTAATGGAGGCGTACATTTTCCAATGAGAGAACCCAAGGACCCCACCAAGATGGTCCTTTGGTCAAAACGTACCAAAAAATAGATCCAAACAAATGAATGGAACCACCGTAAATGAATCCCGAAATATTTATCTTAAGAGACCACTAACCAACTTTTCAACCCAGCATACTGACCAAACACAAACCCAAAACACCTTTCAAAAAAGAGGTCATATTGGACTCAAAACATCCCAAAATGAAAAAATTTCCATCAAAACATAATACACACCATCCCAAACCAATCATCAAGACATCATGTTTCCTTTAAAATCATCTCATTGAAAATAATGGTCCATCGGTTAGCATATCCAACAATGGTACCCCATGGGACTCATACATGCATGTTTCCATGACACATCAGGTACCCTCATCATATCTATCCCAACAATCATCCAATCGTACCATTTACCATCCATCATCCGATATAACCCCATTCATGTTGTTGCTCACAGAAATACCAAAGGTCAAAAAAAAAATCATTCCACTATTCAAAACAAAAACAGTCAAACAATACATCCTTTTTCTCAAGACCACTATCCATGAAATCAAAATCACAATCATTCAAATGAATATTCACTTTTAATTCGTACACATTAATTTCAAAACATTTCAACCCATTTCAAAACACTTATAATTTCATGACAAACTCAATATCATAAATCCTTATTAAATCAGGAACTCAACTCTTCTCATTTTAAACAACATTCCAAAAATATCATAAAAAATTTAAAATGATCTCTAGTTACCAAATAAATTTCCATTTCCAAACTCCACACATGACCTCTAAAACATTTTATCCCATTATAATACCTTTTAACAGTTTAGGTAACTCTATTGGAAACACTTTTTCAAAACCAACTTTAACATAGTCTCTGCTTTCAAAATAAGTGTAAACACACAATTTTCCATTTCCAAACAATTCTAAAAATTCAATTCCACCATTTCATAAATCAAACCATTCCATATTTATTGGAAGACCATTTCACAAAAAAATTATGCTTCTTAATTTAAGTCATTTTTTCTTTAAAACCAAACATCCAAGATACCAAAACTAAAGGACACAAGACAATTCGAGAGGAAACTAGTTCCAGTGGGTGAATTGAACATATGGTTGGAGGAAATATGACAATAAATTAACCATCATAGAGAGTGTTCTAGGGAAATATATCCAGCTCCCCATGGATTTCCAGGCCATGCGAGCTCACTGAGACCATTAACCCAACTCTCTTTTCATTTCCCCTAATCATTATCAAACCAAGAAAACTAAAGGACTCAAATAAATCCCAACTTCCTCTAGCGACTAAAATCACGTTATGAGGTGTGATATCCAGGAACACTCCCCATAATAAAAGATTCAAGTCTTGAAAATCCTAGCTCTAGACTTTCCCAACTCTTCCCCAAATAACAAGACCTAGTGTGTGAACCTGAACCTCCTCTGATACCATTTTGTCACAAACTGAATCTAGTCACCATCATAACTGACACCCGACATGGTCCAAGACAAGGCCCAGAGGGAATTCCCAATCCCCATGGTCTTTTAGAAGTGCACAAGAATCATAAATTGAAATTTGGAAATGATTTAACTGAGGATATAAACATAAAACTACAACCAAATCCAATATAACATATCTGGATATTTCAAAACAAACTATCATTTAAAAAAAATAAGAATTGAATTAAAAAATTTAAAACAATGTTAAAAGACCAATACAATGGTACAAAACCAAACAGGACTGCCCAAGAACCTCCTCATGGAAAGAGGAACCACCCTTAAGCCATCTCCACAACACTTCATCATGAAGGACCACTAAAACACCGATCCATTGGCACAAAAGTTGTACTCAAACCTACGATAACAAAATAACCATGTCTACTTACACCAAAAAGTGTAAGTAGGGTATGATACAAAGCACAATAGGATACCACCACTAAGATATTCCATGTGATAAACATTCAAAGATGAAAATTCTGTAAATTTTCATAAACATTAAATGCTAATAATTTTTTTAATGAGATTCATATTTAAATATTTTTTTTTCAAGTGGGCTACTTTAAAGAATCAAAACTTTTAAAATAAAGTTCCAAAACTACTGAATATTCTAACAAACATACCATATGTAAACAGTAATTATTATCTATCTAATTAGCACAAGCAACATGAAAATAACCCCTAGGCACTAGCTCATTGTTGGTATAAGAAACCTCATATCTCGGTGAAAGTAACCATCACAATATCTGTTCTTGTGCACACAAGCCACTAGTAGGGATCATACTAATAACCTAGTGGTCCCCCAATATCATCATCATCATAATCATCATCATAGTTTAGTTAGTGTTTTCATTGTCAATATTTCTATGTGAAACTGGGGCCAAACCCCACAGGATCACTAGCATACTAGTATATGTCCACCCACCTAGATACCCGAGTTTACCTTTTGTGATCAAACACGTTTATCAAGCCATGAAATATAATTTTCACATGAAAATACCACTTCCACATCACAAATTCACCAAAAATCCCACAAGAATACCACACAAGTCACATAATCCCCTTTTCATTCAAATTTATTTTGAAATAATACTCACACCCAAATAGCCCACAAAACTTTTCACATCTATTTAACACTTCAAAAAAACCTTTAAAATTTTTATAAAACCTTTCCATGATAAGAAAATTCATATAACAATCCACACACATATCACATAATACTTCTTCATTAAAAAAAAGTACATTTTTCACATACACTCACACAAAATAGCCCACAGACGTGTTTCACACCTTTCTTTCCATTTGATAAAACATTTCATCAATTTATAAAACATTATAAAAATGTTTGACATCTTAAATCAACACATTACCTTTCAAAAACCCATCTTATATGAACACACTCATCAAAATAGTACATATACATCCTTTTACCACTTGGTTTAACCCAATAAATCATTTTCAATTTTCATAAAACAAACCCAAGGGGTATATCCATGTTTTGAATAGAAAACCCATTTCAAAACCCTATTTAAAGGAAAAAATCACACCAATACCAATTCAAAATAGAATTGGAATCCCTAGAAACATTTATTAAACCACTGTCATATGCTATAAAATAAACCCAAATATTACCTGAAGAGTTACACCTATAAAACACCCAATTTGAAGAAAAGCGCAACTATAAAATTAACCACTTAACAAACTCCATCAAAAATGGTTTTCTCACAATGGACCGCATATAAGGAATATTCAAAATAATTAAATCAAGAATACTAACTCATTATAAATTATTACATATGGAATCACCTATCGAAATTGTCGAAACACTCAAATCATTGTGTGAAACATCTACCGCACCACTGCCACACCTCAAGGAAGAGAAAAGAAACCTAAAGCATATATATTAGACCAAGAAACTCAATGACATACCCTAGGTATGAACCCTAGAATCTGAACATTTTAAAACTCCTTGAAATGGTAAAATAAAACCTAAAGAAAGGAATGAAATCAAATAGAGGAATACTTTTGATGTATCCCCCATCAAATCTCTCATCAAAATTGACTTCTAAGGGAGGGTGAGAGACCTTGGAGGTTTTACATGGAGGTAGGGAATGAAATTGTCGGATTTCTGTTTATTCTGTAAGGGAAAAATGGGAATTACAAAATGTTTTTAATGACCTTGGCACCCTTGCATGGTTTGACTGCAAGGTTTAGAAAACCGTGCAGCCAAACTATGAGGCTTGTTTTGGCCACCCAAAAAATGATGTTTTGCCTTCAATTTTTGGAGGGTCTTATGGGGAAAACATGGGAGAAATTTAGTCCATGAATAGGGGAGAAAAAATTCCCAAAAAAATCATTGTTTTCACCACAAAACTCATCCAACTCAAGGTCACAAATCCCCTCAACAACTTACACCACAAGTGGTGCCACTAGGAGTATCACTAATCCAACTCCAAAAAACCACAACCTTACACCATACCTTTGAAAAAAGAGGAGTCCAATTACCATTCAAGACCCCCAAGACTATGCTCATAGATCAAGAACACAAGAGGCATAAAAACATTAATCCCAAAACACCCGGAAACCAAGACAAAGCTAAGAACCAAAAGAAGACTACAGACGAAGCATGAAATTGAAAATCCAGGCGTGACATGTCCTAATTACAAATGAATTTTAAATTAATTTTTTCCACTTATGTGACTAGAACATGGAAAATTGGATTAAATATCCACAATTAGAATAATTTCTAATTTTTAATAATTATATCTTATTTTTTGATCAAATAATATTAGTGAATGTAATTGAAATTAATTAAAATTATTTAGGCAAAATTAAGCTTAATAACGGACTAAAACTTTAACATAAGGGACAAAATGATGTATCCACTTCTAAAACACCCATTTTATGTCCATATATCATTCATTAACCTTCCATTATTTTGTTGTGCTATTTTTGTGTGACCTTTTTAGGTAATAACATGTGTACACCTAACTTGTTTCCAAAAATTCCAAGTGAGTCATTTTGCTTCCCTATAAAAGGACACCACCTCACCCACTTCTTCATACCCCTCAAATATCTTAGGTTTATACAAGATCTTACCAAATAGATTCCAAGAATTTCTCCCTTATACCTTGAATCCTACCTTTGGGATGAAATCCTCCCAAGAAATCCTTTTGTTATAAACCAAAAGAAGTTACATGATTAAGAGGTAACATCTTCTCTCATGTTTTGTAATTTATTTCAATTATCCACCCATAAAATATCTTTATTATATTATTATGTAACAAGAATAATATCCTAAATATACTAGTATATTTTTATTTAATTGTTTTTACCTATAGTTACACAAACCTCCATTTAATGGGTAATGAACATATTTTTTCTATGTATGGAGAACTACTACCTCAAGAAACGATGATTGTTCATTTTTCCCTTAACAGTTATCATGGGGGCATTATTATGGAACTATGTTTATATATGATATATATGAAATTTATAATGCCTTTATTATTCTTTAATTTTTGTTTAAAACATTATTTTATGCATTCCATCTTGTGTAAATATTATTATTTCATTTGAGGAAATGTGGACTACCGTCCCCTCAAAGCGATATGACTCATTCATGCCATACATGGAATGTATAAAGGGTGGTTTCAATAAACCTATGTAATAGATATAACATATATATGATACTATAATTATAATATATTCACTTTTAAATAATTATTCATTATTTTAATACAAAATCGAAATGGAAGTAGTGTTCATGTGTACGTACGACCTACCATCTCCTTGAATGGTGTACTTAATTTCTAATATCACAATATTATAGACTACTAAAACTACATATATTCTGAATATATATGATAATAAATTAATGTTTTACAATTTGGAGTTGATTAAATCATTAAATAATTAATAATAACTACAAATCACAACTCAAAACATAATTGAGAAAACTAGGCAATTAACACACGAAGTAATCAAAATAATGAAAGATTGTTAACAAATTGGTAATAAGATTTTAAAAGAAATTAATATATGACATTATAAACATTATTATGGTTATATTATAAGTTATTAACTTATTTTAAACCACTCTATAGAAATATAATGTCTACACCAATAAACAATGGTTAAGGTAATGGATTCCATCTCAATTTTGATTCCATTGAGACTTATTCGTTATTATAAAACAATTCACATTTATTTGTGTATTTACATAACTTTAACCTATTATATCATGAAATTACTTACCCTCATGGAATTATAAGTTTCATTTAATATTATTCATTCATGGGGTTTATGATTTAAATTTTTCAATGTGGTATGGGACACATTGGAATGTTTAAAAATGTCATTTATCTCAATATTGTTTTAAGATATTTAAATGGTATTTCCATTCATTAATGTCAATCCATGTTGTTATGCAGCCTCCACTAGGGAATTATTGATAAATCTATATCTTTCTTTCAATGTAGATATTTTTATAAGGAACATTATTCATGATTATAAGGAATGATTTGGACTAGTACAACATGGGTGGGAACATGTTATATATAGCCCCTCGATCAATTTATAGTCTCATGAAATGAAATAGTTGGACAAATTAGATGGGTATTTTACCCAATAGCTAAACCATCTTATGAAATGTTTTTATGGTACTGATTCCATGTACCTAGGAATCATGGAATCCAATAATTAACCATTTCCTCAATCATATTCTCTTATTATTCATCCATGAGATTTTTCATTGACATATATATGGATACATTTAATTTTCAGTTTATTGATTTAGATGGCATAAGTTTCAGTTTCGTAGATTTTCATATTGATATTACCTTATCTAATTAATATAATATAATTTGTTATAAGTTATTTACCTTTACATGTTAATTTATTCTCATTGATTCATTGTTGGTTTTATTTTATTCACCCTTACTGAGAATTTGACCTCACCACTATTATGTATTATATCCCTAAGTTATCAAGATGTAATCATTGATTAATAATTTAGGGATGTTTTTTATTTATTTTTATTGTGTATCATGTTTTTATTTTACCTTACCAATGTATTATGTGTATCATGTATGTAATCTAGATTTCCAAGACCGCTAAACTGAATGGTCCTTTGGGATTTGATTCCTTGTAATCATTCCAATCTAATAAAATAATGCACTAGATCTGGGATTCTGGGGTTAGGGCAATATGTAGACTAAGACGAAAATGCAGTGGCATGAAATTAAAGCATGATGACTTGATAGATAGGAGATCTAGTTACAAAAATGGGTACAACACATATGCAGAATTAGTGAAGGGGCTGAAACATGAAACCTCCAAATCATGAATGGAAACCTCACCATTGAAACCAAACCAATGATATAGGGAATGGAGTGGCTAATTCCCACTCACCGCCTAGAGGTTTTTATATCCCCCTTGTAGAGGATTTCATTGAAGAGTTTGAGAATGATTTAAAGAATATCATACAACTCAATGAGGAAATTCTTAATAGAACCATTACCTTTGCATATAATCTTCAAAATGAAATGAATATCACACCTAACATACATCAAGAGAGAGATAATATACTAGCAAGAGATGAATTTTAGAATAATTCCTACTCTAGTTATAGGTAACTAGTCAAAATAAATGGGTTATTAAGGATGATCACAACATTCATCCATTATGGTTAAAGCATCTCCCTGACTGTAGTGATCATTCAATCCTGACATGAATAAAGAATTAACAAGATATGAAAATAGGGAAACCTCAACAGGAATCTACCACATATTATAAATTATAGTTGGTATATAAATCAATACCACTAGGCCCCCTAAATGTCATAAAATACCTATTTTCTTGAATTGATTTCATGGAAGGTTGGCGTTCTACTGTTTAGCATAAAAAGAAGCCATCTCTCGAATGGGTAGATGATAAATTTTCACTTTCTAATTTCATAAATCCCATATTCGCAACCTTTAAAATAAAATTATATCCCAAATATAATCTCATTCACTTTATTTTTTAATTTATCCTGATGATTAGACCTAGAGATTAGATGGAGGAAACCAAACTCAGATATTTCATATAGACACTGGTTAGAAAAGTATTTATTTGGTTTGGATTTCTTCCAGTTGGATATTTTATGGAATGATAAGACCCTCCATACCAATTCCATTATCTTTTTAACTCCATTTTAATGAAAATGAAAATTTTCAACCTCACAAATGAATAACAATTATTAAATGAGAGGGTATTTGACCTCATCCCCATTTGGAAAGGTTTATCCTATCTACTTAGTATCCCTCTCTAAAAAGAGAAATTGCATTGAATTTGGCCCAAGATTCTTTAGGATGATATAAAAATAGTTATGATATTAATTATGTTTCAAATAATATTCTATGAGTTTACAGAGATGGACCAATTCCTAGAAGATGTCATTCAATGGACCTAGGCCCAATCTCGACCCATTTCCTTGGTATATGGAAAAATTCATGTTAATGAAGAAACCATTGATATTACCTTGGAACTAGTATTACTGCTTATTAAAGAACTCATGAATTTTCTAAATCACTTAGAACCTCCATCCAAGTGAAATCAGTAAAAAAATCTCTCTATATCAGATGTAAAAAGAGATTAGGGTTAACCATGGGTTGAGGAAAGGATGAATAAAGAATATTCTTTTAAAATGAGTATATACATGTTTATTTCCTTGCATTCATATAAAATAACTTACTCAAACTAAACTAACCAAGAAAACCTATTGATTTCATCCTCACTATTTATCTTGAATACCTCCCTTTCCATAAGAGATGAGGTCACAACATCCATGATAGATTTATCTTCAATGAAATCCTACAAAGCATTGTTGATTATGGATAGGTGATACTGTAGAAGACAATGGCACATGTGAACTATATAATTATAACTCTACCAGAAGAATAGGTTGAATAAAATGAATTTCCAACCATGAGATTAAAAAAAGATGGATAACTAGATGAATCAAATGATAGTTGACCATTCTTATGACACCTTGAGGGAATAGTTTCAAAAAATAGTAATGATCTTGATACCTATGGTGGAATCATTGAATATAACTCTCAGAGGTTGACATATATGCTTGAAATATAAAAAAGACACAATATAAAGATTCTTAACTAACTCCCTCACAAGATTTTACACTTGTGGATCACCTTACATCAATGTCTAGAAAATTGTAATCGCCCCACCAAATGGGACCCTCATCAGATGAAGAGAACATTTTTTTATGTTTCATTGTTCACCAAATATACCCCTTCTATAACGATGAATATGCCTCCAAGTATGAGTTACACCTCCTAAATTTGGAGTTTGAGGTATATGATGTTAAATATGAGGATACAGGGGATAAAACAGGTGAGGTTGTACCCAATATTCTAGTCACATCCTAGAGGAATCCATATATACAAATTATACACATGGGATAGTTCTTCAACAATACCAAAAATAAGCATGGATATTCCTTAGATCTCTCCAGTAGTCATTCAAGCACAATAATTTTACATGGCCAAATTTTGGGTGTATGATTGTTCAATCCATGAAGTAAAATTAGAAGGTTATAATGATATATTGCAGTTGCAGGAGATGATCAATCAACTGCTTCTCAAGAAATAGGCCAACACAACTCAAACACCTCATATCCTAAGTCATATGATAGTGATAAAACCCACCTTGGTAATTGTATACCACTCATATAATAATAATACATTCAGAAAAATTTATTGATTTTCTGAAAAAAAATATCCATCCATGATTCTCTCCAACTTTAAAAAAATCATAGAGTCGCTCATCAAGGCCCACCATATCCCAAAATAGTTTATGATATAAATTTACATATATGAGACTTATAGATATGAGAATCTACCTTTAATATTTCATTCCATAATATCATTCACAAAATAGGATAAAAAATTAGACATCCAATGACATATCAGACCCCTATATGATTCAAGAAAACTAGACAATGTTGACATCTAAATTGATTTGGATGTAAATGGTTCTGAGATCAAACTCATCTTGATCCAGACCCTATGATATTTGGAAGACATTAGGGGGACTTATCTTTGGGTAATATGTACATTTAAGGTTCTAATAAGAGTGAGGAAAGGCCTCTCATGAAGACCAAGCTCATGACTCAGTTTGGGGATCACACATCTAACATTGGATTCATGGTTATCTCATAAGAAGAAAAATATAAGTTCCTTCATGGAAGGCCTCGTATTCATATCCACATAGTAGTATCTTCATCATTTCACCAATGATTTGGACACCTAGTTGATAGTAAGGTCAACATACTAAATGGTTATAGTAGTCCCTTTGTGACTTGTAAATCCATATATACAAAGGAGGGTTTCTAAAAGAGGGAAGGAAAATAACCAATAGTGGATGATGGTTTGTAGGTTGTACATCCCCATGGATTAGGGAACACCTATACAATTCCTTATATAATTCTCTATAGAGACTATATATATCTTATAAATAACTTCATGGAACAAGTTTCAATCCTATAAATCTATCGTGAACGAAAAACATTACTGGATCATGTCTATGTGATAGTCACTAGGCCATCTATAATGGATTATTTAAAGGGAACTCATACTAACCCTCTATTAGGATTTGATAATTCTTTTCAAAAATTAGTATATGTTAAATATTTATTTTACTCATTCTATTCAACTTAATATTTCCATAAATTTTCATTCCCAAATATTAGTGAAATTGAAGACAATTATCCCCAAATTTCTATGTGAAGTCTCTGTAAGTTCATAATTTCATTGTTTGTTCTCATGGATCCTATGATCTCGATAGTGATAGATATTCACCAAGATCACATACCAAGTCTAAATATTACTACATGGACACAAAAATTTATGAAGAATATGATAACCTCAAGAACAACCCTCCCTCATTTTAGGAAGGCATCACCACCACCATCAATGAAATATAGCAACCAAATCTAGGAACAAAGGATGACCCATGGCCCAAGTTGATTATGAATTACATATATCTTAAAGGAGAATACGATGAACATTTCAATCCAAAAAATCATTTACATGTTTCCTTTTTAATTATATATAAATGATTAGGATGAACCCTGATGTGGCTACTAATCACCTAGCCATTCTTGATGATCCCCTAGGATTCCAACAGATAGCCAAGATGATTCACACCTATCATGAAACTAGTGTGAAATCATAAGATGAGTAATTGTTCAAAGAAATAT
The DNA here is from genome assembly GCA_963277665.1 of Viscum album. NCBI lineage: Eukaryota > Viridiplantae > Streptophyta > Magnoliopsida > Santalales > Viscaceae > Viscum > Viscum album. The sequence continues at coordinate 851,931,128 of OY728155.1, read as the reverse complement.
ATTTAATAGAGGAGAAGATCCCAAAATATATTTATAACATCATTCTCATCAAGAAAAATAACGAATAGATCAGGTTCTGAATTAATTTCAATGCCCTCAACAAATACCACTCGAAGGAAAATTTCCCAATATTGACAATAGAAATTATGATCTGTGGGAATATTGTATTACAATAACTTTAATTCATGTATGGGTATTTGGGGTATAATATCATGAAGATAACACCTACATATGTGGAATCCACCTCCATCCAATCACCATAGAAGATATTTTTCTATCAGATCATTCTATTTGGTTTGAAAAATAGTGGTTCTACTTAGAAATGTTCCATGTAACATATCTTTAATCCCTTTTTGAGGTGAATTTAGGAATGTTGTTTTTAATTACTGGTGGTTAAGTCACCACATATTTTGTGATCACCTAATGGATCTTCAAAATAACCATAGAATGTTGCAGTAGAATAGTTTGAAGACAAATCATGTGAATTGTCTTTTTGTGTAATGTCTGGGAAATTAATTATCTTTGTCATGGGACACCATTACATCTAGGTTGATCCTAAAATATCTAGTGAAATCATAGTAATTATAACCCACATAAATCACAAATAATGGATGTACTTCATGGTAACTTTTATTATATTCAAAATTTCATATCCAACCTTGATAAAAAAATATTTTCCCCTTACTAAACTATTAAAGAAGGAAGATGTGTATAAATGGGATGAGTACTTCCAAGAATCATTACATAATCTAAAATATTACTTATTGTACAAAAAAGTCACAATTATTCTTATATAAGGAATTACACTTATCTTATATATGGCTACCATATAATGGTCTCTTGGTGGTCTCCACAAACCAAAAAAATGATGCGGGGATGAAAACATCCTATAATATCTCAGTCAAACAATACTATTTATTGAAACCTAGTATTCTGATATTGATAAGAACAACCTCTCACTCAAATTCATAGTGAAGAAGTTGAGCTATTACTTGTTGCATGATGGATTCCAATTAGTCTCATATATTTAACCCCTAATGTACATACATAGACAACCTATATTGAATGGGTGTCTGAACCAATGGATGGGTGTCATGAAATAGTATGAAATCCCTTTTTCTTCATAGAAGGTTGTTAAAGGGAAGTCCCCTGTTTATTTTCTCATGGAACGTCCCACCATCGAATGAATGTCAGTGGAAAATGAACTTCTATATTAAGAGGTTTTATATACATATGACACTCCTTGAATATGGGATATGTATTTTTACGATTCCACCATAAGTCCATTAGGTAACAGGTTGGAAAACCCAATGCTCAATTGGGTTAATCTAGGTATTTTATTTTTTTCCCAGAACAAATAAATTTTCCCTTCCCTTTTTCATTATCTTATGGCTACACTAATAATGATGCAGAATACAAATCCCTCACTATAGGCTTAGACCTAGACTTATAGCTACAAATATCGTAATTGGATATCAAAGGGGACATAGAGTTAATGATAAAATATATAAAAAAATTATGCTATCATGAAATAAGAACATTCCCCCTCATAGATGATGCCATAATATTGATGGTCAAATTCCCATTTTAACTAATCTTTCATCATACCACATGATAAAAAAATGATCACACTAATGCATTTTCTAATGCATCCATAGTCCTATATGACCCCAAATTTGATGAAGTGGTGTTCCACATTACATAAGAATGGGTGGTCTTGTCCTTTATTGTCTTTGACATGGAGGAAATCAATTTGATAAATATTTCCCTAGACTGTAATTAACTGATATCCCCACTTAGATGGATGGATCCCATAGACTATTAACCCCAAAATGGGACCCTCTAGTCAGATATGTCTAAAATGAAACTTACTCGTTTTCAAGCAGTGGACATTACCCTTCATGATGAAAAAATGAGTAGAAATACTACTATAAATTTGGATTTGATGGAGTCCTTATCAGATGAATTTTAGAAGGAGAGATTCTTTACATCGTGGAAGAAATCCATGAAGGCTCCTACAATTCCCATCAATATTTGGACAGCCTCTCCCACCAAATTACGAGGCTTGGTTACTAATGGATTATAATGACATCAGAAAATGTATAATTCACTAGAAAATTTCATGCATGAAAAAATCATGAAAACATCATCCATCAACCCCTAGAGTTGCTACATATAGCTATTTATAGCTTTTATTTCTCTATATGGTGAGTGGATATTTTGGGGACATATACCATAGATACAACTATGAAGTTTAATGACATCCTTTCTGATACTAAACTTTTATCCAAATGGGCTGAGGTGATACCCCTCATGTGATTTGGGAAGAAGAATATCAGAAACTTCATAATCTATAATATAATTACTAGATTCACTATCTCCCACATGATATATATAGATAATAGCCCTATCTTCATTTCATTCGAATTGAGGAAATTATACCACGAGTAAAAAATCAATTTTAACTATTAATCCCACTATCATGCAGAGGAAAATGGATAGATAAAAGACATTAATAAGACTATTAAATAAACTATCGAAAATAGTGGACAAGGAAAAAAATTCATGGTCATACAAGTTCTTTCATGATTAATTTACCTTCCATACCTCCACATGCATTTCCAAACAAGTGATTCTATATTCATTATTATAGGGAACCGATGTAGTTTTAACCATATAGGTCTAGATTCCCTCACTCTAAATAGCTATCTATGAACAACAATTAGATGATGAGAAATTGAAAATTTTCTAGATGAGTTGGAATGAATCCAAGAGTAAATGATGTATACACTGAAAAACCATGAAGTTTAAACAAATGGGATTGTGTGAGTCATTAATAAAAAGGTTAACCTCTTCTTGTTCCTTCTAGAAGAACCTGTATTTCGTCTCAAAACCCAAATTATACTAGGAATTAAACCTCTAAAGTATGTACCCATGTGGGAACATCCTTGAATCATACATAAGGTCTATTCTAATAGAGCTTACTCATTGGCCTCAATGGAAGGGAAATGTGTTACTCCCTCACTATTAAAAAGTTTCAAAACAAATTAATTTTCAAACCTTCTATTAGGTATTCTGTATCTTGGAGGAAATACCTTTAACATCATATCATCATTCATCTATATTGTATCATTTTAAACTACACAGAAGACAATACTATTGGGTAATGATAAATTACATATAGAATGTTGCGTCAATAAATATTCACTACACATGATCTAGATCTATACAAAAGAAAAAGTATATACACTCATCCTTGTGTGTGATTCAGATCCGCATAAGGAATTTTCCATACATGAACTACATGTGTCTTGATTCCTATTTACTCATGATATGTATTGATGCCTAGATATCTAATCATAGATCCAGACATGATGTAAATAGAAACAATTACTCATCTCTACATATGGGTAAGACCTAAATTATAAATTTCCATTCAAGAAATTTTTGTTTCCTTGTTCCTATTACCATAGGATATTTATTAATGCTTATATCTCTGACCCTTGGTCTACTGACAATATTAAAATCTCTCTCCCTCCTTAAGTTTGGGTCATACATGTGTAGGAAAATTTCAAGCAGGAAATACACATGGTTTGATTCTCATATCTCATGATATATAGTGAGGCCCAAATCTCCAATCCTTGGTCTATCCATAATATAAATTGAAAAAATACTTCCCCCTTGTAAATGGGTTAGACCTATACATGGAAGTATCCATTCAAGAACTATGTGTGGCTTTATTCTTATTATTAAAAACTACATACTAATTCCCATATACCATATCTTGGGACCAGTCATAACATAGGTAAAAATTCACCCCTCCCTACAAATGGGAAGAATGTAAGAAAGGAATTTTATATGAAGTACATGTGTCTTGATTCCTATTTCAACAAGATTCGTAGTGACTCATAGGTCCCAAAATTGTTACCAACCATAGTATGATAAAAATTACCTTTCCGCACATAGGAACTCGAGTAGTGCAGGGAATATTTCATCTAAAAACTATGTGTTTCTTGATTCCTATCATCACATGATATGTAATTAAGTATAAATCCTGTATTCAATCCCTAATAATAAGATTCCATCACCCCAATTCATGACCCTCCATGAGAGTAAAATCTATATAGAGGTTTCACTCCATATTAAATTATATACATCCCTACATATTCCCTATCACATTTTCTCACATAGATTAATTGATTAAAAAGTTTTCTCTTATTTCTCATAGTGAGAATGACTCATTTGATCTTAGAAAACATGTAAAACTAGTCTAGATAGTACGATCATGATGTGTCTTGGATTGGAAATAACATCATAGTTGTATGACATCATAATCTATGAGAATATCATTGTCTCATGGTGTTAAACTACATGAAGAAAACATTATTACATTTTGTCAAAATAAAAGGAATTCATCTTTACCAAATGACATTAAAAACTAATGATGAAGTATTTTTCATGTGATATCAAAATGAATGATAGGTGAATCCCCACTGAACAATGTTGAATAGTACAAACTATCATCCATCATCACTCTCCATCAATGATAACTAGATCCAAACCTAGAAATTTAATTCTCAGGGTTTCTCTATCATCTTTCTGATCACCTCAATCTGTAAACACCACTTTATTTCCTGAGTGTCTTGAATTATCAGAAAACTTCAATGACCCATAATAAAGAACACCCAGCTTCAAAGGACCCTTTGTTTGATTATTTATGTTTTCCACTAGCTCCTTTATATGAGATCTCAACCATCAACAAAATTTTTCTTTACATTGTAATAAGGGATCCTAATCATTGTGAGCCCCAATATCCCATCATTGGATATGGTCACCATAATTTGATTGAAGTTCATCCTGTAGACAATTATCCCATACCATTACTAATTATTCATGAACCTTGATTCATGATTTACAAAATTCCATTCCCAAGATTGGAAATTTCATCAAGTGTATATGACTAGAGGAATCCTAATTAGGAAATTTTAAAACATTCCCCTCATATCAGGTTCATGTGTATCATGAATTTAAACTATATTCACTTTGGTCAAAGCTATAGGACCCTAAACATTATCCATTGATGGTCTGATTCACAAGACACTAAAATACTAGTGAAAGTGACATAAAACTCATTAGGATGAAAATTTTTAAATGGTGGTATATAAAAAATTAAAATCCCCTCTTTCTAAACTCATAAACTCTTTATTTTGGGAGAAAATTAGAGAGTAATTGAAAAATACACAATGCATGTGGTTTCAATACTAAAGACCTAATAGAATTTAATCCATGCTCTCTAGACACCTGGGTCTATTAAAATTGTATGATTTATGATTTTTCACATATCCTCATCATGATAACGTGTCCAATAACAGAAACACTAATTTAAAGTGCCCCTATCCTTCTTTAATATTAAATACTTTTATAAATAAACTTTATATCATTGATTTCTGAGCTAGAATTAATCCATTATTTGATATGATATTCTTCTCTTGGAACCCCATAGACCATGGTCTCCCCTTTTATAGGTTCTTACCTATATTAACATAGTTATAGGAATTTGTTAATCTAAATGAACACCAGTAGTATTTGACCATGAATAATGAAATTCCTAAGAGCTTGAACATAGTTGTTGTTTTACTCTCGGAGGAGAGGCCCCCTTAAACACATGTGTTATTTTTCTAATTGAATGTAATATTGAATGTAATATAGGATTCCCCCCATTATGAAAGGTTGACCCATACCTGCATATTTCAACCTCCAATCCTATTCCATGATTTAGAATCCCTATAAAAATACTATTCATGTAGATTTAACATCCTTAACATCACTTCACCATTTATTTTACCCATTCTCAAAGTAGTAATGAAATATTCCATTCCTGACCCTTTTGGTGGCCAACAACATGTGACCTCAAATCACATAGTGTAGGTACAATTCTTCCCAACCATGATATAAATTTCCCTATTGTGGTAGAACCCTTCTAGGATAGCCTTTTTCTCCATATCCCATTGCATCATCTAAAACATTTTTATCATTACAAATAATTCCTAGCCCTTGGAAGGGAACAATGACCCCTATACATGATGATGTAGTATTAAATGTGGGATTATGGATAATGGATTATAACCAGCTATCTAGAGGAATATCATCTATGTATTAAATGGCCAATAATCCTTGTGAACCCTGGAAAAATTGTGGAAGAATATGACACCTTAAGGTATTTTGTGGACATACCGAGAATGTCTACCTCATTTCAAATTCACCAATTAAAACTTTTTTATTATGATTTGTGTAAACCGTATTCCAATTTTCTATGTAGGTCTGACATCCATAACATTTCAACATCTACCAATAACATTTAATTTAAGGATGAAGGGTGTCACAACACATCATGGATACACATCCTTAATAATTTCTATAACAACATAGGGTGTAAATTTCATTTATGATCATTCATTCCTCATAATATCAACTAATAATACATGGTGTTATAACCCATCATGGATACTCTCTCTTCAAAATCCAATAATTGATTATAGGTTCCTGAACACCTCATGAATACCCTTCCAATAAAACCTACAATAGAATATCTAATCTGGAAGCCCTTAAACAACAACAATAACAAAAAACAGTCTAATATAGATCACCATAAACTACAAATAAATTTTTTTCGATGCTATAAGACCCTAAACTATAAAAATAGATAGTATGAGGTAAAAGACCATAAATTAAACCAACTGATGTTTTGATCTAGAAGAGCTTAAAATACTACAACAGAAAATATAAGTTACAAGAAAATAAATTAAAACAAGAGATGGTCCAAGATATAATGACTTATACTATCGCAACTGATGGTATGGGATAGAAGTCCCTAAAATAAAACATCGAATTATTAGATCAAGAAGACACCAATATATAGAAATAGTCTAGTTTTCAAGACCATAAGCATGAAATAAAAAGAGACACAACAATTTCATGTTAGAAAACCATTAAGGGGAACCTTTAGAAAAAATTGAGTGTCTTCTCGTTGTACACATAATTTCTATGATACATTCAGTATTGAGAATTCAAGATATGAAAATGGAATTAAACAAGACTGGTCAAAACCCTAAAAAGGTGAAGCCTAAGAAAAATCCAAGTCTATAATTTGTATTTTTTATTTATACGAAGCATTGATAAAAGATAGGGAAATATAAAAAAAAGATACAAAGATTATATGTATCATTATTTTTCCCTAGAAAAAAATTGTGATCACTAGGTACATTATCTTTGGAAAAAATTATATTGCACTCTCTTTATGAGTCACTACTAGAAGAAATTCATTATCATTAATATATATATGAAAAGGATTTATATATTTACCATAGAATTATATTTTTTGTCTTGAACAAATCCTTCTCTACTGGGGTCATTATTTTTATTACCACTACTACTGTTCCGAAGAAAATTCCATGGAAGAACACATGTGAGGACTGATTAGATGATCATAATTCATATTTATTTATATAAATTATGCATGGAGTGTGAAAATTTTCTAACACATTCAAATGAGTGTTATTATTATTATTATATATTTTTTAAAATAATATTAATCATAAAAAAATAAAAAAAAATTAAATTAAACTGAATAGTTCATTTGATGAAAACATTTGCATATTAGGTGATGGAAAAATGAGGTTTCACATGGTCTTCTTAAACCTTGTGGTATTGGATTTTTGGATTTTTCTATTAGTCCTAGAGTGGATACCATGAACCAGTATAACCTTGAGTGTGTGATATTTCCTACACAAAAAAACCATTGGTTTATGTAGTGAACTATTGGTGTGATGGGATACATCGTAAGGGCACACATACAACCCATGATGTGAATTACTCAAAAATGAGAATACATAGTATAAGGAATATATGAGTCCCATAGGAATATATTGTTGACATGTGATACAACCATGGGGGTTCATGGGTGGGATTAGAGTGTGACACATGTAGTTCACATTGATCAATTGGTAAGGCCTCTTCAGGTACGATCCTAAAATATAAGAAGCATAGAAACAACGCAACCACATGGATAAGTTATCAATAAAAATTATGTGTCAAAATCCATAAATATAATAAGATATAGTTGAAAAAAATGAAGAATAAATGTAGTTATCATTGAAAAAAACACATGCGGTAATGATAAAACAGAATATCACTACTATGTGTGGTAAAAGAAGTTTCTATGTAAATAAACTTTTTTTAATAAATATTGTATTTTTTAAAATGAATCTATGTTAGATTTATTTTTCATGTTGTGTTGGAAATATGGAAGTAGTCTTTCCAAATTTTTGATTTATTGAAATGTGGAACACGTATTTCTACCTTTTCTATAGATTGATGAAATAGAAAAGGTAGTAGTGGGTAAGCGACCTTTTTCCCAAAATAAAGAATATGGTGGTCATGGGTGTGTCGTATTTCTTCTAAATTAATGGAAAAAGGCAGCCCCCACCCCCCGCACATTTACTTTAAACCTCTATAAAATGGAACCCACTCCCCCCACCCTCCACACTCCCCACTTAAACATCCTCTCCCCTCTCTATATTTCTCACATTCTCTCTCTAAAATAAGCCTTCTTTGTGCATGGTGGTTTTGGTGTCCTAAAAGAAGTACCAATTTTTTGCGAATCTCAGTTCAATGTATTTTTCCTTATTTAATTTAGTGTTATTTATTTCATTAATTGGATTATTTTATTCAGTTCTAAATAAGTTGTTTATTAATTAGTTTACTTAGTTATATATAGTTTATGAATAATAGTTACTATTAGTATCAATTAAGTATAGATTAAATAATGAATAACTTTGGATTAAAAAATGATTACATATAGTGATTAGATAATAATAATTAACTAATGAATATCATATGATTAACTAATTAGTAATGAATAATTATTTAAGTATTAAGTAATGTTTAACTAATGATTATAGAATATTTAACTAATGATTTAGTAATGATTACATATTGATTAAGTTATGAATATATTATCACCAACTAATGATTAAATAATGACTAACGATTGATTAAGGAACGATTAAAGAATGATTAAGTAATGATTAAGTAATGATTAATTGAGGAATAAACAATGATTAACTAGTGAGTAATTAATTATTATGTAATTATTAAGTAATTTTTTATGATGGAATAAATAATGATTAACTAAAGATTAAATGATGGAAAACTAATGGTTTGGTAATAATTAATTAATGATTAGATATTGATTAAGTAATTATTAAGTATTGATTAAATAATGAGTAAGGAATGATTAAGGAGTGATTAGTTAAGGATTAGCTAATGATTATATATTGAATAAATAATCATTAACTAATGATTAACCAATAATTATGTAATTATTAATTAATAATTAAGTAATGATTAAATAATTCTTAATTAATGTTTATAAAATGATTAGGGAATTGTTAAATAAAGATTAAGTAATGATTAAATAATGTTTATAATGATTATTTAATGATTTACTAATGGTTAAATAATTATTAACTAATGGTAAACTAATGATTAAGTAAGGATTAAGTATTTATGAAAGAATAATTAATGAATTAATATAGAATTATTAACAAATTATTAACTAATGGTTAACTAATGTTTGACCAATTGTTAACTAATGATTAAATAATGGTTAACTAATGGTTAACTAATGATAATCTAATGGTTGACTAATTATTTAATAATAGTTAAGTATTTGACTAAATAGTGATTAAAGAATTATTAACTAATGAATAAGTAATGAATAATGATTCACTAACTAGTGATTAACTAATGATTAAGTAATGATTAAATAACAATTAAACAATGAGTAAAGAATGGTTAAGGAATGATTAAAAAATGATTAAAAAATGATTAAATAATTCTTAATTAATTATTAATGAATTATTAAATAATGATTAAATAATGGTAAGTTGATGATTAACTAATGAATCACTAATGAATAACTAATGGTTATATAATGATTTACTAATGATTTACTAATAACTAACTACTTATTAACTATAGATTAACCAATTATTAACCAATGATTATTTTTGGATTAACATTGAATAATCATAGGATTAATGATGAAAATATGGATAACAAATAGGTTTAACTGCACATATGTCTTGTTACTCTCATGATTTAGATGATTTATCCCTTATTGCATGCCTTTTGTGTTAATGTCGATGGATATGTTTTATAATATTCAAATTCTTGTTATAAATCTTTTAAAATTTCCTTAAAAATGTTAAATATTATTCTAAAAAACAATTGTGTCATATTTTAAGATATATGAAAATATTCCAAAATTTTGGTAGCATAATGATTCTATGGTTATCTAAAAAATAATTTCTTTTTCTGGATACTAAAAGTGGATGTGGCTCTGGCATAGATGCACCTAGGAGAAAAAAATCTTACAATGTATGTTGATACTAAATCAGCGTAACCTGGTATATGACAACGAGCCTTACTACACCCTTTGTTTGACACTCTTAGGGTATATGCTTTAAATAATTCATATTTACTTTATAAACTACTAAAATACCTTTAGAAATATTAAAAATTGTACTAAAAAAATTAGTATCATATTTTAGGATATAAGAATAGGTTATAAAATTTTAGTAACATACATATTATATGGTCAACCATCATTTTCATTAGTATTCATGGAATGTTTTCAAAATCAAGGTTAAATGAATATAAAACACCAAATCAATTTTTTTATGAATGATAAAATGAAAATTTTGATCATATAAATTTATATAGGCATGAAAAAACACATTAAATAACACAATAATTCTTTACAATAGACAAAAAATGCCTTGATATTTTTCAAAAGAACATATTTAGGATGAGATGAGTCTAACTTCAGAATTGAGGTAAAATCCAGCATATTTTCAAGTGGTGTCTTAATGAAATCTTATAAAGAGATGTACATGAATTTTAGATTTTCAAAATCCTTTTTAAATATTATAAAATAACATATATGTTAACTTAGAATTCATTATAAAGACAGAAACTTTTGAAAATTAAAAATTTAAGTACATATCATTCGAAGATTTAATTAAGCTACCACTTGAAAATAAGCTGGATTTTAACTCTCTTTTGAAGTTAGACTCATCTCATCCAAAATTAATTCTTTTGAAAATTGTAAACGTATTTATTTTTTATTTTAAATCATTCATGATTTATTTAATGTGTTTTTAAGGTTCATTACACTATATATGATCATAATTTTCATTTTATCATTGATAAATAATCTGATTTGTTGTTTTCTATTCATTTTAATGTGGTTTCCAAAAAATTAGGTGAATTATTTTCTAATTAACTTTTATATAATGAAAAATTAGTATTAGGGTATAGGAATTAATTCTAAAATTTCAGTATCATAAGGATTATATGGTCAACCATCATTGGAAATATTATTTACACTATCATTATCTTGATAAAAAATTAATGTTGATAGTAATGTTTTCCTTTGTCTAATACAACAGGAAGGTTATTAAAATCAATCAAGGAGAATATTATACCCCATAACCAATAAAAATGGTTGGGATATTATATTATATAACCCTAAGTGAACATCAAATCAAAATTTATGGTTTCTTACGTCTAAGACGTGATCAAGAGATCATGTCTATAATCTATAGACATTTTAAATTACTATCTACACTATGGCATATAACTTTTCCATTAGATGGTAATGAAAATTGGTTCCATGAAATAAATTCATGTTCCTAGTGGTCAGTCTATACCCTGATGGAGTTATATGTTGAGGTTTCTATTGTACAAAAATAACTTCCAATTGTATGAAGAATTAAATTTAAAAGAGTGGTTAAATATGATCCACCCCATGAAATTAAGGATCCTCGCTATGATTTGGAAGATGTAAACCAAGATTACCTCCAAGATATACATGAAAATCTGACATCCAATGAGGATTTTTAAATGATGGAACAGAAGTAGACAAATCATTGATGACTAGAGAGCTTCCTAATTTGGGCGAGAAGTTTCTATAAATGCAAGAGTTTTACAGGATAAATTATTGAAAATAAATCACTCACTACTCTTCACATCTTGGTCAAAAGTGAAAGAAAATTTTCTTAAATTAGAATAAAATGTCCTCACACCTACAAATTAGTTTCCTCGAGTTGTCATGGATAGGTTTAGTGAGATAGAAAAAAAATTATATGTGAGAATGGATTTTCAAAGTAAAGATTCATTAAAAAGATTTCTAAATATATTTCTTATAGAGAGAAAATGTATATATTTAGTTCATGAATCAAGCCCTAAAAAATAAATCATATGATGTGGAAATTATTGGGATGACTGAAGATTCCTCTTCAGGGAAATTCCAGAAATTACATTTGGAGGTTGGATTATTTTGAAGATTAAGGCAACTCATACTTATGTTCAACCAAACCTTCCACAATATCATAATTCATTTGATGCTGTGTCATAGATTTTCATCAAGTTGATTAGGACCTTCAATTAAGTTCCAATATTCCCTATTGAAGAGAGGATTCAACAAGCCTTTGGTTACAATCTTTACTATAATAAGGCATGGATGGAGAAATAGAAGGAAATTTTGATTATCTATGGTGATTGGGATGACTCGTAACTAGTTTTTCTATAATTTCTAGTCCTACTAAGATAGAACGAACAAGTTTTCTTCCATATTCATATGAATGAACATGTGTCTCAAGATAACTGACTTAATACATCTCATGTTCAATTTCATCAGTTGTTATGGGAATTCCTCCCATATTTTTCCACGTTTGGTTTTAAAAAACAGTTCATACAAATTGATTGAATGTTTTTATATGAAAAAGAAAAGGGAATATTGTTGATTGTGGTAACCCAATATGAAAACTATTCACCTATTCCCCTTTCATTTTCAATTGTCGACAAAGAAAACTATGAATCATGGAGTTTGTTTTTGGAATGTAACAACAACCATTTCAACCATATTCAGATTTCTTGTTTGATATATGATCGGTATGAGGAAATGAATGAGGCAATCAATATTGACCCTGATAAATGGATACCTCAAAATGCACATCATCAGTACTGCATCAGACACATTTCTAGCAATGGATAACAAAAATTCTATAAATAACCTCTAAATAATGAAATCATGAGGCATAGTATATAATGTGTTTTTTATTTTTTAATATTTCAACAAAAAGATAAAATCAATTTATGTGAAATATGATCACTTATATGTAGAACATGACATAGATCAATGGAGGTTTGAAGATGTTTTTGAAAAAAACTACAGGGACAATCAAGAAGTGTAAGATTATATGATGAGGATTCAAAAAGAAAAATTGACATTGACATGTGATGGGGAAAGATGTATGGACACATGACTAAAAATATTGGGTATTTCATCAATGGTTTCTTCAATGGGCTTCACCGATTAACTATAACTACCCTATATTTGGATTCATTTTATTGATGTGTGAATTACATCATTGATATACCAACACTTTCCTTTGACAAGATTCAAAAAGGGATAAGGTATATAAGACACTTCCAATGAGAGATTGAAAATAACATTGAAGAAGATTTTGGTTATCAAGTTCTCATTTTCTTCTGATAAGACTCTTGATTGATGTTAAAGAGAGAAAAAACCCTATCAAAAGTCATTGTGGTGAAAAATAGTGGTATTAATTGAAATTTGGAAATATAAATATGGAAACCTACAATAATTATTATTTCCATGGGCACAAGCCATCAAAACATGTTCCTCTGTGATCATATCTTGAGAATAATATGTTGATCAAAATACTAATTGGACAACATTTCAAACTTTAATATTTCACCATGGATTCCTATTGGGGAGTATTGATATTTCCAAATACCTGAAGACTAGCTGATAGTGATATCTGATATAAAATGTTTTTGTAAATGAGGGATAATGAATTCCAATAAGACATGGAATGAGATGAACATTCCTTATGAATAAGAGAAATATTTGATATACAGTATATGTCATCAAGAATGTTATAACAAAAAACAATTCCTTATCATTCCTAGATTGAGTTCACAATCTCAACCACAATGATGTATTGTATTCAATGTGATCTTCTCATATTTTTAATTATATAGGGCTAATATAAGATCCTTTATTTTATATAATTGTCTAACATTTCCAAATACATATACTATAAAATAATATTAAGCCTTTCATATTCACATTAAAAGGAATATGACAAGTTCATATGAGGTGACATGAAAGCATAATCAATCTATCTATATTTAAACCATAAAGCAATCATGTGAGAAAATAATCATAAAACATTCCATCATGTGATAAATCATAAATAAATTTCAAATTACACTATCTTAAAATAAAATCTTAGATAAATAAGACAATATATATATATATATATATATCCATATCGCACAAAAAACCTTTCTTAGGTAAAAACATATCTCCAAAACACTTCATAAATTTCTATTGAGAAACATGATGATCTTCACTTTTCTTTTGCTAAAAAAATTCCTAAATAATGGGAATAAACATTTCATGTCTTAAATTCTACTAGTCATAACATTCTAATCACCAAAAAGTTATATTTAAATTTATCACTTAAGAGTTATTTTATTTTTTTATATATTGATGGAGGGTACTATATTACTCCCTAAGAAGGTTACACATGTTTCCTCCACTATTATAGAGGTTCGTTCAGTTTAACTGATCAGGATGCCTCGAGCGCACCATCATAATCACATGCTGCCTTGAGCTGTCATTATACCATACATGCGTCGAGCTAGTTTCTACATAATTATGTTATTCAATTTCACATTAGTTGATCATCACCTATTTGATTCCCTCGTAGAGAGGTGGAGACCAGAGATTCACACATTACACCTTCCTAAGGAATACATGACTTTCACACTTATTAATGTGGCATCCCTTCTCAGTATTCTTATCCAGGGGAAAGTATTTATTCGACCCACCCATGTATATTGGATTGAGATTTTTTGAAGATTACTAGGAGTCAACATTTTGGATGATGATTCTACTATAGATGGAGGGTAAATATCTATGAGGTGGATTAAGATACACTTTTCAAATTTAACTAATAACATTGATGAGAAGACTGTCGTGCGTCATGCTCATACTTATACAATACAGATCATTAGAGGGAAACAATGCACTAATCACTCTGGTTTTCATGGTCACATGATGTATCTGGGGATACTGGAGGACTTTGATTGGGCCAGGATATACAATTTGCGATATTCGTGTTTGGATTATACATACTAATCATTATTAATGATAGGCCACTATGATCATAGGAATCTCAAAGGATGCATCATCCTTTTTAGATGTAGGAATGGGAGCACATCCCCTCACCTTGCCCTAATCTTATAAGTAAGTCACTTCCTATAGAGGTATTGCATAGCAGTTCATGTGGAATCTATCATGATCACCCATATCTATTGGTTTTTGAAGATAATATGAATAATTGAATTGAATTTCTTATTATTTATCACTTTCAATGTTGTATTTTATAGGTGGAGTTCAGAAAACCACTTTGATATCCCTCTGACACACCACTTTAGTGCATATCGGATCACGTTGGATAGTCTCCTAACCACTGATGTAAGCATATAAAATCTTTCATTGACTAAAAAATTTCATAATATCATAATTTTGGTTTTTAGTAACAAACATTTTTGAAAAGTCCCACATGTCATTTCAGATTTCATGGATTCCAAATTGGGATTTATTGGACCACTTATCTACATACTACACTGCTATACATCATGATTCTATGGCTCTAGATCCACTCATTCACATTAATATTATTGAATGAAACCATCTTTATAGAGACATGTGATAGTTTGGTTGTGTTCAACACATTACACTGTAATAGAGACTATTAAAAGAGTTTCATGGTGTGAAGATATCAGATATGGTAATCAATGGAGTCTATAGTGTATCTTACTCAACAAGATAAAGGGATTCCAGATATGGTAAATCAATACATTTTGATTAGTTTTTTTCTTTTACTATTTTCTATTTCATTTGAAGTCTATATATAGAATAATCATACACATAATATTATCTTCATGAGTGATCTAGAAGAGGTGGAGGATTTTAGCTTGGCAGTAATCCATACAGTAGCATTGGGGCTGATGTCAGATTATCATGTGATTCACGATTGAATATTCGATTAGCCTCCATAGGGATATGATGTTCCCTACAAGGGAGTAGAGATTCCTACTCAGGTTCCCCCTCTAGAAGTTTCCAATGTTGAAGATTAATGACAATAAATATGTATATTGTCTTGTGATGCACATATGGCCTCACCTGTTCCACTGGTAGAGTTCATCCCTCTAGCTTTCCAGCCTCAACTAATTGGGGATGTGCATCAGGTGAAGTGGGATCCATTGGTTTTGGATAGATATTCTCTTTTTTAGGTGAAGATTATCTATGATTATATTAGGGGTCATTTCACACACCTCCAACTTTCATGAAAGGTCCTTTATAGCATGTATTGTTCCCCATGCCTTGATGGTGGGTCTTTATACTACCCTATTGGTAAAAGGATCAGGTGCGTATGATGACATCTAGTTGAAACCTCCTCCCATCTAATGATAGTTAGAGGATCTGAGGGTCAAGGTTTCAGTTCTCCAGGATCAGTCATCTCCATGTCATCAGAGTCCACCCCATCACAAAGTACATCAATCTTTATATGGGTATCCCATTCACACAACACCATAAGGGATGAAACCTCACCATAGATATTGATTGAACTCATTCATGAATATTTTTTTTATGTATTAAAATTAATAATTTATTTTTACTATCAACCATTTTTACATGTTGAGCCAGAGTTTCAATTCTCATTTATATATTAGTCATAGTTAATATTTTATGTGCTTTCAAATTTTAATACTTAAAACACACAAAAACATTTTAAATTTCAAGTGGGAAACTTTAAAAGCATAAAAAATAAACACTATAAAAATAATGTAAATAAAATTTACAGCATAACCTAAGAATCTAAAAAGTTGTTGAAAATAAAAATAAAATTCTAAAATATAATGAATTATTGAAAATGAATGGAATATAAAAATAATAATAAATTCAATTTTAATGGTTTAAAACAGAAATCTATAATGATACTAAAATTAATTTTGAATAAAATATTGATGATGTTGGAACATTATTGATTCAAACTAACCCTAGATATTGAACCCTGCTAAAATGAATACATTATACTCGAGGTCCACCTTTTACTGGTATATTATAATTCTATAGAATATATTGACTTAAAAAATACAAAAAGGGAGTAATATAACATAATAATAGTAATGAATAGAACAAAAAAATATGTTGAGATAAGATTACTTACAATCCTATAAAAATGGTGGGTGTATAAAAAATCCAAAGTTCACATATCCTTTATTCAAGTCACATGTTACTTTCTTATGAGTTTCATTGAAACAAATGAATGAAAGAATCATAGAAAATATTATAGTATTTATATAAAAACCAATATATATATATATAATTTAAATATTTTTAATTTATATATTTATAATGAGTAATGACATTATAATTATGTAATAATGAAAAAAATTAGTATTTAGCTAAACTAAATGTAGAATAAAACCCAATATAAGTGATTTATAACAAGATACATAGGAAAATAAGGGATTATATTAGTTATATTAGTATGTAATTGTAAATATGGTAACATACGTGAAAATATTACATAATTGAAAATTAAAAAAATCATAAATATAATAAGTAAAAACTTAGTTACATGTCACAAAATATTTTATTTAAAAATAGAAAATTTTCACTTTAAAATATTTATGAAATAATTGAATTAAAATAAAACAAACACAATATATATATAGTAATATACAAACCTATATATTTATAAATCTAAAAATTTATAATTAAACTATTTTTTTTTCTAAAAGGTTGCAGGGTTGCTGCCACCTTTTAACTTAATCAAAAGGCCATAAGGGACCTGCAACTTTTTAGACACAATTTAAAAAAAAATTGATCTAGAAACCTATAATTGTTTTAATAAAACACTTAAAAACTCATTGAAATAGTGGATTTCATCAATAACTTATGTGTGTGAGGAAACTCTGTAGTGCATGGATGAAATATCTTATGCAGACTACATGATGATGAGAACCCCCATGAGGTTATACAATCAAAAAAATTGATGAATTATCACATAGGTATCAAGATGAACTAAAGTTGAGATTCCAAGCATACATACTTTATATGATTATGTCATTCATTGTATCCTATTAATTCCTTAGGGATGGTAATATCACATGTGCACTGAGTCAACCACTATGAAAGAGATGGGTATAATTCTATCCCTCCACTGATGGGATTAGCTTCTCCCTCAAATTCATTATCCTTTGAAATAACTAGGGAATCATCCTTGTTAGATTCAGGATCACCTCCTATTTCTTGGAGAATAAGATACAAAAACATCCTAATGTTGTTTAACTCTCTAAAATATGTAACATAGAAACATGTGAGGTTGATTTGATTCACCGACATCCTTGGATTTGAGTAAGTTGGTGTGATGAATGGTAGCATGTTTTTATAGGACATACCAAAGTTCATAGATGTGTATAGAAAGTGTTACACTTTTTCTATAAATAAAAAATGTAGATCATGAGTTGGTGTGGGATTCCATTCTTGAGGAAGAGATCCCAATTTATATGTAAAACAGATCATAGAGAGATTGCATAAGGGATAAATGATAAATGTTAATATTAACATAAAGAGCTTAGGAACCACAAAATATATCATGAGATAGACTAAATAACCACCTAACCTATCACATGAAAGACGGTGATATCATGGGGGAATGTTTTCACAATTATATGGCTAAGATATTGCATACATACAGAATCATGAGAACACAAATGTGAGTACATATCATGAGCATACCTTGGGGGTGAAGGATATTAAGTTACCACATACATGAGGAACTATTTTCTATGTATATATATTTTTAAACTAGAGTGTGAAAATAGTGTGTATGCTCTGTATGAGTATTGTATTTCAATATTACACAATCAAGAAGGATAATTTAGACTCTAATCCTTTGAATGGATTGTATGGATTCAGTTATAAAACAAATAGAGAATCACAGGACTTCATATGTACAACATGAAGATGTTGAGGATAGAAAGTATTGAATAGTCATTAATGTAAAGGGAAGATACCCCATTATGTTTACCTCTTAAACTATCACATTATATCATGAACAACATGAGATACCCTAATGTGAACCATTGTCTGCACAAAAACTTTATGTGGATAAGGTTATATTGTTAATTCATGAGATGACATGCAATATGACACCTTACACCCTTGGTCATGTGTCAATATTGATCATGAGGAACTTTTATCGCAACACCTTTAGGCAAACTACAAAGTGGAAATATTCATAAACCTTGTACATGTACCCATGATCATATGAATCCTCTCCATACATTCTAGATATTTAACTTGACATTTGAACCATTGGATATATGACCGTGAAAATAACCTGTACATGCAACTCAAATCCATGGTTATGTGATGACATCATGTATCATTTGATGTAGTCCATGTAAGCTTAACCCATATGGATTGTAAAGGCCCCCATGATTATGTTATGGCCTCATATTCATTTGATCTCATTTCCCACTTTATAAAATTACATGAAACTTTCAACATCATGTGACACCCATTCTAAGTCATAGGAAAGCTATGAGAATCTCTATGATAGAGATCAAAAGTCTTCATGAGGTCCAACATAGATCATGTGATACCATAATGGAAAAATAATGGGTGGATTCCTTTTAATTTAAATAAAAAATCACTGAAATCATATAAATCATACATGAAGGGAGTTATAGTGATATTCATTTGAAGGGATCTATACATGCCATCTTGATTTCAAGAAGGAACCTATAGTGCCCCAACCCTAGTTACCCACAGTTGGTGCATTATTATATATCATTGGCATGATCACAAGATATGAAGTCCTGAAAGATCGATTAGTTTATTAGCCTTGGAAGTACTAGATACATACATAAGTTTTACATAACATTATGAAATGAAAAACAACAACATTGTGTCTCCTTTTAACACATTCATATCCATTATACTATCGCTGTAGGTCAGTCTTAATTTACTTCTTCGCATCCTGAGAATAATAAAACATATAAAGGTGTGAGCTCAAATGCTCAGTAAGGATAACAATATAGTGGAAACTTTCATAAATAAGTATAAACATTTAAGGAAATGTATAAGACTAAAACACAATCCTTTTAAACATAAACTTCAACATAATATGGAAAAGATAAATAAAATAATTCCATTTACTTATTTACATGGATATTCTACTAGTCTAATAATCACATGTAATATCAATAGCTAATTTCATAATGATGGAATGCTTAATGATGGACATCATAACAACATAGTCAAGGCCTCGTGCCAAGACTAAAAATAAGATTTTGTCAAGACCTTGTGTTAAAACACTAGTTTGTATCATGAGACCTACCAATGCATATAGGAGCTATAGTGGGCTCCACCCATAACTTACTAATTTCAATACATTCCTCATATGAAAATGTTGAAACATAATATAAACATTCGTATTAGAACTATCATACAAAATGTAAATATTTTAACCACAAACCATGAATGGTATAAAAAATCACATCCATTGTCAAACATAACTCATTCAATACAATATGGATGATTTATTAAAATAAATCAACCCCAATCAAGAATAATGAAGGATATTGACATAGATGAAAATTATTAGTAAAACAACTTGAGAGAAATATCCCATTTTTCTTGAAAACATTTAAAAGTTTCACTATTTATCCAAAAGATGTTAATAATAGATTTTTAAGCAAAGTTTACCATACCACTTTTAATCTTATAAAAGGAATTTAAATTTTAAAACATTCATGTTCATATAAATAAATCTTTAAAACCATTTTTAAAACATGGACATTAATGAGAAATATTTAGAAGAATAGATCTTTAAAACATTTAAAATGATATTTTAGTTAGAGGTCCTAAACAAATGAGAGATGTTTGAATACAAATAATTGAGGTGATAAAAACATTATAATATCATGAGAATTAAGGTATTCCTAATATACTATGCCATATTACAGTATACATACCATATAAAAGTGAATTGGTGCGTAATAACAAAGAAGTCTCAATAGAATGTAAATTGAGATGAAATCCCTTATAAAGGTTGTATCCTTAGGTTAAGGATAAATCTATGAAATAATTATGTGTGAAAAATATTAATACACTAAATATTATTATATATTCAGTGTAAATCAATCAGATTACATTCATACATATTCTTGTAACAACAACACCAATAACTTGGATATTTAACTCAATGAATGGAAATTGAGTTATGATTACTCCTATCATGTTCATATCGATGACATGAGAATTAATAAATGAAGTGATTTTGTGTATAAAAAGTATATAAACACAAATTGGAGTGTAAATTACTACATAAATAAATAAATATTGATTTCACACATAATCTTAGAGTAAAATAATCAATGAAGTTTGCGTAAAACTCAATGAGTGGAAAAAGAAATTAGAAATTCCCTTACCGATTTAGCAACTTACGAAACATACATCCTCTGAAAGATAGATAATAAAATTTAGATGTTAATACCCATAAATTAAATAATATTACACAAGGAATACAATCATGGGTAGTACATACACTACAAAAAAGGAAATAGTGGCAATATATCATGAATCTCACGGGAATTGGAAGAGAGATGAAAACCCCTTACCTTGTACTTTTATTTAGTTGAGGGTACTTTAAACACCTATATAATGGTGAAATAATTGTTATTAAATTATACAAGAACCATATATATTAATATTATATCATATATTATCTTTTAATATGGCTTTGTTAATAATATTTCTGTAGTATCATTGTTTCGGGTGCTAACTGATTCGTTTTTCTTTATATGTTTTGTTAAGTAAGTCATATTTGTTATGGATAGGATGTATTTGATTCATAAAAGAATTATATTATGTTCTTAAACCTTATTTTTTAATCATAAAATGATATTTATTCTTGAATAGTTATGATGGGGAATGAATCTCATCACGTTCGTGGAGACAGTAATTCGTACGTACACAGGAGCGACAATACCATTATTTTGATGGTTAAATCTTATGTAATTGGATGGTATATCATATATAAATAATAATTAACATGTTATATTTATTAATTACATCAATTATACTCATTATTATACCCATCCGAATAATTAAGTGTTGAATAACAAACTACACCATGACGTGGAGACGGTAAGATGTACGTACGCACGTATGGTGACATTGTCATTCATAGGATGGATATAATAATGGATATGGTTGTAACATATTTATAATAACATAAAAATCTGTATAAGGTACTTTATTTATTATTTTTTTATGGAAACAACAATGAAAGAGGAAGTGGTAGAAGAAAAGAACATTGAAAGAGCTGATGAAATAATTACCTCTTATTCGGGTGCTTCCTTTTGATTTGATCAAAAGAGATCTTTAGGTTGGATTTATGATAAAATTAAGGCCTATATGATGAATTTGGGGTAGTTGGGAGGATATTTTAATAGGGTTTGGCCGATAAAAATGGATCTGGAGGTGTGATTTTGAGATAAGGGGAAGTACCCTTTTATAAGAGAGGTGAGGGTCACTTTTGGAAAACCTTGAGATATTATTTTATTATACTATCTTATTCGGTTAATAATGGCTCCAAAATGATTTATTTTGAGGATAAGATGGTATGGGTCGAAAAAATCTCATCCAATAAGTTTTAGACATGTTTAGGTCACCATATTAACATTATCTTTTAGATTTAACTCTTGGTTAAATAGTTTAACATTTAACATGTCTCCTTTTATTTTTATATTATATGGTTAATAAAATAACTATAAAATGAAAAGATAACCCCAAGTGGTTCATTAATGAAATATATATTATTATATATGTCATTTTTCCAAACCTTAGATTTTTAAAACTATTATATAATTTAATAATACAGTATTTGTTTTAAAAACACATTTATGTCAATTTTAACATCATTTAGTATTTGGTTTTTGTGAAAGTCATAAAAATATGTTTTCATCAAAAAAAAAAAATAAATTGAATCAACACTAACATGTAATATTAACCTATAATTTTTTTTAATTCATCAAAATTATCAATTTAAATTTATTTTAATATTTATAATATCAATTATTTTAATAATTCATTAAAAACGTAATTATTGCATCATCATTGTATCGTAAATAAATTTAATTATTTAATGTCTAAAAATTATAAATAAAATACCACGATGTAGGAAATATTTTTATCTTTATAATTAATATTTTTTAGTCAAAATTATCTTATGTATAACTCTATATTAAAAATGTTTTAGTTATTAAAATTTGAATTTAACACTTTTAACTCTTCTTTAAATAAAATAATAATAAATGTCCTAATCTAAACAAAGTGGACCAAAAGGATCATATTTTATTCCCAAGGTTGATTTTGGTCGAAATACACTTATCCAGTAGATTTATGACATGTGTTAGTGTAATTATAATATCATTTTTACCTTTAATTACCCTATTTACTTTTAACCGTGGTAAATAAAATTCAAAAGTTACTATTAAACAATAATTATTTTCATCAAATTGAACCAAATTTTACTTATTATGTCAACCATGTCTCTCAAATTTTATTAATTCAATCCATAGAAGAAGTAAAATTATGTTTTATGCAAATTTTCTAGCGTGCCTAAAAGGTGGGTAAAAGACGTTAAAAAAATTCAATAAAATTTAATACATCTAATTTTATTATAAAATGACACCAATGAGTTACATTGAACTAATATAGTTATTATGTATCTATTTTTACATAAAATAAATTTGAATAAAATAAATAATTATTTAAATAAAAAGGCTATTTTTAAACAATAACGTAGTGTTTTTCACTATTCATCAAAAATTGAATGTTTTCAGAACAATACTAAAAATTCACCCTAAGATAATTTTGAATTATGAATCCAAAAATGATGTATATTTTACCAAATTCAAAATATATAAGTTTCATTAATTAATTTAAAATTAATTCTCGTTTTCAAAACCAGAAAGCGTGTTTTCTAGAAGTAAAAACTATCAAAAGACTGATATGTGTTTATGTCCGGTTTAAAAGTGAAATTAATTCCAATAAACAACATTGGATTAAATTATAAAAATATAATCTAATTATACTTCAAAACCATTAAAATTTTTAATTTAACACTGTAAATTATTTTGATTAAAAAGTTATTTTCTATTAAAATTTAGTATCATTAACTATTCATCAAAATATGAAAGTTATCAGAAAAAAAACAAAAAAATTCCTAAACTAAATTTTTATATAATTCTTATAAAGAAGAATTTAATTTTATAAAATTGAATATATAAAAGTTTTAAATATTGGATTTATAAAGGGTTCTCTATTAAAATGGGGAAAACTGCATTAAAAAAAATACTTCTTTTATCTGAAAAATTGAATTTGCCCTTATATTATGTCTAAGAAACAAAAAATATGAATGTTAAAATTATATGGGATATATATAAAATTCAAAATGTGGTTATTACTATTCATATCTACTTTCTAAATGGCTAGTTTGATAGGTCATGGTGTGCTTGTACTCGGTGTTGCGTACATCGCACGCTATTGTATTATTCAAAGAGAAGTGTATCATGGAGTCTTGGGGTGTTATATTCTTCCCTCCTTTAATAAATTGTGTCCTCACAATTTAAAATTGATCTTTGTAAATAAATGGTTAATAAAATATAAAATAACTTTGTGGAAAACCCATTTCGAATATAGGGTTAATAAAATTTAGACTTAATAAGAGGGAAAGGGAAATGAAAAAGTCACCATAAAATTAGGATTTTGAATAGTAGAACATTGGTGGAAATTATAATTAGAGGAAACGTAAATATTTATTGGGAGTGATTGAGGTCATCAATCACAAACAAGTGAATGGAAAATTGAGGGCCTCAAAGCCATAAATCTATGATTAATAACTTAAGGTATTAGGATAATATATTTTTGGGTTTAAGATCTTTTCCCTAAGGATTAAGAATTAATTTCTTTATATAATAAGAGAGAAAAAATAATTGATAATTAGAGTTCCCTCCTTTAACTAATTTCTTCCACAAACTCATCTTTCACTCCAAATGATTAGTATTCAAGATGAATTGGTCACACCTAAAGTGCTAGAATCAACTTATAGTGAATCACATAATCCACAAAGATGAACTATATATTTCCCTTGTATTTATAGATTAACCAAAACCAAAATGGTTAGTACAAGATCAGATGATCCCCAAAAAGGATAATCCTTTAGAGAAAGAAATAATAATCTTAATTTCAAAAATTAAAGCAACAATACCCAATGGTAAATAAATACCATTCAATAAACAATTATCCTTAAAATCCTTAAATATAATCCAAATTAAGATTGAAACCCAAAACTCTGAAGAATTTTATTACGCAGTCTTCCACGTTAAATTATATCTCCAAATAACATAGACTACTCTTAAAGTCACATACTTAAAAGTAATTAACCTAATAACATATTCTCTATGATAGGTTAATTATTCCCATAAATATCCCAAATCACTATAAATCCACAATAAAAATATAGATAAAAATCCACCATTACTCCTCAAATGAAATCCAATAGTATTATATATTCCTTAGGCATATAGTGTTCCCAACAGAGTGAATGTCTTCCAAAATAACATTTATCACTTAATATCCAAATCATTTTACTTCAATAAGGATATCCATTTGATAAAACATAATATCCAAAATCAAATTATTATTGATCAAAAAAATAATTTAACTAAAAGGAATTAGTCACACTAACCTGGGACTTCACATAGTCTAGTGGTAGGCGATAAATCCAAGTCACACTTTGGTTGTGGGTTTGATTCCTGATGCTTTGTCCAATGAGACGGGTTGTCACACAGTCTGCTTGTTGTACTTTTTAAAAAACTATATTTTATTACATTCCCAAAATAAGATAAATTCCTAAAATTAACTATAACATACTTTAATCACAAATGTTATCTCATACCTCACGTTTTCATCCCTAAAATTAATAACCTTTAATTACCTAAAATTCAAGGCTCATATAAACCCAAATGGTTATTTATAACTATATCCACAAAATAAAATATAATTCTTTCTCGAATAGCCTTTTCACATAACAAACTAGATGGTTACACATACAAGAGAAAAGACTTCCAAAGTAATCCCATCAACAAAGAGAACTAATAATTTTAAACATGTCTCCATCATTTTATTTCCATATAGGTTCTTCCTTGACCAAGATGTTATCCTATAGAATAGGGAATTAACTCAAGTAATGACCATTTACCCAACATTTATAGAAAATAATTTTAAATATATTCTTGCAATCATTTTTATTTTCTTCCATAGTACTCATCACTTTTCCTTGATAATTCTTTACTTTATGTCCTTTTCCCACACACAAAGCATTTCTTTATTCCATTGAGACACTTTCCTGGGTGTCTCCTTCCAAATTTCCTACATTATGGAAATTGATATTTCTTTTCTCCATGGTCTCCACTGTTGGAACTCTTATCATTCACTGCCTTTATCTTCTTTGTTGATTCCAGGAGTTTGTTAATATATTTTTTGTTGATCATATTTTTGGAAAAGTGATTTGTCATGAACATTATATCTTTTATACCAATAAAAATTTCATTTTGTTTCTCATTTCCACCACTGTTCCCACCTTGTACGTCATGTTCAATGTTACTATGAATTCCTTGGAATCTAGACATTGACTAAAACTAGAAATAATTGTGCGAGTAACAATAGTCATAAAATCATTTAGAGAATATCATGACACCTTATTTTCAATCTAAAACACCTTAGGATTATCCAAGGTTATTTATTCTTATCTTATATTAAAATCCTTAAAATCAGTTTGTAAAGAAAATGTAAACTATCCTATGAATATCCCTCAGGAGTGTCCTAACCAAGAGTGGAATAAGGCCTGTTGTTGTGCCCTAGTTCCCGTTCGAGTCTAGCTCAAAGTGGTATTTTCAGGTTTTACCCCTAGGTACATCTATTCCAGAGCCACATCTACCTGCTCGTATCCATACAGAGATATTTTTTTTGGAAAACCCACATAATATTTACATTACCATTTTTTTGGATGGTCTTATATACTAATCCCCAATGTCTATATTAGGTTAATGTTCTCTAATCAGAGTTTTTCTAAATCTAGTTTCCAAGTCTTATACTAAACTTACTCTGATACCAACTGTTATTCCCCAACTCTAGTTACCCATATTCGGTACATTTATACATATCATTGGCATGATCACAAGATATCAAGTCCCAAAAGACCGATTAGTTTAGTAGCCATAAAAGTACTAGATACATACATAAGTTTTACATTACATTATTAAATAATGAAAAACAACATTGTGTCCCCTTTGAATACGCTCATATACCTTAGCATATTCATGCAGGTTAATCATGATATAATTCTTCACATACTATAAAAAATAAAACATAGATAGGGATGAGCTTAGATGCACAGTAAGGATAACAATATAGTGGAATCATTCATAAATAAGAATAAACATTTATGGCAATGTATAGGACTAAAACTAAAGACTTTTAAAATTAATCTTCAGCATAATATAGTAAAGATAAATCAAATAATTCCATTTACTTAATAACATAGATATTCTACTAGTCAAATAATCACATGTAATATTAATTTCTAATTTCATAATGATGCAATGCATAATGTCAGACATCATAACCACATATTCAAGGCCTCCCACCAAGACTAAAAATAAGATTTTTTCACGGCCTTGTGCCAAGACACTAGTTTGTCTCATGAAACCAACTGATGCATCGAGGAGCTATATCGGGCTCCATCCGTCACTTACCAAGTCTAATGCATTCCTCATATGAAAATGTTGAAACATAATCTAATCATTATTATTATAACTAGCATACGAAATGTCAATATTTTAACCAAAAACAATGAATGGTATAAAAATAACACATCCATAGTCAAACACAACTCATTAAATAAAATATAGAAGATTTTATTATAATAAATCAACCTTAATCAAGAATAATTAAGGATATTGACATAGATGAAAGTAATCAGTGAAACTATTTTAGAGAAATATCCCCTTTTTCTTGAAAACATTTAAAATACTCACTATTTATCAAGAAGCTGTTAAAAATAGATTTTGAAATCAAAGTGTCCCATACCACATTGAAACTTTTAAAATAAATTTAAATTTTAAAACATTCAGTCCCATATAAATAAATCTTTAAAACCCATTTTAAAACATGGACATTAATGAGAATGATTTAGAAGAATAGATCCTTAAAACATTTAAAATTATATTTTAGTTAGAGGTCCTAACCAAATGAGAGAAGTTTGAATAAAAATAATCGAGGTGATAAAAAATTTATAATATCATGAAAATAAAGGGATTCATGATATACTATATCAAAGTACATTATACACACCATATAAAAGTGAATTGGAGCAGAACAACAAAGAAGTCTCAATAGAATTTAAATTGAGATGAAATCCCTTATAAAGGACGTATCCTTAGATTGAGGAAAAATATATGAAATAATTATGTGCAAAAAATATAAATACACTAAATATGATTGGATATTAAGTGTAAATCAATTAGAGTACATTCACACATATTCTTGTAACAACAACACCAATTACTTGGATGTTTAACTCAATGAATGGAAATTGAGTTAAGATTACTCTTATCAAGTTCATATCGATGAATTGAGAATTTATCAATGGAGTGATTTTGTGTATCAAAAGTATATCCACACAAAGGGGAGTGGAAATAACTAAATGAATAAATAAATAGTGATTTCACACATAATATTGGAGTAAAATAATCAATGAATTTTACGTAAAACTCAATGAGTGGAAATCGAAATTAGAAATTCCCTTACTGATTTAGTAACTTACAAAACATACACCCCATGAAAGAAGGATCATAAAATTAAGATTTAAATACCAATAAACTAAATTATATTAAACAATTAATAAAATCATGGGCAGTACATACACCACACAAAAGGAAATAGTGGCAATATAGCATTAATCTCACAAGAATAAGAAGTGAGATGAAAACCCCTTACCTTGTACTTTTCCTCAGTTGAGGGTATGTTCACCTCCTATATAATGGTGAAATAATTGTCATTAAATTATACAAAAACCATATATATAAATATTATATCATATATGATCTTTTAATATTGCTTTGTTAATAATATATCAGTAGTATCATTGTTTTTGGTGTTAACTGATTCATTTTTCTTTATATGTTTTGTTATGTAAGTCAAGTTTTTTATAGATATAATGCATTTTATTCATATCCAGAATGATATTTTGTTCTTAAACCTTATTTTTTAATCATAAAATGATATTTATTCTTTAATGGTTATGATGGGGAATGAATCTCATCACATTCGTGGAGATAGTAATCTATACGTACACACGGGCGACAATACCATTCTATTGATGGTGAAATCGTATGTAATTGGATGGTATATCATATATAAAGAATAATTAACATGTTATATTTATTAATTACACAAATTACACTCATTATTATACCCATACAAATAATTAAGTGTTGTATAACAAACTACACCACGACGTGGAGACGGTAAGCCGTACGTACGCACATATGGTGACTTTGTAATTAATAAGATGGATAGAATAATGAATATTGTTGTACCATATTTATAATAATATCACATTATGTAGAAGGTAAAAGATTTATTATTTTGGTATGGAAACAAAAAAGAAAGAGGAAGTGGTAGAAGAAAAGAACATTGAATGAGGTAATGAAATAATTACCACTTTTTCGGGTGCTTCCTTTTGATTTGATCAAAATGGATCCATAGGTTGGCTTTATAATCAAATTAAGGCCTCTAGGATGATGTTAGAGTTTTTGGGAGGATATTTGAGCTGGGTTTGGCAGATCCAAATGTCTTTGTAGATGTGATTTTGAGAGAAGGGGAAGTACTCATTTATAAGAGAGGTGAGGGTCACTTTAGGAAAACCTTGAAATATTATTTTATTATACAATAATATTCGGTTTATAATGGATCCAAAAAAATCTATTTTGAGGATAAGGTGGGGTTGGGTCGTAAAACTTTCAACCAATAGGTTTCAGAAAGGTTTAGGTCACCATATTAACCTTATCTTTTATATTTAACTCTTGGTTAAATAGTTTAACATTTACCATGTCACCTTGTATTTTTATATTATATGGTTAATAAAATTACTATAAAATTACAAGAGAACCCCATGTGGTTAATTTATGACACACATATTATTATATAAGTCATTTTTATAAACCTTAGATTTTTAGGACTATTGTATTATTTAATAATATAGTATTTGTTTTAAAAGTTCATTTTTGTCAATTTTGACATTATTTAGTATCTGGGTTTTGTGAAAGTTATAACAATCTTATTTATTCGAAGAAAATAAATTGAATCAACCCTAAAATAAAATATTAACCATGAAAATTTGTGTAATGCATCAAAAGTATCAATTTACATTTATTTAATATTTATAATAGAAATTATTTTAATCTTTTATTAATAATCTAATTACTACATCATCGTTGTTTTAAAAATAAATTTAATTATTTAATGTCTAAAAATTATAAAGAAAATACCATGATGTAGGAAATATTTTTATCTTTCTAATGAATATGTATAGTCGAAATTATCTTATATATAACCCTGTATTAAAAATGTTTTAGTTATTAAAATTTGAATTTAACACTTTTAACTCTTCTTTAAATTAAATAATAATAAATGTCCTAATCTAAAACAAGTGGACCAAAAAATTAATATTTTATTACTAAGTTTGATTTTGGTTGAAATACACTTATCCAATAGAATTATGACATGTGTTAGTGTAATTATAATATCATTTTTACCTTTAATTACCCTATTTACTTTTAACCGTGGTAAATAAAATTCAAAAGTTACTATTCACAAAAATTATTTTTATCTTATTGAACCAAATTTTACTTACTGATGTCAATTGTGTCTCTTGGATTTTTGAAATTCAATTCACAGAAGTGATAAAATTACGTATTATGCAAATTTCCTAACGTGCCTAGAAGGTGGGTAAAAGACGTTAAAAAATTCATTAAAATTTTAAACATCTCGTTTTATTATGAAATGAATCTAATGATTTAAAAAGAACTAATATAGGTATTATGTATCTATTTTGACCTAAAATAAATTTAAATAAAATAAATAATTATTTAAATAAAAAGTTGGTTTTTAAACAATAACACTATGTTTTTTACTATTCGTCAAAAATTGAATGTTTTCATAACAATTCCCAAAATTCACCCTAAGATAATTTTGAATTCCGAATAAAAAAATGAAGTCTATTTTACCAAATTAAAAACATAGAATTTTCATTAATTAATTTAAAATTAATTCCCTTTTTAAAAACCAGAAACCGGGTTTTTGAGAAGTAAAAACTATCAAAAGATTGATATGTGTTTATCTCTGGTTTAAAAGTGAAATTACTTCCGATAACCAAAATTAGATTAAATGATAAAAATATAATCTAATAATACTTCAAAACCATTCAAATAAATAATTTAACTCTATAATATTTTTATATTAAAAAATTTATTTTCAATTAAAATTTTCTATCTTTCACTATTAATCAAAATATGAAAGTTATCAGAAAACACCAAAAATTTATCCAAACAAATTTTTTATGTATTGCTTGTAAAGAAGAATTTAATTTAATGAAATTGAATATATAAAAGTGTCAAATATTGTATTTTTAAGGAGTTCTCCATTAAAAGGTGAAAAAATTCATTTTTTGAAAAATACTTTTTTATCTAAAAAATTGAATTTGTCCTTATATTATGTCTAAGAAACACAAAATATCAATGGTAAAATTATATGGTATATATATAAAATTAATAATTTGGTTATTACTATTCATAACCGCTTTCTAAACAGCAAGTTTGATAGGTCGTGGTGCTCTTGAACTCGGTGTTGCATACATCACACACTATTGTATTATTCAAAGAGAAGCGTACTGTGGAAGCTTGGGGTGTTACTGAACCCAAAAATGTTAACCAGATATTTGGAAGGCCCTTTGACATGTAAATTTCATAATGTTAAATCCCTTTAAAAGCCACAAGTTCATTAAATATGCTAATAATGTCATGATTATGCAGTTTCTATTTATCATGTGATAGAAGAATGATGCCATGGATGCCCCATAATGGTTTCACATGAAACACGTGATGTGACGCTTCATCTACTAATTCAATCCCATATATGAATTTTTTGGTCGTACAAATAATAATATATCTAGGGTGGTTAGGTGTATAAATCCTCTCCCCTAACTCATAAAACAAACTTGAGATTGTAGATATGAGGGTAGAATTCTGAGAATAAAGAGCCACACAATCAAAAGATTGTTCCACCAGGTAAACCCAAGGAATAACTTAAGGGATTATGTGGTATCCTTACATTATTCACATGGAATTTCCATTGATCATGTGATTAAAACCCAACATGTCATCCAAATCTTAAGAAGGAGTTTATGCATGTCTACTTGGTTTCATAAGTCCTCAATAGGTTATCACATGAAAAAATTGAGGTATTTATGTGATAAAAAGATGAAAAAGGAAGAATCCTTATGTGAATATGGATACACTGATTTTCATGTCAAGTTGGTCATGAACCTCATGTGATCAATAAATTAGTCATACGACAGTGTCCATACATTTTTGTAGAATCATGTGAAAATCTCTAGACATGTTATATGATCCATGTGGATTTCATTGTACTTGTCTTATATATCATGAAATGGACCCTTTGTGCATGTTTGGAAGACCATGTGAACTCATATATACATTCCATGAAAATCATGATATGTCTTATAGAGGTATCAACATGTTCATGTGAAGAACAATAGACATGTATCCCTTAATCATGTTAAAGTCCTTGGCCCTATCTGCCATGATCATGCAAAGCACTGTAGACATGTATTCTTTGATCATGTGAAGAACCGTAGACATGTCATCAATATCATGTGCCACCCCTTTTACATGTCATATTCAATCATGTGATTCTCCTTGGAAAGTGTAAACCTTTTTATTAAGATAGTCCAAGCATGTAAAGAGGACTCCCAGGACATGTTTGGAAGACAAACATGATATATCATTAAAACACCCATGACCTGTCAAGAAGACACCCTAATATATTTCATCTTTTTCAAGAAGAAATACTTGGACATACAAAATTTTAACCCATGTCCTAACACTTTTGATAAGAATCCCATTTATAAGTGGATTTTATATAATGGGTTAGGGTCACAAACTTATGTGACCCTATTCAAGTTATTCTCTCAAATGGGACTCCACATCATACCAAAGATATTTGATAGTCTTTTCATGGTTATCGTCACTTATTATCCATTAGGGGATAGTAGATAAATATACCTAATGGGATTCCATATACGTATAAGTCCCAAACTTTCACAAAAATTAGGGGGTAATAATAATTATTTAACATGTAACAACTTACCTCAACCCATCAGTATATTAGGGATGAACTAAACTATGTAAACACTAATTCCTATCCGAATAAGATATGTATGATGAATTCATATGGCCTAATCTCCAACGGTCATCCCCTTTGGTGTAATCTCCTATATACCACAAACACTATAGCTCATGTCACAAAAAATCACTTATTATTATATCATCCTTCCATTTCCATCAA
Organism: Viscum album; assembly: GCA_963277665.1. Classification (NCBI taxonomy): domain Eukaryota; kingdom Viridiplantae; phylum Streptophyta; class Magnoliopsida; order Santalales; family Viscaceae; genus Viscum; species Viscum album. Next base: position 851,897,170 of record OY728155.1, on the reverse strand, counting down.
AATAAATTTAATGGAAATATAAAATGACACCCACTTCGGTGTAAGTCCCTGGTATTTCGTATGATTCACCACCAATGGTTCTACCATACTTCCTTATCCATCACTAGATAAATAATACAACTGACCTATGTTTGATTTGATTCCTATACAAAAAGGATACATTAGATTCATTCCTATTGGAACAAGCTCCATATCGAACACCCCATTAGGGATGCTACAATACATAAGTTCTGTATTCAGATGTAGTAAGTCTAATAACAATCTCTACCATGTTTCTCACACTAAGCATGATTAATGTGGGATTAGGGATTTGAAAAAATCATGTCATTAGGAAAATAAAATTTTCCCAATAATGAAATACTTAGTGTGTTAGATTCTTTCAATAAAATGATGAAAATTACTCGTTATATGGTATTATGACTTGGTATAGCTCCTAAATGCATTTCCATATTCATAAACTGAGTGGAAATAACCCTCAAAAGTACTAATAGTATGTCCCTATCCATCATAGGGATGAGTGAAGATTGAACAATGAAGAATCTGATTCCTATTATAAGTTGGTTAAATAGGACACCTTCCAAATGTTTAAGCTCTATAATTTTAACCTAAGAACCCTAATATATGTCCTTTTTGCATGATGTTGAACTACATAGTTAAGACCTAAGTGAACTATGTGGTTTTTTATTTTTTTCATAGTATACATAGGACACCTCATAGAGGATCAATCACATCTGTGAAATAATAGTATCCTTCATAGACAGTTGAAAACTCTAGAGTAACTAGTTATATGGCTTCAATATATAAGAATCTACCCAATGATGGGAAACAATTCGAAATTTAAGTATAAGCTATGATATAATCTAATGGACTTATTAATAAAATACCCTTTATATGTAAATTGACTCAACACCCAATCATTTTTATGGAAATAGGTCCCATCTTGATATTTGTAAGAGACTAAAAATACAACTTTAATCTATAATAGAACACAAGAGTAGTCAATAATTCCCCAAAAAAGTCATTGATGAGACCAACCTCCCATCCTCTTGAAAAATGTGAGTTCCTAAGAATATTTGGTCATAAAAACCTAATGATCATATTCTTTTAAAAATAAGGACCATTGTTTATATATGTGGTTTTCATTTGGTGTTTCTATAGATAAATCCTATTGATGTCATTTATTTTCAAAATATACCGAGTTCCTAAAATTCAATCACTATGCCATAATATCTCAATTAGGAAAAAAAGTGGATAAATAATCATGAACCACATAGATAAAAAAGGAATATAGTTTTACACAAGTCATGCCATTTTTCAATCATATCAACCAAAAATGCTTCCACTCCCCCAAGAATTTCATGAATGAATCATGTCCACCATTGAACTGAGCACCTAAGGTAGTCTATAACATGACCTGAGGGGTGTTCTATATCAACACTGGCTAGAGACTATCACATGGTAATGACATACATCTCATTTAGAAAAGTTACCTCCAATGAAATATAATTGACTATAATCTTAACTTTACCAAAATTCTATCACGAAACATCAATAAATTAGACACCAACATAAAATAAAATGAGAATATTTAATGAAAGACAGATAAAATTTGAATCTAAATACCATATAAAACCACAAAAATAGATTATTATATTCAGTGGATCTTCAATATAATACAATAAACAGACATTACTTGGATATAATTTCTATATATCCTATGGTCACTATCTATCCAACATATCAATAAGTAGATCCAAGATTAATATGGGTCAATGAAGTCACACTCTTCATAATCATAACGATAACCTAAAAAATCCTCCCTAAATATGGATACTAAGTGCTATAAATATGGTGTGAGATATAACCCTGGTACAGTTTCACTAATGGGTCTAGGAATTCTACTTTGTAATACAATTCAGACATTCTAGTTTAAAATAGGTTAACTGAAAAGATTTTTTAATTAATTTTAAAAAGATAATCCATGAAAAACTATTTAAATTCCATTTTTAAAATCATACCAATCAGTAAATCTAATCAAATAAGAATATTATATAAAATATATATTAAGAGAGTAATTTACCAAATCAGTTTCCAAAATAAATGTTTTGTTATTTCTTTATGTTATTTGAAAGAGAATTTACCCAAAATAAACATCATTAACATTCGACATAACTGGGTAGTGATAATATAAAGGAAATTGGTATTGATATTCATGAGTATTATTGGTAGTCACAATTAAAAAGATAATATCAATGAAAACCATGAAATATAGGATTCATTTAATTTAATGATAAAAGATACAATGATCAGCTGTTGATGAATAATTACTAAAATAATGAAGCATATAACAAAGAATATAAAACAAACCAATACATTTAAAATTATTTTAACTTAAATAATATCTAATGGGTAGTTACCCTCTGGCCCCTAGGGCTTGGATACATAGATATATGACGTCACCCAAGTGCTGTATTTGAATTTCTTCTATGTTTATTGATATAGGTAACCCCAAATAACTACTCAACTAAAATTGATAGTGGTAGGGAAACTTATCTCATTTAGGAATGTACCACATGTTTACGTTAGGGATTCTCATGCAGTTTGACTAAATCAAAGAGCCGATGTTCATTAAAAAACATAATCATTATTTTATGGAAAAAGTCTATATTTTCAAATAAAACAATCATTAAAGGATATTCTAGCCACACATATTCACAAAACTCATCCACAATATAAATATCATGTAAATAATTTTTTATAGATTAATATATTTTCTATAAAATCTATTATAAATATTTCATGTGATAATAATAATCGAAATATGAAAAATATTGTTAATAAAGATAAAAATAAAATCAATAATAATAATAACATTTCGATATTCCCTTGAAAAATACCTAAGGATACTTATATTTCAAACTAATAATTCGTTTTTGAAAAACCCAATGAAATTCACTTTTAAAACTTATTTATACACAAAATTTATATTTCAAAACATCAAATCAATGTAATGAACATATAAACACAAATGTATATATATATATATATATATTTCCAAATATATATATTCTATTTTTCTAATGTGAATATGTAACAATATATACACAATCAAACATATGTTTTTATGTCTTAGACATAGAATGATGCATTCGTACATCTGTTATAGAGAATACCAAAAGGGAAAAAATAAATTAAATTACATTTCTACCAGAATAAAATATCAACAAAATTATTTCCTTAATCTCATAGAACTATATATACAACTATATAAATGAACTCACACAATAATAAAATACTCAATATAAATATAGTAACTAAAATGAATATTTTATCTGATAAGAATATAACCATTCATTCATTATAGGCATATAATTAAGGAAATTTGATAAGAACATATTTTTAAATCTCCTATAATCATGGGAAAAATGATCATTGTATAAATGAATCCATTTGAACTCAAATAGAAAGAATATATTAAATAAATATTACTTTTAAACACATAATAATGTGTGTCATTTAAATGAAATTTAAGAAAAAAACCACATTTTACGAACATAGAAGATGTTAAATATACATTAATTGAGAGAAGAAGGTGTGAGGAGGACTACACATACCCTAGAGACCAAAGACCTTAGATATCAAGAACAAAAAACACCACGATATGTCTTATTTGTATCCACCATGATAATATAATAAAAAAATAAGTAAGTGAATGTATGAATTAGGATGCGAAGATGAAACCCTAACCTAGAAAAATACCACTTAAATTTTGGGAAAACAACTAAAAATCAAAGAACGAGCTGATCGGGGTAGAGCTTGTGGGTCCTATAGACTACCTAATTATTTTTAGGGTAGGATATACTCATGATTTTTATTAATCTAAGAAAGGGGAAAATTTTAATTCTATTTTTAAATACATTATAAGTCTCAAAATTTCAATATGTTTTACCAAACTGTGTGTCAATCACACATCCCTTACTTAACACACCAAATGTATCAACCCTCAATTTTCAAAACATAATCATTACAAAACATTTTCATAATATGTAAACATTATACAAATAGACACCCAATGAATGTAGTTGGTATAGTGCCTTTGGAAACATAGAAACATAAACACCAGTACATAAGTGAGCTACATTATCTCCCACTAAGTTCTTCACGACTAGAACACTTCGTATACAAATCAAACATAATAAATATCTTCATAAAATTGGTAAGGAAACATGAAAAAGGGTGAGATAAAATGATAATTTAGGGTAAACAAGGGGGATATGTAAGAATATGTATGAGCATTAGTGTTTGGGAACATGATCATGAAAATATAAGATCATTACCTACATATTAAAGATCATGTACATGAATCATGGCATAAAGCATGCCAGTTTATACGACATGAATCAAAAGGAAGCAAAGTAAATAAGGCATGAAAGCATAAAATAGTAGTAATACATGTAATTCTAGCAACACATAAGAATATAATGATTTCCATGGTAGTCAAGGCATCAATTCCAAGACTATCTTAGTAGACAATGTCCTTTACTAAATCGGGTAAACCCCCATTTCAATCCTTTATTACTAAACTAATAAAACACTCATTCCATGACTATATTACTGAATTGAGTAAAACCTCATTCCATAATTTTATTATTGAACCGAGTATACCCTCGTTCCATCCCTATCCATCTAATGAGATATATATCTTTACCCAATCCATTGGAGGCAAATATAGGTCCAACACATCACATAATGAAATCATATATACCTATGCCACATGATCATAAATAAAAATTTCATAACCAATGAAACTAAATGGGTATCATAAAAAATAAAACATATGATAACTTATGGAAAGATATAGGTTTCATAATCCATTCATCATAATCATAACCCGTGAAAAGAAACGGGTTTCAAAAGCATATAACCCGGAAAAGAAAAATGGGTTTCATAACATCATGGAATCAAAAAATAATAAATTTAGAGAATGAGTATGAATGGAAAAATTTAATAATTTCCCCATAAAGTATTGATTAACACCAATTGATTTTATCTTATATGGGAAATAATTTTGAAAGTACTTTTAAAAACTTTTCTGGAGGAAAATATCCTTTCTTTTTTAAAAAATATTTCTTCCTTGAAAATTTTCTTCAAGTATCCTTTGAAAACATTTTTGAAAACATGGTTTTTGAATACAATAGATTTCTGAATGAAGAGATAGATGGTCATATTTCACTATAAGAATTATCTTAAGTACCAAAGTGTATAAAATGGAACTAAAAAATGAGGATATCCTGAATAAATAGATTATAAAGAAACATTGGTATAATAATGAGAGATTTCATCAAAGGAATCATAAATATAAACAATCTCAAAAAACAATAAGATTGTCTCAATAAACTCTTATAACTTGGTAACTTGGGATCATACTCTCCATGTAAGAAAAGGAAATTAAAAAAGCATAATATAAAATAAAAATAATTATATTCAGATATAAAATGTACAATGGAAGTATATACACCTAAAAAAATAGTTTAGTTGCAAAATAAAACATGATTATCCAAGAAGGAAAATTGAGACAAAATTGTTTTACCGATATGGTAACATTTGAAAGTTAAACCCCATGAAAGAAGGATAATATAAAGGATATGAGAATACCAATAAATTTAGGAATAATATAAATATAATAATATCATGGGCATCAGATACACCATAGAAAAGGAAATATTTGTGAAAATAACATGAATCTCACAAAAATTAAAAGTGAGATGAAATTCCCCTTACCTAGTGTCTTGACTCTCTCTGTAATCATACAAACATCATGTATAATAAATATAAGTTTATTATAAATATTTTAAATAATCATATTATTATTCATAAAACCATATACAGTTTTATTATGACCATATATTACTCTCTTGTTAATGATCCTATGTTATTGTTTTACTTCGGGTAATCATTCTCTTTGTTCTTCTCATGTGACTTAATTTGTTATAGCATTGGTCCTTATAATTATATGATGATTACAGAATTTAGAAAATGATATAAATATAAATTATATATTCTATATTTATATAATAAAAATTTATTTCATACTAATGTATGAAATGGAATACACTGTTAATGGAGACGGTAAGTCGTACATACACATGAACGTTGTTTCCATTTTTAATTGTCGTAATGAAAGAAAGTATGTAAATGATATATGTATATATATGTTTGTATAAATATATAATTATTAAAATATCTTTAGTATATCACATATATCATATAAGTTCTTTAAACTCATCCTTAATATATACTGTTCCGTGTGTGAACGAATCACATCACTTTGAGGGGGCGATAGTCCACACTTCCTCAAACGAGATTATCGTATTAACTCCAAATAGATGGTAAAAATTGGTGTGTTTAAAAAGGATTAAATAAGCTTAAATAAATAATAAATATAAAATATTAAGTATATAAATATATTTTCTATCATAATTCCCACCATTCTTGGTGGTAAAAGGGAAATGAACAATCATCATTTCGTGAGGTAGTAATTCACCGTACACAGTGACAGTATGTTCAATATCTATTTGATGGTGGTGTGTGTAAGTTTAGGTCAGAAAATTTTCATAAAAAATCCTATTATATAGAGGAAAATTTTGATTCCACACAATAAGGGAATAAAAATATTTGAATGGTGGACACAGAAAATAAAGGAAACGAGCTTGAAAGAAGACGTTACCTCTAAATCGGGTAACTCTTTTTCATTAGTGCCAAATGGTTTCCTTGAGAGGGTTTATGCTGAATGTAAGGATTAAAATTAAAAGGGAGGATTGATTATAGGAAATTTGGGTAGGTCTTGGCCGAAAATAAGTGGCATGAGAGGTGTGATGGATGGGTAGAGGTGGTGTCCTTTTATAGGGAAGGAAAATGACTCACATTGATTTTTTAGAAACAAATTAGGTGTTCACATTTTATTACCTAAAAAAGACATAAAAACCAAAAAAACCCTTTAATTTAAGGATTATGTAAGAAATATGAACATAAAATTCTTATTGGACAGGTTTCTAGGCCATTTGGGACCTTAATTTTATGGTTTAGTCCATAATTAAGCTTAATTTGGCCTTAATTGTTGTGATTAATTTTAATCACTTTAACTAATAATTTTGGTCAAAACAATAACATGGTCCCATTAGACTCAAAATATTACACTTAACACAATAGTGTATATAGTATTTTTGAAATTACAATCATACTAGATGCAAAATTAAGATTAGTGTTAATCCTGTAGGCATGACGAAATAACGGGGTTATAAAGTAAGAAAATGTTCAAACATTTGTTAAGATTTTATATTCAGTATCAAAGTAGAATTGATTATAATGAATTATTATATGTAATATTTATCTAATTTGATATTAAAAATATTTATAATATAATTTATCTTTAATAATTAATTATACAAAAAGACAGTTTTTAACTAAAAAGCAGTATTTTTCACTGTTCATCAAAAAATGAAGTTTGTCAGAAAAATCACAAAAATTCACCCTAAGATAATTTAGACATTCAAAATTCAAAAAATGAAGATTATTTTATAAAATTAAATTTCTAAATGTGCCTAAAATTACTTTCATTATTAGATGCAGTTCATTAAAGAAAACTATGTTTTTAAACATAAAAAGAACTTTACCAAAAATCAGATCTTTTGTAATCAATGCATTTTATTTAAATAAAAAAATTATAAATTATATTTGAAAAGTATGTATTACTATTCATCTTATTATGTTTAACCAATTGATTATAATTATCTTATTTAAATAATAAAAATAATAAAAAGAGATTTTTCATAGAAACTCAGTGTTGCATTTATCGTACACCAACTCAGTGTTGTGTGCATGGTACGCCGAGTCCGTGTTACGTGGAACATATGACAAGTTTGTGTTTTGTGTGAAAGGAATATTTGAATTAGTTAATTGAAATATATAAATGAAAATTTATATTTATTCAAAATAACATGTCCATACAAACTCAGGGAGTTACATTCTACCCCCATTAAAATGAATTTCTCCCTCAGAATTCGTCACTTGGGTAAAAAAAGTGAGTATACTTCTTCTTCATAATATCACAAAGTTTCCAAATAGATTCCTCTAACTAGTTATTTATCCAAAAAAACATTGACCATAAAAATGGTCTTGTTTAATAGATCTTTCTATGATCGGACTGTATTTTCAACAGGTTTCTCCTCATAAGAAAGATCATGCTCCATAGGTATAACCTTTGAGTTCAGTACATGTGAAGGGTTAGGTATGTACATCCTCAGGAGAAATATTTGGTACACATCATGGACTTGAGATATATTTGGTGGAAGTTCCAAGTGATAGGATACCATCCCAATATGATCAATAATTTCAAATGGGTCGATATACCTAGGGATTAGTTTCCCCTTCTTCCTGAATCTCATAACTTTATTCCGGGGTGAGATTCATAGAAAACCCCTTTTTCCAACATCAAATTCTAGATCACACATATGGTTATTAGTATAACATTTTTGATATCTTTGAACTACCATAATATGATTCTGAATGGTTTGATAATTCTTGACCATTTCTTCAGCGATATCAGGACCTAATAGCTTTCTTTCTCCAACCTTATCCCATCACATTGGAGCTCTACATTTCATCCCATATAAGGATTCATAAGGTTCCACGTCAATGCTAGAGTGAAATCCATTTTTTAAGATAATTCAACTAGAGGAAGATGTTGATATAAAACACCTTTCAAATCTATAGAACAAGATCTCAACATATCCTCTAGAGTTTGAATTTTTCTTTTAGACTAGCCATCTATTTGAGGATGATAATAAATGAAAAAACTCAATTCTATTTTAAGTGCATTCTGAAGACTTTTCCCAAACATTGAGGTAAACCACAAAATCTGATCTGATACAATAGAATGTGGTAATCTATGAAACCATACGAATTTCTTAATGTTTACTATGGAAAGTTGATCAAGAGAGAAATATTCTCTAATAGCAATAAAGTGTGCTGACTTAGTAAGGTGATCGACTACTACCCATATAACATTATATCCTTTAGATTTTTTGGATAGTAAAATTATAAAATCCAATGTAATTTTCTCCCATTTCCATTAAGGTGTGGGTAATGGATGCAAAATCCCTTTAGAAATTTTTATTTCAACCTTAACTTGATGGAATTACAAACACTGAGATACAAACTCTGTGATATATCTCTTCATTCCATCACACTAGAAGTATTCCATCAGGTACCTATACATCTTCATGCTTCCAGGTTGAATAAAGAATAAATAACTATAAGCTTCATTTAACATATCCTTCCAATATGGTATTGAAGGAACACATACATGGTTTGTAAACCTTATAATTCCATCATGATCAAGGTTAAACATAAGATCATTGCTCAACATCCTTTTCATATCTCTATCTTCCTTCTGCATCTCCTTATTATTCACTTGGATAGAAGTATGAACATTCATTTGAGAAAGAAAAGGTTTATCCTTTTCCTTCAATATTTCTCGATCCATCTTTCGGAAATATAGTAATATTGTATCTTTTGTGATCCTCATCAGGGATAAGCTAGCAAGACCCTTCCAAATCAAAGAATATACCACGTTATTCGGTTTCCTAGGGTGGTAATGTATTGAGAAGTCAAAATCCTTCATCAACTTTAACCATATTATTTGGTGAAAGTTCAACTCCTTCTGTGTGAATATATATTTTAGACTTTTATGATCGGTATATATATCACACATATCACCATAAATATAATTCCTCCAAATAATTAATGAAAAGATTTCCGCCACTAACTCCAAATCACGAGTTGAGTAATTTTTCTAATGAATCTTCAACTTTCATGAGGTATAGGATATAACCATGTAATGTTTCAAAATAAAACATCCTAATACTTTTATGGATTCATGGATATAGATTACAAACCCTTCTCCATGACAGGGTAATGTAAGGACAATTTCACTGACCATCTTTCTCTTTAGTTCCTTGAAATATTCCTCACATTCGTCTGCCCAAAGGAACTTAGCACCCTTCTGAGTTAACTTGGTTAGAGGATTAGATAGTAATGAGAAATTATACACAAACCATTGATAATATCCATCTAAACCTTGAAATCTATAGATCTCAGTCATAGTGGTTGGTCTAGGCTAGCTTTCAATAGCCTCTGTCTTTGATGGATCTACTACTATACCTTCTATTGAGATAATGTGACCCAAAAAAGAAACATTTTATATCCAAAATTCACATTTTTTAAATTTTTCATATAAATTATCCTTCCTTAATGTCTTCAGTAAATTTATCAAGTGATCTTCATGCTCTTCCTTGCTCTTGGAATAGATAATAATATAATTTATAAAGGCTACCACAAACTAGTTGAGGTGATCTCTAAAGAAACTATTCATTAAATCCATGAAGATAGTAGGGAAATTAGTAATACCAAAAGGAATCACTATATATTCATAGTGACCATACCTTGTACGGAATTTTGTCTTAGGTATATCCTCCTTTTTGACCCTCAATTGATGATATCCCAAATGAAGGTCAGTTATAAAATAGTATTGATCTCTATGCAGTTGATCAAACAAGTCATTAATTTGGGGAAGATGATACTTGTTCTTTATTATGACCTTGTTAAACTCCCTATAATCAATGAAGAGTCGCATTGAAACATCTTTCATCTTCACAAAAAGAACTGGTGCACCCCAAGGTGACACACTTGGCTGAGTGAATCCCTTGTCAAGGTTTTTTGGAGATTCTTCTTTAGTTCCCGCAACTCAATCAAGGCCATTTTATAAGGAGTCTTAGAAATTGGTGTAGAACTAGGTATAAGTACTATTGAGAACTTAACATCACGTTTTGGTGGAAGAATAGAAAAATCATCCTAAAAGACATCCACAAAATACCGAACAATAGTCTTATCATCTATATAGATCATTCACCCATCCATTTTTGATAAATAACCATTTTAATTGGAATTAAGACCCATACACTGTAAGTAATATCCACATGATGTTTGTAATTATCGTCACATTGATGGATAATTATATGAGGGTTTCAAATATCAATTGTAACTTCCATTCCTTAACAATTTATACGGGATTTATATAGAAAAATCCAATCTGTTCCTAATATGAAATCAAATATGACTGAAGGAAGAATGAAAAGATTTGTAGGAATCACAATCCCATAAACTTAAACTAGAGAGGAATTATAAACATGAGATGAAATCATTGTACCATTAGGGTTTTTCACTACTAATTCCACATCTAATTGTTTTGGAGGAATCTTAACACCATTATAAAATTATTTAGATATGAAAGAGTGGGTAGATCCAGAATCAAATATAGCCTTAGCAGTTCTATAGTGGATCCTAATTGTACCTTTCATCACATAATTATCATACCCCTCATCATATGTAGTGATTGGATGAGATTTTACTTTATCTATCAGCTTAAGGGGTTGCTGATGTTAGTCATCATCACCAACCCTTGGGTTTGGGAAATTCATAGCAAAATTCTCATTCTCTTTACAATTGTAGAACTGAATAGTGGAGGTTCATTCTATGTGGATTTTCTCCATTATTATTTTGAGTAAACTTTTTCCCATCACCTCGATAATCAATTTCTATATTACCTTACCTTAAAAACATAAAACATTTATTAGACCCCCTAAGGAAATTTCATCCATTCTTCTTCCCACACATAGATAATTAAAGAATGTTCGTAATCTTTTCTCCAAGGTTCTTAGAGTTTCCTCTGAACTAAACCTTCCTATTCTTATTAAATCCATGAGATTGATACATTAATACCACCTACATTTCAACCTTGATTTCACAATGCACAATCTATTTGTAGTTAATAAATTCTCTTATGTCGAATTCCATTCTAAGACTTGGATTTAAAACACCAATGAACCTATCAATTTTAATTTTATATTTGATGATAATCCCTAAAGAACACCTCACATGTCTCATGAAATTATCCTTGTATATACCAATAGACTCATCATCCCTTTTCTTCAACTCAAGAAACTCTTTCTCAATCTTAGTACGAATAATTGAAAGAAATTAATTATTGAAAAATATGTTCTTGAACTCATCCCAACCCATGGATTCAATATCATCATGATGCCTCATATTCTTAATTAGAGTCCACCACTAGTCTTCTTTACCTTCCAAGTGATAAACCACCAGAATGAATTTCTTAGGCAGCGAACGCTGAAGAATGGAGAATATATTTTCAGTCATACTAATCCATTGTTCATCAACATGTAGATCAATAGAACCTCTGTAATAAGGTGGGCGTTGCCTCATGAAGGACTCAGTAGAATATTTTTACCTCCCTTTCTCATTTGGAAGTCCACCATGATTCATATATTGCAAAATTTGAGTGATCATAGAAATGTGGTTTTTTATTCTTGATCCCATAGAATTCAGTTGATCAGGTTGACAATCATTGCATTGTCCATAACAATCACCATTAAATAGGTTCCTTTGGGTTCTGACCATTTACTAAAACCAAACTCATTGAGTAAGAAATAATTATCATAATGAGAAACCACATAATATTGAAAAATCAATTATTGGATGTATGGATTATGACACCTTCCTTAATATATGACACCTTAGGTTTATCTTAGGTTATTCATATCCAATATATATTAATATACTTTATAATGTTTTGTGAAGAGTTTGTGAATTCCCCAAGTATATCCACTGGGAGTTTCCAACCAGATCTGCAGCAAGGCCTAATGTCATGCACCAAATTACCCAGAGTCAAACTCAGAACATCTTTTTGGAGTTGATACACCTCGATACATCTATTATAGATCCACCTATACAAGTAGTATCTAGATAGGGATGTATTTCTAGGAAACCACTCACTTTATCCTTCACCAAAATTCCAAGACATTTTTTATATATTTCTTGGTACTCAGACTTATCTTTAGACATGTCCTTAGGGTTATCACCATGGTTTTCTCATCCTAGTTTCTAAAATTTAACTATACTATTTATCTAATACCAACTATATAGACCCTATATTTACAAAACATAAACATTAAATAACATTTTCATAATATCTAAACATTCTAAAAATACATTCCTAAACACTGTAGTGGGTATTGTGCCTTAGAAAACATAGAAACATAAACACTATTATATAAGTGAGCTACATTATCTCCCACTAAGTTCTTCGTGACTAGAACCCTTCTTAAACACCACAAACATAATATATATCTTCAAAACTAGGGGAAAGAAACATGAAAAGGGGTGAGATAAAGTGATCATTAAGGAAAAACAAGGGAGACATTTAAGCATAAACATGAGCATAAGGGTATGGGAACATGATCATGAAAATAGAATATCATACCCTGCATATCAAAGATCATATACATGAATCATGGAATAAAGATTGGAAGTTCGTAAGACATGAAACAAATGTAAGTAAATGACATAATCCATGAAATCATAACATAGGAGTAAGACATGGTATTGTGGAAACACCTAAGAGTATAATGATTTCCATAACAGCCAAAGCATAAATGCCAAGACCATTTTAGTAGGAAATGTCCTTTATTGAACCAAGGAACCCTTGTTCCAACTCTGTATTACTGAACTGAGTAAAAACTTGTTCTAGCTTAGTATTATTGAACCAAGTAAACCCTCATTCTATCCCTTTATTACTAAATCGAGAAAACCATCATTCCAGCCATGTCTATCTCATGAGATATAAATCTTTACCTAATGCATTGGAGGGATATATAGGTCCCACCCATCCCATAATGAAATATTACATACATGTTCCACAATATCATAAATGAACAAATCATAACCCATTAAATGAAATTGGTAACATAAACATGAAAACATATAATAAAATGTGGAAAGATACATGTTTCATAATCAATTCATCGTAAACATAACTCATGAAAAGAATCGGGTTTGAAAAGCATATAACCAATAAAATAGAAATGGGTTTGATAACATCATGGTCTCAAAACATAATACATTAAATGAATGAATATAAATGGAAACATTGAATAATTTCCCAATAAATTCATTAGAAACA